>CM060910.1:136997500-141997500 GCA_030737875.1 Allium sativum | reverse complement strand
TCATCACATCAACCATACAATTCGAAATACAATGTTAGACATGTAATCCTGTCTTTTACTAGGTTAAAGAACTAATGTCATTTAAAACATAGTTCAGGATACACCCAAAATGCCATTCCATTAATTATGGAATCTTCACGGAAAACCGATAAATATATAATCGATGTCAATCACTGTATCCGACTAATAATATAAATGGAATAACGACAAAGCCTTTTGAATTCCATATATATTAACAGTCTTCCTCCACAGAAGCTCACTTCGATTATTACCAAATCGAATTCCATTCCATTCCAGTTTATTATTTTAAATTAGAAAACCTTACTTTGAAAAATTACCATCAAATCTTAATAAAAAGATTCATATATTCCAAATCACATTACATTGTAAATTGGGTTAAAGAACGAATGTCGTTAAAAACACAGTTCACAATAAACCCAATTCACATTCCATTTTATTCCATTCCAATTAATTATTAATTAATTGGCAAACTTCACCGAACCTTAATTAAAAGATTTATTCTTTTCTCAACTGGGTTTAAGAACAGTGTTATTGAAGACACCATTCACGACAAACCCAAAATCCAATTTTATATTAAATACAAGGCTCTGAATAGAAATTATATCGGCTTATATTCAATATCAAATTCAGAAACTAACGGATATCGTATAGGGAATAACGATATCTGTATCTTCCAAATTCCCATAACAATATCAGTATAACCACGGAATCCAATATCGAAATATTCCGAATATTATTTCCATTCCAATCCATTCCAATTTATTCATTAGAAAATTATGGTTATTTCTAAAACATTTCAAATCCAATTTATTTCTTTAAAAATATTGGATTATTATTCTAGTTAATAACTAGTTCAATTTGATAAAAATAAATTTTTATCCTTGCAAATATGGAATTTTTCATCCTAATTCTTTCCAAATCATTTATTAGGATTTTACACAAGTTATTAATATTTTTAATAATGTTATTAAGGCCCTTTCCGTCGATTTCAACAAACAGTCATCAAAGTGCAGTTACAGCGACCTTTTCCAAATTTGATTTGGACATAATTCCAAATCCAACCGTTAGATTTCAAATCTCTTATATTCACTGGGAAGCTCTTTCCGATACGAACCCAACGGTTCTGGTTTTATGAAATCCGATGGCTGAATCTCCTGTAACGTCAATTCGAAGCTAATGGTCGAAATTCGCTGACGATCGCTCCGCGGTGTGTTATATTCAGGCCATTAAATATACATACATACATACATAAATACATACATACATACATATATATGTATTATATTTCGTCGATTTCCATTTAAAACGTATTTTATAAATCGTTTTAAAAACGATTCCAACTTCATTTACAATATTAAATCAAAATCGAATGTTCTATATCATTATAATATATAAATGATAATACTATCAAAATATCAGATTTTGAAATCATTCCCTTTTCGATATTCATTATAAAAATGAATAAAATCGATATAAATATCGTTGCATTAAAATGGCGCATATTTAATCAACACTGCTTCACATATTTCAATATCTTCGTGTCCATCCAAAATCAGACATCAAAATCATATTTTGATTTTTACCGAATATTATTTTAAAATATTCATTATTTTATTTTATTCAACACATGAATATTTTTATTCAACACATACATATTTTTAACGGTTTATACATCCAATAAAAATGATATTTTTATTGTTTAAATATTTTATTCAACACATGCATATTTTTAATCATTTTTCTAAATACTATTTTTAAAATATTTGTTATTTTAAAATATTCTTTATTTCTGAATTGGAATCAAACACAGTCAACTACCATATAATCTTATTTATATGAATTTCATACAACACATGTATGCAACAGCAATGACAAACAATCAACCGTCATTCAAGTGCATTACACAACTGCATAAGCATTAAATATAAATAATTAACGCTTACAAAAGTCTGTCAACCATTCGATTGACATACAACTAAACAATTGGGATTACTGTACGTCAAATATCATCCCAATACCCGTGTGGGGTTTCAATCAACAAAAATAGATTATTATTTGTCCAGTTGGGCGATGTGTAAAATATATCGTCCCAATCAATGTCAGTCAAATGAGTGTACATAAACAAATCGTTTGATTTGTAAATGAATATTTATTTTCATTTCAGGTGAATTTTTTGCCATTCATATATGCGTTAAAAATTATAATTTTTAATAGTAAAATATTTTACTTAACACATGAATATTTTATATAGTTCATTCATTCGATAAAAAATATTTTTTTTGTTCTAATATTTTTTAGAAAATTTTGGCAGCATAATGGAGCGATACTAGAACCGGAATAAGGTCTAGCCTTATCCCTCGCCTAATACTGGCTCGCGCCATACACAAACCAAATTCAATAAATTCCATTCTCATCCCAAACAAAATTCAAACAAATAAATCAATCAAAACAAACAACCAAACATCCATGGTTTCAATCAAAGGTGTCGGGTGCTACTAAGCACCATTTGCATCCTAATATATATTTAACTGTAACAAAATTAGAGTGAGCAGTTCTCACCCCGGGTTTCCACTCCATCATTTTTTAATGGACGATTTGGATTTTCTCCAGTGCGTCGTATTCTTCACCTTGATTCCAACGTAATTTGTTTCACGTAGTTTATATTAAAAATCACATTTTTAATAATAATTCATATATCTAAAAATCATATTTTTATTCAAAGCTATATATGTATATATAATCACATTTTTATAACGCTACTATATATATAAAAATCATATTTTTATTTCGCTACTCATATAATAAATACCATATTCTTATAACGCTATTACATATATAAAAATCATATCTTTACAACACTATTATATATATATATATATAAATATATATATATAAAATCATATTTTTACTACGCTATTATATATATATATATTAAAATCATTTTTTTAATGTTCTTATATAAATAAATATCATACATTTATAATGTCCTTATATATATAAAAATAATACTTTTATAATGCTACATATATAAAAATCATATTTTTATACTATGTATTTTCATTTAAAATTTACATTTTTAAACCAATTTGAATTTATATAAAATTTCTGATTTTAAACAATGCTAATAAAAATAAAAGCTGATTTTAAAACAATGATATTTATTTAAAAATCCTATTTTTAATTCATAAATAAATAAATATAAATTGAAACTCATCGAAATTGGGGGTGCAGGATGTGCTGCGATTAAGGAGGAAGGAGGGTGTTAATTGCAAAACAAGAAATATTAAAAATTCGATTTTTGGAGAATGGGGGCCCAATGGTCGGATCAGGGTGGGGGAAGTCCAGCGATGGAGGTCTGCAGGCAGTGAGGGAGTAGCGGTTCGCCAGTGGTGGCACTATGGGTGGCGATGACGGCGTTTTGGACTGGTGTTGCGGTTTTTATGGGGAAATCGAACAGAGCGAGGGAGGAGAGGAGCCCGACGACCTTCGCGGGAGGGGGGTCGATGGCATCGGTGCTGGACTTCGGCGACGAGGGGAAGAGTGGGCGACGGGATTGATGAGAGGGGGCGGGTTTTCTTAGTTTGACCGTGGGTTTAGTTTATTTAGGGTTTGACCCAGGGGGGAGGGGAGGGTTGGAGGGTATAAATATATAAGTATTTATTATTATTATTATTTTTCTCCATAAAGTTAATTTTTCATTCAATCTCCAAATCAAACCCAACGACTGTCGTTCCTAGCCAAATACCCCCATTACGAACACAATGGGATATGTACCGTTAGCTAATTCGACCGTTTCATTTAGTTTTCGTCAAATTAAAATATAAATTAATTTAACGTTCAAAATTAATTTCAAAGTACATTTTAATTTACCGGGCCACGTATTGACTCCAAAAATTCAAGAAAAAAAAAATCTAGCTATGTTTTAACGATATGGTCATAACAAAGCTAATTTCATTGTGTTTGGACATTTGAAAAATGGTCATTTTCCAGCCAATTAAAATCAAACTGAAAGTGCCAAACCTATTTCAATTCACCACGCTCCCATATTAAATCCAAAAATTCTGAAAATTAGAATCTAGCAATAATTTGACATTCCGAATCCAACAAAAGTGGTTTCGTCAAAAACGGAGGTCGTTTGCAAAATGGCTATTTTTAAGCGCTATATATTATATTAAAATATATAAATTCCACATCGATTATTCTGAATTTTAAACTGGACGTAACTTACAATTCCTAAAGTGAAATATCGGTTTCTTACATTTTCTAGAAAGATAAAGCTAAACAGATTCAAATATTTCTTGTTTCGTTCAATTCTGATTTATATTGAATTCTGTATATTTATTTGAAATTTGAAATCGAGTTTTCAAACTACCGCGCCATTTCAGGCTAGATTTATAATTAAAACAAATTTATATGTTCTAACTTCGATTTAAATAAATTTTAAATCATTATTATTTAAAATAAATCATTTTAAATATTCAAAATACATTAAAATAACCAAAATAAAAATTTTAAATTGGTTCTGAAAATCCGAGTTGTTATAATAAACCCGTTCCGTGTTAACGGTATGGTCCTGTGATTTGTCTTATTATTAAATAAGTTAATTTGAACTGTAGTGTTTCTCACAACAGTCCCATGACTGACCTGCAGTTTGTTTTTCCCTTGCAAACTTGGGAGCCTCTATTTTCCACACGGGCAGTCGAATAGTATATTTTGCAGATATATTGAGCTGGATTCTGGATTGAAGCATAAAGCTGTGTCTATAGCATTGATAGTCTTCCGCTGTGTTAGTTTATTTGTTTTTCGCTATGCATTGTATTACATTTATTGTAAATAAATCTTCTGCTGTATTTTTTTCGATGTACTCTGATATTCTATACTCTGATGTAACATTATTGTAATGTTTATAAAAGTTTTTTGTTATTTGTTCTGATGTGTTGTATGCCCAGAGTTAGCGTATCAGGGTTTTGAATGATCTTGGTCGATTTAGCGGTCGGTTAGGTTCGAGCGAAATCCGTAATGTTACATAATCCTTCATTCCCCTTTACTTACATCAGCATTCTGGGTCTCTTCTAGGACTAACCAAACCCAACAGCCATTGTCAAGCCTCAACATCTCAATCCAAACATTGCCATCAACTTTAACTGCAGTGCCTGCTCCTCAGCCTCGTTGAAACCCAATCAACTCTCCTAACATCCCATTGTAACCAATATCAATACTCATCGATACATTTACCGGTCATTGTTTTGAATCCTGCGCAACCTTCCTTAATCGCCTTTTCTTCGAATTAACCCTGTTAGACACATTGCGATTTTAGAAATTGATTCCAGGAATTGAAGAAAACTCGAACTCGCACCAGCTATTAGAACAACTCCACTGTTCTAGAATAAATCACGATTTCTCCTTCCACTTTGTATAAGCCGCGATCATTTCTAACACCATACCTGTCAGAACCTTGCCATCATGATTTAATCGAGAGCCTACAGTCGAATGTTTCCCAACCCCTTCAAAAACTATCATAGTTCCTAACCTCACAGCATCGAACTGGTAAACCCAAAAATGGATGCGAGATTATAGTCTTGATCCACTCGAGTTCAAAGAAGAATGATTTAAGGACCGAGGATTTAATTGATTTAATAAATCAAAGAAGGAAACAAAACTTAATTTTGTTAAGCTTTTGATTGTTTTACTGAGGATCGAAAGAAATGGAAAAGGAAAAGGAATGTATCAGTTGTTTATATAGAAAAGACGGGTTCGTGCGATTTTGATTTCAAAAACCAAATAGCTATTTTTTTTTGTCTAATTGAATTGAATTATTTGCAAGCAAGAAAAAAGTAACAGAGGGGTTATCGTGTATTTATAAAGAGGAAGACTCTGGCATTAAGGAATTTATGTATGTGTATGGTACATTAAATTAAATACGATTTGATTTATATTTATTTCGATTCAACATAAATAGACTTTTATTCTTTTTAGATGGATATCGATTTGATTTCGAACCTATCCACAATAAAATATCTCAGGGTCCATTAGTTTAAATCACGAACCGCTAGTTTGGCGTATAGACTGACATTTAAATGTAATAACGATATTCTGAGCCAAACAAAATATATTCTGAAATTTAATTTGAACGTATATATAGAAGAACCATAATAAATTAATATAGTATAATTTAAATCCAGAAAAAAATCAATTTGTCGATAATAAATTATTATTACCATTTATAGTCAAATAAAATTCCTATTTGTCATATGAATCATTTTGATTCAGTTTTTGACTTCGACTGCCATTATATTTCGTGTTATGATAATTTAATATATTCGATATTGAAACGAAATTGATTTTTAAATCAATAACTTGATAAAAAAATAATTTATATTATCAACTCAATATTTAAAACAATATTAAATATTTAAAACTAACCGACCAAAAATCTGGGTCGTTACACTTAGACAAAGCAACTGTTGTTAAGAATACTGATGCCAAATGCAATGGCAGTGAAATATCGGATCAGCTCGATGGTTCTGGTGGAAAGTTTGACACACCACCTGACATGGTGCTACTTGAAAATGCTAAGTTAGTCTCCAGAAAAAAAGAGTAACCTTAACAAGTAATGGAATCAGTGCTCAAAAAAGGAATCACTACAGAAATTGCTGAAAGAAACATACACCATTCATTCAAATCCAGGTACGAATTTATACATTAAAGCCAATATGGAGGCTATCACCAAAGTGATGAAGACAATAATATCACCCAATTACGATCTAATTAATTAGCATTTTCAGCCTCATTCTTCTCAAGGCACAAATATAAGGAAGTCAACACTAAGCGATATGTCTCCGAATTCAAATATTACACCACCGCTAGGATATAAAGATAGGACCCTGGCTTGCAAGTCGCACAGTCTGCGTCCATATTTAGTAAGTAAGCGGGGCCTAAAACCCCCATCACTTGCAGCATGAAGAAGGAATTGTTAAAGAATTCGAAAGACAATGTCTTACTACAGTGTCTCTGCTGTAACCATGTGTTGTGGTTTTGCATGTCAAATTATGATGCAATTTAGTTACTTGGTAATTTGTGATGTAATATGGATCTGTAACATGGGATAGTAATTGAACTAGCTAGTTTGTGTCCTCCCTGCTTGGAGTACTTAGCTGATATATGTATATCACCTGTCACAACATGTATTTTGAATTTTTGTAATAAAGAGTGTTACGATCACTATAAAAGTCTGTCGGCTTTGGCAAAATAAAGGGTGTCAAATGAAGCTATATACCAAACCAGTGAATTCATTTATTGTTTTGGCTGAATAGATATTTTATTTGATAGTTAAATAACCGACTATCAAATCTGTCCTATACGATTGTTGGTACGAAAAGACCGGGAACGAATTTATATTCGAAAACCATTTCGACCGGTAAATACGTAAATGTTGAATATATCTGAAGATGATTGAGATTAAGCATTGAAGACCGTGGATCTTCATAAGTGGAAGAACTACTAGTTAAATTCTCTGGCTAGCGACTAGAGTTATGATGACTTGTGATTCTGTCGTGATAGAAATCTTTGGATTACAAGGACTACTCACTACTAATCTATACGGTGATTCCTAGGATGAAGTAGGAGGGTGCCTTCAGTTTATCCTGTTCCTGGGTGACTTGTATCGACGAACGTCTGACAGAGTATTTCCTAGGATGCGGTGGGAGACTACTCGCGTACGTTGATTTTTACCAATATATCAAGTTTAGTGGTGGAGAAATTCTCTTACTTAACACCCAGAGTATATTTATGAATCTCAACCAGTGATTTGATGGATTTGAAGATGTGATATTCAAAGTGAATGATGGCCACATGTGCAAAAAAGATAATCGTGACCTTAAGCCTTACAACCGGGAAATGACAAAAATCGGGCAGGCAACATGGCTAGTTAGGTTACACCCAAGCAGGGTATATTTGTCACTAATCTAGAGAAAATTCATTTTGTTATTCTTTCTCTTTTGAATCTCCCAGGAACGGTCATGTCGGTACCGACCGTTGGTGACAATATATTCGATACACTCAAGCTAAATGAGTGGACGGTCATATGACCCCGGGTTGCAAGATGTTCTTGTTGAACTCCAGTGTATCCCCTCTAGAGTACACTGATCGGAAGGTGGTCCCATACCTTGTAATAGTTGGAATCCATTCTCCAATAAGATCCCCACGGTTTTTGATTTTATACTATGTATATAGAGCATGAGATGCAAGCATTTTGCAATTTTGTTATTTATTTGATAGACACTATTATAATATCACCGGATTTTCAAATCAAAAATGATTTATGTTATAGTAAGGTAAAAACTATTCGTTTTTATGTGTGGGCTGGTTTTACTATTTTCCTTTTCTTTAAAAGGCATTATATAAAGTTAAGCAAGTTGGATGTTACTTAAACTTAATTAGTTTTACTCGTGTTGGTTCACTAGACTGACTCATGGCGTTTGCAATGCTTAGGTCAGACCGAGTTTTACAGGTTTAGGTTAGGATGTTGTGAACTGATGAAGATGTGTTGAAGGGATCCAAGCGTATTAGTATTTATTCCGATGTGTATTGTGTATAAGGACAGGCTATTATAATTTTCCAGATGTGTTGGATGTATTGCTATACTCTGATGAATGTAAGCATATTTTTTTTCAAGCTCTCAGTAAAGATTATTTCTATATTATATTTTGTTCCGCTGTGATGTGAGATTCTGTGTTGTGTTGTTTCCTTCTTCTTTTCTTTTATTCTCAAATTTATTTATTCCTTATCTCACCCTCTTATTTCTTTCGATTAGATTTTTGGGTTTTAGATACTTGGATTTGGACACCGTATGTACTAGTTCTGAGATTCAAGCATCGAAAATTTTCGGGGCCCTACACCTTCCCAATAAATGGTACTCTTCATAACTTGGTACATCTTGATACCACATGGGTGTGTTGTAAACATTAGATGATGACACTCTCTAAGTACTTCTTTCCATAAGTCGCCTACAGAAGTAAAGCATAACCTCCATTTCTTCCAACCAATAATTTCGATCAAGAACAAAACCATTCGGGTTATCGCCTTCCACTACAACTTTGAGCATCCTGATCTTTTTGGCTAATGAAGGATCTTATTCTTGCCCAGAATCAAATTTCTCAACAAAACTAGTCAAATCTTTAAACAAGAAACCATTGATGTGCTTCCACTGGAACATGTTGCCGACCTATTCCTCACATTACACACAACCAATGCTTCTAATTTCTTCCATTAGTTCAACATAGACAACATCATCGCTGGGTACAATCTACTCTGAGCATCCTTATTACCCTTTCCTTGAGTATACTCAACGTTAAAATCAAATGTAAACGAAAACTTCAATCAAAGTTGTTGTCGTATGTTCAGTTCCTTTTGAGAAAACAAATATCTCAAAGTCTTATGGTCGGTAAACATGTCGGACCTTTCATCCACTTAGTAATGCCTTCAGATTTCAAGGCAAAAACTACAGTAGACAAATCAAGATCTTTAGTTGGGTATTTCACATCGTGTTTCCTCAGATGTCAGGAAGCATAAGCAGCAATTCTCCCCTTCTGCATAATAACAACACCTAAGCCTATTCTGAATGCATCAATATAAACCAATAAATCCTGATTCTCATCCGGCACCACTAACACTAGAGCATTGGTCAATTAGTGGTTCAAATTCTGAAATTCTTCCTTATGCTTATCGACCATACAAACAAAACATCCTTTCGGGTCAACTTAGTAAGCAACGTCGTAATTCTTGAGGAGTCTTTAATAAATCATTGATAGTACCCGACCGCTCCAAGAAAGCATCGGACTTCCATAACACTTACAGGCCTCTTCCAATAATCAACAAAATCAACCTTCTTAGGATCTACCAATAGTCCTTCACCCGGAACTACGTGACGAAGAAACTTCACTCTCTTCCCAAAACCGATGCATAGAAAACATGGCCTTCAATTGTGCTTCCGCATGTTTCAATAACAATCGAAAGGTGGTACTCGTGCTCCTTTGCATCTTTCGAATACACAAATATATCACCAATGAAAACAAATACAAATATGTCTAAGTACTTCCGTAGCAGGCACATTCGTCTATCCAAATGGCATAACTATCTATGATGCCCCACCCCGTGAACGATACTAATAAAGAGTATTAACTGATAATATTGTCTGCTAATTCAGAGAATAGAGCTTGTTAGAAGCGAACATCTGTAATATTGCAACAAATAAGTATTAAATTTGTCGAGTATTATTACTAAAAAAAATTCATGGAGAATTGACATACTTAATCCTTATTTAATACACTACTACGGTGGCGACATAATCTATTCTGAAAAAAATAAAATGATATACACAAATTATAGAACAACAAACACATATAACTGCACATGAGTGCATCATGTACAATACGTAATATAGCATAAGCGGTCTGATAAGTCAATACATATCTATTTACATCATAACCCAAACAAAAGAATATACATTGTTATATCTGATAAAAGTTACATAAGCCTACAATTAAAACTATGCAATTCAAAATGTAGAGCATGGTAACCAAAAATTAATAGATAAGCATGAACCAAAAGAACTTAACATGCGAATCGGTCAGACTTAAGGAATAAACATATGGGTCAGCCTAACTTGAATCAGATAACTATTATAGAATGAGATGGTAAAGTAATTTTGCTAAGGGGAAACATTCCTTTATATCATAAAGGAATGAAATATCGTGGTCTTCTACAAAGGTCTGAATCGCAAGTACACTAGGAATATCATAGGAAATATCAAGATGAAATCATATAACCATAATTTCATCAATCATAAAGACTCTGTTAAGGGTTTAAATCCACTTAAAAAGGGACCATAAATAATATTAATCACTACGGTAAAATCAACAATAACACCAACAATGAAACAACATGATGTTGATCCAACCCTTAATTATAATATTTGGATCTACCAAGAATCATAACACTTGTATCTACCCAGAATCACAACATTTGAATCTACCTAGAATCACACATTCAATCTACCTGGAGTTGATAAGCCAAAGCTATGCCTGCACGTGCAACAACATTATGGCTTAAGGCCATAGCCAGTACCTATAATAACATGATGGTTGCCTAGAACAACATGATTTGGTTCTACCCAGAACGACATATTGGACATGACATTCAAGATTTTGAATCTACCTAGAGTTACAACATTATTGACCAAAGGTCTTGTATTGGCTTAAGTTATTAGTCCATCGTAGTGTGCAGCTTTTTTTCATACCTATAAAAACCTGAAATTGAATAAACATTAAATTGGTGTTGTTGATTTTACTTCTTTAGTTAATGATATGGTAATTTTATTAATTCTGCTATGTATTTTCAGTTCAGTCAGTAATTCAGTTGTCAGAGACAGGGTGAGTCCATTGGCAGAACAAGAAGACTGAGAATAGCATCATATTGGTATAATATCACTACTTCTGTTTTTATGATTATTTTTACAATTATCGTGCTTAAATATTTGAAAGTTCCATTTAATTTTAATATGAATATAGGATAGGCCATGATAAATTTTAGGTGATCTGCAAGGTTGAAATATTAAAAGATTTAATTAATGCCTGCAAGTTTCATTTGTTTATATTAATAATTATGACTATAGTTAAATATGCAGTGTTCTTTCTGAAATCAAAAACATCTATGTTAATACGTTAGGAGAACTGAATGTGCCAACTTGCAAATATACAAATGTAATCGCTTATTCTATAAAATAGAATATTTCTTTTTTTGGATCCAATTTATGACTTTGGAGAAATTAATGGACTTGAAGGCAACATCTAAATTACTAGCTGGAATAACGTACTAGAAAATTCTTATGTCAATATTTGAGTATATCAATTAAAAATAAATGTATAACTAATGGCATAAAGTTGACATATACATGTCCACGTCCAAACATAATGTCCGAAAAAGTCAAAACGAGGAAACCCAATTAGCTGATAAGATTGTTCATCTATTCAGGTCATAAATCTAAATTATTAAATAATCTCAACAATATCAGCCTAACATGCATCTTTCTATATAAATAATATGTGCTTTGATTGATACTTGCCATTTTTAAGAAAATCATTTATACATACCGTGAACAACAAAGTTACTCAGAGAACAGAACGCTGGTGCTTTATCTGAAAGAAAGAGCACAAAGAAAAGTTATGTCAGCTTTTAGCAACATCTGTGACTATGGTTGTATTCTAGATCAGGAATCCGGGTACTGGTCGTTTGTTTGTAGAGTAAGAAATTGCACACCTATTTAATTTCTCATTTTATGCAGAATAAGAAAATTGAGCAACATGTGTAATTGAAACTTCACTAAGTTTCCAAAACTTATGTTAACATTTTTTTTTCAAGTTTTCATTTTGATTTTAAAACTGCAAAATTCCATTTCAAATTAACTAATCATTTCAACTGCATGTTGTATCGAGCTAACAGCAGGATATATTATGAAGTTATTTATGTGTATTAGGGGTGTATACGGTGCGACAGCCATTGTCATTAAAGCCAACCGCGACCATATTGCTTTTTGACAGTTAGTTTATTTTACCAACTGCAACCATTCGTAACGGTTAACAGTTAAATGATACGCTTACCATATGACTGGTCAAGATATGGTTGAGCTGCAACTGCAGTAATATATTTATGATTCATAACGCCTGGTTCAATGCTGGTAGCAAATTTATTTTTTTTCCTTTGTCGCGCATGCATTAAGGGTGTGTTCTTTCGTATTAAACGGACACGTTGAGCAGCGGACGCGTCCGACGTGCCGGACGCATCCGTTGCTCAACGGCTCAAAGTTGAGTCATTGGCTCTTCCCTTCCTCTCTACCCCCTTATAAGACCTTGTTCCAACCCTTCTTCCATCCTCACCACTTCTCTACCCTCTTCCTCTTATATTTTTATTTCAACCTCGAAGTGATAGCAATGGAAAATCCATTTCCAGATGATGGTGATTCTGATTCAGAAGATTTGGAATATATTGTACTAATTGGAGCGTACTTACGTGATAGACGACACGAAATAGGACGTAGTTGCATACTTTAACATATACTGGTTCGATGTGGACAGACGACATACTTAACGGTCGTCAGGGAAGATGTCAAAGGCAGTTTCATATGAAACACTTATGTTTTCTTTCGTTATGTGATAGGCTGGAAAGTTTTGGATTGACTACTTCAGAAAATGTTACTATTTGAGAAGCGGATATTTTTATACACTATTGCTACATCTAATTCTAACATACAAGTGGCTGAAAGATTTCAAAGGTCAGGTTGCACAATCTTTAAATATTTTCATGCTGTTTTGAATGCCGTCCTAGTATTATCTACCGCTATTATAAAACCAGTTGATCCTCAATTTAACTCAATTCCAGCTGAAATTAGCAATGATAACCATTACTGTCCATACTTTAAAAACTGTATTGGTGCCATAGACGGTACACAAGTAATGGCACACTTACCTCCAGATTGAATTGTTCCGTTTATCGGACGAAAAGGATACGCTACATAGAATATTTTGGATGCATGCTCGTTCGATTTACTATTTAAGTATATTGTATCTGTTTGGGAAGGTACTGCACACGACGCTTGAATTTTTAATTCCGTGGTGAATGAAAGAAGTTCCAATTTTCCTCATCCACTTCCTGGACAGTATTATGTTGTGGATTCTGATTTTTCAACTTACAATTGGATATATACCACCATATAGAAACGTTAGATATCACATCCCCCAGTTTCGTATGACCACAAATCAACCGAAATCGAATAATGAAAATTTTAATTTCTACCATTCTAGCTTACGTATAGCAATTGAGAGGACCTTCGGAATATGGAAAAAGAAATTTGTTATACTCAGAAATATGGCAACCTACAAGTTCGAAGCTCAAACAAAAATTGTTGTTGCTACGATGGTTATACACAATTATATACGCAAATACAATACCGGTGATCCATATTTTGTAGCTTATGACAATGATCCGGATCTTATTCCAGATGAGTATGAACAAAAATATGTCGACGTGAGAAACATAGGCAATAGTGACCTAGCACCGGCTCAACGCTATCAAGGAAGCGCTGATATGGCAGTACGTCGCGATAGAATATGAGACAAGCTTGTTGCAGCAGGATTGCACTAATAGATTTCTACAATGTATCACTTTATCTACTTTTTTGGTACTCTGCAATGTACCACTTTATCTACCTTTTTTGGTATTTCTGCAATGTATCACTTTCTCTACTGTTTTTATGTAATGGACTGTTATGTTTTGTTAACTATATTATTCTGCAATAATTATAATGTTATGTTTTTAATCGGTAATTAATAAATTACAAAATATAAATAAAATGCCCCGCTCAAATACTCCGCTTAATGCGCCAAACGCATTCTCCCCTAACTACAATTCTCCGCTATAATACTCCGCTGAAATGCTCTGCTCAAATTCTCCGCTTCCGCTTGTGGCGAACACACCCTAAGTTGTGCATGTGATGACTTAAATATGAAACAGACGAAGCATTGAAATCAAGTATACAACACAGTAAGTTGTGCATGCAATGAATATAAATATGAAACAGCAGGACTATTGAAATTAAGTATACAACATGAGCATTTAAATGCCAGCACGAGCATTATGTTACAGGAATATTACGCACGTATATTAAACTTTTCCAACAACAAACAAAATATTAAAACACTAATAAATACAAATGATTCATACATGATACATTACGTAATTCAGTAATGTAGTAGTTCTTCTTCAAGGTGCTTGGCAATGGCTGTAGTCCTATGATGCATACTATCAGGTGGTAGTGCATCCGTATTAGGAATAAATGAAATATGTTCTTGAACAATATTCATTTTTTGTAGTAATTAAAGCAAAAAATATTTACAAATACAATTATATTTTAATGACTAAAATAAATAATGAATAACTCTGCTTATGTAATTAAAAAAACGCCACGTAAAAAAATTATAGACTTGGCCAGATTGTAGATTGCTTGATGAATGTAGGTGAGGCAATGAATTTTCCATAATTGCAAAAAAATTAGCACTTGAGGAAAAATACATTTGATGAATGTAGTAACTAAAGCAATAAATCTTATGAATGAGGAATCAATTAGCAGTTAACGAATATCCTCATTAACTAAGGAAAGTTGAAATTACACAATCGTTTAATCAAATCATAAAATAGGCCGAAAAATGCAGCAATTAAAGCCTTAAATTTCTCATACTTGTTCATGGTCAGAATTCTTTATTTTGACGTGAACCGCTTTCTCTCCTAAATATATATGCACTAATAAATTATTCAGCAAATTTTCTACCAAAGCACGACTAATTAAATTGTTTCTGTGTTAGTAAGGGGAGCAAATCGCCTAGTCTAAAAATTCCCTGGTCCCCTGGATCCAACCAATGAGAACACCCTGATTTTAACCTTTTGCAATTAAACCCGGGTATGTTACCCGGGTTTAATTGCTAAAGGTTAAAATCAGGGTGCTCTCATTGGTTGGATCCATAGGACCAGTTGATTTTCGGACCAGAGGATCTGCTCCGGCTGGTAAGCTCTATCAAAACTTCGAATTTAATTGTTGCATAAATAAGCTTATGTAAGATGATACTCAAATTTATCTAAATTGGCATAAAATGTTTTAGCTTCCACTAGAGTCCTAACAGTAAACAATGCCTATAGAATTAGCCAGAAGTTTGCTTTCTCGCATTACTGCAAGGACAATCAAGAGCCTAGTGACATGATTTGTTTACCAAATTATTACCATAAACATGCTTATATACAATTATATTAAAAAGACTCATTCGAATTATTACATGCGTGAATTAAATTGCAACCATGATATATTTGCAAAATTAGTTCCATGAATTAAACAAGTAATAAAACCCACTAATTTATAACAAACCACTGGCTTTCGAATCCAGACCTGCTATTTTGAAGAAAAATGAACAAAAAGACTAAAGAGCTTACAATTAATTTTAGGTTGTACTTGAATGAATGGATCTTCAAGTGGATTTAAGTGCGGTGATGAGTGATTAAACATGAATGGCAAGGATTTTTTAAGATGACTGGCGAGGATGTAATAAGATAATGAATATTCTTTTTTCCCCAGAATGGAACTTATAGAGAAATGAAGTGGATGATATTGTTTCCTTTTACATCAGCGGTCCGAAAGAACGAAAGCAAAATCCCTAATTTTTAAGCGATAGCGGAATTGAAGCGGTACAGTAAGCCGTCGGTTACGAGAATTGCCACCACTTCCGTTCGAGTACAATGCGCACTTGCAGGGAGGAATTTGTACATAAGATTCACATGCTGAACTATTGATGTTATAGGGATGAGCATGGCCTCTAAAGGAGTGCAAAACGTTGTGGATTAGGCTGACTTCCCTAATATGGAAGTTACTGGCATTTATGGTTAGCTCTCTACTCTTCCTTCTTTCGTATTTGTATTTGACTACATAGAGGAGAGCTTCTGTTATTGCTTACTAGTTGCATGGACCAGATTCTTTGGTATCTTACAAAAAAGGTGCATCTCTTAGAGAGTTGTCTAAAATATATGTGAACTGTCTTGCCAAAACTAGCAAAGTTCACTTTTGTTTGTCTATTCATTTGTGACCCTCTTGTTCGCAACCCTTAATATCTATCATCAGTTTTTTTCTTTTTGTTGGTGTAGTATCACTTTTTAATGATGCATTTTTGTTAAGCGACGTGTGCCTGACAAATAAAACTTTTAAACCATACCTACATAAGTAAAACCATATTCATCAGAGTCTGAATTTGTTACAGCATCTTAGTTATACTTATAATTTTTAAAATTAGGGCCTATATTTAATTTCTTGATGGTAGACAATATGCTTCCACTATGGAAGAGGAAATGTGGCATGGAAAGCTAAGAATGGAGTCTAAGTTGGAGTACTTCTTGAGCATTGACCACTAGGACCATGCCTGAAGAATAACAGAACAGTCTTTGTACAAGCAGAAAATTTACATTGGGCTAGATTGTTCTTTTGATTGTTGGAAAGAACAACAGAATAGTCAGTTCCAGTCTGTTGTGCACATGAAGCTGGTTCTGAGAGGTGGGACTAGGAGGATCCCAAATGGGTATAAACTTTGTTATACCTAGCTTGACAAGCCTGTTTGTCTATCATATGTGTAGTCAAGTAAAGAAGTGACGGTTGTGTTACATGTCCATGGTTCATATTTGGTACCTTTCAAGGTATGTCCCAACGGACGAATGGCTCAGGTTTAGATAAAGTGGGTGCTAATTTGTTGTTAGGTCTTGCGGTTTAAAGTGCAGTTATATCTTGTTGTAACAGTCGAACAAAGAATTTTTGGAAATATCATAAATGATATTTTAAAATATATTTTTGTGCCACGTTAATATCTTGAAACAAAATTATAATAAAATGAAATAAAATTTGAGTTTGTTATGGAAGTGCATAAGTTCCTCATGATGTGTATGTGTTTGATAACTGTGAATCAGACGCGTTTTTGTTTTATGGACATTACTGTAGATGGGTATGTAATGTAGCAGGCAGTCGATTGGACAACTGAGTAGACTGTCCATTTAAATTTCTCTAGCGTGAAACAATTAGTACTTTGGAAATTTAAGATATATCTGGTCTATTTTATTTTGTTCTTATAATTTAATATATATATCTAGTTTATAAGCATCGTCATGTGATTCACATAGTTCTTATATTTTACTCTTCATCAACGATTCATTTTTGTTGTATACAGGTTGATAAAGGGTGATGAGGCAAATGAAATTAAGATGGTGGTGCTAAGTTGTTTAGGGTGTTTTGTCTGTCTAGCAGGTTTGGGGTGTTGTCTTTTGTGTACTATGTTTTGTCTTGTCTTTTGTGTGTTAATCGAACAAATATGAACTATGTTTTGTATTTTGTGTACTCAAGTTGACATCAATGGGAATTGAAAAAAGCTAACTCATGGATCGATTTTTTTTGTTAGTTGATACTTTTTTGTGTGTTAATATTTAGTTTGTTATGAAGATTCATTTTGATTGCTATTATTAAGATGTATGAGCTGTGAAAGGATGCTGCAATACTATAACATGTTAATTTAATAGCGTTATATAGAAGCTATCGAAGATATATGTTATAGCAGTAAAACTTTGTTATTAATAATCTCGATTTTATTGAGATTTAGATGTATAATAGCGGTAAATTTGAGACGTCAAAGGGTTTAGTAAAACTATAACACGTTTAATTAATAGAGTTATATATTTGCTATTGAATAATTATGTTATAGCGGCAACACCGTGTTATAAATATTCTCGCTTTCAATGAGATTTGGATGTATTATAGCGATGATCATGAGCTACTATAATAAAATAACATAGCAGTCAGAATGCGCTATAAAACCATATCTTTTATAGTGGCTAGTTAAACGTTATAATTAAGTAGATGTTTTTTATAACATGTCGATATACATTGTTATCGAATCGCTATAATTGTTATTCATAGCGGGTGTAGGCCGCTATAAAATGTCGGTTCTGTTGTAGTGGAGCGTAGTCTCTAGAATTTTCTTTTATTAGGAAATAGATTAATGACCAATTTAGGCTTAATTATGTTATTAATTTATGGTTTAAGCTTAAGGGAAGAGATTGGGTCATTATTGCTTAATTTCACAAGTTTCTAAAATGGTTTACTCCACGAATTTCATAAGTTTTATTGCAGAATTTACAAAAATTTATACGAGCCACTATTAAAATATCAAAATGTGTTTCAACATGTTTTTAACTACTTTTAATAATATTTTAACTCAATTCCAATTAAAATTGACAGTTTCCACAAAATAAACATTTTACGTCAATTTAAACGAAAATGAACATTTCTAAAGTTTTAATTATTTTAAACATACTATTTTACCCCAGGAAATTCCCAAACACAAATTATTCCCATAAACACATAAATAGATATTTTCAACTAATTTAAAATGCTTTTTATATTTATTTCAATATAACATTTATTTAATACATGGTTTTGCACAAGAAGTTCCTTCTAAATCATTTATTGAATTTTAAAAAATAAGCCTCTAGGAATTTCATGAATTCCTATTTATCATCAACTTTTACATTTTTACATTATCAAAACTTTTTTTAAACTATTTTTCTATTGTTTTCCAACTTTTAAACAAATAATATTGGGTATTTTTCCACAACTTAAAATAAATTTTCCATTCTAGTTCAAATTCCTCATATTTATCTCTAATTCAACACAACCATACTATTAAGCATATTTTCCATAAGCATAATTCCCATCCAATAATAATTCCCACAAGTTATACTTTTACACATATTTTTATGATTGGTACTCAATTTATCAAATCACCCTCCAACAAAATAATTAATACTTTATTTAATATTTATTACATTTCTATAATTTATTATTATAGTTTAAATAGGTAATCACACGACACTAGGTTGTTACAAACTCCCCTTTACAAAAATTGTATCCCCACAATTTCCTTAAGGAAAAGTCATATTTAACCCAATTATCATCTCATTTTAAGGAAACCGCACAAGCAATAGGTTATGACAATAGGATTTTCACACCCATGGACCACAAAAATAAAATTTTATGTAAAGTCCACTCGATAAACTCCCTTGCTTCCCAAATAGTTTCACTGAAATTCTCGAACCACTAAACTTTCATGAGCGGCACACTCTTGTTACGAAGGTGTTTTACTCCATTCAAGAATGCACATGGGTTGATGCATGATAGAGAAGACATGTGAAATCTCAAGTTCATTTATGACATGAGTATACATCAGATCTCCAATAGAACCTTGAGTGGCTCTCTATGGTTGTCCACCCCATAGTTAAGGAAATCCGATGCTTCCCTCAATCCCAATCAAAATATATTTCCACCCAGGCCTTATGAATAAGATACGGGTACCATACCTACTTTCTAGTAGACTCGAATTAACAAAAAGGTGATCGGAACCGACTACCATTAAGGCTTCGAAGGGAGCCATTCCAACACAAGAATAATGTGTAAGGTGGTGGAAGGATTAAATAAAAAGGGAAGATGGTTCTCTCAAGACCTATTGATCAATAACACACGCACGATATATTCCTCCATTCAAGATTCATGCGTTTAGTTTAATTGCCTAGTTACGATGGAAAGAAAAATAGAAATTAAGATTTGTATTCAAAGCTATCTTGAGATTCCGTCAGCATACACAGGTAACTAATGAAATCTCGATAACAAGCAACACAAGAAATAAATCACAGGCCTCAGACTTACACGATAGGGAGAAATGCACAAATTATGGGCCTTGTCTCATAATATTGGCATTATGCTCCAATAGTTCAGAAGGCTTTCAAATGCTATTATTCTTCTTCAAATAAAAATTCTCAATTTATCCTCAAAAGTTCACTTCACTAACTTCACAGCCATCTTTAGGCTTTTCTTCGGTATCTCAAGTTGCTAAAGATATGCAAATCATTTCAATCACCCCACAACCATTTATATCATATTTATAGAGGGTTATAAAGTTACTAAAACTTTAGTTTACACAAAAGCACTATTCGCCACTATCATTATGTTTTAAATCCATCTTAATTTCATACACAAAAATTGAATTATCATAAAATTCACTCCTTATAGGTTAATGAGCATAGTTTACTCCTTTTTCAACAATTAAAACCTTTTTACACAATCTTTAATATCAAATACTTATTAGAATAAAATTTTCTCAAAATTATATTATTTACTCCATAAATTTCAAAGCCAATGATTGGATTTAAAAATCCAAAATTTGTCTATAGAATTTCAAAGTCCATTAAAATACAAGTTATGAATCAAACCACCAAATGATCACAAAATGATCCCTTGTTGTTTATTAAAACCCAAATTCCACTAAACCCTATTTATCAAAATGGATTCCTAAATCAAACAACTAAAATAATTATAAATATCAATTCTTTATTCTAAAATTATATATTAGTTATTGCTCATGTGAATTATTACCCACAAAAATGGTGACCTCCCAAAAGAGTAAATGCTCTAGGATGAATTTCGTAGGTTCGTTGTTATTGAATTATAAATCTTATCTACTTGGTAGGATAACTGTCTTAAGTGGGTACAAACGACCCTTGGGAAAGAATTAACATTGTTCCGATATTATTAATGATTAAAAGAAAGGTAAATGAACAAGTAAATTTTACTAACCGTAGGATATTATGAATTTTTCCACTTCATTGATTACTCCAAGTTATACAATTTTTTTGAAGTGAAATCACCCAATTCCCTAAGTTGATTTGCGAGTTAGGCTTTTATAACTTAGAGCTATAAGTACAAGATTGAGAAATGAAGAAGTTGGCCCCCCATTCTGGACCCCTAGGGTCGTATTGATAGGTGCAGGTTGTCTTTTTATTGCGGCTTATGGTCTTTGCTTCGGTTATCCAGTAGGAACACATGTCTTTATGATAGTATTCTTTTTTCCTTGAAGTCTTTCGGAAGGAAAGTTCTGATGGTGCTGTCTTTTGCCAAGTCCTGGAGAAGAGAATTTGCCAAGGCTTCCAACTCATTTTCTCATTACGTGTGATGCTTAGATCGTGGATGCTTGAGATTTCCCGTATACCCATTTAGGGTGAACCAAAATGTATACTAGGCTTAGTTCTTCATGTTTGGAGGTAGCAAGTCGATGGTTCTTGTTCTTTGAATTACGCCTATAGGAGCTTTCCCGATTCCACTCTCGTACGCATGTACTGTAATGCTAATTTCCATACTGTCGAAGACTTGAGGGGTACCACCTAGGCTTTTGAATTTAGTGCTATTAAAGTCATTGTTATCCTCTGAATGGGATCTTTCTTTCTTTTAGTAGTATGCTAGGATCATGACCTTAAAATGTCTCCAAATAGGATTTTTATTCATCTGGAGATACTACTTGCTTGAATTGAACCTATAAATGGATTTTCTTTTGATCCTTTCAATGGTTTATGGTGTTACCTTTTTAATGAAGATGCTGCAACCTGTACGGACATGAGTGCCTTCCTTTAACCATACGATGTACCATTTCTACTGCTACCTTCTTTTATGCGGTTCTGCTACAGTCCTTGGAGTTACTGCAAGGATTTCATTGGTGCAAGATGCTAGCTTTGTTTATGGACTTACCGTTCTTGAGTGCTTTCTATCGATTTTGCTAGTCGGGACATCGATGCTTTTGACAACCAAGAGCTAATAGTTCCGAGGGAAAATATTGCTATGAAAGCTTTCCTTTCGAGCTCTTCCCTTTTTAGTGTCTTTGGTGACGTACTTTTGATCCTCTGACAGTGCTCTCTAGGCTTCACGAAGCTTCTACCTGCTTCATTCTGATGCGCTTAAACAAGTTTATATCTGATGCCACTGGAAGCTATTTGTGTTATCTCTGAAGGCTTGCTCTCTTTTGTGGCCTTCTTTCACACTACTTGTTATGATAATATTTTGACTAATGCGTAGTCCCCATAGTATGAAAGAAGCCTTTGTTCTTTAGGATTGAATAATTATGTCATTTCCATAGCTGATGCTCCAATAACATTGTAGACAATGAATTAGTAACTTTTTTAAGCTTATTTTAACTTGACTCTGTCATTCTAAAAGCTGCTGTCATTTATTTATAATTTTTTTTGGTAGAGCTTCCAAAAGCAATTGAATTACTAAATAAAGAACATGAAGCCATTTCCCTATTAGTGATTTTGTAAGTTGTTGCCAAAGATACCATCATCACTTTTCACTTCTCCCTACTCTGGGAAGCCTAAAATCACCATAAAACTTTCGAAAAATTCCTATAATGATTAGTAGTTCAAACAATCACTTGAATGGGTGCGACTTACCAATGATCACATTGACGAGGGCAAATACTAGAATACAAAACCAAATTTTTGAGTAATTATGAAATCCGAACTTTGTTCAAGGTTATTGGCTCATAAGAAACCAAAAATCAAATCTTTGCAACAAATGTATAAACAATTTATTACACAAATCAAGAAGAGGATCTTCAGAAAATATAGACGATTTTCAAAGATTCAAGCAACTATGAAAATCATTAATACGATTGCAACATCCAATTGTAAATCAAATCCAAAATTTAGTCAAACAAGGATCAAAGAAATAGTATGAGAAACTCACAAAGGGTGCAGAGACAGCGTGGAATCTTTGCATGAATATCAAATTTATACCAAAAGAAAAAAATTGAGTTGGGAATTCAAGAAAAACAATCAAAATAATTGGATAATAAAGCATATCTACGGATATAAATTCGATAAAAGACATCTAGAAACATAAGACATTCATTCAAATGAAACAGATTTGCCAACTTGTGGGTGAAAGTCAGGAAATAGTGTAATATAAAACATTCATCCAAAATTATCCTATCATGGGTAGAAATTTGGAAATATTCAGAATATAATTATCCAAAAACTTCTATCTTTTGAGAAAAAAATCAATGGTAAGAATATACTATAAAGAGATCATAAATCTGAATATATTGACAATTCATTAACATTTTCCAAAAGTACTTCAAAAACAATATGTAATCAGTAACCATCTACATGAAATTATCAAAATCAAGTGAAATATCATCGTAGGTGATGCTTGAAAGTCATAGGGAAATCATCATAAATACTCAGAGATTGTTCTTAATTTGGGAAATTATTCAGACGAATGCATCATTCTAAATCAAAATGGAATTTCATTCAAATGAAAAGAAAAAATCAAAGCATTAAATTCAGAGTCCATAAAGTAGTTTCGAGCCAATCAATGACTCTATTGATAAAGCACACATATTTGTTAGATCGAAAGCAAAGCCTGGAAACTAAAGCCACATGGTGCCAAACGAACAACCTAGTAGAAAACATAATGCATGAAAATTCATCAACGAAGGCAGGATCATCGAGATCCATTCATTTTTGTGTTTGAAGTAAAATTGTAAATTCATAGGAAAAATCAAAATATCAAAATTATTAAAATCCATTCGAAATAGCTATCTTATGGGCGAGAATTTATGATGATAAAATATTATTAAAGATCAAGATCCAGAGAAATATCAATTGTTCAATTAGTGAAGAAACTAATCCATAGCCTTTCAAAACCATACCTAAATTGAACTTCATCTTGACAATACCAATTCAAAATAAATATCCTAATAGCAAAATCATAATGTCATTAAAAATTTATTCCAAGAACGTCTATGCGGATAATGTTGAACAAACTAAGCATCATTTTAAATGATCGAGTAATTACAAATTATTCGAATTCTTTTAGAAAATGATTGAATAATTTACAAGTTGAAATGAAAGTCATATGACCATCTCAACCCTTGTAACCTAATCCGGTCAAGCCTCGTCTACCAAGCTTATTTAAAGAAAAATCATATCGATCAAATTAATTTGAAAACAAATCCAACCCGATCTACACATGGTACTGTTGTTAGGAAATCGACCCAATCTAGTTAAGTCCTTACTCAATAGGTATGCTCAAGGATTAATTCAGTTACCCTATTCAAAACAAAGTTTTCCCGATTTACCCGACATAGTTGCCCAAAAATTCTTTCATTTAACGAGGTGAAAGAAAGAACTTGGGTCATTAGATGTTGCGATAAATTAGTACTCATAAATTTGACGTAAGTTAAATAAATCATAAAAAGAATCAACCATGTTTAAAGGAATTCTTATTCCTATTTTCAAAATTCTTATTCCTCCTAACCCTTAGCCATTTAGCTGTCTAACGTGAGCCTTGTTCAACAATAAGTCTATTTAGCTATTACCTCCATTACTGTTGGAGAGAGCTTCTTCTTTCGAAAATGAGATCAACATGTGAACTTAAATGAAAACCGTAACTGTTACTTATGTGATTCCTTAGACTTTAACAAGTGTTGATCCTTGACTAACCCTTTCTTCTCAACATTAAGCCTTTAGGTATTCACATCAAATTTATAGTTTTTCTGATGGGATTTTCCCAAAAGTCTTTCCCTTATTACAGATTTTGTCCTACTGTAAAGCAATACAATGTGTGTTCTGCTTCTGCATCCTTTTAGCTCTCCGCTTTAGGCTAATACCATTAGGTATCTACAATAACGTAGGCTCTCTAGCTTACGCTACTTACTTCTCTCCCTTCAAGAGAACTTTCAATAAACAAAAAGGTAGGCTCACTCACAAGAAGCACTCCAATTGATGAAGATACAAATTATATATATGTATGTATGTATGTATATATCTCCGTCCAGGAGACACTCCACTTGGTGAAGATAATAAGTAATTTTAGTAGACCTCCCTCCATGGCGTAATCCACTTGGTGAGGACATAAATAATATATATAGACCTTTTCTAAGAGTCACTCCACTTGGTGGAGATGCAAATAAGATATATATATATATATATATATATATATATATATATATATATAAACACACATCCCTCTAAGAGACACTCCTTTTGGTGGAGATGTAAATAATATATAGACCTTCCTCTAAGTAGCAATCCACTTGGTGGAGATGCAAATAATATATGTACCTCCTTCTAAGAGGCACTCCACTTGGTGGAGATGTAAATAATTTATATAAACCTCCCTTTAAAAGGCATTCCACTTGGTGGGGTGCAAATAATATATATAAACCTCCCTCCAAAAGGCACTCCACATAGTGGAGATGTAAATAATATATATAGACCTCCCTCTAAGAGGCACTCCACTAGGTTTATATGTAAATAATATATATATATATACCTTCGACCAAGAGGTATTCCATTTATTGGAGATGTAAATAATATATATAGTTTTCGAATATCTATTTCCAAAGATTATGCTTGATTGATAAAAATGCTTTAAATGCCGTAAAAACTTCTCGTTTCTGAAGTGCAAATCTTATGAAAATTGCTGAAAGATCATGATTAATGAATCAATTGATCCTTGGATATGGCTCACATCCTTATTACTGTTCTGAATATAAATGGCATCCTCCCCTAAAGATTCATGCAAAGCGGGTCCCTATTTTTGATCCTTACGTGTTTTTCAAAAAAAATGCGCTACTGAGTTAAAAAAAATCAAAAAATTGCAAATATTCATAGAAGAATGCTAAGAAAAAACAAACAAAAAAAATAGGCAGAGCCAGCAGATATAACCAATAGTTGCATATATGTATGCAATAATTCATCCAGAGTTTATATTGAAAATCTAGATGAATTATTGCATATATGTATGCAATTATTGCATATTCCTACTGATATGTATGCAATTAAAGATGAACAATTTTCGTGGGTTATGAGTTGTTGCTAAAATGTATGCAATTATACTATATAATTGCTGAATTGTACGCAACAGTTATTGCTTATAGATGCTAAAATGTAAGCAAAAATTCTTAAAAATGGTGTACGGTTGAAAAACAGGCGGTGAATGAATTGTTACATCAATAGCTGCATTTATTGCAGTATTATTGCATACATTTCTGCAGTAATACTGCAATTTGATGCATAACTTTAGTTGTTGCTAAAATGTATGCAACAATTGCATCGTTTGATGCAATATACTACAGATTCGTGTTTTTTAAGTTTTGATGCATTTCTGATTTGTTGTTTGGTGGTTTTAACGCATGAATTTGATGATGTTTATGTGTTCAATTTAATTATGAATTTTTATGATTTTTTTTTGATGATTTTTCAAAAAATAGGGACCTAATTTATAAAAATTTAAAGGAGAGCTGCGAGCTTAATTTCGAAACTTTTTAGGGATGTGAGCCTAATTTTCATTTTTTGATAACCGCCTCTTCTTTCAAGACTTCTTATGTGTTCAAAGATTTCTTTAATATAATAATTATATGATCGAATCACTCCAGTATATCTTCGAAAAAAGAGATATCTTATCTTTGAAACTATTAAATCATGATTCATAATTAAATAAATTTTTTGAACATGATCACACTATTCTTTAAGAGTCCACCTTTGTGGAGGAATTTTGAAAACGTACCCTTTTACCTGGGACTGTTTGAAATGGGTAATAAATGAATGTCTGCCTGTTTCTTGAAACTATGAGCGATTTCGAACCCTTGGGTTGCTTTCATTTAGCAAACTGAATTTGTTTTCATGCCTCTCTTTGTCATCTTTCACTAATTAATCGACTACTTTTGAACACTCTAGGTACAGGCTTTATAACTTTGAAACCTGGTAAGGTCTTTGTTTTTACCTATAAAGTCGACACTCAACTTTTTTCAGTACGTAATTGATTTCAAAAATAAAAACTGAAAATACAGAGTAAATGAAGGAGTTGTCTATGATAAGAAAGGGTTAAGATTCTTTGAGACCAATCTTGTTGATCTTAGTGTTGTAGAGCATTCTCAACAAACCCTTTTCATGAGTTACGTTCTTCCCAATTTTGGCTTGTATTTTCTTTGCTAGATCGTAGCATGGGTTATTTCCATGTCCATTAGTTTTATGGTAAGCACAATATCTTCATTTTCTGCTTCGTTCAGGAGCTTCCATGTCAGACTGGTCTATACTAGACATACCTTGCTTTAGTGTTTGAATACTTTTCTTTTTTCTTTTGAATTTCTCTTCTATACAAGTGAATTGGTTACTCTAGAAGAAAAATTGGAGAGTCCACTAGGTTCCTCTAAGTAAAGATATTTCCAAAAAGGAGACAATTCAAGCAATCCCGAATGCACTGTCATTAGTTTTTGTTCTTTAAAGGCGTTCGTCACTTGTAATGCTTCATTATGGAATCCTTTTATGTAATCACTTAGCGGTTCTTCTTGCCCTTATTCTATCTTGGCAAGCTCATAGCGTCCAAAAGTCGAATACTTACGCATATGGAAGTGTGTAATTGTAACGCCCTACCCTGAGACCCTATTTATACTGGTTCTGGGCCCCTTCCGTCGTATGGCTATCGGACCCGCCTGGGCTTTTGGCCTGTCGTTTTATTCTTGGTCTCGGCTACTTGAGCTTCAGCCGCTTTGGGTGCATTTAGTTATAATACTTGAATTCTTGAGGATAGCTCCTGAATTGAGGCTTGCGGACATGAACTTTCGGATGTAGGCTTTCAGCTTTATCATGAATACGTGGAGGGGCTTGACCCCATGGGGTATATTGATAACTTCCAGATTGAAACCGCTACGGGTTTCGGTACTAGGTAGTGTGACAACCTTCGTCCGTTAATGTCACTCACTAATGGAATGCATTAAGTTTCGTGATGTGTTATAGGTAAATAAGAACATAATAGCACAAGACATGCATTAGTGATTGTTGGATATGTCGGTCGAGTCCGAGCAGACTTCCACCGCTAATGCAACTTAACCTCATGTCATAAGTACAATTACAATATCTAATTGTAATCCTAGGCATTTCATTCTTATCGAAATAATTCTACCTATGCATTTATAGGTGTTCATGCCTATTTTCCCCATATTTAATTACATGCTTAATTCATTATTCAAATTATAGACTTTTATTCCCTTTTCAATTCATCTTTTAATTATGCACCATGCGCTCCTTTTTCCCATCTCATAAATCAAGGCATATATATATGTATTATACACAAACCCAAACCCGCATATTTTCCAATTTATGCCTAAAATTCATATTCACATATATTCCAATTTATGTCCCAAATCAATATTTAGGCATCTCCCATTTTATACCCAATTCCATATTTACATTCTAATGCGTGCATAAATTCATATTATCCAACAAGACGTATGTCCCCAAATCCATATTCGTATATTTCCAAATTTATGCCCAATTTTAATCCATACTTTCCAATACCAATTATGCCCCAAATTATGTCTTTCCCAATCATTCCCAATTTTGCACGTTCGCATTTTTCAGCGTTAGGCCTAGGCTCGAAGGTAGCCTAGCTATATAAAAATAAACGGGAAAAGAGGGAGAGAATAGATTCAGAATAGGCATAATAACGAAACAATAACATAACGATAGAAATTAGCATAAAAAAACTAAATGGACATATTATGACAAGATTAGACTTGGTGACGATATAAACATATCAGAACAAATCAGAGGAATATGTCATAATAGAATCGATTAGGCACCGATTCAAGATCCAATTTTTGTATACATATCATGATTACTATTTAAATATTTAGATCTAAAAATAAAACGAACTCACAGTGAATAGATCTAAGGAAATGGATCCAAATTACTCCGAAGAACACGTTGAATTTGTCGTTGTAGCAATCGTTGAATTTGTATACTGTTTGCTGAATTGGATTTGGAGTAGATTAAGCCATTCAATCTTCGTTGCAGCAGAGCTTCGCCGTCACCATTATTTTAGACGAATCAAACCTAGGTCTAGGGTCCTTTATATAGTCTAGGGTTCAATGAATCTAGCTCCAAAATCATCTAGGTTGAGAAAGAAGTTTCCAGATCCACGGGTGGGTCGACTTCCCTTCATGGGTGTCGAACCCTAGGTCGACCCCGGGGTAGACCCATATGACCCTGGATCGACCCATGGGTCGACCCAGCGGGGCCTCGAGTCGACCTCAAATGGTCGGCCCTTCCTTGATTTGCACACCAGATTTTTGGTTTTGCTGATTTTTGAATATTTTTAAATATTATATGTATATATATCTTTCTTATATGCATACCAACTTCAAACCTTAATAACATCTTCATATGATGTCCATTTTACCCAAATCAAATGTCTATCTTGACCAGAATTTCAATACGACCGCGATGGCGCAGTCTATTTCACTTAATTCTGATTATTAAATTAAGTTTCTCCTTAATTCATTGTTAATAGTATTTCCATGTCAATTATTCTTTAATTTCATAATCTTTAGCGTCGTTAAAATTTCGGGGTGTTACATTCTCCCCTACTCAAAGAATTTCGTCCCCAAAATCTTTAACTTAAGAAGAATGTATATCCTAACATCCAACAATCATACGTCCATCTAGCAATCACATGCATCCATTGTCCTTAAGGAATTTCTAATGCTTTTATGAACATACGCAATAGTGTGTGTATATTTCTGTAAACTAATGCGAAAGATCAGGCGATCTACTGATTCAATTGACCTCCTTAATGCAATGTATTTTTGTGCCATGCAACCAAAATGTATGCAAATCATCTTAATCCATGTAAGTTCTATATGTGTGCACAATCATCCACCCAAATGCAACATCAATGCAATGGTACACCCATTTTCATCCATAAAATTTAAAATGTACGCACATCAATATGCAAAATGTAAGTGATTGAGCCGTTCTAGTGCCTATTGTGTGTGTATATGCATCAATGAGCAATCACTAGCAAACACTTGTATCAATCAAATATAGCATGTCTCAAAAACATGTTTACATTCATTAGCTTTCTCCTAAAGACTCGATCAATAGAAGATATTCAAACGATATATACAAGTATTAATTTGAAGCTTAGAAAAAGAAGTTAAGAACATATTCTCGAAAAGGAAAGGATGTGAAGTGCGAATCTTGTCTTCAGCCTCCCAAGTAGCGTTCTCGCGGCCCTTTCCCCATTGCACTCTTACTGGCTTTGCTTCTTTGTTGCACAATTTCTTAACCTCCGATCGAAGTATGCAAGTCAGAACTCGTCCAATCATTGCTTGCTTCTCTACTTTCACTACTTCTCGCAAGTTTGGTTTAACTACCTCGGACTCTATACATTTTATCGCCTCTTGAATGAATTGTTGCCTTAGAATGATGGGCTGCCTCAAGGACTGTCTTCAATAGGTTTCCCATTCCGATATAATACACCCATCAAAACTCTTCTCAAGTATCCCCCTTACTTGCTTACAAAGTTCCCTCTTTTCTTTTAGGAGTCATATTTCGCACCAGCAATGCAACTCACTTTGCATTGGCCACCAAGTATATGCGAAACCCAATCTCATGCCTTGGGGTAAACCCCGAAGCTCATCAAAAACATCAGGATACTCGCAACTGTTGGTACAGATTGTAAATCATCAATAGATATATCAAGTGGTTCCAGGAGACTAGCATGACAGACCCTTTCAGGGTCATAAAAAATCTCAAGAGTCTTTCTATGGCAAGTCAGAAGTCTAATGACTCCTTTTCACAATATAGAATGGCTCCAAATATGTAGTTAACCAATCCATCCCTAGAATCTAACCGTGTCTTATGAAATCAAGAACATATGCGTCGTAACCAAACTCGAAATCTAACACATAGATTCTAAAACCCCGACAAACCCTCGATAAATGAGTCGTACCTCTAACGGGTTTGAGACACTAACGGGATCCAAGACCATACTAGTAACTAGGTGTAGAGACTCAACTAAAAGATCAAATACAAAAAAATGCGAAGTGCCAGTAAAAGAATCCTAACGAGATGATCAAAAATAGAAATCAATCCTTTGATGGAAACTTTCCTACCCCTATCATATCCACCAGCTATGAGAACATTAGCTTACCCCCTAGAAGTTCTTGCCCTATGGCCTTGTCTTTGTCTCTTCGGGCACTCCTTAATGAGACATCCTACCTCACCAAAGTGGTAACAAACACCTTTTCTCTTTCTGTAATCCTTTTCTAGATGACCCACCATTCCAAAGTTATAGTATTTCCTTTTTTCTTCTTTTATCTATATTCCCTTCTTAAGCCACCATTTTCTTTCATCATTGGGTTGTGCTCCTTAACCCCAATTGCCTTATTCTCCTTTTTACCTTCCTTGTGCAACATGCTAACGAGTCTCTTGAAAGCAGCCTCCATCGCATGGAAATCAATTTGAGGCTTAAGAGAAAATAAGACGCAGGTGAAACCACTACGGCTAAAGATGGAGGTTGGGCACTTCTTTTCCCTTTGACATGTACCATAGTTTTAACGTGCCTACGGAACCATGCCGAAATAGGGATACCCTTTTGAGAGGAAACGGTTCCCCAACCAAAAAGGAAAAGAAATCAACCGGAGCATCGAGAAGATATTTATGGCTTTGGGAAATATGCTTTTCAAAAAGCAGACTTTTAATTTTAAAATACTTTGTTTTTGAGACCATTTTTCAAAACCATTTTTAAATATTTTATCTGTTCTTATAACCATATGCTCTGATACCAAAATGTGACACCCCACGTCCGTTAATGTCACTCAATAAGGGAATGCATTTAGTTTCGTGAAGCCTTATAGGTAAATAAGAACTTAATAGCACAAGACAAACATGTAAAATAGCAGCGGAGTTAAAAACTTTATTTAAATCGAAACATCATGGTCCCAAATACTGAGTTTACATCATAAGTTAAAGTAACCAATTACATAAATAACCTGTCTTGCCAAAAATATCAGAGTATAAAATCATAAAACCATACTTCCTGTGTGAAATCATAAGAGAGTTGACCAGAGGTCAAAGCGGTATATCTATATCCAAAATCCAAGCTAAGCTGCAAGAATCCATATTAAATCTAAGCACTTCCACAATGATAACCTAAGGGGAACGGAAAAGAGAGAAGAGGAAACAAAAAAGGTCAGACATAAAGTCTGGCGAGTCCAATTACTTTTATATATAAATAAATAAATGTGTCATGGCAGGTATATAAAACTGGAAGAATAAGATAACAATAACAACAACAAGTGCAAACTGAGCAAGATAAGATGAACATGATATATAGCGCTTCCTAAATACATTTCTCTGCACCGCACAAATACTAGTATATCAGAAATAGAATGATCCCTACCAATATCATTTATGTTTCATTTTATTGATTATTAGTTTACTTGGGTTAGTAGAATTCAAGACTTATCTGCGGATCGTACCCAATTACTTTCCCATGGATTCACCTAATACAGTATATGTAGCTATCTCTCAATATTGAGATACACCCCATGGTACCCCACTCGCACCGTCTCCACCTTAATGAACACAGTCCCTTATCCTATGTCGGAGTGACGTACGAATCTCTATATAAGATGTTATGTCCCGCATTTATGTACCATTACTATGCTCCGTAAGCGTATGGACTGCCACCATCGATCGAATCAGATTCCTTATCGGAATAATGCCCTCTAGTCTACGATACACCACCCAGAGCAGATATGCATGTATCTAGACTGTCCCACATATGTACTGTAATTGTAGCTCGATGCCTCAATTGCATGTCTCTAATGTGCACCGAGTTCAATGGCAGGGCTAAACAAGAAACACAGAACTCGCCCAGGAGCTTTTCCATACCTGTACAGGCCCTCCTTTAAGAGGCTCCAAATACAGATATCCCGAGGGTCTGTTTTCGATTGTGGCTATGGCCCTACCTCGGCCCCTCCCTCAACTAGTAAAGACTATAAGAGCTAAGCGACCGCCCCTAATAACAACCAATCCAAACATCCATGTGGCATCTACCCTCAGCCTCGTACATTGATAGTGAAAGTCGAAATGGTTCTTGGGTTTAGCTCTAGTCTTTTCGCATCTCGCTGGCTGCCGATGACGGATATCCAACGGTCTACTATCCTTGTTGGTCGTGACCCTTCGCACCCACGTGAGGCAACCGCCGAACTATCCTAGTGTCACCTTGTCACAGCATTCTGACTGCATAGCTACATCTGCAGTCAAGGCCCACCCAATTAGTAGTTACATGCGGACCCAACCTCTGCGAGTACAGCCTAAGACATCTGTCACCGCATAGAGGACTACTAGGATCACCTTACGTACTTCAGGAAGCCGCGTGCTTCCCCTTCCAGTCATTTGGAGCCGTCATAACAATCAAATGAATGTGCGCTCCCCTCGTGTCTTATAACACCTCGATGATCCATGTAACACCCCACATTCGTTAGTGTCACTCACAAAGGGAATGCCCTAAGTTCTGTGGAGCATTATGGGTAAAAGATGCAGATAAATTACAAGACAGACAAACATTAAACAGCGGAAAATAAAACTTTGCTTTATTGACAAAATAATTTGTACAAGGTTCCTTTACAATATCAGAGTATCAACTGTCTTTACAAAATAAAGAAGCATAAAATACATTTATATTCCCCAATGTAACAAAAGCCAGCCATAGCAATCCAAAGCCGATGCATCCAAGATTCTTCAAGCTTGGAAAGAGAAATCATCCCAAAATAAATCTGAGCTATCCTATTTCCTCCTTAACAACCTGGGGAGGGGGAGAACGGAAGAAAGAAGACGAAAGAAAAACAGAGCCAGACATAAAGCCTGAGTAAGTTCAGTAACTTCTAGCATGTGAACATGGAAAACAAAACGACATGAATTAACTGAATACAAGATTACACCATGACGATAGGGTCAACAAGATTAGACAAGGTAGTCACAAGATATGCTAAGATAAACTGGATACGCTCTAATACTTTCGCTGCTTCGCTATTTACTTGTTATACTGGTTTCTATATCTCTGCACCGCCAAACTAGTGTTTCAACTAGTAACGATAACGTGATCCCAATCCCTGTATTTTCCATCGCCTTCAGGCATCCATTTATTAGTTGTTACCTAGGTCTAATCTAGGGTTTTCTATCCACTGCTTTCTAGATTTAACTATAGTTTTACGCTATCTGCTGAACGCTTTTCGAGTTCAGGGTTTATGCCACCTAGTCCAACTAGGGATTACGCTACCTGTCGAACAATGCCCCCAAGTCTAGGACACACTACCTAGAGTGGTATATGTTCCTAGGCTTCCCCACGAATGTATCGCGAATCGTTATCGCTTGTCTAGATGCACATGACCTGTATTGTGCAATCCGAGTCCTGTGATAGGGCAAATCAAGGAATACAGAACTCGGTCGGGAGCTTTCAGATATCTGCCGATGCAGATGCTAAGGTCTGTTTTTACTCCAGGGGCTATGGTCCCACTTGACCCCTCCCTCAGCTAATGAAAGGCACACCTTGTAAAATGAGAACTATACGCCGGCCCCCGGTGCCCCACTATCCTATGGCCATCCGCAACCATAACTAGATAGCAAGTATATGGTCTTTTGGAGTTCTCCGCCTTTCCGCTTCACGTATCTCGATTGACTCAAGATGGATGGTAGACGACGAGTTGCTATCACAGGGCTACCGTCTTCTCGCCGAATCACGCTGGTCCATCCTAGTCTTTAGGTTGCCACATATATATATTGCAACCAAGGCATACCCTCGGTTCTTCTAACGCAGACCTTAACCTCTGTGAGCCCAGGATGATCATCTGCAGCCTCACAGAGGGATACCAAGAGTACCCTCACGTCCCCTCGAAGCCTCGGGCTTCGTAACCCAATTCGTTGGAGCCTTCTTAAAACCAGATGGATGTCTGCTCCTTCGTGTTATATTAAGAATTACTACTTAGTTCTACTAACTAAGGTTTACCACTTAGTTTCCAAATTCCTTGTTTTCTTAACTAAGTTTTACTACTTAGTCCCTTTTTCAACTGAGGTCTACTACTTAGTTTTCTTTCTCGCCAGGTTGGGTTGGTTAAGTGTATTTAGTCGATTCAAGCTATCTTAACCCTCTTCCCTTATCCTATTACACTGGTTAAGTGTTATCCCTTCATGCTTTTTACTTAACCCTATTCATTTATCATATTCTGATGGTTAAGCGTTCAAGTTTACTTAACCCTATGGTCTAGTCCAGTTAACATATTAATTTGGCTAAGTGTATTACTTAACCCCAACCTCTAGTCTAATTAACATGTTAAATTGGCTAAGTGTATTAACTTTACTTAACCCCACCTTCTAGTCTAGTCAACATGTTAATTTGGCTAAGTATTCCAATGGACTTAACCCTCCCATTCTAGCTTTAACTGTGCTAAGTTGGTTAAGTGTTCCTTAACCTTCCCATTCTAGCTTAACCGTGTTAGGTTGGTTAAGTGTTCCTATAGACTTAACTCTCCCATTCTTGTTCTAGCTTTAATTAATAAATTAAAGCCGCAACCTCTCACATTAGACAGATATTGCTGCGGTTACTGGATGTGCCGGTCGGTTCCGGGCAGGTTTACACCGCAACTCAGTCTAACCTCGGGTTAGGCATATTCATGTTTTCTAAGTTCAAAGGGTTTTTGATTAATTTCCAAATCTGGTTTTGAAAACAACCATCCCGTCCTTCGGATCAGTTAGGGATAGCCAGGGAGGGCAGGAAACTTGTATTTTCCAAACCCAAGCCTAGACACTATCCTCTCTGTCACCCTAGAACCTTCTGGTCTATGTGTTATAAAAAGGGATGTTATCAAAATACTTTTCTTTTGTTTATAAATTGTTAACAATTTATTTCAAAAGCCCATTTCCCCTTTTTAGACAAATTTGGCCTATATTTATTTGTCAAGCCTACTAGTATACTTATATTCTAGGCCCAAGTCCTAACCCAACATGCAGTTTAGGCCATTTCCTATTTCATTGCCGAAACTAGATTAGATATCCTAGTTTATAATTTATGGCCAAAACTTAACCAAGTTACATATTTTGTGGTAAATGAACAATTTAACATTTATGACGAATTCTATAAGTAAATTACTCCTAATTTACTTATTTCATTACTACTCTTTTAATGTACATTGTCACATTTATTATTATGGCCCATTCTCTCTTATTTATCATATTTATACTTTTTGGTATGTAAATTATACCAAATTTAGTGTCGCTAACCATAATTCATTCTAAACATGACAATTGCTCACAATTATGAATAAATTCAAAATTGTGCTAATATACTTATTCCAAATCAACCTTAATTAACCCAATCTTGGTTTAACATCCTAATTCACAATTTATGGCAAAACTAGAATTATTTTTCTAGTTTACATTTTATGCCTAAAATTTAGCTTACTTACTAACGCTAAATTTAATATGTCAAAATCACATATTCCCTAATCCATGTCAAATTTCCCCGTTTTCATTTTAATATGCATGTCATAATACATATCCCAAATTATGCCAATTTCCAAGTTTACAATTACGTTCATATTCATTTCCATGTTTTTCCCCAAATCGCATTCCCACCGTTCGAATAATCGTGATTTAACCTAGATTATAAATAAATCTAGATTCGTAGATAAAAAGGGAATGAATCAAAATGACAAGAAGGAATAATTGACATAAAAAGGTTTGGATAACAATGTAGGTTCAAGAATATGGGTAGACCTAACTAAATAGGTAAATTCCCACTGTCTTAAAATCAAAGAATGGGCAAAATGGGTTCAAGAACGTGGGTAGACCTAACTTAATAGGTAAATTCCCACTGTCTTAAAACCAAAGAAAAACCAAGGAACAGGTAGAATAAATAATTGGGTTTAGACCCAACTTCTCAATCCCAAAACTAAAGCAATATTTTCCTAATCATAAATCATGGGTGTCAAAATCACAGTTGTCCTCATTATGTCATTGTCATAGGCAATGTTTATATGTCCCAAAATCAAAGGCTTATGTCATAGTCCAAAGGCATATGCTTTCAAAGGCCACGGTTCTATAGTCATAGTCACGGTTACAGTCTTATTTGTCCTCGAATCATAACAGTTCTTAATTCAGTCCAAGAGTGTAAACACAGATTCGAAGAGAGAGAGAGATTTGGCATATTCCTTTATTCCATTAATTTCATGTCACAAATAAAACAAAATATTCAGATCTAGAAATAACCAACTTACAGAAAATAGATCTAGAAAAGAAGGAAAGCGTGGCTATGATTCGTGCGTCGTTGCTTGAAACTTGTTTGAGCTAGCCTTTGAATTCTTCACTTGAAACTTTGATTTGAATCCCTCCTTAAAAGTCTTTTAGCAGCATCTCCTTGTCTTGAATCATATTTTATTTTATTTATTTAAGAAAATTTAGAAGAGGGGAAGAAGCCATGAATCTTAGCAGCATAAGGATAGAAGAGAATTGGTGCAAAGAGAATGAAGACTAGGGCTGTTTATATAGCTGTTCAAGACCTTATCGTACACGCAGCGCTGAGTCAGCATTGAACCTAGTTAAGAAAATAGTCCAGGTACGTAGATGAATCTAGCCAAACCTTATCATACACGCAGTGCCGAGTCAGCATTGGGTCCCACAAGCTATTTTGGCGTAAAAGTTTGATTTTCAAACTTTTGAATTTCTGGAATTTATTTTACTGTTTTATTCACATGAAATATTCTTATATGTATACAATTCCTCTAGCGACCATTTTACGCGTATATATATACGCACAACTTTCATTTTATTTTCAAAATTCAAATGATGTTGCCGTATTTCATTGACTGTAGCCTTATCTTGAATTTTATCTTTCGTATACATATATTTTTGTGTATATATATATATATATATATATATATATTTCTCATATGTATATATATATCTTTCTTTATTTCCTTATACGTACGTTCTTATCCTTTCAAATTTTGAATTTGTATACGTACATATATTTGCATGTTTAGTTGGCCCTCTCTAAAACAATGATAAAAAAATTATGCCGCCGCCGGGGTTCGAACCCCCGACCTCCATGCTACCAATCCAATGCCTTAACCAACTGAGCTACAGAGGCTTTTGTTAATAAGTCTTAGAACAATAATAATTATTGTTCTCTCCTTACCTCTTTTTTTTCATGTTAGTTACAATACTTAAATTAAACAACTGCATGCATCTTTTTCTTATAATTTTTCTTTTAAATATTAATTATACTTTAATTTGAGAATCTTAGTGTCGCAGAATTACGGGGTGTTACATTCTCCCCCACTTAAAAGGATTACGTCCCCGAAATCTTCAAGTTAGGAAGAATGTGTCCTACCATCCAATCACCCATCTACTCAACCATTCAATCACAGACATTCATTGTCCTTAAAAGATTTCTAATGCTTTCATGTTCATATGAATAGTGTGTGTATATGTCTCTATCTAATGCAAAATCAGGCGGTCTACTGATTCAGTTGACCTCCTTAATGCAAATCATGTTAGTGCCATGCGTCCAATCATGCATGCAAACATCCCTAGTCATGTAAATACTACATGCGTGCACAGCCATTCATCCATATGCAACGTCCATATGATATCATATCAAGTTCAACTTATAAACAAATGCATATATGTAAATGCAATATGAGAGCGTCCAAACTTGATCTAGTGCCTAATACGTATGCATATGCATCCACGAGCAACCATTTGCAACCACTTGCAACCATTCAACCATAACATGTTTCAAATACATGTTTACATCCATTGGCTTCTACCTAAGGATCGCAGATACGACCTAGAGGATATACTTTGGAAAGAGAGAAACAACTACGCGTAAAGCTCCTAAACAGAGAAATCAAGGATGCACCCTTAAGGAAAAAGGGCATGTTGCTAGTATCTAGCCTTCTTGAGATTTACTCCACCGTATCTTAACCAATTTATCTTCACGATTGTGAAGTTCCTAATCTCCATTTCCAAAATAAACAGATGTCAATCACGGTGCCAAGTATATGTACTAAGATGATTAGAGGCCTCCCTCTTAGCTTATCCATCACGCCATAACTATGAGAGTCAAAAGATCACTCCGTACTTTTTAGAGTACCTACCACAACTATTCATCTTTCACGCAAACCATCCAAACCGAACTCGACATTCCTCAAGTACAAGCCCCAAAGGCCTAAACCAATATCAGACAAGCATCCAAGGAATATCTTCACCGAATTTAGACGATCTACGTGAGATGATATAAGCAAACTCGATAGCTATCCTCAAATCCCTACTAACCAAAAACTGGTCGGACCACCAATTGGATTTGAGACTCTAGTGGGATCTTTCTACTATACACGTACTATGGTGCAGAGACTCAACTATGGAAGTGGGTATGAACAATTAAGAAGCGCTGGAACCTAAGGAAATAATACGAACAGAAAACTAGACTCTTCCAACAGAACTTTACTACCTTTCTCCTAGGTACGCATAGTATGTACTTTCCCTTCTGAAAATCTTGTCCTTTGTTCTTGCCCTCGTCCTTAATTATATGCCCTATCATACCCGAGTAAAGATACTTCCTCTTGTCTTAGGTTTTATAATCCCTTCCTCCTTTGTGAGCCAAGTCTACATCCATGATTTTCCTCATCCTTGGGTTATGCTCTTTTGCCAAACTCCTCATCCTTTTCCGTGTGTAACCACATTGGCAAATCTCTCGAAAGCCACCTCCATCGCACGCAAAACCCTATAACCTTGAAAGAAGACTGGCCGTAAATGAAACAACTACGGCTATAGACGGAAGTCGGGCACTACTTCGCCCTTCGATGAGGTTACCTCCCAGAAAGCTAGGAGCCCCAGAGACTCAAGAAAGAAGGAGACAAGAATTCACACAGAGGAAGAGAAGATAGTGCGTATGGCTTTGGGGAATATGCCTTTAAAACAAATCTCTTCTTTTGAAAATACTTCTTTAAAAACCGTTTGAAAATAATTTTTCAAATCCTTTATCTGATCTGGTAACCTTCAGCTCTGATACCACATGTAACACCCCACATCCGTTAGTGTCACTCACAAAGGGAATGCACTAAGTTCTGTGGAGCATTATGGGTAAAAGATGCAGATAAATTACAAGACAGACAAACATTAAACAGCGGAAAATAAAACTTTGCTTTATTGACAAAATAATTTGTACAAGGTTCCTTTACAATATCAGAGTATCAACTGTCTTTACAAAATAAAGAAGCATAAAATACATTTATATTCCCCAATGTAACAAAAGCCAGCCATAGCAATCCAAAGCCGATGCATCCAAGATTCTTCAAGCTTGGAAAGAGAAATCATCCCAAAATAAATCTGAGCTATCCTATTTCCTCCTTAACAACCTGGGGGGGGAGCGGAAGAAAGAAGACGAAAGAAAAACAGAGTCAGACATAAAGCCTGAGTAAGTTCAGTAACTTCTAGCATGTGAACATGGAAAACAAAACGACATGAATTAACTGAATACAAGATTACACCATGACGATAGGGTCAACAAGATTAGACAAAGTAGTCACAAGATATGCTAAGATAAACTGGATACGCTCTAATACTTTCGCTGCTTCGCTATTTACTTGTTATATTGGTTTCTATATCTCTGCACCGCCTAACTAGTGTTTCAACTAGTAACGATAACGTGATCCCAATCCCTGTATTTTCCATCGCCTTCAGGCATCCATTTATTAGTTGTTACCTAGGTTTAATCTAGGGTTTTCTATCCACTGCTTTCTAGATTTAACTATAGTTTTACGCTATCTGCTGAACGCTTTTCGAGTTCAGGGTTTATGCCACCTAGTCCAACTAGGGATTACGCTACCTGTCGAACAATGCCCCCAAGTCTAGGACACACTACCTAGAGTGGTATATGTTCCTAGGCTTCCCCACGTATGTATCGCGAATCGTTATCGCTTGTCTAGATGCACATGTCCTGTAATGTGCGATCCGAGTCCTGTGACAGGGCGAATCAAGGAATACAGAACTCGGCCGGGAGCTTTCAGATATCTGCCGATGTAGATGCTAAGGTCTGTTTTTACTCCAGTGGCTATGGTCCCACTTGACCCCTCCCTCAGCTAATGAAAGGCACACCTTGTAAAATGAGAACTATACGCCGGCCCCCGGTGCCCCACTATCCTATGGCCATCCGCAACCATAACTAGATAGCAAGTATATGGTCTTTTGGAGTTCTCCGCCTTTCCGCTTCACGTATCTCGATTGACTCAAGATGGATGGTAGACGACGAGTTGCTATCACAGGGCTACCGTCTTCTCGCCGAATCACGCTGGTCCATCCTAGTCTTTAGGTTGCCACATATATATATTGCAACCAAGGCATACCCTCGGTTCTTCTAACGCAGACCTTAACCTCTGTGAGCCCAGGATGATCATCTGCAGCCTCACAGAGGGATACCAAGAGTACCCTCATGTCCCCTCGAAGCCTCGGGCTTCGTAACCCAATTCGTTGGAGCCTTCTTAAAACCAGATGGATGTCTGCTCCTTCGTGTTATATTAAGAATTACTACTTAGTTCTACTAACTAAGGTTTACCACTTAGTTTCCAAATTCCTTGTTTTCTTAACTAAGTTTTACTACTTAGTCCCTTTTTCAACTGAGGTCTACTACTTAGTTTTCTTTCTCGCCGGGTTGGGTTGGTTAAGTGTATTTAGTCGATTCAAGCTATCTTAACCCTCTTCCCTTATCCTATTACACTGGTTAAGTGTTATACCTTCATGCTTTTTACTTAACCCTATTCATTTATCATATTCTGATGGTTAAGCGTTCAAGTTTACTTAACCCTATGGTCTAGTCCAGTTAACATATTAATTTGGCTAAGTGTATTACTTAACCCCAACCTCTAGTCTAATTAACATGTTAAATTGGCTAAGTGTATTAACTTTACTTAACCCCACCTTCTAGTCTAGTCAACATGTTAATTTGGCTAAGTATTCCCATGGACTTAACCCTCCCATTCTAGCTTTAACTGTGCTAAGTTGGTTAAGTGTTCCTTAACCTTCCCATTCTAGCTTAACAGTGTTAGGTTGGTTAAGTGTTCCTATAGACTTAACTCTCCCATTCTTGTTCTAGCTTTAATTAATAAATTAAAGTCGCAACCTCTCACATTAGACAGATATTGCTGCGGTTACTGGATGTGCCGGTCGGTTCCGGGCAGGTTTACACCGCAACTCAGTCTAACCTCGGGTTAGGCATATTCATGTTTTCTAAGTTCAAAGGGTTTTTGATTAATTTCCAAATCTGGTTTTGAAAACAACCATCCCGTCCTTCGGATCAGTTAGGGATAGCCAGGGAGGGCAGGAAACTTGTATTTTCCAAACCCAAGCCTAGACACTATCCTCTCTGTCACCCTAGAACCTTCTGGTCTATGTGTTATAAAAAGGGATGTTATCAAAATACTTTTCTTTTGTTTATAAATTGTTAACAATTTATTTCAAAAGCCCATTTCCCCTTTTTAGACAAATTTGGCCTATATTTATTTGTCAAGCCTACTAGTATACTTATATTCTAGGCCCAAGTCCTAACCCAACATGTAGTTTAGGCCATTTCCTATTTCATTGCCGAAACTAGATTAAATATCCTAGTTTATAATTTATGGCCAAAACTTAACCAAGTTACATATTTTGTGGTAAATGAACAATTTAACATTTATGACGAATTCTATAAGTAAATTACTCCTAATTTACTTATTTCATTACTACTCTTTTAATGTACATTGTCACATTTATTATTATGGCCCATTCTCTCTTATTTATCATATTTATACTTTTTGGTATGTAAATTATACCAAATTTAGTGTCGCTAACCATAATTCATTCTAAACATGACAATTTCTCACAATTATGAATAAATTCAAAATTGTGCTAATATACTTATTCCAAATCAACCTTAATTAACCCAATCTTGGTTTAACATCCTAATTCACAATTTATGGCAAAACTAGAATTATTTTTCTAGTTAACATTTTATGCCTAAAATTTAGCTTACTTACTAACGCTAAATTTAATATGTCAAAATCACATATTCCCTAATCCATGTCAAATTTCCCCGTTTTCATTTTAATATGCATGTCATAATACATATCCCAAATTATGCCAATTTCCAAGTTTACAATTACGTTCATATTCATTTCCATTTTTTCCCCCATATCGCATTCCCACCGTTCGAATAATCGTGATTCAACCTAGATTATAAATAAATCTAGATTCGTAGTTAAAAAGGGAATGAATCAAAATGACAAGAAGGAATAATTGACATAAAAAGGTTTGGATAACAATGTAGGTTCAAGAATATGGGTAGACCTAACTAAATAGGTAAATTCCCACTGTCTTAAAACCAAAGAATGGGCAAAATGGGTTCAAGAACGTGGGTAGACCTAACTTAATAGGTAAATTCCCACTGTCTTAAAACCAAAGAAAAACCAAGGAACAGGTAGAATAAATAATTGGGTTTAGACCCAACTTCTCAATCCCAAAACTAAAGCAATATTTTCCTAATCATAAATCATGGGTGTCAAAATCACAGTTGTCCTCATTATGTCATTGTCATAGGCAATGTTTATATGTCCCAAAATCAAAGGCTTATGTCATAGTCCAAAGGCATATGCTTTCAAAGGCCACAGTTCTATAGTCATAGTCACGGTTACAGTCTTATTTGTCCTCGAATCATAACAGTTCTTAATTCAGTCCAAGAGTATAAACACAGATTCGAAGAGAGAGAGAGAGATTTGGCATATTCCTTTATTCCTTTAATTTCATGTCACAAATAAAACAAAATATTCAGATCTAGAAATAACCAACTTACAGAAAATAGATCTAGAAAAGAAGGAAAGCGTGGCTATGATTCGTGCGTCGTTGCTTGAAACTTGTTTGAGCTAGCCTTTGAATTCTTCACTTGAAACTTTGATTTGAATCTGTAACACCCCGAAAATTCTATAACTGTGAAATTCATGAATTAAAGTATAATCAAATTCAAATCAAAGAACTAAGGGAAACGGGATATGCCATTGCGTTCGTCTCGGAAAAATACGCGAAATAGAGTCCGAGTTTTCAAAAAACGGAGTCCGTATGAAGAAGATATGGCCTTCGGAAGTTTTTGAATTAAGTTTAAAATTCAAACAGAATTAAATAATTAAATATTCCGAAGTGGGGCCCATTGGGCCAGAAGAACGCCCGCCTGGGCCACCTAGGTCGACTGGGCTGTCGACCTGGGCTACCCATGTCGACAGGTTTGTCGACAGCCCTGTCGACAGGGGTATCGACCTGGTCGAGCCCAGTCAACCTGGCTGGCCAGGTCGGTGTGTGGTCGAATTTCTGTGGTCTGCTTTGTCATTAGGGCTAGGTGGCGGATTTTTATTGGTCTCTCTTCCTAATGAATGGCTACGATCTAACCTAGCAACATCAATGGTCCTAATCAATTCCTAACCTCTATATAAACAACCCTAGACCAAACCCTAATCTATTCATTCAAAATAAGATTATAGCCGCCATGTTGCTGAGGAACGACAAAGAGTAGCCGCCGACTAGAGAGAGAGTTAGGAAGAAAGTTCTAAGCCTAAAGCAATTCAAGCAACCTAAAGCTAATCAATTCAACAAGGGAATCGTATCTCTTAATTAAAGAATTCGCCGCAACCATTGTAAGTAGAGTATTACTTTGGTATGAATAAACAATTGTGTTGATGTGTATGCTTGAATTGTGGCAATGAAAGTAATTCATATTTGTGCGTTCTTATCAATTTATGTACGTTTGGATATTCTTGAAATTATAAAGAACTACATGCGGTAGTTCTATGCAAATATACGTTTGGGATATTGCGCAAATATTGTAGACTATGCTGAAGCTACATGTATATAGTTGAGTGAAATTTATGCAAGTATGGGCTTGGTTATTATGCCATCATGATGTATATTTTATGCATAAATCATTTTGCAAGTAATTGAAACAAGTTTGGTTGTTATAATTCATATGAAACTATGTTGGAATTTTGACACTATAATCCATGTATTAAGTCATGCCTTTTGCAAAACTTATGAATATGGCTAGGATATGAATTATATTTGGCATAATTGAAATCTATGATTAAGTCTATCTTGTTTAAAAGAATTATATGATGACATATGTGAGACATGGCTAAAATTTTTTTTTTTTTTTGCCTTTTTGCAAGTTTAAAGCAAACACCATGTTTAGGAATATTTATGCATAAGTATACCATCGTTATGTGATTAGACTTAAACCATGATTAAGTTGAACTATGCTTTTGTGTTGGCAACAAAGTATCCCCTTGTAAACATGTAGAAACCTTATGAACATGACATGTTTATGTTTATGCCAAAAGTACTTATTCCATGCTTATGTTTGACATTATGCCATGTTTATGCCAAAAGTATTTATGCCATGCTTATGTTTGACATTATGCTATGCTTATGCTAGAAATATTTACGACATGCTCATGTTTGACAATATGCCTAAATAAGAATATAGGTTCATGTTGTAGTTAAACCTATGCAAGTTCACATGCTTTGATTCATGTCACCTATGTTACCACTATGCAAGTACACCAATTTCTATTTTGTATTTCCAACGTCGTATTGCAAGTTCATGCGCTCACCTTCCCCTCTTTGTGTATACGCCATAAGCCTCCCCTTTCGCATGGCTAAATTGGGCTTTAAAAGGCTAAGCCCAATATATATGAACGAACGTGTAAAACGGGGAAAAATAACGTTGGGTTAAAATTAATTAATGAATGAAAATATAAAATAAAAGGGCCCAAATTCAAGTATGGGTTGGGCCCATAATTGGTGTAACCTTTACACCATTTACTTAATAATGGGCCGCAAATATTTACATATAAATAAAGAAGAATGACAAGATATGTAAATGCAGAAAATACGATGTGTTTAACCCGAGGTTGGATTGAGTTGTGATGTAAACCTGCCCGGAACCGCCCGGCTGTCCAGTAGTCACAACAATACCTATCCAATGTGGGAGGTTAAACATGGAGCCCAGCAAGGACCCGAGGTTAGACTGAGTTGTGGCGTAAGACTGCCCGGAACCAACCGGCAACAGGCAGCCACAACAATACCTGTCTAATGTGAGAGGTCCGGGCCTTAATAAGACAATTAAGGCTGAGTCAGGATTGTTAGGATTAAGTGAACTAAAGACTTAATCAAAATGGGACATGCTAAACTAAACGGACCGGTGGGGTTAGGTTAGGAAACACTTAACCAACTTAGCATGTTGGCTAGAGATAGAAAACCTAGTAACGGGGGACCCTTTTCAGCAGTAACCCTAAAAGGTGTATCAGGATACCCTGAAACTAGGCAGGGTGGGGCACGATTACTGGGCTGATTGTAAGAGGTCAAAGCGACGACGGTGGTGTAGCAGTGTAGGTTCTAACGGAGTGCGGGCATGCACACACTCCGGCGCAGAAAAATAAAGCACTGGACACCAGTAGCATACCTGTGCACTCTAAGGTTGTGTCGGGTTGCCACTATGGGACTTGATACACCCCATGGTGGGACCAGCATAGGTAACTACAGACATCGGGGGCCGTAAGACACATGTAACTATGCGAGTAGGAGCCGATCATCATAGAATGGATCACATCACCCTGATTATGGGGTGCAAATTGGAAACTAGTATATGGGTTCAGAGATTAACATGGGGTACGAATAGTATATTCGACCCTAGACAACTTAACCAAGTTATAGTGTTTGCCCACTTCCTGTTTTACTTATCATACCCAGTTCTTTATTCATAGACAAAGTAGTACTAGACTTACTCAGGCTTTATGTCTGACTCTATTTTTCTTTCGTCTTCTTTCTTCCGTTCCCCCCCCCCCAAGGTCCTCAGGGAGGGAACACAGCAGCTTGACCAGCCTCAACATCCAGCTTGAAGAAGAGAAATGTATTGCTTGGACTTTCCTGTTTTGAACTATGGCTTTGGACAATCCACTAAGGGGCTTTTGCAGTTTATCTATGTTTCATTTATGTTTCTTTAAATAATGTACTCAAGACAGATTATGAAAGTGTTATGTTATGTTTTTGGAAAGGATGTTGTTGTAACACGTATTTGACTTAACGAAATAAAGTTTGTTGTTCTTCCGCTGTTTTACAAATATGTGTTCTTATATCTGTCTTGTATATCTGTGACTTGTACTTATAAACCTCCACCAAAATTAGGGCATTCCCTTTGAGAGTGACCCTAACGGAGGTGGGGTGTTTCAGAATCCCTCCTTAAATGTCTTTTAGCAGCATCTCCTCGTCTTGAATCATATTTTATTTTATTTATTTAAGAAAATTTAGAAGAGGGGAAGAAGCCATGAATCTTAGCAGCATAAGGATAGAAGAGAATTGGTGCAAAGAGAATGAAGACTAGGGCTGTTTATATAGCTGCTCAAGACCTTATCGTACACGCAGCGCTGAGTCAGCATTGAACCTAGTTAAGAAAATAGTCCAGGTACGTAGATGAATCTAGCCAAACCTTATCATACACGCAGTGCTGAGTAAACATTGGGTCGCACAAGCTATTTTGGCGTAAAAGTTTAATTTTCAAACTTTTGAATTTATTTAACTGTTTTATTCACATGAAATATTCTTATATGTATACAATTCCTCTAACGACCATTTTACGCGTATATATATACGCACAACTTTCATTTTATTTTCAAAATTCAAATGATGTTGCCATATTTCATTGACTGTAGCCTTATCTTGAATTTTATCTTTCGTATACATATATTTTTGTATATATATATATATATATTTATATTTCTCATATGTATATATATATATATATATATATTTTCTTTATTTCCTTATACGTACGTTCTTATCCTTTCAAATTTTGAATTTGTATACGTACATATATTTGCATGTTTAGTTGGCCCTCTCTAAAACAATGATAAAAAATTATGCCGCCGCCGGGGTTCGAACCCTCGACCTCCATGCTACCAATCCAATGCCTTAACCAACTGAGCTACAGAGGCTTTTGTTAATAAGTCTTAGAACAATAATAATTATTGTTCTCTCCTTACCTCTTTTTTTTCATGTTAGTTACAATACTTAAATTAAACAACTGCATGGATCTTTTTCTTATAATTTTTCTTTTAAAAATTAATTATACTTTAATTTGAGAATCTTAATGTCGCAGAATTACGGGGTGTTACAATCCACCTGTTGGGTTATTCATCCTCAAACGTACGGACTGGTCAAAGCGCCTTTCTTTAATATGTTGTTAGACCCAATGTCTAAACATTCTTTTACGTGCTTGCCTTACCTCACCAGGTTCCCATTTAACTTGGTTATTACCGCTCATATTGAATCCTTATTCCAATTTACCAAGTTTCTCTTGCTTATTAATTTCAATCATATAACTTAATCCGTTTAAGATTATTAATAAGCCCACAACATTTTATCCTCTAGATTGTTGCCCAAGGTCTGTAATCCACAATCTATTTTATATTCTTGCTTGGTTACAACATTACAATAACATGTTCTCCTTAATACGTTATTAAGTATATCTCAATTCACATGTTTCCTAATTAACATATCACTTACCATTTATGATTAAATATAACTTATTTATTTTACATGTTTTCCTCATTCTTTCCCATTTAATCATAAATTCAATTTACACAGTCACTACAACTTATCGTTGTTTACTTAGCAGATTATTACTCATATCTAATTCTATCATTTCTAAAAGTTATGCTTAACCTACAAGGTGTCTTCCAATTACATAACTTTATTATTTCTACCGGTTATGTATACCATTAGGGGTCTTAATTACGTAACCTTATCATGTTAAGTTTATGGGTCTATATGTAAATATTACCCACCCCTCAGATTTACTTAACCCACCCACCGTTCAACCAATTTTACTTAACCCCATCTTTATTTTATTCATACAATCCCTATGGATTTAACTAGGTTAAGTATTCAAGATTTTTTACCATATTTTTATTTATGGTTATAGTATGCTAGACCTCCCACATTAAACCTGTCACTTGTGGATAATGGATATGCCAGGCGGGTCCGGGTAGACTTATTCCACAAATTGGGCTTAACCTCGGGTCTGAGCATGTCACATATTTGCGCACTTAGACCTCTCACATTAGGTTCAACATTATTGATTGCTGGATACGCCGGACGGGTCCGGGCAGACTTCCACCACTAATGCAACCTAACCTTGTGTCATAAGTACAATTACAATTTCTAATTGTAATCCTAGGCATTCTAGTCTTATCCAAATAATTCTACCTATGCCTTTATAGGTGTTTAAGCCTCTTTTCCCCATATTTAATTATATGCCCAATTCATTATTCAAATTATAGATTTTATGCCCCTTTTTAATTCATCTTTTAATTATGCACCATACACTCCTTTTTCCCATGTCATAAATCAAGGCATATGTATATGTATTATGCACAAACCCAAACCCATATATTTTCCAATTTATGCCTAAAATTCATATTCACATATATTCCAATTTATGTCCCATCCCATTTCATACCCAATTCCATATTTACATATATTCCAATGCATGCCTAAATTCGCATTATCCAACAAGACATATGTCCCTAACTCCATATTCGTATATTTCCAAATTTATGCCCAAATTAAATCCATATTTTCCAATACCAATTATGCCCTAAATTATGTCTTTCCCAACCATTCCAGATTTCGCACGTTTGCATTTTTCAGCGTTAGGCCTAGGCTCGAAGGTAGCCCAACTATATAAAAATAAAAAGGAAAAGAGGGAGAGAATAAAATCTATACAGGCGTAATAACGAATCAATAACATAACGGTAGAAATAGGCATAAAAAAACTAAATGGACATATTATGAAAAGATTAGACTTGATGACAATATAAAAATATAAGAACAGATCAAAGGAATATGTCATAATAGAACTGATTAGGCACCGATTAAAGATCCAATTTTTATAACATATCACGATTACTATTTAAATATTCAAATCTAAAAATAACATGAATTCATAGTGAATAGATCTATGGAAGTGGATCCAAATTACTGCGAAAACATGTCTAATTTGTTGTTGTAGCAATCGTTAATGTGTATAATGTTTGCTGAATTGGATTTGGAGTAGATTAGGCTATTTAATCTTCGTTGTAGCAAAGCTTCGCCATCACCATTATTTTAGATGAATAAAACCTAGGTCTAGGGTCCTTTATATAGCCTAGGGTTCAATGAATCTAGCTCCAAAATCCTCCAGGTTCAGAAAGAAGTTTCCAGAGCCACGGGTGGGTCGACCCCCCTTCATAGGTGTCGACCCCTAGGTCGACCCCGAGGTCGAACCCCATGAGCCTGGGTCGACCCAGCGGGGCCTCGGGTCGACCTCAAACGGTCGGCCCTTCCTTGATTTGCGTGCCTGATTTCTGCTTTTGTTGATTTTTGAATATTTTTAAATTTTATATGTATATATATCTTTCTTATAAGCATACAAACTTCAAACCTTAATAACGTCTTCATACGGTGTCCGTTTTGGAAAAACCAAAGGTCTATCTTGACCAGAATTTCGAGACGGATGCGATGGCGCAGTCTATTTCACTTAATTCTAGTTATTAAATTAAGTTTCCCCTTAATTCATTGTTAACAGATTATACCACATCAATTATTCTTTAATTTCATCATCTTTAGCGTCGTTAAAATTTTGGGGTGGTACATTCTCCCCTGCTCAAAGGATTTCATCCTCGAAATCTCGAAGTTAAGAAGAACGCATATCCTAACATCCAACAATCATACATCCATCTAGAAATCCCAGGCATCCATTGTCCTTAAGGAATTTCAAATACTTTTATGAACATATGCAATAGTGTGTGTAAATGTCTGTAAACTAATGCGAAAGATCAGGCGGTCTACTGATTCAGTTGAACTCCTTAATGCAATGTATTTTTGTGCCATGCAACCAAAATGTATGCAAATCATCCTAATCCACATAAGTTCTATATGTATGCACAATCATCCATCCAAATGCAACATCAATGCAGTTGTACACCCATTTTCATCCATAAAATTTAAAATGTGCACACATTAATATGCAAAATGTAAGTGATTAAGCCAATCTAGTGCCTATTGTGTGTGTATATACATCCACGAGCACTCACTAGAAAACATTTGCATCCATCAAACATAACATGCCTCGAACACGTGTTTACATTTATTAGCTTTCTACCTAAAGACTCGATTGATAGGAGATATTCAAATGATAGATACAAGTATTAATTCGAAACTCGTCCAATCATTGCTTCCTTACTAGCTTTGCTTCTTTGTTGCACAATTTCTTAACCTTCGACCCATGTATGCAAGTCGGAACTCGTCCAATCATTGCTTCCTTCTCTACTTTCACTTCTTCTCGCAAGTTTGGCTTCACTACCTCGAATTCAATACATTTTATCGCCCCTTGAATGAATAGTGGCCTTCGAATGATGGGCTACCTTAAGGACTATCTTCAATAGGTTTCCCATTCCAATATAATTCACCTATCAAAACTATTCTCAAGTACCACCCCTACTTGCTTACAAAGTTCCTTCTATTCTTTTAGGAGTCATATCTCGCACCGGCAATGCAACTCGCTTTGCATTGTCCACCTAGTATATGCGGAAACCAATCTCTACCTCGGGGTAAACCGTGAACCTCATCAAAAACAACAGGATACTCACAACTGTTGGTAAAGAATGTAAATCATCAATAGATATATCAGGAGGTTGTAGGAGACTAGCATGACAGACCCTTTTGGGGGTAAAAAAAAAACTCGAGAGTCTTTCTATGGCAAGTCAGAAGTCTAATGACTCCTCTCTCACAATCTAGAATGGCTCCATATAAGCAGTTAACCAATCCATCCCCAGAATCAATATTTATCTTAAGAAATCAAGAACATATGCGTCGTAACCAAACTCGATGTCAAACACAGAGATTCTAAAACTCGACAAATCCTTGATAAATGAGTTGTACCTCTAATGGGTTTGAGACACTAATAGGATCTAAGGCAATACTAGTATCTTGGTAAAGAGACTCAACTAAAAGATCAGATACAAAAGAATGCGAAGCGCCAGAAAAAGAATCCTAACAGGATGATCAGAAATGGAAATCAATCCTTTGATGGAAATTTTCCTACCCCTATTCTATCCACCAGCTATGAGAACATTATCTTACCCCCTAGAAGTTTCTGCCCTCTGGCCTTGTCTTTGTCTCTTCGGGCACTCCTAAATGAGGTGTCATGCCTTACCAAAGTGGTAATCAATGCCTTTTCTCTTTCTACAATCCTTTTCTAGATGACCCACCGTTCTGAAGTTAGAGTATTTCCTTTTTTCTTCTTTTATCTATATTCCCTTCTTAAGCCACCATTTTCTTTCATCTTTGGGTTGTGCTCCTTAGCCCCAATTCCCTTATTCTCCTTTTTGCCATCCTTGTGCAACACGCTAACAAGTCTCTTAAAAGCGGCCTCCATTACATGGAAATCCTTTCGAGACTTGAGAGAAAATAAAACTCAGGTGAAACCATTGCAGCTAAAGATTGAGGTTGGGCACTTCTTTGCCCTTCGACATGTACCATAGTTTTAACATGCCTGCAGAACCATGCCGAAATAGGGATACCCTTTCAAGAGGAAACGGTTCCTCGATCAAAAAGGAAAAGAAATCAAGCAGAGAATCAAGAATATATTTATGGCTTTGGGAAATACGCTTTTCAAAAATAGACTTTTTATTTTAAAATACTTTGTTTTTGAGACCTTTTTCAAAACCATTTTCAAAATATTTTATCTGATTTTATAAACATATTCTATGATACCAAATGTGACACCTCACGTCCGTTAATGTCACTCACTAAGGGAAGTCATTAAGTATCGTGAAGCGTTATAGGTAAATAAGAACATAATAGCACAAGACAAACATGTAAAGAGCAGCGGAGTTAAAAACTTTATCTAAATCGAAACATCATGGTCCCAAATACTGAGTTTACATCATAAGTTGAAGTAACCAATTTCGTAAATAATCTATCTTGTCAAAAATATCAGAGTACAAAAGCATAAAACCATATTTTCCGTGTAAAGCCATAAGAGAGTTGACCAGAGGTCAAAGCGGTACATCTATATCCAAAATCCAAGCTAAGCTGAAAGAAATCAAATCAACTCTAAGCACTTCCGCCCTGAGAACCTAGTGGGAGGGGGGATGGAAGAGAGAGAAGAGGAAACAAAAAGGGTCAGAGATAAATTCTGGTGAATCCAGTTACTTTTAAATATAAATAAATTAAAGTATCATGGCAGGTATATAAAACTGGAAGAACAAGATAACGGTAACAACAAGTGTAAACCCAGCAAGATAAGATGAACAGGATATATAGCTCTTCTTAAATACATTTCTCTGAACTGCACCGATACTACTATATCAAAAATAGAATGATCCCTACCAATATCGTTCTATTTCATTTTCTTGATTATTAGGTTACTTGGGTTAGTAGAATTGAAGACTTATCCGCGCATCGTACCCATTTACTTTCCCATGGATTCACCTAATACAATATATGTAGATATCTCTCAATATTGATATACATCCCATGGTACCCTACTTGCACAGTCTCTACCTTAATGAACGCAGTCTCTCATCCTACGCCGGAGTGACATACGGATCTCTATATAAAATGTTACGTTCCGCATATATCTACCATTACAGTGCTACGTAAGTGTATGGACTGCCACCATCGATCGAATCAGATTTTTTATCGGAATAATGCCCTCTAGTCTATGATACATCACCCAAAGAAGATATGCATGTATTTAGACTGTCCCACGTATGTACTCTAATTGTAGCTCGATGCCTCGATCGCATGTCTCTAATGTGCACCGAGTTCCATGGTAGGGCTAAACAAGAAACGCGGAACTCGACCGAGAGCTTTTCCATGCCTGTACAGACCCTCCTTTAAGAGCCTCCAAATACAGGTATTCCTAGGGTCTGTTTTCCATGGTGGCTATGGCCCCACCTCGGCCCCTCCCTCAACTATTAAAGACTACAAGAGCTAAGAGACCGCCCCTAATAACAACCAATCTAAACATCCATGTGGCGTCTGCCCTCAACCCTATACCTCGATAGTGAAAGGTTAAATTGTATCTTGGTTTTAGCTCTAGTCTTTTCGCATTTCGCTTGTTGCCGATGACGGATATCTGACGGTCTACTATCCTTGTTGGTCGTGACCCTCCGTCTCCTCGTGAGGCAATCGCCGAACTACCCTACTATCACCTCGTCACAGCATTCTGACTACATAGCTACATCTACAGTTAAGGCCCACCCACCTAGTATGTACGCGCAGACCCAACCTCTACGAGTACATCCTAAGACATCTTTCACCGCATAGAGGACTACTAGGATTACCTTACATACTTCAGGAAGCCGCATGCTTCCCCTTCCAGTACTTTGGAGCCGTCATAACAATCAGAAGAATGTGCGCTCCCCTCGTGTCTTATAACACCTCGATGATCTACCCCACTGGGTTATTCACCCTCAAACGTACGGACTGGTCCAAGTGCCTTTCTTTAATATGTTGTTAGTCCCTATGTCTAAACATTCTTTTAATCGCTTGCCTTACCTCACCAGGTTCCCATTTAACTTGGTTATTCCCGTTCGTATTGAATTCTTATTCCTATTTACCAAGTTTCTCTTGCTTATTAATTTCAATCATATAACTTAATCCATTTAAGATTATTAACAAGCCCACAACATGTTATTCTCTAGATTGTGGCCCAAGGTCTATAATCCACAATCTATTTTATATTCTTGCTTCATTACATCATTACAATAACATGTTCTCCTTAATACGTTATTAAATATATCTCAATTCACATGTTTCATAATTCACATGTTTCCTAATTGACATGTCACTTACCATTTATGATTAAATATAACTTATTTATTTTACAAGTTTTCCTCATTCTTTCTCATTTAATAATAAATTCAAATTACACCATCACTATAACTTTTCGTTGCTTACTTAGCAAATTATTACGCATATCTAATTCTATCATTTCTACAAGTTATGCTTACCCTACAAGGTGTCTTCCAATTACATAACTTTATTATTTCTACCGGTTATGTATACCACTAGGTGTCTTAATTGCATAATCTTATCGGGTTAAGTTTATGGGCCTATATGTAAATATTACACACAACCTCAAATTTACTTAACCCACCCATCGTTCAACCAATTTTACTTAACCTACCCACCGTTGAACCTGTCATTTTGGATGCTGAATATGTTGGGCGGGTCCGGGCAGACTTATTCCACAAATTGTGCATAACCTTGTGTTTGAGCGCGTCTCATATTTGCGCACTTAGACCTCTCACATTAGGTTCAGCATTAGTGATTGCTGGAAATGCCGGTCGTGCCCAGGCAGAGTTCCATCACCAATGCAACCTAACATTGTGTCATAAATACAATTACAATTTCTAATTGTAATCCTAGGCATTTCATTCTTATCCAAATAATTCTACCTATTCCTTTATAGGTGTTCATGCCTCTTTTCCCTATATTTAATTATATGCCCAATTCATTATTCAAATTAAGGTTTATACAAACTAGTCGGGATTATTGAACCATACCGAAGTAATCATTTCTTTTATTATCCCAATCCCAGCCTATTCATCCCATGGAGCAAAACTGGTAATACTCCATATCTAACACCACGGTGTTATTGGTAAAATTAATTACCATTTCACGTTCAATTCTAATTAAAGATTTAACTATCGCCTGGAGTAAAACTAGTGTACTCCATTTTCGATCATTTCTCGAATTTGATAATTTAAATTATCACCTTCTCATTTCAATCTAGTTAAATATTCATTAAAAATCCACTTAGATTTAATCTTCCCAAAAATCAATATCAATGATTATTTAACTCTGGAAACACAAACAAGCAACATCGACAATCTACACCGTACCATTGATTTCTGCCGATATATATAACCTCTAAGCTCGGACGTCTTAGAGAAGGGTGTTAAGCAAGACAATAAATTCTCCGCCACCAAACAGATATATATTTAATAGAGATCAACAATACAGTTTCGAAATACAATGTTAGACATGTAATCATGTCTTTAACTGGGTTAAAGAACTAATGTCATTTAAAACACAGCTCACGATAAAACCAAATCATATTCCGTTAATTATGGAATCCTTATGGAAAACAGATAAATATATAATCGATATCAATTTCCGTATCTGACTAATAATATTAATGGAATAAGGACAAAGCCTTTTGAATTCCATATATATTAACAGTCTTCCTCCACAGAAACTCACTTCGATTATTACCAAATCAAATTCCACTCAATTCCAATTTAATATATTAAATTGGAAAACTTAACTTTGGAAAATTTCCATTAAACCTTAATAATATGATTTATAAATTCCAAATCACATTTCATTTTAAATCGGGTTAAAGAACGAATGTCGTTAAAAACACAATTCACAATAAACCCAATTCATATTCCATTTTATTCCAGTTACTAAATATAACTGGAAACTCTAATAATCTTAATTAAAAGATTTTTTTTCACATGGGGTTTCAGAACAGTGTTATTTAAGACGTCATTCACGACAAATCCAAAATCCAATTCTTTTATTCAATTCCAATCGATTTTATTCGTTTTTATAATGAATATAGAAAAGAAAGTGATTTCAAAATATAATGTTTTGAAACTATTATCATTTGTATATCGATGATGTGGAATATTCAATTTTGATTAGAAATTGAATATGAATTTGAAATCGTTTTGAAAACGAATTTAAAATGATTTATAAAGTACGTTTTGAAAGGAAACCGATGAATATATATTATATATATAATATAATAGCCTGAATAGAACGCGCCGCGCCGCGGCAGTTCGTGAATTTCGACCATTGATTTCGAACGGACATTACGGGAGATCCGACAGTCGGATTTTCCTAAAATCAGAACCATTGGGTTCATATCGAAAAGAGCTTTCTAACGAATATTAGAAATTAGAAATCTAACGGTTGGATTTGGAATTATGTCCAAATCAAATTTGGAAAAGGTCGCTGTAAGTGCAGTTCGATGGCCGTTGATGGAAATCGACTGTACGGGCCTTGATAAAATTGTTAAAAATAGTAATAATTTATGTAAAATCATAAGAAATGATTTGTGAAGAATTGGGATGAAAAAATCCATATATGAAAAGATAAAAATATATTTTTATCAAAATGAACTAGTTTTGAACTAGAATAATAATTTATTTAATTTAAATAAATAAATTGGATCTGAAAGGGTTTTAAAGGTAATCAGAAATTCCAATAATTGAATTGGGAGGGATGTGAATCGAAATTATCTTTGGAACATTTCGATGTTGGATTTCGTGATTATACAGATATTTTTGTGGAAATTTGAAAGATATATTTATATCTTTATTTCCAATACGATATTTGTTGGTCGTAGGATTTGATATTGAATATAAGCTGATATATTTTCTATTCAGAGCCTTGTATTTAATATCAAATGGGATTTGGGTTTTTCGTGATTGGTGTCTTCATTAACATTGTTCTTAAACCCCATTGAGAAAAAGATTAAATCTTTTTATTTGGATTTAATGAAGTGTACCAATTAAGTGGTATTTAATTGGAAATGAATTGATTTTTGGGTTTATCATGAACAATGTTTTAAATAACACTTGTTCTTTAACTCGATAATCAATGTAATGTTATTTTGGGTTGTCGTGAACGGTATCTTCAATAATACTGTTCTTAGACCCAGCTGAGTAAAGAAAATCAGAAACTAACTGGAGATTGGTTAAGTTGAATGGTTTCTTGGGTATTGATCTGATGTTGGTTTCGGCCTTCGGGGTTAATACTTAGGGAATTGCTCGCTTGCTATTTTACGGTTAAAGGCTGATAGAATGGAATGTGATTTTGGGTTTATCGTGAACCGTGTTTTAAATGACATTGATTCTTTAACCCAGTTAAAGATTAAAACTAAGTGGAGTTTTAATGAATCCTTAATTAGATTGAAATGATCGAGAATGGAGTATCACCAGTTTTGCTCCAGTTGATAGTTAAATCTTTAATTAGGTTTGAACGTGAAATGGTAATTGAATTTACCGATAACACCGTGGTGTTAGATATGGAGTATTACTAGTTTTACTTCATGGGATGAATAGGTTAGGGTTGGGAAATAAAATAAATGATTACTTCGGTGTGGTTCGCTAATCTCGACTAGTTTGAAGTGATATTCAAAGTAAGATTAAAGAATAAATTTAAAAGAATTTATCTTTGATAAAATTAATGGGAACCTTTCCCTTAGAATGTAAAATTTAGAAACTAACTGTAGGTTTGCTAAGAAGAATGGTTTCCTGGGTATTGATCTGATGTTGGTTTCGGCCTTAGGGGTAAATATTTGGGGAATTATTCTCTTGTTAATTTATAGTTAGTGACAGATAAATTGGAATGAGTCGTATGTTGTGTTTGTGTAACACTTGTTTATTATATACGCGAGTTATTCGGAAAGACTAGGTTTATCCCACTCTAAATAACTGATACGACGATAAGTCGAAGGTGAAGACGGTGGTTGAAGACCGGAGATCTTCTTGTCTTTTGGATAATAACTGATGATCTTGATTGGGTCGTACACCCAAGAGGAAGGAATCAGTTGGTGATCGTCCAGACGTACTTGGAGATCGATGGATATGCGAGGTACAAGGTGCCTCCGATTTCGTTCAGACCCATAACGGACTTGTAAACGGACTGTGTGTCTGACATTGGATATCATTCTGTGTGATTGATGGATATCGGTTGCACGGAGTGGTTTGCCTGTGTTGCGTGCTAAGATGGAAATGATCAGGGCTTCTGTTGAAAAGCAAAGTCTTGTGGTTGATGATCAAAGCACGGCCTGTGTGGCATTGCTTTGTGTAGAGTTGATTCGCGAGCCTCACACCCCGATTGTGAACCGAAACGGGAGAAGGACCTTAGGGAGGACATGTGTTTCTTTCGAGCTAGAAGTGGCGTCAGTGGTTTTACACGCCCTGACGAGTTTGACTTATGTGGTTGTTGCTGTTGCGAGGCGCCTCGGATATATCGGTGATTATATGAAGCCGATGGAGTCATTCGTTGGCTCATTTACGCCCAAAGGGCGGGGAAACGCAGTGTTCAGGCATTTTAATCCACATCGGTGGACCGGCCCTGAAGATCCAAAGGCTTGACTGAGTACTTGCCTGAGGCTCGGGCTAGACAGTCTCGAATCGGTAGAGGACGATCCCTGGCCTCAGCTCATAGATGGAAATCCAATTTCCAAATACGTGACTTTGCAGTTTTGATTGTAGAGCCTAGTATGGCGACATGATATATGGTACCCATGCCGTCTATGATTGATACTTATGATTGAAATTATTTTATACACTATAACACTTATAGTAATATCAAAATAATCTGTTTTTAAACGTATCAAGCATTCTTTGGCTATTATAAGGTAAAACCCTATCCTCCGGCTTGCGTTGCATTGTGTAATGGGACCTGGGTCTTATAATAGCTTCATTTTCTTTATTTAGCGTTGCGCCGTTGTTTTATGCACTGGTATTCTTGGGAGGAAACCCGTTCCATGTTATACGGCGTGGTCCCTTGATTTACCTAACTTTAAAGTAAAGATTAATAACTGTTTTAGTTCTCACACTAGTCACATAACTGACATGGAGTTTATTGTTTTAACCTAAACTCTGGATGCCCTTATTTTGACACGGGCAGCTAGTAGTTTTGGTTTTGCAGATTTATATTCACAGGATCCTGAATTATAGCTGGAACGATACTCGAAAAGCTCTGTATTCGTGTATTACTTCTAGTTGTGTATTGTATTATTTTCCCCTACTATGTTATGTATTGTAATCTCTGATATTTATAATGTGTAATATTGATTTATCCTCTGTATATTCTTGTAATCTGATGGAATTGTTGTAATAAACAATGACATGTTCTTCTGTTTGCATTCTGATTCGTCCTGTCCTCAAAGCAATTTGTTCTTTCTCTTCTCTTCGGAGGCCGGGGAAGTTCGGGTCGCTTCAATTTTTAACATAGTTACATTGGTCGACAATCAAAGCACGGCGGAGTGGAACCTTAAGGTGAGAACTCCTCACTTTTATTTTATTTTCTAGTTAAAATATATACTAGGATGCAGATGGTGCTTAGCAGCACCTGACACCCGTCGTCCACAGACCTTGGACGACTTGTTTGTTTGTTTTATTATGTTGTGAAATTTTATTGTTTGATGTGTATTGGAATAAATAAAATATTCTTGTGTTGAAATAAAATATTTTATAGTTAAAAATATAATTTTTAACGTGTATATGAATAAAATAAATATACATTTACAAATCAGACGATTTGTTTATGTACATTGATTTGACTAATATAGATTGGGATGATAAATTTTACACATCGCCCAACTGCACAAATAAATTTGTGTTTGTTGTTTGAAAACCCCACACGGGTATTGGGGTAATATTGGATATACAGTAATCCCAATATTTAGTTGTATGTCAATCGATTGATTGACAAGCTGTTGTAAGCATTGAATATTTATATTTGATGCTTATGCAGTGTAGAATACACTTTGGATGATGGTTGATTGTTTATCATTGTTGCACTATACATGTATTGTATGAAATCCATATAATCAACATTATATGGTAAATGACTGTGTCTGATTCCAGTTCAGAAAGAATGAATATATTGAACTAACGAATATTTTAAAATAATGAATATTTTAAAATAATATTTAGTAAAAGATCAAAATGTTATTTTGATGTCCGGTTTGGGATGGACACGAATATATTTAAATATATAAAGCCGTGTTGGTTAGATTAATGCCATTTTGATGTGAACGATATTTATATTGGTTTTATTCATTTTTATAATGAATATCAAAAAGAAATTATTTCAAAACCTAATGTTTTGAAAATATTATCATTTATATATATCGATGAGATGGAATATTCAATTTTGGTTTGAAATTGAATATGAAGTTGAAATCATTTTGAAAACGAATTTAAAACGATTTATAAAATACGTTTTAAATGGAAATCGATGATATATATATATATATATATATATACATACACACATATATATATAATGGCCTGAATAGAACGCACCGCGCTACGGCAGTTCGCGAATTTCGACCATTGACTTCGAATGGACATTACGGGAGATCCGACCGTCGGATTCTCCTAAAACTAGAATCGTTGGGTTCGTATCGGAAAGAGCTTTCTAACGAATGTTAGAGCTTTGAAATCAAACGGTTGGATTTGGAATTATATCCAAATCAAATTTGGAAAAGGTCGCTGTAAGTGCAGTTCGATGGCTTTTGATGGAAATCGACTGTACGGGCCTTGATAAAATTATTAAAAATATCGATAATTTGTGTAAAATCATAATAAATGATTTGGAAAGAACTGGGATGAAAAATTCCTTATTGGAAAAGATAAAAAGGTATTTTTATCGAAATGAACAATTTATGAACTTGAATTATGAAATCTAATATTTTTAAATAAATAAATTGGATTTGAAATGGTTTTAAAAATAATCGAAATTTCCAATATATGAATTGGAATGGATTTGAATCAAAATTATCTTCAGAATATTTCGATATTGGATTCCGTGATTATACAGATATTATGGAGGAATTTGGAAGATATATATATCGTTATTCCAATACGGTATTTGTTGATTCCAGAATTTGATATTGAATATAAGCCGATATATTTTCTATTCAGATCCTTGTATTTAATATCAAATGTAATTTTTGGTTTGTAGTGAATGGTGTCTTCATTAACACTGTTCTTGAACCCAGTTGAGAAAAGATTAAATCTTTTTATTTAGATTTAATGAAGGATACTAATTAATTAATATTTAATTGGAATTGAATTGAAATCGGTCTTTGGGTTTATCGTGAACGGTGTTTTAAATAACACTTGTTCTTTAACCCGATTAGCAATGGAATAAGATTTTGGGTTGTCGTGAATGGTATCTTTAATAATACTATTCTTAGACCCAATGGAGATAAGAAAATCAGAAACTAATTGGAGATTAGTTAAGTTGAATGGTTTCCTGGGTATTGATCTAATGTTGGTTTCGGCCTTCGCGGTTAATACTTACGTAATTGTCCACTTGCTAATTTACGGTTAAAAGCTGATGGAATGGTGTAACACCCCGTATATTCTATAACAATGAAATTCATAAATTAAAGTATAATTAATTTCAAATCAAAGAATAAAGGGAAACGTGATACGCCATTGCATTCGTCTCAAAATTCTGCTTGAGATAGAGTCCGAGTTTGCGTAAAACGGACTCCGTATGAGGGAGATATGACCTCCGGAAGTTTTAGAATTTAGTTTAAAATTCAAAACAGACAGAAACAGTTCAGAAACAAGTTCAAAATTCAAAAATCGGACCCAGATTGGGCTGGGCGGGAATTTTCCCGCCCAAGGCACCCAGGTCGACTGGGTAGTCGACCTGGGGCACCCAGGTCGGCTGGGTAGTCGACCTGGGGGTCGACTGAGTAGTCGACCTAGCCCTTGAGCCAGGTTGAACCCAGCCACTCCTGGCTGGCCTGGTCTGTGCTTGGCCGAATTTCTGAGCTTTGTCTTATCACTAGAGCTTATGTGTCAGCTCCTGATTGATTTCTCTTTAAAACGAACGGCTTATAATAATCTAAGCTCCATCGACGGCTCTAATCAATTCACAAACTCTATAAAAAGAACATAAGACTCCACCTAATTCACACAAATAAAAATGAGAATAGAGCTATCATGCTGCTAAAGAAAGACTAGGAATAGCCGTCAAGTCAGGAGTTGATTCGAAAGCTTAAAGCAACGACAATTAAATCAAAACAACGCCTACAACAAAGGATAACATCTCCAAATTCAGAATTCAGAATCCTGAATTGAAGATTCGTCATACGTTGTAAGTAGAGTGCTATTCCGATGTGAATGAATAATTGAGATTTGATTTGTGTAAAATGAGAAATGGAATTGTACTTAATTTGTGGTGATGATAATTCATAATTGTATGTTGTTATGATTCTAATTATAAATAGATTTGGGATGTTGTGGTATAATGATGTTAGAACTATTGGATATTTGCAAGTATATGATTCATGTTGAAAGTTAACAACTATATGTTTGTGGTAGTTTATTACAACCAAGTTGAGACTCCTGCAAGTATATGATTCACTATTATGCCAAAAAGATTTTAGATCCATCTATGTATATTTTTATGATCATTTTTAGTGTAGTTGGACCCAATTGAGTATTATGATTCATATGAATTTATGTTGGAATTGGCATCATGATTCAAGTGTGAAACCATACTTTTGTATTAGTGACAAAAGTAAGCATCTTTGTGGACTTGTGTTGACTTTATGAACATGGCTAGTTTATGTTTAACTTTATGCCCAATCAAAATATGTTTTAGGATTAGGTTGTTGTTAGAAAACATAAGATAATATATGTGGCACATAATTAAGTTAGATTCATGCTTTAAATAAAAGTTTACGTGATTAGATTAAAACCATGATTCATGTTTAGGTATGTTTTATGTCAAGATTTTATGCTATTACAATGCAAGTTCACAAGTGCCGAATTTATGTTAATTAGACCGCTATGTTGCAAGTTCATGCTTTTACACACCCCTTTTTAATGTTACTTAGAAAAAATATACATCATGTTTTAAGCCTCCCCTTTTTCATGTGGCTATGTCGGGCTTAAATGTTAAGCCCAACATAATATAGCGAACGTATAAAACGGGGGTAATGACGTTGGGTTAAAAATATAAAACATATGTGTTGGCATGTTTGACGCATGCCAATGACCTTGAAAACATTTAAGTGGTATAAATTAATTTTACCCAATAAAGATGAATTTGAATAATGGGCTGCAAATATTTACATATAAAAAGAAAAGACACAAAATATGTAAACCTAGATAATACGATGTGTTTAACCCGAGGTTGGATTGCGTTGTGACATAAACCTGCCCGGACCCGCCCGGCTGTCCAGTAGTCACAACAAAACCTATCCAATGTGGGTGGTGAAACATTGAGCCCAATAAAGACCCGAGGTTAGACTGAGTTGTGATGTTAGACTGCCCGGACCCAACCGGCAACAGGCAGTCACAACAATACCTGTCTAATGTGAGTGGTTGAGGCTTTAACAAGACAATTAAGGCTGAGTCAGGATTGATAGGATTAAGTAAATTCAATTAATACTTACTCAAATTGAACATGCTAAACTATACAGACTGATTGGGGGTTAGGTTTACAGAACACTTAACCAACTTAGCATGTTGGCTAGAAATAGAAAACCTTGTAGCGGGGGACCCTTTTCAGTAGTTACCCTACAAGGTGTATCAGGATACCCTGAACTAGGCAGGGTGGGGCACGATTACTGGGCTGACTGTAAGAGGTCAAATCGATGGTGGTGGTGCAGCAGTGTAGGTTCTAACGGGGTGTGGGCGTGCACACACTCCGACGCATAAAAATTAGGCACTGGGCACCAGTAGTATACCTGTGCATTCTAGAATTGTGTCGGCTGCCACCATGGGACTTGATACATCCCATGGTGGGACCAGCATAGGTAGCTACAACATCGGGGGTCGTAAGACACATGTAACTATGCGAGTAGGAGCCGATCATTAGAAATGGACCCCTTCACCCTGATTATGGGGTGCCTGTTGGGAACTAGTTTATAGGGGTGCAGAGATTAATATGGGGTACGATAGTATATTCGACTCTAGACAACTTAACTTAGTTTATGGTGCTTCCCCATTTCCAGTTTGTACTTATCATGCTCATTTCCTTATTCATAGACTAAATAGTCCTAGACTTACTCAGGCTTTATGTCTGACTCTACTTTTCTTTCGTCTTCTTTTCTTTCGTCCCCCCCCTCCCCCCCAAGGTCCATAGGGAGGGAATACTGCAGCTTGACCAGTTTCACATCCAGCTTGAAGAGAGAGAATGTATTGCTGGGATCTCTTTCGTTTTGGACTATGGCTTTGGATATCACTTATGGGGACTTATGCAGTTTACTTATGTTTTTATGCTTCTTTAAGTTATGAAATCAAGACAGTTATGATAATGTAATGATTTTGGAAGTATTGTAAGACAATTATGGCATGGTTTGTGTAACACGTATTTTGATGAAATAAAAGTGGCTGTTGTTTTCCGCTTTTCAAAAATATGTGTATTTATATCTGTCTTGTGTATCTGTGACTTATACTTATAAAACTCCACCAAATTAGGGCATTCCCTTTGAGAGTGACCCTAACGGAGGTGGGGTGTTTCACTTGGTATTAGAGCATAGGTTTACCAGATAAGATAAAAAGTTTTGAAAATTTATTTTCAAAAGAAAATTTAAAGAAGCATTTTTAAAGATAAAATGTTATTTTATTTTAAAAAGGCATAGTCCCCCAAAGCCATAGGTACTATCCTTTATCCTTCGTTTTGAATCTATCATTTTTGTTTCAGCATGTCCGAAGAACTTAACTTGCCAGAGGGTGTACCAATTCCTGGTTGGTTCAGAAGATTCTTAGAAGCAAGGGCCAATCAGCCAGGTCCCACTATTCCTCCTCCCCCAGCTACAGGAAATCATCCAGCTGCAGGAAATCATCCAGCTGCAGCAGCACCTCCTCCTCCACCTCCTCCGCGTGGTAACGCTTTTGCTAAGATATGTAAAGATTTCAAAGCTATGGGAGGGAAGGACTTTCATGGAACCGAGTCCTTCGTTGCAGCCAGGAACTGGCTGAAGGAAACTGAGGACTTATACGTCATCTTTGAGGTAGAAGATAGGCAGAAGGTACAACTGGCAGTATGGCTACTTAAAGGCGAGTCTTCCTACTGGTGGGAAGTTACCAATGCAGAAAGACCAGTGGAAACATGGGAGGACTTTAGGGCAAGGTTTGAGGCTAAATTTCTCTCAGAAGCTGAAAGGAGCCTTCAATTGGAAAAATTCTTATTTCTTAAGCAAGGGAATATGACAGTCAAAGAGTACGTTAATCAGTTCGATCAGCTGGCTAGGTTCGGACTGGACCTAGTCAATACTCCGCACAAGAAGGCTCTCCGCTTTGTCAAAGGATTGAATGAGCCATTACACAGCTTGGCCATGACCCATATACCTATGGGAGCTACGTATGAAAGGTTGTTGCAGATGGCATTGTTGAACGAAGAGGATAAGGGCAAGAAGGAGACAAAGGCAGAAAGCTTTCAAGGAAAGAAAGAGGGTTTACAGCCTAAGAAGAAAGACTTTAAGAAGGGCGAGAAAGAAAACAAGTCCCAAGAGAAGAGGAAGTGTAATTTCTGTGCCAAAGTGGGGCACTTAGTGAAAGACTGCCGGAAAAAGAAGGCCAAGTTGAATGGTGGGTGCTTTTCTTGCGGTGAGATAGGCCACATGGCTAAGGATTGCTCAAAGAAGCGAGGGCAGGGGCAGAAGGCTGGATCCACCTCAGGGGCACAGGTTCATGTGCTAGAAGCGCCACCTCTGCAACAACGAGGTATAAATACTTCTGTAGAAAGTGTAGTTTATCTTTATGATCACCCAGTTCGCACTTTATTTGATTCTGGCGCATCACACTCCTTTATTTCATCTGCTTTAGTAGAATCTCTGCACCTAGAAACTAGTATGGTAGAGGACCCCTTAATTGTTTCAAATCCAATCGGGGGCCTAGCTCATTTGTCTATGATCTGTGTGGGATTGAAAATTTCTATTCTAAGCGTAGAATTTAGATGTAGTGCCTTTGTTTTGGGCTTCTCAGGATATGGTTTGATTTTGGGCATGGATTGGCTATCCAGTAATGGTGCCATCCTTGATTGTGAGAAAAGAGTGGTTAGGCTTATGAGCCAACTCGGTAACACTCTGGAAATTACTTGTATCCCTCGTATGCAGTTATGCTTAGTTATCTTGAATCGCTAGATGCTTCTGTTGAGAATTTGCAATCGGTTAAAGTGGTCCGTGAATATCCGGATGTCTTCGAAGAGGTGGAGGGCTTACCTCCGAAGCGGGAGATAGACTTCCGCATATATCTTGTAGATAATGCAAAGCCCGTTGCGTTGCTTATTAGACACATGGCTCCACGGGAAAGGAAAGAGCTCAGTAAACAGGTTAAAGAGCTTCTAGAGAAGGGGTTCATTAGAAGGAGTATTTCAGAATGGGGCGCTCCAGTGGTGTTCGCCACAAAGGCGGATGGTTCACTCCGTCTATGTGTTGACTATAGGGAGCTCAACAAGCTGACAAAAAAGAATAGGCACCCTCTCCCCAGAATTGACGATCTGTTTGATCAGCTTGTAGGAGCGTCAGTTTTCTCCCAACTCGATTTGGCGACCGGTTTTCATCAGCCAAGGGTGGCTGAAGATAGCATCGATAAGACAACATTCAAAACCCCAGACGGCTTCTTTGAATGGCTTGTCATGCCTTTCGGTTTGACAAACGCACCCTCTTACTTCGTGGACCTGATGAGTAGGGTGTTCAGAGAATTCCTCAACAAGTTCGTAGTGGTCTTTGTAGACGATATCTTGATCTTCTCAAAGAGTGAAGAAGAGCATGCTCAGCACCTAAGGGCAGCCATGGAAACTCTGCGAGTCCATCAGCTAAAAGCCAAATTCTCCAAATGCCACTTTTGGAGAGAGGAAGTAAGGTTTCTGAGGCATGTAGTATCCAAAGAAGGGTTAGCTGTGGACCCTGCTAAGGTAGTAGCGGTATAGGATTGGAAGACACCAAGGAATGCAACTGAGGTCCGGAGTTTTCTAGGACTAGCAGGTTTCTACCGAAAATTCATAAGGGATTTTGCGAAAATCTCAGCTCCACTCAAAATGCTGACAAAGAAGAATCTAGTGTTCAATTGGGACTTGGATTGCGAGTTTGCTTTCCAACGACTAAAAAGGGCTCTTACAACAGCCCCAGTTCTGACGTTGCCAGATGGAAGCAAGATGTTCACAGTTTATACAGATGCATGTAGGACAGGGCTAGGCACTGTCTTGATGCAAGAAGGGAGGGTAGTAGCTTATGGTGGAAGGCAATTGAAGGTTCATGAAAAGAACTACCCGACCCACGATCTTGAGTTAGCCGCCATCGTCTTTGCACTTAAGTCTTGGCAACACTATCTCTTAGGTGAGAAGTTCGAAATTTACACTGACCATAAATCGTTGAAATATCTTTTCTCCCAGAAAGATCTTAACTTGAGGCAACAGAGATGGATGGAGTTCCTTGCCTCGTACTATTTCGAGATCTCCTACACTCCGGGCAAAGGAAACGTAGTGGCAGACGCGTCGAGCCGAAAGAAACTGACCCTAAGCCCGCTCTTTATAGAAAGGCAAAGCTTGGAGTATATAGCCAGTTTTAACTTCAGGCCCTCCTCCGATTTTGTACCGGGCTTGCTAGCATCTCTCGAAGTACGCCCGACTCTTGTAGACTCAATAGGGTCAGCACAACACGAAGACCCTCAGCTTATGGAGACGATTGATAGGCTAATTAGGGGTGAGACTTCAAGTCACCTCAACAGATACTCCATCGACGAAAAGGGTTGGTTAAGGCGAGACGGAAGACTATGCATCCCACGGACAAGGGGTTTAGTAAAGATGGTTCTCGAAGAAGCACATCGTTCCAAGATGACAATACATCCAGGCGGAGATAAAATGTACAAGGACATAAAGAGAACATTCTTTTGAAGCGGCATGAAGAAGGACGTGGCAGATTTCGTTTCTAAGTGTATGATCTGCTAATAGGTTAAGGCGGAGCAGAAGAAGCCTGGTGGTCTGCTCCATCCTCTAGAGGTCCCGCAGTGGAAGTGGGATAGCATTTCAATGGACTTCATTGATGGGCTGCCTCGGTCCAGAAGAGGCCACACTAGCATTTGGGTAATAGTGGATAGGCTTACTAAAAGCGCCCACTTTTTACCTGTCAAGAGTAAAAGACTGCCTCATCCCTAGCATCTCTTTATCTCAAGGAAATTGTTCGACTCCATGGAATACCCTCCAGCATTGTTAGTGACCGAGACCCTATATTCACAAGTGAGTTTTGGCAGAGTCTACAAGAAGCGTTAGGCACACAGTTATGCTTGAGTACAGCCTATCATCCCCAAACCGACGGCCAGACAGAAAGAGTGAACAGAGTTTTGGAGGAACTTTTAAGACTGTGCGTCGTTGACTTCGGAGGGACGTGGGAAGACCATCTTCCTTTGGTGGAATTTTCCTACAACAACAGCTACCAAGCCACCATCGGAATGGCGCCCTTCGAGGCTTTATATGGAAGACCGTGCTGATCGCCCACTTGTTGGTGAGAGTCTACTGACAAGCTCATACTTGGACCAGATATGATCCGAGAGACCCCAGAGAAAGTAGACTTGATACGAAGAAGGATGAAGACGGCCCAAGATAGACCGAAATCCTACGCCGACAAGAGAAGGACCGACCTTGAGTTTGAGGTTGGGGACAGAGTTTTTCTTAAGGTATCTCCTCTAAGGAACATTGTCCGTTTTGGATCCACTGGAAAGCTGGCACCGAGATTTGTAGGACCATTTCCTATCATTGAGAAGGTTGGGAAGATGGCCTATAGATTAGAGCTACCTGAAAAACTAGCTGGAATTCACAACGTCTTTCATGTTTTGCACCTCCGAAAATGTCTACATGAATATGCTGAAGTGGTAGAGCCTAGCATTCTAGAAGAAGCCGAAGTGGAACGTGAAGCAACTGTGAGAAGAGTTCCAACACGCATCTTAGGAACTGAAGTGAAAAAGCTATGCAACCACAAAGTCAAGCTCGTCAAAGTTCAGTGGAGCGATGCCGAGGAAGACACGACTTGGGAAACTGAGGCTAGAATACGCGCAGCATAGCCTTTTCTTTTCGAGGGTACATCTTTGATCTCTCTTTTTCCTTAAGTTATGCTTTATCTATCTTTTAGGATATATCTCCTCGACCTTATCTTTTAGGTAGAAACCCTTTGGATGAAAACATGAAATTGAAGCATGTTATGGATGATGGTTGCAAGTGGTTGCAAGTGATTGCTAGTGGTTGCTCGTGGTTGCATATACACACACAATCTAGGTTTTAGATCGGCTCAGTCACTTCATATTGCATATGCATATATGTATTTATATTCATATATGGTTGAAGTTTAATGTGTTGTCATATGGATGTTGCATTTATATGAATGATTGTGCACTCATGTAGAATCATGAATAGGAAGGTTTGCATACATAATGGATTCACGACACTTACATAATTTGCATTAAGGAGGTCAACTGAATCAGTAGACCGACTGATTTTGCATTAGATAAGTACATATACACACACTTCGTATATGATCATGAAGCATTAGAAGTCTTTTAAGGACAATGGACGCTCGTGTTTGATGGATGAGTAGATGGACGTTTGGATTTTAGGATATTCATTCTTCCTAAACTTGAAGATTTCGGCGACGAAATCCTTTTAAGTGGGGGAGAATGTAACACCCCGTATATTCTATAACAGTGAAATTCATAAATTAAAGTATAATTAATTTCAAATCAATGAATTAAGGGAAACGGGATACGCCATTGCATTCGTCTTGAAATTCTGCTTGAGATAGAGTCCGAGTTTGCGTAAAACGGACTCCGTATGAGGGAGATATGACCTCCGGAAGTTTTAGAATTCAGTTTAAAATTAAAAACAGACAGAAACAGTTCAGAAACGAGTTCAAAATTCAAAAATCGGACCCAGATTGGGCTGGGCGGGAATTTTCCTGCCCAAGGCACCCAGGTCGACTGGGTAGTCGACCTGGGGCACCCAGGTCGACTGGGTAGTCGACCTGGGGGTTGATTGGGTAGTCGACCTGGCCCTTGAGCTAGGTCGAACCCAGCCCCTCCTGGCTGGCCTGGTCTGTGCTTGGCCGAATTTCTGAGCTTTGTCTTGTCACTAGGGCTTATGTGTCAGCTCCTGATTGGTTTCTCTTTAAAACGAACGGCTTATATTAATCTAAGCTCCATCGACGACTCTAATCAATTCACAACCTCTATAAAAAGAACCTAAGACTCCACCTAATTCACACAAATAAAAATGAGAATAGAGCTGCCATGCTGCTGAAGAAAGACTAGGAATAGTCGTCAAGTCAGGAGTTGATTCGAAAGCTTAAAGCAATGACAATTAAATCAAAACAACGCCTACAACAAAGGATAGCATCTCCAAATTCAGAATTCAGAATCCTGAATTGAAGATTCGTCATACGTTGTAAGTAGAGTGCTATTCCGATGTGAATGAATAATTGAGATTTGATTTGTGTAAAATGAGAAATGGAATTGTACTTAATTTGTGGTGATGATAATTCATAATTGTATGTTGCTATGATTCTAATTATAAATAGATTTGGGATGTTGTGGTATAATGATGTTAGAACTATTGGATATTTGCAAGTATATGATTCATGTTGAAAGTTAACAACTGTATGTTTGTGGTAGTTTATTACAACCAAGTTGAGACTCATGCAAGTATATGATTCACTATTATGCCAACATGATTTTAGATCCATCTATGTATATTTTTATGATCATTTTTAGCATAGTTAGATCCAATTGAGTATTATGATTCATATGAATTTATGTTGGAATTGGCATCATGATTCAAGTGTGAAACCATACTTTTGTATTAGTGACAAAAGTAAGCATCTTTGTGAACTTGTGTTGACTTTATGAACATGGTTAGTTTATGTTTAACTTTATGCCCATACAAAATATGTTTTAGGCTTAGGTTGTTGTTAGAAAACATATGATAATATATGTGGCACATAATTAAGTTAGATTCATGCTTTAAATAAAAGTTTACATGATTAGATTAAAAACATGATTCATGTTTAGGTATGTTTTATGTCAAGATTTTATGCTATTACAATGCAAGTTCACAAGTGCCTAATTTATGTTAATTAGACCGCTATGTTGCAAGTTCATGCGTTTACACACCCCTTTTTGATGTTACTTAGAATATATATATACATCATGTTCTAAGCCTCCCCTTTTTCATGTGGCTAAGTTGGGCTTAAATGTTAAGCCCAACATAATATAGCGAACGTATAAAACAGGGGTAATGACGTTGGGTTAAAAATATAAAACATATGTGTTGGCATGTTTGACGCATGCCAATGACCTTGAAAACATTTAAGTGGTATAAATTAATTTTACCCAATAAAGATGAATTTGAATAATGGGCTGCAAATATTTACATATAAAAAGAAAAGACACAAAATATGTAAACCTAGAAAATACAATGTGTTTAACCCGAGGTTGGATTGCGTTATGACATAAACCTGCCCGGACCCGCCTGGCTATCCAGTAGTCACAACAATACCTATCCAATGTAGGTGGTGAAACATTGAGCCCAATAAAGACCCGAGGTTAGACTGAGTTGTGATGTTAGACTGTCTGGACCCAACCGGCAACAGGCAGTCACAACAATACCTATCTAATGTGAGTGGTTGAGGCTTTAACAAGACAACTAAGGCTGAGTCAAGATTGATAGGATTAAGTAAATTCAATTAATACTTAATCAAATTGAACATGCTAAACTATACAGACTGATTGGGGGTTAGGTTTACAGAACACTTAACCAACTTAGCATGTTGGCTAGAAATAGAAAACCTAGTAGAGGGGGACCCTTTTCAGTAGTAACCCTACAAGGTGTATCAGGATACCCTGAACTAGGCAGGGTGGGGCACGATTACTGGGCTGACTGTAAGAGGTCAAATTGATGGCGGTGGTGAAGCAGTGTAGGTTCTAACGGGGTGCGGGCGTGCACACACTCCGGCGCATAAAAATTAGGCACTCGGCACCAGTAGTATACCTGTGCATTCTAGAATTGTGTCGGGTCACCACCATGGGACTTGATACACCCCATGGTGGGACCAACATAGGTAGCTACAACATCGGGGGCCGTAAGACACATGTAACTATGCGAGTAGGAGCCGATCATTAGAAATGGATCACTTCACCTTGATTATGGGGTGCTTGTTGGGAACTAGTTTATAGGGATGCAGAGATTAATATGGGGTACGATAGTATATTCGACTCTAGACAACTTAACTTAGTTTATGGTGCTTCCCCATTTCCAGTTTGTACTTATCATGCTCATTTCCTTATTCATAGACTGAATAGTCCTAGACTTACTCAGGCTTTATGTCTGACTATACTTTTCTTTCGTCTTCTTTTCTTTCGTTCCCCCCCCCCCCCCCCTCACCAAGGTCCATAGGGAGGGAATACCGCAGCTTGACCAGTTTGACATCCAGCTTGAAGAGAGAGAATGCATTGCTTAGATCTCTTTCGTTTTAGACTATGGCTTTGGATAACACTTATGGAGATTTATGCAGTTTACTTATGTTTTTATGCTTCTTTAAGTTATGAAATCAAGACAGTTATGATAATGTAATGATTTTGGAAGTATTGTATGACAATTATGGCATGGTTTGTGTAACACGTATTTTGATGAAATAAAAGTTGTTGTTGTTTTCCGCTGTTCAAAAATATGTATATTTATATCTGTCTTGTGTATTTGTGACTTATACTTATAAACCTCCACCAAAATTAAGGCATTCGCTTCGAGAGTGACCCTAACGGAGGTGGGGTGTTTCAAATGGAATGTGATTTTGGGTTTATCGTGAACCGTGTTTTAAAGGACATTGGTTCTTTAACCCAGTTAAAGACTGGAATAAGATTTTGGGTTGTTATGAATGGTATCTTTAATAATATTGTTTTTAGACCCAGTGGAGTTAGGAAAATCAGAAACTAACTGGAAAATAGTTAAGTTGAATGGTTTTCTGCGTATTAATCCGATGTTGGTTTCGGCTTTCGGGGTTAATACTTAGGGAATCGTTCACTTGCTAATTTACGGTTAAAGGCTGACGGAATGGAATGTGATTTTGGGTTTATCGCGAACTATGTTTTAAACGACATTGGTTCTTTAACCCAGTTAAAGACAGGATATGATTTCCCAAGTTAAACAATCGTTAATATTGATTTTTGGGAAGATTAAATCCAAGTGGAGTTTTAATGCATCTTTAATTAAATTAAAATGATATCCAAAGAAAGATTAAAGAATAAATTTAAAGAATTTATCTTTGATAAAATTAATGGGAACCTTTCCTGAAGTATAAGAATATTTGAATAAAGGAATATTATGGATTGGAATGAGACATGTGTTGTGTTTTTATAGCACTTGTTTATTATATACGCGAGTTATTCAGAAAGACCGGGTTTATCCCATTCTAAATAACTGATTCGACGATGTGTCAAGGATGAAGACGGTGGTTGAAGACCGGAGGTCTTCACATCGTTGGATGATTACTGATGTCTTGATTGGGCTATGCACCCAAGACAAGGTAATAAGTGGTGATCGTCCAGACATACTTTGAGATAGAACGGATATGCGAGGACCTCTCCCTTGTATTGGACATATAGGGGAGGAATTAGGTGCCTCCGGTTTCGTTCAGGCCTAGAACGAACTTGTAAATGGATGTGTGTCTTACATTGGATTTCATTCTGTGTGATTGATATACATCGGTTGCATAGCGTGAATTGCCTTTGTGGCATGCCGAGATGCAAATGATTAAGGCTTCTGTTGGAAAGCAAAGTCTTGTGGTAGACGATCAAAGCGCGACCTTTGTGGCATAACTTTGTGTAGCATTAATTCGTGAGCCTCACATCCCGGTGTGAACCAGAAACGGGAGAGGACTTCAGGGTGGACATGCATTTCTTTCTAGCTAGGAGTGGTGTCAGCGTTTTACTAGGCCTGGCATTTTACTTACGTGGATGATGGATTGCGAGGCGCCTCGGTTATATCGGTCGTTCCGGGGCCGATAGTTTGGTCGGGATATGACCAGTTTATGCCCCATAGGGCGGTGAAACGCAGTATTCAGACATTTTAATCCACATCGAGTGAACCGGCCCTGATGATCCAAGGGAAATTGTGTTATGTTCCTGAGGCTCGAGCTAGACAGTCTCGAAGCGGTAAGGACGATCCCTTTCCTTGGTTTACAGATGGAAATCCAACTTCCAACACGTGACATTTGCGGTTTTGATTGTAGAGCCTAGTATTGGCAACATGATATATGGTACCCATGCCGTCTAGGATTGATACGTTTATATTTGAAATTGGTTTATACACTATGCACTTATGATAGTATCAAATGATTTGTTTTAACGTACCAAACATGTTTGGCTATTATATGGGAAAACCCTATCCCCTGGCTTGCGTTGCATTGTGTGATAGGACCTGGGTCTTATAACAACTTCATTTTTCAAAAAGCATTGCGATATTTTGTTATATGCACTGGTATTATCGGGAGGAAACCGGTTCCATGTTATACGGTGTAGTCCCTTGATATATCTGATTTTGAAGTAAAAGTTCTAAATAACTGTTTTAGTTCTCACACTAGTCACATGACTGACCTGGAGTTTATTGTTTTAACCTAAACTCTGGGTGCCTCTATTTCCACATGGGCAGCTTGTAGTTTTGGGTTTTGCAGATTTATATTCACAAGATCCTGGTTTACAGCTGGAATGATATTCGAAAAGATCTGTATCCGCATATTCTTTTTAGTTGTGTTTTGTATTATTTTTCCGCTACAGTAATGTAATTAAATCTCTGATATTTTCTGATGTATAATATTCATTCGTACTCCACATATTCTTGTATTCTGATGTAATTGTTGTAATAAGCAATGAAATTTTCTTCTGTTCGTGTTCTGATTTGTCGTGTTCTCAAAGTCAATCCGGGCTTTCCTTTCCGGGGAAGTTCGGGTCATTTCAGTTTGGTATCAGAGCTTTGGTTTACAGAGCTCGAGAACAAGACACTTTAGTACCGAATGAACGAATTCATCAGAGATTGGATTAGTAATATCCAATGAGAATGACTCGTTAGAGATAGGATCAGTAGTATCCTAGAATGAGTGTGAAGAGTAGTGTTTTTAAAATAAAAATGAAAACAAAGTTTGTTTTGAAAATTTAAACCTTATGATATGTATTTGAATATTTTATTTGTTTTGAATTTGGACAATCCAACATATAAAGATTTTGCATATACGCCTTGCAAACGTATATTCGAAGTTTTAATATACTGGATAGATACTGAATCACACTTTAGTCGCCAGGAGATGATGCTAATAATGACCATGGCATCATCAGCATTTATATTCGAGTTTCGAAAGTGAGACATCTATATGATTCCAATTGACTGGTGTGAGAACCAAAACTAGATAGGGCTTATTGTTGTGAATTGGCATCAAAAACATGATTTTTATATATCTATCAAAATTATGAATTTGAAACGCTTATTCACTAATTGATTGATGGCTGTGTTGTATGATTAATTGTTATCTAATGAAACCATTATGCGATTATTCATTTAAACCATTGTGTGAAAGAACGTTAAATTTAGCAAAATGGTACCAAATATCGAACTGTATTGAAAATTGTTTGGAATTGCTTGCATATACATGTATATACATTGAAAAGGTCATAGCAAAGAGGCTAGAGCAGAAGAATAAAATTATTTGCCTGACAAATAGGTACACATTTATTGTATTTCTTGGGGGTTTTGATGATTTTATGAGCCTATTGGCTAGCCGCTTGGCTGTTTCTTTTTCTTTTTGGATTGGAGAGGCCTGTATGGCAATTTAGGGATTTTCCCAGCGCTCCCGTACAGGGAAAGTTATGGCGAAATTTTTCGAAAATTTAGGGTGTTAGCCAATTTTTTGAAGAATTTGAAACGTTCTTAGAAACTGAAAAGTTGAAGAACATAAGCCATAATGAAAGTTGAGTTGGTTTGTAAAACAACTTTCAGCTCCGTTCCTTTTCGGGGACGAAAAGATTTTAAGTGTGGAAGATTGTAACAACCCGGAAAATCAGAACCAATATAAAATTTTTATTTTGGAAATTTAATGAATTTTGAATATTTAAAATGAATTATTTTAAATAGTAATGAAGAGAAATTTATATTGAATAGAATTAGAATGTATATATTTATTTGAATCGACATTAGAATATAAATATGTATTTTTAATTATAAAAGGAATTGAAAATGGCGCCTTAGTTTGGAAATTCGATTTCAAATTTCAAATAAATGTACAGGATTCAAAATAAACCGGATTTTAGCGAAACCAAAAATATTAGAATCCATTTGAAAATATCTTTCCGATGAATATGAAAAATTGAAATTTCATAACGGGAATAAAAAGTTATGTCTAGTTGAAAATTCAGAATAGTCGCTATGGAATTTTGGCCCTTAAAAATGGACATTTTGCAAACGACCTCCATTTTCGACAAAACCACTTTTGTTGGATCCGGGATGTTGAATTATTCCTAGATTCCAAAATTCATAATTTTTGAAATCAATAAGTGAGTGTGACGAAGTAAAACGTGTTTTGGCAGTTTTAGTCAATTTGGATCGACAAGAAAATGGTCATTTTTCAAACGGTCTCCAAATCTAATGAAATTAGTTTTGTTAGAACCGTATCGTCAATATGAAGCTAGAAAATATTTTTTGGGAATTTTTAGAGTTCGTATGTGGCCCCGACAAATTGAAATGTACATTTAAAATTGAATATATAGATTTATATTTTAATTTAAATGAAATTGATTGAAACAGTCGAATTGACTTACGAAACATATCCCACTGCGTTCGGAATAGGGGTAATTAGCTAGGGTCAACACCTGTTGGGTTTGGATTGGAGATCGAACGAAAAACTAACTTTTTTGAATTTAAAAATAAATTAAATATAAATATTAGCCCCTTCTCCCTCACTTCTCTCTCTCCACATTTCTGAAATTAAAAAAAAAAAAAAAAAAAACAAACACTCAAACCAATCCCGTGTTGACCTCGTCAGGCCTCTTCCCTCCCATTCACCGCCGTCGCGGCAATCCACGCCGCCGCAGGCGCCCTTCAACGCACCGCAAACCTCTGGTCCCCTCTCCTTCCAATCGCTCCTCTCTCCTCCTCCAGATGAAGACCCGCGAGCCACTAACCCTAGCTCCCTTAAAAACCCCTCCGCCGCCACTGCCAGGTTTCACCGCCGCCAGATCTTCTTCCCCTAACCGCATCCGCCACCACTACCAGGTTCCGCCACCGCCAGATCTTCTTCCCCCGAGCCCCTGCGGCACCATCCATCACAGGTACTACACCCTGAGCTACCGTCCATCGCCGCCAGATCTTTGGAATATTTCGATATTGGATTCCATGATTATACAGATATTGTGGAGGAATTTGGAAGATATATATATCGTTATTCCAATACGGTATTTGTTGATTCCAGAATTTGATATTGAATATAAGCCAATATATTTTCTATTCAGAGCCTTGTATTTAATATCAAATGTGATTTTGGGTTTGTCGTGAATGGTGTCTTCATCAACACTGTTCTTGAACCCAATTGAGAAAAGATTAAATCATTTCATTTAGATTTAATGAAGGATACCAATTAATTAATATTTAACTGGAATTGAATTGAAATAGGTCTTTGGGTTTATCGTGAACGGTGTTTTAAATAACACTTGTTCTTTAACCCGATTAACAAGGGAATAAGATTTTGGGTTGTCGTGAGTGGTATCTTCAATAATACTGTTCTTAGACCCAATGGAGTTAAGAAAATCAGAAACTAAATGGAGATTAGTTAAGTTGAATGGTTTCCTGGGTATTGATCTGATGTTGGTTTATGCCTTCAGGGTTAATACTTAGGGAATTGTTCATTTGCTAATTTACGGTTAAAGGATGATGGAATGGAATGTGATTTTGGGTTTATCGTGAACCGTATTTTAAACGACATTGGTTTTTTAACCAGTTAAGGACATGATATGATTTCCCAATTTAAAGAGTTGTTAATTTTGATTTTTGGGAAGATTAAAACCAAGTGGAGTTTTAATGCATCTTTAATTATATTGAAATGATATCCATAGGAAGATTAAAGAATAAATTTAAAGAATTTTTCTTTGACAAAATTAATGGGAACCTTTCCCAAAGTATAAGAATATTTGAATAAAGGAGTATTCTGGATTGGAATGAGGCGTATGTTGTGTTTTTATAGCACTTGTTTATTTTATACGCGAGTTATTCAGAAAGACCGGGTTTATCCCATTCTAAATAACTGATTTGACGATGTGTCGAGGATGAAGACGGTGGGTTAATCCAAATCTTTGGGGAACAACTCGTTAGAACTGAATAAAAGACTCATCAGAGGTAGGATTAGTAATATCCTATAAAAGAATACCCATTAGAGATAGGAACAGTAGTATCCTAGAATGAGAAAATTCATTAGAGATGGGGTTAGTAATGCCCTAGAATGAGTCGAGAGTGACAAGTTTATAATTATCGTATTTGTGATAATATATATAATCCGATCTTAGAATATATGATTTTTGATTATATAAAAGTTATATAACAACTAATTGATTGATGATTGTGTTGTGTGATTATTAGTTTAACTAATAAAATTATTGAAAACCAATAATAGAATGAAAGTTCAGTTGGTTTGTTAAACAACTTTCAGCTCGGTTACTTTTCGAGGATGAAAAGATTTTAAGTGGGGGATATTGTAACAACCCAGAATTTTGGCACCAATTTAAATTTTTTATTTTGCCTATTTTATTTAATTTTAAATAGTTAAAATAATTTATTTTAAATAATAGTGATTAAGAATTTATTTAAATCGAAGTAAGAACAAATATATTTATTTTAATTTTAAAAGGAACTAGAAATAGCGCGGTAGTTTGAAAATTTGAACTTGAACTTTGACTGACTGTACAAGATGCAAATTAAATTGGATTTTAGTGAAACCAAAAATATTAAAATCTATTTAAAAGTAACTTTCCAATTAATCTGAAAATTTAAATTTCATAATGGGAATCAAAAGTTATGGCCAGTTAAATATTCAAAATAGTCGTTATGGAATATATATATATCTTAATATAAAAAATTGCCATTTAACAAATGACCTCCGTTTTCGACGAAACAACTTTGGTTGAATCCGGAATGTCAAATTATTGCCAGATTCCAATTTTCATAGTTTTTGGAATTAATATGTAAGCGTGGCAAATGAAAACGTGTTTTGTCAATTTAAGTCAAAGTGGGTCGACCAGAAAATGTCCATTTTTCAAACGGTCTCCAAATTCGACGTGTTAGGACCGTATCGTCCAAACATAGCTAGAAATATTTTTTTTGTAATTTTTAGAGTTAGTTTGTGGCCTTGGTAAATTAAAATGTATGATCAAATTAAATAAATAAATGATTTATATTTTAATTTTTATAAATACTATTCAAAACAGGTTTATTGGGTTAAGAAACATATTCTATTGTGTCCGGAACGGGGGTATTTAGCTAGAAGCGATAGTCGCTGGGTCTCGTTTGGAGTTCGGATGGTTTAACAAGCTATTTTTGAATTAAATAATTAAATAATATATAATATATTGTATATATACGGCTGAAATATGCTAACCCTAATTCTATATTACTCAGCCGCCATCCCCTTTGATCAATGGCCACGACAATCCCAAACTCCTCACCCTCGTTCTCTTCATCCACGCCATAAAACCCGATGCTCCCAAAGAGAAAATCAAAGTACTTCACGAGTACTACATCATCAACGGCCATGATCGCCATTTGCGATCGGAGATGGCGGATTTCTGGTCATAAAGCGGCGGGTTTCAAGTGAAATTTTAGGGGTCCTAGGCGAGTTCGAACTTCGAGACATTGGTGGCGCCGACGGGATGGAGGATAGGCTTCACGATGGTGCTCGCGGATCTGACTCCGGTTGCCTGGATGGAGGTGCGGTTGGCAATTCACGAGGTCGATGGTGGGTTTGAAACGAAAATGAGAAGAAAGGAAGAACGACTTGCGTTTTTTTAAGGGTAATTAAGGGTTTAAATATTAATTAATTACTTTAGTGAAGTAATTAAAGTTTGTAATGCAATATCTTCCTCTTACGGTCTCAAAATTCAGCAAATTCGGATGTGTTGGATTCACTATGAAAAACTCTACAACATGGAACTAACTAGAATCGAAACAAAGCAAGTCAGAATTTGAAGCACTGTGAGATTTCTCAATTTTAAATTTAAAATATATATATATATATCTAAATTGATTGTGATTGTGATAATAAATATATACATGCTCTATAAAACACATATGTGCATTGTGTAAAATTTAGATTGATTGACTGATGGCAGTTGTGCTAATTTGCTGAATTATATGTTCTTGTAAAATAATATGTCATTTTGGTTGGGTATGTTTTGATAAAATAAAAATAACATTTTGATTAGAAAATGTCAAGTAAAACAAAATATTCATTTTTGTTAGATAGAAAAGTGTTAAAACAAAATATTTATTTTTGTTAGATAGGAAAGTGTTAAGAACATAATATTCATTTTTGTTCGACAGAAAAGTGTTAAAAACAAAATATTCATTTTTATTGGATAGGAAAGTGTTAAAAACAATATATTCATTTTTGTTAGATAGGAAAGTGTTCAAACAAAATATTCATCTTTGTTAGATAGAAAAGTGTTAAAACAAAATATTCATTTTTGTTAGATAGGACAGTGTTAAAAAAAATATTCATTTTTATTAGATAGAAAAGTGTTAAAACAAAATATTCATTTTTGTTAGACAGAAAAGTGTTAAAACAAAAATTATCATTTTTGTTAAAGAGAATTGTTGAAACAAAAATTATCATTTTTGTTAAATAGAATTGTCTAAACAAAAATTATCATTTTTGTTAAAGAGAATTATTTAAACAAAAATAATCATTTTTGTTAAATAGAATTGTTGAAACAAAATTATCATTTTTGTTAAAGAGAATAGTTGAAACAAAAATTATCATTTTTGTTTAATAGAATTGTTAAAACAAAATTACCCTTTTTGTTAAATAGATTTGATTTAAAACAAAAATTACATTTTTGTTAAATAGGTTTGTGTTAAAACAAAATTTATATTTTTGTCAAATAGATTAGTGTTAAAACTAAAATATCATTTTTTGTTAAGATATAATAGTTACCAAAATGAAGTTATCACTTTTATTCATTTTGTTAAAATAAAATGGTCAACAAAATTAAATATCCTTTTTAATTTTTTTGTTGAAATAGAATTGTATACAAATAAAAATATTTCATTTTTATTTATCATGTTATGTATCGGAATTGTATACAAATAAAAACATTCATTTTTATTTGTCACGGAAAAATAAAATTTTATACAAATAAAAATATTTCATTTTTGTTTGTCATGTTAAATATTGGAATTGTTGCAAATATAAATTTTCTTTTACTTGTCATATATGGACATAGAAATGGTATGTAGACAAAATCACCTTTTTATTTTGTCATTGTCATTAGAATTATAGAACATGTTATGTAGACAAAGTTAACTTTTTATTTTGCCATTGGAATTATAGCACATGTCATGTAGATAAACATTATCTTTTTATTTTTCATTAGCGACATAAAGCATAAATGCAAATAAAATACTTCTTTTTATTTGACATTAGAAAAGTAGAAAACAGGTATGGAAAAAAATATTCTTTTTATTTGTAATTATAGACATTGTAATTGTTATACAAATAAATTATTCTTTTGTTTGTCATTAGAATACATTGAAATATGTTATGCAAATAAAAATTTCTTTTTTATTTATCATTATAAGACATATAAAATGTTATGCAAATAAATTATTCTTTTAATTGTCATTAGGATACATAGAAAAATGTATGCAAATAAATTGTCCTTTTATTTGTCATTAGAATACATAGAAAAATGTATGTAAATAAATTATTCTTTTATTTGTCATTGGAATGCATAGAAAAATGTTTGCAAATAAATATGCCATTTATGTTAGAAAATATATTTCATAAATAAATATGTCATTTATTTAGAATATGTTTTTGTTATATAAAAATTCATTTAGTTAGAATATGTTTTTGTCAAATAGAAATGTCATCTTCTTAGAAAACATTTTGTTAAATAAGAAGAATCATGTCTTGAAATATGTGTTTGTGATGTTGAAATGTGTAATGTATTAAAAATAATGTTAATATTAATATGGTAGTTGAAATTAAAATTATAAATATTTATTTATAATTTAAACAGTGAAAATTGGTTAAATAGAAAATAATCCAAATAGAATTAGAATTCGGTTAAAATTATTAACCAATGATTTATTTATAATAAACGGTTGTTGTCTGGAAACCCCACACGGGTATTGGGATGATATTTGACATACACTAGTCCAATATTTAGTTATATGTCAATCGATGTCCATATAACAGAAATTATATGGTAAATGATTGAGTTGCATTCCGATTCAGAATGTTTTAAATAAAGTATATTTTAAAATAAAGAATCTTTCAAAATAAATAATATTTTAAAATAACGAATATATTAAAATAATAATCAATATAGAATAAAAATAAATTTTTGATGTCCAATTTTGGATGAACACAAAAATATAAAAATGTGAAGCCAAATTAAGTAGCAAACGTCATTTTTAACTCGAACGGGTTTATCGATCGATTTTATTCACTTTATAATGAACATCGAAAAGAAAGTGATTTCGGAATTTAATATTTTGAAAATATTAATATTTTAATATTATAAAGATATAGAGTATTCAATTTTTATTTCAAATTAAAAATGAAGTTGGAATCTTTTTAAGATGAATAAATAAATGATTTATAAAATTCGATTTAAATGGAAATCAATGAAATATATATATATATATATATATATATATATATATATATATATATATATATATATATATATATAATGGCCTGAATAGAACGCGCCGCGCAGCGACCGTTCACGAATTTTGACCATTAACTTCAAATTGATGTAACAGGAGATTCGACCGTTGAATTCTCCTAAAATCGGAACCATTGGGTTCGTATCTAAAAGAGCTTTCCAATGAATATAAGAGTTTTGAATATAATGGCTATGGATGTAGTTCAAATCAAATTTGAATAAGGTCGCTTTGGATGTAGTTCAGTGGCCGTTATTGGAAACCAACTGTAAAGGCCATAATAAAATTATTAAAAATATGGAAAAATTATGTAAAATCATAATTATTGTTTTGAAAAGATTTTGGATGAAAAATTCCATATTTAAAAAGATAAAGATATATTTTTATCGAAATGAACTAGTTATTAACTAGGATAAATCTTTAAACTAAAGATTTAATGATGCTTTCCAATTAATTAATGTTAAATTGGAATTAAATAAAATAAATTGGATTTTTAGGTTTGTCGTGAATGTGTCTTCAACAACACTGTTTGTAATAACCCGGAAAATCTGAGCCAGTTTAAAATTTTTATTTTGGCAATTTTAGCGAATTTTGAATATTTAAAATGAATTATATTGAATAATATCGACGGAAAATTTATTTTGAATGGAATTCGAACGTATATATTATATACGTCGTCGTTAGAATATATAAATAATTATATATAATTATAAAAAGGAATTGAAAATGGCGTGGTAGTTCGATAATTCGATTTCAAACTTCAATTGAACATACCGGGTGCAAAACAATCCGGATTTTAGTGAAACCAAAAACATTAGGATCTATTTGATAATATCTTTCCAACGAATCTGAAAGATCAAAATTTCATAGCGGGAATCAAAAGATATGTCCAGCTGAAAATTCTAAATAGTCGCTATGGAATTCAAGCCCTTAAAAATGGACATTTTGCAAACGACCTCGGATTTCGATGAAACCAGTTTTGTTGGGTCCGTGATGTCAATTTATTGCTAGATTCCAAATTTCATAATTTTTCGAATTAATATGTGAGCATGGCATAGGAAAACGCGTTTGACCAGTTTTAGTTGATTTTAATCGACTGGAAAATGGCCATTTTTCCAACGACCTCGGATTTCGACGAAACTAGTTTTGTTAGGACCGTATCATCAATACGAAGCTAGAAAATATTTTTCGAGAATTTTTAGAGTTAGTATGTTACCCCGGTAATTTGAAATGTACGTTTAAAATTCAATATAGTGATTTAAATGTAAATTCAACGGAAACTGATCAAAGCGATCGAATCAACTTGCGATACATATCCCATTGTGTTCGGAATGGGGGTGAAACGCTATGCACGACAGGCGGTGGGCCTCGTTTCGAGGTCGTATGTAAAAGTTAACTTTTTGCAAAATAAATAATTAATAAATTTAAAAAATAAAAAATAAAAAAAATATATCTCTCCCCTTAAACCCGCTCAGGCCCCCCCCCCCTCTCTCATTTTCAATCCGATCAGGAAAAAAAAAGAGAAAGGGAAGAGGAAGACGGGGGGGAACACGTCGCCCCCCCCCCCCGAAGATCGACGTCGACGCCTCAAGGGAGGGCGCCACCTCCGAAGCCCTGCCCCCCCCCCTTGCCGCAGCAGCGGAAGCCCCCCTCGCTCGCGATTGCCGTTCGAAGACCCCCCCTTTCGATTTTCTTCCACCGCTGCAGCCTGCCTTGGCCGCCTCCCCAATCGCCACCACCTCCTCCTCACCCCCTTCCGCCGCTACCTCCATTTCCCCTAAACCCGAAACCCCTAAACCCGAAACCCCTAAACCCACTGACCAAGTAAAGCTTCGATTTTTACAACAAAGGTGAGTTTTGATTGAATTTACTTAAAGTAATTAATTTATTTGCTGATTAAACCGTGATTAAATCATGTAAAACATTGTATATGAGAAGGATATGATTTTTATAGAGTAGATTAGCAAGAAAAGTTCATAGTTTTGTTAATGAAAAGTTTATAATTTTTGTTAGTAGAAAAACAGCATTTTTGTTAGTAGAAAGTAAGGATTTTTAACATGGCAAAGTTTGAATTTTTAAAACTGAAAAGACGACATTTTTAAAACTGAAAAGACGATATTTTTAAAGGTGAAAAGACGATATTTTGAGATGAGTAGTGAAGTAAAAATATGATTTTTACTTCGAGAAAAATATAATTTTTATATAAGGAAGATAATCAAAATATGATTTTTATATTTTTAAAGTATTAAAAATATAATCTTTACTATATAGAAGTGGTAAAAATATGATTTTTGGTTATGTAGAGAATTAAAAATATCACCTTTGTATATGTAGCAAAATAAAAATCTGATTTTTATTTTATATACATTGAAATGAAGTAGATATTTTTATAAAGGTGAAATCTATATTTTTGGAATGGGATTTTTATATATTGAATAGCAAAGTAAAAATTCGATTTTTAAATATACGAAGTGATTATAAAAATATGATTTTTAAATTTGAGAGTGAACAAATAAAAATGTGACTTTTATTTTAAAGACATCAAAATATAAAAATGTGTGATTTTTATATATGTAGTGGCTACGGACAAACGAAGATGATAAAAAGGCGAGAATGAAGAAGATTTCTATAAAAGAAGAGTCAAGATGATTGGATAGCTTTCGGTGAGAACTTCTCACTCTTAAATTTCTTTTCTAGTTATAGATATATATACTAGGATGCAGACGGTGTTTAGTAGCACCCGACACCCGTCATCCACAGACCATGGATGGCTTGTTTGTTAAATTGTTTGGTTGTGTAGTTGGTTAGATTATTTGGTTTGAATTGAATTATTTGGTGAATTGAATGGATTTGATTGATGGGTGAATGGTGTGGGCCTTCACTAGACCGGGGATAAGGCTAGGCCTCGTCCCGTTTCTAGTATCGTGCTTTTATGCCGCCGAAATTTTCTAAAATATGTTAGAAAAATAAAAATATCATTTTATTGAATAAATGAACTGAATAGAAATTCATGTGTTAAAATAAAATGTTTTATCGTTAAAAATATAATTTTTAACGTGAAAGTGAATAAATGAATATTTATAAACAAATCGGCCGATTTGTTTATATACACTGATTTGACTGATATCGATTGGGTCGATAAATTTTACACGTCGCCCAACTGCACAACTAAAATTTGTGTTTGATTGTTTGAAACCCCACATGGGTGTTGGGATGAAATATGAAGTCCACTCATCCTGATTGATTAGATATGTCGATCGATTGATTGACAGGCTGTTATAAGCGTTAGATATCTATATTTGATGTTTATACAGTGTAGTGCACTTTGGTTGATGGTTGATTATTTTTCAATGCTATTATATACATGTGTTGTATGGAATCCATATAATTAACATTATATGGTGATTGATTGGGCCTCATTCCAATCGGGAAAATAATGAATATTATAAAAGAAAATTCATGTGTTGAATATAAAAATAGTCATGTGTTGACGATGTTCATGTGTTGAAAATACTCGTGTGTTGAGTAAAATATTTTAAATAATAAAAATTACATCTTTATCATATTTAAGATTAGAATCTACTTTAAGTGGAGTCTAATTAAAATCAAACGATAGATACCATAGTTTTATAAAATATTTTACATAGCAAAAATAGTGATGTGTTGACAGTACTCATGTGTGGAGATTAGTCGTGTGTTGAAAGAAATATAGATTCATGTGTTGAATGGGATAAATATTCATTTGTTGAATAGAATAAAGAAGTTTTTGAAAAATATAAAGCCGTGTTGAATAGAGATGCGCTATTTTGACGCGAACGATATTTATATCGAATTTATTCGTTTTATAATGAATATGGAAAGGTGATTTCAAAATCTAATATTTTGAAATGAAATTCGAATTGAATTAGATAAAAATTGAAATTGAAATTTTATTGAATCAATTTGAAATGGATTCGAATCGAATATAAAATGAATTCGATTCGAATTGAATAGAAAATGAATTCGATTCGAATTGAATAGAAAATGACCTCGATTCGAATTGAATAGAAAACGAATTAGAATTTGAATTGAATAGAAAGTGAATTTGAATTCGAATAAAATAGAAATGAATTCAAATAAAGTTAAATTGAAATTGAATTGAAATCAAATCGATTTGAAATTGAATATAGTGTTGAAATGGTTTTGAAAACGAATTTAAAACGATTTATAAAATATGTTTTAAAAGGAAATCGACGAAATATATATATAATATATATATATTATATATATAATGGCCTGAATAGAACGCGCCGCGCCGCGGCAGTTCAAGAATTTCGACCATTGACTTCGAATTGACGTTGCGGGAGATCCGACCGTCGGATTCTCCTAAAACCGGAACCGTTGGGTTCGTATCGAAAAGAGCTTTCCAATGAATATTAGAAATTTGAAGTCTAACGGTTGGATTTGGAATTATGTCCAAATCAAATTCGAAAAAGGTCGCCGTAAGTGCAGTTCGATGGCCGTTGTTGGAAATCGATTGTACGGGCCTTGATAAAATTATTAAAAATATTAATAATTTGTGTAAAATCATAAGAAATGATTTGGGAAGAATTGAGCTGGAGAATTCCACATCTGAAAGGATAAAAATAGATTTTTATCGAAATGAACTAGTTTTGAGCTGGAATTAAAATCAATTTATTTTTGAAATAAATAAATTGAATTTGAATGTGATTTTAAAAGTAATCAATATTCCCAACACGTGGATTGGACTGGAGTTGAATCGAAATTATCTTCGGAATATTTCGATGTTAGATTTCGTGACTATACAAATATTGCTATGGGGATTTGAAAGATATATTTTATATCGTTATTTCCAATACGATATTTGTTGGTTTCAGAATTTGGTATTGAATATAAGCCGATATATTTTCTATTCAGAGCCTTGTATTTAATATCAAATGTGATTTGGGTTTGTCGTCAATCGTGTTTTAGATGACATTGGTTCTTTAACCCAGTTAAAGGCAAGATATTGATTTCTGAAAGAACTAAGACTAAGTGTGGTTTTAATGAATCTTTAATTAGATTAAAATGTGAATTGATAATTTAAAATTATCAAATCTGAAAAGTGATCGAGAGTGGAGTATCACCAGTTTTTCTCCAAAGCGATAGTTAAATCTTTTTTTAGATTTGAACGTGAAATGGTAATTAATTTTACCTATAACACCGTGGTGTTAGATATGGAGTATCACCAGTTTTGCTCCATGGGATATATAGGTTGGGATTGGGAAATAAAACAAATAATTACTTCGGTGTGGTTCGCTAATCCCGACTAGTTTGAAATGATATCCAAAGGAAGATTATAGGATAAATTTAGAAGAATTTATCTTGGATAAAATTAATGGGAACATTTCCCTAAGAATGTGATTTTGTGAATAAAAGAATATTCTGAATTGGAATGAGGCGTTTGTTGTGTTTGTGTAACAATTTGTTTATCATATACGTGGGTTATTCAGAAAGGCCGGGTTATACCCATTCTGAATAACCGATTCGACGAGATGTTGAAGATGAAGACGGTGGTTGAAGACCGGAAGTCTTCACATCGTTTGGGTGATTACTGATGATCTTGATTGGGCTGTACACCCAGGATGAGGGAATCAGTTGGTGATCGTCCAGACGTACCTGGAGATGGATGGATATGCGAGGAAAGTGCCTCCGGTTTCGTTCAGACCCAGAATGAACATGTAAATGGATTGTGTGTCTGACACTGGATTTTATTCTGTGTTGATTGATCTCTATTAAATATACATCTGTTTGGCGGCGGAGAATTTATTCTCTTGCTTAACGCCCTTCTCTGAGACGTACGAGCTCAGAGGTCGTATATCGATGGACATCAGTCGCATGGAGTGAATTGCCAATGTGGCACGCGTAAGTGGCAATTGATCAGGGCTTCTGTTGAAAAGCAAAGTCTTGTGGTTGATGATCAAAGCACGGCCTGTGTGGTGTAGCTTTGTGTATAACGTGAATTCGCGAGCCTCACACCTCGGTATGAGTCAAAAACGGGAGACGGACCGCTGGGAGAGCACGACGTTTCTTTCTAGCTAGGGTGGTGTCAGTGACCTACCAGCCCTGACATTTATATACTTTTCACCTGTGTGGTTGTTGGATACGAGGCGCCTCGGATATAGGTCTGTAAGGACCAGGAAACGTGTGTTCAGGAATTGCCAATCCTCAAAAGTAAGAGAGGACCGGCCCAGCCGATTCCAAGGATCATAGTGGGGTCCTGAGGCATTTGCTAGAGTGTCTCGAACGCGGAGAGGAGCTTGCCCCTTGCCTCGACTCATGACGGAAATCCAATTTCCAATACGTGTATTGCTGTTTTAATTGTAGAACTAGTATGGCGTCATGATATATGGTACCCATGCCGTCTATGATTGATATTTATGATTGAAAATGTTTTGACACTATACACTTATTATAGTATCAAATGATTTGTTTTAAACGTATCAAGCATGTTTGGCTATTATAAGGGAAAACCCTATCCTCCGGCTTGCGTTGCATTGTGTGATGGGACCTAGGTCTTATAATAGCTTCATTTTTCGAAAAAGCATTGCGTTGTTTGTTCTATGCACTGGTATTCTTGGGAGGAAACCCGTTCCGTGTTATACGGCGTGGTCCCTTGATTTACCAAACTTTAAAACCAATATTAATAACTGTTTTAGTTCTCACACCAGTCACATGACTGACCTGGAGTTTATTGTTTTAACCTAAACTCTGGGTTCCCCTATTGTCCACACGGGCAGCTAGTAGTTTTGGTTTTGCAGATTTATATTCACAGGGTCCTGATTTACAGCTGGACCGATGCTCGGAAAGCTCTGTATCCGTGTATCACTTTCAGTTGTGTTTTGTATATTTTCCCGCTGCTATGTAATTTATTGTATTCTCTGATATTTGTCGAATGTAATTTATTCATTTATACTCTGTATATTCTTGTATCTGATGGAATTGTTGTAATAACAATGAAATGTTCTTCCGTTTGCGTTCTATTTTGTCTTGTCCTCAATGCTATCCGTGCTTTCCTTCACGGGGAAGTTCGGTTCGTCTCAGTTTGGTATCAGAGCTTTGGTTTACAGAGCTCGAGAACAAGACACATTAGAACCATACGAAAGAATTCATCAGATATTGGATTAGCAATATCCAATTAGAATTACTCGTTAGAGATAGGATCAGTAGTATCCTAGAACGAGTGTGAAGAGTATATTTTTCAAATGAAAACAATTTTGTTTTAAAATTTAAATCGTTTTAAACGTATTTGAATATTTATTTATTTTGAATATGGACAATCGAGTATATATAGATTTCGCGTATATGCGTCATGAACGTATAGTCGAAGTTTTAATATACTGGGTAGATATAGAATCACATTATAGACACCCGGGGATGGTTCTGATGATGGTGCATCATCATCAGTATTCATTTCGTGTTTCGAAGGTGTGATATCTATATATTTCCATTAGACTGGTGTGAGAACCAAAACTAATATAGCTAGAATACATTGTTGTGAATTGGCATCAAAAACATGATTTTATATATATATATATATATATATATATATATATATCAAAATTATGAATTTGAAACTCTAATTCACTAATTGATTGATGTTTGTGTTGTTTGTTTATTTGTTTGATAATTTTGGACCATTTAGCCTAATTGAATCAAATATTGAAATATATTAAGAACTGGTCGCATTTGCTTGCATATACATATACTTACATTGAACAGGTCATAGCAAGGAGGCTAGAGCCGAAGAATAAAATTTGTTTGCCCGACAAATAGGTACATGTTTACTATAATTTACTGTTTTGTTTAGGTGATGATGATTTTATGAGCCTATTGGCTAGCCGCTTGGCTTTTTCTTTTTCTTTTTGAGATTAGAAGGACCGGGGAAGCTATTTGAAATTCCCCGATGCTCCCGGTGCAGGGGAGGTTATGGCGAAATTTTTCGAAAATTTAGGGTGTTAGCCAAATTTTTGAAATTTTGAAAATTCTAAGAAACTGAAAAGTTGGAGAATGCAAGCCAGATCGAATGTAGAGCTTATTAATCAAACCACTTTCGACTTTGTTCCTTTTCGGGGACGAAAAGTTTTAAGTGGGGGAGATTGTAATAACCCGGAAAATCTGAGCCAGTTTAAATTTTTTATTTTGGCAATTTTAGCGAATTTTGAATATTTAAAATGAATTATATTGAATAATATCGACGGAAAATTTATTTTGAATGGAATTCGAACGTATATATTATATACGTCGTCGTTAGAATATATAAATAATTATATATAATTATAAAAAGGAATTGAAAATGGCGCGGTAGTTCGATAATTCGATTTCAAACTTCAATTGAACATACCGGGTGCAAAACAATCCGGATTTTAGTGAAACAAAAAACATTAGGATCTATTTGATAATATCTTTCTAACGAATCTGAAAGATCAAAATTTCATAGCGGGAATCAAAAGATATGTCCAGTTGAAAATTCTGAATAGTCGCTATGGAATTCAGGCCCTTAAAAATGGACATTTTGCAAACGACCTCGGATTTCGATGAAACCAGTTTTGTTGGGTCCGTGATGTCAAGTTATTGCTAGATTCCAAATTTCATAATTTTTCAAATCAATATGTGAGCGTGGCATAGGAAAACGCGTTTGACCAGTTTCAGTTGATTTTAATCGACTGGAAAATGGCCATTTTTCCAACGACCTCGGATTTCGACGAAACTAGTTTTGTAAGGACCGTATCATCAATACGAAGCTAGAAAATATTTTTCGAGAATTTTTAGAGTTAGTATGTGACCCCGGTAATTTGAAATGTACGTTTAAAATTCAATATAGTGATTTAAATGTAAATTCTACGGAAACTGATCAAAGCGATCGAATCAGCTTGCGATACATATCACATTGTGTTCGGAATGGGGGTGAAACGCTATGCACGACAGGCGGTGGGCCTCGTTTCGAGGTCGTATGTAAAAGTCAACTTTTTGCAAAATAAATAATTAATAAATTTAAAAAATAAAAAATAAAAAAAATATATCTCTCCTCTTAAACCCGCTCAGGCCCCCCCGCCCTGTCTCATTTTCAATCGGATCAGGAAAAAAAAAGAGAAAGGGAAGAGGAAGAGGAAGAGGAAGACGGGGGGGGGGGGGGGAACTCGTCGCCGCCCTCCCCCCCCCCCCCCCACCCCCGAAGATCGCCGTCGACGCCTCAAGGGAGGGCGCCACCTCCGAAGCCCTGCCCCCCCTCGCCGCAGCAGCGAAAGCCCCCCCTCGCTCGCGATTGTCGTTCGAAGACCCCCCCCCCCCCCCCCGTTCGATTTTCTTCCACCGCTGCCTGCCTTGGCCGCCTCCCCAATCGCCACCACCTCCTCCTCACCCCCTTCCGCCGCTACCTCCTACCTCCATTTCCCCTAAACCCGAAACCCCTAAACCCGAAACCCCTAAACCCATTGACCAAGTAAAGCTTCGATTTTTACAACAAAGGTGAGTTTTGATTGAATTTACTTAAAGTAATTAATTTATTTGCTGATTAAACCGTGATTAAATCATGTAAAACATTGTATATGAGAAGGATATGATTTTTATAGAGTAGATTAGCAAGAAAAGTTCATAGTTTTGTTAATGAAAGGTTTATAATTTTTGTTAGTAGAAAAACAGCATTTTTGTTAGTAGAAAGTAAGGATTTTTAACATGGTAAAGTTTGAATTTTTAAAACTGAAAAGACGATATTTTTAAAACTGAAAAGACGATATTTTTAAAACTGAAAAGACGATATTTTTAAAACTGAAAAGACGATATTTTTAAAGGTGAAAAGACGATATTTTGAGATCAGTAGTGAAGTAAAAATATGATTTTTACTTCGAGAAAAATATAATTTTTATATAAGGAAGATAATCAAAATATGAGTTTTATATTTTTAAAGAATTAAAAATATAATCTTTACTATATAGAAGTGGTAAAAATATGATTTTTGGTTATGTAGAGAATTAAAAATATCACCTTTGTATATGTAGCAAAATAAAAATCTGATTTTTATTTTATATACATTGTAATGAAGTAGATATTTTTATAAAGGTGAAATCTATATTTTTGGAATGGGATTTTTATATATTGAATAGCAAAGTAAAAATTCGATTTTTAAATATACGAAGTGATTATAAAAATATGATTTTTAAATTTGAGAGTGAACAAATAAAAATGTGACTTTTATTTTAAAGATATCAAAATATAAAAATGTGTGATTTTTATATATGTAGTGTTTACGGACAAACGAAGATGATAAAAAGGCGAGAATGAAGAAGATTTCTATAAAAGAAGAGTCAAGATGATTGGATAGCTTTCGGTGAGAACTTCTCACTCTTAAATTTCTTTTCTAGTTATAGATATATATACTAGGATGCAGACGGTGTTTAGTAGCACCCGACACCCGTCATCCACAGACCATGGATGGCTTGTTTGTTAAATTGTTTGGTTGTGTAGTTGGTTAGATTATTTGGTTTGAATTGAATTATTTGGTGAATTGAATGGATTTGATTGATGGGTGAATGGTGTGGGCCTTCACTAGACCGGGGATAAGGCTAGGCCTCGTCCCATTTCTAGTATCGTGCCGTTATGCCGCCGAAATTTTCTAAAATATGTTAGAAAAATAAAAATATCATTTTATTGAATAAATGAACTGAATAGAAATTCATGTGTTAAAATAAAATGTTTTATCGTTAAAAATATAATTTTTAATGTGAAAGTGAATAAATGAATATTTATAAACAAATCGGCCGATTTGTTTATATACACTGATTTGACTGATATCGATTGGGTCGATAAATTTTACACGTTGCCCAACTGCACAACTAAAATTTGTGTTTGATTGTTTGAAACCCCACACGGGTGTTGGGATGAAATTTGAAGTCCACTCATCCTGATTGATTAGATATGTCGATCGATTGATTGACAGGCTGTTATAAGCGTTAGATATCTATATTTGATGTTTATACAGTGTAGTGCACTTTGGTTGATGGTTGATTATTTTTCAATGCTATTATATACATGTGTTGTATGGAATCCATATAATTAATATTATATGGTGATTGATTGGGCCTCATTCCAATCGGGAAAATAATGAATATTATAAAAGAAAATTCATGTGTTGAATATAAAAATAGTCATGTGTTGACGATGTTCATGTGTTGAAAATACTCGTGTGTTGAGTAAAATATTTTAAATAATAAAAATTACATCTTTATCATATTTATGATTAGAATCTACTTTAAGTGGAGTCTAATTAAAATCAAACGATAGATACCATAGTTTTATAAAATATTTTACATAGCAAAAATAGTGATGTGTTGACAGTACTCATGTGTGGAGATTAGTCGTGTGTTGAAAGAAATATAGATTCATGTGTTGAATGGGATAAATATTCATTTGTTGAATAGAATAAAGAAGTTTTTGAAAAATATAAAGCCGTGTTGAATAGAGATGGGCTATTTTGATGCGAACGATATTTATATCGGTTTTATTCGTTTTATAATGAATATGGAAAGGTGATTTCAAAATCTAATATTTTGAAATGAAATTCGAATTGAATTAGATAAAAATTGAAATTGAAATTTTATTGAATCAATTTGAAATGGATTCGAATCGAATATAAAATGAATTCGACTCGAATTGAATAGAAAATGAATTCGATTCGAATTGAATAGAAAATGAACTCGATTCGAATTGAATAGAAAACGAATTAGAATTTGAATTGAAATCAAATCGATTTGAAATTGAATATAGTGTTGAAATGGTTTTGAAAACGAATTTAAAACGATTTATAAAATATGTTTTAAAAGGAAATCGACGAAATATAATATATATATATATATATATATATATATTATATATATAATGGCCTGAATAGAACGCGCCGCGTCGCGGCAGTTCATGAATTTCGACCATTGACTTCGAATTGACGTTGCGGGAGATCCGACCGTCGGATTCTCCTAAAACCGGAACCGTTTGGTTCGTATAGAAAAGTGCTCTCCAATGAATATTAGAAATTTGAAGTCTAATGGTTGGATTTGGAATTATGTCCGAATCAAATTCGAAAAAGGTCGCCGTAAGTGCAGTTCGATGGCCGTTGTTGGAAATCGACTGTACGGGCCTTGATAAAATTATTAAAAATATTAATAATTTGTGTAAAATCATAAGAAATGATTTGGGAAGAATTGAGCTGGAGAATTCCACATTTGAAAGGATAAAAATAGATTTTTATCGAAATGAACTAGTTTTGAGCTGGAATTAAAATCAATTTATTTTTGAAATAAATAAATTGAATTTGAAAGTGATTTTAAAAGTAATCAATATTCCCAACACGTGGATTGGACTGGAGTTGAATCGAAATTATCTTCGGAATATTTCGATGTTGGATTTCGTGACTATACAAACATTGCTATGCGGATTTGAAAGATATATTTTATATCGTTATTTCCAATACGATATTTGTTGGTTTCAGAATTTGGTATTGAATATAAGCCGATATATTTTCTATTCAGAGCCTTGTATTTAATATCAAATGTGATTTGGGTTTGTCGTGAATCGTGTTTTAGATGACATTGGTTCTTTAACCCAGTTAAAGGCAAGATATTGATTTCTGAAAGAATTAAGACTAAGTGTGGTTTTAATGAATCTTTAATTAGATTAAAATGTGAATTGATAATTTAAAATTATCAAATCTGAAAAGTGATCGAGAGTGGAGTATCACCAGTTTTGCTCCAAAGCGATAGTTAAATCTTTAATTAGATTTGAACGTGAAATGGTAATTAATTTTACCGATAACACCGTGGTGTTAGATATGGAGTATCACCAGTTTTGCTCCATGGGATATATAGGTTGGGATTGGGAAATAAAACAAATAATTACTTTGGTGTGGTTCGCTATTCTCGACTAGTTTGAAATGATATCCAAAGGAAGATTATAGGATAAATTTAGAAGAATTTATCTTGGATAAAATTAATGGGAACATTTCCCTAAGAATGTGATTTTGTGAATAAAAGAATATTCTGATTTGGAATGAGGCGTTTGTTGTGTTTGTGTAAAAATTTGTTTATCATATACGTGGGTTATTCAGAAAGGCCGGGTTATACCCATTCTGAATACCAGATTCGACGAGATGTCGAAGATGAAGACGGTTGTTGAAGACCAGAAGTCTTCACATCGTCTGGGTGATTACTGATGATCTTGATTGGGCTGTACACCCAGGATGAGGAAATCAGTTGGTGATCGTCCAGACGTACCTGGAGATGGATGGATATGCGAGGAAAGTGCCTCCGGTTTCGTTCAGACCCAGAACGAACTTGTAAATGGATTGTGTGTCTGACACTGGATTTTATTCTGTGTTGATTGATCTCTATTAAATATACATCTGTTTGGCGGCGGAGAATTTATTCTCTTGCTTAACGCCCTTCTCTGAGACGTACGAGCTCAGATGTTGTATATCGATGGACATCAGTCGCATGGAGTGAATTGCCAATGTGGCACGCGTAAGTGGCAATTGATCAGGGCTACAGTTGAAAAGCAAAGTCTTGTGGTTGATGATCAAAGCACGGCCTGTGTGGCGTAGCTTTGTGTATAACGTGAATTCGCGAGCCTCACACCTCGGTATGAGTCAAAAACGGGAGACGGACCGCTGGAAGAGCACGACATTTCTTTCTAGCTAGGGTGGTGTCAGTGACCTACCAGCCCTGACATTTATATACTTTTCACCTGTGTGATTGTTGGATACGAGGCGCCTCGGATATAGGTCTATAAGGACCGGGAAACGTGTGTTCAGAAATTGCCAATCCTCAAAAGTAAGAGAGGACCGGCCCAGCCGATTCCAAGGATCATAGTGGGGTCCTGAGGCATTTGCTAAAGTGTCTCGAACGCGGAGAGGAGCTTGCCCCTTGCCTCGACTCATGACGGAAATCCAATTTCCAATACGTGTATTGCGGTTTTAATTGTAGAACTAGTATGGCGTCATGATATATGGTACCCTTGCCGTCTATGATTGATATTTATGAATGAAAATGTTTTGACACTATACACTTATTATATTATCAAATGATTTGTTTTAAACGTATCAAGCATGTTTGGCTATTATAAGGGAAAACCCTATCCTCCAGCTTGCGTTGCATTGTGTGATGGGACCTGGGTCTTATAATAGCTTCATTTTTCGAAAAAGCATTGCGCTGTTTGTTCTATGCACTGGTATTCTTGGGAGGAAACCCGTTCCATGTTATACGGTGTGGTCCCTTGATTTACCAAACTTTAAAACCAATATTAATAACTGTTTTAGTTCTCATACCAGTCACATGACTGACCTGGAGTTTATTGTTTTAACCTAAACTCTGGGTGCCCCTATTTTCTACACGGGCAGCTAGTAGTTTTGGTTTTGCAGATTTATATTCACAGGGTCCTGATTTACAGCTGGAACGATGCTCGGAAAGCTCTGTATCCGTGTATCACTTTCAGTTGTGTTTTGTATATTTTCCCGCTGCTATGTAATTTATTGTATTCTCTGATATTTGTCGAATGTAATTTATTCATTTATACTCTGTATATTCTTGTATCTGATGGAATTGTTGTAATAACAATGAAATGTTCTTCCGTTTGCGTTCAATTTTGTCTTGTCCTCAATTCTATCCGTGCTTTCCTTCATGGGGAAGTTCGGGTCGTCTCACTGTTCTTAAACCCCGTATGAAAAGAATAAATCTTTTTAATTAAGATTATTAGAGTTTCCAATTATATTTAGTAATTGGAATAAAATGAAATGTGAATTGGGATTATTGTGAACCATATTTTTAATGACATTCGTTCTTTAACCCGATTAACAGTGAAAATATAATTTGGAATTTATAAATCTTGTTATTAAGATTTAATGGAAATTTTCCAAAGTAAAGTTTTCCAATTTAATATATTAAATTGGAATTGAATGGAATTCGATTTAATAATAATCGAGATGAGCTTCTATAAAAGAAAACTGTTATTATATATGTAATTTAAAAGGCTTTGCCATTATTCCATTTATATTATTAGTCTGATACAGAAATTTATATCGATTATATATTGATTTGATTTCTATGAAAATTCCATATTTAATGGAAAGTGATTTTGGGTTTATCGTGAACTGTATTTTAAATGACATTGGTTCTTTAACCCAGTTAAAGACAAGATTAATTTCTTAAAGTTGAATAATCATAAAGTAATGTTTTTGATATTAAAACCAAATTGGAGTTTTAATGAATCTTTAAAAAGAAGATTAAAGAATAAATTTGAAAGAATTTATCTTTGATAAAATTAATGGGAACCTTTCCCTAATAATGCGAATATTTTATTAAAAGAATATTCTGAATTGGAATGAGGCTTATGATGTGTTTCTATAGCACTTAATTATTGATTATAAAATACGTGAGTTATTCGAAAAGACCGAGTTTAACCCATTCCGAATAATTACTACGACGAAGAAGAGTCGAAGATGAATTCGGTGGTTGAAGAGCGGAGATTTTCACATCATTTGGATGATTACGGATGTCTTGATTGGGAGGCATTCCAAGACAAGGTAATAAGTGGTGATCATCCAGACGTACTTGGAGATCGATGGATATGCGAGAACCTCTCTCTTGTATTGGACATATGGGACGAGGAATAAGGTGTCTTCGGTTTCGTTCAGATCCAGAACGGACTTGTAAATGGATGGTATGTCTGACGTTGTATTCCTTTATGCAGTATTCGTTGATCTCTACTTATTATATATCTGTTTGGTGGCAGATAATTTATTCTCTTGCTTAACACCCTTCTCTGAGATGTACAAGCTTAGAGGTTATATATTGGCAGAAATTAATGGTATGGTATGGATTGACAATGTGGCATGCTAAGATGCAAATAATCAAGGCTTTTATTGAAAAGCAGAGCATTGTGGTTGATGATCAAGGCACAACTTTATTTAGCACAGCCTTGTGTAGCATTACTTCGCGAGCCTCACACCCTGGTATGAACTAGAAATGGGAGAAGGACCCCAGGGAGAACATGTGTTTCTTTCTAGCCATAAATGGTGTTTGGGTTTTACAAGCCCAGATATTTTTATTTATTTGGATGATGGAAAGCGAGGTACCTTCGATTTGAGTCCCTAGTGGCTCTATTTTAAGCCGTATAGGACGGGGAGACGTATTGTTCATGTGACGACCCCAAAACCCCGTACTAACGGTGTCGAGAGTAATCTTTGGAATGTAACTCATAAAAGATAACAGAAGAACAAAATTAAATAAATAAACCAGATAATGAACAAATAATACACTGGATAAATGAAACCATCAGAGTTACATAGTATACAGGATCATACTTAGTACAAATACAGTTCAGCTATACATAAATGTCTATAGCGGAAACAAACATAATATGTACAATAGGAGCTGAACAACATAAAAAGAGATAAATGATAGAATCCATCTTCAGCTCTAGCTATCCAAAAAGAGCCTGTCAAAACCTGGAGACAAGGCTGCCCGTGTAGAAAAAGGGGCACCCGAGTTTGCAAGTGAAACAAACTACGAGTCAGTCATGGGACTAGTATGAGAAATCTACTTAACACATTTATAATAAGGCTAATCACAAGACCACGCCACTTTCATGGAACGGGTTTACTCCATTGGATTGCCAGTGCTTTAAAACAAGTAAATTTTAAACATCGCAATGCTTTTTATAAAAATGAAGCCATTATAGACTCAGTTCCCATCACACAATGCAACGCAAACCGGAGGATAGAGTTTTTACCTTATAATGGCCAAAATATGCTTGATACGAATAGAACAAAAGCATTTGATATTATTACTAGTGTTTATATGTTTCAAAAACAATTTCGAAACATAAGTATCAATCATAGATGGCATTAATGCCCCATACCACTATGTCGCCATATATAGGTATACAATCAGAAATGCACAATCACGTATTTGGAAATTGGATTTCCGTCATGAACCAAGGCAAAAGATAGTCCTTACCGACTTCGAGACAATCTAGCCCATGTCTCAGGAAAGTACCAAGACAAGCCTTTAGATCCTCGGGGCCGATCCACCGATGTGGATTAAAATGCCTGAACACTGCGTTTCCCCGCCTTTTGGGGCATAAATGAACCAACGAATGACCTCATCGGTCCGGGATCGACCGATATATTCGAGGCGCCTCGCAACAGCAACAACCACATAGGTGAAAAATAGTATAAATGTCAGCCAGTTTTAAGCACTAACACCACCTCTAGCTAGAAGGAAACGCATGCCCTCCCTGACGTCCTCTCCCATTTCTGGTTCATACCGGGGTGTAAGGCTCGCGAATTCACATTATACACAAAGCTATGCCACACAGGCGGTGCTTTGATCATCAACCACAAGACTTTGCTTTTCAACAGAAGCCTTGATATCTGCATCTTAGCGTGCCACACAGGCAATTCACACCATGTAACTGATGGCTACCAATCACATAGAAAGAATTCCAATGTCAGACACACAGTCCATTTACAAGTCCGTTCTGGGTCTAAACGAAACCGGAGGCACTATATACCTCGCATACCCATCAATCTCCATGTACATCTGGACGATCACCACTCATTATCCATATTTCGGGATGCCTCCCAATCAGGACATCAGTTACCATCCAAACGAGGTGAAGATCTCCGGTCTTCAACCACCGTCTTCATCTTCGATTTCTTATCGTCGATTCATTTATTCAGAATGGGATGAACCCGGTCTTTCTGAGAAACTCGCATATATAATAAACAAGTGCTACACAAACACAACATACGCCTTATTCCAATTCATTAGTCACTAACCGTAAATCAGTAAGAGATCGATTTCCCAAATATTAACCCCAAAGGCCGAAACCAACATCAGATCAAAACCCAGGAAACCATTCGACTTAGATAACCTTCAGTTAGTTTTTAATTTTAATTGCATATCGTTTATAATATTTTATAACGATTTATCACTACTTTTATTTATTTAAAAGTAGCCACTTTATTCAAACGACGCTTCAGGCCATAACGCGGCCGTGGCGCTGTTTTTCTTCAGATTCGATTTACCCATATCTGAAAATCTAACCGTTGGATCTTCACAAAATTTATATCATTAGAAATATATTTTCAAAGCGAATCCAATGGTTCTAGTTTTGGGAAAATTCGACGGTCGGATCTCCCGGTATACTCGTTTGAAGTTTCGATTTCAAAATACGAACTACAGCGCCGTTATTCGATTTAATTTTATTATATATATATATATATATATATATATATATAATCGATTCTGGCGCTGTTTTTCTTCAGATTTGAATTAAACATTCCATACAATCCCACCATTGGATCTTTACAAATTTGGTGTCGTTGGAAAGATATTTCCAAAGCGAACCCAACGGTTTCGGTTTCGGGAAAATCCGATGGTCAGATCTCCCGCATTAATCATTTGAAATCACGGTTTCAAAACACGAACTGCAGCTTCATTATTCTATTCGTTTAAATTATATATATATATATATATATATATATATATATATATAGTCTATTCTTTGATTTCAAAACCATATTCTTTTCATACCTTTGATAAAAATGATATTTTTATCCAACCGACATTTATTTCAACACTTCACTATTTTTAACAATTCATATATATGATAAAAATGTGATTTTTATTGCAAAACAATTTATTTCAAAACATGACTATTTTATATAGTTCATATAGACGATAAAAATATGATTTTTATTATAAAACAATTTATTTCAAACATGAATTCCATTCAACAGATGAATTTCTATTCAACGAATGAATTTCTATTCAACACATGAAGGTTTTCTATAGTTCGTATATATACAATAAAAAGGTGATTTTTTTATTGTCAAAACAATTTATTTAAAACACGAATACCATTCAACACATGAATTTCTATTCAACGAATGAATTTCTGTTCAACATGAAGGTTTTCTATAGTTCATATATATAAAATAATAATGTGATTTTTACTGTTAAAACAATTTATTTAAAACACGAATACCATTCAACACATGAATTTCTATTCAATGAATGAATTTCTATTCAACACATGAAGGTTTTCTATAGTTCGTATATATAAAATAAAAATGTGATTTTTATTGTTAAAACAATTTATTTAAAACACGAATACCATTCAACACATGAATTTCTATTCAACGAATGAATTTCTATTCAACACATGAATGTTTTCTATAGTTCGTATATATACAATAAAAAGGTGATTTTATTGCAAAACAATTCATTTCAAAACTCGACTATTTTATATAGTTCATATAGATGATAAAAATATGATTCTTATTGTGAAACAATTTATTTCAAAACTCGAATGTCGTTCAACACATGGATTTCTATTCAACACACGAATATAGTTTCAACACATGAAAATAATTCTAACACATGAATATTATTCAAAATTTCAACAGCATAACGGAAGGGTAGTTAAAACCGGGGTCGTCCCTAGTACGGCTCCTCGCTCTAACTTAAAGCCTCGCAGCTTTTGACAATGGGGATTCCATGCATCTAGTTCGCACGCAAGTGGCATGTGTATTTTTTCCTTTTCCACAAACTAATCCTATGTGGTTTCAACCAAATAATTCTCAACCACAAACGGGTATTTTTCAACCACAATCAACCAATTTCAACCACAAACAATTCTAATCAACATTCGCTATCAACCAATTTTCACACCAATCACAACTGATAAATATCGTCCATGGTTTGTGGACTAGGGGCATATATATACATATATATTTATATATTTATATATATATATGCATTTCACTTCTATTTCAACACATATATAATTTTTACAATGCGTATATAACTTATATATCGAACGTACAACTTATACAACGCCTATACAAGAGGTGTACAACGCTTATATAGCTCATACATCGACTATATAATTTATACATCGTCGTTTTCCATATCTTTTATAATTTAGAAATCTCACATTGGGTTCTACTCCACCAAAAATAGCAGAAGGCTCAGAAAAATATGCAGTCTCTTCTGGAATATAGAAGACATCCACACGAGTCCACTGTCTCTTCTTTCACTGAATTTTGTCAAGAAACGAAAAAGATATGATTTTTACAGTGAAATCAAAAACCATAGCGCTTTAAAGTGCTATAAACTATTTTATGTTATATTAACCGTACCTCTCTGAAATTCTTCAAAACTATGTCACTGATTTGCGATCAATCCGCGATGCTATAGCATGATCGGACTTCACCACGTTGTAGTGCTCCGAGAGAGCTTTTCGGCGCCTGGGGTTTCATCTAACTCGAGCTCGAGATGGAGGCACGGCAGCGGTCGCAAGTTCTGACCTTTGGGGGCACGAAACACGAGGTAGGGGCGATGATGGGTGGCGTGGCAGGTATAGATTTAAAGAGGAGAGAGAGTTCTTCAAAAAGTTCAGCTATGGCAAGGGTGTTTGATGATCATGGCAGCCGGAAATTGATCGGGAAGTGAAGAAGGGGTTTTCGCCTTTAATCGGAGCAGCGGGGAGAGAGAAACTTCTGATGTGGACGAATAGGATTTTTTTTATATTTATAAATTTTAAAAATCCAAAAATACCCCTTATCTTATACGAACTCCAATCCAAACCCAACGGCTGTCGTCCCTAGCTAAATACCCCCATTTCGAACACAATGGGATATGTTTCGAAGGCCCATTCGATTGTTTCAGTCAGTTTCCTTCAAATTAAAATGTAAAACATTCAATATTTAATTTGAACGTACAATTCAATTTGTCGGGGCCACATACTGATTCTAAAAATTCCAGAAAAATATTTACTAGCTTCTTATTGACGACATAGTCCTAACAAAACTAGTTTCATCGAATTCTGAGACCGTTTGAAAAATGGCCCTTTTCTGGTCGATCCAATTTAATAGAAATCGACCAAACACATTTTCCTTTGCCACGCTCACATACTAGCTTCAAAAATTATGAAATTTGAAACCTAGCAATAATTTGACATCCCGGATCCAACAAAAGTGGTTTCGTGGAATTCTGAGGTCGTTTGCAAAATGGCCATTTTCTGGTCGATCCAATTTAATAGAAATCGACTAAACACATTTTCCTTTGCCACGCTCACATACTAACTTCAAAAATTATGAAATTCGAAACCTAGCAACAGTTTAACATCTCGGATCCAACAAAAGTGGTTTCGTCGAATACGAAGGTTTTCTATAGTTTGTATATATAGATAAAAAGGTGATTTTTATATTTAAAACACGAATACCATTCAACACATGAATTTCAATTCAACGAAGGAATATCGATTCAACACACGAAGGTTTTCTATTCAACGAATAAATATAGTTTCTACAAATGAAAATAATTCAAACACATGAATATTATTCAAAATTTCGGCAGCATAACGGCAGGGTAGTTAAAACCGGGACCGTCCCTAGTACGGCTCCTCGCTCTACCTTAAAACCTCGCGGTTTTTGACAATGGGGGTTCATGCATCTAGTTCGCACGCAGGCGACATGTATATTTATTTCATTTCCACAAACTAATCCTATGTGGTTTCAACCAAATATTTCTCAACCACAAACGGGTATTTTTCAACAACAATCAATCAATATCAACCACAAACAGTTCTAATCAACCATTCGCTATCAATCAATTTTCACACCAATCACAACCAATAAATATCGTCCATGGTTTGTAGACGAGGGGCGTATATGTGTGTGTGTATATATATATATATAGCATTTCACTTCTATTTCAACACATGTATAATTTTTACAACGCATATATAACTTATACATTGAACGTACAACTTATACAACGCTTATACAAGAGGTGTACAACTTTTATATAATTCATACATCGACTATATAATTTATACATCGTCGTTTTCCATATCATTTATAAATTAGAAATCTCACATTGGGTTCCACTCCACCAAAAATAGCAGAAGGCTCAGAGAAATATGCGGTCTCTTCTAGAAGGTAGAAGACGTCCATACGAGTCCACTGTCTCTTGTTTCACTGAGTTTCGTCAACACACGAAAAAGATATGATTTTTCAAAGTTTGCAACAGTTTAAAGGTGTTAAAACAGTTGAAAATAAACAAGGTCGTACCTCAGCTGTTTCGTTCAAAACAAGGTTTGGATTTTTCTTCGAATCCGTGTAGTTATTCGTCGATCAGCCTTCGCGGCGTCGAAGGGGGAGGAGAGGCGCACGTGCGTAGGGGGTGCGGCGGCGCTCGATGGTCGGAGGGAGCGGCGGCGGCGGTTTCGATACCCGAACTTTCGAAGCTCGATTCTCCCTCTACACTCAACGAAAAATCACACAACTTATATGGATTTGAAGGTGGAAGAAAACTCTACAAAATCTTCCAAAGGAGCATGCGGTTTTATTGCGTGGATTGATCAGAAAATGAACGAGAATGGAAGAAGGGCTAATCGGCGTCGATCTGGAGGGTTTTCGGGGAGAGAGAAAAGTGATTAGCCAGTAGGGTTTTTTATTAATTTATATATTTTTAAATTTCTGAAATACCCTCTTCCACCTACGAACGCCAATTAAAACCCAACGACTGTCATCCCTAGCGTTTTACCCCCATTCCGAACACAATGGGATATGTTTCGTAGGACCATTCGACTGTTTCAGTTAGTTTCCGTTCAATTTAAAATATATAACATTCAATATTCGATTTGAATGTACATTTCAATTTCCCAGGGCCACAAACTGATTCTAAAAATTCTAGAAAAATAAAACTGGCTATGATTTGACGATACGGTCCCAACAAAACTGGTTTCGTTGAATTCTGAGACCGTTTGCAAAAAGGCCCATTTCTGGTCGATCCAAATTAACTATAATTGACCAAAACACGTTTTCCTTTTCCATGCTCACATACTAGCTTCAAAAATTATGAAATTTGAAACCTAGCAATAACTTCACTTCCCAGATCAAACAAAAGTGGTTTCGTCGAATTCGGAGGTTGTTTGCAAAATGGCCAATTTCACGGGCTATATAAATTCCATAGCGACCTTTCTAAAAATTCATTTGGCCATAACTTTTTCTTTCCGCTATGAAATTTCGATTTTTCAGATTCGTTAGAAAGGCATTCATTAACAGATTTAAATATTTTTGGTTTGACTCAAATCCGTTTTGTTTTGCACCCGGTATAGTCCGACAAAGTTTGAATTCAATTTTTGAAACTACAGCGCCATTTCAGGCCTTGTTTATAATTAGAAATAATTATATTCATTTTCAAACGTCGATTCAAACTCACTTTTCATTGCTATTATTTAAAATATTTATTTTAAATATTTAAAATCCACTATTTTAGCCAATTTAAATTTTTTACATTGGTTCAGATTTTCCGGGTCGTTACATGTAGCTAGGTCCATCCTTGAAAATACTTGTGCACCATTCAGACGATCCAATAAATCATCGATTCGCAGTAATGGATATTTATTCTTTATTGTCTGTTTGTTCAAATCATGATAATCCACACATAGTCGAAGAGTACCGTCTGACTTTAGGACAAACACCATTGCTGCTCCCCAATCAGAGAAACTGGGCCTGATCAGACCCCTCCATACAAGCTGTCGAGTTTGACAGTCTAGTTCTTGTTTCTCTTCAAGGTCATTCTTCGAATAGCGTGAACTACTATCCTTGCGTTCAGAATTAAAGCGATCTTGAAATCAATTTCTCTTTGCGGGGGTAAGCTGACCACTTCTTCAAACACATCCGCATAATTCTTAACGACGGGAATATCTTTGATAAGGTCGGGAATATTCTTTGTGACTACAGGGATATTTTCTATTTGAGCACGAGAAACCTCAAGAGATGACCAAAAATCTTTTCTATTTGAATTCGGACCTTCGCATGGTATGGTAATATATTTCCCTGATTTAATCTTTGCCCTAACAACTCTCTCGGCACATCTAACCTCTGCCTCATATTTGGTTAACCAATCCAATCCCATGATAAGATTGAATTCAGTAAAATTCACGACGATAGAGATGGTAGGGAACTTATAACAGGAAAAAGTGACAGGCACCACATAAATCCAGCTAAGATCGAGAGAACCTCCAACTGGATTATGGACAGTGATGGGTTCTTTGAGCTTTTTCAAATTTAAATCCAACTTCTTAACTATTTTCTTTGCAATAAAGCTTCGTGATGCGCCTGTATCAAACAGTACTTTAACTGGAATGTTTTAGACATTAAGCGTGCCTTCTAAAACATCTGGCCTTCCCTGACTAGCTGAGGGCTCAGAAGTTTCTGCTACTTCATTTATATGTACTGCTTCAGATTTCTTTGAGAGTTGGCACTCCCGTGCAATATGACCTGCTTGGTGACACTTATGGAATTTCCTTTCCCCATGTGGGTTCTTTTGCTTCTTAGTAGGTTTAGATCCATTCTTTCTTTGCTTCTTTAAAGATCTGCAATTTCCTTGCAAATAGCCTTGCTTATTGTAGTTATTGCATACAGCTATCGTTACTGGTTACTTCTTAGATTTAGCCCTTTTCCTCTTGGCACTGGTGTAACGGCAAGGAATTTTGCTCGATCTGAATCGATCGTTAAACCGACAAAGACCGTTCGAAACCCCTGATCGTTTTGAGAACAGGACAAATCAGAACGCAAATGGAAGGACATTTCATTGTTTATTACAACAACTCCATCATAATACAAGAATATACATAATATAAATGAATAAATTACATTCGAAAATTATCAGAGATTACAATAAATTACATAGCAGCGGAAAAACAATATAAAATACAACTGAAAGTAATGCACAGATACAGAGCTTTCCGAGCATCGTTCCAGCTGTAAATCAGGATCCTGTGAATATAAATCTGCAAAACCAAAACTACTAGCTGCCTATGTGGAAAATAGGGGCACCCAGAGTTTAGGTTAAAACAATAAACTCTAGGTCAGTCATGTGACTGGTGTGAGAACTAAAACAGTTATTAATATTGGTTTTAAAGTTAGGTAATTCAATGGACCACGCCGTATAACACGGAACGGGTTTCCTCCCAAGAATACCAGTGCATAGAACAAACAGCGCAATGCTAAATAAAGAAAAATGAAGCTGTTATTAGACCCAGGTCCTATCACACAATGCAACGCAAGCCGGAGGATAAGGTTTTTACCTTATAACAGCCAAAGCATGCTTGATACGTTTAAAACACATTATTTGATACTATTATAGGTGTATAGTGTCAAAACAATTTTAATCATAAGTATCAATCATAGGCGGCATAGCTACCATCTACTATGTCGCCATACTAGGCTCTACAAAAAAAAACCGCAATATCACGTATTGGAAATTTGATTTCCCTCATGAGTCGAGGCAAGGGGCAAGCTCCTCTCTGCGTTCGAGACACCCTAGCAAATGTCCCAAGACCCCACTTTGATCCTTGGAATCGGCTGGGCCGGTCCTCTCTTACTTTTGAGGATTGGCAATTCCTGAACACACGTTTCCCGGTCCTTGCAGACCTATATCCGAGGCGCCTCGTATCCAACAACCACACAGGTGAAAAGTATATAAATGTCAGGGCTGGTAGGTCACTGACACCACCCTAGCTAGAAAGAAACGCCGTGCTCTCCCAGCGGTCCGTCTCCCATTTTTGACTCATACCGAGGTGTGAGGCTCGCGAATTCATGTTATACACAAAGCTACGCCACACAGGCCGTGCTTTGATCATCAACCACAAGACTTTGTTTTTCAATAGAAGCCTTGATCAATTGCCACTTACGCGTGCCACACTGGCAATTCACTCCATGCGACTGATGTCCATCGATATACAACCTCTGAGCTCGTACGTCTCAGAGAAGGGCGTTAAGCAATATAATAAATTCTCCGCCGCTAAACAGATGTATATTTGATAGAGATCAATCAACACAGAATAAAATCCAATGTTAGACACACAATCCATTTACAAGTTCGTTGTAACACCCCGCGAATTCTATAACTGTGAAATTAACAAATTAAAGTATAATTAATCTGAAATCAAAGAACTAAGGGAAACGGGATACGCCATTGCGTTCGTCTCGGAAAAATACGCGAAATAGAGTCCGAGTTTTCGAAAAACGGAGTCCGTATGAAGAAGATATGGCCTTCGGAAGTTTGAGAATCAAGTTTAAATTCAAACAGAATAAATCAGGTTTAAATTCGAAAATGGGGCCCAATGGGCCAGGGCGGAAAAACACCCGCCTGACCCACCAAGTCGACTGGGCTGTCGACCTGGTCTAACCAGGTCGACAGGCCTGTCGACAGGGCTGTCGACAGGGGTGTCGACCTGGTCCAGACCCAGGTCGAGCCCAGTCTAACCCGGCTGGCCTATTCTCTATGTGGTCGATTTTCTGTGGTCTGCTTTGTCACTAGGGCTAGGTGGCAAGTTTTAATTGGTCTCTCCTTAGAATGAATGGCTACGATCAATCCAAGCAACATCAATGGTCCTAATCAGTTCCTAACCTCTATATAAACAACCCTAGACTAAACCCTAATCTATTCATTCAAAAATAAGAATATAGCCGCCATGTTGCTGAGGAACGACTAGGAGTAGCCACCAAATTGGAGAGAGGATTAGGAGGAAGATTCTAAAGCTTAAAGCAACCTAAAAAAATCAATTCAACAAAGGAATTTGCGTCTTCAATCCCTAAACTAGAGAATTCATCACACCATTGTAAGTAGAGTATTACTTTGGTATGAATAAACAATTGTGTTGGTTTGTATGCTTGAATTGTGGCAATAAAGTAATTCATATTTATGCGTTCTTATCAATTTGAAATATTATATACGTTTGGATATTTATGAATTATGTTATTCATTATAAAGAACTACATGCGGTAGTTCTATGCAAGTATACGTTCGGAATATTTCGCAAATTATGTAATCCATGTTGAAGCTACATGTATGTAGTTGATTTAAATTCATGCAAGTTTGGGGTTTGCTTCTATGCCACCATGATGTATATTTTTGTGCATAAATCATTTTGTAAGTAATTGGAACAAGTTTGGTTATTATCCATATGAAATTATGTTGAGAATTTGGCATTATGTATTAAGCCATTCTTTTGTACTAGAAAACCTATTTGCAAACTTATGAATATGGCTAGGCTATGATTGATATTTGGCAACCATGATTAGGTCAATCTTGTTTACAAGAATTATATGATGACATATGTGGTACATGGCTAGGTTAGGTTCAAAAGGTCCCTTTTTGTAAGTTTACATGGCTAAAGTAAGAATCATGATTTCATGTTAGAAATATTTATGCCATGGTTATGTGAACAAATTTAACTATACTTATGCCATGCTTATGTTTGATATTATGCCATGCTTATGTTTGACATTATGCCATGCTTATGCTAGAAATATTTATGCCATGCTTATGTTTGTCATTATGCCTAAATAAAAATATAGGTTCATGTGACAATAATGATATCTCAATTACAAGTTCACATGCTTTGATTCATGTCACCTATGTTACCACTATGCAAGTACACCAGTTTCTATTTTGTATTTCCAACGTCGTATTGCAAGTTCATGCGCTCACATTCCCCTTTTGTGTATGTAATCATGCCATGAGCCTCCCCTTTTCGCATGGCTAATTTGGGCTTTAAAAGGCTAAGCCCAAAATATATATAAACGGACGTGTTAAACGGGGGAAAATAACGTTGGGTTAAAATTACTAATGAATGAAAATATAAAATAGAAGGGCCCAAGTTCAAGTATGGGTTGGGCCCATGATTGGTGTAACCTTTACACCATTAACTTAATAATGGGCCGTAAATATTTACATATAAGAAATAAAGAGGAATGACAAAATATGTAAATGTAGAACATACGATGTGTTTAACCCGAGGTTGGATTGAGTTGTGATGTAAACCTGCCCGGAACCGCCCGGCTGTCCAGTAGTCACAACAATACCTATCCAATGTGGGAGGTTAAACATGGAGCCCAGCAAGGACCCAAGGTTAGACTGAGTTGTGGCGTAAGACTGCCCGGAACCAACCGGCAACAGGCAGCCACAACAATACCTGTCTAATGTGAGAGGTCAGGGCCTTAATAAGACAATTAAGGCTGAGTCAGGATTGATAGGATTAAGTGAACTAAAGACTTAATCAAAATGGAACATGCTAAACAAAACGGACTGGTGGGGGTTAGGTTAGGAAACACTTAACCAACTTAGCATGTTGGCTAGAGATAGAAAACCTAGTAACGGGGGACCCTTTTCAGCAGTAACCCTAGAAGGTGTATCAGGATACCCTGAAACTAGGCAGGGTGGGGCATGATTACTGGGCTGATTGTAAGAGGTCAAAGCGACGGCGGTGGTGTAGCAGTGTAGGTTCTAACGGAGTGCGGGCGTGCACACACTCCGGCGCAGAAAAATAAGGCACTGGACACCAGTAGCATACCTGTGCACTCTAAGGTTGTGTCGGGTTGCCACTATGGGACTTGATACACCCCATGGTGGGACCAGCATAGGTAACTACAACATCGGGGGCCGTAAGACACATGTAACTATGCGAGTAGGAGCCGATCATCATAGAATGGTCCACATCACCCTGATTTTGGGGTGCTAGTTGGAAACTAGTTTATATGAGTTCAGAGATCAACATGGGGTACGATAGTATATTCGACCCTAGACAACTTAACCAAGTTTATAGTGCATGCCCACTTCTTATTTATACTTATCATACCCAGTTCTTTATTCATAGACAAAATAGTACTAGACTTACTCAGGCTTTATGTCTGACTCTACTTTTCTTTCGTCTTCTTTCTTCCGCTTCCCCCCCCCCCCCAGGTCCTCAGGGAGGGAACACAGCAGCTTGACCAACCTGAACATCCAGCTTGAAGAAGAGAAATGTATTGCTTGGACTTTCCTGTTTTGAACTATGGCTTTGGACAATCCACTATGGGGCTTTTGCAGTTTATCTATGTTTTATTTATGCTTCTTTAAATAATGTACTCAAGACAGATTATGAAAGTGTTATGTTATGTTTTTGGAAAAAGATGTAAGGCAATCATGGTGATGTTTTGTAACACGTATTTGCTTTGATGAAATAAAAGTTTGTTGTTTTTCCGCTGTTTACAAATATGTGTTCTTATATCTGTCTTGTATATCTGTGACTTATACTTATAAACCTCCACCAAAATTAGGGCATTCCCTTTGAGAGTGACCCTAACGGAGGTGGGGTGTTTCACTTGGTATCAGAGCATAGGTTTACCAGATAAGATAAAAAGTTTTGAAAAATTATTTTCAAAAAGGAAATTTAAAGAAACATTTTTAAAAGAAAAATATTATTTTATTTTAAAAAGGCAAAGTCCACCCCCCAAAGCCATAGGAACTATCTCTTATCCTTCATTTTGAATCTATCCTTTTTGTTTCAGCATGTCCCAAGAACTTAACTTGCCGGAAGGGGTGCCAATACCTGGTTGGTTTAGATGGTTCTTAGAAGCAAGGGCCACTCAGCCAGGTCCTACCGTTCCTCCTCCCCCAGCTGCCGGAAATCATCCAGCTGCAGCGGCACCTTTTCCTCCACCTCCTCCTCGGGGAAACACGTTTGCTAAGATATGTAAAGATTTTAAAGCTATGGGAGGAAGGGATTTCCATGGAACCGAGTCCTTCGTAGCAGCTAGAAATTGGCTGAAAGAAACTGAGGACCTATTCATCATCTTTGAGGTAGAAGATAGACAAAAAGTACAGTTGGCAGTGTGGCTATTGAAGGGCGAGGCTTCCTACTGGTGGGAAGTCACTAATGCTGAAAGACCAGTGGAGACATGGGAGGACATTAGGGCAAGGTTTGAGACTAAATTTCTCTCAGATGCGGAAAGAAGTTTGCAGTTGGAAAAATTCTTATTTCTTAAGCAAGGGGACAAGACGGTCAGAGAGTATGTGAATCAGTTCGATGAGCTGGCTAGGTTTGGGCTTGACCTAGTCAACACCCCGCACAAGAAGGCTCTCCGTTTCGTCAAAGGGTTGAATGAGCCATTACACAGTTTGGCCATGACCCATATACCCATGGGAGCCACGTATGAAAGATTGGTGCAAATGGCATTGCTGAATGAAGAGGATAAGGGCAAGAAGAAAGAGGGTTTGCAGCCCAAGAAGACAGACTTTAAGAAGGGCGGGAAAGGCAACAAAGAGAAGAGGAAGTGCAATTTCTGTGGCAAAGTGGGGCACTTAGTAAAGGACTGCCGGAAAAAGAAGGCCAAGGAGAATGGTGGGTGCTTTTCTTGCGGTGAGACAGGCCATAGTGCTAAGGACTGCCCAAAGAAACGAGGACAGGGGCAGAGGGCTGGATCCACCCCAGGGGCACAGGTCCATGTGCTAGAAGCGCCACCTCTGCAACAGCGAGGTATAAATACTTCTGTAGAAAGTGAAGTTTATCTTTATGATCACCCCGTTCGCACTTTATTTGATTCTGGCGCATCACACTCCTTTATCTCGTCTGCTTTAGTAGAATCTCTGCACCTAGAAACTAGTATGGTAGAGGACCCCTTAATTGTTTCAAACCCAATTGGGGGCCCAGCTCATTTATCTATGATCTGTGTGGGATTGAAAATTTCTATTCTAAGTGTAGAATTTCAATGTAGTGCCTTTGTTTTGGGCTTTTCGGGGTATGGTTTGATTTTGGGTATGGATTGGCTATCCAGTAATGGGGCCATCCTTGATTGTGAGAAAAGGGTTGTTAGGCTCCTAACCCAGCTCGGTAATACTTTGGAAATTTCTTGTAATCCCTCGTATGCGGTTATGCTTAGTTATCTTGAATCGCTAGATGCCTCCGTTGAAAATTTGCAATCAGTTAGAGTGGTCCGGGAATATCCGGATGTCTTCGAAGAGGTGAAGGGCTTGCCTCCAAAGCGGGAAATAGACTTCCGCATATATCTTGTAGATAATGCAAAGCCCGTTGCGTTGCCCGTTAGACATATGGCTCCACGAGAAAGGAAAGAGCTCAGTAAACAGATTAAAGAGCTTCTAGAAAAGGGGTTCATTAGGAGGAGCATTTCAGAATGGGGCGCTCCAGTGGTGTTCGCTACAAAGGCGGATGGTTCACTCCGTCTATGTGTTGACTATAGGGAGCTCAACAAGCTAACGAAAAAGAATAGGCACCCTCTCCCTAGAATTGACGATTTGTTTGACCAGCTTGTAGGAGCGTCTGTTTTCTCCCAACTCGATTTAGCAACCGGTTTTCATCAGCTAAGGGTGGCTGAAGATAGCATCGATAAAACGGCATTCAGAACCCCAGACGGTTTCTTTGAATGGCTTGTCATGCCTTTCGGCTTGACAAATGCACCTGCTTACTTCGTGGACCTGATGAGTAGGGTATTTAGAGATTTCCTCAACAAATTCGTAGTGGTCTTCGTAGATGATATCCTTATCTTCTCAAAGAGTGAAGAGGAACATGTTCAGCACTTAAAGGCAATCATGGAAACTTTGCGAGTCCATCAACTAAAAGCCAAATTCTCCAAATGCCACTTTTGGAGAGAAGAGGTGAGGTTCCTTGGGCACATAGTATCCAAACAAGGTTTAGCAGTGGACCCCGCTAAGGTAGTGGCGGTACAGGATGGGAAGACACCAAGGAATGCAACTGAGGTCCGAAGCTTTCTAGGATTAGCAGGTTTCTATCGAAAGTTCATAAAGGATTTTGCGAAAATCTTAGCTCCACTCACGAAATTAACTAAGAAGAATCTAGTGTTCAATTGGGACTTGGATTGCGAGTTTGCTTTCCAACGACTGAAGAGGGCTCTCACAACAGTCCCAGTTTTGACGCTGCCAGATGGGAGCAAGATGTTCACTGTTTATACGGATGCATGTGGGACAGGGCTAGGCGTCGTCTTAATGCAAGAAGGAAGGGTAGTAGCTTATGGCGGGAGGCAATTGAAGGTGCACGAAAAGAACTACCCAACCCACGATCTTGAGTTAGCCGCCATCGTCTTTGCACTCAAGTCTTGGCGACACTATCTCCTAGGTGAGAAGTTCGAACTTTACACTGACCATAAATCATTGAAATATCTTTTCTCGCAGAAGGATCTTAACTTGAGGCAACAAAGATGGATGGAGTTTCTTGCCTCGTACGATTTCGAAATCTCCTATACTCCGGGAAAAGGCAACGTAGTGGCAGACGCGTTGAGCCGAAAGAAATTGACCCTAAGCCCGTTGTTTGTTGAAAGACAAAGCCTAGAGTTTATAGCCAACTTCGACTTTAGGCCTTCCTCCGATCTCGTACCGGGCTTGCTTGCATCTCTCGAAGTGCGCCCGACTTTAGTGGATTCAGTAGGGGCAACACAACGCGAAGACCCTCAGCTTGTGGAAATGATTGATAGGCTAATTAGGGGTGAGACTTCAAGTCACCTCAACAGATACTCCATCGACGATAAGGGGTTGCTAAGGCGAGACGGAAGACTATGCGTCCCACAGACAAAAGATTTAGTAAGGAAGGTTCTCGAGGAAGCGCATCATTCCAAGATGACGATACACCCAGGCGGAGGTAAAATGTACAAAGATATAAAAAGGACTTTCTTCTGGAACGGCATGAAAAAGGACGTGGCAGAATTCGTTTCTAAGTGTATAGTGTGCCAACAGGTTAAAGCGGAACAGAAAAAGCCTGGCGGACTACTACATCCTCTGGAGGTCCCGCAGTGGAAGTGGGATAGCATCTCAATGGACTTCATCGATGGGCTGCCTAGGTCTAGGAGAGGCAACACTAGCATTTGGGTAATAGTGGATAGGCTTACTAAAAGCGCCCACTTTTTACCTGTCAAAAGTAAGAGAACTGCCTCATCCCTAGCATCACTTTACCTCAAGGAAATCGTTCGACTCCATTGAATACCATCTAGCATTGTTAGTGACCGAGACCCCATCTTCACCAGTGAGTTTTGGCGGAGTCTGCAAGAAGCAGTAGGAACGCAGTTATGCTTGAGCACAGCCTATCATCCCCAAACCGACGGCCAAACAGAGAGAGTGAATAGAGTTTTGGAAGACCTTTTAAGGCTATGCGTCCTTGACTTCGGAGGGACATGGGAAGACCACCTTCCTTTGGTGGAATTTGCCTACAACAACAGCTATCAAGCAACCATCGGAATGGCGCCCTTCGAAGCTTTATATGGAAGACCGTGCCGATCGCCCACTTGTTGGTGGGAGTCCACGGATAAGCTCATACTTGGACCAGATATGATCCGAGAGACCTCAGAGAAAGTAGAGCCAAATATCCTCGAAGAGGCCGAAGTGGAACGCGAAGCAACCATAAGAAAAGTTCCAACCCGCATATTAGGAACGGAAGTGAAGAAGCTACGCAACCGCGAAGTCAAGCTCGTCAAAGTTCAGTGGAGCGACGCCGAGGGAGACGCGACTTGGGAAACTGAAGCTAGAATACGTACAGCCTACCCTTTTCTGTTCGAGGGTACATCTTTGATCTTTCTTTTTCCTTAAGTTGCGCTTTTAACTATCTTTTTAGGTATATTTCCTCGACCTTATCTTTTAGGTAGAATCTTTTTGGATGGAAACATGTAATTGAAACATGTTATGTATGATGGTTGCAAGTGGTTGCAAGTGATTGCTAGTGGTTGCTCGTGGTTGCATATACACACACAATCTAGGTTTTAGATCGGCTCAGTCACTTCATATTGCATATGCATATATGTTTGCATTCGTATATGGTTGAAATTTAATGTGTTGTCATATGGATGTTGCATTTGTAATGAATGATTGTGCACTCATGTAAAATCAAAAATAGAAAAATTTGCATACATAATGGATTCATGGCACTTACATAATTCGCATTAAGGAGGTCAACTGAATCACTAGACCGCCTGATTTTGCATTAGATAAGTACATTTACACACACACTTCGCATATGATCATGAAGCATTAGAAGTCTTTTAAGGACAATGGATGCTCGTGTTTGATGGATGAGTAGATGGATGATTGGATGTTAGGATATACATTCCTCCTAACTTGAAGATTTCGGGGACGAAATCCTTTTAAGTGGGGGAGAATGTAACACCCCGCGAATTCTATAACTGTGAAATTAACAAATTAAAGTATAATTAATCTGAAATCAAAGAACTAAGGGAAACGGGATACGCCATTGCGTTCGTCTCGGAAAAATACGCGAAATAGAGTCCGAGTTTTCGAAAAACGGAGTCCGTATGAAGAAGATATGGCCTTCGGAAGTTTGAGAATCAAGTTTAAATTCAAACAGAATAAATCAGGTTTAAATTCGAAAATGGGGCCCAATGGGCCAGGGCGGAAAAACACCCGCCTGACCCACCAAGTCGACTGGGCTGTCGACCTGGTCTAACCAGGTCGACAGGCCTGTCGACAGGGCTGTCGACAGGGGTGTCGACCTGGTCCAGACCCAGGTCGAGCCCAGTCTAACCCGGCTGGCCTATTCTCTATGTGGTCGATTTTCTGTGGTCTGCTTTGTCACTAGGGCTAGGTGGCAAGTTTTAATTGGTCTCTCCTTAGAATGAATGGCTACGATCAATCCAAGCAACATCAATGGTCCTAATCAGTTCCTAACCTCTATATAAACAACCCTAGACTAAACCCTAATCTATTCATTCAAAAATAAGAACATAGCCGCCATGTTGCTGAGGAACGACTAGGAGTAGCCACCAAATTGGAGAGAGGATTAGGAGGAAGATTCTAAAGCTTAAAGCAACCTAAACAAATCAATTCAACAAAGGAATTTGCGTCTTCAATCCCTAAACTAGAGAATTCATCACACCATTGTAAGTAGAGTATTACTTTGGTATGAATAAACAATTGTGTTGGTTTGTATGCTTGAATTGTGGCAATAAAGTAATTCATATTTGTGCGTTCTTATCAATTTGAAATATTATATACGTTTGGATATTTATGAATTATGTTATTCATTATAAAGAACTACATGCGGTAGTTCTATGCAAGTATACGTTCGGAATATTTCGCAAATTATGTAATCCATGTTGAAGCTACATGTATGTAGTTGATTTAAATTCATGCAAGTTTGGGGTTTGCTTCTATGCCACCATGATGTATATTTTTGTGCATAAATCATTTTGTAAGTAATTGGAACAAGTTTGGTTATTATCCATATGAAATTATGTTGAGAATTTGGCATTATGTATTAAGCCATGCTTTTGTACTAGAAAACCTATTTGCAAACTTATGAATATGGCTAGGCTATGATTGATATTTGGCAACCATGATTAGGTCTATCTTGTTTACAAGAATTATATGATGACATATGTGGTACATGGCTAGGTTAGGTTCAAACGGTCCCTTTTTGTAAGTTTACATGGCTAAAGTAAGAATCATGATTTCATGTTAGAAATATTTATGCCATGGTTATGTGAACAAATTTAACTATACTTATGCCATGCTTATGTTTGATATTATGCCATGCTTATGTTTGACATTATGCCATGCTTATGCTAGAAATATTTATGCCATGCTTATGTTTGACATTATGCCTTAATAAAAATATAGGTTCATGTGACAATAATGATATCTCAATTACAAGTTCACATGCTTTGATTCATGTCACCTATGTTACCACTATGCAAGTACACCAGTTTCTATTTTGTATTTCCAACGTCGTATTGCAAGTTCATGCGCTCACATTCCCTTTTTGTGTATGTAATCACGCCATGAGCCTCCCCTTTTCGCATGGCTAATTTGGGCTTTAAAAGGCTAAGCCCAAAATATATATAAACGGACGTGTTAAACGGGGGAAAATAACGTTGGGTTAAAATTACTAATGAATGAAAATATAAAATAGAAGGGCCCAAGTTCAAGTATGGGTTGGGCCCATGATTGGTGTAACCTTTACACCATTAACTTAATAATGGGCCGCAAATATTTACATATAAGAAATAAAGAGGAATGACAAAATATGTAAATGTAGAACATACGATGTGTTTAACCCGAGGTTGGATTGAGTTGTGATGTAAACCTGCCCGGAACCGCCCGGCTGTCCAGTAGTCACAACAATACCTATCCAATGTGGGAGGTTAAACATGGAGCCCAGCAAGGACCCGAGGTTAGACTGAGTTGTGGCGTAAGACTGCCCGGAACCAACCGGCAACAGGCAGCCACAACAATACCTGTCTAATGTGAGAGGTCAGGGCCTTAATAAGACAATTAAGGCTGAGTCAGGATTGATAGGATTAAGTGAACTAAAGACTTAATCAAAATGGAACATGCTAAACAAAACGGACTGGTGGGGGTTAGGTTAGGAAACACTTAACCAACTTAGCATGTTGGCTAGAGATAGAAAACCTAGTAACGGGGGACCCTTTTCAGCAGTAACCCTAGAAGGTGTATCAGGATACCCTGAAACTAGGCAGGGTGGGGCACGATTACTGGGCTGATTGTAAGAGGTCAAAGCGACGGCGGTGGTGTAGCAGTGTAGGTTCTAACGGAGTGCGGGCGTGCACACACTCCGGTGCAGAAAAATAAGGCACTGGACACCAATAGCATACCTGTGCACTCTAAGGTTGTGTCGGGCTGCGACTATGGGACTTGATACATCCCATGGTGGGACCAGCATAGGTAACTACAACATCGGGGGCCATAAGACACATGTAACTATGCGAGTAGGAGCCGATCATCATAGAATGGTCCACATCACCCTGATTTTGGGGTGCCAGTTGGAAACTAGTTTATATGGGTTCAGAGATCAACATGGGGTACGATAGTATATTCGACCCTAGACAACTTAACCAAGTTTATAGTGCATGCCCACTTCTTGTTTATACTTATCATACCCAGTTCTTTATTCATAGACAAAATAGTACTAGACTTACTCAGGCTTTATGTCTGACTCTACTTTTCTTTCGTCTTCTTTCTTCCGTTCCCCCCCCCCAGGTCCTCAGGGAGGGAACACAGCAGCTTGACCAACCTCAACATCCAGCTTGAAGAAGAGAAATGTATTGCTTGGACTTTCCTGTTTTGAACTATGGCTTTGGACCATCCATGAAAGAACCCGTAACTTCCCCGTGAAGGAAAGAGCGGATACTTTGAGAACAACACACAAAAGGACGCATATGGAAGAACATTTCATTGTTATTACAACAATTCCATCAGATACGAGAATATACAGAGTATAAATGAATAAATTACATTCGATAGATATCAGAGATTACAATAAATTACATAGCAGCGGAAAAATATACAAAATCACAACTAGAAGTGATGCACGGATACAGAGCTTTCCGAGCATCGTTCCAGCCGTAAATCAGGACCCTGTGAATATAAATCTGCAAAACCAAAACTACTAGCTGCCCGTGTGGAAAATAGGGGCACCCAGAGTTTAGGTTAAAACAATAAACTCCAGGTCAGTCATGTGACTGGTGTGAGAACTAAAACAGTTATAATTCTTTATTTTAAAGTTCGGTAAATCAAGGGACCACGCCGTATAACACGGAACGGGTTTCCTCCCAAGAACACCAGTGCATAAAACAAACAGCGCAATGCTAAATAAAGAAAAATGAAGCTGTTATAAGACCCAGGTCCCATCACACAATGCAACGCAAGCCGGAGGATAGGGTTTTTACCTTATAACAGCCAAAGCATGCTTGATACGTTTAAAACACATTATTTTGATATTACTATACGTGTATAGTGTCAAAACAATTTCACATCATAAATATCAATCATAGGCGGCATGGGTACCATCTATCATGTCGCCATACTAGTTCTACAATTAAAACCGCAATACACGTATTGGAAATTGGATTTCCGTCATGAGCCGAGGCAAGGGGCAAGCTCCTCTCCGCGTTCGAGACACTCTAGCAAATGCCTCAGGACCCCACTATGATCCTTGGATCTTCAGGGCCGGTCCTCTCTTACTTTTGAGGATTAGTTATTCCTGAACACACGTTTCCCGGTCCTTACAGACCTATATCCGAGGCGCCTCGCATTCCAACAACCACACAGGTGAAAAGTATATAAATGTCAGGGCTGGTAGGTCACTGACACCACCCTAGCTAGAAAGAAACGTCGTGCTCTCCCTGCAGTCACTATCCCGTTTTTGACTCATACCGAGGTGTGAGGCTCGCGAATTCACGTTATACACAAAGCTATGCCACACAGGCCGTGCTTTGATCATCAACCACAAGACTTTGCTTTTCAACAGAAGCCTTGATCAATTGCCACTTACGCATGCCACACAGGCAATTCACTCCATGCGTTTGATATCCATCAATATATAACCCCTGAGCTCGTACGTCTCAGAGAAGGGCGTTAAGCAAGAGAATAAATTCTCCGCCGCCAAACAGATATATATTTAATAGAGATCAATCACACGGACTAAAATCCAATGTCAGACACACAGTCCATTTACAAGTCCGTTCTGGGTCTGAACGAAACCGGAGGCACTTTCCTCGCATATCCATCGATCTCCAAGTACGTCTGGACGATCACCGACTGTTTCCCTCATCTTGGGTGTACAGCCCAATCAAGATCATCAGTAATCACCCAAACGATGTGAAGACTTCCGGTCTTCAACCACCGTCTTCATCTTCGACATCACGTCGAATCGGTTATTCAGAATGGGTATAAACCCGGCCTTTCTGAATAACCCACGTATATAATAAACGAATGTTACACAAACACAACAAACGCCTCATTCCAATTCAGAATATTCTTTTATTCACAAAATCACATTCTTAGGGAATTGTTCCCATTAATTTTATCCAAGATAAATTCTTCTAAATTTATCCTATAATCTTCCTTTGGATATCATTTCAAACTAGTCGGGATTAACGAACCACACCGAAGTAATTATTTATTTTATTTCCCAATCCCAACCTATATATCCCATGGAGAAAACTGGTAATACTCCACATCTAACACCACGGTGTTATTGGTAAAATTAATTACCATTTCACGTTCAAATCTAATTAAAGATTTAACTATCGCTTTGGAGCAAAACTGGTGGTACTCCACTCTCGATCACTTTTCAGATTTGATAATTTAAATTATCAATTCACTTTTCAATCTAATTAAAGATTCATTAAAACTCCACTTAGTTTTAATCTTCTCAAAAATCAATATTCTGACTTTAACTGGGTTAAAGAACCAATGTCATCAAAAACACGATTCACGCCAAACCAAATCACATTTGATATTAAATACAAGGCTCTGAATAGAAAATATATCGGCTTATATTCAATATCAAATTCTGAAACCAACAAATATCGTATTGGAAATAACGATATAAAATATCTTTCAAATCCCCATAACAATATTTGTATAGTCACGAAATCCAACATCGAAATATCCCGAAGATAATTTCGATTCAGCTCCAGTCCAATCCACGTATTGGAAATTATCGATTATTTTCAAAATCACTTTCAAATTCAATTTATTTATTTTAAAAATAAATTGATTTCAATTCTAGTTCAAAACTAGTTCATTTCGATAAAAAACTATTTTTATCTTTTCAAATGTGGAATTTTCCAGCCCAATTCTTTCCAATTCACATATTATAATTTTACACAAATTATAGATATTTTTAATAATTTTATCAAGGCCCGTACAGTCGATTTCCAACAACGGCCATCGAACTGCACTTACAGCGACCTTTTTCGAATTTGATTTGGACATAATTCCAAATCCAACCGTTAGATTTCAAATTTCTCATATTCATTGGAAAGCTCTTTTCGATACGAACCCAACGGTTCCGGTTTTAGGAGAATCCGACGGTCGGATCTCCCGCAATGTCCGTTTAAAATAAATGGTCGAAATTCACGAACTGCCGCGGCGCGGCGCGTTCTATTCAGGCCATTATATTATATATATAATATATATAATATATATTTCGTCGATTTCCTTTTAAAACGAATTTTAAAAATAGTTTTGAATTCGTTTCAAAAGCAATTTCAACTTCCATTTCAATTCAAATCAAAATTGAATCCTTCTCTATAAATTCGTTTTAAAATTCATTTCTATTCAATTCAAATTTCAATTCAATTTGAATTCATTTCAATTCGCTTTCAAATCAATTTGAATTCGTTTTCACTTCAATTCATTTCGAAATCGTTTTCAATTCAATTCATTTCGAAATCGTTTTCAATTCAATTCATTCGTATTTTATTCAAATTCAAATTCACTTCCTATTTTATTCAAATTCAAATTCACTTCCTATTCAATTCGAATTTTAATCTAATTCAATTGAATTTCATTTCAAAATATTTAGTTTTGAAATCACTTTTCAATATTCGTTGTAAAACGAATAAAATCGATATAAATATCGTTCACGTCAAAATAGCGCATCTCTAATCCACACGGCTTTATATATTTCAAAAACTTCTATTCAATTCAACACATGAACCTATATTTCTTTCAACACACGACTAATCTCAACACATGAGTACTGTCAACACCTCACTATTTTTGTTATGTAAAATATTTTATAAAACTATGGTATCTATCGTTTGATTTTAATTAGACTCCACCGTAAAGTAGATTCTAATCGTAAATATGATAAAGATGTAATTTATTTTATTTAAAATATTCTACTCAACACATGAATAGTTTCAACACATGATCACCGTCAACACATGACTATTTTTATATTCAACACATGAATTTTCTTTTATGATATTCATTGTTTTCCCGATTGGAATGAGGCCCAATCAATCACCATATAGTGTTAATTATATGGATTCCATACAACACATGTATATAATAGCATTGAAAAATAATCAACCATCAACCAAAGTGCACTACACTGTATAAGCATCAAATATAGGTATCCGACGCTTATAACAGCCTGTCAATCCACCGATCGACATATTTAATCAATCAGGATGAGTGAACTTCAAATTTCATCCCAACACCCGTGTGGGGTTTCAAACAATCAAACACAGATTTTATTTGTGCAGTTGGGCGATGTGTAAAATTTATCAACCCAATCAGTGTATATAAACAAATCGGCCGATTTGTTTATAAATATTTTATTTATTCACTTTCACGTTAAAAATTATATTTTTAACGATAAAATATTCTATTTCAACACTTGAATTTCTATTCATTTCATTTACACAATAAAAATGATATTTTTATTTTTCTAACATATTTTAGAAAATTTCTGCGGCATAACGGCACGATACTAGAAACGGGACAAGGCCTAGCCTTATCCCCGGTCTAGTGAAGGCCCACGCCATTCACACATCAATCACATCACTTTCGTTATGCAAACCACAAAATTTGGAGTAAGAGTCTAACCTAGTCTTACTCCTTCGCCTTATAACGGCGCACGTCTAATCCTAACCAATTTATCGATTCGATTTTTCACACCACAAACCACATTCAAACCAATATCTCAATCAATCACCAAACATCCAAACAAACAAGTCCATGGTATGTGGACGGGTGTCGGGTGCTTCTAATAAGCACCGTCTGCATCCTAGTATATATATATATAACTAGAAAAATAGAATTTGAGTGAGAAGTTCTCACCTATAGCTATCCTAGCTCCTCGGCACTACATTGATAGAAATCTTCATCGCTATCGCCTTTTGTCACTTCGTTGTCCGTAATCACTATATACACAAAAATCACATTTTTATATTTTGACGCCTTTAAAATAAAAATCACATTTTTATTTGTTCACTTTCAAATAAAAAAAATCATATTTTTATCACGCTATTTTCTATATAAAGATTTCGCCTTTTTAAATTTAAAGATTTCACCTTTTAAAAAAAAATCATCACTTTATCTCAACGTATATAAAATAAAAATCAGATTTTTATTTCGTTACATACACAAAGATGATATTTTTATATTCTCTATCCTATAAAGATTATATTTTTAATACTTTAAAAATATAAAAATCATATTTTTAATTCCACAATATAAAAGATTACATTTTTATCACTTTACAACATAAAGTAAAAATTAGTTTTAAAGTAAATAAAAAAAACAGTTTTAAAAATAAAGAAAATTCAGTTTTAAAAATAAAAATAAAAAAATCAGTTTTAAAATAATTAAAAAAACAGTTTTAAACATATATAAAAAAAGAAGAAAAATCTGTAAACTTACAGGGGAAACTTGCGGCTGAAGATTAGGGCAGGGGGGGTCGGGTGGTTCACGCGGTCGAAGGGGAAGAGGTACGATGGGGGAGGAGAGGGAGTTGGAGGGGAGGGGCGAGGTCTCGATGGACGGCGGCGGCTCTGGGGGGGGTGCGGCGCGTCCTTGGTGGGTGTCTGGGCGGTTTTGGGTATGGGGAGTGGCGGGTTCAGCGAGGAGGAGAAGGGGAGGTGGAGGAAGCGGGGGCCACGCCCTAGTGGCGGTGCGGCGGGGGGGGGGGGGGGGGTCGCGGCGGTGGTCGATGCCGCGCCTCCCTCCCGTCGATCGCTTCAATTCTTTTTTTTTTTTTTTCCTTTTCATTTTTCTGATTTGATTTCTAGGGGGGGGGCCTGGTTAAGGAGAAAAAGGGGGTTTTTATTAAATTTTTTTTTATATTTTATTATTTATTTATTTTAAATTCAAAGAAGTTGACTTTTACATACGACCTCTAAACGAGACCCACCGCCTGTCGTCCATAGCGTTTTACCCCCATTCCGAACACAATGGGATATGTACCGCAAGTTGATTCGACTGTTTGAATTAGTTTCCGTTTAATTTGCATTTAAATCACTATATTGAATTTAAACGCGCATTTCAAATTACCGGGGTCACATACTAACTTTAAAAATTCCAGAAAAATATTTTCTAGCTTCGTATTGACGATACGGTCCTAACAAAATTAGTTTCGTCGAATTCTGAGACCGTTGGAAAAATGACCAATTTCCAGTCGATTAAAATCAACTAAAACCGGTCAAACGCGTTTTCCTTTTCCACGCTCACATATTGATTCGAAAAATTATGAAATTTGAAACCTAGCAATAATTTAACACCACGGACCCAACAAAAGTGGTTTCGTCGAAATCCGAGGTCATTTGCAAAATGTCCATTTTTAAGGGCCTGAATTCCATAGCGACTATTCAGAATTTTCAACTGGACATATCTTTTGATTCCCGCTATGAAATCTCGATTATGCGGATTCGTTGGAAAGATATTATCAATTAGATCCCATTATTTTTGGTTTCACTAAAATCCGGATTGGTTTGCACCCGGTACATTCAATTGAAGTTTGAAATCGAATTATCGAACTACCGCGCCATTTTCAATTCTATTTATAATTATATATAAATATTTATATTCTAACGACGACGTATATAATATATACGTCGAATTCTATTCAAAATAAATTGTTCGTCGATATTATTTAAAATAATCTATTTTAAATGTTCAAAATTCGCTAAAATTGCCAAAATAAAAATTTTAAACTGGCCTAGATTTTCGGGTTATTACAATCTCCCCCACTTAAAACTTTTCGTCCCCGAAAAGGAACAAAGTCGAAAGTGGTTTGATTATTCAGTTCTACGATCGATCAGGCTTCCATTCTCCAACTCTTTAGTTTCTGAGAATTTTCTAAATTTCCAAAAATTTGGCTAACACCCTAAATTTTCGAAAAATTTCGCCATAACCTCCCCTGCAATGGGAGCATCGGGGAATTTCAAATAGCTTCCCCGGTCCTTCAGATCTCAAAAAGAAAAAGAAAAAGCCAAGCGGCTAGCCAATAGGCTCACAAAATCATCATCACCCAAACAAAACAGGAAATTATGTAGTAAACATGTACCTATTTGTCGGGCAAACAAATTTTATTCTTCGGCTCTAGCCTCCTTGCTATGACCTGTTCAAAGTAAGTATATGTATATGCAAGCAAATGCGACCAATTTTCAATACAATTCAATATTTGATTATATTAGGCTAAATGGTTCAAAATTAGCAAACAAATAAACAACCAACACAAACATCAATCAATTAGTGAATTAGAGTTTCAAATTCATAATTTTGATATGTATACAAAAAATCGTGTTTTGATGCCAATTCACAACAATGTGTTCTAACTATATAAGCTTTGGTTCTCACACCAGTCTAATGGAAATATATAGAAAATCACACCTTCGAAACTCGAATATGAATACTGATGATGATGCACCATCATCAGAATCATCCCCGGATGTCTAGAATGTGATTCTATATCTACCCAGTATATTAAAACTTCGAATATACGTTCATGACGCGTATACGCGAAATCTATATATACTCGATTGTCCATATTCAATATAAATAAATAATCAAATACGTATAAAGCGATTTAAATTTTTAAAACAAAATTGTTTTCATTTGAAAAAATATACTCTTCGCACTCGTTCTAGGATACTACTGATCCTATCTCTAACGAGTCATTCTAATTGGATATTACTAATCCAATATCTGATGAATTCTTTCGTATGGTTCTAATGTGTCTTGTTCTCGAGCTCTGTAAACCAAAGCTCTGATACCAACTGAAAGAACCCGTAACTTCCCCGTGAAGGAAAGAGCGGATACTTTGAGAACAACACACAAAAGGACGCATATGGAAGAACATTTCATTGTTATTACAACAATTCCATCAGATACGAGAATATACAGAGTATAAATGAATAAATTACATTCGATAGATATCAGAGATTACAATAAATTACATAGCAGCGGAAAAATATACAAAATCACAACTAGAAGTGATGCACGGATACAGAGCTTTCCGAGCATCGTTCCAGCCGTAAATCAGGACCCTGTGAATATAAATCTGCAAAACCAAAACTACTAGCTGCCCGTGTGGAAAATAGGGGCACCCAGAGTTTAGGTTAAAACAATAAACTCCAGGTCAGTCATGTGACTGGTGTGAGAACTAAAACAGTTATAATTCTTTATTTTAAAGTTCGGTAAATCAAGGGACCACGCCGTATAACACGGAACGGGTTTCCTCCCAAGAACACCAGTGCATAAAACAAATAGCGCAATGCTAAATAAAGAAAAATGAAGCTGTTATAAGACCCAGGTCCCATCACACAATGCAACGCAAGCCGGAGGATAGGGTTTTTACCTTATAACAGCCAAAGCATGCTTGATACGTTTAAAACACATTATTTTGATATTACTATATGTGTATAGTGTCAAAACAATTTCTCATCATAAATATCAATCATAGGCGGCATGGGTACCATCTATCATGTCGCCATACTAGTTCTACAATTAAAACCGCAATACACGTATTGGAAATTGGATTTCCGTCATGAGCCGAGGCAAGGGGCAAGCTCCTCTCCGCGTTCGAGACACTCTAGCAAATGCCTCAGGACCCCACTATGATCCTTGGATCTTCAGGGCCGGTCCTCTCTTACTTTTGAGGATTAGTTATTCCTGAACACACGTTTCCCGGTCCATACAGACCTATATCCGAGGCGCCTCGCATTCCAACAACCACACAGGTGAAAAGTATATAAATGTCAGGGCTGGTAGGTCACTGACACCACCCTAGCTAGAAAGAAACGTCGTGCTCTCCCTGCAGTCACTATCCCGTTTTTGACTCATACCGAGGTGTGAGGCTCGCGAATTCACGTTATACACAAAGCTATGCCACACAGGCCGTGCTTTGATCATCAACCACAAGACTTTGCTTTTCAACAGAAGCCTTGATCAATTGCCACTTACGCATGCCACACAGGCAATTCACTCCATGCGTTTGATATCCATCAATATATAACCCCTGAGCTCGTACGTCTCAGAGAAGGGCGTTAAGCAAGAGAATAAATTCTCCGCCGCCAAACAGATATATATTTAATAGAGATCAATCACACGGACTAAAATCCAATGTCAGACACACAGTCCATTTACAAGTCCGTTCTGGGTCTGAACGAAACCGGAGGCACTTTCCTCGCATATCCATCGATCTCCAAGTACGTCTGGACGATCACCGACTGTTTCCCTCATCTTGGGTGTACAGCCCAATCAAGATCATCAGTAATCACCCAAACGATGTGAAGACTTCCGGTCTTCAACCACCGTCTTCATCTTCGACATCACGTCGAATCGGTTATTCAGAATGGGTATAAACCCGGCCTTTCTGAATAACCCACGTATATAATAAACGAATGTTACACAAACACAACAAACGCCTCATTCCAATTCAGAATATTCTTTTATTCACAAAATCACATTCTTAGGGAATTGTTCCCATTAATTTTATCCAAGATAAATTCTTCTAAATTTATCCTATAATCTTCCTTTGGATATCATTTCAAACTAGTCGGGATTAACGAACCACACCGAAGTAATTATTTATTTTATTTCCCAATCCCAACCTATATATCCCATGGAGAAAACTGGTAATACTCCACATCTAACACCACGGTGTTATTGGTAAAATTAATTACCATTTCACGTTCAAATCTAATTAAAGATTTAACTATCGCTTTGGAGCAAAACTGGTGGTACTCCACTCTCGATCACTTTTCAGATTTGATAATTTAAATTATCAATTCACTTTTCAATCTAATTAAAGATTCATTAAAACTCCACTTAGTTTTAATCTTCTCAAAAATCAATATTCTGACTTTAACTGGGTTAAAGAACCAATGTCATCAAAAACACGATTCACGCCAAACCAAATCACATTTGATATTAAATACAAGGCTCTGAATAGAAAATATATCGGCTTATATTCAATATCAAATTCTGAAACCAACAAATATCGTATTGGAAATAACGATATAAAATATCTTTCAAATCCCCATAACAATATTTGTATAGTCACGAAATCCAACATCGAAATATCCCGAAGATAATTTCGATTCAGCTCCAGTCCAATCCACGTATTGGAAATTATCGATTATTTTCAAAATCACTTTCAAATTCAATTTATTTATTTTAAAAATAAATTGATTTCAATTCTAGTTCAAAACTAGTTCATTTCGATAAAAAACTATTTTTATCTTTTCAAATGTGGAATTTTCCAGCCCAATTCTTTCCAATTCACATATTATAATTTTACACAAATTATAGATATTTTTAATAATTTTATCAAGGCCCGTACAGTCGATTTCCAACAACGGCCATCGAACTGCACTTACAGCGACCTTTTTCGAATTTGATTTGGACATAATTCCAAATCCAACCGTTAGATTTCAAATTTCTCATATTCATTGGAAAGCTCTTTTCGATACGAACCCAACGGTTCCGGTTTTAGGAGAATCCGACGGTCGGATCTCCCGCAATGTCCGTTTAAAATAAATGGTCGAAATTCACGAACTGCCGCGGCGCGGCGCGTTCTATTCAGGCCATTATATTATATATATAATATATATAATATATATTTCGTCGATTTCCTTTTAAAACGAATTTTAAAAATAGTTTTGAATTCGTTTCAAAAGCAATTTCAACTTCCATTTCAATTCAAATCAAAATTGAATCCTTCTCTATAAATTCGTTTTAAAATTCATTTCTATTCAATTCAAATTTCAATTCAATTTGAATTCATTTCAATTCGCTTTCAAATCAATTTGAATTCGTTTTCACTTCAATTCATTTCGAAATCGTTTTCAATTCAATTCATTTCGAAATCGTTTTCAATTCAATTCATTCGTATTTTATTCAAATTCAAATTCACTTCCTATTTTATTCAAATTCAAATTCACTTCCTATTCAATTCGAATTTTAATCTAATTCAATTGAATTTCATTTCAAAATATTTAGTTTTGAAATCACTTTTCAATATTCGTTGTAAAACGAATAAAATCGATATAAATATCGTTCACGTCAAAATAGCGCATCTCTAATCCACACGGCTTTATATATTTCAAAAACTTCTATTCAATTCAACACATGAACCTATATTTCTTTCAACACACGACTAATCTCAACACATGAGTACTGTCAACACCTCACTATTTTTGTTATGTAAAATATTTTATAAAACTATGGTATCTATCGTTTGATTTTAATTAGACTCCACCGTAAAGTAGATTCTAATCGTAAATATGATAAAGATGTAATTTATTTTATTTAAAATATTCTACTCAACACATGAATAGTTTCAACACATGATCACCGTCAACACATGACTATTTTTATATTCAACACATGAATTTTCTTTTATGATATTAATTGTTTTCCCGATTGGAATGAGGCCCAATCAATCACCATATAGTGTTAATTATATGGATTCCATACAACACATGTATATAATAGCATTGAAAAATAATCAACCATCAACCAAAGTGCACTACACTGTATAAGCATCAAATATAGGTATCCGACGCTTATAACAGCCTGTCAATCCACCGATCGACATATTTAATCAATCAGGATGAGTGAACTTCAAATTTCATCCCAACACCCGTGTGGGGTTTCAAACAATCAAACACAGATTTTATTTGTGCAGTTGGGCGATGTGTAAAATTTATCAACCCAATCAGTGTATATAAACAAATCGGCCGATTTGTTTATAAATATTTTATTTATTCACTTTCACGTTAAAAATTATATTTTTAACGATAAAATATTCTATTTCAACACTTGAATTTCTATTCATTTCATTTACACAATAAAAATGATATTTTTATTTTTCTAACATATTTTAGAAAATTTCTGCGGCATAACGGCACGATACTAGAAACGGGACAAGGCTTAGCCTTATCCCCGGTCTAGTGAAGGCCCACGCCATTCACACATCAATCACATCACTTTCGTTATGCAAACCACAAAATTTGGAGTAAGAGTCTAACCTAGTCTTACTCCTTCGCCTTATAACGGCGCACGTCTAATCCTAACCAATTTATCGATTCGATTTTTCACACCACAAACCACATTCAAACCAATATCTCAATCAATCACCAAACATCCAAACAAACAAGTCCATGGTATGTGGACGGGTGTCGGGTGCTTCTAATAAGCACCGTCTGCATCCTAGTATATATATATATAACTAGAAAAATAGAATTTGAGTGAGAAGTTCTCACCTATAGCTATCCTAGCTCCTCGGCACTTCATTGATAGAAATCTTCATCGCTATCGCCTTTTGTCACTTCGTTGCCCGTAATCACTATATACACAAAAATCACATTTTTATATTTTGACGCCTTTAAAATAAAAATCACATTTTTATTTGTTCACTTTCAAATAAAAAAAATCATATTTTTATCACGCTATTTTCTATATAAAGATTTCGCCTTTTTAAATTTAAAGATTTCACCTTTTAAAAAAAAATCATCACTTTATCTCAACGTATATAAAATAAAAATCAGATTTTTATTTCGTTACATACACAAAGATGATATTTTTATATTCTCTATCCTATAAAGATTATATTTTTAATACTTTAAAAATATAAAAATCATATTTTTAATTCCACAATATAAAAGATTACATTTTTATCACTTTACAACATAAAGTAAAAATTAGTTTTAAAGTAAATAAAAAAAAACAGTTTTAAAAATAAAGAAAAATCAGTTTTAAAAATAAAAATAAAAAAAATCAGTTTTAAAATAATTAAAAAAACAGTTTTAAACATATATAAAAAAAGAAGAAAAATCTGTAAACTTACAGGGGAAACTTGCGGCTGAAGATTAGGGCAGGGGGGGTCGGGTGGTTCACGCGGTCGAAGGGGAAGAGGTACGATGGGGGAGGAGAGGGAGTTGGAGGGGAGGGGCGAGGTCTCGATGGACGGCGGCGACTCTGGGGGGGTGCGGCGCGTCCTTGGTGGGTGTCTGGGCGGTTTTGGGTATGGGGAGTCGCGGGTTCAGCGAGGAGGAGAAGGGGAGGTGGAGGAAGCGGGGGCCACGCCCTAGTGGCGGTGCGGCAGGGGGGGGTCGCGGCGGTGGTCGATGCCGCGCCTCCCTCCCGTCGATCGCTTCAATTCTTTTTTTTTTTTTTTCCTTTTCATTTTTCTGATTTGATTTCTAGGGGGGGCGGCCTGGTTAAGGAGAAAAAGGGGGTTTTTATTAATTTTTTTTTATATTTTATTATTTAATTATTTTAAATTCAAAGAAGTTGACTTTTACATACGACCTCTAAACGAGGCCCACCGCCTGTCGTCCATAGCGTTTTACCCCCATTCCGAACACAATGGGATATGTACCGCAAGTTGATTCGACTGTTTGAATTAGTTTCCGTTTAATTTGCATTTAAATCACTATATTGAATTTAAATGCGCATTTCAAATTACCGGGGTCACATACTAACTTTAAAAATTCCAGAAAAATATTTTCTAGCTTCGTATTGACGATACGGTCCTAACAAAATTAGTTTCGTCGAATTCTGAGACCGTTGGAAAAATGACCAATTTCCAGTCGATTAAAATCAACTGAAACCGGTCAAACGCGTTTTCCTTTGCCACGCTCACATATTGATTCGAAAAATTATGAAATTTGAAACCTAGCAATAATTTAACACCACGGACCCAACAAAAGTGGTTTCGTCGAAATCCGAGGTCATTTGCAAAATGTCCATTTTTAAGGGCCTGAATTCCATAGCGACTATTCAGAATTTTCAACTGGACATATCTTTTGATTCCCGCTATGAAATCTCGATTATGTGGATTCGTTGGAAAGATATTATCAATTAGATCCCATTATTTTTGGTTTCACTAAAATCCGGATTGGTTTGCACCCGGTACATTCAATTGAAGTTTGAAATCGAATTATCGAACTACCGCGCCATTTTCAATTCTATTTATAATTATATATAAATATTTATATTCTAACGACGACGTATATAATATATACGTCGAATTCTATTCAAAATAAATTGTTCGTCGATATTATTTAAAATAATCTATTTTAAATGTTCAAAATTCGCTAAAATTGCCAAAATAAAAATTTTAATCTGGCCTAGATTTTCGGGTTATTACAATCCACTATGGGGCTTTTGCAGTTTATCTATGTTTTATTTATGCTTCTTTAAATAATGTACTCAAGACAGATTATGAAAGTGTTATGTTATGTTTTTGGAAAAAGATGTAAGGCAATCATGGTGATGTTTTGAAACACGTATTTGCTTTGATGAAATAAAAGTTTGTTGTTTTTCCGCTGTTTACAAATATGTGTTCTTATATCTGTCTTGTATATCTGTGACTTATACTTATAAACCTCCACCAAAATTAGGGCATTCCCTTTGAGAGTGACCCTAACGGAGGTGGGGTGTTTCACTCGTTCTGGGTCTGAACGAAACCGGAGGCACTTTCCTCGCATATCCATCGATCTCCAAGTATGTCTGGACGATCACCAACTGTTTCCCTCATCTTGGGTGTACAGCCCAATCAAGATCATCAGATATCACCCAAACGATGTGAAGACTTCCGGTCTTCAACCACCGTCTTCATCTTCTACATCTCGTCGAATCGGTTATTCAGAATGGGTATAAACCCGACCTTTCTGAATAACCCACGTATATGATAAACAAATGTTACACAAACACAACAAACGCCTCATTCCAATTCAGAATATTCTTTTATTCACAAAATCACATTCTTAGGGAAAGGTCCCCATTAATTTTATCCAAGATAAATTCTTCTAAATTTATTCTTTAATCTTCCTTTGGATATCATTTCAAACCAAATTATGGTTTTCCAAACTAGTCGGGATTAGCGAACCACACCGAAGTGATTATTTATTTTATTTCCCAATCCCAACCTATTTATCCCATTGAGAAAACTAGTAATACTCCATATCTAACACCACGGTGCTATCGGTAAAATTAATTACCATTTCACGTTCAAATCTAATTAAAGATTTAACTATCGCTTGGGAGCAAAACTGGTGGTACTCCATTCTCGATTACCTTTTAGATTTGATAATTTAAATTATCAATTCACTTTTCAATCTAATTAAAGATTCATTAGAACTCCACTTAGTTTTAATCCTTTCAAAAATCAACCTCTTGCCTTTAACTGGGTTAAAGAACTAATGTCATCTAAAACACGATTCACGATAAACCCGAATCACATTTGATATTAATTACAAGGCTCTGAATAGAAAATATACCCGCTTATATTCAATATCAAATTCTGAAACCAACAAATATCATATTGGAAATAACGATATAAAATATATCTTTCAAATTCTCATAACAATATCTGTATAGTAACGAAATCCAACATCGAAATATTCCGAAGATAATTTCGATTCAACTCCAGTCCAATCCACGTATTAGGAATATTGATTATTTTTATAATCACTTTCAAATTCAGTTTATTTATTTCAAAAATAAATTGATTTTAATTCTAGTTCAAAACTAGTTCATTTCTACAAAAATCTATTTTTATCCTTTCAAATGTGGAATTTTTCATCCCAGTTCCTTCCAATTCACATATTATGATTTTACACAAATTATTAATATTTTTAATAATTTTATCAAGGCACGTACAGTCGATTTCCATCAACGGCCATCGAACTGCACTTACAGCGACCTTTTTCAAATTTGATTTGGACATAATTCCAAATCCAACCGTTAGATTTCAAATTTCTATTATTCATTGGAAAGCTCTTTTTGATACGAACCCAAAGGTTCCGGTTTTAGGAGAATCCGACGGTCGGATCTCCCGCAGCGTCAATTCGAAGTCAATGGTCGAAATTCACGAACTGCCACGGCGCGGCGCGTTCTATTCAGGCCACTATATATAATATATATATTATATATATTTCGTCGATTTCCTTTTTAAAACGTATTTTATAAATCGTTTTAAATTCGTTTTCAAAACCATTTCGACACTATTTCAATTTCAAATCGATTTGATTTCAATTCAATTCGAATTCATTTCAATTTTATTTAATTCGAATTCAAATTCGTTTCAATTCAATTCAAATTCTAATTCGTTTCAATTCAATTTGAATTTACCTTCTATTTAATTCAATTCGAATTCATTTCAAATTGATTCAATAAAATTTCGATTTGAATTTCAATCTAATTTAATTTGAATTTCTTTTCAAAATATTAAATTTTGAAATCACTTTTCAATATTCATTATAAAACGAATAAAATCGATATTAATATCGTTCACGACAAAATAGCGCATCTCTAATCAATACGGCTTTATATTTTTCAAAAACTTCGTTATTCTATTCAACAAATGAATATATATTCTATTCAACACATGAATCTATATTTCTTTCAACACACGACTATTTTTGTTATGCAAAATATTTTATAAAATCATGGTATCTATCGTTTGATTTTTAATTAGACTCCACCGTGAAGTAGTTCTAATTTTAATTATGATAAAGATTTAAATTTTATTGTATAAAATATTTCACTCAACACATCAATAGTTTCAACTCATGAACATCGTCAACACATGACTATTTTTATATTCAACACATGAATTTTCCTTTTATAATATTCATTATTTTCTCGATTGGAATGAGGCCCAATCAATCACCATATAATGTTAGTTATATGGGTTCCACACAACACATGTATATAATAGCAATGACAAACAATCAACCATCATCCAAAGTGCACCACACAACTGCATAAGCATCAAATATGAATAATTAACGCTTACACAGCCTGTCGACCAATCGATCGACATACAATTAAATAATTGGGATTAGTGTGCGCCAAATATCATCCCAACACCCGCGTGGGGTTTCAAATCAACAAATGCAGATTTTTATTTGTGCAGTTGGGCGATGTGTAAAATTTATCGACCCAATCAATATCAGTCAAATCAGTGTATATAAACAAATCGGCCGATTCGTTTGTAAACATTTATTTATTCACTTTCACATTAAAATTTATATTTTTAACGATAAAATATTTTTAACTATATAAATATTTTATTTCCTTTCAAAACAAGAATATTTTATTATCTATTTCACATCAACTTCACAAACAAATTTTCACGAAATATCAATCAAACAAACAAGCCATCCATGGACTGTGGATGACGGGTGTCGGGTGCTGCTAAGCACCGTCTGCATCCTAGTATATATATATAACTAGAAAAAGAAATTGAAGAGTGGGAAATTCTCACTGATAGCTATCCCAACTCCACGACACTTCAAAAGTAGGAAATCATCACTGTTCCCGCCTTTTGTCACTTTCGTTGCCCGTATTTACTACATATATAAAAATCGAATTTTTACTTCACTATTCAATATATAAAAATCGAATTTTTACTTCGCTATTCAATATATAAAAATCGAATTTTTACTTCGCTATTCAATATATAAAAATTGAATTTTTACTTCGCTATTCAATATATACAAATCTCGCTTTTTAAATATAAAGATCTCGCCTTTTTATTTCATCACTATAAAAATCACCACTTTATTTCAACGTATATATAATAAAAATCAGATTTTTATTTCGCTACACATACAAAGATGATATTTTTATATTCTCTATCCTATATATTTATAAAAATCATTTCTATATATTTATAAAAATCACTTCTATATATTTATCAAAGATCTAATTTTCTCAGCGTTTAAAAATGAAACCTTTTTGCTTTTAAAAATCAAACCTTTTTGCTTTTAAAAAACAAACCTTTCTGCTTTTAAAAATCAAACCTTTCTGCTTTTAAAAATCAAACCTTTCTGCTTTTAAAATCAAACCTTTCTTGTGAACTTTAGCGAATAAAAATATAAACTTTAACAATCTAAAAATATAGACTTTCTAATATCAAAAATCAGATTTTTCACATTAATCTAACTAATGAAATTAAATAATAAGAAATAAAAAAGGAAAAACTCACAGTAATTGGTCGAGAGGGGGGGGGGGGGGCTGCGTCGGTTAGTAGGCGAAGAGGAGGAGAAGGAGAGGCGGCATGACAGAGGGGGGGGGTTCGGGGATGGAGGGCGGTGGTCTCGGCATCGGTTGGTGCTCGGGTTTGCATTTAGGAAAGGGGGAGGGAAGGAGAAGAGGGAGCAGGAGGAAGAGGGAAAAAAGGGGAGAGGCGGAGGTCAGAACGGGGAGGGAGGATGGGCAGTGATCGCCAGGGGCGCGGCTGCGCCTTCTTCTTCTTCTTTTTATTTCGAATTCTGATTTAATCGGGGGGAGGGGGGGCAGAGGAGATAAGGGGAAGAGAGAGGAAGGATTTTATTTTATTTATTATTTAAATTTCAAAAAGCTGACTTTTACATACGACCTCTAAACGAGGCCCACCGCCTGTCGTCCATAGCGTTTCACCCCCATTCCGAACACAATGGGATATGTACCATAAGCTGATTAGAACATTTCCGTTAAAATCAACATATAACTCTATATATTGAATTTGAACGCGTATTTCAATTTACTGGGGTCACATACTAAATCTATAAATCCCAGAAAAATATTTTCTAGCTTCGTATTGACGATACGGTCCTAACAAAACATGTTTCGTCGAATTCTGAGACCGTTGGAAAAATGGCCATTTTCCAGTCGATTAAAATCAACTGAAACTGGTCAAACGCTTTTTCCTTTGCCACGCACACATATTGATTCGAAAAATTAGGAAATTTGGAATCTAGCAATAATTTGACATCATGGATCCAACAAAAGTGGTTTCGTCAAAATCCGAGGTCGTTTGCAAAATTTCCATTTTTAAGGGCCTGAATTCCATAGCGACTATTCAGAATTTTCAACTGGACATATCTTTTTATTCCCGCTATGAAATTTTGATTTTCCGGATTCATTTTAAAGATATTCTCAATTAGATTCCGTTATTTTTGGTTTCACTAAAATCCGGATTGTTTTGCACCCGGTACATTCAATTGAAGTTTGAAATCGAATTATCGAACTACCGCGCCATTTTCAATTCTATTTATAATTATATATAATTATTTATATTCTAACGACGACGTATATAATATATACGTTCGAATTCCATTCAAAATAAATTTCTCGTCGATATTATTTAAAATAATTCATTTTAAATGTTCAAAATTCGCTAAAATTGCCAATATAAAAATTTTAAACTGGCCTAGAATTTCGGTTTGTTACAATCTCCCTCACTTAAAAAATTTCATCCCCGAAAAGGAACAAAGTCGAAAGTGGTTTGATTAATCAACTCTACGTTCGGTCTGGCTTCCATTCTCCAACTTTTCAGTTTCTGAGAATTTTCAAATTCTTCAAAAATTTGGCTAACACCCGGAATTTTCGAAAAATTTAGCCATAACCTCCCCTGCACCGGGAGCCACGGGAAAATCCCGAAATTGCCATATAGGCCTTCTGATCACAAAAAGAAAAAGAAAAAGCCAAGCGGCTAGCCAATTGGCTCATAAAATCATCAGCATCCAAACGAAACAGTAAATTATATAGTAAACATGTACCTATTTGTCGGGCAAACAAATTTTATTCTCTGCTCTAGCCTTCTTGCTATGACCTGTTCAATGTAAGTACATGTATATGCAAGCAAATGCGACCAATTTCCAATACAATTCAGTATTTGATACAATTAGGCTAAATGGTTCAAAATTATTAAACAAATAAACAAACAACACAAACATCAATCAATTAGTGAATTAACGTTTCAAATTCATAATTTTGATACATATACAAAAATCATGTTTTTGATGCCAATTCACAACAATGTATTCTAGTTATATTTGTTTTGGTTCTCACACTAGTCTAATGGAAATATATAGAAATCACACCTTCGTTACTCGAAAATAAATTCTGACGATGAGTACTCAACCATCAGAATCATCTTCGGGCCACTAGAGTATGATTATATATCTATCTAGTATATTAAAACTTCGAATATACGTTCATGACGTGTATACGCGAAATCTTTATATACTCGATTGTCCAAATTCAAAATAAATAAATAATCAAATACGTATAAAGTGATTTAAATTTTCAAAACAAAATTGTTTTCACTTGAAAAATACACTCTTCACACTCGTTCTAGGATACTACTGATCCTATCTCTAACGAGTCATTCTAATTGGATATTACTAATCCAATATCTGATGAATTCTTTCGTATGGTTCTAATGTGTCTTGTTCTCGAGCTCTGTAAACCAAAGCTCTGATACCAACTGTAACGGCAAGGAATTTCGCTCGATCTGAATCGATCGTTAAACCGACAAAGACCGTTCGAAACCCCTGATCATTTTGAGAACAGGACAAATCAGAACGCAAACGGAAGGACATTTCATTGTTTATTACAAAAATTCCATCAGAATATAGGAATATACAGAATATAAATGAATAAATTACATTCGAAAATTATCAGAGATTACAATAAATTACATAGCAGCGGAAAAACAATATAAAACACAACTGAAAGTAATGCACGGATACAGAGCTTTCCGAGCATCGTTCCAGCTGTAAATCAGGATCCTGTGAATATAAATCTGCAAAACCAAAACTACTAGCTGCCCGTGTGGAAAATAGGGGCACCCAGAGTTTAGGTTAAAACAATAAAATCCAGGTCAGTCATGTGACTGGTGTGAGAACTAAAACAGTTATTAATATTGGTTTTAAAGTTAGGTAAATCAAGGGACCACGCTGTATAACACGGAATGGGTTTCCTCCCAAGAATACCAGTGCATAGAACAAACAGCGCAATGCTAAATAAAGAAAAATGAAGCTGTTATAAGACCCAGGTCCCATCACACAATGCAACGCAAGCCGGAGGATAGGGTTTACCTTATAACAGCCAAAGCATGCTTGATACGTTTAAAACAAATTATTTGATACTATTATAGGTTTATAATGTCAAAACAATTTCAATCATAAGTATCAATCATAGGCGGCATAGCTACCATCTACTATGTCGCCATACTAGGCTCTACAAATAAAACCGCAATATCACGTATGGGAAATTGGATTTCCTTCATGAGTCGAGGCAAGGGGCAAGCTCCTCTCCGCGTTCGAGACACTCTAGCAAATGTCCCAGGACCCCACTTTGATCCTTGGAATCGGCTAGGCTGGTCCTCTCTTACTTTTGAGGATTGGCAATTCCTGAACATACGTTTCCCGGTCCGTGCTGACCTATATCTGAGGCGCCTCGTATCCAACAACCACACAAGTGAAAAGTATATAAATGTCAGGGCTGGTAGGTCACTGACACCACCCTAGCTAGAAAGAAACGTCGTGCTCTCCCAACGGTCCATCTCCCGTTTTTGACTCATACCGAGGTGTGAGGCTTGCGAATTCACCTTATACACAAAGCTACGCCACACAGGCCGTGCTTTGATCATCAACCACAAGACTTTGCTTTTCAATAGAAGCCTTGATCAATTGCCACTTATGCGTGCCACACTGGCAATTCACTCCATGGGACTGATGTCCATCGATATACAACCTCTGAGCTCGTACGTCTCAGAGAAGGGAGTTAAGCAAGAGAATAAATTCTCCACCGCCAAACAGATGTATATTTGATAGAGATCAATCAACACAGAATAAAATCCAATGTTAGACACACAATCCATTTATAAGTTCGTTCTGGGTCTGAACGAAACCGGAGGCACTTTCCTCGCATATCCATCGATCTCCAAGTACGTCTGGACGATCCCCACCTGTTTCCCTCATCTAGGGTGTACAGCCCAATCAAGATCATCAGTAATCACCCAAACGATGTGAAGACTTCAGGTCTTCAACCACCGTCTTCATCTTCGAAATCTCGTCGAATCGGTTATTCAGAATGGGTATAAACCCGACCTTTCTGAATAACCCACGTATATGATAAACAGATGTTACACAAACATAACAAACGCCTCATTCCAATTCAGAATATTCTTTTATTCACGAAATCACATTCATAGGGAAAGGTCCCCATTAATTTTATCTAAGATAAATTCTTCTAAATTTATTCTTTAATCTTCCTTTGGATATCATTTCAAACCAAATTATGGATTTCCAAACTAGTCGGGATTAGCGAACCACACCGAAGAAATTATTTATTTTATTTCCCAATCCCAACCTATTTATCCCTTGGAGAAAACTGGTAATACTCCATATCTAACACCACGGTGCTATCGGTAAAATTAATTACCATTTCATGTTCAAATCTAATTAAAGATTAAACTATCGCTTTGGAGCAAATCTGGTGGTACTCCATTCTCGATTACCTTTCAGATTTGATAATCTGGTGGAACTCCACTTAGTTTTAATCCTTTCAAAAATCAACCTCTTGCCATTAACTGGGTTAAAGAACCAATGTCATCTAAAACACGATTCACGATAAACCCAAATCACATTTGATATTAATTACAAGGCTCTGAATAGAAAATATACTAGCTTATATTCAATATCAAATTCTGAAATCAACAAATATCGTATTGGAAATAACGATATAAAATATATCTTTCAAATTCTCATAACAATATCTGTATAGTCACGAAATCCAACATCGAAATATTCCGAAGATAATTTCGATTCAACTCCAGTCCAATCCACGTATTGGGAATATTGATTATTTTTATAATCACTTTCAAATTCAATTTATTTATTTCAAAAATAAATTGATTTTAATTCTAGTTCAAAACTAGTTCATTTCTACAAAAATCTATTTTTATCCTTTCAAATGTGGAATTTTTCATCCCAGTTCCTTCCAATTCACATATTATAATTTTACACAAATTATTAATATTTTTAATAATTTTATCAAGGCCCGTACAGTCGATTTCCATCAACGGCCATCGAACCGTACTTACAACGACCTTTTTCAAATTTGATTTGGACATAATTCCAATTCCAACCGTTAGATTTCAAATTTCTAATATTCATTGGAAAGCTCTTTTTGATACGAACCCAACGGTTCCAGTTTTAGGAGAATCCGACAGTGGGATCTCCCGCAGCGTCAATTCGAAGTCAATGGTCAAAATTCACGAATTGCCGCGGCGCGGCGCGTTCTATTCAGGCCATTATATATAATATATATATATATATATATATTATATATATTTCGTCGATTTCCTTTTTAAAACGTATTTTATAAATCGTTTAAAATACGTTTTCAAAACCATTTCGACACTATTTCAATTTCAAATCGATTTGATTTCAATTCAATTCGAATTCATTTCAATTTTATTTAATTCGAATTCGAATTCGTTTCAATTCAATTCAAATGCTAATTCGTTTCGTTTCAATTCAATTTGAATTTACCTTCTATTTAATTCAATTCGAATTCATTTCAAATTGATTCAATAAAATTTCAATTTGAATTTTAGTCTAATTTAATTTGAATTTCTTTTCAAAATATTTAATTTTGAAATCACTTTTCAATATTCATTATAAAACGAATAAAATCGATATAAATATCGTTCACGACAAAATAGCGCGTCTCTAATCAACACGGCTTTATATTTTTCAAAAACTTCGTTATTCTATTCAACAAATGAATATATATTCTATTCAACACATGAATCTATATTTCTTTCAACACACGACTATTTTTGTTATGCAAAATATTTTATAAAATCATGGTATCTATCGTTTGATTTTTAATTAGACTCCACCGTGAAGTAGTTCTAATTTTAAATATGATAAAGATTTAAATTTTATTGTATAAAATATTTCACTCAACACATCAATAGTTTCAACTCATGAACATCGTCAACACATGACTATTTTTGTATTCAACACATGAATTTTCCTTTTATAATATTCATTATTTTCCCGATTGGAATGAGGCCCAATCAATCACCATATAATGTTAGTTATATGGGTTCCACACAACACATGTATATAATAGAAATGAAAAACAATCAACCTTCATCCAAAGTGCACCACACAACTGCATAAGCATCAAATATGAATAATTAACGCTTACACAGACTGTCGCCCAATCGATCGACCAATCGATCGACATACAATTAAATAATTGGGATTAGTGTGCGCCAAATATCATCCCAACACCCGTGTGGGGTTTCAAATCAACAAACGCAGATTTTTATTTGTGCAGTTGGGCGATGTGTAAAATTTATCGACCCAATCAGTATCAGTCAAATCAGTGTATATAAACAAATCGGCCGATTCGTTTATAAATATTTATTTATTCACTTTCACGTTAAAAATTATATTTTTAACGATAAAATATTTTTAACTATATAAATATTTTATTTCCTTTCAACACAAGAATATTTTATTATCTATTTCACATCAACTTCACAAAAAAAATTCACGACATATCAATCAAACAAACAAGCCATCCATGGTCTGTGGATGACGGGTGTCGGGTGCTGCTAAGCACCGTCTGCATCCTAGTGTATATATATATATATATAACTAGAAAAAGAAATTGAAGAGTGAGAAATTCTCACCGATAGCTATCCCAACTCCACGACACTTCAAAAGTTGGAAATCATCACTGTTCCCGCCTTTTGTCACTTTCGTTGCCCGTATTCACTACATATATAAAAATCGAATTTTTACTTCGCTATACAATACATAAAAATCGAATTTTTACTTCGCTATTCAATATATAAAAATCGAATTTTTACTTCGCTATTCAATATATAAAAATTGAATTTTTACTTCGCTATTCAATATATAAAATTCGAATTTTTACTTCGCTATTCAATATATAAAAATCAAATTTTTACTTCGCTATTCAATATATAAAAATCGAATTTTTACTTCGCTATTCAATATATAAAAATCGAATTTTTTACTTCGCTATTCAATATATTAAAATCTCACCTTTTTAAATATAAAGATTTCGCCTTTTTATTTCATCACTATAAAAATCACCACTTTATTTCAACGTATATATAATAAAAATCAGATTTTTATTTCGCTACATATACAAAGATGATATTTTTATATTCTCTATCCTATATATTTATAAAAATCACTTCTATATATTTATAAAAATCACTTCTATATATTTATCAAAGATCTAAACTTCTCAGCGTTTAAAAATGAAACCTTTTTGCTTTTAAAAATCAAACCTTTTTGCTTTTAAAAATCAAACCTTTCTGCTTTTAAAAATCAAACCCTTCTGCTTTTAAAAATCAAACCTTTCTTATGAACTTTAGCGAATAAAAATATAAACTTTAACAATCTAAAAATATAAAATTTCTAATATCATAAATCAGATTTTTCACATTAATCTAACTAAAGAAATTAAATAATAAGAAATAAAAAAGGAAAAACTCACAGTAATTGGTCGAGAGGGGGGGGGGGGGGGCTGCGTCGGTTAGCAGGCGAAGAGGAGGAGAAGGAGAGGCGGCATGACATAAGGAGGTTTCGGGGATGGAGGGCGGTGGTCTCGGCGTCGGTTGGGGCTCGGTTTGCATTCAGGAAAGTGGGAGGGAAGGAGAAGAGGGAGCAAAAGGAAGAGGGAAGAAGAAGGGGAGAGGCGGAGGTCGGGGGCAATCGCCAGGGGCGCGGCTGCGGCTGCGCCTTTTTTTTTTTTTTTATATATTTCGAATTCTGATTTAATCGGGGGGGGGGGGGGGGCAGAGGAGATAAGGGGAAGAGAGAGGAAGGATTTTATTTTATTTTAATTTATTTATTATTTAAATTTCAAAAAGTTGACTTTTACATACGACCTCTAAAGGAGGCCCACCGCCTGTCGTCCATAGCGTTTCACCCCCATTCCGAACACAATGGGATATGTACCGTAAGCTGGTTCGAACATATCGATCAGTTTCCGTTAAAATCAACATATAACTCTATATATTGAATTTGAACGCGCATATCAATTACTGGGGTCACACACTAAATCTATAAATCCCAGAAAAATATTTTCCAGCTTCGTATTGAAGATACGGTCCTAACAAAACTTGTTTCGTCGAATTCTGAGACCGTTGGAAAAATGGCCATTTTCCAGTCGATTAAAATCAACTAAAACTGGTCAAACGCGTTTTCCTTTGCCACGCTCACATATTGATTCTAAAAATTATGAAATTTGGAATCTAGCAATAATTTGACATCACGGATCCAACAAAAGTGGTTTCGTCGAAATCCGAGGTCGTTTGCAAAATTTCCATTTTTAAGGGCCTGAATTCCATAGCGACTATTCAGAATTTTCAACTGGACATATCTTTTGATTTCCGCTATGAAATTTTGATTTTCCAGATTCATTGGAAAGATATTCTCAATTAGATTCCGTTATTTTTGGTTTCACTAAAATTCGGATTATTTTACACCCGGTACATTCAATTGAAGTTTAAAATCGAATTATCGAACTACCGCGCCATTTTCAATTCTATTTATAATTATATATAATTATTTATATTCTAACGACGACGTATATAATATATACATTCGAATTCCATTCAAAATAAATTTCTCATCGATATTATTTAAAATAATTCATTTTAAATGTTCAAAATTCGCTAAAATTGCCAAAATAAAAATTTTAAACTGGCCTAGATTTTCGGGTTGTTACAACTGGGCTTCTTACTGACCTCAGGATTATCAGTTTCAGACACACCTTTATCACTAGAACTGACTTCCTCTTTGTAACGCAACATACCTTTCTTTTCGAGATCCTCATACTAGTAAGCCATGTATATCATTTCTGAAAAAGGAAGCTTCACATGGCCCATTACACTATTCTGGTATTTTCTTTGCAGGCCATGAATAAACCTCATATTCTTCCTCTTTGGATTTTGAATTAGATGAGGGGCAAAGTGAGAAAGTTCGTTGAATTACTTGTGATATTCTGGGATGGTCATATCTCCTTGTATCAATAAGAGAATTCATCACATAGTAGCTCAGTTGCTTCAGGAGGAGTAAATATTTCTAGGAAAATATCTTTGAACCTATCCCAGGTGATATCACCTTCTGGATTATCCTTGATGATTGTTTCCCACCAGATTAAAGATTCTTCTTTGAGTGCCCAAGATGCCACTAATCTTTTCTGATCATCCCTCAACTGGATACGTTCAAAAATAAGCTCTCGAGCATAGCGTGATAGCTGAGTGAATTTGTTGAGGTAGTCTTGGATAGAGAGGTCTCCTTGCTGGAGATTAGCAAACTGATCACGCATCCGCTCTAAGGCCTGCTCAGGGATGAACTTCCCCTTGAACATGGTCTTGAATTCCTCCCATGTCCTAGCAGTACCCTCCTCATCTTCGGAGGTGATGGCATCCCACCACAACTCGTCCTCCTCCTGTAAGAGCCAAATGCCTAGACGTGCCTTGTTGTGGGTCCCCAGTTCCATACCCCTAAAAATCTTCTCACAAGTCATCAACCATGCAATAGCCTCTATCACGGTACTAATGCCAGAAAAGGGTTTGCCTCCCAGGTTCCTGTATCTCTTTGCTTCTCTGTCAAGCTCGAAGTCCTGGGGTGCTGGTGGCTGAATCATAGGACCCTCCTCTGCTACGGGGATATTCCCCCGTCCTACAGCTCTGTCTGCTCAGCCTCCTCTAGCTGCAGCTGCTCGTGTAGCCATCAGATAAAGTACTGTATAAGCAAGAAAAGAGTCAAGCCCACAGAAATGATAACTTTCATATATGACAAAGCAGGAGAACATAAGGAAAGTGAGACAACCCGAAGTTCCCCGGTAAGGAAAGCCCGGATAGAATTGAGAACAAGCCACACATGAACGCAGACGAAAGAACATTTCATTGTGTATTACAACAATTCCATCAGAACACAAGAATATACAGATTATAAATGAATAAATATTACATAGAAATAACAGAGATTTAAATTACATTTAAATACATCGCAGCGGAAATAATACAAAACACAACTAGAAGGAGATATACAGATACAAAGCTTTCCGGATATCGTTCCAGCTGTAAGTCAGGATCCTGTGAATATAAATCTGCAAAACCAAAACTACTTGCTGCCTATGTCAAAATAAGGGCACCCAGAGTTTAGGTTAAAACAATAAACTTCAGGTCAGTCATGGGACTGGTGTGAGAACTAAAACAATTATTAATCTTTATTTTAAAGTTAGGTAAATCAAGGAACCACGCCGTATAACACGGAATGGGTTTCCTCCCAAGAATACCAGTGCATAAAACAAATAGCACAATGATAAATAAAGAAAAATGAAGCTATTATAAGACCTAGGTCCCATCACACAATGCAACGCAAGCCGGAGGATAGGGTTTTTACCTTATAATAGCCAAGAATGATTGATACGTTTAAAACAAATCATTTGATACTATTATAAGTGCATAGTGTATAAAACAACTTCAAATCCTAAGTATCAATCATAGGCGGCATAAGCGCCCCATCCCACTATGTCGCCATATTAGGCTCTAAAAATAAAACCGAAGAATCATATATTTGGAAATTGGATTTCCGTCTGTGAACCGAGGCCAGGGATCGTCCTCAACTAATTCGAGACAATCTAGGCAAGCGCGCAGGCAAGCCTTAGATCGTCAGGGCCGGTCCACCGATGTGGATTATTATGCCTGAACAATACGTCTCTCCGCCCTATGGGGCGTAAATGATCCAACTAATGACACCATCGGACCCAGATCGTCCAATCAAACCGAGGCGCCTCGCACCAGCAACAACCACATAAGTCAAACTCGTCAGGGCGTTTAAAACCACTGACGCCACTTCTAGCTAGAAAGAAACGCATGTCCTCCCTGAGGTCCTTCTCCCATTTCTGGTTCACAACCGGGGTGTGAGGCTCGCGAATCAACGCTACACAAAGCTATGCCACACAGGCCGTGCTTTGATCATTACCCACAAGACTCTACTTCTCAACAGAAGCCTTGATCATATTGCCACCTAGGCATGCCATACAGGCAATTCACTCTATGCGTTTGATATCCATCAGTATATAACCCCTGAGCTCGTACGTCTCAGAGAAGGGCGTTAAGCAAGAGAATAAATTCTCCGCCGCCAAACAGATATATATTTAATAGAAATCAATCACACAGACTGAAATCCAATGTCAGACTCCATTTACAAGTTCGTTCTGGGTCTAAACGAAACCGGAGGCACCTAGTACCCCGCATATCCATCGATCTCCAAATACGTCTGGACGATCACTAACTGATTCCATCCTCTTGGGTGTACGGCCCAATCAAGATCATCAGTAATTATCCAAACGATGTGAAGACCTCCGGTCTTCAACCACCGTCTTCATCTTCGACACCACGTCGAATTAGTTATTCAGAATGGGTTAAACCCGGTCTTACTGAATAACTCGCGTATATAATAAACAAGTATTACACAAACACAACATACGCCTCATTCCAATTCAGAATATTCTTTTATTCAAATATTATTACAGTTTGGGAAAGGTTCCCATTAATTTTATCAAAGATAAATTCTTTAAATTTATTCTTTAGTCTTCTTTTGAATATCAATTCAAACTAGTCGGATTAGCAGACCACACTGAAGTAATCACTTATTTTATTTCCAAATCACCACCTATTCATCCCATGAAGTAAAACTGGTCATACTCCATATCTACCACCACAGTGTTATCGGTAAATTCAATTACCATTTCACGTTCAAATCTAATTAATGATGTAACTATCGCCTGGAGTAAAACTGGTGATACTCCATTCTCGATCCTTTCAATCTAATTAAAGATTCATTAAAACTCCACTTAGTTTTAATCTTTAACCGGGTTAAAGTATCAGTGTCATTTAAAACACTGTTCACGACAAACCCAAATCACATTTGATATTAAATACAAGGCTTTGAATAAAAAATATATCGGCTTATATTCAATATCAAATTCTACAACCAACAAATATCGCATTGGAAATAACGATATAAATATATCTTTCAAATTTCCATAACGATATCTGTATAATCATGAAATCCAACATCGAAATATTCCAAAGACAATTTCGATTCAAATCCATTCCAATTCAATTATTTGAAATTCTGGTTACTTTAAAAACCCTTTTCAAATTCCGTTTATTTATTTAAAAATAAATGAAAGTATCATTCAAGTTCATAACTAGTTCATTTTGATAAAAATCTATTTTTGTCTTTTCAAATATGGAGTTTTTATCCTAATTCTTCCCAAATCATTTCTTATGATTTTACACAAATTATTACTATTTTTAATAATTTTATCAAGGCCCGTACAGTCGATTTCCATCAACGGCCATCGAACTGCACTTACAGCGACCTTTTCCAAATTTGATTTGGACATAATTCCAAATTCAACTGTTAGATTTCTAATTTCTAATATTCGTTAGAAACCACTTTTCGATACGAACCCAACGGTTCCAGTTTTAGGAGAATCCGACGGTCGGATCTCCCGTAATATCCGTTCGAAGTCAATGGTCAAAATTCGCGAACTGCCGCGGCGCGGCGCGTTCTATTCAGGTCATTATATAATATATATAATATATACTTTGTTGATTTCCCTTTTAAAACGTATTTCTATAATTCGTGTTAAATTCGTTTTCAAAACGATTTCAACTTCATTTCTAATTCAAATCAAAATTGAATTTTTCCTTATAAATTCGTTTTAAATTCATTTCAAATTGATTTCAATTCAAATTGATTTCTAATTCAATTTCAGTTCGTTTCCAATTCAATTCAATTTCAATACGAATTCATTTCTATTCAATTTCAATTTGAATTCAATTCTATTCAATTTCAATTTGAATTCATTTCTATTCAATTTCAATTTGAATTCATTTCTACTCAGTTTCAATTTGAATTGATTTCTATTCAATTTCAATTTGAATTTAATTCAATTCGAATTTCAATTCTTTTCAAAATACCAGATTCTGAAATCACTTTCGATATTCATTATAAAATGAATAAAATCGATATAAATATCAATCACGTCAAAATGGCGTCAATCTAATCAACACGGCTTCATATACTTCTATTTTCAAATATTCTATTTCAAATATTTCTATTCAAAATATTTCTATTCAAAATATTTCTATTTCAAAAATTTCTGTTCAAAAATTTCTTTTCAAATATTTCTATTCAAATATTTTATTTCAAATATTTCTATTTCAAAAACTGGAATGAGTCCCAATCAACTACCATATAATGTTAATTATATGGATTTTCTACCACACGTATATAACAGCAACAATAAATCATCAACCATCATCCAAAGTGCGTTCTACACTGTATAAGCATCAAATATAAGTATTTAACGCCTATAACAGTCTGTCAATCAATCGATCGACATACAACTAACTATTGGGATAAGTGTATGTCATATATCACCCTAATACCCGTGTGGGGTTTTCAAACAATCAAACAGCGATTTAATTTATGTAGTTGGGCGATGTGTAAAATTTATCGTCCCAATTAATATCAGTCAAATGTGTGTATATAAACAAATCTCCGATTTATTTATAATTATTTATTTTAAATACACGTTAAAAATTCTATTTTTAACTATAAAATATTTTCCACTATAAAATATTTTATTTCATTTCACATCACACAATCTACTACACATCAAAATCAAATAAACAAGCATACAAGCCGTCCATGGTCTGTGGACGATGGGTGTCGGGTGCTACTAAACACCGTCTGCATCATAGTATATATTTTAACTAGAAAAACAAAATTAAAAGGTGAGAAGTTCTCACCGACGGTTCCACTCCGCCGTGCTTTGCTGCTGAACTGCTGAACCTTCTGATTCCGTTTGAAATTCCAATGCAGTCCCTTTCACGCTGTTTATAATAAAAATTATTTTTTTATCACTTCATTTCTATAAATAGAAATCATATTTTTATAATCAACCTATATTGATAAAAATACTATTTTTATATAGCTACTATATAGATAAAAATTCAATTTTTATATCTTTATTCATATAATAAAGATCAAATCTTTACTATCTATATAAAATAAAAATCATATTTCTATACTTTCTATATTATAAAAATCATATCTTTACATTGCTACTACTATAAAGATCACATCTTTATTACTCTACAATATATAAAATCATATTTTTATTCTTCTAAAAATATAAAAATCATATTTTTAATATTTCTACTTTAAAAAATTATATTTTTAATCTTCATATACAATAAAAATCTCATCTTTTCATTATAAAAAATAATTTCTTATTAATGCTATAATATATAAAAACTGAAAGCAAGCAATGTATTTACAGTAAAAACTGAGGTTAAAATGAAATAAAAAGGAGAGGCTTACTGGTTTCGTCGTTCGGAGGAGAGAGCGGGAGGCGATGGTTTCACAGGCGCGGACCGAGGAGGAGGGACCGAGGCCATCAGCGGTGGTACCAGGGAGGTGGAGGGCGGCTTCAGGTGGTTTGGGGGTGCTTGCAGATTAACGTAGAAAGAGGAGGGGGCTCGCGATGGGGGTGTCGGGTTCGTAGAGGAGAGGGAGGAGAGAGAAGCGATCGTGGGGTGGAGTAGGTGGAGAGGTGGAGAGGGCGACGGCGGCTGATTGGGGGAGGGGGGCAATCGATTTAGGTTCCCCCCCCCTTTTTTTAATCTGAACGGGGGGGGGGGGGGGGGAGAGGAATAGAGGGGGGGTTATATATAATCAATTTAATTTAATTTTGAAAAAAAAATGTTGACTTTTTATTCAAACTCGAAACGAGACCCACCGTCTGTCGTTCATAGCTAATTACCCCCATTCCTAACACAATGGGATATGTATCGTAAGCTGATTCGATCGTTTCAATCGGTTTTCGTCAAAATCAACATATACTATGTATTGAATTTGAACACGCCTTTCAATTTACCGGGGTTACATACTAACTCGAAAAATTCCAGAAAAATATTTTCTAGCTTTATATTGACGATCCGGTCCTAACAAAACTAATTTCATCGAATTCTGAGACTGTTAGAAAAATGGCAAATTTCAGGTCGATCGAATTTGACAAAACACATTTTCCTTTGCCACGCGCACATATTGATACGAAAAATTATGAAAATTGGAATCTAGCAATAACCTGACATGACGGCTCCAACAAAATTGGTTTCGTCGAAATCCGAGGTTATTTGCAAAATGACTAATTTTAAGGGCCAGAATTCCATAGCGACTATTCTGAAAATTCATTTGGACATAACTTTTGATTCCCGCTATGAAATTTCAATTTTTCGGATTCATTGGAAAGATATTCTCAATTAGATTCTATTATTTTTGGTTTTGCTAAAATCCGGTTTATTTTGCATTCGGTATGTTCAATTGAAATTTGAAATCGAATTATTGAACTACCGCGCCATTTTCAATTCCTTTTATAATTATAAATAAATATTTATATTCTAACAACGACGTATATAAATATGTACGTTCTAATTCTATTCAAAATAAATTTTTCGTCGATATTATTTAAAATAATCCATTTTAAATATTCTAAATTCACTAAAATTGCCAAAATAAAAATTTTAAATTGGCTCTGATTTCCAGGTTATTACAATCTCCACCACTTAAAACTTTTCATCCCCGAAAAGGAACGAAGCCGAAAGTTGTTTAACTAATCAACTCAACTTTCATTATTTTCATTACGGCTTAAGTTCTTCAAATTTTTAGTTTCTAAGAACCTTTCAAATTTTTCAAAAATTTGGCTAACACCCTAATTTTGCGAAAAATTTCGCCATAGCCTCCCCTGCACCGGGAGCACCGGGAAAATCCCGAAATCGCCATACAGGCCTTCTGATCTCAAAAAGAAAAAGAAAAAGCCAAGAGGCTTGCCAATCAGCTCATAAAATCATCATCACCTAAACAAAACAGTAAATTATGGTAAACATGTACCTATTTGTCGGGCAAACAATTTTATTTCTCTGCTCTAGCCTCCTTGCTATGACCTGTTCAATGTAAGTACATGCATATGCAAGCAAATGCGACTAATTTTCAAACAATTCACTATTTGACACAATTTGGCTTAATGGTTCAACTTTTAACTAATCATCCAATAATCAAACAACACAATCAACAATCAATTAGTGAATTATCATTTCAAATTCATAATTTTGATATATAGTCAAAAATCACATTTTTGATGCCAAATCACAACAATAAGCCCTATCTAATTTTGGTTCTCATACCATTCAATTCAAAATATATAGAAATCTCACTTTCAAAACTCGAAAATAAATACTGGTGATGGTATACTTCATCATCAGGACAATGTCCGGGCGACTAGAGTGTGGTTCTATATCTATCCAGTATATTAAAACTTCAAATACACGTGGATCAGACGTATATGCAAAATCTTTATATGCCGGACTGTCCAAATTCAATACAAAATAAATACTCAAATACGAATAATTGGTTTAAATTTTCAAAACAAAATTCGTTTTCACTTTAAAGATATACTCTTCACACCCGTTCTAGGATACTACTGATCCCATCTCCAACGAGTCATTCTTATTGGATATTACTAATCCAATCTCTGATGAATTCCTTCGTTTGGTTCTAATGTATCTTGTTCTCTGAGCTTTGTAAATCAAAGCTCTGATACCACGATGAGACGACCCGAACTTCCCCGGTAAGGAAAGCCCGGATAGAATTGAGAACAAGCCACACATGAACGAAGACGGAAGAACATTTCATTGTGTATTACAACAATTTCATCAGAACACAAGAATATACAGAGTATAAATGAATAAACATTACACAGAAATGACAGAGAATTAAATTACATTTAAATACATCGCAGCGGAAATAATACAAAACACGACTGGAAGGAGATATACGGATACAAAGCTTTCTGGATATCGTTCCAGCTGTAAGTCAGGATCCTGGGAATATAAATCTGCAAAACCAAAACTATTAGTTGCCCATGTCAAAATAAGGGAACCCAGAGTTTAGGTTAAAAGAATAAACTTCAGGTCAGTCATGGGGCTGGTGTGAGAACTAAAACAGTTATTAATCTTTATTTTAAAGTTAGGTAAATCAAGGGACCACGCCGTATAACAAGGAACGGGTTTCCTCCCAAGAATACCAGTGCATAAAACAAACAGCGCAGTGCTAAATAAAGAAAAATGAAGCTATTATAAGACCCAGGTCCCATCACACAATGCAACGCAAGCCGGAGGATAGGGTTTTTACCTTATAATAGCCAAGAATGCTTGATACGTTTAAAACAAATCATTTGATACTATTATAAGTGCATAGTGTATAAAACAACTTCAAATCATAAGTATCAATCATAGACCGCATAAGCGCCCCATCCCACTATGTCGCCATACTAGGCTCTACAAATAAAACCGCAGAATCACGTATTTGGAAATTGGATTTCCGTCTGTGAACCGAGGCCAGGGATCGTCCTCAACCGATTCGAGACAATCTTGCCCATGTCTCAGGCAAGCGCGCAGGAAAGCCTTGGATCGTCAAGGCCGGTCCACCGATGTGGATTATTATGCCTGAACAATACGTCTCTCCGCCCTATGGGGCGTAAATGATCCAACAAATGACTCCATCGGACCCGGATCGTCCGATCAAACCGAGGTGCCTTGCAACAGCAACAACCACATAAGTCAAACTCGTTAGGGCGTGCAAGCCACTTATAGCTAGAAAGAAACGCATGTCCTCCCTGAGGTCCTTCTCCCGTTTCTGGTTCACAACCGCGGTGTGAGGCTCGCGAATCAACGCTACACAAAGCTATGCCACACAGGCCGTGCTTTGATCATCACCCACAAGACTCTGCTTTTCAACAGAAGACTTGATCATATTGCCACCTAGGCATGCTACACAGGCAATTCAGTCTATGCGTTTGATATCCATCAGTATATACAAACCCTGAGCTGGTACGTCTCAGAGAAGGGCGTTAAGCAAGAGAATAAATTCTCCACCGCTAAACAGATATATATATTTAGTAGAAATCAATCACACAGACTGAAATCCACTGTCAGACACACAGTCCATTTACAAGTTCGTTCTGGGTCTAAACGAAACCGGAGGCACCTAGTACCCCGCATATCCATCGATCTCCAAGTACGTCTGGACGATCACTAACTGATTCCATCCTCTTGGGTGTACGGCCCAATCAAGATCATCAGTAATTATCCAAATGACATGAAGACCTCCGGTCTTCAACCACCGTCTTCATCTTCGATGCCACGTCGAATTAATATTCAGAATGTGTTAAACTCGGTCTTACTGAATAACTCGCATATATAATAAACAAGTGTTACACAAACACAACATACGCCTCATTCCAATTCAGAATATTCTTTTATTCAAATATTCTTACACTTTGGGAAAGGTTCCCATTAATTTTATCAAAGATAAATTCTTTAAATTTATTCTTTAATCTTCTTTTGAATATCAATTCAAACTAGTCGGGATTAGCGGACCACACCGAAGTAATCACTTATTTTATTTCCAAATCCCCACCTATTTATCCCATGAAGTAAAACTGGTCATACTTCATATCTACCACCACAGTGTTATCGGTAAATTCAATTACCATTTCACGTTCAAATCTAATTAAAGATTTAACTATCGCCTGGAGTAAAACTGGTGATACTCCATTCTCGATCCTTTCAATCTAATTAAAGATTCATTAAAACTCCACTTAGTTTTAATCTTTAACCGAGTTAAAGAATCAGTGTCATTTAAAACACTGTTCACGACAAACCCGAATCACATTTGATATTCAATACAAGGCTCTGAATAGAAAATATATTGGCTTATATTCAATATCAAATTCTACAACCAACAAATATCGTATTGGAAATAATGATATAAATGTATCTTTCAAATTTCCATAACAATATCTGTATAATCACGAAATCCAACATCGAAATATTCCAAAGACAATTTCGATTCAAATCCATTCCAATTCATTTATTGGAAATTCTGGTTACTTCTAAAACACTTTTCAGATTCAATTTATTTATTTGAAAATAAATAGAAGTACCATTCTAGTTCAAAACTAGTTCATTTTGATAAAAATCTATTTTTGTCTTTTCAAATATGGAGTTTTTCATCCCAATTCTTCCCAAATCATTTCTTATAATTTTACACAAATTATTACTATTTTTAATAATTTTATCAAGGCCCGTACAGTCGATTTCCATCAACGGCCATCGAACTGCACTTACAGTGACCTTTTCCAAATTTGATTTGAATATAATTCCAAATCCAACCGTTAGATTTCTAATTTCTAATATTCGTTAGAAAGCTCTTTTCGATACGAACCCAACGACACTGGTTTTAGGAGAATCCGACGGTCGGATCTCCCGTAATATCCGTTCGAAGTCAATGGTTGAAATTCGCGAACGGCCGCGGCGCGGCACGTTCTATTCGGGTCATTATACTATATATATAATATATACTTCGTCGATTTCCCTTTTAAAACGTATTTCTATAATTCGTTTTCAATTCGTTTTCAAAACGATTTCAACTTCATTTCTAATTCAAATCAAAATTGAATTTTTCCTTATAAATTCGTTTTAAATTCATTTCAAATTGATTTCAATTCAAATTGATTTCTAATTCAATTTCAATTTGTTTTCAATTAAATTCAATTTCAATACGAATTCATTTCTATTCAATTTCAATTCGAATTCAATTCTGTTTAATTTCAATTTGAATTCATTTCTATTCAATTTCAATTTGAATTCATTTCTATTCAATTTCAATTTGAATTCATTTCTATTCAATTTCAATTTGAATTTATGTCAATTCGAATTTCAATTCTTTTCAAAATACCAGATTTTGAAATCACTTTCGATATTCATTATAAAATGAATACAATCGATATAAATATCGTTCATTTCAAAATGGCGTCAATCTAATCAACACGGCTTCATATACTTCTATTTTCAAATATTCTATTTCAAATATTTCTATTCAAAATATTTCTATTCAAAATATTTCTATTTCAAAAATTTCTATTCAAAAATTTCTTTTCAAATATTTTATTTCAAATATTTCTATTCAAATATTTTATTTCAAATATTTCTATTCAAATATTTTATTTCAAATATTTCTATTCAAATATTTTATTTCAAATATTTCTATTCAAATATTTTATTTCAAATATTTCTATTTCAAAAACTTGAATGAGTCCCAATCAATTACCATATACTGTTAATTATATGGATTTTCTACCACACGTATATAACAGCAACGATAAATCATCAGCCATCAACCAAAGTGCGTTCTACACTATATAAGCATCAAATATAAATATTTAACGCTTATAACAGTATGTCAATCAATCAATCGACGTACAACTAACTATTGGGATCAGTATATGTCATATATCACCCCAGCACCCGTGTGGGGTTTTCAAACAATCAAACACCGATTTTATTTATGCAGTTGGGCGATGTGTAAGATTTATCGTCCCAATTAATATCAGTCAAATGTGTGTATATAAACAAATCTCTGATTTGTTTATTAATATATATTTTAAATACACGTTAAAAAATCTATTTTTAACTATAAAATATTTTCCACTATAAAATATTTTATTTCATTTCACATCACATCACACAATCAACTACACATCAAAATCAAACAAACAAGCATACAAGCCGCTCATGGTCTGTGGACGACGGGTGTCGGGTGCTACTAAACACCGTCTGCATCCTAGTATATATTTTAACTAGAAAAAGAAAATTAAAAGGTGAGATGTTCTCACCGAGGGTTCCACTCCGCCGTGCTTTGCTGTTGAACTGCTGAACCTTCTGAATCCGTTTGAAATTCCAAAGCAGTCCCTTTCATGCTGTTTGTACTAAAAATTATATTTTTATCACTTCATTTCTATAAATAGAAATCATATTTTTATAATCAACCTATATTGATAAAAATTCTATTTTTATATCGCTACTATATAGATAAAAATTCTATTTTTATATCGTTATTCATATAATAAAGATCAAATCTTTACTATCAATATAAAATAAAAATCATATTTCTATACTTTCTATATTATAAAAATCATATCTTTACATTGCTACTACTATAAAGATCACATCTTTATTACTCTACAATATATAAAATCATATTTTTATTCTTCTAAAAATATAAAAATCATATTTTTAATATTTCTACTTTAAAAAATTATATTTTTAATCTTCATATACAATAAAAATCTCATCTTTTCATTATAAAAAATCATTTCTTATTAATGCTATAATATATAAAAACTGAAAGCAAGCAATGTATTTACAGTAAAAACTGAAGTTAAAATAAAATAAAAAGGAGAGGCTTACTGGTTTCGTCGTTTGGAGGAGAGAGCGGGACGCGAGGGGTTCACAGGCGTGGATCGAGGAAGTGGGACCGAGGCCATCGGCGGTGGTGCCAGGGAGGGGGAGGGCGGCTTCAGGTGGTTTGGGGGTGCTTGCGGATTAACGCATAAAGAGGAGGGGGCTCGCGATGGGGGTGTCGGAATCGTAGAGGAGAGGGAGGAGAGAGAAGCGATCGTGGGGAGGAGGAGGTGGAGCGGTGGAGAGGGCGACGACGGCTGATTGGGGGGGGGGGGGGCGCGATCGATTTAGGTTCCCCCCTTTTTTTTCTCAACGGGGGAGAGAGGAATAGAGGGGGGGGTTATATGTAATTAATTTAATTTAATTTAATTTTCAATAAAAATGTTAACTTTTTATTCAAACTCGAAACAAGACCCACCGCCTATCGTTCATAGCAGATTACCCCCATTCCGAACACAATGGGATATGTATCGTAAGCTGATTCGATTGTTTCGATCAGTTTTCGTCAAAATCAACATATAATTCTATATATTGAATTTGAACACGCCTTTCAATTTACCGGGGTCACATACTAACTCGAAAAATTCCAGAATTTTTTTTTCTAGCTTCGTATTGACGATCCGGTCCTAACAAAACTAATTTCATCGAATTCTGAGACCGTTAGAAAAATGGCCAATTTCAGGTCGATCGAAATTGACAAAACACATTTTCCTTTGCCATGCTCACATATTGATTCGAATAATTATGAAAATTGGAATTTAGCAATAACCTGACATCACGGCTTCAAAAAAAGTGGTTTCGTCGAAATCCGAGGTCGTTTGCAAAATGGCTAATTTTAAGGGCCAGAATTCCATAGCGACTATTCTGAAAATTCATTTGGACATAACTTTTGATTCCCGCTATGAAATTTCAATTTTTCGGATTCATTGGAAAGATATTCTCAATTAGATTCTATTATTTTTTGTTTCGCTAAAATCCGGTTTATTTTACATCTGGTATGTTCAATTGAAATTTGAAATCGAATTATCGAACTACTGCGCCATTTTCAATTCCTTTTATAATTATAAATAACTATTTATATTCAAACGACGACGTATATAAATATATACATTCTAATTCTATTCAAAATAAATTTTTCGTCGATATTATTTAAAATAATCCATTTTAAATATTCTAAATTCACTAAAATTGCCAAAAAAAAAAAAATTGCCTCTGATTTCCGGGTTATTACAGAAAGATAATGATGTACTGATCAAATTGTTTTGCTATTCTTCTTAGCTCATTCTAGGATATCACTAATCCTATCTCTAATGAGCCACTTGCCTTAGCACACTACGGTTTCTATTCTGACGAGGTGTTTAATGTGTTAGATTCTGGAACTAAGGTTAACCAAAGCTCTAATACCAACTGTGACGATCCCAAAATCCGTGTGACGGTATTAAGGATAATCATTGGAATATAACGCATCAATCATCACAGCTGGGTACAGATAATAACAAAAACAATAAATAGAATAATTTTACATAGATATGACAGTGGAATCATAATATGTAACAACATCAGAATAGCACAACGTAGGATATAACTTAATAAGTAAAAGGGGAATGATCATTCACCATCGCCATAGGCGGAATATATACATATAGTGAGACATAATAAGTGTATCAGTCTACATCGCCGGAGGCAGTACATATACATACGATAATAAATACTGGAAGTAAAACAGTCTGCATCGCCATAGGTGGAATCATATACATAATATAGGCGGAAAGTCAATAGCCAAAATACAAATCTAATCCATCGCCATTAAGCCAAAATTGCACTCCGTACTGCAGTGCCAAGCCAAAACAACCTGTCATCTGTGAACTTGGCTTCCCGTGTGAAAATTAGGGCACCCGAGTTTGCAAAGTGAAACAAACAATGAGTCAGTCATGGGGACTGGTATGAGAAATCTACTTAACTGGTTAAACAACAGTAATATAGCAAATCATAGGACCACACCACTTTCGCGGAACGGGTTTACTCCAGTGATTGCTGGTGCGTTTAAAACAAAGTAAATTCTTTAAAACAACGCAATGCTTTTAAAAAGAATGTAGCCGTTATAAGACTCAAGTCCCATCATATAATGCAACGCAAACCGGAGGATAGAGTTTTACCTTATAATGGCCAAATATGCTTAATACGTGTAAAGCAAAATCATTTGATATTATTACTAGTACATATATGTTTCAAAAACGAACATCATCATAAATATCAATCATATGCGGCATAGCTACCATATACTATGTCGCCATACTAGTTCTAAAATCAAATCCATTATTTCATATTGGAAATTGGATTTCCGTCATGAGTCGAGGCAAGGGGCAAGCTCCTCTCCGCTTCGAGACACTCTAGCAAATGCCTCAGGACTACACACTCTGGGTAACCCTTGGATCCTCGAAGGCCGGTCCTCCCTTACGCTTGAGGATTAGTTATTCCTGAACACACGTTTCCCGGTCCTTACAGACCTAAAATCAGGCGCCTCGCATTCCAACAACCACATAGGTGAAAAGCAGATATAAATGCCAGGGCTGGTAGGTCACTGACACCACCATAGCTAGAAAGAAACGTCGTGCACTCCTTGGGTCCTTATTCCGTTTTTGACTCATACCGAGGTGTGAGGCTCGCGAATCCACGCTATACACAAAGGCAGGCCACGCAGGCCGTGCTTTGATCATCGAACACAAGACTTTGCTTTGCAACAGAAGCCTTAATCACTGCATCTTGCCATGCCACATAGGCAATCCACTCCATACGACTGATTTCTATCGATGTATAACCTCTGAGCTCGTACGTCTCAGAGAAGGGCGTTAAGCAAAAGAATAAATTCTCCGCCGCGAAACAGATATATATTTAACGGAGATCAATCAGTACAGAACAAAATCCAATGTCAGACACACAGTCCATTTACAAGTCCGTTCTGGGTCTGAACGAAACCGGAGGCACCATATTCCTCGTATATCCGTACAATCAACACGTACGTTCAGACGGCTACTACTTTCGTTCCTTCACGGTAGCTACTCCAATCAGGAACCTCAGCAGCGCTAATCCAAATGATACGAAGATCGTCGGTCTTGAACCCTCTTCGTATTTTCAACTTCGAAATATTCGATCAGTTATTTGAAATGAGGGTTAGCTCGGCCTTTTCAAATAATTCACGTATAATTAGAATTCAAATCAATTCTATCCATGGTTATATTATTCGACATTCACATTTCAGTTCTTTAGTATTATTTTCATGTCAAACACATACAACCATCAAATATCAAGGAGGTCAAGCAAAATTAGTTTATTTCCAATCCATGATGCATATAATATTTTATAACGATTTTTCGCCATTTTTATTTATTTAAAAATGGCCATATTAAATTAAACGGTGTTTCAGGTCGTACCGTGGCACTGGCGTTGTTTTCCCCCAAATTTGTTTTACACATATCGGAAAATCTAACCGTTAGATTTAGACAAAGTCTATACCACTGGGAAGATATTCCCAAAGCGAATCCAACGGTTCTAGTTTCGTGAAAATCCGACGGTCGGATCTTCCACACTAGTCGTTTGAAACTATGTTTTCAAAACACGAACTGTAGCGTCTTTATTCGATTTAATTTATTTATATTTATATTTATATATAAATATAAACGATTCTGGCGTTGTTTTTCTTCAGATTTGAATTAAACATTCCAGACAATCTAACCGTTGGATTTCTACAAAGTTGGTGTCGTTGGAAAGATATTTCCAAGGCGAACCCAACGTTTGCGGTTTCGGGAAAATCCGATGGTCAGATCTCTCGCACTAATCGATTCAAATTACAATTTCAAAACACGAACTGCACGGCTTCGATTGCTTTCAATTCTATTTATATTTATATATATAAATAAATATAGTTCATTCTTTAATTTCAATATCGTTTTCACTTCAAATATTTCACTAACGCCTTTATATTTCGAAAAATTTCGCCATAACCTCCTTTGTACGGGAAGGGGTTTGGAAATTTATTGGGCCGTGTTAGGTACCCAATAAATCATATAAAGCATACACATATTTATAGTGATATATTCTGGTGTTTACAGGGGAGCGTGTATGGATAATAACTCCAGAGAATAAATCTCATCACCCTGTCAAACCTGAGGGAGCGTGTATTTTTAATTACTCCAGAGGATAATCCTCGTCACCTCGTCCCGTGTGGGAATAAATAGTCCATGTGCCGTATCTAATGAATAGAGAGACGTGATTATTGTCAACTCCAGACCCATGTGGGGTTTTTATTAATCTGGCAATTTATCGTTGTATTTTATATAGTCCATATCAGTCATCAGTTCAACCTGTAATATATAATCATCGCCATACAAGCCTCTCGCTCGTATGGTAAATCTTCAACCTCGTCACACAAGCTCCAAATGCTTATTTGGAATATGATGAAGTATGCCTATCGTCAAGAAGTATGCTATGTAGTGTAGTTCAAAAATAATTGTTACTATCCTATGGCGATGTTTATTATTACACACAGAATAACCAGCACTCTGCATCCAATGACATTCACAAGAGTTGATACAAAAATAAAATTGCGCAGCCAACTCATCAAGGCTTACCTATTTGTCGGGCACGCAAATAATTTCTTTACTCTACAGCTAATCCATTTTCCCTGTTCGACACATGTTTATATATGCAGAACAAAGCTAATAATAATATTTCTAGCAAACTAATATTTATTTCAACACGTGTGTATTTTTATCAAAGCGTATACATGATAAAAGAAATATTTTTATCATCAAAAATATTTATTCAACACGTGGATGATTTTAACACTTCATATTCACAATAAAATGCAATTTTTATTGTTTAATCAATTTATTTAAAATACGAATAACATTCAACACATGAATTACAATTCAACGAATGAATTTCAATTCAACACATGAATATCCTTTACAGTTTGTATATATATATATATAAATGTGTTTTTCATCGTTAAAGCTATTTATTTAAAATTCGAATAACATTCAACACATGAATTTCAATTCAACGAATGAATTTCAATCCAACACATGAATATCCTTTACAGTTTGTATATATATAAAAATGTGATTTTTATCGTTAAAGCTATTTATTTAAAATTCGAATAACATTCAACCCATGAATTTCAATTCAACGAATGAATTTCAATTCAACACATGAATATCCTTTACAGTTTGTATATATATAAAAGTGTGATTTTTATCGTTAAAGCTATTTATTTAAAATTCGAATAACATTCAACACATGAATTTCAATTCAACGAATGAATTTCAATTCAACACATGAATATCCTTTGCAGTTTGTATATATATATAAATGTGATTTTTATCGTTAAAGCTATTTATTTAAAGTTCGAATAACATTCAACACATGAATTTCAATTCAACGAATGAATTTCAATTCAACACATGAATATCCTTTACAGTTTGTATATATATATATATATGTGATTTTTATCGTTAAAGCTATTTATTTAAAATTCGAATAACATTCAACACATGAATTTCAATTCAACGAATGAATTTCAATTCAACACATGAATATCCTTTACAGTTTGTATATACATAAAAATGTGATTTTTATCGTTAAAGCTATTTATTTAAAATTCGAACAACATTCAACACATGAATTTCAATTCAACGAATGAATTTCAATTCAACACATGAATGTCGGTTTCAACATATGAAAATAATTTCAACAAATGAAAATTATTCTAACACATGAATATTTCAGAAAATTTCGGCAGCATAATGGCAGGGTCGTTAAAACTGGGATCGTACCTAGTGCGGCTCCTCGCTCTACCTTAAAACCTCGCGGTTTTTGACAATGGGGAATCATGCATCTAGTTCGCACGCAGGCGGCATGTTTTATTTTCATTTCCACAATTCTACTCTAATTTGTTTCAACCATAAGAGGGTATTTTTCAACCACAATATCAACCACAAACAATTATTTCCAACCATTCATCATACTATATATTTTCACGCCAATCTCAAGCAATAAATATCGTCCATGGTCTGTGGACAAGGGGTGTATGTGTATATATATATATATATATATATATATATATATATATATATATATATATATTATTTCTATATTTCACTTGCATTTAAACACAATTCAAAGCATATATGTTTCGTACAACGCTTGTATAATTTATACATCGCTAATATAACTTATACAACACATGTACATGAGGTATACAATGCGCATATAATTCACACTTCGCTTATATAATTTATACAACACGATTTCATTCACACAATTAATTTAGATTCCTCACATTGGTTTTTGAAGTGCTAAAAATCGTATGTAGATCAGAAAAATCCGCGGCCTCTGCTAGATGGTAGAGAGCCTCCTTACGGTCGTGATGTTTCCTGTTTTATCGAATTTCATCAACACACTAAAAAGATACGATTTTTCAAAGTTTTGCAACACTTAAAAGTGTTATTTTCATTTCAGAAGTTTCAAAGCCGATACCTTTGCCAAACCTTCGAAACTAGGTTTAAGGTTTTCGGCGAATCCTTGAAGCGAGGTTGCAATCAGTCGATGCCACAGCCTAGAGCCTAGAGAGAGCTTCACGTCAATGCCATCCACCCCCAACTCGAGCTGACATGGCACGAGAATTCCGACATGAGGAGGTGATGTTTTGGGGCGATGGTTCTGGTCGACGGTCGAACGAGGATGGGTGCAGGTGGTGTTGATTTGAAGAGGGGGAGAAGATGAACAGAAAAGCTAGCTTGAGGAGGCGGTGAAGACGATCGTGGCGGCGGCGACCGGGACTGGAAGCTTCGAATGCTTCTGCGTCGTTCGTCGATAGGGTTTTCTTTTCGTTTTGATTGGTCAAACTTAGTGAGAGAAAATAAAGGGGGTGGCCCGTTATATTTAAATTTTAAATTCCAAAAATATCCTTTTGAACTAACGAACACCAATTCCAACCCAACGACTGTCGCCTCTAGCTAAATACCCCCATCCTAGACACAATGGGATATGTTTCGTTGGCCAATTCGACTGTTACAGTCAGTTATTTTTCAAACTAAAGTATAAAACATTTAATATTCAATTTCAACGTACATTTCAATTTGCCAGGGCCACAAACTAAATCGAAAAATTCCAGAAAAATAAATCTGGCTTTGTTTTGACGATACGATCCTAACAAAACCAGTTTTTTCGAATTCTGAGATCGTTTGCAAAAAGACCATTTTCTGGTCGACCCATTTTAACAGAAATTGTCCAATCACATTTTCTTTTGCCCCGCTCACATACTAGCTTAAAAAATTATGAAATTTGAAACCTAGTAATAGTTTGACATCCCGGATCCAACAAAAGTGGTTTTGTCGAATTCCGAGGTCGTTTGGAAAATGTCTATTTTCAAGGGCTATATATTCTATATAGCGACCTTTCTGAAATTTCATTTGGCCATAACTTTTGATCCCTGCTATGAAACTTCGATTTTTTAGATTCATTAGAAAGGTATTCATAAACAAATTTAAATATTTTTGGTTTCACTAAAATCTGTTATATTTTCCACCCGGTACAATCAGTCAAAGTTTGAATTCAAATTTTCGAACTGCCTCACTATTTCCAATACATTATTTTATTGAAATATTCTATTTCAGTTGTTTAAATTCTTTGACAATAACCAATTTTAAAAAATTTAAATTGGTTCACATTTTCTGGGTTGTTACAGTTCCCCTAATTTCCACATGGGCAGCTAGTAGTTTTGGTTTTGTAGATATTATATTCATAGGATCCTGGCTTACGGTGAAGCGATATTCAGAAAGCTCTGTATCCGTGTATTTCTTTCAGTTGTATTTTGTATTATTTTTCCACTACTATTTAAATGTAATTTAAATCTCTGATATTGTATTTCCAATGTGTAATATTTATTCATACTCTGTTATATTCCTGTACTCTAATGTATATTGTTGTAATAAGCAATGAAATGTTGTTTTGTTTATGTTCTGATTTATCATGTTCTCAATTCAATCCGTACTTTCCTTTACGCGAAAGTTTGGGTCGTTTCATTTGTCATCACGGTAGAAGTGGTGCTGGGGAACGCTAGTAGGGGGAGGCGGTTGGTGGGCGTGGAGCTAGCGGGAGATAATGAATGGTTTTGTTGAGTTGGAACAGCAAGTGACGTGTGGGTATAAATCTCGGCACAGCTGGTTTCGTTGTAAGGAGAAGAAGAATGTTGGGTGAAGGTGGGTTGTGTATATGTTACGGACTTGGGCCTTTGATAAAAAAAAATGGAATGAAGAGAAAAGATAGGGGAAGTCCGGTTTCTTTGCTATGGAAGGAGTATTAGGTAGAAAGATTGGTGTTTTATAATGAATTAAGGAGTTAATCGGTGATTAAGTTAAACTTAGCGACGGTAATTATAATTTACTTCTTTTAAAATTTAATAATAACTTGTAATCATTGTAGTTTGTTCATACATTTACAGATTTCAACGAAACCATGTTCGTTGGGATCGTAGAGACAAAGGCAACATGACAAGCCGATTTGGAGAAGTTCGGGGCTCATTGGTATTTCATGTAATTATAAACGCGTGTTTAAAATTATATGAAACAACATGAACCGTCAATCGAGAACAAAAATAGTGAGTTAACTCTCATATCCTCTGGGATATTATGATGTGTAAAATTCATATAACTTAAATTTTATAGTTAATAAAATAAATTGGATGATTGGATGTCCGTTGACTATTAAATGGTTGTCGACGTTATATTAACATCGTAATGGGTGATTGGTTAAAATATTATTGCACATATAGTTATAAAATAATATTATGAGCTGGGAAGTAGGGAAGATCAGGTTGAAGGATCCAACCAGATTCCTCAAATATATTGTATATTGTTTGGTATTTTATTTTTATATATACAAATTGTTTACCCAAATGACATTATAACCTGTTTGGATGTGGATCATTGAAATGGAATTCAACGATCATTGTGTTTTTTGTCAATAAACTGTATTGCTTAAGCGGTTGGTAGTGAATTACCTAAATCTATATTCTTAGACGTTGATTTTCCATTAGGCAAAGTGACGATGTTTTAAGTTATAAATTTATTTTTACAATTTAATCAAAGTTTCAAGTTTTTTATATATAACTCATTTATATTTTTTTTAAACATATTTATATTTATAATCATATTTTACAAAGAATTATTAAATAATTTGTGTTCTTATAAGAAAGGAAAGGTACAAATTTCCTGAAAGGTTGATAACCTGGAATTATTGTTTCCAAAGAAACAATTAAGTGGTCTATATTAAATAAATTATATTTTTAATTTAATAAAAATTATTGGAAAAAACCAGTTAGCATGGTAATGATGTTTTTAAGTTGATGAACATTTTTTTAAATGGGAAAGTTGTTGTAATATAAAAAAATTCACATTTTTACGTAATAATGATTCATATCTTGTTTAAAATGATGTAACACAAAAATTTACATTTTTATGTAAAATAGAGAAGATTTCATTTTCTATGGAATTTAGAAAAGATTACAATTTTTTTATATACAATGTAAAAAGGATTACATTTTCTTTGCAAATAAAAAGATCACACTTTCTTTACAAGGGAAAAAGGATTACATTTTTCTTTGTAGTATAAAAAATCCAAGTATGGCAAATGTGTGTGTACATTTAAAATTAAAATTTAATGTATGCAAGAATCATATAAAAAAAATTCAAGTATGGTAAATGTGTGTGTATATTTAAAATTACAATTTTATGTATGCATGAATCATATAAAAAGATTCAAGTATAGTAAATGTGTGTGTACATTTAAAATTACAATTCAATTATTGCATGAATCATATAAAAAGATTCAATTATGGTAAATGTGTGTGTACATTTAAAATTACAATTTAATGTATGCATGAACCATTTAAAAGATTCAAGTATGGTAAATGTGTGTGTACATTTAAAATTACAATTTAATGTATGCATGACTCATATAAAAGGTTCAAGTATGGTAAATTTGTGTATACATTAAAATTTACATTTAATGTATGTATGAATCTTACAAAAAGATTTATTGTTGGAAAATATGCTGACATTAAAAATATACATTTTTTATATATGTAGATTCATATAAAAGGAATCTAGTATAATAAAATGTCGACACATTAAAAATTACATTCTCATAAAAAGAAATTTTTAATATGTTAAAGTAAAATAAAAAGAATAACATGCTAAACATGTTTTGTTATTTAAAAAGACAATTTTAATATGCTAAGTTAGATAAATGAGAAATAAATGGGATATAGCTAAATTTAGAAAATAATTAAAAAAATTATATTAGGTTCATTAGTCAGCAATTCATTTTCTATGTAACGTATAACACAAAAAATGTGGATTAATGGGCCTTAAAGGGTTAAATGGGATTAAATATATTATTAAATTATCATAAATAACCCTACAATAGAAAACCCTAAACATAGATACTACACAGCCGCCGTTCTTCAGTTTTAATGGCCAGAATGCTTCCTTATTTTCACCGATTTTTCTCTTCATCCATTCACAACTTCAAGGAAGTTTAAACGCGAAAATGGTAGAGGGGCACGAGATCAACAAGAAGTACGGTTGTGGTGGTCACCTTCGAAAGGTTGATGGTGGGCTCTGGTAGCGTGCACAGGTGGATATCAAGTGGCGGCATGGGTTCGTGCAATGTACAAAAGACGTCAAGGAAGAAGATGTAAATTATTCTAATTATAAAATTCATTATATTATTTGATGTAATCAAATATTCAAAAATATATAACTCGTTCAAAAAGAAACCAAATCTGATGAAACTGAAAGTGTTGGAATCGTGTTGACAAGATCTACAATATGGAGCGGGCCAGATCTGAAACGAAGCAATCTAGAATTTCGAATAATTCAAAACCCAAAGTGAGCAATTCTACTTCTTTATATATAATTAAAATTAATATTTTGTTAATTTGAATTGAGTGAGATTTCTTATATTTTTTTATAATTAAGAATTTAATTATTTCTCGCTAGTTAAATCGATTTGGTTATGAAAATTAAATCAGATCTGTGCTGTCTGAAATTTGAATCTGTTAGATGTTGATTGTTGATCAAGATTTTCATGCTTGTTAGATCTTTTTTGAATCTATAGTTATTATTTGATCTTGATTTGAAATAAAAATTTCATTTTAATTTCATATCTATGTATAGTGAATTTGATGCTATAATATAAGTTCATATTTTATTAGGAACATGAAACACCGTGATGGCAAATATAGATCTACAATAAAATATCCATTTTTGTTATCAAAATGGAATATCACCTTTCATACGGTTTATTGAATCTAAACTCTCAATAAAAATGAACCTTACAATTTTTGTCATTTCGATTTAGTTAGAATGTTCAATCAAAATGAAATATCAAATCTTGTCATCTTGTTGAACTAAAATTTTCAACAAGAATGAAATATAAATTCCTACCATTTTGTGGAATTGATATAAAAATAGAAAATGATCATGTTTTGAATAAAATCATGATTTCATTAAAAATTTACACTTTTAATGTTAAGAATAGGATAATAGAAGATGTTCACGTTTTGAATTAAAACTTGATTTCATTAAAAACTTTCATTTTTAATGTAAATATAAAATATGAGAAATTTGTTCTTATATTTTAAAATAAAACATGTTTAACATTAAAAATTCCATTTTTAATGTTAATTTAGAATGTATGAAAATTGTGCATGTTTTAAGAATAAAAAAACATCTTTACATTAAAAACCGTATTTTTAATGTAATGAATGGATTTATAAAAAAGTTCATGTTTTAAGAATGAAAACATGTTTACATTAAGAACCATATTTTTAATGTAATAACACATTAAAAATTACATTTCTTTTATGAATGAAAATAAAGAAAAGTTTACATTTTCCTATAATGTAATAAAAGATTACAAAAGACTACATTTTTCTAGAATGTAATCAAAGAAATAAAAGATTACACTTTTCTATAATGTAATAAAAGAATGAAAGTAAAAGGTTACATTTTAAAATGTAATAAAAGAATGAAAACATGATTATATTAAAATGTTAACATTTTTATATAATGTTATAAAAATAGAAAGTATTCATATTTAGGATTAAAACATGATTATACAAAAAGTTAACATTTTTATGTAATGTTATAAAAATAGAAAAGATTCATGTTTTAGAATAAAAAACATGATTTCGTAAAAAAGATAACATTTTTGTAATGTTATGAAATATAGCGAAGATCCAGGTTTAGGAATTAAAACATGTTGAAACGATAAGGAATTTCGCTCGATCTGAATCGATCGCTAAACTGACCAAGACCGTTCGAAACCCCTGATTGTTTTGAGAACACGACAAATCGCAACGCAAACAGAAGAACATTTCATTGCTTATTACAACAATTCCATCAGAATACAAGAATATACAGATATAAATAATTATTACACATTCACTAAATAACAGAGATTACAATACATTTTATAGCAGCGGAAAAATAATACAATACACAACTGAAAAGAATATATGGATACAGAGCTTTCCGGATATCGTTCCAGATGTACATCAGGATCCTATGAATATAAATCCGCAAAACCAAAAATACTAGCTGCCTGCGTCGAAAATAAGTGCACCTAGAGTTTATGTTAAAACAATAAACTCTAGGTCAGTCATGTGACTGGTGTGAGAACTAAACAGTTATTTAAAGCTTTACTTTAAAACAGATATATGAAGGAACCATGCCATATAACACGGAACGGTTTTCCTCCCAAGAATACCGGTGCATATAACAAAATAGTGTAATGCTTTTTGGAAAAATGAAGCTATTATAAGACCCAAGTCCCATCACATAATGCAACACAAGCCAGAGGATAGGGTTTTCCCTTATAATAGCCAAACATGCTTGGTATGTTAAAAACAAATCATTTGATACTATTATAAGTGCATAGTGTATAAAACAACTTCAAATATAAATGAATCAATCCTAGATGGCATGGGTACCATATATCATGTCGCCAATACTAGGCTCTACAATCAAAACCGCAAAGTCACGTATTTGGAAATTGGATTTCCATCTGTTAACTGAGGCAAGGGATCGTCCTCAACCGATTTGAGACAATCTAGCCCATGTCTCGGGCGAGCACGCAGGCAAGCCTTAGATCGTCGGGGACGGTCCACCGATGTGGATTATTATGCCTGAACACTGTGTTTCCCCGCCCTTTGGGGGCGTAAATGAGCCCAATGACTCCATCGGCTCCACATTGTAACTGATATATCTAAGGCGCCTCGCAAAAGCAACAACCACACAGGTGAAAATAATATAAATGTCAGGGCTGGTAGGTCACTGACACCACCCTAGCTAGAAGGAAACGCATGCCCTCCCTAAGGTCCTCTCCCATTTCTGGTTCACAACCGAGGTGTGAGGCTCGCGAATTAACGCTACACAAAGCAATGCCACACAAGTGGTGCTTTGAACATCAACCACAAGACTATGCTTTTCAACAAAAGCCTTGTTCATTTGCATCTTAGCAAGCCACACAGGCAAACCACTCCATGCAATCGATATCCACCAATCACATAGAATGAAATTATGACGACCCCAAAAACCCGTACGACGGTGTCATGGGTAATCTTTGGAATATAACACATAAACAGATAATAGCAGAACAGAAATAAGTAAATACACCAAATAATGTACAATAGAATACACTGGATAAACGTAATCATCAGAATTACACAGTATACAGGATCATACTTAGTACAAATACAGTTCAGCTATACATAAATGTCTACAGCAGAAAACAAAACATAATGTACAATAGGAGCTGAACAACATAAAAGGAGATAAATGATAGAATCCATCTTCAGCTCCAGCTATCCAGAAAGAGCCAGCTAAAACCTGAAGACAAAGCTGCCCGTGTAGAAAAAGGGGCACCCGAGTTTGCAAGTGAAACAAACTACGAGTCAGTCATGGGACTGGTATGAGAAATCTACTTAACACATTTTATAGTATGACTAATCACAGGACCACACCACTTTCGCGGAACGGATTTACTCCATTGGATTGCCGGTGCTTAAAACAAGTAAATCTTTTAAACAATGTAATGCTTTTTATAAAAATGAAGTCATTATAAGACTCAGTTCCCATCACACAATGCAACGCAAACCGGAGGATAGAGTTTTTACCTTATAATGGCCAAAATATGCTTGATACGAATAAAACAAAAGAGTTTGATATTATTGCTAGTGTTTATATGTTTAAAAAACAACTTCGAATCATAAGTATCAATCATAGACGGCATTCATGCCCCATACTACTATGTCGCCATATATAGGTATACAATCAAAACTGCATGATGTTGTATTTGGAAATTGGATTTCCATCATGAACCAAGGCAAAAGATAGTCCTTACCGACTTCGAGACAATCTAGCCTACCATGTCTCAGGATCAGAGCTCGAGTGACCCTTGGATCGTCAAGGCCGGTCCACCGATGTGGATTAAACTTAAATCCTGAACAATATGTCTCCACGCCCTATGGGGCGCAAATGAGCCAATTAATGACTCCATCGGTCCCGGATCGACCGATAAAACCGAGGCGCCTCGCAACAGCAACAACCACACAGGTGAATATAACATAAATGTCAGCCAGTTCAAGCACTGACACTAGATTTGCTGGGGTCTAATGTGGCATTAATTCATTAATGTGATTGGTTAAGTATATTCAAGTGGTTCATGACTTAACCTTATCATGTGGCATTAATTCATTAATGCACTTCAACCTCTCACATTAGACTAACTGTTGTGGTTACTGGATTTGCAGGGCGGTTCCGGGTAGATTTACACCACAACATAGTCTAACCTCGGGTCTTACGTGCGATATGACCAACTACCCACATTGGATCCTATTGTTTGCAGCCACTGGATTTGCCGGGCGGTTCCGGGAAGATTTACATTGCAAACTCAACCCAAGCTCGAGTTGGCCATTTTCAAGTTTATCTAATTGTCATGCCCACATTCAAGTTTTCATGTCATAATTCATTTCGAGTTTTCATGTCAAGTCGATGTCAGGTTCGTGTCCATATCCAGGTTGAAGTTATAACCGCGTTCATGTTTCAAGTTCTGCCTTTTATCAAGTTCATAATTCATGGTCATAACCAATTCATGTTTTTGCCTATTCTACCCAAATCGTATTCTCGTCGCACGTGAACGTGAATCGTTATATACTACAAATAAATCCAAATCTTGAAATAGAGGGAATAACATCAAAACTATGATTGGCAAAAGGGACTAGCATAAAGCAATAAAAGGGGCTACAAGACTAGCATGACATAACTTGAGATAATTGGTTACAGCATCACTGGCATATAGGATTTCAAATCTAGCAAGATAAGGTGATAGTCATGGTAAATGCTGACATAAAAGAATAGGCATGCAAAAGCAAGCCAATTACAAGGATAATGGATCCAATGGTTTTGGTGTACATAATAGCGAATAAACTAAACAAGTCACACCTTCGGTATGAGATCCAACAACCTGCGAAATGGGCTTCAATCAACTATAATAGTCCCAGGTAATTAACCCCGATAGTCATAGTCATGGTCATAGGTAGAAATCTCATAATTAAGAATCCTAAGCGATTAATCGCAATAGCCATGGTTAATTATCCAAAATAGTTCTCGGCAATAGTCATAGGCAATTAACAGTAATAGTTTCAAGGTCATGGTCATAGATAATGGCCTTATGATCATAATCATAGATAATACTTCTCATAGTCAAGAGTCATAGTTGATTAGCCACAATTGTCCTTGTCATAGTCATAGACAACAATCTTTCTTTCACCGTCATAGGCATAGGCTTAGTCTTATTAGTCATAGGCAGTCTTATGTTCACCGTCATAATCATTGGCATAGTCATATTAGTCATAGGAAGTCTTATGTTCTCAGTCATAGTCCGTGTCCATTAACAATAGATTCAACGTCATAGGCATGTTAAGGTTATAGACACGAGAGGGTTTGATTTACAACATGAATAGGTCCAAAGCAATATTCACGAAAGTCAAGATCTAAGACAAATAAGAATAAATACGAATCAATTACCATACACAGATCCAATTCCAATTTACAACATGGATATTACGTTTACAGCTTTATCTAAAAGTAACTTGAAATTACAGTGCATGGATCGAGAACTAGAAGGCAGAATTTGACTGCTCTATTTGATCGACCGTGTTCTAATTGAAATCCCCCAATTTGCAAATCCCTAAGCGTAGTCTTGATGGAGAAGGAGTGATCCTTTATCTCCCTTTTTATTTGATTATCTTAGAAGCAGCATAAGGACTAAAAGAAATGGTGTGGAGAGAATGAGCCTAGGGGGCTGTTTAAATAGGATTAGGCAGACGAATCTGGACAGAAAATGAGTCTAAATACATCAGAATGCATCTGGTTCAGAAAAGTGGTTCGGGAGGCAGGTCGACACCCAGGTCGACACTATGGTCGACCTGGTCCCTGGGAGGTAGACACTATGGTCGACCCCCAGGTCGACCTGGCCTATGGATAGGAGCTTTCCTGCCCTACCTGCTGCGGGGTTCGAATTCGAATTTCAAGCTGTTTTTGATTCTGAAAATTCCTGAAACTTCGGAGGGTCATATCTCCCTCATACGAACTCCGATTCTCGCAAACTCGGACTCATTTCCAAGCAGAATTTTGAGAACGAACGCAATAGCGCAACCCGTTTCGCTTGATTATGACTTTAAAATTTAATTCTGCCTTGATTTCTTGTTTTAGCATTTTATAAAAATACGGGTTGTTACATTCTCCCCTCCTTAAAGGATTTCGTCCTCGAAATCTTCAAGTTAAGAAGAATGTGTCCTACCATCCAGTCATCCATCTACTCAATCATCAATCACAGGCATTCAGTGTCCTTAAAAGATTTCTAATGCTGTATGAATATATGCAGAAAGTGTGTGCATATGATCCTTATCTAATGCAAATGATCAGGGCTGACTGATCTTTTTAGTGCAAAATATGTTTAGTGCCATGAGTCCATCATGTATGCAAATAGTCCTAGTCACATAAACACTATATGTGTGCACAAACATCCATCCATATGCATCATCCATATGATAACACATCCAATTTCATCCATAAGCAAGTATAAACACTCATGCATATGCAATATGAAAATGTGTCTGAGCCAATCTAGTGCCTAACGTGTGTTATGCAACCACGAGCAACAACTTGCGACCACTTGCAACCACTTGCAACCATCAATCATAACATGTCTCAAACACATGTTCCACTCAATTATTCCTAAAGGTATAAACGAATGATAGAAGCAAGTAAAAAACCTTGTGCCCATTAGGCAATGTCAAAGCTGGAAATCTACGTGACATATATACTGAATAGGAGAAGAACTCCCTAAGCACCATCCCATATCCTATAAAACCCAAAAAGTTTAGTCAACCCAACGGACACCCTCAAGCCCCAACATGTATTACTAACAGATAAGTCATACTCCCTATGGGGTTTGCAACAGAAATAGGATTGAGAATAGGACCGAGAGGTTATACTTAAAAGATAGCATAGAAGTAGGCTCTAGAGGAAAAGAGGGATCAAGGATATACTCTTAAAAAGAGATATGATGCGCATGTCTAGTCTTCAATCTTCTAAGTCGTATTTCCTTAAGCTTAACTCCATTGTTCTTTCATCGTCTTTAACTTCACAATTTCGTAGCTTCGTAATTCCTATTTCCAAAATATGAGTTGGAACTCATTTCACTGTCGCCTCTCGTTCTACTTTCCCTTATTCTTTTTCTAGTATACTCGGCTTAAACGTAACTGCATACTCATGGTTTCATGCAAGCTCTCCAAAATTCACTAGTGAATCCTGGATCTCCTTTACTTATTATAAGGTATTCCAGCAGAAGAACTATCTCTTGAAAACAAACAATTGCCAACCATGTTGCCAAATGTACTTACTAAGGTGATTTTCTATGACTCATGCATAAGCGAAATGAACCATTCGCCTTAGTGGCGAACACTACTTGAGAAGATCAATAAATGTATCAAGAGATTCTAGGTAACTAAGCATGGCAGAACCCTAAGGGTTACACTAGACTTCGAGGGCATTATCAAGGCAAGTCAAGCGTCTAACTACCCTCTTTTCATACTTGAGAATGGTACCATTTCTAGATAACCACTCCATCCCTAGAATCAACCCATAGATATAAGATTTACTTCTAAACTTAGCATAGACATTCCCAAATCCAAACAATTCATGAATAAATGAGCCGATTCCCTAACAGGATTTGAGAATAAAATGGGATCCTCTACTACGCTAATACTAAGGTGCAGAGACTCAACTATCGAAGCAGAATTAAAAGGACGCGATATAAAAAAACAAGGTTCTAACGGGATGATAGAAAAGAAAAGCTAATCCTTTAACAGAAATGTTACCACCTCTCTTAGGTACGCTAGTAGTGAAAGCATACAATTTCTCTCTCGACGATCTTGTCCTTTGCCCTTGTCCTTGTCTTATAATACTTAATTACATGTCCCTTTTTACCATACTAAAGATATTCTCTCTTGTCATGTTTTTTTTTTAATTATTCTTTCACTTGGCCTCTTTCCTTTCACCTTTTTCCTCTTCGTGGATTAAGCCATATCAACAAGTTTCTCATCCTTAGACTTGTGTTCATTATCTTCGTTCCTACTATCCTTGTATAGCTTGTTGTCAAGTTTCTCAAAAGCTACCCCCATCGCACGACAACCCTTCAAAGCTTGAAATAAGATTAGTCGCAAGTAAAATTACTGCGACTACAGATGGAGGTTGGACACTCCTTTGCCCTCCGACATGTGTCGCAAGCCTACAAACTATGGTGAAAAAGAAAGAGAGAAAAGACTCAAGGAGAGAATCAAAAGATAGTGCGTATGGCTTTGGGGAATATCCTTTAAATAAAACAAGATTTTTCTTGAAAAATGCTTCTTTGTAAACGATTTTGAAAATAATTTCAGAAGGTTTTAAGAAAATTTTGCCCAGTCTGGTAACCTTCTACTCCGATACCAAATATGACACCCTACCTCTGCTAGGGTCACTCACAAAGGGAATGCACTAGCTTTGGTGGAGCATTATCTAGGTAAACATACACAGAAATATTACAAGACAGAACATATAAAACAACGGAAGAAGAAGAACCAAATTTCATTGCTTTAAAATCTAGAAAGGTCTAAAGCCTTTTACATCAAAATGCCACTAAATCCATTACGTCGAAATCTGTCTTGCAATAGTAAAGAAGCATAAAACCATAGTTATAAATCATTCCCCAATAAAGCAGCAAAGCAAGCCATAGCCAAGAACAATCCAAGCCTTCATGAAATAGCCTTGTAGCTCTGTAAGATACGAACTAAGCTGTGTTCCCACCCTGTGAACCTAGGGGGGGGAGGAAGAAAAAAGGTGAAACAAACCGGGTCAGTCATAAAGACTGAGTAAGTCCTAGTGATTTTCAGCATAAAAACAGGTGAAGATAACATGGCATGAATAAACTGAATGTAAACATAAGCATGATGACAAGATAAGCTACAGGCACGATAACTAAGAATAACATCCTAGGATTTCTATCATGTATAACATTGCAAGGTTCCCATTCAGGATGAACTAAGTATAGTTTCACAAGATTTTTATCATCGCAAGATTTCTCTGCTTCACCATCAAAATGATATCTATTTGCTCTGATTTCCTAAATTCTCTACACCAACTGTACAAGTATCCCAACACGTATCATCCTTTCCATGTATATGTACAGTCCCTTGCCATATATCGTACGGGTTTCATCACGTATTTCTATACTACTTCAACGTAGTGCCACCATTCTTGAAATCGTTTGGACCGCCACCCTTGTTCTGGCTAGGTTTTCTTATCATGAGCTATCGTGTGTTCAACTATGATTTATGCCGTCTAGGGCCACTAGGGATTATGCTACCTATTGAATGTTTTCTAGATTCGTTTAGGGTTTATGCCACCTAGGACCACTAGGAATTATGCTACCTAATGAACTCCATGTAACGATCTATTAATCGATCGGCTCCCTACAAGCCCTAGCTCGTTCATGTGTCTGTGTCATACGACCCAATCATGAAATGTAGTCACCTGTGCTAGGTCCACCATAGGATGTATCAAGCCCTATGGTACCAACCATCGACACGAATGAAGCACGCATAGATAAACCTACTGATGCCCAATGCCTGCTTTTTCTGCTCCGGAGTGTGTGCACGCCCGCACTCCGTTAGAACCTACAGTGGCGCACCCACACAGCCGTCATTCTGGTCGCTTACAATCAGCCCAGTAATCGTGCCCCACCCTGCCTAGTTCCAGGGTACCATGATAGATCTAGTGGGTTACTGCTGAAACTGACTGCGTAACTAGGGTTTCCGTCTAGTAGGTTAAGTGTTGTCATTTAAATTCGAGACTTAACCCCATTGGTCTAGCATGTCAAGTTGGTTAAGTGTTGTCATTCAAGTTCGTGACTTAACCCGTCTACGTGTCATGTCAAATTGGCTAAGTGTTGTCGTTTAAGTTCATGACTTAGCCCTACGAATCATGTGTCAAGTTGGTTAAGTATACTCAAGCGGTTCATGACTTAACCCTATCAAGTTATCGTGTCAAATTGGTTAAGTATATTCAAGCGGTTCATGACATAACCCTATCAAGTCATCATGTCAAATTGGTTAAGTATATTCAAGCGGTTCATGACTTAACCCTATCAAATCATCGTGTCAAATTGGTTAAGTATATTCAAGCGGTTCATGATTTAACCCTATCATGTGGCATTAATTCATTAATACACTTCAATCTCTCAAATTAGACTAACTGTTGTGGTTACTGGATTTGCCGGGCAGTTCCGGGAAGATTTACTCCACAACATAGTCTAACCTGAGGTCTTACGTGCGATATGACCAACTACCCACATTGGATCCTATTGTTTGCAGCCACTGGATTTGCCGGGCGGTTCCGGGCAGATTTACGCTACAAACTCTACCCAACCTCGAGTTGGCCATTTTCAAGTTTATCTAATTGTCATGCCCACATTCAAGTTTTCATGTCAAAATTCATGTCGAGTTTTCATGTCATGTTTCATGTCAAGTCGATGTCAGGTTTGTGTCCATATCCAGGTTCAAGTTATAACAGCGTTCATGTTTCAAGTTCTGCCTTTTATCAAGTTCATAATTCATGTTCATAACCAATTCATATTTTTTCCTATTCTACCCAAATCGTATTCCCATCGCACGTGAACGTGAATCGTTCTATACTACAAATAAAACAAAATCTCGAAATAGAGGGAATAGCATCAAAACTATGTTAGGAAAAAGGGACTAGCATAAAGCAATAAAAGGGGTTACAAGACTAGCATGACATAACTTGAGATAATTGGTTACAGCATCACTGGCATATAGGATTTCAAATCTAGCAAGATAAGGTGATAGTCATGTTAATGACATAAAAGAATAGGCATGCAAAAGCAAGCCAAATACAAGGATAATGGATCCAATGGTTTTGGTGTACATAATAGAGAATAAACTAAACAAGTCACACCTTTGGTATGAGATCCAACATCCTGCGAAATGGGCTTCAATCAACTATAATAGTCCCAGGTATTTAACCCCGATAGTCATAGTCATGGTCATAGGTAGAAATCTCATAATTAAGAATCCTAAGCGATTAATCACAATAGTCATGGCTAATTATCCAAACTAGTTCTAGGCAATAGTCATAGGCAATTAACAGTAATAGTTTCAAGGTCATGGTCATAGATAATGGCCTTATGGTCATAATCATAGATAATAATTCTCATAGTCAAGAGTCATAGTTGATTAGCCATAATTGTCCTTGTCATAGTCATAGACAACAGTCTTTCTTTCACCGTCATAGGCATAGGCTTAGTCTTATTAGTCATAGGCAGTCTTATGTTCACCGTCATAATCATTGGCATAGTCATATTAGTCATAGGCAGTCTTATGTTCTCAGTCATAGTCCTTGTCCATTAACAATAGATTCAACGTCATAGGCATGTTAAGGTTATGGACACGAGAGGGTTTGATTTACAACATGAATAGGTCCAAAGCAATATTCACGAAAGTCAAGATCCAAAAAGAACAAGAATAAATATGAATCAATTACCATACATAGATCCAATTCCAATTTACAACATGGATATTACGTTTACAGCTTTTATCTAAAAGTAACTTGAACTTACAGTGCGTGGATCGAGAAATAGAAGACAAAATTTGACTGTTGAATCTCTATTTGATCGACCGTGTTCGAATTGAAATCCCCCAATTTGCAAATCCCTAAGTGTAGTCTTGATGGAGAAGGAGCAGTCCTTTATCTTCCTTTTTATTTGATTATCTTAGAAGCCGCATAAGGACAGAAAGAAATGGTGTGGAGAGAATGAGGCTAGGGGTCTGTTTAAATAGGATTAGGCAAACGAATCTGGACAGAAAACGAGTCTAAATACATCAGAATGCATCTGTTTCAGAAAAGTGGTTCGGGAGACAGGTCGACCCCCAGGTCGACACTATGGTCGACCTGGTCCCTGGGAGGTCGACACTATGGTCGACCGCCAGGTCGACCTGGCCTATGGGCGGGAGTTTTCCCGCCCTGCCTGCTGCGGGGTTTGAATTCGAATTTCGAATTCGAATTTCGAGCTGTTTTTTATTCTGAAAATTCCTGAAACTTCAGAGGGTCATATCTCCCTCATACGAACTCCGATTCTCGCAAACTCTGACTCGTTTCCAAGCAGAATTTCGAGACGAACGCAATGGCGCAACCCGTTTCCCTTGATTTTGAATTTAAAATTTAATTCTGCCTTGATTTCTTGTCTTAACATGTTATACAAATACGGGTTGTTACATTGTGGAATTAATATAAAAATAGAAAATGATCATGTTTTGAATAAAAACCCGATTTCGTTAAAAATTTACATTTTTAATGTTAAGAATAGGATAATAGAAAATGTTCATGTTTTGAATTAAAACATGATTTCATTAAAAACTTTCATTTTTAATGTAAATATAGAATATGAGAAATTTGTTCATGTTTTAAAATAAAACATGTTTAACATTAAAAATTCCATTTTTAATGTAAATTTAGAATGTACGAAAATTGGGAATGTTTTAAGAATAAAAAAAAAGAAAAAAAAACATGTTTACATTAAAAACCATATTTTTAATGTAATGAATGGATTTATAAAAATGTTCATGTTTTAAGAATGAATCCTTGTTTACATTAACAACCATATTTTTAATGCAATAACACATTAGAAATTACATTTCTTTTATGAGACGACCCTAACTTCCCCGGTAAGGAAAGAACAGATTGCCTTGAGAACAAGCCACATTGGGATACAAACAGAAGAACATTTCATTAATTATTACAACAATTTCATTAGAATACAAGAATATTACAGAGTATGAATGAATATTACACAGAAAATATCAGAGATTTAAATTACATTTAAATACATCACAGCAGAAAATAATACAAAACACAACTGAAAGAGATAAACAGATACAGAGCTTTCCGGATATCGTTCCAGCTGTAAATAAGGATACTGTGTATATAAATCTGCAAAACTAAACCTACTAGCTGTCCATGTCAAAATAAGGGCACCTAGAGTTTAGGTTAAAACAATAAACTCCAGGTCTGTCATGTGACTGGTGTGAGAACTAAAACAGTTATTAATCTTTATTTTAAATTTAGGTAAATCAAGGGACCACGCCGTATAACATGGAACGGGTTTCCTCCCAAGAATACCAGTGCATAAAACAACAGCGCAATGCTAAATAAAGAACAATGAAGCTATTATAAGACCCATGTCCCATCACATAATGCAACACAAGCCGGAGGATAGGGTTTTACCATATAATAGCCAAAGAATGCTTGATACGTTAAATTTCATCTTTTATTATTACTATAAGTGTATAGTGTCAAAACAATGTAACAACCCGAAATTCTGAGCCAGTTTAAAATTTTTAATTTGGCAATTTTGATGAATTTTGAATATTTAAAATAGATTATTTTAAATAACATCGATGAGAAATTTATTTTGAATAGAATTCGAACATATATATTTATATACGTCGTCGTTAGAATATAAATATTTATTTTAAATTATAAAAGGTATTGAAAATGGCGCCGTAGTTCGATAATTTGATTTCAAAATTCAATTGAATGTACCGGGTGCAAAATAAAATGGATTTTAGTGAAACCAAAAATATTAGAATCTAATTGAGAATATCTTTCCAACAAACCCGAAAAATCAAAATTTCATAGCGGGATTCAAAAGATATGCCCAGTTGAAAATTCAGAATAGTCGCTTTGGAATGCTGGCCCTTAAAAATAGAAATTTTGCAAACGACCTCGGATTTCGACGAAACCACTTTTGTTGGATCTGTGATGTCAAGTTATTGCTAGGTTTCAAAATTCGTAATTTTTCTAATGAATATGTGAGCGTGGCAAAGGAAAACGCATTTGACCAGTTTCAATTGATTTTAATCGACTGGAAAATGGCCATTTTTCAAACGATTTCAGAATTCGATGAAATTAGTTTTGTCAGCACCGTATCATCAATACGAAGCTAGAAAATATTTTTCTGGAATTTTTCGAGTCCGTATGTGACCCCGGTAATTTGAAATGTACGTCTAAAATTCAGTATAATGATTTAAATGTAAATTCAACGGAAACTGATCGTAACGATCGAATTGGCCTTCGTAACATATCCCATAGTGTTTGGAATGGGGTTAATTTGTTGGGGACGACACTCGGTGGGTTTGATTTCGGGTTCGAAATAAAAAGGTACTTTTTGAAATTAAATAATTAAATAATAAAATAATTAAATATATACTCCTTAAGGCCCCTCCCTCTCTCCATTATTCGGTCAACGCAAGCTAAAAAAACCGCCGATCCCTCGACAGACTTCCCCGTTTGCCCCCACCGCCGCTCCAGGCCGGACCGCACCAACGCCGATGATCTTCCTCCCCAACCTCCGGCGAAGCAGCGCCAAACCCCCTCCCTCACCCTCGCGCGAGCTACATCCCGCTAACCCTAGCCGCCAACGCCCGAGAACTCCACCGTCGACCGCAACCTGAGCCTCCACCTCTGTCGCGCCTCCCCACCCAATCTCCGACCAGCTCCGATGCCTGAAACTCCCCTACCCTTTCTGAAAATGCAAAGATGAATTTTTATTTATTTATTTACTTAACTTTCTTTTCGATTTTTGCATGGATTAAAGTTCGATTTTTTTAGGTAGATTTAAAATAAAGGTAAGGCTTTTATTTAGCTAAAAATTTGATTTTTTGTCGAATAAAAGGGTATGATTTATAAAATAGAAAAGTTATGATTTTTAATTTAAAAAGTTAAGATTTTTAATGAATATAATTAGTTTTATTTGTATGAAGAATAATGATGTGAAAAGAATGAATTTTTACTAATGAAAAGATTGAATTTTTACCCATGGAAAGGTTTGATTTTTAAAACTGAAAAGATTACAGTTTTATTTATAAAAATAGGATTTTTATTTAGAAGAAAGGTCGGATTTTGATTTAGAAGAAAAGTCGGATTATTATTTATAACAAAGGCGATATTTTTTATATAATAGAAAGGTGAAAAATATATTTTTTATAATATAGAAAGGTTAAAATATAATTTTTATACGTGCAGGGAAGATAAAAATTCGATTTTTATATATAGGAAGGTGAAATAAAAATAGGATTTTCATTGATGAAGAATAATAAAAATGTGATTTTTATATAAGTAATGAGGTAAAAATATGATCTTTCTTGTGAAGTGAACAATATAAAAATATGATCTTTATTGTGAAGTGAACAAATAAAAATGTGATTTTTAATATCGACTACGTGAAACAGATCTCGATAGAAGCACAGTGAAGATTTCGTACATGTGAAGAGTCGTGACGTTTGGATTAGCTAGCCGGTGAGACCTTCTCACTTTAAATTTATTTCTAGTTGGAATATATACTAGGATGCAGACGGTGTTTAGTAGCACCTGACACCCGTCGTCCACAGACCTTGGACGGCTTGTATGCTTGTTTGTTTGATTTTGATGTGTAGTTGATTGTGTGATGTGAAATGAAATAAAATATTTATATAGTTGAAATAAAATATTTTATAGTGGAAAATATTTTATAGTTAAAAATAGAATTTTTAACGTGTATATGAACTGAAATAAAAATAAACAAATCGGACGATTTGTTTATATACACACATTTGACTGATATTGATTGGGACGATAAATTTTACAAATCACCCAACTGCACAAATAAAATCTGTGTTTGATTGTTTGAAACCCCACACGGGTATTGGGATGATATTTGACGTACACTAATCCCGATTGTTTAGTTGTATGTCGATCGATTGATTGAAAGACTGTTATAAGCGTTAAATATTTATATTTGATGCTTATACAGTGTAGAATGCACTTTGGATGATGGTTCATTATTCATCGTTGTTATTGTATACATGTGTTGTAGAAAATCCATATAATTAACATTATATAGTAATTGATTGGGACTCATTCCAGTTTTGAAAAAGAAATATTTGAATAGAAATTTTTGAAAAAGAAATATTTGAAATAGAATATTTGAAAATAGAAATATATGAAGCTGTATTGATTAGATTTACGCCATTTTGACATGAACGATATTTATATTGATTCTATCCATTTTATATTGAACATCGAAAGTGATTTCAAAATCTGATATTTTGAATAGAAATGAATTCGTATTGAAATTGAATAGAATTGAAATTGAATAGAAATGAATTCGAATTGAAATTGAATAGAATTGAAATTGAATAGAATGAATTCGAATTGAAATTGAATAGAATTGAAATTGAATATAAATGAATTAGAATTGAAATTGAATTGAATTGAAAACGAACTGAAATTGAATTCAAAATCGATTTGAATTGAAATCAATTTGAAATGAATTTAAAACGAATTTGTAAGGGAAAATTCAATTTTGATTTGAATTTGAAAAAGAAGTTGAAATCGTTTTGAAAACGAATTTAAAACGATTTATTAAATACATTTTAAAAGGGAATCAACAAAGTATATATTATATATTATATATATATAATATAATGGCCTGAATAGAACGTGTCGCGCCGTGGCAGTTCGCGAATTTCGACCATTGACTTCGAACGGATATTACGGAAGATCCGACCATCGGATTCTCCTGAAACCGGAACAGTTGGGTTCGTATCGAAAAGAGCTTTCTAACAAATATTAGAAATTTGAAATCTAACCGTTGGATATGGAATTATGTCCAAATAAAATTTGGAAAAGGTCGCTGTAAGTGCAGTTCAATGACTGTTGATGGAAATCGACTGTGCGGGCCTTGATAAAATTATTAAAAATAGTAATAATTTGTGTAAAATCATAAGAAATGATTTGTAAAGATTTGGGATGAAAAAATCCATATTTGAAAAGATAAAAATAAATTTTTATCGAAATGAACTAGTTTTGAACAAGAATTATAGTTCTATTTATTTTTAAATAAATAAATTGAATTTAAAAAGGGTTTTAAAAGTAACCAGAATTTCCAATAATTGAATTGGAATGGATTTGAATCGAAATTGTCTTTGGATTATTTCGATGTTGGATTTCATGATTATACATATATTGTTATGGAAATTTGAAAGATATATATATCGTTATTTCCAATACGATATTTGTTAGTCGTAGAATTTGATATGGAATATAAGCCGATATATTTTCTATTCAGAGCCATGTATTTAATATCAAATGTGATTTGGGTTTGTCGTGAATGGTGTCTTCATTAACACTATTCTTAAGCCCAGTTGAGAAAATGATTAAATCTTTTTATTTAGATTTAATGAAGTGTACCGATTAAATAATATTTAATTGGAATTGAATTGGTATTGATTTTTGGGTTTATCGTGAACAGTGTTTTAAATAACACTTGTTCTTTAACACGATAATTAATGAAATGTGATTTTGGGTTGTCGTGAATAGTATCTTCAATAATATTGTTCTTAGACCCAAAGGAGTTAAGAAAATCAGAAACTAACTAGAGATTGGTTAAGTTGAATGGTTTCTGGGGTATCGATCTGATGTTGGTTTCGGCCTTCGGGGTTAATACTTAGGGAATTGCTCACTTGCTAATTTACGGTTATGGACTGGTTGGAATGGAATGTGATTTTGGGTTTATCTTGAACCGTGTTTTAAATAACATTGATTCTTTAACCTAGTCAAAGATTACAACTAAGTGGAGTTTTAATGAACCTTTAATTAGATTGACAAGATCGAGAATGGAGTATCACCAGTTTTACTCTAGACGGTAGTTAAATCTTTAATTAGATCTGAACATGAAATGGTAATTGAATTTACCGATAACACCGTGGTGTTAGATATGAAGTATGATCAGTTTTACTTCATGGGATGAATAGGTTGGGATTGGGAAATTAAAACAAATGATTACTTCGGTAAGGTTCGTTAATTCCAACTAGTTTGAAGTGATATTCAAAGGAAGATTAAAGAATAAATTTAAAAGAATTTATCTTTGATAAAATTAATGGGAACCTTTCCCTAAGAATGTGAAATTTAGAAACTAATTGTAGGTTAGCTAAGTTGAATGGTTTCCTGTGTATTGATCTGATGTTGGTTTCGGCCTTCAGGGTTAACATTTGGGGAATTGTTCTCTTACTAATTTACGGTTAGTGACTGATGAATTGGAATGAGGCGTATGTTGTGTTTGTGTAACACATGTTTATTATATACGCGAGTTATTCAGAAAGACCGGGTTCATCCCATTCTGAATAACTGATTCAACGTGGTGTCGAAGATGAAGACGGTGGTTGAAGATCGGAGGTCTTCACATCGTTTGGATAATTACTGATGATCTTGATTGGGTCGTACATCCAAGAGGAGAGAATCAGTTGGTGATCGTCCAGACGTACTTGGAGATCGATGGATATGCGGGGTACTAGGTGCCTCCGGTTTTGTTCAGACCCAGAACGAACTTGTAAATGGACTGTGTGTCTGACATTGGATTTTAGTCTGTGTGATTGATTTCTATTAAATATATATCTGTTTGGCGGTGGAGAATTTATTCTCTTGCTTAATGCCCTTCTCTGAGACATACGAGCTCAAGGGTTATATATCGATGGATATCAAATGCATGGAGTGAATTGCCTGTGTGGCATGCCTAAGTGGCAATTGATCAAGGCTTTTGTTGAAAAGCAAATCTTGTGGTGATGATCAAAGCACCGCCTGTGTGGCATAGCTTTGTGTAACGTTGATTCGCGAGCCTCACACCCTAGTTGTGAACCAAAAACGGGAGAGGACTCAGGGAGGGCATGCGTCTCTTTCTATCTAGAAGTGGCTTCAGTGGTTTTACACGCCTTGACGAGTTTGACTTATGTGGTTGTTGCTGTTGCGAGGCGCCTCAGATATATTGGTCATTCTCGAACAGATGGAGTCATTCGTTGGCTCATTTACGCCACATATGGTGGGGAGGCGTAGTGTTCAGGATTTCGTCTAATCCACATCGGTGGACCGGCCCTGTCGCTCCAAGGGTCGATGCGTTCTGTCCCTAAGACTCGGGCTAGACAGTCTCGAATCGGTAGAGGACGATCCCTTGCCTCGGTTCATAGAAGGAAATCCAATTTCCAATACGTGACTTTGCGATTTTATTTGTAGAGCCTAGTATGGCGACATAGTGGGATGGGGCGCTTATGCCGTCTATGATTGATACTTATGATTTGAAGTTGTTTTATACACTATGCACTTATAATAGTATCAAATGATTTGTTTTAAACGTATCAAGCATTCTTGGCTATTATAAAGTAAAAACCCTGTCCTCCGGCTTGCGTTGCATTGTATGATGGGACCTGGGTCTTATAATAGCTTCATTGTTCTTTATTTAGCATTGTGCTGTTGTTTTATGCCATGGTATTCTTGGGAGAAAATCCGTTCCGTGTTATACGGCGTGGTTCCTTGATATATCTTATTTAAAGTAAAGTTTTAAATAACCGTTTTAGTTCTCACACCAGTACCATGACTGACCTGGAGTTTATTGTTTTAACCTAAACTCTGGGTGCCCTTATTTTGACACGGGCAGCTAGTTGTTTTGGTTTTGCAGATTTATAATCACAGGATCCTGGTTTACAGCTGGAATGATATCTGGAAAGCTTTGTATCTGCATATCTCTTCTAGTTGTGTATTGTATTATTTTCCGCTGCTATGTAATGTATTGTAATCTCTGATATTTGGTAAATTGTGTAATATTGATTTATACTCTGTATATTCTTGTATTCTAATGGAATTGTTGTAATTTACGATGAAATGTTCTTCCATCTGCGTTCTAATTTGTCGTGTTCTCAATTCAATCCGTGATTTCCCATAAGGCGGATTTTGGGTCGTTTCATCGTGGTATCAGAGCTATGGTTTACAAAGCTCAGAGGACAAGACACATTAGAACCATATGAAAGAATTCATCAGATATTGGATTAGTAATATCCAATGGGGATGACTCGTTAGAGATGGGGTCAGTAGTATCCTAGAACGAGTGCGAAGAGTATATTTTTAAAAATGAAAACAAGTTTTGTTTTGAAAATTTAAATCAATTATTAGTATTTGATTATTTATTTATATGAATTTGGACAATCCAATATATAGAGATTTTGCATATATGTCTTGCAAACGTGTATTCGAAGTTTTAATATACTGGGTGGATATAGAATCCCTCTAGTGCCCGGGGATAATTCTGGTGGCAGGGCACCATCGCCAGTATTTATTTTCGAGTTTCGGAAGTGAGATTTCTATATATTTCCAATTGACTGGTGTGAGAACCGAAACTAGATATGGCTTATTGCTGTGATTTGGCATCAAAAATGTGATTTTTGACTATATATCTAAGTTATGCATTTGAAACGATAACCAACTAATTGATTGCTGATTGTGTTGTTTGATTACTGTTTGATTAATTAAAATGTTGAACCTTTAGCCAAATTGACCACAAAGTGAATTATATTGAAAATTTGTGGCATTTGCATGCATATACATGTACTTATACTGAACAGGTCATAGCAAGGAGGCTAGAGCAGAAGAATAAAATTGTTTGCCCGACAAATAGGTACATGTTTACCATAATTTACTGTTTTGTTTGGGTGATGATGATTTTATGAGCCGATAGGCTAGCCGCTGGGCTTTTTCTTTTTCTTTTTGAGATCAGAGGTCCTATATGGAAATTTCGGGATTTTCCCGGTGCTCCCGGTGCAGGGGAGGTTATGGCGAAATTTTTCGAAAATTTAGAGTGTTAGCCAAATTTTTGAAAAATATGAAAAGTTCTTAGAAACTGAAAAGTTGAAAACTTAAGCCGTAAAGAAAATAGTGAAAGTTGAGTTGATTGTTAAACAACTTTCGGCTTCATTCCTTTTCGAGAACGAAAAGTTTTAAGTGGGGGAGATTGTAACAACCCGAAATTCTGAGCCAGTTTAAAATTTTTATTTTGGCAATTTTGATTAATTTTGAATATTTAAATTAGATTATTTTAAATAATATCGATGAGAAATTTATTTTGAATAGAATTCGAACATATATATTTATATACGTCGTCGTTAGAATATAAATATTTATTTTAAATTATAAAAGGTACTGAAAATGGCGCGGTAGTTCGATAATTCGATTTCAAAATTCGATTGAATGTACCGGGTGCGAAATAAAACAGATTTTAGTGAAACCAAAAATATTAGAATAAAATTGAGAATATCTTTCCAACGAATCTGAAAAATCAAAATTTCATAGCGGGAATCAGAAGATATGCCCAGTTGAAAATTCATAATAGTCGCTATGGAATTCTAGCCCTTAAAAATAGAAATTTTGCAAACGACCTCGGATTTGGACGAAACCACTTTTGTTGGATCTGTGATGTCAAGTTACTGCTAGGTTTCAAAATTCATAATTTTTCGAATGAATATGTGAGCGTGGCAAAGGAAAACGCATTTGACTAGTTTCAGTTGATTTTAATCGACTGGAAAATGGCCATTTTTCAAACGATTTTAGAATTCGACGAAATTAGGTTTGTGAGGACCGTATCATCAATACGAAGCTAGAAAATATTTTTCTGGAATTTTTCGAGGCCGTATGTGACCCCGGTAATTTGAAATGTACATTTAAAATTCAGTATAATGATTTAAATGTAAATTCAACGGAAACTGATCGTAACGATCGAATTGGCCTTCGTAACATATCCCATTGTGTTCGGAATGGGGGTAATTAGCTAGGGACGACACTCGGTGGGTTTGATTTCGAGTTCGAAATAAAAAGGTACTTTTTGAAATAAAATAATAAAATAATTGAATATATAATCCTTTAGGCCCCTCCCTCTCTCCATTATTCGGTCAACACAAGCTAAAAAAAAATTCGTCGATCCCTCGACAGACTTCCCTGTTTGCTCCCATCGCCGCTCTAGGCCTGACCCCATCAATGCCGATGATCTTCCTCCCCAACCTCCGGCGACGCAGCGCCTAACCCCCTCCCTCGCGCGAGCTACATCCCGCAAACCCTAGTCGCCAACGCCCGAGAACTCCACCATCGACCGCAACCTGAGCCTCCCCCTCTGCCGCGCCTCCCCACCCAATCTCCGACCACCTCCAACGCCTGAAACCTCCCTACCATTTCTGAAAATGCAAAGGTGTATTTTTATTTATTTATTTAACTTTCTTTTCGGTTTTTGCATTGATTAAAGTTCGATTTTTTTAGGTAGATTTAAAATAAAGGTAAGGCTTTTATTTAGCTAAAAATGTGATTTTTTGTCGAATAAAATGGTATGATTTCTAAACAAGAAAAGTTATGATTTTTAATTTAAAATGTTAAGATTTTTAATGAATATAATTAGTTTCATTTGTATGAAGAATAATGATGTGAAAAGATTGAATTTTTACTAATGAAAAGATTGAATTTTTACCCATGGAAAGGTTTGATTTTTAAAAACTGAAAAGATTACATTTTTGTTTATAAAAATAGGATTTTTATTTAGAAGAAAGGTCGGATTTTGATTTAGAAGAAAAGTCGGATTTTATTTATAACAAAGGCGATATTTTTTATATAATAGAAAGGTTAAAAATATAATTTTTATAATATAGAAAGGTTAAAATATAATTTTTATACGTGTAGGGAAGATAAAAATTCGATTTTTATATATAGGAAGGTGAAATAAAATTAGGATTTTCATTGATGTATAATAATAAAAATGTGATTTTTATATAAGTAGTGAGGTAAAAATATGATCTTTCTTGTGAAGTGAACAACATAAAAATAAGATCTTTATAGTGAAGTGAATGATTAAAAATGTGATTTTTAATATCGACTACGTGAAACAGATCTCGATAGAAGCACGGTGAAGATTTTCTACATGTGTAGAGTCATGACGTTTGGATTAGCTAGTCGGTGAGAACTTCTAACTTTAAATATATTTCTAGTTGAAATATATACTAGGATGCAGACGGTGTTTAGTAGCACCCGACACCCGTCGTCCACAGACCATGGACGGCTTGTATGCTTGTTTGTTTGATTTTGATGTGTAGTTGATTGTGTGATGTGATGTGAAATGAAATAAAATATTTATATAGTTGAAATAAAATATTTTATAGTGGAAAATATTTTATAGTTAAAAATAGAATTTTTAACGTGTATATGAAATGAAATAAAAATAAACAAATCGGACGATTTGTTTATATACGCACATTTGACTGATATTGATTGGGACGATAAATTTTACACATCGCCCAACTGCACAAATAAAATCTGTGTTTGATTGTTTGAAACCCCACATGGGTATTGGGATGATATTTGACGTACACTAATCCCGATTGTTTAGTTGTATGTCGATCGATTGATTGACAGACTGTTATAAGCGTTAAATATTTATATTTGATGCTTATACAGTGTAGAATGCACTTTGGATGATGGTTCATTATTCATCGTTGTTATTGTATACATGTGTTATAGAAAATCCATATAATTACCATTATGTGGTAATTGATTGGGCCTCATTCCAGTTTTGAAAAAAAAAATTTGAATAGAAATATTTGAAAAAGAAATATTTGAAATACAATATTTGAAAATAGAAATATATGATGCCGTGTTGATTAGATTTACGCCATTTTGACGTGAACGATATTTATATTGATTCTATCCATTTTATAATGAACATCGAAAGTGATTTCAAAATCTAATATTTTGAATAGAAATGAATTCGAATTGAAATTTAATAGAATTGAAATTGAATAGAAATGAATTCGAATTGAAATTGAATAGAACTGAAATTGAATAGAAATGAATTCAAATTGAAATTGAATAGAAATGAATTCGAATTGAAATTGAATTGAATTGAAAACGAACTGAAACTGAATTCAAAATCGATTTCAATTGAAATCAATTTGAAATGAATTTAAAACGAATTTGCAAGGGAAAATTCAATTTTGATTTGAATTTGAAAAAGAAGTTGAAATCGTTTTGAAAACAAATTTAAAACGATTTATTAAATACGTTTTAAAAGGGAATCGACGAAGTATATATTATATATATTATATATTAAATATAATGGCCTGAAAAGAACGCGCCGCGCCGCGGCAGTTCGCGAATTTCGACCATTGACTTCGAACGGATATTACGGGAGATCTGACCGTCGGATTTTGCTGAAACGAGAACCGTTGGGTTCGTATCGAAAAGAGATTTCTAACGAATATTAGAAATTTGAAATCTAACGGTTGGATATGGAATTATGTCCAAATCAAATTTGGAAAAGGTCGTTGTAAGTGCAGTTCGATGGCCGTTGATGGAAATTGACTGTGCGGGCCTTGATAAAATTATTAAAAATAGTAATAATTTGTGTAAAATCATAAGAAATGATTTGTGAAGATTTGGGATGAAAAACTCCATGTTTGAAAAAAAAAATTAGATTTTTATCGAAATGAACTAGTTTTGAACTAGAATTATAATTCTATTTATTTTTAAATAAATAAATTGAATTTAAAAAGGGTTTTAAAAGTAACTCGAATTTCCAATAATTGAATTGGAATGGATTTGAATCGAAATTGTCTTTGGATTATTTTGATGTTGGATTTCGTGATTATACAGATATTGTTATGGAAATTTGAAAGATATATATATCGTTATTTCCAATACGATATTTGTTGGTCGTAGAATTTGATATGGAATATAAGCCGATATATTTTCTATTCAGAGCCTTGTATTTAATATCAAATGTGATTTGGGTTTGTCGTGAATGGTGTCTTCATTAACACTGTTCTTAAGCCCAGTTGAGAAAATGATTAAATCTTTTTATTTAGATTTAATGAAGTGTACCGATTAAATAATATTTAATTGGAATTGAATTGGTATTGATTTTTGGGTTTATCGTGAACAGTGTTTTAAATAACACTTGTTCTTTAACCCGATAATTAATGAAATGTGATTTTGGGTTGTCGTGAATGGTATCTTCAATAATACTGTTCTTAGACCTAAAGGAGTTAAGAAAATCAGAAACAAACTGGAGATTGGTTAAGTTGAATGGTTTCTGGGGTATTGATGTGATGTTGGTTTCGGCCTTCGGGGTTAATACTTAGGGAATTGCTCACTTGCTAATTTACGGTTATGGACTGATTGGAATGGAATGTGATTTTGGGTTTATCGTGAACCGTGTTTTATATAACATTGATTCTTTAACCTAGTCAAAAATTAAAACTAAGTGGAGTTTTAATGAACCTTTAATTAGATTGACAAGATCGAGAATGGAGTATCACCAGTTGTACTCCAGACGGTAGTTAAATCTTTAATTAGATTTGAACGTGAAATGGTAATTGAATTTACCGATAACACCGTGGTGTTAGATATGAAGTATGATCAGTTTTACTTCAAGGGACGAATAGGTTGGGATTGGGAAATTAAAATAAATGATTACTTCGGTAAGGTTCGTTAATCCCGACTAGTTTGAAGTGATATTCAAAGGAAGATTAAAGAATAAATTTAAAAGAATTTATCTTTGATAAAATTAATGGGAACCGTTCCCTAAGAATGTGAAATTTAGAAACTAACTATATGTTAGCTAAGTAGAACGGTTTCCTGTGTATTGATCTGATGTTGGTTTCGGCCTTCGGGGTTAACATTTGGGGAATTGTTATCTTACTAATTCACGGTTAGTGACTGATGAATTGGAATGAGGTGTATGTTGTGTTTGTGTAACAAATGTTTATTATATACGCGAGTTATTCAGAAAGACCGGGTTCACCCCATTCTGAATAACTGATTCGACGTGGTGTCGAAGATGAATACGGTGGTTGAAGACCGAAGGTCTTCACGACATTCGGATAATTACTGATGATCTTGATTGGGCCGTACACCCAAGAGGAGAGAATCAGTTGGTGATCGTCCATACGTACTTGGAGATCGATGGATATGCGGGGTACTAGGTGCCTCCGGTTTCGTTCAGACCCAGAACGAACTTGTAAATGGACTGTGTGTCTGACATTGGATTTTAGTCTGTGTGAATGATTTCTATTAAATATATATCTATTTGGCGGCGGATAATTTATTCTCTTGCTTAACGCCCTTCTCTGAGACGTACGAGCTCAGGGGTTATATATCGATGGATATTAAACGCATGGAGTGAATTGCCTATGTGGCATGCCTAAGTGGCAATTGATCAAGGCTTCTGTTGAAATGAAAAGTCTTGTGGTGATGAGCAAAGCACCGCCTGTGTGGCATAGCTTTGTGTAACATTGATTCGCAAACCTCACACCCCAGTTGTGAACCAAAAACGGGAGAGGACCTCAGGGAGGGCATGCGTCTCTTTCCAGCTAGAAGTGGCGTCAGTGGTTTTACACGCCCTGACGAGTTTGACTTAGGTGGTTGTTGTTGTTGCGAGGCGCCTCGGATATATCGGTCGTTCTCGAACCGATGGAGTAATTCATTGGCTCATTTACGCCCCATAGGGCGGGGAGACGTAGTGTTCAGGATTTCGCCTAATCCACATCGGTGGACCGACCCTGTCGCTCCAAGGGTCGATGCGTTCTGTCCCTGAGACTCGGGCTAGACAGTCTCAAATCTGTAGAGGACGATCCCTTGCCTCGGTTCATAGAAGGAAATCCAATTTCCAATGCGTGACTTTGTGATTTTATTTGTAGAGCCTAGTATGGCGACATAGTGGGATGGGGCGCTTATGTCGTCTATGATTGATACTTATGATTTGAAGTTGTTTTATACACTATGCACTTATAATAGTATCAAATGATTTGTTTTAAATGTATCAAGCATTCTTGGCTATTATAAGGTAAAAACCCTATCCTACGGCTTGCGTTGCATTGTATGATGGGACATGGGTCTTAGAATAGCTTCATTGTTTTTTATTTAGCATTGCGCTGTTGTTTTATGCACTGGAGTTCTTGGGAGGAAACCCGTTCCGTGTTAAACGGCGTGGTCCCTTGATATATCTGATTTAAAGTAAAGTTTTAAATAACCATTTTAGTTCTCACACCAGTCCCATGACTGACCTGGAGTTTATTGTTTTAACCTAAACTCTGGGTGCCCTTATTTTGACACGGGCAGCTAGTAGTTTTGGTTTTGCAGATTTATATTCATAGGATCCTGGTATACAGCTGGAATGTTATCCGGAAAGCTTTGTATCCGCATATCTCTTCTAGTTGTGTATTGTATTATTTTCCGCTGCTGTGTAATGTATTGTAATCTCTGATATTTGGTAAATTGTGTAATATTGATTTATACTCTGTATATTCTTGTATTCTGATGGAATTATTGTAATGTACAATGAAATGTTCTTCCGTCTGCGCTCTAATTTGTCGTGTTCTCAATTCAATCCGTGATTTCCCATAAAGGAGATTTTGGGTCGTTTCAAACAATTTCAATCATAAGTATCAATCATAGACGGCATAAGTGCCCCATACCTCTATGTCGCCATATATAGGTTTTATAATCAAAACCGCAAAGTCACATATTGGAAGTTGGATTTCCATCTGTGAACCGAGGCAAGGGATCATCCTTTACCGATTTGAGACTGTCTAGCCTGAGCCTTAGGACTCAGACTTAGGTGGACCCTTGGATCGTCAGGGTCGGTCCACCGATGTAGATTAAAATGCCTGAACACTGCGTTTCCCCGCCCTCTGAGGCGTAAATGAGTCATATGACTCCATCGGCTCCACGTAGTCACCTATATATCCGAGGCGCCTCGCAATCTAACAACCACACAGGTGAAAATAATATAAATGTCAGGGCTGGAGGTCACTGACACCACCCTAGCTAGAAAGAAACGCATGTCCTCCCTGATGTCCTCTCCCGTTTCTGGTTCACAACCGAGGTGTGAGGCTCGCGAATCAACGTTATACACAAAGCTAAGCCACAAAGGCCATGTTTTTTATCATCAACCACCAGACTTTGCTTTTCAAAAAAAGCCTTGATCAGTTGCCACTTAGCATGCCACACAGGCAAACCACTCCATGCAACCGATATCCATCAATCACACAGAATGATATTCAATGTCAGACACACAGTCCATTTACAAGTCCGTTCTGTGTCTGAACGAAACCGGAGGCACCTTTTACCTCGCATATCCATCGATCTCCAAGTACGTCTGGACAATCACTAACTGATTCCCTCCTCTTGGGTTTACAGCCCATTCAAGATCATCAGTAATTATCCAAACGATGTGAAGACCTCTGGTCTTCAACCATCGTCTTCATCCTCGACACATCGTCGAATTAGCTATTCAAAATGGGATAAACCCGGTCTTTCTGAATAACTTGCGTATATAATAAACAAGTGTTACACAAACACAATATACGCCTCATTCAAATTCATAATATTCTTTTATTCAAATATTCTTATACTTTGGGAAAGGTTCCCATTAATTTTATCAAAGATAAATTCTTTAAATTTATTCTTTTGCCTTCTTTTGAATATCAATTCAAACCAAGTTATGGTTTATCCAAACTAGTCGGGATTAGCAACCTTATAGAAGTAATCACATGTTAAATTTCCCAACCCCAACCTATTCATCCCATGAAGTAAAACTGGTAATACTTCATATCTAACACCACGGTGTTATCGGTAAATTCAATTACCATTTCACGTTCAAATCTAATTAAAGATTTAACTATCGCCTGGAGCAAAACTGGTGATACTCCATTCTCGATCATTTCAATCTAATTAAAGATTCATTAAAACTCCACTTGGTTTTTAATCTTCCCAAAAGTCAATACAAATGGTTGTTTAACTTGGGAAATCATATCCTATCTTTAACTGGGTTAAAGAACCAATGTCATTTAAAACACAGTTCATGATAAACCCAAAACCACATTCCATTTACAATGGAATCTTCATGGAAAACAAATCGATATATAATCGATATAAAGTTCCTTATCCGACTAATAATATAAATGGAATAATGGCAAAGCCTTTTAAATTCCAGATATATTAGTTGTCTTCCTCCATAGAAATTCACTTCGATTATTACAAAATCAAATTCCATTCTATTCCAATTTATTTTATTTTATTGGAAAACTTTACTTTGGAAAATCTCCTTTAAATCTTAACAAAAGATTTATAAATTCCACATCACATTTCACTGCAAATCGGGTTAAAGAATGAATGTCGTTAAACACAGTTCACGATAAACCCAAATACCATTTGATATTAAATACAAGGCTCTAAATAGAAAATATATTTGCTTATATTCCTGCAACCAACAAATATCGTATTGGAAAAAACGATATAAATATATCTTTCAAATTTCTATAACAATATCTGTATAATCATGAAATCCAACATCGAAATATTCCAAAGAAAATTTTGATTCAAATCCATTCCAATTCAATTATTGGAAATTCTGGTTACTTTTAAAACCCTTTCAAATCCAATTTATTTATTTCAAAAATAAATGGATTATAATTCTAGTTCAAAACTAGTTCATTTCGATAAAAATCTATTTTTATCTTTTAAAATATGGAATTTTTCATCCCAACTCTTTCCAAATCATCTCTTATGATTATAAACTACTTATTGATATTTTTAATAATTTTATCAAGGCCTGTACAGTCAATTTCCATCTACGGCCATCGAACTGCACTTACATCGACCTTTTCCAAATTTAATTTGGACATGATTCAAAATCCAGCCGTTAGATTTCAAATTTCTAATATTCGTTAGAAATCTCTTTTCAATACGAACCCAATGGTTCCAGATTTAGGAGAATCCGACGGTCGGATCTCCCGTAATGTCCATCCGAAGTCAACGGTCGAAATTCGCAAGCTGCCGCTGCGCGGCGCGTTCTATTCAGGCATATATATATATATATATATATATATATATAATATAAATATATTATATATATTTTGTCGATTTCCTTTTAAAACGTATTTTATAAATCGTTTTAAATTCATTTTCAAAACACAACTTGATATTCAATTCCTAATCAAAATTGAATAATCCATATCATCGATATATAAATGATAATATTTTCAAAACGTTATATTTTGAAATCACTTCCTTTTCTATATTCATTATAAAAATGAATATAATCGATATAAATATCGTTTGCGTCAGAATTGCGCATATCTAATCAACACGGCTTTATATTTTTCAATAACTTCATTATTCTATTCAACAAATGAATATTTTCTTCAACGCATGAATTTTCTTTTATTCAACACATGAATATATATTTTATTCAACACATGAATTTTCTTTTATTCAACATATGAATATAATTTATTTTCTAAATTGGAATGAGACCCACTCAATTGCCATATAATATTGTTTATATGGATCTATACAACACATGTATATAATAGCAATAATAAATAATCAACCATCATCCAGAGTGCATTCTACATTGTATAAGCATCAAATATAAATATTCAATGCTTATAACAGCCTGTCAATCAATCGATTGAAATACAACTAATTATTAGGATTAGTGTACGTACAATTTCATCCCAACACCCGTGTAGGGTTTCAAACAATCAAACACAGATTTTATTTGTGCACTTGGGCGATGTGTAAAATTTATCGTCCTAATCAATATTAGTCAAATTGGTGTACATAAACAAATCGTTCGATTTGTAAATAAATATTTATTTTATTTCAACACATGAATATATATTTGATTTCAACACATGAATATATATTTTATTTCCCAACCAACAGTCAATTTTCACAACACAAACAATCAAACAATTCGTCCATGGTCTGTGGACAACGGGGAGCAGTTTATATATGAAGTTATAAAGTAAATAACTAAACAGAAAATTTTAGTGAGGAGTTCTCACCTTTGGGTTCCACTCCGTCGTTCTCTATTTCTGAACTTCTGAACCGTTAGGATTTGTTTGAAATTCCAATGTTGTCCTTGTGTAACACCCCATATCCGTTATGGTCACTCACAAAGGGAATGCCTTAACTTCAATGGAGCATTATGGGTACTAGAACAGAAATATTACAAGACAGACATATATAAAAACAGAGGAAGGTAAAGTAGAAGTACTTCAAATCATTTATTAAATATAATTGTTTACAATAAAAGCCCATCAACTTTCAAATACCCAATTACATAGCTAAAATATCTGTCTTGCTCAAAAACAAAGAAGCATGAAAATAAATTGTAGTATTCCCTAATAAAGCAAAGCAAGCCATAGCCAAGAGAGATCCAAGCAGCACATGAAAGAGCCTTGGAGCTTGGTAAGATCCGAAGTAAGCTGTATTTCCACCCAGCGAACCTGTGGGGGGGGGGGGGGGATGGAAGAAAAAGAGGCGAACCAAACCGGGTCAGTCATAAAGACTGAGTAAGTCCTAGTGGCTTCCAGCATAAAAACAGGTGAAGATAATATGACATGAATAAACTGAAAGTAAACATAAGCATGATGACAAGGTAAGCTACATGCACGATGAATCAAGTATAACATCCCATGCTTCCTATCAAGTGTATCATCACATGATTCCTACCAAGTATCACATTGCAAGGTTTCTATTAAGTATAACATCGCGAGATTTCTAAGCTTCACCATTTCACTATTTTCCTTGATTTCCTATATTCTCTGCACCACCTAACTAGCGTTTCCATTAGTTTATTATGTTTTAATTACAAGATAAGTGATCCCCCATAACCCACATGATAGTTTTATAGGTACATATCCCACGATGAGGATCCCACCTTATATTGACAGTTTTGTGTCCCTACCGTACCTATTTGATCGGCTCTTACTTACAATGTTTCACATGTGTTATATACTAAGGTTATCCCAACCCCGTAGTTGTTGTAGCCTTCAGGACTACATCTAATATGAGGATTTTTCCTCAACCAGCCCAATTACCATGAATGTGTTAGATGTATCCTTACTACTCTAATCGATTGGCTCCTACTCGACCTAGTTCTTGCGGGCCCCTACTTGTAGATACCTGTGCTGGTCCCACCCTAGGGTGTATCAATCCCTAGGATAGCAACCTCGACACCCTTTTTGATGCATTGCTGTATATCTACTGATGCCCAGTGGCTAAATTTTCCACTCCAGAATACGTGCACGCTGTAATCTGTCGGAACCTGCACCGCTGCATCCTCTGCCGTCGTTTTGACCGCTTACAATCAGCCCAGTAATCATGCCCCACCCTTCCTAGCTCAGGGTACCATTGATACCTAATGTGGGTTACTACTGAAACGGGTCCCGCTACTAGGGTTTTCCTAGGGTCTATTCGTATACCCCACTGGTTGGTTAAGTGTTATCTATTTAACTCAACCCCACCCCCCCATCATGGTACCGTGGTTAAGTGTTTTCTCTTGTGTTACTTAACCCTACCGCATGTCTTGTTATATTGGTTATGCGTTCTCCACTGTGTTAACTTAACCCTTACCACACCTCACGTTAGATTGGTTAAGTGTATGTTAACTCAACCCCATCCACTAGCCATTTTATAATGGTTAAGTGTTACCCTCATGTATTTACTTAACCCTACCACACATCAGGTTATATTGGTTGGGTGTTATCAACCCATTCAAGTTAAACCAACCCATTTAACTTAACCCCCCCCATTCGTCAAATTTCATTGGTTAAGTATTTCAAGTAATTCAATGCTTAACCCGCCCACGTATCATGCCAAGTTGGTTAAGTATTATCTATATGTTCAAGTTGACTTAACCCTCTCACGTGTCATGTTATATTGGTTAAGTGTCATTAGTCTAGTCATATTACTTATGTAATAACCCGAAAATCTGAGCCAATTTAAAATTTTTATTTTGACAATTTTAATGAATTTTGAATATTTCAAATGAATTATTTTGAATAATATCGATGAGAAATTTATTTTGAATATAATTCGAACTTATATATTATATACGCCGTCGTTAGAATATAAATAATTATATATAATTATAAAAGGAATTGAAAATGGCGCGGTAGTTCGATAATTCGATTTCAAACTTCAATTGAATGTACCGGGTGCAAAACAATCCGAATTTTAGTGAAACCAAAAACATTAGGATCTATTGTAGAATATCTTTCCAATGAATCCGACTAATCGAAATTTCATAGCGGAAATCAAAAGATATGTCCAGTTGAAAATTCTGAATAGTCGCTATGGAATTCAGGCCCTTAAAAATTGACATTTTGCAAACGACCTCGGATTTCGACGGAAACACTTTTGTTGGATCCGCAGTGTCAAGTTATTGCTAGATTCCAAATTTCATAATTTTTCGAATCAATATGTGAGCATGGCAAAGGAAAACGCGTTTGACCAGTTCCAGTTGAGTTTAATCGACTGGAAATTGGCCATTTTTCAAACGGTCTCAGAATTCGACGAAACTGGTTTTGTTAGGACCGCATCGTCAATACGAAGCTAGAAAATATTTTTATGGAATTTTTCGAGCTGGTATGTGACCCCGGTAAATTGAAATGCGCGTTCAAATTCAATATATAGAGTTATATGTCGATTTTGACGGAAACTGATCGAAACGGTCGAATCAGCTTGCGATACATATCCCATTGTGTTCGGAATGGGGGTATTTAGCTATGGACGACATGCGGTGGGCCTCGTTTCGAGGTCGAATAAAAAGTCAACTTTTTGAATTAAATAAAATAAATAAAAAATACCTTTCCTCTCCTATACCCTCTGCCCCTCCCCCCCCCCCCGTTCGATTTAGTTCAACCAGTAAAAGAAAAAAAAACAAATCGCGCCCTAGCTCGACTGGCGCCCTCCACCATCGCCCCACCGCCTCCGTCCACCATCGCCAGCCTCCGCCTTCGCCCCTCTCGCCTCCGACGCCCCACCTCTCCCTCCTTCTTCCTTCTACGACGCGCTCCCTCCCCCCCCCCCCCAGTCCAACGCCCTACCTCGTCGGATCCGCCTCCTCCTTCCCTCAGCAAACCGTCCCCACCACCGCGTCGAGCGCACCGCCCTCCGACAGCCCCTTCAACGATGACAGCCGCCCCCCTCCTCTTCGATTCCTGTAAGCTTTATTTTTAATTATTTTTATTTTAATCTTTTAAGTTGTTTATTTTTATTTCAAAGTAGTTGGTTTATTAGAAAAAATAGGAGTTCTATATTATTTTTAAATAAAAATTTGATCTTTATAGGAAAAAAAGGGGATTTTTATATAGAAGAAAGTTTGAATTTTAGTCGAATAAAAATATAATTTTTATTGTATGTGAGTATTAAAAATATAATTTTTATAAGACAGATAATATAAAAATACAATTTTTATATGTGGAGGACAATAAAAATATAATCTTTATAGTATAGGAAGTGAAATAAAAATATGAACTTTACTTTTAACATGAAGGAATCAAAGTAAAAACATGATTTTTATATATTGAATAGCGAAGTAAAAATAGGATTTTTATATATTGAATAGCGAAGTAAAAATAGGATTTTTATATATTGAATAGCGAAGTAAAAATTCGATTTTTATATATTGAATAGCAAAGTAAAAAGAAATGATTTTCAATAATGTAAAAATTCGATTTTTATACATTGAATAGCGAAGTAAAAATTCAATTTTTATATATTGAATAGCGAAGTAAAAATTCAATTTTTATATATTGAATAGCGAGGTAAAAATAGGATTTTTATATATTGAATAGCGAAGTAAAAATAGGATTTTTATATATTGAATAGCGAAGTAAAAATTCGATTTTTATATATTGAATAGCGAAGTAAAAATTCGATTTTTATATAATGAATAGCAAAATAAAAATTCGATTTTTATATATGTAGTGGCTACGGGCAACGAAAGTTATAAGAAGGCGAGAACGATGAAGATTTCTATAAATGAAGAGTCGTGGTATTGGATAGCTATTGGTGAGAATTTCTCACTCTTCAATTTCTTTTCTAGTTATATATATATATTAGGATGCAGACGGTGCTTAGTAGCACCCAACACAATCGTCCACAGACCATGGACTTTTTTGTTTGGTTGTGTAGTTGGTTATATTATTTGAGTTGAATTGAATTGTTCGGTGAAATGAAATTGATTGGATTGATGTGTGAATGGCGTGGGCCTTCACTAGACCGGGGATAAGGCTAGGCCTTGTACCATTTTTAGTATAGTGTCGTTATGCCGCCGAAATTTTCTAAAATAAGTTAGAAAAATAAAAATATCAATTTTATTTTGTAGATGAAATGAATAAAAAATCCATGTGTTAAAATAAAATATTTTATCGTTAAAAATATAATTTTTAGCATGAATGTGAATAAATAAATATTTATAAACAAATCGACCGATTTGTTTATATACACTGATTTGACTGATATTGATTGGGTCGATAAATTTTACACATCGCCCAACTACACAAATAAAATCTGTGTTTGATTGTTTGAAACCCCACACAGGTATTGGGATAATATATGACATACACCAATCCCAATAATTAGTTGTATGTCAATCGATGGATTGACAGGCTGTTATAAGCATTAGATATCTATATTTGATGTTTATACAGTGTAGTGCACTTTGGATGATGGTTGATTATTTATCGTTGCTACTATATACATGGGTTGTATGGAATCCATATAGTTAACGCTATATGGTAATTGATTGGGCCTCATTCCAATTTAGAAAATAAAGAATATTATAATGTAAAGGTTCATGTGTTGACTGTATTCATCCGTTGAGATTAGTCATGTGTTGAACGAAAGATTTTAACAATAAAATTTACATCTTTATCATATATAAAATTAGAAACTAACTGGAAAATAGATAAGATGAGTGGTCTCCTATATATTGATCTGATGTTGGTTTCGGCCTTCGGGGTTAATATTCAGGGAATCGTTCTCTTAATAATTTACGGTTGGAGTCTGATTTAATATCAAACGATAGATACCTCAATTTTCATAAAATATAGTAAATAATAAAAATAGTCACATGTGGACAGTACTCATTCGTTGAGATTAGTCGTGTGTTGACAAAAATATAGATTCACATATTGAATAGAATAAATATTCATTTGGTGAATAGAATAACGAATTTATTGAAATATATAAAGCCGTGTTGACTAGAGATGCGGTATTTTGACGCGAACGATGTTTATATCGATTATATTCGAATTGAATTTGATTTGATTTGAATATATAACGAATTTGATTTGATTTGAATAGAAAACGAATTTGATTTGAATAGAAAACGAATTTGAATTGAATTGAATATATAACGAATTTGATTTGATTTGAATAGAAAACGAATTTGAATTGAATTTAATATATAACGAATTTGATTTGAATTGAATAGAAAATGAATTTGATTTGAATTGAATAGAAAACGAATTTGATTTGATTTGAATAGAAAACGAATTTGATTTGAATTGAATATTTGACGAATTTGATTTGATTTGAATAGAAAACGAATTTGAATTGAATTGAATATATAACAAATTTGATTTGAATTGAATAGAAAATGAATTTGATTTGAATTGAATAGAAAACGAATTTGATTTGAATTGAATAGAAAATGAATTTGATTTGAATAGAAAATGAATTTGAATTGAATTGAATATATAACGAATTTGATTTGAATTGAATAGAAAACGAATTTGATTTGAATTGAATAGAAAATGAATTTGATTTGAATAGAAAATGAATTTGAATTGAATTGAATATATAACGAATTGAATTTGATTTGAATAGAAAACGAATTTGATTTGAATAGAAAACGAATTCGAATTGAATTGAAAACGAATTGAAAAGAATTCAAATTGAACTGAAATTTGAATTGAATTCAAACGAACTTTAAACGAATTTATAAGGAAAAATTCAATTTTGATTTGAATTGAAATGGAAGTTGAAATTGTTTTTGAAACGAATTTAAAACTATTTATATAATTCGTTTTAAATAGAAATCGACGAAATATATATTATATATATTATATATATAATATAATGGCCTGAATAGAACGCGCCGCGCCGTGGCATTTTGTGAACTTCGACCATTTATTTCAAACGGACATTACGGGAGATCCGACCGTCGGATTCTCCTAAAACTGGAACCGTTGGGTTCGTATCGAAAAGAGCTTTCTAATGAATATTAGAAATTCAAAATCTAACGGTTGGATTTGGAGATACGTCCAAATCAAATTTGGAAAAGGTCGCTGTAAGTGCAGTTCGATGGTCGTTGATGGAAATCGACTGTACGGGCCTTGATAAAATTATTAAAAATATCAACAATTTGTGTAGAATCATAAGAAATGATTTGGGAAAAATTGGGATGAAAAACTCCATATTTGAAAAGATAAAAATAGATTTTTATCAAAATGAACTAGTTTTGAACTGAAATTAAAACCCATTTATTTTTAAATAAATAAATTGGACTTGAAATGGGTTTAAATAGAATTGATTCATGGGTTTATCGTGAACGGTGTTTTAAATAACACTAGTTCTTTAACCCGATAATAATTAGAATGTGATTTGGGTTTGTCGTGAACTGTGTTTTAATGACACTAGTTCTTTAACCCAGTAAAAGGAGTTTTATTGAATCTGCAATTAGATTGAAATGTGAATTGATAATTCCAATTATCAAATTTGGCAAATGAGCGAGAATGGAGTATCGCTAGTTTTGCTCCAAAGCGATAGTTAAATCTTTAATTAGATTTGAACGTGAAATGGTAATTAATTTTACCGATAACACCGTGGTATTAGATATGGAGTATCACCAGTTTTTCTTCATGGCATGAATAGGTTGGGATTGGGAAATAAAATAAATAATTACTTCGGTATGGTTAGCTAATCTCGACTCGTTTGGAAAACCATAATCTGGTTTGAAATGACATCCAAAGGAAGATTAAAGGATAAATTTTAAAGAATTTATCTTGGATAAAATTAATGGGAACCTTTCCCCTAGGAATGTGATTTTGGGAATAAAAGAATATTCTGGGTTGGAATGAGGCGTATGTTGTGTTTTTGTAACATTTGTTTTTAATATATGCGGGTTGTTCGGAAAGTCCGGGTTTATACCCATTCTGAATAACCGATTCGACAATAAGTCGAAGATGAAGACGGTGGTTGAAGACCGGAAGTTTTCACATCGTTTGGGTGATTACTGATGATCTTGATTGGGCTGTACACCCAAGATGAGGGAATTAGTTGGTGATCATCCAGACGTACTTGGAGATCGATGGATATGCGAGGAAAGTGCCTTCGGTTTCGTTCAGACCCAGAACGAACTTGTAAATGGATTGTGTGTCTGACATTGGATTTTATTCCGTGTTGATTGATTTCTGTTAAATATATATCTTTTTGGCGGTGGAGAATTTATTCTCTTGCTTAACGCCCTTCTCTGAGACGTACGAGCTTAGAGGTTATATATCGATAGATATCAATCGCATGGCATGAATTGCCTGTGTGGCACGCTGAGTTGCATGGATCAAGGCTTCTGTTGAAAAGCAAAGTCTTGTGGTTGATGATCAAAGCACGGCCTACGTAGTAGCTTTGTGTATAGCGTGGATTCGCGAGCCTCACACTTCGATATGAGTCAAAAACGGGATGAGGACCCAAGGACTGCACGATGTTTCTTTCTAGCTATAGGTGGTGTCAGTGACCTACCAGCCCTGACATTTATATGCTTTTCACCTTTGTGGTTTGGATGCGAGGCGCCTCGATTATAGGTCCTATAGGGCCGGGAAATGTGTGTTCAGGAATAATTAATCCTCAAACGTAAGAGAGGACCGGTCTTGGAGGATCCCAGGGTTACCCAGAGTGTGTAGTCCTGAGGCATTTGCTAGATTGTCTCGAAGCGGAGAGGAGCTTGCCCCTTGCCTCGACTCATGACGGAAATCCAATTTCCAATACGTGATATGGCGGTTTTAATTGTAGAACTAGTATGGCGATATGATATATGGTACCCATGCCGTCTATGATTTATATTTATGATTGAAATTGTTTTGACACTATACACTTATTATAGTATCAAATGATTTGTTTTTAAAACGTACCAAGTATGTTTGGCTATTATAAGGGAAAACCCTATCCTTCGGCTTGCGTTGCATTGTGTAATGGGACCTGGTCTTATAATAGCTTCATTTTTCGAAAAAGCATTGCGTTGTTTATTCTATGCACTGGTATTCTTGGGAGGAAACCCGTTTCATGTTATACGGCGTGGTCCCTTGAATCACTCTCTTTTAAAGTAAAGTTTTAAATAACTGTTTTAGTTCTCACACTAGTCACATGACTGACCTGGAGTTTATTGTTTTAACCTAAACTCTGGATGCCCTCATTTTCCGCACGGGCAGCTAGTAGTTTTGGTTTTTGCAGATTTATATTCACAGGATCCTGGTTTACAGCTGGAATGATATCCGGAAAGCTCTGTATCCGTATATCACCTTCAGTTGTGCTTTGTATTATTTCCCGCTGTTATGTAATTTATTGTAATCTCTGATATTTATCGAATGTAATTTATTCATTTATACTTTGTATATTCTTGTATTCTGATGGAATTGTTGTAATAATAATGAAATGTTCTTTCGTCTGCGTTCTATTTTGTCCTGTTCTCAAAACAGTCAGGGATTTCGAACGGTCTAGATCGGTTTAACGACTGATTCGGATCGAGCGAAATTCCTTGCCATCACATTTGGTATCAGAGCTTTGGTTTACAGAGCTCGAGAACAAGACACATTAGAACCATACGAAAGAATTCATCAGATATTGGATTAGTAATATCCGAATAGAATGACTCGTTAGAGATAGGATCAGTAGTATCCTAGAACGAGTGTGAAGAGTATATTTTTCAAATGAAAACAATTTTATTTTGAAAATTTAAATCGCTTTATACGTATTTGACTATTTATTTATTTAGAATTTGGACAATCTAGTATATAAAGGTTTTGCATATACGCGTCATGAACGTATATTTGAAGTTTTAATATATTAGATAGATATAAAGTCACACTCTATTCGCCCGGAGATGATTCTACTGATGACTATATAGCATCAGTAGCGTGTGTTCGAATTTCGAAGGTGTGATATCTATATATTTCCATTAGACTGGTGTGAGAACCAAAACTTATATAGATATATCTATTTGTTGTGAATTGGCATCAAAACATGATTTTCTGTAAATATATCAAAATTATGAATTTGAAACTCTAATTCACTAATTGATTGATGTTTGTGTTGTTTGTTTATTTGTTTGATAATTTTGAACCATTATGCCTAATGGAATCAAATATTGAACTGTATCGAAAATTGGTCGTATTTGCTTGCATATACATGTATATCCATTGAACAGGTCATAGCAAGGAGGCTAGAGCAGAGAATAAAATTTGGTTGCCCGACAAATAGGTACATGTTTACTATAATTTACTGTTTTGTTTGGGTGATGACGATTTTATGAGCCTATTGGCTAGCCGCTTGGCCTTTTCTTTTTCTTTTTGAGATAAGAAGGCCTATATGGCAATTTCGGGATTTTCCCGTGGCTACTGCTGCAGGGGAGGTTATGGTGAAATTTTTCGAGAATTTAGGGTGTTAGCCAAATTTTTGAAAATTTGAAAATTCTCAGAAACTGAAAAGTTGGAGAATGGAGGGCAGATCGAACGTAGAGTTGATTAATCAAACCACTTTCGACTTTGTTCCTTTTCGGGGACGAAAAGTGTTAGGTGGGGGAGACTGTAATAACCCGAAAATCTGAGCCAGTTTAAAAATTTTATTTTGACAATTTTAACGAATTTTGAACATTTCAAATGAATTATTTTAAATAATATCGACGAGAAATTTATTTTGAATATAATTCGAACGTATATATTATATACGCCGTCATTAGAATATAAATAATTATATATAATTATAAAAGGAATTGAAAATGGCGCGGTAGTTCGATAATTCGATTTCAAACTTCAATTGAATGTACCGGGTGCAAAACAATCTGGATTTTAGTGAAACCAAAAACATTAGGATCTATTGTAGAATATCTTTCCAATTAATCCGACTAATCGAAATTTCATAGCGGGAATCAAAAGATATGTCCAGTTGAAAATTCTGAATAGTCGCTATGGAATTCAGGCCCTTAAAAATTGACATTTTGTAAACGACCTCGGATTTCGACGGAACCACTTTTGTTGGATCCGCAGTGTCAAGTTATTGCTAGATTCCAAATTTGATAATTTTTCGAATCAATATGTGAGCATGGCAAAGGAAAATGCGTTTGACCAGTTTTAGTTGATTTTAATCGACTGGAAATTGGCCATTTTTCAAACGGTCTCAGAATTCGACGAAACTGGTTTTGTTAGGACCGCATCGTCAATACGAAGCTAGAAAATATTTTTATGGAATATTTCGAGCTCGTATCTGACCTTGGTAAATTGAAATGCGTGTTCAAATTCAATATATAGAGTTATATTTCGATTTTGACGGAAACTGATCGAAACGGTCGAATCAGCTTGCGATACATATCCCATTGTGTTCGGAATGGGGGTAATTAGCTATGGACGATAGGCGGTGGGCCTCGTTTCGAGGTCGAATAAAAAGTCAACTTTTTGAATTAAATAAAATAAATAAAAAATACCTTTCCTCTCCTATACCCTCTGCCCCCACCCCCCGTTCGGTTTAGTTCAATCAGTAAAATAAAAAAAAAATCGCGCCCTAGCTCGACTGGTGCCCTCCACCGTCGCCCCACCGCCTCCGTCCACCATCGCCAGCCTCCGCCTTCGCCCCTCTCGCCTCCGACGCCCCACCTCTCCCTCCTTCTTCCTTCTGCGACGCGCTCCCTCTTCTCTCCCCCCAGTCCAACGCCCTACCTCGTCGGATCCGCCTCCTCCTCCCCTCAGCAAACAGCCCCCACCACCGCATCGAGCGCACCGCCCTCTGACAGCCCCTTCAACGATGACAGCCGCCCCCCTCCTCTCCGATTCCTGTAAGCTTTATTTTTAATTATTTTTATTTTAATCTTTTCAGTTGTTTATTTTTATTTCAAAGTAGTTGGTTTATTAGAAAAAATAGGAGTTCTATATTATTTTTAAATAAAAATTTGATCTTTATAGGGAAAAAAAGTGGATTTTTATATAGAAGAAAGTTTGAATTTTAGTCGAATAAAAATATAATTTTTATTCTATGTGAGTATTAAAAATATAATTTTTATAAGATAGATAATATAAAAATACAATTTTTATATGTGGAGGACAATAAAAATATAGTCTTTATAGTATAGGAAGTGAAATAAAAATATGAACTTTATTTTTAACATGAAGGAATCAAAGTAAAAACAGGATTTTTATATATTGAATAGCGAAGTAAAAATAGGATTTTTATATATTGAATAGCGAAGTAAAAATAGGATTTTTATATATTGAATAGCAAAGTAAAAATAGGATTTTTATATATTGAATAGCGAAGTAAAAATAGGATTTTTATTTATCGAATAGCGAAGTAAAAATTCGATTTTTATATATTGAATAGCAAAGTAAAAAGAAATGATTTTCAATAATGTAAAAATTCGATTTTTATATATTGAATAGCGAAGTAAAAATTCAATTTTTATATATTGAATAGCAAAGTAAAAATTCAATTTTTATATATTGAATAGCGAAGTAAAAATAGGATTTTTATATATTGAATAGCGAAGTAAAAATAGGATTTTTATATATTGAATAGCGAAGTAAAAATTCGATTTTTATATATTGAATAGCAAAGTAAAAATTCGATTTTTATATATTGAATAGCAAAATAAAAATTCGATTTTTATATATGTAGTGGCTACGGGCGACGAAAGTTATAAGAAGGCGAGAACGATGAAGATTTCTATAAATGAAGAGTCGTGGTATTGGATAGCTATTGGTGAGAATTTCTCACTCTTCAATTTCTTTTCTAGTTATATATATATACTAGGATGCAGATGGTGCTTAGTAGCACCGACACAATCGTCCACAGACCATGGACTTGTTTGTTTGGTTGTGTAGTTGGTTAGATTATTTGAGTTGAATTGAATTGTTCGGTGAAATGAAATTGATTGGATTGATGTGTGAATGGCGTGGGCCTTCACTAGACCGGGGATAAGGCTAGGCCTTGTCCCGTTTTCAGTATAGTGCCTTTATGCTGCCGAAATTTTCTAAAATAAGTTAGAAAAATAAAAATATCATTTTTATTTTGTAGATGAACTGAATAAAAATCCATGTGTTAAAATAAAATATTTTATCATTAAAAATATAATTTTTAGCGTGAATGTGAATAAATAAATATTTATAAACAAATCGACCGATTTGTTTATATACACTGATTTGACTGATATTGATTGGGTCGATAAATTTTACACATCGCCCAACTGCACAAATAAAATCTGTGTTTGATTGTTTAAAACCCCACACGGGTATTGGGATAATATATGACATACACCAATCCCAATAATTAGTTGTATGTCGATCGATGGATTGACAGGCTGTTATAAACGTTAGATATCTATATTTGATGTTTATACAGTGTAGTGCACTTTGGATGATGGTTGATTATTTATCGTTGCTACTATATACATGGTTGTATGGAATCCATATAGTTAACGTTATATGGTAATTGATTGGGCCTCATTCCAATTTAGAAAATAAAGAATATTATAAAGTAAAGGTTCATGTGTTGACTGTACTCATCCGTTGAGATTAGTCATGTGTTGAACGAAAGATTTTAACAATAAAATTTACATCTTTATCATATATAAAATTAGAAACTAACTGGAAAATAGATAAGATGAGTGGTCTCCTGGATATTGATCTGATGTTGGTTTCGGCCTTCGAGGTTAATATTCAGGGAATCGTTCTCTTACTAATTTACGGTTGGAGTCCGATTTAATATCAAATGATAGATACCTCAATTTTCATAAAATATAATAAATAATAAAAATAGTCACACGTGGACAGTACTCATTCGTTGAGATTAGTCGTGTGTTGACAAAAATATAGATTCACATATTGAATAGAATAAATATTCATTTGTTGAATAGAATAACGAATTTATTGAAATATATAAAGCCGTGTTGATTAGAGATGCGCTATTTTGACGCGAATGATATTTATATCGATTATATTCGAAACGAATTTCAATTGAATTGAATATATAACGAATTTGATTTGATTTGAATAGAAAACGAAATTGAATTGAATTGAATATATAACGAATTTGAATTGATTTGAATAGAAAACGAATTTGAATTGAATTGAATATATAACGAATTTGATTTGAATTGAATAGAAAACGAATTTGATTTGAATTGAATAGAAAACGAATTTGATTTGATTTGAATAGAAAACGAATTTGAATTGAATTGAATATATAACGAATTTGATTTGAATAGAAAACGAATTTGAATTGAATTGAATATATAACGAATTTGATTTGAATTGAATAGAAAACGAATTTGATTTGAATTGAATAGAAAACGAATTTGATTTGAATTGAATAGAAAATGAATTTGATTTGAATAGAAAACGAATTTGAATTGAATTGAATATATAACGAATTTGATTTGAATTGAATAGAAAACGAATTTGGTTTGAATTGAATAGAAAATGAATTTGATTTGAATAGAAAACGAATTTGAATTGAATTGAATATATAACGAATTGAATTTGATTTGAATAGAAAACGAATTTGATTTGAATAGAAAACGAATTCGAATTTAATTGAAAACGAATTGAAATGAGTTCAAATTGAACTGAATTTGAATTGAATTCAAATGAACTTTAAAACGAATTTATAAGGAAAAATTCAATTTTGATTTGAATTGAAATGGAAGTTGAAATTGTTTTTGAAACGAATTTAAAACTATTTATATAATTCGTTTTAAATAGAAATCGACGAAATACATATTATATATATTATATATATAATATAATGGCCTGAATAGAACGCGCCGCGCCGCGGCAGTTCGTGAACTTCGACCATTTATTTCAAACGGACATTACGGGATATCCAACCGTCAGATTCTCCAAAAACCGGAACCGTTGGGTTCGTATCGAAAAGAGCTTTCTAACGAATACTAGAAATTCAAAATCTAACGGTTGGATTTGGAGATACGTCCAAATCAAATTTGGAAAAGGTCGTTGTAAGTGCAGTTCGATGGCCGTTGATGGAAATCGACTGTACGGGCCTTGCTAAAATTATTAAAAATATCAATAATTTGTATGAAATCATAAGAAATGATTTGGGAAAAATTGGGATGAAAAATTCCATATTTGAAAAGATAAAAATAGATTTTTATCAAAATGAACTAGTTTTGCACTGAAATTAAAACCCATTTAATTTTAAATAAATAAATTGGATTTGAAATGGGTTTAAATGGAATTGATTCATGGGTTTATCGTGAACGGTGTTGTAAATAACACTAGTTCTTTAACCCGATAATAATTAGAATGTGATTTGGGTTTGTCAAGAACTGTGTTTTAAATGACACTAGTTCTTTAACCCAGTAAAAGGAGTTTTATTGAATCTGCAATTAGATTGAAATGTGAATTGATAATTCAAATTATCAAATTTGGCAAATGAGCGAGAATGGAGTATCACCAGTTTTGCTCCAAAGCTATAGTTAAATCTTTAATTAGATTTGAACGTGAAATGGTAATTAATTTTACCGATAGCACCGTGGTATTAGATTTGGAGTATCACCAGTTTTGCTTCATGGGGTGAATAGGTTGGGATTGGGAAATAAAATAAATAATTACTTCGGTATGGTTCGCTAATCTCGACTAGTTTGGAAAACCATAATCTTGTTTGAAATGACATCCAAAGGAAGATTAAAGGATAAATTTTAAAGAATTTATCTTGGATAAAATTAATGGGAACCTTTCCCCTAGGAATGTGATTTTGGGAATAAAAGAATATTCTGGGTTGGAATGAGGCGTATGTTGTGTTTGAATAACATTTGTTTTTAATATACGCGGGTTGTTCGGAAAGTCCGGGTTTATACCCATTCTGAATAACCGATTCGACGATAAGTCGAAGATGAAGACGGTTGTTGAAGACCGAAAGTCTTCACATCGTTTGGGTGATTACTGATGATCTTGATTGGGCTGTACACCCAAGATGAGGGAATCAGTTGGTGATCGTCCAGACGTACTTGGAGATCGACGGATATGCGAGGAAAGTGCCTCCGGTTTCGTTCAGACCCAGAACGAACTTGTAAATGGATTGTGTGTCTGACATTGGATTTTATTCTGTGTTGATTGATTTCTGTTAAATATATATCTGTTTGGCGGCGGAGAATTTATTCTCTTGCTTAACGCCCTTCTCTGAGACGTACGAGCTTAGAGGTTATATATCGATAGATATCAATCGCATGGCATGAATTGCCTGTATGGCACGCTGAGTTGCATGGATCAAGGCTTCCGTTGAAAAGCAAAGTCTTCTGGTTGATGACCAAAGCACGACCTACGTGGCAGCTGTAACAACCCGTAAAATCTGGGCCAGTTTAAAATTTTTATTTTGGCAATTTTAGCGAATTTTGATTATTTAAAATGAATTATTTTAAATAATATCGACAAGAAATTTATTTTGAATATAATTCGAACGTATATATTTTACGCGTCGTCGTTAGAATATAAAAATTTATATATAAATATAAATAGAATTGAAAATGGCGCGGTAGTTCGATAATTCGATTTCAAACTTCAATTGAATGTACCGGGTGCAAAACAATCCGGATTTTAGTGAAACCAAAAATAATGGAATCTAATAGTGAATATCTTTCCAACGAATCCGAAAAATCAAGATTTCATATCGGGAATCAAAAGATATGTCCAGTTGAAAATTATGAATAGTCGCTATGGAATTCAGGCCCTTAAAAATGGACATTTTGCAAACGACCTCGGATTCCGACGAAACCAGTTTTGTTGGGTCCGGGATGTAAAGTTATTGCTAGGTTTCAAATTTCATAATTTTTTGAATCAATATGTGAGCGTGGCAAAGGAAAACGCGTTTGACCGGTTTCAGTTGATTTTAATCGACTGGAAATTGGTCATTTTTCAAACGGCCTCAGAATTCGACGAAACTAGTTTTGTTAGGACCGTATCGCCAATACGAAGCTAGAAAATATTTTTCTAGAATTTTTAAAATTCGTATGCGACCCCGGTAATTTGAAATGTACGTTTAAAATTCAATATAGTGATTTAAATGTAAATCTAACGGAAACTGATTGTAACGATCAAATCAGCTTGCGATACATATCCCATTGTGTTCGGAATGGGGGTGAAACGCTATGGACGACAGGCGGTGGACCTCGTTCAGGGGTCGTATGTAAAAGTCAACTTTTAACAAATAAAAATAAAATAATAATAATAATAATATAATATTCTTTCTCCTTCCCTAATACCCAGGCCCCCCGTTGAAATTTCATTTCAGAAAGAAAATTAAAAGAGAAAAAAAAAAAGAACCCTAAATCAAGAAGGCGATCGACGCCACCGCCTTGTCCTGCTCCGAGCCCCGCCTCCGCCTGAGCTTCCCCCCAGATCGCTCGAGTTCCGCTGACGCCCTCTCTCGCTCGCGAAGATGAAGCCGCCGACCGCCACCAGCAAACCCCCCCAGCCGACGATCCTTCCACCGCCGACCGCCACCAGCAAACCCCCCCAGCCGACGATCCTTCCACCGCCGACCGCCACCTAAAGCTACGACCCCCCCCCCCCCCAGTAAGTCTTTTCTTTTATTTATTTATTTTATTTTGTTTTATATATAAACTGAAAATGAAAAAGATAAAATAAAACTGTTTTTATAAAATGATTAAAACTGATTTTTAATAAATAGAAAACTGTTTTTTTTATATAATAGAAAACTGATTTTTTATCAATAGAAAATTGATTTTTATCGAATGGAAACTCAAATTTTTATATGTTAAACTTCGAATGGAAAATCTAATTTTTATATGTTAAACTTCGAATGGAAAATCTATTTTTTATATGTTAAACTTCGAATGGAAAATCTAATTTTTATATGTTAAACTTCGAATGGAAAATCTAATTTTTATATGTTAAACTTCGAATGGAAAATCTAATTTTTATATGTTAAACTTCGAATGGAAAATCTAATTTTTATATGTTAAACTTCGAATGGAAAATCTAATTTTTATATGTTAAACTTCGAATGGAAAATCTAATTTTTATATGTTAAACTTCGAATGGAAAATCTAATTTTTTATATATTGAACTTTGAAATAAAAATTCGATTTTTATATATTGAACTTTGAAGTAAAAATTTGATTTTTATATATTGAACTTTGAAGTAAAGATTTGATTTTTATATATTGAACTTTGAAGTATAAATTCGATTTTTATATATTGAACTTTGAAGTAAAAATTTGATTTTTATATATTTAACTTTGAAGTAAAAATTCGATTTTTATATATTGAGAAGTGAAATAAAAATTCGATTTTTATATATTTAACTTTGAAGTAAAAATTCGATTTTTATATATTGAATAGTGAAATAAAAATTCGATTTTTATATATTGAATAACGAAGTCAAAATTCGATTTTTTACATATGTAGAGGATCCGGGCAACGAAGATGACGAAGATGCGATAGCGACGAAGATTTCTATCGATGAAGTGCCGTGGAGCTGGATAGCTATAGGTGAGAATTTCTCACCTTTCAATTTATTTTTCTAGTTATATATATATATATACTAGGATGCAGACGGTGCTTAGTAGCACCCGACACCCGTCAACAGACCATGGACTTGTTTGTTTGGTTGTGTAGTTGATTAAATTATTTGGTTTGAATTGTGTGGTGAAATGAATTGATATGATTGATGTGTGAATGGCGTGGGCCTTCACTAGACCGGGGATAAGGATAGGCCTTGTCCCGTTTCTAGTATCGTGCCGTTATGCCGCCGAAATTTTCTAAAATAAGTTAGAAAAATAAAAATAGCATTTTATTTAAAGAATGAACTGCATAGAAATTCATATGATAAAATAAAATGTGTTATCGTTAAAAATATAATTTTTAACGTGAATGTGAATAAATAAATATTCATTTACAAACCAGACGGTTTGTTTATGTACCCCTATTTGAATGACGTTGATTGGGTCGATAAATTTTACACATCGCCTAACTGCACAAATAAAATATGTGTTTGATTGTTTGAAACCCCACACGGGTGTTAGGATGAAATTTGAAGTTCACTCATCCTGATTGATTAAATATGTCGATCGATTGATTAACAGGCTGTTATAAGCGTTGAATATCTATATTTGATGCTTATACAGTGTAGTGCACTTTGGTTGATGGTTGATTATTTTCAATGCTATTATATACTTGTGTTGTATGAAAATCCATATAATTAATTTTATATGGTAATTGATTGGGCCTCGTTCCAGTTTTGAAAAAGAAATATTTGAAATAGAATATTTGAAAATAAAGGAATATATGAAGCCGTGTTGATTAGATTGACGCCATTTTGACGTGAACGATATTTATATCGATTTTGTAAACGATTTCGAAATGAATTGAATTGAAAACGAATTCAAAATGAATTGAAAACGATTTCGAAATGAATTGAATTGAAAACGAATTCAAAATGAATTGAAAACGATTTCGAAATGAATTGAATTGAAAACGATTTCGAAATGAATTGAATTGAAAACGAATTCAAAATGAATTGAAAACGATTTCGAAATGAATTGAATTGAAAACGAATTCAAAATGAATTGAAAACGATTTCGAAATGAATTGAATTGAAAACGAATTCAAAATGAATTGAAAACGATTTCGAAATGAATTGAATTAAAAACGAATTCAAAATGGATTGAAAACGATTTCGAAATGAATTGAATTGAAAACGAATTCAAATGGAATTGAAAGCGAATTGAAATGAATTCAAATTGAATTGAAATTCGAATTGAATAGAAATGAATTTTAAAACGAATTTATAAAGAAGAATTCAATTTTGGCTTTGAATTGAAATAGAAGTTGAAATAGGTTTTGAAACGATTTTAAAACTATTTATATAATTCGTTTTGAATAGAAATCGACGAAATATATATTATATATATTATATATATAATATAATGGCCTGAATAGAACGCGCCGCGCCGCGGCAGTTCGCGAATTTCGACCATTGACTTCGAATGGACATTACGGGAGATCCGACCGTCGGATTCTCCTAAAACCGGAACCGTTGGGTTCGTATCGAAAAGAGCTTTCTAGCGAATGTTAGAAATTTGAAATCTAACGGTTGGATTTGGAATTATGTCCAAATCAAATTTGAAAAAGGTCGCTGTAAGTGCAGTTCGATGACCATTGATGGAAATCGACTGTACGGGCCTTAATAAAATTATTAAAAATAGTAATAATTTGTGTAAAATCATAAGAAATGATTTGTGAAGATTTGGGATGAAAAACTCCATATTTGAAAAGATAAAAATAGATTTTTATCGAAATGAACTAGTTTTGAACTAGAATTATAATTCTATTTATTTTTAAATAAATAAATTGAATTCGAAAAGGGTTTTGAAAATAACCAAAATTTCCAATGATTGCATTGGAGTGGATTTGAATCGAAATTGTCTTCGGAATATTTCGATGTTGGAATTCGTGATTATACAGGTGTTGTTATGGAAATTTGAAAGATATATATATTTATATCGTTATTTCCAATACGACATTTGTTAGTCGTAGAATTCGATATTGAATATAAGCCGATATATTTTCTATTCAGAGCCTTGTATTGAATATCGAATGTGATTTGGGTTTGTCGTGAATGGTGTCTTCACTAACACTGTTCTTGAACCCAGTTGAGAAAAGATTAAATCTTTTTATTTAGATTTAATGAAGTGTACCAATTAAATAACATTTAATTGGAATTGAATCGATATTGATTTTTGGGTTTATCGTGAACGGTGTTTTAAATAACACTCGTTCTTTAACCCGATAATTAATGATTGTGATTTTGGGTTTACCCTGAACCGTGTTTTAAATGACACTGATTCTTTAACCCAGTTAACGATTAAAACTAAGTGGAGTTTTAATGAATCTTTAATTAGATTGGAAATCGAGAATGGAGTATCACCAGTTTTACTCCAGGCGATAGTTAAATCTTTAATTAGATTTGAACGTGAAATGGTAATTGAATTTACTGATAACACTGTGGTGTTAGATATGAAGTATTACCAGTTTTACTTCATGGGATTAATAGGTTGGGATTGGGAGGTTAAAACAAATGATTACTTCGGTAAGGTTCGCTGATTCCGACTAGTTTGAATTGATATTCAAAAGTTGATTAAAGAATAAATTCAAGAATTTATCTTTGATAAAATTAATGGGAACCTTTCCCTATGAATGTGAAATTCAGAAACTAACTGTCGGTTAGCTAAGCAGAATGGTTTCTTGGATATTGATCTGATGTTGGTTTCGGCCTTCGGGGTTAATATTTGGGGAATTATTCTCTTGATTAATTTACGGTTAGTAACTGATGAATTGGAATGAGGCGTATGTTGTGTTTGTGTAACACTTATTTAAAATATACGCGAGTTATTCGGAAAGTCCGGGTTTATCCCATTCTGAATAACTGATACGACGATAAGTCGAAGATGAAGACGATGGTCGAAGACCGGAGGTCTTCACGTCGTTTGGGTAATTACTGATGATCTTGATTGGGCTGTACACCCAAGAAGATGGAAACAGTTAGTGATCGTCCAGACGTACTTGGAGATCGATGGATATGCGAGGTACTAGGTGCCTCCGGTTTCGTTCAGACCCAGAACGGACTTGTAAATGGACTGTGTGTCTGACATTGGATTTTAGTCCGTGTGATTGATCTCTATTAAATATATATCTGTTTGGCGGCGGAGAATTTATTCTCTTGCTTAACGCCCTTCTCTGAGACGTACGAGCTCAGGGGTTATATATTGATGGATATCAATCGCATGGAGTGAATTGCCTGTGTGGCATGCCTAAGTGGCAAATGATCAAGGCTTCTGTTGAAAAGCAAAGTCTTGTGGTTGATGATCGAAGCACGGCCTTTGTGGCGTAGCTTTGTGTAACGTTTTGCTTCGCGAGTTTCACACCCTGCGGTTTCGATTGTAAACTTATATATGGCGACATGATATATGGTACCCATGCCGCCTATGATTGATACTTATGATTTGAAGTTGTTTTTATACACTATGCACTTATATAGTATCAAATGATTTGTTTTAAACGTATCAAGCATTCTTTGGCTGTTATAAGGGAAAACCCTATCCCCCGGCTTGCGTTGCATTGTGTGATAGGACCTGGGTCTTATAACAGCTTCATTTTTCTTTATTTAGCATTGCGCTGTTTGTTTTATGCACTGGTATTCTTGGGAGGAAACCCGTTCCGTGTTATACGGCGTGGTCCCTTGATTTACCTAATGATTTAAAGTAAAGATTAATAACTATTTTAGTTCTCACACCAGTCAAATGACTGACCTGGAGTTTATTGTTTTAACCTAAACTCTGGGTGCCCTTATTTTCGACACGGGCAGCTAGTAGTTTTGGTTTTGCAGATTTATATTCACAGGATCCTGGTTTACAGCTGGAACGATATCCGGAAAGCTTTGTATCCGTATATCTCATTCTAGTTGTGTATTGTATTATTTTCCGCTGCTATGTATTTAAATGTAATTTAAATCTCTGATATTTCTGTGTAATATTCATTTATACTCTGTATATTCTTGTAATCTGATGCATTGTTGCTATATACAATGAAATGTTCTTCTGTATGCGTTCTGCTGTGGTTTGTTCTCGAACTATCCGACGCTTTCCTTTACGGGGAAGTTGCGGGTCTTCACAGTTGGTATGTGTATAGCGTGGATTCGCGAGCCTCACACCTCGGTATGAGTCAAAAACGGGATGAGGACCCAAGGTGTGCACGACGTTTCTTTCTAGCTATGGGTGGTGTCAGTGACCTACCAGCCCTGATATTTATATACTTTTCAACTTTGTGGTTTGGATGCGAGGCGCCTCGATTATAGGTCCTATAGGGCCGGGATACGTGTGTTCAGGAATAATTAATCCTCAAACGTAAGAGAGGACCGATCTTGGAGGATCCCAGGGTTACCCAGAGTGTGTAGTCCTGAGGCATTTGCTAGAGTGTCTCGAAGCGGAGAGGAGTGTAATAACCCGGAAAATGCGAGCCAGTTTGAACTTTTTATTTTGGCAATTTTAGCGAATTTTGATTATTTAAAATAGATTATTTTAAATAATATCGACGAGAATTTATTTTGAATAGAATTCGAACGTATATATTATATACGTCGTCGTTAGAATATAAATAATTATATATAATTATAAATAGAATTGAAAATGGCGCGGTAGTTCGATAATTCGATTTCAAACTTCAATTGAATGTACCGGGTGCAAAACAATCCGGATTTTAGTGAAACCAAAAACATTGGGATCTAATTGTGAATATCTTTCCAACGAATCCGAAAAATCAAGATTTCATATCGGGAATCAAAAGATGTGTCCAGTTGAAAATTCTGAATAGTCGCTATGGAATTCAGGCCCTTAAAAATGGACATTTTGCAAATGACCTCGGATTTCGACGAAACCACTTTTGTTGGGTCCGTGATGTCGAATTATTGCGAGGTTTCAAATTTCATAATTTTTCGAGTCAATATGTGAGCGTGGCAAAGGAAAATGCGTTTGACCATTTTCAGTTGATTTTAATCGAGTGGAAATTGGCCATTTTTCAAACGGTTTCAGAATTCGACGAAACTAGTTTTGTTAGGACCGTATCGTCAATACGAAGCTAGAAAATATTTTTCGGGAATTTTTCTAGTTAGTATGTGGCCCCGGTAAATTGAAATGCAAGTTTAAAATTCAATAAAGTGATTTAAATGTAAATTTAATAGAAACGGATTCAAACAGTCGAATCAGCCTACGATACATATCCCATTGTGCTCGGAATGGGGGTAGAACGCTATGGACGACAGGCGGTGGACCTCGTTTCGAGGTCGTATGTAAAAGTCAACTATTTGCAAATAAAATAATTAAAATAAAATAATAAAAAAATAAACCCTTCCCTCTATAACTTATCTGCCCCCCCCCCCCGTTCGATTCATTTCAAAACAGAACAGAAAAAAAAAAAAGAGAGAGAGAAACGAAAATCGCGATCGCCCCCCTCGTTGCCTCGACCGCCGCCAGAGGCTGGCGCCGCCACCGCCGCTGCTTCCTCTCCACCCTCCCCTTCTGCTCCTCCTCCGTCACCTCGATGCGACGCAGACCCGCCCCCCCTGCATCGAAGAGCGCGAGCGCCCAAACCCACATCGCCGGAAACCCTAGCCGCCATCCCCTGGACCCCCGACACCACCACCAACCTGCGCCGACGCCAATCCACCACATCAGCCCCCCCTTCTTCGAGCGGCAGTGAGTATTTTATTTTAATTTTAATTTCTGTTTTTTTTTTAAAGCATTTAAAAACTGAATTTTGAAAAGGATTTAAACTGTTTTTTTTTAGCATTTAAAAACTGATTTTATTTCTAAACTTTAAAATAGAAAACATCATATTTTTAGAATAGAAAACATCATATTTTTAAAATAGAAAACATCATAACTTTAAAATAGAAAACATCATATTTTTAGAATAGAAAACATCATATTTTTAGAATAGAAAATATCATATTTTTAGAATAGAAATGATCATATTTTTAGAATAGAAAAGATCATATTTTTAAATAGAAAAAACGGAATTTTTATTGTGTATGAAGTTATGATTTTTAACTTAAAGGAAGAATTTATTTTTCTAAACAAGAAAAAAAATGATTTTTAATTTGTAAAGATTATATTTTTATAACGAAAAAGATTATATTTTTAGAAGAGGAAAGATATGATTTTTGTATGTAAAACATAGATTTTTATAAATATAAAATCCGATTTTCTTATATGAACGTTAGCAAAAAGATGTGATCTTTATATAAGATAGAGAAGTAAAAATTCGATTTTTATATTTTGACTAGCAAAGTAAAAATTCGATTTTACGTATGTAGAGAATACGGGCAACGAAGGCGACAATGGCGATGATTTCTATTAAAGAAGAGTCAGGATGATTGGATAGCTATCTGTGAGAATTTCTCACCTTTCAATTTCTTTTCTAATTATATATATATACTAGGATGCAGACGGTGCTTAGTAGCACCAGACACAATCGTCCACAGACCATGGACTTGTTTGTTTGGTTGCATAGATTAGTTATATGATTTGATTTGAATTTGGTTGTTTGGTGATTTTGATTGATGTGTGAATGGCGTGGGCCTTCACTAGACCGGGGATAAGGCTAAGCCTCGTCCCGTTTCTAGTATCGTGCCGTTATGCCGCCGAAATTTTCTAAAATAAGTTAGAAAAATAAAAATATCATTTTATTTAAAGAATGAATTGAATAGAAATTCATAGGTTGAAATAAAATGTTTTATCATTAAAAATATAATTTTTAACGTGAAGTGAATAAAATAGAATATTCATTTACAAACCCGACGGTTTGTTTATGTACACCTATTTGAATGACATCGATTGGGACGATAAATTTTACACATCGCCGACCAGCACAAATAAAATATGTGTTTGATTGTTTGAAACCCCACACGGGTGTTGGGATGAAATTTGAAGTTCACTCATCCTGATTGATTAAATATGTCGATCGATTGATTGACAGGCTGTTATAAGCGTTGAATATCTATATTTGATGCTTTTACAGTGTAGTGCACTTTGGTTGATGGTTGATTATTTTCAGTGTTATTATATACATGTGTTGTATGAAAATCCATATAATTAAATTTATATGGTAATTGATTGGGCCTCATTCCAATTTGAAAAATAAAGAATATTATAAAATAAAAGTTCATGTGTTGACAGTACTCATCCATTGAGATTGGTCATGTGTTGAACGAAATATTTTGATAAGAACTATTTTGAAAAAGAAATATTTGAAATAGAATATTTGAAAATAGAAATTTATGAAGCCGTGTTGATTAGATTGACGCCATTTTGACGTGAACGATATCTATATCGATTTTAAAACGATTTCGAAATGAATTGAAAACGATTTCGAAATGAATTGAAAACGATTTCGAAATGAATTGAATTGAAAACGATTTCGAAATGAATTGAATTGAAAACGATTTCGAAATGAATTGAAAACGATTTCGAAATGAATTGAAAACGATTTCGAAATGAATTGAATTGAAAACGATTTCGAAATGAAATGAATTGAATACGATTTCGAAATGAATTGAAAACGATTTCGAAATGAATTGAAAACGATTTCGAAATGAATTGAAAACGATTTCGAAATGAATTGAATTGAAAACGATTTCGAAATGAATTGAAAACGATTTCGAAATGAATTGAATTGAAAACGATTTCGAAATGAATTGAATTGAAAACGATTTCGAACTGAATTGAATTGAAAACGATTTCGAAATGAATTGAATTGAAAACGATTTCGAAATGAATTGAATTGAAAACGATTTCGAAATGAATTGAATTGAAAACGATTTCGAAATGAATTGAATTAAAAACGATTTCGAAATGAATTGAATTGAAAACGATTTCGAAATGAATTGAATTGAAAACGATTTCGAAATGAATTGAATTGAAAACGAATTCGAATTGAATTGAAAGCAAATTGAAACGAATTCAAATTGAATTGAAATTGAATAGAAATGAATTTTAAAACGAATTTATAGAGAAGAATTCAATTTTGATTTGAATTGAAACGGAAGTTGAAATTGCTTTTGAATCGAATTTAAAACTATTTATATAATTCGTTTTAAATAGAAATCGACGAAATATATTATATATATATATTATATATATAATATAATGGCCTGAATAGAACGCGCCGCGCCGCGGCAGTTCGTGAATTTCGACCATTTATTTCAAACGGACATTGCGGGAGATCCGACCGTCGGATTCTCCTAAACCCGGAACCGTTGGGTTCGTATCGAAAAGAGCTTTCTAACGAATATTAGAAATTAGAAATCTAACGGTTGGATTTGGAATTATGTCCAAATCAAATTCGAAAAAGGTCGTTGTAAGTGCAGTTCGATGACCGTTGATGGAAATCGACTGTACAGGCCTTGATAAAATTATTAAAAATAGTAATAATTTGTGTAAAATCATAAGAAATGATTTGTGAAGATTTGGGATGAAAAACTTCATGTTTGAAAAGATAAAAATAGATTTTTATCGAAATGAACTGGTTTTGAACTAGAATTATAATTCTATTTATTTTTAAATAAATAAATTGAATTTGAAAAGGGTTTTAAAAATAACCAGAATATCCAATGATTGCATTGGAGTGGATTTGAATCGAAATTGTCTTCGGAATATTTCGATGTTGGAATTCGTGATTATACAGATGTTGTTATGGAAATTTGAAAGATATATATTTATATCGTTATTCCAATACGACATTTGTTAGTCGTAGAATTCGATATTGAATGTAAGCCAATATATTTTCTATTCAGAGCCTTGTATTGAATATCGAATGTGATTTGGGCTTGTCGTGAGTGGTGTCTTCACTAACACTGTTCTTGAACCCAGTTGAGAAAAGGTTAAATCTTTTTATTTAGATTTAATGAAGTGTACCAATTAAATAATATTTAATTGGAATTGAATTGATATTGATTTTTGGGTTTATCGTGAACAGTGTTTTAAATAACACTCGTTCTTTAACCCGATAATTAATGAATGTGATTTTGGGTTTATCGTGAACCGTGTTTTAAATGACACTGATTCTTTAACCCAGTTAACGATTAAAACTAAGTGGAGTTTTAATGAATCTTTAATTAGATTGAAATAATCGAGAATGGAGTATCACCAGTTTTGCTCCAGGCGATAGTTAAATCTTTAATTAGATTTGAACGTGAAATGGTAATTGAATTTACCGATAACACTGTGGTGTTAGATATGAAGTATTACCAGTTTTACTTCATGGGATAAATAGGTTGGGATTGGGAAATTAAAACAAATGATTACTTCGGTAAGTGTCGTTAATCCCGGCTAGTTGAATCGAAATTCAAAAGTAGATTAAAGAGTAAATTCAAGAATTTATCTTTGATAAGATTAATGGGAACCTTTCCCTATGAATGTGAAATTTAGAAACTAACTGTCGGTTAGCTAAGCAGAATGGTTTTCTGGATATTGATCTGATGTTGGTTTCGGCCTTCGGGGTTAATATTTGGGGAATTATTCTCTTGATTAATTTACGGTTAGTGACTAATGAATTGGAATGAGGCGTATGTTGTGTTTGAGTAACACTTATTTAAAATATACGCGAGTTATTCGGAAAGACCGGGTTTATCCCATTCTGAATAACTGATACGACGATAAGTCGAAGATGAAGACGATGGTCGAAGACCGGAGGTCTTCACGTCGTTTGGGTGATTACTGATGATCTTGATTGGGCTGTACACCCAAGAAGATGGAAACAGTTAGTGATCGTCCAGACGTACTTGGAGATCGATGGATATGCGGGGTACTAGGTGCCTCCGGTTTCGTTCAGACCCAGAACGGACTTGTAAATGGACTGTGTGTCTGACATTGGATTTTAGTCCGTGTGATTGATCTCCATTAAATATATATCTGTTTGGCGGCGGAGAATTTATTCTCTTGCTTAACGCCCTTCTCTGAGACGTACGAGCTCAGGGGTTATATATTGATGGATATCAAACGCATGGAGTGAATTGCCTGTGTGGCATGCCTAAGTGGCAATTGATCGAGGCTTCTGTTGAAAAGCAAAGTCTTGTGGTGATGATCAAAGCAAGGCCTGTGTGGCGTAGCTTTGTGTAACGTTGATTCGCGAGTATCACACCCGGTATGAACCAAAAACGGGAGACGGACCTCAGGGAGGACTTGCGTTTCTTTCTAGTTAGAAGTAGCGTCAGTGGTTTTACACGCCCTGACGAGTTTGACTTATGTGGTTGTTGCTGTTGTGAGGCGCCTCGGATTGATCGGTCGTTCTCGAACCGATGGAGTCATTTAGTTGGCTCATTTACACCCCATAGGGTGGGGAAACGTAGTGTTCAGGCATTTTAATCCACATCGGTGGACCGGCCCTGTCGCTCCAAGGGCCCACCTGAGTCTGGGTCCTGTGGCTCGGGCTAGAGAGTCACGAATCGGTTGAGGACTATCTTTTGCCTCGGTTCATAGACGGAAATCCAATTTCCAAATACGTGACATTTGCGGTTTTAATTGTAGAACTAGTATGGCGACATGATATATGGTACCCATGCCGCCTATGATTGATACTTATGATTTGAAGTTGTGTTATACACTATGCACTTATGATAGTATCAAATGATTTGTTTTAAACGTATCAAGCATTCTTTGGCTGTTATAAGGGAAAACCCTATCCCCCGGCTTGCGTTGCATTGTGTGATAGGACCTGGGTCTTATAACAGCTTCATTTTTCTTAATTTAGCATTGCGTTGTTTGTTTTATGCACTGGTATTCTTGGGAGGAAACCCGTTCCGTGTTATACGGCGTGGTCCCTTGATTTACCTAACTTTAAAATAAAGATTAACTGTTTTAGTTCTCACACCAGTCACATGACTGACCTGGAGTTTATTGTTTTAACCTAAACTCTGGGTGCCCCTATTTTTCGACACGGGCAGCTAGTAGTTTTGGTTTTGCAGATTTATATTCACAGGATCCTGGTCTACAGCTGGAACGATATCCGGAAAGCTTTGTATCCGTATATCTTCTTCTAGTTGTGTATTGTATTATTTTCCGCTGCGATGTATTTAAATGTAATTTAAATCTCTGTGTAATATTCTTTTATACTCTGTAATTTAAATTTCTGTGTAATATTCTTTTATACTCTGTATATTCTTGTAATCTGATGCATTGTTGTAATATACAGTGAAATGTTCTTCTGTATGAGTTATGTTGTGGCTTGTTCTCGAACTATCCGACGCTTTCCTTTACGGGGAAGTTACGGGTTTTGTCAGTTGGTATCAGAGCTTTGGTTTACAAAGCTCAGAGAACAAGACACATTAGAACCATACGAAAGAATTCATCAGATATTGGATTAGTAATATCCAATGGAAATGACTCGCTAGAGACAGTATCAGTAGTGTCCTAGAACGAGTGTGAAGAATATATTTTTAAAATGAAAGCCAATTTTGTTTTGAAAATTTAGAATCAATTATTCGTATTTGATTATTTATTTATATTGATTTGGACAGTCCAGTATATAAAGATTTTGCATATACGCCTTGCAAACATGTATTTGAAGTTTTAATATACTGGATAGATATAGAATTACACTCTAGTCGCCCGGGGTGATTCTGATTATTGATCGATCATCATCCGAATTTATGTTCGAGTGATGAAAGTGGACTTTCTATATATTTCCTATTGATTGGTGTGAGAACCAAAATTAGATAGGGCTTATTGTTGTGATTTGGCATCAAAAATCTGATTTTTGTATATGTATCAAAATTATGAATTTGAAACTCTAATTCACTAATTGATTGATATTCGGGTTGTTTGTTTAGTTGTTTGATAATTTTGAACCATTATGCCTAATTTGATCGAATAATGAATTGTATTGAAAATTGGTCGCATCTGCTTGCATATACATGTATATATTGAACAGGTCATAGCAAGGAGGCTAGAGCCGAAGAATAAAATTTGTTTGCCCGATAAATAGGTACATGTTTACTACAGAATTTACTGTTTTGTTTGGGTGATGATGATTTTATGAGCCTATTGGCTAGCCGCTTGGCTTTTTCCTTTTCTTTTTGAGATCTGAAGGACCGGGGAAGCTATTTGAAATTCCCCGATGCTCCCGGTGCAGGGGAGGTTATGGCGAAATTTTTCAAAAATTTAGGGTGTTAGCCAAATTTTTGAAATTTTGAAAATTCTCAGAAACTATAGAGTTGGAGAATGGAAGTCAGATCGAGCGTAGGGTTGATTTATCAAACCACTTTCGACTTTGTTCCTTTTCGGGGATGAAAAGTTTTAAGTGGGGGAGATTGTAATAACCCGGAAAATGCGAGCCAGTTTGAACTTTTTATTTTGGCAATTTTAGCGAATTTTGATTATTTAAAATAGATTATTTTAAATAATATCGACGAAAATTTATTTTGAATAGAATTCGAACGTATATATTATATACGTCGTCGTTAGAATATAAATAATTATATATAATTATAAATAGAATTGAAAATGGCGCGGTAGTTCGATAATTCGATTTCAAACTTCAATTGAATGTACCGGGTGCAAAACAATCCGAATTTTAGTGAAACCAAAAACATTGGGATCTAATTGTGAATATCTTTCCAACGAATCCGAAAAATCAAGATTTCATATCGGGAGTCAAAAGATGTGTCCAGTTGAAAATTCTGAATAGTCGCTATGGAATTCAGGCCCTTAAAAATGGACATTTTGCAAATGACCTCGGATTTTGACGAAACCACTTTTGTTGGGTCCGTGATGTCGAACTATTGCTAGGTTTCAAATTTCATAATTTTTCGAGTCAATATGTGAGCGTGGCAAAGGAAAATGCGTTTGACCATTTTCAGTTGATTTTAATCGACTGGAAATTGGCCATTTTTCAAATGGTCTCAGAATTCGACGAAACTAGTTTTGTTAGGACCGTATCGTCAATACGAAGCTAGAAAATATTTTTCGGGAATTTTTCTAGTTAGTATGTGGCCCCGGTAAATTGAAATGCACGTTTAAAATTCAATAAAGTGATTTAAATGTAAATTTAATAGAAACGGATTCAAACAGTCGAATCAGCCTACGATACATATCCCATTGTGCTCGGAATGGGGGTAGAACGCTATGGACGACAGGCGGTGGACCTCGTTTCGAGGTCGTATGTAAAAGTCAACTATTTGCAAATAAAATAATTAAAATAAAATAATAAAAAAATAAACTCTTCCCTCTATAACTTACCTGCCCCCCCATTCAATTCATTTCAAAACAGAACAGAAAAAAAAGAGAGAGAAACGAAAATCGCGATCACCCACCCCCCCCCCCGTTGCCTCGACCGCCGCCAGAGGCTGGCGCCGCCACCGCCGCTGCTTCCTCTCCACCCTCCCCTTCTGCTCCTCCTCCGTCACCTCGATGCGACGCAGACCCGCCCCCCCTGCATCGAAGAGCGCGAGCGCCCAAACCCCCATCGCCGGAAACCCTAGCCGCCATCCCCTGGACCCCCGACACCACCACCAACCTACGCCGACGCCAATCCACCACAGCAGCCCCCCCTTCTTCGAGCGGCAGTGAGTATTTTATTTTAATTTTAATTTCTGTTTTTTTTAAAAGCATTTAAAAACTGAATTTTGAAAAGGATTTAAACTGTTTTTTTTAGCATTTAAAAACTGATTTTATTTTTAAACTTTAAAATAGAAAACATCATATTTTTAGAATAGAAAACATCATATTTTTAAAATAGAAAGCATCATAACTTTAAAATAGAAAACATCATATTTTTAGAATAGAAAATATCATATTTTAGAATAGAAAACATCATATTTTTAGAATAGAAAATATCATATTTTTAGAATAGAATAGATCATATTTTTAGAATAGAAAAGATCATATTTTTAAATAGAAAAAACGGAATTTTTATTGTGTAAGAAGTTATGATTTTTAACTTAAAGGAAGAATTTATTTTTCAAAACAAGAAAAGAAATGATTTTTAATTTGTAAAGATTATACTTTTATAACGAAAAAGATTATATTTTTAGAAGAGGAAAGATATGATTTTTGTATGTAAAACATAGATTTTTATAAATATAAAATCCGATTTTCTTATATGAACGTTAGCAAAAAGATGTGATCTTTATATAAGATAGAGAAGTAAAAAATTCGATTTTTATATATTGACTAGCAAAGTAAAAATTCGATTTTACGTATGTAGAGAATACGGGCAACGAAGGCGACAATGGGTGAGAATGGCGATGATTTCTATTAAAGAAGAGTCAGGATGATTGGATAGCTATCTGTGAGAATTTCTCACCTTTCAATTTCTTTTCTAATTATATATATATACTAGGATGCAGACGGTGCTTAGTAACACCCGACACAATCGTCCACAGACCATGGACTTGTTTGTTTGGTTGCATAGATTAGTTATATGATTTGATTTGAATTTGGTTGTTTGGTGATTTTGATTGATGTGTGAATGGCGTGGGCCTTCACTAGACCGGGGATAAGTCTAGGCCTCGTCCCGTTTCTAGTATCGTGCCGTTATGCCGCCGAAATTTTCTAAAATAAGTTAGAAAAATAAAAATATCATTTTATTTAAAGAATGAATTGAATAGAAATTCATAGGTTGAAATAAAATGTTTTATCGTTAAAAATATAATTTTTAACGTGAAGTGAATAAAATAGAATATTCATTTACAAACCCGACGGTTTGTTTATGTACACCTATTTGAATGACATTGATTGGGACGATAAATTTTACACATCGCCCAACAGCACAAATAAAATATGTGTTTGATTGTTTGAAACCCCACACGGGTGTTGGGATGAAATTTGAAGTTCACTCATCCTGATTGATTAAATATGTCGATCGATTGATTGACAGGCTGTTATAAGCGTTGAATATCTATATTTGATGCTTTTACAGTGTAGTGCACTTTGGTTGATGGTTGATTATTTTCAATGTTATTATATACATGTGTTGTATGAAAATCCATATAATTAACTTTATATGGTAATTGATTGGGCCTCATTCCAATTTGAAAAATAAAGAATATTATAAAATAAAAGTTCATGTGTTGACTGTACTCATCCATTGAGATCGGTCATGTGTTGAACGAAATATTTTGATAACAACTATTTTGAAAAAGAAATATTTGAAATAGAATATTTGAAAATAGAAATTTATGAAGCCGTGTTGATTAGATTGACGCCATTTTGACGTGAACGATATCTATATCGATTTTAAAACTATTTCGAAATGAATTGAAAACGATTTCGAAATGAATTGAAAACGATTTCGAAATGAATTGAAAACGATTTCGAAATGAATTGAATTGAAAACGATTTCGAAATGAATTGAATTGAAAACGATTTCGAAATGAATTGAAAACGATTTCGAAATGAATTGAAAACGATTTCGAAATGAATTGAATTGAAAACGATTTCGGAATGAAATGAATTGAAAACGATTTCGAATTGAATTGAAAACGATTTCGAAATGAATTGAATTGAAAACGATTTCGAAATGAATTGAATTGAAAACGATTTCGAAATGAATTGAAAACGATTTTGAATGAATTGAATTGAAAACGATTTCGAAATGAATTGAATTGAAAACGATTTTGAAATGAATTGAATTGAAAACGATTTCGAACTGAATTGAATTGAAAACGATTTCGAAATGAATTGAATTGAAAACGATTTCGAAATGAATTGAATTGAAAACGATTTCGAAATGAATTGAATTGAAAACGATTTCGAAATGAATTGAATTGAAAACGATTTCGAAATGAATTGAATTGAAAACGATTTCGAAATGAATTGAATTGAAAACGATTTCGAAATGAATTGAATTGAAAACGATTTCGAAATGAATTGAATTGAAAACGATTTCAAAATGAATTGAATTGAAAACGATTTCGAAATGAATTGAATTGAAAACGATTTCGAAATGAATTGAATTGAAAACGATTTCGAAATGAATTGAATTGAAAACGAATTCAAATTGAATTGAAAGCAAATTGAAACGAATTCAAATTGAATTGAAATTGGAATTGAATAGAAATGAATTTTAAAACGAATTTATAGAGAAGAATTCAATTTTGATTTGAATTGAAACGGAAGTTGAAATTGCTTTTGAATCGAATTTAAAACTATTTATATAATTCGTTTTAAATAGAAATCGACGAAATATATTATATATATATTATATATATAATATAATGGCCTGAATAGAACGTGCCGCGCCGCGGTAGTTCATGAATTTCGACCATTTATTTCAAACGGACATTGCGGGAGATCCGACCGTCGGATTCTCCTAAAACCAAAACCGTTGGGTTCGTATCGAAAAGAGCTTTCTAACGAATATTAGAAATTAGAAATCTAACGGTTGGATTTGGAATTATGTCCAAATCAAATTCGAAAAAGGTCGCTGTAAGTGCAGTTCGATGACCGTTGATGGAAATCGACTGTACGGGCCTTGATAAAATTATTAAAAATAGTAATAATTTGTGTAAAATCATAAGAAATGATTTGTGAAGATTTGGGATGAAAAACTTCATGTTTGAAAAGATAAAAATAGATTTTTATCGAAATGAACTGGTTTTGAACTAGAATTATAATTCTATTTATTTTTAAATAAATAAATTGAATTTGAAAAGGGTTTTAAAAATAACCAGAATATCCAATGATTGCATTGGAGTGGATTTGAATCGAAATTGTCTTCGGAATATTTCGAAGTTGGAATTCGTGATTATACAGATGTTGTTATGGAAATTTGAAAGATATATATTTATATCGCTATTTCCAATACGACATTTGTTAGTCGTAGAATTCGATATTGAATGTAAGCCGATATATTTTCTATTCAGAGCCTTGTATTGAATATCGAATGTGATTTGGGCTTGTCGTGAGTGGTGTCTTCACTAACACTGTTCTTGAACCCAGTTGAGAAAAGGTTAAATCTTTTTATTTAGATTTAATGAAGTGTACCAATTAAATAATATTTAATTGGAATTGAATTGATATTGATTTTTGGGTTTATCGTGAACAGTGTTTTAAATAACACTCGTTCTTTAACCCGATAATTAATGAATGTGATTTTGGGTTTATCGTGAACCGTGTTTTAAATGACACTGATTCTTTAACCCAGTTAACGATTAAAACTAAGTGGAGTTTTAATGAATCTTTAGTTAGATTGAAATAATCGAGAATGGAGTATCACCAGTTTTGCTCCAGGCGATAGTTAAATCTTTAATTAGATTTGAACGTGAAATGGTAATTGAATTTACCGATAACACTGTGGTGTTAGATATGAAGTATTACCAGTTTTACTTCATGGGATAAATAGGTTGGGATTGGGAAATTAAAACAAATGATTACTTCGGTATGTTTCGTTAATCCCGGTTAGTTGAATCGAAATTCAAAAGTAGATTATAGAATAAATTCAAGAATTTATCTTTGATAAGATTAATGGGAACCTTTCCCTATGAATGTGAAATTTAGAAACTAACTGTCGGTTAGCTAAGCAGAATGGTTTTCTGGATATTGATCTGATGTTGGTTTCGGCCTTCGGGGTTAATATTTGGGGAATTATTCTTTTGATTAATTTACGGTTAGTGACTAATGAATTGGAATGAGGCGTATGTTGTGTTTGAGTAACAATTATTTAAAATATACGCGAGTTATTCGGAAAGACCGGGTTTATCCCATTCTGAATAACTGATACGACGATAAGTCGAAGATGAAGACGATGGTCGAAGACCGGAGGTCTTCACGTCGTTTGGGTGATTACTGATGATCTTGATTTGGCTGTACACCCAAGAAGATGGAAACAGTTAGTGATCGTCCAGACGTACTTGGAGATCGATGGATATGCGGGGTACTAGGTGCCTCCGGTTTCGTTCAGACCCAGAACGGACTTGTAAATGGACTGTGTGTCTGACATTGGATTTTAGTCCGTGTGATTGATCTCCATTAAATATATATCTGTTTGGCGGCGGAGAATTTATTCTCTTGCTTAACGCCCTTCTCTGAGACGTACGAGCTCAGGGGTTATATATTGATGGATATCAAACGCATGGAGTGAATTGCCTGTGTGGCATGCCTAAGTGGCAATTGATCGAGGCTTCTGTTGAAAAGCAAAGTCTTGTGGTGATGATCAAAGCAAGGCCTGTGTGGCGTAGCTTTGTGTAACGTTGATTCGCGAGTATCACACCCGGTATGAACCAAAAACGGGAGACGGACCTCAGGGAGGACTTGCGTTTCTTTCTAGTTAGAAGTAGCGTCAGTGGTTTTACACGCCCTGACGAGTTTGACTTATGTGGTTGTTGCTGTTGCGAGGCGCCTCGGATTGATCGGTCGTTCTCGAACCGATGGAGTCATTTAGTTGGCTCATTTACACCCCATAGGGTGGGGAAACGTAGTGTTCAGGCATTTTAATCCACATCGGTGGACCGGCCCTGTCGCTCCAAGGGCCCACCTGAGTCTGGGTCCTGTGGCTCGGGCTAGAGAGTCACGAATCGGTTGAGGACTATCTTTTGCCTCGGTTCATAGACGGAAATCCAATTTCCAAATACGTGACATTTGCGGTTTTAATTGTAGAACTAGTATGGCGACATGATATATGGTACCCATGCCGCCTATGATTGATACTTATGATTTGAAGTTGTGTTATACACTATGCACTTATGATAGTATCAAATGATTTGTTTTAAACGTATCAAGCATTCTTTGGCTGTTATAAGGGAAAACCCTATCCCCCGGCTTGCGTTGCATTGTGTGATAGGACCTGGGTCTTATAACAGCTTCATTTTTCTTTATTTAGCATTGCGTTGTTTGTTTTATGCACTGGTATTCTTGGGAGGAAACCCGTTCCGTGTTATACGGCGTGGTCCCTTGATTTACCTAACTTTAAAATAAAGATTAACTGTTTTAGTTCTCACACCAGTCACATGACTGACCTGGAGTTTATTGTTTTAACCTAAACTCTGGGTGCCCCTATTTTTCGACACGGGCAGCTAGTAGTTTTGGTTTTGCAGATTTATATTCACAGGATCCTGGTTTACAGCTGGAACGATATCCGGAAATCTTTGTATCCGTATATCTTCTTCTAGTTGTGTATTGTATTATTTTCCGCTGCGATGTATTTAAATGTAATTTAAATCTCTGATATTTCTGTGTAATATTCTTTTATACTCTGTATATTCTTATAATCTGATGCATTGTTGTAATATACAGTGAAATGTTCTTCTGTATGAGTTATGTTGTGGCTTGTTCTCGAACTATCCGACGCTTTCCTTTACGGGGAAGTTACGGGTTTTCACAAGGAGCTTGCCCCTTGCCTCGACTCATGACGGAAATCTAATTTCCAATGCATGATATGTCGGTTTTAATTGTAGAATTAGTATGGCGACATGATATATGGTACCCATGCCGTCTATGATTTATATTTATGATTGAAATTGTTTTGACACTACACACTTATTATAGTATCAAATGATTTGTTTTTAAAACGTACCAAGCATGTTTGGCTATTATAAGGGGAAACCCTATCCTCCGGCTTGCATTGCATTGTGTGATGGGACCTGGGTCTTATAATAGCTTCATTTTTCGAAAAAGCATTGCATTGTTTATTCTATGCACTGGTATTCTTGGGAGGAAACCCGTTCCGTGTTATACGGCGTGGTCCCTTGAATCACTCTCTTTTAAAGTAAAGTTTTAAATAACTGTTTTAGTTCTCACACTAGTCACATGACTGACCTGGAGTTTATTGTTTTAACCTAAACTCTGGGTGCCCTCATTTTCCGCACGAGCAGCTAGTAGTTTTGGTTTTTTCAGATTTATATTCACAGGATCCTGGTTTACAGCTGGAATGATATCCGGAAAGCTCTGTATCCGTATATCACCTTCAGTTGTGCTTTGTATTATTTTCCGCAGCTATGTAATTTATTGTAATCTCTGATATTTATCGAATGTAATTTATTCATTTATACTCTGTATATTCTTGTATTCTGATGGAATTGTTGTAATAACAATGAAATGTTCTTCCGTCTGCGTTCTGTTTTGTCCTGTTCTCAAAACAGTCAGGGGTTTCGAACGGTCTAGATCGGTTTAACGACTGATTCGGATCGAGCGAAATTCCGTGTCGTCACAACTTAACCCACCCATTCATGTCATATCAGTAAAGTGTCATTAGTCTAGTCATATTACTTAACCCACCCATTGGTTTGATCAATAGTTATGTTGGTTAAGCTCACATTTATAAGTTTTACATGTTCTTAACTCATACCGGTTAGGTCCACATTTACATGTCAAATTTCCATGTCATCCCACCTAACCCTCTAACCATACCCACATCTTATTATGGTTAGTATTCCTTAATTCATTCATTTTGACAAACGAATCATGACCTCTCACATTAGACCAAGAATTTTGTGGCCACTGGATTTGCCGGACGGTTCCGGACAGATTTACACCACAAACTGAGTCGAACCTCGTGTCATAAATCGTTACGCCTACATTTCGACCTTCAACCTCTCACATTAGACTAACACTTTGTGGCTACCAGATTTGTCGAGTGGTTCCGGGCAGATTTACACCACAAACTGAGTCTAACCTCGTGTCAAAGGTTCATTAATGGTCGTATTCCACCCAAAAACCCAATATCAGTTCATGTGTTTAACAAATAAAAATGTTCATGTTTCAACCATGTTCATATTTCCAGTTATATGCTAATTATCAAGTTCATAACTCACGTTTTTGCCCCAAAACGTATTCCCAAATTATTATCATAATTCACTATAAGGTTATGCCAAGTTATAGCCTTTTATTTACAATAAATGCCAACTACCCAAAACTCAACTTAGGCGCGTTCATATTAAACCTCAACCAAGTCATAAATTTTCATATAGTTTCCAACTCCAAAATTTACATAATTAACATGTGCCCAAGTTCTAGATTACACGTCAGTTTTAAATATGCCCAATTCATACCAAATTTACATATGTTTAATTCACGCCATTTTACATGTATGCAAATTTTATACCAATTTGCACAAATACCAAGTTTCATGCCGTTTACATATATCAATATTCTTGTCATTTTACATAGGTCGAGTTTCATACCAAACTACATGTATTCCACGTTTACACCATTTTATCCAAACTTACAATCTTTAATTATAGCGATAATACTCAAATCCCCATTTCATGTTATGCCGTCAATTCTACCAAACATATATATCCAATATAGACAACATTCCCATATTTCCCCGTATTCAATTGTACGCAAATCGCGGTTCAGGCCTAGGTCCGAAATTGACCTAGGTTCATCGAAAGAAAATAAATAGGGGAAGGTAGAATTTGTATAACAATCAGCATAAAGAGAAATCTGGCATAAAAACATCATCTCTGGCATAAAAGATAGATCTTGATAACAATATCAATATGAATCAAGAAAAACTGATTTACAACAAGCAGAATAGATCATAAGCTTGACATGAGAACGAACATAGAAAAGTCCCAAAACTCAAGATTCAAGAAGCAATTGAAATAGATTTGAATCAATAAACATACTTAAATCCAATTCCACTTTATTCCATGGACATATTATAATTTAATTGTTTAAATCTAAAAACAACTAGAACTTACAGAGCATGGCTGGCGAATTAAGGACTGAAATTGATGTAGAATGCTGATTTATTGTCTTGAATCGTTGTAGAAGCCTTAATCTTCGAATTAAATTGTGACTGAAAGCTTTGTCCTTAGAATTGGTTGGAGTTTGAATGTTTAAGCTTTAATTTGGGGGGGCGGCCATGGTCCAAGAGGGAGTTCAGCAGCATGACGGTTTTAGTATTATATTATTTGTGTGAATTTAGGGTTAGACCTGAGTCGTATTTATAGAATTTTAATCTAATTGGAGCCGTCGATGAAGCTAGTGTTAATCCAGACCATCCATCTCAAGAGAAGCCAATCAGAAAGTGACATGTAAGCCCTAGTGACACAGCTAAGCCTCAGAAATCGACCAAAACCTGACCAGGCCAGCCAGGGCCTGACCAACCAGGTTTTCTGGCCTGGGCGCACTTACCAAGTGCACCAGTGCAATTTTGTTCTGGCGCACTTCCCAAGTGCGCCAGTGCATTCTGACCCGTTTCTGGTTTTTCTGCCCAACTTCGTTCATCCATATCTTCTTCATACGGTATCCGTTTAACGCAAACTTGTACTCTATCTCAAGCAGAATTTCGAGACGAATGCAATGGCGTAACCCATTTCCCATGATTCTCATTTTAAAAATTAACTATACCCTGATTTCTAGTTTCAACATGTTATTAAAATTCGGGTTGTTACACCTTGCCCCGCTGTTTATAATAATAATTATGTTTTTATTGCTTCATTCGAATAAATAAGAATCATATTTTTATTTCTACTTCATATAATTTTACAACGCTTCTATCTATATAAAAATTATATTTTTATATCTCTACTTCTCATATAAAGATTGAATTTTTATTTTGACGCTATAAAAATTAATTTTTTATTTCAACATATGTATAATAAAAATCAGATCTTTATTTCGCTATATATATAAAAATTATATTTTTCTATTCTCTAGTACATAAAAATTCTATTTTCAATCTGCTACTCATAGATAAAAATCGAATCTTTCTATCGCTACATATATAGAGATCAAATTTTTATTATCTATATATTATAAAAATCATATTTTTATTATCTCTATATTATAAAAATCATATTTTTATTATCTCTATATTATAAAAATCATATTTTATAATATCAAAAATCATAGCTTTTCCCTTTTAAAAATCTAATCTTTACTACTTCAAAAATCCTACCTTTCCATTATCAAAAATCCTACCATTCCTTTATCAAAAATCCTAGCTTTCATGGTATAAAAATCGTATTTTTCATAAAAATCCTAGCTTTCACGGTAGGTTTCATGGTGATACTCCATTCTCGACCATTTCAATCTAATTAAAGATTCATTAAACCCCCACTTAGTTTAAATCTTCACAGAAATCAATATCCTGTCTATAATTGGGTTAAAGAACCAGTGTCGTTTAAAACATGATTCACTATAAACTCAAAATCACATTCCATTAATTATCGGGTTAAAGAACAAGTGTTATTTAAAACACCGTTCACGATAAACCCAAAAATCAATTTCAAATTCAATTCCAATTAAATACCATTTAATTGGTACACTTCATTAAATCTAGAATAAAAAGATTTAATCTCTTTCTCAACAGGGCTCAAGAACAGTGTTAATGAAGAAGCCATTCAAGACAAACCCAAATCACATTTGATATTAAATACAAGGCTCTGAATAGAAAAATATATCGGCTTATATTTAATATCAATTCTACGATCAACAAATATCGTATTGGAACTAATGATAAAATATATCTTTCAAATTTCCATAACAATATCTGCATAATCTTGAAATCCAATATCGAAATATTCCAAAGATAACTTCGATTCAAATCCATTCCAATACAATCATTGGAAATTCTGGTTATTTTCAAAACCCTTTCAAATCCACTTTATTTATTTAAAAAAATAAATAGAATTATAATTCTAGTTCAAAACTAGTTCATTTCAATAAAAATCTATTTTTATCTTTTCAAATATGGAATTTTTCATCCCAATTCTTCACAAATCATTTCTTACGATTTTACACAAATTATTACCATTTTTAATAATTTTATCAAGGCCCATATAGTTGATTTCCATCAACGGCCATCGAACTGCACTTACAACGACCTTTTCCAAATTTGATTTGGACATAATTCCAAATCCAACTGTTAGATTTCAAATTTCTAATATTCATTAGAAAGCTCTTTTCGATACGAACCCAACTGTTCCAGTTTTAGGAGAATCCGACGGTCGGATCTCCCGTAATATCCATTCGAAGTCAATGGTCGAAGTTCGCGAACTGCCGCGGCGCGGAGCGTTCTATTCAGGCCATTATATATAATATATGTATATATATATTATATTTCGTCGATTTCCTTTCAAAACGTATTATATAAATTGTTTTAAACTCGTTTTCGAAACGATTTCAACTTCATATTCAATTTTGGATCAAAATTGAATATTCCACATCATCAATTTATAAATGATAATATTTTCAAAATGTTAAAATTTGAAATCACTTTCTTTTATATAATTAATATAAAAACCAATATAATCGACATAAATATCGTTCACGTCAAAATGGCGAATCTCAAATCAACACGGCTTTATATATTTCAATAAATTCGTTATTCTATTCAACAAATGAATATTTATTATATTCAACACATGAATCTATATTCTTTATTCAACACATGAATATTCCTTTATTCTCACTTACAACAAAAATGTATATTATATTGTATAAAATATTTCATTCAACACATGAATCATTTCAACACATGAATATTCTCAACACACGAGCATCGTCAACACATGACTATTTATATTATTCATCACATGAATGTTTTATTTTATAATATTCTTTATTTTCCCAATTGGAATGAGGCCCAATCAATTACCATATAATGTTAATTATATGGATTCCATATAACACATGTATATAATAGCAACGATAAATATCAACCATCATCTAAAGTGCACCACACAACTGCATAAGCATTAAATATAGATAATTAACACTTACACAGTCTGTCGACCAATCGATCGACATACAAGTAAATAATTGGGATTAGTGTACGCCAAATATCATCCCAACACCCGTATGGGGTTTCAATCCACAAACACCAAATATTATTTGTGTAGTTGGGCGATGTGTAAAATTTATCGTCCCAGTCAATATCCTTCAAATATGTGTACATAAACAAACCGTCCGGTTTGTAAATGAATATTTATTTATTCACATTCACGTTAAAAATTATATTTTTAACGATAATTAATTTATTTCAACACATGAATATTTATTTTCAATTTCACATCAACATCACAAAGAAACTTCACAACACATCAAACAAGCATAAAAGTCGTCCATGGTCTGTGGACGATGGGTGTCGGGTGCTGCTAAGCACCGTCTGCATCCTAGTATATAATTTTAAATAGAAAACAAGATTTAAAGTGAGAAGTTCTCACAGACTAGCTAAACCAAACGCCATGACTCTTCATATGTAGAAATCATCGTCGTGCTCGCCTTTTGTCACTTTCATTGTCCGTAGCTACTACATATATAAAAATCACATTTTTATATTGTTGCTATGTATATAAAAATTCTATTTTTATAACGGTGTTCATATAATAAAGATTATATTTTTATCACTTCATTTCAATAAATAAAAATCATATTTTTATTTCTACTTCATTTTTTTTCGACGCTTCATTCTAGATAAAAATTATATTTTTATATTTCTACTTCTTATATAAAGATCAAATTTTTATTATCTATATAATATAAAAATCGTATTTTTATTATTCCTATCATATAAAAATTACCTTTTTAACCTTTCTACAATATAAAAATCTCACCTTTGATTATATATAAATCTTGCCTTTGATTATATATAAATCTCACCTTTGATAAATAAAAAAAATGGTATTTTATAATCTTAAAAATCATAACTTTTCCTCATTAAATATACGATCCTTTCAAAGTTAAAAATACGACCTTTCCAATGTTTAAAAACCGCATCTTTATAATTTCGCTATTTTTATAAATCATATTTTACATTCTCCATATAAAAATCAGATTTTTATCTTTATAAAAATCAGATTTTTATCCCGCACAAAAATCAGTTTTTTTTCTTTTTTAGCATAGAAGAAGAAGGAAAAAAACGAAATTAAAAATAAAGGAACTCACATTTTCGATCGGAGGGGGTTGTCGTCGAATGGGAGCTCGCTGGAGGTGGCGTCGGACATGGAGGAGGGGGAGCAGGCGGGGCGTAGTCTCGGGTAGGCTATGGTTTGGCTATGGCGCGGGTTTTTGGGGGAATAGGGGGGCTGCGAATCAGAGAAGAAGAAGAAGGGGAGGAGGAAGCGAAGGAGGAAGAGGGGGGCCTGCAGCGGTGGCGAACTAATCGGTTGGGGGGAGCGGCGGCGGCGGATCACGATCCCCCCTTTTTCTTTTTCTTTTTTTCTCTATTTTTTTCTGAATGAAGAACGGTGGGGGGGCCATGAGAGAACAAAGAAAGAGTGTTTTTTTTAATTATTTGATTTCAAAAAGCAACTTTTAATTTCGACCTCGAAATCGAACCGAGCGACTATCGTTCATAGCTAATTACCCACATTTCGAACACAATGGGATATGTATCGTAAGCGGATTCGCTCATTTCGATCAGTTTTCGTCAGAATCAAAATATAAATCTATATATTGAAATCTAACGTGCATTTCATTTAATTGGGGCCACATGCTAACTAGAAAAATTCCCAAAAAAGTATTTTCTAGCTTCGTATTGACGATTCGATCCTAACAAAACTAATTTCGTCAAATTCAGAGACCGTTTGAAAAATGTCCATTTTCCACTCGATTAAATTCAACTAAAACTAGTCAAACGCGTTTTCCTCTGCCACACTAACATATTGATTCGAAAAATTACAAATTTTGGAATCTAGCAATAACTTGACATCACGGATCCAACAAAAGTGGTTTCGTCGAAAACCGAGGTCATTTGCAAAATTTCCATTTTTAAGGGCCAGAATTCCATAGCGACTATTCTGAATTTTCAACTGGGCATAACATCTTATCCCCGATATGAAATTTCAATTTTTCGGATTCGTTGGAAAGAAATTCTCAACTAGATTCAAATATTTTTGGTTTCACTAAAATCCGGTTTATTTTGCACCCGGTACATTCATTTGAAATTTGAAACCGAATTATCGAACTACCGCGCCATTTTCAATTCCTTATATATATATAAATAAATATTTATATTCTAATGACGATCTATATAAATATATACATTCGAGTTCTATTCAAAATAAATTTTTCGTCATTATTATTTAAAATAATTCATTTTAAATATACAAAATTCAACAAAATTGCCAAAATAAAAATTTTTAATTGCCTCGGATTTCCGGGTTATTACAATCTCCCCACTTAAAACTTTTCGTCCCCGAAAAGGAACGAAGCCGAAAGTTGTTTCACAAACCAACTCAACTTCCATTATTTTCTTTACAGCTTGAGTTCTTCAACTTTTCAGTTTCTAAAAACTTTTCAAATTTTTCAAAAATTTGGCTAACACCCTCAATTTTCGAAAAATTTCGCCATAACCTCCCCTGCACCGGGGACTTCGGGATATTTTATATAGCCTCCCATGGCCTTCTTCAATCCAAAAGAAAAAGAAAAAGCCAAGTGGCTATCCAATCGGCTCATAAAATCATCATCACCCAAACAAAACAGTAAATTATGTTAAACATGTACCTATATGTCGGGCAAACAATTTTATTCTCTGCTCTAGCCTCCTTGCAATGACCTGTTCAATGTAAGTACATGTATATGCAAGCAAATGCGATAAATTTTCAATACAATTTACTATTTGTTCAAATTGGCTACATGGTTCAAATTTATGAATCAAATAATAATAATCAAAAAACACAATTAGCAATCAATTAGTTGATTAGCTTTTCAAATTCATAACTTTGATACACAGTCTAAAAATCAAATTTTTGATGCCAAATCACAACAATAAGCCCTATCTAATTTTGGTTCTCACACCAGTCTAATGGAATCATATAGAAGTCCCACTTTCGGCAATCGAATATAAATTCGGATGATACTCGAGTAATCATCAGAATCATCTCCGGGCGACTAGAGTGTGATTCTGTACCTATCCAGTATATTAAAACTTCGAATACACGTGGATCAGACGTATTGGAAAAATCTTTATATACTAGACTGTCCAAATTCAATACAAAATAAATTATTCAAATACGTATAATACGATTTAAATTTCAAAACAATTTTTTTTCTTTTTATATTTCAAAAATATATTCTTCACACTCGTTTTAGGATACTACTGATCCTATCTCTAACGAGTCATTCCCATTGGATATTTGTAACAACCCGAAAATCTGGGCCAGTTTAAAATTTTTATTTTGGCAATTTTAGCGAATTTTGAATGTTTAAAATGAATTATTTTAAATAATATCGACGAGAAATTTGTTTTGAATATAGAACGTATATATTATATACGTCGTCGTTAGAATATATATAATAATTATATATAATTATAAAAAGAATTGAAAATGGCGCGGTAATTCGAAAATTCGATTTCTAATTTCAAATGAATATACAGAATTCAATATAAGTCTGAATTGAACGAAACAAGAAATATTTGAATCTGTATAACTATATCTTTGTAACGAAGTTAACAAACTGAGATTTCATCTTAGAAATGATAAGACATGTCCAGTTGAAAATTCTGAATAGTCGCTATGGAATTCAGGCCCTTAAAAATGGACATTTTGCAAACGACCTCGGATTTCGACGAAACCAGTTTTGTTGGGTCCGCGGTGTCAAGTTATTGCTAGGTTCCAAATTTCGTAATTTTTCGAATCAATATGTGAGCGTGGCAAAGGAAAACGCGTTTGACCAGTTTCAGTTGATTTTAATCGACTGGAAATTGGCCATTTTTCTAACGGTCTCAGAATTCGACGAAACTAGTTTTGTTAGGACCGTATCGTCAATACGAAGCTAGAAAATATTTTTCTGGAATTTTTCTAGTTAGTATGTGGCCCCGGTAATTTGAAATGAACGTTTAAAATTCAATATAAAGAACTATACTTTAAATTCAACGGAAACTGATTGTAACAGTCGAATCAGCTTGCGATACATATCCCATTGTGTTCGGAATGGGGGTATTACCCTACGGACGACAGTCGGTGGGCTCAAAAAGGAGTTCGAATTTCTAAAGTAACTTTTTGAAGATAAAATTAAATTAAAAATATAAATTAATATATCCTTCTTTATAATAGCCCCCCCCCCCCCCCGTTCGTTTATTTCAAAATCAAAATCAAAAAAAAAAAAACTAACTAAATCGCTCAGGCGATTAACGCCGATCCCCCCCCCCCCCCCCCCCCCCGTAGCCATCGCCGCCGCCTCCCCTCAGATCGGAATCCCCTCTCCCCTCCTCCTCGCGACGACGACACACGCCCCCCTTCCCTCTTGAACCTCAAAATCGGAGCTGCCCCTAACCCTAGCCCGTCGCCCCTCGTTTCACCGCCGCCCAACCCTCCAGGCGCCGCCGCCTATGGCCAGAACCCCACCTCCGGCGACTACACAGCAAACCCCGACCACCCCTAAGCCCAGCGCCTCCCCTCTTCTTCCACTGTAAGTTTTAGTTTTTTTATTTATTATTATGAATATTTTATTTTTGTTTTATCTTTACAGATTAAAAACTGATTTTATTTTTGTTTAGGAAAACTGATTTTTTTTATAATGTTAGAAAACTGATTTTTTATAATGTTAGAAAACTGATTTTTTTTATAATGTTAAAAACTGATTTTATATAAAATTTAAAACTGATTTTATATAAAGTTTAAAACTGATTTTATATAAAGTTTAAAACTGATTTTATATAAAGTTTAAAACTGATTTTATATAAAGTTTAAAATTGATTTTATTTTAAAGGGTTTAAACGTTAAAATAGAAAAGGTATGATCTTTATATGTTTAAAGTGATTAAAAATATGATTTTTATATTTTTAAAATATTAAAAATATAATCTTTACTATATAGAAATGTTAAAAATATAATTTTTACATGATCGGGATATTAAAAATGTCATCTTTATATATGTAGAAAAATAAAAATGAGATTTTTATAAAGATGAAATCTTTAAATTTGAGAAAGCAAAGTCCACGTTTTTATAAAGGCGAAATCTTTATTTTAAGAAAGGTGAAATCTTTTTATATAGTAGCGTAAATAAAAATTCGATTTTTATATATTGAACTTTGAAATAAAAATTCGATTTTTATATATTGAACTTTGAAGTAAAAATTCGATTTTTATATATTGAACTTTGAAATAAAAATTCGATTTTTATATACTGAATAGCGAAGTAAAAATTCGATTTTTACATATGTAGTGGCTACGGGCAACGAAGATGACGAAGATGCGATAGCGATGAAGTTTTCTATCAGTGAAGTGCCGTGGAGCTAGGATAGCTATAGGTGAGAACTTCTCACTCTTCAATTTCTTTTTCTAGTTATATATATATACTAGGATGCAGACGGTGCTTAGTAGCACCCGACACAATCGTCCACAAACCATGGACTTGTTTGTTTGGTTGCGTAGATTAGTTGGATGATTTGATTTGAATTGAATTGTTTGGTGATTTTGATTGATGTGTGAATGGCGTGGGCCTTCACTAGACCGGGGATAAGGCTAGGTCTTGTCCCGTTTCTAGTATCGTGCCGTTATGCCGCCGAAATTTTCTAAAATGTGTTAGAAAATAAAAATATCATTTTATTGTGTAAATGAATTGAATAGAAGTTCATAGGTTGAAATAAAATGTTTTATCGTTAAAAATATAATTTTTAACGTGAATGTGAATAAATAAAAGATTCATTTACAGACCGGACGGTTTGTTTATGTACACCTATTTGAAGGACATTGATTGGGTCGATAAATTTCACACATCGCCCAACTGCACAACTAAAATCTTTGTTTGATTGTTTGAAAACCCCACACGGGTGTTGGGATGAAATTCGAAGTTCACTCATCCTGATTGATTAAATATGTCGATCGATTGATTGACAGGCTGTTATAAGCGTTGAATATCTACATTTGATGCTTATACAGTGTAGTGCACTTTGGTTGATGGTTGATTATTTTTCAATGCTATGATATACATGTGTTGTATGAAAATCCATATAATTAACTTTATATGGTAATTGATTGGGCCTCATTCCAATTTGAAAAATAAAGAATATTATAAAATAAAAGTTCATGTGTTGACAGTACTCATTCATTGAGATTGGTCATGTGTTGAACGAAATATTTTGATAATAACAACTATTTTGGGAAAAGAAATATTTGAAATAGAATATTTGAAAATAAAGGAATATATGAAGCCGTGTTGATTAGATTGACGCCATTTTGACGTGAACGGTATTTATATTGAATTGAAAACGATTTCGAAATGAAATGAATTGAAAACGATTTCGAAATGAAATGAATTGAAAACGATTTTGAAATGAATTGAATTGAAAACGATTTCGAAATGAATTGAATTGAAAACGATTTCGAAATGAAATGAATTGAAAACGATTTCGAAATGAATTGAATTGAAAACGATTTCGAAATGAAATGAATTCAAATTGAATTGAAAGCGAATTGAAATGAATTCAAATTGAATTGAAATGAATTCAAATTGAATTGAGTAGAAATGAATTTTGAAACGAATTTATAAAGAAGAATTCAATTTTGCCTTGAATTAAAATGGAAGTTGAAATAGATTTTGAAACGAATTTTAAAACTATTTATATAATTCGTTTTAAATAGAAATCGACGAAATATATATTATATATATTATATATATAATATAATGGCCTGAATAGAACGCACCGCGCAGCGGTAGTTCGTGAATTTCGACCATTGATTTCAAACGGACATTACGGGAGATCCGACCGTCGGATTCTCCTAAAACCAGAACCGTTGGGTTCGTATCGAAAAGAGCTTTCTAACGAATATTAGAAATTTGAAATCTAACGGTTGGATTTGGAATTATGTCCAAATCAAATTCGAAAAAGGTCGCTGTAAGTGCAGTTCGATGGCCATTGATGGAAATCGACTGTACGGGCCTTGATAAAATTATTAAAAATAGCAATAATTTGTGTAAAATCATAAGAAATGATTTAGAAAGAATTGGGATGAAAAACTCCCTATTTGAAAAGATAAAAATAGATTTTTATCGAAATGAACTAGTTTTGAACTAGAATTAAAATTCTATTTATTTTTAAATAAATAAATTGAATTAGAAAAGGGTTTTAAAAATAACCAGAATATCCAATGATTGCATTGGAGTGGATTTGAATCGAAGTTGTCTTCGGAATATTTCGATGTTGGAATTCGTGATTATACAGGTGTTGTTATGGAAATTTGAAAGATATATTTGTATCGTTATTTCCAATACGACATTTGTTAATCGTAGAATTTGATATTGAATATAAGCCGATATATTTTCTATTCAGAGCCTTATATTGAATATCAAATGTGATTTGGGTTTGTCGTGAATGGTGTCTTCACTAACACTGTTCTTGAACCCAGTTGAGAAATGATTAAATCTTTTTATTTAGATTTAATGAGAGTGTACCAATTAAATAATATTTAATTGGAATTGAATCGATATTGATTTTTGGGTTTATCGTGGACAGTGTTTTAAATAACACTCGTTCTTTAATCCGATCATTAATGAAATGTGATTTTGGGTTGTCGTGAACGGTATCTTCAATAATACAGTTCTTAGACCTAAAGGAGTTAAGAAAATCAGAAACTAACTGGAGATTAGTTAAGTAGAATAGTTTCCGAGGTATTGATCTGATGTTGGTTTCGGCCTTCGGGATTAATACTTAGGGAATTGCTCACTTGCTAATTTACAATCAGGTACTGATTGAAATGTGATGTGATTTTGGGTTTATCGTGAACCGTGTTTTAAATGACACTGATTCTTTAACCCAGTCACAGATTAAAACTAAGTAGAGTTTTAATGAATCTTTAATTAAATTGAAATAATCGAAATGGAGTATCACCAGTTCTTGTTGCTGGCCCTGAGTAGGCCGGGTACACATGATAGGGGGTTCTCGCTTCGCGGTTTGGTGGCGAACGGGAGACTCTTACCCCTACATGGCGCCGGGGAGTGCGTTGGTTCGCCAATAGGCGCGAGACTCGAGAGGGTCGCCGTAAAACAAGGGACTGGGGGACCATGTAGGAGCCACGGTGGGTATTACCTGCTGCTTGGGGGATGAAGGGATGGTTGCAAAGCCTACCGGATTTCGTCGGCTATTTTACACGTGGTATCAGAGCTTTGGTTTACAAAGCAGAGAACAAGGCACATTAGAACCATACAAAAGAATTCATCAGATATTGGATTAGTAAAATCCAATGGGAATGACTCGTTAGAAATGGGATCAGTAGTATCCTAGAACGAGTGTGAAGAGTATATTTTCAAATAAAAACAAGTTTTGTTTTGAAAATTTAAATCAATTATTCGTATTTGATTATTTATTTATATTGATTTTGGACAATTCAGTATATAAAGAATTTGCATATACGCCTTGCAAACGTATATTCAAAGTTTTAATATACTGGATAGATATGGAATCACATTCTAGTCGCCTGGAGATGGTACTGATGATTGTCATGACATCATCAGTATTTATGTTCGTGTTTCGAAGGTGTGATTTTCTATATATTTCCATTAGGCTGGTGTGAGAACCAAAACATATTTATAGCTAGAATACATTGTTGTGAATTGGCATCAAAAACACGATTTTTGTATATGTATCAAAATTATGAATTTGAAACTGTAATTCACTAATTGATTGATGTTTGTGTTGTTTGTTTAGTTGTTTGATAATTTTGAACCATTTAGCCTAATTAAATCAAATATTGAACTATATTGAAAATTGGTCGCATTTTCTTGCATATACATGTATATCATTGAACAGGTCATAGCAAGGAGGCTAGAGCCGAGAATAAAATTTGTTTGCCCGACAAATAGGTACATTTTACTACATAATTTCCTGTTTTGTTTGGGTGATGATGATTTTGTGAGCCTATTGGCTAGCCGCTTGGCTTTTTCTTTTTCTTTTTGAGATCTGAAGGACCGGGGAAGCTATTTGAAATTCCCCGATGCTCCCGGTGCAGGGGAGGTTATGGCGAAATTTTTCAAAAATTTAGGGTGTTAGCCAAATTTTTGAAAATTTGAAAATTCTCAGAAACTAAAGAGTTGGAGAATGGAAGCCTGATCGGTCGTAGAGCTGAATAATCAAACCACTTTCGACTTTGTTCCTTTTCGGGGACGAAAAGTTTTAAGTGGGGGAGATTGTAACAACCCGAAAATCTGGGCCAGTTTAAAATTTTTATTTTGGCAATTTTAGCGAATTTTGAATATTTAAAATGAATTATTTTAAATAATATCGACGAGAAATTTGTTTTGAATATAGAACGTATATATTATATACGTCGTCGTTAGAATATATATAATAATTATATATAATTATAAAAAGAATTGAAAATGGCGCGGTAATTCGAAAATTCGATTTCTAATTTCAAATGAATATACAGAATTCAATATAAGTCTGAATTGAACGAAACAAGAAATATTTGAATCTGTATAACTATATCTTTGTAACGAAGTTAACAAACTGAGATTTCATCTTAGAAATGATAAGACATGTCCAGTTGAAAATTCTGAATAGTCGCTATGGAATTCAGGCCCTTAAAAATGGACATTTTGCAAACGACCTCGGATTTCGACGAAACCAGTTTTGTTGGGTCCGCGGTGTCAAGTAATTGCTTCGAATCAATATGTGAGCGTGGCAAAGGAAAACGCGTTTGACCAGTTTCAGTTGATTTTAATCGACTGGAAATTGGCCATTTTTCTAACGGTCTAAGAATTCGACGAAACTAGTTTTGTTAGGACCGTATCGTCAATACGAAGCTAGAAAATATTTTTCTGGAATTTTTCTAGTTAGTATGTGGCCCCGGTAATTTGAAATGAACGTTTAAAATTCAATATAAAGAACTATACTTTAAATTCAACGGAAACTGATTGTAACAGTCGAATCAGCTTGCGATACATATCCCATTGTGTTCGGAATGGGGGTATTACCCTGGAGACGACAGTCGGTGGGCTCAAAAAGGAGTTCGAATTTCTAAAGTAACTTTTTGAAGATAAAATTAAATTAAAAATATAAATTAATATATCCTTCTTTATAATAGCCCCCCCCCCCCGTTCGTTTATTTCAAAATCAAAAAAAAAAAAACTAACTAAATCGCTCAGGCGATTAACGCCGATCCCCCCCCCCCCCCCCCCCCCCCCCCCCCGTAGCCATCGCCGCCGCCTCCCCTCAGATCGGAATCCCCTCTCCCCTCCTCCTCGTGACGACGACACACGCCCCCTTCCCTCTTGAACCTCAAAATCGGAGCCGCCCCTAACCCTAGCCCGTCGCCCCTCGTTTCACCGCCGCCCAACCCTCCAGGCGCCGCCGCCTATGGCCAGAACCCCACCTCCGGCGACTACACAGCAAACCCCGACCACCCCTAAGCCCAGCGCCTCCCCTCTTCTTCCACTGTAAGTTTTAGTTTTTTTATTTATTATTATGAATATTTTATTTTTGTTTTATCTTTACAGATTAAAAACTGATTTTATTTTTGTTTAGGAAAACTGATTTTTTTTATAATGTTAGAAAACTGATTTTTTATAATGTTAGAAAACTGATTTTTTTTATAATGTTAAAAACTGATTTTATATAAAATTTAAAACTGATTTTATATAAAATTTAAAACTAATTTTATATAAAGTTTAAAACTGATTTTATATAAAGTTTAAAACTGATTTTATATAAAGTTTAAAACTGATTTTATATAAAGTTTAAAACTGATTTTATATAAAGTTTAAAACTGATTTTATATAAAGTTTAAAACTGATTTTATTTTAAAGGGTTTAAACGTTAAAATAGAAAAGGTATGATCTTTATATGTTTAAAGTGATTAAAAATATGATTTTTATATTTTTAAAGTATTAAAAATATAATCTTTACTATATAGAAATGTTAAAAATATAATTTTTACATGATCGGGATATTAAAAATGTCATCTTTATATATGTAGAAAAATAAAAATGAGATTTTTATAAAGATGAAATCTTTAAATTTGAGAAAGCAAAGTCCACGTTTTTATAAAGGAGAAATCTTTATTTTAAGAAAGGCGAAATCTTTTTATATAGTAGCGTAAATAAAAATTCGATTTTTATATATTGAACTTTGAAATAAAAATTCGATTTTTATATATTGAACTTTGTAGTAAAAATTCGATTTTTATATATTGAACTTTGAAATAAAAATTCAATTTTTATATATTGAACTTTGAAGTAAAAATTCGATTTTTATATATTGAACTTTGAAATAAAAATTCGATTTTTATATACTGAATAGCGAAGTAAAAATTCGATTTTTACATATGTAGTGGCTACGGGCAACGAAGATGACGAAGATGCGATAGCGATGAAGTTTTCTATCAGTGAAGTGCCGTGGAGCTAGGATAGCTATAGGTGAGAACTTCTCACTCTTCAATTTCTTTTTCTAGTTATATATATATATACTAGGATGCAGACGGTGCTTAGTAGCACCCGACACAATCGTCCACAAACCATGGACTTGTTTGTTTGGTTGCGTAGATTAGTTGGATGATTTGATTTGAATTGAATTGTTTGGTGATTTTGATTGATGTGTGAATGGCGTGGGCCTTCACTAGACCGGGGATAAGGCTAGGCCTTGTCCCGTTTCTAGTATCGTGCCGTTATGCCGCCGAAATTTTCTAAAATGTGTTAGAAAATAAAAATATCATTTTATTGTGTAAATGAATTGAATAGAAGTTCATAGGTTGAAATAAAATGTTTTATCGTTAAAAATATAATTTTTAACGTGAATGTGAATAAATAAAAGATTCATTTACAGACCGGACGGTTTGTTTATGTACACCTATTTGAAGGACATTGATTGGGTCGATAAATTTCACACATCGCCCAACTTCACAACTAAAATCTTTGTTTGATTGTTTGAAAACCCCACACGGGTGTTGGGATGAAATTCGAAGTTCACTCATCCTGATTGATTAAATATGTCGATCGATTGATTGACAGGCTGTTATAAGCGTTGAATATCTACATTTGATGCTTATACAGTGTAGTGCACTTTGGTTGATGGTTGATTATTTTTCAATGCTATGATATACATGTGTTGTATGAAAATCCATATAATTAACTTTATATGGTAATTGATTGGGCCTCATTCCAATTTGAAAAATAAAGAATATTATAAAATAAAAGTTCATGTGTTGACAGTACTCATTCATTGAGATTGGTCATGTGTTGAACGAAATATTTTGATAATAACAACTATTTTGGGAAAAGAAATATTTGAAATAGAATATTTGAAAATAAAGGAATATATGAAGCCGTGTTGATTAGATTGACGCCATTTTGACGTGAACGATATTTATATTGAATTGAAAACGATTTCGAAATGAAATGAATTGAAAACGATTTCGAAATGAAATGAATTGAAAACGATTTCGAATGAATTGAATTGAAAACGATTTCGAAATGAATTGAATTGAAAACGATTTCGAAATGAATTGAATTGAAAACGATTTCAAAATGAAATGAATTCAAATTGAATTGAAAGCGAATTGAAATGAATTCAAATTGAATTGAAATGAATTCAAATTGAATTGAAATTTGAATTGAGTAGAAATGAATTTTGAAACGAATTTATAAAGAAGAATTCAATTTTGCCTTGAATTGAAATGGAAGTTGAAATAGATTTTGAAACGAATTTTAAAACTATTTATATAATTCGTTTTAAATAGAAATCAACGAAATATATATTATATATATTATAATATAATGGCCTGAATAGAACGCGCCGCGCAGCGGTAGTTCGTGAATTTCGACCATTGATTTCAAACGGACATTACGGGAGATCCGCCCGTCGGATTCTCCTAAAACCAGAACCGTTGGGTTCGTATCGAAAAGAGCTTTCTAACGAATATTAGAAATTTGAAATCTAACGGTTGGATTTGGAATTATGTCCAAATCAAATTCGAAAAAGGTCGCTGTAAGTGCAGTTCGATGGCCATTGATGGAAATCGACTGTACGGGCCTTGATAAAATTATTAAAAATAGCAATAATTTGTGTAAAATCATAAGAAATGATTTAGAAAGAATTGGGATGAAAAACTCCCTATTTGAAAAGATAAAAATAGATTTTTATCGAAATGAACTAGTTTTGAACTAGAATTAAAATTCTATTTATTTTTAAATAAATAAATTGAATTAGAAAAGGGTTTTAAAAGTAACCAGAATATCCAATGATTGCATTGGAGTGGATTTGAATCGAAGTTGTCTTCGGAATATTTTGATGTTGGAATTCGTGATTATACAGGTGTTGTTATGGAAATTTGAAAGATATATTTGTATCGTTATTTCCAATACGACATTTGTTAATCGTAGAATTTGATATTGAATATAAGCCGATATATTTTCTATTCAGAGCCTTATATTGAATATCAAATGTGATTTGGGTTTGTCGTGAATGGTGTCTTCACTAACACTGTTCTTGAACGCAGTTGAGAAATGATTAAATCTTTTTATTTAGATTTAATGAGAGTGTACCAATTAAATAATATTTAATTGGAATTGAATCGATATTGATTTTTGGGTTTATCGTGGACAGTGTTTTAAATAACACTCGTTCTTTAATCCGATCATTAATGAAATGTGATTTTGGGTTGTCGTGAACGGTATCTTCAATAATACAGTTCTTAGACCTAAAGGAGTTAAGAAAATCAGAAACTAACTGGAGATTAGTTAAGTAGAATAGTTTCCGAGGTATTGATCTGATGTTGGTTTCGGCCTTCGGGATTAATACTTAGGGAATTGCTCACTTGCTAATTTACAATCAGGGACTGATTGAAATGTGATGTGATTTTGGGTTTATCGTGAACCGTGTTTTAAATGACACTGATTCTTTAACCCAGTCACAGATTAAAACTAAGTGGAGTTTTAATGAATCTTTAATTAGATTGAAATAATCGAAATGGAGTATCACCAGTTTTGCTCCAGGCGATAGTTAAATCTTTAATTAGATTTGAACGTGAAATGGTAATTGAATTTACCGATAACACCGTGGTGTTAGATATGAAGTATAACCAGTTTTACTTCATGGGATTAATAGGTTGGGATTGGGAAATTAAAACAAATGATTACTTCGGTAAGGTTCGCTAATCCCGACTAGTTTGAATTGAGATTCAAAAATAGAATAAAGAATAAATTCAAGGAATTTATCTTAGATAAAATTTATGGGGACATTTCCCTATGAATGTGAAATTTAGAAACTAACTGTCGGTTAGCCAAGCAGAACGGTTTTCTGGATATTGATCTGATGTTGGTTTCGGCCTTCGGGGTTAATATTTGGGAAATTATTCTCTTGATTAATTTATGGTTAGTGACTGATGAATTGGAATGAGGCGTATTGTTTGCGAACAAATTATGCAGTTGTAAACAACTGTAAAATCCGTTCGTCTTTCCTAAACAACAAAGATTGTTGTAGAGGGTGTCGAACTCTGGGACCAAATTATTTTATTAATAAATCCAATCAAGTTATCCCTAATTTTTGATTGGTGGAAAACAAAGAAAATAGCAGAAATTAAATAAAAGAGAGTTTTAACAATAAGTGGAAGCAATTAGGGGATAATGACATAGATCAGATTCATAATCATCAATAGCCAAAAGATTAACCAGATCTAATACATGTTTCTATCACAAACATGAATCAACGATAATAAGTTTTTAGAAACAAATATGTAAATAACGACAAGCATAGCCTATGCAGGAGCTCAGCTCTACAACCATAGACTATCAGGACAGATTTACTAATTAATTTCTAAAACCCTAAAATTAGATCTAAATCTGATAATTGTTAGACCGAACACGAATATACCCTATGAAGGAGCATAGCTCTTAAACGACATAGGATATTAAGGTTCAGATCTAACCCTTGGTTCAAATCTAGATCTATATACATGAATTCCTCATCCTTTGGCTATGTGATTCATATTGAATCATACTATCAGCGTCATCACCCCCTAATCAAAGGGGATTAGCTAGACATAGCTAAAGAAGAAGAAACACAGAAATTAAATAACAAGAACATAAATAAAACTAAAACTAAATAGAAAAGAGGAAGAAGAATGATTTTATTCCAAGAAGAGAATTACAGAATAAAACCCAATGTGTTTCTTACAAGACTAAGATACAATGTATTTATAGCTGATATGACAAAAGCTAGCTAGCTAATTACATAATGTGGGACTAAAGAAATAACCCAAATAACACATAAGCCAGTGTGAACGCAGCTTTAGAGTGAGTGGTCTAGCAAATAGGCTAGTGTGAACGCAACATGAGTAAGAGGCCTTCCAAATGAGCTAATGTGAATGCAGTTTGAGTCTTTATTGAGCCAAATCTTCTTAACTGAAATATAATTGCAACCGTTCTTCAAGCTTTAGACTCTTCAAGCTTTAGCAATTTTAAACTTCACTCTTTTTAAGCAAATTCTTCATGCTTTATCCATCAAATGCTCTAAACCATGCTTCTTGTCAACAATCTGAAAATACAGCTATAAATACAAAGTATCAATTATTTTAAAAGATAAAATAAGGTAAATATGCGGATAAAATATACACATTTACGTGTATATCAAATACCCCCACACTTATCTTTTTATTCGTCCTCGAATAAACTAAACTAAGATATGTCACACTTTCGTAGGAAACACGATTGCATTTAGCGTATGCAACAAGCCGTTAAACCTCTGGGTGTCCCCAGTAGGACGAGTGTTGTCTCGTGAGGGTTTTCAGCGAATACTACCCACAAAATCCAAAGCGTCTTATGTACGCGGATTAATCAAACAATATATTTAAGGTCTTTCACATTCCAAGGATTTCACCTAACTTCAATAATAACGGTTTAGTCCCAAATTGTCCATCCCATAATTAGTGCAAAAATGAACAAAATTTTTCAAGCTGAATCGTAATTCCTTGATAACACTGTAATTGTCTTGAAGGTTAAGAGCGTGGTGTCAACCAAAGTTCTACACATCGACAATGTACACCCAATCATTTATTTGACCCTTTTTTTTTTTTTTGAATAATTTTGCACCAATGTAACTGTAATGTATTGGATGTGAGTTATGCATAGATGAAGGAAAATTTTGTAAGTTCTAAAAATGTTATAGATAAGAGGGCAAGTGTATTAGTTGAACTTCAAGCTACAAAAGATAAAGTAATACTAAGGCACATATGAACATGTTTATTTCCTTTCATCTCCTCTACTACAATCCTCACTTCCAAGTACGGTATAATGGATGTGGATGGAATGGAACTGAATGCTTTATAGTCAAGAATGATGAATGACTATTTTATTCTGAGAGACTCTCTCTTTATTTCATTTTTTTTTCTTCTTTTTTTTTTCATGATGAATGATGAATGGAGATGGAATGATGCCATACATTATTTCATTTGATTCCTCCTCTACTAAACCAATACTTCATGAAAGGAAAGTTTTGTGCCCTAGTTACTCTATTTCTATAACCCTAATTCAACACACAAGTCTGGATTGATGTTATATAAAAAGCTGAAAGGAATGATAAGCAAAGTTTCGTAAGATAGATAACCCATATAAAATAAGATGTGGTATATGGTTATCCTACCTTAAAACAAGTACGGAGTGGGTAGTGTAATATTGGTATATAAAAAGTGACGTTTTTGACCTTTAAACATAAATCAGTGAAAAGGTTCTTGAGTATACCAATATAAGATAAACTTGTCGAAATATGGATGTAAATCGACTAAAACTTGGGTTTGAATAATGTGGGGTATCGAAGAAGAACGCTACAATGAGTCATTTCTCCTTAATTGGGCCAAGTGGATTTTAGAACTTACGATTTTGAAAATTTGAGTGGAAAAGAAAATATTATGCATGAAAACAAACTCAGAAAATCCAACAAATGTAGGTGCAAAATCCTTTTATTTCATGATTTTTTTTTTTTTTGATTTTTTTTTTTTTTTTTTGATTATTTTTACTTGCACATTCTAACATGTATAACAAAGGTTGACACGCTTACTCCAGAACACGACTAACGTCTGCACAGTCTCAAGCTAGCATCTTAAAAAGACACATTACGATTCAATGAATAAATAATGTTCATTCCCATCACCCAACAATTCTACTTATCAAACAAGAACCAAGGTGTTATTTATGAATTTAAGTTAATCCTTGTTCAATGAATGACCTACTTCATAAAATTTGATTGCTGATGTAATGTAAATTCCCCCCACACTTGAGTGTGACTGTGTCCTCACAGTCATTAATCAGACAAATCTTAGTGAAAGGAAAAATAAAATAAGAGACTATTTACATATGTACAAAAGAGGGTTAGTGCGTCTTACCGAATGTAATGTGGCTCATGGAGGACCATAAGCTCTTCCTCTTGGTTGGGTATTGGTTCCAAGTAAGGTTTAAGGCGTTGACCATTGACCTTAAAGGATGATCCATCAGTTGGATTCTCAATATCTACCGCACCATACGGAAAAACGGTCCGTACAGTGTAAGGTCCTGTCCATCTAGATTTTAGCTTACCCGGAAATAAATGCAGTTTTGAGTCATACAACAGAACTTTTTGACCTGGCATGAAAGTTTTACGTAAAATTGATTTATCATGAAAAACTTTTGTTCTGTCCTTGTAAATTCGTTCATTTTCATAGGCATCATTTCGAATTTCATCAAGTTCATTAAGTTGAAGCTTCCTATGTTCTCCTGCTTGCTCTAAATCAAGATTCAAAGTTTTTATTGCCCATAACGCCCTATGTTCTAATTCAACTGGCAAGTGACATGGTTTACCAAAAATCAACCGATAAGGGGACATACCCAAGTTTGTTTTGAAAGCGGTGCGGTAAGCCCAAAGAGCATCGGTTAACTTTTGGGACCAATCTTTGCGATTTCGATTCACAGTTTTCTCAAGAATTTGTTTAATCTGCCTATTCGATACTTCAACCTGCCCACAAGTTTGAGGATGGTAAGGAGTAGATAACTTGTGGGTTATCGAATACTTTCTCATGAGAGCTTCAAAAGAACGATTACAGAAGTGTGTACCATTATCACTGATTATTGTGCGAGGTGTGCCAAACCTAGAAAAGATGTTTTCTTTCAAGAAGCGCACAACAACCTTGTTATCGTTTGTTTTGCATGGTACAGCTTCTACCCATTTAGAAACATAGTCAACAGCCAAGAGAATGTAAATGTTCCCAAAAGAATTAGGGAAGGGTCCCATGAAGTCTATACCCCACACATCAAAAATTTCGACCTCTAGAATGGGGTTTAGGGGCATCATATTCCGTTTAGAAATTTTCCCTAAGAATTGACATCGATCACAAGTTTTGCAAAATTCGTACGCGTCTTTGAAAAGGGTGGGCCAGTAGAAACCCGATTGGAGAACCTTTTCGGCTGCCTTTTTGGGACCGAAGTGACCACCACAGGCTTGGTCATGACAGAAAGAGAGGACACTGTGAGTTTCAGTGTCAGGAACACAACTTCGAATGATTTGATCGGGACAATACTTGAAAAGGTAGGGGTCGTCCCAATAAAAATGTTTCACTTGGGAAAAGAATTTGTGTTTATCCTGCTTAGACCAAAAAGAAGGGGTCTGCTTAGTGACTAAGTAGTTGACAATGTCAGCAAACCAAGGATCAGTGGATAGAGAAAACAGTTGTTCATCAGGGAAATTCTCGTTGATCGGAAGAGAAGAAGATGGGGCATTTGGAAGACGAGACAAGTGGTCTGCAATAACGTTGTCGGATCCTTTTTTATCCTTAATGGTAAGGTCAAATTCTTGAAGTAGAAGGATCCAACGAATGAGACGAGCCTTAGCATCCTTTTTAGAGAAAAGGTACCTAAGTGCGGAATGATCGGTATAAACCGTGATGTGTGAGCCAACTAGATAAGGCCTGAATTTTTCTAGAGCGAAAACAACTGCTAAAAGTTCTTTTTCAGTGGTCGTATAGTTGATTTGAGCATCGTTCAAAGTCTTACTCGCATAGTAAATGACGTGAAGAATCTTATCGATACGTTGTCCTAAGACAGCGCCAACAGCGAAATTCGAGGCATCACACATGATTTCAAAAGGCATCGTCCAGTTGGGAGAGCAAATGATAGGAGCAGAGACAAGTTCATTTTTAAGATGCTCAAAAGATGAAATTCACTCGGAATTGAAGTCGAAAGGAACATCCTTACCAAGAAGGTTAGTCAGAGGTCGAGTGATTTTGCTGAAATCCTTTATGAAGCGACGATAGAAGCCAGCATGACCTAAAAAGGATCGGATGTCCTTAACAGATTTGGGAATGGGAAGATTAGAGATAACTTCAATTTTGGCTTTGTCAACTTCAATTCCTTTGTTAGAGATGACATGTCCCAAAACAATGCCATGTTTAACCATGAAGTGACACTTTTCCAAATTAAGCGTTAAGTGTTTCTCTTTACAGCGATTAAGAACAAGATCGAGATGACGTAAACACTCAGAGTAAGAATCACCAAATATGGAAAAATCATCCATGAACACTTCCAAAAATCGCTCGATCATATCAGAAAAAATGCTAATCATGCACATCTGAAAGGTTGCAGGTGCATTACAGAGACCAAAAGGTATACGTCGGTACGCAAATGTACCAAACGGACAAGTGAAAGTGGTTTTCTCTTGGTCCTCAGGAGCGATAGGGATTTGATTATAGCCCGAGTACCCATCAAGGAAACAGTAGTACTCATGACCAGCTAGTCGTTCTAAAATTTGATCGATAAATGGCAAAGGGAAATGATCCTTACGTGTTGCAGCGTTAAGTTTCCTATAGTCAATGCAAACACGCCAACCAGTCTGGGTGCGGGTTGGGATAAGCTCGTTAGCTTCATTTTGGATCACGGTAATCCCTGATTTCTTAGGTACGACATGAATCGGACTAACCCATTGACTGTCAGAAATCGGGTAGATTATTCCATTGTCAAGGCATTTAAGGATTTCAGCACGAACTGCTTCTTTCATGATAGGGTTTAGTCGACGTTGGGGGTCACGAGTGGGTTTGGCATCATCTATAAGGTGGATTCGATGTTGGACTATCGAAGGACTAATCCCCTTAATATCAGCCATGGACCAACCAATTGCCTCCTTATTTTTCTTAAGAATGGGAAGGAGCAATTGTTCCTGCTCTAAAGTAAGGTCAGAAGCGATAATGATAGGAAAAGTTTCATTGTCTCCTAAGTAAGCGTACTTAAGATGACTGGGCATCACTTTGAGGTCAGATTTTGGGGGCGACTCAACCGAAGAAATTGGTTGAGGGATAGACTCATTTGTGAGAGGCTCGACAGGCATCGAATCAGAGACATTTTCGGGAGTATCTTGAAACAAAGTTTCGTAATCTGATTCAATTTTGTTATTCAGATGGTCAAGCTCAGATTCATTATCGTGGACAGCATGGATTTCAGAAAACTGGTCCACATAAGAGTTAGGAGAGTTTTCAGTTCTGAAGATGTTTAGCTCGACAGTCATGTTACCGAAAGAAAGGTTCATAGACCCATTTCTACAGTTGATGAGTGCATTAGAGGTTGCTAAGAAGGGTCGTCCTAGAATCAAAGGGATCTGGTTTGCAGGATTGCTAACCTGTTGAGTTTCTAAGACAATGAAATCAACTGGAAAGATGAATTCGCCAATTTTGATCAACACATCCTCGATTTCTCCCACAGGTTTCTTAATTGATCGGTCAGCAAGCTGAAGGGTAACCTTGGTGGGTTTCAATTCTCCTAGCCATAATTGGCGATAGACGGAATATGGAAGCAAGTTAACACTAGCACCTAAGTCTAGCAGGCATCTATCGATTTTCTTGTCCCCAATAGTACATGATATTGTGGGGCAGCCAGGATCTTTGTATTTTACTGGCATCGATTGGGACAAGACTTCGCTTAGAGTTGCCGCTAGAAACACTTTCTTAGGTACATGTGTATGACGTTTTTGAGTGCACATATCTTTTAGAAATTTTGCGTATTGTGGAACTTGTTGTATAATATCTAAAAGAGGAATGTTCACTTTAACTTGCTTAAATATTTCAAGGATTTTTTCTAGCTGATCCGTCTTTTTCCTAGGTCGGAGTCTATGAGGAAATGGAGCAGACAACTCAGTAGGTTGGGCTACTTGAGTTTGAGGATGGTCCTTGTCAGAAATTGGCTCAATGTTTTGATTTGAGTTGGTCGAATTTTCGATAGGGTTTGGAAGATCGTCCGGTAAAGCATTTGGGTTGACCACATGGTTGTCAATCTTTTTGCCGGATCTAAGAGTCGTGACCGCATTCAATTGACTAACGTTTGAGTCTTGAATGATGTGAATTGATTTTGTTGAAAGGGAGGATTTGAAGGATTATTCGAAAATGATTGAAAAGGAGGTCGACCCGAATTCGAATTTGCATTGTTTTGGGCCCAAGAGAAATTAGGATGGTTTCTCCAACCTGGATTGTACGTTGGGGAGAATGGGTCGTTTCTAGCTTTGTTAAAAGCGTTGAGTTGTTCCAACGAATGTGGGCATTGATCGGCTATGTGGTTAGGATTGTTACATTTGTAACATGAGGGCTGAGACGCTTGAGCTTTATTTATTTGAGTTGATGTAAGGACATTATCGAATTTGGTTATCATTGCGTCGATTTTTGCTTCTAAGGCCGTTGAGGATCCTACCGAATGATCGCTAGATCGGGAATAAATCGATTTCTCGTTAGATCTTTCCCATTGAGCTGATTTTTCGGCCAAATTTTCAAGAAATTTCCAAGCGGCATCGTGATGTTGGGCTAGAAAATTTCCTTGGCACATTGATTCGAGCATAGTTCGAGAGTTATTTTCTAGCCCATCGTATAAAATTTGACAAAGAGTCCATTTTTCGAAATTGTGATGTGGACATTTGACTAGAAGTTCTTTAAATCTTTCGAAATATTTTGCAAAGGATTCACCCCCAAGTTGATGAAAATTAACGATTTCAGTTCGAATTTTTGATGTTTTTTCCAAGGGGTAAAATTTCTTTAAGAAAACATTCACAAATTCAGTCCAAGTTCCAATCGTATTTGAAGGCAAGCTATACAACCATTTTTCAGCATAATCGGTAAGTGCAAATGGTATTAACCTAAGTTTGATTCCATCGTCACTTAGTTGTTGAAATTTCATGGTTGCACAAACTTGTTCAAATTTGGTTAAGAAAATATAAGGATCATCACGTTCAAGATTGCCAAATTTTGGAAGAGTATTTATGTGATTCGAATGAATTTCAAAATGGTTACCCGTTGGGGCGGGCAATATGATGCAGGAAGGAATAGAAACTCGCTCGGGAAAGTACCTATCCATAAGAGTTCGAGGGGGAGTTTCTTCGGCCATGGTGAAAGGGGTGTTTGTTCGGACTAAACGATTAGTAGAAGGATCACGGATCCAACTACGCATGCACTAGAGAAAAGAATAAGGGAAGACGAGAAAAACAATTTTGAGCGATTTTTTTTTTAAATGAACCTAATGCAATTTACAATTTCTAGAATTATATAATGACGGTTTGATTTATTTCAACAAAAGACTTCTCAGCCAGTTAACGGACAGGAGTTATCGGTGCACCAGGAATCACCCTAGCAATGCAGCCGAAGGTTTAAGTACCTTCAGAGGAACAACTGATATAATATTTACGAATCACCGTAATTGGTTGGTTTCAGAAATTGGTTGTGTGATTGCCGTGGTTTCAGGTTTGTGCGAGTGAAGGGTTGGTGATTGGATTCCAATCGGGTGGCGGAATTTTGGGCTTGCGATGGAGTTGCTGCGATGAGTGTTGTTTGTTGGTGCAGATCTGGGTGTTGGGGTTTGCCAGAGGTAAAGGCTAGGACGGTCTGAAAATGATTGATGATCGAGGGTGGTTGGGACTGAAGAGGTGTAAGAAGGTAACTGACGATTTGGAGAAGTTGAATGGTGATGAAGTTCAGGTAGGAAAGTAACAGGGCAGTAGGATGTATATAAAGGGACGAGATTTGCTGGTTGAATGGTGTTATGACTGAATTTGGTTTATGAACGGGGTATGAGGGTAGTGTAAGGTAGTGGTGCGTGGTGAATTACTGGTGAATGTGATTTTGGCAGTGGCCAAAAGCTTGTTTTGTGATGAAGGCTATGGGGAGAGATGCGTTGAATTGCGGTTTCCAGGAGACGGAAAAATGATTAAATCCAGAGATCAGAGACAGAATTGGAAGGAGTTCGCAGTAGAGAAAAAGAATTGTAGAAGGATTACGAAAAAGAAATTTAAATTTTTTTTTTATATGAAGAACCTTGTAAAAGAAGAAAAGAACCGGTGGATTGAAAACAAGAAAGGAAATAATCACGAAAAGAAATCGAAAAGAAAAAAGGCAGTAAACACACAAAAGGAAAACCCAACTAATGACAAAAAAAAAATGCAACGGATTTTTTTTTTAATTTTTTTTAGATATAAGTTGAAAGCAGGAAAGGAATAGCAAGAAAGGAATTCGGGAAAGGGGTTGAAAACCGGAAAGAAATCAAACAAAATGGCAGGAAATTAAAAAAAAATGACAATTTTTTTTTAATCTAAAAAGAAAACAAAAATAAAAATAAAACTATAACCCGAAGGATTTACTGATAAAATTTATTTTGGTCCCCGGCAACGGCGCCAAAATTTGTTTGCGAACAAATTATGCAGTTGTAAACAACTGTAAAATCCGTTCGTCTTTCCTAAACAACAAGGATTGTTGTAGAGGGTGTCGAACTCTGGGACCAAATTATTTTATTAATAAATCCAATCAAGTTATCCCTAACTTTTGATTGGTGGAAAACAAAGAAAATAGCAGAAATTAAATAAAAGAGAGTTTTAACAATAAGTGGAAGCAATTAGGGGATAATGACATATATCAGATTCATAATCATCAATAGCCAAAAGATTAACCAGATCTAATACATGTTTCTGTCACAAACATGAATCAACGATAATAAGTTTTTAGAAACAAATATGTAAATAACAACAAGCATAGCCTATGCAGGAGCTCAGCTCTACAACCATAGACTATCAGGACAGATTTACTAATTAATTTCTAAAACCCTAAAATTAGATCTAAATCTGATAATTGTTAGACCGAACACGAATATACCCTGTGAAGGAGCATAGCTCTTAAACGACATAGGATATTAAGGTTCAGATCTAACCCTTGGTTCAAATCTAGATCTATATACATGAATTCCTCATCCTTTGGCTATGTGATTCATATTGAATCATACTATCAGCGTCATCACCCCCTAATCAAAGGGGATTAGCTAGACATAGCTAAAGAAGAAGAAACACAGAAATTAAATAACAAGAACATAAATAAAACTAAAACTAAATAGAAAAGAGGAAGAAGAATGATTTTATTCCAAGAAGAGAATTACAGAATAAAACCCAATGTGTTTCTTACAAGACTAAGATACAATGTATTTATAGCTGATATGACAAAAGCTAGCTAGCTAATTACATAATGTGGGACTAAAGAAATAACCCAAATAACACATAAGCCAGTGTGAACGCAGCTTTAGAGTGAGTGGTCTAGCAAATAGGCTAGTGTGAACGCAACATGAGTAAGAGGCCTTCCAAATGAGCTAATGTGAATGCAGTTTGAGTCTTTATTGAGCCAAATCTTCTTAACTGAAATATAATTGCAACCGTTCTTCAAGCTTTAGACTCTTCAAGCTTTAGCAATTTTAAACTTCACTCTTTTTAAGCAAATTCTTCATGCTTTATCCATCAAATGCTCTAAACCATGCTTCTTGTCAACAATCAGAAAATACAGCTATAAATACAAAGTATCAATTATTTTAAAAGATAAAATAAGGTAAATATGCGGATAAAATATACACATTTACGTGTATATCACGTATGTTGTGTTTGTGTAACACTTATTTAAAATATACGCGAGTTATTCGGAAAGACCGGGTTTATCCCATTCTGAATAACTGATACGACGATAAGTCGAAGATGAAGACGATGGTCGAAGACCGGAGGTCTTCACGTCGTTTGGGTGATAACTGATGATCTTGATTGGGCTGTACACCCAAGAAGATGGAAACAGTTAGTGATCGTCCAGACGTGCTTGGAGATCGATGGATATGCGGGGTACTAGGTGCCTCCGGTTTCGTTCAGACCCAGAACGGACTTGTAAATGGACTGTGTGTCTGACATCGGATTTCATTCTGTGTGACTGATATCGGTTGCATAGGATGGCTTGCCTGTGTGGCATGCTAAGATGCAAATGATCAAGGCTTCTGTTGAAAAGCAAAGTCTTGTGGTTGATGATCAAAGCACGGCCTTTGTGGCGTAGCTTTGTGTAACGTTTACCTCGCGTGTTTCACACCCGGTATGAACCAAAAACGGGAGACGGACCTCAGGGAGGACTTGCGTTTCTTTCTAGTTAGAAGTGGCGTCAGTGGTTTTACACGCCCTGACGAGTTTGACTTATGTGGTAGTTGCTGTTGCGAGGCGCCTCGGTTATATCGGTTTCGACCGATGCATTCTGGTCGGCTGACGGACCAGACTTACACCCCATAGGGTGGGGAAACGCAGTGTTCAGGGTTTAAGTTTAATCCACATCGGTGGACCGGCCCTGTCGCTCCAAGGGACGATGCGTTCTGTTCCTGAGACACGGGCTAGAGCGTCTCGAATCGGTTGAGGACTATCTTTTGCCTCGGTTCATAGACGGAAATCCAATTTCCAAATACGTGACTTTGCGATTTTGATTGTATAACCTATATATGGCGACATAGTGGTATGGGGCATTCATGCCGCCTATGATTGATACTTATGATTTGAAGTTGTTTTATACAATATGCACTTATAATAGTATCAAATGATTTGTTTTAAACGTATCAAGCATTCTTGGCTATTATAAGGTAAAAACCCTATCCCCCGGCTTGCGTTGCATTGTATGATAGGACCTGGGTCTTATAATAGCTTCATGTTTCTTTATTTAGCATTACGCTGTTGTTTTATGCACTGGTATTCTTGGGAGGAAACCCGTTCCGTGTTATACGGCGTGGTCCCTTGATTTACCTATCTTTAAAATAAATATTTATAACTGTTTTAGTTCTCACACCAGTCACATGACTGACCTGGAGTTTATTGTTTTAACCTAAACTCTGGGTGCGCTTATTTTCGACACGGGCAGCTAGTAGTTTTGGTTTTGCAGATTTATATTCACAGGATCCTGGTTTACAGCTGGAACGATATCCGGAAAGCTTTGTATCCGTATATCTCCTTCTAGTTGTGTATTTTATTACTTTCCGCTGCTATGTATTTAAATGTAATTTAAATCTCTGATATTTCTGTGTAATATTCATTTATACTCTGTATATTCTTGTAATCTGATGCATTGTTGTAATAAGCAATGAAATGTTCTTTTATATGCGTTCTGTTGTGGTTTGTTCTCGAACTATCCGACGCTTTCCTTTACGGGGAAGTTGCGGGTCTTTACAATATTACTAATCCAATCTCTGATGAATTCTTTCGTATGGTTCTAATGTGTCTTCTCTGAGCTTTGTAAATCAAAGCTCTGATACCAAGTTGTTACGACACGAACCTCCCCAGTAAGGAAAGCCCAGATAGAATTGAGGACAAGACACATCGGGACACAAACAGAAGAACATTTCATTGTTTATTATAACAATTCCATCAAAATACAAGAATACGCAGAGTATGAATAAATATACATTTGACAAATATCAAATGTTACCATAAATTACATAGCAGCGGAAAAATAATACAAAACACAACTGAAAGTAGTACACGGATACAGAGCTTTCCGAGCATCGTTCCAGCTGTAAATCAGGATCCTGTGAATATAAATCTGCAAAACCAAAACTACTAACTGCCCATGCGGAAAATAGGGTCACCCAGAGTTTAGGTTAAAACAATAAACTCCAGGTTAGTCACGTGACTGATGTGAGAACTAAAAAAGTTATTGATCTTTATTTTAAAGTTAGGTTAATCAAGGGACCACGCCGTATAACACGGAACGGGTTTCCTCCCAAGAACCAGTGCATAAAACAACAACGCAATGCTAAATAAAGAACAATGAAACTATTATAAGACCCAGGTCCCATCACACAATGCAACACAAGCCGGAGGATAGGGTTTTACCTTATAATAGCCAAAGAATGCTTGATACACTAAATTTCTTGTTTTATTATTACTATAAGTGTATAGTGTCAAAACAATTTCAATCATACATATCAATCATCGATGGCATGGGTACCATATATCATGTCGCCATACTAGGCTCTACAATCAAAACCGCAAAGTCACGTATTGGAAGTCGGATTTCCGTCTATGAACCAAGGCAAGGGATCATCCTTACCGAATTCGAGACAAACTTGCCCATGTCTCAGGGACAGAATGCATCGACCCTTAGAAGCTATAGGGCCGGTCCACCTATGTGGATTAAAATTCCTGAACACTGCGTTTCCCCGCCCTTTGGGACGTAAATGAGCTAACGAATGACTCCATCGGACCCGGATCGTCCGATCAAACCGAGGCGCCTCGCAACAGCAACAACCACACAGGTGAAAATAATATAAATGTCAGCCAGTTTAAGCATTGATACCACCTCTAGCTAGAAAGAAACGCATGTCCTCCCTGGATCCTTCTCCCATTTCTGGTTCACAACCGGGGTGTGAGGCTCGCGAATAAATGCTACACAAAGCTATGCCACACAGGCCGTGCTTTGATCATCAACCACAAGACTTTGCTTTTCAACAAAAGCCTTGATCATATTGCCACTTAGGCATGCCACACAGGCAATTCACTCCATGCGATTGATATCCATCATTATATAACCTCTGAGCTCGTACGTCTCAGAGAAGGGCGTTAAGAAAGAGAATAAATTCTCCACCGCCGAACAGATATATATTTAATAGAAACCAATCACACTGAATAAAACCCAATGTCAGACACACACTCCATTTTGGGTCTGAACGAAACTAGAGGCACCTTGTACCTCGCATATCCATCGATCTCCAAGTACGTCTGGACGATCACCAACAGATTCCCTCCTCTTGGGTGTACAGCCCAATCAAGATCATCAGTAATCACCCAAACGATGTGAGGACCTCCGGTCTTCGACCACCGTCTTCATCCTCGACACCACGTCGAATCAGTTATTCAGAATGGGATAAACCCGGAATTTCTGAATAACTCGTGTATACAATAAACAAGTGTTACACAAACACAACATACGCCTCATTCCAATTCAGAATATTCTTTTATTCAAACTATTCGGGATTAGCGAACCACACCGAAGTAATCATTTATTTCCCAATCCCAACCTATTCATCCCATGAAGTAAAACTGGTCATATTTCATATCTAACACCACGGTGTTATCAGTAATTTAATTACCATTTCACGTTCAAATCTAATTAAAGATTTAACTATCGCTTGGAGCAAAACTAGTGATACTCCATTCTCGACCATTTCAATCTAATTAAAGATGCATTAAAATCCCACTTAGTTTTAATCTTCACAGAAATCAATATCCTGTCTTTAATTGGGTTAAAGAACCAATGTCGTTTAAAACACGATTCACTATAAATCCAATATCAAATTCCATTAATTTTTGGGTTAAAGAACAAGTGTTATTTAAAACACCGTTCACGATAAACCCAAAAATCAATTTCAAATTCAATTCCAATTAAATACCATTTAATTGGTACACTTCATTAAATCTAGAATAAAAAGATTTAATCTCTTTCTCAGCTGGGCTCAAGAACAGTGTTAATGAAGACACCAGTCACGACAAACCCAAATCACAATTGATATTAAATACAAGGCTCTAAACAGAAAATATATCGGCTTATATTCAATATCAATTCTACGACCAACAAATATCGTATTGGAAATAACGATATAAATATATCTTTCAAATTTCCATAAAAATATATGTATAATCTCGAAATCCAACATCGAAATACTCCAAAGATAATTTAGATTCAAATCCATTCCAATTCAATCATTGGAAATTCTGGTAATTTTCAAAACCCTTTCAAATCCACTTTATTTATTTAAAAAAATAAATAGAATTATAATTCTAGTTCAAAACTAGTTCATTTCGACAAAAATCTATTTTTATCTTTTCAAATATGGAATTTTTCATCCCAATTCTTCACATATCATTTCTTAAGATTTTACTCAAATTATTACCATTTTTAACAATTTTATCAAGGCCCGTATAGTCGATTTCGATCAACGACCATCGAACTGCACTTACAACAACCCTTTCCAAATTTGATTTGGACATAATTCTAAATCCAACCGTTAGATTTCAAATTTCTAATATTCGATAGAAAGAGCTTTTCAATACGAACCCAACGGTTCCGGTTTCAGGAGAATCCGACGGTCGAATCTCCCGTAATATCCATTCGAAGTCAATGGTCGAAGTTCGCGAACTGCCGTGGCACGACACGTTCTATTCAAGCCATTATATATATATATATATATATATATATTATATTTTGTCGATATTCTTTCAAAACGTATTATATAAATCATTTTAAATTCGTTTTCGAAACGATTTCAACTTCATATTCAATTTCGAATCAAAATTGAATATTTCACATCATCAATTTATAAATGATAATATTTTCAAAACGTTAAATTTTGAAATCACTATCTTTTCTATAATTATTATAAAAACGAATATAATCGATATAAATATCGTTCGTGTCAAAATGGCGCATCTCTAATCAACACGGCTTTATATATTTCAATACTTGTTATTCTATTCAACAATTGAATATTTATTCTATTCAACACGTGAATCTATATTCTTTATTCAACACATGAATATTCCTTTATTATTCTCACTTACAATAAAAATGTGTATTTTATTGTATAAAATATTTCGTTCAACACATGAATCATTTCAACACATGAATATTCTCAACACATGACCATCGTCAACACATGTGTAACACCCCACATCCATTAATGTCACTCACAAAGGGAATGCCTTAACTCCTATGGAGGTTTTAGGTGAATATAGAACAGTAAAATTTCAACAAAATAGTACTTGGAAATTTTAAAACTTTATTTCAATTGCAGCAGAAGTCAAAACATGTTTGATTACATCATAACACCATAATCAAAGTCAAGTACAATATCTATCTTGATAAAACAAGTAAATAATCCCATTACATAAATAGCCATTAAAAAGAAAGATAACAAGCTGGACTTTACTTCAGCAGTCCAAGCTTTCCAAGAGATAAGCAATCCAATCAGACTCCACTGGAACTTGGCCCAACCTGAGGACCTGGAGGGAGAAAAAAGATGAAAAAGAGGGGGGGGAGGGTCAGACATAAAGTCTGGCGAGTATGATAATTCTACAATACTATTATCAAAATAACTGGACTAAGGCATAAGATGGAAAACAAGGAAATGTCTATGAAAGAGCAGATTAAGGACATAGATAATCGCTAAAGGAAACGTTATAGGCACTCCTAAATACTAAAGGATAAACACTATACTACACCACACCAGTCACCCTAAAGATTGATTCCACTTAGCTTCACTTAGAAACTTTCTTAATGGCTTTACGTACTCCTAGCTGACTACATAGGTGCCGCCTGCCCCTATCTCCACTAGGTGTACCCCACTTTCCATTTTTCGATCGGCTCCCTACTCGTAGATACCCGTGCTGGCCCCACAGTGGGGTGCATCATTCCCCTAAAATGGCAACCCGATATAACGGAGATGCACGGCTTATACCTACACGATGCAACAACGTCTTACCTACCAGCCCAGGTCCACACACGCATATGAAACCCTTTGGACTTGCGTTGCCACCGCTCCCTGTTTTGGCCTCTTATAGTCAAACCCAGTATGCGTGTCCCGTCCTCGACTTGGGTCGAGCCCACAAAGATACGTTTTGGGATACTGGTTGAAATGGGCCTCCATTATTTCCCACAAGCATTCCACCTAAGCTTGTCCCATTAGTCTATCCACTTAACCCACTTAGTCATGTTCATTTACATGTGTATTTGGTTAAGTCTAATCGTATTTCAAATGCCTCTAAAGGCAACCACTAGATTCCTCATGCCACCCAAGGCACCTACTTAACCCCCATGTCCCACCTTACATGATTATCTGGCTAAGTATTTCTTAATTCATTAAGGCCATAACCTCATAAAGACCTCTCACATTAGACTGACATTTATGGCAGCTGGATTTGCCGGGCGGGTCCGGGCAGTCTTACACCATAAAAGAGTCTAACCTCGTGTCTTTACAACTGTTATTGTAAAGACCCGCAAATTCCCACCCTTTGGATCGACCATAAAACACACAGGTCTGACCCAAAAAGTGAAAATCTACGAATACTTTAACTTTGGGCATACAACATATTAAAAACAACAACAGAAGACTTTTATAACATATCATCATATAATGTTACATCAGAGTACAGAATATACATATCAGAGTACATTGGAATATAATTACAGCGGAAGATAAATACAAAAAGGATGTAATATACTGCAACGGAAAAACACAGCGGAAGACTCTCTATCTCTGGACACAGCTTTAAGCTTCAACCCAGAATCCTGTTTAATATATCTGCAAAAATAGCTACTCGACTGCCCGTGTGGAAAATATGGGCACCCGAGTTTGCCAGTGGACAAAACTACAGGTCAGTCATGGGACTGGTGTTAGAATTCTACTTAACCTATATAATATAATAAGGCTAATCATAGGACCACGCCACTTTCGCGGAACGGGTTTTCTCCTATGGATTGCCAGTGCATGACTAAAGTAAATCGTCAAAATAGCGCAATGTTTTTTTTATAGAAAAATGAAACCATTATAAGACCCAAGTCCCATCACACAATGCAACGCAAACCGGAGGATAGGGTTTTACCTTATAATGATCAAAAGATGTTTGATACGATAAACACGGTATTATATAATAATAGTGTGCAACCAAATTGAAGGACATCAAAGTAAATGTATTAATCCTAGACGGCATGAGTGCCCCATCCCACTATGTCGCCATATATAGGTATACAATCAAAACCGCGTGATGTCGTATTGGAAATTTGGGTTTCCATCTGAGTCAAGGCTAGGGAGGAGATCCTTACCGATTCGAGACACTCTAGCAAATGCCCCAGGATTGGTACTCTGTCCAACCCTTGGATCCTGCAGGGCCGGTCCACACTTACTTTTGTGGATTGGCAATTCCTGAACACACGCTTCCCGGTCCTTTTGGACCTATACTACGGCCAGTGGCGACCGCATAAACCGAGGCCTCGAACAATCCAACAACCACAATGAATAAATGCCAGCGCTGGTAGGTCCCTGGCACCACTCTAGCTAGAAAGAAACGTGCGCACTCCCTGCGTTCCCTTCTCCCGTTTTAGACTCTACCGGGCTGTGAGGCTCGTGAGGTCACGTCATACACAAAGCTATGCCTAAATAGACTATGCTTTGATCATCAACCACAAGGCTCTGCTTTTCAACAAAGCCTTGATCAATTGCAACTTGGCATACCACATCAACAACTCATATCATGCGATCGGTAAATATTTAACATACAAAAGGGTGTTAAGCAAGAGAATAAATCCTCCGCCACCATGCATTTATATATTAAATAAAAACCAATTTAATTACATGAAATAAATTTCAATGTCAGGCATGCTATCCATTTACAAGTCCGTTCTGGGTCTGAACGAAACAACGTATCCGTCGATCTCCAGTACGTCTAGAAGATCATCACTTTTACCTTGCCTTGGGGGATCAGTCCCAATTCAAGATATTAGTCACCATCAACCAAACGATGTGAAGCTCTCCGGTCTTCAGTCACCGTCTTCATCTTCAACTCTTGATCGTCGTGATGATTATTCAGAATGGGTTAGACCCGGTCTTTCTGAATAACTCGCGTATCCTTAATTAAATCAACCATACGCCACATTCCAACTTTGAATATCCTTTTAAATAAAAATTACTATTTATATTAAAAGATTCTCATTAATTTTATCAAAGATAAAATAAATTACATTATAATCTTTCTAAAAAGATTATTAATATTCCAATTTTGATTTAATTTATAAAATAGATTTATAAATTTCAAATAGTAATTTCAATGTAAATTGGATTAAAGGATAAATGTTATTTAAAACATCGTCCACTACAAATCCAATCTACATATCAATCACCAACATAATTGTTAAGATCTACTAATCTTAAATAAAAGATTTATCTTAAAGATATTAATTCATTACTATATAAAAAAAAAACACATTTTAAAATAATCAATAAAATATTCTTTATATAAAAGATTCTAAATGTAAAATATTCTTTATGATACAAAATCTTTTATTTTACAAAAATCCTTTTATTATATAAAAATTCTTTATTTAAAAAGAAATTCTGCATTAGAATGCGACTCAACCATGTACCATATAATTTGGGTCATATGGGTTTCATACATTTCATGTATAGGGTAATAACAGGAAATAATCCTCAATCCATCCATTAACAACCAGAGTGACAATGTCAACTGTGTGAGCATTAAAATAAAACAATAACGCTCATCGCAGCCTGTCGATCAATCAATAGACATATAATTAAACATTGGGATTTGTGTCAGTCAAGTATCGTCCCAATACCCGTGTGGGGTTTTCAGCCAACAACAATTCATATAAATAAATAAATAAATAAATAATTGGTTAATAGGTTTAACCAATTTCAATATCACTAAACATGTCACTTATATCGAGTAAAATATATTGTACTCGTATGACTTCCCTATATACTTCTAAAGTCACATAAACAGTAATTTATTTATATAGCTTTATTGCGGATGACAAATGGGATATAAATTCCATTATTCTTTATTTGTATGAAGTTACTTAACAATACTTTTCAGTGTATATTTTGACCAACAATACAATTGTATATTAGAATATAAATTCTAATGCCAGTTTGCAAATAAAAATTGGATTTTACATTTGCGTATAAATTCTACGATATATTATGCAAATAAAAGTAATCCTCATATCTTCACATAATTTCTGTTTTCAACAAAGATGAGTAAAGTGATATACTCATTTTGTTAACAATTCTATTTCAACGAATACAATGTAAATAAAAGTGTGTTTCTAATCTTGTACTTTTATTTGTACATAAAACACAAATAAAAGTGTATCTCATGTATTTGTCTTTTTATTTGACAAAACAATGTTAATAAAAAGGTTCCTTTATATCTTTTACTTTTATTTAACAAAACAATGATAAATAAAATGTCTTTTTAAATCTTTTAAATCTTTTACTTTTATTTGACAAAACAATGTTAATAAAAAGGTTCAACATTAACAATTCTATTTTTACCGCATTCAAAATGACGATAAAATATTCAACATTAACAATTCTATTTTTACCGCATTCAAAATGACGATAAAATATTATCATAAGAAACGAAAGCAAAATGTTCTTTTTATTACTAAAAGGAAAAACAACAAAGATGCTTCTTTTAATGCTAAAAAGAAACATGACATAAAAATGTTCTTTTAATGTTAAAAAGAAGAAGCGACAAAATGACCCTTTTTATGTTAAAAAGAAAAGGGTGACAAAATATGTTTTTTTTTTATTCTAAAACGAAAAAGCGACAAAAATTATCTTTTTATTCAAATGCGATATCTTTACAAAAGTGTTATTTTAATATCAATGCGAATTTTCAATTTTTTTTACTACATATAGAAATGTAAACTTTATTTTACAATTATATATCCCATCATAAATTACATATAAAAATGTAAGTTTATTTTTTATTGCAAATCCCCTTTCTAATTACATATAAAAAAATGTACTTATTTATTTTACATTGTAAATTGCATATAAAAAGTAGGTTCTATCCTTATGTTGTATTTGCATTATAAAATGCAAATGAAAAGGTAAGTTTTATTTTCAATGTTATATTCGTATTATAAAGTGCAAATAAAAATGTAAATTTTATTTTCAAGTTTTATTTTCATTATAGTATGCAAATAATAAAAATAGCTTTATCATCAAGTTATATTCACATCATGAAATGCTAACAAAAATGTAAGTTTTGTTTTCAAGTCTCATTTGCATTATAATATGCAAATAATAAAATAAGTTTTAGTTTTCAGGTAACATTTACATTATAAAATATAAATAAAAGGGTAAGTTTTATTCTCAAGTGATATTTACATTATGAAATGTAAATAAATAAAATAAAGATAAAAAGTAAGTTTCAAGTTCATTTGTGTCTTGAAAACACAAATAAAAATAAAATTTTTAATGTAAATCTTTATTTCAATACTTTGTTCGCGTCAAGGGATGCAAACAAAATATAATTCTCTTTTTATTTAAACATTTTGTTTGCATTGAGAAATGCAAGAAAAATATAATTCTTTTTATTTTAAATGTAAATCTATATTTTGTCATTTTGTTCGCATCGAGGGATGCAAACAAAATACAATCTTTTTATTCCTTTGTACATTTCTGTTTGAGAAATGCAAACAAAACACAATCCTTTTTTTTCAATATTGAATTGATATTTCATATCAATTCAAATAAAAGGAAAATTTCTTTTTTTTTTTTCCATTTTTTTTCCCAATGACAAAAGTATGGATTTTTGCTTCATCTATATTCAATGACAAAAATATGACTTCTTGTTTCATTTTTACTCAATGACAAAAATATGAATTTTTGTTTGTTAACTTTTAATGCAACAAAATTGAGAGTTTTTGTTTTCTTTTTATGCAACCAAAAATGAGAACTTTGTTAGTTAACCTTTAAGGCAAACAAAAAGAAATATATTTTATTCGTTGTTCATAGTCTATTGTAAACAAACAAATAAAAATAATATTCTATTTGTCGTTCAATTTCCATAGTAAAATCAACCAATAAAAAGAGTTTTTTTTTTCTTTCTTCGTCATTCCGATTATATTGTAGTATCAACAAATAGAGGTACGCTTTATTTGTCGTTCAAATTTCATTGTAACATCAACAAATACAAATAAAGTTTTATTTGTCGTTCCATTTCTTTGTTCATTTCAGAAGAATGAAAATGACATTAAAATAAAATAAATTAGAACGTCTAGATTTGAATAAAATATGTTTTAAATCTAAATTTAGATTTAATTTTCCAACTGCAATTTAAACTCAATAACATATACAATTTAAAGACGGATTTAAGCATAACATGAACAATAAGCACACCACGAGCAACAATCGATAATTCATACACACAAAACATTTCAGAACTAAATCATCATCATCATACAATTATTTTAATGTGGGAAATTAAATTAATAATTAATTAAATAATAAAGATTTGAACTCTCACCCCAAATTTTGGCTAAAAATCAACTGTCTCAGAATCAGGTGTGGTCTGCGCCATCGCGAAGCTCTTAATTTTGTGATTCCAACGCAATTTACGGTTTGTCAAACGGACCTCGTATGAGAGAGTTATGAATTTTTAAAGATCGGAAAATCAAATAATTAAATAATAAAATAATATTAAAAAATAAGAGACGCACCTTCTTCCTCAAACACGTCGCTACCTCGGCCGAACCCAAAGCCGCTCCCTCCCATTTCTGCAAGCACCACCAACGAAGCCCCCGTTCGCCGATCCAACACCACCACCGCGAAGACCATCTCGAGACACACCCACGGCCTGAACCCCTCGAATTCCGGTCCCCTATCTTGCCCAGAAAACACCCAAAAACGCAGCGACTTTGGCCTCGAAATTCGTGAAATCCGTGAACCTAATGATGATCATAGCCGTATAGATCTAAAGCTCTCGAAATTCTCTTCGATTTGGTACCAAGTTTGCCAATTTTCGTTGAGCGGATCAAAAGATATTAGCATTTGAAGTTCGGTGTTTTCTGGCCTTCGAAAATAAGGGTGGCGGCTGCCATGAACAGGATTAGGGTTTCGGCCAGAAATTTTAATAATATTTTAATAATATAAATTTCGAAATTCGTGAAATAAAGTGGATTTTCGGACTTTCTCGGATTTGGGCCTGCTTACTGTCGATCTTAACGTTTTGAGGCCTTCTGAACGCGATGGGCTATGTCCCAAGGTCCAATTCAGATGTCTACACGTTTTTTTTTTCGGTTTTAATTGAAAATTCAATATTAAATTAATTATTTAATTTCTACCGTACATTTAAATGTGCCGGGGCCACATACGACCTCAGAAAATTCTGAAAAAAATATTTTTAGCTTTCTTTTGACGATACGAATCCAACAAAATTATTTTCGTCGAATTCTGAGACTGTTCGAAAAATGGCTATTTTTAAGGCGTTCAAATTTAACTATAAATAGTCAAAACACATTTTATTTCGCCACGCTCACATATTAATTCGAAAAATTCTGAAAATTGAAACCTAGCAATAATTTGACATTCCGGTTCCAACAAAAGTGGTTTCGTCGAAAACCGAGGTCGTTTGAAAAATGACTATTTTTAAGGCCAATATATTTAATATTAAAAATATATTTTAAACAAATAATTTCCGAAACTCAAAATATATAAGTGTTTACTGTTTTTCAATGTAGAAACATCATTCTGAACTCAATGGAAGTGGTTTCGAGTTCAAATTCCTTATTCTTTAAAATTTAGCATTTTGGCCCTTATAAATTTCATAGCGACCTTTCTAAGTATGGAATTGGTCATAACTTTTGATTCCCGTTATGAAATTTCGATTTTTCGGATTCGTTGGAAAGATATTTTTAAATAGATTCTAATATTTTTGGTTTCACTAAAATCCGTTAAATTTTGCATCCTGTACGGTCAGTCAAAGTTCAAGTTTGACTTTTCAAACTACCGTTATTTCTAACTCTTTTTATAATAAAAATTAAATCATTCATTCTAACTTCAATTTAAATCAAATTTGTGATCATTATTATTTAAATAAATTATTTTATATTGTCAAAATTCATTAAAATTTCCTAAAATAAAATGTCCTGATTTTTGCGGGTTGTTACAATCGCCCCCACTTAAAAACTTTTCGTCCTCGAAAAGGAACGTAGCTAAAAATTGTAAAATTAACTATCTTAATTTTAAATTTTAACGGTAGATTATCTTTTCAAAATATAAATAACCTTATATATATAGAAATCATATTTCACAAAATATATTATAAATATCAAAAATACGTTAATTATAAGTTCGTAACTCTGAACTCGTTCTAGGGCATTACTAACCCCATCTCTAACGAGTTTACTCATTCTAGGATACTGCTGATCCTATCTCTAATGAGTATTCTTATTGGATATTACTAATCCAATCTCTGGTGAGTCTTTTGTTTAGTTCTAACAAGTTGTACCCCAAAGATTTGAGCTAACCAGAGCTCTGATACCAACTGTAAAGACCCGCAAATTCCCACCCTTTGGATCGACCATAAACCACACAGGTCTGACCCAAAAAGTGAAAATCTACGAATACTTTAACTTTGGGCATACAACATATTAAAAACAACAACAGAAGACTTTTATAACATATCATCATATAATGTTACATCAGAGTACAGAATATACATATCAGAGTACATTGGAATATAATTACAGCGGAAGATAAATACAAAAAGGATGTAATATACTGCAACGGAAAAACACAGCGGAAGACTCTCTATCTCTGGACACAGCTTTAAGCTTCAACCCAAAGTCCTGTTTAATATATCTGCAAAAATAGCTACTCGACTGCCCGTGTGGAAAATATGGGCACCCGAGTTTGCCAGTGGACAAAACTACAGGTCAGTCATGGGACTGGTGTGAGAATTCTACTTAACCTATATAATATAATAAGGCTAATCATAGGACCACGCCACTTTCGCGGAACGGGTTTTCTCCTATGGATTGCCAGTGCATGACTAAAGTAAATCGTCAAAATAGCGCAATGTTTTTTTTTATAGAAAAATGAAACCATTATAAGACCCAAGTCCCATCACACAATGCCACGCAAACCGGAGGATAGGGTTTTACCTTATAATGATCAAAAGATGCTTGATACGATAAACACGGTATTATATAATAATAGTGTGCAACCAAATTGAAGGACATCAAAGTAAATGTATTAATCCTAGACGGCATGAGTGCCCCATCCCACTATGTCGCCATATATAGGTATACAATCAAAACCGCGTGATGTCGTATTGGAAATTTGGGTTTCCATCTGAGTCAAGGCTAGGGAGGAGATCCTTACCGATTCGAGACACTTTAGCAAATGCCCCAGGATTGGTACTCTGTCCAACCCTTGGATCCTGCAGGGCCGGTCCACACTTACTTTTGTGGATTGGCAATTCCTGAACACACGCTTCCCGGTCCTTTTGGACCTATACTACGGCCAGTGGCGACCGCATAAACCGAGGCCTCGAACAATCCAACAACCACAATGAATAAATGCCAGCGCTGGTAGGTCCCTGGCACCACTCTAGCTAGAAAGAAACGTGCGCACTCCCTGCGTTCCCTTCTCCCGTTTTAGACTCTACCGGGCTGTGAGGCTCGTGAGGTCACGTCATACACAAAGCTATGCCTAAATAGACTATGCTTTGATCATCAACCACAAGGCTCTGCTTTTCAACAAAGCCTTGATCAATTGCAACTTGGCATACCACATCAACAACTCATATCATGCGATCGGTAAATATTTAACATACAAAAGGGTGTTAAGCAAGAGAATAAATCCTCCGCCACCATGCATTTATATATTAAATAAAAACCAATTTAATTACATGAAATAAATTTCAATGTCAGGCATGCTATCCATTTACAAGTCCGTTCTGGGTCTGAACGAAACAACGTATCCGTCGATCTCCAGTACGTCTAGAAGATCATCACTTTTACCTTGCCTTGGGGGATCAGTCCCAATTCAAGATATTAGTCACCATCAACCAAACGATGTGAAGCTCTCCGGTCTTCAGTCACCGTCTTCATCTTCGACTCTTGATCGTCGTGATGATTATTCAGAATGGGTTAGACCCGGTCTTTCTGAATAACTCGCGTATCCTTAATTAAATCAACCATACGCCACATTCCAACTTTGAATATCCTTTTAAATAAAAATTATTATTTATATTAAAAGATTCTCATTAATTTTATCAAAGATAAAATAAATTACATTTTAATCTTTCTAAAAAGATTATTAATATTCCAATTTTGATTTAATTTATAAAATAGATTTATAAATTTCAAATAGTAATTTCAATGTAAATTGGATTAAAGGATAAATGTTATTTAAAACATCGTCCACTACAAATCCAATCTACATATCAATCACCAACATAATTGTTAAGATCTACTAATCTTAAATAAAAGATTTATCTTAAAGATATTAATTCATTACTATATAAAAAAAAACACATTTTAAAATAATCAATAAAATATTCTTTATATAAAAGATTCTAAATGTAAAATATTCTTTATGATACAAAATCTTTTATTTTACAAAAATCCTTTTATTATATAAAAATTCTTTATTTAAAAAGAAATTCTGCATTAGAATGCGACTCAACCATGTACCATATAATTTGGGTCATATGGGTTTCATACATTTCATGTATAGGGTAATAACAGGAAATAATCCTCAATCCATCCATTAACAACCAGAGTGACAATGTCAACTGTGTGAGCATTAAAATAAAACAATAACGCTCATCGCAGCCTGTCGATCAATCAATAGACATATAATTAAACATTGGGATTTGTGTCAGTCAAGTATCGTCCCAATACCCGTGTGGGGTTTTTAGCCAACAACAATTCATATAAATAAATAAATAAATAATTGGTTAATAGGTTTAACCAATTTCAATATCACTAAACATGTCACTTATATCGAGTAAAATATATTTTACTCGTATGACTTCCCTATATACTTCTAAATCACATAAACAGTAATTTATTTATATAGCTTTATTGCGGATGACAAATGGGATATAAATTCCATTATTCTTTATTTGTATGAAGTTACTTAACAATACTTTTCAGTGTATATTTTGACCAACAATACAATTGTATATTAGAATATAAATTCTAATGCCAGTTTGCAAATAAAAATTGGATTTTACATTTGCGTATAAATTCTACGATATATTATGCAAATAAAAGTAATCCTCATATCTTCACATAATTTCTGTTTTCAACAAAGATGAGTAAAGTGATATACTCATTTTGTTAACAATTCTATTTCAACGAATACAATGTAAATAAAAGTGTGTTTCTAATCTTGTACTTTTATTTGTACATAAAACACAAATAAAAGTGTATCTCATGTATTTGTCTTTTTATTTGACAAAACAATGTTAATAAAAAGGTTCCTTTATATCTTTTACTTTTATTTAACAAAACAATGATAAATAAAATGTCTTTTTAAATCTTTTAAATCTTTTACTTTTATTTGACAAAACAATGTTAATAAAACGGTTCAACATTAACAATTCTATTTTTACCGCATTCAAAATGACGATAAAATATTCAACATTAACAATTCTATTTTTACCGCATTCAAAATGACGATAAAATATTATCATAAGAAACGAAAGCAAAATGTTCTTTTTATTACTAAAAGGAAAAACAACAAAGATGCTTCTTTTAATGCAAAAAAGAAACATGACATAAAAATGTTCTTTTAATGTTAAAAAGAAGAAGCGACAAAATGACCCTTTTTATGTTAAAAAGAAAAGGGTGACAAAATATGTTTTTTTTTTTTATTATAAAAAGAAAAAGCGACAAAAATTATCTTTTTATTCAAATGCGATATCTTTACAAAAGTGTTATTTTAATATCAATGCGAATTTTCAATTTTTTTTACTACATATAGAAATGTAAACTTTATTTTACAATTATATATCCCATCATAAATTACATATAAAAATGTAAGTTTATTTTTTATTGCAAATCCCCTTTCTAATTACATATAAAAAAAATGTACTTTTTTATTTTACATTGTAAATTGCATATAAAAAGTAGGTTCTATCCTTATGTTGTATTTGCATTATAAAATGCAAATGAAAAGGTAAGTTTTATTTTCAATGTTATATTCGTATTATAAAGTGCAAATAAAAATGTAAATTTTATTTTCAAGTTTTATTTTCATTATAGTATGCAAATAATAAAAATAGCTTTATCATCAAGTTATATTCACATCATGAAATGCTAACAAAAATGTAAGTTTTGTTTTCAAGTCTCATTTGCATTATAATATGCAAATAATAAAATAAGTTTTAGTTTTCAGGTAACATTTACATTATAAAATATAAATAAAAGGGTAAGTTTTATTCTCAAGTGATATTTACATTATGAAATGTAAATAAATAAAATAAAGATAAAAAGTAAGTTTCAAGTTCATTTGTGTCTTGAAAACACAAATAGAAATAAAAATTTTAATGTAAATCTTTATTTCAATACTTTGTTCGCGTCAAGGGATGCAAACAAAATATAATTCTCTTTTTATTTAAACATTTTGTTTGCATTGAGAAATGCAAGAAAAATATAATTCTTTTTATTTTAAATGTAAATCTATATTTTGTCATTTTGTTCGCATCGAGGGATGCAAACAAAATACAATCTTTTTATTCCTTTAAACATTTCTGTTTGAGAAATGCAAACAAAACACAATCCTTTTTTTTCAATATTGAATTGATATTTCATATCAATTCAAATAAAAGGAAAATTTCTTTTTTTTTTTTTTTCCATTTTTTTTCCCAATGACAAAAGTATGGATTTTTGTTTCATCTATATTCAATGACAAAAATATGAGTTCTTGTTTCATTTTTACTCAATGACAAAAATATGAATTTTTGTTTGTTAACTTTTAATGCAACAAAATTGAGAGTTTTTGTTTTCTTTTTATGCAACCAAAAATGAGAACTTTGTTAGTTAACCTTTAAGGCAAACAAAAAGAAATATATTTTATTCGTTGTTCATAGTCTATTGTAAACAAACAAATAAAAATAATATTCTATTTGTTGTTCAATTTCCATAGTAAAATCAACCAATAAAAAGAGTTTTTTTTTTCTTTCTTCGTCATTCCGATTATATTGTAGTATCAACAAATAGAGGTACGCTTTATTTGTCGTTCAAATTTCATTGTAACATCAACAAATACAAATAAAGTTTTATTTGTCGTTCCATTTCTTTGTTCATTTCAGAAGAATGAAAATGACATTAAAATAAAATAAATTAGAACGTCTAGATTTGAATAAAATATGTTTTAAATCTAAATTTAGATTTAATTTTCCAACTGCAATTTAAACTCAATAACATATACAATTTAAAGACGGATTTAAGCATAACATGAACAATAAGCACACCACGAGCAACAATCGATAATTCATACACACAAAACATTTCAGAACTAAATCATCATCATCATACAATTATTTTAATGTGGGAAATTAAATTAATAATTAATTAAATAATAAAGATTTGAACTCTCACCCCAAATTTTGGCTAAAAATCAACTGTCTCAGAATCAGGTGTGGTCTGCGCCATCGCGAAGCTCTTAATTTTGTGATTCCAACGCAATTTACGGTTTGTCAAACGGACCTCGTATGAGAGAGTTATGAATTTTTAAAGATCGGAAAATCAAATAATTAAATAATAAAATAATATTAAAAAATAAGAGACGCACCTTCTTCCTCAAACACGTCGCTACCTCGGCCGAACCCAAAGCCGCTCCCTCCCATTTCTGCACGCACCACCAACGAAGCCCCCGTTCGCCGATCCAACACCACCACCGCGAAGACCATCTCGAGACACACCCACGGCCTGAACCCCTCGAATTCCGGTCCCCTATCTTGCCCAGAAAACACCCAAAAACGCAGCGACTTTGGCCTCAAAATTCGTGAAATCCGTGAACCTAATGATGATCATAGCCGTATAGATCTAAAGCTCTCGAAATTCTCTTCGATTTGGTACCAAGTTTGCCAATTTTCGTTGAGCGGATCAAAAGATATTAGCATTTGAAGTTCGGTGTTTTTTGGCCTTCGAAAATAAGGGTGGCGGCTGCCATGAACAGGATTAGGGTTTCGTCCAGAAATTTTAATAATATTTTAATAATATAAATTTCGAAATTCGTGAAATAAAGTGGATTTTCGGACTTTCTCGGATTTGGGCCTGCTTACTGTCGATCTTAACGTTTTGAGGCCTTCTGAACGCGATGGGCTATGTCCCAAGGTCCAATTCTGATGTCTACACGTTTTTTTTTCGGTTTTAATTGAAAATTCAATATTAAATTAATTATTTAATTTCTACCGTACATTTAAATGTGCCGGGGCCACATACAACCTCAGAAAATTCTAAAAAAAATATTTTTAGCTTTCTTATGACGATACGAATCCAACAAAATTATTTTCGTCGAATTCTGAGACTGTTCGAAAAATGGCTATTTTTAAGGCGTTCAAATTTAACTGTAAATAGTCAAAACACATTTTATTTCGCCACGCTCACATATTAATTCGAAAAATTCTGAAAATTGAAACCTAGCAATAATTTGACATTCCGGTTCCAACAAAAGTAGTTTCGTCGAAAATCGAGGTCGTTTGAAAAATGACTATTTTTAAGGCCAATATATTTAATATTAAAAATATATTTTAAACAAATAATTTCCGAAACTCAAAATATATAAGTGTTTACTGTTTTTCAATGTAGAAACATCATTCTGAATTCAATGGAAGTGGTTTCGAGTTCAAATTCCTTATTCTGCAAAATTTAGCATTTTGGCCCTTATAAATTTCATAGCGACCTTTCTAAGTATGGAATTGGTCATAAATTTTGATTCCTGTTATGAAATTTCGATTTTTCGGATTCGTTGGAAAGATATTTTTAAATAGATTCTAATATTTTTGGTTTCACTAAAATCCGTTAAATTTTGCATCCTGTACGGTCAGTCAAAGTTCAAGTTTGACTTTTCAAACTACCGTTATTTCTAACTCTTTTTATAATAAAAATTAAATCATTCATTCTAACTTCGATTTAAATCAAATTTGTGATCATTATTATTTAAATAAATTATTTTATATTGTCAAAATTCATTAAAATTTCCTAAAATAAAATTTTAAATTGGTCCTGATTTTTGCGGGTTGTTACAGTTATGCTTTAGTTTGGGCCTAGGACCTCTCACATTGGGCTGACATTTGTGACTACTGGATTTGCCGGGCGGGTCCGGGCAGGTTTACGTCACAAACGGGTCCAACCTCGTGTCCTAAGCATTGATTATTATTAATAATCCACTTTCCCCAATTTTAATAATTCCCTACTTGAATTATTAATTAATTCCAAATTTAACAATGTCCATAATTGACTCAATTATGGATATCCATTTAAGGCATGCAAAATAATATCAATTGCACCCCAATTTATTAATTTCCTAATATTACCCCTACCCCACGTTTGAACGTTTATTCGCAAAATGTATGCTAGACCCGATTAGTCTAACTCATAGATAAAAGAAAATATTCACAACAACAACATATATATGTGACTGAATAAATCATAACAAGGGGTAAAACTTGCATACATTACAACTTGCATAAGATTATACATGTCATGGATCTAAGGGTGTCAACTTATTCATAATTCACATAATATGATTTTGATCAAATTTCATAAACTTGTATAGGACATGTGTGAATCAAAATCATTAACAATATGGTTTTATATGGGTACACCTAACTCAATAGGCAAATTCCCAAAAATCAAAATTCATTTAATCATAGATTCATGTATATGGGTACACCTAACTTAATAGGCAAATTCCCATATTCAAGATCCAATTAATTTGTAGATTCATGTATATGGGTACACCTAACCCAATAGGAAAATTCCCATAATCAAGATCTATTATAAAAAAAATCGTAAACTTTAAACATGATCCAATTCGCATAAATACTAACATCATGATTTTACAACTTGTATGATTCAACACAACTTAACATTACATCATTATCATATAACATAAGTATTTCAACATATGTGATAATATGAGATCTACAACATATATAAGATTTAAAAACATAGCATATCATAATTTGCAACATAGCAAGATATGATTTACAACATAGCATAGCATGATTAATCACATATGACATAGCATAGGATTATTTACAACATAATCACTACAACATAACAACATATATATGATAACATAATAGCATAACAAGAGATCCACAACATAATTAACAAATACATAACAATTCATATCACTTTCTTGTGATCCATTCATAACTTAATCAAATTATTTTATAATAATATTGTGAGATTCATCATACTCACAATTTTAAAGAAGAGAAATAGAAAGAGAGAGAGCTTTTGATTTGATTTGAGTAGATTTAGCTTGTAGATTAGGCCTTCTTCTTCTTCTTTAGTTTGTGACGGCTATGCTGAACTCCATGACAACTGCATGTCGGTAGCTCTCCAATTTTTCAAGTGATTTAGGGTTAGAGTCTACCCACTTGTTTATAGATGTTAGGATTCATTTAGGCCATTAGATTTAACCTAGAAATAACCGCAGCCATTCAGACCAGATGGGGTTTATATTATTGACTCAGCAATGAGTCAGAAGTGACTCAGCAAACTCTCAGCAAATTAATAAACTTCTATTCATGTTTACATTAACTACCCATATATATATATATATATATATATATATATATATATATATATACACACGCACCTATTCATGAATTCAAATTAATCCATAATTAACTTATGACCATTTCTACACATTGATTTTCCAATTAATGTCTTAATTCCATTTTTCGCCTTTTAAGGCAATTCACATATCTCAAATTTGTTATATGCCTTTTTAAGGCTATTTCGTGCAAATTCTCAATATTAATTCGTTTAATTTGTGAATATTAGTATAAACAGAAATACGGGGTGTTACATTCTTCCCTCCTTAAGGGATTTCGACCCCGAAATCTTCAAGTTTATATCCTATCATCAACCATCTACTCAATCAACAAACACTGGCATCCATTGTCCTTATAGACTTCTAATGCTTTCATGTTTAAATGCACAGTGTGTGTCAATGTCCGTATCTAATGCAAAATCAAGCGGTCCACTGATTCAGTTGACCTCCTTGATGCAATTCATTATAGTGCCATGCATCCATTATGTATGCAAAAGATCCTAATTGCTTACAAACTACTTCTATATGCGTGCACATCCATTCAACCGAATGCAGCATCTATATGATGGTACAACCATTATACATCCATTATACTAAATACATTCATTTATGCAATATGCAATATGTAGTGACTGAGCCGATCTAGTGCCTAAATTGTGTGTATATATGCATCCACGAGCAACCACTAGCAACCACTTGCATCCATTTTGCATCCATCATACATAACATGTCTCATACACATGTTTCAACCATAGGATTATCCTAACTAAAGGTCAAAGATACTAATGAGAGGACATACTAAAGATAAGATAAGATAAGCTAAGCGATAAAGGAGAAATTAAAAGACATACCCTAAAAAAGAAAAGGGTATAGCGAACGCATCTTCCCTTCTGTCTTCCAAGTAGCGTTGCTCTCATCATCTCCCCATTGCACTTTAACTAGTCTGACCTCTCAATTTCTCAACTTTCTGATCTCCGACCGAAGAATGCATGTAGGAGCTCGTCTAATTGTTGCATCACGCTCTATTTCCACCTCTTTAAGCAAGCTCGGCTCTACTACCTCCGCGGTCTTGTGCAAACACTTCCTCAAATGTGATACATGGAATACGTCGTGTACTCCACTAAGTTTCTCAGGCAACTCCACCCTATACGCCATCTTCCCAATCCTGTCTTTTATAGGAAACGGCCCTACAAACCTTGGCGCTAATTTCCAAACGGACCCAAAGCGAACAACATTCCGTAACGGAGACACTTTGATAAAAACCATGTCCCCAATGTCAAACTCAAGATCTGTCCTCCTCTTATCAGCATATGATTTCTTCCTATCTTGTGCTGCTTTCATCCTCCTTCGAATCAAATCAATCTTCTCCGAGGTTTCCCTAACCATATCGGGCCCAAGTAGTATTTTATCTTTAGATTCCCACCAACATATAGGCGAACGGCAAGGCCTTCCATAAAGAGCTTCGAAAGGTGCCATGCCAATACTAGACTGAAAGCTATTATTATATGCAAATTCTACCAACGGAAGGTGCTCTTCCCATGTACCCCCAAAGTCTAGGATACAAAGCCTTAAAAGATCCTCTAGAATACGATTCACCCTCTCGGTCTGGCCGTCCGTCTGAGGATGATATGCGGTGCTCAAACATAGCTGTGTCCCTACCGCCTCTTGTAAACACTTCCAAAATTCGCTAGTGAAGATGGGATCACGGTCGCTTATTATACTAGAAGGAATACCGTGCAAACGAACCATCTCTTTAATGTATACAGAAGCCAACCACGGAGCAGTCCTCTTACTTTTCACGGGAATAAAATGGGCGCTCTTAGTAAGTTTATCTACTATAACCTAAATCCCCATATTACCCTTCCTTGATCTTGGTAATCCATCCACAAAATCCATTGAGACGCTTTCCCATTTCCATAGTGGAACTTCCAATGGGTGAAGCAACCCACTGGGTTTCTTTTGTTCCGCTTTTACTCGTTGGCACACCAAGCATCTAGCGACGTACTCGGCCACATCCTTTTTCATACCGGCCCAAAAGAAAACCCGCTTATATAAATGATACTATTTTCAAAACATTATATATTGAAATCAATTCTTTTTCGATATTCATTATAAAAATGAATAAAATCGATATAGATATCATTCACGTAAAAATGGCACATATCTAATCAACATGGCTTTATATATTTCAATAACTTTGTTATTCTATTCAACAAATGAATATTTTCTTCAACACATAAATTTTCTTTTATTCAACGCATGAATATATATTTTACTCAACACACGAATTTTCTTTATTTTCCAACTTGGAATGAGGCTCAATCAATTACAATATAATGTTAATTATGTGGTTTCCCTACAACACATGTACATAATAGCAATGATAAATAATCAACCATCATCGAGAGTGCATTCTGCACTACATAAGCATCAAATATAAATATTTAATGCTTATAACAGCTTGTCAATAGATCGATGGACATACAGCTAATTATTGGGATTAGTGTATGTCCAATATCATCCCAATACCCGTGTGGGGTTTCAAACAACCAAATATAGGTTTTATTTGCGCGGTTGGGCGATGTGTAAAATTTATCGTCCCTATCAATATCAGTCAAATCGGTGTACATAAACAAATCGTTCGATTTGTAAATGAATATTTATTTTATTTCAACAGATTAATATATATATTATTTCAACACATGAATATATATTTTATTTCAACACATGAATATGTATTTTATTTCAGCACATGAATATATATTTTTTTTCAACACATGAGTATATATTTTATTTCAACACATGAATATATATTTTATTTCAACACATGAATATATATTTTATTTCAACACATGAATATCTATTTTATTTCACAATCAACAGTCAATTTTCACAACATAAACAATCACACAAGTCGTCCATGGTCTGTGGACGACGGGGACAAGTTTATATATGCAGTTATAAAATAAATAACCGAACAGAAAATTTTAGTGAGGAGTTCACACCTTTTGTTTCCACTCCGCCGTGCTTTTATTTCTGAACGGTTCAGACTTTGTTTTGATTTCAGTCTGATCCATCGCCTTCTGTTTCACGTACTTGATTATTAAAAATCACATTTTTATACTCTTACTTCATATATAAAAATCATATTTTTATGTTGATGTTTATATTATAAAAATTATAATTCTATAATTCAGTTTTCCAAATAAAAATCATATTTTTACTTCACCACTTCATATATAAAAATTCCATTTTTATAACTCTAACTTCGTAATAAAAATTCTGGTTTTATAAATCTAACTTCATTATAAAAATTATATTTTTATAAATAGGTTAAAATCATATTTTTATCATACTAAAAATCAAAACTTTTCTTATTTAAAAATCTATACTTTATATTTTCAAAGATCTAACCTTTATATTTTTAAATTAAAAACCAAGTCTTTCTCTATTTAAAAATCATGTCTTTAAATAAATAAAAATATGTTCTTTAAATTATGTTTACATTAAAACTAATCACCTCCCAACAAATCTGAGATGTCCATTTTCAGATCCAAGGGCCACTACATCGTCTTCCTTCACGCGGCATTCTTCAGATCGAAGAAAACTGGAGCTCGCCACTATGGTTACCAGCAACACCTCTCCTAGTTGATCGGAGAATCACCTGAGTAGCTCACGACGGTGGCAGGCGCACAGACTTCGACGAGTGGAGAGAGGAGGGGGAGAGGCTGTTGAGGTGGCGTTTAGGGTTCAGGAAATGTGGCGTCGGGTTCTTTTGGAGGTCGCAGCTTCAGGAGCGAAGATAGAGAGGGAACGGGGCTGGAGGGGGCGGAGAGGGGCATGGCGGCACGGCGAGGTCAGTGCCTTGGCGGCGGTCCTCTTCCATCGTCCCCCACTTTCTTCTTTTTTTTATTTTTTATTTTGAATCGATCTACAAGGAACGGGTCGGGGAGAGAAAGAATAGCAAGGAAGGGGTTTTACTTCTACTTGGGGGGAGAGAGAGATATAAAGGAGGGGGTTATATTATATAACATATATTTTAATTATTTTAAATTCTAAAAGCAACATTTTATTTTCAACTTGAAACCGAACCCACCGACTATCATCCCTAGCTAATTACCCTCATTCCGAACACAATGGGATATGTATCGTAAGCCAATTCGGCTGTTTCGACCAGTTTTCATCAAAATCAAAATATAAATCTATATATTGAATTTGATCGCACATTTCAATTTACCGGGGCCACAAACTGATTCTAAAAATTACACGAAAATCATTTCTAGGTTCGTATTGCCGATACGGTATTAAAAAAACTAATTTCGTCAAATTTGAAGACCGTTTGAAAAATGATCATTTTCCAGTCGATCAAAATTGACTGAAACTGTTAAAACACGTTTTACTTCGCCACGCTCACATATTGCTTACAAAAATTATGAATTTTGGAATCTAGCAATAATTAGACATTCCGGATCCAACAAAAGAGGTTTCAACGAAAACAGAGATCATTTGCAAAATTTCTATTTTTAAGGGCCGAAATTCCATAGCGACTATTGTGAATTTTCAACTGGGCATTACTTTTGATTCGCACTATGAAATTTTGGATTTTCAGATTCGTTGGAAAGATATTCTCAAATAGATTCAAATATTTTTGGTTTCGCTAAAATCCGGAATATTTTGATCCTGTACATTCATTTGAAATTTGAAATCGAATTTTTGAACTACTGCGCCATTTTCAATTTCTTTTATAATTAAAAATAAATATTTATATTCTAACGATGATCTATATAAATATATATGTTCTATTTCTATTCAAAATAAATTTCTCGTCGTTATTATTTAAAATAAATCATTTTAACTATTCAAAATTCGCTAAAATTGCCAAAATAAAAAAATTAAATTGGCTCGGATTTCCGGGTCAATACAATCTCCCCCACTTAAAACTTTTCGTCCCCGAAAAGGAACGAAGTTGAAAGTTGTTTTACAAACCAACTCAACTTCCATTATTTTCAATATGGCTTAAGTTCTTCAACTTTTCAGTTTCTAAGAACTTTTCAAATTTTTCAAAAATTTGGCTAACACAATAAATTTTCGAAAAATTTCTCCATAACCTACCCTGCACGGGGAACTTTGAGATATTTCAAATAGCCTCCCCTGGCCCTCACCTATCCAAAAAGAAAAAGAAACAACCAAGCGGCTAGCCAATCGCCTCATAATATCATCAAAAACCCAAGAAATACATTAAACATGTACCTATTTGTCGGGCAAGCAATTTTATTCTTCTCTAGCCTCCTTGCTATGACCTGTTCAATGTAAGTACATGTATATGCATGCAAATGCGACTAATTTTCAATACAATTCAATATTTGGTTCAATTTGGCTAAAGTTCAACATTTAATTAATAAAACAATAATCAAACAACACAACCAGCAATCAATTAATTGATTATTGTTTCAAATTCATAATTTTGATACGTAGTCCAAAAATCAGATTTTTGATGCCAAATCACAACAATAAGCCCTATCTAGTTTTGGTTCTCATACCAGTCTATGGAAATATATAAATATCACACATTCAGCACTCGAATATAAATACTGATGATGCGGCCGCATCATCAGAATTATCCCCGGGCGACTAGAGTGTGACTCTATATCCATCCAGTATATTGGAGGCTTCCAATACACGTGGATCAGACGTATATTAAAATCTCTATATACCTGATAGTCAAAATCAATATAAATAAATATTCAAATATGAATAATTGAATTAAATTTTCAAAACAAAACTTGTTTTCAATTTTATTTTTCAAAACAACACACTTTACACTCGTTCTACGACACTACTGATCCTATCTCTAACGAGTCATTCTCATTGGATGTTACTAATCCAATCTCAGATGAATTCGTTCGTTTGGTTCTAACATGTCTTGTTCTCCGAGCTCTGTAAACCAAAGCTCTGATACCAAGCTGAAATGACCTGAACTTCCCCGTGATGGAAGGCCCGGATTGAATTGAGGACAAGCCACATCGGAACGCAAACAGAAGAACATTTTATTGCTTATTACAACAATTCATCAGAATACAAGAATATACAGAGTATAAACAAATAATATACATTTGATAAATATCAGAGATTATAATACATTACATTGCAGCGGAAAAATAATACAAAACACAACTGAAAAGAATATACGGATACAGAGCTTTTCGGATATCATTCCAGCTGTAAGCCAGGTTCCTGTAAATATAAATCTGCAAAACCCAAACTACTAGCTGCCTGTGCAGAAAATAGGGGCACCAGAGTTTAGGTTAAAATAATAAACTCCGGGTCCGTCATGTGACTATTGTGAGAACTAAAACAGTTATTAATCTTTATTTTGAAGTTAGGTAAATCAAGGGACCACGCCGTATAACACAGAATGGGTTTCCTCCCAAGAATACCAGTGCATAAAACAACAACGCAATGCTAAATAAAGAACAATGAAGCTATTATAAGACCCAGGTCCCATCAAACAATGCAACGCAAGCCGGAGGATAGGGTTTTTATGTTATAATAGCCAAGAATGCTTGGTACATGAAATTTCATGTTTTATTATTACTATAAGTGTATAGTGTCAAAACAATTTCAATCATAAGTATCAATCATAGATGGCATAAGTGCCCCATACCACTATGTCGCCATATATAGGTTTACAATCAAAACAACAAAGTCACGTATTGGAAATTGGATTTCCATTTGTGAACCGAGGCAAGGATCGTCCTCACCGGCTTTGCGACTCTCTAGCCCGAGCCTCAGGGTCAGAGCGCATCGACCCTTGTATCATCAGGGCCGATCCACCGATGTGGATTAAAATGCCTGAACACTGCGTTTTCCCGCCCTTTGGGGAGTAAATGAGCCAAAAGACTCCATCGGCTCCACATAGTCACCGATCTATCCGAGGCGCCTCGCAATCCAACAACCACACAAGTGAAAATTATATAAATGTCATGTCTGGTAGGTCACTGACACCACCCTAGCTAGAAGGAAACGCATGCCCTCACTGATGTCCTCTCCCGTTTCCGGTTCACAACCGGGGTGTGAGGCTCGCGAATCAACGTCATACAAAGCTATGCCACGCAGGCGGTGCTTTGATCATCAACCACAAGACTTTGCTTTTCAACAGAAGCCTTGATTAATTGCCACTTAGGCATGCCACACAGGCAATTCACACCATGCGACTGATGTCTATCGATATACAACCTCTGATCCCGTACGTCTCAAAGAAGGGTGATGTAAGGGAATGAATTCCCCTTCACTAGGCGGATGTATATTTAATAGAGATCAATCAACACAGAGAAAAATACAATGTCAGACACACAGTCCATACAAGTTCATTCTGTGTCTGAACAAAACTGGAGGAACCTTATTCCTCGCATATCCATCGATCTCCAAGTACGCCTGGACGATCACCAACTGATTCCCTCCTCTTGGGTGTACAGCCCAATCAAGATCATCAGTAATTATCCAAACGATGTGAAGACCTCCGGTCCTCAACCACCGTCTTCACCCTCGACACTTCGTGGAATCAGTTATTCAGAATGGGATAAACCTGGTCTTTCTGAATAACTCGCGTATATAATAAATAAGTGTTACACAAACACAGCATACGCCTCATTCCAATTCAGAATATTCTTTTATTTAAATATTCTTATACTATGGGAAAGGTTCCCATTAATTTTATCAAAGATAAATTTCTCAAATTTATTCTTTAATCTTCCATTGAATATCAATTCAAACTAAATTATGGTTTATCCAAACTAGTCGGGATTAACGAACCTTACCGAAGTAATCATTTATTTTAAATTTCCCAATCCCAACCTATTCATCCTATGAAGTAAAACTGGTAATACTTCATATCTAACACGACGGTGTTATCGGTAAATTCAATTACCATTTCACGTTCAAATCTAATTAAATATTTAACTATCACCTAGAGCAAAACTGGTGATACTCCATTCTCGATCATTTCAATCTAATTAAAGATTCATTAAAACTCCACTAGATTTTATTCTTCCCAAAAATTAATATTAATGGTTGTTTAACTTGGGAAATCATATGCTGGCTTTAACTGGGTTAAAGAACCAATGTCATTTAAAATACGGTTAACTATAAAACCAAAATCACATTCTAATTCAATTCCAATTAAATATCATTTAATTGGTATACTTCATTAAATCTAAAATAAAGATTTAATCTTTTTTCTCAACTGGTTTTTACAACAGTGTTAATGAAGACACCATTCACGACAAACCCAAATCCCATTTGATATTAAATACAAGACTCTGAATAGAAAATTTATCGGCTTATATTCAATATCAAATTCTACGACCGACAAATATTGTATTGGAAATGACGATATAAATATATCTTTCGAACATCCATAACAATGACTGTAACAACCTTGAATTTTGGGGCTAATTTAAAATTTTATTTTATGTTATTTTAATGAGTTTTGGTTCTTTAAAGTAATTTATTTTGAAAAATTAAATATATTCTTTTTAATGTAAATACGGAGCATATAAAATTTACATGTAATAAAATATATTTATTGTTACTCTTTTTACATGTAAAGAAATAAATGGTTTTGAGATGAAATTTGTTCTTACATTAAAATCATATTATAATTCATAGCATGCATTTATAAGAAATCTTTTTTTTAAGGGCGGTAAAATATATATATATATATATATAAAATACTTATCCTAATTTTCTATATATCTTCCCTTGGGAGTAATTGTGTATATTTATCGTTAACATATTGTAATTTATAAGGTTTTGACCTAACTAAAATATGGAAATCCACTTGTCAACAATCATTCTAACGAACGAAATATTTAACAAACTCCAAAATATGAAATAAACTTATTTCATTTCTTAATTTCGAAGAATTACAATTTCCCATCTATTTTTGATTCAAGGTTAAGTAAATTAGATGTAAACAAATAATTTAAGTAACCTTACATTTACTTTTATAGACAACCTTTCATAATGGCAATTGCAATTCCAATTCATCTCGTTTTTTCCCATTACAGAATTTACCAAATAAGATTGTAGTTCATTAAATATTTAAAATAGAATAGATCTAAATAATATATTCTACCATTTAAATAATTACTGTAATAAATAATTTTTTTAATAAATGCATTTATTCCTTTCTACTTATCCTCTTTTCTTTTTGATTTGCTTTTGAAATTTGAATGATAAATAAACATTGTAACACACCGCATTTCGAGCAAAAAATTTTCAAAATAACCATAGGAGTAATGTGCAAAATGATACAATGGAATTAAATAAAAAGAAACAATGGAAGTCAAAAAAATTTGGTATGTTATTAATAATAAATTGGACTTATATGTAAATAAAAGAATTAAACCATTTAAGGGCTAAATTAAAAACGCAGCACCTCTATATAATATCTCACACACATCCTAACCCTATCATGCCAAAAAAAAAAAATCCTAACTTCTCTTCCTCCATCTCTCCAATGGCGGCTATCTCTCTTCTTCTTCTCCGATAAATCTAACAATCTATCTTCTCTCCTGTCTCTCCACAATCTACTCCTTAAAAAGAATTAGGTTTAGGAATTCAACTACTCGATTAAAACAAAGGAGAGACTCAGATCTATTGCGCAAGAACAATAAAGAGATTCAGACATGTTATTAAATGTGAGAATTCTGAATCTTAAATTAAATTTTTAATTATTTCTTTGTGAATGAAAAGAAAACTGTATATATATATACAATAATGTAGATCTGTGTTCTGCGTTGAATTTTTTTATTTGTTCTGATTCATGTACGCGCTGCTATTATTTTATTCATTTTATTCAGTTCTATTTAAGATCTATACGTGCTGCTATTATTTTATTCATTTTATTCAGATCTATTTAAGATCTGTACGCGCTGCTATTATTTTATTCATTTTATTCATATCTATTTAAGATCTGTACGCGCTGCTATTATTTTATTCATTTTGTTCAGATCTATTTAAGATCTATACGTGCCGCTATTATTTTATTTTCTTTCAAGTGTGGGATGAAAAAAATCTCATCTTTACGGCTCATGTTTCAAGTATGGGATGTAAAAATCTCATCTTGTTTACATGTTATTAAAGGTGAGATGTAAAAGTTCCATCTTTGAATTCATTTTATTTTACTTCAAGTGTGGGATGTAAAAATCTCATCTCTGGATTCATTTTATTTTACTTCAAGTGTGGGATGCAAAAATCTCATCTTGTTTACATGTTATTAAAGGTCAGATGTAAAAGTTCCATCTGTGAATTCATTTTATTTTACTTCAAGTATGGGATGTAAAAATCTCATATTGTTTACATGTTATTAAAGGTGAGATGTAAAAGTTCCATCTTTGAATTCATTTTATTTTACTTCAAGTGTGGGATGTAAAAATCTCATCTTGAGATTCATTTTATTTTATTTAATCCATATCCAGATTTTACATCACGCTGTATTATTTTGATTTTTTTTTCTTTTGTACATCGCGCTGTTATTAGTTTGATTATTTTCTTGTACATCGCGCTGTTATTATTTTGTTCATTATCTCCTGTTCATCGAATAGTTTATTCCATGTATTCAAATATGAAATTTGTCATGTTAGTTGAAACCAAAACTTAATTCATTCCATGTATTGAAATATGAAATTTGTCATGTTAGTTGAAACCAAAACTTAAATTATTCCATGTATTGAAATATGAAATTTGTCATGTTAGTTGAAACCAAAACTTAAATTATTCCATGTATTGAAATATAAAATTTGACATGTTGTTGGAGACCAAAATATAAATTCTTATTATATGTAGTTGAGATGAAATTGACTTTTAAAATAAATATATTTTTAACGTCGTCATGTTTTCAACTAAAGTAAACATATTTTAGCGTCGAATAGAAATAGGATGAATTAACAGGAATAATCCGAAGTTTGACGTGTCTTCCCATATTAATCCGAAGTTTGGATTATTTTTAATTAATCCAAAATTTGGGGGTCCCTTCCCATATTGATCCTGATGACTTATTAACTTGTTGTAGCCGGTCATCAAACTTAAATTCATCTTCCCCAAACTAGTCTCCTACTCCAGAAAAATCGTACGGGGAAGACGAATTTAAGTTTGATAACCGGCTACAACAAGTTAATAAGTCATTAGGATCAATATGGGAAGGGACTCCTAAAATGGGGATTATTTAAAAATAATCCAAACTTCGTATTAATATAGGAAGACACATCAAACTTCGGATTATTCCTATCAATTAATCCATAGAAATATGAAATATAAACATAATTATATGTTTAGCGTTGTAGTTGAAATATAAATATAATTATATGTTTAGCGTTGTAGTTGAAACATAAGCATGATTATATTTTTGGCGTCTCAGTAGAAACATGAAAATAGATATATTTTTTGTGTTTAGGTAGTAACATGAGAATACACTTATTTTAGTACGGGTGTAGCAGCATGAGTATAAACATATTTTGATCTCATATTATTGCACATGAGAATGAATCATGTTTTGATGACATATTATTTGCATATTAAATATATTTATGTCAGAACCGTGTTATTGCATATGAAATATGTTCATACTTTGGAATCATAATAGTGCATATGAAATTTAATCATATTATAGTGCAAATGAAATATAAGCACGTTAAGCGCATATGAAAAATAATCATGTTTTAGTGCATTGTTAATAACATTACATTTTTATATGTAATTAGAGAATGAGAACTTGCATTGTAAATAAAATTACATTTTTATATGTAATTAAAGATTAACATTTTACACTGTAAATAAAATTACATTTTTATATGTAATTAAAGGAGAAGAATTTGCATTGAAAAGAAAATTACATTTTTATATGTAATTAAAGAAATGAGAATTGGCATTAAAGAGAAAAATTCATTTTAATATGTAATTAAAGAATAGGATTATTTATTGTAAAATAAAAAGCAAGATTTGACATGAAATGTTAATTACATTTTTAATGTAATTAAAAAGAAGATGTAAATTACATTTTGCGTGTAATTTAAAATAATAGAAATTTTCACCGTAATGTTAATTACATTTTACACTGTAATTAAAAGAGAAGAATTTTAAATTATGATATTGATTACAATTTTAATGTAATTAGAAAATGGAATCTTTACATTGTAAATTAAAGTACAAAATTTGTCATGTAATGTTAATTACATTTTTAATGTAATTAAAAACAAGATTTTGACATTGTAATGTAGATTACATTTTTAATATAATCAGTAAGATAAGGATTTACATTTCTATGTAAATAGAAGATTGGAATGCGATGTTTAGTTAAAATTTTACAGTTTTATGTAAAAAAAAGGTTAAAAGATTGAAATGCAACGTTGAAATAGAATTTTCATTTTTATGAAAGAATAACAGAATGTATTGAAATGTTGAAATATTATCTCCACTTTTAAATGAATTAAAAATGAATGGGTATCGATAGTTGTTTAGCTTGTTATATAATCAGATGACATTATTATGGTTAAACGATTTATATTTATATATAAATATAATTAAAATTAAACGAATCAAGTGCGGTAGTTCGCGTTTTGAAATCATACCTTTAAACAACTATACCAAAAGACCCGACTGTCGGATTTTCCCAAAACTGAAACCGTTAGGACCATCTTGGAAAGATCTTTCCAACAATATAAACTACGTTAAGATCCAACGGTTAGATTTTGTAAAATGTGAAAATCAAAATTGTTTGAAAATAGCGCCAGGGTCGCCCATTGACCCGAGGCGTCGTTAAATAAAGATTTGATTATTTTAATTGATTAAATAGGGATTAATCGTTATAAAATTATAATAACGATAAGGAAGGATTTTCATTATATAGATATATACGAGAATTATTTGGAAAGTCCGAGTTTATTCTCATTCCAAGTAATCAAGCGACGTTAAGAATCGAAGTTTGGAAGATGGCGAATGAAGATCGTCAATCTTCCCATCGAGCGGACAACGATCGTGGATCTGAATTGACTTGCTCCCAATTCAAAGGTCATGTTCATTGCCCAAACGAACATGTTGATTGCACGAATTTGGTTTCCGCTCAGACCCAGAGCATAAGCTTATAAATGGATTGTGTGTCTGACATTGTACTCTGTTAAATATCATGTTATTGATTTTCTGTTTAATATATAAATGTTGGTGGCGGAGAATTTATTCTTTACTTAATACCCGTTTATATATTGATGGATGATCAATGGTACGGTATGGATTGACAATGTGGCATGCTAAGATATTATGATCAAGGCTTTTGTTGAAAAGCAGGGCCTTGTGGTTGAAGACCATAGCGTGACTTCACGAGCCTCACACCCCGGTAAGATGGTGAACGATTTGTTTGATTAGTAGGTTGACCAATATACTTTATATACATGGATGTGGTCAACAGAGCGTATGCTGGATGTGATCGCTCCAATTCTGGAGATTGGGAAATTGTTTCAGCAGAAGCCCATGAGGATAGAACACTAGACTATTCTTCCAAAGTGCGTATTATATGTATTACGGTGTTTTCTCTTGCTGGGACATAAGCCGTGGAGATACATTCGCGATATGTCTTTCGATTCAGGAGCCACCATGATGGAAACCCAACTTCCCAATACAAGCTTCGCGGGTTTTAGTTGTATACTTATATGGTGACATAATATATATGCCGCTTACGTAACATATTATGCCTCCTAGTTTTGATACTTTTATATTTGAAATTGATTTTTGCACAGTGTACTTATAGTACATAAGATGAATTTCGCGTATTAAGCATTTGGACCATTATAAGGTAAAACTCTATCCTTCGGCGTACGTTGCGAGGGATTGAGTCTTATAATGGTTTCATTTTTCTAAAAAGCATTGCATTGTTTAACGATTTACTTTATTTTATGCACTGGCAATCCAATGGAGTAAACTCGTTCCGCGTTAGCGGCGTGGTCCTGTGATTAGCCTTATTATTAGGTTTATTAGTTAAGAATTCTCACACCAGTCCCATGACTGACCCGTTGTTTGTTTCTACCTTTGCAAACTCAGGTGCCCTCTTTTCCACATGGGCAGTTGAGTAGTTTGTCTACAGGTCCTTATCTCGAGCAGGATTCTGGATTGAAGCTCAATGCTGTGTCCAGAGCTTAGAAAAGTCTTCCGCTGCAATGTATTAAATTTAATGTAAAATTTATCTTCCGCTGTATTTTATATTATTCGATGTACTCTGATATTCTGTACTATGATGTAACATTATTATGATGGTTATAAAAGTCTGCTGTTGTTTTTCTGATGTTGTATTCCCAAAGTTAAAGTATTCGAGGATTTCCAACCTTTGAATCAGACTTGTGTGGTTTATGGTTGATTCAAAGGGCGGGGATTTTCGGGTCTTTACAGTTGGTATCAGAGCTCTGGTTAGCTCAAAATCTTTGGGGTACAACTCGTTAGAACTAAACAAAAGACTCATCAGAGGTAAGATTAGTAATATCCTATAAAAAGAATACTCATTATAGATAGGATCAACAGTATCCTAGAATGAGAAAACTCATTAGAGATAGGGTTAGTAATGCCCTAGAATGGGTTGAGAGTAACAAGCTTATAATATACATACTTTTAATTATAATCTATTTTAGAAAATATGATTTTTGAATATATAAAAGTTATATATTTTAAAAGTTAATCAACTAATAAAATTATCGAAACCAATAAAAGAATGAAAATTAATTAGTTAATTAATCAACTTTTAACTTCGTTCCTTTTCGAGGACGAAAAGATTTTAAGTGGGGGAGACTGTAACAACCCTGAATTTTGGGGCCAATTTAAAATTTTATTTTAAGTTATTTTAATGTGTTTTGGTTGTTTAAAATAATTTATTTTGAAAAATTAAATATATTCTTTTTAATGTAAATACGAAGTGTATACAATTTACATGTAATTAAATATATTTTTTGTTACTCTTTTTACATGTAAAGAATAAATGGTTTTGAGATGAAATTTGTTCTTACATTAAAATCATATTATAATTCATGGCATGCATTTTATAAGAAATCCTTTTTTAAGGGCGGTAATATATATATATATACATATATATATACATATATATACATATATATATATACATATATATATATACATATATATACATATATATATATATATGATACTTATCCTTATTTTGTATATATCTATATATGATACTTATCCTTATTTTGTATATATCTTCCCTTGGGGGTAATTATATATATTTATCTTTAACATATTGTAATTTATAAGGTTTTGACCTAACTAAAACATGGAAATCCACTTGTCAACAATTATTCTAACCAACGAAATATTTAACGAACTCCAAAATATGAAATAAACTTATTTCATTTCTTAATTTCGAAGAATTACAATTTCCCATTTATTTTTGATTCAAGGTTAAGTATATTAGATGTAAATAAACAATTTATGTAACCTTACATTCAATTTTATAGACAACCTTTCATAATGGCAATTGCAATTCCAATTCATCTCTTTTTTTTCCATTACAGAATTTACCAAATAAGATTGCAGTTCATTAAATATTTAAAATAGAACAGACCTAAATAATATATTCTGCCGTTTAAATAATTATTGTAATAAATACTTTTTTTTAATAAATTCATTTATTCCTTTATACTTATCCTCTTTTCTTTTTGATTTGCTTTTGAAATTTGAATGATAAATAAACATTGTAACACACCGCATTTTGAGCAACAAAATTTTAAAAATAACCATAGGAGTAATGTGTGAAATGATACAATGGAATTAAATAAAAAGAAACAATGGAAGTCAAAATAGTTTGGTATGTTATTAATATTAAAATGGACTTATTTGTAAATAAAAGAATTAAACAATTTAAGGGCTAAATTAAAAACGCAGCACCTCTATATAATATCTCCCACACACCCTAACCCTATCATTCCACAAAAATCCTAACTTCTCTTCGTCCATCTCTCCAATGGCGGCTATCTCTCTTCTTCTTCTCCCCTAAATCTAAAAATCTATCTTCTCTCCTGTCTCTCCACAATCTATTCCTTAAAAAGAATTAGGTTTAGGAATCCAGCTACTGCGATCAAAACAAAGGAGAGACTCAGATCTATTGCGCAAGAACAGAAAAGAGATTCAGTCATGTTATTAAAGGTGAGAATTCTGAATCTTAAATTAAATTTTTAATTATTTCATTGTGAATGAAAAGAAAACTGTATATCTATATATATGCAATAATGTAGATCTGTGTTCTATTTTGAATTTTATTTATTTTTTCTGATTCATGTACGCGCTGCTATTATTTTATTCATTTTATTCAGATCTATTTAAGATCTATACGCGCTGCTATTATTTTGTTCATTTTATTCAGATCTATTTAAGATCTGTACGCGCAGCTATTATTTTATTCATTTTATTCATATCTATTTAAGATCTGTATGCGCCTCTATTATTTTATTTTCTTTCAAGCGTGGGATGAAAAAAAATCTCATCTTTGCAGCTCATGTTTCAAGTGTAGGATGCAAAAATCTCATCTTGTTTACATGTTATTAAAGGTCAGATTTAAAAGTTCCATCTTTGAATTCATTTTATTTTACTTCAAGTGTGGGATGTAAAAATATCATCTTGTTTACATGTTATTAAAGGTGAGATGTAAAAGTTCCATCTTTGAATTCATTTTTTTTTACTTCAAGTGTGGGATGTAAAAATCTCATCTTGTTTATGTAACAACCCAAACTTTTATAACATGTTGGAACTAGAAATCAAAGCAGAATTTATTTTTAAAACAAGAATCAAGGGAAACAAGTTACGCCATTGCGTTCGTCTCGAAATTCTGCTTGGAACCGAGTCCAAGTTTGCGAGAATCGGAGTCCGTATGAGGGAGATATGACCCTCTGAAGTTTCAGGAATTTTCAGAATCAAAAACAACTTGAAATTCGAATTTGAAATTCGAATTCAAACCCCCAAACAGGCTGGGCGGGAAAATTCCCGCCCAGGGACCAGGTCGACCCGGGGGTCGACCATAGTGTCGACCTCCCAGGGACTAGGTCGACCATAGTGTCGACCTGCCTCCTGAGCCCACTTCCTGAACCTTATGCATTCTAATGTATTTGACCTCGTTTTCTGTCCAGATTCGTCTGCCCAATCCTATATAAACTAACCCCTAGTCTCATTCTCTCCACACCATTTCATTTCTGTCCTTATGCTGCTTCTGAAATAATTAAATAAAAGAGAGAATGGCTACTTATTCTTCGTCAAGACAACATCTAGGAATTACAAATTGGGGGTTTTCAACTAGTACAAGACTAAACAAATAGAGATTCAACAACTGCAACTGTAACGACCCAAATTTTTGACCGTTCAAATCGACAATAAACCACACATGTCGACCTAAACAAATCGCAAATGCAGGTAGTTATTGGGAAAAAGAAGAAAAAGAAAGAAAGAAGGGAAAAACAAAATCACAGAATCTCACAGCGGAAGGACAACATATAATAAATAAATAGCAGTTAAAGCAGTTGAAATGTACACATTGGTTATAACATTCAAATGAATATCAGAGTTACACATATTTAGATGTACATAATAAGCAGCGGAAATAAATGCAGTGGTTAAACCATACTCATAATAGATATATACGTCAAACTTCGTCTTCGTCCTCCAAGGCAAGGAAATCTTCGCTAACTGCAACATCTGCTGACCCGAGCATATTGCATAAAAGAAAACACAACAAACACTCGGATCAGCACTAAATCATCTCATATTAGTCAAATTAAAATACGAAATAACATCAGTATCATGGGTGCAGTAACTCAAGAGATGTTACGGGATTTTTCCATCTCTCAAGGATCCGTTAAACTAATACATACATAGTATAATACGCTATTATGATAATGTCTACTCAGTAAAGTATAAATACTGAAAATAGCGTAAGCGGGATTACCATATTACCCTTACGCGGTTTATAGGCATCAACGGTCTATACAGTATCGTAAATTCACCGTACTGGTGTTATCAGAGGGCACTCCATAGAAAGCAATGCTAAATCAAAATCGTAGGGGGATCGATAAGGATAAATATGACAAGGCACTCGAGGCAATGCCCAGGGTAGGATTCTACCAACTGCACTCCCGGACCGGTGGTAACGCATAGCAGCCACTACCGCCCACCTCGGAACACACTCCCAAATTCATAAATGTGCCCAAATCATCATCATCGTCACAAATCATAGGAATAGTATCGAAGAAGTGTGTCCGATCAAAGGTGCTAACCTCAATTAGTCACGGTATAGCTCCTGTTTTAGTCATTTCAATTCTGACCCGAAGGTCAGGGCTATTTCGTCATCGTGCATCTTCCTCGATTCAATAAATCGCCTCCAAGTCATCATACTCATTCTGGATACGTCATAACGTTCACAGTTGTCAAAGTGGTATCGACACTGACAGAGAGTATGCCTTATGCCGACTCCGGTCTCTTTAACAACCAACGCTTACATCTTTTCACATCGGTTGGTTCTTTTACATTTCAAAGGTTCACTTTTCTATCAAAATATCATCTTCTGTTTCGAACCCAATTTATATTCAACGAATAAAATTTTCATATCAACATATCAAAATCATACCCAATCGATTATATTCTAAAACTAGAAAATATCCCATACCATTATATTATAATCATATAATATTTCAAAAACGACATATTCAAATAGAATATAATTTACCTCAAAGGTTTCCAATTATCACGGATTCTTATCTCAACTCCATTTGAACCAGTGGTTCAAACTCAAGCATTTCCATTCGGAAGAAATTTAAAATTTGGGAAAAATACTCGTAAACTAAATGTTTATATAATAATAATAATAATAATAATAATAATAATAATAATAATAATAATAATATTTTTTTTATAAAATAAATATATAGATATACATATAGAATATAATAATTAAGATAAATTAGTAATTTAAATATTATATATATACTTAAAATAAGATTTACTAGAAACTTTTGAAAAATGAATTATAAGGAAATTATTTAAATACAATAGTATCAAGTAAGGGTAATTGATAGTTTTAAAGCTAGAATAATTATTTAGAATCAATGCATAAATATTTAAAATAAATTTCTCAAATCAAAACCTTTCTTCCTTCCAAATTTCAAATACTTGAATTTATCCTCCGATCTCAACGGAGTTCATTTAATTCCCTATCTCGTTTCAACCTCGTTCAAAACAACTACTTGATTTCAAGAGTTCCGAGATATATATATATATTCCAACTGAGTTAAAACAACTCAGATACCCTTGATTTCTAAATTCCCCAAAATTTGATTTCCATAAGAAATTTTTCTTACTTCTAATCCAACTCTTATTTTTGAAAGTTTCAATTCATATTCAAACCCCAATTTAGATATTTCTATTTTGGTTTGGAAAAATTCCTTCAACCCTTTAATCATCATCCCAGTTCAGAATCTTTAAAGAATTTATAAATCGAGTATCGACACATTCTTTTAAATGGAATTCTATCAAATAAAATTTCAAATATTAAATCATTTAACCAACCGATGTCTGTATATAATTATCTATCCAATGGCCAAGTGGTTTAATATTAAATTTCTCGATATTTCAGGGATGGATCTATCATTTCAATCCAAATCAGGGTCACAGAGATTTATCATTTCACTCTGTGTTCTTAATTCATTTTTATCGATAAATCCCGGGTTCATTAGATGCCCGCAAAATCAAGGGTACAAATGAGATTTATCGTCAAAACCAACATGCAATACGATATACTGAATATGGGCATAAGCAGTGTCAATATCAACAGTAATAAAATCCAACCAAACATCCATCACATCATTTCATTCAACTGATCAGCATTAACTGTTCCAGGATTAACAAGGGTTCGATTTTCAACTAGAGATTTAAATTAAATTAAATAACTAATCATTTACTTAGATTGCATGTTAACACACTTGCATGTCAAATTTAAACAACACATCAACAATCCAATGCAACCATGCAACCAAACTTATTTCATAATTTAATTCAATAAATATTGGAATAATTTAGTATTTCGTGAGTGAGAAAACCACTCACCTTTGAGTCTTCTGTTGATCGTACATCCAACTGAAGACCAAAATTTCACAGTCTCTAAACGCAGCCAGGTTAGTGCCAAAACGTCCACAACTCCGCCACGATCCCAACGCAACAAACCGCGTCCAATTTCGAGTTCATATGTAAGAGTTATCAGTGATTTAGTGTACGGATTTTAAAATATATAAAAATATAAAAATGGAACCCTCACCCACTCAGCTCCTGCCACGTCAGCATCCTCCCATTTGTTTCCTCCCGCTCATTCCCGTCCTCGTGTAGCTACAGTACACGCAAAACAACCCCCCCGCAACGTCAATTTTGACCGCCGATAGCCATCGACTCCGGCCATCGGAGGGTCTCCGATCAACTCCATCTCGACGAGCATCCTCCGCCGCACCTTCAGACACCGGAGCCGCCCCCTCCGGTGATGTCCTCTGCCGCCGGCGAAGCTATTAACGCAAGTGATTTCAGCATTTGAAACCCAAATTCCCGATCATATACTTGACTATAAATCGAACGGGTACCCACGTTGAACTCGTATCGTCATCCTCTTCGAAACCCATGTCTCCAATTCGTCAATTTGGCTCTAGATCAAAAACGCCCAAATTTGCATGCAAAAATTTCGAAAATCCAGGGCTTTGACCGCGATTTCTGGCGAATCTACTCACTGCATGTCGAAACTGATTATAGATCTGGATTCTACTCGACGAGAGCTTCGAATCGGTATATAATATGATGTGGTTTGGAAAGATTTTATTTTTGAGTTGATATTTTGTTTTTTTTCTAGGGTTTTAAAATTTGATTTCAGCCATTAAAGAATAAAGCTTGGAGGTGGAAATGAAGGAACCAAGGTAAATGGGCTGATTTAATGTTAAGTGGGCCAATATATATATATAAATATATGGTCCAAACTGATTAACACATACACAGTTATCGCCTATCTGATTTTAACGTACATTTCACATTACCGGGCCCACATGCTGACCTCGAAAAATCCGGAAAAAATATTTTTGGTTATGATTTGACGATACGGTTCCAACGAAACTAATTTCGTTGAATTTCGAGACCGTGGGAAAAATGGCCTTTTTCGGGTCGATCCAATTTAACTGTCAACTGGTAAAACGCGTTTTCACTCTACGATGATTCATTTCCCACTTCCTCTCGTACGGCCAAACGGTGAGTCGGATTGTAACGCAAATTGAAATTCTATCATAATTCACCGTTCCGGTTCTGATGGCGCCAGTTTCGTCGAATTCCGAGACAGTCGTCAAAACAGTTAAATTCCACAGTTAATTAAATAAATAAAATAATTAATTATTCAATTAACTGTTTAAATTCAAATTTAAATATTTATAAATTCAAATTTAAACTAAATTATAACTTAAATGAATTCTATAAATTTACTTCATAAATTTTAAGTTCCACATTTGGTTATTTTCAAATTTAAAATTTGAATTTCAAATTAAATTTAAACAACTTAAATTCCATTGTTTTAACAATTCAAATTTGAATTCCTTTTTAACTTAAATATTTCTAAATTCCATTTGGATCAATTTACAACTTAAATAAAGTTTATGAATCGATTTCACAAATTCTAAGATTAACTCATTTATTTATTTTAAACCTAAATTAAAATATACAGAAAATATTGGGATGTTACATTCTCCCCCACTTAAAAGCTTTTCGTCCTCGAAAAGAGAACGAGATAAGATATTGAACAAGTCATACTCCCAAATCCATACTTATAAAATAGTATTTGTAAAATAAGTTGTATAGTTGTAAAAATATCATAAATTTTTCTAACTCCCGAAATCACGGAAAATTTCGGCAGCATCTCCTTTATACGGAGAACCCCGGGGAAAAATCCCGATACGTATATCAACCCAAACATACATCTCATCATCGATGAGGAATCCCTGAACCAGGGGAAACACAAAACAAAACCATCAACCCGACACATATTCAAATACGTACCTTTTCAGCGTTTATATGCAATTTCATTTACCTTAGCATTTTAGTTTTTTAAGCGCAAGCGAGCTCCGAGCGTAACACCATCTCTTGCACCTACTAAAACACTCAAATATATACAAGAATCAAACATACAACAATACATAGCAAATATGTAAAGCTTATACAACATACACAAAACGATTCAACCACAAACCATGATTTTTATAACAGGCCAGCGAAGAAATCATCCATTATCGCACCTTTAAATTTGGAATTTGAATGACGCACCCTAGGCAAAAGTTGAAGTATTAGTTTCAGGCTTTCCGAATTGTCCGGATTCGTCGAATTCGGATAATCCGTTTGAAAGTTATGATTGTTTTGGTGAAGGCGAACGCTTCAGCCTGAACACCGAAAATACAGACCTGAAATGTTCTATCCAGTTTTTAGCCCTCTAAACATCAGAATTTGACTCATCATATTAAGAGAAAGTTTTAGTTTACATTCTGGCCTTTCCGAATTGTACTTGCACATCAAAATCCGATACTCGGTTAGAGAGTTATGGTCAAAACAATATCGATATTCAGTTCAGATTTTTATTTTCTGCGCATACGACTTCGACTAAATCTTAAATTTCAACATGTAGGCTTGAAAATTCTGATGAGGCTCTATTCATGACAATTCTAGTTCAGATTCTAAGGTTTCTGAAAAATCCAGAATCGCCCGATTCTGATCATCCATACAAAAGTTATGCTCATTTTGTTTCAGCTTATTGAATACTTCAAATTTACGCATCAACATTGACTCATTTATTTTGGAACTTCCAACTTTCGGATTCTAAATTTTCTAATTTTAAGTCTTCATCATTCCAAAACTAGTGGTCACTTCTTTATTCAAGAAATGAATTCATATTCATTTGCTTATTCAATCTCGATATATTTCTATTCGCTTCATTTTCAAGCATTCAATTTCAAACAACATTGAATTCTTTTTAATGTTTCCAACCAACTCGATTTAAATAAAACATAATTTCATAAATATAAATTAAGTTGCCACTTCATTTCTTATTCAAAGTTACTTTATCCTTTGCATTGAATAATATCTTGTTTACCCACATTAGCTTAACCATTCACTTGAACTAGTTCGGATTCATTTATTCTGAACTAGTTCAAGTTCATTCACATTCACTCCTTTCACTTATGTCTGCATCTCACTATTCTTATGTTGGTACTTCCTTCATATATTTACCACTCTCTTCTTTACCTATCTAAATTTAATCTTCTTAGTTCAAAGTCCTTCCGATATTCTAATTTAACAAATTAGACTTGGTTTACATTTTTATCACCTTATCTCATATTCTGAACCTCAAGTTTATTTCAGTTGCTCCCTCATTTGGGTAAACTTCGAATCTATATAACGGGTTAAGGTTCGTCATGGTTTTATATAAACCATTTTTATTTCATCCCGTTTATTAACTCTACTTGACTCGCCTACTCATCACTTACTAATATGAGTCAAATTTTTCTTATATAACCAAAGTTCTGTATTGGTTCTAGACTGACTTATTAAAATTTTCCAAGTCGATTTCATTTTATTGAATCCATCAACTCGAACTACGATTTTCCCAAATTCTGATTTAGAATTCATTAACTGTTATTACTCCGTATAAGCCAATTTTATATTTGCACCATATTATTCATGTTTGGCACTTCGATTCAAATCTTAATCATTTTCTCTCATCCCTTACTTTTCTTTTTATTTCAAGTAGATCCATAATTTTAGTTAAATCAATGTTGTTCATGATTTTAAATTTAGACTTAGTCTCCCATCATCATTACTCACTTCCTTAAGTTAAACCTTTTATAAGATTTCCATTTCTAAACTTATATATTAATAAAGTATATATGAATATATAAATTCCATAGCGCTATTTCTAAATTTTAATTTAGTCATAACTTACCATTTATAAAGTAAAAACTAAATTTCTTACATTCATCGGAAAGATATGATCATTTCGATCCTAACGTTTCTTGTTTTATCCAATTCTGACTTATATTGAATTTTATATATTTTCCCAAAGTTAAAGATCGAATTTCCAAACTACCGCGCCGTTTCAGGCTCGTATTATATAAATTTATAAATTTTGAACTCAAGTTTCGTTTTAATAAATTTATAGTTATCACTAGTTAAAGTAAACTAAACGCTTGTTCCCGGTTTTGTAAATCAAGTTCAAAATGACAAACATATATACTTATATTATTTTATAAACCATACTATATGAAATTTCAAATCCGAACTTTTAATTTGAGCAAGAAATTTAAATTCTGGGTTTACATTTAAATTTAACTTTAAATATCATAAACTAATACCTTTATATAAAATTTTTACAACTATGGGTTAAATCCAAAATTCTTTGTCAAAACAAAATATAATAATCATTGGGTGGTCTCTCCCCCACTTAAACTTTTCAAAATAAACATTGATAATGCGTGCACTCATTACCAAGACTATTCTAAGGTCCAAGGAGGAATTACACTCATTTCGGTAAAATTCTTTTGAAAACTATTCCTCAAAACTATTTTTATAATATGATACTATTTTAAGACTTGGCGAGACTATTTCGAAAGCACCCAGGATCAAGTTTCAAGTTTCTTTCCATTTTATTGCAAATTGTCTTGCAGCCAATTTGATTTAAAGGTATCCTTTTATTTCAAATACTTTCTAACCATTTAATTCCTTTATTAGATTTATTATTGAATCAATCATAATAGATAATAACTTAATATTATTACCTACTAAAGACCGAATGTTTATACACTTAAAACTAATAATAGTATATATAATATATATAAAATATAATCGAAAACCATATTATGTCAATTCATTCTATTCGATTATTTAGGAATTCCTACCGATTCTATGGCGTCCCATATATCGACCAGAATCCATAAATACTCAACAGAACGAGCCAACACAATGTAAAACCATTTTATATAAAAATGCAAGTACGCTCTCTTATATCACTCAAACTCATTCTAGGGCATTTCTAACCCCATCTCTAATGAGTTAATTCCCAACAGAGCCAAGGTTATCGCGAACCATCGCTCTGATACCAAATGTAACGACCCAAATTTTTGACCGTTCAAATCGACAATAAACCACACATGTCGACCTAAACAAATCACAAATGCAGGTAGTTATTGGGAAAAAGAAGAAAAAGAAAGAAAGAAGGGAAAAACCAAATCACAGAATCTCACAGCGGAAGGACAACATATAATAAATAAATAGCAGTTAAAGCAGTTGAAATGTACACATTGGTTATAACATTCAAATGAATATCAGAGTTACACATATACAGATGTACATAATAAGCAGCGGAAATAAATGCAGTGGTTAAACCATACTCATAATAGATATATACGTCAAACTTCGTCTTCGTCCTCCAAGGCAAGGAAATCTTCGCTAACTGCAACATCTGCTGACCCGAGCATATTGCATAAAAGAAAACACAACAAACACTCGGATCAGCACTAAATCATCTCATATTAGTCAAATTAAAAGAAGAAATAACATCAGTATCATGGGTGCAGTAACTCAAGAGATGTTACGGGATTTTTCCATCTCTCAAGGATCCGTTAAACTAATACATACATAGTATAATACGCTATTATGATAATGTCTACTCAGTAAAGTATAAATACTGAAAATAGCATAAGCGGGATTACCATATTACCCTTACGCGGTTTATAGGCATCAATGGTCTATACAGTACCGTAAATTCACCGTACTGGTGTTATCAGAGGGCACTCCATAGAAAGCAATGCTAAATCAAAATCGTAGGGGGATCGATAAGGATAAATATGACAAGGCACTCGAGGCAATGCCCAGGGTAGGATTCTACCAATTGCACTCCCGGACCGGTGGTAACGCATAGCAGCCACTACCGCCCACCTCGGAACACACTCCCAAAGTCATAAATGGGCCTAAATCATCATCATCGTCACAAATCATAGGAATAGTATCGAAGAAGTGTGTCCGATCAAAGGTGCTAACCTCAATTAGTCACGGTATAGCTCCTGTTTTAGTCATTTCAATTCTGACCCGAAGGTCAGGGCTATTTCGTCATCGTGCATCTTCCTCGATTCAATAAATCGCCTCCAAGTCATCATACTCATTCTGGATACGTCATAACGTTCACAGTTGTCAAAGTGGTATCGACACTGACAGAGAGTATGCCTTATGCCGACTCCGGTCTCTTTAACAACCAACGCTTACATCTTTTCACATCGGTTGGTTCTTTTACATTTCAAAGGTTCACTTTTCTATCAAAATATCATCTTCTGTTTCGAACCCAATTTATATTCAACGAATAAAATTTTCATATCAACATATCAAAATCATACCCAACCGATTATATTCTAAAACTAGAAAATATCCCATACCATTATATTATAATCATATAATATTTCCAAAACGACATATTCAAATAGAATATAATTTACCTCAAAGGTTTCCAATTATCACGGATTCTTATCTCAACTCCATTTGAACCAGTGGTTCAAACTCAAGCATTTCCATTCGGAAGAAATTTAAAATTTGGGAAAAATACTCGTAAACTAAATGTTTATATAATAATAATAATAATAATAATAATAATAATAATAATATTTTTTATAAAATAAATATATAGATATACATATAGAATATAATAATTAAGATAAATTAGTAATTTAAATATTATATATATATACTTAAAATAAGATTTACTAGAAACTTTTGAAAAATGAATTATAAGGAAATTATTTAAATACAATAGTATCAAGTAAGGGTAATTGATAGTTTTAAAGCTAGAATAATTATTTAGAATCAATGCATAAATATTTAAAATAAATTTCTCAAATCAAAACCTTTCTTCCTTCCAAATTTCAAATACTTGAATTTATCCTCCGATCTCAACGGAGTTCATTTAATTCCCTATCTCGTTTCAACCTCGTTCAAAACAACTACTTGATTTCAAGAGTTCCGAGATATATATATATATATTCCAACTGAGTTAAAACAACTCAGATACCCTTGATTTCTAAATTCCCCAAAATTTGATTTCCATAAGAAATTTTTCTTACTTCTAATCCAACTCTTATTTTTGAAAGTTTCAATTCATATTCAAACCCCAATTTAGATATTTCTATTTTGGTTTGGAAAAATTCCTTCAACCCTTTAATCATCATCCCAGTTCAGAATCTTTAAAGAATTTATAAATCGAGTATCGACACATTCTTTTAAATGGAATTATATCAAATAAAATTTCAAATATTAAATCATTTAACCAACCGATGTCTGTATATAATTATCTATCCAATGGCCAAGTGGTTTAATATTAAATTTCTCGATATTTCAGGGATGGATCTATCATTTCAATCCAAATCAGGGTCACAGAGATTTATCATTTCACTCTGTGTTCTTAATTCATTTTTATCGACAAATCCCGGGTTCATTAGATGCCCGCAACATCAAGGGTACAAATGAGATTTATCGTCAAAACCAACATGCAATACGATATACTGAATATGGGCATAAGCAGTGTCAATATCAACAGTAATAAAATCCAACCAAACATCCATCACATCATTTCATTCAACTGATCAGCATTAACTGTTCCAGGATTAACAAGGGTTCGAATTTCAACTAGAGATTTAAATTAATTTAAATAACTAATCATTTACTTAGATTGCATGTTAACACACTTGCATGTCAAATTTAAACAACACATCAACAATCCAATGCAACCATGCAACCAAACTTATTTCATAATTTAATTCAATAAATATGGGAATAATTTAGTATTTCGTGAGTGAGAAAACCACTCACCTTTGAGTCTTCTGTTGATCGTAAATCCAACTGAAGACCAAAATTTCACAGTCTCTAAACGCAGCCAGGTTAGTGCCAAAACGTCCGCAACTCCGCCACGATCCCAACGCAACAAACCGCGTCCAATTTCGAGTTCATATGTAAGAGTTATCAGTGATTTAGTGTACGGATTTTAAAATATATAAAAATATAAAAATGGAACCCTCACCCACTCAGCTCCTGCCACGTCAGCATCCTCCCATTTGTTTCCTCCTGCTCATTCCCGTCCTCGTGTAGCTACAGTACACGCAAAACAACCCCCCCGCAATGTCAATTTTGACCGCCGATAGCCATCGACTCCGGCCATCGGAGGGTCTCCGATCAACTCCATCTCGACGAGCATCCTCCGCCGCACCTTCAGACACCGGAGCCGCCCCCTCCGGTGATGTCCTCTGCCGCCGGCGAAGCTATTAACGCAAGTGATTTCAGCATTTGAAACCCAAATTCCCGATCATATACTTGACTATAAATCGAACGGGTACCCACGTTGAACTCGTATCGTCATCCTCTTCGAAACCCATGTCTCCAATTCGTCAATTTGGCTCTAGATCAAAAACGCCCAAATTTGCATGCAAAAATTTCGAAAATCCAGGGCTTTGACCGCGATTTCTGGCGAATCTACTCACTGCATGTCGAAACTGATTATAGATCTGGATTCTACTCGACGAGAGCTTCGAATCGGTATATAATATGATGTGGTTTGGAAAGATTTTATTTTTGAGTTGATTTTTTTTTTCTAGGGTTTTAAAATTTGATTTCAGCCATTAAAGAATAAAGCTTGGAGGTGGAAATGAAGGTACCAAGGTAAATGGGCTGATATAATGTTAAGTGGGCCAATATATATATATATAAATATATGGTCCAAACTGATTAACACATACACAGTTATCGCCTATCTGATTTTAACGTACATTTCACATTACCGGGCCCACATGCTGACCCCGAAAAATTCGGAAAAATTGTTTTTGGTTATGATTTGACGATACGGTTCCAACGAAACTAATTTCGTTGAATTTCGAGACCGTGGGAAAAATGGCCTTTTTCGGGTCGATCCAATTTAACTGTCAACTGGTAAAACGCGTTTTCACTCTACGATGATTCATTTCCCACTTCCTCTCGTACGGCCAAACGGTGAGTCGGATTGTAACGAAAATTGAAATTCTATCATAATTCACCGTTCCGGTTCTGATGGCGCCAGTTTCGTCGAATTCCGAGACAGTCGTCAAAACAGTTAAATTCCACAGTTAATTAAATAAATAAAATAATTAATTATTCAATTAACTGTTTAAATTCAAATTTAAATATTTATAAATTCAAATTTAAACTAAATTATAACTTAAATGAATTCTATAAATTTACTTCATAAATTTTAAGTTCCACATTTGGTTATTTTCAAATTTAAAATTTGAATTTCAAATTAAATTTTAACAACTTAAATTCCATTGTTTTAACAATTCAAATTTGAATTCCTTTTTAACTTAAATATTTCTAAATTCCATTTGGATCAATTTACAACTTAAATAAAGTTTATGAATCGATTTCACAAATTATAAGATTAACTCATTTATTTATTTTAAACCTAAATTAAAATATACAGAAAATATTGGGATGTTACAGCAACAACCGTTTCTAGAATCAAATCCCTGCACTCTAATTCTCGATCCGCGCTCTGTAAGTTCTAGTTACTTTGAGATTTAAACTTGTTAAATTTAATGTGGGCATGGAATGAAATGAAATTGGACCTAAGCTTGATTATCTATTTAGATCTGTTCTTGTCTCTTCTTGAATCTACGATTTTGGGTTATTTCTTATCAATTGAATCAAGCCTATTCATGTTGTTGGACCTAGTTTATTATTCAAACGCTAGATTGTAACATAAATTCTTGGATCTTGACTATTGAGAATATTGTCTACGACGTTGAAACCATTGTTAATGACATAAGACTATGACTATGCCTATGACTGTAGACATAAGATTTTGCCTATGCCTATGACTATGACTGTGAACATAAGACTATACCTATGCCTATGACAGTGAACATAAGGCTATTGCCTATGACTAGGACAAGGACAATTTTGGCTAATCACCTATGACTCTTGACTATGAGAATTATTACCTATGATTATGAACATAAGGCTATTATCTATGACCATGACTTTGAAACTATTACTGTTAATTGCCTATGACTATTTGCCTAGAACTATTTCTGATAATTATCCATGACTATTGTGATTAAGCGCTTATGATTCACAACTATGAGATTTTTACCTATGACCAGGACTATGACTACTGGGGTTAATTGCCTAAGACTGTTATAGTTGATTGTTCATGCCCATAACACTATAGTTGAAAACCATGTTGTACACCGAATTGGCATTTTGTTGGATCGTATACCTAGGGTGTGACTTGCTAAGTTTATTTGCAATTATGTACACCAAAACCACTGGATCCATTATCCTTGTATTTGGCTTGCTTTTGCATGCCTATTCTTTTATGTCAGCGTTTATCATGACCATCGCCTTATCTTGCTAGATTTGAAATCCTATATGTCAGTGATGTTGTAACCAATTATCTCAAGTTATATCATACTAGTCTTGTAACCCCTTTTATCGCTTTATACTAGTCCCTTTTGCCTATCATAGTTTTGATGCTATTCCCTCTATTTCGAGATTTGGATTTATTTGTAGTATAGATCGATTCACGTTCACGTGCGATGGGAATACAATTTGGGTAGACTAGGCAAAACTTGAATTGGTTATGAACATGAATTATGAACTTGATAATAGGCAAAACTTGAAACATGAACATTGTTATAACTTGAATCTAGATGTGGGCATGAAACCTTATCCTTGAAACTTGACACGAACTCGACATGAAACTTGAACATGGATATGACATTAGAATAAACATGAAAATGGCCAACTCGAGGTTGGGTTGAGTTTGCAGTGTAAATCTGCCCGGAACTGCCGGGCAAATCTAGTTACTGCAAACAGTAGGATCCAATGTGGGTAGTTGGTCATATCGCGCTTGAAACCTGAGGTTAGACTGATTTGTGGCGTAAATCTGCCCGAAACCGCCCAACATATCCAGTGATCACAACATAGGTCTGATGTGAGAGGTTGGGGTGCATTAATTAATAAATGCCACATGATAGGGTTAAGTCATGTACCACTTGAATATACTTAACCAATTTAGCACGATGATTTGGTAGGGTTAAGTCATGAACCGCTTGAATATACTTAACCAATTTAACTTGATGACTTGATAGGGTTAAGTCATGAACCGCTTGAATATACTTAACCAATTTAACACGATGATTTGATAGGGTTAAGTCATGAACCGCTTGAATATACTTAACCAACTTGATACATAATTCGTAGGGCTAAGTTATGAACTTGAACGATAACACTTAGCCAATTTGACATGACACGTAGGCGGGTTAAGTCACGAACTTGAATGACAACACTTAACCAACTTGACATGCTAGACTAATGGGGTTAAGTCTCAAATTTAAATGACAACACTTAACCTACTGGACGGAAACCCTAGTTGCGCGGTCCTTTTCAGCAGTAACCCACTAGATGTATCATGGTACCCTGGAACTAGGCAGGGTGGGGCACGATTACTTGGCTGATTGTAAGCGACCAGAACGACGGCTGATTTGGTGCGCCATTGTAGGTTCAGGCAGACTATGGTCATGCACATAGTCTGGAGTTGAAAAAGCAGGCATTGGGCACCAGTAGGTTTACACTGTGCGTGCTTGATTCGTGTCGGTGGTTGGCACCCTACGGCTTGATACACCCTATGGTGGACCTAGCACAGGTGAGTATATTTCGTGATTGGGCCGTATGACACAGACACATGAACGAGCTAGGACTTGTAGGGAGCCGATTGATTAATAGATCGTTACGTGAAATTCGTTTGGTAGCATAATCCATAGTGGTCCTAGGTGGCATAAACGCTAATCGAATCTAGAAAACGTTCAATAGGTAGCATAATCCCTAGTGGTCCTAGGTGGCATAAATCCTAGTTGAACACGCGATAGCTCACGATAAGGAAACCTAGCCAGAACAAGGGTGGCGGTCCAAACGATTTCAAGAATGGTGGCACTACATTGAAGTAGTATAGAAATATGTGATGAAACCCATACGATATACGGCCAGAAACTGTACATATACATGGAAAGGATGATACGGGTTGGGATACTAGTACAGTTGGTGCAGAGAATATAAGAAAGAAAATAAAATAGTGGAACGTTGAAGCTTAGAAATCTGGCAATGTTATACTTAGTAGATACCTTGCAATGTGAAACTTGGTAGGAACCTTGATATTCTTGATAGGAAGCATGGGATGTTAAACTTGATTCATCGTGCCTGTTGCTTACCTTGTCATCATGCTTATGTTTACTTTCAGTTTATTCATGCCATATTATCTTCACCTGTTTTTATGCTAAAAGCCACTAGGACTTACTCAGTCTTTATGACTGACCCAGTTTGTTTCGCCTCTTTTTCTTTTGTTTCCCCCGCCCAGGTTCGCACGGTAGGAATACAGCTTAGCTCGGATCTTACCAAGCTCCAAGGCTCTTTCATGTACTGCTTTGATTTCTCTTGGCTATGGCTTGCTTTGCCGCTTTATTGGGGAATGATGCATGACTATGGTTTTATGCTTCTTTACTATTGCAAGACAGATTTTGGTGTAATGGATTTAATAGCATTTTTGATGTAAAAGGCTTTAGAACTTTCTAAATTTTAAAGCAATGAAATTTGGCTCTTCTTTCGCTGTTTAATACGTTCTGTCTTGTAATATTTCTGTGTATGTTTACCTAGATAATGCTCCACTAAACCTAGTGCGTTCCCTTTGTGACTGACCCTAGCGGAGGTAGGGTGTTACATTTGGTATCAGAGCAGAAGGTTACCAGACTGGGCAAAAGATTTTAAAAACCTTCTGAAAATTATTTTCAAAACTTTTACAAAGAAGCATTTTTCTAAAGAAAAGTTTTGTTTTACGAAAGGCATATTCCCCAAAGCCATATGCACTAACTTTTGATTCTCTCCTTGAGTCTCTTCTCTCTTTCTTTTTCACCATAGTTTGTAGGCATGCGACACACGTCGGAGGGCAAAGTAGTATCCAACCTCCATCTGTAGCCGTAGTAGTTTTACTTGCGACTAATCTTATCTCAAGCTTTGTAGGGTTGTCGTGCGATGAAAGTAGCTTTTGAGAAACTTTTCAACAAGCTATACAAGGATAGTAGGAACGAGGATAAAGAACACAAGTCTAAGGATGAGAAACTTGTTGATATGGCTTAATCCACGAAGAGGAAAGAGGTGAAAGGAAAGAGGCCAAGTGAAAGAATAATGAAAACCGATGACAAGAGGAAATATCTTTAGTATGGAAAAAAGGGACATGTAATTAAGTATTATAGGACAAGGACAAGGGCAAAGAACAAGATCGTCGAGAGGGCAATTGTATGCTCTCACTACTAGCGTACCTAAGAGAGGTGGTAACGTTTCTGTTAAAGGTTTAGCTTTTCTTTTCTATCATCCCACTAGAACTTTGTTTTTGTACATCGCATCCTTTTAATTCTGCTTCGATAGTTGAGTCTTTGCACTTTAGTACTAGCGTAGTAGAGGATCCCATTTTATTCTCAAATCCTATTAGGGAATCGGCTCATTTATTCATGACTTGTTTGGATTTGAGAATGTCTATGCTAAGTGTTGAGTTTAGAAGTAATGCTTATGTTTTTGGGCAATGAGTTGACTCCAGGGATGGAGTGGTTTTCCAAAAATGATACCATTCTCGAATATGAAAAGAGGTTAGTTAGACTCTTGACTTGCCTTGGTAATACCCTCAAAGTCTAGTGTAACCCTTAGGGTTCTTCCATGTTTAGTTACCTAGAATCTCTTGATACATTTATCTATCCGCTCGAGTAGTGTTCGCCACTAAGGCGGATGGTTCCATGTAAGTACACTTGGCAACATGGTTGGCATTTTCAAGAGGTAATTCATTTATGTGGAATACCTTCTAGTAAGTGAACGAGATCCAATATTCACTAGTGAATTTGGAGAGCTTGCACGAAACCATGAGTACGTGGTTATGTTTGAATCGGGTAAACTAGAAAGAGAATAAGAGAAAGTGGAACGAGAGGCGACAGTGGAATGAGTTCCAACTCATATTCTGGGAACAAGAATTAAGGAACTACGAAATTGTGAAGTTAAAGACGGACAAAGCACAATGGAGTTAAGCTTAAGGAAATGCGACTTAGAAGATTGAAGACTAGATACGCGCATCATATCTCTTTTTAAGAGTATATCCTTGATCCCTCTTTTCCTGTAGAGCTTACTTATATACTACCTTTTATGTATAACCTCTCGGTCCTATTCTCAATTGTAACAACCCGAAAATCTGGGCCAGTTTAAAATTTTTATTTTGACAATTTTAGCGAATTTTGATTATTTAAAATGGATTATTTTAAATAATATCGGCGAGAAATTTATTTTGAATATAATTCGACGTATATATTTATATACGTCGTCGTTAGAATATAAATAATTATATATAATTATAAATAGAATTGAAAATGGCGCGGTAGTTCGATAATTCGATTTCAAACTTCAATTGAATGTACCGGGTGCAAAATAATCCGGATTTTAGTGAAACCAAAAATATTAGAATCTAGTCGAGAATATCTTTCCAACGAATCCGAAAAATCAAAATTTCATAACGGGAATCAAAAGTTATGCCCAGTTGAAAATTCAGAATAGTCGCTATGTAAATTATACATGGCCCAAAAAGTCATATTTTACATACGGATGAATTTGGACTCGAAACCACTTCCATTGAGTTCAAAATGCCATTTAGAACTCCGAAAAGTATAAGCTTCGATATATTCCGATATCCGGAATAGTGGCTATGGGCTGGAGTTGTTCGGTTAACAATACATAGCCCTTAAAAAGTGAAATTTTGCATACGAGCTCAGAATTCGACGGGATAAATTTTTATGGATTCATAATGACAAATTATTGTTGAGTTCCAAATGGCGCGCCGAACGGAGTTAGTATGTGGCCGTGCGAGCTGAAACAGTTCAGGGTAAAACGAGCAGTCATTTTACAAAGGAACATTATTGATACGACCTCGGAATTCAATTCTACTTTTTTTTCTAGATTCGTATCATCTAATAATGGTTAAATCCAAGAGGGCTTGATTTTTTGAATTAGCATGTGAGCGTGCGAGAAGAAAAGGTGTGCCAAAATCGCATTTTTAGAGCTTATCTGAGCATTTTTGTGATTTTTAACGGACGGTCAAACGAACTCGGAATTCGACGAAACTTGTTTCGTTGGACTCGTCTTCACATCTACTATCTCATATCCGAAATCCGCGGCCATCGGAGATCGTTTGTGTTCGGACGATACGCGAGAAACTAGCATATAAATACTTTTACTTCCTTTTCTTCCTCACTTTTCTCTCTTCCTCTTTTCTTCCTCTTTTCTCTTTAATGGCGACCACCCCTCCTCCCGCCGCTGCCCCTCCTCCACCGCCCACCACCAGCCTCCGGCAAGCCGCCGCACCCTCTCTTCCTCCTCCCCTCCTCCTCCTCTTCCTCCTCCTCCTTCCTCTCTTCCAACCGCAAAGCCCTAAGCCACCACCACCACCACCACGGCCACCACCTCCACCACCGCAACCCATTAGCCGACTCCCCATGCCACATCAGGTCCGGCGCAGCCCCCCCTCAGCCCAATTCCGGCCGTGGGCCCCGCTACACCCAAAAACCCATTTTCACCAAAATCGCCCGTTTTGCAAATAAGTCCCTGACCGTATTTCGCGAGTAACTCCCAAACCGTGCGTTTCTAGCCAAAGTTCCCCAAGACCAAAGTTGTAGAGCACGAAATTCTCTTCGATTTGGTATATGATAAGTCCTATTTTGCATTGCGGAGTTGTCGGGAAAACGCGTCCGAAGTCTGCTGATCAAACATTGTCAAAATGCTGTCTTTTCGCGATTTCCGGCGAAATGGCACATTTTCGGCAAGAAGACCACTAGGCAAAAGTTGTTCAGAATGGCGTGCTTGTGCTAGAAAAAAGATGGTGTGAAGATTGAAGCTCGTTTGCAAATTCTGGAACCCGAACAGTGAATCCGGGCGTTAGAAAAAAAGTGAGTTTTCTCCGCTTTAAAGCTTTTATGATTTTTGACATATGAAGTTAATAAAAATATGATTTTTATGTTATAGAGATGATAAAAATATGATTTTTACATTATAGAAGTATAAAAGATTTGATCTTTATTATGTAAAAGGAGTAAAGATGTGATTTTTATATAAGTGGCGATATAAAAATATAATCTTTATTATATGAACACCGTTGTAAAAATAGAATTTTTATCTATATAGTAGTAGTATAAAAACGTGATTTTTATATACATAGCAACAATATAAAAATGTGATTTTTATATACATGGCAACAATATAAAAATATGATTTTTATATATGTAGTGACTACGGGCGGCGAAAGTGACAAAAGACGAGAACGAAAAGATTTTCTACATAAGAAGAGTCGTGGCGTTTGGTTTAGCTAGTCGGTGAGAACTTCTCACTCTTCAACTTCTTTTTCTAGTTATATATATATATATATATATATATATATATATATATATATATATACTAGGATGCAGAGCTTAGCAGCACCCGACACCCGTCATCCACAGACCATGGATGACTTGTTTGTTTAATTGTTTGGTTGTGTAGTTGGTTAGTCTAATTGGTTTGAATTGTTTGGTGAAATGGAATGGATTTGATTGATGTGTGAATGGCGTGGGCCTTCACTAGACCGGGGATAAGGCTAGGCCTCGTCCCGTTTCTAGTATCGTGCCGTTATGCCGCCGAAATTTCCCAAAATATGTTAGAAAAATAAAAATATCATTTTTATTGTGTAAATGAACTGAATAGAAATTCAAGTGTTAAAATAAAATGTTTTATCGTTAAAAATATAATTTTTAACGTGAAAGTGAATAAATGAATATTTATAAACAAATCGGCCGATTTGTTTATATACACTGATTTGACTGATATTGATTGGGTCGATAAATTTTACACGTCGCCCAACTGCACAAATAAAATCTGTGTTTGATTGTTTGAAACCCCACACGAGTGTTGGGATGAAATTTGAAGTTCACTCATCCTGATTGATTAAATATGTCGATCGATTGATTGACAGGCTGTTATAAGCGTAAGATATCTATATTGATGCTTATGCAGTGTAGTGCACTTTGGTTGATGGTTGATTATTTTTCAATGCTATTATATACATGTGTTGTATGGAATCCATATAATTAACGTTATATGGTGATTGATTGGGCCTCATTCCAATCGGGAAAATAAGGAATATTATAAAAGAAAATTCATGTGTTGAATATAAAAATAGTCATGTGTTGACGATGTTCATGTGTTGAGTGAAATATTTTATACAATGAAATTTACATCTTTATCATATTTAAAATTAGAACTACTTCTCAGTAGGAGTCTAATTGAAAATCAAACGATAGATACCATAGTTTTATAAAATATTTTACATAACAAAAATAGTGATGTGTTGACAGTACTCATGTGTTGAGATTAGTCAGGTGTTGGAAGAAATATAGATTCATGTGTTGAATGGAATAAATATTCATTTGTTGAATAGAATAACGATTTATTGAAATATATAAAGCCGTGTTGATTAGAGTTGCGCTATTTTGACGTGAACGATATTTATATCGATTATATTCGTTTTTATAATGAATATAGAAAAGAAGTGATTTCAAAATATAACGTTTTGAAAATATTATCATTTATATAATAATGATATAAAATATTCAGTTTTGATTAGAAATTGAAATAGTGTTGAAATGGTTTTGAAACGAAGTTAAAACGATTTATAAAATACGTTTTAAAAAGGAAATTGACGAAATATATAATATATATGTATATTATATATATAATGGCCTGAATAGAACGCGCCGCTCCGCGGCAGTTCGTGAATTTCGACCATTGACTTCGAATTGACATTACGGGAGATCCGACCGTCGGATTCTCCTAAAACCGGAACCGTTGGGTTCGTATCGAAAAGAGCTTTCCAATGAATATTAGAAATTTGAAATCTAACGGTTGGATTTGGAATTATGTCCAAATCAAATTCAAAAAAGGTCGATGTAAGTGCAGTCCGATGGCCGTTGTTGGAAATCGACTGTACGGGCCTTGATAAAATTATTAAAATTGTTAATAATTTGTGTAAAATCATAATATGTGAATTGGAAAGAACTGGGGTGAAAAACTCCACATTTGAAAAGATAAAAATAGATTTTTATCGAAATGAACTTGTTTTGAACTAGAATTAAAATCAATTTATTTTTGAAATAAATAAATTGAATTTGAAAGTGATTTTAAAAATAATCGATATTTCCAATACATGAAGTGGACTGGAGTTGAATCGAAATTATCTTCGGAATATTTCGATGTTGGATTTCGTGACTATCAAATATTGTTATGGGAATTTGAAAGATATATTTTATATCGTTATTTCCAATACAATATTTGCTGGTTTCAGAATTTGATATTGAATATAAGCCGATATATTTTCTATTCAGAGCCTTGTATTTAATATCAAATGTGATTTGGATTTATCGTGAATCGTGTTTTAGATGACATTGGTTCTTTAACCCAGTTAAAGGCAAGATATCGATTTTTGAAAAGATTAAAACAAAGCGGAGTTTTAATGAATCTTTAATTAGATTAAAAAGTGAATTGATAATTTAAATTATCAAATCTGAAAAGTGATCGAGAGTGGAGTATCACCAGTTTTGCTCCAAAGCGATAGTTAAATCTTTAATTAGATTTGAACGTGAAATGGTAATTAATTTTACCGATAACACCATGGTGTTAGATATGGAGTATCACCAGTTTTGCTCCATGGGATATATAGGTTGGGATTGGGAAATAAAACAAATAATTACTTCGGTGTGGTTCGCTAATCCCGACTAGTTAGAAATGATATCCAAAGGAAGATCAAAGAATAAATTTAGAAGAATTTATCTTGGATAAAATTAATGGGAACCTTTCCCTAAGAATGTGATTTTGTGAATAAAAGAATATTCTGAATTGGAATGAGGCGTTCATTGTGTTTGTGTAACATTTGTTTATTATATACGTGGGTTATTCAGAAAGGCCGGGTTATACCCATTCTGAATAACCGATTCGACGAGATGTCGAAGATGAAGACGGTGGTTGAAGACCGGAAGTCTTCACATCGTTTGGGTGATTACTGATGATCTTGATTGGGCTGTACACCCAGGATGAGGGAATCAGTTGGTGATCGTCCAGACGTACTTGGAGATGGATGGATATGCGAGGAAAGTGCCTCCGGTTTCGTTCAGACCCAGAACGAACTTGTAAATGGATTGTGTGTCTGACATTGGATTTTATTCTGTGTTGATTGATCTCTATTAAATATACATCTGTTTGGCGGCGGAGAATTTATTCTCTTGCTTAACGCCCTTCTCTGAGACGTACGAGCTCAGAGGTTGTATATCGATGGACATCAGTCACATGGAGTGAATTGCCAATGTGGCACGCGTAAGTGGCAATTGATCAAGGCTTCTGTTGAAAAGCAAAGTCTTGTGGTTGATGATCAAAGCACGGCCTGTGTGGCGTAGCTTTGTGTATAACGTGAATTCGCGAGCCTCACACCTCGGTATGAGTCAAAAACGGGATATTGACTGCAGGGAGAGCACGACGTTTCTTTCTAGCTAAGGTGGTGTCAGTGACCTACCAGCCCTGACATTTATATACTTTTCACCTGTGTGGTTGTTGGATACGAGGCGCCTCGGATATAGGTCTGTAAGGACCGGGAAACGTGTGTTCAGGAATTGCCAATCCTCAAAAGTAAGAGAGGACCGGCCCTGAAGATCCAAGGATCATAGTGGGGTCCTGAGACATTTGCTAGAGTGTCTCGAACGCGGAGAGGAGCTTGCCCCTTGCCTCGGCTCATGACGGAATCCAATTTCCAATACGAGTATTGCGGTTTTAATTGTAGAACTAGTATGGCGACATGATATATGGTACCCATGCCGTCTATGATTGATATTTATGATTGAAATTGTTTTGACACTATACACCTATAATAGTATCAAATGATTTGTTTTAAACGTACCAAGCATGTTTGGCTATTATAAGGGAAAACCCTATCCTCCGGCTTGCGTTGCATTGTGTGATGGGACCTGGGTCTTATAATAGCTTCATTTTTCCAAAGAGCATTGCGTTGTTTTGTTATATGCACTAGTATTCTTGGGAGGAAACCCGTTCCGTGTTATACGGCGTGGTCCCTTGAATCACTATCTTTAAAGTAAAGTTTTAAATAACTGTTTTAGTTCTCACACCAGTCACATGACTGACCTGGAGTTTATTGTTTTAACCTAAACTCTGGGTGCCCCTATTTTCCACACGGGCAGCTAGTAGTTTTGGTTTTGCAGATTCATATTCACAGGGTCCTGATTTACAGCTGGAACGATGCTCGGAAAGCTCTGTATCCGTGTATCACTTCTAGTTGTGATTTTGTATTATTTTCCGCTGCTATGTAATTTATTGTAATCTCTGATATTTATCGAATGTAATTTATTCATTTATACTCTGTATATTCTTGTATCTGATGGAATTGTTGTAATAACAATGAAATGTTCTTCGGTATGCGTTCTATTTTGTCTTGTACTCAATTCTATCCGTGCTTTCCTTCACGGGGAAGTTCGGGTCGTCTCAGTTTGGTATCGGAGCTTTGGTTTACAGAGCTCGAGAACAAGACACATTAGAACCATACGAAAGAATTCATCAGATATTGGATTAGCAATATCCGATTAGAATAACTCGTTAGAGATAGGATCAGTAGTATCCTAGAACGAGTGTGAAGAGTATATTTTTCAGATAAAAACAATTTTGTTTTGAAATTTAAATCGTTTTATACGTATTTGAATATTTATTTATTTTGAATATGGACAACCCAATATATAAAGATTTCGCGTATACGCGTCATGAACGTATATTCGAAGTTTTGACCTAACTAAAATATGGAAATCCACTTGTCAACAATCATTCTAACGAACGAAATATTTAACAAACTCCAAAATATGAAATAAACTTATTTCATTTCTTAATTTCGAAGAATTACAATTTCCCATCTATTTTTGATTCAAGGTTAAGTAAATTAGATGTAAACAAATAATTTAAGTAACCTTACATTTACTTTTATAGACAACCTTTCATAATGGCAATTGCAATTCCAATTCATTTCGTTTTTTTCCCATTACAGAATTTACCAAATAAGATTGTAGTTCATTAAATATTTAAAATAGAATAGATCTAAATAATATATTCTACCATTTAAATAATTACTGTAATAAATAATTTTTTTAATAAATGCATTTATTCCTTTCTACTTATCCTCTTTTCTTTTTGATTTGCTTTTGAAATTTGAATGATAAATAAACATTGTAACACACCGCATTTCGAGCAACAAAATTTTCAAAATAACCATAGGAGTAATGTGCGAAATGATACAATGGAATTAAATAAAAAGAAACAATGGAAGTCAAAAAAATTTGGTATGTTATTAATATTAAATTGGACTTATATGTAAATAAAAGAATTAAACCATTTAAGGGCTAAATTAAAAACGCAGCACCTCTATATAATATCTCACACACACCCTAACCCTATCATGCCAAAAAAAAATCCTAACTTCTCTTCCTCCATCTCTCCAATGGCGGCTATCTCTCTTCTTCTTCTCCCATAAATCTAACAATCTATCTTCTCTCCTGTCTCTCCACAATCTACTCCTTAAAAAGAATTAGGTTTAGGAATTCAACTACTCGATTAAAACAAAGGAGAGACTCAGATCTATTGCGCAAGAACAATAAAGAGATTCAGACATGTTATTAAATGTGAGAATTCTGATTCTTAAATTAAATTTTTAATTATTTCTTTGTGAATGAAAAGAAAACTGAATATATATATACAATAATGTAGATCTGTGTTCTGCGTTGAATTTTTTTATTTGTTCTGATTCATGTACGCGCTGCTATTATTTTATTCATTTTATTCAGTTCTATTTAAGATCTATACGCGCTGCTATTATTTTATTCATTTTATTCAGATCTATTTAAGATCTGTACGCGCTGCTATTATTTTATTCATTTTATTCAGATCTATTTAAGATCTGTACGCGCTGCTATTATTTTATTCATTTTGTTCAGATCTATTTAAGATCTATACGTGCCGCTATTATTTTATTTTCTTTCAAGTGTGTGATGAAAAAAATCTCATCTTTACGGCTCATGTTTCAAGTATGGGATGTAAAAATCTCATCTTGTTTACATGTTATTAAAGGTGAGATGTAAAAGTTCCATCTTTGAATTCATTTTATTTTACTTCAAGTGTGGGATGTAAAAATCTCATCTCTGGATTCATTTTATTTTACTTCAAGTGTGGGATGCAAAAATCTCATCTTGTTTACATGTTATTAAAGGTCAGATGTAAAAGTTCCATCTTTGAATTCATTTTATTTTACTTCAAGTGTGGGATGTAAAAATCTCATATTGTTTACATGTTATTAAAGGTGAGATGTAAAAGTTCCATCCTTGAGTTCATTTTATTTTACTTCAAGTGTGGGATGTAAAAATCTCATCTTGAGATTCATTTTATTTTATTTAATCCATATCCAGATTTTACATCACGCTGTATTATTTTGATTTTTTTTCTTTTGTACATCGCACTGTTATTAGTTTGATTATTTTCTTGTACATCGCGCTGTTATTATTTTGTTCATTATCTCCTGTTCATCGAATAGTTTATTCCATGTATTCAAATATGAAATTTGTCATGTTAGTTGAAACCAAAACTTAATTCATTCCATGTATTGAAATATGAAATTTGTCATGTTAGTTGAAACCAAAACTTAAATTATTCCATGTATTGAAATATGAAATTTGTCATGTTAGTTGAAACCAAAACTTAAATTATTCCATGTATTGAAATATGAAATTTGACATGTTGTTGGAGACCAAAATATAAATTCTTATTATATGTAGTTGAGATGAAATTGACTTTTAAAATAAATAAATATATTTTTAACGTCGTCATGTTTTCAACTAAAGTAAACATACTTTAGCGTCGAATAGAAATAGGATGAATTAACAGGAATAATCCGAAGTTTGACGTGTCTTCCCATATTAATCCGAAGTTTGGATTATTTTTAATTAATCCAAAATTTGGGGGTCCCTTCCCATATTGATCCTGATGACTTATTAACTTGTTGTAGCCGGTCATCAAACTTAAATTCATCTTCCCCAAACTAGTCTCCTACTCCAGAAAAATCGTATGGGGAAGACGAACTTAAGTTTGATAACCGGCTACAACAAGTTAATAAGTCATTAGGATCAATATGGGAAGGGACTCCTAAAATGGGGATTATTTAAAAATAATCCAAACTTCGTATTAATATAGGAAGACACATCAAACTTCGGATTATTCCTATCAATTAATCCATAGAAATATGAAATATAAACATAATTATATGTTTAGCGTTGTAGTTGAAATATAAATATAATTATATGTTTAGCGTTGTAGTTGAAACATAAGCATGATTATATTTTTGGCGTCTCAGTAGAAACATGAAAATAGATATATTTTTTGTGTTTAGGTAGTAACATGAGAATACACTTATTTTAGTACGGGTGTAGCAGCATGAGTATAAACATATTTTGATCTCATATTATTGCATATAAGAATGAATCATGTTTTGATGACATATTATTTGCATATTAAATATATTTATGTCAGAACCGTGTTATTGCATATGAAATATGTTCATACTTTGGAATCATAATAGTGCATATGAAATTTAATCATATTACAGTGCAAATGAAATATAAGCACGTTAAGCGCATATGAAAAATAATCATGTTTTAGTGCATTGTTAATAACATTACATTTTTATATGTAATTAGAGAATGAGAACTTGCATTGTAAATAAAATTACATTTTTATATGTAATTAAAGATTAACATTTTACACTGTAAATAAAATTACATTTTTATATGTAATTAAAGGAGAAGAATTTGCATTGAAAAGAAAATTACATTTTTATATGTAATTAAAGAAATGAGAATTGGCATTAAAGAGAAAAATTCATTTTAATATGTAATTAAAGAATAGGATTATTTATTGTAAAATAAAAAGCAAGATTTGACATGAAATGTTAATTACATTTTTAATGTAATTAAAAAGAAGATGTAAATTACATTTTGCGTGTAATTTAAAATAATAGAAATTTTCACCGTAATGTTAACTACATTTTACACTGTAATTAAAAGAGAAGAATTTTAAATTATGATATTGATTACAATTTTAATGTAATTAGAAAATGGAATCTTTACATTGTAAATTAAAGTACAAAATTTGTCATGTAATGTTAATTACATTTTTAATGTAATTAAAAACAAGATTTTGACATTGTAATGTAGATTACATTTTTAATATAATCAGTAAGATAAGGATTTACATTTCTATGTAAATAGAAGATTGGAATGCGATGTTTAGTTAAAAATTTACAGTTTTATGTAAAAAAAGGTTAAAAGATTGAAATGCAACGTTGAAATAGAATTTTCGTTTTTATGAAAGAATAGCAGAATGTATTGAAATGTTGAAATATTATCTCCACTTTTAAATGAATTAAAAATGAATGGGTATCGATAGTTGTTTAGCTTGTTATATAATCAGATGACATTATTATGGTTAAACGATTTATATTTATATATTTATATATAAATATAATTAAAATTAAACGAATCAAGTGCGGTAGTTCGCGTTTTGAAATCATACCTTATAACAACTATACCAAAAGACCCGACTGTCGGATTTTCCCAAAACTGAAACCGTTAGGACCATCTTGGAAAGATCTTTCCAACAATATAAACTACGTTAAGATCCAACGGTTAGATTTTGTAAAATGTGAAAATCAAAATTGTTTGAAAATAGCGCCAGGGTCGCCCATTGACCCGAGGCGTCGTTAAATAAAGATTTGATTATTTTAATTGATTAAATAGGGATTAATCGTTATAAAATTATAATAACGATAAGGAAGGATTTTCATTATATAGATATATACGAGAATTATTTGGAAAGTCCGAGTTTATTCTCATTCCAAGTAATCAAGCGACGTTAAGAATCGAAGTTTGGAAGATGGCGAATGAAGATCGTCAATCTTCCCATCGAGCGGACAACGATCGAGGATCTGAATTGACTTGCTCCCAATTCAAAGGTCATGTTCATTGCCCAAACGAACATGTTGATTGCACGAATTTGGTTTCCGCTCAGACCCAGAGCATAAGCTTATAAATGGATTGTGTGTCTGACATTGTACTCCGTTAAATATCATGTTATTGATTTTCTGTTTAATATATAAATGTTGGTGGCGGAGAATTTATTCTTTACTTAATACCCGTTTATATATTGATGGATGATCAATGGTACGGTATGGATTGACAATGTGGCATGCTAAGATATTATGATCAAGGCTTTTGTTGAAAAGCAGGGCCTTGTGGTTGAAGACTATAGCGTGACTTCACGAGCCTCACACCCCGGTATGATGGTGAACGATTTGTTTGATTAGTAGGTTGACCAATATACTTTATATACATGGATGTGGTCAACAGAGCGTATGCTGGATGTGATCGCTCCACTTCTGGAGATTGGGAAATTGTTTCAGCAGAAGCCCATGAGGATAGAACACTAGACTATTCTTCCAAAGTGCGTATTATATGTATTACGGTGTTTTCTCTTGCTGGGACATAAGCCGTGGAGATACATTCACGATATGTCTTTCGATTCAGGAGCCATCATGATGGAAACCCAACTTCCCAATACAAGCTTCGCGGGTTTTAGTTGTATACTTATATGGTGACATAATATATTATGCCGCTTACGTAACATATTATGCCTCCTAGTTTTGATACTTTTATATTTGAAATTGATTTTTGCACAGTGTACTTATAGTACATAAGATGAATTTCGCGTATTAAGCATTTGGACCATTATAAGGTAAAACTCTATCCTTCGGCGTACGTTGCGAGGGATTGAGTCTTATAATGGTTTCATTTTTCTAAAAAGCATTGCATTGTTTAACGATTTACTTTATTTTATGCACTGGCAATCCAATGGAGTAAACTCGTTCCGCGTTAGCGGCGTGGTCCTGTGATTAGCCTTATTATTAGGTTTATTAGTTAAGAATTCTCACACCAGTCCCATGACTGACCCGTTGTTTGTTTCTACCTTTGCAAACTCAGGTGCCCTCTTTTCCACATGGGCAGTTGAGTAGTTTGTCTACAGGTCCTTATCTCGAGCAAGATTCTGGATTGAAGCTCAATGCTGTGTCCAGAGCTTAGAAAAGTCTTCCGCTGCAATGTATTAAATTTAATGTAAAATTTATCTCCCGCTGTATTTTATATTATTCGATGTACTCTGATATTCTGTACTATGATGTAACATTATTATGATGGTTATAAAAGTCTGCTGTTGTTTTTCTGATGTTGTATTCCCAAAGTTAAAGTATTCGAGGATTTCCAACCTTTGAATCAGACTTGTGTGGTTTATGGTTGATTCAAAGGGCGGGGATTTTCGGGTCTTTACAGCTGGTATCAGAGCTCTGGTTAGCTCAAAATCTTTGGGGTACAACTCGTTAGAACTAAACAAAAGACTCATCAGAGGTAAGATTAGTAATATCCTATAAAAAGAATACTCATTATAGATAGGATCAACAGTATCCTAGAATGAGAAAACTCATTAGAGATAGGGTTAGTAATGCCCTGGAATGGGTTGAGAGTAACAAGCTTATAATATACATACTTTTAATTATAATCTATTTTAGAAAATATGATTTTTGAATATATAAAAGTTATATATTTTAAAAGTTAATCAACTAATAAAATTATCGAAACCAATAAAAGAATGAAAATTAATTAGTTAATTAATCAACTTTTAACTTCGTTCCTTTTCGAGGACGAAAAGATTTTAAGTGGGGGAGACTGTAACAACCCTGAATTTTGGGGCCAATTTAAAAATTTATTTTAAGTTATTTTAATGTGTTTTGGTTGTTTAAAATAATTTATTTTGAAAAACTAAATATATTCTTTTTAATGTAAATACGAAGTGTATACAATTTACATGTAATTAAATATATTTTTTGTTACTCTTTTTACATGTAAAGAATAAATGGTTTTGAGATGAAATTTGTTCTTACATTAAAATCATATTATAATTCATGGCATGCATTTTATAAGAAATCCTTTTTTAAGGGCGGTAATATATATATACATATATATATATACATATATATACATATATATATATACATATATATATACATATATATACATATATACATATATATACATATATATATATATATGATACTTATCCTTATTTTGTATATATCTTCCCTTGGGGGTAATTATATATATTTATCTTTAACATATTGTAATTTATAAGGTTTTGACCTAACTAAAACATGGAAATCCACTTGTCAACAATTATTCTAACGAACGAAATATTTAACGAACTCCAAAATATGAAATAAACTTATTTCATTTCTTAATTTCGAAGAATTACAATTTCCCATTTATTTTTGATTCAAGGTTAAGTATATTAGATGTAAATAAACAATTTATGTAACCTTACATTCAATTTTATAAACAACCTTTCATAATGGCAATTGCAATTCCAATTCATCTTTTTTTTTTCCATTACAGAATTTACCAAATAAGATTGTAGTTCATTAAATATTTAAAATAGAACAGACCTAAATAATATATTATGCCGTTTAAATAATTATTGTAATAAATACTTTTTTTTAATAAATTCATTTATTCCTTTATACTTATCCACTTTTCTTTTTGATTTGCTTTTGAAATTTGAATGATAAATAAACATTGTAACACACCGCATTTTGAGCAACAAAATTTTAAAAATAACCATAGGAGTAATGTGTGAAATGATACAATGGAATTAAATAAAAAGAAACAATGGAAGTCAAAATAGTTTGGTATGTTATTAAACTTAAAATGGACTTATTTGTAAATAAAAGAATTAAACAATTTAAGGGCTAAATTAAAAACGCAGCACCTCTATATAATATCTCCCACACACCCTAACCCTATCATTCCACAAAAATCCTAACTTCTCTTCGTCCATCTCTCCAATGGCGGCTATCTCTCTTCTTCTTCTCCCCTAAATCTAAAAATCTATCTTCTCTCCTGTCTCTCCACAATCTATTCCTTAAAAAGAATTAGGTTTAGGAATCCAGCTACTGCGATCAAAACAAAGGAGAGACTCAGATCTATTGCGCAAGAACAGAAAAGAGATTCAGTCATGTTATTAAAGGTGAGAATTCTGAATCTTAAATTAAATTTTTAATTATTTCATTGTGAATGAAAAGAAAACTGTATATCTATATATATGCAATAATGTAGATCTGTGTTCTATGTTGAATTTTATTTATTTTTTCTGATTCATGTACGCGCTGCTATTATTTTATTCATTTTATTCAGATCTATTTAAGATCTATACGCGCTGCTATTATTTTGTTCATTTTATTCAGATCTATTTAAGATCTGTACGCGCAGCTATTATTTTATTCATTTTATTCATATCTATTTAAGATCTGTATGCGCCGCTATTATTTTATTTTCTTTCAAGCGTGGGATGAAAAAAATCTCATCTTTGCAGCTCATGTTTCAAGTGTAGGATGCAAAAATCTCATCTTGTTTACATGTTATTAAAGGTCAGATGTAAAAGTTCCATCTTTGAATTCATTTTATTTTACTTCAAGTGTGGGATGTAAAAATATCATCTTGTTTACATGTTATTAAAGGTGAGATGTAAAAGTTCCATCTTTGAATTCATTTTATTTTACTTCAAGTGTGGGATGTAAAAATCACATCTTGTTTATTTAACAACCCAAACTTTTATAACATGTTGGAACTAGAAATCAAAGCAGAATTTATTTTTAAAACAAGAATCAAGGGAAACAGGTTACGCCATTGCGTTCGTCTCGAAATTCTGCTTGGAACCGAGTCCAAGTTTGCGAGAATCGGAGTCCGTATGAGGGAGATATGACCCTCTGAAGTTTCAGGAATTTTCAGAATAAAAAACAACTTGAAATTCGAATTTGAAATTCGAATTCAAACCCCCAAACAGGCTGGGCGGGAAAATTCCCGCCCAGGGACGAGGTCGACCCGGGGGTCGACCATAGTGTCGACCTCCCAGGGACCAGGTCGACCATAGTGTCGACCTGCCTCCTGACCCCACTTCCTGAACCTTATGCATTCTGATGTATTTGACCTCGTTTTCTGTCCAGATTCGTCTGCCCAATCCTATATAAACTAACCCCTAGTCTCATTCTCTCCACACCATTTCATTTCTGTCCTTATGCTGCTTCTGAAATAATTAAATTAAAGAGAGAATGGCTACTTATTCTTCGTCAAGACAACATCTAGGAATTACAAATTGGGGATTTTCAACTAGTACAAGACTAAACAAATAGAGATTCAACAACTGCAACTGTAACGACCCAAATTTTTGACCGTTCAAATCGACAATAAACCACACATGTCGACCTAAACAAATCGCAAATGCAGGTAGTTATTGGGAAAAAGAAGAAAAAGAAAGAAAGAAGGGAAAAACCAAATCACAGAATCTCACAGCGGAAGGACAACATATAATAAATAAATAGCAGTTAAAGCAGTTGAAATGTACACATTGGTTATAACATTCAAATGAATATCAGAGTTACACATATACAGATGTACATAATAAGCAGCGGAAATAAATGCAGTGGTTAAACCATACTCATAATAGATATATACGTCAAACTTCGTCTTCGTCCTCCAAGGCAAGGAAATCTTCGCTAACTGCAACATCTGCTGACCCGAGCATATTGCATAAAAGAAAACACAACAAACACTCGGATCAGCACTAAATCATCTCATATTAGTCAAATTAAAATACGAAATAACATCAGTATCATGGGTGCAGTAACTCAAGAGATGTTACGGGATTTTTCCATCTCTCAAGGATCCGTTAAACTAATACATACATAGTATAATACGCTATTATGATAATGTCTACTCAGTAAAGTATAAATACTGAAAATAGCGTAAGCGGGATTACCATATTACCCTTACGCGGTTTATAGGCATCAACGGTCTATACAGTACCGTAAATTCACCGTACTGGTGTTATCAGAGGGCACTCCATAGAAAGCAATGCTAAATCAAAATCGTAGGGGGATCGATAAGGATAAATATGACAAGGCACTCGAGGTAATGCCCAGGGTAGGATTCTACCAATTGCACTCCCGGACCGGTGGTAACGCATAGCAGCCACTACCGCCCACCTCGGAACACACTCCCAAAGTCATAAATGGGCCCAAATCATCATCATCGTCACAAATCATAGGAATAGTATCAAAGAAGTGTGTCCGATCAAAGGTGCTAACCTCAATTAGTCACGGTATAGCTCCTGTTTTAGTCATTTCAATTCTGACCCGAAGGTCAGGGCTATTTCGTCATCGTGCATCTTCCTCGATTCAATAAATCGCCTCCAAGTCATCATACTCATTCTGGATACGTCATAACGTTCACAGTTGTCAAAGTGGTATCGACACTGACAGAGAGTATGCCTTATGCCGACTCCGGTCTCTTTAACAACCAACGCTTACATCTTTTCACATCGGTTGGTTCTTTTACATTTCAAAGGTTCACTTTTCTATCAAAATATCATCTTCTGTTTCGAACCCAATTTATATTCAACGAATAAAATTTTCATATCAACATATCAAAATCATACCCAACCGATTATATTCTAAAACTAGAAAATATCCCATACCATTATATTATAATCATATAATATTTCAAAAACGACATATTCAAATAGAATATAATTTACCTCAAAGGTTTCCAATTATCACGGATTCTTATCTCAACTCCATTTGAACCAGTGGTTCAAACTCAAGCATTTCCATACGGAAGAAATTTAAAATTTGGGAAAAATACTCGTAAACTAAATGTTTATATAATAATAATAATAATATTTTTTTTATAAAATAAATATATAGATATACATATAGAATATAATAATTAAGATAAATTAGTAATTTAAATATTATATATATATACTTAAAATAAGATTTACTAGAAACTTTTGAAAAATGAATTATAAAGAAATTATTTAAATACAATAGTATCAAGTAATGGTAATTGATAGTTTTAAAGCTAGAATAATTATTTAGAATCAATGCATAAATATTTAAAATAAATTTCTCAAATCAAAACCTTTCTTCCTTCCAAATTTCAAATACTTGAATTTATCCTCCGATCTCAACGGAGTTCATTTAATTCCCTATCTCGTTTCAACCTCGTTCAAAACAACTACTTGATTTCAAGAGTTCCGAGATATATATATATATTCCAACTGAGTTAAAACAACTCAGATACCCTTGATTTCTAAATTCCCCAAAATTTGATTTCCATAAGAAATTTTTCTTACTTCTAATCCAACTTTTATTTTTGAAAGTTTCAATTCATATTCAAACCCCAATTTAGATATTTCTATTTTGGTTTGGAAAAATTCCTTCAACCCTTTAATCATCATCCCAGTTCAGAATCTTTAAAGAATTTATAAATCGAGTATCGACACATTCTTTTAAATGGAATTCTATCAAATAAAATTTCAAATATTAAATCATTTAACCAACCGATGTCTGTATATAATTATCTATCCAATGGCCAAGTGGTTTAATATTAAATTTCTCGATATTTCAGGGATGGATCTATCATTTCAATCCAAATCAGGGTCACAGAGATTTATCATTTCACTCTGTGTTCTTAATTCATTTTTATCGATAAATCCCGGGTTCATTAGATGCCCGCAACATCAAGGGTACAAATGAGATTTATCGTCAAAACCAACATGCAATACGATATACTGAATATGGGCATAAGCAGTGTCAATATCAACAGTAATAAAATCCAACCAAACATCCATCACATCATTTCATTCAACTGATCAGCATTAACTGTTCCAGGATTAACAAGGGTTCGAATTTCAACTAGAGATTTAAATTAAATTAAATAACTAATCATTTACTTAGATTGCATGTTAACACACTTGCATGTCAAATTTAAACAACACATCAACAATCCAATGCAACCAAACTTATTTCATAATTTAATTCAATAAATATGGGAATAATTTAGTATTTCGTGAGTGAGAAAACCACTCACCTTTGAGTCTTCTGTTGATCGTACATCCAACTGAAGACCAAAATTTCACAGTCTCTAAACGCAGCCAGGTTAGTGCCAAAACGTCCGCAACTCCGCCACGATCCCAACGCAACAAACCGCGTCCAATTTCGAGTTCATATGTAAGAGTTATCAGCGATTTAGTGTACGGATTTTAAAATATATAAAAATATAAAAATGGAACCCTCACCCACTCAGCTCCTGCCACGTCAGCATCCTCCCATTTGTTTCCTCCCGCTCATTCCCGTCCTCGTGTAGCTACAGTACACGCAAAACAACCCCCCCGCAATGTCAATTTTGACCGCCGATAGCCATCGACTCCGGCCATCGGAGTGTCTCCGATCAACTCCATCTCGACGAGCATCCTCCGCCGCACCTTCAGACACCGGAGCCGCCCCCTCCGGTGATGTCCTCTGCCGCCGGCGAAGCTATTTGTAACGACCCGTGTTTTTCGACTATTTAAATCTGAATATTTAAATTGGTTTTAAATATTTTATTTGGAATATAAATGGATTTTTATATTTAAATCGCTATTTAAACGAAGTTTAAACGATATATATTTATTTAAATATAAAACGAGCTTGAAAATGGCGTGCAGTTCGTAATTTGGAGTTTTGAACTTCAAATGTATATACAGAGTCCGATATAAGTCGGATTTCTGTGAAACGAGAAACGTTGGAACCGTAGTGACGATAGTTTTCATATAAAAGAAAAAATCTAGATTCCGTGTTATAGATTGTCAGATATGGCCAAATCAAATTTTGAAATAGTCGCTATGGAAAATCGTTATTTAATTTATAGGCCTTTAAAATAGCCGTTTTGCAAACGGACTCAGATTTCGACGAAATCAGTTTCATTAGAACCGTATCGCTAAATTATTGTACGGTGGTGAATTGCGTGGAATACCGATATCGTATGTGACCACGGTAGCTATAAACGCTCGTTCATTTTCTATAGCGTGTATTTAAATAAATAAAAGGTTATTTGAATGTAACTGGAGCATATGATCGAATTAGTCCACGAAACCAGTTCCGTTGAGTTCGTATCGTTGATTAGAGTCAGGATATGTATATAGTTTGTTATTTTTAGAGACCGGGAAATTTGGTGTTCAAAAGGGCATTGCGGTGCGCGTAAAAATAGCCTACCGGAGCAACAGTCTCAGAATGCGACGAAATTAGTGCCGTTGGGTTCGTATCGAAAAGTTATGGTCGATGTTCGCAGTTTCAAGTGGATTTGATTTATCTAGTGACCGTGAAAAAATTAAATGCGTGTTCATTTCCGGTTTCCTAAAGGAAATTTTTTCATACGACCTCGGATTTCGACGAAACTTGTCCCATTGGATCCGGAATACCTTTTTACATTAAGATTAGCCTTTTTATCAGTAGACATAAATCATTTGTGGTGATTTTTAACACGATTTCTCCATGACGAAGTTTCGTATATTATAATATTATTAAAAACTATCCCAACTCATCTTTTACTTTTTCATTTGCTTGCGTCCAGACTTCCTTGCGTCCCAAATTTCCCTTACCTTGCGCTCCAAACTATCTTGGATCCCTCACTGACAACCAATGTAAGCGCCGTGCTGCTCAAGTTTTTGAGAATCCCACCCTATACTGTGTATGCCTAAACCCCACCCAGCTACTCTATATGCTGAGATGCAAACACACCATCACCTACCCCATGCAGCGTACATACCTATACCTTTTCTTCCCAATATATTATTAAACCGTGCCGACAAAGCTACCGAAATAAAGAAATGTTTTCCAGTGCCTTGCTCAGCACATTACCTCAACACCTTGCACGCCACGGTTCCTCCCCAATATAAATACAGTGGCTCGCATCCTTGTTGTTCCTCACCTTCAGTTCTAACGAAAACGCTTCAAACCCAAACTCCATCATAGAAACTGTAAATCCAAACCTCGTCCTTTCTTCTCAGCAAATAAAACTCTCATGCCATCATTTTTAAAAAAAAAAAAAAAAAAAACAACAATGGCACTGGAAGGCTAGGGGGTAGTTGCGGAGGATGGCTGATAAAAGAAATGGGGTGACATGGCTTCAGTGCAAACATGGGGAACGTGGGCTGCTATGGGAGTTTTCATGCACTGGCGATTAGATTTTCATACTAAAAAAAAAAAAAAAAAAAAAAAACCCGAAGGAGGACGAGCTGTAATTAGATGAAAGGTGACGTTGGGGGTAGGACTGCATGGCGAGTCCATGCTGTTGGGTCAACAGTGAAGTACAGCAAGGATATAAAGGAAGAAGGAGCAGGGAAGTTGAGTTGCGTATGGGTCCAATGGGAAGCAGCGAATGATGCAAAGCAAGTTTCATTGAAAGGGTCTTGTTTGAGGACGCGAGAACAAATGAAGCTCTTTCACGTGAGCAGCATTTGATTTGTTTGGAAAAAAAAATAAAAAAGAGAAAGAAAATATATATATATATATATATATATATATATATATATATATATATATATATATAAAGAACGAAGAAGGGGGGCTGGAACCAACGTGAACAAGTGAATTGGGAAGGAGCAACATATGTTGCGATGGGTAGTGTGAACGCAAGTTTGGGGAATGACAGTCACTCGTCGGAAGTTGGGAAAAATATTGGATCCGGTTGCAAAGATGAACTGGAAGAGGCGGAAGTGGGCTTATGCTGATAAGGATTTGCGGTTCATTGGTGAGTGTTGTGTTTAAACGTGCCATACATGACTAACGATGCTTAATTAAGTTTATTCATAGGCCTGACCATGTTGTATTGGTTTAATTATACTTGTATAAGGGGCATTTACACATAACATAGTGCCTGCTTCCTTCAATCATGCCGAAACTGGATGAGTAACATGGCTAATCTTATAGTATAGGTAACCAGTCAAGTTTTAACGTATCTGAACCCTATTATATATATGCAAAATCTAGTTTTGCCTCCTAATCGGGCTTTATTAAATTAAGTGTTAGTCAATGATTTATTTATTAAAATATATTCATTTAAATTGAAACGAATATTATAATATGTTCATGCGTACCCAGAATCAAACCAAATACGGAGCGTGGGACCAGAAATCAACGGGCGTAAGATTTTGGAATTGAAACAGACGAAATTGAACGCAGCTGCAAGCTTGTAAAATGAACCGTTCTGACAACGAATAGAGATCGAGGTGAGTTAAACTCACTCAGTATATTTTTCCCATTTATATTTTATATAAATTGGGTTTTTATTTTGTGTGCTCTGCTTGCTGATGATTGGCTGTTTGCTAGTTAAAATTTATTTGTTCATTTGACTGATGAAATTAAACCGTCGTTTAATTTCGATGAAAAACCAAATCGTTATTTTAACGATTGGTTCCAATGAAGGTAATTTACCTTGTTGGTCACGTTTATAAAATAAACGTGTTTTGTTTGAATTGTTTGATCTGATTAAACTGTTTGGAAAATTGGTTGATGTGAAATGGTTGTTATTTACTATTACATATCAGTTAAATGGAATTAACCGATTTGTTTGGAGATAACTATTTGAATACAGGGAAGGACAGGTTGGAGGGATCCGACCGGATTCCTCAAATATTATATATGTTGATTGTTTGTTTCATATCGTTGATATATGAACTGATAGAACCCCATATGGTCGTGAAACCTGTTTGAGTGTGATGGTTGAACAGATATTTCCCGGGTTGTGTTTAAAATGAACTGACAGTGTTGATTGGGTAATTGGCAGTGAATGACCAAAACCGTGTTGTGTCAAACGTCAGTTTTACCGTTCGGTAAATCGACGTAGTTTAAAGATATAAATTATTTTGTAACTGAACCGAAGTTTTCCAGTTATTTTATTTAAGAAATTAAATAAGCAATTTATAAATAAATATTTTAATCGATTTTATAAAAGGATTAAAGTACAAGTTTCCAAAACGAGATTTGTAAATTTGATTTATAAATGAATGCGAGAGTGTAAATAAGATTTTCCTAAATAAAGGAAATTCAACTAAACACAATTAGAGATGTGTTAACGGTTTAAAATGAAATCTAAGTTAAGTGGAAAAAGGGGGTAAATGGAGTATTTAGAAATGAATTCAAACAGGGGTTCTAAAAGGGTTCTTTAAAACCAAAATCACGGCCTTAAGGGTTAAAGCATTGATTTGGGAAAACGTCGTAATGGAAATAAGGTTTTCAAATATAAAGGAAAATACATACAATTCTGTGATGTTAAATATTGGAAGTGGACATTTGAAATTAAAATCCCAGTCGGAAGGGTTTTTAATTTAAAGTAAGTGTAAGTAGGTTTTATTTGTAAAATACAAAGTAAAAGCTTGTTTTAAGAATACTCGAAGAAACGGTTTATTTAAAACCAAAGGTTATAAAGGGGAAAAGTATTTGAGGTTAAAAGTTGTGTATTTAATGAAGACTTAAATAATTAAAGGGGTGATCTTTAACTTGGATTCCATTAAAAGTGATTTGGTGTTGATAAAATTGAATAAAGTGTTATAAAGGAATGTCTAAACCAGGTTTTCGAACAGATTGGTAAATGGAATAAGTAAGGGGACATAGGGATAATGCTTGAAGTTAAAGTTGTGGTTTAATGGATGTTTACTCAAATAAAGGAATTAATTAAATAGATTATCGAACGAGGATTTCAAAAGTAAGAAACGACTTATGGAAACCAGATTTGAAATAAAAAAGGGAAAATGAGATGTTAATGGTTAAATGGCAAACTGGTATTATTCTGAGATAAGAACGTTGTCGATCAAGGTCTGAGAGGTAAATAAAATACCCCAACTTGAACGACTTCATTTTTATCAAGGAATGATATTGGTTTGGAACGAGTAAAAGATGTTGATATGGGCGTGATATTCCATACGAGAGTTGAACGTTAATGCGAGGTTTGGAATATCAAATGATATTGCAATATTAGTTCAAAGTAAATAAGAATATTTGATTTTTAATTATGTAATTTATCGTTTGATTTATCAAATCAGAAAGGGGAAATTTGATTTATACCATTAAGTATATACGTACATGGGTATCGTGAGTTGCTCGATTATAAGAAAAAGGGAAAAGAGTTTTTAAAAAAATATATCAATACTTTCAAAAGGGAATGGAAAGCGGGGTGTATACTTATATATATGCTCAAAAGTGTTTAAATGATTTTTGTTAAATAAGGATAAATATAATGTTTCAATATATTGGAAGGTTCAAAGGTTAAGCAACCATTTTATCAAATATATTGTAAAAGGCCAAGTCATGCCAAGTACTGAATCAGCAACTCAGTTTATTCACACTAGTGATATTTGATAGTTAAGTCACCAACTATCAAACCTGACCCATACGGTTGTTGGTATGGAAAGACCGGAATCGAATTTATATTCGAAAACCATTCCGACCAACAAATACGTGAAGATATTTGAAGATGGTTGAGATGGAACATTGAAGACCGTGGATCTTCATAAGCGGAGGAACTGCTAAGAATCTCTGGTTTAGCGGCCAGAGATAAACTGTGGTTTTGTCGTGATTGGAATCCACGGGTTGCAAGGACTACTCGCTACCGATCCATGGGGTGATTCCTATATGAGATGCAGTAGGAGAGTGCCTTCGGTTCATCCTGTTCCTGGATGACTTGTATGGACGAATGTCTGACAGAGTATTTCCTTAGAACCACGTACGTTGATTTTTACAAATACACCGAGTTGGTGGCGAAGAGGGGCACTTCTTCAATACCAGAGTATATTTGTGGACGTCAATTAGTGATCTGACGGATCTGACGATGTGGCATTCAAAGTGAATGATGGCCAGATGTTCGAAGAGATGAATTCTTGCCTCAAGCCTCATCAACCGGGTAAGGACAAAAATCGGGCAGGCAGCATGGCTATGTGGGTCGCTCCCATTAGGGTGTATAATCACCTATCTAGAGAAATTCCTTTTGTTTCTTATTCTATCGATTCTGCCCATTCGGGAACGGTGGTTTGAGTCCAACCGTTGGTGATATACATTCGATACACTCAAGGGAAATGAGTGGTCGGTCATGTGAGGGCCGGTTTGCAAGACGTTCTTGTTGAACCCAGTGTATTCGCCTCTAGAGATACACTATCGGCAGGTGGTCCCATACCTTGTCAAGGTCGGAATCCAATCTCCAATAAGCACCTGCGGTTTTGTTTGTATACTATATATGTGGAGCGTGAGATGCAAGCGTTCTACTAGATTCTAGTTACTTGTATTTAGACATTATTATAATATCAGACAAGATATTGGTTTCAAAAAATGTTTTGGGTTATCGTAAGGTAAAAACCGTCCGTGTTTATGTGTGGATTTGGTCTTACGATTATCCTTTTCTTTTGAAGAGATTTTGAACTTTAAAATCTTGTTGGATGATTTACCCTTAATACTGTGCGAGTTTATCTCACTCTGGTTCACCAGACTGACCCGGTGTTTTGTAAATGCTCGGGTTAGCCCGGGGTGTACAGGTTCAGGTTATCGAATGCTATGAAGAGACGAGCTGGAAGAATCCAGACGTATGATATTATATAGCTACTATTCCGCTGTGTTGAATAGGAGGACAGGTTATCATAACTGTCCAGATGTTGATGTACTCTGATATTGTAAGTATTTTTTTTAAAAAGCTCTCAATAAAGTTTTATTTCTATATTATATTTTTGTTCCGCTGCGATGTGAGACTCTGATTCTGTGTTGTGTTTGGTTCCTTTTCTTCTTCTATTCTAATATTTATTTCTTTCTATCTCACCCTCTAATTTCTTTCTAATACTATCCAGTGTTTTCGGTGTTGGAAGGTCGGCATGAGTTACGGTAAAGGTATTTATGTCGATTTTCGAGGCCGAAATCCGCTGGGTCGTTACAGTGGTATCAGAGCTGGTTGCTTAATTGGTACGGATGATAGGGGGTTCTCGCTTCGCGTTCGGTGGCGAACGGGAGACTCTTACCCCTACATCTCCCGACAATGTGGGTTGGTCGAGTCGAGAGGCTGGCCGTAAAAGCAGTTCTGAGGTATCTCTGTAAGCCACGCTGGGAGGTTAGCCCAGTGCTGAGGGAGGAGAGGATGGTTGAAAAGCCTACTCGAATCCCGGGGTCGTTACAGTGGTATCAGAGCTATTGGTTTAGTAATAACCTTGGCTCTGTGGTGTAACTCGATAGAGATTGGGTTAGTAATACCCTAGATCGAGATTGAGTATATATGTATATGAGAGCGTAATTGTAAATTTTATATACAAAGGTTTTGTATTGTGTTGGATGATCGGTTCAAGTGTTGAGAAGCGTTGAACTGACAAATAGATGCAGTACTGTTTTGAAAGGAGGGTAAATGAAATAATTTTACCCAAATTATATTTTATATAGAAAAGAAATAATTTTCTATATTTATTGAGATATTGGTGTATTTGATGTGTTTGTCAATTTGAATGAATTCAAATTTGATTAAGAATTTGAACTGAAACTTAACCTGGTTAAGTGTGATTAAATTAAGAATGATAATGAAATGTAATAAAGCAGATTTGGAAATTGGAAATTAAATGAATAAACAATAATCAAAAGAAAATCAATCAGACATAAATCGATTGATGTTCAAATATGAGAAACCAAAATGAAATATTGATATTGAATGTGAATTCAGTTAATTTGACTGATTGCCGTGCATTGGTTGTTGTTTGTGATTGTTGTTATTGGATGATAGTTATTTGAATGGAAATAATCAACAAATGTAATGGAGCTAAATGATTTATAAACCAAAGAATAAATTTCCGGTATAATTAAACTGGAATAGAACCGCATAAGAATTAAAATTTATGATTTAACCCGGTATTTGATAATGAATTGATGCTGTGTGTTTGACTTTGCAATTGGTGTAGTTGTACCAGTTGATTAGTGAATATTATCTCAGGATTTCATATATTTGTTACTGGTATGTGAATTAAGTTGAGTACAGGTGCCAGATGGCTTTTGAGGATCATATATTCGTTGAGTAAATCGCGCATACGTTGAGCAAATATGCTAAATAGCGCTCGCAAAAAGGTACGACTACGCGAAAATATAAAATTTTGAATTTTAGGGTTTTGATTTTTTTGTTTTCCGACCGTTGGTCGATGTATATATATTTGTTCCTGCGATATCGCAGATGTCACTCCATGCAGGGGAGACTCTGCCGAATTTTCCCGAGAATTTAATGGGTTAGAATTTTTTTCAATATTTTTGAAAGTATTTATTTACGATAACGAATCGGTTTTCGATAAATTGGATTTGGAAATTAATGGAATTTGTAGCACTTTTCTTACCTTAGCAATTTCGAGGACGAAATTATTTTAAGGGGGAAAGAATGTAACGACCCGTGTTTTTCGACTATTTAAATCTGAATATTTAAATTGGTTTTAAATATTTTATTTGGAATATAAATGGATTTTTATATTTAAATCGCTATTTAAACGAAGTTTAAACGATATATATTTATTTAAATATAAAACGAGCTTGAAAATGGCGTGCAGTTCGTAATTTGGAGTTTTGAACTTCAAATGGATATACAGAGTCCGATATAAGTCGGATTTCTGTGAAACGAGAAACGTTGGAACCGTAGTGACGATAGTTTTCATATAAAAGAAAAAATCTAGATTCCGTGTTATAGATTGTCAGATATGGCCAAATCAAATTTTGAAATAGTCGCTATGGAAAATCGTTATTTAATTTATAGGCCTTTAAAATAGCCGTTTTGCAAACGGACTCAGATTTCGACGAAATCAGTTTCATTAGAACCGTATCGCTAAATTATTGTACGGTGGTGAATTGCGTGGAAAACCGATATCGTATGTGACCACGGTAGCTATAAACGCTCGTTCATTTTCTATAGCGTGTATTTAAATAAATAAAAGGTTATTTGAATGTAACTGGAGCAGATGATCGAATTAGTCCACGAAACCAGTTCCGTTGAGTTCGTATCGTTGATTAGAGTCAGGATATGTATATAGTTTGTTATTTTTAGAGACCGGGAAATTTGGTGTTCAAAAGGGCATTGCGGTGCGCGTAAAAATAGCCTACCGGAGCAACAGTCTCAGAATGCGACGAAATTAGTGCCGTTGGGTTCGTATCGAAAAGTTATGGTCGATGTTCGCAGTTTCAAGTGGATTTGATTTATCTGGTGACCGTGAAAAAATTAAATGCGTGTTCATTTCCGGTTTCATAAAGGAAATTTTTTCATACGACCTCGGATTTCGACGAAACTTGTCCCATTGGATCCGGAATACCTTTTTACATTAAGATTAGCCTTTTTATCAGTAGACATAAATCATTTGTGGTGGTTTTTAACACGATTTCTCCATGACGAAGTTTCGTATATTATAATATTATTAAAAACTATCCCAACTCTTCTTTTACTTTTTCATTTGCTTGCGTCCAGACTTCCTTGCGTCCCAAATTTCCCTTACCTTGCGCTCCAAACTATCTTGGATCCCTCACTGACAACCAATGTAAGCGCCGTGCTGCTCAAGTTTTTGAGAATCCCACCCTATACTGTGTATGCCTAAACCCCACCCAGCTACTCTATATGCTGAGATGCAAACACACCATCACCTACCCCATGCAGCGTACATACCTATACCTTTTCTTCCCAATATATTATTAAACCGTGCCGACAAAGCTACCGAAATAAAGAAATGTTTTCCAGTGCCTTGCTCAGCACACTACCTAAACACCTTGCACGCCACGGTTCCTCCCCAATATAAATACAGTGGCTCGCATCCTTGTTGTTCCTCACCTTCAGTTCTAACGAAAACGCTTCAAACCCAAACTCCATCATAGAAACTGTAAATCCACACCTCGTCCTTTCTTCTCAGCAAATAAAACTCTCATGCCATCATTTAAAAAAAAAAAAAAAAAAAAACAACAATGGCACTGGAAGGCTAGGGGGTAGTTGCGGAGGATGGCTGATAAAAGAAATGGGGTGACATGGCTTCAGTGCAAACATGGGGAACGTGGGCTGCTATGGGAGTTTTCATGCACTGGCGATTAGATTTTCATACTAAAAAAAAAAAAAAAAAAAAACCCGAAGGAGGACGAGCTGTAATTAGATGGAAGGTGACGTTGGGGGTAGGACTGCATGGCGAGTCCATGCTGTTGGGTCAACAGTGAAGTACAGCAAGGATATAAAGGAAGAAGGAGCAGGGAAGTTGAGTTGTGTATGGGTCCAATGGGAAGCAGCGAATGATGCAAAGCAAGTTTCATTGAAAGGGTCTTGTTTGAGGACGCGAGAACAAATGAAGCTCTTTCACGTGAGCAGCATTTGATTTGTTTGGAAAAAAAAAGAAAAGAGAAAGAAAATATATATATATATATATATATATATATATATATATATATATATATATATATATATATATATATATATATATATAAAGAACGAAGAAGGGGGGGGGCTGGAACCAACGTGAACAAGTGAATTGGGAAGGAGCAACATATGTTGCGATGGGTAGTGTGAACGCAAGTTTGGGGAATGACAGTCACTCGTCGGAAGTTGGGAAAAATATTGGATCCGGTTGCAAAGATGAACTGGAAGAGGCGGAAGTGGGCTTATGCTGATAAGGATTTGCGGTTCATTGGTGAGTGTTGTGTTTAAACGTGCCATACATGACTAACGATGCTTAATTAAGTTTATTCATAGGCCTGACCATGTTGTATTGGTTTAATTATACTTGTATAAGGGGCATTTACACATAACATAGTGCCTGCTTCCTTCAATCATGCCGAAACTGGATGAGTAACATGGCTAATCTTATAGTATAGGTAACCAGTCAAGTTTTAACGTATCTGAACCCTATTATATATATGCAAAATCTAGTTTTGCCTCCTAATCGGGCTTTATTAAATTAAGTGTTAGTCAATGATTTATTTATTAAAATATATTCATTTAAATTGAAACGAATATTATAATATGTTCATGCGTACCCAGAATCAAACCAAATACGGAGCGTGGGACCAGAAATCAACGGGCGTAAGATTTTGGAATTGAAACAGACGAAATTGAACGCAGCTGCAAGCTTGTAAAATGAACCGTTCTGACAACGAATAGAGATCGAGGTGAGTTAAACTCACTCAGTATATTTTTCCCATTTATATTTTATATAAATTGGGTTTTTATTTTGTGTGCTCTGCTTGCTGATGATTGGCTGTTTGCTAGTTAAAATTTATTTGTTCATTTGACTGATGAAATTAAACCGTCGTTTAATTTCGATGAAAAACCAAATCGTTATTTTAACGATTGGTTCCAATGAAGGTAATTTACCTTGTTGGTCACGTTTATAAAATAAACGTGTTTTGTTTGAATTGTTTGATCTGATTAAACTGTTTGGAAAATTGGTTGATGTGAAATGGTTGTTATTTACTATTACATATCAGTTAAATGGAATTAACCGATTTGTTTGGAGATAACTATTTGAATACAGGGAAGGACAGGTTGGAGGGATCCGACCGGATTCCTCAAATATTATATATGTTGATTGTTTGTTTCATATCGTTGATATATGAACTGATAGAACCCCATATGGTCGTGAAACCTGTTTGAGTGTGATGGTTGAACAGATATTTCCCGGGTTGTGTTTAAAATGAACTGACAGTGTTGATTGGGTAATTGGCAGTGAATGACCATAACCGTGTTGTGTCAAACGTCGGTTTTACCGTTCGGTAAATCGACGTAGTTTAAAGATATAAATTATTTTGTAACTGAACCGAAGTTTTCCAGTTATTTTATTTAAGAAATTAAATAAGCAATTTATAAATAAATATTTTAATCGATTTTATAAAAGGATTAAAGTACAAGTTTCCAAAACGAGATTTGTAAATTTGATTTATAAATGAATGCGAGAGTGTAAATAAGATTTTCCTAAATAAAGGAAATTCAACTAAACACAATTAGAGATGTGTTAACGGTTTAAAATGAAATCTAAGTTAAGTGGAAAAAGGGGGTAAATGGAGTATTTAGAAATGAATTCAAACAGGGGTTCTAAAAGGGTTCTTTAAAACCAAAATCACGGCCTTAAGGGTTAAAGCATTGATTTGGGAAAACGTCGTAATGGAAATAAGGTTTTCAAATATAAAGGAAAATACATACAATTCTGTGATGTTAAATATTGGAAGTGGACATTTGAAATTAAAATCCCGGTCGGAAGGGTTTTTAATTTAAAGTAAGTGTAAGTAGGTTTTATTTGTAAAATACAAAGTAAAAGCTTGTTTTAAGAATACTCGAAGAAACGGTTTATTTAAAACCAAAGGTTATAAAGGGGAAAAGTATTTGAGGTTAAAAGTTGTGTATTTAATGAAGGCTTAAATAATTAAAGGGGTGATCTTTAACTTGGATTCCATTAGAAGTGATTTGGTGTTGATAAAATTGAATAAAGTGTTATAAAGGAATGTCTAAACCAGGTTTTCGAACAGATTGGTAAATGGAATAAGTAAGGGGACATAGGGATAATGCTTGAAGTTAAAGTTGTGGTTTAATGGATGTTTACTCAAATAAAGGAATTAATTAAATAGATTATCGAACGAGGATTTCAAAAGTAAGAAACGACTTATGGAAACCAGATTTGAAATAAAAAGGGGAAAATGAGATGTTAATGGTTAAATGGCAAACTGGTATTATTCTGAGATAAGAACGTTGTCGATCAAGGTCTGAGAGGTAAATAAAATACCCCAACTTGAACGACTTCATTTTTATCAAGGAATGATATTGGTTTGGAACGAGTAAAAGATGTTGATATGGGCGTGATATTCCATACGAGAGTTGAACGTTAATGCGAGGTTTGGAATATCAAATGATATTGCAATATTAGTTCAAAGTAAATAAGAATATTTGATTTTTAATTATGTAATTTATCGTTTGATTTATCAAATCAGAAAGGGGAAATTTGATTTATACCATTAAGTATATACGTACATGGGTATCGTGAGTTGCTCGATTATAAGAAAAAGGGAAAAGAGTTTTTAAAGAAATATATCAATACTTTCAAAAGGGAATGGAAAGCGGGGTGTATACTTATATATATGCTCAAAAGTGTTTAAATGATTTTTGTTAAATAAGGATAAATATAATGTTTCAATATATTGGAAGGTTCAAAGGTTAAGCAACCATTTTATCAAATATATTGTAAAAGGCCAAGTCATGCCAAGTACTGAATCAGCAACTCAGTTTATTCACACTAGTGATATTTGATAGTTAAGTCACCAACTATCAAACCTGACCCATACGGTTGTTGGTATGGAAAGACCGGAATCGAATTTATATTCGAAAACCATTCCGACCAACAAATACGTGAAGATATTTGAAGATGGTTGAGATGGAACATTGAAGACCGTGGATCTTCATAAGCGGAGGAACTGCTAAGAATCTCTGGTTTAGCGGCCAGAGATAAACTGTGGTTTTGTCGTGATTGGAATCCACGGGTTGCAAGGACTACTCGCTACCGATCCATGGGGTGATTCCTATATGAGATGCAGTAGGAGAGTGCCTTCGGTTCATCCTGTTCCTGGATGACTTGTATGGACGAATGTCTGACAGAGTATTTCCTTAGAACCACGTACGTTGATTTTTACAAATACACCGAGTTGGTGGCGAAGAGGGGCACTTCTTCAATACCAGAGTATATTTGTGGACGTCAATTAGTGATCTGACGGATCTGACGATGTGGCATTCAAAGTGAATGATGGCCAGATGTTCGAAGAGATGAATTCTTGCCTCAAGCCTCATCAACCGGGTAAGGACAAAAATCGGGCAGGCAGCATGGCTATGTGGGTCGCTCCCATTAGGGTGTATAATCACCTATCTAGAGAAATTCCTTTTGTTTCTTATTCTATCGATTCTGCCCATTCGGGAACGGTGGTTTGAGTCCAACCGTTGGTGATATACATTCGATACACTCAAGCGAAATGAGTGGTCGGTCATGTGAGGGCCGGTTTGCAAGACGTTCTTGTTGAACCCAGTGTATTCGCCTCTAGAGATACACTATCGGCAGGTGGTCCTATACCTTGTCAAGGTCGGAATCCAATCTCCAATAAGCACCTGCGGTTTTGTTTGTATACTATATATGTGGAGCGTGAGATGCAAGCGTTCTACTAGATTCTAGTTACTTGTATTTAGACATTATTATAATATCAGACAAGATATTGGTTTCAAAAAATGTTTTGGGTTATCGTAAGGTAAAAACCGTCCGTGTTTATGTGTGGATTTGGTCTTACGATTATCCTTTTCTTTTGAAGAGATTTTGAACTTTAAAATCTTGTTGGATGATTTACCCTTAATACTGTGCGAGTTTATCTCACTCTGGTTCACCAGACTGACCCGGTGTTTTGTAAATGCTCGGGTTAGCCCGGGGTGTACAGGTTCAGGTTATCGAATGCTATGAAGAGACGAGCTGGAAGAATCCAGACGTATGATATTATATAGCTACTATTCCGCTGTGTTGAATAGGAGGACAGGTTATCATAACTGTCCAGATGTTGATGTACTCTGATATTGTAAGTATTTTTTTTAAAAAGCTCTCAATAAAGTTTTATTTCTATATTATATTTTTGTTCCGCTGCGATGTGAGACTCTGATTCTGTGTTGTGTTTGGTTCCTCTTCTTCTTCTTCTATTCTAATATTTCTTTCTTTCTATCTCACCCTCTAATTTCTTTCTAATACTATCCAGTGTTTTCGGTGTTGGAAGGTCGGCATGAGTTACGGTAAAGGTATTTATGTCGATTTTCGAGGCCGAAATCCGCTGGGTCGTTACACTATTAACGCAAGTGATTTCAGCATTTGAAACCCAAATTCCCGATCATATACTTGACTATAAATCGAACGGGTACCCACGTTGAACTCGTATCGTCATCCTCTTCGAAACCCATGTCTCCAATTCGTCAATTTGGCTCTAGATCAAAAACGCCCAAATTTGCATGCAAAAATTTCGAAAATCCATGGCTTTGACCGCGATTTCTGGCAAATCTACTCACTGCATGTCGAAACTGATTATAGATCTGGATTCTACTCGACGAGAGCTTCGAATCGGTATATAATATGATGTGGTTTGGAAAGATTTTATTTTTGAGTTGATATTTTGTTTTTTTTATAGGGTTTTAAAATTTGATTTCAGCCATTAAAGAATAAAGCTTGGAGGTGGAAATGAAGGTACCAAGGTAAATGGGCTGATATAATGTTAAGTGGGCCAATATATATATATATAAATATATGGTCCAAACTGATTAACACATACACAGTTATCGCCTATCTGATTTTAACGTACATTTCACATTACCGGGCCCACATGCTGACCCCGAAAAATCCGGAAAAATTATTTTTGGTTATGATTTGACGATACGGTTCCAACGAAACTAATTTCGTTGAATTTCGAGACCGTGGGAAAAATGGCCTTTTTCGGGTCGATCCAATTTAACTGTCAACTGGTAAAACGCGTTTTCACTCTACGATGATTCATTTCCCACTTCCTCTCGTACGGCCAAACGGTGAGTCGGATTGTAACGCAAATTGAAATTCTATCATAATTCACCGTTCCGGTTCTGATGGCGCCAGTTTCGTCGAATTCCGAGATAGTCGTCAAAACAGTTAAATTCCACAGTTAATTAAATAAATAAAATAATTAATTATTCAATTAACTGTTTAAATTCAAATTTAAATATTTATAAATTCAAATTTAAACTAAATTATAACTTAAATGAATTCTATAAATTTACTTCATAAATTTTAAGTTCCACATTTGGTTATTTTCAAATTTAAAATTTGAATTTCAAATTAAATTTAAACAACTTAAATTCCATTGTTTTAACAATTCAAAATTGAATTCCTTTTTAACTTAAATATTTCTAAATTCCATTTGGATCAATTTACAACTTAAATAAAGTTTATGAATCGATTTCACAAATTCTAAGATTAACTCATTTATTTATTTTAAACCTAAATTAAAATATACAGAAAATATTGGGATGTTACATTCTCCCCCACTTAAAAGCTTTTCGTCCTCGAAAAGAGAACGAGATAAGATATTGAACAAGTCATACTCCCAAATCCATACTTATAAAATAGTATTTGTAAAATAAGTTGTATAGTTGTAAAAATATCATAAATTTTTCTAACTCCCGAAATCACGGAAAATTTCGGCAGCATCTCCTTTATACGGAGAACCCCGGGGAAAAATCCCGATACGTATATCAACCCAAACATACATCTCATCATCGATGAGGAATCCCTGAACCAGGGGAAACACAAAACAAAACCATCAACACGACACATATTCAAATACGTACCTTTTCAGCGTTTATATGCAATTTCATTTATCTTAGCATTTTAGTTTTTTAAGCGCAAGCGAGCTCCGAGCGTAACACCATCTCTTGCACCTACTAAAACACTCAAATATATACAAGAATCAAACATACAACAATACATAGCAAATATGTAAAGCTTATACAACATACACAAAACGATTCAACCATAAACCATGATTTTTATAACAGGCCAGCGAAGAAATCATCCATTATCACACCTTTAAATTTGGAATTTGAATGACGCACCCTAGGCAAAATTTGTAGTATTAGTTTCAGGCTTTCCGAATTGTCCGGATTCGTCGAATTCGGATAATCCGTTTGAAAGTTATGATTGTTTTGGTGAAGGCGAACGCTTCAGCCTGAACACCAAAAATACAGACCTGAAATGTTCTATCCAGTTTTTAGCCCTCTAAGCATCAGAATTTGACTCATCATATTAAGAGAAAGTTTTAGTTTACATTCTGGCCTTTCCGAATTGTACTTGCACATCAAAATCCGATACTCGGTTAGAGAGTTATGGTCAAAACAATATCGATATTCAGTTCAGATTTTTATTTTCTACGCATACGACTTCGACTAAATCTTAAATTTCAATATGTAGGCTTGAAAATTCTGATGAGGCTCTATTCATGACAATTCTAGTTCAGATTCTAAGGTTTCTGAAAAATCCAGAATCGCCCGATTCTGATCATCCATACAAAAGTTATGCTCATTTTGTTTCAGCTTATTGAATACTTCAAATTTACGCATCAACATTGACTCATTTATTTTGGAACTTCCAACTTTCGGATTCTAAATTTTCTAATTTTAAGTCTTCATCATTCCAAAACTAGTTGTCACTTCTTTATTCAAGAAATGAATTCATATTCATTTGCTTATTCAATCTCGATATATTTCTATTCGCTTCATTTTCAAGCATTCAATTTCAAACAACATTGAATTCTTTTTAATGTTTCCAACCAACTCGATTTAAATAAAACATAATTTCATAAATATAAATTAAGTTGCCACTTCATTTCTTATTCAAAGTTACTTTATCTTTTGCATTGAATAATATCTTGTTTACCCACATTAGCTTAACCATTCACTTGAACTAGTTCGGATTCATTTATTCTGAACTAGTTCAAGTTCATTCACATTCACTCCTTTCACTTATGTCTGCATCTCACTATTCTTATGTTGGTACTTCCTTCATATATTTACCACTCTCTTCTTTACCTATCTAAATTTAATCTTCTTAGTTCAAAGTCCTTCCGATATTCTAATTTAACAAATTAGACTTGGTTTACATTTTTATCACCTTATCTCATATTCTGAACCTCAAGTTTATTTCAGTTGCTCCCTCATTTGGGTTAACTTCGAATCTATATAACGGGTTAAGGTTCGTCATGGTTTTATATAAACCATTTTTATTTCATCCCGTTTATTAACTCTACTTGACTCGCCTACTCATCACTTACTAATATGAGTCAAATTTTTCTTATATAACCAAAGTTCTGTATTGGTTCTAGACTGACTTATTAAAATTTTCCAAGTCGATTTCATTTTATTGAATCCATCAACTCGAACTACGATTTTCCCAAATTCTGATTTAGAATTCATTAACTGTTATTACTCCGTATAAGCCAATTTTATATTTGCACCATATTATTCATGTTTGGCACTTCGATTCAAATCTTAATCATTTTCTCTCATCCATTACTTTTCTTTTTATTTCAAGTAGATCCATAATTTTAGTTAAATCAATGTTGTTCATGATTTTAAATTTAGACTTAGTCTCCAATCATCATTACTCACTTCCTTAAGTTAAACCTTTTATAAGATTTCCATTTCTAAACTTATATATTAATAAAGTATATATGAATATATAAATTCCATAGCGCTATTTCTAAATTTTAATTTAGTCATAACTTATCATTTATAAAGTAAAAACTAAATTTCTTACATTCATCGGAAAGATATGATCATTTCGATCCTAACGTTTCTTGTTTTATCCAATTCTGACTTATATTGAATTTTATATATTTTCCCAAAGTTAAAGATCGAATTTCAAAACTACCGCGCCGTTTCAGGCTCGTATTATATAAATTTATAAATTTTGAACTCAAGTTTCGTTTTAATAAATTTATAGTTATCACTAGTTAAAGTAAACTAAACGCTTGTTCCCGGTTTTGTAAATCAAGTTCAAAATGACAAACATATATACTTATATTATTTTATAAACCATACTATATGAAATTTCAAATCCGAACTTTTAATTTGAGCAAGAAATTTAAATTCTGGGTTTACATTTAAATTCAACTTTAAATATCATAAACTAACACCTTTATATAAATTTTTTACAACTATGGGTTAAATCCAAAATTCTTTGTCAAAACAAAATATAATAATCATTGAGTGGTCTCTCCCCCACTTAAACTTTTCAAAATAAACATTGATAATGCGTGCACTCATTACCAAGACTATTCTAAGGTCCAAGGAGGAATTACACTCATTTCGGTAAAATTCTTTTGAAAACTATTCCTCAAAACTATTTCTATAATATGATACTATTTTAAGACTTTGGCGAGACTATTTCGAAAGCACCCAGGATCAAGTTTCAAGTTCCTTTCCATTTTATTGCAAATTGTCTTGCAGCCAATTTGATTTAAAGGTATCCTTTTATTTCAAATACTTTCTAACCATTTAATTCCTTTATTAGATTTATTATTGAATCGATCATAATAGATAATAACTTAATATTATTACCTACTAAAGACCGAATGTTTATACACTTAAAACTAATAATAGTATATATAATATATATAAAATATAATCGAAAACCATATTATGTCAATTCATTCTATTCGATTATTTAGGAATTCCTACCGATTCTATGGCGTCCCATATATCGACCAGAATCCATAAATACTCAACAGAACGAGCCAACACAATGTAAAACCATTTTATATAAAAATGCAAGTACGCTCTCTTATATCACTCAAACTCATTCTAGGGCATTTCTAACCCCATCTCTAATGAGTTAATTCCCAACAGAGCCAAGGTTATCGCGAACCATCGCTCTGATACCAAATGTAACGACCCAAATTTTTGACCGTTCAAATCGACAATAAACCACACATGTCGACCTAAACAAATCACAAATGCAGGTAGTTATTGGGAAAAAGAAGAAAAAGAAAGAAAGAAGGGAAAAACCAAATCACAGAATCTCACAGCGGAAGGACAACATATAATAAATAAATAGCAGTTAAAGCAGTTGAAATGTACACATTGGTTATAACATTCAAATGAATATCAGAGTTACACATATACAGATGTACATAATAAGCAGCGAAAATAAATGCAGTGGTTAAACCATACTCATAATAGATATATACGTCAAACTTCGTCTTCGTCCTGCAAGGCAAGGAAATCTTCGCTAACTGCAACATCTGCTGACCCGAGCATATTGCATAAAAGAAAACACAACAAACACTCGGATCAGCACTAAATCATCTCATATTAGTCAAATTAAAATACGAAATAACATCAGTATCATGGGTGCAGTAACTCAAGAGATGTTACGGGATTTTTCCATCTCTCAAGGATCCGTTCAACTAATACATACATAGTATAATACGCTATTATGATAATGTCTACTCAGTAAAGTATAAATACTGAAAATAGCGTAAGCGGGATTACCATATTACCCTTACGTGGTTTATAGGCATCAACGGTCTATACAGTACCGTAAATTCACCGTACTGGTGTTATCAGAGGGCACTCCATAGAAAGCAATGCTAAATCAAAATCGTAGGGGGATCGATAAGGATAAATATGACAAGGCACTCGAGGCAATGCCCAGGGTAGGATTCTACCAATTGCACTCCCGGACCGGTGGTAACGCATAGCAGCCACTACCGCCCACCTCGGAACACACTCCCAAAGTCATAAATGGGCCCAAATCATCATCATCGTCACAAATCATAGGAATAGTATCGAAGAAGTGTGTCCGATCAAAGGTGCTAACCTCAATTAGTCACGGTATAGCTCCTGTTTTAGTCATTTCAATTCTGACCCGAAGGTCAGGGCTATTTCGTCATCGTGCATCTTCCTCGATTCAATAAATCGCCTCCAAGTCATCATACTCATTCTAGATACGTCATAACGTTCACAGTTGTCAAAGTGGTATCGACACTGACAGAGAGTATGCCTTATGCCGACTCCGGTCTCTTTAACAACCAACGCTTACATCTTTTCACATCGGTTGGTTCTTTTACATTTCAAAGGTTCACTTTTCTATCAAAATATCATCTTCTGTTTCGAACCCAATTTATATTCAACGAATAAAATTTTCATATCAACATATCAAAATCATACCCAACCGATTATATTCTAAAACTAGAAAATATCCCATACAATTATATTATAATCGTATAATATTTCCAAAACGACATATTCAAATAGAATATAATTTACCTCAAAGGTTTCCAATTATCACGGATTCTTATCTCAACTCCATTTGAACCAGTGGTTCAAACTCAAGCATTTCCATTCGGAAGAAATTTAAAATTTGGGAAAAATACTCGTAAACTAAATGTTTATATATTATTATTATTATTATTATTATTATTTTTATAAAATAAATATATAGATATACATATAGAATATAATAATTAAGATAAATTAGTAATTTAAATATTATATATATATACTTAAAATAAGATTTACTAGAAACTTTTGAAAAATGAATTATAAGGAAATTATTTAAATACAATAGTATCTAGTAAGGGTAATTGATAGTTTTAAAGCTAGAATAATTATTTAGAATCAATGCATAAATATTTAAAATAAATTTCTCAAATCAAAACCTTTCTTCCTTCCAAATTTCAAATACTTGAATTTATCCTCCGATCTCAACGGAGTTCATTTAATTCCCTATCTCGTTTCAACCTCGTTCAAAACAACTACTTGATTTCAAGAGTTCCGAGATATATATATATATTCCAACTGAGTTAAAACAACTCAGATACCCTTGATTTCTAAATTCCCCAAAATTTGATTTCCATAAGAAATTTTTCTTACTTCTAATCCAACTCTTATTTTTGAAAGTTTCAATTCATATTCAAACCCCAATTTAGATATTTCTATTTTGGTTTGGAAAAATTCCTTCAACCCTTTAATCATCATCCCAGTTCAGAATCTTTAAAGAATTTATAAATCGAGTATCGACACATTCTTTTAAATGGAATTCTATCAAATAAAATTTCAAATATTAAATCATTTAACCAACCGATGTCTGTATATAATTATCTATCCAATGGCCAAGTGGTTTAATATTAAATTTCTCGATATTTCAGGGATGGATCTATCATTTCAATCCAAATCAGGGTCACAGAGATTTATCATTTCACTCTGTGTTCTTAATTCATTTTTATCGATAAATCCCGGGTTCATTAGATGCCCGCAACATCAAGGGTACAAATGAGATTTATCGTCAAAACCAACATGCAATACGATATACTGAATATGGGCATAAGCAGTGTCAATATCAACAGTAATAAAATCCAACCAAACATCCATCACATCATTTCATTCAACTGATCAGCATTAACTGTTCCAGGATTAACAAGGGTTCGAATTTCAACTAGAGATTTAAATTAAATTAAATAACTAATCATTTACTTAGATTGCATGTTAACACACTTGCATGTCAAATTTAAACAACACATCAACAATCCAATGCAACCATGCAACCAAACTTATTTCATAATTTAATTCAATAAATATGGGAATAATTTAGTATTTCGTGAGTGAGAAAACCACTCACCTTTGAGTCTTCTGTTGATCGTACATCCAACTGAAGACCAAAATTTCACAGTCTCTAAACGCAGCCAGGTTAGTGCCAAAACGTCCGCAACTCCGCCACGATCCCAACGCAACAAACCGCGTCCAATTTCGAGTTCATATGTAAGAGTTATCAGTGATTTAGTGTACGGATTTTAAAATATATAAAAATATAAAAATGGAACCCTCACCCACTCAGCTCCTGCCACGTCAGCATCCTCCCATTTGTTTCCTCCCGCTCATTCCCGTCCTCGTGTAGCTACAGTACACGCAAAACAACCCCCCCGCAACGTCAATTTTGACCGCCGATAGCCATCGACTCCGGCCATCGGAGGGTCTCCGATCAACTCCATCTCGACGAGCATCCTCCGCCGCACCTTCAGACACCGGAGCCGCCCCCTCCGGTGATGTCCTCTGCCGCCGGCGAAGCTATTAACGCAAGTGATTTCAGCATTTGAAACCCAAATTCCCGATCATATACTTGACTATAAATCGAACGGGTACCCACGTTGAACTCGTATCGTCATCCTCTTCGAAACCCATGTCTCCAATTCGTCAATTTGGCTCTAGATCAAAAACGCCCAAATTTGCATGCAAAAATTTCGAAAATCCAGGGCTTTGACCGCGATTTCTGGCAAATCTACTCACTACATGTCGAAACTGATTATAGATCTGGATTCTACTCGACGAGAGCTTCAAATCGGTATATAATATGATGTGGTTTGGAAAGATTTTATTTTTGAGTTGATATTTTGTTTTTTTTTCTAGGGTTTTAAAATTTGATTTCATCCATTAAAGAATAAAGCTTGGAGGTGGAAATGAAGGTACCAAGGTAAATGGGCTGATATAATGTTAAGTGGGCCAATATATATATAAATATATGGTCCAACCTGATTAACACATACACAGTTATCGCCTATCTGATTTTAACGTACATTTCACATTACCGGGCCCACATGCTGACCCAGAAAAATCCGGAAAAATTATTTTTGGCTATGATTTGACGATACGGTTCCAACGAAACTAATTTCGTTGAATTTCGAGACCGTGGGAAAAATGGCCTTTTCAGGTCGATCCAATTTAACTGTCAACTGGTAAAACGCGTTTTCACTCTACGATGATTCATTTCCCACTTCCTCTCGTACGGCCAAACGGTGAGTCGGATTGTAACGCAAATTGAAATTCTATCATAATTCACCGTTCCGGTTCTGATGGCGCCAGTTTCGTCGAATTCCGAGACAGTCGTCAAAACAGTTAAATTCCACAGTTAATTAAATAAATAAAATAATTAATTATTCAATTAACTGTTTAAATTCAAATTTAAATATTTATAAATTCAAATTTAAACTAAATTATAACTTAAATGAATTCTATAAATTTACTTCATAAATTTTAAGTTCCACATTTGGTTATTTTCAAATTTAAAATTTGAATTTCAAATTAAATTTAAACAACTTAAATTCCATTGTTTTAACAATTCAAATTTGAATTCCTTTTTAACTTAAATATTTCTAAATTCCATTTGGATCAATTTACAACTTAAATAAAGTTTATGAATCGATTTCACAAATTCTAAGATTAACTCATTTATTTATTTTAAACCTAAATTAAAATATACAGAAAATATTGGGATGTTACAGCAACAACCGTTTCTAGAATCAAATCCCTGCACTCTAATTCTCGATCCGCGCTCTGTAAGTTCTAGTTACTTTGAGATTTAAACTTGTTAAATTTAATGTGGGCATGGAATGAAATGAAATTGGACCTAAGCTTGATTATCTATTTAGATCTGCTCTTGTCTCTTCTTGAATCTATGATTTTGGGTTATTTCTTATCAATTGAATCAAGCCTATTCATGTTGTTGGACCTAGTTTATTATTCAAACGCTAGATTGTAACATAAATTCTTGGATCTCGACTATTGAGAATATTGTCTACGACGTTGAAACCATTGTTAATGACATAAGACTATGACTATGCCTATGACTGTAGACATAAGATTTTGCCTATGCCTATGACTATGACTGTGAACATAAGACTATACCTATGCCTATGATAGTGAACATAAGGCTATTGCCTATGACTAGGACAAGGACAATTTTGGATAATCACCTATGACTCTTGACTATGAGAATTATTACCTATGATTATGAACATAAGGCTATTATCTATGACCATGACTTTGAAACTATTACTGTTAATTGCCTATGACTATTTGCCTAGAACTATTTCTGATAATTATCCATGACTATTGTGATTAAGCGCTTATGATTCACAACTATGAGATTTTTACCTATGACCAGGACTATGACTACTGGGGTTAATTGCCTAAGACTGTTATAGTTGATTGTTCATGCCCATAACACTATAGTTGAAAACCATGTTGTACACCGAATTGGCATTTTGTTGGATCGTATACCTAGGGTGTGACTTGCTAAGTTTATTTGCAATTATGTACACCAAAACCACTGGATCCATTATCCTTGTATTTGGCTTGCTTTTGCATGCCTATTCTTTTATGTCAGCGTTTATCATGACCATCGCCTTATCTTGCTAGATTTGAAATCCTATATGTCAGTGATGTTGTAACCAATTATCTCAAGTTATATCATACTAGTCTTGTAACCCCTTTTATCGCTTTATACTAGTCCCTTTTGCCTATCATAGTTTTGATGCTATTCCCTCTATTTCGAGATTTGGATTTATTTGTAGTATAGATCGATTCAAGTTCACGTGCGATGGGAATACAATTTGGGTAGACTAGGCAAAACTTGAATTGGTTATGAACATGAATTATGAACTTGATAATAGGCAAAACTTGAAACATGAACATTGTTATAACTTGAATCTAGATGTGGGCATGAAACTTATCCTTGAAACTTGACACGAACTCGACATGAAACTTGAACATGGATATGACATTAGAATAAACATGAAAATGGCCAACTCGAGGTTGGGTTGAGTTTGCAGTGTAAATCTGCCCGGAACTGCCGGGCAAATCTAGTTACTGCAAACAGTAGGATCCAATGTGGGTAGTTGGTCATATCGCGCTTGAAACCCGAGGTTAGACTGATTTGTGGCGTAAATCTGCCCGAAACCGCCCAACATATCCAGTGATCACAACAACAGGTCTGATGTGAGAGGTTGGGGTGCATTAATTAATAAATGCCACATGATAGGGTTAAGTCATGTACCACTTGAATATACTTAAGCAATTTAGCACGATGATTTGGTAGGGTTAAGTCATGAACCGCTTGAATATACTTAACCAATTTAACTTGATGACTTGATAGGGTTAAGTCATGAACCGCTTGAATATACTTAACCAATTTAACACGATGATTTGATAGGGTTAAGTCATGAACCGCTTGAATATACTTAACCAACTTGATACATAATTCGTAGGGCTAAGTTATGAACTTGAACGATAACACTTAGCCAATTTGACATGACACGTAGGCGGGTTAAGTCACGAACTTGAATGACAACACTTAACCAACTTGACATGCTAGACTAATGGGGTTAAGTCTCAAATTTAAATGACATCACTTAACCTACTGGACGGAAACCCTAGTTGCGCGGTCCTTTTCAGCAGTAACCCACTAGATGTATCATGGTACCCTGGAACTAGGCAGGGTGGGGCACGATTACTTGGCTGATTGTAAGCGACCAGAACGACGGCTGATTTGGTGCGCCATTGTAGGTTCAGGCAGACTATGGTCATGCACATAGTCTGGAGTTGAAAAAGCAGGCATTGGGCACCAGTAGGTTTACATTGTGCGTGCTTGATTCGTGTCGGTGGTTGGCACCCTACGGCTTGATACACCCTATGGTGGACCTAGCACAGGTGAGTATATTTCGTGATTGGGCCGTATGACACAGACACATGAACGAGCTAGGACTTGTAGGGAGCCGATTGATTAATAGATCGTTACGTGAAATTCGTTTGGTAGCATAATCCATAGTGGTCCTAGGTGGCATAAACCCTAATCGAATCTAGAAAACGTTCAATAGGTAGCATAATCCCTAGTGGTCCTAGGTGGCATAAATCCTAGTTGAACACGCGATAGCTCACGATAAGGAAACCTAGCCAGAACAAGGGTGGCGGTCCAAACGATTTCAAGAATGGTGGCACTACATTGAAGTAGTATAGAAATATGTGATGAAACCCATACGATATACGACCAGGAACTATACATATACATGGAAAGGATGATACGGGTTGGGATACTAGTACAGTTGGTGCAGAGAATATAAGAAAGCAAATAAAATAGTGGAACGTTGAAGCTTAGAAATCTGGCAATGTTATACTTAGTAGATACCTTGCAATGTGATACTTGGTAGGAACCTTGATATTCTTGATAGGAAGCATGGGATGTTAAACTTGATTCATCGTGCCTGTTGCTTACCTTGTCATCATGCTTATGTTTACTTTCAGTTTATTCATGCCATATTATCTTCACCTGTTTTTATGCTGAAAGCCACTAGGACTTACTCAGTCTTTATGACTGACCCAGTTTGTTTCGCCTCTTTTTCTTTTGTTTCCCCCGCCCAGGTTCGCAGGGTAGGAATACAGCTTAGCTCGGATCTTACCAAGCTCCAAGGCTCTTTCATGTACTGCTTTGATTTCTCTTGGCTATGGCTTGCTTTGCCGCTTTATTGGGGAATGATGCATGACTATGGTTTTATGCTTCTTTACTATTGCAAGACAGATTTTGGTGTAATGGATTTAATAGCATTTTTGATGTAAAAGGCTTTAGAACTTTCTAAATTTTAAAGCAATGAAATTTGGCTCTTCTTTCGCTGTTTAATACGTTCTGTCTTGTAATATTTCTGTGTATGTTTACCAAGATAATGCTCCACTAAACCTAGTGCATTCCCTTTGTGACTGACCCTAGCGGAGGTAGGGTGTTACATTTGGTATCAAAGCAGAAGGTTACCAGATTGGGCAAAAGATTTTAAAAACCTTCTGAAAATTATTTTCAAAACTTTTATAAAGAAGCATTTTTCTAAAGAAAAGTTTTGTTTTACGAAAGGCATATTCCCTAAAGCCATATGCACTAACTTTTGATTCTCTCCTTGAGTCTCTTCTCTCTTTCTTTTTCACCATAGTTTGTAGGCTTGCGACACACGTCGGAGGGCAAAGTAGTATCCAACCTCCATCTGTAGCCGTAGTAGTTTTACTTGCGACTAATCTTATCTCAAGCTTTGTAGGGTTGTCGTGCGATGAAAGTAGCTTTTGAGAAACTTTTCAATAAGCTATACAAGGATAGTAGGAACGAGGATAAAGAACACAAGTCTAAGGATGAGAAACTTGTTGATATGTCTTAATCCACGAAGAGGAAAGAGGTGAAAGGAAAGAGGCCAAGTGAAAGAATAATGAAAACCGATGACAAGAGGAAATATCTTTAGTATGGAAAAAAGGGACATGTAATTAAGTATTATAGGACAAGGACAAGGGCAAAGAACAAGATCGTCGAGAGGGCAATTGTATGCTCTCACTACTAGCGTACCTAAGAGAGGTGGTAACGTTTCTGTTAAAGGTTTAGCTTTTCTTTTCTATCATCCCACTAGAACTTTGTTTTTGTACATCGCATCCTTTTAATTCTGCTTCGATAGTTGAGTCTTTGCACTTTAGTACTAGCGTAGTAGAGGATCCCATTTTATTCTCAAATCCTGTTAGGGAATCGGCTCATTTATTCATGACTTGTTTGGATTTGAGAATTTCTATGCTAAGTGTTGAGTTTAGAAGTAATGCTTATGTTTTTGGGCAATGAGTTGACTCCAGGGATGGAGTGGTTTTCCAAAAATGATACCATTCTCGAATATGAAAAGAGGTTAGTTAGACTCTTGACTTGCCTTGGTAATACCCTCAAAGTCTAGTGTAACCCTTAGGGTTCTTCCATGTTTAGTTACCTAGAATCTCTTGATACATTTATCTATCCGCTCGAGTAGCGTTCGCCACTAAGGCGGATGGTTCCATGTAAGTACACTTGGCAACATGGTTGGCATTTTCAAGAGGTAATTCATTTATGTGGAATACCTTCTAGTAAGTGAACGAGATCCAAGATTCACTAGTGAATTTTGGAGAGCTTGCACGAAACCATGAGTACGTGGTTATGTTTGAATCGGGTAAACTAGAAAGAGAATAAGAGAAAGTGGAACGAGAGGCGACAGTGGAATGAGTTCCAACTCATATTCTGGGAACAAGAATTAAGGAACTACGAAATTGTGAAGTAAAAGACGGACAAAGCACAATGGAGTTAAGCTTAAGGAAATGCGACTTAGAAGATTGAAGACTAGATACGCGCATCATATCTCTTTTTAAGAGTATATCCTTGATCCCTCTTTTCCTGTAGAGCTTACTTATATACTACCTTTTATGTATAACCTCTCGGTCCTATTCTCAATCCTATTTCTGTTGCAAACCCCATAGGGAGTATGACTTATCTGTTAGTAATACATGTTGGGGTTGAGGGTATCCGTTGGGTTGACTAAACTTTTTGGGTTTTATAGGATATGGGCTGGTGCTTAGGGAGTTCTTCTGCTATTCAGTATATATGTGCCGTAGATTTCCAGCTTTGACATTGCCTAATGGGCACAATGTTTTTACTTGCTTCTATCATTCGGCTATATCTTTAGGTAGGAACAATTGGGTGAAACATGTGTTTGAGACATGTTATGATTGATGGTTGCAAGTTGTTGTAAGTGGTCGCAAGTTGTTGCTCGTGGTTGCATAACACACATTAGGCACTAGATCGGCTCAGACACATTTTCATATTGCATATGCATGAGTGTTTATACTTGTTTATGGATGAAATTGAATGTGTTATCATGTGAATGTTGCATATGGATGGATGTTTGAGCACACATATAGTGTTTATGTAATTAGGGCTATTTGCATATATGTTGGACTCATGGCACTAAACATATTTTGCACTAAGAAGATCTGTAATGACCTGCATTGGCAGAGGTGTTATAATTAATTTATTTAATTATATAAATGGTGAATTAAAGGATTTAATGGTCGTAGAATTAAATAACTGGGAATATTTAATTAAAATAATTAATTAAATAATATATTTAATTCAGAAATAATCAAAAATATTGGAAATCAGAATATTCTGTGAACGGGGTCGTCCCTTAGATTTAATTCAGCTTAGAGTTGAATTATATTGACGAATATATTCAATCGACGACAGTTAGAACGTATAATTATATTATAATTAAAATCGAGCTTGATATGGCGCTGTAGTTCGCGATTTGGTGATTTGAACTTCAACTGAATGTACAGGATTCGTTTTAAGCCGGATTTCTGTGAAACAAGAAACGTGTGGAGCTGGTGGAGTATATCTTTCTGGTGGAAGAGAAAAATTGGGATTTCGTCGTGTAGATTTTGATTTATGTCCAAATCAACGTTATACAAAGCTATGCCACGCAGGCGGTGCTTTGATCATCAACCACAAGACTTTGCTTTTCAACAGAAGCCTTGATTAATTGCCACTTAGGCATGCCACACAGGCAATTCACACCATGCGACTGATGTCTATCGATATACAACCTCTGATCCCGTACGTCTCAAAGAAGGGTGATGTAAGGGAATGAATTCCCCTTCACTAGGCGGAGGTATATTTAATAGAGATCAATCAACACAGAGAAAAATACAATGTCAGACACACAGTCCATACAAGTTCATTCTGTGTCTGAACAAAACTGGAGGAACCTTATTCCTCGCATATCCATCGATCTCCAAGTACGCCTGGACGATCACCAACTGATTCCCTCCTCTTGGGTGTACAGCCCAATCAAGATCATCAGTAATTATCCAAACGATGTGAAGACCTCCGGTCCTCAACCACCGTCTTCACCCTCGACACTTCGTCGAATCAGTTATTCAGAATGGGATAAACCTGGTCTTTCTGAATAACTCGCGTATATAATAAATAAGTGTTACACAAACACAGCATACGCCTCATTCCAATTCAGAATATTCTTTTATTTAAATATTCTTATACTATGGGAAAGGTTCCCATTAATTTTATCAAAGATAAATTCCTCAAATTTATTCTTTAATCTTCCATTGAATATCAATTCTAACCAAATTATGGTTTATCCAAACTAGTCGGGATTAACGAACCTTACCGAAGTAATCATTTATTTTAAATTTCCCAATCCCAACCTATTCATCCTATGAAGTAAAACTGGTAATACTTCATATCTAACACGACGGTGTTATCGGTAAATTCAATTACCATTTCACGTTCAAATCGAATTAAATATTTAACTATCACCTAGAGCAAAACTGGTGATACTCCATTCTCGATCATTTCAATCTAATTAAAGATTCATTAAAACTCCACTAGATTTTATTCTTCCCAAAAATTAATATTAATGGTTGTTTAACTTGGGAAATCATATGCTGGCTTTAACTGGGTTAAAGAACCAATGTCATTTAAAATACGGTTAACTATAAAACCAAAATCACATTCTAATTCAATTCCAATTAAATATCATTTAATTGGTATACTTCATTAAATCTAAAAAAAAGATTTAATCTTTTTTCTCAACTGGTTTTTACAACAGTGTCAATGAAGACACCATTCACGACAAACCCAAATCCCATTTGATATTAAATACAAGACTCTGAATAGAAAATTTATCGGCTTATATTCAATATCAAATTCTACGACCGACAAATATCGTATTGGAAATGACGATATAAATATATCTTTCGAACATCCATAACAATGACTGTAACAACCTTGAATTTTGGGGCCAATTTAAAAATTTATTTTATGTTATTTTAATGAGTTTTGTTTCTTTAAAGTAATTTATTTTGAAAAATTAAATATATTCTTTTTAATGTAAATACGAAGCATATACAATTTACATGTAATAAAATATATTTATTGTTACTCTTTTTACATGTAAAGAAATAAATGGTTTTGAGATGAAATTTGTTCTTACATTAAAATCATATTATAATTCATAGCATGCATTTATAAGAAATCTTTTTTTAAGGGCGGTAAAATATATATATATATATATATATAAAATACTTATCCTAATTTTCTATATATCTTCCCTTGGGAGTAATTGTGTATATTTACCGTTAACATATTGTAATTTATAAGGTTTTGACCTAACTAAAATATGGAAATCCACTTGTCAACAATCATTCTAACGAACGAAATATTTAACAAACTCCAAAATATGAAATAAACTTATTTCATTTCTTAATTTCGAAGAATTACAATTTCCCATCTATTTTTGATTCAAGGTTAAGTAAATTAGATGAAAACAAATAATTTACGTAACCTTACATTTACTTTTATAGACAACCTTTCATAATGGCAATTGCAATTCCAATTCATCTCGTTTTTTTCCCATTACAGAATTTACCAAATAAGATTGTAGTTCATTAAATATTTAAAATAGAATAGATCTAAATAATATATTCTACCATTTAAATAATTACTGTAATAAATAATTTTTTTAATAAATGCATTTATTCCTTTCTACTTATCCTCTTTTCTTTTTGATTTGCTTTTGAAATTTGAATGATAAATAAACATTGTAACACACCGCATTTCGAGCAACAAAATTTTCAAAATAACCATAGGAGTAATGTGCGAAATGATACAATGGAATTAAATAAAAAGAAACAATGGAAGTCAAAAAAATTTGGTATGTTATTAATATTAAATTGGACTTATATGTAAATAAAAGAATTAAACCATTTAAGGGCTAAATTAAAAACGCAGCACCTCTATATAATATCTCACACACACCCTAACCCTATCATGCCAAAAAAAAATCCTAACTTCTCTTCCTCCATCTCTCCAATGGCGGCTATCTCTCTTCTTCTTCTCCCATAAATCTAACAATCTATCTTCTCTCCTGTCTCTCCACAATCTACTCCTTAAAAAGAATTAGGTTTAGGAATTCAACTACTCGATTAAAACAAAGGAGAGACTCAGATCTATTGCGCAAGAACAATAAAGAGATTCAGACATGTTATTAAATGTGAGAATTCTGAATCTTAAATTAAATTTTTAATTATTTCTTTGTGAATGAAAAGAAAACTGTATATATATATAAAATAATGTAGATCTGTGTTCTGCGTTGAATTTTTTTATTTGTTCTGATTCATGTACGCGCTGCTATTATTTTATTCATTTTATTCAGTTCTATTTAAGATCTATACGCGCTGCTATTAATTTATTCATTTTATTCAGATCTATTTAAGATCTGTACGCGCTGCTATTATTTTATTCATTTTATTCAGATCTATTTAAGATCTGTACGCGCTGCTATTATTTTATTCATTTTGTTCAGATCTATTTAAGATCTATACGTGCCGCTATTGTTTTATTTTCTTTCAAGTGTGGGATGAAAAAAATCTCATCTTTACGGCTCATGTTTCAAGTATGGGATGTAAAAATCTCATCTTGTTTACATGTTATTAAAGGTGAGATGTAAAAGTTCCATCTTTGAATTCATTTTATTTTACTTCAAGTGTGGGATGTAAAAATCTCATCTCTAGATTCATTTTATTTTACTTCAAGTGTGGGATGCAAAAATCTCATCTTGTTTACATGTTATTAAAGGTCAGATGTAAAAGTTCCATCTTTGAATTCATTTTATTTTACTTCAAGTGTGGGATGTAATAATCTCATATTGTTTACATGTTATTAAAGGTGAGATGTAAAAGTTCCATCTTTGAATTCATTTTATTTTACTTCAAGTGTGGGATGTAAAAATCTCATCTTGAGATTCATTTTATTTTATTTAATCCATATCCAGATTTTACATCACGCTGTATTATTTTGATTTTTTTTCTTTTGTACATCGCGCTGTTATTAGTTTGATTATTTTCTTGTACATCGCGTTGTTGTTATTTTGTTCATTATCTCCTGTTCATCGAATAGTTTATTCCATGTATTCAAATATGAAATTTGTCATGTTAGTTGAAACCAAAACTTAATTCATTCCATGTATTGAAATATGAAATTTGTCATGTTAGTTGAAACCAAAACTTAAATTATTCCATGTATTGAAATATGAAATTTGTCATGTTAGTTGAAACCAAAACTTAAATTATTCCATGTATTGAAATATGAAATTTGACATGTTGTTGGAGACCAAAATATAAATTCTTATTATATGTAGTTGAGATGAAATTGACTTTTAAAATAAATAAATATATTTTTAACGTCGTCATGTTTTCAACTAAAGTAAACATATTTTAGCGTCGAATAGAAATATGATGAATTAACAGGAATAATCCGAAGTTTGACGTGTCTTCCCATATTAATCCGAAGTTTGGATTATTTTTAATTAATCCAAAATTTGGGGGTCCCTTCCCATATTGATCCTGATGACTTATTAACTTGTTGTAGCCGGTCATCAAACTTAAATTCATCTTCCCCAAACTAGTCTCCTACTCCAGAAAAATCGTATGGGGAAGACGAATTTAAGTTTGATAAACGGCTACAACAAGTAATAAGTCATTAGGATCAATATGGGAAGGGACTCCTAAAATGGGGATTATTTAAAAATAATCCAAACTTCGTATTAATATAGGAAGACACATCAAACTTCGGATTATTCCTATCAATTAATCCATAGAAATATGAAATATAAACATAATTATATGTTTAGCGTTGTAGTTGAAATATAAATATAATTATATGTTTAGCGTTGTAGTTGAAACATAAGCATGATTATATTTTTGGCGTCTCAGTAGAAACATGAAAATAGATATATTTTTTGTGTTTAGGTAGTAACATGAGAATACACTTATTTTAGTACGGGTGTAGCAGCATGAGTATAAACATATTTTGATCTCATATTATTGCACATGAGAATGAATCATGTTTTGATGACATATTATTTGCATATTAAATATATATATGTCAGAACCGTGTTATTGCATATGAAATATGTTCATACTTTGGAATCATAATAGTGCATATGAAATTTAATCATATTATAGTGCAAATGAAATATAAGCACGTTAAGCGCATATGAAAAATAATCATGTTTTAGTGCATTGTTAATAACATTACATTTTTATATGTAATTAGAGAATGAGAACTTGCATTGTAAATAAAATTACATTTTTATATGTAATTAAAGATTAACATTTTACACTGTAAATAAAATTACATTTTTATATGTAATTAAAGGAGAAGAATTTGCATTGAAAAGAAAATTACATTTTTATATGTAATTAAAGAAATGAGAATTGGCATTAAAGAGAAAAATTCATTTTAATATGTAATTAAAGAATAGGATTATTTATTGTAAAATAAAAAGCAAGATTTGACATGAAATGTTAATTACATTTTTAATGTAATTAAAAAGAAGATGTAAATTACATTTTGCGTGTAATTTAAAATAATAGAAATTTTCACCGTAATGTTAATTACATTTTACACTGTAATTAAAAGAGAAGAATTTTAAATTATGATATTGATTACAATTTTAATGTAATTAGAAAATGGAATCTTTACATTGTAAATTAAAGTACAAAATTTGTCATGTAATGTTAATTACATTTTTAATGTAATTAAAACAAGATTTTGACATTGTAATGTAGATTACATTTTTAATATAATCAGTAAGATAAGGATTTACATTTCTATGTAAATAGAAGATTGGAATGCGATGTTTAGTTAAAAATTTACAGTTTTATGTAAAAAAAAGGTTAAAAGATCGAAATGCAACGTTGAAATAGAATTTTCATTTTTATGAAAGAATAACAGAATGTATTGAAATGTTGAAATATTATCTCCACTTTTAAATGAATTAAAAATGAATGGGTATCGATAGTTGTTTAGCTTGTTATATAATCAGATGACATTATTATGGTTAAACGATTTATATTTATATATTTATATATAAATATAATTAAAATTAAACGAATCAAGTGCGGTAGTTCGCGTTTTGAAATCATACCTTTAAACAACTATACCAAAAGACGCGACTGTCGGATTTTCCCAAAACTGAAACCGTTAGGACCATCTTGGAAAGATCTTTCCAACAATATAAACTACGTTAAGATCCAACGGTTAGATTTTGTAAAATGTGAAAATCAAAATTGTTTGAAAATAGCGCCAGGGTCGCCCATTGACCCGAGGCGTCGTTAATTAAAGATTTGATTATTTTAATTGATTAAATAGGGATTAATCGTTATAAAATTATAATAACGATAAGGAAGGATTTTCATTTTATAGATATATACGAGAATTATTTGGAAAGTCCGAGTTTATTCTCATTCCAAGTAATCAAGCGACGTTAAGAATCGAAGTTTGGAAGATGGCGAATGAAGATCGTCAATCTTCCCATCGAGCGGACAACGATCGAGGATCTGAATTGACTTGCTCCCAATTCAAAGGTCATGTTCATTGCCCAAACGAACATGTTGATTGCACGAATTTGGTTTCCGCTCAGACCCAGAGCATAAGCTTATAAATGGATTGTGTGTCTGACATTGTACTCCGTTAAATATCATGTTATTGATTTTCTGTTTAATATATAAATGTTGGTGGCGGAGAATTTATTCTTTACTTAATACCCGTTTATATATTGATGGATGATCAATGGTACGGTATGGATTGACAATGTGGCATGCTAAGATATTATGATCAAGGCTTTTGTTGAAAAGCAGGGCCTTGTGGTTGAAGACTATAGCGTGACTTCACGAGCCTCACACCCCGGTATGATGGTGAACGATTTGTTTGATTAGTAGGTTGACCAATATACTTTATATACATGGATGTGGTCAACAGAGCGTATGCTGGATGTGATCGCTCCACTTCTGGAGATTGGGAAATTGTTTCAGCAGAAGCCCATGAGGATAGAACACTAGACTATTCTTCCAAAGTGCGTATTATATGTATTACGGTGTTTTCTCTTGCTGGGACATAAGCCGTGGAGATACATTCGCGATATGTCTTTCGATTCAGGAGCCATCATGATGGAAACCAAACTTCCCAATACAAGCTTCGCGGGTTTTAGTTGTATACTTATATGGTGACATAATATATTATGCCGCTTACGTAACATATTATGCCTCCTAGTTTTGATACTTTTATATTTGAAATTGATTTTTGCACAGTGTACTTATAGTACATAAGATGAATTTCGCGTATTAAGCATTTGGACCATTATAAGGTAAAACTCTATCCTTCGGCGTACGTTGCGAGGGATTGAGTCTTATAATGGTTTCATTTTTCTAAAAAGCATTGCATTGTTTAACGATTTACTTTATTTTATGCACTGGCAATCCAATGGAGTAAACTCGTTCCGCGTTAGCGGCGTGGTCCTGTGATTAGCCTTATTATTAGGTTTATTAGTTAAGAATTCTCACACCAGTCCCATGACTGACCCGTTGTTTGTTTCTACCTTTGCAAACTCAGGTGCCCTCTTTTCCACATGGGCAGTTGAGTAGTTTGTCTACAGGTCCTTATCTCGAGCAGGATTCTGGATTGAAGCTCAATGCTGTGTCCAGAGCTTAGAAAAGTCTTCCGCTGCAATGTATTAAATTTAATGTAAAATTTATCTTCCGCTGTATTTTATATTATTCGATGTACTCTGATATTCTGTACTATGATGTAACATTATTATGATGGTTATAAAAGTCTGCTGTTGTTTTTCTGATGTTGTATTCCCAAAGTTAAAGTATTCGAGGATTTCCAACCTTTGAATCAAACTTGTGTGGTTTATGGTTGATTGAAAGGGCGGGGATTTTCGGGTCTTTACAGTTGGTATCAGAGCTCTGGTTAGCTCAAAATCTTTGGGGTACAACTCGTTAGAACTAAACAAAAGACTCATCAGAGGTAAGATTAGTAATATCCTATAAAAAGAATACTCATTATAGATAGGATCAACAGTATCCTAGAATGAGAAAACTCATTAGAGATAGGGTTAGTAATGCCCTAGAATGGGTTGAGAGTAACAAGCTTATAATATACATACTTTTAATTATAATCTATTTTAGAAAATATGATTTTTGAATATATAAAAGTTATATATTTTAAAAGTTAATCAACTAATAAAATTATCGAAACCAATAAAAGAATGAAAATTAATTAGTTAATTAATCAACTTTTAACTTCGTTCCTTTTCGAGGACGAAAAGATTTTAAGTGGGGGAGACTGTAACAACCCTGAATTTTGGGGCCAATTTAAAAATTTATTTTAAGTTATTTTAATGTGTTTTGGTTGTTTAAAATAATTTATTTTGAAAAATTAAATATATTCTTTTTAATGTAAATACGAAGTGTATACAATTTACATGTAATTAAATATATTTTTTGTTACTCTTTTTACATGTAAAGAATAAATGGTTTTGAGATGAAATTGTTCTTACATTAAAATCATATTATAATTCATGGCATGCATTTTATAAGAAATCCTTTTTTAAGGGCGGTAATATATATATATATACATATATATATATATATACATATATATACATATACATATATACATATATATACATATATACATATATATACATATATACATATATATACATATATATATATATGATACTTATCCTTATTTTGTATATATCTTCCCTTGGGGGTAATTATATATATTTATCTTTAACATATTGTAATTTATAAGGTTTTGACCTAACTAAAACATGGAAATCCACTTGTCAACAATTATTCTAACGAACGAAATATTTAACGAACTCCAAAATATGAAATAAACTTATTTCATTTCTTATTAGAGATAGGGTTAGTAATGCCCTAGAATGGGTTGAGAGTAACAAGCTTATAATATACATACTTTTAATTATAATCTATTTTAGAAAATATGTTTTTTGAATATATAAAAGTTATATATTTTAAAAGTTAATCAACTAATAAAATTATCGAAACCAATAAAAGAATGAAAATTAATTAGTTAATTAATCAACTTTTAACTTCGTTCCTTTTCGAGGACGAAAAGATTTTAAGTGGGGGAGACTGTAACAACCCTGAATTTTGGGGCCAATTTAAAAATTTATTTTAAGTTATTTTAATGTGTTTTGGTTGTTTAAAATAATTTATTTTGAAAAATTAAATATATTCTTTTTAATGTAAATACGAAGTGTATACAATTTACATGTAATTAAATATATTTTTTGTTACTCTTTTTACATGTAAAGAATAAATGGTTTTGAGATGAAATTTGTTCTTACATTAAAATCATATTATAATTCATGGCATGCATTTTATAAGAAATCCTTTTTTAAGGGCGGTAATATATATATATATATATACATATATATATATACATATATATACATATATATATATACATATATATACATATATATATATATATATATACATATATATACATATATATATACATATATATATATGATACTTATCCTTATTTTGTATATATCTTCCCTTGGGGGTAATTATATATATTTATCTTTAACATATTGTAATTTATAAGGTTTTGACCTAACTAAAACATGGAAATCCACTTGTCAACAATTATTCTAACGAACGAAATATTTAACGAACTCCAAAATATGAAATAAACTTATTTCATTTCTTAATTTCGAAGAATTACAATTTCCCATTTATTTTTGATTCAAGGTTAAGTATATTAGATGTAAATAAACAATTTATGTAACCTTACATTCAATTTTATAGACAACCTTTCATAATGGCAATTGCAATTCCAATTCATCTCTTTTTTTTCCATTACAGAATTTACCAAATAAGATTGCAGTTCATTAAATATTTAAAATAGAACAGACCTAAATAATATATTCTGCCGTTTAAATAATTATTGTAATAAATACTTTTTTTTAATAAATTCATTTATTCCTTTATACTTATCCTCTTTTCTTTTTGATTTTCTTTTGAAATTTGAATGATAAATAAACATTGTAACACACCGCATTTTGAGCAACAAAATTTTAAAAATAACCATAGGAGTAATGTGTGAAATGATACAATGGAATTAAATAAAAAGAAACAATGGAAGTCAAAATAGTTTGGTATGTTATTAATATTAAAATGGACTTATTTGTAAATAAAAGAATTAAACAATTTAAGGGCTAAATTAAAAACGCAGCACCTCTATATAATATCTCCCACACACCCTAACCCTATCATTCCACAAAAATCCTAACTTCTCTTCGTCCATCTCTCCAATGGCGGCTATCTCTCTTCTTCTTCTCCCCTAAATCTAAAAATCTATCTTCTCTCTTGTCTCTCCACAATCTATTCCTTAAAAAGAATTAGGTTTAGGAATCCAGCTACTGCGATCAAAACAAAGGAGAGACTCAGATCTATTGCGCAAGAACAGAAAAGAGATTCAGTCATGTTATTAAAGGTGAGAATTCTGAATCTTAAATTAAATTTTTAATTATTTCATTGTGAATGAAAAGAAAACTGTATATCTATATATATGCAATAATGTAGATCTGTGTTCTATGTTGAATTTTATTTATTTTTTCTGATTCATGTACGCACTGCTATTATTTTATTCATTTTATTCAGATCTATTTAAGATCTATACGCGCCGCTATTATTTTGTTCATTTTATTCAGATCTATTTAAGATCTGTACGTGCAGCTATTATTTTATTCATTTTATTCATATCTATTTAAGATCTGTATGCGCCGCTATTATTTTATTTTCTTTCAAGCGTGGGATGAAAAAAATCTCATCTTTGCAGCTCATGTTTCAAGTGTAGGATGCAAAAATCTCATCTTGTTTACATGTTATTAAAGGTCAGATGTAAAAGTTCCATCTTTGAATTCATTTTATTTTACTTCAAGTGTGGGATGTAAAAATATCATCTTGTTTACATGTTATTAAAGGTGAGATGTAAAAGTTCCATCTTTGAATTCATTTTATTTTACTTCAAGTGTGGGATGTAAAAATCTCATCTTGTTTACGTAACAACCCAAACTTTTATAACATGTTGGAACTAGAAATCAAAGCAGAATTTATTTTTAAAACAAGAATCAAGGGAAACAGGTTACGCCATTGCGTTCGTCTCGAAATTCTGCTTGGAACCGAGTCCAAGTTTGCGAGAATCGGAGTCCGTATGAGGGAGATATGACCCTCTGAAGTTTCAGGAATTTTCAGAATCAGAAACAACTTGAAATTCGAATTTGAAATTCGAATTCAAACCCCCAAACAGGCTGGGCGGGAAAATTCCCACCCAGGGACGAGGTCGACCCGGGGGTCGACCATAGTGTCGACCTCCCAGGGACCAGGTCGACCATAGTGTCGACCTGCCTCCTGAGCCCACTTCCTGAACCTTATGCATTCTGATGTATTTGACCTCGTTTTCTGTCCAGATTCGTCTGCCCAATCCTATATAAACTAACCCCTAGTCTCATTCTCTCCACACCATTTCATTTCTGTCCTTATGCTGCTTTTGAAATAATTAAATTAAAGAGAGAATGGCTACTTATTCTTCGTCAAGACAACATCTAGGAATTACAAATTGGGGGTTTTCAACTAGTACAAGACTAAACAAATAGAGATTCAACAACTGCAACTGTAACGACCCAAATTTTTGACCGTTCAAATCGACAATAAACCACACATGTCGACCTAAACAAATCGCAAATGCAGGTAGTTATTGGGAAAAAGAAGAAAAAGAAAGAAAGAAGGGAAAAACCAAATCACAGAATCTCACAGCGGAAGGACAACATATAATAAATAAATAGCAGTTAAAGCAGTTGAAATGTACACATTGGTTATAACATTCAAATGAATATCAGAGTTACACATATACAGATGTACATAATAAGCAGCGGAAATAAATGCAGTGGTTAAACCATACTCATAATAGATATATACGTCAAACTTCGTCTTCGTCCTCCAAGGCAAGGAAATCTTCGCTAACTGCAACATCTGCTGACCCGAGCATATTGCATAAAAGAAAACACAACAAACACTCGGATCAGCACTAAATCATCTCATATTAGTCAAATTAAAATACGAAATAACATCAGTATCATGGGTGCAGTAACTCAAGAGATGTTACGGGATTTTTCCATCTCTCAAGGATCCGTTAAACTAATACATACATAGTATAATACGCTATTATGATAATGTCTACTCAGTAAAGTATAAATACTGAAAATAGCGTAAGCGGGATTACCATATTACCCTTACGCGGTTTATAGGCATCAACGGTCTATACAGTACCGTAAATTCACCGTACTGGTGTTATCAGAGGGCACTCCATAGAAAGCAATGCTAAATCAAAATCGTAGGGGGATCGATAAGGATAAATATGACAAGGCACTCGAGGCAATGCCCAGGGTAGGATTCTACCAATTGCACTCCCGGACCGGTGGTAACGCATAGCAACCACTACCACCCACCTCGGAACACACTCCCAAAGTCATAAATGGGCCCAAATCATCATCATCGTCACAAATCATAGGAATAGTATCGAAGAAGTATGTCCGATCAAAGGTGCTAACCTCAATTAGTCACTGTATAGCTCCTGTTTTAGTCATTTCAATTCTGACCCGAAGGTCAGGGCTATTTCGTCATCGTGCATCTTCCTCGATTCAATAAATCGCCTCCAAGTCATCATACTCATTCTGGATACGTCATAACGTTCACAGTTGTCAAAGTGGTATCGACACTGACAGAGAGTATGCCTTATGCCGACTCCGGTCTCTTTAACAACCAACGCTTACATCTTTTCACATCGGTTGGTTCTTTTACATTTCAAAGGTTCACTTTTCTATCAAAATATCATCTTCTGTTTCGAACCCAATTTATATTCAACGAATAAAATTTTCATATCAACATATCAAAATCATACCCAACCGATTATATTCTAAAACTAGAAAATATCCCATACCATTATATTATAATCATATAATATTTCAAAAACGACATATTCAAATAGAATATAATTTACCTCAAAGGTTTCCAATTATCACGGATTCTTATCTCAACTCCATTTGAACCAGTGGTTCAAACTCAAGCATTTCCATTCGGAAGAAATTTAAAATTTGGGAAAAATACTCGTAAACTAAATGTTTATATAATAATAATAATAATAATAATAATATTTTTTTTATAAAATAAATATATAGATATACATATAGAATATAATAATTAAGATAAATTAGTAATTTAAATATTATATATATATACTTAAAATAAGATTTACTAGAAACTTTTGAAAAATGAATTATAAGGAAATTATTTAAATACAATAGTATCAAGTAAGGGTAATTGATAGTTTTAAAGCTAGAATAATTATTTAGAATCAATGCATAAATATTTAAAATAAATTTCTCAAATCAAAACCTTTCTTCCTTCCAAATTTCAAATACTTGAATTTATCCTCCGATCTCAACGGAGTTCATTTAATTCCCTATCTCGTTTCAACCTCGTTCAAAACAACTACTTGATTTCAAGAGTTCCGAGATATATATATATTCCAACTGAGTTAAAACAACTCAGATACCCTTGATTTCTAAATTCCCCAAAATTTGATTTCCATAAGAAATTTTTCTTACTTCTAATCCAACTCTTATTTTTGAAAGTTTCAATTCATATTCAAACCCCAATTTAGATATTTCTATTTTGGTTTGGAAAAATTCCTTCAAACCTTTAATCATCATCCCAGTTCAGAATCTTTAAAGAATTTATAAATCGAGTATCGACACATTCTTTTAAATGGAATTCTATCAAATAAAATTTCAAATATTAAATCATTTAACCAACCGATGTCTGTATATAATTATCTATCCAATGGCCAAGTGGTTTAATATTAAATTTCTCGATATTTCAGGGATGGATCTATCATTTCAATCCAAATCAGGGTCACAGAGATTTATCATTTCACTCTGTGTTCTTAATTCATTTTTATCGATAAATCCCGGGTTCATTAGATGCCCACAACATCAAGGGTACAAATGAGATTTATCGTCAAAACCAACATGCAATACGATATACTGAATATGGGCATAAGCAGTGTCAATATCAACAGTAATAAAATCCAACCAAACATCCATCACATCATTTCATTCAACTGATCAGCATTAACTGTTCCAGGATTAACAAGGGTTCGAATTTCAACTAGAGATTTAAATTAAATTAAATAACTAATCATTTACTTAGATTGCATGTTAACACACTTGCATGTCAAATTTAAACAACACATCAACAATCCAATGCAACCATGCAACCAAACTTATTTCATAATTTAATTCAATAAATATGGGAATAATTTAGTATTTCGTGAGTGAGAAAACCACTCACCTTTGAGTCTTCTGTTGATCGTACATCCAACTGAAGACCAAAATTTCACAGTCTCTAAACGCAGCCAGGTTAGTGCCAAAACGTCCGCAACTCCGCCACGATCCCAACGCAACAAACCACGTCCAATTTCGAGTTCATATGTAAGAGTTATCAGTGATTTAGTGTACGGATTTTAAAATATATAAAAATATAAAAATGGAACCCTCACCCACTCAGCTCCTGCCACGTCAGCATCCTCTCATTTGTTTCCTCCCGCTCATTCCCGTCCTCGTGTAGCTACAGTACACGCAAAAAAAACCCCCCGCAACGTCAATTTTGACCGCCGATAGCCATCGACTCCGGCCATCGGAGGGTCTCCGATCAACTCCATCTCGACGAGCATCCTCCGCCGCACCTTCAGACACCGGAGCCGCCCCCTCCGGTGATGTCCTCTGCCGCCGGCGAAGCTATTAACGCAAGTGATTTCAGCATTTGAAACCCAAATTCCCGATCATATACTTGACTATAAATCGAATGGGTACCCACGTTGAACTCGTATCGTCATCCTCTTCGAAACCCATGTCTCCAATTCGTCAATTTGGCTCTAGATCAAAAACGCCCAAATTTGCATGCAAAAATTTCGAAAATCCAGGGCTTTGACTGCGATTTCTGGCGAATCTACTCACTGCATGTCGAAACTGATTATAGATCTGGATTCTACTCGACGAGAGCTTCGAATCGGTATATAATATGATGTGGTTTGGAAAGATTTTATTTTTGAGTTGATATTTTGTTTTTTTTCTAGGGTTTTAAAATATGATTTCAGCCATTAAAGAATAAAGCTTGGAGGTGGAAATGAAGGTACCAAGGTAAATGGGCTGATATAATGTTAAGTGGGCCAATATATATATATATATATATATAAATATATGGTCCAAACTGATTAACACATACACAGTTATCGCCTATCTGATTTTAACGTACATTTCACATTACCGGGCCCACATGCTGACCCCGAAAAATCCGGAAAAATTATTTTTGGTTATGATTTGACGATACGGTTCCAACGAAACTAATTTCGTTGAATTTCGAGACCGTGGGAAAAATGGCCTTTTTCGGGTCGATCCAATTTAACTGTCAACTGGTAAAATGCGTTTTCACTCTACGATGATTCATTTCCCACTTCCTCTCGTACGGCCAAACGGTGAGTCGGATTGTAACGCAAATTGAAATTCTATCATAATTCACCGTTCCGGTTCTGATGGCGCCAGTTTCGTCGAATTCCGAGACAATAGTCAAAACAGTTAAATTCCACAGTTAATTAAATAAATAAAATAATTAATTATTCAATTAACTGTTTAAATTCAAATTTAAATATTTATAAATTCAAATTTAAACTAAATTATAACTTAAATGAATTCTATAAATTTACTTCATAAATTTTAAGTTCCACATTTGGTTATTTTCAAATTTAAAATTTGAATTTCAAATTAAATTTAAACAACTTAAATTCCATTGTTTTAACAATTCAAATTTGAATTCCTTTTTAACTTAAATATTTCTAAATTCCATTTGGATCAATTTACAACTTAAATAAAGTTTATGAATCGATTTCACAAATTCTAAGATTAACTCATTTATTTATTCTAAACCTAAATTAAAATATACAGAAAATATTGGGATGTTACATTCTCCCCCACTTAAAAGCTTTTCGTCCTCGAAAAGAGAACGAGATAAGATATTGAACAAGTCATACTCCCAAATCCATACTTATAAAATAATATTTGTAAAATAAGTTGTATAGTTGTAAAAATATCATAAATTTTTCTAACTCCCGAAATCACGGAAAATTTCGGCAGCATCTCCTTTATACGGAGAACCCCGGGGAAAAATCCCGATACGTATATCAACCCAAACATACATCTCATCATCGATGAGGAATCCCTGAACCAGGGGAAACACAAAACAAAACCATCAACCCAACACATATTCAAATACTTACCTTTTCAGCGTTTATATGCAATTTCATTTACCTTAGCATTTTAGTTTTTTAAGCGCAAGCGAGCTCCGAGCGTAACACCATCTCTTGCACCTACTAAAACACTCAAATATATACAAGAACCAAACATACAACAATACATAGCAAATATGTAAAGCTTATACAACATACACAAAACGATTCAACCACAAACCATGATTTTTATAACAGGCCAGCGAAGAAATCATCCATTATCACACCTTTAAATTTGGAATTTGAATGAAGCACCCTAGGCAAAAGTTGTAGTATTAGTTTCAGGCTTTCCGAATTGTCCGGATTCGTCGAATTCGGATAATCCGTTTGAAAGTTATGATTGTTTTGGTGAAGGCGAACGCTTCAGCCTGAACACCGAAAATACAGACCTGAAATGTTCTATCCAGTTTTTAGCCCTCTAAACTTCAGAATTTGACTCATCATATTAAGAGAAAGTTTTAGTTTACATTCTGGCCTTTCCGAATTGTACTTGCACATCAAAATCCGATACTCGGTTAGAGAGTTATGGTCAAAACAATATCGATATTCAGTTCAGATTTTTATTTTCTGCGCATACGACTTCGACTAAATCTTAAATTTCGACATGTAGGCTTGAAAATTCTGATGAGGCTCTATTCATGACAATTCTAGTTCAGATTCTAAGGTTTCTGAAAAATCCAGAATCGCCCGATTCTGATCATCCATACAAAAGTTATGCTCATTTTGTTTCAGCTTATTGAATACTTCAAATTTACGCATCAACATTGACTCATTTATTTTGGAACTTCCAACTTTCGGATTCTAAATTTTCTAATTTTAAGTCTTCATCATTCCAAAACTAGTGGTCACTTCTTTATTCAAGAAATGAATTCATATTCATTTGCTTATTCAATCTCGATATATTTCTATTCGCTTCACTTTCAAGCATTCAATTTCAAACAACATTGAATTCTTTTTAATGTTTCCAACCAACTCGATTTAAATAAAACATAATTTCATAAATATAAATTAAGTTGCCACTTCATTTCTTATTCAAAGTTACTTTATCCTTTGCATTGAATAATATCTTGTTTACCCACATTAGCTTAACCATTCACTTGAACTAGTTCGGATTCATTTATTCTGAACTAGTTCAAGTTCATTCACATTCACTCCTTTCACTTATGTCTGCATCTCACTATTCTTATGTTGGTACTTCCTTCATATATTTACCACTCTCTTCTTTACCTATCTAAATTTAATCTTCTTAGTTCAAAGTCCTTCCGATATTCTAATTTAACAAATTAGAGTTGGTTTACATTTTTATCACCTTATCTCATATTCTGAACCTCAAGTTTATTTCAGTTGCTCCCTCATTTGGGTTAACTTCGAATCTATATAACGGGTTAAGGTTCGTCATGGTTTTATATAAACCATTTTTATTTCATCCCGTTTATTAACTCTACTTGACTCGCCTACTCATCACTTACTAATATGAGTCAAATTTTTCTTATATAACCAAAGTTCTGTATTGGTTCTAGACTGACTTATTAAAATTTTCCAAGTCGATTTCATTTTATTGAATCCATCAACTCGAACTACGATTTTCCCAAATTCTGATTTAGAATTCATTAACTGTTATTACTCCATATAAGCCAATTTTATATTTGCACCATATTATTCATGTTTGGCACTTCGATTCAAATCTTAATCATTTTCTCTCATCCATTACTTTTCTTTTTATTTCAAGTAGATCCATAATTTTAGTTAAATCAATGTTGTTCATGATTTTAAATTTAGACTTAGTCTCCAGTCACCATTACTCACTTCCTTAAGTTAAACCTTTTATAAGATTTCCATTTCTAAACTTATATATTAATAAAGTATATATGAATATATAAATTCCATAGCGCTATTTCTAAATTTTAATTTAGTCATAACTTACCATTTATAAAGTAAAAACTAAATTTCTTACATTCATCGGAAAGATATGATCATTTCGATCCTAACGTTTCTTGTTTTATCCAATTCTGACTTATATTGAATTTTATATATTTTCCCAAAGTTAAAGATCGAATTTCCAAACTACCGCGCCATTTCAGGCTCGTATTATATAAATTTATAAATTTTGGTTATCACTAGTTAAAGTAAACTAAACGCTTGTTCCCGGTTTTGTAAATCAAGTTCAAAATGACAAACATATATACTTATATTATTTTATAAACCATACTATATGAAATTTCAAATCCGAACTTTTAATTTGAGCAAGAAATTTAAATTCTGGGTTTACATTTAAATTCAACTTTAAATATCATAAACTAATACCTTTATATAAAATTTTTACAACTATGGGTTAAATCCAAAATTCTTTGTCAAAACAAAATATAATAATCATTGAGTGGTCTCTCCCCCACTTAAACTTTTCAAAATAAACATTGATAATGCGTGCACTCATTACCAAGACTATTCTAAGGTCCAAGGAGGAATTACACTCATTTCGGTAAAATTCTTTTGAAAACTATTCCTCAAAACTATTTCTATAATATGATACTATTTTAAGACTTTGGCGAGACTATTTCGAAAGCACCCAGGATCAAGTTTCAAGTTCCTTTCCATTTTATTGCAAATTGTCTTGCAGCCAATTTGATTTAAAGGTATCCTTTTATTTCAAATACTTTCTAACAATTTAATTCCTTTATTAGATTTATTATTGAATCAATCATAATAGATAATAACTTAATATTATTACCTACTAAAGACCGAATGTTTATACACTTAAAACTAATAATAGTATATATAATATATATAAAATATAATCGAAAACCATATTATGTCAATTCATTCTATTCGATTATTTAGGAATTCCTACCGATTCTATGGCGTCCCATATATCGACCAGAATCCATAAATACTCAACAGAACGAGCCAACACAATGTAAAACCATTTTATATAAAAATGCAAGTACGCTCTCTTATATCACTCAAACTCATTCTAGGGCATTTCTAACCCCATCTCTAATGAGTTAATTCCCAACAGAGCCAAGGTTATCGCGAACCATCGCTCTGATACCAAATGTAACGACCCAAATTTTTGACCGTTCAAATCGACAATAAACCACACATGTCGACCTAAACAAATCACAAATGCAGGTAGTTATTGGGAAAAAGAAGAAAAAGAAAGAAAGAAGGGAAAAACCAAATCACAGAATTTCACAGCGGAAGGACAACATATAATAAATAAATAGCAGTTAAAGCAGTTGAAATGTACACATTGGTTATAACATTCAAATGAATATCAGAGTTACACATATACAGATGTACATAATAAGCAGCGGAAATAAATGCAGTGGTTAAACCATACTCATAATAGATATATACGTTAAACTTCGTCTTCGTCCTCCAAGGCAAGGAAATCTTCGCTAACTGCAACATCTGCTGACCCGAGCATATTGCATAAAAGAAAACACAACAAACACTCGGATCAGCACTAAATCATCTCATATTAGTCAAATTAAAATACGAAATAACATCAGTATCATGGGTGCAGTAACTCAAGAGATGTTACGGGATTTTTCCATCTCTCAAGGATCCGTTAAACTAATACATACATAGTATAATACGCTATTATGATAATGTCTACTCAGTAAAGTATAAATACTGAAAATAGCGTAAGCGGGATTACCATATTACCCTTACGCGGTTTATAGGCATCAACGGTCTATACAGTACCGTAAATTCACCGTACTGGTGTTATCAGAGGGCACTCCATAGAAAGCAATGCTAAATCAAAATCGTAGGGGGATCGATAAGGATAAATATGACAAGGCACTCGAGGCAATGCCCAGGGTAGGATTCTACCAATTGCACTCCCGGACCGGTGGTAACGCATAGCAGCCACTACCGCCCACCTCGGAACACACTCCCAAAGTCATAAATGGGCCCAAATCATCATCATCGTCACAAATCATAGGAATAGTATCGAAGAAGTGTGTCCGATTAAAGGTGCTAACCTCAATTAGTCACGGTATAGCTCCTGTTTTAGTCATTTCAATTCTGACCCGAAGGTCAGGGCTATTTCGTCATCGTGCATCTTCCTCGATTCAATAAATCGCCTCCAAGTCATCATACTCATTCTGGATACGTCATAACGTTCACAGTTGTCAAAGTGGTATCGACACTGATAGAGAGTATGCCTTATGCCGACTCCGGTCTCTTTAACAACCAACGCTTACATCTTTTCACATCGGTTGGTTCTTTTACATTTCAAAGGTTCACTTTTCTATCAAAATATCATCTTCTGTTTCGGACCCAATTTATATTCAACGAATAAAATTTTCATATCAACATATCAAAATCATACCCAACCGATTATATTCTAAAACTAGAAAATATCCCATACCATTATATTATAATCATATAATATTTCCAAAACGACATATTCAAATAGAATATAATTTACCTCAAAGGTTTCCAATTATCACGGATTCTTATCTCAACTCCATTTGAACCAGTGGTTCAAACTCAAGCATTTCCATTCGGAAGAAATTTAAAATTTGGGAAAAATACTCGTAAACTAAATGTTTATATAATAATATTATTATTATTATTATTATTATTATTATTATTATAAAATAAATATATAGATATACATATAGAATATAATAATTAAGATAAATTAGTAATTTAAATATTATATATATATACTTAAAATAAGATTTACTAGAAACTTTTGAAAAATGAATTATAAGGAAATTATTTAAATACAATAGTATCAAGTAAGGGTAATTGATAGTTTTAAAGCTAGAATAATTATTTAGAATCAATGCATAAATATTTAAAATAAATTTCTCAAATCAAAACCTTTCTTCCTTCCAAATTTCAAATACTTGAATTTATCCTCCGATCTCAACGGAGTTCATTTAATTCCCTATCTCGTTTCAACCTCGTTCAAAACAACTACTTGATTTCAAGAGTTCCGAGATATATATATATATTCCAATTGAGTTAAAACAACTCAGATACCCTTGATTTCTAAATTCCCCAAAATTTGATTTCCATAAGAAATTTTTCTTACTTCTAATCCAACTCTTATTTTTGAAAGTTTCAATTCATATTCAAACCCCAATTTAGATATTTCTATTTTGGTTTGGAAAAATTCCTTCAACCCTTTAATCATCATCCCAGTTCAGAATCTTTAAAGAATTTATAAATCGAGTATCGACACATTCTTTTAAATGGAATTCTATCAAATAAAATTTCAAATATTAAATCATTTAACCAACCGATGTCTGTATATAATTATCTATCCAATGGCCAAGTGGTTTAATATTAAATTTCTAGATATTTCAGGGATGGATCTATCATTTCAATCCAAATCAGGGTCACAGAAATTTATCATTTCTCTCTGTGTTCTTAATTCATTTTTATCGGTAAATCCCGGGTTCATTAGATGCCCGCAACATCAAGGGTACAAATGAGATTTATCGTCAAAACCAACATGCAATACGATATACTGAATATGGGCATAAGAAGTGTCAATATCAACAGTAATAAAATCCAACCAAACATCCATCACATCATTTCATTCAATTGATCAGCATTAACTGTTCCAGGATTAACAAGGGTTCGAATTTCAACTAGAGATTTAAATTAAATTAAATAACTAATCATTTACTTAGATTGCATGTTAACACACTTGCATGTCAAATTTAAACAACACATGAACAATCCAATGCAACCATGCAACCAAACTTATTTCATAATTTAATTCAATAAATATGGGAATAATTTAGTATTTCGTGAGTGAGAAAACCACTCACCTTTGAGTCTTTTGTTGATCGTACATCCAACTGAAGACCAAAATTTCACAGTCTCTAAACGCAGCCAGGTTAGTGCCAAAACGTCCGCAACTCCGCCACGATCCCAACGCAACAAACCGCGTCCAATTTCGAGTTCATATGTAAGAGTTATCAGTGATTTAGTGTACGGATTTTAAATTATATAAAAATGGAACCCTCACCCACTCAGCTTCTGCCACGTCAGCATCCTACCATTTGTTTTCTCCCGCTCATTCCCGTCCTCGTGTAGCTACAGTACACGCAAAACAACCCCCCCGCAACGTCAATTTTGACCGCCGATAGCCATCGACTCCGGCCATCGGAGGGTCTCCGATCAACTCCATCTCGACGAGCATCCTCCGCCGCACCTTCAGACACCGGAGCCGCCCCCTCCGGTGATGTCCTCTGCCGCCGACGAAGCTATTAACGCAAGTGATTTCAACATTTGAAACAGAAATTCCCGATCATATACTTGACTATAAATCGAACGGGTACCCACGTTGAACTCGTATCGTCATCCTCTTCGAAACCCATGTCTCCAATTCGTCAATTTGGCTCTAGATCAAAAACGCCCAAATTTGCATGCAAAAATTTCGAAAATCCAGGGCTTTGACCGCGATTTCTGGCGAATCTACTCACTACATGTCGAAACTAATTATAGATCTGGATTCTACTCGACGAGAGCTTCAAATCGGTATATAATATGATGTGGTTTGGAAAGATTTTATTTTTGAGTTGATATTTTTTTTTTTTTTCTAGGGTTTTAAAATTTGATTTCAGCCATTAAAGAATAAAGCTTGGAGGTGGAAATGAAGGTACTAAGGTAAATGGGCTGATATAATGTTAAGTGGGCCAATATATATATAAATATATGGTCCAACCTGATTAACACATACACAGTTATCGCCTATCTGATTTTAACGTACATTTCACATTACCGGGCCCACATGCTGACCCCGAAAAATCCGAAAAAATTATTTTTGGTTATGATTTGACGATATGGTTCCAACGAAACTAATTTCGTTGAATTTCGAGACCGTGGGAAAAATGGCCTTTTTCGGGTCGATCCAATTTAACTGTCAACTGGTAAAACGCGTTTTCACTCTACGATGATTCATTTCCCACTTCCTCTCGTACGGCCAAACGGTGAGTCGGATTGTAACGCAAATTGAAATTCTATCATAATTCACCGTTCCGGTTCTGATGGCGCCAGTTTCGTCGAATTCCGAGACAGTCGTCAAAACAGTAAATTCCACAGTTAATTAAATAAATAAAATAATTAATTATTCAATTAACTGTTTAAATTCAAATTTAAATATTTATAAATTCAAATTTAAACTAAATTATAACTTAAATGAATTCTATAAATTTACTTCATAAATTTTAAGTTCCACATTTGGTTATTTTCAAATTTAAAATTTGAATTTCAAATTAAATTTAAACAACTTAAATTCCATTGTTTTAACAATTCAAATTTGAATTCCTTTTTAACTTAAATATTTCTAAATTCCATTTGGATCAATTTACAACTTAAATAAAGTTTATGAATCGATTTCACAAATTCTAAGATTAACTCATTTATTTATTTTAAACCTAAATTAAAATATACAGAAAATATTGGGATGTTACAGCAACAATCGTTTCTAGAATCAAATCCCTGCACTCTAATTCTCGATCCGCGCTCTGTAAGTTCTAGTTACTTTGAGATTTAAACTTGTTAAATTTAATGTGGGCATGGAATGAAATGAAATTGGACCTAAGCTTGATTATCTATTTAGATCTGTTCTTGTCTCTTCTTGAATCTATGATTTTGGGTTATTTCTTATCAATTGAATCAAGCCTATTCAAGTTGTTGGACCTAGTTTATTATTCAAACGCTAGATTGTAACATAAATTCTTGGATCTTGACTATTGAGAATATTGTCTACGACGTTGAAACCATTGTTAATGACATAAGACTATGACTATGCCTATGACTGTAGACATAAGATTTTGCCTATGCCTATGACTATGACTGTGAACATAAGACTATACCTATGCCTATGACAGTGAACATAAGGCTATTGCCTATGACTAGGACAAGGACAATTTTGGCTAATCACCTATGACTCTTGACTATGAGAATTATTACCTATGATTATGAACATAAGGCTATTATCTATGACCATGACTTTGAAACTATTACTGTTAATTGCCTATAACTATTTGCCTAGAACTATTTCTGATAATTATCCATGACTATTGTGATTAAGCGCTTATGATTCACAACTATGAGATTTTTACCTATGACCAGGACTATGACTACTGGGGTTAATTGCCTAAGACTGTTATAGTTGATTGTTCATGCCCATAACACTATAGTTGAAAACCATGTTGTACACCGAATTGGCATTTTGTTGGATCGTATACCTAGGGTGTGACTTGCTAAGTTTATTTGCAATTATGTACACCAAAACCACTGGATCCATTATCCTTGTATTTGGCTTGCTTTTGCATGCCTATTCTTTTATGTCAGCGTTTATCATGACCATCGCCTTATCTTGCTAGATTTGAAATCCTATATGTCAGTGATGTTGTAACCAATTATCTCAAGTTATATCATACTAGTCTTGTAACCCCTTTTATCGCTTTATACTAGTCCCTTTTGCCTATCATAGTTTTGATGCTATTCCCTCTATTTCGAGATTTGGATTTATTTGTAGTATAGATCGATTCACGTTCACGTGCGATGGGAATACAATTTGGGTAGACTAGGCAAAACTTGAATTGGTTATGAACATGAATTATGAACTTGATAATAGGCAAAACTTGAAACATGAACATTGTTATAACTTGAATCTAGATGTGGGCATGAAACTTATCCTTGAAACTTGACACGAACTCGACATGAAACTTGAACATGGATATGACATTAGAATAAACATGAAAATGGCCAACTCGAGGTTGGGTTGAGTTTGCAGTGTAAATCTGCCCGGAACTGCCGGGCAAATCTAGTTACTGCAAACAGTAGGATCCAATGTGGGTAGTTGGTCATATCGCGCTTGAAACCCGAGGTTAGACTGATTTGTGGCGTAAATCTGCCCGAAACCGCCCAACATATCCAGTGATCACAACAACAGGTCTGATGTGAGAGGTTGGGGTGCATTAATTAATAAATGCCACATGATAGGGTTAAGTCATGTACCACTTGAATATACTTAACCAATTTAGCACGATGATTTGGTAGGGTTAAGTCATGAACCGCTTGAATATACTTAACCAATTTAACTTGATGACTTGATAGGGTTAAGTCATGAACCGCTTGAATATACTTAACCAATTTAACACGATGATTTGATAGGGTTAAGTCATGAACCGCTTGAATATACTTAACCAACTTGATACATAATTCGTAGGGCTAAGTTATGAACTTGAACGATAACACTTAGCCAATTTGACATGACACGTAGGCGGGTTAAGTCACGAACTTGAATGACAACACTTAACCAACTTGACATTCTAGACTAATGGGGTTAAGTCTCAAATTTAAATGACAACACTTAACCTACTGGACGGAAACCCTAGTTGCGCGGTCCTTTTCAGCAGTAACCCACTAGATGTATCATGGTACCCTGGAACTAGGCAGGGTGGGGCACGATTACTTGGCTGATTGTAAGCGACCAGAACAACGGCTGATTTGGTGCGCCATTGTAGGTTCAGGCAGACTATGGTCATGCACATAGTCTGGAGTTGAAAAAGCAGGCATTGGGCACCAGTAGGTTTACACTGTGCGTGCTTGATTCGTGTCGGTGGTTGGCACCCTACGGCTTGATACACCCTATGGTGGACCTAGCACAGGTGAGTATATTTCGTGATTGGGCCGTATGACACAGACACATGAACGAGCTAGGACTTGTAGGGAGCCGATTGATTAATGGATCGTTACGTGAAATTCGTTTGGTAGCATAATCCATAGTGGTCCTAGGTGGCATAAACCCTAATCGAACCTACAAAACGTTCAATAGGTAGCATAATCCCTAGTGGTCCTAGGTGGCATAAATCCTAGTTGAACACGCGATAGCTCACGATAAGGAAACCTAGCCAGAACAAGGGTGGCGGTCCAAACGATTTCAAGAATGGTGGCACTACATTGAAGTAGTATAGAAATATGTGATGAAACCCATACGATATACGGCCAGGAACTGTACATATACATGGAAAGGATGATACGGGTTGGGATACTAGTACAGTTGGTGCAGAGAATATAAGAAAGCAAATAAAATAGTGGAACGTTGAAGCTTAGAAATCTGGCAATGTTATACTTAGTAGATACCTTGCAATGTGATACTTGGTAGGAACCTTGATATTCTTGATAGGAAGCATGGGATGTTAAACTTGATTCATCGTGCCTGTTGCTTACCTTGTCATCATGCTTATGTTTACTTTCACTGTTTTTATGCTGAAAGCCACTAGGACTTACTCAGTCTTTATGACTGACCCAGTTTGTTTCGCCACTTTTTCTTTTGTTTCCCCCGCCCAGGTTCGCAGGGTAGGAATACAGCTTAGCTCGGATCTTACCAAGCTCCAAGGCTCTTTCATGTACTGCTTTGATTTCTCTTGGCTATGGCTTGCTTTGTCGCTTTATTGGGGAATGATGCATGACTATGGTTTTATGCTTCTTTACTATTGCAAGACAGATTTTGGTGTAATGGATTTAATAGCATTTTTGATGTAAAAGGCTTTAGAACTTTCTAAATTTTAAAGCAATGAAATTTGGCTCTTCTTTCGCTGTTTAATACGTTCTGTCTTGTAATATTTCTGTGTATGTTTACCTAGATAATGCTCCACTAAACCTAGTGCGTTCCCTTTGTGACTGACCCTAGCAGAGGTAGGGTGTTACATTTGGTATCAGAGCAGAAGGTTACCAGACTGGGCAAAAGATTTTAAAAACCTTCTGAAAATTATTTTCAAAACTTTTACAAAGAAGCATTTTTCTAAAGAAAAGTTTTGTTTTACGAAAGGCATATTCCCCAAAGCCATATGCACTATCTTTTGATTCTCTCCTTGAGTCTCTTCTCTCTTTCTTTTTCACCATAGTTTGTAGGCATGCGACACACGTCGGAGGGCAAAGTAGTATCCAACCTCCATCTGTAGCCGTAGTAGTTTTACTTGCGACTAATCTTATCTCAAGCTTTGTAGGGTTGTCGTGCGATGAAAGTAGCTTTTGAGAAACTTTTCAACAAGCTATACAAGGATAGTAGGAACGAGGATAAAGAACACAAGTCTAAGGATGAGAAACTTGTTGATATGGCTTAATCCACGAAGAGGAAAGAGGCCAAGTGAAAGAATAATGAAAACCGATGACAAGAGGAAATATCTTTAGTATGGAAAAAAGGGACATGTAATTAAGTATTATAGGACAAGGACAAGGGCAAAGAACAAGATCGTCGAGAGGGCAATTGTATGCTCTCACTACTAGCGTACCTAAGAGAGGTGGTAACGTTTCTGTTAAAGGTTTAGCTTTTCTTTTCTATCATCCCACTAGAACTTTGTTTTTGTACATCGCATCCTTTTAATTCTGCTTCGATAGTTGAGTCTTTGCACTTTAGTACTAGCGTAGTAGAGGATCCCATTTTATTCTCAAATCCTGTTAGGGAATCGGCTCATTTATTCATGACTTGTTTGGATTTGAGAATGTCTATGCTAAGTGTTGAGTTTAGAAGTAATGCTTATGTTTTTGGGCAATGAGTTGACTCCAGGGATGGAGTGGTTTTCCAAAAATGATACCATTCTCGAATATGAAAAGAGGTTAGTTAGACTCTTGACTTGCCTTGGTAATACCCTCAAAGTCTAGTGTAACCCTTAGGGTTCTTCCATGTTTAGTTACCTAGAATCTCTTGATACATTTATCTATCCGCTCGAGTAGTGTTCGCCACTAAGGCGGATGGTTCCATGTAAGTACACTTGGCAACATGGTTGGCATTTTCAAGAGGTAATTCATTTATGTGGAATACCTTCTAGTAAGTGAACGAGATCCAAGATTCACTAGTGAATTTTGGAGAGCTTGCACGAAACCATGAGTACGTGGTTATGTTTGAATCGGGTAAACTAGAAAGAGAATAAGAGAAAGTGGAACGAGAGGCGACAGTGGAATGAGTTCCAACTCATATTCTGGGAACAAGAATTAAGGAACTACGAAATTGTGAAGTAAAAGACGGACAAAGCACAATGGAGTTAAGCTTAAGGAAATGCGACTTAGAAGATTGAAGACTAGATACGCGCATCATATCTCTTTTTAAGAGTATATCCTTGATCCCTCTTTTCCTGTAGAGCTTACTTATATACTACCTTTTATGTATAACCTCTCGGTCCTATTCTTAATCCTATTTCTGTTGCAAACCCCATAGGGAGTATGACTTATCTGTTAGTAATACATGTTGGGGTTGAGGGTATCCGTTGGGTTGACTAAACTTTTTGGGTTTTATAGGATATGGGCTGGTGCTTAGGGAGTTCTTCTGCTATTCAGTATATATGTGCCGTAGATTTCCAGCTTTGACATTGCCTAATGGGCACAAAGTTTTTACTTGCTTCTATCATTCGGCTATATCTTTAGGTAGGAACAATTGGGTGAAACATGTGTTTGAGACATGTTATGATTGATGGTTGCAAGTTGTTGTAAGTGGTCGCAAGTTGTTGCTCGTGGTTGCATAACACACATTAGGCACTAGATCGGCTCAGACACATTTTCATATTGCATATGCATGAGTGTTTATACTTGTTTATGGATGAAATTGAATGTGTTATCATGTGAATGTTGCATATGGATGGATGTTTGAGCACACATATAGTGTTTATGTAATTAGGGCTATTTGCATATATGTTGGACTCATGGCACTAAACATATTTTGCACTAAGAAGATCTGTAATGACCCGCATTGGCAGAGGTGTTATAATTAATTTATTTAATTATATAAATGGTGAATTAAAGGATTTAATGGTCGTAGAATTAAATAACTGGGAATATTTAATTAAAATAATTAATTAAATAATATATTTAATTCAGAAATAATCAAAAATATTGGAAATCAGAATATTCTGTGAACGGGGTCGTCCCTTAGATTTAATTCAGCTTAGAGTTGAATTATATTGACGAATATATTCAATCGACGACAGTTAGAACGTATAATTATATTATAATTAAAATAGAGCTTGATATGGCGCTATAGTTCGCGATTTGGTGATTTGACCTTCAACTGAATGTACAGGATTCGTTTTAAGCCGGATTTCTGTGAAACAAGAAACGTGTGGAGCTGGTGGAGTATATCTTTCTGGTGGAAGAGAAAAATTGGGATTTCGTCGTGTAGATTTTGATTTACGTCCAAATCACATTTCAGAAAAAGTCGCTGTGGAATTCCTTTATATTTTGCAACACTTTATTTACATTATAAAAGGATTTTCGATATAAACTGAATATCGATAAATCTAAAATCTGAAATATCAAACTGTAAATTCTGATATGATATTCTGGAGCCGGACGATATCATACGTGAAGATATACAATAATAAAAATTACTTATATTTAATTTAATAATATTTATATATATTTATATATTTAAATGGGTCATCCAGAGCTTTAAAAATAGCCGGTTTTGCAAACGAGGTCAGAATTCGACGAAACTAGTTTTGTTGGATCCACAACATCAAATTATTGTTAGATTTCCAGTTTCGTGATTTTTAGAGTCAGTATGTGGCCGTACGGATTTTTAGAGTGAAAAACAGTTAAAAATACGCTGTATGAGCATACGGAGTCAAAATTTGACGAAACCAGTTTTGTTGGGACCGAAATGTCGACTCTAGCTACATGTCCAATTTCGTGATTTTTAGGAATCATATGTGATCATATGGATTTTTAGAGTGCAGAGATGAATATAAAATAATAAAGAAAAATATCCAAAAATATCTAAAAAATGTATCTAGATATTTATGTCCCCTATAAATACCACCCCTTAACCCTTAAACCTGATTCCAACTTCAGAAAATCCGTCGTCTTCGTATTTTTCCATCTCAGTAAACAATACTCAAAAGAAAATTCAAGAAGAATTCATAGAAAAATCAATAAACCTCAAAACCTATCTAATTGGAACCAGCATGAGTTTTTCTTCAGATCAATATCCGTTTTACTGCATACGATGCAGTTTCAGTCGAGCCAAGAATCGGTCAGTGGACCTAGGGCTGGAGAATGTTAGCGGTTTAGGCATCGACAGGGGTCGAGAAGGGTAGCATTGGCTTCATCGAGGGGAGGCGCTCCTTGTGAGTGATTCTGGTGGATTTCGGTCATCAAAAGTGACGCTACAGTCGCTATGTTGGTATGTTTAAGTGGACGACGGACATTGCCCCTGAGGTGCGAGCTCGACGATGAGGGGACTGTAAGGAAGAGGAGAAGGAGTGATGTGGATTGGTGAAGTCAGTTGGGTGTTCGGTGCTGAGTTGGAGGAGAAAGTGGGTTGGGAGTCTCGATACTGGCCATTGCAAATTTGAGGAGCGATGTGTTCAAAATCAAATTGGGGAAGAAGCTTTTATTCGGGTTTGGGCTTAGGGGTAATGGGCCGATGGGTTGAAAAGGGGGTGAGGCCACTATTTTAAAATCCAAGTTTTTATGTTTTTATTTTAATTTAAATTGCATAACTTCATAACGCGATATCTATTTCATACGATATCAGATTGGTGATCCGTAAGTTGCGTTGGGATCGTATGGACGGGAGCAACACAATGAGACTGACCGCGAGTTAATTGGAGTCCGTTACAATTTATGGCGAAATAAATTGTTTGATTTAAATCAAATAACAGTTTATTGTTCTTTAACGATGAACTGCAAATGTGAGTAAAACTCACCAACTCTGAACAGTTCTATTTTTACTGCGTATTCTTAGAACTGTTATAAATTGTCTGTTTGACTGTGTGTTGACTGTTTGATTGAACTGCTAGTCAGTTAGTAGAAATTATATATATATATACATATACGTATATATATATATATAAACCGTTAAATATTTATATGTTGATTCTGCTATCAGAATATTTCATATCGAACTGAAAGTGATGTTGATTTTACTGTGTAACATCTGTGATGTAGGGAGACAGGTTGGAGGAATCCAACTGGATTCCTCAACATTTTATTTTGCTGTTATTCATATATTTTTGATATATGGTGTGATATAAAATCTGCTGATGATTTTGTGTGTTGAGACGATATTCAACGTTGTTATATGGTGTGTTAAATACCATAAGAAATACCAGAATGTAGAAAAGGAGATTTTCAAAAGTATATTTTGAAAATAATTTATTTATATAAAATCAATGGATTTTATATTATAAAAGAAAAAGGATTTTGAATGAAAGAAATATATTTGTAAATCAAATATAAGGGAAATATATTTGTTAATCTAATATAAGGGAAATATGTTTGTTAATCAAATATAAGGGAATTATATTTGTAAATCAAATATAAAGGAGTTTATGTGTTAATCAAATATAAGGGAATTTATTTGTTAATCAAATATAAAGTAGATATATTTGAAATGAAATATAAAGAGATATATTTGTCAAAACAAATATAAAGGAAATATATTTGAAAGCAAATACAAAGGAGTTATTTATTTAGGGAATAAATAAAGAGTTAAAAGGAATTATTTATTTAGGGAATAAATAAAGAGTTAAAAGGAATTATTTATTTAGGGAATAAATAAAGAGTTAAAAGGAATTATTTATTTAGGGAATAAATAAAGAGTTAAAAGAAATTATTTATTTAGGGAATAAATAAAGAGTTAAAAGGGTTTATTTATTTGGAAAATAAATAAAAGATAAAAGAGGTATTTATTTGTTAAATAAATGGGATTTAAATAAAGGAATATTTAACTGGAAGATAAATAGAATTAAGCAAAAGGAATATTTAGGAATGAATGGAAATCTGGTTTTAACAGATAAATCGAAAGGATTAATTTATAAATAGCAGTTTATAAATTAAATAAAATATTTATCATTCGATAAATGGAATATATAAGTCTAAACTTATATAAAGAAGAGATATTGGTTTCAACACCGATAGGTTTAAATAGAATATGTACCCAACACTGGTATAAGTGAAGTAACGTTATTAAAGAGAACATTTATAAAGTGCAGAACTGTTACTAAAAGTAAATCTTTATAAATGAATAAGCGTTATCAAATAGGAGTTATTCGAATAGGAGAAATCGATTAGAGTTAGAGTTAATCAGTCAGAGTTAACTAGTTAGAGTTAATCAGGTTAGTTATTCAAATAGAGTTAAATGAATAAGAGTGATTCGAATTAGTTATTCGAATAGAGTTAAACACAAAAAAGTTATCAAATTTTTTATTCGAAGGGAGTTATCGATTTTAGTTTAATCGAAAGGAGTTATCGATTAGTTAAATCGAAAAGAGACATCGAATTTAGTTTTTCGAAAAGGAGTTATCGATTTGTTAAATCGAAAGGGAAGATTATCGAATATCGTTTATTCGAGAGGAGATTATCGAATGTAGTTTATTCGAAGGAGTTATAAATTATTTGTTAATCGAAGTGAGTTATAGAATATTAGTTTAATCGAAGGAGTTATCGAATATAGTTTATTCGATGGAGTTAATTGTTTAGAGTTAAATCAAATGAGTTGATCGAATATAGTTTACTCGAAGTAGAGTAGTCGAATATTGGTTATTCGAAGTGAGTAGTCGAATACCGGTTATTCGAAGTGAGTTAATCTGAGACGACCCGATTTCCCGTTCTCACGGAAACAAGGTTATCTTTTGGAATATAACACAGAAACAGATAATAGCAGAACAGAATTAAATAAATACACCAGAATAAACAACAAAATGTACTGGATAAAAGTAATCATCAGAGTTACACAGTATACAGGATCTTACTTAGTACAAATACAGTTCAGCTATACATAAATGTCTACAGCGGAAATAAACAAAATAGGTACAATAGGAGCTGAACAGCATAAAAAGAAATAAATGATAGAATCCATCTTCAGCTCCAGCTATCCAGAAAGAAGAACCAGCTAAACCTGAATACAAGGCTGCCCGTGTAGAAAAAGGGGCACCCGAGTTTGAGAGTGAAACAAACTACGAGTCAGTCATGGGACTGGTATGAGAAATCCACTCAACACATATATATAATTGGCCAATCACAGGACCACGCCACTTTCGTGGAACGGGTTTACTCCATTGGATTGCCAGTGCTTTAAAAACAAATCTTTCTTTTAAACATCGCTATGCTTTTTATAAAAATGAAGCCGTTATAAGACTCAGTTCCCATCACACAATGCAACGCAAACCGGAGGATAGAGTTTTTACCTTATAACGGCCAAGATATGCTTGATACGAATAAAACAAAGGCATTTGCTATTATTGCTAGTGTTTATATGTTTTGAAAACAATTTCAAATCATAACTATCAATCATAGACGGCATTAATGCCCCATACCACTATGTCGCCATATATAGGTATACAATCAAAATCGCATCGTCACGTATTTGGAAATTGGATTTCCGTCATGAACCAAGGCAAAAGATAGTCCTTACCGAATTCGAGACTGCCTAGCCCGAGTCTCAGGCGAGCGCGCAGGCAAGCCTTGGATCGTCAGGGCCGGTCCACACGGAGTGGATTAAAATGCCTGAGCACTACGTTTCGCCGCCCTTTGGGGCGTAAGCGAGCCAACGAATGACTCCATCGGACCCGGATCGTCCGATCTAACCGAGGCGCCTCGCAACAGCAACAACCACATAAGTCAAACTCGTCAGGGCGTGTAAAACCACTGACGCCACTTTTAGCTAGGAGGAAACGTAGGCCCTCCCTGAGGTCCTTTCTCCCGTTTCTGGTTCATACCGGGGTGTGAGGCTCGCGAATTCACGTTATACACAAAGCTACGCCACACAGGCGGTGCTTTGATCATCACTACAAGACTTTGCTTTTCAACAGAAGCCCTGATCACTGCATCTTAGCATGCCACACAGAATAAATCCTATGTCAGACACACAGTCCATTTACAAGTCCGTTCTGGGTCTGAACGAAACCGGAGGCACTAAATACCTCGCAAACCCATCGATCAACACGTACGTCTGAACGATCACCACTCATTATCCATATTTCGGGATGCCTCCCAATCAGGACCTCGGTTACCATCCAAACGAGGTGAAGATCTCCGGTCTTCGACCATCGTCTTCATCTTCGAATTTCAATCGTCGGTCGATTATTCGAAATGAGAATTAACTCGGCCTTTTCAAATAATTCACGTATATTTAGAATTTCAAATCGATTTATTTCAATGGTTAAATTATTCGACAACACTGGTTTTGTCCTTTAATGTAATTTTCACACCAAACACATTCAACCATCAAATATCACATAAATCAAGCAAATTCAGTTTATTTCCATTCCATATCGCTTATGATATTTTATAACTATTTATCGCTATTTTTATTTATTTTAAAATAGCCATTTTATTCAAAACGACGCTTCGGGCCATAAGGCGGCCGTGGCGCTGTTTTTCTTCAGATTTGATTTACACATATCTGAAAATCTAACCGTTGGATCCCCACAAAATTTACATCATTAGAAAGGTCTTTTCAAAACGAATCCAACGGTTCCAGTTTCGGGAAAATCCGACGGTCGGATCTCCCAGTACAATCGTTTGAAATTTCGATTTCAAAATACGAACTGCAGCGTCGTTATTCGATTAAATATAATTCTATTTATATTTATATATAAATAAAATCGATTCTGGCGCTGTTTTTCTTCAGATTTGAATTAAACATTCCAGACAATCCAACCGTTGGATTTTTACAAGGTTGGTGCCGTTGGAAAGATTATTCCAAGGCGAACCCGACGGTTGAGGTTTCGGGAAAATCCAATGGTCGGATTTCCCGTACTAGTCGTTTGAAATCACGGTTTCGAAATACGAACTGCACGGCTTCGTTTCGTTTTAATTTTATTTATATTTATATAGTTATATAAATATAGTTCATTCAATGATTTCTATATCGTTTTCACTTCAAAAATTTTTCTAACACCTTAAATTTTGGAAAAATTTCGCCATAACCTCCCCTGCACCGGGAGCGTCGGGAAATCGCAAATAGCGTCCCGGTCCTTCTAATCTCAAAAAGAAAAAGAAAAAGCCAAGCGGCTAGCCAACAGGCTCAAAATCATCACCCAAACAAATCAGTAAATGTGTACCTATTTGTCGGGCACAAAATTTTATTCCTCTTCTCTAGCCCCTTTGCTATAACCTGTTCAATGAATATTGCATGTACATATATATACAGTTCATATCATTTTTCATTTTCTATTCAACTTCATATTTGATTTCTATTTGGTTTAAAAACTCCATTCATTCTAATGTTCCATAAATTGGTGCAAATCATTTCATTAGCTAATTAATGAATATTTCAACTCATATATGTTTATTTTGAACAAGTGGCTATTTTTAACATTTCACATTTCAACGATTTATGCATACAATAAAAATGTGATTTTTATTGTAAAACGATTCATTTCAAAACACTATTTTTCTATATAGTTCATATAGTCGATAAAAGGTGATTTTTATTATCAAACAATTTATTTCAAAATATGAATACCATTCAACACATGAATTTCTAAACAACGAATGAATATCAATTCAACACATGAATGTTTTCTATAGTTTTTATATATAGATAAAAATGTGATTTTTATTATCGAACAATTTATTTCAAAATATGAATACCATTCAACACATGAATTTCTAAACAACGAATGAATATCAATTCAACACATGAATGTTTTCAATAGTTTTTATATATAGATAAAAATGTGATTTTTATTATCGAACAATTTATTTCAAAATATGAATACCATTCAACACATGAATTTCTAAACAACGAAGGAATATCAATTCAACACATGAATGTTTTCAATAGTTTTTATATATAGATAAAAATGTGATTTTTATTATCGAACAATTTATTTCAAAATATGAATACCATTCAACACATGAATTTCTAAACAACGAATGAATATCAATTCAACACATGAATGTTTTCAATAGTTTTTATATATAGATAAAAATGTGATTTTTATTATCGAACAATTTATTTCAAAATATGAATACCATTCAACACATGAATTTCTAAACAACGAATGAATATCAATTCAACACATGAATGTTTTCAATAGTTTTTATATATAGATAAAAATGTGATTTTTATTATCGAACAATTTATTTCAAAATATGAATACCATTCAACACATGAATTTCTAAACAACGAATGAATATCAATTCAACACATGAATGATTTCTATATAAGGAATAAATATAGTTTAAGCATATGAAAATAATTCAAACACACAAATATTATTCAAAATTTCGGCAACATAACGGCAGGGTAGTTACACCGGCACCGTCCCTAGTACGGCTCCTCGCTCTACCTTAAAACCTCGCGGTTTTTGACAATGGGAATCATGCATCTAGTTCGCACGCAGGCGGCATGTATATATTTATTTCATTTCCACAAACTAATCCTATGTGGTTTCAACCAAATATTTCACAACCACCAATGGGTATTTTTCAACCGCAATCAACCAATATCAATCACAAACAATCCCAAACAATCATTCAATTCTCACAACAATTTCAACCAATAAATATCGTCCATGGTTTGTGGACGAGGGGCGTATATATATATAGATATTTATTTATAGATAGCAATTCACTTTCATTTCACACATATAAATTTATAAATTTTAAATCAGAAATCTCACCAATAGCTATCCAACTGCACGACTCTTCCTAATAGAAATCTTCGCTTTTTGTTGCTTTCGCCCGTATTCTCTACACATGTAAAAATAGAATTTTTACTATGCTATTCAATATATAAAAATCGAATTTTTACTTCGACTTTCAACATATAAAAATATGATTTTTACTTTGACTTTCAACATATAAAAATATGATTTTTTACTTTTGCCTCCCACATATAAAAATATGATTTTTACCTTTGCTTTCAACATATAAAAATATGATTTTTACCTTTGCTTTCAACATATAAAAATATGATTTTTACCTTTGCTTTCAACATATAAAAATATGATTTTTACCTTTGCTTTCAACATATAAAAATATGATTTTTACCTTTGAAAGAAATCAGTTTTCAACCTTTCAAGAAAACCAGTTTTTTTTTTTTTTTTATAAATCACAATTTTTATACTTTTTATAAATCAGTTTTATTCTTTCATAAAAATGCAGTTTTTAGTTTCTTTTTCTAAAAAAAATCTGTTTTTAAAATCTTTTAAAAATTCAGCTTTAAAGGTTTTAACAAATCAGTTTTTTTTCTTTTTTAAAATGTGTTTTTATTCTTTATTTCAGTTTTTATAGCTAAAACAAAATCAGTTTTTATTTTAAAAACAAATCAGTTTATACTTTTAAAAATAAATCGGTTTATACTTTTAAAAATAAAACCAGTTTATACTTTTATTTCACGAATTAAAATAAAAATAGCATACAATAAAATACTTACAGTATATCGAAGTAAGGGGGGAAAATGGCGGCCAGGCTCGCGGCAGGAGATCGACACGGTGGCTAGGGTTTCGAACAGGAGGCGGCTGAAGGCGGGCGGTGGCGTCGCTGCTTCGGGGGCTGCTCGATGTCAGGGTCTTCGATCGAATGGGGGAAGCGACTACGTCGCGAGGGGGAGGAGCGGCTACGGTCTGGTGGCGTCGCGATCTGGGAAGGAGGTGGAGGCGGCTTCGTTTCGCTTAGGGCTTTTTTTTTTTTCTGTTTAAATGAAATCCGTAATGAACGGGGGGGCCAAGCGGGAGATAAGGAGGGAAGAGTACTTTTTTTTATTATTATTTAATTATTATATTTAGCAAAGAGTTGACCTTTTACGTACGACCTCTAAACGAGGCCCACCGCCTGTCGTCCATAGCGTTTAACCCCCATTCCGAACACAATGGGATATGTATCGCACGCTGGTTTGATCGTTACAATTGGTTTCCTTTTGAATTTTCATTTAAATCACTATATTGAATTTTAAACGTACATTTCAAATTACCGGGGCCACATACTAACTAGAAAAATTCCAGAAAAATAATTTCTAGCTTCGTATTGACGATACGGTCCTAACAAAACTAGTTTCGTCGAATTCTGAGACCGTTTGCAAAATGGCCAATTTCCAATCGATTAAAATCAACAGAAACTGGTCAAACGCGTTTTCTTTTGCCACGCTCACATATTGACTCGAAAAATTATGAAATTTGAAACTTAGCAATAACCTGACACTGCGGACCCAACAAAAGTGGTTTCATCGAAATCCGAGGTCATTTGCAAAATATCCATTTTTAAGGGCCTGAATTCCATAGCGACTATTCAGAATTTTCAACTGGACATATCTTTTGATTCCCGCTATCAAATTTCGATTGGTCGGATTCGTTAGAAAGATATTATCAATTAGATTCCATTATTTTTGGTTTCACTAAAATCTGGATTGTTTTGCACCCGGTATATTCAATTGAAGTTTGAAATCGAATTATCGAACTACCGCACTATTTTCAATTCTATATATAATTATAATTAATTATATTCGTTTTCAAATGTCGATTCAACTCAGTTTTCATCGCCTTTATTTAAAATATTAATTTTAAATATTTAAAATCCATTATTTTAGCCAATTTAAAAATTTTAAATTGGTTCAGATTTTCTGGGTCGTTACATAATCGAATATTGGTTATTCGAAAAGGGGAGTTGTCAAATCGAATAGATTAAAGGAGTAAATCGAATATAGTTTATTCGAATAGAGTAAAGGAGTTAATTTAATATAGTTTATTCGAATAGAGTTAGAGGAGTTATCGAATATAGTTTATTCGACAGGAGTTAAGTGAATTAGTTAAGTTAAACTAAGTGAATTAGTTAAGTGAATTGGTTAAGTTAACCAAAGTGAATTTGTCAAGATAATCAAAGTGATTAGTTCAGTTAATCGAGATAAGTAAATCAAGTTAGGTTAATCGAGTTGAATTAGTCAGTCGAGTTAATAAATTGAGTTAGTCAAACCAAGTAAAACCAGTTAGAGTTAATTAATAAAGGTTGACCAGTTAGAGTTGATCGGTTAGAATTAACCAGTTAGAGTTAATCAATCAGAGTTAATCAAATAGAGTTAAGTAAAATTAGAACTGACTAGACATTAGTAAATTGAATGGTTTTCTAAGCGTCTATCTGATGTTGGTTTCGGCCTTTGGGATTTATACTTAGGGGATTGTTCTCATACTAGTTCACAGTCAAGGACTGATAGTTGGGGAAGAGTAGTGATTTGTAAATAAGCAGATGGAAACGTTTCCCAGTGTTAATAACATATGTTTTCTAAACATAGAAAATAAGGCAATGTGAATATATATATAGATATATGTTGAAGATTGATCGATATAATTTCCATTTGGAAATAATATCGTTGTTTGCACACTTGTTTTTCTTTGATAGTTAAATCACAGACTATCGAAGTTTTGACCATTTTAACGTTGTTAATATGGAGAGACCGGTTGGATTATTATCCAAAGAACCACTCTATATTGGCATAAGCATCGCGAATCATATATGCCAAAGATAATTGAAGACGGAGTAAAATGCAAGGGCTGTTGTATAAGTCTTAGATAACAGTGACTAAGATGGATATACGAAATAGTGCCTTCGGTTTGTCCAGTCCCAGGACAACTTGTATGGACGAAGGTCTGAAAGAGTATATCCAATGGATCGCGTAAGTTGATCTGTTCAAACGTATTCACGTTTTGTGGCGGAGGAATTCGTTTCTCTAAGCTGTATACCCGTGTTACTTTTGGATAAATCAATTTGTGATTTGGCGGGTATGACGATGTGACATTCTAAGTGAATGAGGATGACTTGTGTTGATGAATGTCTGACAGAGTATTTCCAGAAAGGTCACGTACATTGATTTCTTCAACTTTACCAAGAGTGGAAGCGGAGAAGGAAACTTCTTTAGCTAACACGTAACGTACTGTTGTAGACGCCAATTAGTGATTTTCGATGGATCTGACAATGTGGCATTCGAAGTGAATCTAATGTAATGATAAAGCGTAGCTTCTAGCCTCATCAACCGGTAAATGACAGAAATCGGGCAGGAAGCATGGCTAAGTCGGTCGCACCGAAGTAGGGTGTATAATCACTTATTTAGAGAATATTCATTTGTTTCTTAAATCTATCAATGCTGTCCCACATCTATACGGGAACGGTTGCTGATCCCAACCGTTGGTGATATACATTCGATACACTCAAGCGAAATGAGTGGTCGGTCACGTGTGGCCGGGTCGCAAGATGTTCTTGTTGAACCCAGTGTATTCCTCTTTAGAGGTACACTAGTGAAAGGTGGTTCCATACCTTGTCATAGTTGGAAATCCATTATCCAATACGTGCTTGCGATTTTGATTGTATACTATATATGTAGAACGTGAGATGAAAGCGTTTCTACTAGTCGATATCTATTTGTGCATAGACATTATTATAATATCAAAAGGTTTTTGATATAAAGATATTTTGGATTCTTATAAGGGAAAAACCCGTTCCGTTCTGCGGCATGGTCTTATGAGATATCGTTTACTTGTTCATATACCAGTTTAAACTGTTTTACTCGCACCAGTCCCATGACTGACTCGGAGTTTACTTTGTTGTTTTCCCTAAACTCTTGGGTGCCTAAATTTGTACGGGCAGTCAAGTAGTCGGGATTTACAGATATACTTGAAGAGCTGGAGCAGGAGGCTTCTGGATCATATAGCTATAGTTTATTTCCGCTGTTTTGTAAGTGTTGTACTCTGCTATTGTATACATAACTGTTATATTTCAAAGTTATGTTATATATTATATGTCATTCGTTCCGCTGTGAGGTCCGTGATACTCTGATGTTGTGTTCTTCTTCTTCTTCTAATTCTAAGTTTCTATCTTATCTATCCTCACCCTCTAATTTCTTTCATTAACTACCAGGATTTTTCGATGTTTTGGTTATCGACATCGAGCTTATGTCGATAACCAAAGTCGCCGAAAATCCGGGTTGTTACAGTTGGTATCAGAGCTTAAGTTAAGAATTACCTTGGCTCTGTGGCGTGAATCGGTAGAGATAGGGTTATTAATACCCTAGATTGAGTTTGAGTGTATATATATATACGAGTGCGTATTTGTATTTGATATAAAAATGGTTTTATATTGTGGAGATTCATTGGCTGAGTTGTTTATGAGTTCTGGTCTATCAGTTTGATCCACTGTATCGGTAGGAGTAAATAAACACATGAATACAATGGACCAACACAGTATGGATATGTGATAAATTATCATATATAGGATGTGTTGGCAGTGATTTTAATCAGATAAGATTATAACATGTGAAATGGTTATATATAACCAACCAGAATGCATATAAGTAAAATATATGAAATAAGATGAATTAAATTTGAATTTAAATCAGATTTGGAATTAAAATCAGGAAATTTTAAGTTCTTGGGAGATTTTGAAATATTTTCAAAATGGAAGTATTCAGTCATGGTATTGAAAATGATATAGTATTGAAATCACTTGGGTCGCTGGAAAATAATTCCGATGATGACTGCGCAGTATCATCGGTGTGGTTTTCGAGTTTCTAAGTGGTGGATTACTACCAAAGATTTTGATTTGAATTGTTTTGAGAAAACAAGTGTTTAGAAATTCAAATATTTTGAATAGTTATTATGATTCCAAATTGATTTGAAATAAATCCAGGAATTTGAAATTTGAAATTTAAATTGAACTTATGAAGTTAAATGAAATAAGATGGTAAAAATAAATTGAAATTTAACTTGAACTAAGTTAAATAGAATTGAATGGATAAGTCAAGAATTTGAAATTTAGCTGGACTTAGAATTTGAAAATCAAGAATGAAACTTGAGATTGACAATGGGATTCGACTTGAGTATAAGCGAATGATTTGGTTTGACGATATAAAGGTGATTGAGTTTGATTGGGATGGCATTTGTATATGTCGAGTTGATAACAGATGGTAGGGATATAATGATATGCCCGACAAAAAGGTACAAGTTTATATTTCATATGAGTTTGGTGATTTATGAGCCGAATTGGCAAGCCGCTTGGCTGTTTGATTTTCTTTTGGGTTGGAGATGGCCCAGAGAGGCGAGTTGGAGTTTGAGATATTGACTAGTACAAAGGAGGTGCTGGCGAAATTTTTAGAAAAGTTAAGGCGATAGAAAATTTTCGTTGATAAGAAGTAATTAAGAATTTAAATGAAATTAAATTGGTTCAGTTGAAACTGAAGTTAAGAAGTGAACAAATATGTTCTAACCAATTGATAGGGTCGTCCTCTAACTTAGCAATTTCGAGGACGAAATTATTTTAAGTGGGGAAGGATGTAATGACCCGCATTGGCAGAGGTGTTATAATTAATTTATTTAATTATATAAATGGTGAATTAAAGGATTTAATGGTCGTGGAATTAAATAACTGGGAATATTTAATTAAAATAGTTAATTAAATAATATATTTAATTCAGAAATAATCAAAAGGAATATTTAGGAATGAATGGAAATATTTTTTTAACAGATAAATCGAAAGGATTAATTTATAAATAGCAGTTTATAAATTAAATAAAATATTTATCATTCGATAAATGGAATATATAAGTCCAAACTTATATAGAGAAGAGATATTGGTTTCAACACCGATAGGTTTAAATAGAATATGTACCCAACACTGGTATAAGTGAAGTAACGTTATTAAAGAGAACATTTATAAAGTGCAGAACTGTTACTAAAAGTAAATCTTTATAAATGAATAAGCGTTATCAAATAGGAGTTATTCGAATGGGAGAAATCGATTAGAGTTAGAGTTAATCAGTCAAAGTTAACCAGTTAGAGTTAATCAGATTAGTTATTCGAATAGAGTTAAATGAATAAGAGTGATTCGAATTAGTTAATCGAATAGAGTTAAACACAAAGGAGTTATCAAATTTGTTATTCGAAGGGAGTTATCGATTTTAGTTTAATCGAAAGGAGTTATCGATTAGTTAAATCGAAAGGAGTTATCGAATTTAGTTTTTCGAAAAGGAGTTATCGAATTTAGTTTTTCGAAAAGGAGTTATCGATTTGTTAAATCGAAAGGGAAGATTATCGAATATCGTTTATTCGAGAGGAAATTATCGAATATAGTTTATTCGAAGGAGTTATAAATTATTTGTTAATCGAAGTGAGTTATAGAATATTAGTTTAATCGAAGGAGTTATCGAATATAGTTTATTCGATGGAGTTAATTGTTTAGAGTTAAATCAAATGAGTTGATCGAATATAGTTTACTCGAAGTAGAGTAGTCGAATATTGGTTATTCGAAGTGAGTAGTCAAATATTGGTTATTCGAAGTGAGTTAATCGAATATTGGTTATTCGAAAAGGGGAGTTATCAAATCGAATAGATTAAAGGAGTAAATCGAATATAGTTTATTCGAATAGAGTAAAGGAGTTAATTGAATATAGTTTATTCGAATAGAGTTAGAGGAGTTATCGAATATAATTTATTCATCAGGAGTTAAGTGAATTAGTTAAGTTAAACTAAGTGAATTAGTTAAGTGAATTGGTTAAGTTAACCAAAGTGAATTTGTCGAGTTAATCAAAGTGATTAGTTCAGTTAATCGAGATAAGTAAATCAAGTTAGGTTAATCGAGTTGAATTAGTTAGTCGAGTTAATAAATTGACTTAGTCAAACCAAGTAAAACCAGTTATAGTTAATTAATTAAGGTTGACCAGTTAGAGTTGATCGGTTAGAATTAACCAGTTAGAGTTAATCAATCAGAGTTAATCAAATAGAGTTAAGTAAAATTAGAACTGACTAGACATTAGTAAATTGAATGGTTTTCTAAGTGTCTATCTGATGTTGGTTTCGGCCTTTGGGATTTATACTTAGGGGATTGTTCTCATACTAGTTCACAGTCAGGGACTGATAGTTGGGGAAGAGTAGTGATTTGTAAATAAGCGATGGAAAAGTTTTCCAGTGTTAATAACATATATTTTCTAAACATAGAAAATAAGGCAATGTGAATATATATATTGATATATGTTGAAGATTGATCGATATAATTTCCATCTGGAAATAATATCGTTGTTTGCACACTTGTTTTTCTTTGATAGTTAAATCACAGACTATCGAAGTTTTGACCATTTTAACGTTGTTAATATGGAGAGACCGGTTGGATTATTATCCAAAGAACCACTCTGTATTGGCATAAGCATCGCGAATCATATATGCCAAAGATAATTGAAGACGGAGTAAAATGCAAGGGTTGTTGTATAAGTCTTAGATAACAGTGACTAAGCTGGATATACGGAATAGTGCCTTCGGTTTGTCCAGTCCCAGGACTACTTGTATGGACGAAGGTCTGACAGAGTATATCCAATGGATCGTGTAAGTTGATCTGTTCAAACGTATTCACGTTTGGTGGTGGAGGAATTCGTTTTTCTAAGCTGTATACCCGTGTTACTTTTGGATAAATCAATTTGTGATTTGGCGGTTATGACGATGTGACATTCTAAGTGAATGAGGATGACTTGTGTTGATGAATGTCTGACAGAGTATTTCCAGAAAGGTCACGTACATTGATTTCTTCAACTTTACCAAGAGTGGAAGCGGAGAAGGAAACTTCTTTAGCTAACACGTAACGTACTGTTGTAGACGCCAATTAGTGATTTTCGATGGATTTGACAATGTGGCATTCGAAGTGAATCTGATGTAATGATAAAGCGTAGCTTCTAGCCTCATCAACTGGTAAATGACAAAAATCGGGCAGGCAGCATGGCTAAGTCGGTCGCACCGAAGTAGGGTGTGTAATCACTTATCTAGAGAATATTAATTTGTTTCTTAAATCTATCAATGCTGTCCCATATCTATACGGGAACGGTTGCTGATCCCAACCGTTGGTGATATACATTCGATACGCTCAAGCGAAATGAGTGGTCGGTCATGTATGGTCGGGTTGCAAGATGTTCTTGTTGAACCCAGTGTATTCCTCTATAGAGGTACACTAGCGAAAGGTGGTTCCATACCTTGTCATAGTTGGAAATCCATTATCCAATACGTGCTTGTGATTTTGATTGTATATTATATATGTAGAACGTGAGATGGAAGCGTTTCTGCTAGTCGATATCTATTTGTACATAGGCATTATTATAATATCAAAAGGTTTTTGATATAAAGAAATTTTGGACTCTCATAAGGGAAACACCCGTTCCGTTCTGCGGTGTGGTCTTATGAGATATCGTTTATTTGTTCATGTACCTGTTTAAACTGTTTTACTCACACCAGTCCCATGACAGACCCAGAGTTTACTTTGTTGTTTTCCCTAAACTCTTGGGTGCCTAAATTTGTACGGGAAGTCAAGTAGTCGGGATTTACAGATATACTTGAAGAGCTGGAGCAGGAGGCTTCTGGATCATATAGCTATAGTTTATTTCCGATGTGTTGTAAGTGTTGAACTTTGATAAGTGCTATTGTATACATAACTGTTATATTTCAAAGTTATGTTATATATTATATGTTATTCGTTCCGCTGTGAGGTTCGTGTTACTCTGATGTTGTGTTCTTCTTCTTCTAATTCTAAGTTTCTATCTTATCTATCCTCACCCTCTAATTTCTTTCATTAACTACCAGGATTTTTCGATGTTTTAGTTATCGACATCGAGCTTATGTAGATAACCAAAGTCGCCGAAAATCCGGGTCGTTACAAGATCAATCAGGCCTGATCATTTGCATTAGATAAGAAACATATACACACTCTTTCTGCATATGTTCATATAGCATTAGAAATCTCTTAAGGACAATGGATGCCTGTGATTGATGATTGAGTAGATGGATGATTGGATGGTAGGAAACATTCTTCTTAACTTGAAAATTTCGTGGATGAAATCCTTTAAGGAGGGGAGGATGTAACAACCCGAATTTTTTTAACATGTTAGAACTAGAAATCAAGGCAGAATTTATTTTTAAAACAAGAATCAAGGGAAATGGGTTACGCCATTGCGTTCGTCTCGGAATTCTGCTTGGAAACGAGTCCGAGTTTGCAAGAATCGGAGTCCGTATGAGGGAGATATGACCCTCCGAAGTTTCACGAATTTTCAGAATCAAAAACAGCTCGAAATTCGAGTTCAAACCCCCGAACAGGCTGGGCGGGAAATTTCCCGCCCAGGGACCAGGTCGACCTGGGGGTCGACCATAGTGTCGACCTCCCAGGGACCAGGTCGACCATAGTGTCGACCTGGGGGTCGACCTGCCTCCCGAGCCCACTTCCTAAACCTGATGCATTCTGATGTATTTGACCTTGTTTTCTATCTAGATTCGTCTGCCCAATCCTATATAAACTCACCCCTAGTCTCATTCTCTCCACACCATTTCATTTCTGTCCTTATGCTGCTTCTGAAATAATTAAAATAAAGAGAGAATGGCTACTTCTTCTTTGTCAAGACAACATCTAGGAATTGCAAATTGGGGGTTTTCAACTAGAACAAGACTAAACAAATAGAGATTCAACAACTGCAACAAACGTTTCTAGAATAAAATCTCTGCACTCTAATTTTCGATCCGCACTCTATATGTTCTAGTTAATTTGAGATTTAAACTTGTTAAATTTAATGTGGGCATGGAATGAAATGAAATTGGACCTAAGCTTGATTATCTATTTAGATCTGTTCTTGTCTCTTATTGAATCTACGATTTTGGGTTATTTCTTATCGATTGAATCATGCCTATTCATGTTGTTGGACCTAGTTTATTATTGAAACACTAGATTGTAACATAAATTCTTGGATCTTGACTATTGAGAATATTGTCTGCGACGATGAAACCATCGTCAATGACATAAGACTATGACTATGCCTATGACTGTGGACATAAGATTTTGCCTATGACTATGACTGTGAACATAAGACTATGCCTATGGCTATTACAGTGAACATAAGGCTATTGCCTATGACTATGACAAGGACAATTGTGGCTAATCACCTATGACTCTTGACTATGAGAATTATTACCCATGATTATGAACATAAGGCTATTATCTATGACCCTGACTTTGAAACTATTACTATTAGTTGCCTATAACTATTTGCCTAGAACTATTTCTGATAATTATCCACGACTATTGTGATTAATCTCTTATGATTCACAACTATGAGATTTTTACCTATGACCAAGACTATGACTAGTGGGATTAATTGCCTAAGACTGTTATAGTTGATTTTTCATGCCCATAACACTATAGTTGAAAACCATATTGTACACCGAATTGGCATTTTGTTGTATCGTATACCTAGGGTGTGACTTGCTAAGTTTATTCGCAATTATGTACACCAAAACCACTGGATCCATTATCCTTGTATTTGGCTTGCTTTTGCATGCCTATTCTTTTATGTCAGCGTTTATCATGACCATTGCCTTATCTTGCTAGATTTGAAATCCTATATGTCAGTGATGATGTAACCAATTATCTCAAGTTATATCATACTAGTCTTGTAACCCCTTTTATCGCTTTATACTAGTCCCTTTTGCATATCATAGTTTTGATGCGATTCCCTCTATTTTGAGATTTGGATTTATTTGTAGTATAGACCGATTCACGTTCACGTGCGATGGGAATACAATTTGGGTAGACTAGGAAAAACATGAATTGGTTATGAACATGAATTATGAACTTGATAATAGGCAAAACTTGAAACATGAACATTGTTATAACTTGAATCTAGATGTGGGCATGAAACTTATCCTTGAAAATTGACAAGAACTCGACATGAAACTTGAACATGGACATGACATTAGAATAAACATGAAAATGGCCAACTCGAGTTTGGGTTGAGTTTGCAGTGTAAATCTTCTCGGAACCGCCCGGCAAATCCAGTTACTACAAACAATAGGATCCAATGTGGGTAGTTAGTCATATCGCGCTTGAAACCCGAGGTTAGTCTGAGTTGTGGTGTAAATCTGCCCGGAACCGCCTGGCATATCCAGTGACCACAACAACAGGTCTGATGTGAGAGGTTGGGGTGCATTAATGAATTAATGCCACATGATAGGGTTAAGTCATGTACCGCTTGAATATACTTAACCAATTTAACACGATGATTTGATAGGGTTAAGTCATGAACCGCTTGAATATACTTAACCAATTTAACACGATGACTTGATAGGGTTAAGTCATGAACCGCTTGAATATACTTAACCAATTTAACACGATGATTTGATAGGGTTAAGTCATGAACCGCTTGAATATACTTAACCAACTTGATACATAATTCGTAGGGCTAAGTCATGAACTTGAACGACAACATTTAGCCAATTTGACATGACACGTAGGCGGGTTAAGTCACGAACTTGAATGACAACGCTTAACCAACTGGACATGCTAGACTGATGGAGTTAAGTCTCGAATTTAAATGACAACACTTAACCTACTGAATGGAAACCCTAGTTGCGCGGTCCTTTTCAGCAGTAACCCACAAGATGTATCACGGTACCCTGGAACTAGGCAGGGTAGGGCACGATTATTGGGCGGATCGTAAGCGACCAGAACGACGGCTGAGTTGGTGCGCGATTATAGGTTCAGGCGGACTATGGTCGTGCACGTAGTCTGGAGTTGAAAAAGCAGGCATTGGGCACCAGTAGATTTACACTGTGCGTGCTTGATTCGTGTCGGTGGTTGGCACCCTAGGGCTTGATACACCCTATGGTGGACCTAGCACAGGTGACTACATTTCAGGATTCGGCCGTATGACACAAACACATGAATGAGCTAGGACTTGTAGGGAGCCGATCGATTAATAGATCGTTACGTGAAATTCGTTAGGTAGCATAATCCGTAGTGGTCGTAGGTGGCATAAACCCTAATCAAATCTAGAAAACGTTCAATAGGTAGCATAATCCCTAGTGGTCCTAGGTGGCATAAATCCGAGTTGAACACGCGATAGCTCATGATAAAGAAACCTAGCCAGAACAAGGGTGGCGGTCCAAACGATTTCAAGAATGGTGGCACTACATTGAAGCAGTATAGAAATACGTGATAAAACCCGTACGATATATGGCAAGGAACTGTACATATACATGGAAAGGATGATACGGGTTGGGATACTAGTACAGTTGGTGCAGAGAATGTAGGAAATCAAAGAAAATAGTGGAACGGTGAAGCTTAGAAATCTGGCGATGTTATACTTAGTAGAAATCTTGCAATGTGGTACTTGGTAGGAACCTTGATATTCTCGATAGGAAGCATGGGATCTTATACTTGATTCATCGTGCCTGTAGCTTAACTTGTCATCATGCTTAGGTTTACTTTCAGTTTATTCATGCCATATTATCTTCACTTGTTTTTATGCTGAAAGCCACTAGGACTTACTCGGTCTTTATGACTGACCCAGTTTGTTTCGCCTCTTTTTCTTTCGTCCCCCCAAGGTTCGCAGGGTAGGAATACAACTTTGTTCAGATCTTACCAAGCTCCAAGGCTCTTTCATGTACTGCTTGGATTTCTCTTGGCTATGGCTTGCTTTGCCGCTTTATTGGGGAATGATTTATGACTATGGTTTTATGCTTCTTTACTATTGCAAGACAGATTTTTGGTGCAATGGATTTAATACCATTTTTGATGTAAAAGGCTTTAGACCTTTCTAGATTTTAAAGCAATGAAATATGGTTCTTCTTCCGCTGTTTAATATGTTCTGTCTTGTAATATTTCTGTGTATGTTTACCTAGATAATTGAAACACCCCACCTCCGTTAGGGTCACTCTCGAAGGGAATGCCCTAATTTTGGTGGAGGTTTATAAGTACAAGTCACAGATATACAAGACAGATATAAGAACACATATTTGTAAACAGCGGAAGAACAACAAACTTTTATTTCATAAAGTCAAATACGTGTTACAACAACATCCTTTCCAAAAACATAACATAACACTTTCATAATCTGTCTTGAGTACATGATTTAAAGAAGCGTAAATAAAACATAGGTAAACTGCAAAAGCCCCATAGAGTGTGCCCAAAGCCATAGTTCAAAACAGGAAAGTCCAAGCAATACATTTCTCTTCTTCTAGCTGGATGTTGAGGTTGGTCAAGCTGCTGTGTTCCCTCCCTGAGGACCTGGGGGGGAGAAACGGAAGAAAGAAGACGAAAGAAAAATAGAGTCAGACATAAAGCCTGAGTAAGTCTACTACTATTTTGTCTATGAATAAAGAACTGGGTATGATAAGTAATAACAAGAAGTGGGCAAACACTATAACTTGGTTAAGTTGTCTAGGGTCGGATATACTATCGTACCCCATGTAAATCTCTGAACCCATATAAACTAGTTTCCAATTTGCACCCCATAATCAGGGTGATGTGATCCATTCAATGATGATCGGCTCCTACTCGCATAGTTACATGTGTCTTACGGCCCCCGATGTCTGTAGTTACCTATGCTGGTCCCACCATGGGGTGTATCATGTCCCATAGTGGCAACCCGACACAACCTTAGAGTGCACAGGTATGCTACTGGTGTCCAGTGCCTTATTTTTCTGCGCCGGAGTGTGTGCACGCCCGCACTCCGTTAGAACCTACACTGCTACACCACCGCCGTCGCTTTGACCTCTTACAATCAGCCCAGTAATCGTGCCCCACCCTGCCTAGTTTCAGGGTATCCTGATACACCTTTTAGGGTTACTGCTGAAAAGGGTCCCCCGTTACTAGGTTTTCTATCTCTAGCCAACATGCTAAGTTGGTTAAGTGTTTCTAACCTAACCCCCACCAGTCCGTTTAGTTTAGCATGTTCCATTTTGATTAAGTCTTTAGTCCACTTAATCCTAACAATCCTGACTCAGCCTTAATTGTCTTATTAAGGCCCTGACCTCTCACATTAGACAGGTATTATTGTGGCTGCCTGTTGCCGGTTGGTTCCGGGCAGTCTTAGCCACAACTCAGTCTAACCTCGGGTCCTTGCTGGGCTCCATGTTTAACCTCCCACATTGGATAGGTATTGTTGTGACTACTGGACAGCCGGGCGGTTCCGGGCAGGTTTACATCACAACTCAATCCAACCTCGGGTTAAACACATCGTATTTTCTACATTTACATATCTTGTCATTCTTCTTTATTTATATGTAAATATTTGCGGCCCATTATTAAGTAAATGGTGTAAAGGTTACACCAATCATGGGCCCAACCCATACTTGAATTTAGGCCCTTCTATTTATATTTTCATTCATTAATTAATTTTAACCCAACGTTATTTTCCCCCGTTTTACACGTCCGTTCATATATATATTGGGCTTAGCCTTTTAAAGCCCAATTTAGCCATGCGAAAGGGGAGGCTTATGGCGTATACACAAAGAGGGGAAGGTGAGCGCAAGAACTTGAAATACGACGTTGGAAATTCAAAATAGAAATTGGTGTACTTGCATAGTGGTAACATAGGTGACATGAATAAAAGCATGTGAACTTGCATAGGTTTAACTACAACATGAACCCATATTCTTATTTAGGCATAATGTCAAACATGAGCCTGTCGTAAATATTTCTAGCATAAGCATAGCATAATGTCAAACATAAGCATGGCATAAATACTTTTGGCATAAACATGGCATAATGTCAAACATAAACATGGCATAAGTAAAGTTAAATTTTGTTCATGGCATAAACATAAACATGTCATGTTCATAAGGTTTCTATATGTTTACAAAGGGGATACTTTGTTACCAACACAAAAGCATAGTTCAACTTAATCATGGTTTAAGTCTAATCACATAACGATGGTATAAACATACTTATGCATAAATATTCCTAAACATGGTGTTTGCTTTAAAACTTGCAAAAAGGCAAAACGGGATTTTTGAGTCTAGCCTAGCCATGTCTCACATATGACATCATATAATTCTTTTAATCAAGATAGACTTGATCATAGATTTCAATTATGCCAAATATCATTCATAGCCCAGCCATATTCATAAGTTTTGCAAAAGCATGACTTAATACATGGATTATGGTGTCAAAAATTCCAACATAGTTTCATATGAACTAGAACAACCAAACTTGTTTCAATTACTTGCAAAATGATTTATGCATAAAATATACATCATGATGGCATAATACCAAAGCTCAAACTTGCATAAATTACACTCAACTACATACATGTAGTTTCAACATAGATTATATAATTGGCGCAATATTCCAAACGTATATATGCATAGAACTACCGCATGTAGTTCTTTATAACATGAATAACATAATTCAAGAATATCCAAACGTATATAAATTGATAAGAACGCACAAATATGAATTACTTCCATTGCCACAATTCAAGCGTACACATCAACACAGTTGTTTATTTATACCAAAGTAATACTCTACTTACAATGGTTGCGGTGAATTCTCTAATTAAGAGACACGATTCCTTTGTTGAATTGATTGGCTTTAGGTTGCTTGAATTGCTTTAGGCTTTAGAACTTTCTTCCTAATTCCCTCTCTAGTTGGCGGCTACTCTTTGTCGTTCCTCAGCAACATGGCGGCTATAATCTTATTTTGAATGAATAGATTAGGGTTTAGTCTAGGGTTGTTTATATAGAGGTTAGGAATTGATTAGGACCATTGATGTTGCTAGGTTAGATCATAGCCATTCATTAGGAAGAGAGGCCAATAAAAATCCGCCACCTAGCCCTAATGACAAAGCAGACCACAGAAATTCGACCACACACCGACCTGGCCAGCCAGGTTGACTGGGCTCGACCAGGTCGATACCCCTGTCGACAGGGCTGTCGACAGCCCTGTCGACATGGGTAGCCCAGGTCGACAGCCCAGTCGACCTGGGTGGCCCAGGCGGGTGTTCTTCCACCCTGGCCCAATGGGCCCCATTTTAAATTATTATTTTATTCTGTTTGAATTTTAAATTTAATTCAAAACTTCCGAAGGCCATATCTTCTTCATACGGACTCCGTTTTTCGAAAACTCGGACTCTATTTCGCGTATTTTTCCGAGACGAACGCAATGGCGTATCCCGTTTCCCTTAGTTCTTTGATTTGAATTTTAATTATACTTTAATTCATGAATTTCACACTTATAGAATTTTCGGGGTGTTACATTCTCCCCCACTTAAAAGGATTTCGTCCCCGAAATCTTCAAGTTAGGAGGAATGTATTTCCTAACATCCAATCATCCATCTACTCATCCATCAAACACGAGCATCCATTGTCCTTAAAAGACTTCTAATGCTTCATGATCATATGCGAAGTGTGTGTGTACATGTACTTATCTAATGCAAAATCAGGCGGTCTACTGATTCAGTTGACCTCCTTAATGCGAATTATGTAAGTGCCATGAATCCATTATGTATGCAATTTTTTTTTTCCTATTCTTGATTCTACATGAGTGCACAATCATTCAATACAAATGCAGCATCCACATGACAACACATTAAAGTTCAACCACATACGAATACAAACATATATGCATATGCAATATGAAGTGACTGAGCCGATCTAATACCTAGATTGTGTGTGTATATGCAACCACGAGCAACCACTAGCAATCACTTGCAACCACTTGCAACCATCATCCATAACATGTTTCAACTACATGTTTCCATCCAAAAAGATTCTATCTAAAAGAAACGGTCGAGGAAATATACCTAAAAGATAGATAAAAGCACAACTTAAGAAAAGGAAAGATCAAGGATGTACCCTCGAATAGAAAAGGGTAGGCTGTACGAATTTTAGCTTCCGTTTCCCAAGTCGCGTCTCCCTCGGCGTCGCTCCACTGAACTTTGACGAGCTTGACTTCGCGGTTGCGTAGCTTCTTCACTTCTGTTCCTAAGATGCGGGTTGGAACTCTCCTTATGGTTGCTTCGCGCTCCACTTCGGCCTCTTCGAGTATATTTGGCTCTACCACTTCAGCAGACTCATGTAGACATTTTCGTAGATGTGAAACGTGAAAGACGTTGTGGACTCCAGCCAACTTCTCGGGTAGCTCTAATCTATATGCCATTTTCCCAATTTTCTCGACGATTGGGAATGGCCCTACGAACCTTGGTGCTAGCTTTCCTGTGGTTCCAAAGCGAACAACGTTCCTTAGCGGTGATACCTTGAGAAAAACTCTGTCTCCAACCTCGAATTCAAGGTCGGTCCTCCTCTTGTCGGCGTAGGACTTTTGTCTGTCTTGGGCCGTCTTCATCCTTCTTCGTATTAAGTCTACTTTCTCTGTAGTCTCTCGGATCATGTCTGGTCCAAGTATAAGCTTATCCGTGGACTCCCGCCAACAAGTGGGCGATCGGCACGGTCTTTGAAACACCCCACCTCCGTTAGGGTCACTCTCAAAGGGAATGCCCTAATTTTGGTGGAGGTTTATAAGTACAAGTCACAGATATACAAGACAGATATAAGAACACATATTTGTAAACAGCGGAAGAACAACAAACTTTTATTTCATAAAGTCAAATACGTGTTACAACAACATCCTTTCCAAAAACATAGCATAACATTTTCATAATCTGTCTTGAGTACATGATTTAAAGAAGCATAAATAAAACGTAGATGAACTGCAAAAGCCCCATAGTGGATTGTCCAAAGCCATAGTTCAAAACAGGAAAGTCCAAGCAATACATTTCTCTTCTTCAAGCTGGATGTTGAGGCTGATCAAGCTGCTGTGTTCCCTCCCTGAGGACCTGGGGGGGGGGGAGACGGAAGAAAGAAGACGAAAGAAAAGTAGAGTCAGACATAAAGCCCGAGTAAGTCTAGTACTACTTTGTCTATGAATAAAGAACTGGGTATGATAAGTAAAACAGGAAGTGGGCAAACACTATGAACTTGGTTAAGTTATCTAGGGTCGAATATACTATCGTACCCCATGTTAATCTCTGAACCCGTATAAACTAGTTTCCAATTTGCACCCATTATCAGGGTGATGTGATCCATTCAATGATGATCGGCTCCTACTCGCATAGTTACATGTGTCTTACGGCCCCCGATGTCTGTAGTTACCTATGCTGGTCCCACCATGGGGTGTATCAAGTCCCATAGTGGCAACCCGACACAACCTTAGAGTGCACAGGTATGCTACTGGTGTCCAGTGCCTTGTTTTTCTGCGCCGGAGTGTGTGCACGCCCGCACTCCGTTAGAACCTACACTGCTACACCACCGCGTCGCTTTGACCTCTTACAATCAGCCCAGTAATCGTGCCCCACCCTGCCTAGTTTCAGGGTATCCTGATACACCTTTTAGGGTTACTGCTGAAAAGGGTCCCCCGTTACTAGGTTTTCTATCTCTAGCCAGCATGCTAAGTTGGTTAAGTGTTCCCTACCTAACCCCACCAGTCTGTTTAGTTTAGCATGTTCCATTTTGATTAAGTCTTTAGTTCACTTAATCCTAACAATCCTGACTCAGCCTTAATTGTCTTATTAAGGCCCTGACCTCTCACATTAGACAGGTATTGTTGTGGCTGCCTGTTGCCGGTTGGTTCCGGGCAGTCTGACGCCACAACTCAGTCTAACCTCGGGTCCTTGCTGGGCTCCATGTTTAACCTCCCACATTGGATAGGTATTGTTGTGACTACTGGACAGCCGGGCGGTTCCGGGCAGGTTTACATCACAACTCAATCCAACCTCGGGTTAAACACATCGTATGTTCTACATTTACATATTTTGTCATTCTTCTTTATTTATATGTAAATATTTGCGGCCCATTATTAAGTTAATGGTGTAAAGATTACACCAATCACGGGCCCAACCCATACTTGAATTTGGGCCCTTCTATTTTATATTTTCATTCATTAATTTATTTTTAACCCAACGTTATTTTCCCCCGTTTTACACGTCCGTTTATATATATATTGGGCTTAGCCTTTTAAAGCCCAATTTAGCCATGCGAAAAGGGGAGGCTTATGGCGTATACACAAAGAGGGGAAGGTGAGCGCATGAACTTGCAATACGACGTTGGAAATACAAAATAGAAATTGGTGTACTTGCATAGTGGCAACATAGGTGACATAAATCAAAGCATGTGAACTTGCATAGGTTTAACTACAACATGAACCTATACTCTTATTTAGGCATAATGTCAAACATAAGCATGTCATAAATATTCCTAGCATAAACATGGCATAATGTCAAACATAAGCATGGCATAAATACTTCTAGCATAAACATGGCATAATGTCAAACATAAGCATGGCATAAATACTTCTAGCATAAACATGGCATAATGTCAAACATAAGCATGGCATAGGTAAAGTTCAATTTGTTCATGGCATAAACATAAACAAGTCATGTTCATAAGGTTTCTACATGTTTACAAAGGGGATACTTTGTTACTAACACAAAAGCATAGTTCAACTTAATCATGGTTTAAGTCTAATCACATAACGATGGTATAAATATACTTATGCATAAATATTCCTAATCATGGTGTTTGCTTTAAACTTGCAAAAAGGGATTTTTGAGTCTAACCTAGCCATGTCTCACATATGTCATCATATAATTCTTTTAAACAAGATAGACTTAATCATAGATTTCAATTATGCCATATTCATAAGCATGACTTAATACATGGATTATGGTGTCAAAATTCCAACATAGTTTCATATGAACTATAACAACCAAACTTGTCTCAATTGCTTGCAAAACGATTTATGCACAAAGTATACATCATGACGACATAATAACAAAGCCCCAAACTTGCATAAATTTCACTCAACTACATACATGTAGCTTCAACATAGATTACATAATTTGCGCAATATTCCAAACGTATATTTGCATAGAACTACCGCATGTAGTTCTTTATAATAAATAACATAATTTTGCACAAACATGAATTACTTCCATTGCCACAATTCAAGCATACACATCAACACAGTTGTTTATTATACCAAAGTAATACTCTACTTACAATGGTTGCGGCGAATTCTTTAATTAAGAGACACGATTCCTTTGTTGAATTGATTAGCTTTAGGTTGCTTGAATTGCTTTAGGCTTTAGAACTTTCTTCCTAACTCTCTCTCTAGTCGGCGGCTACTCTTTGTCGTTCCTCAGCAACATGGCGGCTATAATCTTATTTTGAATGAATAGATTAGGGTTTAGTCTAGGGTTGTTTATATAGAGGTTAGGAATTGATTAGGACCCTTGATGTTGGTAGGCTAGATCGTAGCCATTCATTAGGAAGAGAGACCAATAAAAACCCGCCACCTAGCCCTAATGACAAAGCAGACCACAGAAATTCGACCACACACCGACCTGGCCAGCCATGGCTAGACCAGACCTGGCCAGCAGGTCATTTTTGACCTGGGCGCACTTGGCAGGTGCGCCAGGTCAAAAATGTACTGGCGCACTTCACAGGTGCGCCAGTTCATTTTTGTTCTGGCGCACTTCCCAAGTGCGCCAGTGCATTCTGGCCCTTTTTCGGTTTTTCGCCCAACTTCGTTCGTCCATAACTTCTTCATACGATATCCGTTTTTCGAAAACTCGGACTCTATTTCGCGTATTTTTCCGAGACGAACGCAATGGCGTATCCCGTTTCCCTTAGTTATTTGATTTGAAATTAATTATACTTTAATTTGTGAGTTTCACAGTTATAGAATTCACGGGGTGTTACATTCTCCCCCACTTAAAAGGATTTCGTCCCCGAAATCTTCAAGTTAGGAGGAATGTATATCCTAACATCCAATCATCCATCTACTCATCCATCAAACACGAGCATCCATTGTCCTTAAAAGACTTCTAATGCTTCATGATCATATGCGAGGTGTGTGTGTACATGAACTTATCTAATGCAAAATCAGGCGGTCTACTGATTCAGTTGACCTCCTTAATGCGAATTATGTAAGTGCCATGAATCCATTATGTATGCAAATTTTTCTATTCATGATTCTACATGAGTGCACAATCATTCAATACAAATGCAGCATCCACATGACAACACATTAAAGTTCAACCACATACGAATGCAAACATATATGCATATGCAATATGAAGTGACTGAGCCGATCTAATACCTAGATTGTGTGTGTATATGCAACCACGAGCAACCACTAGCAATCACTTGCAACCACTTGCAACCATCATACATAACATGTTTCAATTACATGTTTCCATCCAAAAAGTTTCTACCTAAAAGATACGGTCGAGGAAATATGCCTAAAAAGATAGATAAAAGCGCAACTTAAGGAAAATGAAAGATCAAGGATGTACCCTCGAACAGAAAAGGGTAGGCTGTACGAATTTTAGCTTCAGTCTCCCAAGTCGCGTCTCCCTCGGCGTCGCTCCACTGAACTTTGACGAGCTTGACTTCGCGGTTGCGTAGCTTCTTCACTTCCGTTCCTAAGATGCGGGTTGGAACTTTTCTTATGGTTGCTTCGCGTTCCACTTCGGCCTCTTCGAGGATATTTGGCTCTACCACTTCAGCAGACTCATGTAGACATTTTCGGAGATGTGAAACGTGAAAAACATTGTGGACTCCAGCCAACTTCTCGGGTAGCTCTAATCTATAGGACATTTTCCCAATTGTTCCTATCTAAAGGTATAGTCGAATGAAGCAAGTAAAAACTTTGTGCCTATTAGGCAATGTCAAAATTGAAAACCTATGCCACATATATATATTGATTAGGAGAAGAACTCTCTAAGCATCAGCCCCGAAGACCGAAATCAACATCAGACTAACACCCAAAGAATTACTCAACCCAACCACCATATATGATTCTAGGCAACTAAGCATGATGGACTCCTTTTAGGTCACAAGGGAGTCCCTTCCTAAGACCAATCTGTATCCTATAAAACCCGAAAACTTTAGTCAAACCGATGAACACCCTCGAGCCCCAACATGTGTTACTAACAGATGCGTCATACTCCCTATGTGGTTTGCAACAGAAATTGGACTGAGAATGGGACCGAGAGGATATACTCTTAAGAAGAGATATTATGCACGAATCTAGTCTTCAATCTTCTAAGTCGCACTTCCTTGAGCTTAACTCCATTATGCTTTGTCCGTCTATAACTTCACAATTTCGTAGCTTCTTAATCCTTGTTTCCAAAATATGAGTTGGAACCCTTGCCTCTCGTTCCTCTTTCACTTATTCTCCTTCTAGTATACTTGGCTCAAGCCTTAACTACGTACTCATGGTTCCATGCAAGCTCTCCAAAATTCATTAGTGAATCTTGGATCTTGTTCACTTACTAGAAGGTATTCCACATAGATGAATTATCTCTTGAAAATAAACAAATGTCAACTATGTTGCCAAATGTACGTACTAAGGTGATTCTTTACAAATCATGCATCAGCGAAATGAACCTTCAGCCTTAGTGGCGAACACTACTGGAGCGCCCTATTCTGAAATGCTCCTCCTAATGAACCCCTTTCCTAGAAGCTCTTTAATCTGTTTACTGAGCTCTTTCCTTTCTCGTGGAGCCATATGTCTAATGGGCAACGCAACGGGCTTTGCATTATCTACAAGATATATGCGGAAGTCTATTTCCCGCTTCGGAGGCAAGCCCTTCACCTCTTCGAAGACATCCGGATATTCCCGGACCATTCTAACTGATTGCAAATTTTCAACAGAGGCATCTAGCGATTCAAGATAACTAAGCATAACCGCATACGAGGGATTACAAGAAATTTCCAAGGTATTACCGAGCTGGGTTAGGAGCCTAACAACCCTTTTCTCACAATCAAGGATGGCCCCATTACTGGATAGCCAATCCATACCCAAAATCAAACCATACCCCGAAAAGCCCAAAACAAAGGCACTACATTGAAATTCTACACTTAGAATGGAAATTTTCAATCCCACACAGATCATAGACAAATGAGCTGGGCCCCCAATTGGATTTGAAACAATTAAGGGGTCCTCTACCATACTAGTTTCTAGGTGCAGAGATTCTACTAAAGCAGACGAGATAAAGGAGTGTGATGCGCCAGAATCAAACAAAGTACGAACGGGATGATCATAAAGATAAACTACACTTTCCACAGAAGTATTTATACCTCGCTGTTGCAAAGGCGGCGCTTCCAGCACATGGACCTGTGCCCCTGGAGTGGATCCAGCCCTCTGCCCCTGTCCTCGTTTCTTTGGGCAGTCCTTAGCCCTATGGCCCGTCTCACCGCAAGAAAAGCACCCACCATTCTCCTTGGCCTTCTTTTTCCGGCAGTCCTTTACTAAGTGCCCCCACTTTGCCACAGAAATTACATTTCCTCTTCTCTTTGTTGCCTTTCCCGCCCTTCTTAAAGTCTGTCTTCTTGGGCTGCAAACCCTCTTTCTTCCCTTGAGAGCTTTCTGCCTTTGTCTCCTTCTTGCCCTTATCCTCCTCATTCAGCAATGCCATTTGCACCAATCTTTCATACGTGGCTCCCATGGGTATATGGGTCATGGCCAAACTATGTAATGGCTCATTCAACCCTTTGACGAAACGGAGAGCCTTCTTGTGCGGGGTGTTGACTAGGTCAAGCCCAAACCTAGCCAGCTCATCGAACTGATTCACATACTCTCTTACAGTCTTGTCCCCTTGTTTAAGAAATAAGAATTTTTCCAACTGCAAACTTCTTTCCGCATCTGAGAGAAATTTGGTCTCAAACCTTGCCCTAAAGTCCTCCCATGTCTCTACTGGTCTTTCAGCATTAGTGACTTCCCACCAATAGGAAGCCTCACCCTTCAATAGCCATACCGCCAACTGTACTTTTTGTCTATCTTATACCTCAAAGATGATAAATAGGTCCTCCATTTCTTTTAGCCAATTTCTAGCTGCTACGAAGGACTCAGTTCCATGGAAATCCCTTCCTCCCATAGCTTTAAAATCTTTACATATCTTAGCGAATGTGTTTCCCCGAGGAGGAGGTGGAGGAAAAGGTGCTGCTGCAGCTGGATGATTTCCTTCAGCTGGGGGAGGAGGAACGGTAGGACCTGGCTGAGTGGCCCTTGCTTCTAAGAACCGCCTAAACCAACCAGGTATTGGCACCCCTTCCGGCAAGTTAAGTTCTTGGGACATGCTGAAACAAAAAGGATAGATTCAAAACGAAGGATAGAAGATAGTACCTATGGCTTTGGGGACTTTGCCTTTTTAAAATAAAATAATATTTTTCTTTTATAAATGCTTCTTTAAATTTCCTTTTTTGAAAATAATTTTTGAAAACTTTTTATCTTATCTGGTAAACCTGGCTCTGATACCAAGTGAAACACCCCACCTCCGTTAGGGTCACTCTCAAAGGGAATGCCCTAATTTTGGTGGAGGTTTATAAGTACAAGTCACAGATATACAAGACAGATATAAGAACACATATTTGTAAACAGCGGAAGAACAACAAACTTTTATTTCATAAAGTCAAATACGTGTTACAACAACATCCTTTCCAAAAACATAGCATAACATTTTCATAATCTGTCTTGAGTACATGATTTAAAGAAGCATAAATAAAACGTAGATGAACTGCAAAAGCCCCATAGTGGATTGTCCAAAGCCATAGTTCAAAACAGGAAAGTCCAAGCAATACATTTCTCTTCTTCAAGCTGGATGTTGAGGCTGATCAAGCTGCTGTGTTCCCTCCCTGAGGACCTGGGGGGGGGGAGGGGGAGACGGAAGAAAGAAGACGAAAGAAAAGTAGAGTCAGACATAAAGCCCGAGTAAGTCTAGTACTACTTTGTCTATGAATAAAGAACTGGGTATGATAAGTAAAACAGGAAGTGTGCAAACACTATGAACTTGGTTAAGTTATCTAGGGTCGAATATACTATCGTACCCCATGTTAATCTCTGAACCCATATAAACTAGTTTCCAATTTGCACCCATTATCAGGGTGATGTGATCCATTCAATGATGATCGGCTCCTACTCGCATAGTTACATGTGTCTTACGGCCCCCGATGTCTGTAGTTACCTATGCTGGTCCCACCATGGGGTGTATCAAGTCCCATAGTGGCAACCCGACACAACCTTAGAGTGCACAGGTATGCTACTGGTGTCCAGTGCCTTGTTTTTCTGCGCCGGAGTGTGTGCACGCCCGCACTCCGTTAGAACCTACACTGCTACACCACCGCCGTCGCTTTGACCTCTTACAATCAGCCCAGTAATCGTGCCCCACCCTGCCTAGTTTCAGGGTATCCTGATACACCTTTTAGGGTTACTGCTGAAAAGGGTCCCCCGTTACTAGGTTTTCTATCTCTAGCCAGCATGCTAAGTTGGTTAAGTGTTCCCTACCTAACCCCACCAGTCTGTTTAGTTTAGCATGTTCCATTTTGATTAAGTCTTTAGTTCACTTAATCCTAACAATCCTGACTCAGCCTTAATTGTCTTATTAAGGCCCTGACCTCTCACATTAGACAGGTATTGTTGTGGCTGCCTGTTGCCGGTTGGTTCCGGGCAGTCTGACGCCACAACTCAGTCTAACCTCGGGTCCTTGCTGGGCTCCATGTTTAACCTCCCACATTGGATAGGTATTGTTGTGACTACTGGACAGCCGGGCGGTTCCGGGCAGGTTTACATCACAACTCAATCCAACCTCGGGTTAAACACATCGTATGTTCTACATTTACATATTTTGTCATTCTTCTTTATTTATATGTAAATATTTGCGGCCCATTATTAAGTTAATGGTGTAAAGATTACACCAATCACGGGCCCAACCCATACTTGAATTTGGGCCCTTCTATTTTATATTTTCATTCATTAATTTATTTTTAACCCAACGTTATTTTCCCCCGTTTTACACGTCCGTTTATATATATATTGGGCTTAGCCTTTTAAAGCCCAATTTAGCCATGCGAAAAGGGGAGGCTTATGGCGTATACACAAAGAGGGGAAGGTGAGCGCATGAACTTGCAATACGACGTTGGAAATACAAAATAGAAATTGGTGTACTTGCATAGTGGCAACATAGGTGACATAAATCAAAGCATGTGAACTTGCATAGGTTTAACTACAACATGAACCTATACTCTTATTTAGGCATAATGTCAAACATAAGCATGTCATAAATATTCCTAGCATAAACATGGCATAATGTCAAACATAAGCATGGCATAAATACTTCTAGCATAAACATGGCATAATGTCAAACATAAGCATGGCATAAATACTTCTAGCATAAACATGGCATAATGTCAAACATAAGCATGGCATAGGTAAAGTTCAATTTGTTCATGGCATAAACATAAACAAGTCATGTTCATAAGGTTTCTACATGTTTACAAAGGGGATACTTTGTTACTAACACAAAAGCATAGTTCAACTTAATCATGGTTTAAGTCTAATCACATAACGATGGTATAAATATACTTATGCATAAATATTCCTAATCATGGTGTTTGCTTTAAACTTGCAAAAAGGGATTTTTGAGTCTAACCTAGCCATGTCTCACATATGTCATCATATAATTCTTTTAAACAAGATAGACTTAATCATAGATTTCAATTATGCCATATTCATAAGCATGACTTAATACATGGATTATGGTGTCAAAATTCCAACATAGTTTCATATGAACTATAACAACCAAACTTGTCTCAATTGCTTGCAAAACGATTTATGCACAAAGTATACATCATGACGACATAATAACAAAGCCCCAAACTTGCATAAATTTCACTCAACTACATACATGTAGCTTCAACATAGATTACATAATTTGCGCAATATTCCAAACGTATATTTGCATAGAACTACCGCATGTAGTTCTTTATAATAAATAACATAATTTTGCACAAACATGAATTACTTCCATTGCCACAATTCAAGCATACACATCAACACAGTTGTTTATTATACCAAAGTAATACTCTACTTACAATGGTTGCGGCGAATTCTTTAATTAAGAGACACGATTCCTTTGTTGAATTGATTAGCTTTAGGTTGCTTGAATTGCTTTAGGCTTTAGAACTTTCTTCCTAACTCTCTCTCTAGTCGGCGGCTACTCTTTGTCGTTCCTCAGCAACATGGCGGCTATAATCTTATTTTGAATGAATAGATTAGGGTTTAGTCTAGGGTTGTTTATATAGAGGTTAGGAATTGATTAGTACCCTTGATGTTGCTAGGCTAGATCGTAGCCATTCATTAGGAAGAGAGACCAATAAAAACCCGCCACCTAGCCCTAATGACAAAGCAGACCATAGAAATTCGACCACACACCGACCTGGCCAGCCAAGGCTAGACCAGACCTGGCCAGCAGGTCATTTTTGACCTGGGCGCACTTGGCAGGTGCGCCAGGTCAAAAATGTACTGGCGCACTTCACAGGTGCGCCAGTTCATTTTTGTTCTGGCGCACTTCCCAAGTGCGCCAGTGCATTCTGGCCCTTTTTCGGTTTTTCGTCCAACTTCGTTCGTCCATAACTTCTTCATACGATATCCGTTTTTCGAAAACTCGGACTCTATTTCGCGTATTTTTCCGAGACGAACGCAATGGCGTATCCCGTTTCCCTTAGTTCTTTGATTTGAAATTAATTATACTTTAATTTGTGAGTTTCACAGTTATAGAATTCACGGGGTGTTACAGTCTTCCATACAAAGCTTCGAAGGGCGCCATTCCTATGGTTGCTTGATAGCTGTTGTTGTAGGCAAATTCCACCAAAGGAAGGTGGTCTTCCCATGTCCCTCCGAAGTCGAGGACGCATAGCCTTAGAAGGTCTTCCAAAACTCTGTTCACTCTCTCTGTTTGGCCGTCGGTTTGGGGATGATAGGCTGTACTCAAGCATAACTGCGTTCCTACTGCTTCTTGCAGACTCCGCCAAAACTTACTGGTGAAGATGGGGTCTCGGTCACTAATAATGCTAGATGGTATTCCATGGAGTCGAACGATTTCCTTGAGGTAAAGCGATGCTAGGGATGAGGCAGTTCTTTTACTTTTGACAGGTAAAAAGTGGGCGCTTTTAGTAAGCCTATCCACTACTACCCAAATGCTAGTGTTGCCTCTCCTAGACCTAGGCAGCCCATCGATGAAGTCCATTGGGATGCTATCCCACTTCCACTGCGGGACCTCCAGAGGATGTAGTAGTCCGCCAGGCTTTTTCTGTTCCGCTTTAACCTGTTGGCACACCATACACTTAGAAACGAATTCTGCCACGTCTTTTTCATGCCATTCCAAAAGAAAGTCCTTTTTATGTCTTTGTACATTTTATCTCCGCCTGGGTGTATCGTCATCTTGGAGTGATGTGCTTCCTCGAGAACCTTCTTTACTAAATCTTTTATCTGTGGGACGCATAGTCTTCCGTCTCGCCTTAGCAAACCCCTATCGTCGATGGCGTATCGGTTGAGGTGACTTGAAGTCTCACCCCTAATTAGCCTATCAATTATTTCCACAAGCTGAGGGTCATCGCGTTGTGCTGTCCCTACTGAATCCACTAAAGTTGGGTGCACTTCGAGAGATGCTAGCAGGCCCGGTACGAAATCGGAGGAAGGCCTAAAGTCGAAGCTGGCTATAAACTCTAGGCTTTGTCTTTCAACAAACAACGGGCTTAGGGTCAATTTCTTTCGGCTCAACGCGTCTGCTACTACGTTGCCTTTGCCCGGAGTATAGGAGATTTCGAAATTGTACGAGGCAAGAAACTCCATCCATCTTTGTTGCCTCAAGTTAAGATCCTTCTGCGAGAAAAGATATTTCAACGATTTATGGTCAGTGTAAAGTTCGAACTTCTCACCTAGGAGATAGTGTCGCCGAGACTTGAGTGCAAAAACGATGGCGGCTAACTCAAGATCGTGGGTTGGGTAGTTCTTTTCGTGCACCTTCAATTGCCTCCCTCCATAAGCTACTACCCTTCCTTCTTGCATTAAGACGGCGCCTAGCCCTGTCCCACATGCATCCGTATAAACAGTGAACATCTTGCTCCCATCTGGCAGCGTCAAAACTGGGGCTGTTGTAAGAGCCCTTTTCAGTCGTTGGAAAGCAAATTCGCAATCCAAATCCCAATTGAACACTAGATTCTTCTTGGTCAATTTCGTGAGCGGAGCTGAGATTTTCGCAAAATCCCTTATAAATTTTCGATAGAAACCTGCTAGTCCTAGAAAGCTTCGGACCTCAGTTGCATTCCTTGGTGTCTTCCAATCTTGTACCGCCACTACCTTCGCAGGGTCCACTGCTGACCCTTGTTTGGATACTATGTGCCCAAGGAACCTCACCTCTTCCCTCCAAAAGTGGCATTTGGAGAATTTGGCTTTTAGTTGATGGACTCGCAAAGTTTCCATTATTGCCCTTAAGTGTTGAGCATGTTCCTCTTCACTCTTTGAGAAGATAAGGATATCATCTACGAAGACCACTACAAATTTGTTGAGGAAATCTCTAAATACCCTACTCATCAGGTCCACGAAGTAAGCAGGTGCATTTGTCAAGCCGAAAGGCATGACAAGCCATTCAAAGAAGCCGTCTGGGGTTCTGAACGCCGTTTTATCGATGCTATCTTCAGCCACCCTTAGCTGATGAAAACCGGTTGCTAAATCGAGTTGGGAGAAAACAGACGCTCCTACAAGCTGGTCAAATAAATCGTCAATTCTAGGGAGAGGGTGCCTATTCTTTTTCGTTAGCTTGTTGAGCTCCCTATAGTCAACACATAGACGGAGTGAACCATCCGCCTTTGTAGCGAACACCACCGGAGCGCCCCATTCTGAAATGCTCCTCCTAATGAACCCCTTTTCTAGAAGCTCTTTAATCTGTTTACTGAGCTCTTTCCTTTCTCGTGGAGCCATATGTCTAACGGGCAACGCAACGGGCTTTGCATTATCTACAAGATATATGCGGAAGTCTATTTCCCGCTTCGGAGGCAAGCCCTTCACCTCTTCGAAGACATCCGGATATTCCCGGACCACTCTAACTGATTGCAAGTTTTCAACAGAGGCATCTAGCGATTCAAGATAACTAAGCATAACCGCATACGAGGGATTACAAGAAATTTCCAAAGTATTACCGAGCTGGGTTAGGAGCCTAACAACCCTTTTCTCACAATCAAGGATGGCCCCATTACTGGATAGCCAATCCATGCCCAAAATCAAACCATATCCCGAAAAGCCCAAAACAAAGGCACTACATTGAAATTCTACGCTTAGAATAGAAATTTTCAATCCCAAACAGATCATAAACAAATGAGCTGGGCCCCCAATTGGGTTTGAAACAATTAAGGGGTCCTCTACCATACTAGTTTTTAGGTGCAGAGATTCTACTAAAGCAGACGAGATAAAGGAGTGTGATGCGCCAGAATCAAATAAAGTGCGAACGGGGTGATCATAAAGATAAACTACACTTTCTACAGAAGTATTTATACCTCGCTGTTGCAGAGGTGGCGCTTCTAGCACATGAACCTGTGCCCCTTAGGTGGATCCAGCCCTCTGCCCCTGTCCTCGTTTCTTTGGGCAGTCCTTAGCCCTGTGGCCTGTCTCACCGCAAGAAAAGCACCCACCATTCTCCTTGGCCTTCTTTTTCCGGCAGTCCTTTACTAAGTGCCCCACTTTGCCACAGAAATTTCACTTCCTCTTCTCTTTGTTGCCTTTCCCTCCCTTCTTAAAGTCTGTCTTCTTGGGCTGCAAACCCTCTTTCTTCTTGCCCTTATCCTCTTCATTCAGCAATGCCATTTGCACCAATCTTTCATACGTGGCTCCCATGGGTATATGGGTCATGGCCAAACTGTGTAATGGCTCATTCAACCCTTTGACGAAACGGAGAGCCTTCTTGTGCGGGGTGTTGACTAGGTCAAGCCCAAACCTAGCCAGCTCATCAAACTGATTCACATACTCTCTGACTGTCTTGTCCCCTTGTTTAAGAAATAAGAACTTTTCCAACTGCAAACTTCTTTCTGCATCTGAGAGAAATTTAGTCTCAAACCTTGCCCTAAAGTCCTCCCATGTCTCCACTGGTCTTTCAGCATTAGTGACTTCCCACCAGTAGGAAGCCTCACCCTTCAATAGCCACACTGCCAACTGTACTTTTTGTCTATCTTCTACCTCAAAGATGATGAATAGGTCTTCAGTTTCTTTCAGCCAATTCCTAGCTGCCACGAAGGACTCAGTTCCATGGAAATCCCTTCCTCCCATGGCTTTAAAATCTTTACATATCTTAGCGAAAGTGTTTCCCCGAGGAGGAGGTGGAGGAAAAGGTGCTGCTGCAGCTGGATGATTTCCTTCCGCTGGAGGAGGAGGAATGGTAGGACCTGGCTGAGTGGCCCTTACTTCTAAGAATCGTCTAAACCAACCAGGTATTGGCACCCCTTCCGGCAAGTTAAGATCTTGGGACATGCTGAAACAAAAAGGATAGATTCAAAACGAAGGATAAGAGATAGTTCCTATGGCTTTGGGGAGTGGACTTTTGCCTTTTTAAAATAAAATAATATTTTTCTTTTAAAAATGCTTCTTTAAATTTCTTTTTTTGAAAATAATTTTTCAAAACTTTTTATCTTATCTGGTAAACCTATGCTCTGATACCAAGTGAAACACCCCACCTCCGTTAGGGTCACTCTCGAAGGGAATGCCCTAATTTTGGTGGAGGTTTATAAGTACAAGTCACAGATATACAAGACAGATATAAGAACACATATTTGTAAACAGCGGAAGAACAACAAACTTTTATTTCATAAAGTCAAATACGTGTTACAACAACATCCTTTCCAAAAACATAACATAACACTTTCATAATCTGTCTTGAGTACATGATTTAAAGAAGCATAAATAAAACATAGGTAAACTGCAAAAGCCCCATAGAGTGTGTCCAAAGCCATAGTTCAAAACAGGAAAGTCCAAGCAATACATTTCTCTTCTTCTAGCTGGATGTTGAGGTTGGCCAAGCTGCTGTGTTCCCTCCCTGAGGACCTGGGGGGGGGGGAGAAACGGAAGAAAGAAGACGAAAGAAAATTAGAGTCAGACATAAAGCCTGAGTAAGTCTAGTACTATTTTGTCTATGAATAAAGAACTGGGTATGATAAGTAATAACAAGAAGTGGGCAAACACTATAACTTGGTTAAGTTGTCTAGGGTCGGATATACTATCGTACCCCATGTAAATCTCTTAACCCATATAAACTAGTTTCCAATTTGCACCCCATAATCAGGGTGATGTGATCCATTCAATGATGATCGGCTCCTACTCGCATAGTTACATGTGTCTTACGGCCCCCGATGTCTGTAGTTACCTATGCTGGTCCCACCATGGGGTGTATCAAGTCCCATAGTGGCAACCCGACACAACCTTAGAGTGCACAGGTATGCTACTGGTGTCCAGTGCCTTATTTTTCTGCGCCGGAGTGTGTGCACGCCCGCACTCCGTTAGAACCTACACTGCTACACCACCGCCGTCGCTTTGACCTCTTACAATCAGCCCAGTAATCGTGCCCCACCCTGCCTAGTTTCAGGGTATCCTGATACACCTTTTAGGGTTACTGCTGAAAAGGGTCCCCCGTTACTAGGTTTTCTATCTCTAGCCAACATGCTAAGTTGGTTAAGTGTTTCTAACCTAACCCCCACCAGTCCGTTTAGTTTAGCATGTTCCATTTTGATTAAGTCTTTAGTCCACTAAATCCTAACAATCCTGACTCAGCCTTAATTGTCTTATTAAGGCCCTGACCTCTCACATTAGACAGGTATTGTTGTGGCTGCCTGTTGCCGGTTGGTTCCGGGCAGTCTTACGCCACAACTCAGTCTAACCTCGGGTCCTTGCTGGGCTCCATGTTTAACCTCCCACATTGGATAGGTGTTGTTGTGACTACTGGACAGCCGGGCGGTTCCGGGCAGGTTTACATCACAACTCAATCCAACCTCGGGTTAAACACATCGTATTTTCTACATTTACATATCTTGTCATTCTTCTTTATTTATATGTAAATATTTGCGGCCCATTATTAAGTAAATGGTGTAAAGGTTACACCAATCATGGGCCCAACCCATACTTGAATTTAGGCCCTTCTATTTATATTTTCATTCATTAATTAATTTTAACCCAACGTTATTTTCCCCCGTTTTACACGTCCGTTCATATATATATTGGGCTTAGCCTTTTAAAGCCCAATTTAGCCATGCGAAAGGGGAGGCTTATGGCGTATACACAAAGAGGGGACGGTGAGCGCATGAACTTGAAATACGACGTTGGAAATTCAAAATAGAAATTGGTGTACTTGCATAGTGGTAACATAGGTGACATGAATAAAAGCATGTGAACTTGCATAGGTTTAACTACAACATGAACCCATATTCTTATTTAGGCATAATGTCAAACATGAGCCTGTCGTAAATATTTCTAGCATAAGCATAGCATAATGTCAAACATAAGCATGGCATAAATACTTTTGGCATAAACATGGCATAATGTCAAACATAAACATGGCATAAGTAAAGTTAAATTTTGTTCATGGCATAAACATAAACATGTCATGTTCATAAGGTTTCTATATGTTTACAAAGGGGATACTTTGTTACCAACACAAAAGCATAGTTCAACTTAATCATGGTTTAAGTCTAATCACATAACGATGGTATAAACATACTTATGCATAAATATTCCTAAACATGGTGTTTGCTTTAAAACTTGCAAAAAGGCAAAAAGGGATTTTTGAGTCTAGCCTAGCCATGTCTCACATATGACATCATATAATTCTTTTAATCAAGATAGACTTGATCATAGATTTCAATTATGCCAAATATCATTCATAGCCTAGCCATATTCATAAGTTTTGCAAAAGCATGACTTAATACATGGATTATGGTGTCAAAAATTCCAACATAGTTTCATATGAACTAGAACAACCAAACTTGTTTCAATTACTTGCAAAATGATTTATGCATAAAATATACATCATGATGGCATAATACCAAAGCCCAAACTTGCATAAATTACACTCAACTACATACATGTAGTTTCAACATAGATTATATAATTGGCGCAATATTCCAAACGTATATATGCATAGAACTACCGCATGTAGTTCTTTATAACATGAATAACATAATTCAAGAATATCCAAACGTATATAAATTGATAAGAACGCACAAATATGAATTACTTCCATTGCCACAATTCAAGCGTACACATCAACACAGTTGTTTATTTATACCAAAGTAATACTCTACTTACAATGGTTGCGGTGAATTCTCTAATTAAGAGACACGATTCCTTTGTTGAATTGATTGGCTTTAGGTTGCTTGAATTGCTTTAGGCTATAGAACTTTCTTCCTAATTCCCTCTCTAGTTGGCGGCTACTCTTTGTCGTTCCTCAGCAACATGGCGGCTATAATCTTATTTTGAATGAATAGATTAGGGTTTAGTCTAGGGTTGTTTATATAGAGGTTAGGAATTGATTAGGACCATTGATGTTGCTAGGTTAGATCATAGCCATTCATTAGGAAGAGAGACCAATAAAAATCCGCCACCTAGCCCTAATGACAAAGCAGACCACAGAAATTCGACCACACACCGACCTGGCCAGCCAAGTTGACTGGGCTCGACCAGTTCGATACCCCTGTCGACAGGGCTGTCGACAGCCCTGTCGACATGGGTAGCCCAGGTCGACAGCCCAGTCGACCTGGGTGGCCCAGGCGGGTGTTCTTCCACCCTGGCCCAATGGGCCCCATTTTAAATTATTATTTTATTCTGTTTGAATTTTAAATTTAATTCAAAACTTCCGAAGGCCATATCTTCTTCATACGGACTCCGTTTTTCGAAAACTCGGACTCTATTTCGCGTATTTTTCCGAGACGAACGCAATGGCGTATCCCGTTTCCCTTAGTTCTTTGATTTGAATTTTAATTATACTTTAATTCATGAATTTCACAGTTATAGAATTTTTGGGGTGTTACAATAATGCTCCACCAAAGCTAGTGCATTCCCTTTGTGAGTGGCCCTAGCGGAGGTGGGGTGTTACAGTTTACATGTTATTAAAGGTGAGATGTAAAAATTCCATCTTTGAATTCATTTTATTTTACTTCAAGTGTGGGATGTAAAAATCTCATCTTGAGATTCATTTTATTTTATTTAATCCATATCCAGATTTGTACATCGCGCTGTACTATTTTGATTTTTTTTCTCTTGTACATCGAGCTGTTATTAGTTTGATTATTTTCTTGTACATTGCGCTATTATTATTTTGTTCATTATCTCCTGTTCATCGAATCGTTTATTCCATGTATTCAAATATGAAATTTGTCATGTTAGTTTAAACCAAAACTTAATTTATTCAATGTATTGAAATATGAAATTTGTCATGTTAGTTGAAACCAAAACTTAAATTATTCCATGTATTGAAATATGAAATTTGTCATGTTAGTTGAAACCAAAACTTAAATTATTCCTTGTATTGAAATATGAAATTTTACATTTTAGTGGAGACCAAAATATAAATTCTTATTATATTTAGTTGAGATAAAATTGACTTTAAAATAAAATAAAAATATTTTTAACGTCGTCATGTTTTCATCTAAAATAAACATATTTTAGTGTCGAATAGAAATATGAAATATAAACATAATTATATGTTTAGTGTAATGTTCCAGATTTTTGAACGTCATTTACGAATATTTAAATTGGTTCAAATATTGATTTGGCGATATAAATGAATTTTATATCGACTTTATTTATTTAAAATGGAGTTCGAATATGTATAATTTATAATATAATTAAAATCGAGCTCAAAATGGACTCGGTAGTTTGTAATTTTTGATCTGAACTTTATTTGAATATACAGAATCCGTTTTAAGTCGGAATTCGGTGAAACAAGAAGCGTTTGAACCGATTTGATTATAATTTTCTAATAAAAGAGAAAAATCATGATTTCATCGTGTAGATGGTAAGATATGCCTAGATTAAAATTTCCAATAGTCGTTATAGAATCTTTCATCGACCGTAACATTTTATTTGAAATAACTGCATACTGGTTTCGAATTTAGACAGGATTCTTTTGAGACGTAGTGTTAATTTAATTTTTATAATTTTACTTTGATTTTTAATAAATTAAACATGCCGCTTTTTATTTGGAGTATTGAGCACCCTGTATCAGTATTTCGGGGTTCCATAATATAAGTTAACCTACCGATATTATTATATTTTTGGGATAGTGACACCTCGCTGGAAACGACTATATTTTTATTTCTGTCCATAAGGGTCTGCATGTAAGCGGAGTATTATATGACGGGGAATGCATATAAAACAGTTACCGATAGAAATTAAGAACCACATTAAAATAAATAAATAAATAAATAAATAACCACGTGTGAAATGAAAATAAAATACTTAACCTCTAAGTAAAATCTGGTACGAGCAAAATATATATCTGTCGGCCTCAATTTCGTATGGTAACACAGCTATAGCTTATTGAAATGAAAATGCATTGGATTTCAACTCCTGCCCTACACGTTGCCTCAGTTTTGAAATGAAAGATCATGCTACTGCAAAGCCTATCAACGCACATATCTAACTGAAATAAACACGCTCAGCCATTGAAAGAGAAACTTCACTGCACTCCTAAGCTTCCATTTCTGTTCATGTGCCTACCCACTGAAACAGTGACCTGTCTCTACTTTCCTTGTAAACAGGGTATGGCTACCTTGTCTAATTTCTTTAGCTGTAAAGTACGAACTATAAACCCCCATCAAAAAGAAAATACACAAGTCTATCAAAATTCATTTCTTTATTTTGAAGTGTACAGCTATGGTAACCCGAAAAGAAATTTCACTGCAACCATCTAGTTTCATTTCAGCTACCCTGTTTGAAAAGAAACACGCTGCACCCTATCCTGTCTCTTCATCCCCATGTGCTTTTAACTAAACAGCCAAATCAAATTTAATAAAAATAGCAAACATCCTAGTATCTTACTCCTCTCTTTTCCTACAGTTTCATATCAGAACGTGCCTATGAGGACGGTATGTAGTGTTATCCCCTAAAACTTGACGGCCAAGGATCGTCACCTATATAAACGCTCGAACTCACATTTTTTTATCCCATAGCGGATTGTTGAATCTTCAATGGAGTTTTATACAAAATAAAATATAATAACAATGAAGAGGTAAATAAAGAAACTGCCAGTAGAGAAGATATGTATATATGGTGTAATAGTTTGTTGGTTGAGAAGCTACATGAGGTTTGGCAAGTTGTACGAGCAAAGCCTTTACTTGCGAATGCACGAAGAGGACTGTTCAGCTGTTCGGTGAGTGGTGATATTCCGGTAGTAGTGGCGCGGCTACCGGTGTCAGGAAGTGGAGACGACGTTCGTCTCAGATTGGTGGTGGCACTGGTGTGTTGTTTACATTGATGCATGGGGGTTTGGTAGACATTGGTGTATGGGGTATCATGGTGGAAACAAAAACTAAAATCATGTTGGTGCACGGTATATGCATGAGAAAGGAAGGAGGTGGAGTTTAACGGCGAAGATTTGTGTAACAACCCTGAATTTTGGAGCCAATTTAAAATTTTATTTTAAGTTATTTTAATGATTTTTGGTTATTTAAAATAATTTAATTTAATAATAACAATCAAAAATTTTATTTTTTTTAGAAATTTTGATGAAAATGAGTCCAGATTTAAATTTTCAGATTTTAGATGATTATTAAACAATAGAAGAAAATATATAATTTGAATAGGAAGTTACATTGTCATTTTTTTGAAATGAAAAGATTTCATTTTCAAGGTAATAAAAGTTTGCATTTTTGTCATATAAACAAGTTTGCATTTTTGTCATATAGGCAAAATAAAACCATTGTTGTGTCGCATTAATTTACACAATTAAAATATAATGTATCATTTCGTTTACATTAAAAAGATTGCATTGTAATCTTTGTTTACAATAAAGAGAATGAAATGTATCATTTTTATTTACATTAAAATGTTTAAACGAAAAGTATTATTTTTGTTGCAAAACAAAATATTCATTTTTGTTGTTGTTAGAATTATGATAACGCACAAAATATCTATTTTGTTGAATAGTTAATGACACATAGAATTACAACTTTTGTAAATTGAAATGAATTGGGCCTGAATATGAGAAAGTGGTTTAATGGATCTTTAATTTGATCAAGGAATTGGAACATTATATATATACATATATATATATATATAAATAAATAAAAAATGGTCCATCGCTATTTCTCCATTGTTATATTTCCTTTTTATATTCACACATTACATAATTCCAATTTCAATACGTATGTATCTTAAACCACTCAATTTATTAATTAATGTCATTCATTCATAATTAATTTTTTTTAATTGACTGCTTACTCAATTGAACTAAAGGAAAACTTTTCCAAAATAAATAAATACCTGGAATCCTATTAATGACGTAGATTGAATTAAGATAATAAATGTAACATTTATAATAGTAAATTCTAACAATGCGGATATGTATTTTAGATATGTTGGTTGCAATAATGATGAAACATTTACTAAATTAGAAATTTGTACCTATTGTTTGTATATCGTAATTTTAAATAATTTTGCATCTGTATATGTAGAATACAACATTTGAATTCCTAGTAACTGTAATCTATTTTTGAATTTAATGTTGGAACCTCAATCGGAATTATTATTTTAAAAAAAAATTGAAAATAAATGAGATTGATTGTTTAAAAAAGAGAAACACATGCTTATGTTTGTATGAAAAGAAAACAAATAAATATAAATTTGTACATAGTAGTTGAGGATATTAATTAGGGGTTCCTCGTTTGATTTATAATCATGCATTGAATACTTTCCCATTTTTCTGTTTCTTATTTTATTTTTAATTTTTAATAAGAAATAAATACGCTACCTCATTCTTAGTCCAATTGAATATGTTGCATAATTTATGATACTTATTGTCATGTATTTTGAAATTTAAAAAGTCATACGACATTCTTAGAGTCAGCATACAGCAAATCATGTATTCATTTCTTTTTGTTATCATTTTTCCCTATGTAATATTTCTTTTGAATTTAGAATAATAAATAAAAGTTGATAAGAGTGACACCTTGTGCTTAGTCAGTAAATTTATTTACTTCCTAACCTATCTAATATGAAGGAACACATTAGAGAAATAAATAAGGTATCTTTCTCAATTCCCTTCCTTATTCTTTTGTTTCTTCTTTGCAATTATCTCTATTAGTATTCTCTACTTCTAGACCATAGCATACTCCTCTTCCTTTATTCTCTGTAAACAAAAATGAGAAGCCACCATTTTGTTCTTTCTTTCATTCAAAAAAAAAAAAAAAAAAAAAAAAGGAAAAAAAAAGATGATTCCAACCAAATCACTCCATGAAAAGTTCTAAAAGAAGTTTTGATTAATATCCTCTTCGATTCTATGCAATTGTCCAAGCGTGCGATGGTGAAATTGAGGAACGATGAATGGGTTAAAAATGGTCCAGAAAAGAGCGATGAAGAAGGAGCAGTATCGGCCCTTGGATCAGAGGATGAACGGCTAAATAGAAATATGATTAAGAATTCAGCAAACTGAATTGCGTTGGAATCCTATTTCCGCGATCTACGCGATGGAACTGACGGGAACTGATTTAGAGCTCATCTAAATTTTGGCACATTGGAAAGCTATTGGTGAGATTTCTGAATTTGAACAATTAAATAATTTATTTTAATCCTATTCGATCAGTTGAATCATTGTATATTATTCTGATCTGTTATGTGGTGATTGTTGTATTGTTGGATTTTATTCGTTGTGATGCCATGTTATAGTTTGATTGTTTGGATCTGAAAAATTCTGATGTAATCATAATAAAGTTCTCATCTTTATTGTTTTTAATTTTTTTTCTATTTTTATTTTTATTTTTATTACTTTATAGAAAATGGAAAAAAAATTGAATCTTTGTTTGTTTCACAACAAACATGGAAAGTTAAATCTTTATTTTTGGTTCAACACATAAAATGAAAAGTTGAGTTTTTGTTTTGATTTACAAATGAAAGGTAAATTTTATTTTGATTTGTAAAATAAAAAAAAAAGTTAAACTTCTATTTTTGATTTGCAAAATAAAACAACAATTTAATCTTTATCTTTGATTTTGCAAAATAATAACAAAGGTGGGATCTTTATTTTGACTTACATAAAATAAACAAAGATTGAATCTTTATTTTGTTTATGATTTATAAAATAAAGAAAGATTAAATCTTTTAAATTTTAATTAAAGGATAAATAAAGATTAGATATCTTATTTTGATATAAAATAAAGATTAGATATCTTATTTTGATATAAAATAAAGATTAGATGTTTTATTTGATTTACAAATACAACAAAGATGAGACCTTTTATTGTGATTCATCGAATTTATACACCAAATCATATATTGTGTTGTATGCATAGACACTGAAATGACGAGGTTGGGTAAATAGAAATGGTTAGACAAAAACCATTATTTTTTATTATCATATTTTGACACCAAATCGACTTGAGTCCCTATAGAAAAAAAACGTGCATTAAGAAGACGAATAGAAAAATTACGTTTTTTCTATTGTAATAAAGAGAGATAGAAAATTTACATTTTTTCTAAATTTTGGTGAGATTTCTGTTTATAAATAATTAATTAATCATTTAATTATTTATCATTAATTGAAAATTCATGAATGAATGATTGCAAATCAAGTTGTGATGTTCTTGATGTAAATGTACTGTTTGTGAATGTTGGTGATTGTGATGTTCATATTTGGATGTAGAATAAAATTTAGAAGATATTATTTGTTCATGAAATATGAAGTATGTCATGTTAGTTGAAACTCAAACTTAGATATTTCAAACAAAAATAATATTATGTTTGTATTGAAATGAACATCACAAAATTTAGTTATTTTTGTCGCATTAGAATTTGCGAACAAAAATAATATTATGTATTATATTTAAATTAAAACATCGCCAAAACTCGTCATTTTGTCGCATTAGAATTGGCGAACAAAATGTTAGTATTATTGCATTGAAATTCACATCCTCAAAATATGATTTTTGCCGCTAAGTCATTTTGAAGAGAGCGAAAGAGAAAAAAAGATTGTTCAATATGTTAAAAATGGATTGTTCAATATGTTAAAAATGGAATTTTCAATATGTTAAAAATGGAATTTCCAATACGATAAGAATGGATTGTTCAATGTGTTAAATAAATATAGAAAAAAAAAATGGAAGTTTCATTATGTTAAAGTTTGAAATTTTGTATATGTTAAGAATGAAATTTTCATTGTAATTGGGAAAAAGTATATTTTTATTTAGTGATGAAACATGGAATTACACTATAAATGAAATTACACTAATTCTTAATGTAATTATATATATGAATGTTCACTGTAGATGAAATTTACATTTTACTTAATGCAAAATTAATAGAATATCCACCGTAGGCAAAATTTACATTTTTCTTAATGTAAATATATATGAATGTTCACCATAGACAAAATTTGCATTTTTTCTTAATGCAAATTATTAGAATATTCACCGTAGGACAAAGTTTATATTTTTGTTAATGTAGATAAAAGAAATATTCACCGTATGAAAAGTTTACATTTTCATCAATGTAAATTAAATAAGAATGTGACATGGAATATGAATATACCTTTTTGATAATATAAATTAAATAAGAATTTCACCGAATGAGGAATTTACATTTTTAATAATGTAAATATATAGGAATTCCACTGTAGGAAGGGTTTACATTTTTATTTATGCAAATTAATAGAATGTTCACCGTAGATAAAGTTCACTTTTTTTTGTTATTTAGAAAGAATTGACAAAATTATCACATTTTGTTATTTAGAAAGAATTGACAAAATTATCACATTTGGTTTAAAAAAAATTATTGGACAAAATCATCACATTTTGTTTACATCAGAAGAATTAGACAAATTCGTCATTTTGTTTACACTAAAGGAATTAGGCAAATTTATCAGTTTTGGTCATTTTAAAAGAATGAATCTTTGTTTGAGAACTTGTTAACATGTAATTTTCATTTTTAATGATAATTATAATTCATTAAAAAAATGTATACTTGTTTAAAACCTTGAATAGAATGTGTTAACAGTTAAAATTACATTTCTATGTAAAATTACATTTCTATGTAATTAGTATTCATCAAAAAGGAATGTAATAAGAGTTAAAAATGAAAACTACATTTTTATGTAATAAGAGTTAAGATTAGAAAATTTATATTTTTGTGTAACTAAGATTTAAAGAAAATTTCATTTTATTACACAATTAAAAAGATTCTATCTTTACTGTTAATAGGTTAAGGTAAGAAGATTAGACTCAGAATTAGACATTTTAAAAAGGTTTATTATTATTAATATAATAATTGAGAAAGTCCAAAGTTTAATTAAGATTTGAAAGGGTAAGTTATAGTATTGGAAATCAAGTTATTTTGGAAATATAGAATATTCCAAAATTAAGAGATTTTGAAAAGAGAAACAGTTTAAAATAATATATATATTTTTTAGTAGAACAATTATAATAATTAATTAAAATTGTACTTGGACGCGAGGTTAGGTCGCATTTGTGGTGGAAGTCTGCCCGGACCCGACCGGCATATCCAGCAGCCACAAATGTTAGGCCTAATGTGAGAGGTCCAAGTGCGTAAGTACAAATTGGGCCAAGACACGAGGTTAAGCCCAACTTGTGGTAGAAGTCTGCCCGGAACCGACCGGCCAATCCAGCATCCACGAGTTGCAGGCCTAATGTGAGAGGTCTGGCCCATATTAAAATATAAATGGATAACTTAGGAATTGACGTTATTTTCACACCGTTATGTGTTAATAACAAAAAGAATATTTTCACCTCCAATTTGTTATAAAGGAAAGTTACATTTTTAATAAAATAAGATAAGGATTATAAAAGTTTTTATGTTTTTCTTAATGTAAATATTAGAAAAGTTACATTTTTCTTAATGTAAAAAAAGGGAAAAATAGGAAGTTACATTTTTATATGTAATTGGTGTAATATAGAAACCTATATTTTTCAATGCAAATAAGAATGAAGTGGAAATTATATTTTTATATGCAAATAAAAAAGTTTACATTTTTCAATGTAAACAAAAGAATGATTAGGAATTTATATTTTCCAATGTAAATAGAATGTGAAATAAAGGTTACATTTTCAATATAATAATATATTGAAGTATAAGTTGACATTTCTCAATGTAAATAAAATAGGAATAGAAATTTACATTTTTCAATATAAATAATAAGATTAGAAATTTGCATTCCTAAGGAATGGATCTTCATTAGAAAAATGATGAAACCAAATATACATTTGGTGTAAATTGAAAAATGGAAGAGTAAAATATACTGTTATGTTTAGGATGTGTAGGTAAAGTAAAAATAATGATAGATCGTTATAAATTATTAACGACGACATGAAATGGTTTCCAAATTTATATATACGAGAGTTATTTGGAAAGTCCGAGTTTACTCTCATTCCAAATAATGATACGACATTCGAAGAATTGAAGACGGCGATTGAAGACCGACGATCTTCACATCGAATGAGTGACTAGTGTTGAGGCCCTTGATTGATTTGCTCCCAAGACGGGGCTAAAATGGTAGTTATCCGGACGTAGTGCTGATTTGTACGGATTTGGCTTTCGCTCAGACCCAGAGCATAAGCGTATAAATGGATTGCACGTCTGACATTGTACTCCTTTTTACTGTATCTATTGATCTCTGCTAAACATACATCTGTTTGGTGTTTTACACCCTTCTCTGATACGTACCAGCTCAGAGGTTATATGTTGGCAGAAATCAATGATATGGTATGGATTGACGATGTGGCATGCCAAGATGTATGTGATCAAGGCTTTGTTGAAAAGCAGGCCTTGTGGGATGATCAAAGCATAGCCTGTTTAGGCATAGCTTTGTGTATGATGTGACTTCACGAGCCTCACACACCGGCGAAGTCTAAAACGGGAGAAGGGAACGCAGGGAGTGCACACGTTTCTTTCTAGCTAGAGTGGTGTCAGGGACCTACCAGCGCTGGCATTTATTCATTGTGGTTGTTGGATTTTTCGAGGCCTCGGTTTATGCGGTCGCCACTGGCCGTATTATAGGTCCAAAAGGACCGGGAAGCGTGTGTTCAGGAATTGCCAATCCATTAAGCGTTAACGTATGGACCGGACCTGCAGGATCCAAGGGTTGGACAGAGTACCAATCCTGGGGCATCTGCTAGAGTGTCTCGAATCGGTAAGGATCTCCTCCCTAGCCTTGACTCAGATGGAAATCCAAATTTCCAATACGACATCAAGCGGTTTTGATTGTATACCTATATATGGCGACATAGTGGGATGGGGCACTCATGCCGTCTAGGATTGATACATTTACTTTGATGTATTTCAAATTGGTTGCACACTATTATTATATAATACCGTGTTTATCGTATCAAGCACCTTTTGATCATTATAAGGTAAAACCCTATCCTCCGGTTTGCGTTGCATTGTGTGATGGGACTTGGGTCTTATAATGGTTTCATTTTTCTAAAAAGCATTGCGTTATTGTGACGATTTACTTTAGTCATGCACTGGCAATCCATAGGAGAAAACCCGTTCCGCGAAAGTGGCGTGGTCCTGTGATTAGCCTTATTATATTATATAGGTTAAGTAGAATTCCCACACCAGTCCCATGACTGACCTGTAGTTTGTCCACTGGCAAACTCGGGTGCCCATATTTTCCACACGGGCAGTCGAGTAGCTATTTTTGCAGATATATTAAACAGGATTCTGGGTCGAAGCTTAAAGCGGTGTCCAGAGATAGAGAGCCTTCCGCTGTGTTCCTCCGTTGCAGTATATTAAAAATTTTTGTACTTATCTTCCGCTGTAATTATATTCCAATGTACTCTGATATGTATATTCTGTACTCTGATGTAACATTTATTATAGTGTTATAAAAGTCTCCTGTTATCTGTTGTAGTGTGTTGTATGCCCAAAGTTAATGTATTCATAGATTTTCACTTTTTGGGTCAGACCTGTGTGGTTTATGGTCGATTCAAAGGGCGGGAGTTTGCGGGTCGTTACAGTTGGTATCAGAGCTTTGGTTAGCTCAAATCTTTGGAATACAACTCATTAGAACTGAACAAAAGACTCATCAGAGATTGGATTAGTAATATCCAATAAGAATACTCATTAGAGATAGGATCAGCAGTATCCTAGAATGAGAAGACTCATTAGAGATAGGGTTAGTAATACCCTAAAATGAGTCTAGAGTGATAGGCTTATAATTAACGAATTTGTGATTTTATATAATCTATTTTAGAAAATATGATTTTTGAATATATAAAAGTTATATATTTTAAAGGCTAATCAACAATTTGATTGATGATTGTGTAGTATAATTATTAATTCAACTAATAAAATTATTTAAACTAATGAATAGAAAAAAAATATATAATATAAATTAGTTAGTTAATTAATCAACTTTTAGCTTCGTTCCTTTTCGAGGACGAAAAGTTCTTAAGTGGGGGAGACTGTAACAACCCTGAATTTTGGAGCCAATTTAAAATTTTATTTTAAGTTATTTTAATGATTTTTGGTTATTTAAAATAATTTAATTTAATAATAACAATCAAAAATTTTATTTTTTTAGAAATTTTGATGAAAATGAGTCCAGATTTAAATTTTCAGATTTTAGATGATTATTAAACAATAGAAGAAAATATATAATTTGAATAGGAAGTTACATTGTCATTTTTTTGAAATGAAAAGATTTCATTTTCAAGGTAATAAAAGTTTGCATTTTTGTCATATAAACAAGTTTGCATTTTTGTCATATAGGCAAAATAAAACCATTGTTGTGTCGCATTAATTTACACAATTAAAATATAATGTATCATTTCGTTTACATTAAAAAGATTGCATTGTAATCTTTGTTTACAATAAAGAGAATGAAATGTATCATTTTTATTTACATTAAAATGTTTAAACGAAAAGTATTATTTTTGTTGCAAAACAAAATATTCATTTTTGTTGTTGTTAGAATTATGATAACGCACAAAATATCTATTTTGTTGAATAGTTAATGACACATAGAATTACAACTTTTGTAAACTGAAATGAATTGGGCCTGAATATGAGAAAGTGGTTTAATGGATCTTTAATTTGATCAAGGAATTGGAACATTATATATATACATATATATATATATATATAAAAATAAATAAAAAATGGTCCATCGCTATTTCTCCATTGTTATATTTCCTTTTTATATTCACACATTACATAATTCCAATTTCAATACGTATGTATCTTAAACCACTCAATTTATTAATTAATGTCATTCATTCATAATTAATTTTTTTTAATTGACTGCTTACTCAATTGAACTAAAGGAAAACTTTTCCAAAATAAATAAATACCTGGAATCCTATTAATGACGTAGATTGAATTAAGATAATAAGTGTAACATTTATAATAGTAAATTCTAACAATGCGGATATGTATTTTAGATATGTTGGTTGCAATAATGATGAAACATTTACTAAATTAGAAATTTGTACCTATTGTTTGTATATCGTAATTTTAAATAATTTTGCATCTGTATATGTAGAATACAACATTTGAATTCCTAGTAACTGTAATCTATTTTTGAATTTAATGTTGGAACCTCAATCGGAATTATTATTTTAAAAAAAAAATGAAAATAAATGAGATTGATTGTTTAAAAAAGAGAAACACATGCTTATGTTTGTATGAAAAGAAAACAAATAAATATAAATTTGTACATAGTAGTTGAGGATATTAATTAGGGGTTCCTCGTTTGATTTATAATCATGCATTGAATACTTTCCCATTTTTCTGTTTCTTATTTTATTTTTAATTTTTAATAAGAAATAAATACGCTACCTCATTCTTAGTCCAATTGAATATGTTGCATAATTTATGATACTTATTGTCATGTATTTTGAAATTTAAAAAGTCATACGACTTTCTTATAGTCAGCATACAGCAAATCATGTATTCATTTCTTTTTGTTATCATTTTTCCCTATGTAATATTTCTTTTGAATTTAGAATAATAAATAAAAGTTGATAAGAGTGACACCTTGTGCTTAGTCAGTAAATTTATTTACTTCCTAACCTATCTAATATGAAGGAACACATTAGAGAAATAAATAAGGTATCTTTCTCAATTCCCTTCCTTATTCTTTTGTTTCTTCTTTGCAATTATCTCAATTAGTATTCTCTACTTCTAGCCCATAGCATACTCCTCTTCCTTTATTCTCTGTAAACAAAAATGAGAAGCCACCATTTTTTTCTTTCTTTCATTCAAAAAAAAAAAAAGGAAAAAAAAAGATGATTCCAACCAAATCACTCCATGAAAAGTTCTAAAAGAAGTTTTGATTAATATCCTCTTCGATTCTATGCAATTGTCCAAGCGTGCGATGGTGAAATTGAGGAACGATGAATGGGTTAAAAATGGTCCAGAAAAGAGCGATGAAGAAGGAGCAGTATCGGCCCTTGGATCAGAGGATGAACGGCTAAATAGAAATATGATTAAGAATTCAGCAAACTGAATTGCGTTGGAATCCTATTTCCGCGATCTACGCGATGGAACTGACGGGAACTGATTTAGAGCTCATCTAAATTTTGGCACATTGGAAAGCTATTGGTGAGATTTCTGAATTTGAACAATTAAATAATTTATTTTAATCCTATTCGATCAGTTGAATCATTGTATATTATTCTGATCTGTTATGTGGTGATTGTTGTATTGTTGGATTTTATTCGTTGTGATGCCATGTTATAGTTTGACTGTACGGATCTGAAAAATTCTGATGTAATCATAATAAAGTTCTCATCTTTATTGTTTTTAATTTTTTTTTCTATTTTTATTTTTATTTTTATTACTTTATAGAAAATGGAAAAAAAAAATTGAATCTTTGTTTGTTTCACAACAAACATGGAAAGTTAAATCTTTATTTTTGGTTCAACACATAAAATGAAAAGTTGAGTTTTTGTTTTGATTTACAAATGATAGGTAAATTTTATTTTGATTTGTAAAATAAAAAAAAAGTTAAACTTCTATTTTTGATTTGCAAAATAAAACAACAATTTAATCTTTATCTTTGATTTTGCAAAATAATAACAAAGGTGGGATCTTTATTTTGACTTACATAAAATAAACAAAGATTGAATCTTTATTTTGTTTATGATTTATAAAATAAAGAAAGATTAAATCTTTTAAATTTTAATTAAAGGATAAATAAAGATTAGATATCTTATTTTGATATAAAATAAAGATTAGATATCTTATTTTGATATAAAATAAAGATTAGATGTTTTATTTGATTTACAAATACAACAAAGATGAGACCTTTTATTGTGATTCATCGAATTTATACACCAAATCATATATTGTGTTGTATGCATAGACACTGAAATGACGAGGTTGGGTAAATAGAAATGGTTAGACAAAAACCATTATTTTTTATTATCATATTTTGACACCAAATCGACTTGAGTCCCTATAGAAAAAAAAACGTGCATTAAGAAGACGAATAGAAAAATTACATTTTTTCTATTGTAATAAAGAGAGATAGAAAATTTACATTTTTTCTAAATTTTGGTGAGATTTCTGTTTATAAATAATTAATTAATCATTTAATTATTTATCATTAATTGAAAATTCATGAATGAATGATTGCAAATCAAGTTGTGATGTTCTTGATGTAAATGTACTGTTTGTGAATGTTGGTGACTGTGATGTTCATATTTGGATGTAGAATAAAATTTAGAAGATATTATTTGTTCATGAAATATGAAGTATGTCATGTTAGTTGAAACTCAAACTTAGATATTTCAAACAAAAATAATATTATGTTTGTATTGAAATGAACATCGCAAAATTTAGTTATTTTTGTCGCATTAGAATTTGCGAACAAAAATAATATTATGTATTATATTTAAATTAAAACATCGCCAAAACTCGTCATTTTGTCGCATTAGAATTGGCGAACAAAATGTTAGTATTATTGCATTGAAATTCACATCCTCAAAATATGATTTTTGCCGCTAAGTCATTTTGAAGAGAGCGAAAGAGAAAAAAAGATTGTTCAATATGTTAAAAATGGATTGTTCAATATGTTAAAAATGGAATTTTCAATATGTTAAAAATGGAATTTCCAATACGATAAGAATGGATTGTTCAATATGTTAAATAAATATAGAAAAAAAAAATGGAAGTTTCATTATGTTAAAGTTTGAAATTTTGTATATGTTAAGAACGAAATTTTCATTGTAATTGGGAAAAAGTATATTTTTATTTAGTGATGAAACATGGAATTACACTATAAATGAAATTACACTAATTCTTAATGTAATTATATATATGAATGTTCACTGTAGATGAAATTTACATTTTACTTAATGCAAAATTAATAGAATATCCACCGTAGGCAAAATTTACATTTTTCTTAATGTAAATATATATGAATGTTCACCATAGACAAAATTTGCATTTTTTCTTAATGCAAATTATTAGAATATTCACCGTAGGACAAAGTTTATATTTTTGTTAATGTAGATAAAAGAAATATTCACCGTATGAAAAGTTTACATTTTCATCAATGTAAATTAAATAAGAATGTGACATGGAATATGAATATACCTTTTTGATAATATAAATTAAATAAGAATTTCACCGAATGAGGAATTTACATTTTTAATAATGTAAATATATAGGAATTCCATTGTAGGAAGGGTTTACATTTTTATTTATGCAAATTAATAGAATGTTCACCATAGATAAAGTTCACTTTTTTTTGTTATTTAGAAAGAATTGACAAAATTATCACATTTTGTTATTTAGAAAGAATTGACAAAATTATCACATTTGGTTTAAAAAAAAAATTATTGGACAAAATCATCACATTTTGTTTACATCAGAAGAATTAGACAAATTCGTCATTTTGTTTACACTAAAGGAATTAGGCAAATTTATCAGTTTTGGTCATTTTAAAAGAATGAATCTTTGTTTGAGAACTTGTTAACATGTAATTTTCATTTTTAATGATAATTAGAATTCATTAAAAAAATGTATATTTGTTTAAAACCTTGAATAGAATGTGTTAACAGTTAAAATTACATTTCTATGTAAAATTACATTTCTATGTAATTAGTATTCATCAAAAAGGAATGTAATAAGAGTTAAAAATGAAAACTACATTTTTATGTAATAAGAGTTAAGATAAGAAAATTTATATTTTTGTGTAACTAAGATTTAAAGAAAATTTCATTTTATTACACAATTAAAAAGATTCTATCTTTACTGTTAATTGGTTAAGGTAAGAAGATTAGTGTGAAAACCCGCAACTTCCCCGTAAAGGAAAGCGTCGGATAGTTCGAGAACAAACCACAACAAAACGCATATGAAAGAACATTTCACTGTATATTACAACAATGCATCAGATTACAAGAATATACAGAGTATAAATGAATATTACACAGAAATATCAGAGATTTAAATTACATTTAAATACATGGCAGCGGAAAATAATACAATACACAACTAGAAGAGATATACGGATACAAAGCTTTCCGGATATCGTTCCAGCTGTAAACCAGGATCCTGTGAATATAAATCTGCAAAACGAAAACTACTAGCTGCCCGTGTCAAAATAAGGGCACCCAGAGTTTAGGTTAAAACAATAAACTCCAGGTCAGTCATGTGACTGGTGTGAGAACTAAAACAGTTATTAATCTTTATTTTCAAAGGTAAATCAAGGGACCACGCCGTATAACACGGAACGGGTTTCCTCCCAAGAATACCAGTGCATAACAAACCGCGCAATGCTAAATAAAGAAAGATGAAGCTGTTATAAGACCCAGGTCCTATCACACAATGCAACGCAAGCCGGGGGATAGGGTTTTCCCTTATAACAGCCAAAGAATGCTTGATACGTTTAAAACAAATCATTTGATACTATAATAAGTGCATAGTGTATAAAACAACTTCAAATCATAAGTATCAATCATAGGCGACATGAGCGTCCCATGCCACTATGTCGCCATATATAGGTTTACAAATAAAACCGCAAATGTCACGTATTTGGAAATTGGATTTCCGTCTATGAACCGAGGCAAAAGATAGTCCTCAACCGATTCGAGACAATCTAGCCCATGTCTCAGGTCAGAGATCGAGTGACCTTGGAGCGACAGGGCCGGTCCACCGATGTGGATTAAACTTAAACCCTGAACACTACGTTTCCCAGCCCTTTGGGGCGTAAGTCTGGTCCGTCTGCCGACCAGAATGCATCGGCCGAAACCGATATAACCGAGGCGCCTCGCAACAGCAACAACCACATAAGTCAAACTCGTCAGGGCATGTAAAACCACTGACGCCACTTCTAACTAGAAAGAAACGCATGCCCTCCCTGAGGTCCGTCTCCCGTTTTTGGTTCACAACCGGGGTGCGAGGCTCGCGAATTCACGTTACACAAAGCTGTGCCACACAGGCTGTGCTTTGATCATCACCACGAGACTTTGCTTTTCAACAGAAGCCTCGATCAATTGCCACTCAGGCATGCCACACAGGCAATTCACTCCATGCGTTTGATATCCATCAATATATAACCCCTGAGCTCGTACGTCTCAGAGAAGGGCGTTAAGCAGGAGAATAAATTCTCCGCCGCCAAACAGATATATATTTAATAGAGATCAATCACACAGACTAAAATCCAATGTCAGACACACAGTCCATTTACAAGTCCGTTCTGGGTCTGAACGAAACCGGAGGCACCTAGTACCTCGCATATCCATCGATCTCCAAGTACGTCTGGACGATCACAAACTGTTTCCTTCTTCTTGGGTGTACAGCCCAATCAAGATCATCAGTAATCACCCAAACGACGTGAAGACTTACGGTCTTCGACCACCGTCTTCATCTTCGACACCTCGTCGAATCAGTTATTCAGAATGGGATAAACCCGGTCTTTCTGAATAACTCGCGTATATATTATAAAAGTGTTACACAAACACAACATACGCCTCATTCCACTTCAGAATATTCTTTTATTCAAATATTCCCATTAATTTTATCCAAGATAAATTCTTTAAATTTATTCTTTAATCTCCTTTGAATATCAATTCAAACTAGTCGGGATTAGCGAACCACACCGAAGTAATTATTTATTTTATTTCCCAATCCCAACCTATTCATCCCATGAAGTAAAACTGGTAGTACTTCATATCTAACACCACAGTGTTATCGGTAATTCAATTACCATTTCACGTTCAAATCTAATTAAAGATTTAACTATCGCCTGGAGTAAAACTGGTGATACTCCATTCTCGATCTTTTCAATCTATTTAAAGATTCATTAAAGCTCCACTTAGTTTTAATCTTTAACCGGGTTAAAGAATCAGTGTCATCTAAAACACGGTTCACGATAAACCCAAAATCACCTTCCATTAATTATCGGGTTAAAGAACGAGTGTTATTTAAAACACTGTTCACGATAAACCCAAAAATCAATACCAATTCAATTCCAATTAAATATCATTTAATTAGTACACTTCGTTAAATCTAACTAAAAAGATTTAATCTTTTCTCAACTGGGTTCAAGAACAGTGTTAGTGAAGACACCATTCACGACAAACCCAAATCACATTCGATATTCAATACAAGGCTCTGAATAGAAAATATATCGGCTTATATTCAATATCGAATTCTACGACTAACAAATGTCGTATTGGAAATAACGATATAAATATATATCTTTCAAATTTCCATAACAACCCCTGTATAATCACGAATTTCAACATCGAAATATTCCGAAGACAATTTCGATTCAAATCCACTCCAATGCAATCATTGGAAATTCTGGTTATTTTCAAAACCCTTTTCAAATTCAATTTATTTATTTAAAAATAAATAGAATTATAATTCTAGTTCAAAACTAGTTCATTTCGATAAAAATCTATTTTTATCTTTTCAAATATGGAGTTTTTCATCCCAAATCTTCACAAATCATTTCTTATGATTTTACACAAATTATTACTATTTTTAATAATTTTATCAAGGCCCGTACAGTCGATTTCCATCAATGGCCATCGAACTGCACTTACAGCGACCTTTTTCAAATTTGATTTGGACATAATTCCAAATCCAACCGTTAGATTTCAAATTTCTAACATTCGCTAGAAAGCTCTTTTCGATACGAACCCAACGGTTCCGGTTTTAGGAGAATCCGACGGTCGGATCTCCCGCAACGTCCGTTTGAAATAAATGGTCGAAATTCACGAACTGCCGCGGCGCGGCGCGTTCTATTCAGGCCATTATATTATATATATAATATATATAATATATATATCGTCGATTTCTATTTAAAACGAATTATATAAATAGTTTTGAATTCGTTTTAAAAATCTATTTCTATTCAATTCAAATTTCAATTCAATTCGAATTCATTTCAATTCACTTTCAATTCAATTCGAATTCGTTTTCAATTCAATTCATTTCGAAATCGTTTTCAATTCAATTCATTTCGAAATCGTTTTCAATTCAATTCATTTCGAAATCGTTTTCAATTCAATTCATTTCGAAATCGTTTTCAATTCAATTCATTTCGAAATCACTTTCAATTCAATTCACTTCGAAATCACTTTCAATTCAATTCACTTTGAATTCGTTTTCAATTCAATTCATTTTGAATTTGTTTTCAATTCAGTTCATTTCGAAATCGTTTTCAATTCAATTCATTTCGAAATCGTTTTCAATTCAATTCATTTCGAAATCACTTTCAATTCAATTCACTTTGAATTCGTTTTCAATTCAATTCATTTTGAATTCGCTTTCAATTCAATTCATTTCGAAATCGCTTTCAATTCAATTCACTTTGAATTCGTTTTCAATTCAATTCATTTTGAATTCGCTTTCAATTCAATTCATTTCGAAATCGTTTTCAATTCAATTCATTTCGAAATCACTTTCAATTCAATTCATTTCGAAATCGTTTTCAATTCAATTCATTTCGAAATCACTTTAAAATTGATATAAATATCGTTCACGTCAAAATGGCGTCAATCTAATCAACACGGCTTCATAAATTTCTATTTTCAAATATTCTATTTCAAATATTTCTTTTTCAAATATTTCTTTTTTTCAAAACTGGAATGAGGCCCAATCAATTACCATATAAAATTAATTATATGGATTTGCATACAACACATGTATATAATAGCATTGAAAATAATCAACCATCAACCAAAGTGCACTACACTGTATAAGCATCAAATATAGATATTCAACGCTTATAACAGCCTGTCAATCAATCGATCGACATATTTAATCAATCAGGATGAGTGAACTTCAAATTTCATCCCAACACCCGTGTGGGGTTTCAAACAATCAAACACAGATTTTATTTGTGCAATTGGGCGATGTGTAAAATTTATCGACCCAATCAATATCAGTCAAATCAGTGTATATACAAACAAATCGGCCGATTTGTTTATAACTATTCATTTATTCACATTCACGTTAAAAATTATATTTTTAACGATAAAACATTTTATTTCAACCTATGAATTTCTATTCAATTCATTTACACAATAAAATGATATTTTTATTTTCTAACACATTTTAGAAAATTTCGACGGCATAACGGCACGATACTAGAAACGGGACAAGGCCTAGCCTTATCCCCGGTCTAGTGAAGGCCCACGCCATTCACACATCAATCATATCAATTTCAATTTCACCAAAACAATCCAATCCAAATCAAATAATCTAACCAACTACACAACCAATCAAACAAGTCCATGGTCTGTGGACGGGTGTCGGGTGCTTCTAATAAGCACCGTCTGCATCCTAGTATATATATATGACTAGAAAAATAGAATTTGAGTGAGAAGTTCTCACCGATAGCTATCCTAACTCCACGACACTTCATTGATAGAAATCTTCGTCATCATCGCCTTTTTATCGCCTTTGTTGCTGCTTTCACTACATACGTAAAAATCACATTTTTACTTCGCTATTCAATATATAAAAATCGAATTTTTATTTCGCTATTCAATATATAAAAATCGAATTTTTACTTCGCTATTCAACATAGAAAAAATTCCATTTCAAAAATATAGATTTCGCATTTTTACATCTAAAAATTTCGCCTTTTCACATTTAAAAATATCGCCTTCTCATATTTAAAAATATAATCTTTTTGCATTGTAAAAATCTAACCTTTTTGCACTGTAAAAATCTAACCTTTTGCACTGTAAAAATCTGTTCGAAAATTAAATAAAAACAGTTTGAAAATTAAATATAATCAGTTTTCAAACCCTTTAAAATCTGTTTTAAAATTCTGTTTTAGAAATCTAAAAAAACTTAGTTTTAATCTTTTAATAGAAAATCAGTTTTAAATAAAAAAACAGTTTTTAAATCATTATAAAATTAGTTTTTTTTTTACCTAATAAAACAACAGTTTTTAAATTATTATAAACAAATTACAAAATACTTACCGAGGGGGGAACTGCCGCACCATCGTGAGGGGGGGGGGTCCTTCACACTGTCTGCGTCGACTGGGGGGGGGGGGGGGGTTTCAGGCGGAGGTTGGTGGCGCTCGACGTGGAGGAGGGCGGCATCGGGTTTTTGGGGTCAGGGGATTCGAGACAATCGAGCTCGAATTAGACAGGGGGGAAAAGGAGAGGCGGCGGGGGTGGCTGGACGTCGGGGTTGGGTGGTGGGCGCCTCCGGTGGTGGCTTGACGTCGGCGAAGCATTGGAGGGTGGCGTCGGCTGAGCGATTTTAAATTTTAGGTTTTTTTTTTTTTTTTTTGAATCTGAACGTAAATGAAAAATAAGGGGGGGGGTCCAGAAGATAAAGGGAATTTATTTTATTTTATTTATTTTAATTATTTAATTACTTAATTATTTTATTTGGCAAAAAAGTTGACTTTCACAAACAACCTCGAAACGAGGCCCACCGCCTATCTTCCATAGCGTATTGCCCCCATTCCGAACTCAATGGGCTATGTATCGCAAGCTGAATCGACCGTTTCGATCAGTTTCCGTTGCATTTACATTTAAATCATTATATTGAATTTTAAACGTACATTTCAAACTACCTGGGTCACATACTAACCAGAAAAATTCTAGAAAAATATTTTCTAGCTTCGTATTGACGATACGGTCCTAACAAAACTAGTTTCGTCGAATTCTGAGACCGTTTGAAAAATGGCCAATTTCCAGTCGATTTAAAATCAACTGAAACTGGTCAAACGCGTTTTCCTTTGCCACGCTCACATATTGAATCGAAAAATTATGAAATTTGAAACCTAGCAATAACTTGACATCACGGACCCAACAAAACTGGTTTCGTCGAAATCCGAGGTCGTTTGCAAAATGTCCATTTTTAAGGGCCTGAATTCCATAGCGACTATTCAGAATTTTCAACTGGACATATCTTTTGATTCCTGATATGAAATCTTGATTTTTCGGATTCATTGGAAAAATATTCACAATTAGATCCCATTATTTTTGGTTTCACTAAAATCCGGATTGTTTTGCACCCGGTACATTCAATTGAAGTTTGAAATCGAATTATCGAACTACCGCGCCATTTTTAATTCTATTTATAATTATATATAAATATTTATATTCTAACGACGACGCGTATAATATATACGTTCGAATTCTATTCAAAATAAATTTTCCGTCGAGATTATTTAAAATAATTCATTTTAAATAATCGAAATTCGCTAAAATTGCCAAAATAAAAATTTTAAACTGGCCCAGATTTTGCGGGTTGTTACAATCTCCCACACTTAAAACTTTTCGTCCCCGAAAAGGAACAAAGTCGAAAGTGGTTTGATAATTCAACTTTACGTTCAATCTGGCTTTCATTCTCCAACTTTTCAGTTTATGAGAATTTTCAAATTCTTCAAAAGTTTGGCTAACACCCTAAATTTTTGAAAAATTTCGCCATAACCTCCCCTGCACCGGGAGCATCGGGGAATTTCAAATAGCTTCCCCGGTCCTTCAGATCTCAAAAAGAAAAAGAAAAAGCCAAGCGGCTAGCCAATAGGCTCACAAAATCATCATCACCCAAACAAAACAGCAAATCATGTAGTAAACATGTACCTATTTGTCGGGCAAACAAATTTTATTCTTCGGCTCTAGCCTCCTTGCTATGACCTGTTCAATATAAGTATATGTATATGCAAGCAAATGCGACCAATTTTCAATATAATTCAATTTTTGATTCAATTGGGCATAATGGTTTAAAACTATCAAACAATTAAACAAGCAACACAAACATCAATCAATTAGTGGATTAGAGTTTTCAAATTCATAATTTTGATATATAGTCAAAAAACAGATTTTTGATGCCAAATCACAACAATAGGCCCTATCTAATTTTGGTTCTCACACCAGTCAATAGGAAATATATAGAAATCACACCTTCGAAACACGAAAATAAATACTGGTGATGGCGCGCCATCATCAGAATCATGTCCGGGTGACTAGAGTGTGACTCTATATCTATCCAGTATATTAAAATTTCGAATACACGCGGATCAGACGTATACGCAAAATCTATATATACTGGATTGTCCACATCAATCTAAATAGATAATCAAATACGAATAACTGATTTAAATCTTCAAAACCAAAAATTTGTTTTCATTTTCAAAAATATACTCTTCACACTCGTTCTAGGATAATACTGATCCCATCTCTAACGAGTCATTCTCATTGGATATTACTAATCCAATATCTGATGAATTCTTTTGTATGGTTCTAATGTGCCTTGTTCTCTAGCTTTGTAAACCAAAGCTCTGATACCAACTGTGAAAACCCGCAACTTCCCCGTAAAGGAAAGCGTCGGATAGTTCGAGAACAAACCACAACAAAACGCATATGAAAGAACATTTCACTGTATATTACAACAATGCATCAGATTACAAGAATATACAGAGTATAAATGAATATTACACAGAAATATCAGAGATTTAAATTACATTTAAATACATGGCAGCGAAAAATAATACAATACACAACTAGAAGAGATATACGGATACAAAGCTTTCCGGATATCGTTCCAGCTGTAAACCAGGATCCTGTGAATATAAATCTGCAAAACCAAAACTACTAGCTGCCCGTGTCAAAATAAGGGCACCCAGAGTTTAGGTTAAAACAATAAACTCCAGGTCAGTCATGTGACTGGTGTGAGAACTAAAACAGTTATTAATCTTTATTTTCAAAGGTAAATCAAGGGACCACGCCGTATAACACGGAACGGGTTTCCTCCCAAGAATACCAGTGCATAACAAACCGCGCAATGCTAAATAAAGAAAGATGAAGCTGTTATAAGACCCAGGTCCTATCACACAATGCAACGCAAGCCGGGGGATAGGGTTTTCCCTTATAACAGCCAAAGAATGCTTGATACGTTTAAAACAAATCATTTGATACTATAATAAGTGCATAGTGTATAAAACAACTTCAAATCATAAGTATCAATCATAGGCGACATGAGCGTCCCATGCCACTATGTCGCCATATATAGGTTTACAAATAAAACCGCAAATGTCACGTATTTGGAAATTGGATTTCCGTCTATGAACCGAGGCAAAAGATAGTCCTCAACCGATTCGAGACAATCTAGCCCATATCTCAGGTCAGAGCTCGAGTGACCTTGGAGCGACAGGGCCGGTCCACCGATGTGGATTAAACTTAAACCCTGAACACTACGTTTCCCCGCCCTTTGGGGCGCAAGTCTGGTCCGTCTGCCGACCAGAATGCATCGGCCGAAACCGATATAACCGAGGCGCCTCGCAACAGCAACAACCACATAAGTCAAACTCGTCAGGGCGTGTAAAACCACTGACGCCACTTCTAACTAGAAAGAAACGCATGCCCTCCCTGAGGTCCGTCTCCCGTTTTTGGTTCACAACCGGGGTGCGAGGCTCGCGAATTCACGTTACACAAAGCTGTGCCACACAGGCTGTGCTTTGATCATCACCACGAGACTTTGCTTTTCAACAGAAGCCTCGATCAATTGCCACTCAGGCATGCCACACAGGCAATTCACTCCATGCGTTTGATATCCATCAATATATAACCCCTGAGCTCGTACGTCTCAGAGAAGGGCGTTAAGCAGGAGAATAAATTCTCCGCCGCCAAACAGATATATATTTAATAGAGATCAATCACACAGACTAAAATCCAATGTCAGACACACAGTCCATTTACAAGTCCGTTCTGGGTCTGAACGAAACCGGAGGCACCTAGTACCTCGCATATCCATCGATCTCCAAGTACGTCTGGACGATCACAAACTGTTTCCATCTTCTTGGGTGTACATCCCAATCAAGATCATCAGTAATCACCCAAACGACGTGAAGACTTCCGGTCTTCGACCACCGTCTTCATCTTCGACACCTCGTCGAATCAGTTATTCAGAATAGGATAAACCCGGTCTTTCTGAATAACTCGCGTATATATTATAAAAGTGTTACACAAACACAACATACGCCTCATTCCACTTCAGAATATTCTTTTATTCAAATATTCCCATTAATTTTATCCAAGATAAATTCTTTAAATTTATTCTTTAATCTCCTTTGAATATCAATTCAAACTAGTCGGGATTAGAGAACCACACCGAAGTAATTATTTATTTTATTTCCCAATCCTAACTTATTCATCACATGAAGTAAAACTGGTAGTACTTCATATCTAACACCACAGTGTTATCGGTAATTCAATTACCATTTCACGTTCAAATCTAATTAAAGATTTAACTATCTCCTGGAGTAAAACTGGTGATACTCCATTCTCGATCTTTTCAATCTATTTAAAGATTCATTAAAGCTCCACTTAGTTTTAATCTTTAACTGGGTTAAAGAATCAGTGTCATCTAAAACACGGTTCACGATAAACCCAAAATCACCTTCCATTAATTATCGGGTTAAAGAACGAGTGTTATTTAAAACATTGTTCACGATAAACCCAAAAATCAATACCAATTCAATTCCAATTAAATATCATTTAATTAGTACACTTCATTAAATCTAACTAAAAAGATTTAATCTTTTCTCAACTGGGTTCAAGAACAGTGTTAGTGAAGACACCATTCACGACAAACCCAAATCACATTCGATATTCAATACAAGGCTCTGAATAGAAAATATATCGGCTTATATTCAATATCGAATTCTACGACTAACAAATGTCGTATTGGAAATAACGATATAAATATATATCTTTCAAATTTCCATAACAACCCCTGTATAATCACGAATTTCAATATCGAAATATTCCGAAGACAATTTCGATTCAAATCCACTCCAATGCAATCATTGGAAATTCTGGTTATTTTCAAAACCCTTTTCAAATTCAATTTATTTATTTAAAAATAAATAGAATTATAATTCTAGTTCAAAACTAGTTCATTTCGATAAAAAACTATTTTTATCTTTTCAAATATGGAGTTTTTCATCCCAAATCTTCACAAATCATTTCTTATGATTTTACACAAATTATTACTATTTTTAATAATTTTATCAAGGCCCGTACAGTCGATTTCCATCAATGGCCATCGAACTGCACTTACAACGACCTTTTTCAAATTTGATTTGGACATAATTCCAAATCCAACCGTTAGATTTCAAATTTCTAACATTCGCTAGAAAGCTCTTTTCGATACGAACCCAACGGTTCCGGTTTTAGGAGAATCCGACGGTCGGATCTCCCGCAACGTCCGTTTGAAATAAATGGTCGAAATTCACGAACTGCCGCGGCGCGGCGCGTTCTATTCAGGCCATTATATTATATATATAATATATATAATATATATATCGTCGATTTCTATTTAAAACGAATTATATAAATAGTTTTGAATTCGTTTTAAAAATCTATTTCTATTCAATTCAAATTTCAATTCAATTCGAATTCATTTCAATTCACTTTCAATTCAATTCGAATTCGTTTTCAATTCAATTCATTTCAAAATCGTTTTCAATTCAATTCATTTCGAAATCGTTTTCAATTCAATTCATTTCGAAATCGTTTTCAATTCAATTCATTTCGAAATCGTTTTCAATTCAATTCATTTCGAAATCACTATCAATTCAATTCACTTCGAAATCACTTTCAATTCAATTCACTTTGAATTCGTTTTCAATTCACTTCATTTTGAATTCGTTTTCAATTCAATTCATTTCGAAATCGTTTTCAATTCATTTCGAAATCGTTTTCAATTCAATTCATTTCGAAATCACTTTCAATTTAATTCACTTTGAATTCGTTTTCAATTCAATTCATTTTGAATTCGCTTTCAATTCAATTCATTTCGAAATCGCTTTCAATTCAATTCACTTTGAATTCGTTTTCAATTCAATTCATTTTGAATTCGCTTTCAATTCAATTCATTTCGAAATCGTTTTCAATTCAATTCATTTCGAAATCACTTTCAATTCAATTCATTTCGAAATCGTTTTCAATTCAATTCATTTCGAAATCACTTTAAAATTGATATAAATATCGTTCACGTCAAAATGGCGTCAATCTAATCAACACGGCTTCATAAATTTCTATTTTCAAATATTCTATTTCAAATATTTCTTTTTCAAATATTTCTTTTTTTCAAAACTGGAATGAGGCCCAATCAATTACCATATAAAATTAATTATATGGATTTGCATACAACATATGTGTATAATAGCATTGAAAATAATCAACCATCAACCAAAGTGCACTACACTGTATAAGCATCAAATATAGATATTCAACGCTTATAACAGCCTGTCAATCAATCGATCGACATATTTAATCAATCAGGATGAGTGAACTTCAAATTTCATCCCAACACCCGTGTGGGGTTTCAAACAATCAAACACAGATTTTATTTGTGCAATTGGGCGATGTGTAAAATTTATCGACCCAATCAATATCAGTCAAATCAGTGTATATACAAACAAATTGGCCGATTTGTTTATAACTATTCATTTATTCACATTCACGTTAAAAATTATATTTTTAACGATAAAACATTTTATTTCAACCTATGAATTTCTATTCAATTCATTTACACAATAAAATGATATTTTTATTTTCTAACACATTTTAGAAAATTTCGGCGGCATAACGGCACGATACTAGAAACGGGACAAGGCCTAGCCTTATCCCCGGTCTAGTGAAGGCCCACGCCATTCACACATCAATCATATCAATTTCAATTTCACCAAAACAATCCAATCCAAATCAAATAATCTAACCAACTACACAACCAATCAAACAAGTCCATGGTCTGTGGACGGGTGTCGGGTGCTTCTAATAAGCACCGTCTGCATCCTAGTATATATATATAACTAGAAAAATAGAATTTGAGTGAGAAGTTCTCACCGATAGCTATCCTAACTCCACGACACTTCATTGATAGAAATCTTCGTCATCATCGCCTTTTTATCGCCTTTGTTGCTGCTTTCACTACATACGTAAAAATCACATTTTTACTTCGCTATTCAATATATAAAAATCGAATTTTTATTTCGCTATTCAATATATAAAAATCGAATTTTTACTTCGCTATTCAACATAGAAAAAATTCCATTTCAAAAATATAGATTTTGCATTTTTACATCTAAAAATTTCGCCTTTTCACATTTAAAAATATCGCCTTCTCATATTTAAAAATATAATCTTTTTGCATTGTAAAAATCTAACCTTTTTGCACTGTAAAAATCTAACCTTTTGCACTGTAAAAATCTGTTCGAAAATTAAATAAAAACAGTTTGAAAATTAAATATAATCAGTTTTCAAACCCTTTAAAATCTGTTTTAAAATTCAGTTTTAAAAGTCTAAAAAAACTTAGTTTTAATCTTTTAATAGAAAATCAGTTTTAAATAAAAAAAACAGTTTTTAAATCATTATAAAATTAGTTTTTTTTTACCTAATAAAACAACAGTTTTTAAATTATTATAAACAAATTACAAAATACTTACCGAGGGGGGAACTGCCGCACCATCGTGAGGGGGGGGGGGGGGTCCTTCACGCTGTCTGCGTCGACTGGGGGGGGGGGGGTTTCAGGCGGAGGTTGGTGGCGCTCGACGTGGAGGAGGGCGGCATCGGGTTTTTGGGGTCAGGGGATTCGAGACAATCGAGCTCGAATTAGAGAGGGGGGGGGGGGAAAGGAGAGGCGGCGGGGGTGGCTGGACGTCGGGGTTGGGTGATGGGCGCCTCCGGTGGTGGCTTGACGTCGGCGAAGCATTGGAGGGTGGCGTCGGCTGAGCGATTTTAAATTTTAGGTTTTTTTTTTGTTTTGTTTTGAATCTGAACGTAAATGAAAAATAAGGGGGCGGTCTAGAAGATAAAGGGAATTTATTTTATTTTATTTATTTTAATTATTTAATTACTTAATTATTTTATTTGGCAAAAAAGTTGACTTTCACATACGACCTCGAAACGAGGCCCACCGCCTATCGTCCATAGCGTATTGCCCCCATTCCGAACTCAATGGGCTATGTATCGCAAGCTGAATCGACCGTTTCGATCAGTTTCCGTTTACATTTAAATCATTATATTGAATTTTAAACGTACATTTCAAACTACCTGGGTCACATACTAACCAGAAAAATTCTAGAAAAATATTTTCTAGCTTCGTATTGACGATACGGTCCTAACAAAACTAGTTTCGTCGAATTCTGAGACCGTTTGAAAAATGGCCAATTTCCAGTCGATTTAAAATCAACTGAAACTGGTCAAACGCGTTTTCCTTTGCCACGCTCACATATTGAATCGAAAAATTATGAAATTTGAAACCTAGCAATAACTTGACATCACGGACCCAACAAAACTGGTTTCATCGAAATCCGAGGTCGTTTGCAAAATGTCCATTTTTAAGGGCCTGAATTCCATAGCGACTATTCAGAATTTTCAACTGGACATATCTTTTGATTCCTGATATGAAATCTTGATTTTTCGGATTCGTTGGAAAGATATTCACAATTAGATCCCATTATTTTTGGTTTCACTAAAATCCGGATTGTTTTGCACCCGGTACATTCAATTGAAGTTTGAAATTGAATTATCGAACTACCGCGCCATTTTTAATTCTATTTATAATTATATATAAATATTTATATTCTAACGACGACGCGTATAATATATACGTTCGAATTCTATTCAAAATAAATTTTCCGTCGATATTATTTAAAATAATTCATTTTAAATAATCGAAATTCGCTAAAATTGCCAAAATAAAAATTTTAAACTGGCCCAGATTTTGCGGGTTGTTACAATTAGACTCAGAATTAGACATTTTAAAAAGGTTTATTATTATTAATATAATAATTGAGAAAGTCCAAAGTTTAATTAAGATTTGAAAGGGTAAGTTATAGTATTGGAAATCAAGTTATTTTGGAAATATAGAATATTCCAAAATTAAGAGATTTTGAAAAGAGAAACAGTTTAAAATAATATATATATTTTTTAGTAGAACAATTATAATAATTAATTAAAATTGTACTTGGACGCGAGGTTAGGTCGCATTTGTGGTGGAAGTCTGCCCGGACCCGACCGGCATATCCAGCAGCCACAAATGTTAGGCCTAATGTGAGAGGTCCAAGTGCGTAAGTACAAATTGGGCCAAGACACGAGGTTAAGCCCAACTTGTGGTAGAAGTCTGCCCGGAACCGACCGGCCAATCCAGCATCCACGAGTTGCAGGCCTAATGTGAGAGGTCTGGCCCATATTAAAATATAAATGGATAACTTAGGAATTGACGTTATTTTCACACCGTTATGTGTTAATAACAAAAAGAATATTTTCACCTCCAATTTGTTATAAAGGAAAGTTACATTTTTAATAAAATAAGATAAGGATTATAAAAGTTTTTATGTTTTTCTTAATGTAAATATTAGAAAAGTTACATTTTTCTTAATGTAAAAAAAGGGAAAAATAGGAAGTTACATTTTTATATGTAATTGGTGTAATATAGAAACCTATATTTTTCAATGCAAATAAGAATGAAGTGGAAATTATATTTTTATATGCAAATAAAAAAGTTTACATTTTTCAATGTAAACAAAAGAATGATTAGGAATTTATATTTTCCAATGTAAATAGAATGTGAAATAAAGGTTACATTTTCAATATAATAATATATTGAAGTATAAGTTGACATTTCTCAATGTAAATAAAATAGGAATAGAAATTTACATTTTTCAATATAAATAATAAGATTAGAAATTTGCATTCCTAAGGAATGGATCTTCATTAGAAAAATGATGAAACCAAATATACATTTGGTGTAAATTGAAAAATGGAAGAGTAAAATATACTGTTATGTTTAGGATGTGTAGGTAAAGTAAAAATAATGATAGATCGTTATAAATTATTAACGACGACATGAAATGGTTTCCAAATTTATATATACGAGAGTTATTTGGAAAGTCCGAGTTTACTCTCATTCCAAATAATGATACGACGTTCGAAGAATTGAAGACGGCGATTGAAGACCGACGATCTTCACATCGAATGAGTGACTAGTGTTGAGGCCCTTGATTGATTTGCTCCCAAGACGGGGCTAAAATGGTAGTTATCCGGACGTAGTGCTGATTTGTACGGATTTGGCTTTCGCTCAGACCCAGAGCATAAGCGTATAAATGGATTGCACGTCTGACATTGTACTCCTTTTTACTGTATCTATTGATCTCTGCTAAACATACATCTGTTTGGTGTTTTACACCCTTCTCTGATACGTACCAGCTCAGAGGTTATATGTTGGCAGAAATCAATGATATGGTATGGATTGACGATGTGGCATGCCAAGATGTATGTGATCAAGGCTTTGTTGAAAAGCAGGCCTTGTGGGATGATCAAAGCATAGCCTGTTTAGGCATAGCTTTGTGTATGATGTGACTTCACGAGCCTCACACACCGGCGAAGTCTAAAACGGGAGAAGGGAACGCAGGGAGTGCACACGTTTCTTTCTAGCTAGAGTGGTGTCAGGGACCTACCAGCGCTGGCATTTATTCATTGTGGTTGTTGGATTTTTCGAGGCCTCGGTTTATGCGGTCGCCACTGGCCGTATTATAGGTCCAAAAGGACCGGGAAGCGTGTGTTCAGGAATTGCCAATCCATTAAGCGTTAACGTATGGACCGGCCCTGCAGGATCCAAGGGTTGGACAGAGTACCAATCCTGGGGCATCTGCAAGAGTGTCTCGAATCGGTAAGGATCTCCTCCCTAGCCTTGACTTAGATGGAAATCCAAATTTCCAATACGACATCAAGCGGTTTTGATTGTATACCTATATATGGCTACATAGTGGGATGGGGCACTCATGCCGTCTAGGATTGATACATTTACTTTGATGTATTTCAAATTGGTTGCACACTATTATTATATAATACCGTGTTTATCGTATCAAGCACCTTTTGATCATTATAAGGTAAAACCCTATCCTCCGGTTTGCGTTGCATTGTGTGATGGGACTTGGGTCTTATAATGTTTTCATTTTTCTAAAAAGCATTGCGTTATTGTGACGATTTACTTTAGTCATGCACTGGCAATCCATAGGAGAAAACCCGTTCCGCGAAAGTGGCGTGGTCCTGTGATTAGCCTTATTATATTATATAGGTTAAGTAGAATTCCCACACCAGTCCCATGACTGACCTGTAGTTTGTCCACTGGCAAACTCGGGTGCCCATATTTTCCACACGGGCAGTCGAGTAGCTATTTTTGCAGATATATTAAACAGGATTCTGGGTCGAAGCTTAAAGCGGTGTCCAGAGATAGAGAGCCTTCCGCTGTGTTCCTCCGTTGCAGTATATTAAAATTTTTTGTACTTATCTTCCGCTGTAATTATATTCCAATGTACTCTGATATGTATATTCTGTACTCTGATGTAACATTTATTATAGTGTTATAAAAGTCTCCTGTTATCTGTTGTAATGTGTTGTATTCCCAAAGTTAATGTATTCATAGATTTTCACTTTTTGGGTCAGACCTGTGTGGTTTATGGTCGATTCAAAGGGCGGGAGTTTGCGGGTCGTTACAATTTGGGTTGAATCGGTTGTGTGGAATGGGAGAACAAGGTGGAGTGTGGGCGTTAATAGTGGAATTTCATGTGCAGGAAACAGAAAAAGGGAGGAGAGAGGGTGCGAAGCAGGGACAACTGACAAGCGGTTTGGTTACAATGGACGTGGAAGTGTAGTTCACAACGGCAGGTACAAGAAGAAGTGCAGTAAATTTATTTATGGCTGGGTATATGGTTTCGTTCAAATGGGACTAGTAATGTTTAGATGCCTAAACAAAGTTACTGCTTATAAGAATCACGTGGCCAAATTTAAGGATAGTTCTTTAAGCTTAATCACGAATTTTAATGCGCCTGACCGAATAAGTGCGTAGCCTATTCTAGTTATGTTTTCAATTTTCCTTATCATATCATATAGTTTTAAAACGGACTGGTTATATTCTCGTGAGTGCCTAAGTTATTATTAAATACGCCTAAGGTTAAAATACAGTGGACAACGGGCATGACAATTGAGTTATTCAAGTGCCTAGTCGTTATTTTTAAAATACCAGATTATAATTAAACCATAGTCACGTACCAAATAGTAATGTAGGTATAATCTAATCAAAACGTTGTATAGCAGGGTTCAATGTAAGGCGAAAAAAGTCATTTGCGTGCCAATCCTAAAATGAACGGTTTATAACTGGCATATGTATAAATAGAAAATCAAGTAAATAAAATCTTATTTAAATTTAATTTATATACCTTATTAAATTTATAACCGTGTCATTCGTACACAGAATCCTACAACCCAAAGGACATTGAAACGGTACCGACGGGCGTAATATTTTGGAAATGGAGCGGACGAAGCAGCCGGAGGCTTGTAAAACAAACCGTTTTGATGACGATAAGGTGAGTTCAACTCACTTAGTTTTATCCCACTTATATTTTATATAAGTCAGGTTTAAATATTTGTTTGCTATGATTGTGATTTGGTTGATGGATGCTAAATATATATGCGGTGACTGAACCAATTAAATTAAGCGTCCGTTTAATTTAATTTAATCAATCGTTATTTTTTACGGTTGTAACCGATGGAGGTAACTTATCTCATTGGTCGCGTTTGTAAAAAGATAAACGTAATAAATTTATTGATGAATGTTTGGATGATAGTTATTTGTTGAATATCACATATGTTTATTGAAATAAATGATATTGTTGAGATAACGTATTTGGCCACAGGGAAACATGTTGGAGGGATCCAACTGAATTCCTCAAATTTTCTATTTATTTTCATGTTGCAATTACAGGAACTATTTAACCCATAGAATTGGATGATGGATTAGATCATTGATTTATTGAATCTAAATTCAACGTTTGCTCTGTTTTAACCAATAGATAGTACTGGTGGAGTAATTGGTAGCAGTTGGCCCAAATATATATATATCGTTTTATAAATATTGATTTACTGTCAGATGAATCGACGGTAATAAAGTTAAAAATATATATTTTATAACTGAAGATGATTTTTTTTTCGAAATTGATATAAGGTTTTAATGAAAAGAAATTAACATGTATTATTTATTATTTAAGTATTTAAGAAATTATTAAATGATTTTGTAAAGTAAAGCTCGTATGTGATAAGATTTGTAAGTGGACGAGTAGAAGTTAACGCAATGGTTAAGAATTGGATTAATTATTTTCAAGAGACGATTAAATGAAATTATATTATTAAAAATTTAAAAGGGAGAGCTAAGTGGAGTAGATTAATGGGATAATCATGGTTCAAGTTGACAAAGTCAACTAGTTAAATTGGAATTAGTGTTTTTGATTAATGTATTTTTAATAAATATGATAAAGTGGTTTAATGGATATCTGTTTAACTTTAATAAGATTTCTAAAAGGAAATTGAAACGGAGCTTGAGAATATAAAGAGACTTTTCCATAGGAAAAGGAAATAAAGGAGATTTGTGAAACTATAACGATATTTCCATAGTAAGAAGATGAGATTTAGAATGAGTTTATTCTAGAAAGTAAGTGATGACATAATATTCAAATAACGGAACCAAAAGAGAATTTACCAAAAATTGAATCGATGATAGAAATTAAATGGTGTTGTAACTAATGGTGTTGTAACTAATGTTTTGAAATAAAATAGAATAGAAATTTGATAGGGTTATCAAATACTCTTCCAAATATTAGATTGAAAGAGTTTTGAGAAGATTAATATATCAAAATGAGAATTGAATACCAGGTATAGAAATATGGAAAGTCCAAGAAGTTTTAATTAACCGTTGTTAATTATTTTTAATAAAAGGGGCCAAGTAATGCTGAGTACTAAACCAATAAACTCACTGTATTCACACCATTATTAATTGATAGTTAAATCACCGACTATCAAACTTGACCAATATGATTGTTGGTACGGAAAGACCGGAATCAAATTTATATTCGAAAACCATTCCGACTAACAAATACGTGAAGATATCAGAAGACGGTCGAGATGGGGCATTGAAGACCGTGGATCTTCATAAGCGGAAGGATTACTAATAATCTCTGGTTTAGCGGCTGAAACAACCCGTAACTTCCCCGTAAAGGAAAGCGTCGGATAGTTCGAGAACAAACCACAACAGAACGCATACAGAAGAACATTTCATTGTATATTACAACAATGCATCAGATTTCAAGAATATACAGAGTATAAATGAATATTACACAGAAATATCAGATATTTAAATTACATTTAAATACATAGCAGCGGAAAATAATACAATACACAACTAGAAGAGATATACGGATACAAAGCTTTCCGGATATCGTTCCAGCTGTAAACCAGGATCCTGTGAATATAAATCTGCAAAACCAAAACTACTAGCTGCCCATGTCAAAATAAGGGCACCCAGAGTTTAGGTTAAAACAATAAACTCCAGGTCAGTCATGGGACTGGTGTGAGAACTAAAACAGTTATTTATCTTTATTTTTAAAGTTAGGTAAATCAAGGGACCACGCCGTATAACACGGAACGGGTTTCCTCCCAAGAATACCAGTGCATAAAACAAACAGCGCAAAGCTAAATAAAGAAAAATTAAGCTGTTATAAGACCCAGGTCCCATCACACAATGCAACGCAGTCGAGGATAGGGTTTTCCCTTATAACAGCCAAAGAATGCTTGATACGTTTTAAAACAAATCATTTGATACTATTATAAGTGCATAGTGTATAAAACACTTCAAATCATAAGTATCAATCATAGGCGGCATGAGCGTCCCATGCCACTATGTCGCCATATATAGGTTTACAAATAAAACCGCAAATGTCACGTATTTGGAAATTGGGTTTCCATCTATGAACCGAGGCAAAAGATAGTCCTCAATCGATTCGAGACAATCTAACCCATGTCTCAGGCAAGCGCGCAGGCAAGCCTTGGAGCGACAGGGCCGGTCCACCGATGTGGATTATTATGCCTGAACACTACGTCTCTCCGCCCTATGGGGCGTAAATGAGCCAACAAATGACTCCATCGGACCCGGATCGTCCGATCAAACCGAGGCGCCTCGCAACAGCAACAACCACATAAGTCAAACTCGTCAGGGCGTGTAAAACCATTGACGCCACTTCTAGCTAGAAAGAAACGCAAGTCCTCCCTGAGGTCCGTCTCCCGTTTTTGGTTCATACCGGGTGTGAAACTCGCGAATTCACGTTACACAAAGCTGTGCCACACAGGCTGTTCTTTGATCATCACCACAAGACTTTGCTTTTCAACAGAAGCCTCGATCTATTGCCACTTAGGCATGCCACACAGGCAATTCACTCCATGCGTTTGATATCCATCAATATATAACCCCTGAGCTCGTACGTCTCAGAGAAGGGCGTTAAGCAAGAGAATAAATTCTCCGCCGCCAAACAGATATATATTTAATAGAGATCAATCACACAGACTAAAATCCAATGTCAGACACACAGTCCATTTACAAGTCCGTTCTGGGTCTGAACGAAACCGGAGGCACCTAGTACCCCGCATATCCATCGATCTCCAAGTACGTCTGGACGATCACCAACTGTTTCCATCTTCTTGGGTGTACAGCCCAATCAAGATCATCAGTTATCACCCAAACGACGTGAAGACTTCTGGTCTTCGACCACCGTCTTCATCTTCGACACCACGTTGAATCAGTTATTCAGAATGGGATAAACCCGGTCTTTCTGAATAACTCGCGTATATATTATAAAAGTGTTACACAAACACAACATACGCCTCATTCCAATTCAGAATATTCTTTTATTCAAATATTCCTATACTTTGGGAAAAGTTCCCATTAATTTTATCAAAGATAAATTCTTGAATTTATTCTTTAATCTCCTTTGAATATCAATTCAAACTAGTCGGGATTAGCGAACCACACCGAAGTAATCATTTATTTTATTTCCCAATCCCAACCTATTCATCCCATGAAGTAAAACTGGTAATACTTCATATCTAAAACCACAGTGTTATCGGTAAATTCAATTACCATTTCATGTTCAAATCTAATTAAAGATTTAACTATCGCCTGGTGCAAAACTGGTGATACTCCATTTTCGATCTTTTCAATCTATTTAAAGATTCATTAAAACTCCACTTAGTTTTAATCTTTAACTGGGTTAAAGAATCCGTGTCATTTAAAACACGGTTCACGATAAACCCAAAGTCACATTCATTAATTATCGGGTTAAAGAACGAGTGTTATTTAAAACACTGTTCACGATAAACCCAAAAATCAATATCAATTCAATTCCAATTAAATCTCATTTAATTGGTACACTTCATTAAATCCAAATAAAAAGATTTAATCTTTTCTCAACTGGGTTCAAGAACAGTGTTAATGAAGACACCATTCACGACAAACCCAAATCACATTCGATATTCAATACAAGGCTCTGAATAGAAAATATATCGGCTTATATTCAATATCGAATTCTACGACTAACAAATGTCGTATTGGAAATAACGATATAAATATATATCTTTTAAATTTCCATTACAACACCTGTATAATCACGAATTCCAACATCGAAATATTCCGAAGACAATTTCGATCCCAATCCACTCCAATGCAATCATTGGAAATTTTGGTTATTTTTAAAACCATTTCAAATTCAATTTATTTATTTAAAAATAAATAGAATTATAATTCTAGTTCAAAACTAGTTCATTTCGATAAAAATCTATTTTTATCTTTTCAAATATGGAGTTTTTCATCCCAATTCTTCTCAAATCACTTCTTATGATTTTACACCAATTATTACTATTTTTAATAATTTTATCAACGCCCGTACAGTCGATTTCCAACAACGGCCATCGAACTGCACTTACAGCGACCTTTTTCAAATTTGATTTGGACGTATCTCCAAATCCAACCGTTAGATTTCAAATTTCTAACATTCGTTAGAAAGCTCTTTTCGATACGAACCCAACGGTTCCGGTTTTAGGAGAATCAGACGGTCGGATCTCCCGCAATGTCCGTTTGAAATAAATGGTCGAAATTCACGAACTGCCGCGGCGCGGCGCGTTCTATTCAGGCCATTATATTATATATATAATATATATAATATATTTCGTCGATTTCTATTTAAAACGAATTATATAAATAGTTTTAAATTCGTTTCAAAAGTAATTTCAACTTCCGTTTCAATTCAAATCAAAATTGAATTCTTCTCTATAAATTCGTTTTAAAATTCATTTCTATTCAATTCAAATTTCAATTCAATTTGAATTCATTTCAATTTGCTTTCAATTCAATTTGAATTCGTTTTCAATTCATTTCGAAATCGTTTTCAATTCAATTCATTTCGAAATCGTTTTCAATTCAATTCATTTCGAAATCGTTTTCAATTCAATTCATTTCGAAATCGTTTTCAATTCAATTCATTTCGAAATCGTTTTCAATTCATTTCATTTCGAAATCATTTTCAATTCAATTCATTTCGAAATCGTTTTCAATTCAATTCATTTCGAAATCGTTTTCAATTCAATTCATTTCGAAATCGTTTTCAATTCAATTCATTTCGAAATCGTTTTCAATTCATTTCATTTCGAAATCGTTTTCAATTCATTTCATTTCGAAATCGTTTTCAATTCAATTCATTTCGAAATCGTTTTCAATTCATTTCATTTCGAAATCGTTTTCAATTCAATTCATTTCGAAATCGTTTTCAATTCATTTCATTTCGAAATCGTTTTCAATTCATTTCGAAATCGTTTTCAATTCATTTCATTTCGAAATCGTTTTCAATATTCATTTTAAAATGAATAAAATCGATATAAATATCGTTCACGTCAAAATGGCGTCAATCTAATCAACACGGCTTCATATATTGATATTTTCAAATATTCCATTTCGAATATTTCTATTTCAAATATTTCTATTTTAAAACTGGAATGAGGCCCAATCAATTACCATATAAAGTTATTATATGGATTTTCATACAACACATGTATAATAGCATTGAAAAATAATCAACCATCAACCAAAGTGCACTACACTGTATAAGCATCAAATATAGATATCTAACGCTTATAACAGCCTGTCAATCAATCGATCGACATATTTAATCAATCAGGATGAGTGAACTTCAAATTTCATCCCAACACCCGTGTGGGGTTTCAAACAATCAAACACAGATTTTATTTGTGCAGTTGGGCGATGTGTGAAATTTATCGACCCAATCAATATCAGTCAAATCAGTGTATATACAAACAAATCGGCCGATTTGTTTATAACTATTCATTTATTCACATTCACGTTAAAAATTATATTTTTAACGATAAAACATTTTATTTCAACCTATGAATTTCTATTCAATTCATTTACACAATAAAATGATATTTTTATTTTCTAACATATTTTAGAAAATTTCGGCGGCATAACGGCACGATACTAGAAACGGGACAAGGCCTAGCCTTATCCCCGGTCTAGTGAAGGCCCACGCCATTCACACATCAATCAAAATCACCAAACAACCCAATTCAAATCAAATCATATAACTAACCTATGCAACCAAACAAACAAGTCCATGGTCTGTGGACGATTGTGTCGGGTGCTACTAAGCACCGTCTGCATCCTAGTATATATATATATAATTAGAAAAGAAATTGAAAGGTGAGAAATTCTCACTTATAGCTATTCTAGCTCCACGGCCCTTCTAATGCAGGAAATCTTCACTGTTCTCCTCTCTAATTAGTTTCTTCGCCCATAGCCACTACATATATAAAAATCATATTTTTAGTTCGAAGTTCAATATATAAAAATCATATTTTTAGTTCGAAGTTCAATATATAAAAATCATATTTTTAGTTCGAAGTTCAATATCTAAAAATCATATTTTTAGTTCGAAGTTCAATATATAAAAATCATATTTTTAGTTCGAAGTTCAATATATAAAAATTCTATTTTTATTTTGAAGTTCAATATATAAAAATTCTATTTTTATTTCGAAGTTCAATATATAAAAATTCTATTTTTATTTCTCTATTCAATATATAAAGATTATATTTTTCTATCATAAAAATTCTATTTTTCTATCGAAGTTCAATATATAAAAATTCTATTTTTATTTCTCTATTCAATATATAAAGATTATATTTTTCTATCGAAGTTCAATATATAAAAATTATATTTTTCTTAATGATAAAAACTCATGCCTTTCATCTTTTTAAACTAAGCCATTTATATATTTTTGAATATGAAAATAATTATGCCATTTCATAATTTAAAACATCATCATTTATATATTGATGTATTAAAAATAGAAGTCACATTTTTATCCTAAAACAAATGCAAAATTCCTTTCTTTTTTATTTATACCGCCATTCATATCTTATTTTTAATTTAAAAATATTTCATAAAAAAGACTACATTTTTAATATTACGAAATATATTTAAAACCAGATTTAGATACGCTGTTAAATATAAAGAAAAACATATTTTAAAAACGATTTTATTTATAATAAAAATCACCTTTTTCTGTTCTGGAACCCACTGTCGATTTGAGAATCGACCGTCGCTGCCTCCCAGAAGTGACCGGAGTCCGATCAACTAGGTCCACCTGAAGCGGCGTCGGAGGAGGGGCGGTGACGCAGGCTCGGCGGATTGGGTTGGGGTTGCAAATCGGGGTTTAGGGCTTGAAGCTATCGCGGTTTTCAAGAACGGGAGGAGGAGCAGCAGCTCGAGGCGGAGAAGAAGGAGGAGAGGGGCGGAGAGGCTCTGGCGGCGGTTGGAGGTTGGGCGATGGCGGTGGGAGGGTCGGCGTTCGATTGGAAGCGGCGGTTTTTTTTTCTCTTTCTGTTAAACGAAAACGGGGGGGGGGGGGGTTGACTGAAAGAATGAAGATAGGGGGGGTTTATCGAAAAATATATATATATATATATAATTTAATTAATTATATTTTAATTTCCAAAAGCAACTTTTAATTTCGACTTCGAAACGAAACCCACCGCCCGTCGTCCATAGCGTTTTACCCCCATTCCGAACTCAATGGGATATGTATCGTAAGCTGATTCGATTGTCTCGAATAGTTTCCGTTGAATTTCCATTTAAATCATTATATTGAATTTTAAACGTACGTTTCAAATTACCGGGGTCGCATACGAACTCGAAAAATTACAGAAAAATATTTTCTAGCTTCGTATTGACGATACAGTCCTAACAAAACTAGTTTCGTCGAATTCTGAGACCGTTAGAAAAATGGCCATTTTCCAGTCGATTAAAATCAACTGAAACTGGTCAAACGCGTTTTCCTATGCCACGCTCACATATTGATTCGAAAAATTATGAAATTTGAAATCTAGCAATAACTTGACATCACGGACCCAACAAAAGTGGTTTCGTCGAAATCCGAGGTCATTTGCAAAATGTCCATTTTTAAGGGCCTGAATTCCATAGCGACTATTCAGAATTTTCAACTGGACATATCTTATCAATTATAAAGTGAAATCTTAGTTTGTTAACTTCGTTGGAAAGATATCGTCAATTAGATCCTAATATTTTTGGTTTCACTAAAATCCGGATTGTTTTGCTCCCGGTACATTCAATTGAAGTTTGAAATCGAATTATCGAACTACCGCGCCATTTTCAATTCTATTTATAATTATATATAAATATTTATATTCTAACGACGACGCGTATAATATATACGTTCGAATTCTATTCAAAATAAATTTCTCGTCGATATTATTTAAAATAATTCATTTTAAATATACAAAATTCGCTAAAATTGCCAAAATAAAAATTTCAAACTGGCTCACATTTTGCGGGTTATTACAATCTCCCCCACTTAAAACTTTTCGTCCCCGAAAAGGAACAAAGTCGAAAGTGGTTTGATTAATCAACTCTACGTTCGATCTGGCTTTCATTCTCCAACTCTTTAGTTTCTGAGAATTTTCAAAATTTCAAAAATTTGGCTAACACCCTAAATTTTCGAAAAATTTCGCCATAACCTCCCCTGCACCGGGAGCATCGGGGAATTTCAAATAGCTTCCCCGGTCCTTCAGATCTCAAAAAGAAAAAGAAAAAGCCAAGCGGCTAGCCAATAGGCTCATAAAATCATCATCACCCAAACAAAACAGTAAATTATGTAGTAAACATGTACCTATTTGTCGGGCAAACAAATTTTATTCTCTGCTCTAGCCTCCTTGCTATGACCTGTTCAATGATATACATGTATATGCAAGCAGATGTGACCAATTTTCAATACAATTCAATATTTGATTCAATTAGGCATAATAGTTCAAAATTAGCAAACAAATAAACAAACAACACAAACATCAATCAATTAGTGAATTTAACGTTTCAAATTCATAATTTGATATATATACAAAAAATCATGTTTTGATGCCAAATCACAACAATGTATTCTAGCTATATATAAGTTTTGGTTCTCACACCAGCCTAATGGAAATATATAGAAAATCACACCTTCGAAACACGAACATAAATACTGATGATGTCATGACAATCATCAGTACCATCTCCGGGCGACTAGAATGTGATTCCATATCTATCCAGTATATTAAAACTTTGAATATACGTTTGCAAGGCGTATATGCAAATTCTTTATATACTGAATTGTCCAAAATCAATATAAACAAATAATCAAATACGAATAGTTGATTTAAATTTTCAAAACAAAAATGTTTTCATTTGAAAATTATACTCTTCACACCCGTTCTAGGATACTACTGATCCTATCTCTAACGAGTCATTCTAATTGGGTATTACTAATCCAATATCTGATGAATTCTTTCGTAAGGTTCTAATGTGTCTTATTCTCTGCTTTGTAAACCAAAGCTCTGATACCAAATGAAACAACCCGTAACTTCCCCGTAAAGGAAAGCGTCGGATAGTTCGAGAACAAACCACAACAGAACGCATACAGAAGAACATTTCATTGTATATTACAACAATGCATCAGATTTCAAGAATATACAGAGTATAAATGAATATTACACAGAAATATCAGAGATTTAAATTACATTTAAATACATAGCAGCGGAAAATAATACAATACACAACTAGAAGAGATATACGGATACAAAGCTTTCCGGATATCGTTCCAGCTGTAAACCAGGATCCTGTGAATATAAATCTGCAAAACCAAAACTACTAGCTGCCCGTGTCAAAATAAGGGCACCCAGAGTTTAGGTTAAAACAATAAACTCCAGGTCAGTCATGGGACTGGTGTGAGAACTAAAACAGTTATTTATCTTTATTTTTAAAGTTAGGTAAATCAAGGGACCACGCCGTATAACACGGAACGGGTTTCCTCCGAAGAATACCAGTGCATAAAACAAACAGCGCAATGCTAAATAAAGAAAAATGAAGCTGTTATAAGACCCAGGTCCCATCACACAATGCAACGCAGTCGAGGATAGGGTTTTCCCTTATAACAACCAAAGAATGCTTGATACGTTTTAAAACAAATCATTTGATACTATTATAAGTGCATAGTGTATAAAACACTTCAAATCATAAGTATCAATCATAGGCGGCATGAGCGTCCCATGCCACTATGTCGCCATATATAGGTTTACAAATAAAACCGCAAATGTCACGTATTTGGAAATTGGGTTTCCATCTATGAACCGAGGCAAAAGATAGTCCTCAACCGATTCGAGACAATCTAGCCCATGTCTCAGGCAAGCGCGCAGGCAAGCCTTGGAGCGACAGGGCCGGTCCACCGATGTGGATTATTATGCCTGAACACTACGTCTCTCCGCCCTATGGGGCGTAAATGAGCCAACAAATGACTCCATCGGACCCGGATCGTCCGATCAAACCGAGGCGCCTCGCAACAGCAACAACCACATAAGTCAAACTCGTCAGGGCGTGTAAAACCACTGACGCCACTTCTAGCTAGAAAGAAACGCAAGTCCTCCCTGAGGTCCGTCTCCCGTTTTTGGTTCATACCGGGTGTGAAACTCGCGAATTCACGTTACACAAAGCTGTGCCACACAGGTTGTGCTTTGATCATCACCACAAGACTTTGCTTTTCAACAGAAGCCTCGATCTATTGCAACTTAGGCATGCCACACAGGCAATTCACTCCATGCGTTTGATATCCATCAATATATAACCCCTGAGCTCGTACGTCTCAGAGAAGGGCGTTAAGCAAGAGAATAAATTCTCCACCGCCAAACAGATATATATTTAATAGAGATCAATCACACAGACTAAAATCCAATGTCAGACACACAGTCCATTTACAAGTCCGTTCTGGGTCTGAACGAAACCGGAGGCACCTAGTACCCCGCATATCCATCGATCTCCAAGTACGTCTGGACGATCACCAACTGTTTCCATCTTCTTGGGTGTACAGCCCAATCAAGATCATCAGTTATCACCCAAACGACGTGAAGACTTCTGGTCTTCGACCACCGTCTTCATCTTCGACACCACGTCGAATCAGTTATTCAGAATGGGATAAACCCGGTCTTTCTGAATAACTCGCGTATATATTATAAAAGTGTTACACAAACACAACATACGCCTCATTCCAATTCAGAATATTCTTTTATTCAAATATTCCTATACTTTGGGAAAAGTTCCCATTAATTTTATCAAAGATAAATTCTTGAATTTATTCTTTAATCTCCTTTGAATATCAATTCAAACTAGTCGGGATTAGCGAACCACACCGAAGTAATCATTTATTTTATTTCCCAATCCCAACCTATTCATCCCATGAAGTAAAACTGGTAATACTTCATATCTAACACCACAGTGTTATCGGTAAATTCAATTACCATTTCACGTTCAAATCTAATTAAAGATTTAACTATCGCCTGGAGCAAAACTGGTGATACTCCATTTTCGATCTTTTCAATCTATTTAAAGATTCATTAAAACTCCACTTAGTTTTAATCTTTAACTGGGTTAAAGAATCCGTGTCATTTAAAACACGGTTCACGATAAACCCAAAGTCACATTCATTAATTATCGGGTTAAAGAACGAGTGTTATTTAAAACACTGTTCACGATAAACCCAAAAATCAATATCAATTCAATTCCAATTAAATCTCATTTAATTGGTACACTTCATTAAATCCAAATAAAAAGATTTAATCTTTTCTCAACTGGGTTAAAGAACAGTGTTAATGAAGACACCATTCACGACAAACCCAAATCACATTCGATATTCAATACAAGGCTCTGAATAGAAAATATATCGGCTTATATTCAATATCGAATTCTACGACTAACAAATGTCGTATTGGAAATAACGATATAAATATATATCTTTCAAATTTCCATTACAACACCTGTATAATCACGAATTCCAACATCGAAATATTCCGAAGACAATTTCGATCCCAATCCACTCCAATGCAATCATTGGAAATTTTGGTTATTTTTAAAACCATTTCAAATTCAATTTATTTATTTAAAAATAAATAGAATTATAATTCTAGTTCAAAACTAGTTCATTTCGATAAAAATCTATTTTTATCTTTTCAAATATGGAGTTTTTCATCCCAATTCTTCTCAAATCACTTCTTATGATTTTACACAAATTATTACTATTTTTAATAATTTTATCAAGGCCCGTACAGTCGATTTCCAACAACGGCCATCGAACTGCACTTACAGCGACCTTTTTCAAATTTGATTTGGACGTATCTCCAAATCCAACCGTTAGATTTCAAATTTCTAACATTCGTTAGAAAGCTCTTTTCGATACGAACCCAACGGTTCCGATTTTAGGAGAATCCGACGGTCGGATCTCCCGCAATGTCCGTTTGAAATAAATGGTCGAAATTCACGAACTGCAGCGGCGCGGCGCATTCTATTCAGGCCATTATATTATATATATAATATATATATAATATATTTCGTCGATTTCTATTTAAAACGAATTATATAAATAGTTTTAAATTCGTTTCAAAAGCAATTTCAACTTCCGTTTCAATTCAAATCAAAATTGAATTCTTCTCTATAAATTCGTTTTAAATTCATTTCTATTCAATTCAAATTTCAATTCAATTTGAATTCATTTAAATTTGCTTTCAATTCAATTTGAATTCGTTTTCAATTCATTTCGAAATCGTTTTCAATTCAATTCATTTCGAAATCGTTTTCAATTCAATTCATTTCGAAATCGTTTTCAATTCAATTCATTTCGAAATCGTTTTCAATTCAATTCATTTCGAAATAGTTTTCAATTCAATTCATTTCGAAATCGTTTTCAATTCATTTCATTTCGAAATCGTTTTCAATTCAATTCATTTCGAAATCATTTTCAATTCAATTCATTTCGAAATCGTTTTCAATTCAATTCATTTCGAAATCGTTTTCAATTCAATTCATTTCGAAATCGTTTTCAATTCAATTCATTTCGAAATCGTTTTCAATTCATTTCATTTCGAAATCGTTTTCAATTCATTTCATTTCGAAGTCGTTTTCAATTCAATTCATTTCGAAATCGTTTTCAATTCAATTCATTTCGAAATCGTTTTCAATTCAATTCATTTCGAAATCGTTTTCAATTCATTTCATTTCGAAATCGTTTTCAATTCATTTCATTTCGAAATCGTTTTCTATTCAATTCATTTCGAAATCGTTTTCAATTCATTTCATTTCGAAATCGTTTTCAATATTCATTTTAAAATGAATAAAATCGATATAAATATCGTTCACGTCAAAATGGCGTCAATCTAATCAACACGGCTTCATATATTGATATTTTCAAATATTCCATTTCGAATATTTCTATTTCAAATATTTCTATTTTAAAACTGGAATGAGGCCCAATCAATTACCATATAAAGTTATTATATGGATTTTCATACAACACATGTATAATAGCATTGAAAAATAATCAACCATCAACCAAAGTGCACTACACTGTATAAGCATCAAATATAGATATCTAACGCTTATAACAGCCTGTCAATCGATCGATCGACATATTTAATCAATCAGGATGAGTGAACTTCAAATTTCATCCCAACACCCGTGTGGGGTTTCAAACAATCAAACACAGATTTTATTTGTGCAGTTGGGCGATGTGTGAAATTTATCGACCCAATCAATATCAGTCAAATCAGTGTATATACAAACAAATCGGCCGATTTGTTTATAACTATTCATTTATTCACATTCACGTTAAAAATTATATTTTTAACGATAAAACATTTTATTTCAACCTATGAATTTCTATTCAATTCATTTACACAATAAAATGATATTTTTATTTTCTAACATATTTTAGAAAATTTCGGCGGCATAACGGCACGATACTAGAAACGGGACAAGGCCTAGCCTTATCCCCGGTCTAGTGAAGGCCCACGCCATTCACACATCAATCAAAATCACCAAACAACCCAATTCAAATCAAATCATATAACTAACCTATGCAACCAAACAAACAAGTCCATGGTCTGTGGACGATTGTGTCGGGTGCTACTAAGCACCGTCTGCATCCTAGTATATATATATAATTAGAAAAGAAATTGAAAGGTGAGAAATTCTCACTTATAGCTATCCTAGCTCCATGGCCCTTCTAATGCAGGAAATCTTCACTATTCTCCTCTCTTATTAGTTTCTTCGCCCATAGCCACTACATATATAAAAATCATATTTTTAGTTCGAAGTTCAATATATAAAAATCATATTTTTAGTTCGAAGTTCAATATATAAAAATCATATTTTTAGTTCGAAGTTCAATATATAAAAATCATATTTTTAGTTCGAAGTTCAATATATAAAAATTCTATTTTTATTTCGAAGTTCAATATATAAAAATTCTATTTTTATTTCGAAGTTCAATATATAAAAATTCTATTTTTATTTCTCTATTCAATATATAAAGATTGTATTTTTCTATCGAAGTTCGATATATAAATATTCTATTTTTCTATCGAAGTTCAATATATAAAAATTCTATTTTTATTTCTCTATTCAATATATAAAGATTATATTTTTCTATCGAAGTTCAATATATAAAAATTATATTTTTCTTAATGATAAAAACTCATGCCTTTCATCTTTTTAAACTAAGCCATTTATATATTTTTGAATATGAAAATAATTATGCCATTTCATAATTTAAAACATCATCATTTATATATTGATGTATTAAAAATAGAAGTCACATTTTTATCCTAAAAAAAATGCAAAATTCCTTTCTTTTTTATTTATACCGCCATTCATATCTTTTTTTTAATTTAAAAATATTTCATAAAAAAGACTACATTTTTAATATTACGAAATATATTTAAAACCAGATTTAGATACGCTGTTAAATATAAAGAAAAACATATTTTAAAAACGATTTTATTTATAATAAAAATCACCTTTTTCTGTTCTGGAACCCACCGTCGATTTGAGAATCGACCGTCGCTGCCTCCCAGAAGTGACCGGAGTCCGATCAACTAGGTCCACCTGAAGCGGCGTCGGAGGAGGGGCGGTGACGCAGGCTCGGCGGATTGGGTTGGGGTTGCAAGTCGGGGTTTAGGGCTTGAAGCTATCGCGGGTTTCAAGAACGGGAGGAGGAGCAGCAGCTCGAGGCGGAGAAGAAGGAGGAGAGGGGCGGAGAGGCTCTGGCGGCGGTTGGAGGTTGGGCGATGGCGGTGGGAGGGTCGGCGTTCGATTGGAAGCGGCGGTTTTTTTTTCTCTTTCTGTTAAACGAAAACGGGGGGGGGGGGGGGGGGGTTTGACTGAAAGAATGAAGATAGGGGGGGGGTTTATCGAAAAATATATATATATATAATTTAATTAATTATATTTTAATTTCCAAAAGCAACTTTTAATTTCGACTTCGAAACGAAACCCACCGCCCGTCGTCCATAGCGTTTTACCCCCATTCCGAACTCAATGGGATATGTATCGTAAGCTGATTCGATTGTCTCGAATAGTTTCCGTTGAATTTCCATTTAAATCATTATATTGAATTTTAAACGTACGTTTCAAATTACTGGGGTCGCATACGAACTCGAAAAATTACAGAAAAATATTTTCTAGCTTCGTATTGACGATATGGTCCTAACAAAACTAGTTTTGTCGAATTCTGAGACCGTTAGAAAAATGGCCATTTTCTAGTCGATTAAAATCAACTGAAACTGGTCAAACGCGTTTTCCTATGCCACGCTCACATATTGATTCGAAAAATTATGAAATTTGAAATCTATCAATAACTTGACATCACGGACCCAACAAAAGTGGTTTCGTCGAAATCCGAGGTCATTTGCAAAATGTCCATTTTAAGGGCCTGAATTCCATAGCGACTATTCAGAATTTTCAACTGGACATATCTTATCAATTATAAAGTGAAATCTCAGTTTGTTAACTTCGTTGGAAAGATATCGTCAATTAGATCCTAATGTTTTTGGTTTCACTAAAATCCGGATTGTTTTGCTCCCGGTACATTCAATTGAAGTTTGAAATCGAATTATCGAACTACCGCGCCATTTTCAATTCTATTTATAATTATATATAAATATTTATATTCTAACGACGACGCGTATAATATATACGTTCGAATTCTATTCAAAATAAATTTCTCGTCGATATTATTTAAAATAATTCATTTTAAATATACAAAATTCGCTAAAATTGCCAAAATAAAAATTTCAAACTGGCTCACATTTTGCGGGTTATTACAGCGGCCAGAGATAAACTGGGTTTTGTCGTTGTTGGAACTACGGGTTGCAAGGACTTCTCGCTATTGATCCATGGGGTGATTCCTATATTAGATGCAGTAGGAGATTACCTTCGGTTCATCCTGTTCCTGGATGACTTGTATGGACGAGTGTCTTACAGAGTACTTCCAGATTGTCACGTACATTGATTTTTACAAACGTACTTCTGTCAACTGTAGAATATTTTTGTGAACGTCAATTAGTGATTTGACAGATCTAACGATGTGGCATTCAAAGAGAATGATGACCCGGTGTTAAAAGTATAATTCAGACCACAAGCCTCATCAACCGGGAAATGACAAAAATCGGGCAGGCAGCATGGCCATGTGGGTCGCTCCCATTTGGATGTGTAATCACCTATCTAGGGAAATTCTATCATATTATAGTGCATATGAAATATAAGCACGTTTAGCGCATATGAAAAATAATCATGTTTTAGTGCATTGTTAATAAAATTACATTTTATATGTAATTAGAGAATGAGAACTTGCATTGTAAATAAAATTACATTTTTATATGTAATTAAAGATTAAGATTTTACACTGTAAATAAAATTACATTTTTATATGTAATTAAAGGAGAAGAATTTGCATTGAAAAGAAAATTTCATTTTTATATGTAATTAAAGAAATGAGAATGGGCATTGAAGAGAAAATTTCATTTTTATATGTAATTAAAGAATAGGATTTTATATTGTAAAGTAAAAAGAAAGATTTGACATGAAATGTTAATTACATTTTTAATATAATTAAAAAGAAGATGTAAATTACATTTTGCATGTAATTTAAAAGAATAGAAATTTTCACTGTAATGTTAATTACATTTTACATTGAAATTAAAAGAGAAGAATTTTACATTATGATATTGATTACATTTTTAATGTAATTAGAAAAAAGAATCTGTACATTGTAAATTAAAGTACAAAATATGTCGTGTAATGTTAATTACATTTTTAATGTAATTAAAAATAAGATTTTGACATTGTAATGTAGATTACATTTTTAATGTAATCAGTAAGATAAGGATTTACATTTCTATGTAAATAAAAGATTGGAATGCGATGTTAAGTTAAAAATTTACATTTTTATGTAAATAAAAGATTAAAAGATTGAAATGCAACGTTGAAATAGAATTTTCATTTTTATGAAAGAATAATAGAATGTATTGAAATGTTGAAATATTATCTCCACTTTTAAATGAATTAAAAATGAATGGGTATCGCTAGTTGTTTAGCTTATTATTGAATCAGATGACGTTATTATGGTTAAATGATTTATATTTATATATAAATATAATTAAAATTAAACGAATCAAGGGCGGTAGTTCACGTTTTGAAATCGTACCTTTAAACGACTATACCAAAAGATCCGACTGTCGGATTTTCCCAAAACTGAAACCATTAGGACCGTCTTGGAAAGATCTTTCCAACAATATAAACTACGTTAAGATCCAACAGTTATATTTTGTGAAATGTGAAAATCAAAATTGGTTGAAAACAGCGCCAGGGTCGCCCATTGACTCGAGGCGTCGTTAAATAAAGATTTGATTATTTTAATTAATTATATAGGGATTAATCATTATAAAATAATAATAACGATAAGGAAGGATTTTCATTATATAGATATATATGAGAATTATTTGGAAAGTCCGAGTTTAATCTCATTCTATTTAATCAAGCGACGTTAAGAATCGAAGTTTGGAAGACAGAGTATGAAGATCGTCAATCTTCCCATCGAGCGGACAACGACCGAGGCTCTGAATTGACTTGCTCCCAATTCAAAGGTCATGTTCATTGTCCAAACGAACATGTTGATTGCACGGATTTGGTTTTCGCTCAGACCCAGAGCATAAGCTTATAAATGGATTGTGTGTCTGACATTGTACTCCATTAAATATCATGTTATTGATTTTTTGTTTAATATATAAATGTTGGTGGCGGAGAATTTATTCTTTGCTTACTACCCTTTTATATATTGATGGGTGATCAATGGTACGTTATGGATTGACAATGTGGCATGCTAAGATATTATGATCAAGGCTTTTGTTCAAAAGCAGGGCCTTGTGGTTGAACACTATAGCATGACTTCGCGAGCCTCACACCCCGGTATGACGGTGAACGATTTGTTTGATTAGTAGATTGACCAATATACTTTATATACATGGATGGGGTCAACTGAGCGTATGATGGGTGTGGTCGCTCCACATCTGGAGATTCGGAAATTGTTTCAGCAGAAGCCCATGAGGATAGAACGCTAGACTGTTCTTCCAAATTGCATATTATATGTGTATTACGGTGTTTTCTCTTGCTGGGACGTAAGCCGTGGAGATATATTCGCGATATGTCTTTCGAATCAGGAGCCATCATGAAGGAAACCCACCTTCCCAATACGAGCTTCGTGGGTTTTAGTTGTATACTTATATGGTGACATAATATATAATGCCGCTTACATAACATATTATGCCTCCTAGTTTTGATACTTTTATATTCGAAATTGATTTTTGCACTGTGCACTTATAGTATATAAGATGAATTTCGCGTATTAAGCATTTTGACCATTATAAGGTATAACTTTATCCTTCGGCGTACGTTGCAAGGGATTGAGTCTTATAATGGTTTCATTTTTCTAAAAAGCATTGCGTTTTTAACAATTTACTTTGTTTTATGCACTGGCATTCCAATGGAGTAAACCCGTTCAGCATTAGCGGCGTGGTCCTGTGATTAGCCTTATTATTATTAGGTTTATTAGTTAAGAATTCTCACAACAGTCCCATGACTGGCCCGTTGTTTGTTTCCACCTTTGCAAACTCGGGTGCCCTCTTTTCCACACGGGCAGTCGAGTAGTTTGTCTACAGGTCCTTATCTCGAGCAGGATTCTGGATTGAAGCTCAAAGCTGTGTCCAGAGCTTAGAAAAGTCTTCCGCTGCAATGTATTAAATTTAATGTAAAATTTATCTTCCGCTGTATTTTATTTTATTCGATGTACTCTGATATTCTGTACTCTGATGTAACATTATTATGATGGTTATAAAAGTCTGTTGTTGTTGTTCTAATGTTGTTGTATTCCCAAAGTTAATATATTCGAGGATTTCCAACCTTTGAATCAGACATGTGTGGTTTATGGTCAATTCAAAGGGCGGGGATTTTCGGGTCTTTACAATAACTATATAATCACGAAATCCAACACCAAAATATTCTAAAGACAATTTCGATTCAAATCCATTCCAATTCAATTATTGGAAATTCTGGTTACTTTTAAAACCATTTCAAATCCAATTTATTTATTTAAAAATAAATGAATTATAATTCTAGTTCAAAACTAGTTCATTTCGATGAAAATCTATTTTTATCTTTTCAAATATGGAATTTTTCATCCCAATTCTCCATAAATCATTTCTTATGATTTTACACCAATTATTACTATTTTTAATAATTGTATCAAGGCTCGTACGGTCGATTTCCATCAACGACCATCAAACTACACTTACAATGACCTTTTCCAAATTTGATTTGGACATAATTCCAAATCCAACCGTTAGATTTTTAATTTCTTGTATTCTTTAGAAAGCTCTATACGATGCGAACCTAACGGTTCCGATTTTAGGAGAATCCGATGGTCGGATCTCCCGTAATATTCATTCGAAGCCAATGGTCGAAATTCGCGAACTGCCACGGCGCGGCGGGTTCTATTAAGGCCGTTTAATATATATATTATATATATTTCATCGATTTCCTTTTAAAACGTATTTTATAGATCGTTTTAGATTCGTTTTCAAAACGAATTCAACTTCATATTCAATTTCAAATCAAAATTGAATACTCCATATCATCTATATATAAATGATACTATTTTCAGAACACTATATTTTGAAATCAATTCTTTTTCGATATTCATTATAAAAATGAATAAAATCGATATAGATATCATTCGTGTCAAAATGGCGCGTATCTAATCAACACGGCTTTATACATTTCAATAACTTTGTTATTCTATTCAACAAATAAATATTTTCTTTAACACATAAATTTTCTTTTATTCAACACATGAATATATATTTTATTTCAACACATGAATATATATTTTATTTCAATACATGAATATATTTTTTATATCACAACCAACAATCAATTTTTACAACACAAACAATCACACAAATCGTCCATCGTCTTTGGACGACGGGGAGCAGTTTATATATGCAGTTATAAAATAAATAACTGAACAGAAAATTTTAGTGAGGAGTTCTCACCTTTGGTTTCCACTCCGCCGAGCTTTTATTTCTGAACGGTTCGGATTTGTTATGATTTCAGTCTAATCCATCGCCATCTATTTCACGCAGTTGATTATTAAAAGTCACATTTTTATACTGTTACTTCATACATAAAAATCATATTTTTATGTTGATGTTTATATTATAAAAATTATATTTCTATAATTCAGTTTTCCAGATAAAAATCATATTTTTACTTCGCCACTTCATATATAAAAATTCCATTTTGTACAACACTAACTTCGCAATAAAAATTCTGTTTTTATAAATCTAACTTCATTATAAAAATTCTATTTTTATAAATAGAAAAAAAATCATATTTTTATCATACTAAAAATCAAAACTTTTCTTATTTAAAAATCTATACTTTATATTTTCAAAGATCTAACCTTTATATTTTTAAATTAAAAATCAAGTCTTTCTTTATTTAAAAATCATGTCTTTAAATAAATAAAAATCTGTTCTTTAAATTATGTTTACAATAAAACTATTCACCTCCCAACAAATCTGGGATGTCCATTTTCAGATCCAAAGGCCACTGCATCGTCTTCCTTCACTCGGCATTCTTCAGATCGAAGAAAACTGGAGCTCGCCACTATGGTTACCCGCAACACCTCTCCTAGTTGATTGGATAATCACCTGAGTAGCTCACGAGGGTGGCAGGCGTATGGACTTCGACGAGTGGATGGAGGAGGAGGAGAGGCTGTCGAGGTGGCGGTTTACAGTTCAGGAAATGGTGCGTCAGGTTCTTTTGGGGGTCGCGGCTTCAGGAGCGAAGAGAGAGAAGGAACAGGGCTGGAGGGGGCGGAGAGGGGCATGGCGGCGTGGCTAGGCCAGTGCCCTGGCGGCGGTCCTCTTCCGTCGTCCCCCTTTCTTTTTCTTTTTTTAATTTTGAATCGATTTACAAGGAACGAGTTAGGGGAGAGAAAGAATAGGTAGGGAGGGGGTTTGACTTCTGACTTGGGGGGAGAGGAGAGATAAAGGAGGGGGTTATATTATATAACATATATTTTAATTATTTTAAATTCTAAAAGCAACTTTTTATTTTCAACTTGAAATCGAACCCACCGACTGTCATTCCTAGCTAATTACCCTCATTCCGAACATAATGGGATATGTATCGTAAGCCAATTCGGCTGTTTCGACCAGTTTTCATCAAAATCAAAATATAAATCTATATATTGAATTTGAATGCACATTACAATTTACCAGGGCCACATGTTGATTCTAAAAATTACAGAAAAAATATTTCTAGCTTCGTATTGCCGATACGGTCTTAACAAAACTGATTTCGTCAAATTTGAAGACCGTTTGAAAAATGGTCATTTTCCAGTCGATCAAAATTGACTGAAAATGTTAAAACATGTTTTACTTCGCCACGCTCACATATTGCTTTCAAAAATTATGAATTTTCGAATCTACCAATAATTAGACATCCTGGATCCAACAAAAGTGGTTTCGTCGGAAACAGAGATCGTTTGCAAAATTTCTATTTTTAAGGGTCAAAATTCCATGGTGACTATTCTGAATTTTCAACTGGGCATAACTTTTGATTCCCGCTATGAAATCATGATTTTTCGGATTCGTTGGAAAGATATTCTCAAATAGATTCAAATATTTTTGGTTTTTCTATAATCTGGATTATTTTGAATCATGTACATTCATTTGAAATTTGAAATCGAATTTTTGAACTACCGCGCCATTTTCAATTCCTTTTATGATTAAAAATAAATATTTATATTCTAACGACGATCAATATAAATATATACGTTCTAATTCTATTCAAAATAAATTTCTCGTCATTATTATTTAAAATAAATCATTTTAATTATTCTAAATTCGCTAAAATTGCCAAAATAAATTTTTTAATTGGCTCTGATTTCCGGGTTATTACAGATATTGGGCTATAGGATCATAGGGTCGACATACTTACCTATTTGGAGGTCCAGTAGGATTGGGAAACATATTGTTCAGGAAAAATTAATCCACTAAAGTAAGTGTGGACCGGCCCTGCATGATCGAAGCATTCACTGCGGGGGATCCTGGATCATCTTGCTATAGGTGATCCGAATCGGAAGGAGCCATACCCTACCTTTACTAATGATGGAAATCCAATTTCCAATACTAAATTTTACGGTTTTAGTTGTAAACCTATATAGCGACATGATATACGGTACCCATGCCATCTATGATTGATACATTTATATTTGAACTTGTTTTATGACACTATGCACTTACAATAATATCAAAATGATTTGTTTTAAACGTACCAAGCATGTTTGGCTATTATAAGGGAAAACTCTATCCTCCGATTTGCATTGCATTGCGTGATGGGACCTTAGTCTTGTAATATCTTCATTTTCCAAAAAACATAGCGTTGTTTAATTTTAAACTGTGATTCATGTGTAGTAAACCCGTTCAGTGATATGCAGCGTGGTCCCGTGATTTACCTTATTTTAATGTAAAGTTAAATAACTGTTTTAGTTCTCACGCCAGTGCCTTGACTGACTTGGAGTTTATTGTTTCTACCTAAATTCTGGGTGCCCATATTTCCCATGCGGGAAACTGGTAGTTTTGGTTTTCACATATATTTCTTTTCCCAGGATCATGGATTACAGTTGGAGCTATATTCGGAAAGCTTTGTATCCGTGTATTTCTTTCAGTTGTGTTGTTGATGTATTTTCCACTATACATTATATTTATGTATATATATTTCCACTGCTTTATAATTCGTAAATCTTTGATATTTATTTTTCCACTGTATATTATTTATTCATACTCTGATATATTCTTGTACGGTGATGTAATTATTGTATTTGCAATGAAATATTCTGTTGTTTGTGCCTGATGCATGATGTTCTCAAAGCAATCCGCTGTTTTCTGTCTCTTCGAAGATCTTGGGATTTCAGATCATTACAGTTGGTACCATAGCTTTGGTTTACAAAGCTAGAGAACAAGACACATTAGAACGAAATGAAAGAATTCATCAAAGATAGGATTAGTAATATCCAATAAGAATGACTCGTTTGAGATATGGTTAGTAATACCCTAGAATGAGTTTGAAGAGTGTTATTTCTGAAAATGAATTTAATTTTTAAAATTATAACTTATAATACGTATTTGAGTATTTAATTTTATATTGATTTTGGACTATCGAGTATATGAAGATTTTGCATATACGCCTAGCTAGCATACATTTGAAGTCCCAAATATACTAGGTGGATATAGAGTCACACTCTAGTCGCCCGGAGATGATTCTGATGATAGCTCGAGCATCATCAGCATTTAAGTTCGAGTTTCGAAAGTGGGATATCTATATATTTCCAATTGATTGGTGTGATAACCAAAACTTAGATAGGGTTATTGATAGTGATTTGGCATTAAAATTGGATTTTTGGAGTATGCATAAAGATATATGTTTTTGAAGCTAATCAACTAATTGATTGATGATTGTGTTGTGTGATTATTAATTTAACCAGTAAAAATATTGGAATAATCAAACTAATTAGAGAGTGAAAGGTAACATTTAGCCAAATCGACTCAAATATTGAACTGAATTGACAATTGATTTGGATTGCATATATGTACATGTATATATAATGAACAGATCATAACATGGAAGCTAAGAAGAGGAATAAAATTTATGCCCGACAAATAGGTACATATTTACTGTATTTATTGGGGTTTGATGATTTTATGAGCTGATTGGCAATCCGCATGGCTTTTTCCTTTTCTTTGGGATTGATGAGGGCCCTGTGAGGCAAGTTGTGGTTTTATCGATCAGCACGTACAAAGGAGGTCGTGGTGAAATTTTCGAAAAGTTAGGGTGTGTGACGATCCCAAAATCTGTGTGATGGTATTAAGGATAGTCATTAGAATATAACACATCAATCATCATAGCAGAGTATATATAATAGCAAAAACAATAAATAGAATAATTTTACATAGATATGAAAGTGGAATCATAATATGTAACAACATCAGAATAGCACATCGTATGATACAACTTAGTAAATAAAAGGGGAGATGATCAGTCACCGTCGCCATAGGCGGAATATATACATACAGTGAGACATAATAAGGGTATCAGTCTACATCGTCGGAGGCGGTACATATACATACGATAATAAATACTGGAAGTAAAACAGTCTGCATCACCATAGGCGGAATCATATACATAAGACAGGCGGAAAGTCAATAGCCAAAATACAAATCTAATCCATCGCTCTCAAGCCAAAAGTGCACCTCGTCCTGCAGTGCTAAGACAAAACAACCTATCGTCTGTCAACTAGGTTGCCCGTGTGAAAATAAGGGCACCCGAGTTTCCAAAGTGAAACAAACAACGAGTCAGTCATGGGACTGGTATGCGAAATCTATTTAACTGGTTAAATAACAGTAATAAAGCAAATCATAGGACCACGCCACTTTCGCAGAACGGGTTTACTCCAGTGATTGTCGGTACATTTGAAACAAAGTGAATTCTTTAAAACAACGCAATGCTTTTAGAAAGAATGAAGTCGTTATAAGACTCAAGTCCCATCAATCAATGCAACGCAAACCGTAGGATAGAGTTTTACCATATAACGGCCAAATATGCTTAATACGTGTAAAGCAAAATCATTTGATATTATTACTAGTGCATATATGTATCAAAAGCGAATATCATCATAAATATCAATCATAGACGGCATAAGTGCCCCATACCACTAAGTCGCCATACTAGTTCTACAATCAAATCCGTTATTTCGTATTGGAAATTGGATTTCCATCATGAGTTGAGGCAAGCGGCAAGCTCCTCTTTGCTTCGAGATACTCTAGCAAATGCCTCAAGACTACACACTCTGGGTAACCCTTGGATCTTCAGGGCCGGTCCACACTTACGTTAGTGGATTAGTATTCCTAAACACACGCTTCCCGGTCCCTACGGACCTAAAATCGAGGCGCCTCGCATTCCAACAACCTCATAGGTGAAAAGTATATATAAATGTCAGGGCTGGTAGGTCACTGACACCACCATAGCTAGAAAGAAACGTCGTGCTCTCCCCGCGGTCCTTATACCAGTTTTAACTCATACTGAGGTGTGAGGCTCGCGAATCCATGCTATCCACAAAGCCAGGCCACGTAGGTCGTGCTTTGATCATCGAACACAAGACTTTGCTTTCAACAGAAGCCTTGATAACTGCATCTTGGCATGCCACATAGGCAATCCACTCCATACGACTGATTTCTATCGATATATAACCTCTGAGCTCATACGTCTTAGAGAAGGGCGTTAAGCAAAAGAATAAATTCTCCGCCGCCAAACAGATATATATTTAACAGAGATCAATCAGTACATAACAAAATCCAATGTCAGACACACACTCCATTTACAAGTCCGTTCTGGGTGTGAACGAAACCGGAGGGACCATATTCCTCGTATATCCGTACAATCAATACATACGTTCAGACGGCTACTACTTCCGTTCCTTCACGGTAGCTACTCCAATCAGGAACCTCAGCAGCGCCCATCCATCCGATACGAAGATCGTCGGCCTTGAACCGTCTTCGTATTTTCAACTTTGAATCGTTCGATCAATTATTTGAAATGAGGGTTAGCTCGGCCTTTTCAAATAATTCACGTATAATTAGAATTCAAATCAATTCTTTCCATGGTTATATTATTCGACATTCACATTTCAGTTCTTTAGTATTATTTTCATGTCAAACACATATAACCATCAAATATCAAGAAGGTCAAGCAAAATTGGTTTATATCCAATCCATGTTTCTTATAATATTTTATAACGATTTTCACCATTTTTATTTATGTAAAAATGGCCATATTTAGTTTAACGACGTTTGAGGTCGTGTCGTGGCACTGGTGCTGTTTTTCCCCTAATTTGTTTTACACATATCGGAAAATCTAACTGTTGGATTTCTACAAAGTCTATACCACTAGGAAGATATTCCCAAAGCGAACCAAACGGTTCCAGTTTCGTGAAAATCCGACGGTCGGATCTTCCACACTAGTCGTTTGAAGTTACGGTTTCAAAATACGAACTACAGCGTCATTATTCGATTTAATTTAATTATATTTATATTTATATATAAATATAAACGATTCTGGCGCTGTTTTTTCTTCATATTTGAATTAAACACTGTAGACAATCCAACCGTTGGATTTCTACAAAGTTGGTGCCGATGGAAAGATATTTCCAAGGCGAACCGAACGGTTGCGGTTTCGGGAAAATCCGATGGTCGGATCTCTCGTACTAATCGAATCAAATTACGATTTCAAAAGACGAACTGCACGGCTTCGATTCCTTTCAATTCTATTTATATTTATATATATAAATATAGTTCATTCTTTAATTTCAAATATAGTTCATTCTTTAATTTCAACATTGTTTTCACTTCAAATATTTCACTAACGCCTTTATATTTCGAAAAATTTCGCCATAACCTCCTTTGTACGGGAAGGGGTTTGGAAATATATTGGGTCGTGTTAGGTACCCAATAAATCCTATAAAGCATACACATATTTATAGTGATGTATTCTGGTGTTTACTGGGGAGCGTGTATAGATATTAACTCCAGAGAATAAATTCTCGTCACCCTGTCAAGCCTGAGGGAGCGTGTATTTTTAATTACTCCAGAGGATAAATCCTCGTCACCTCGTCCCTTGTGGGAATAAATAGTCCATGTGCGGTATCTAATGACTAGAGAGACGTGATTATTGTCAACTCCAGACCCGTGTGGGGTTTTTATTAATCTGGCAATTTATCGTTATATTTTATATAATCCATATCAGTCATCAGTTCAACCTGTAATATATAATCATCGCCATGCAAGCCTCTCGCTCGTATGGTAAATCTTGAACCTCGTCACACAAGCTCCAAATGCTTATGTGAAATACGATGAAGTATGCCTATCGTCAAGAAGTATGCCATGTAGTGTAGTTTAAAATTAATTGTTACTATCCTATGGCGATGTTTATTATTACACACAGAATAACCAGCACTCTGCATCCAATGGCATTCACAGGAGTTGATATAATAATAAAATTGCGCAGCCAACTCATCAAGGCTCACCTATTTGTCGGGCACGCAAATAATTTCTTTACTCTACAGCTAATCCATTTTCCCTATTCGACACATGTATATATATGCAGAACAAAGCTAATAATAATATTTCTAGCAAAATAATATTTATCTCAACACGTATGTATTTTTATCAAAGCGTATACATGATAAAATTAATATTTTTATAGTCAAAAATATTTATTCAACACGTGAATGTTTTTAACACTTCGTATTCACAATAAAAAAAATGTAATTTTTATTGTCTAATTCATTTGTTTAAAATACGAATAACATTCAACACATGAATTTCAATTCAACGAATGAATTCCAATCCAACACACGAATGTTCTCTATAGTTTTTATATATAATAAAAAAGTGATTTTTATCGTTAAAGCTATTTGTTTAAAATTCGAATGACATTCAACACATGAATTTCAATTCAACGAATGAATTTCAATTCAACACATGAATATTCTTTATTGTTTGTATATATATGTAAAAATGTGATTTTTATCGTTAAAGCTATTTATTTAAAATTCGAATAACATTCAACACATGAATTTCAATTCAATGAATGAATTTCAATTCAACACATGAATATTCTCTATAGTTTGTATATATATAAAAATGTGATTTTTCGTGTTAAAGCTATTTATTTAAAATTTGAATAACATTCAACACATGAATTTCAATTCAACGAATGAATTTCAATTCAACACATGAATATTCTTTACAGTTTATATATATATAAAAATGTGATTTTTAGTATTAAAGCTATTTATTTAAAATTCGAATAATATTCCACACATGAATTTCAATTCAACGAATGAATTTCAATTCAACACATGAATATTCTTTACAATTTGTATATATATATATATATATATATAAATGTGATTTTTAGTGTTAAAGCTATTTATTTAAAACTCAAATAACATTAAACACAGGAATTTCAATTCAACGAATGAATTTCAATTCAACACATGAATATTCTTTACAGTTTGTATATATATATATATATGTGATTTTTAGTGCTAAAGCTATTTATTTAAAATTCGAATAACATTCAACACAAGAATTTCAATTCAACGAATGAATTTCAATTCAACACATGAATATCGGTTTCAACATATGAAAATAATTTCAACAAATGAAAATTATTCTAACACATGAATATTTCGGAAAATTTCAACAGCATAACGGCAGGGTAGTTAAAACCGGGACCGTCCCTAGTACGGCTCCTCGCTCTACCTTAAAACCTCGCGGTTTTTGACAATGGGGAATCACGCATCTAGATCGCACGCAGGCGATATGTTTTATTTTCATTTCCACAATCCTATTCTAATTTTTTTCAACCACAAGAGGGTATTTTTCAACCACAAATGTATTTTTCAACCACAAAAGTAGTTTTCAACCTCAATATCAACCACAAACAATTAGTTCCAACCATTCGTCATACTATATATTTTCACGCCAATCACAAGCAATAAATATCGTCCATGGTCTGTGGACGAGGGGAGTATATATATATATATATATTATTTCTATATTTCACTTGCATTTAAACAAATTCAAAGCATATATGCTTCATACAATGCTTGTATAATTTATACATTGCTAATTTAACTTATACATCACATGTACATGAGGTATACAATGCGTATATAATTTACACTTCGCTTATATAATTTATACAACACGATTCCATTAACACAATTTAATTTAGATTCATCACATTGGTTTTTGAAGTGCTGAAAATCGTATGTAGATCAGAAAAATCCGCGGTCTCTGCTAGATGGTAGAGAGCCTCCTTGCGGTCCCGATGTTTCCTGTTTCATCGAATTTCGTCAACACACGTGAAAGATATTATTTTTCAAAGTTCAGATAAAATAAAGGTCTCACCTTTTCAAACCTTCCAAACTAGGTTTTAATTTCACGATCGATCTGTGAAGTATTGTTACGATCAGATGTTGCAACGTCGAAGAGCTTCGAACAGGGTCTCCAGCGCCAGTGGTGGCACTCAACTCGGTGGTCCCTGCGATGCACGGCGGCGCAACAAAGACGACGACTTCGCAGAAATTCGACATGAGTATCAACCTATTTCTGACGAGGGTTGGATGGATTGATAGAGAAGGGGAAGATGAACAGAAAAGCTAACTGGAGGGGGCGGTGAAAACGCGCGTGGCAGCGGCGATCGGGCCTGGAAGCTCTAAATGGTTTTCCGTCGTTCGTGGTAGGGGTTTGATCGAGTTTTGACTGGTCAACGTAGTGAGAGAAAATAAGGGGGGTGGCCCATTATATTTAAATTTTAAATTCCAAAATTATCCCTTTGAACAAACGAACACCAATTTCAACCCAACGACTGTCGCCCCTAGCTAAATACCCCCATCCCGAACACAATGGGATATGTTTGTTACAGTCAGTTATTTTTCAAATTAAAGTATAAAACATTTTATATTCAATTTGAATGTACATTTCAATTTGCCAGGGCCACAAACTGAAACGAAAAATTCCAGAAAAATAAATTTAGCTATGTTTTGATGATACGGTCCCAACAAAACTAGTTTCGTCGAATTCTGAGACCGTCTGCAAAACGGCCATTTTCTGGTCGACCCATTTTAACAGAAATTAACCAATCACATTTTCTTTTGTCCCGCTCACATTCTAGCTTCAAAAATTATGAAATTTGAAACCTAGCAATAGTTTGACATCCCAGATCCAACAAAAGTGGTTACGTCGAATTCCGGGGTTGTTTGCAAAATGTCTATTTTCAAGGGCCATATATTCTATATAGCGACCTTTCTGAAAATTCATCCGGCCATAACTTTTTATTCCTGCTATGAAACTTCAATTTTTCAGATTCATTAGAAAGGTATTCATAAACAGATTTAAATATTTTTGGTTTCACTAAAATCTGTTATATTTTCCACTCGGTACAATCAGTCAAAGTTTGAGTTCAAATTTTCAAACTGCCTCACTATTTCCAATACATTATTTTTTTGAAATATTCAACTTCAATTGTTTAAATTCTTGACAATAACCAATTTTAAAAATTTTAAATTGGTTCACATTTTTCGGGTTGTTACAATCTCCCCCACTTAAAACTTTTCATCCCCGAAAAGGAAACAGCAGTACAGTAGGAAACCAAATGTAAATGCAAAGTATTGTAAAGGTACCTTGCACAGGAGTTAGTCAGAGATGTCCACTCTGCATTTGGAGTAGTCTTGTTTAATGCTTTCTTCAGTCTCCCAAGTACAATCTCTAGGATCACTACTCCACTGCACTTTAACTAAATGAATCTTTTTGCTCCTTAGCTCTCTAGTTTGTTTGCCAATGATCTTCAATGGCTCTCTTCTGACTGCTAATTCTGGAGTAATTTCCAAGTGTTGTTGTGCTGCTTCTTCTACAACAAAATCCGGATCATACACATGTTTTCTAAGTTGAGATACATGGAACACATCATGCACTCCAGGCAACCAATCAGGTAATGAAACCCTATATGCAAGAGTTCCAATCCGTTCAAGTATAGGAAAGGGACCAATAAATCTCGATGCCAAAGTCCCAGTTTTGCCAAATCTGATTACTCCCCTCATCAGAGAAACTCTTAAATAAACATAATCGCCAACGGCAAATGATAAATCTCTTCTTCTCGCATCAGCATAACTTTTCTGTCGGCTTTGTGCGGTTTTCAATCGCTTCTTGATGAAATCGACTTTATCAGATGCTTCTCGAATCATATCGGGCCCCAACACAAGTCTGTTGCCAGGTTCTACCCAACATGCGGGAGATCTGCACGGTTTACCGTATAACACCTCAAATGGCGACATTCCCAAACTTGCTTGATAGCTATTGTTATAAGCGAATTCTGCCAAATGTAAGTGATCCTCCCATGACCCGCCAAAATCAATAATGCAAGCCTGTAGTAAATCTTCTAGAATTCTATTCACCCGCTCAGTTTGGCTATCTGTCTGAGGGTGATAAGCGGTGCTTAGATTCAATTTGGTTCCCAATTCGGTCTGGAATGCTTCCCAGAATTTTCTAGTAAATAGGGGATCTCTATCACTGAATATATTGAGCGGTACTCCATGATGTTTTACTATTTCTTTGAAGTAAATCTGTGCTAAACTTTGAGCTGTTCCGTTGGATCTGACAGGTATGAAATGAGCAGTCTTCGTGAAGCGATCTACGATCACCCAAATAATGTCATTTCCTTTCTTAGTTCGAGTCAAACCATCAATGAAGTCCATCGAAATCTGCTCCCACTTCCATCCTGGGATATCTAATGGTTGTAATAATCCAACCAATTTCTGCTGATCGCTCTTAACTAGCTGACAAGTGGAGCATTCGCTAACATATAATGAAATATCTCTTTTCATTGATCTCCACCAGAATGTGCGCTTGATATCATTGTACATTTTTCTCACACCGGGATAGATGCTTAGTTTGGACTTATGACATTCATCAAGTATTTATTTTCGAAGCTCTAGAAAATTTGGGATGCAAATTCTGCCCTCTAATCTAAGAACTCCATTGTCATCGAGCCGGGAACTTGTGGATTCACCTCCCTTGACTCTCTGACTGATTCTCTGAATAAATTCATCGCCTTTCTGAAGGTCCGAAATCTTGTCAATCAATGAAGACGTGATGATAAAGCTGGTGATGATTTCATTCTTTCTACTGAGCGCATATGCTACAACATTGGCTTTCCCTGGAGTGTATAGAATCTCAAAATCGTGTGCTGCAAGGAATTCTAACCAACGCTGTTGTCTCAAGTTTAGATCTTTCTGAGTGAATAGATACTTCAACGATTGATGATCAGTAAATAGCTCGAACCTCTCGCCCAATAAATAATGCCTCCAGATCCTCAAAGCAAACACGATAGCTAACAACTCAAGATCATGAGTTGCATAGTTCCTTTCATGCGGCTTCAGTTGACGGCTAGCATAAGCGACTACTTGGCCTTTTTGCATTAATACTGCGCCAAGCCCTCTAATAGAAGCATCTGTCCAGACAGTCAAGTCCAGGTTGCCTTCTATAATTGTCAATACTGGAGCAGTTGTCAATTTCAGTTTCAGCTCCTGGAAAGCTTCTTCACATTCAGGAGTCCATTTGAACTTCTCATGCTTCTTTGTAAGCTTTGTTAATACACCAGATATCTTTGAAAAATCCTTAATGAATTTCCGATAGTAACTAGCCAATCCAAGGAAACTTTGAACTTCTATGGGGGTAGTAGGCTGTTTCCAGTCTTGAATCGCTGTAATTTATCTTGGATCTACAGCAATCCCTTCCTTTGATACGATATGGCCAAGGAACTTAACTTCATCCTGCCAGAAGATACACTTAGAAAATTTAGCTTTCAAAACATTTCCCCTCAGAATTACCAACACTTGCTCTAAATGTTTTGCATGCTCGCCTTCCGACTTGGAGTAGACTAAAATGTCATCGATGAAGACCAGAACAAATTTATTCAAAACACCACGGAACACTCTATTCATAAGATCGACGAAGTATGCTGGAGGGTTACAAAGGCCGAACGGCATTGCTAACCATTCGTAGAATAAATCGGGACCCCTGAAGGCTGTCAAAGGAACACAGTCTTCGGCTATACGTAATTGGTGGAAACCTGTAGCTAGGTCCATCCTGGAGAATACGGCCGCCCCATTTAATTGATCCAACAGATCATCTATACGTGGCAAGGGATATTTGTTCTTCAGTGTCTGCTTATTGAGATCTCGGTAGTCAACACAAAGTCGTAGAGTACCATCTGATTTCGGGACAAACACTACTGCTGCTACCCAATCTGAAAAGATTGGTGTGATCAGACCTTTCCAAAGCAATTCTCGAGCTTGGCTACCCAACTCTTCTTTTTCTTCCAGGGCCATTCTTCTAATTGGGTGTACTACTGGTCAGGCGTTCGGAATTAGATCTATTATGAATTCAATTTCTCTTTGCGGAGGTAAGTTTTCGACTTCTTCAAACACATCCGCATAGTTTTTTAACAACCGGTATCTTTTCTAATGAAGTGGGAGTAACTTCTAAAGCTGACCAGAATTCTTTTCTATCAGTTTCTGAGCCATGGCATGGTATATATATATATGTCCAAGCTTCGTTTCAACTTTAACGATTCTTTCGGCACATCTAACTTCCGCCTTATATTTTGTTAACCAATCCAAACCGAGAATAACATCGAATTCAGAGAAATTCATGACGATTAAGCTGATGTGAAACTTGTAACAAGAATAAGAGATAGGCACTCTGCAATACGAACTGAGAACGAGAGAGCCTCCTATCGTGTTTTGAACTTTAATTGGTTCATTTAGACTTCTTACTTTTAACTTTAACTTACTAACAGTGTTACTAGAAATGAAGCTACGTGATGCACCAGTATCAAAAAGTACAGAAACAGGGATATTTTTAATGGTAAGGGTACCTCCCAAGATGTCGGGTTTACCTGATCCATCAGTGATAGCTGGCGGGGTCTCCCCGTCATAAACATGAGCCACCTGTGCATTCTTCTTCAAAGGACAATTCCTGCTATAGTGCCCCTTCTGATGGCAGTTGTAGCATTCAGCTGAGCTGCGGGGGTTTAGTTTTGAGCATTCTTGATTTGCCTTCAGTCTCTTTGGGGAGGTGCACACATTTGAATAATGCCCCTTCTTTCCGCAGATGTAGCAGCTTCCTTTGGGTATCTTTCCAGATTGCCGAGTAGCGGCTGCTGCATTGTTGGACTCTGGCTAATCTCCTGAAGCTTTGCGCTTGTTTCCAGCTTGGCTTTCGGCGCGGTCTAGGTTGGAGTTTCTCTCATCCAGATCTTCGTAGTTGCAGGCCATCTCTACTAATTCTGAAAATGGGAGTTTGATGTTGCTCATGGCCCGGTCCTAGTACTTACGTCGTAGCCCCAATATAAACCTCTTATTCTTAGCTTTGGTGGTCAAAATAAGCTCTACAGCATAGCGTGATAGCTGAGTGAATTTGTTGAGGTAGTCTTGGATAGAGAGGTCTCCCTGCTGGAGATTAGCAAACTGATCACGCATCCTCTCTAAGGCCTGCTCAGGGATGAACTTTCCATCGAACAGGGTCTTGAACTCCTCCCAAGTCCTAACAGTATCCTCCTCATACTCACTGGTGACGGCTTCCCACCACAACTCGGCCTCCTCCTGCAAGAGCCAAGCACCCAAAATCGCTTTGTCGTGGGTTCCAAGTCTCATGTCTGTAAAAATCTTCTCGCATGTCTTTAATTATGCCAAAGCTTCTGTCACTGTGCCAAGGCCTGAAAAAGGTTTGCCACCGAGGTTTTTGTACCTCTTTGCTAGTCGATGAAGATCGAAGACCTGTGGTGCTGGTGGCTGAATCATAGGACCCTCCTCTGCTACGGGGATATTCCCCATCCTCCAGCTCTGCCTGCTCGGCCTGCTCGGCCACCTCTGGCTGCAGTTACTCGCGTAGCCATCAAGTAAAGTACTGTATAAGCAAGGAAAAGAATCAAGCTCACAGAAATGATAACTTTAATATATGATAAAGCAGGAGAACATAAGGAAAGGTAATGATGTACTAATCAAATTGTTTTGCTAATCTGCTTAGCTCACTCTAGGACATCTCTAATCCTATCTCTAATGAGCTACTCGCCTTAGAATACTACTGATTCTATTCTGACGAGATGTTTAATGTGTTAGATTCCAGAACTAAGGTTGACCAAAGCTCTGCTACCAACTGTGACGATCCCAAAATCCGTGTGACGGTATTAAGGATAATCATTGGAATATAACACATCAATCATCATAGCAGAGTACAGATAATAGCAAAAACGATAAATAGAATAAATTTACATAGATATGACAGTGGAATCATAATATGTAACAACATCAGAATAACACAACGTAGGATATAACTTAATAAATAAAAGGGGAGATGATCAGCCATAGTCGCCACAGGCGGAATATATACATACAGTGAGACATAATAAGGGTATCAGTCTACATCGCCGGAGGCGGTACATATACATACGATAATAAATACTGGAAGTAAAACAGTCTGCATCGCCGTAGGCGGAATCATATACATAAGACAGGCGGAAAGTCAATAGCCAAAATACAAATCTAATCCATCGCCATCAAGCCAAAAGTGCACCTCGTCCTGTAGTGCTAAGCCCAAACAACCTGTCGTCTGTCAACTAGGCTGCCTGTGTGAAAATAAGGGCACCCGAGTTTGCAAAGTGAAACAAACAACGAGTCAGTCAAGGGACTGGTATGCGAAATCTACTTAACTGGTTAAACAACAGTAATAAAGCAAATCATAGGACCACGCCACTTTCGCGGAACGGGTTTACTCTAGTGATTGCCGATACATTTGAAACAAAGTGAATTCTTTAAAACAACGCAATGCTTTTAAAAAGAATGAAGCCGTTATAAGACTCAAGTCCCATCATACAATGCAACGCAAACCGGAGGATAGAGTTTTACCTTATAACGGGCAAATATGCTTAATACGTGTAAAGAAAGATCATTTGATATTAATACTAGTGCATATATGTTTCAAAAGCGAATGTCATCATAAATATCAATCATAGACGGCATAAGTGCCCCATACCACTATGTCGCCATACTAGTTCTACAATTAAATCCGTTATTTCGTATTTGAAATTGGATTTCCGTCATGAGTCGAGGCAAGGGTCAAGCTCCTCTCCGCTTCGAGACACTCTAGCAAATGCCTCAGGACTACACACTCTGGGCAACCCTTGGATCTTTAGGGCCGGTCCACACTTACGTTAGTGGACTAGTATTCCTGAACACACGTTTCCCGGTCCCTACAGACCTAAAATCGAGGCGCCTCGCATTCCAACAACCACATAGGTGAAAAGTGGATATTAATGTCAGGGCTGGTAGGTCACTGACACCACCATAGCTAGAAAGAAACGTCTTGCTCTCCTCACAGTCCTTATCCCATTTTTAACTCATACCGAGGTGTGAGGCTCGTGAATCCATGCTATGCATAAAGCCAGGCCATGTAGGCCGTGCTTTTCATCGAACACAAGACTTTGCTTTGTAAGAAGCCTTGATCACTTCATCTTGGCATGCCACATAGGCAATCCACTCCATATGACTGATTTCTATCGATATATAACCTCTGAGCTCGTACATCTCAGAGAAGGGCGTTAAGCAAAAGAATAAATTCTCTACCGCCAAACAGATATATATTTAACAGAGGTCAATCAGTACAGAACAAAATCCAATGTCAGACACACAGTCCATTTACAAGTTCGTTCTGGGTCTAAACGAAACCGGAGGCACCATATTCCTCGTATATCCGTACAATCAACACATACGTTCAAACGGCTACACTTCTGTTCCTTCACGGTAGCTACTCCAATCAGGAACCTCAACAGCGCCCATCCATCCGATACGAAGATCGTCGGTCTTGAACCATCTTCGTATTTTCAACTTCGAATCGTTCGATCAATTATTTGAAATGAGGGTTAGCTCGGCCTTTTCAAATAATTCACGTATAATTAGAATTCAACTCAATTCTTTCCATCGTTATATTATTCGACATTCGCATTTTTGTTCTTTAGTATTATTTTCATGTCAAACACATACAACCATCAAATATCAAGCAGGTCAAGCAAAATTGGTTTATTTCCAATCCATGTTGCTTATAATATTTTATAACGATTTTTCGCCATTTTTATTTATTTAAAAATGGCCATATTTAATTAAACGACGTTTCAGGTCGTGCCGTGGCGCTGTTTTTCACCTAATTTGTTTTACACATATCGGAAAATCTAACCGTTGGATTTCTACAATGTCTATACCACTGGGAAGATATTCCCAAAGCGAACCAAAAGGTACCAGTTTCTTAAAAATCCGACGGTCGGATCTTCCACACTAGTCGTTTGAAGTTACGGTTTCAAAATACGAACTGCAGCATCATTATTCGATTTAATTTAATTATATTTATATTTGTATAGAAATATAAATGATTCTGGCGCTGTTTTTCTTCAGATTTGCATTAAACATTCCAGACAATCCAACCGTTGGATTTCTACAAAGTTGGTGCCGTTGGAAAGATATTTCCAAGGCGAACCCAACAGTTGCGGTTTCGAGAAAATCTGATGGCCGGATCTCTCGTGCTAATCGATTCAAATTACGATTTCAAAACATGAACTGCACGGCTTCGATTCCTTTCAGTTCTATTTATATTTATATATATAAATATAGTTCATTCTTTAATTTCAAATATAGTTCATTCTTTAATTTCAAATATAGTTCATTCTTTAATTTCAACATCATTTTCACTTCAAATATTTCACTAACGCCTTTATATTTCGAAAAAATTCGCCATAACCTCCTTTGTATGGGAAGGGGTTTGGAAATTTATTAGGCCATGTTAGGTACCCAATATGTAACACCCCACATCTGTTAAGGTCACTCACAAAGGGAATGCCTTAACTTCAATGGAGTATTATGGGTACTGGAATAGAAATATTACAAGACAGACATATATAAAATAGCGGAAAATAAAGTGGAAGTACTTCAAATCATTTATTAAATATAAATGTTTACAAGAAAAGCCTATGTTTACAAGAAAAGCCCATCAACTTCCAATACCCAATTTCATAGTAAAAATATCTGTCTTGCTCAAAAACAAAGAAGCATAAAAACAAACTGCAGTATTCCGCAATAAAGCAAAGCAAGCCATAGCCAAGAGAAATTCAAACCATACACGAAAGAGCCTTGGAGCTTGGTAAGATCCGAACTAAGCGGTATTCCCACCCTGTGAACCTGTGGGGGGGGGGGGGAGGAACGGAAGAAAAAGAGGCGAAACAAAACGGGTCAGTCATAAAGACTGAGTAATTCCTAGTCACTTTCAGCATAAAAATGAGTAAAGATAACATGGCATGAATAAACTGAAAATAAACATAAGCATGATGACAAGGTAGGCAAGATAAACTAAGATAACAAGATAAACTATGATAACAAGATAAACTAAGGTAACTAGATAAACTTCGGGCACGATGAAACAAGTATAACGTCCCATAATTCCTATCAAGTATCCCACCGCATGGTTTCTATCAAGGATAACATCGCAAGGTTTCTAAGCTTTACCATTAAAACGATATCTATTTGCTCTGCACCACCTAACTAGCATCCTCATAAGTGTCTTACATGGAATGATCTGTACTCCTACTAGTATCCCAACTAGTGTCCGGTGCAACAAGGATCCGTACCCCCTACTAGTGTCCCAACTAGTAGCCCATGTTATATAATAATTACAACGTGATCCCAATCCCCGCAATTATGGTAGCCTTCAGGTGTACATCGATTTTGAGGATTCCACCTCAATCACCCCACTGGGCCATGTATATATTCGATGCACCCTTACTACCTTATCGATTGGCTCCCTACTTGACCTTGTTCTCGTTTGTGTCACGCGGCCCCCTACTTGTAGATACCTGTGCTGGTCCCACCATGGGGTGTATCAAGTCCCATGGTGGCAATCCTGACACAATTAAGATGCACAGCTTTATACCTACTAATGCCCAGCGGCTAAATTTTCTGCGCCGAAGTGTGTGCACGCCCGCACTCTGTTAGAACCTGCAATGCTGCACCAACCGCTGCTAATTTGACTTCTTATAATCAGCCCACTAATCGTGCCCCACCCTGCCTAGCTCAGGGTTCCGTTGATACCTAATGTGGGTTACTGGTGAAATGGGTCCCCGTTACTCGGTTTTTCTAATGGTTAAGTCTGTGGGCCTATCTTCTCTGATATTACCCACCAACCTTGATGTGTACTTAACCCCGCTACTGATGTGTATTTAATGGTTAAGTCTGTGGGCCTATATTCTCTGATATACCCACCAACCCGATATGTACTTAACCCCGCTACTGATATGTATTTAATGGTTAAGTCTGTGGGCCTATATTCTCTGATATTACCCACCAAACCGATATGTACTTAACCCCGCTACTGATTCAAGCATGTGTATTTAATGGTTAAGTGTATGTGGGCCTATATTTACTAATATTACCCACCAACTCGATATGTACTTAACCCTTCTACTCGTTATGTTACCATGGTTAAGTGTTTACCTTAGTTAACTTAACCTTTCTCGCTTATTATGTTTGATTGGTTAAGTGTGGTTTATTAACTTAACCCCGTTCGTCTATCTGGTTACATTGGTTAAGAATTTTCTTGTTAACTTAACCCCATGTGTTACATAACCCTACCACGCATCACATCAGATTGGTTAATTGCATGTTAACTTAACCCCATCCACTAGTCATATTATAATGGTTAAGTGTTGTCAACTTATTCAAGTTAACTTAGCCCACCCGCTTGTCCTGTTATGTTGGTTAAGTGTTACTACTTAACCACAACCACTTGTCTAATTAACCCATTGTATTAGTTAAGTGTTCTCATTAACTTAACCTCACTCTCTAGTCCAGTTTAATCATGTTATAATGGTTAAACATTTTCTTAACCTTACCCACTCCCGTAGTCAACTTATTAAATTGGTTAAGTGTCCAGAATAACCTAATCATATTACATAACCCACCCATTTATATCATATTGGTTAAGTTTTCTTATTTACTTAACCCTACCCACTGGTCTAATTACCATGTCACGTTGGTTAAGTATTACTATTCGTATTTCCACATGTCACCCACTTAACCCGCATGTCCGAGCACATGTTTATCTGGTTAAGTATTTCTTAATTCATTAAGGTCGTAACCTTATAAAGACCTCTCACATTAGACTGACATTTATGGCAGCTGGATTTGCCGGGCGGGTCCGGGCAGTCTTAAACCATAAAAGAGTGTAACCTCGTGTCTTTACAACTGTTACGCTTTTAATTTGGGCCTAGGACCTCTCACATTGGGCTGACATTTGTGACTACTGGATTCACCGGGTGGTTCCGGGCAGGTTTACGTCACAAACGAGTCCAACCTCGTGTCCTAAGCATTGATTATCACTTATAATCTTTTACCCCAATTTGAATTTAATTCCCCTATTCAAATTATCAATTAATTCCTAATTTAACGATGTCCATAATTGACTCAATTATGTCCATCAATTAATGGTATGCATAATCATACCAATTTTACCACAATTTATCTTAGGCCATTAAATGCAACTTATCTCAATTTATATTTATCCCTCTTTTAAGGCTATTACATACCAACTAATATATGTACCCAATTCTAGTCAGTTTACATATATACCAAGTTTCATGCTTTTTTTTTCATATGTCAAGATCTAGCCAAAATTACATGTATCAAGTTTCATACCCAAATCCCATGTTTCATGATGTAGTTATCCCAAGCTATAATCTTTTTTGTTTCAATACATGCCAGTTGCCCAAGTTCATAATACATGTTTATGCCAATTATAAAGTTTACAATCGCTTTCATGCTAAAATTCCCAAATCTACATATGCATAATTAACATAAGCCCAATCTTTTGATTTAATTTACATAGATCCAATTGATGTCGAATTCCATTTATATAATATTTATGGAAATTTTATCATAACTAGATTATACCAAACTTTACAGATCTACCCCAAACTTGCAAATTAAATGATAATATCCAACTTCATGTTGCCAATTATTAATCATACCCATATAGGCAATAACCCCATATTTCCCCCGTATACGTCTCATATGTGAATTGCGATTTTAGGCCAAGGTCCGAAGTTGACCAAGGTTCATCAAAAGAAAATAAATAGGGGGAGGTAGAAATTTGCATAATAAATAGATCAGAGAGAAAACATCATCATGACAGGCATAAAGATTACAACTTGATGATAATATCATTACGAATCAAGGAAACTGCTGAATAAATCACAAACTTGTCATGAGAATAAAGGTAGACAAGCTTAAAACAAAAGATTCAAAAAGCAACAGGAATAGATCTGAATCGATAAACATACTTAGATTCAATTACACTTCATTTCATGCCCATATTAAAATAAAATATTTAGATCTAAAAATAACTACCACTTACAGAGAACGGATAATGAATTAAGAAGTGAATTTGTCTTAGAAAGTTGCAGTGTCATTGATCTATCCCTTGAATTTATTATAGAAGCATTGATCTTTGATTTGATTTGAGTTTGGACGCTTAAGCTTTAATTTGGAGACGGCGGCCATGGCTCAAGAGAGATTTTAGCAGCATTTTGGTGTCATATGAATTTGTGTGAGTTAGGCTAGGTCTAGGTGTTATTTTATAGGTGTAGCAATTCATTTCAGCCATCAGATTAACCCTAAAACCCATCCGAACCATCAAAACTCGTCCCAGGCCTCAAAAATGGGTTCTAGCCCGAAACAGGCCGACCAGGTCGACCTGCAGGGGGGAGGTCGACACTATAGTCGACCGCCCATGGGGGAGGTTGACTCCCAGGTCGACATCCTGGTCGACCTGGCCAGTTCTGTGCTGACCGAAATCTTCTGAATCTTGTTTTGGCCATATCTTGGTCATACGGACTCCGATTTTCGAAAATTCAGACTCTATTTCATGTAAAATTTCGAGAGGAACGCAATGGTGATGTCCATTTTACCTAATTCCTGATTCTTAAATTAATTATCTTTATTTTACTATCTTTTCCGTTACATACATCTTTATCGAACTAATTTTTCTTCTCTTCCATGTATTAATTAATTCTTCTTATGCATCACCATTATTTACCCATCATAAGCATATTTTTATATATTTTATTTTATTTTTAATTACATTAAAAATACGAGGTGTTACATTCTCACCTCCTTAAAGGATTTCGTCCCCGAAATCTTCAAGTTAAGAAGAATGTGTCCTACCATCCATCATCCATCTACTCAATCATCAATCACAAGCATTCATTGTCCTTAAGTGATTTCTAATGTTGTATGAACATATGCAAGAAGTGTGTGTATATGTTCCTTGTCTAGTGCAAATGATCAGGCCTGATTGATCTTCTAGATGCAAAATTTGTTTAGTGCCATGAGTCCAACATGTATGCAAATAGTCCTAGTCACATAAACACTATATGTGTGCACAAACATCCATCCATATGCAACATTCACGTGATAACACATTCAATTTCATCCACAAACAAGTGTAAACAATCATGCATATGCAATATGAAAGGTGACTGAGCCAATCTAGTGCCTAATGTGTGTAAATGCGTCCACGAGCAACCACTAGCAACCACTTGCAACCACTTGCAACCACCAATCATAACATGTCTCAAACACATGTTTACACCCAAATGTTCCTATCTAAAGATAATGTCGAATGACAGAAGCAAATAGAAATTTTGTGCCCATTAGGCAATGTCAAAACTGGAAGTCTACGCAACATATATTCTGATTAGGAGAAGAACTCCCTAAGCATCAGCCCGGAAGACCGAAATCAACATCAGACTGACACCCAAAGAATTACTCAACCCAACCAATATATATATGTTTCTAGGAAACTAAGCATGACGGACTCCTTTTAGGTCACAAGAAATCCCTTCTTAAAACCAACCCAAAAAGTTTAGTCAACCCAACGAACACCCTCAAGCCCCAACATGTGTTACTAACAAATGAGTCATACTCCCTATGGGGTTTGCAACAGAAATTGGATTGAGGATAGGACCGAGAGGATATACACAAAAGATAGCATGTGAGTAAGCTCTTCAGGAAAAGAGGAATCAAGGATATACTCTTAAAAAGAGATATGATGCGCGAATCTAGTCTTCAATCTTCTAAGTCACATTTCCTTGAGCTCAACTCCATTGTGCTTTGATCGTCTTTAACTTCACAATTTCATAGCATCTTAATTCTTGTTTCCAAAATATGAGTTGGAACCCATTTCACTGTTGCCTCTCGTTCCACTTTCACTTATTCTCCTTCTAGTATACTCGGCTCAAACATAGCTGCGTACTCATGGTTTCATGCAAGCTCTCCAAAATTCATTAGTGAATCTTGGTTCTCGTTCACTTACTATCAGGTATTCCACGCAGAAGAACTATCGCTTGGAAATAAACAGATGTCAACCATGTTGCCAAATGTAACACATGGCAACTTTCTACGAATAAAATAAACAGGTGGAAATAAACAGAAGTTAACCCATTTCTTATTAACCATCCGCCTTAGTGGCGAAAACTACTCGAGCGGATCAATAAATGTATCAAGAGATTCTAGGTAACTAAGCATGGTAGAACTCTAAGGGCTACACTAGACTTCGAGGGTATTACCCAGAAAAGTTAAGAGTCTAACTACCCTCTTTTCAAAACCGAAAATGTTACCCTTTACTGGATAACCACTCCATCGCTAGAATCAACCCATAGCCCAAAACATAAACATTACTTCTAAACTCAACACTTAGCATAGACATTCTCAAATCCAAACAAGTCATGAATAAATGAGCCGATTCCCCAACAGGATTTGAGACGAAAATGGGATCTTCTAATACGCTAGTATTAAGGTGCAGAGACTCAACTATCGAAGCAGAATAAAAAGGATCTGATGTACAAAAACAGAGTTCTAGTGGGATGATTGAAAAGAAAAGCTAAACCTTTAACCGAAACGTTACCACCTCTCTTTGGTACGCTAGTAGTGAGAGCATACAATTGCCCTCTCGACGATCTTGTCCCTTGCCCTTGTCCTATAATACTTAGCTACATGTCCCTTCTCACTAAAGATACTCTCTCTTGTCATGGGTTTTACTATTCTTTCACTTTGGCCTCTTTCCTCTCACCTTTTTCCTCCTTCGTGGATTAAGCTATAACAACTAGCTTCTTGTTCTTACTGTCCTTGTATAGTTTGTTGACAAGTCTTTCGAAGCTACCTCCAACGCACGGCACTCTACCCAACTTGAAATAAGATTAGACGCAGATGGAACTACCACGGCTACAGACGGAGGTTGGGCACTCCTTTGCCCTCTGACATGTGTCGGATGCCTACTAAACTATGGTGAAAAGAGAGAGAAGAGATTTCAAGAGAGAATCAAAAGATAGTGCATATGTCTTTGGGGAATATGCCTTTTAACTAAAACAAAGTTTTCTTTAAAATTTGCTTCTTTGTAAATGTTTTGAAAACTAGTTTCTAAAGGTTTTTGAAAACTTTTGCCCAGTCTGGTAACCTTCTGCTCTGATACCAAATGTAACACCTCACATCTGTTAAGGTCACTCACAAAGGGAATGCCTTAACTTCAATGGAGTATTATGGGTACTGGAACAGAAATATTACAAGACAGACATATATAAAGCAGCGGAAAATAAAGTGGAAGTACTTCAAATCATTTATTAAATATAAATGTTTACAAGAAAAGCCTATGTTCACAAGAAAAGCCCATCAACTTCCAATACCCAATTTCATAGTTAAAATATCTGTCTTGCTCAAAAACAAAGAAGCATAAAAACAAACTGCAATATTCCCCAATAAAGCAAAGCAAACCATAGCCAAGAGAAATCCAAGCCATACATGAAAGAGCCTTGGAGTTTGGTAAGATCCGAACTAAGCTGTATTCCCACCCTGTGAACCTGGGGGTGAATGGAAGAAAAAGAGGCGAAAAAAAACGGGTCAGTCATAAAGACTGAGTAAGTCCTAGTGACTTTCAGCATAAAAATGAGTAAAGATAACATGGCATGAATAAACTGAAAGTAAACATAAGCACGATGACAAGGTAGGCAAGATAAACTAAGATAACAAGATAAACTATGATAACAAGATAAACTAAGGTAACAATATAATCTTCGGGCACGATGAAACAAGTATAATGTCCCATAATTCCTATCAAGTATCCCACCGCATGGTTTCTATCAAGGATAACATCGCAAGGTTTCCAAGCTTTACCACTAAAACGATATCTATTTGCTCTGCACCACCTAACTAGCATCCTCATAAGTGTCTTACATGGAATGATCTGTACTCCTACTAGTATCCCAACTAGTGTCATGTGCAACAAGGATCCGTACCCCCTACTAGTGTCCCAACTAGTAGCCCGTGTTATATAATAATTACAACGTGATCCCAATCCCCGCAATTATGGTAGCCTTTAGGTGTACATCGATTTTGAGGATTCCACCTCGATCACCCCAATGGCCATGTATATATTCGATGCACCCTTACTACCTTATCGATCGACTCCCTACTTGACCTAGTTCTCATTTGTGTCACGCGGCCCCCTACTTGTAGATACCTGTGCTGGTCCCACCATGGGGTGTATCAAGTCCCATGGTGGCAACCCAGACACAATCAAGATGCACAGCTTTATACCTACTGATGCCCAGTGGCTAAATTTTCTACGCCGAAGTGTGTGCACGCCCACACTCCGTTAGAACCTGCACTGGTGCACCAACCGCCGCTAATTTGACCTCTTATAATCAGCCCAGTAATCGTGCCCCACCCTTCCTAGCTCAGGGTTCCGTTGATACCTAATGTGGGTTACTGCTGAAATGGGTCCCCATTACTAGGGTTTTCTAATGGTTAAGTCTGTGGGCCTATCTTATCTGATATTACCCACCAACCCTGATGTGTACTTAACCCCGCTATTGATGTGTATTTAATGGTTAAGTCTGTGGTCCTATATTCTCTGATATTACCCACCAACCCGATATGTACTTAACCCCGCTACTGATGTGTATTTAATGGTTAAGTCTGTGGGCCTATATTCTCTGATATTACCAAACAACCCGATATGTACTTAACCCCGCTACTGATTCAAGCATGTGTATTTAATGGTTAAGTGTATGTGGGCCTATATTTACTAATATTACCCACCAACCCGATATGTACTTAACCCTTCTACTCGTTATGTTGCCATGGTTAAGTGTTTACCTTAGTTAACTTAACCTTTCTCGCTTATTATGTTTGATTGGTTAAGTGTGGTTTATTAACTTAACCCCGTTCGTCTATCTGGTTACATTGGTTAAGAATTTTCTTGGTAACTTAACCCCATGTGTTACTCAACCCTACCATGCATCATATCAGATTGGTTAAGTGCATGTTAACTTAACCCCATCCACTAGTCATATTATAATGGTTAAGTGTTGTCATCTTATTCAAGTTAACTTAGCCCACCCGCTTGTCCTGTTATGTTGGTTAAGTGTTACTACTTAACCGCAACCACTTGTCTAATTAACCCATTGTATTAGTTAAGTGTTCTCATTAACTTAACCTCACTCTCTAGTCCAGTTTAATCATGTTATAATGGTTAAACATTTTCTTAACCTTACCCACTCCCGTAGTCAACTTATTAAATTGGTTAAGTGTCCAGAATAACCTAATCATATTACTTAACCCACCCATTTATATCATATTGGTTAAGTTTTCTTATTTACTTAACCCTACCCACTGGTCTAATTAACATGTCACGTTGGCTAAGTATTACTATTCGTATTTCCACATGTCACCCACATGTCACCCACCTAACCCCCATGTCCGAGCACATGTTTATCTGTTAAGTATTTCTTAATTCATTAAGTCAGTAACCTTATAAAGACCTCTCACATTAGACTGACATTTATGGCAGCTGGATTTGCCGGGCGGGTCCGGACAGTCTTACACCATAAAAGAGTCTAACCTCGTGTCTTTACAACTGTTACGCTTTTAATTTGGGCCTAGGACCTCTCACATTGGGCTGACATTTGTGACTACTAGATTCGCCGGGCGGTTCCGGGTAGGTTTACGTCACAAACGAGTCCAACCTCGTGTCCTAAGCATTGATTATCACTTATAATCTTTTACCCCAATTTGAATTTATTTCCCCTATTCAAATTATCAATTAATTCCTAATTTAACGATGTCCATAATTGACTCAATTATGTCCATCAATTAATGGTATGCATAATCATACCAATTTTACAACAATTTATCTTAGGCTATTAAAGGCAACTTATCTCAATTTATATTTATCCCTCTTTTAAGGCTATTACATACCAACTAATATAGGTACCCAATTCTAGTCAGTTTACATATATACCAAGTTTCATGCTTTTTTTCATATGTCAAGATCTAGCCAAAATTACATGTATCAAGTTTCATACCCAAATCCGATGTTTCATGATGTAGTTATCCCAAGCTATAATCTTTTTTGTTTCAATACATGCCAGTTGCCCAAGTTCATAATACATGTTTATGCCAATTATAAAGTTTACAATCGCTTTCATGCTAAAATTCCCAAATCTACATATGCCAAATTAACATAAGCCCAATCTTTTGATTTAATTTACATAGATCCAATTGATGTTGAATTCCATGTATATAATATTTATGGAAATTTTATCATAACAAGATTATACCAAACTTTACAGATCTACCCCAAACTTGCAAATTAAATGATAATATCCAATTTCATGTTGCCAATTATTAATCATACCCATATAGGAAATAATCCCATATTTCCCCCGTATACATCTCATATGTGAATTGCGATTTTAGGCCAAGGTCCGAAGTTGACCAAGGTTCATCAAAAGAAAATAAATAGGGGGTGGTAGAAATTTGCATAATAAATAGATCAGAAAGAAAACAACATCATGATAGGCATAAAGACTACAACTTGATGATAATATCATTACGAATCATGGAAACTGCTGAATAAATCACAAACTTGTCATGAGAATAAAGGTAGACAAGCCTTAAAACTAAAGATTCAAAAAGCAACAGGAATAGATCTGAATCGATAAACATACTTAGATTCAATTCCACTTCATTTCATGCCCATATTAAAATTAAATATTTATATCTGAAAATAACTAGCACTTACAGAGAATGGCTAATGAATTAAGAAGTGAATTTGTCTTAGAAAGTTGCAGTGTCGTTGATCTATCCCCTTGAATTTGTTGTAGAAGCATTGATCTTTGATTTGATTTGAGTTTGGACGCTTAAGCTTTAATTTGGAGACGACGTCCATGGCTCAAGAGAGATTTTAGCAGCTTTTTGGTGTCATATGAATTTGTGTGATTAGGCTAGGTCTAGGTCTTATTTTATAGGTGTAGCAATTCATTTCAGCCATCGGATTAACCCTAAAACCCATCTGGACCATCAAAACTCGTCCTGGGCCTCAAAAATGGGTTCTGGCCCGAAACAGGCCGACCAGGTCAACCTGCAGGGGGGGAGGTCGACACTATTGTCGACACCCCATTGGGGAGGTCGACCCCCAGGTCGACCCCCTGGTCGACCTGGCGAGTTCTGTGCTGACCGAAACCTTCTGAATCTTGTTTTGGCCATATCTTGGTCATACGGACTCCGATTTTCGAAAACTTGGACTCTATTTCATGTAAAATTTCGAGAGGAACGCAATGGTGATGTCCATTTTACCTATTTCTTGATTCTTAAAATAATTATCCTTATTTTACTATCTTTTCCGTTACATACATTGTTATCGAACTAATTTTTCTTCTCTTCCATGTATTAATTAATTCTTCTTATGCATCACCATTATTTACTCATCATAAGAATATTTTTATATATTTTATTTTATTTTTAATTATATTAAAAATACGGGGTGTTACACAATAAGTCCTATAAAGCATACACATATTTATAGTGATATATTCTGGTGTTTACAGGGGAGCGTGTATAGATAATAACTCCAGAGAATAAATTCTCGTCACCCTGTCAAGCTTGACGGAGCGTGTATTTTAATTACTCCAGAGGATAAATCCTCGTCATCTCGTCCCGTGTGGGAATAAATAGTCCATGTGCCATATCTAATGACTAGAGAGACGTGATTATTGTCAACTCCAGACCCGTATGGGGTTTTTATTAATCTGACAGTTTATCGTTATATTTTATATAATCCATATCAGTCATCAGTTCAACCTGTAATATATAATCATCGCCATACAAGCCTCTCGCTCGTATGGTAAATCTTCAACCTCATCACACAAGCTCCAAATGCTTATGTGGAATATGATGAAGTATGCCTATCGTCAAGAAGTATGCCATGTAGTGTAGTTCAAAATTAATTGTTACAATCCTACGGCGATGTTTATTATTACACACAGAATAACTAGCACTCCGCATCTAATGGCATTCACAGGAGTTGATATAATAACAAAATTGCATAGCCAACTCATCAAGGCTTAGCTATTTGTCGGGCACGCAAATAATTTCTTTACTCTATAGCTAATCCATTTTCCCTGTTCGACACATGTATATATATGCAGAACAAAGCTAATAATAATATTTCTAGCGAACTAATATTTATTTCAACACGTGTGTATTTTTATCAAAGCGTATACATGATAAAAGTAATATTTTTATCGTCAAAAATATTTATTCAACACGTGAATGTTTTTAACACTTCATATTCACAATAAAAAAATGTAATTTTTATTGTCTAATCCATTTGTTTAAAATAAGAATAACATTCAACACGTGAATTTCAGTTCAACGAATGAATTCCAATCCAACGCATGAATGTTCTCTATAGTTTGTATATATAATAAAAATGTGATTTTTATCGTTAAAGTTATTTATTTAAAATTTGAATAACATTAAACACATGAATTTCAATTCAACGAATGAATTTCAATTCAACACATGAATATTCTTTACGGTTTGTATATATATGTAAAAATATTATTTTTATCATTAAAGCTATTTATTTAAAATTCGAATAACATTCAACACATGAATTTCAATTCAACGAATGAATTTCAATTCAACACATGAATATTCTCTATAGTTTGTATATATATAAAAATGTGATTTTTAGAGTTAAAGCTATTTATTTAAAATTCGAATAACATTCAACACATGAATTTCAATTCAACGAATGAATTTCAATTCAGCACATGAATATTCTTTACAGTTTGTATATATATAAAAATGTGATTTTTAGTGTTAAAGCTATTTATTTAAAATTCGAATAACATTCAACACATGAATTTCAATTCAACGAATGAATTTCAATTCAACACATGAATATTCTTTACAGTTTGTATATATATATGTGATTTTTAGTGTTAAAGCTATTTATTTAAAATTCGAATAACATTCAACACATGAATTTCAATTCAACGAATGAATTTCAATTCAACACATGAATATTCTTTACAGTTTGTATATATATAAAAATGTGATTTTTAGTGTTAAAGCTAATTATTTAAAATTCGAATAACATTCAACACATGAATTTCAATTCAGCACATGAATATCGGTTCCAATATATGAAAATAATTTCAACAAATGAAAATTATTCTAACACATGAATATTTAAGAAAATTTCGGCAGCATAACGGCAGAGTAGTTAAAACCGGGACCGTCCGTAGTACGACTCCTCGCTCTACCTTAAAACCTCGTGGTTTTTGACAATGGGGAATCATGCATCTAGTTCGCACGCAGGCGGCGTGTTTTATTTTCATTTCCATAATCCTATTCTAATTTGTTTCAACCACAAGAGGGTATTTTTCAACCACAAAGGTATTTTTCAACCACAAAGGTATTTTTCAACCACAATATCAACCACAAACAATTAGTTCCAACCATTCGTCATTCTGTATATTTTCACGCCAATCACAAGCAATAAATATCGTCCATGGTCTGTGGACGAGGGAAGTATATATATATATATATATATATATATATTATTTCTATATTTCACTTGCATTTAAACACAATTCAAAGCATATATGTTTCATACAACGATTGTATAATTCATACATCGCTAATATAACTTATACATCACATGTACATGAGGTATACAATGCATATATAATTTACACTTCGCTTATATAATTTATACAAGATGATTTCATTCACACAATTTAATTTATATTCCTCACATTGGTTTTTGAAGTGCTAAAAATCGTATGTAGATCAGAAAAATCCGCGGTCTCTGCTAGATGGTAGAGAGCCTCCTTGCGGTCCCGATGTTTCCTGTTTCATCGAATTTCATCAACACACGTGAAAGATATTATTTTTCAAAGTTCAGAAAAAACAAAGGTCTCACCTTTTCAAACCTTCCAAGCTTGGTTTTAATTTCACGATCGATCCGTAAAGTATTGTCACGATCAGATGCTGCAACGTCGAAGAGCTTCGAACAGGGTCTCCAGCGCCGGTGGTGGCATTCAACTCGGTGGTCCCTGCGATGCATGGCGGCGCTCCAAAGACGACGACTTCCTCGTAGAAATTCGACACGAATATCAACCTATTTCTGACGAGGGTTGGATGGATTGATAGAGGAGGGGAAGATGAACAGAATAGCTAACTGGAGGGGGTGGTGAAAACGCGCGTGGCGGCGGCGATCGGGCCTGGAAGCTCTGAATGGTTTTCCGTAGTTCGTGGTAGGGGTTTGATCGAGTTTTGACTGGTCAACGTAGTGAGAGAAAATAAAGGTGGGGTGGCCCATTATATTTAAATTTTAAATTCCAAAATTATCCCTTTGAACAAACGAACACCAATTTCAACCCAACGACTGTCTCCCTTAGCTAAATACCCCCATCCCGGAAACAATGGGATATGTTTCGTTGGCCAATTCGACTGTTACAGTCAGTTATTTTTCAAATTAAAGTATAAAACATTTAATATTCAATTTGAACGTACATTTCAATTTGCCAGGGCCACAAACTGAAACGAAAAATTCTAGAAAATAAATCTAGCTATGTTTTGACGATACGGTCCCAACAAAACTAGTTTCATCGAATTCTGAGATCGTTTGCAAAATGGCCATTTTCTGGTCGACCCATTTTAACAGAAATTGACCAATCACATTTTCTTTTGCCCCGCTCACATACTAGCTTCAAAAATTATGAAATTTGAAACCTAGCAATAGTTTGACATCCCGGATCCAACAAAAGTGGTTTTGTCTAATCCCGAGGTCGTTTGCAAAATGTCTATTTTCAAGGGCTATATATTCTATATAGCGACCTTTCTGAAAATTCATCTGGCCATAACTTTTAATTCATGCTATGAAACTTCGATTTTTCAGATTCGTTAGAAAGGAATTCATAAACAGATTTAAATATTTTTGGTTTCACTAAAATCTATTATATTTTCCACCCGGTACAGTCAATCAAATTTTGAGTTCAAATATTCAAACTGCCTCACTATTTCCAATACATTATTTTATTGAAATATTCCATTTCAGTTGTTCAAATTCTTGACAATAACCAATTTTAAAATTTTAAAATTGGTTCACATTTTCGGGTTGTTACAGGGTGTCAGCCAAATTTTTGAGAAATTGGAAAGTTATTAGAAACTGAAAAGTTGAAGAACTCAAGCCAGAATGAAAGTTGAGTTGGTTAGTTGAAAAACCTTCAGCTCCGTTCCTTTTCGAGGACGAAAAGATTTTAAGTAAGGGAGATTGTAACAACTCGGAATTTCCAATTTAAAATTTGTCTTTTAGCTATTTTAATGGATTTTGAATATTTAAAATGATTTATTTTAAACAATAACGACTAAATATTTATTTAAATCAAAGTTAGAATGTATAAATTTATTTTAGTTATAAAACGAACTCGAAATGGCACAATATTTTGAAAATTCGATTTTAAATTTCAATTGAATGTACATAATTCAAAATAAATCGGATTTCAGTAAAATCAAAACATTTGAATCTATTTAATAATATCTTTCTAACGAATGTGAAAAATTGATATTTCATAATATAAATTGAAAGTCATGTCCAGTTTAAAATTTAAAATAGTCGGTATGGAATTTATATATATTTTAATATAATATATAACCTTAAAAATAGCCATTTTGCAAACGACCTCCGTTTTCGACGAAACCAATTTTGTTAGATTCGGAATGACAAATAATTGTTAGGTTTCAAGTTTCATAATTTTTGAAATTAATATGTATGCACAATAAATTTAAACGTGTCTTATCAATTCAGTTTAAATCTAATCGACCAGAAAAAGGCTATTTTTTAAACGCTCTCCAAGTTAGACGAAATTAGTTTTGTTAGGACCGTATCATCATAAAATAGTTAGATTTATTTTTCTGTAATTTTTTGAATCAGTATGCAGCCCCGGTAAATTAAAATGTATGTTTAAAATTCAATATATTGATTTAGATTTTAATTTAAAGAAAAATGGATCGAAACAACCGAATTGGCTTACGAAACATATACCATTATGTCTGGAATGGGGGTATTTGGCTAGGGCGACAGTTGTTGGGGTTGATCTTGAGATGACCCGAACTTCCCAATAAAGGAAAGCCTGGATTGCTTTGAGAACAACACACATTAGAACATAAACTGAAGAACATTTTGTTGCTGATTTCAACATTTACATCAGAGTACAAGAAAATAACAGAGTATGAATACTTATTACACAATAGAAGTACAATAATATCATAGATTTAAATTACATTTAAATAGCAGCGGAAAATAATACAAATATACAACCGAAAGGAATACACGGATACAAAGCTTCCGAATACCGCTTCACCTGTGAACCAGGATCCTGTAAATATATCTGCAAAAACTACTCGACTGTCCGTGTGGAAAATATGGGTACCCGAGTTTGCCAGTGAGACAAACTACCGGTCAGTCAAGGGACTGGTATGAGAAATCTTAACTTAACCTATATAATGATAATAATAAGGCTAATCATAGGACCACGCCGCTATCGCGGAACGGGTTTACTCCATTGGATTGCCACTGCATAAAATAAGGTAAATCGTTAAACAACGCAATGCTTTTAGAAAAATGAAACATTATAAGACTCAAGTCCCATCACATAATGCAACGCAATCCGGAGGATAGAATTTTACCTTATAATGGTCTAAAGATGCTTGATACGATAAAACAGATTTAATATTAGTATGTATATATATAGGTATATATATTCAAAAACATTTCAATCATAATGTATCAATCATAGACGGCATAGTACCCCATCCTACTATGTCTCCATACTAGTTCTACAATCTAAACCGCATGGTGTCGTATTGGAAATTGGTTTTCCATAATGAAATCGAGGCTAGGGATCATCCTCTCCGATTCGAGCAACTCTAGCAAATGCATCAGGATCCCCCGCAGTAAACCCTTGGATCTTCAGGGCCGGTCCACACCTGTCAAAAGTGGATTGGAAATTCCTGAACACACGCTTCCCGGTTCCTTTAAACCTCCATATGGCCGCTAACAACCTATAAATCCGAGGTACCTCAATCCATCATCCACATAAGTAAAATGCCAGCCAGTTTAAGCATTGACACTACTCCTAGCTAGAAAGAACCATGTGCACTCCTTGCAGTCCTAATCCCGTTTTTGACTCATAGCAGGGTGTGAGGCTCGGAAGTCATGCTATACACAAAGCTATGCCTAAAAAAGCTATTCTTTGATCATCAACCACAAGGCCCTTCTTTTCAACAAATTCCTTGATCCATGCATCTTGGCATGCCACATTGTCAATCCATACCATACCATTAATTCCTACCAATATATAACCTCTAAGCTCGTACGTCTTAGAGAACGGTGTCAACCACCAAACAGGTATGTATTTAGCAGAGATCAACGAATAAAATATAAAGGAATACAACGTCAGACATATGATCCATTTACAAGTCCGTTCTGGGTCTAAACGAAATCGGAGGCACCTTATTCCTTGCATATCCGAACAATCAACAAATACGTCCGGGCAACTACCACTACAGCCCCTTTCAAGGTAGCTACTCCAATCACGGGTGTCAGTAGTCCTCATTCACATCCAATATGTTGGTCTAAAATGTCACTTTTATTACATCCAATATGTAAGTATAAAATGTCACTTTTATTTCTATGTTTTTATTCACATCTATAATGTAGATAAAAATGTACTTTTCATATTAATTTTTTTTATTTACATCTAAAATGTAAATAAAAATACAATTTTCAATTTAAGTTTTTTATTCACGTCTAAAGGGTGAATAAAAATGTACTTTAGATTTCATATTTTCATTTATATCTAAAATATAAATAGAAAAATCCTTTTCAATTCACGTTTTTATTTATATGTAAATTATAAATAAAATGTCAACCTTTTTATAATCATGTTTTTATTTATATCTAAAATGTAAATAAAAAATGTACTTTATATCTTCATGTTTTTATTTGCACTTTACTTGGAAAAAAAAATGTACTTCTATTCTATGGTTTTTATTTGCGTCTACAAAGACAAAAAATGTACTTCTTTTTCTCAAGTTTTTATTTGCAACTAATTTGCAAATAAAATGGTACTCTTAAGTTTCGTGTCTTTTATTCACATCTAGCATGTGAATGAAATATTCTTTATAAATTCATGTCTCTCTAATATCATATAAAAGAATGTTTTATTATAAATAAAATGTCAACCTTTTAATAATCATGTTTTTATTTATATCTAAAATGTAAATTAAAAATGTACTTTATATCTTCAAATTTTTATTTGCAACTAACTTGCAAAAAAAAATGTATTTCTATTCTATGCGTCTACAAAGACAAAAAATGTACTTCTTTTTCTCAAGTTTTTATTTGCAACTAATTTGCAAATAAAATGGTACTCTTAAGTTTCGTGTCTTTTATTCACATCTGGCATGTGAATGAAATATTATTTATAAATTCATGTCTCTCTAATATCATATAAAAGAATGTTTTATGTTAACATTCCTAACCTTTCATATTATCATAAAAAGGATATTTTTAATCCAATCTTATCATTTCCTAAAAAAATTATAATATTAATCTTAACATAACATTTCTAATATATGTGATATTCTTATATTTCGTTTCAATCTTTATGACATATTTGTTCATAAATATGTTTTCATAACCAAATGCCATATTTGTTCATAAATATGTTTTCCTAACCAAATGCCATATTTGTTCATAAATATGTTTTCCTAATTAAATGCCATATTTGTTCGTAAATTTGTTTTCCTAACCAAATGCCATATAAAAGTATATTATATATATTCACATTTTTCTATGACTTCTAATAACATATAAATGGTCATTTATTGGTAATCAATTTTCTATGTTATCCTAATATCATATAACATAATATTTTATATGTAAAACATTTTGTATGAATTCAAATATCATATAAAATAGTGTTTTGTATGTAAACATTTCTTTTCTAGTTATTCACATTACAATAAAAATGTAATTTTTACTGTCATCTCTTTTCTAATGATTCATGTTACAATAAAAATGTAATTTTAATTCTAATGTCTCATTTTACGTAAAATGTAATTTCTATTCTAATGTCACATTTTACATAAAATATAATTTCTATTTCTAATATCTCATTTAAAAGTGGTTCCTTTGATCAATTGGCAATTCTAGTTTATTTTTGTTTTAGCCTTTCTAACTGACATAAAAATGATAACTTGGTTTTGTTGAAAGTTCGAATTCAACAAAAATGGTAAAAATGTATAATTCAACAAAAAGGTTCATTTTTGCTATAACAATTTATTCAAACAAAATGACCCACTTGTTCATGACAATTTTATAATAACACACTATTGATCTATATGTTTGCGATAATTTTACAATAACATAATATTACTCAACTCAACAGATCTAACAAATATGAGATTCACAATCAACAAATCAACCAATATGATAATTTGGTTATGTCTATTCTATTTCAACCTATATGATAATTTAATCTCAACACAATAATCAATAGAATTAATCAGATCATCATAACAGTGACAATCGTAATTATTATCAAATCACGAACAATCATATAAAGAATTTAACAACAGAGGAATAATAACACAATTATAATTAATTTATTTTAATTATTTAAAAGGAAATAGAGTTCTCACATTGGTTTTTATCTGAATTAATCAGATATGAATTTTATTGATTTTCCGACGTCCTCTGTTTCAGATCTGGTTTGTTCTACAGCGTGGATCTCTGAAATACGGTTCCAACACAACAAAAATCATCAAATTCTGATTCTGTATGTAGAAGTTACGTAGTTTTAAGCATTAAAACAACTTTACTAGTATTATTAATTTAATAAATATTATTATTAAACCTTAATCCCCCAAATTAGACCATCCTTTCTCCATCGTATTTGCCTGTAGCCGTGTACACATTGTTCGACCTCCATCTTCACCCACCGCCACCGCCAGAAGGCCGGAAACCTCCATCCACAGTCACCTTCCGAACCGCCTTCGCACCTCCTCCTTACGCCCTCGACCTTGACCATCTCGGTGGGGCCCAGCGGTCAGAATATGGGTGCGAACAGCGCCCCTTTGGGCCCTTGTTTCTCTCAATTTTGGACTTCAAGAACGATCACATCCGTACCCTTCCGAAGCTCTTGACTTGCTCTTTGATTTGCTTCATAAACTACTGAATTCTATTGAGTGGTTTTGAAGTTTTTTGCGTTTGAATTAAGGTGCTTTATGGCCGTTAGAAAAGCTCCTGGTGGCGGCTCCATATTTTGGGGTTTGAATAAATTAATCCATATATTTGTACTTTAATTAATTTATTAATTCACTAAAAGCCAGTTACTCATACTGACTCTATTTCATGCCCAATGACAGTCATTCCAAGGTAATAACCCCCATTCCGAACCCAATGGGCTATGTCCCGTAAGCCCAAACGTAAGTTTGTAGCCTTTTTTATTTAATTTAATATTTAAATCCATTATTATATAATTTAACCATACATTTAAATCCACCGGGCTACATACGACCTCTAAAAATTACAGAAAAATTATATTTGGCTTTGGTTTGACGATACGGTCCTAACAAAACTAATTTCGTCGAATTCTGAGACCGTTTGAAAAATGACCATTTTCAAGTCGATCGAAATTGATTGTAATTGACAAAACACGTTTTCCTTTGCCTTGCTCACATATTAATTCGAAAAATTCTAAAAATTGAAACCTAGCAATTATTTGACATTCCGGTTCCAAAAAAAGTGGTTTCATTGAAAATGGAGGTCGTTTGAAAAATGGTTATTTTTAAGGCTAATATATTATATTAAAATATATATAAATTCTACAGTGACTTTTCTGAATTTTGAATTGGTCATAACTTTCGATTCCTCTTATGAAATTTCAATTTTTTAGATTCGTTGGAAAGATATTTTTAAACAGATTTAAATATTTCTTGTTTTGCTCAATTCTGATTTAAAATGAATCATGTACATTCAGTTAAAGTTTAAAATCAATTTTTCGAACTACAGTGCTATTTCTTACTCCTTTTATAATTAAATTTAATCATTTTAACTTCGATTAAAATAAATTTTCCATTGTTGTTATTTAAAATAAATAAGTTTAAATATTAAAAAACCATTAAAATTGTTAAAATAAAATTTTTAAATTGGCCTCAAAATTCCGTGTTGTTACAGATTTGGAGTTCGAATCAATAAACAAGTAAATTAGAATAAAAAATTATAATATATATATAAATTCATTTCAATCAAATCGTAACTAAGTTTTGTTATGGTCAACCCTTTTAAAACGCAGCCGCTCCAACGATGAATGGCCAATTCATTCAATATTTCTCCTACAAATCTTTTCTAAATGGTTTCAAATTAAATCAAACTTATAAAACAAAAATCAATGAGGGAAGTGAGGGCTTTGAATTGGTACTGGGATGAACGTTTTTAATGAAGGGTAGCGGCGGATTTTGGGCTTGAACATGCCAGCTTTTCGCACGGATTGGTCGGATGGGGGTCGAGTTCGACTAGATGTCAGATGATAGGAGGCGAGGCGTCAGGCTTTCGTGAAGTGGCAGTCGATCAAGCTTCGGACTTCTAAGGAGGTGCGACTTGGTTGAAGGCGATAAGGCACTGGGTTCGGTTTTAGCAGAGAAAGGCGATGATATAAAAGGGTATAAAGGAGAAGTATTTAATTTATTTAATTATTAATTAATTTAAATGAGTAAGTAATGATATCTTGTTCATACAGAAATTGAATCGAACAATTTCGGATCCGTTGGAATCGCAAAAATGAGAGCTACAACATAGAACTACCTAGAATCAAAACAGAGCAAATCAGAATTAGAGGCAAATTTAAATTCAAACTGTATTGAAATCGTCAATTAAAGAATGACGGAGTGGAACCCAATGTGAGAACTCCTTCTCACTAAATTATATTTTATCATGTTATTATTCATGTATAAAAATATATAGAATTGCCAGTGTAGATTTTTGTTGGTTTTAATCATTATAAACTGTATACGATGCCTATTAGCTCACCTCCCTCGTCCACAGACCATGGATGATTTAATTGACTGTGTTGTGTGTTGATTGTGATGCTAAAATATTTTAAATTATTAAAAATAATTTAATATTATTTTGTGGTAGTTGAAATTAAATTATAAATATCTATTTATAATTTAAACAGTGAAAATTGGCTAATTAGAAAAATAAGTCAAATCGAATTAGAACTGGTTAAATTTATTAAGTAGTGATTATTTTGAATCGACTGTTGTTGTTTGGAAACCCCACCTGGGTCTGGGGATGATAATTTATTAACATCTCCACTGAATTTAATTATATGTCAATCGATTGATCGCCAGACTGTGATAAATGTCATTTAATTATTTAATGCTTATACAGTTGTTGTAACGATCTAGAATTTTTAACCAATTTGAAATTGGAGTTTTTATTACTTAATTTGAATTTGACATAAATATATATGGTCAAGTATATTTAATAATTTTGATAAGTTATATGATAGATTTTACTTGAATTATAAATGGGAATGATTATTAATGAGTTTAGATTTATCGATACTATTTGTCGTTTGATCGGATTTGTCAAATCATAACATGAATTAGTAGAATTAGAATTAAGCGTTGCCCTTAGTTTTCATAGCATTTTAAGGAAATTGCTACCAAAAGTTCACTTTCTCTCCTTAAGACAAGTGTAAGGACACTTGTATTTTTGCATGCCTTCTTCCATGCATACCTTCCACTTGCCCCCATAATTTTCATCACCTCCTTAGCTCTCCATTCCTATATAAGGAGGCATTTTCTCTATTTTCTTATCATTCCATTCCATTTCCTCCCTCCACCTTCTTCTTAAAGCTTATGGCCATGGTTTCTTTGGCATAGGTCTTCCTCATTTCCACCACCACCTTGCCAAAGTTTGTCGTCATCCTCCTCCTCCTCCTTCCCATATTAAGAGAGAGACTAATATATATATACATATATATAAATAAAGAGAGAGAGAGAGAGAGAGTGTGTGTGTGTGTGTGTATTGGTAAAGAAGACGTTCCGCCGAAATATTATCCGATGGTTCGCTCAGCTAGGATTGCCTACCAGAAAGCTGTTAGGTGAGAACTCCTTAACCACAATTTATATAGTAGTTAGACTAATTTAAATATAGTGATGAATTATTATAGGTTAATGATGGTTGATGTTTGTTATGATGGATGATGGATGGATAGTTTAGAACACACACACAATATTTAGCGTTAATATTATGACGTTTGTGCACAGTTATGATTTATTTAATTATGTTGATGATGGTTGCCATAGATGTTTATAATGGTTGTTGATGTTTGTTCACACACTGTGAGACAACAATTATGGTATCGCATTGGTGATCGGAAAATCTCCTTCGTAATTAGAAGCAATATCTTTATTGAAGGTTAATAATTGGGAAAGACCATATGTATGAATTCATATATATTGATAAATTTCTTTAAATGAATTAATAAATACTGGAACATTTTAGGATGATAGAGAGGACAGTGTCTCGGCTTGGGTTTGGAAATAAAGTTTCCTACTCTCTCTGGCTATCCCTAACTGATCTAACGAATGGGATGGTTAATTTAAAGTTATTTGAATTTAGAAATGAATTGGAATTTGATTTATTAAGTAAAAAATAAAAGTTGAATTTTGACCCTAAAATAACTTGGAAAGTCAATGTAAATTACTTTAAATGGTTTACATGAGTATATAATGGTTTTCTAAGGTATTTTGAAGTACTGAAGAATAATTTTTATTGCGGTCAAAATAGAGCTTGTCGCACAATGGTAATTTGCATATTTTAGTTACAAAATGTAAATGCTTATAACTTTTGCAATCTAAATCAGATTTCCAAGAAATGAAAAACGTTTGATTTATATAAACAAGAGCTTTAAAATGAGTGAAAGCAGATTTTAATTTCGAGTTATAATTTTCAAGTTATGTTTAAAACCCATTTTGGGAAAAGGTCGCTGTATAAGAAGTTATCGACCATAATCATAAACAGCCATTTTTAATGTTTATAAAATATGGATTTTTTTTGTAAAATGAGTATAAATTATGTTGAAGTGTTTTGAATTGTAAAGTTTAAGTTTTTGCTAAGATAAATGATATTTTGATCAAAATCGTTAAGACAACTGTTTGTAACCCTTTTGAAAACACTATTGTAATGCTTTCTTTGGAAACAATCTATTTTGAAGTTTTTAACATTCAAACTATTTTCCGAACTATAAGTAATCATTTCTAATTGATTGGTGGAATGTTTTCAAAGATTTAAAAGTATTGATGTAACGACCCGTATTTTTGGTCGATTAATTTTAAATATTATATATCGTTTTAAATATTGAGTTGATAATATAAATGAATTTTTATATTAAGTTATCAATTTAAAAATCAATTTCGATTTAGTATCGAATATATCGAGTAATCGTAATACGAAAACGGTAATAATTGAATTCAAATTTAAAAACTGAATCAAAAGAGTTCAAATAGTCAATATAAATCATATTTGAGTATAGAAGATAATAATAATAATAATTTATTATCAAAGAATAAATTGGTTTGAATTTAAATTATATTTATTTAATATGGTTATTTTACATATGTTCAAAATTAAATTGTATAATCTATTTTGTTGAATGTAGAATAGCGTTATAACATTGTAACGCTAGTCGATATGCAAAAATAAGGGTTCTTAATTTCAAGTAATAGACCCCGATGTTATTTTAGTGGATAAGCACGAGATCAAATTAATATCTATTTAAAGTAAAGTGAAAATCTCTTTAAATCAAATCGATATCCTTTTAAATAAAATAAAAACCGCTTTATTTCTAATCAAATTAATTTTTAGGTACTTAACATATAACCTACATTGTACCATTCCCAAACCCTATTCCTTTTTTCCCAAGTATCTTCATCTATAAATCGCGATACATCCTCCTATTTTAGTTCTTCAGTGGAAAATCAAGGCTTCTGTTGAGAAAACTAAATGGCCGCTTCAGTAATCGTTTCAATATCACAATCAAACCATGCTCCTTATTTTTGCTACTGCGCTTATCCTCCTCTTTTCAAGACTGCTTTCCCTTTCTCCCATTTTAATTCATTTGTAAAACTCGAAACCAAAATCAATAAAAAAGGGAAAATAGGAAATTGTGAGTAGCAGGTCTTCTGAAACTCGACATCATTCTAAGCACGCCTGCGATTTGGGAAATGAGGTTGTCGTAGCGTTTGTTGTTCGGAGGAGAGACTAGAGTTCGATCGAACTCAATCTATTTGCAATTTTAGAATTTGTGCAATGTTTTGGGTTGAACTGCGGATAGGAGATTGATAGATGAATATTGAGGGAGATCGATAGTGTGAAGTTGTTGGAGTCGGTCTTTGATTGCGAGGCCGTTGATTATGCGATGCGATGCTGGCAAGGTTGTCACTGAGAGTGGAGTTGAGGTTGACGCTGACCTTGGGGAGGTGTCCAGATTGCGAATGTCAACAGGGTTGCGAGCTTGTTTTGAGTGGATCCATGGCAGGGGTCAGGTGAAGAGAATTTTATCGTAATTGAAAGGGGTGGTGCTCTCTAGGTGGATGTTCAAGCATGACCAGAAGTAGGCCAGTAAATGGGAGTTATTTGTATGGGCATGGAGACAGTGGTCTGCTACAAAATTTTAGAAGAGGGAAAGCCATTGCTGATTTGGGTTTCCAGTGAAAATAGTGCATGTCTGAAGTGTTAATGTTGGGTCGAAGATGGTCGGTAAGGGATTGAATATAGTTTAAAGTGATGGTTGATGTTGGGTAGTGGAAGAGCGTGACGCTGTCAGTCTTTGTTTCAGCAAAGGGAAAAAGACCGTAAGGTATTTATTTTTGAATAATTTAAATTTGATAGAATAAATTATTTAATTATTTTAGTAGTCAAAAATAGATAATAATCGATAAATAAAATTTAATAATCATAAGATGTTGGATAGATTTGAAAAAAACGATCCGTAGCTAGGACGATACGGAATTCAACTGGATATACTGAAATTAGAAATCAAGGTGAGTAATTCTCACTCAAAAGTTATTTAATTTATTTTTATCGTTAAAAATAAATGGTTGATGGTTTGAATGCATGCATTGATTATTGAATCATTGTGGTTATTATATATAATATATATTAGTTATTTAGGCTTGGTGATTGTCGCTATTATTATATATGTATTGGATTTCCTGCAATACTATTAGCGGATGCCCGTTGTATCATTAGCGGATGACCTTACACTCCACGTATATAAGTGGATCCCCCTTTTTATACCGCGATATCCTTCCTCGAAGCAGGATTGGTATTATTTTTGTTGACTAACATCTGTGGATGTAGGTAAAACAAGTTGGAGGGATACAACTGGATTCATCAAATTTGTTTATTTTTGTTTACATACTTACATGTGTGTGATGTGTTGAAATGGATTGATGGTTTGTGTATTGGGATATTTGAATATCACTGGCCCTAGATATTTATAATATCATAAGAAGTGATTTTTAGATTCGAAAAGGAAATTTTATTTTATTGAAATAAAATTTGAATTTCGAATAAGCTAAGAAAATAATAACTTGTTTTAATAATTGAACAAGTATGGAATGTATAAATGATTTGTTTGTAAATGTAAGAAAACTATCGTTTGGTAATATTTAATTTTAAATTCAAGTATGAATTTAAAAAGGAAAATTTAATTTTGAAATAGAAATGGGATTACAAATTGGTTTGGAAATATTTACTTGTTTAAAAATAAAAAAATAATTGAATTTATAAACTATGTTTATAAATGAAAAAGGAAATTATTATTTGATAAATTTTGAAACGTAAATGCAAGCATGATTTTAAAAGAAAGTTTATCCGCCTAAAGTAGAAATGAAATTTCAAACGGAGTTTGAAATAGAACTTGTTTTAATATTTAAAACAAGAAGTATAGTCTATAAACAACGTTTATAGATGAATGTGAAAATCATCATTTGGTACTTCATAAATTCTAAATTCAAGTATGATTTGTTTTCCGAAGTTGAAATTAGATTTCCAGTGTAATTTGGAATCGAAACGTGGTTTAATATATAGAACAAGAAGTGAAATTTATAAACGATATTTACAAATAAAGGAAAATAACTATTTTTGTATAATTTGAATTTTTAATTCAAATGTGAATTGAATAAGCGAATTTGGAATCGTTCGAGAAAGAAACGATGAAATTTATTCTGATGTTCGGAATAAATTGGATTGAAATAAATCTATACAGATTGATGATTGGAATTCAAGGGAGTCGAGTTTATAGAAAATGAAGTATTATTTCCCAAAGGTATTGGAACTTATTAAATAGGGATTTAGAATTTTAGTATGAAAATAGATTCAATACTTATATATATAAGTTATAAAATATTCAAATAAGGAAATCAAGTTTTAAATGGAAGTTGTTAAATATAAAATAAGAAAGTGATTTATAAACCATGTGTATAAAGGAAATGAAGTAATTTTCTTTGGGTGGATTGGAAATAGATTTTTCCAAATATAAGAAATGGCATTTAAAAATCATATTTTTAAATGAGATGAAAGAGGGTATTATTATGATAAGTATTCGAGTTTTGGAATTATAAACTCTTATCCGTCTCGAGATAAGAACGTTGTCGGTCAAGGTATGAGAGGTAAATAAAATACCCTAACTTGAACGACTTCACTATTATCAAGGGATGGTGTTAGTTTGTAATTGTAAAGGATGTTGAATAAATTGATTTTTCCATAACAGGAATTTATAATTGAAATTCAAGTATATCGAATTCTATAAATACGTTAAGGAATGGGATTGAATATTGGAGTTGAGTTTTGATTAATGTCATAACTAAGTTATGAATATAGCATAAGAAATCCATTAGTTGAATAATCTGAAATGTGAAGTTAGATTTGGGGATAACGGGGTTAATTTGTTTTTAATTTATTGGAAATGTAGTCGATTTATTTTATAAACGAAGAATTTAAATGTTTATATTTACTTTATTTAAAAATGAACTCACCGCAGTGCGGTAGTTCGTAAATTAGCGATTCGAACTTCAATTGGGTATATAGAACTCAATATAAGTCGGAATTTGATGAAACAAGAAACGCCTAGACCTATCGAATGATAGTTTTCTAATGGAATAGAAAAATCCAGATTTCGTCATATAGATTTTGAGTTATGGAAAAATAATTTTTTTAGAAAAACAACACCATAATCGTTTTAAACCATAACGGTTTATTTAACTGAATAAAAGGATTTTGAGTGGATAAAAATCCGAATTTCCATTAGAAAAATCCAGACTTGAGCTATAAATTAAATATGAACTCAAGTGAAGTAAATCGACTGATTTTTGGAACAAAAATCAGGATTTTAATTATCGAATAAGGTTAACTAAATTTCCAAGAATTTTTTTTATAAATTTTGAGTTGAACATAACTATGTGTAAGTGAAATGAAATTTGGGAATTCAAATATAAAACTTGGAATAGAATTTAAAAGCGAGCAAATTGAGTTTGAATTGTGTGTAAGTGAATACATGTATATTCGAACGTGATTTATTCAGATTAAAAGCAGGTTAAGAAAAGAAGCTAATTAGAAAACTAGTTGGCTAATGGAAAACAATTAAAAGTAAAAATGATTCGATTAGTTGAGATGATATTGGGAATGGGCGTATATGTGTCAAACAGGTATGGGATGGAGAATATGAAGAGAGTATGAAGAATATATTTAAGTGCCCGACAAAAAGGTACATGTTTCAATTTCATATGAGGTTTTATGCACTGAATCGCAAGCCGCTTGGCTTTTTGATTTTCTTTTTGAATGGAAAGGGCTTAGAGAGGCGAGTTGAGGTTTGAACTATTTGTCGCTACAAAGGAGGTTATGGCTTATTTTTCCCGAAATTTAAGGAGTTAGAATATTTTTAAGAAATTTTGATAATAGAAATCGATATAACAATATATATAGAATTCACTAAGAAAATGAATTTAATATAAAAGATTATAATTGGCCAGTTATTGCGAAATTGTTTTGATGGTTGCTTATTTTTCCTTTGATAGTTAAATCACCGACTATCAAAGATTTTTTACCATCGTTGTCAATACGGAGAGACCGTTTGGATTTATTATCCGAAAACCACTCCGTATAGGCATAGGCGTTGCGAATTAGATTTTGCGCATAAGACGGAGTGGAACTCAAGGGCTATTATGTTTGTCCAGTCTCAGGACAACTTGTATGGACGAATGTCTGACAGAGTATTCCTAACGGTCACATAAGACGATCTTTTCAAGGTATTACGTCTGGTCGTGGAGAAATTCGTTTCTCTTAACTTTTATACCCGTAATATCTTTGATAAGATTAACTAGTGATTTGACAGGTTTGGCGATGTGGCGTTCAAAGTGTATGGTGGCCAGATGTTCAAAAAAATAGACATAGCCTCAAGCCTCACAACCGGGAAATGACAAAAAATCGGGCAGGAAGCATGGCTATGTGGGTCGCTCTCATTAGGGTGTATAATGGCCTATCTAGAAAAATTCCTTTTACTTCTTTAATCTATTTCGATGCTATCGGTTTTCGGGAAACGGTGGTTTGAGCCCAACCGTTGGTGATATACATTCGTTACACTAAAGCGAAATGAGTGGTCGGTCATGTGTGGGTCGGGTTGCATGGCGTTCTTGTTGAACCCAATGTATTCCCCTCTAGAGATACACTAACGGCAGGTGGTCCCATACCTTGTCATTGTTGGAATCCAATCTCCAATAAGCGCCCTACGGTTTTTGATTTTATACTATATATGTATAACGTGAGATGCAAACGTTCTACTATTATTTATTTATTTGATTAGACATTATTATAATATCACTAGAATTTGATATCAAAAATGGTTTGGGTTATAGTAAGGTAAAAAACCATCCGTGTTTATGTGTGGATTGGTCTTACTATTATCCTTTTCTTTCAAAAGATTTTTGAAGCTAAACCATGTGGTTGGAGTTTACTCATACCAGTCCCATGACTGACCCAGAGTTTATTTTGTTTGTTTTTCCTAAACTCTTGGGTGCCCAAATTTGTACGGGCAGTCAGGTGTTTCAGGATTTACAGATACACTTGGAGGAGCTTGAAGTAGGAGGCTTCAACGTCAGTTATTTAGAGTAATTTCCGCTGTATCAAATGTTATGTTGTACTCTGATATGGTATGTATATATGATACAAAACAGATTTTTATTTCAAAGGTTATGTTATATAATATATTTTATTCGTTCCGCTGTGAGATTCTATGTTGTGGTTTCTGTTCTTCTATATTTTCTTCTTTTACCCATAATGACTCGTATTCCTGTATTATTTGGGTTGGACGTGTGTTGTTTTAGTCAACTCAGATAGTGCGGATTTTCGGGCCATTACAATTGATTTTGTTTTATATGGAAATTAAATTAATTCATTTGATACTGAAACGGGGTTTTCAATTTTATATAACTGGATATGTTGGAGAGAAATCTTGGGAAGTTTGATATTAATCCGGTAGAGGATGACTCTTACTATTTGAGGAATTTAAAAGGTAGTTCATTGTTATCCCGCTTATATGTGAGTTGGATACAGAGATTATTATTAAGTATAAGTGAATGATATTTCTATCAAGATCTATTGTCAAAGAGTTGGATAAATCTTTTAATTAATATATGGGTTTCCCAATTTGATTGGGATAAGATGGGTAGAAATAATCGGATATTTGATATGAAATTCTTTGGTGTAAATGTATACTATTTGAGGAATTTGGAAGATATTATTATTATATCATCATTCCACTTATCGTATTCGTTGATTGTGAGAATTGATATCGAATATAAGTAGACACAATTTCTGTGTAACTTATGTTCAATATCGATTGATTTGGGTTTTGTTGTGAATCATATCTTCAATAATATCATTCTTGAAACCCAATGAGATTGAGTTATGGAACTTCATATCGTAATTTGGGGATTTAATCAAATTTTGATTTGAAGAAATTTAAAATAAGGAATTGGGAAGGAAGTATAATCTTCTAGTTAAAATTACAGAATTGAATGTTCGGAAACCAATTTAATTGGAAACTAGGGTTGAAATGTGGGGTAAGAGTTTTCAAAGGAAACTGATTTTTTGATAACGAATTATCAAATGGGAAATTAATTAAGGTTTTGAGGCTGAATTATATTTGATTTAAGTGATGTTTTTAAAAGAGAAAGGTTAAATATGGATTTTGTTTATAATTTATTTGAGAATGGATTTAAAGAAGTTTAATTTGATAAAATCCAAGATGGAAGGAGATTTGGTTGAAAGCCTGTGTGTTCCGTAATTGTATTTTTTTAAAATTGCTCTTATCATTTGGAAAGACCGGTATCAGATGTATATCTGGAAACCATTCAATTAATAATACGATGTTGTGAGCAATTGAAGACATTGGAGACGGCATTGAAGAACGGGGTTCTTCATGTCCTAAGGGTGACTTGCTGAATGTCTCGAATGGCTGGCTCCCATTCGAAGATGAATTTTATATATTATTAGTGAAGTGGCAAGAAGCCCGAACGTATGTGAAGGAATTCTAAATTGTTGTTTCGTTTAGACCTAGAACGAACATGTATGGATTGTGTGTCTGACATTTTAATTGATTGTGTAACACTGATCTTTATTAATATACATGTATATATATATATATATATCTGTCTTGTGGCGGAGAATTTATTCTCTTGCTTAACACCCTTCTCTAAGACGTATGTTCTTAGAGGTTATATATTGATGGAAATCAGTTATATGTAATGAATTGACTATGTGGCATACTTAAGTTATGTGATGAGCTATGGATGATCAAAGCATGACTTATTTAAGCATAGCTTTGAGTATATCGTGACCTTGATGAACCTAACACACCAGATTGATGGTAAACAGGTGGTCATATTTTTATATTCGTTTCATATGTTCGGTGCAACAGGATGTGATGATGAAAGGGTACTACGAAGTCCCCATTTTGGTACGTTATTTGCTGGGTACTCCGTTTCATGTATAGTGGGCTAGTATAACGGAGTCCGAGTCTGGACGTTATCCACGAGTATTGGGATGATGCGCGCAAGAAAGTTTGCGAGCCTACGAATGATCTTTCGTAGTAGGACCGTCATGTTGGAAAACCAATCTCCACTACGAGCCCACACGGTTTTGATTGTATAACCTGCTGGTTATCGACATGATTACGTCAGTATAATGGGATGGGACATTATGCTGGCTAAGATTAATACATTTATTTGCAAAAAGGTTTTTCAAACTATATATAGTAGTATAAGATTATTTTCACGTATGAAAGCATTTTTGGATATCATAAGGCAAAACTTGCCCATCTGGTGTGCGCTTGCATTATGTGATGTGGGACGAGCTGATGATAGCTTCATTTTTCAACAAGTCATTGCAGATTTCTATGCACTGGTATTCACATGGAGCAAACCCATTCCGCATTAGCGGCGTTGTCCAGTGAATTACCTAACTTTAAAATAAACCCTAAAAATAACCGTTCTGAGTTCTCACACCAGTCCCATGACTGACTTGGAGTTTATTGTTTCCACACCTAAACTCTGGGTGCCCATAATTTTTTCAAGGACAGCCAAGTAATTTGGTTCGCAGATTTAGTCTTGGAGTTGGTTGGAGCAGGATTCTGGTTTTAGCTGGAGCTAATATGTCTTGGAGCATTCACATTCTTCCACTGAGTTTAGTATCTTTTCCGCTCTTTAATCGATGTACTTTGATGTACCTCTTGTAAATATGATGTAATATTATTTTAATGACAATGGAAAAGTTCTTTTTATATTGTGCAAAAGTGTAAGTGCCCAAACAATTCATCTTTATGAACGGTTTAAGTTGGTTTAATTACCAGCAAAATCGAGCAAAATGCTGGGTCGTTACAATTTGGTATCAGAGCTTTGGTTTATACAAAGCAATGGGTTACGACACATTTGAACAAAAGGAAAGACTCATCAAAGTTATATATCTCATTAGAGATAGAGTTTGTATAGAACTAAAACGAGATTTTGGAGTATTATATTTGAGAAAGCATATTTGAAAATATGAAATGAATTTTGAAAAGTTATATTTTAAGAAAGAAACATATTTTGAAAATATATGGTTAATTATAACCTGATACTTAATCAAATGATTAAGGTTAATTTTACATTTTGTGTTTATAATTACACATAAATTACTTCTTATGGCATGGTAATTACGCCCCTTCCACTGATCAGGAAAAGGATACGAGTACAAATGCCTTTTGGATTTAATTTCACTATTGGGTACATTTCGAAATATCAATAAATTTTGGTGAAATTTGTGAAGGTAACTAATCAATATGGTTAGAAATTGAAAATTAGAATTTGAGTATTGTATTCGACATTGAGGTTGGACTATCGAGAATAAGAAGATTTTGGATATACGCCTAGCTAACGTATATCAAAGTCTTAAGTATACTAGATAGATACAGAATCACACTCTAGTCCCTGGAAGATGATTCTCTTGATGACTACAGTATCATCAGTATGTATTTTCAAGTTTCAAAAGTGGGATAACTATATGATTAGATTAAAACATCAATATATAGTTAAACCCATTTAGATAAGTGTTTGAAATTGTTTGGTAAATTGATGTGAACTTACATAGAAACTAGGGCATATAGTCCAGGATTGTCAGTTAAAAAAGGAACCGCAGTCATAAGTGAAGAAAAAGGAACGCACGAATTATTTAATCAAAGCAAGCTCTTTGACCTCTAGGGAATTATCTCTGAAAAGTTGGATGCATGAATAAATGTGTGTATAAGATGTTAATTATATTTATAAAAAAAATTCTTTTATAAATCTTTTTAATATATTCTATTATATATCCAAATAGATCCTATTCTAATGAAAAAGTTATTGAATTTAATTAAAGCTATACATAGGAAGATTGGAATTATCGATGATTTTGGACAAGTCGATAAGTTCTAAAGTATATCGTGGCAACAAAAGGAACTATTTAAGTGAGCATGAATATCTTGTGAATTAAGTTTCACAATTTGATTAAATGACATTTGGCAAGTGGGAATAGTAAGAAAAATTACCAAAACTGAAACATTTAGACAAGCTGAGTTCGGATATTATCAAGTTTTTCATGTAAAGAATAATAGTAAATTTTGAAAATTGAAAAGGAATAAGTTTCATAACCTTTGTATTTGCGAGATAAGTTCAAAGAGAATAAATTTATAACTCTGAATTTTTTTGAAAGAAGTAAATGGTTGAGTATAATTAATTGGCACAATAAACAACGAATCGATTATAATGGGTAACCGGAGGTTATCGTTGGAGGACATGTAGATTTGGTTGTCCATAATATGTGTGTTGGAATATTCTACCCGGTATATCCATTATGAGAACATGGAGCTTTGGTATAAAGAATATTAATCTTGTATTTGTAAATTTACAAGATGTTGAATGAGTACTTACGATTCCCTTTCCTTTTCAAGGATGAAAAGTTTTATTGGGGGTGGGGGATGTAACGATCCAAAATATTTAACCATCTTGAAATTGGAGTTTTTATTACTTAATTTGAATTTAAATTTGAATTTGACATAAATATATATGGTTAAGAATATTTAATAATTTTGATAAGTTATATTATAGATTTTACTTGAATTATAAATGAGAATGATTATTAATTAGTTTAGATTTATTGATACTATTTGTCGTTCGATCGGATTTGTCAAACCATAACATGAATTAGTAGCGTTAGAATTAAGTGTTGCCCTTAGTTTTCATAGCATTTAAGGGAAAATGCTACCAAAAGTTCACTTTCTCTCCTTAAGACAAATGTAAGGACATTTGTATTTTTGCATGCCTCCTTCCATGCATACCTTCAACTTGCACCCCTTAAGTGTCATCAGCTCCTTAACTCCCCATTCCTATATAAGGATGCCTTCTCTCCATTTTCTTAACATTCCATACCATTTCCTCCTTTCCACCTTCTTTTTAAAGCTTATGGCCATGGTTTCCATGGCAAAAGTTTTCCCCTCTTTTCCACCACCACCTTGCCAAGGTTCGCCGTCATCCTCCTCCTCCCCTTATAAAGAGAGAGATTAATATAGTGTGTGTACTTGTGAAGAAGACGTTGCGCCAAAATACTATCCATTGGTTTGCTCAGCTAGGATCGCCTACCGGAGCTGTTAGGTGAGAACTCTTTAACCACAGTTTATATAGTAGTTAGACTAATTTAAATATAATGTGAATTATTAGAGGTTAATGATGGTTGATGTTTGTTATGATGGACGATGGATGCGTAGTTTAGAACACACACCTTATTAAGCGTTAGTATTATAACGCTTGAGCACAGTTATGATTTATTTAATTATGTTGTTGATGATTGCCATAGATGTTTATAATGGTTGTTAATGTTTGTTTGCACACACTATGACACAACAATTATGGTTTCACATTGGTGATCGACAAATCTCCTTTTGTAATTAGAAGCAATATCATTATTGAAGGTTAATAATTGGGAAAGACCATATGTATGAATTCATATATATTGATAAAATTCTTTAAATGAATAAATAAATGTTTCGGAACATTCTAGGATGACACATAGGATAGTGTCTAGGCTTGGATTTAGAAATAAACTTTCCTACTCCCCTTGGCTATCCCTAATTAATCCGACGAATGGGATGGTTAATTTAAAGTTATTTGAATTTAGAAATGAATTGGAATTTGATTTATTAAGTAAAAAATAAAAGTTGAATTTTGAACCTAAAATAATTTGGGAAGTCAATGTAAATTACTGTGACGGCCCGCCCCGCACCAACCGACATTTACTCCCAAAAGTGCGCTGTACACATGTCCAGCTAGCACGGAACGGATCGTCATAAGAAAAGGGAAGAAAGAAATGAACTAACAAGGAACCTTTAGAATGTCTCACAGCGCATGGAACAAAATATAATAACAACATACTTGACATAAAACAGGCGTGACAGTGCATAAGCTGAAAACAAACTAACATAGCAGTAGAAAATCCAAGTACAGCTTATGATCCAAAGCTAACATTATTACAACTTCTCAAACTGTCTCAAAAACAAAATCAAGATAAAGGAAGGTGCACTACTAATGCCCAAGTAGCGACCACCAATGACACAGGGAGAATATCTATATATCATACGTGTATGCCTCTTGCTCGCCTCCGAATCAGCTACTTGCGCGTCACCAGCTAACCTGTCTCTAGTATGCTCGTGTGAGCACCCAGAGTAATAAGAGGAGACATAAAACTCTGGGTCAGACATAAAGCCTGGTATGAGCGATAAGCATCTAAACAGAACAATAACAGGTAGACTAAAACATACCTGAACCTGGACCTGCAACCAAAGAGTTAGCAGTACATACTGTACAACACTCTAAGGTGCCATTTCAAATGGTGTAAAGATAACGGGTGTGGCGGTGTGCATGTCATAGTGATGGCAAACAATCAAACATAGCAACCATCCTCCCATCTCTTACTCAGTGCGTAAAGCATACGATATTCACCACTTCGATCACCCAACATACCTTGCTATGATCACTTTGCCCCATGAAGTCATAAATGGCTTCACTGCACTGATACATAGCCATTAATCCTTTGCTATGTCCACTTTGCCCCATGGAGTCGCAATGACCCCACTACACTGGCTCATAGCCTCACTAATCCTTTACTATGTCCACTCTACCCCATGGAGTCACAATGACCCCACTGCACTGGCTCATAGTCTTACTACGCATCACTTTGCCTCTCGAGTCATAATGACTCTGCTACACTGATAACGTAGTCTTGCTACCATCACCTTGCCCCTCGAGTCATAATGACTCTACTGCACTGATAAGTAGCCCATCATCCATTTTCAGTGGTGAATCGAAGTTATGAACGTCGACAACTCCTTAGCGCACGTCCCGCAGCAAAGCCCAACCATGAAGTGAACTCATTGGTTCCCAACTGGATCCTGAGCTCTAACTTCCATTTGGACTACCTTTGCATCTCGGGTTATTGGTCATCACCGAATCGGTTCGGATCTCCGCCTAGTCATCAGTTCGGTTCGGATCGGAGTGCTCCTTCTTCGCTGGATCGGATCGGGCCATCATCACCTCAGCGGATCGGGTCGAGTCTCCACGTCCAGTCGCCATCATCGGTTCGGGTCGGAGTCCTCCAATTTGCCACGGTTCAGATCGGCTCCTTCTAATCAACCCGGGTCGGGTCGTAGTCTCCAAGCCTCGTCGAAGTACATCGGTTCGGGTCGGGGTACCATGGCGGATCGGGTCGGAGAACACCAGGCGGGTCGGATCGGATGATGCGTTCCACGAGAAGTACAAGTGAATCGAAGTGTGGAGTGTGAGAGCGGATCGGGTCCTCCTTCCGATCCGATCCGGTTCGGATGTCTTCCTGCACTTTTTCCAGCAAGCAGTTTACGCCTCTTGATGGCGTTTTCAACGATTCCAACTATTCTAATCAATCACAAAGCATACCATATAGTCCTAGCAACATGTGTAATCAACCACAAACATCAAAAGAATAATATGATATGTTAAAGTGGATCAAACATAGCCAAAACCCCATATTTTCCCTTAAGCATGTTTAGGTGAAACTAATGATATGATTAGCAAAACTTAATCAAATTAACCCAAATTCATATCAGAGGTCTAAAACATTATTTCGAATTTTATAAATATTTTTCTGGAATTTTATCATGTTTAAATTCGCTAATTAACACTAATTACCCTTAATTAGCCATAATTAGCGAGGAACTATGCAAATCACTCACCTTAGCCACAAATAAACTTTAGATCTGAAATAGATCTCTATTATGGTGTGAATCCCAATGCTAAACAACAGCTCTAATGTAGATTTGGTGAAGATCTCCCTTGATTTGGTGTTGCTAAGCTTAATCCTTGATTAGAAGAAGATTTGGAGGTGATTTAGAGGTTGGAGGCCATTTTTAGGGTTTCTAAGAGGTATGTAACACCCCACGTCCGTTAGTGTCACTCACAAAGGGAATGCACTAAGTTCTGTGGAGCATTTTGGGTAAAAGATGCAGATAAATTACAAGACAGACAAATTATTAAACAGTGGAAAATAGAACTTTGCTTTATTGATAATTTAGTATGTACAAGATTCTTTTACAATATCAGAGTATCATCTGTCTTTATAAAATAAAGAAGCATGAAAATACATTTATATATTCCCCAATGTAGCAAGAGCCAGCCATAGCATCTGGAAGAGAATCCACAGACAACTTCGTCAAATCTTCAAGCTGGGAAAGAGTAACGGTCCAGTCTAATCCTGAGTTATACTATTCCCTCCTCAACTACCTGGGGGGGGGGGGGAAACGGAAGAAAAGAAGACGAAAGAAAAACAGAGTCAGACATAAAGCCTGAGTAAGTTCAGTAACTTCTAGCATGTGAACATGGAAAAACAAAACGACATGAATTAACTGAATACAAGATTACACCATGACGATAAGGTCAACAAGATTAGACAAGGTAGTCACAAGATATGCTAAGATGGCTAGATACGCTCTAAAACTTTCGCAGCTTTGCTATTTCCTTGTTATACTGGTTTCTATATCTCTGCACCACCTAACTAGTGTTCAACTAGTAACGATAACGTGATCCCAACCCCTGTAGTTTCCATTGTCTTCAGGAATACATTTATTATTTATTACCTAGATCTAGTCTAGGGTTTTCTATCAAGTGCTTCTTAGATTTAACTATAGTTTTACGCTATCTGCTGAACGCTTTTCGAGTTCAGGGTTTATGCCACCTAGTCCAACTAGGGATTACGCTACCTGTCGAACAATGCCCCCAAGTCTAGGACACACTACCTAGAGTGGTATATGCTCCTAGGCTTCCCCACGCATGTATCGCGAATCGTTATCGCTTGTCTAGATGCACATGTCCTGTAATGTGCGATCCGAGTCCTATGACAGGGCAAATCAAGGAATACAGAACTCGGTCGGGAGCTTTCGGATATCTGCCGATGCAGATGCTAAGGTCTGTTTTTATTCCAGTGGCTATGGTCCCACTTGACCCCTCCCTCAACTAATGAAAGGCACACCTTGTAAAATGAGAACTATACGCCGGCCGCCGGTGCCCCACTATCCTATGGCCATCCGCAACCATAACTAGATAGCAAGTATATGGTCTTTTGGAGTTCTCCGCCTTTCCGCTTCACGTATCTCGACTGACTTAAGATGGATGGTAGATGACGAGTTGCTATCACGGGGCTACCGTCTTCTCGCCGAATCACGCTGGTCCATCCTAGTCTTTAGGTTGCCACATATATATATTGCAACCAAGGCATACCCTCGGTTCTTCTAACGCAAACCTTAACCTCTGTGAGCCCAGGATGATCATCTGCAGCCTCACAGAGGGATACCAAGAGTACCCTCACGTCCCCTCGAAGCCTCGGGCTTCGTAACCCAATTCGTTGAAGCCTTCTTAAAACCATATGGATGTCCGCTCCTTCGTGTTATACTAAGAATCACTACTTAGTTCTACTAACTAAGGTTTACCACTTAGTTTCCAAATTCCTTGTTTTCTTAACTAAGTTTTACTACTTAGTCCCTTTTTCAACTAAGGTTTACTATTTAGTTTTCTTTCTCGCCAGGTTGGGTTGGTTAAGTGTCTTTAGTCGATTGAAGCTATCTTAACCCTCTTCCCTTATCCTATTACACTGGTTAAGTGTTATCCCTTTATGCTTTTTACTTAACCCTATTCATTTATCATATTCTGATGGTTAAGCATTCAAGTTTACTTAACCCTATGGTCTAGTCCAGCTAACATATTAATTTGGCTAAGTGTATTACTTAACCCCAACCTCTAGTCTAATTAACATGTTAAATTGGCTAAGTGTATTAACTTTACTTAACCCCACCTTCTAGTCTAGTCAACATGTTAATTTGGCTAAGTATTCCCATGGACTTAACCCTCCCATTCTAGCTTTAACTGTGCTAAGTTGGTTAAGTGTTCCTTAACCTTCCCATTCTAGCTTTAATTAATAAATTAAAGCCGCAACCTCTCACATTAGACAGATATTGCTGCGGTTACTGGATGTGCCGGTCGGTTCCGGGCAGGTTTACACCGCAACTCAGTCTAACCTCGGGTTAGGCATATTCATGTTTTCTAAGTTCAAAGGGTTTTTGATTAATTTTCAAATCTGGTTTTGAAAACAACCATCCCGTCCTTCGGATCAGTTAGGGATAGCCAGGGAGGGCAGGAAACTTGTATTTTCCAAACCCAAGCCTAGACACTATCCTCTCTGTCACCCTAGAACCTTCTGGTCTATGTGTTATAAAAAGGGGTGTTATCAAAATACTTTTCTTTTGTTTATAAATTGTTAACAATTTATTTCAAAAGCCCATTTCCCCTTTTTAGACAAATTTGGCCTATATTTATTTGTCAAGCCTACTAGTATACTTATATTCTAGGCCCAAGTCCTAACCCAACATGCAGTTTAGGCCATTTCCTATTTCATTGCCGAAACTAGATTAAATATCATAGTTTATAATTTATGGCCAAAATTTAACCAAGTTACATATTTTGTGGTAAATGAACAATTTAACATTTATGACGAATTCTATAAGTAAATTACTCCTAATTTACTGATTTCATTACTACTCTTTTAATGTACATTGTCACATTTATTATTATGGCCCATTCTCTCTTATTTATCATATTTATACTTTTTGGTATGTAAATTATACCAAGTTTAGTGTCGCTAACCATAATTTATTCTAAACATGACAATTGCTCACAATTATGAATAAATTCAAAATTGTGCTAATATACTTATTCCAAATCAACCTTAATTAACCCAATCTTGGTTTAACATCCTAATTCACAATTTATGGCAAAACTAGAATTATTTTTCTAGTTTACATTTTATGCCTAAAATTTAGCTTACTTACTAACGCTAAATTTAATATGTCAAAATCACATATTCCCTAATCCATGTCAAATTTCCTCGTTTTCATTTTAATATGCATGTCATAATACATATTCCAAATTATGCCAATTTCCAAGTTTACAACTACGTTCATATTCATTTCCATGTTTTTCCCCAAATCGCATTCCCACCGTTCGAATAATCGTGATTCAACCTAGATTATAAATAAATCTAGATTCGTAGATAAAAAAGGGAATGAATCAAAATGACAAGAAGGAATAATTGGCATAAAAAGGTTTGATAACAATGTAGGTTCAAGAATATGGGTAGACCTAACTAAATAGGTAAATTCCCACTGTCTTAAAACCAAAGAATGGGCAAAATAGGTTCAAGAACGTGGGTAGACCTAACTTAATAGGTAAATTCCCACTGTCTTAAAACCAAAGAAAAACCAAGGAACAGGTAGAATAAATAATTGGGTTTAGACCCAACTTCTCAATCACAAAACTAAAGCAATATTTTCCTAATCATAAATCATGGATGTCAAAATCACAGTTGTCCTCATTATGTCATAAGTAATAGTTTATGTCCAAATCAAAGGTATAGGCCTAGTCAAGGAAATAATCCTTGTAGTCACAGTCACAGTCAAAGGAAATGTCCATAGTCATATGCGATGTTCATAGTCCAAAAGGGAAAATAATCCCCATAGTCATAAGTCATTGTCATAGGCAATGTTTATATGTCCCAAAATCAAAGGCTTATGTCATAGTCCAAAGGCATATGCTTTCAAAGGCCACAGTTCTATAGTCATAGTCACGGTTACAGTCTTATTTGTCCTCGAATCGTAACAGTTCTTAATTCAGTCCAAGAGTATAAACACAGATTCAAAGAGAGAGAGAGAGAGATTTGGCATATTCCTTTATTCCTTCAATTTCATGTCACGAATAAAACAAAATATTCAGATCTAGAAATAACCAACTTACAGAAAATAGATCTAGAAAAGAAGGAAAGCATGGCTATGATTTGTGCGTCGTTGCTTGAAACTTGTTTGAGCTAGCCTTTGAATTCTTCACTTGAAACTTTGATTTGAATCCCTCCTTAAAAGTCTTTTAGCAGCATCTCCTCGTCTTGAATCATATTTTATTTTATTTATTTAAGAAAATTTAGAGGAGGGGAAGAAGCCATGAATCTTAGCAGCATAAGGATAGAAGAGAATTGGTGCAAAGAGAATGAAGACTAAGGCTGTTTATATAGCTGCTCAAGACCTTATCGTACACGCAGCGCTGAGTCAGCATTGAACCTAGTTAAGAAAATAGTCCAGGTACGTAGATGAATCTAGCCAAACCTTATCATACACGCAGTGCTGAGTCAGCATTGGGTCCCACAAGCTATTTTGGCGTAAAAGTTTGATTTTCAAACTTTTGAATTTCTGGAATTTATTTAACTGTTTTATTCACATGAAATATTCTTATATGTATACAATTCCTCTAACGACCATTTTACGCGTATATATATACGCACAACTTTCATTTTATTTTCAAAATTCAAATGATGTTGCCATATTTCATTGACTGTAGCCTTATCTTGAATTTTATCTTTCGTATACATATATTTTTGTATATATATATATTTATATTTCTCATATGTATATATATATATATATATTTTCTTTATTTCCTTATACGTACGTTCTTATCCTTTCAAATTTTGAATTTGTATACGTACATATATTTGCATGTTTAGTTGGCCCTCTCTAAAACAATGATAAAAAATTATGCCGCCGCCGGGGTTCGAACCCCCAACCTCCATGCTACCAATCCAATGCCTTAACCAACTGAGCTACAGAGGCTTTTGTTAATAAGTCTTAGAACAGTAATAATTATTGTTCTCTCCTTACCTCTTTTTTTCATGTTAGTTACAATACTTAAATTAAACAACTGCATGGATCTTTTTCTTTTAATTTTTCTTTTAAAAATTAATTATACTTTAATTTGAGAAACTTAATGTCACAGAATTACGGGGTGTTACATTCTCCCCCACTTAAAAGGATTTCGTCTCCGAAATCTTCAAGTTAGGAAGAATGTGTCCTACGATCCAGTCACCCATCTACTCAACCATTCAATCACAGGCATTCATTGTCCTTAAAAGATTTCTAATGCTTTCATGTTCATATGCATAGTGTGTGTATATGTCTCTATCTAATGCAAAATCAGGCGGTCTACTGATTCAGTTGACCTCCTTAATGCAAATCATGTTAGTGCCATGCGTCCAATCATGCATGCAAACATCCCTAGTCATGTAAATACTACATGCGTGCACAGCCATTCATCCATATGCAACGTCCATATGATATCATATCAAGTTCAACTTATAAACAAATGCATATATGTAAATGCAATATGAGAGCGTCCAAACTTGATCTAGTGCCTAATACGTATGCATATGCATCCACGAGCAACCATTTGCAACCACTTGCAACCATTCAACCATAACATGTTTCAAATACGTGTTTACATCCATTGGCTTCTACCTAAGGATCGCAGATACGACCTAGAGGATATACTTTGGAAAGAGAGAAACAACTACGCGTAAAGCTCCTAAACAGAGAAATCAAGGATGCACCCTTAAGGAAAAAGGGCATGTTGCTAGTATCTAGCCTTCTTGAGATTTACTCCACCGTATCTTAACCAATTTATCTTCACGATTGTGAAGTTCCTAATCTCCATTTCCAAAATAAACAGATGTCAATCACGGTGCCAAGTATATGTACTAAGATGATTAGAGGCCTCCCTCTTAGCTTATCCATCACGCCATAACTATGAGAGTCAAAAGATCACTCCGTACTTTTTAGAGTACCTACCACAACTATTCATCTTTCACGCAAACCATCCAAACCGAACTCGACATTCCTCAAGTACAAGCCCCAAAGGCCTAAACCAATATCAGACAAGCATCCAAGGAATATCTTCTCCGAATTTAGACGATCTACGTGAGATGATATAAGCAAACTCGATAGCTATCCTCAAATCCCTACTAACCAAAAACTGGTCAGACCACCAATTCGATTTGAGACTCTAGTGGGATCTTTCTACTATACACGTACTATGGTGCAGAGACTCAACTATGGAAGTGGGTATGAACAATTAAGAAGCGCTGGAACCTAAGGAAATAGTACGAATAGAAAACTAGACTCTTCCAACCGGACCACCTTTCTCCTAGGTGCGCTTGGTGGCGAAAGCATGTACTTGTCCTTCTGAAAATCTCGTCCTCGTTCTTGCCCTTGTCCTTAAGTATATGTCCTATCATACCATAGTAAAGATACTTGCTCTTGTCTTAGGTTTTATAATCCCTTCCTCCTTCGTGAGCCAAGTCTACATCCATAATTTCCTCATCCTTGGGTCGTGCTCCTTTGCCAAACTTCCGCGTGTAACCATGTTGGAAAATCTCTCGAAAGTTGCCTCTATCGCACGGAAAAACCCTATAAACTTGAAAGAAGACTAGCCGTAAGAAAAACAACTACAGCTATAGATGGAAGTCGGCACTACTTCGCCCTTCGATGAGGTTACCTCCTAGAAAGCCAGGAGCCCCAAAGAGTCAAGAAAGAAGGAGACAAGAATTCAAATAGAGGAAGAGAAGACAATGCGTATGGCGTTGGGGAATATGCCTTTAAAACAAATCCTTTCTTTTAAAAATGCTTCTTTAAAAACCTTTTGAAAATAATTTTTCAAATCTTTTATCTGATCCGGTAACCTTCAGCTCTGATACCACGTGTAACACCCCACGTCCGTTAGTGTCACTCACAAAGGGAATGCACTAAGTTCTGTGGAGCATTTTGGGTAAAAGATGCAGATAAATTACAAGACAAACAAATTATTAAATAGTGGAAAATAGAACTTTGCTTTATTGATAATTTAGTCTGTACAAGATTCTTTTACAATATCAGAGTATCATCTGTCTTTATAAAATAAAGAAGCATGAAAATACATTTATATATTCCCCAATGTAGCAAGAGCCAGCCATAGCATCTGGAAGAGAATCCAAAGACAACTTCGTCAAATCTTCAAGCTGGGAAAGAGCAACGGTCCAGTCTAATCCTGAGTTATACTATTCCCTCCTCAACTACCTGGGGGGGGAAACGGAAGAAAAGAAGACGAAAGAAAAACAGAGTCAGACATAAAGCCTGAGTAAGTTCAGTAACTTCTAGCATGTGAACATGGAAAAACAAAACGACATGAATTAACTGAATACAAGATTACACCATGACGATAAGGTCAACAAGATTAGACAAGGTAGTCACAAGATATGCTAAGATGGCTGGATACGCTCTAAAACTTTCGCAGCTTCGCTATTTCCTTGTTATACTGGTTTCTATATCTCTGCACCACCTAACTAGTGTTCAACTAGTAACGATAACGTGATCCCAACCCCTGTAGTTTCCATTGTCTTCAGGCATACATTTATTATTTATTACCTAGATCTAGTCTAGGGTTTTCTATCAAGTGCTTCTTAGATTTAACTATAGTTTTACGCTATCTGCTGAACGCTTTTCGAGTTCAGGGTTTATGCCACCTAGTCCAACTAGGGATTACGCTACCTGTCGAACAATGCCCCCAAGTCTAGGACACACTACCTAGAGTGGTATATGCTCCTAGGCTTCCCCACGCATGTATCGCGAATCGTTATCGCTTGTCTAGATGCACATGTCCTGTAATGTGCGATCCGAGTCCTGTGACAGGGCAAATCAAGGAATACAGAACTCGGTCGGGAGCTTTCGGATATCTGCCGATGCAGATGCTAAGGTCTGTTTTTATTCCAGTGGTTATGGTCCCACTTGACCCCTCCCTCAACTAATGAAAGGCACACCTTGTAAAATGAGAACTATACGCCGGCCCCCGGTGCCCCACTATCCTATGGCCATCCGCAACCATAACTAGATAGCAAGTATATGGTCTTTTGGAGTTCTCCGCCTTTCCGCTTCACGTATCTCGATTGACTCAAGATGGATGGTAGACGACGAGTTGCTATCACAGGGCTACCGTCTTCTCGCCGAATCACGCTGGTCCATCCTAGTCTTTAGGTTGCCACATATATATATTACAACCAAGGCATACCCTCGGTTCTTCTAACGCAGACCTTAACCTCTGTGAGCCCAGGATGATCATCTGCAGCCTCACAGAGGGATACCAAGAGTACCCTCACGTCCCCTCGAAGCCTCGGGCTTCGTAACCCAATTCGTTGGAGCCTTCTTAAAACCATATGGATGTCCGCTCCTTCGTGTTATACTAAGAATTACTACTTAGTTCTACTAACTAAGGTTTACCACTTAGTTTCCAAATTCCTTGTTTTCTTAACTAAGTTTTACTACTTAGTCCCTTTTTCAACTGAGGTTCACTATTTAGTTTTCTTTCTCGCCAGGTTGGGTTGGTTAAGTGTCTTTAGTCGATTGAAGCTATCTTAACCCTCTTCCCTTATCCTATTACACTGGTTAAGTGTTATCCCTTTATGCTTTTTACTTAACCCTATTCATTTATCATATTCTGATGGTTAAGCACTCAAGTTTACTTAACCCTATGGTCTAGTCCAGCTAACATATTAATTTGGCTAAGTGTATTACTTAACCCCAACCTCTAGTCTAATTAACATGTTAAATTGGCTAAGTGTATTAACTTTACTTAACCCCACCTTCTAGTCTAGTCAACATGTTAATTTGGCTAAGTATTCCCATGGACTTAACCCTCCCATTCTAGCTTTAACTGTGCTAAGTTGGTTAAGTGTTCCTTAACCTTCCCATTCTAGCTTTAATTAATAAATTAAAGCCGCAACCTCTCACATTAGACAGATATTGTTGCGGTTACTGGATGTGCCGGTCGGTTCCGGGCAGGTTTACACCGCAACTCAGTCTAACCTCGGGTTAGGCATATTCATGTTTTCTAAGTTCAAAGGGTTTTTGATTAATTTCCAAATCTGGTTTTGAAAACAACCATCCCGTCCTTCGGATCAGTTAGGGATAGCCAGGGAGGGCAGGAAACTTGTATTTTCCAAACCCAAGCCTAGACACTATCCTCTCTGTCACCCTAGAACCTTCTGGTCTATGTGTTATAAAAAGGGGTGTTATCAAAATACTTTTCTTTTGTTTATAAATTGTTAACAATTTATTTCAAAAGCCTATTTCCCCTTTTTAGACAAATTTGGCCTATATTTATTTGTCAAGCCTACTAGTATACTTATATTCTAGGCCCAAGTCCTAACCCAACATGCAGTTTAGGCCATTTCCTATTTCATTGCCGAAACTAGATTAAATATCCTAGTTTATAATTTATGGCCAAAATTTAACCAAGTTACATATTTTGTGGTAAATGAACAATTTAACATTTATGACGAATTCTATAAGTAAATTACTCCTAATTTACTGATTTCATTACTACTCTTTTAATGTACATTGTCACATTTATTATTATGGCCCATTCTCTCTTATTTATCATATTTATACTTTTTGGTATGTAAATTATACCAAGTTTAGTGTCGCTAACCATAATTTATTCTAAACATGACAACTGCTCACAATTATGAATAAATTCAAAATTGTGCTAATATACTTATTCCAAATCAACCTTAATTAACCCAATCTTGGTTTAACATCCTAATTCACAATTTATGGCAAAACTAGAATTATTTTTCTAGTTTACATTTTATGCCTAAAATTTAGCTTACTTACTAACGCTAAATTTAATATGTCAAAATCACATATTCCCTAATCCATGTCAAATTTCCCCGTTTTCATTTTAATATGCATGTCATAATACATATTCCAAATTATGCCAATTTCCAAGTTTACAACTACGTTCATATTCATTTCCATGTTTTTCCCCAAATCGCATTCCCACCGTTCGAATAATCGTGATTCAACCTAGATTATAAATAAATCTAGATTCGTAGATAAAAAAGGGAATGAATCAAAATGACAAGAAGGAATAATTGGCATAAAAAGGTTTGGATAACAATGTAGGTTCAAGAATATGGGTAGACCTAACTAAATAGGTAAATTCCCACTGTCTTAAAACCAAAGAATGGGCAAAATAGGTTCAAGAACGTGGGTAGACCTAACTTAATAGGTAAATTCCCACTGTCTTAAAACCAAAGAAAAACCAAGGAACAGGTAGAATAAATAATTGGGTTTAGACCCAACTTCTCAATCACAAAACTAAAGCAATATTTTCCTAATCATAAATCATGGGTGTCAAAATCACAGTTGTCCTCATTATGTCATAAGTAATAGTTTATGTCCAAATCAAAGGTATAGGCCTAGTCAAGGAAATAATCCTTGTAGTCACAGTCACAGTCATAGGAAATGTCCATAGTCATATGCGATGTTCATAGTCCAAAAGGGAAAATAATCCCCATAGTCATAAGTCATTGTCATAGGCAATGTTTATATGTCCCAAAATCAAAGGCTTATGTCATAGTCCAAAGGCATATGCTTTCAAAGGCCACAGTTCTATAGTCATAGTCACGGTTACAGTCTTATTTGTCCTCGAATCGTAAGAGTTCTTAATTCAGTCCAAGAGTATAAACACAGATTCGAAGAGAGAGAGAGAGATTTGGCATATTCCTTTATTCCTTTAATTTCATGTCACGAATAAAACAAAATATTCAGATCTAGAAATAACCAACTTACAGAAAATAGATCTAGAAAAGAAGGAAAGCATGGCTATGATTTGTGCGTCGTTGCTTGAAACTTGTTTGAGCTAGCCTTTGAATTCTTCACTTGAAACTTTGATTTGAATCCCTCCTTAAAAGTCTTTTAGCAGCATCTCCTCATCTTGAATCATATTTTATTTTATTTATTTAAGAAAATTTAGAGGAGGGGAAGAAGCCATGAATCTTAGCAGCATAAGGATAGAAGAGAATTGGTGCAAAGAGAATGAAGACTAGGGCTGTTTATATAGCTGCTCAAGACTTTATCGTACACGCAGCGCTGAGTCAGCATTGAACCTAGTTAAGAAAATAGTCCAGGTACGTAGATGAATCTAGCCAAACCTTATCATACACGCAGTGCTGAGTCAGCATTGGGTCCCACAAGCTATTTTGGCGTAAAAGTTTGATTTTCAAACTTTTGAATTTCTGGAATTTATTTAACTGTTTTATTCACATGAAATATTCTTATATGTATACAATTCCTCTAACGACCATTTTACGCGTATATATATACGCACAACTTTCATTTTATTTTCAAAATTCAAATGATGTTGCCATATTTCATTGACTGTAGCCTTATCTTGAATTTTATCTTTCGTATACATATATTTTTGTATATATATATATATATTTATTTATATTTCTCATATGTATATATATATATTTTCTTTATTTCCTTATACGTACGTTCTTATCCTTTCAAATTTTGAATTTGTATACGTACATATATTTGCATGTTTAGTTGGCCCTCTCTAAAACAATGATAAAAAATTATGCCGCCGCCGGGGTTCGAACCCCCAACCTCCATGCTACCAATCCAATGCCTTAACCAACTGAGCTACAGAGGCTTTTGTTAATAAGTCTTAGAACAATAATAATTATTGTTCTCTCCTTACCTCTTTTTTTCATGTTAGTTACAATACTTAAATTAAACAACTTCATGGATCTTTTTCTTTTTCTTTTTCTTTTAAAAATTAATTATACTTTAATTTGAGAAACTTAATGTCACAGAATTACGGGTGTTACAAGGTAAGTGGAGGCTAGAAAACTGAAATACATTGAATCTCTAACTCCTTTCAGCCTCCCCATAACCCTAATCCTGAAATGGGTAATGGGCCCATTCACTGATTACCCTATTTGGCCCGGTTAAGCAGTTTTTCACCTTCCAAACATTATTTCAGCCATATCTCCCAAACGGTAAGTCCGTTTTTCACATGTGACCACTCTACGGAAAGGTAAACCATCAAACGAACCTAATGGAAGTGGTTTCAGGTCAAAATTCCTTTCCTATCAAAAGTTATGGCCGAAAAAAGGTCAGCTAGGGGCAAAACGATCATTTAAAAATCGACAAAAATCATGAACATAGGAAATGACTCTAATGGTTGTTTCTCAAAGTTACATGACCATACGACTTCATATGGGAAAGAAATAAATATTCTATGATCCTCCGATGCGTAGGATGCGGGTTGTTACAATTACTTTAAATGGTTTACATGAGTATATAATGGTTTTCTAAGGTATTTTGAAGTACTGAAGAATAATTTTTATTGCGGTCAAAATAGAGCTTGTCGCACAATGGTAATTTGCATATTTTAGTTACAAACTGTAAATGCTTATAACTTTTGCAATCAAATTCGGATTTCCAAGAAATGTAAAACGTTTGATTTATACTCACAAGAGCCTTCAAATGAGTGAAAGAAGATTTTAATTTCGAGTTATAATTTTCAAGTTATGTTTAAACCCGTTTCAGGAAAACGTCAATGTAAGAGAAGTTATCGACCATAACCATACACAGCCATTTTTAATATTTATAAAATATGGAAAAAAAAATTAAAATGATTATAAATTATGTAGAAGTGTTTTAAATTGTAAAGTTTAAGTTTTTTCTAAGATAAATGACATTTTGATCAAAATAGTTAAGACAACTGTTTGTAACGCTTTTGTAGCGCTTTTGTAAAAAACTATTGTAATGCTTTCTTTGGAAACAATCTATTATGAAGTTTTTAACCTGCAAACTATTTTTCGAACTATAAGTAATCATATGTAAATGATTGGTGGAATGTTCTCAAAGATTTAAAAGTATTGATTATGTTTTATATGGAAATTAAATTGATTCATTTTATACAAAAACGAGGTTTTCAATTCTATATAATTGGATATGGTTGGAGAGAAATCTTGGGAAGTTTGATATTAATCCAGTAGATGATGACTCTTAGTACTTGAGGAATTTAAAATGTAGTTCACTGTTATCCCGCTTATAGTGTGAGTTGGATAAAAAGATTATTATTAAGTATAATTGAATGATATTTCTATCAAGATCTATTGTCAAATTATTGGATAAATCTTTTAATTAAGATATGGGTTTCCCAATTTGATTGGGATAAGTTGGATAGAAATAATCAGATATTTGATATGAAACTCTTTGGTGTAAATGTATATTATTTGAGGAATTTGGAAGATATTATTATTATTTCGTTATTCCACTTATCGTATTCGTTGATTATGAGAATTGATATTGAATATAAGTAGACACAATTTCTGTGTAACTTATGTTCAATATCGATTGATTTGGGTTTTGTTGTGAACCATATCTTCAATAATATCATTCTTGCAACCTAATGAGATTGAGTTATGGAAATTCATATCGTAATTTAGGGATTTAATCAAATCTTTGATTTGAGGAAATTTAAAATAAGGAATTGGGAAGGAAGTATAATCTTCTAGTTAAGATTACAGTATTGAATGTTCAGAAACCAATTTAATTGGAAACTGGGGTTGAAATGTGGGATAAGGGTTTTCAAAGGAAACTGATTTTTTGATAACGAATTGTCAAATGGGAAATTAATTAACGTTTTGAGGCAGAATTATATTTGATTTAAGCGATGTGTTTTAAAATAGAAAGGTTAAATATGGATTTTGTTATAATTTATTTGAGAATGGATTTAAAGAAGTTTAATTTAACAAAATCCAAGATGGAAGGAGATTTGGTTGAAAGCCTGTGTGTTCCGTAATTGTATTTATTTAAAATTGCACTTATCTTTTGGAAAGACCGGGATCAGATGTATGTCTGAAAACCATTCAAGTAATAATACAACGTTGTGGGCAATCGAAGACAATGGAGACGACATTGAAGACCGGGACTCTTCGTGTCCTAAGGGTGACATGCTGAATGTCTCGAATGGCTGGCTCCCATTAGCAGATGAATTTTATATATTATTAGTGAAGTGGCAAGAAGCCCGAACGTATGTGAAGGAATTCTGAATTGTTGTTTCGTTCAGACCCAGAACGAACATGTATGGATTGTGTGTCTGACATTTTAATTGATTGTGTAACACTGATCTTTATTAATATACATACATACATATATATATATATATATAAATATCTGTTTTGTGGCGGAGAATTTATTCTCTTGCTTAACACCCTTCTCTAAGACGTATGTTCTTAGAGGTTATATATTGATGAAAATCAGTGATACGTAATGAATTGACTATGTGGCATACTTAAGTTATGTGATGAGCTATGGATGATCAAAGCATGGCTTATTTAAGCGTAGCTTTGTGTATATCGTGACCTCGACGAACCTCACACCCCAGATTGATGGTAAACTGGTGGTCATATTTTTATATTCATTTCGTATGTTCGGTACAACAGGATGTGATGATGAAAGGGTACTACGAAGTCCCCATTCTGGGACGTTATTTGCTGGGTACTCCATTTCATGTATGGTGGGTTAGTATAACGGAGTCCGAGTCTGGACGTTATCCACGAGTATTGGGATGATTCGCGCAAGAAAGTTTACGAGCCTACGAATGATCTTTCGTACCAGGACCATCATGTTGGAAACCCAATCTCCACTACGAGCCCACACGGTTTTGATTGTATAACCTGCTGGTTATCGACATGATTACGTCAGTATAATGGGATGGAACATTATGCTGGCTAAGATTAATACATTTATTTGCGGAAAGGTTTTTCAAACTATATATAGTAGTATAAGAGTATTTTCACGTATGAAAGCATTTTTGGATATCATAAGGCAAAACTTGCCCATCTGATGTGCGCTTGCATTGTGTGATGTGGGACAAGCTGATGATAGCTTCATTTTTCAACAATTCATTGCAGATCTCTATGCACTGGTATTCACATGGAGCAAACCCATTCCGCATTAGCGGCGTTATCCAGCGAATTACGTAATTGTAAAATAAACCCTAAAAATAACTGTTCTGAGTTCTCACACCAGTCCCATGACAGACTTGGAGTTTATTGTTTCCACACCTAAACTATGGGTGCTCATAATTTTTACATGGGAAGCCAAGAAGTTTGGTTCGCAGATTTAGTCTTGGAGTTGGTTGGAGCAGGATTCTGGTTTTAGCTGGAGCTATTATGTCTTGGAGCATTCAAATTCTTCCACTGAGTTTAGTGTCTTTTCCTCTCTTTAATTGATGTACTCTAATGTACCTCTTGTAAATCTGATGTAATATTATTTTAATGATAATGGAAAAGTTCTTTTAATATTGTGCAAAAGTGTAAGTGCCCAAACAATTCGTCTTTATGAACGGTTTAAGTTGGTTTAATTACCGGTAAAACCGGGAAAAATGTTGGGTCGTTACAATTTGGTATCAGAGCTTTGGTTTATACAAAGCAATGGGGTACGACATATTTGAACAAAAGGAAAGACTCATTAGAGTTATATATGTCATTAGAGATAGAGTTAGTATAGCCTTAAAACGAAATTTTGGAGTATTATATTTGAGAAAGCATATTTGAAAATATGAAATGAATTCTGAAAAGTTATATTTTAAGAAAGAAACATATTTTGAAAATACTTGGTTAATTATAACCTGATACTTAATCAAACGATTGAGGTTAATTTTACATTTTGTGTTTATAATTACACATAAATTACTTCTTATGGCATGGTAATTAAGCCCTTTCCACTGATCAGGAAAATGATACGAGTACAAATGCCTTTTGGATTTAATTTCACTATTGGGTAACATTTTGAAATATCAATAAATTTTGGTGAAATTTGTTAAGGTAATAATCAATATGGTTAGAAATTAAAAATTAGAATTTGAGTATTGTATTTGACGTTGAGGTTGGACTATCGAGTATAAGAAGATTTTGAATATACGCCTAGCTAACGTATATAAAAGACTTAAGTATACTAGATAGATATACAATCACACTCTAGTCGCTTGAAGATGATTCTCTTGATGACTGCAGTATCATCAGTATGTATTTTCGAGTTTCAAAAGTGGGATAACTATATGATTACGATTAAAACATCAATATATAGTTAAACCCATTTAGATAAGTGTTTGAAATTGTTTGGTAAATTGATGTGAACTTACATAGAAATTAGGGCATGTAGTCCAGAATTGTCAGTTAAAAAAGGAAGAAAGATCAGCTAAAGCAACACCACCCGCAATCATAAGTGAGGAAGAAGGAATGCAAGAATTATGTAATCAAAGCAAGCTTTTGACCTTTAGGGAATTATCTCTGAAAAATTGGATGCATGAATAAATGTATATATAAGATGTTTATTATATTTATAAAAAAAACTTCTGCAATAACCCGTAAATCCGAGCCAGTTTAAAATTTTTATTTTGGCAATTTTAGTGAATTTTGATTATTTAAAATGAATTATTTTAAATATCGACGAGAAATTTATTTTGAATAAAATTCGAATGTTTATATTTATATAGATCATCGTTAGAATATAAATAATTATTTATAATTATAAAAGGAATAGAAAATGGCGCGGTAGTTCGATAATTCGATTTCAAATGAATGTACCGGGTGCAAAATAAATCGGATTTTAGTGAAACCAAAAATATTAGAATCTATTTGTGAATATATTTCCAACAAATCCGAAAGATTGGAATTTCATAGCGGGAATAAAAAGTTATGCCCAGTTGAAATTTCAGAATAGTCGCTATGGAATTTCGGCCCTTAAAAATGGCCATTTTTCAAATGACCTCGGATTTCGACGAAACCACTTTTGTTGGATCCAAATTTCATAATTTTTAGGATTCAAATTTCATAATTTTTCAAATCAATATGTGAGCGTGGCAAAGGAAAACGCGTTTGACCAATTTTAGTTGATTTTAATCGACTGGAAAATGGCCATTTTTCAAACGGTCTCGGAATTTGACGAAACTAGTTTTGTTAGGACCGTATTGTCAATACGAGGCTAGAAAATATTTTTCTGGAATTTTTCGAGTTAGTATATGACCCGGTAAATTGAAATGTGCGTTCAAATTCAATATATAGAGTTATATGTTGATTTTGACGAAAACTGATCGAAACGATCGAACCAGCTTAAGATACATATCCCGTTGTGTTCGAAATGGGGGTATTACGATATGGACAACAGTCGGCGGGTTTGATTTCGGGTCCGAACAAAAAAGTCAACCCTTTTTGAAAATAAAATATTAATATATATATATATTTTTAATAACACCGCCCCCCAATTCCTTTTCCCTCCTCTATCTCTTACTTTTTCGATCAGGAAGAAAAAAGTAAAAAAAAACTAGCCTAATCGATCACGACCCCCCAAGGCGGCGCCGCCACCGCGATTCCCCCCCTCCATCTGCCGACGCGCTACCCCCCTCTCCATCTGCTGACGCGCTACCCCCCCCCCCCCTCTCCATCTGTCGACGCGCTAACCCCCCCCCCTCTCCACCTGAGCGAGGCGCAAACCCCCCCCCCCCCCCTCGAACCCTAGCCGCCAACCTGAGCTCGACCTCTCCAACCCCTCTCTACCCAGTACACCGTAGCCTCCTTCCTTCTACGAAAAATTGAATTCAAGGTGCGTTCTTTATTTTATTTTATTTTATTTACATTTATTTATTTTATTTTTAGTTTACTATATATTAATCTTGTTTAAAAAACTTATTTTGAATAAAAGATTATAAATTTTATAAGCTAGAAAGATTATATTTTTATTTAGAAAAAGTTTTCAGTTTTAAAAGAAATATGTGGAGTAGTAAAAATATGATATTTAGTTGTAAATCTCATATATATAAAATATGATGTTGGATGAAGTAAAAAGAGGATTTTTATTTAGCTAAAAATTCGATTTTTATATACTGAATAGCAAAGTAAAAATTCGATTTTTATATATTGAATAGCAAAGTAAAAGTTCGATTTTTATATATTGAATAGCAAAGTAAAAATTCGATTTTATATATTGAATAGCAAAGTAAAAATTCAATTTTTATATATTGGATAGCGAAGTAAAAATTCGATTTTTATATATGTAGTGATTACGGATGATGAAAGTAAGGAAAGAAGGAACGGCGAAGACTTCTACATTTGAAGTGTCGTGGTGTTGGGATAGCTTTGGTGAGAACTTCTCACCTTTAATTTAACTTTTCAAGTTAAACTATAAACTAGAATGCAGACGGTGTTTAGTAGCACCCGACACCCGTCGTCCACAGACCATGGACGGCTTGTATGCTTGTTTGATTTTGATGTGTGGTTGACTAAGTGATGTGATGTGAAATGAAATAAAATATTTTATAGTGGAAAATATTTTATAGTGGAAAATATTTTATAGTTAAAAATATAATTTTTAACGTGCATATGAAATGAATATTTATAAACAAATCGATGATTTGTTTGTATACGCTGATTTGGCTGATATTGATTGGGACGATAAATTTTACACATCGCCCAACTGCACAAATAAAATCTGTGTTTGATTGTTTGAAAACCCCACACGAGTATTGGGGTGATATATGACATAAACTAATCCCAATATTTAGTTGTATGACGATCGATTGATTGACAGACTGTTATAAGCGTTGAATATTTATATTTGATGCTTATACAGTGTAGAATGCACTTTGGATGATAGTTGATTATTTGCCATTGTTGATATATACATGCGTTGTATGGAAATCCATAGAAATAAAATCTATGGTAATTAATTGGGCCTCATTCCAGTTTTGAAATAGAATATTTGAATAGAACTATTTGAATAGAAATATTTGAATAGAAATATTTGAAATATAATATTTGGAAATAGAAATATATGAAGCCGTGTTGATTAGATTGATGCCATTTTGACGTGAACGATATTTATATCGATTTTATTCATTTTATAATGATATCGAAAGTGATTTCAAAATCTGATATTTTGAAAAGAATTGAAATTCGAATTGAAATTGAATAGAAATGAATTCGAATTGAAATTGAATAGAAATGAATTTAAATTGAAATTGAATAGAAATGAATTCAAATTGAAATTGAATAGAGTTGAATTCAAATTGAAATTGAATAGAAATGAATTCAAATTGAAATTGAATAGAAATTAATTCGTATTGACATTGAATTGAATTGAAAACGAAATGAAATTGAATTAGAAATCAATTTGAATTGAAATCAATTTGAAATGAATTTAAAATGAATTTATAAGGAAAAATTCAATTTTGATTTGAATTAGAAATGAAGCTGAAATCGTTTTGAAAACGAATTTAAAAAGAATTATAGAAATACGTTTTAAAGGGAAATCGACAAAATATATAATATATATATTATACAATGGCCTGAATAGAACGCGCCGCGCCGCGGCAATTCGCGAATTTCGACCATTGACTTCGAACAGATATTACGGGAGATCCGACCGTCGGATTCTCTTAAAACCGGAACCATTGGGTTCGTATCGAAAAGAGCTTTCTAATGAATATTAGAAATTAGAAATCTAACGGTTGGATTTGGAATTATGTCCAAATCTAATTTGAAAAAGGTCGCTGTAAGTGCAGTTCGGTGGCCGTTGATGAAAATCGAGTGTACGGGCCTTGATAAAATTATTAAAAATAGTAATAATTTGTGTAAAATCATAAGAAATGATTTGGGAAGAAATGGGATGAAAAACTCCATATTTAAAAAGATAAAAATAGATTTTTATCAAAATGAACTAGTTTTGAACTAGAATGATACTTCTATTTATTTTTAAATAAATAAATCGAATTTGAAAAGGGTTTTAAAAGTAACCAGAATTTCCAATAATTGAGTTGGAATGGATTTGAATCGAAATTGTCTTTGGAATATTTCGATATTGGATTTCGTGATTATACAGATATCGTTATGGAAATTTGAAAGATATATTTATATCATTATCTCCAATACGATATTTGTTGGTTGTAGAATTTTATATTGAATATAAGACGAGATATTTTCTATTGAGAGCCTTGTATTTAATATCAAATGTGATTTGGGTTTGTCGTGAACAGTGTTTTAAATGACACTGATTCTTTAACCCAGTTAAAGAATAAAACTAAGTGGAGTTTTAATGAATCTTGAATTAGATTGAAAGGATCGAGAATGGAGTATCACCAGTTTTACTCCAGGCGATAGTTAAATCTTTAATTAGACTTGAACCTGAAATGGTAATTGAATTTAACGGTAACACTATGGTGGTAGATATGAAGTAAGACCAGTTTTACTTCATGGGACGAACAGGTGGGGATTTGGAAATAAAATAAATGAATACTTCGGTGGGGTCCGCTAATCCCGACTAATTTGACTTGATATTCAAAAGAAGATTAAAGAATAAATTTAAAGAATTTATCTTTGATAAAATTAATGGGAACCTTTCCCAAAGTGTAAGAATATTTGAATGAAAGAATATTCTGAATTGGAATGAGGCGTATGTTGTATTTGTGTAACACTTGTTTATTATATATGCAAGTTATTCAGAAAGACCGGGTTTAACCCATTCTGAATAACTAATTCGACGTGGTGTCGAAGATGAAGACGGTGGTTGAAGACTGGAGGTCTTCACGTCGTTTGGATAATTACTGATGATCTTGATTGGACGAACACCCAAGAGGAGGGAATCAGTTAGTGATCGTCCAGACGTACTTGGAGATCGATGGATATGCGGGGTACTAGGTGCCTCCGGTTTCGTTCAGACCCAGATCGGACTTGTAAATGGACTACGTGTCTGGCATTGGATTTTAGTCTGTGTGATTGATTTCTATAAAATATATATCTGTTTGGCGGTGGAGAATTTATTCTCTTGCTTAATGCCCTTCTCTGAGACGTACGAGCTCCGGGGTTATATACCGATGGATATCAAACGCATGGAGTGAATTGCCTATGTGGCACGCCTAAGTGGCAATATGATCAGGGCTTCTGTTGAAAAGAAGAGTCTTGTGGTGGATGATCAAAGCACGGCCTATGTGGCATAGCTTTGTGTAACGCTGATTCGCGAGCCTCACACCCCGGTTGTGAACCAGAAACGGGAGAGGACATCAGGGAGGGCATGCATTTCCTTCTAGCTAGAAGTGGCGTTAGTGGTTTTACATGCCCTGACAAGTTTGACTTATGTAGTTGTTGCTGTTGCGAGGCGCCTCAGATATATCGGTCGATCCGGGACCGATGGAGTCATTGGACTCATTTACGCCCCATAGGGCGGGGAGACGTAGTGTTCAGGCATTTTAATCCACATCGGTGGACCTGCCCTGACGATCCAAGGGCTCACCTGTGTCTGGGTCCTGAGACATGGGCTAGATTGTCTCGAATCGTTAGAGGACTATCTTTTGCCTCTGTTCATAGATGGAAATCAAACTTCCAAATATGCGACATTTGTAGTTTTGATTGTAGAGCCTAGTATGGCGACATGATGTACGGTACCCATGCCGTCAATGATTGATATTTATGATTGAAATTGTTTTAAACACTATACACTTATTATAGTATCAAATGTTTTGCTTTAAACGTATCAAGCATGCTTTGGCTATTATATGGGAAAACCCTATCCTCCGGTTTGTGTTGCATTGTGTGATGAGACCTGGGTCTTATAATAGCTTCATTTTTCTTTATTTAGCATTGCGCTGTTGTTTTATGCACTGGTATTCTTGGGAGGAAACCCGTTCCGTGTTATACGGCGTGGTCCCTTGATTTGCCTAGCTTTAAAATAAAGATTAAATACTGTTTTATCTCTCACACCAGTCCCATGACTGACCTGGAGTTTATTGTTTTAACCTAAACTTTGGGTGCCCTTATTTTGACACGGGCAACTAGTAGTTTTGGCTTTGCAGATTTATATTCACAGGATCCTAGTTTACAGCTGGAACGATATCCGGAAAGCTTTGTATCCGCATATCTCTTCTAATTATGTATTGTATTATTTTCCGCTGCTATGTAATGTATTGTAATCTCTGATATTTTCTGTGTAATATTTATTCATTTGTACTCTGTATATTCTTGTAATATGATGCATTGTTGTAATTAACAATGAAATGTTCTTCCGTCTGCGTTCCTTTGTGGCTTTTTCTCAACTCAATCCGTGATTTCCCGTAAGGGGGATTTTGGTTCGTTTCATCGTGGTATCAGACCTTTCGTTTACAAAGCTCAGAGAACAAGACACATTAGAACCAAACGAAAGAATTCATCAGAAATTGGATTAGTAATATCCAATGGGAATGACTCGTTAGAGATGGGATCTGTAGTATCCTAGAACGAGTGTGAAGAGTATATTTTTAAAATGAAAACAATTTTTATTTTGAAAATTAAAATCGAATTATGCGTATTTTATTATTTATTTATATTGAATTTGGACAATCCGGTATATAAAGATTTTGCGTATACGTCTGATCCGCGTGTATTTGAAGTTTTAATATACTGGATAGATATAGAGTCACACTCTAGTCCCCCGTGGATGTTCTGATGGTGGTTCGAAACATCATCAGAATTTATGTTTGAGTGACGAAAGTGAGATGTCTATGTATTTCCATTAGACTGGTGTGAGAACAAAAATTAGATACGGCTTATTGTTGTGATTTGGCATCAAAAATCTGATTTTTAGACTATGTATCAAAGTTATGAATTTGAAAAGCTAATCAACTAATTGATTGTTGATTGTGTTGTTTGTTTATTGTTTGATTAATTGATTGTTGAACCGTTAGCCAAATTGAACCAAATAGTGTATTGTATTGGAAATTTGTCGCATTTGCATGCATATACATGTACTTACATTGAACAGGTCATAGCAAAGAGGCTAGAGCAGAAGAATAAAATTGTTTGCCCGACAAATAGGTACATGTTTACCATAATTTACTGTTTTGTTTGGGTGATGATTTTATGAGCCGATTGGCTTTTTCTTTTTCTTTTTGAGATCAGAGGGCCTGTATGGCTATTTCGTGATTTTCCCGGTGCTCCCGGTGCAGGGGAGGTTATGGCGAAATTTTTCGAAAATTTAGGGTGTTAGCCAAATTTTTGAGAAATTTGAAAGGTTCTTAGAAACTGAAAAGTTGAAGAACTAAAGCCGTAATGAAAATAATGGAAGTTGAGTTGAATTGTTAAACAACTTTCGGCTTCGTTCCTTTTCGGGGACGAAAAGTTTTAAGTGGGGGAGATTGTAATAACCCAAAAATCCGAGCTAGTTTAAAATTAATATTTTGGCAATTTTAGTGAATTTTGATTATTTAAAATGAATTATTTTAAATAATATCGACGAGAAATTTATTTTGAATAGAATTCAAACATATATATATTTATATAGATCGTCGTTAGAATATAAATAATTATTTATAATTATAAAAGGAATTGAAAATGGCGCGATAGTTCGATAATTCGATTTCAAATTTCAAATGAATGTACCGGGTGCAAAATAAACCTGATTTTAGTGAAACCAAAAAATTAGAATCTATTTGTGAATATCTTTCCAACGAATCTGAAAGACTGGAATTTCATAGCAGGAATAAAAAGTTATGCCCAGTTGAAATTTCAGAATAGTGGCTACAGAATTTCAGCCCTTAAAAATGGCCATTTTGCAAACGACCTCGGATTTCGACGAAACCACTTTTGTTGGATCCGCGATGTCAAGTTAGTGCTAGGATTCAAATTTCATAATTTTTCGAATCAATATGTGAGCGTGGCAAAGGAAAACGCGTTTGACCAATTTCAGTTGATTTAATCGACTGGAAAATGGCCATTTTTCAAACGGTCTCCGAATTTGGTGAAACTAGTTTTGTTAGGACCGTATTCTCAATACGAGGCTAGAAAATGTTTTTCTGGAATTTTTTGAGTTAGTATGTGACTCCGGTAAATTGAAATGTGCGTTCAAATTCAATATATAGAGTTATATGTTGATTTTGACGAAAACTGATCGAAATGATCGAACTAGCTTACGATACATATCCCATTGTGTTCGAAATAGAGATATTACGCTATGAACGACAGTCGGTGGGTTCGATTTCGGGTCCGAACAAAAAACTCAACCCCTTTTGAAAATAAAATATTAATATATATATTTTTTAATAACACCCGCCCAATTCCTTTTCCCTTCTCTCTCTCTCTCTTACTTTTTCAACCAGGAACAAAAAAAAACCTAGCCTAATCGATCGCGACCCCCCTAGGCGGCGCCGCTACCGCGATTCCCCCCTCCATCTACCGATGCACTACCCCCCCTCTCCATCTGCCGACGCGCTACCACCCCCCCCCCTCTCCATCTGTCGACGCGCTAACCCCCCCTCTCCACCTGAGCGACGCACAACCCCTCCCCCCGAATCCTAGCCTCCCACCTGAGCTCGACCTCGCTAACCCCTCTCCGCATAGTACACCGCAGCCCACTTCCTTCTACGAAAAATTGAATTTAAGGTGCGTTCTTTTATTTTATTTTATTTTATTTACATTTATTTATTTTATTTTCAATTTATTATTTAGTAATCATGTTTAAAAATCTGATTTTGAATAAAAGATTATAATTTTTATAAGCTAGAAAGATTATATTTTTATTTAGAAAAATGTTTCAGTTTTAAAAGAAATATGTGGAGTAGTAAAAATATGATCTTTAGTTGTAAATCTCATATATAAAAATATGATGTTGGATGAAGTAAAAAGAGGATTTTATTTTGCTAAAAATTTGATTTTTATATATTGAATAGCAAAGTAAAAATTCGATTTTTATATATTGAATAGCAAAGTAAAAATTCGATTTTTATATATTGGATAGCGAAGTAAAAATTCGATTTTTATATATTGGATAGCGAAGTAAAAATTCGATTTTTATATATGTAGTGATTACGGATGATGAAAGTAAGGAAAGAAGGAACGGCGAAGACTTCTACATTTGAAGTGTCGTGGAGTTGGGATAGCTTTGGTGAGAACTTCTCACCTTGAATTTAACTTTTCTAGTTAAAATATATACTAGGATGCAGACGGTGTTTAGTAGCACCCGACACCCGTCGTCCACAGAACATGGACGGCTTGTATGCTTGTTTGATTTTGATGTGTGGTTGACTGTGTCATGTGATGTGAAATGAAATAAAATATTTTATAGTGGAAAATATTTTATAGTTAAAAATATAATTTTTAACGTGTATATGAAATGAATATTTATAACAAATCGACGATTTGTTTGTATACACTGATTTGACTCATATTGATTGGGACGATAAATTTTACACATCGCCCAACTGCACAAATAAAATCTGTGTTTGATTGTTTGAAAACCCCACACGGGTATTGGTGATATATGACATACACTAATCCCAATAGTTAGTTGTATGTCGATCGATTGATTGACAAACTGTTATAAGCGTTGAATATTTATATTTGAAGCTTCTACAGTGTAGAATGCACTTTGGATGATGGTTGATTATTTGTCATCGTTGATATATACATGCGTTGTATGGAAATCCATAGAAATAAAATCTATGGTAATTGATTGGGCCTCATTCCAGTTTTGAAATAGAATATTTGAATAGAACTATTTGAATAAAATATTTGAACAGAAATATTTGAATAGAAATATTTGAAATATAATATTTGAAAATAGAAATATATGAAGCCGTGTTGATTAGAGTGACGCCATTTTGACGTGAACGATATTTATACCGAAAGTGATTTCAAAATCTGATATTTTGAAAAGAATTGAAATTCGAATTGAAATTGAATAGAAATAAATTTGAATTGAAATTGAATAGAAATGAATTCAAATTGAAATTGAATAGAATTGAATTCAAATTGAAATTGAATAGAAATGAATTCAAATTGAAATTGAATAGAAATTAATTCGTATTGAAATTGAATTGAATTGAAAACGAACTAAAATTGAATTAGAAATCAATTTGAATTGAAATCAATTTGAAATGAATTTAAAACGAATTTATAAAGAAAATTTCAATTTTGATTTGAATTAGAAATGAAGTTGAAATCGTTTTGAAAACGAATTTAAAAAGAATTATAGATATACGTTTTAAAGGGAAATCGACGAAGTATATATTATATAAATTATATATATTATATAATGGCCTGAATAGAACGCGCCGCGCCGCGGCAGTTCGCGAATTTCGACCATTGACTTCGAACGGATATTACGGGAGATCCGACCGTCGGATTCTCTTAAAACCGGAACCGTTGGGTTCGTATCGAAAAGATATTTCTAACGAATATTAGAAATTAGAAATCTAACAGTTGGATTTGGAATTATGTCCGAATCAAATTTGGAAAAGGTCGCTGTAAGTGCAGTTCGGTGGCCGTTGATGGAAATCAACTGTATGGGCATTGATAAAATTATTAAAAATAGTAATAATTTGTGTAAAATCATAAGAAATGATTTGGGAAGAATTGGGATGAAAAACTCCATATTTGAAAAGATAAAAATAGATTTTTATCAAAATGAACTAGTTTTGAACTAGAATGATACTTCTATTTATTTTTAAATAAATAAATCGAATTTGAAAAGGGTTTTAAAAGTAACCAGAATTTCAAATAATTGAGTTGGAATGGATTTGAATCGAAATTGTCTTTGGAATATTTCGATGTTGGATTTCGTGATTATACAGATATCGTTATGGAAATTTGAATGATATATTTATATCGTTATCTCCAATACGATATTTGTTGGTTGTAGAATTTGATATTGAATATAAGCTGAGATATTTTCTATTCAGAGCCTTGTATTTAATATCAAATGTGATTTGGGTTTGTCGTGAATAGTGTTTTAAATGACACTGATTCTTTAACCCAGTTAAAGATTAAAACTAAGTGGAGTTTTAATGAATCTTTAATTAGATTGAAAGGATCGAGAATGGAGTATCACCAGTTTTACTCTAGGCGATAGTTAAATCTTTAATAAGATTTGAACGTGAAATGGTAATTGAATTTACCGATAACACTGTGGTGGTAGATATTAAGTATGACCAATTTTACTTCATAGGATGAATAGGTGGGGATTTGGAAATAAAATAAATGATTACTTTGGTGTGGTCCGCTAATCCCGACTAATTTGACTTGATATTCAAAAGAAGAGTAAAGAATAAATTTAAAGAATTTATCTTTGATAAAATTAATGGGAACCTTTCCCAAAGTGTAAAAATATTTGAATAAAAGAATATTCTGAATTGGAATGAGGCGTATGTTGTGTTTGTGTAACACTTGTTTATTATATACGCGAGTTATTCAGAAAGACCGGGTTTAACCCATTCTGAATAACTAACTCGACATGGTGTCGAAGATGAAGACGGTGGTTGAAGACCGGAGGTCTTCACGTCGTTTGGATAATTACTGATGATCTTGATTGGGCCGTACACCCAAGAGGAGGGAATCAGTTAGTGATCGTCCAGACGTACTTGGAGATCGATGGATATGCGGGGTATTAGGTGCCTCCGGTTTTGTTCAGACCCAGAACAGACTTGTAAATGGACTGCGTGTCTGACATTGGATTTTAGTCTATGTGATTGATTTCTATTAAATATATATCTGTTTGGCGGCGGAGAATTTATTCTCTTGCTTAACGCCCTTCTCTGAGACGTACGAGCTCAGGGGTTATATATCGATGGATATCAAACGCATGAAGTGAATTGCCTGTGTGGCATGCCTAAGTGGCAATATGATCAAGGCTTCTGTTGAAAAGCAGAGTCTTGTGGTGGATGATCAAAGCATGGCCTGTGTTCCATAGCTTTGTGTAACATTGATCCGCGAGCCTCACACCCCAGTTGTGAACCAGAAACAGGAGAGGACATCAGGGAGGGCATGCGTTTCCTTCTAGCTAGAAGTGGCATCAGTGGTTTTACATGCCCTGGCGAGTTTGACTTATGTGGTTGTTACTGTTGCGAGGCACCTAGGATATATCGGTCGATCCGGGACCGATGGAGTCATTGGACTCATTTACGCCCCATAGGGCGGGGAGACATAGTGTTCAGGCATTTTAATCCACATCGGTGGACCGGCCCTGACGATCCAAGGGCTCACCTGTGTTTGGGTCCTGAGACATGGGCTAGATTGTCTCGAATCGGTAGAGGACTATCTTTTGCCTCAGTTCACAGATGGAAATCCAACTTCCAAATACATGACATTTGCGGTTTCGATTGTAGAGCCTAGTATGGCGACATGATATATGGTACCCATGCCGCCTATGATTGATATTTATGATTGAAATTGTTTTAAACACTATACACTTATTATAGTATCAAATGTTTTATTTTAAAAGTATCAAGCATGCTTTGGCTATTATAAGGGAAAACCCTATCCTCCGGTTTGTGTTGCATTGTGTTATGGGACATGGGTCTTATAATAGCTTCATTTTTCTTTATTTAGCATTGCGCTGTTGTTTTATGCACTGGTATTCTTGGGAGGAAACTCGTTCCGTGTTATACGGCGTGGTCCTTTAATTTACCTAGCTTTAAAGTAAAGATTAATAACTGTTTTAGTTCTCACACCATTCCATGGCTGACCTGGAGTTTATTGATTTAACCTAAATTCTGGGTGCCCTTATTTTGACACGGGAAGCTAGTAATTTTGGCTTTGCAGATTTATATTTACAGTATCCTAGTTTACAGCTGGAACGATATCCGGAAAGGTTTGTATCCGCATATCTCTTCTAGTTGTGTATTGTATTATTTTCCGCTGCTATGTAATGTATTGTAATCTCTTATATTTTCTGTGTAATATTTATTCATTTATACTCTGTATATTCTTGTAATCTGATGAATTGTTGTAATTAACAATGAAATGTTCTTCCGTCTGCGTTCCTTTGTGGCTTGTTCTCAACTCAATCCGTGATTTCCCATAAGGGGGATTTTGGGTTTTTTCAACATCTTTTATAAATCTTTTTAATATATTCTACTATATATCCAAATAAATCCTATTCTAATGAAAAAGTTATTGAATTTATTTAAAGGTATAGATTGGAAGATTGGAATTATCGACGATTTTGGATAAGTCGATAAGTTCTAAAGTATATCGTGGCAACAAAAGGAACTATTTAAGTGAGCATGAATACCTTGTGAATTAAGTTTCATAATTTGATTAAATGACATTTGGCAAGTGGGAATAGTACGAAAAATTACCAAAACTGAAACATTTAGACAAGTTGAGTTCAGATATGATCAAGATTTTCATGTAATGAATAATAGTAAATTTTGAAAACAGAAAAGGAATAAGATTCATAACCTTTGTATTTGCGAGATAAGTTCAAAGAGAATAAATTTATAACTCTGATTTTTTTTTGAAATAAGTAAATGGTTGAGTATAAGTAATTGGTCCAATAAACAACAAATCGATTATAATGGGTAACCGGAGGTTATCGTTGGAGGACATGTAGATTTGGTTGTCCGTAATATGTGTGTTGGAATATTCTACCCGCTATATCCATTATGAGAACAGGGAGCTTTGGTATAAAGAATATTAATCTTGTATTTGTAAATTTACAAGATGTTGAATGAGTAGTTACGATTCCCTTTCCTTTTCGAGGACGAAAAGTTTTTTTGGCGGGGGGGGGGGGGGGATGTAACGATCCAGAATATTTAACCAACTTGAAATCGGAGTTTTTATTACATAATTTGAAATTAAATTTGAATTTGACATAAATATATATGGTTAAGAATATTTAATAATTTTGATAAGTTATATTATAGAGTTTACTTGAATTATAAATGAGAATGATTATTAATGAGTTTAGATTTATTGATACTATTTGTCGTTCGATCGGATTTGTCAAACCATAACATGAATTAGTAGCGTTAGAATTAAGTGTTGCCCTTAGTTTTCATGGCATTTAAGGGAAAATGCTACCAAAAGTTCACTTTCTCTCCTTTAGACAAATGTAAGGACATTTGTATTTTTGCATGCCTCCTTCCATGCATACCTTCTACTTGCACCCCTTAAGTGTCATCACCTCCTTAACTCCCCATTCCTATATAAGGATGCCTTCTCTCCATTTTCTTAACATTCCATTCCATTTCCTCCTTTCCACCTTCTTTTTAAAGCTTATGGCCATGGTTTCCATGGCATAAGTCTTTCCCTCTTTTCCACCACCACCTTGCCAAGGTTCGCTGTCATCCTCCTCCTCCTCCTCCCCTTATAAAGAGAGAGATTAGTATAGTGTGTGTGTATTTGTGAAGAAGATGTTGCGCCAAAATACTACCCATCGGTTCGCTCAGCTAGGATCGCCTACCGGAGCTGTTAGGTGAGAACTCTTTAACCACAGTTTATATAGTAGTTAGACTAATTTAAATATAATGTGAATTATTAGAGGTTAATGATGGTTGATGTTTGTATGATGGACGATGGATGCGTAGTTTAGAACACACACCTTATTAAGTGTTAGTATTATAACGCTTGTGCACAGTTATGATTTATTTAATTATGTTGTTGATGATTGCCATAGATGTTTATAATGGTTGTTAATGTTTGTTCGCACACACTATGACACAACAATTATGGTATCACATTGGTGATCGACAAATCTCCTTTGTAATTAGAAGCAATATCATGATTGAAGGTTAATAATTGGGAAAGAGCATATGTATGAATTCATATATATTGATAAAATTCTTTAAATGAATAAATAAATGTTTCAGAACATTCTAGGATGACACAGAGGATAGTGTCTAGGCTTGGGTTTAGAAATAAACTTCCCTACTCCCCCTAGCTATCCCTAATTAATCCGACGAATGGGATGGTTAATTTAAAGTTATTTGAATTTAGAAATGAATTGGAATTTGATTTATTAAGCAAAAAATAAAAGTTGGATTTTGAACCTAAAATAACGTGGAAAGTCAATGTAAATTACTTTAAATGGTTTACATGAGTATATAATGGTTTTCTAAGGTATTTTGAAGTACTGAAGAATAATTTTTATTGCGGTCAAAATAGAGCTTGTCGCACAATGGTAATTTCCATATTTTAGTTACAAACTACAAATGCTTATAACTTTTGCAATCTAATTCTGATTTCCAACAAATGTAAAACGTTTGATTTATATTCAAAAGAGCCTAGAAATGAGTGAAAGAAGATTCTAATTTCGAGTTGTATATTTCAAGTTATGTTTAAACCCGTTTTAGGAAAAGGTCGATGTAAGAGAAGTTATCGACCATTACCATAAACAACCATTTTTAATGTTTATAAAATATGGAAAAAATTGTAAAATGATTATAAATTATGTAGAAGTGTTTTGAATTGTAAAGTTTAAGTTTTTGCTAAGATAAATGACATTTTGATCAAAATAGTTAAGACAACTATTTGTAACGCTTTCGAAAATAACTATTATAATGCTTTCTTTGGAAACAATCTATTATGAAGTTTTTAACCTGCAAACTGTTTACCGAACTATAAGTAATCATATGTAAATGATAGGTGGAATGTTTTCAAAGATTTAAAAGTATTGATTATGTTTTATATGGAAATTAAATTGATTCATTTGATACAAAAACGGGGTTTTCAATTCTATATAATTGGATATGGTTGGAGAGAAATCTTGGGATGACTGATATTAATCCGGTAGATGATGACTCTTACTATTTGAGGAATTTACAAGGTAGTTCACGGTTATCCCGCTTATAGTGTGAGTTGTAAGTGTGAGTTGGATACAAAGATTTTTATTAAGTATAAGTGAATGATATTTCTATCAAGATCTATTGTCAAAGTGTTGGACAAATCTTTTAATTAAGATATGGGTTTCCCAATTTGATTGGGATAAGTTGGATAGAAATAATCGGATATTTGATATGAAATTCTTTGGTGTAAATGTATACTATTTGAGGAATTTGGAAGATATTATTATTGTATCGTTATTCCACTTATCATATTCTTTGATTATGAGAATTGATATCGAATATATGTAGACACAATTTCTGTGTAACTTATGTTCAATATCGATTGATTTGGGTTTTGTTGTGAATCATATCTTCAATAATATCATTCTTGAAACCCAATGAGATTGAGTTATGGAAATTCATATCGTAAGTTGGGGAATTAATCAAATCTTTGATTTGAGGAAATTTAAAATAAGTAATTGGGATGGAAGTATAATCTTCTAGTTAAGATTATAGAATTGAATGTTCCAAAACCAATTTAATTGGAAACCAGGGTTTAAATGTGGGGTAAGGGTTTTAAAGGAAACTGATTTTCTGATAATGAATTATCAAATGGGAAATTAATTAAGGTTTTGAGGCTGAATTATATTTGATTTAAGCGATGTGTTTTAAAAGAGAAAGGTTAAATATGGATTTTGTTATAATTTATTTGAGAATGGATTTAAAGAAGTTTAATTTAGCAAAATCCAAGATGCAAGGAGATTTGGTTGAAAGCATGTGTGTTCCGTTATTGTATTTATTTAAAATTGCGCTTATCATTTGGAAAGACCGGGATCAGATGTATGTCTGAAAACCATTCAAGTAATAATACGACGTTGTATGCAATCGAAGACATTGGAGACGACATAGAAGACCAGGACTCTTCATGTCCTAAGGGTGACTTGCTGAATGTCTCAAATGGCTGGCTCCCATTCGCAGATGAATTTTATATGTTATTAGTTAAGTGGCAAGAAGCCCAAACGTATGTGAAGGAATTCTAAATTGTTGTTTCGTTTAGACCCAGAACGAACATGTATGGATTGTGTGTCTGACATTTTGATTGATTGTGTAACACTAATCTTTATTAATATATATATATATATATATATCTGTTTGGTGGCGGAGAATTTATTCTCTTGCTTAACACCCTTCTCTAAGACGTATGTGCTTAGAGGTTATATATTGATGGAAATCAGTGATAAATAGTGAATGGACAATGTGGCATACTTAATTTATGTGATGAGCTATGGATGATCAAAGCATGGCTTATTTAAGCGTAGCTTTGTGTATATCGTGACCTCGACGAACCTCACACCCCAGATTGATGGTAAACAGGTGGTCATATTTTTATATTCGTTTTCGTATCTTCTGTGCAACAGGATGTGATGATGAAAGGGTACTTGAAGCGACCCGAACTTCCCCGGTCTCCGAAGAGATGAGAAAGAACGAATTACTGTGAGGACAAGACAAATCAGAACGCAGACAAAAGAACATTTCATTGTTATTACAACAATTCCATCAGATACAAGAATATACAGAGTATAAATGAATATTACACAGACATATCAGAGATTTAAATTACATTTAAATACATCGCATCGGAAAATAATACAATACACAACTAGAAGAGATATACGGATACAAAGCTTTCCGGATATCATTCCAGCTGTAAACGAGGATCCTGTGAATATAAATCTGCAAAACCAAAACTACTAGCTGCCCGTGCCGAAAATAAGGGCACCCAGAGTTTAGGTTAAAACAATAAACTCCAGGTCGGTCATGGGACTGGTGTGAGAACTAAAACAGTTATAAATCTTTATTTTAAAGTTAGGTAAATCAAGGGACCACGCCGTATAACACGGAATGGGTTTCCACCTAAGAACACCAGTGCATAAAAAACAACGCAATGCTAAATAAAGAAAAATGAAGCTATTATAAGACCCAGGTCCCATCACACAATGCAACCCAAGCCGGAGGATAAGGTTTTTACCTTATAATAGCCAAGAATGCTTGATACGTTTAAAACAAATCATTTGATACTATTATAAGTGCATATTGTATAAAACATCTTCAAATCATAAGTATCAATCATAGACGGCATAAGCGCCCCATCCCACTATGTCGCCATACTAGGCTCTACAAATAAAACCGGAATACACGTATTGGAAATTGGATTTCCATCATGGTGGCTCCTGATTCCAAAGATCGATCACGTAATGCAATTCCCCACGGCTTACGTCCCAAAAAGAGAAAACACCGTCCGCACATCCGCACTTTTGGGACCGGAGTATCACCGCGGCTTACGTCCAAGCGAGAGAAAACACCGCTTACTCTATATATCCCTGGGCACTAAGCTCATCTCGGTCGACCGAATCCACGACACCACTAAGGTGCCCATCCACTAAAAAGCATACTGATCAAACCATCAGTTTACCACCATACCGGGGTGTGAGGCTCGCGAATCAACGCTATACACAAAGCCATGCTATATTAAAGCTGCACTTTGATCATCACCCACCAAACTTTGCTTTTCAACAAAAGTCTGGATCACTGCATCTCTGCATGCCACACTATCAATCCATATCGTACTACTGATTTCTGCCAATATATAACCTCTGAGCTCGTGTGTCTCAGAGAAGGGCGTTAAGAAAGAGAATAAATTCCCCGCCGCCAAATAGATATATATTTAGCAGAGATCAACGAATACAATATAAAGGAATACAATGTCAGACACACCATCCCTTTACAAGTCCGTTCTAGGTCTGAACGAAACCGGAGGCACTTTCCTTGCCTATCCGTCGATCTCCAAGTACGTCTGGATGACCACCAACTGATTCCCTCATCTTGGGTGTACAGCCCAATCAAGATCATCAGTAATCACCCAAACGATGTGAAGACTTTCGGTCTTCGACCACCGTCATCATCTTCGACTTATCGTCAAATCGGTTATTCCGAATGGGTATAAACCCGGCCTTTCCGAACAACCCGCGTATATTATAAACAAATGTTACACAAACACAACATACGCCTCATTCCAATTTAGCAGTCACTAACCGTAAATTAGCAAGAAAACAATTTCCCAAATATTAACCGCGAAGGCCGAAACCAACATCAGATCAATACCCAGGAAACCATCCTTCTTAGCTAACCTACAATTAGTTTCTAAATTTCACGTTCTTAGGGAAAGATTACCATTAATTTTATCAAAGATAAATTCTTTAAAATTTATTCTTTAATCTTCCTTTGGATATCATTTCAAACCAAATTATGGTTTTCCAAACTAGTCGGGATTAGCGAACCACACCGAAGTAATTATTTATTTTATTTCCCAATCCGAACCTATTCATCCCATGAAGCAAAACTGGTAATACTTCATATCTAGCACCACGGTGTTATCGGTAAATTCAATTACCATTTCACGTTCAATTCTAATTAAAGATTTAACTATCGCTTTGGAGCAAAACTGGTGATACTCCATTCTCGATCTTTTCAATCTAATTAAAGATTCATTAAAACTCCACTTAGTTTTAATCTTTAACTGGGTTAAAGAATCATTGTCATTTAAAACACGGTTCACTATAAACCAAAAATCACATTACATTTCAATCAGACCCTAACCATAAATTAGCAAGTGAGCAATTCCCTAAGTATTAACCCCGAAGGCCGAAACCAACATCAGATCAATACCCCAGAAACCATTCAACTTAACTAATCTCCAGTTAATTTCTGATTTTCTTAACTCCTTCGGACCTAAGAACAGTATTATTGAAGATACCGTTCATGACAACCCAAAATCACATTCTATTAATTATCGGGTTAAAGAACAAGTGTTATTTAAAACACTGTTCACGATAAACCCAAAAATCAATACCAATTCAATTCCAATTAAATATCATTTAATTGGTGCACTTCATTAAATCTAAATTAAAAGATTTAATCTTTTCCTCAACTGGGTTTAAGAACAGCGTTAATGAAGACGCCATTCACGACAAACCCAAAATTCCATTTGATATTTAATACAAGGCTCTGAATAGAAAATATATCGGCTTATATTCAATATCAAATTCTACGACCAACAAATATCGTATTGGAAATAACGATATTAATATATCTTTCAAATTTCCCATAGAAATACCTGTATAATCACAAAATCCCACATCGAAATATTCCGAAGACAATTTCGATTCAAATCCATTTCCAATCTATATATTGGAAATCCTGGTTATTTTCAAAACCATTTCAAATCCACTTTATTTATTTTAAAAATAAATAAATTATCATTCTAGTTCAAAACTAGTTCATTTCGATAAAAATCTATTTTTATCCTTTCATATATAGACTTTTTCATTCCAATTTTTCCCAAATCATTTCTTATGATTTTACACAAATTATTACTATTTTTAATAATTTTATCAAGGCCTGTACAGTCGATTTCCATCAACAGCCATCGAACTGCACTTACAACGACCTTTTCCAAATTTGATTTGGACGTGTCTCCAATTCCAACCATTAGATTTGAAATTTCTAATATTCATTAGAAAGCTCTTTTCGATACAAACCCAACGGTTCCGGTTTTAGGAGAATCCGACGGTCGGATCTCCCGCAATGTCCGTTCGAAGTCAATGGTCGAAATTTACGAACTGCCACGTCTCGGCGCGTTCTATTCAGGCCATTATATATAATATATATATATATATTATATATATTTCGTCAATTTCCTTTTTTAAAACCAATTTTATAAATCATTTCAAATTTGTTTCAAAAACAATTTCAACCTTTATTTCAAATTCAAATCAAAATTGAATTTTCCCTTATAAATTCTTTCTACATTCACTTCTATTTGATTTCAATTCAAATCGATTTCAATTCTATTTCAATTCGTTTTCAATTGAATTCAATTCAATTCAGATTTGTTTTCTATTCGATTCAATTCAAATTTGTTTTCAATTCAATTCTATTCGAGTTCGTTTTCTATTCAATTCAAATTCGTTTTCTATTCAATTAAATTCGAATTCGTTTTCTATTCAATTAAATTCGAATTTGTTTTCTATTCAATTAAATTCGAATTCGTTTTCTATTCAATTAAATTCGAATTCGTTTTCTATTCAATTAAATTCGAATTCGTTTTCTATTCAATTAAATTCGAATTCGTTTTCTATTCAATTAAATTCGAATTCGTTTTCTATTCAATTAAATTCGAATTCGGTTTGAATTTCAATTCTTTTCAAAATATCAGATTTTGAAATCACTTTCGATATTCATTATAAAATGAATAAAATCGATATTCATTATAAAATGAATGAAATCGATATAACTATCGTTCACGTCAAAATGGCGTCAATCTAATCAACACGGCTTCATATATTTATGTTTTCAAATATTCTATTTCAAATATTTCAATTCAAATATTTCTTTTCAAATATTTCTATTCAAATATTTCTATTCAAATATTTCTATTTCAAATATTGAATGAAACCCAATCAATTACCATATAATGTTAATTATGTGGATTTTCTACAACACATGTATACAATAACAACGATGAATAATCATGTAATAACCCGAAAATCTGGGCCAGTTTAAAATTTTTATTTTGGCAATTTTAGCGAATTTTGAATATTTAAAATAGATTAGTTTAAATAATATCGGCGAGAAATTTATTTCGAATATAATTCGACGTGTATGTTATATACGCCGTCGTTAGAATATGAATAATTATATATAATTATAAATAGAATTGAAAATGGCGCGGTAGTTCGATAATTCGATTTCAAACTTCAATTGAATGTACCGGGTGCAAAACGATCCGGATTTTAGTGAAACCAAAAATATTAGAATCTAGTTGAGAATATCTTTCCATCGAATCCGAAAAATCGAAATTTCATAGCGGGAATCAAAAGTTATGCCCAGTTAAAAATTCAGAATAGTCGCTATGTAAATTATACATGGCCCAAAAAGTCATATTTTGCATACGGATGAATTTGGACTCGAAACCACTTTCATTGAGTTCAAAATGCCGTATAGAACTCCGAAAAGTATAAGCTTCGATATATTCCGATATCCGGAATAGTGGCTATGGGCTGGAGTTGTTCGGTTAACAATACATAGCCCTTAAAAAGTGAAATTTTGCATACGAGCTCAGAATTCGACGAGATAAATTTTTATGGATTCATAATGACAAAATATTGTTATGTTCCAAATGGCTCGTCGAACGGAGTCAGTATGTGGCCGTGCGAGCTAAAACAGTTCAGGGTAAAGCGAGCGGACATTTTACAAAGGAACATTATTGATACGACCTCGGAATTCAATTCTACTTTTTTTTATGGATTCGTATCGTCTAATAATGGTTAAATCCAAGAGGGCTTGATTTTTTGAGTTAGCATGTGAGCGTGCGAGAAGAAAAGGTGCGCCAAAATCGCATTTTTAGAGCTTATCTGAGCATTTTTGTGATTTTTAACGGACGGTCAAACGAACTCGTAATTCGACGAAACTTGTTTCGTTGGACTCGTCTTCACGTCTACTATCTCGTGTCCGAAATTCGGGGCGATTGGAGAACGCTAGTGTTCAGGCGATACGCGAGAAACTATCATATAATCACTTTTACTTCATTTTCTTACTCACTTTCCTCTTCCTCTTCTTTCTTCCTCTTTTCCCTTTAATGGGGAGCTCACCCACCTCCACGCCGCTGCCCCTCCTCCACCGCCCACCACCAGCCTCCGGCGAGCCGCCGCACCCCCTCTTCCTCCTCCCCTCCTCCTCCTCTTCCTCCTCCTCTCTCCATTTGCAAACCCTAAGCCCCTACACCCAAACACCACCACCGCGGCCACCACGGGCCCCACCACCGCCACCCACGCCCTCCCCAACTTCCATCAGGCCCGCGCCCCCCCTCCAGCCCCCTCAATTCCGGCCGTGGGCCCCGCTACACCCAAAAACCCATTTTCACCAAAATCGCCCGTTTTGCAAATAAGTCCCTGACCGTATTTCGCGAATAACTCCCAAACCGTGCGTTTCTAGCCAAAGTTCCTCAACACCAAAGTTGTAGAGCACGAAATTCTCTTCGATTTGGTATATGATAAGTCCTCTTTTACATTGCGAAGTTGTCGGGAAAACGCGTCTGAAGTCTGCTGATCAAACACTGTCAAAATGCTGTGTTTTCGCGATTTCCGGCGAAATGGCACATTTTCGGCAAGAAGACCACTAGGAAAAAGTTGTTCAGAATGGCGTGCTTGTGCTAGAAAAAAAGATGGTGTGAAGATTGAAGCTCGTTTGCAAATTCTAGGACCCAAACAGCGAATCCGGGCGTTAGAAAAAAAGTGAGTTTTCTCTATTTTAAAGCTTATACAGTTTTTGACATATGAAATAAATAAAAATATGATCTTTATATTATAGAGAGGATAAAAATCCGATTTTTAGTTTATAGAAGATATAAAGATGAGATTTTTATATAATGTAGATAAAAAATGTGATTTTTATACATGTAGCGGCTACGGGCAACGAAAGTGACAAAAGGCGAGAACGACAAGGTTTTCTACATAAGAAGAGTCGAGATGATTGGATTAGCTAGTTGGTGAGAACTTCTCACTCTAAATTCTCTTTTTCTAGTTATATATATATATACTAGGATGTAGACGGTGCTTAGTAGCACCCGACACCCGTCATCCACAGACCATGGATGGCTTGCTTGTTAAATTGTTTGGTTGAGTAGTTGGTTAGTTTATTTGGTTGGAATTGAATTGTTTGGTGAAATGGAATGGATTTGATTGATGTGTGAATGGCGTGGGCCTTCACTGGACCGGGGATAAGGCTAGGCCTCGTCCCGTTTCTAGTATCGTGCCGTTATGCCGCCGAAATTTCCCAAAATATGTTAGAAAAATAAAAATATCATTTTTATTGTGTAAATGAACTGAATAGAAATTCATGTGTTGAAATAGAATATTTTATCGTTAAAAATATAATTTTTAACGTGGAAGTGAATAAAATAAAATATTCATTTACAAACCGGACGGTTTGTTTATGCACACCTATTTGAAGGACGTTGATTGGGACGATAAATTTTACACATCGCCCAGCTGCACAAATAAAATATGTGTTTGATTGTTTGAAACCCCACACGGGTGTTGGGATGAAATTTGGAAGTTCACTCATCTTGATTGCTTAAATATGTCGATCGATTGATTGACAGGCTATTATAAGCGTAAGATATCTATATTTGATGCTTATACAGTGTAGTGCACTTTGGTTGATGGTTGATTATTTTTCAATGCTATTATATACATGTGTTGTATGGAATCCATATAATTAACGTTATATGGTGATTGATTGGGCCTCATTCCAATCGGGAAAATAATGAATATTATAAAAGAAAATTCATGTGTTGAATATAAAAATAGTCATGTGTTGACGATGTTCATGTGTTGAGTAAAATATTTTATACAATGAAATTTACATCTTTATCATATTTAAAATTAGAACTACTTCTCATTAGAAGTCTAATTGAAAATCAAACGATAGATACCATAGTTTTATAAAATGTTTTACATAACAAAAATAGTGATGTGTTGACAGTACTCATGTGTTGAGATTAGTCGTGTGTTGAAAGAAATATAAATTCATGTATTGGATAGAATAAATATTCATTTGTTGAATAGGATAACGAATTTATTGAAATATATAAAGCCGTGTTGATTAGAGTTGCGCCATTTTGACGTGAACGATATTTTTTATCGATTATATTCGTTTTTATAATGAATATAGAAAAGGTAGTGATTTCAAAATATAACGTTTTGAAAATATTATCATTTATATAGTAATGATGTGAAATATTCAATTTTGATTTGAAATGGAATATAGATTTGAAGTGGTTTTGAAAACGAAGTTAAAACGATTTATAAAATACATTTTAAAAGGAAATCGATGAAATATATATAATATATATATATTATATATATATAATGGCTTGAATAGAACGCGCCGCGCCGCGGCAGTTCTTGAATTTCGACCATTGACTTCGAGTTGACGTTGCAGGAGATCCGACCGTCGGATTCTCCTAAAACCGGAACCGTTGGGTTCGTATCGAAAAGAGCTTTCCAATGAATATTAGAAATTTGAAATCTAATGGTTGGATTTGGAATTATGTCCAAATCAAATTCGAAAAAGGTCGTTGTAAGTGCAGTTCGATGGCCGTTGATGGAAATCGACTGTACGGGCCTTGATAAAATTATTAAAAATAATCAATATTCCCAATATGTGAATTGGACTGGAGTTGAATCGAAATTATCTTCGGAATATTTCGATGTTGGATTTCGTGACTGTACAGATATTGTTATGGGAATTTGAAAGATATATTTTATATCGTTATTTCCAATACAATATTTGTTGATTTCAGAATTTGATATTGAATATAAGCCGGTATATTTTCTATTCAGAGCCTTGTATTTAATATCAAATGTGATTTGGGTTTGTCGTGAATGGTGCCTTCATTAACACTGTTCTTAAGCCCAATAGGGAAAAAGATTAAATCTTTCTATTTAGATTTAATGAAGTGTATCAATTAAATAATATTTAATTGAAATTGAATTTGAATTGGTTTTTAGGTTTATCGTGAGCGGTGTTTTGAACAACACCTGTTCTTTAACCCAATTAACAATAGAATGTGATTTGGGTTTATCGTGAATCGTGTTTTAGATGACATTGGTTCTTTAACCTAGTTAAAGGCAAGATGTTGATTTTTGAAAAGATTAAAACTAAGTGGAGTTTTAATGAATCTTTAATTAGATTAAAAATGTGAATTGATAATTTAAATTATCAAATCTGAAAGGTGATCGAGAATGGAGTACCACCAGTTTTGCTCCAAAGCGATAGTTAAATCTTTAATTAGATTTGAACGTGAAATGGTAATTAATTTTACCGATAACACCGTGGTGTTAGATATGGAGTATTACTAGTTTTGCTCCATGGGATATATAGGTTGGGATTGGGAAATAAAATAAATAATTACTTCGGTGTGGTTCGTTAATCCCGACTAGTTTGAAATGATATCCAAAGGAAGATTATAGAATAAATTTAGAAGAATTTATCTTGGATAAAATTAATGGGAACATTTCCCTAAGAATGTGTTTTTGTGAATAAAAGAATATTCTGAATTCGAATGAGGCGTTTGTTGTGTTTGTGTAACATTCGTTTATTATATACGTGGGTTATTCAGAAAGGCCGGGTTTATACCCATTCTGAATAATCAATTCGACGAGATGTCGAAGATGAAGACGGTGGTTGAAGACCGGAAGTCTTCACATCGTTTGGGTGATTACTGATGATCTTGATTGGGCTGTACACCCAGGATGAGGGAATCAGTTGGTGATCGTCCAGACGTACTTGGAGATGGATGGATATGCGAGGAAAGTGCCTCCGGTTTCGTTCAGACCCAGAACGAACTTGTAAATGGATTGTGTGTCTGACATTGGATTTTATTCTGTGTTGATTGATCTCTATTAAATATACATCTGTTTGGCGGCGGAGAATTTATTCTCTTGCTTAACGCCCTTCTCTGAGACATACGAGCTCAGAGGTTGTATATCGATGGATATCAGTCGCATGGAGTGAATTGCCAATGTGGCATGCGTAAGTGGCAATTGATCAAGGCTTCTGTTGAAAAGCAAAGTCTTGTGGTTGATGATCAAAGCACGACCTGTGTGGCGTAGCTTTGTGTATAACGTGAATTCGCGAGCCTCACACCTCGGTATGAGTCAAAAACGGGAGACGGACCGCTGGGAGAGCACGACGTTTCTTTCTAGCTAGGGTGGTGTCAGTGACCTACCAGCCCTGACATTTATATACTTTTCACCTGTGTGGTTGTTGGATACGAGGCGCCTCGGATATAGGTCTGTAAGGACAGGGAAACGTGTGTTTAGGAATTGCCAATCCTCAAAAGTAAGAGAGGACCGGCCCAGCCGATTCCAAGGATCATAGTGGGGTCCTGAGGCATTTGCTAGAGTGTCTCGAACGCGGAGAGGAGCTTGCTCCTTGCCTCGACTCATGACGGAAATCCAATTTCCAATACGTGTATTGCGGTTTTAATTGTAGAACTAGTATGGCGACATGATAGATGGTACCCATGCCGCCTATGATTGATATTTATGATTTGAATTGTTTTGACACTATACACTTATTGTAGTATCAAATAATGTGTTTTAAACGTATCAAGCATGCTTTGGCTGTTATAAGGGAAAACCCTATCCTCCGGCTTGCGTTGCATTGTGTGATGGGACCTGGGTCTTATAACAGCTTCATTTTTCTTAATTTAGCATTGCGCTGTTTGTTCTATGCACTGGTATTCTTGGGAGGAAACCCGTTCCGTGTTATACGGCGTGGTCCCTTGATTTACCTAACTTTAAAACCAATATTAATAACTGTTTTAGTTCTCACACCAGTCACATGACTGACCTGGAGTTTATTGTTTTAACCTAAACTCTGGGTGCCCCTATTTTCCACACGGGCAGCTAGTAGTTTTGGTTTTGCAGATTTATATTCATAGGGTCCTGATTTACAGCTGGAACGATGCTCGGAAAGCTCTGTATCCGTGTATCACTTCTAGTTGTGATTTTGTATTATTTTCCGCTGCTTTGTAATTTATTGTAATCTCTGATATTTGTCGAATGTAATTTATTCATTTATACTCTGTATATTCTTGTCTCTGATGGAATTGTTGTAATAACAATGAAATGTTCTTCTGTCTGTGTTCCGATGTGTGTTGTTCTCAAAGTATTCGTGCTTTCCTTACCGGGGAAGTTACGGGTTCTTACAGTTGGTATCAGAGCTTTGGTTTACAGAGCTTGAGAACAAGGCACATTAGAACCATACGAAAGAATTCATCAGATATTGGATTAGCAATATCCAATTAGAATGACTCGTTAGAGATAGGATCAGTAGTATCCTAGAACGAGTGTGAAGAGTATATTTTTCAAATGAAAATAATTTTGTTTTGAAATTTAAATCGTTTTATACGTATTTGAATATTTATTTATTTTGAATATGGATAATCGAGTATATAAAGATTTTGCATATACGCGTCATGAACGTATATTCGAAGTTTTAATATATTGGATAGATATAGAGTCACATTCTAGACACCCGGGGATAATTCTGGTGATGTGGCCACATCATCAGTATTTATATTCGTGTTTCGAAGGTGTGATATCTATATATTTCCATTAGACTGGTGTGAGAACCAAAACTTATATAGCTAGAACACATTGTTGTGAATTGGCATCAAAACATGATTTTTTGTATATGTATCAAAATTATGAATTTGAAACTCTAATTCACTAATTGATTGATGTTTGTGTTGTTTGTTTATTTGTTTGATAATTTTGGACCATTTAGCCTAATTGTATCAAATATTGAATTATATTGAAAATTGGTCGCATTTGCTTGCATATACATATACTTACATTGAACAGGTCATAGCAAGGAGGCTAGAGCAGAGAATAAAATTTGTTTGCCCGACAAATAGGTACATGTTTACTACATAATTTACTGTTTTGTTTGGGTGATGATGATTTTATGAGCCTATTGGCTAGTCGCTTGGCTTTTTCTTTTTCTTTTTGAGATCAGAAGGCCTGTATGGCAATTTCGGGATTTTCCCGTGCTCCCCGTACAAAGGAGGTTATGGCGAAATTTTTCGAAAATTTAGGGTGTTAGCCAAATTTTTGAAGAATTTGGAAATTCTCAGAAACTGAAAAGTTGGAGAATGGAAGCCAGATCGAACGTAGAGTTGATTGATCAAACCACTTTCGACTTTGTTCCTTTTCGGGGACGAAAAGTTTTAAGTGGGGGAGATTGTAATAACCCGAAAATCTGGGCCAGTTTAAAATTTTTATTTTGGCAATTTTAGCGAATTTTGAATATTTAAAATAGATTAGTTTAAATAATATTGACGAGAAATTTATTTTGAATATAATTCGACGTGTATGTTATATACGCCGTCGTTAGAATATGAATAAATATATATAATTATAAATAGAATTGAAAATGACGCGGTAGTTCGATAATTCGATTTCAAACTTCAATTGAATGTACCGGGTGCAAAACGATCCGGATTTTAGTGAAACCAAAAATATTAGAATCTAGTTGAGAATATCTTTCCAACGAATCCGAAAAATCGAAATTTCATAGTGGAAATCAAAAGTTATGCCCAGTTAAAAATTCAGAATAGTCGCTATGTAAATTATACATGGCCCAAAAAGTCATATTTTGCATACGGATGAATTTGGACTCGAAACCACTTTCATTGAGTTCAAAATGCCGTTTAGAACTCCGAAAAGTATAAGCTTCGATATATTCCGATATCCGGAATAGTGGCTATGGGCTGGAGTTGTTCGGTTAACAATACATAGCCCTTAAAAAGTGAAATTTTGCATACGAGCTCAGAATTCGACGAGATAAATTTTTATGGATTCATAATGACAAAATATTGTTATGTTCCAAAGGGCTCGTCGAACGGAGTCAGTATGTGGCCTTGCGAGCTAAAACAGTTCAGGGTAAAGCGAGCAGTCATTTTACAAAGGAACATTATTGATACGACCTCGGAATTCAATTCTACTTTTTTTTATGGATTCGTATCGTCTAATAATGGTTAAATCCAAGAGGGCTTGATTTTTTGAGTTAGCATGTGAGCGTGCGAGAAGAAAAGGTGCGCCAAAATCGCATTTTTAGAGCTTATCTGAGCATTTTTGTGATTTTTAACGGACGGTCAAACGAACTCGGAATTCGACGAAACTTGTTTCGTTGGACTCGTCTTCACGTCTACTATCTCGTGACCGAAATTCGCGGCGATTGGAGATCGCTAGTGTTCAGGCGATACGCGAGAAACTAGCATATAATCACTTTTACTTCATTTTCTTACTCACTTTCCTCTTCCTCTTCTTTCTTCCTCTTTTCCCTTTAATGGGGAGCTCACCCACCTCCACGCCGCTGCCCCTCCTCCACCGCCCACCACCAGCCTCCGGCGAGCCGCCGCACCCCCTCTTCCTCCTCCCCTCCTCCTCCTCTTCCTCCTCCTCTCTCCATTTGCAAACCCTAAGCCCCTACACCCAAACACCACCACCGCGGCCACCACGGGCCCCACCACCGCCACCCACGCCCTCCCCCACTTCCATCAGGCCCGCGCCCCCCCTCCAGCCCCCTCAATTCCGGCCGTGGGCCCCGCTACACCCAAAAACCCATTTTCACCAAAATCGCCCGTTTTGCAAATAAGTCCCTGACCGTATTTCGCGAATAACTCCCAAACCGTGCGTTTCTAGCCAAAGTTCCTCAAGACCAAAGTTGTAGAGCACGAAATTCTCTTCGATTTGGTATATGATAAGTCCTCTTTTACATTGCGGAGTTGTCGGGAAAACGCGTCTGAAGTCTGCTGATCAAACACTGTCAAAATGCTGTGTTTTCGCGATTTCCGGCGAAATGGCACATTTTCGACAAGAAGACCACTAGGAAAAAGTTGTTCAGAATGGCGTGCTTGTGCTAGAAAAAAAGATGGTGTGAAGATTGAAGCTCGTTTGCAAATTCTAGGACCCAAACAGCGAATCCGGGCGTTAGAAAAAAAGTGAGTTTTCTCTATTTTAAAGCTTATACAGTTTTTGACATATGAAATAAATAAAAATATGATCTTTATATTATAGAGAGGATAAAAATCCGATTTTCAGTTTATAGAAGATATAAAGATGAGATTTTTATATAATGTAGATAAAAAAAATGTGATTTTTATACATGTAGCGGCTACGGGCAACGAAAGTGACAAAAGGCGAGAACGACAAGGTTTTCTACATAAGAAGAGTCGAGATGATTGGATTAGCTAGTTGGTGAGAACTTCTCACTCTAAATTCTCTTTTTCTAGTTATATATATATATATACTAGGATGTAGACGGTGCTTAGTAGCACCCGACACCCGTCATCCACAGACCATGGATGGCTTGCTTGTTAAATTGTTTGGTTGAGTAGTTGGTTAGTTTATTTGGTTGGAATTGAATTGTTTGGTGAAATGGAATGGATTTGATTGATGTGTGAATGGCGTGGGCCTTCACTAGACCGGGGATAAGGCTAGACCTCGTCCCGTTTCTAGTATCGTGCCGTTATGCCGCCGAAATTTCCCAAAATATGTTAGAAAAATAAAAATATCATTTTTATTGTGTAAATGAACTGAATATAAATTCATGTGTTGAAATAGAATATTTTATCGTTAAAAATATAATTTTTAACGTGGAAGTGAATAAAATAAAATATTCATTTACAAACCGGACGGTTTGTTTATGCACACCTATTTGAAGGACGTTGATTGGGACGATAAATTTTACACATCGCCCAGCTGCACAAATAAAATATGTGTTTGATTGTTTGAAACCCCACACGGGTGTTGGGATGAAATTTGGAAGTTCACTCATCTTGATTGCTTAAATATGTCGATCGATTGATTGACAGGCTATTATAAGCGTAAGATATCTATATTTGATGCTTATACAGTGTAGTGCACTTTGGTTGATGGTTGATTATTTTTCAATGCTATTATATACATGTGTTGTATGGAATCCATATAATTAACGTTATATGGTGATTGATTGGGCCTCATTCCAATCGGGAAAATAATGAATATTATAAAAGAAAATTCATGTGTTGAATATAAAAATAGTCATGTGTTGACGATGTTCATGTGTTGAGTAAAATATTTTATACAATGAAATTTACATCTTTATCATATTTAAAATTAGAACTACTTCTCATTAGAAGTCTAATTGAAAATCAAACGATAGATACCATAGTTTTATAAAATGTTTTACATAACAAAAATAGTGATGTGTTGACAGTACTCATGTGTTGAGATTAGTCGTGTGTTGAAAGAAATATAAATTCATGTATTGGATAGAATAAATATTCATTTGTTGAATAGGATAACGAATTTATTGAAATATATAAAGCCGTGTTGATTAGAGTTGCGCCATTTTGACGTGAACGATATTTTTTATCGATTATATTCGTTTTTATAATGAATATAGAAAAGGTAGTGATTTCAAAATATAACGTTTTGAAAATATTATCATTTATATAGTAATGATGTGAAATATTCAATTTTGATTTGAAATGGAATATAGATTTGAAGTGGTTTTGAAAACGAAGTTAAAACGATTTATAAAATACATTTTAAAAGGAAATCGATGAAATATATATAATATATATATATTATATATATATAATGGCTTGAATAGAACGCGCCGCGCCGCGGCAGTTCTTGAATTTCGACCATTGACTTCGAGTTGACGTTGCAGGAGATCCGACCGTCGGATTCTCCTAAAACCGGAACCGTTGGGTTCGTATCGAAAAGAGCTTTCCAATGAATATTAGAAATTTGAAATCTAATGGTTGGATTTGGAATTATGTCCAAATCAAATTCGAAAAAGGTCGTTGTAAGTGCAGTTCGATGGCCGTTGATGGAAATCGACTGTACGGGCCTTGATAAAATTATTAAAAATAATCAATATTCCCAATATGTGAATTGGACTGGAGTTGAATCGAAATTATCTTCGGAATATTTCGATGTTGGATTTCGTGACTGTACAGATATTGTTATGGGAATTTGAAAGATATATTTTATATCGTTATTTCCAATACAATATTTGTTGATTTCAGAATTTGATATTGAATATAAGCCGGTATATTTTCTATTCAGAGCCTTGTATTTAATATCAAATGTGATTTGGGTTTGTCGTGAATGGTGCCTTCATTAACACTGTTCTTAAGCCCAATAGGGAAAAAGATTAAATCTTTCTATTTAGATTTAATGAAGTGTATCAATTAAATAATATTTAATTGAAATTGAATTTGAATTGGTTTTTAGGTTTATCGTGAGCGGTGTTTTGAACAACACCTGTTCTTTAACCCAATTAACAATAGAATGTGATTTGGGTTTATCGTGAATCATGTTTTAGATGACATTGGTTCTTTAACCCAGTTAAAGGCAAGATGTTGATTTTTGAAAAGATTAAAACTAAGTGGAGTTTTAATGAATCTTTAATTAGATTAAAAATGTGAATTGATAATTTAAATTATCAAATCTGAAAGGTGATCGAGAATGGAGTACCACCAGTTTTGCTCCAAAGCGATAGTTAAATCTTTAATTAGATTTGAACGTGAAATGGTAATTAATTTTACCGATAACACCGTGGTGTTAGATATGGAGTATTACCAGTTTTGCTCCATGGGATATATAGGTTGGGATTGGGAAATAAAATAAATAATTACTTCGGTGTGGTTCGTTAATCCCGACTAGTTTGAAATGATATCCAAAGGAAGATTATAGAATAAATTTAGAAGAATTTATCTTGGATAAAATTAATGGGAACATTTCCCTAAGAATGTGTTTTTGTGAATAAAAGAATATTCTGAATTGGAATAAGGCGTTTGTTGTGTTTGTGTAACATTCGTTTATTATATACGTGGGTTATTCAGAAAGGCCGGGTTTATACCCATTCTGAATAATCAATTCGACGAGATGTCGAAGATGAAGACGGTGGTTGAAGACCGGAAGTCTTCACATCGTTTGGGTGATTACTGATGATCTTGATTGGGCTGTACACCCAGGATGAGGGAATCAGTTGGTGATCGTCCAGACGTACTTGGAGATGGATGGATATGCGAGGAAAGTGCCTCCGGTTTCGTTCAGACCCAGAACGAACTTGTAAATGGATTGTGTGTCTGACATTGGATTTTATTATGTGTTGATTGATCTCTATTAAATATACATCTGTTTGGCGGCGGAGAATTTATTCTCTTGCTTAACGCCCTTCTCTGAGACATACGAGCTCAGAGGTTGTATATCGATGGATATCAGTCGCATGGAGTGAATTGCCAATGTGGCATGCGTAAGTGGCAATTGATCAAGGCTTCTGTTGAAAAGCAAAGTCTTGTGGTTGATGATCAAAGCACGACCTGTGTGGCGTAGCTTTGTGTATAACGTGAATTCGCGAGCCTCACACCTCGGTATGAGTCAAAAACGGGAGACGGACCGCTGGGAGAGCACGACGTTTCTTTCTAGCTAGGGTGGTGTCAGTGACCTACCAGCCCTGACATTTATATACTTTTCACCTGTGTGGTTGTTGGATACGAGGCGCCTCGGATATAGGTCTGTAAGGACCGGGAAACGTGTGTTTAGGAATTGCCAATCCTCAAAAGTAAGAGAGGACCGGCCCAGCCGATTCCAAGGATCATAGTGGGGTCCTGAGGCATTTGCTAGAGTGTCTCGAACGCGGAGAGGAGCTTGCCCCTTGCCTCGACTCATGACGGAAATCCAATTTCCAATACGTGTATTGCGGTTTTAATTGTAGAACTAGTATGGCGACATGATAGATGGTACCCATGCCGCCTATGATTGATATTTATGATTTGAATTGTTTTGACACTATACACTTATTGTAGTATCAAATAATGTGTTTTAAACGTATCAAGCATGCTTTGGCTGTTATAAGGGAAAACCCTATCCTCCGGCTTGCGTTGCATTGTGTGATGGGACCTGGGTTTTATAACAGCTTCATTTTTCTTAATTTAGCATTGCGCTGTTTGTTCTATGCACTGGTATTCTTGGGAGGAAACCCGTTCCGTGTTATACGGCGTGGTCCCTTGATTTACCTAACTTTAAAACCAATATTAATAACTGTTTTAGTTCTCACCCAGTCACATGACTGACCTGGAGTTTATTGTTTTAACCTAAACTCTGGGTGCCCCTATTTTCCACACGGGCAGCTAGTAGTTTTGGTTTTGCAGATTTATATTCATAGGGTCCTGATTTACAGCTGGAACGATGCTCGGAAAGCTCTGTATCCGTGAATCACTTCTAGTTGTGATTTTGTATTATTTTCCGCTGCTTTGTAATTTATTGTAATCTCTGATATTTGTCGAATGTAATTTATTCATTTATACTCTGTATATTCTTGTCTCTGATGGAATTGTTGTAATAACAATGAAATGTTCTTCTGTCTGTGTTCCGATGTGTGTTGTTCTCAAAGTATTCGTGCTTTCCTTACCGGGGAAGTTACGGGTTCTTACAGTTGGTATCAGAGCTTTGGTTTACAGAGCTTGAGAACAAGGCACATTAGAACCATACGAAAGAATTCATCAGATATTGGATTAGCAATATCCAATTAGAATGACTCGTTAGAGATAGGATCAGTAGTATCCTAGAACGAGTGTGAAGAGTATATTTTTCAAATGAAAATAATTTTGTTTTGAAATTTAAATCGTTTTATACGTATTTGAATATTTATTTATTTTGAATATGGACAATCGAGTATATAAAGATTTTGCATATACGCGTCATGAACGTATATTCGAAGTTTTAATATATTGGATAGATATAGAGTCACATTCTAGACACCCGGGGATAATTCTGGTGATGTGGCCACATCATCAGTATTTATATTCGTGTTTCAAAGGTGTGATATCTATATATTTCCATTAGACTGGTGTGAGAACCAAAACTTATATAGCTAGAACACATTGTTGTGAATTGGCATCAAAACATGATTTTTTGTATATGTATCAAAATTATGAATTTGAAACTCTAATTCACTAATTGATTGATGTTTGTGTTGTTTGTTTATTTGTTTGATAATTTTGGACCATTTAGCCTAATTGTATCAAATATTGAATTATATTAAAAATTGGTCGCATTTGCTTGCATATACATATACTTACATTGAACAGGTCATAGCAAGGAGGCTAGAGCAGAGAATAAAATTTGTTTGCCCGACAAATAGGTACATGTTTACTACATAATTTACTGTTTTGTTTGGGTGATGATGATTTTATGAGCCTATTGGCTAGTCGCTTGGCTTTTTCTTTTTCTTTTTGAGATCAGAAGGCCTGTATGGTAATTTCGGGATTTTCCCGTGCTCCCCGTACAAAGGAGGTTATGGCGAAATTTTTCGAAAATTTAGGGTGTTAGCCAAATTTTTGAAGAATTTGGAAATTCTCAGAAACTGAAAAGTTGGAGAATGGAAGCCAGATCGAACGTAGAGTTGATTGATCAAACCACTTTCGACTTTGTTCCTTTTCGGGGACGAAAAGTTTTAAGTGGGGGAGATTGTAATAACCCGAAAATCTGGGCCAGTTTAAAATTTTTATTTTGGCAATTTTAGCGAATTTTGAATATTTAAAATAGATTAGTTTAAATAATATTGACGAGAAATTTATTTTGAATATAATTCGACGTGTATGTTATATACGCCGTCGTTAGAATATGAATAATTATATATAATTATAAATAGAATTGAAAATGACGCGGTAGTTCGATAATTCGATTTCAAACTTCAATTGAATGTACCGGGTGCAAAACGATCCGGATTTTAGTGAAACCAAAAATATTAGAATCTAGTTGAGAATATCTTTCCAACGAATCCGAAAAATCGAAATTTCATAGCGGGAATCAAAAGTTATGCCCAGTTAAAAATTCAGAATAGTCGCTATGTAAATTATACATGGCCCAAAAAGTCATATTTTGCATACGGATGAATTTGGACTCGAAACCACTTTCATTGAGTTCAAAATGCCGTTTAGAACTCCGAAAAGTATAAGCTTCGATATATTCCGATATCCGGAATAGTGGCTATGGGCTGGAGTTGTTCGGTTAACAATACATAGCCCTTAAAAAGTGAAATTTTGCATACGAGCTCAGAATTCGACGAGATAAATTTTTATGGATTCATAATGACAAAATATTGTTATGTTCCAAAGGGCTCGTCGAACGGAGTCAGTATGTGGCCGTGCGAGCTAAAACAGTTCAGGGTAAAGCGAGCAGTCATTTTACAAAGGAACATTATTGATACGACCTCGGAATTCAATTCTACTTTTTTTTATGGATTCGTATCGTCTAATAATGGTTAAATCCAAGAGGGCTTGATTTTTTGAGTTAGCATGTGAGCGTGCGAGAAGAAAAGGTGCGCCAAAATCGCATTTTTAGAGCTTATCTGAGCATTTTTGTGATTTTTAACGGATGGTCAAACGAACTCGGAATTCGACGAAACTTGTTTCGTTGGACTTGTCTTCACGTCTACTATCTCGTGACCGAAATTCGCGGCGATTGGAGATCGCTAGTGTTCAGGCGATACGCGAGAAACTAACATATAATCACTTTTACTTCATTTTCTTACTCACTTTCCTCTTCCTCTTCTTTCTTCCTCTTTTCCCTTTAATGGGGAGCTCACCCACCTCCACGCCGCTGCCCCTCCTCCACCGTCCACCACCAGCCTCCGGCGAGCCGCCGCACCCCCTCTTCCTCCTCCCCTCCTCCTCCTCTTCCTCCTCCTCTCTCCATTTGCAAACCCTAAGCCCCTACACCCAAACACCACCACCGCGGCCACCACGGGCCCCACCACCGCCACCCACGCCCTCCCCCACGTCCATCAGGCCCGCGCCCCCCCTCCAGCCCCCTCAATTCCGGCCGTGGGCCCCGCTACACCCAAAAATCCATTTTCACCAAAATCGCCCGTTTTGCAAATAAGTCCCTGACCGTATTTCGCGAATAACTCCCAAACCGTGCGTTTCTAGCCAAAGTTCCTCAAGACCAAAGTTGTAGAGCACGAAATTCTCTTCGATTTGGTATATGATAAGTCCTATTTTACATTGAGGAGTTGTCGGGAAAACGCGTCTGAAGTCTGCTGATCAAACACTGTAAAAATGCTGTCTTTTCGCGATTTCCGGCGAAATGGCACATTTTCGGCAAGAAGACCACTAGGCAAAAGTTGTTCAGAATGGCGTGCTTGTGCTAGAAAAAAAAGATGGTGTGAAGATTGAAGCTGGTTTGCAAATTCTAGGACCCAAACAGCGAATCCGGGCGTTAGAAAAAAAGTGAGTTTTCTCTATTTTAAAGCTTATACAGTTTTTGACATATGAAATAAATAAAAATATGATCTTTATATTATAGAGAGGATAAAAATCCGATTTTTAGCTTATAGAAGATATAAAGATGAGATTTTTATATAATGTACATAATAAAAATGTGATTTTTATACATGTAGCGGCTACGGGCAACGAAAGTGACAAAAGGCGAGAACGACAAGGTTTTCTACATAAGAAGAGTCGAGATGATTGGATTAGCTAGTTGGTGAGAACTTCTCACTCTAAATTCTCTTTTTCTAGTTATATATATATACTAGGATGTAGACGGTGCTTAGTAGCACCCGACACCCGTCATCCACAGACCATGGATGGCTTGCTTGTTAAATTGTTTGGTTGAGTAGTTGGTTAGTTTATTTGGTTGGAATTGAATTGTTTGGTGAAATGGAATGGATTTGATTGATGTGTGAATGGCGTGGGCCTTCACTAGACCGGGGATAAGGCTAGGCCTCGTCCCGTTTCTAGTATCGTGCCGTTATGCCGCCGAAATTTCCCAAAATATGTTAGAAAAATAAAAATATCATTTTTATTGTGTAAATGAACTGAATAGAAATTCATGTGTTGAAATAGAATATTTTATCGTTAAAAATATAATTTTTAACGTGGAAGTGAATAAAATAAAATATTCATTTACAAACCGGACGGTTTGTTTATGTACACCTATTTGAAGGACGTTGATTGGGACGATAAATTTTACACATTGCCCAGCTGCACAAATAAAATATGTGTTTGATTGTTTGAAACCCCACACGGGTGTTGGGATGAAATTTGGAAGTTCACTCATCCTGATTGCTTAAATATGTCGATCGATTGATTGACAGGCTATTATAAGCGTAAGATATCTATATTTGATGCTTATACAGTGTAGTGCACTTTGGTTGATGGTTGATTATTTTTCAATGCTATTATATACATGTGTTGTATGGAATCCATATAATTAACGTTATATGGTGATTGATTGGGCCTCATTCCAATCGGGAAAATAATGAATATTATAAAAGAAAATTCATGTGTTGAATATAAAAATAGTCATTTGTTGAGTAAAATATTTTATACAATGAAATTTACATCTTTATCATATTTAAAATTAGAACTACTTCTCAGTAGAAGTCTAATTGAAAATCAAACGATAGATACCATAGTTTTATAAAATGTTTTACATAACAAAAATAGTGATGTGTTGACAGTACTCATGTGTTGAGATTAGTCGTGTGTTGAAAGAAATATAAATTCATGTATTGGATAGAATAAATATTCATTTGTTGAATAGGATAACGAATTTATTGAAATATATAAAGCCGTGTTGATTAGAGTTGCGCCATTTTGACGTGAACGATATTTTTTATCGATTATATTCGTTTTTATAATGAATATAGAAAAGGTAGTGATTTCAAAATATAACGTTTTGAAAATATTATCATTTATATAGTAATGATGTGAAATATTCAATTTTGATTTGAAATGGAATATAGAGTTGAAGTGGTTTTGAAAACGAAGTTAAAACGATTTATAAAATACGTTTTAAAAGGAAATCGATGAAATATATAATATATATATATATTATATATAATGGCTTGAATAGAACGCGCCGCGGCAGTTCGTGAATTTCGACCATTGACTTCGAGTTGACGTTGCAGGAGATCCGACCGTCGGATTCTCCTAAAACCGGAACCGTTGGGTTCGTATCGAAAAGAGCTTTCCAATGAATATTAGAAATTTGAAATCTAATGGTTGGATTTGGAATTATGTCCAAATCAAATTCGAAAAAGGTCGTTGTAAGTGCAGTTCGATGGCCGTTGATGGAAATCGACTGTATGGGCCTTGATAAAATTATTAAAAATAATCAATATTCCCAATATGTGAATTGGACTAGAGTTGAATCGAAATTATCTTCGGAATATTTCGATGTTGGATTTCGTGACTGTACAGATATTGTTATGGGAATTTGAAAGATATATTTTATATCGTTATTTCCAATACAATATTTGTTGATTTCAGAATTTGATATTGAATATAAGCCGGTATATTTTCTATTCAGAGCCTTGTATTTAATATCAAATGTGATTTGGGTTTGTCGTGAATGGTGTCTTCATTAACACTGTTCTTAAGCCCAATAGGGAAAAAGATTAAGTCTTTCTATTTAGATTTAATGAAGTGTATCAATTAAATAATATTTAATTGAAATTGAATTTGAATTGGTTTTTAGGTTTATCGTGAGCGGTGTTTTGAACAACACCTGTTCTTTAACCCAATTAACAATAGAATGTGATTTGGGTTTATCGTGAATCGTGTTTTAGATGACATTGGTTCTTTAACCCAGTTAAAGGCAAGATGTTGATTTTTGAAAAGATTAAAACTAAGTGGAGTTTTAATGAATCTTTAATTAGATTAAAAATGTGAATTGATAATTTAAATTATCAAATCTGAAAGGTGATCGAGAATGGAGTACCACCAGTTTTGCTCCAAAGCGATAGTTAAATCTTTAATTAGATTTGAACGTGAAATGGTAATTAATTTTACCGATAACACCGTGGTGTTAGATATGGAGTATTACCAGTTTTGCTCCATGGGATATATAGGTTGGGATTGGGAAATAAAATAAATAATTACTTCGGTGTGGTTCGTTAATCCCGACTAGTTTGAAATGATATCCAAAGGAAGATTATAGAATAAATTTAGAAGAATTTATCTTGGATAAAATTAATGGGAACATTTCCCTAAGAATGTGTTTTTGTGAATAAAAGAATATTCTGAATTGGAATGAGGCGTTTGTTGTGTTTGTGTAACATTCGTTTATTATATACGTGGGTTATTCAGAAAGGCCGGGTTTATACCCATTCTGAATAATCAATTCGACGAGATGTCGAAGATGAAGACGTTGGTTGAAGACCGGAAGTCTTCACATCGTTTGGGTGATTACTGATGATCTTGATTGGGCTGTACACCCAGGATGAGGGAATCAGTTGGTGATCGTCCAGACGTACTTGGAGATGGATGGATATGCGAGGAAAGTGCCTCCGGTTTCGTTCAGACCCAGAACGAACTTGTAAATGGATTGTGTGTCTGACATTGGATTTTATTCTGTGTTGATTGATCTCTATTAAATATACATCTGTTTGGCGGCAGAGAATTTATTCTGTTGCTTAACGCCCTTCTCTGAGACATACGAGCTCAGAGGTTGTATATCGATGGATATCAGTCGCATGTAGTGAATTGCCAATGTGGCATGCGTAAGTGGCAATTGATCAAGGCTTCTGTTGAAAAGCAAAGTCTTGTGGTTGATGATCAAAGCACGGCCTGTGTGGCATAGCTTTGTGTATAACGTGAATTCGCGAGCCTCACACCTCGGTATGAGTCAAAAACGGGAGACGGACCGCTGGGAGAGCACGACGTTTCTTTCTAGCTAGGGTGGTGTCAGTGACCTACCAGCCCTGACATTTATATACTTTTCACCTGAGTGGTTGTTGGATACGAGGCGCCTCGGATATAGGTCTGTAAGGACCGGGAAACGTGTGTTCAGGAATTGCCAATCCTCAAAAGTAAGAGAGGACCGGCCCAGCCGATTCCAAGGATCATAGTGGGGTCCTGAGGCATTTGCTAGAGTGTCTCGAACGCGGAGAGGAGCTTGACCCTTTCCTCGACTCATGACGGAAATCCAATTTCCAATACGTGTATTGCGGTTTTAATTGTAGAACTAGTATGGCGACATGATAGATGGTACCCATGCCGCCTATGATTGATATTTATGATTTGAATTGTTTTGACACTATACACTTATTGTAGTATCAAATAATGTGTTTTAAACGTATCAAGCATGCTTTGGCTGTTATAAGGGAAAACCCTATCCTCCGTCTTGCGTTGCATTGTGTGATGGGACCTGGGTCTTATAACAGCTTCATTTTTCTTTATTTAGCATTGCGCTGTTTGTTCTATGCACTGGTATTCTTGGGAGGAAACCCGTTCCGTGTTATACGGCGTGGTCCCTTGATTTACCTAACTTTAAAACCAATATTAATAACTGTTTTAGTTCTCACACCAGTCACATGACTGACCTGGAGTTTATTGTTTTAACCTAAACTCTGGGTGCCCCTATTTTCCACACGGGCAGCTAGTAGTTTTGGTTTTGCAGATTTATATTCACAGGGTCCTGATTTACAGCTGGAACGATGCTCGGAAAGCTCTGTATCCGTGTATCACTTCTAGTTGTGATTTTGTATTATTTTCCGCTGCTTTGTAATTTATTGTAATCTCTGATATTTGTCGAATGTAATTTATTCATTTATACTCTGTATATTCTTGTCTCTGATGGAATTGTTGTAATAACAATGAAATGTTCTTCTGTCTGTGTTCCGATGTGTGTTGTTCTCAAAGTATTCGTGCTTTCCTTACCGGGGAAGTTACGGGTTCTTACAAATCAACCATCATCCAAAGTGCACTCTACACTCTATAAGCATCGAATATCAATATTTAACGCTTATAACAGTCTGTCAATCAATCAATCAACATACAACTAAACAATCGGGATTAGTGTACGTCAAATATCATCCCAATACCCGTGTGGGGTTTCAAACAATCAAACACAGATTTTATTTGTGCAGTTGGGCGATGTGTAAAATTTATCGTCCCAATCAATATCAGTCAAATGTGTGTATATAAACAAATCGTTCGATTTGTTTATATTAATTTATTTCATTTCATATACTCGTTAAAAATTCTATTTTTAACTATAAAATATTTTCCACTATAAAATATTTTATTTCGTTTCACATCACATCACACAATCAACTACACATCAAAATCAAACAAACAAGCATACAAGCCGTCCATGGTCTGTGGACGACGGGTGTCGGGTGCTACTAAACACCGTCTGCATCCTAGTATATATTTCAACTAGAAATAAAATTAAAAAGTGAGAAATTCTCACCCTTTCGCTAAACTGAATGACGCAATTCTTCATGGGTAGGAAATCTTCACCGTGCTTTTCTTTTGTCTATTTCGTTGCCCGTATTCACTACATATATAAAAATCACATTTTTACTTCGCTATTCAATATATAAAAATCGAATTTTTACTTCTCTATTCAATATATAAAAATAGAATTTTTACTTCGCTATTCAATATATAAAAATCAAATTTTTACTTCGCTATTCAATATATAAAATCGAATTTTTACTCCAACACTAAATGGATAAAAATTGCATTCCTAATACGGTGTTTACATTTCAAAGATCCTATTTTTACCAAACTTCATATATATATGAAAAGAAAATCAAATATATTTATATAATTAAAAATCGAGTTTTTTTTCTATAATAAAAATCAAATCTTCCTTTGTATAAAAGCTAATCCTTTTATATATTTAAAACAACATATATTAATATTTTAAAGATAAAGCTACTTATATTTTTTTTTATAAAAATGCTCTATTTATAATTAAAATTAGAAAATGAATTAATGCCATTACATATGTTTTCATTAACTAAAATCCTAAATTTCTATTGGATTTAAAATCAGAAAAGAAACTTACAGTATTCTGGATCTAGGTTTCGGATGGAGGCAAAGGCGTCGGCTCCCCAGCGAGGAGGTGCTGATGAAAGTCGAACATGGAAGGGGGGGTTTGCTCGTTGGCGGTCGTCGATGGTGGCTTCAGGGTGGCGCGGTGCTCCCTAGGAGGTGCGGTGGTGGCGATTTCTGCGATGGGGAGGGTCTCGAGTGGAGGGGTGAGGCGCGAGATGGGCGCTGCCGGAGATGGCACTGGCGAGGGGGAGGGGATCGATCACCCACGGCGGAGGAGATTGAAGGTGGCGGTGGGTCTGAATGAGGCGGAGTCGGGTTGATCGATTAGGGATTCGAGTTTTTTTATCTATCTGTAAAGTGAATAAAAGGGGAGAGAGGATAGAGTAAACAGGGGGGTTTATAATTTTTATTTATTATTTTATTATTCATTTAAGTTGACTTTTTATTTCGACCTCGAAACGAGGCCCATCGCCTGTCGTCCATAGCGTTTCACCCCCATTCCGAACACAATGGGATATGTATCGTAAGCTGATTCGATCGTTTCGACCAGTTTCGTCAAAATCAACATATAACTCTATATATTGATTTTGAACGCGCATTTCATTTTACCGGGGTCACATACTAACTCTATAAATCCCATAAAAATATTTTCTAGCTTCGTATGGACGATACGGTCCTAACAAAACTAGTTTCGTCGAATTTTGAGACCGTTTGAAAAATGGCCATTTTCTAGTCGATTAAAATCAACTAAAACTGGTCAAACGCGTTTTCCTTTGCCACGCTCACATATTGATTCAAAAAATTATGCAAATTGTAACCTAGCAATAACTTGACATCAGGGATCCAACAAAAGTGGTTTCGTCGAAATCCGAGGTCGTTTGCAAAATGACTAATTTTAAGGGCCTGAATTTCATAGCGACTATTCAGAATTTTCAAATGGGCATATCTTTTTATCCCCGCTATGAAATTTCAATTTTTCGGATTTGTTGGAAAGATATTCTCAAATAGATTCTAATATTTTTGGTTTCACTAAAATCCGGTTTATTTTGCACCCGGTACATTCATTTGAAGTTTGAAATCGAATTATCGAACTACCGCGCCATTTTCAATTCCTTTTATATATATAAATAATTATTTATATTCTAACGACGATCTATATAATATATACGTTCGAATTCAATTCAAAATAAATTTTTCGTTGTTTTTATTTAAAACAATTCATTTTAAATAATCAAAATTCGCTAAAATTGCCAAAATACAATTTTTAAACTGGCCCAGATTTCCGGGTTATTACAGTACTACGAAGTCCCCATTCAGGGACGTTATTTGTTGGGTACTCCATTTCATGTATGGTGGGTTAGTATAATGGAGTCCAAGTCTGGACGTTATCCACGAGTATTGGGATGATGCGCGCAAGAAAGTTTGCGAGCCCACGAATGATCTTTCGTACCAGGACCATGTTGGAAACCCAATCTCCACTACGAGCCCACACGGTTTTGATTGTATAATTTGTTGGTTACCGACATGATTATGTCAGTATAACGGTATGGGACATTATGCTGGCTAAGATTAATACATTTATTTGTGAAAAGGTTTTTCAAACTATATTAGTAGTATAAAAGTATTTTCACGTATGAAAGCATTTTTGGATATCATAGAGCAAAACTTGCCCAGCTTGTGTGCGCTTGCATTATGTCATGTGGGACGAGCTTATGATAGCTTCATTTTTCAACAAGTCATTGCAGATTTCTATGCACTGGTATTCACATGGAGTAAACCCATTCCGCATTAGCGACATGGTCCAGTGAATTACCTAACTTTGAAATAAACCCTAAAAACAACTGTTTTGTGTTCTCACACTAGTCCCATGACTGACCTGGAGTTTATTGTTCCTATACCTAAACTCTGGGTGCCTATAATTTTTACATGGGCAGCCTAGTAGTTTGGTTCATAGATATAGTCTTGGAGTTGGTTGGAGAAGGATTCTGGTTTTAGCTGGAGCTATTATGTCTTGGAGCATTCACGTTCTTCTACCGAGTTTAATATCTTTACCGCTGTATAATCGATGTACTCTGATGTGCCTCTTTTAACTCTAACATTATATTATTTTAATGATAATGGAAAAGTTCTTTTTATATTGCGCAAATGTGTAAGTGCCCCAAACAGTCCGTCTTTATGAACGATTTAAGTTGATTTAATTACTGGTGAAAACCGGGCAAAAAGCTGGGTCGTTACAGTTGTAAATTACACTCTGGATGTGAATTTATTGTTTGGTGATTATTTATCATTATTGTTGAATACATGTGAAATATGAAATCCATATAACTGAAATTATATGGTAATGGATTGAGTTGCATTCCGATTCTGAAATAAAGAATATTTTAAAATAAAGAATATTTTAATTTAATGAATATTTTAAAATAATATTCAGTGAATAATGAAAATATGATTTTTATGTCCGATTTTGAATGGACACTAAAATATATAAAAATATTGGAGTGTAAAGCCGAGTAAGTAGATATTCGCCATTTTAACCCGAACGGGTTTATCGATCGATTTTATTCATTTTATAATGAATATCGAAAAGAATTAATTTCAAAATTAGATATTTTGAAAATAAAATAATTTTAATATTTAAATGATATGGAATATTCAATTTCGATTTAAAATTGAAAATGAAGTTGAAATCGTTTTAAATTGAATTTATAAACGATTTATAAAATTGGTTCAAATAGGAATCGATGAAATAAATATTATAATGGCCTGAATAGAACGTGCCACGCCGTGAATTTCGACCATTAACTTCAAATTGATGTAATAGGAGATCGGATCGTCGGATTCACCTAAACCGGAACTATTGGGTTCATATCGAAAAGATCTTTCCAATGAATATAAGAGATTTAAATTTGAACGGTTGATTTCAAATTATGTCCAAATCAATTTCAGAAAAAGTTGCTATGGATGCAATTCAGTGGCCGTTATTGGAAACCGACTGTAATGGCGATAATAAAATTATTAAAAATATGGAAAAATTGTGTTAAATCATAACAAATGATTTGGAAAGATTTTGAATGAAAAATTCCATATTTTGAAAGATAAAATTTTATTTTATCGAAATGAACTAGTTATTAACTAGTATAATAATCCAATATTTTTAAAGAAATAAATTGGATTTGAATTGGTTTTGATATAACCAGAAATTTCCAAGGTATGAATTAAAATGGATTGGAATGGAGGTAATCTTCATAATATTTCGATATTGGATTTCGTGGTTATATGGATATTGTTATGGGAATTTGGACGATACAGATATCGTTATTCCCGATATGATATCCGTTAGTTTCAGAATTTGATATTAAATATAAGCCTATATAATTTCTATTCAGAGCCTTGTAATTAATATGAAATTGGATTTTGGGTTTGTCGTGAATGGTGTCTTTAATAACACCGTTCTTAAACCCAGTTGAGAAAAGAATAAATCTTTTAAATAACATTCAGAGAAGTTTACCAATTAATTAATATTTAATTGGAATTGAGTTGAAATTGGATTTTGGGTCTGTCGTGAATGGTGTTTTAACTAACATTTGTTCTTTAACCCAATTAACAGTAAAGAAATGATTTGGAATTTATAAATCTTTTTATTAAGATTTAATGGAACTTTTACAAAGTAAAGTTTTCCAATTTAGTATATTAAATTGGGATTGAATGGAATTCGATTTGGTAATAATCGAAATGAGATTCTATGAAGGAAGACCAATACTATTTATGGAATTTAAAAGGTCTTGCCATTATTCCGTTTATAGTATTAGTATGATACAGAAGTTTATATCGATTATATATTGATCTGTTTTCCATGAAGATTCCATAGTTAATGGAGTATGATTTTGGGGGTTATCGTGGACTGTGTTTTAGGTGACATTAGTTCTTTAACCCAGTTAAAGACAGGATTTGTTTCCTAAATTTGAATAATCATTAAACAATGATTTTTGGAGATTAAAACTAAGCGGTGTTTTAATGAATCTTTAATTAGTTTCAAAAGTTTAATGTGGTAATTAAATTTTCCAAACTTGAGAAGTGATCGAGAACGGAGTACCACCGATTTTACTCCAGGCGATATTTAAATTTTTAATTTGATTCGAATGTGAAATGGTAATTAATTTTATCGATAACACGGTGAATGTTAGATATGAAGTACTAGCAGTTTTGCTCCATGGGATGAATAGGTTGGGATTGGAAAGATAAATAAATGGTTACTTCGATAAGGCTAGAAAATCCAGACTACAATAATTTTTTTGAAATTGATATCCAAAGGAAGTTGAAAGAATAATTTTAAAAGAATTTATCTTTGGTAAAATTAAAGGGGAACCTCTCCCTAGAGTTGTAGATATTTGGATAAAAGAATATTCTGAATTGGAGTGAGGCATATGATGTGTTTTTATAGCACACGATTATTGATTATAAAATATGCGAGTTATTCAGAAAGATCTGGTTTATCCCATTCTGAATGACAAATACGACGACCAAGATTCGACAGTGAAGACGGTGGTTGAAGACAAGAGATCTTCACATCATTTGGACGATTATCGATGTTTTAATTGGGCTGTACACCGAAGAAAAGGTAATAAGTGGTGATCGTACTTACGTACTTGGAGATCGACCGGATATGCGAGGACCTCTCTCCTATATTGGACATATGAGATGAGGAATAAGGTGCCTCCAGTTTCATTCAGACCCAGAACGGACTTGCAAATGGATGTGTGTGACATTGGATTTCATTATGTGTTGATTGATTTCTGTTGAATATATATCTGTTTGGTGGAGGAGAATTTATTCGCTTGCTTAACACCATTCTCTGAGACGTATGAGCTTAGAGGTTACATATTGATATACATCAGTTGCATGGCAAGAATTGTCATTGTGGCATGTTGAGATGCAAATGATCATGGCTTTTGTTTGAAAGCAAAGTCTTGTGGTTGATGATCGAAGCATGACTTTAAATAATACAGCTTTGTGTATAGCATTAATTCACGAGCCTCACACCTCGGTATGAGTCAGAAACGAGACTAGGGACAACATGGAGTGCATGCGCTTCTTTCTAGCTGAGAGTGGTGTCATGGTATGGAGCCAAGACATTTTTACTTACATGGATGATGGATTGCGAGGCGCCTCAGATATAGGGCTATAGGCTCATAGGATCGACATACTGACCTGTTTGGAGATCTGATAGAACCGAGAAACGTATTGTTTAGGAATAATTAATCCACTAAAGTAAGTGCGGACTGGCCCTGCAAGATTCAAGTGTTCACTGCGGGGGATCCTGGGTCATCTTACTAGGGGTGATCCGAATCGGAGGGAGCCATCCCTTGCCTTGCCTCATGATGGAAGTCTAATTTTAAATACAAAACTTTACGGTTTTAGTTGTAAACATGTATGGTGACATGATATATGGTACCTGTAACAACCCGTAAAATCTGGGCCAGTTTAAAATTTTTATTTTTGCCATTTTAGCGAATTTTGATTATTTAAAATGAATTATTTTAAATAATATCGACGAGAAATTTATTTTGAATATAATTCGAACGTATATATTATATACGTCGTCGTTAGAATATATAATAATTATATATAATTATAAATGGAATTGAAAATGGCGCGGTAGTTCGAAAATTCGATTTCTAATTTCAAATGAATATACAGAATTCAATATAAGTCAGAATTGAACGAAACAAGAAATATTTGAATCAGTATAACTATATCTTTGTAACGAAGTTAACAAACTGAGATTTCATTTTAGAAATGATAAGATATGTCCAGTTTAAAATTAGAAATAGTCGCTGTGGAATTTATATATATTTTTATATATATAAGGCCCTTAAAAATGGACATTTTGCAAACGACCTCGGATTTCGACGAAACCAGTTTTGTTAGGTCCGTGTTGTTAAGTTATCGCTAGGTTTCAAATTTCATAATTTTTCGAATCAATATGTGAGCGTGGCAAAGGAAAACGTGTTTTGACCATTTCAGTTGATTTTAATCGACTGGAAATTGGCCATTTTTCTAATGGTCTCAGAATTCGGTGAAACTAGTTTTGTTAGGACCGAATCGTCAATACGAAGCTAGAAAATATTTTTATGGAATTTTTAGAGTTAGTATGTGACCCCGGTAATTTGAAATGTACGTTTAAAATTCAATATAGTGATTTAAATGTAAATTTAGCGGAAACTGATTCAAACAGTCGAATCAGCTTGCGATACATATCCCATTGTGTTCGGAATGGGGGTATTACTTTAGGGATGACAGTCGTTGGACCCAGTTCGGTGTTGGTATGTAAAAGTCAACTTTTAAGGAATAAAATAATTAAATAAAAAAAAAACCCCTTTTCTCTGGCCCCCCCCCCTCTTCGAATTCATTCAGACAAAAGAAAAAAAAGAAAAAAAAAAAACAACCCGATTGAATCGCGCGCCTCCCCCTGGATCCACCGCCGCCGCCCCTCGCCTGCGCCCACCCAAACCCCCGCAGCCGCTGACCCTCGAGCCCCCCTCCATCTCCACCTCGAGCGCAACCACCAAACCACTGCCGCCGCCCGAAGCTCGTGCCCACCTGGGGGAACCGACGCCCTAGCCGCACCACCGCCTACCCCCCCCTCCAGTGATGTCCGCCGATCTCTCTACCCCTCCCCCCTCTGTAAGTCCTTTTCTTTTCTTCTTCTTTATTTTATTATTTTATTTTTGTTTTATTTTTAAGTTTAAAAACTGTTTAGTTTTAAAAATAAAAACTGTTTAGTTTTAAAAATAAAAACTGAAATTTTAAAAAGAATTTTAAAAACTGTTTTTTTTTTAAGAAGAAACTAAAAACTGTTTTTTTCTAAGAAGAAATAAAAACTGCAATTTATAAAAATAAAAACTGCATTTTTAAAGAAGGAAAAAAAAAAACTGATTTTTTTTATATAATTTGAAAACGGATTTATAAAGAAAATGAAAACTGATTTTATTTTAAGGTTTAAACTTTGAAATAGGGAAAAGGTTTAAACTTTGAGATAGAAAAATAGAATTTTTATATATTGAACTTCGATAGAAAAATGGAATTTTTATATATTGAACTTCGATAGAAAAATAGAATTTTTATATATTGAACTTCGATAGAAAAATGGAATTTTTATATATTGAACTTCGATAGAAAAATAGAATTTTTATATATTGAACTTCGATAGAAAAATAGAATTTTTATATATTGAACTTCGATAGAAAAATAGAATTTTTATATATTGAACTTCGATAGAAAAATAGAATTTTTATATATTGAACTTCGATAGAAAAATAGAATTTTTATATATTGAACTTCGATAGAAAAATAGAATTTTTATATATTGAACTTCGATAGAAAAATGGAATTTTTATATATTGAACTTCGATAGAAAAATGGAATTTTTATATATTGAACTTCGATAGAAAAATGGAATTTTTATATATTGAACTTCGATAGAAAAATAGAATTTTTATATATTGAACTTCGATAGAAAAATAGAATTTTTATATATTGAACTTCGATAGAAAAATAGAATTTTTATATATTGAACTTCGATAGAAAAATAGAATTTTTATATATTGAACTTCGATAGAAAAATAGAATTTTTATATATTGAACTTCGATAGAAAAATAGAATTTTTATATATTGAACCTCGATAGAAAAATGGAATTTTTATATATTGAACCTCGATAGAAAAATGGAATTTTTATATATTGAACCTCGATAGAAAAATGGAATTTTTATATATTGAACTTCGATAGAAAAATGGAACTTTTATATATTGAACTTCGATAGAAAAATATGATTTTTATATGTTGAATAGCGAAGTAAAAATTCGATTTTTACATATGTAGTGAAAGCGGACAACGAAGATGACGAAGATGCGATAGTAATAAAGATTTCTATCAATGAAGAGCCGTGGAGCTAGGATAGCTATAAGTGAGAATTTCTCACCTTTCTATTTTATTTCTAGTTATATATATATACTAGGATGCAGACGGTGCTTAGTAGCACCCGACACAATCGTCCACAGACCATGGACTTGTTTGTTTGACTGTTTGGTGATTGATTGCGATATTGGTTTGAATGTGGTTTGTGGTGTGAAAAATCGAATCGATAAATTGGTTAGGATTAGACGTGCGCCGTTATAAGGCGAAGGAGTAAGGCTAGGTTAGACCCTTACTCCAAAGTTTGTGGTTTGCATAACGAATTGATTTGATTGATGTGTGAATGGCGTGGGCCTTCACTAGACCGGGGATAAGGCTAGGCCTTGTCCCGTTTCTAGTATCGTGCCGTTATGCCGCCGAAATTTTCTAAAATAAGTTAGAAAAATAAAAATAGCATTTTGTTTAACGAATGAACTGAATAGAAATTCATATGTTAAAATAAAATGTGTTATCGTTAAAAATATAATTTTTAACGTGAATGTGAATAAATAAATATTCCTTTACAAACCAGACGGTTTGTTTATGTACACCTATTTGAATGACGTTGATTGGGTCGATAAATTTTACACATCGCCTAACTGCACAAATAAAATATGTGTTTGATTGTTTGAAACCCCACACGGGTGTTAGGATGAAATTTGAAGTTCACTCATCCTGATTGATTAAATATGTCGATCGATTGATTGACAAGCTGCTATAAGCGTTAAATGTCTATATTTGATGCTTATACAGTGTAGTGCACTTTGGTTGATGGTTGATTATTTTTCAATGCTAGGATATACATGTGTTGTATGAAAATCCATATAATTAACTTTATATGGTAATCGATTGGGCCTCATTCCAATTTGAAAAATAAAGAATATTATAAAATAAAAGTTCATGTGTTGACAGTACTCATTCATTGAGATTGGTCATGTGTTGAACGAAATATTTTGATAATAACCACTATTTTGAAAATAGAAATTTATGAAGCCGTGTTGATTAGATTGACGCCATTTTGACGTGAACGATATTTATATCGATTTTATCGATTTCGAAATGAATTGAATTGAAAACGAATTCAAAATGAATTGAAAACGATTTCGAAATGAATTGAAAACGAATTCAAAATGAATTGAAAACGATTTCGAAATGAATTGAAAACGAATTCAAAATGAATTGAAAACGATTTCGAAATGAATTGAAAACGATTTCGAAATGAATTGAAAACGATTTCGAAATGAATTGAAAACGATTTGGAAATGAATTGAAAACGATTTCGAAATGAATTGAATTGAAAACGATTTCGAAATGAAATGAATTGAAAACGATTTCGAAATGAAATGAATTGAAAACGATTTCGAAATGAATTGAATTGAAAGCGATTTCGAAATGAATTGAATTGAAAACGATTTCGAAATGAATTGAATTGAAAAGCGATTTCGAAATGAATTGAATTGAAAACGATTTCGAAATGAATTGCATTGAAAACGATTTCGAAATGAATTGAATTGAATATGAATTCAAATTGAATTGAAATTTGAATTGAACAGAAATGAACTTTGAAACGAATTTATAAAGAAGAATTCAATTTTGCTTTGAATTGAAATGGAAGTTGAAATAGATTTTGAAATGAATTTAAACTGTTTATATAATTCGTTTTTAAATAGAAATCGACGAAATATATTATATATATATTATATATAATATAATGGCCTGAATAGAACGCGCCGCGCCGCGGCAGTTCGCGAATTTCGACCATTTATTTCGAACGGACATTTCGGGAGATCCGACCGTCGGATTCTCCTAAAACCGGAACCGTTGGGTTCGTATCGAAAAGAGCTTTCTAACGAAGATTAGAAATTTGAAATCTAACGGTTGGATTTGGAATTATGTCCAAATCAAATTCGAAAAAGGTCGCTGTAAGTGCAGTTCGATGGCCATTGATGGAAATCGACTGTACGGGCCTTGATAAAATTATTAAAAATAGTAATAATTTGTGTAAAATCATAAGAAATGATTTGTGAAGAATTGGGATGAAAAACTCCATATTTGAAAGGATAAAAATAGATTTTATCAAAATGAACTAGTTTTGAACTAGAATTATAATTCTATTTATTTTTAAATAAATAAATTGAATTTGAAAAGGGTTTTGAAAATAACCAAAATTTCCAATGATTGCATTGGAGTGGATTTGAATCGAAATTGTCTTCGGAATATTTCGATGTTGGAATTTGTGATTATACGGATGTTGTTACGGAAATTTGAAAGATATATATTTATATCGTTATTTCCAATACGACATTTGTTAATCGTAGAATTTGATATTGAATATAAGCCGATATATTTTCTATTCAGAGCCTTATATTGAATATCAAATGTGATTTGGGTTTGTCGTGAATGGTGTCTTCACTAACACTGTTCTTGAACCCAGTTGAGAAAGGATTAAATCTTTTTATTTAGATTTCATGAAGTGTACCAATTAAATAATATTTAATTGGAATTGAATTGATATTGATTTTTGGGTTTATCGTGAACGGTGTTTTAAATAACACTTGTTCTTTAACCCGATAATTAATGAATGTGATTTGGGTTTGTCGTGAATGGTGTCTTCACTAACACTGTTCTTGAACCCAGTTGAGAAATGATTAAATCTTTTTATTTAGATTTAATGAAGTGTACCAATTAAATAACATTTAATTGGAATTGAATCGATATTGATTTTTGGGTTTATCGTGAACAGTGTTTTAAATAACACTCGTTCTTTAACCCGATAATTAATGAATGTGATTTTGGGTTTATCGTGAACCGTGTTTTAAATGACACTGATTCTTTAACCCAGATAATGATTAAAACTAAGTGGAGTTTTAATGAATCTTTAATTAGATTGAAAAGATCGAGAATGGAGTATCACCAGTTTTGCTCCAGGCGATAGTTAAATCTTTAATTAGATTTGAACGTGAAATTTAGAAACTAACTGTCGGTCAGCCAAGCAGAAGGGTTTTCTGGATATTGATCTGATGTTGGTTTCGGCCTTCGGGGTTAATATTTGGGGAATTATTCTCTTGATTAATTTACGGTTAGTGACTAATGAATTGGAATGAGGCGTATGTTGTGTTTGTGTAACACTTATTTAAAATATACGCGAGTTATTCGGAAAGACCGGGTTTATCCCATTCTGGATAACTGATACGACGATAAGTCGAAGATGAAGACGATGGTCGAAGACCGGAGGTCTTCACGTCGTTTGGGTGATAACTGATGATCTTGATTGGGCTGTACACCCAAGAAGATGGAAACAGTTAGTGATCGTCCAGACGTACTTGGAGATCGATGGATATGCGGGGTACTAGGTGCCTCCGGTTTCGTTCAGACCCAGAACGGACTTGTAAATGGACTGTGTGTCTGACATCGGATTTCATTCTGTGTGACTGATATCGGTTGCATAGGATGGTTTGCCTGTGTGGCATGCTAAGATGCAAATGATCAAGGCTTCTGTTGAAAAGCAAAGTCTTGTGGTTGATGATCAAAGCACGGCCTTTGTGGCGTAGCTTTGTGTAACGTTTACCTCGCGTGTTTCACACCAGGTATGAACCAAAAACGGGAGACGGACCTCAGGGAGGACTTGCGTTTCTTTCTAGCTAGAAGTGGCGTCAGTGGTTTTACACGCCCTGACGAGTTTGACTTATGTGGTTGTTGCTGTTGCGAGGCGCCTCGGATTGATCGGTCGTTCTCGAACCGATGGAGTCATTCGTTGGCTCGTTTACGCCCCAAAGGGCGGGGAGACGTATTGTTCAGGCATAATAATCCACATCGGTGGACCGGCCCTGACGATCCAGGGTCAGTTGCGGCTGTTCCTGAGACATGGTAGGCTAGATTGTCTCGAATCGGTAGAGGACGATCCCTGGCCTCGGTTCATAGACGGAAATCCAATTTCCAAATACGTGACTTTGCGGTTTTATTTGTAAAACTATATATGGCGACATAGTGGCATGGGACGCTCATGTCGCCTATGATTGATACTTATGATTTGAAGTTGTTTTATACACTATGCACTTATTATAGTATCAAATGATTTGTTTTAAACGTATCAAGCATTCTTTGGCTGTTATAAGGGAAAACCCTATCCCCCGGCTTGCGTTTGCATTGTGTGATAGGACCTGGGTCTTATAACAGCTTCATTTTTCTTTATTTAGCATGGCGCTGTTTGTTTATGCACTGGTATTCTTGGGAGGAAACCCGTTCCGTGTTATACGGCGTGGTCCCTTGATTTACCTAATGATTTAAAATAAAGATTAACTGTTTTAGTTCTCACACCAGTCACATGACTGACCTGGAGTTTATTGTTTTAACCTAAACTCTGGGTGCCCTTATTTTGACACGGGCAGCTAGTAGTTTTGGTTTTGCAGATTTATATTCACAGGATCCTGGTTTACAGCTGGAACGATATCCGGAAAGCTTTGTATCCGTATATCTCATTCTAGTTGTGTATTGTATTATTTTTCCGCTGCTATGTATTTAAATGTAATTTAAATCTCTGATATTTCTGTGTGATATTCATTTATACTCTGTATATCCTTGTAATCTGATGCATTGTTGTTATATAGAGTGAAATGTTCTTCTGTATGAGTTCTGTTTTGTCCTGTTCTCAAACGATAGGGCGTTTCGAACGGCCTGGATCGGTTTAGCGACTGGTTCGGACCGAGCGAGATTTCTTGCCATCACATTTGGTATCAGAGCTTTGGTTTACAAAGCTCAGAGAACAAGGCACATTAGAACCATACGAAAGAATTCATCAGATATTGGATTAGTAATATCCAATGGGAATGACTCGTTAGAGATAGGATCAGTAGTATCCTAGAACGAGTGTGAAGAGTATATTTTTCAAATGAAAACAATTTTTGTTTTGAAAATTTAAATCAATTATTCGTATTTGATTATCTATTTATATTGAGTTGGACAGTCCAGTATATATAGATTTTGCGTATACGTCTGATCCGCGTGTATTCGAAGTTTTAATATACTGGATAGATATAGAGTCACACTCTAGTCGCCCGGAGATGATGTTGATAATGACCATGGCATCATCAATAATTATGTTCGTGTTTCGAAGGTGTGATTCCTATATATTTCCATTAGACTGGTGTGAGAACCAAAACTTATATAGATAGATTTATTTGTTGTGAATTGGCATCAAAAACATGATTTTCTTTATATGTAGTAAAATTATCAATTTGAAACGTTAAAGTCACTAATTGATTGATGTTTGTGTTGTTTGTTCATTTGTTTGCTAATTTTGAACCATTAAGCCTAATTGAATCAAATATTGGATTATATTGAAAATTGGTCGCATCTGCTTGCATATACATGTATATCATTGAACAGGTCATAGCAAGGAGGCTAGAGCAGAGAATAAAATTTGTTTGCCCGACAAATAGGTACATGTTTGATACATAATTTACTGTTTTGTTTGGGTGATGATGATTTTATGAGCCTATTGGCTAGCCGCTTGGCTTTTTCTTTTTCTTTTTTGAGATCTGAAGGACCGGGGAAGCTATTTGAAATTCCCCGATGCTCCCGGTGCAGGGGAGGTTATGGCGAAATTTTTCGAAAATTTAGGGTGTTAGCCAAATTTTTTGAAATTTTGAAAATTCTCAGAAACTGAAAAGTTGGAGAAGGGAAGCCAGATCGAGCGTAGAGTTGAATAATCAAACCACTTTCGACTTTGTTCCTTTTCGGGGACGAAAAGTTTTAAGTGGGGGAGATTGTAACAACCCGTAAAATCTGGGCCAGTTTAAAATTTTTATTTTTGCCATTTTAGCGAATTTTGATTATTTAAAATGAATTATTTTAAATAATATCGACGAGAAATTTATTTTGAATATAATTCGAACGTATATATTATATACGTCGTCGTTAGAATATATAATAATTATATATAATTATAAATGGAATTGAAAATGGCGCGGTAGTTCGAAAATTCGATTTCTAATTTCAAATGAATATACAGAATTCAATATAAGTCAGAATTGAACGAAACAAGAAATATTTGAATCTGTATAACTATATCTTTGTAACGAAGTTAACAAACTGAGATTTCATTTTAGAAATGATAAGATATGTCCAGTTTAAAATTAGAAATAGTCGCTGTGGAATTTATATATATTTTTATATATATAAGGCCCTTAAAAATGGACATTTTGCAAACGACCTCGGATTTCGACGAAACCAGTTTTGTTAGGTCCGTGTTGTTAAGTTATCGCTAGGTTTCAAATTTCATAATTTTTCGAATCAATATGTGAGCGTGGCAAAGGAAAACGTGTTTTGACCATTTCAGTTGATTTTAATCGACTGGAAATTGGCCATTTTTCTAACGGTCTCAGAATTCGGTGAAACTAGTTTTGTTAGGACCGAATCGTCAATACGAAGCTAGAAAATATTTTTATGGAATTTTTAGAGTTAGTATGTGACCCCGGTAATTTGAAATGTACGTTTAAAATTCAATATAGTGATTTAAATGTAAATTTAGCGGAAACTGATTCAAACAGTCGAATCAGCTTGCGATACATATCCCATTGTGTTCGGAATGGGGGTATTACTTTAGGGATGACAGTCGTTGGACCCAGTTCGGTGTTGGTATGTAAAAGTCAACTTTTAAGGAATAAAATAATTAAATAAAAAAAAACCCCTTTTCCCCTTTTCTCTGGCCCCCCCCCTCTTCGAATTCATTCAGACAAAAGAAAAAAAAAGAAAAAAAAAAACAACCCGATTGAATCTCGCGCCTCCCCCTGGATCCACCGCCGCCGCCCCTCGCCTGCGCCCACCCAAACCCCCGCAGCCGCTGACCCTCGAGCCCCCCTCCATCTCCACCTCGAGCGCAACCACCAAACCACCGCCGCCGCCCGAAGCTCGTGCCCACCTGGGGGAACCGACGCCCTAGCCGCACCACCGCCTACCCCCCCTCCAGTGATGTCCGCCGATCTCTCTACCCCTCCCCCCTCTGTAAGTCCTTTTCTTTTCTTCTTCTTTATTTTATTATTTTATTTTTGTTTTATTTTTAAGTTTAAAAACTGTTTAGTTTTAAAAATAAAAACTGTTTAGTTTTAAAAATAAAAACTGAAATTTTAAAAAGAATTTTAAAAACTGTTTTTTTTAAGAAGAAACTAAAAACTGTTTTTTTCTAAGAAGAAATAAAAACTGCAATTTATAAAAATAAAAACTGCATTTTTAAAGAAGGAAAAAAAAAAGGAAAAAAAAAACTGATTTTTTTTATATAATTTGAAAACGGATTTATAAAGAAAATGAAAACTGATTTTATTTTAAGGTTTAAACTTTGAAATAGGGAAAAGGTTTAAACTTTGAGATAGAAAAATAGAATTTTTATATATTGAACTTCGATAGAAAAATGGAATTTTTATATATTGAACTTCGATAGAAAAATAGAATTTTTATATATTGAACTTCGATAGAAAAATAGAATTTTTATATATTGAACTTCGATAGAAAAATAGAATTTTTATATATTGAACTTCGATAGAAAAATAGAATTTTTATATATTGAACTTCGATAGAAAAATAGAATTTTTATATATTGAACTTCGATAGAAAAATAGAATTTTTATATATTGAACTTCGATAGAAAAATAGAATTTTTATATATTGAACTTCGATAGAAAAATAGAATTTTTATATATTGAACTTCGATAGAAAAATAGAATTTTTATATATTGAACTTCGATAGAAAAATGGAATTTTTATATATTGAACTTCGATAGAAAAATGGAATTTTTATATATTGAACTTCGACAGAAAAATGGAATTTTTATATATTGAACTTCGATAGAAAAATAGAATTTTTATATATTGAACTTCGATAGAAAAATAGAATTTTTATATATTGAACTTCGATAGAAAAATAGAATTTTTATATATTGAACTTCGATAGAAAAATAGAATTTTTATATATTGAACTTCGATAGAAAAATAGAATTTTTATATATTGAACTTCGATAGAAAAATAGAATTTTTATATATTGAACTTCGATAGAAAAATAGAATTTTTATATATTGAACTTCGATAGAAAAATAGAATTTTTATATATTGAACTTCGATAGAAAAATAGAATTTTTATATATTGAACTTCGATAGAAAAATGGAATTTTTATATATTGAACTTCGATAGAAAAATAGAATTTTTATATATTGAACTTCGATAGAAAAATGGAACTTTTATATATTGAACTTCGATAGAAAAATATGATTTTTATATATTGAATAGCGAAGTAAAAATTCGATTTTTACATATGTAGTGAAAGCGGACAACGAAGATGACGAAGATGCGATAGTAATAAAGATTTCTATCAATGAAGAGCCGTGGAGCTAGGATAGCTATAAGTGAGAATTTCTCACCTTTCTATTTTATTTCTAGTTATATATATATATACTAGGATGCAGACGGTGCTTAGTAGCACCCGACACAATCGTCCACAGACCATGGACTTGTTTGTTTGACTGTTTGGTGATTGATTGCGATATTGGTTTGAATGTGGTTTGTGGTGTGAAAAATCGAATCGATAAATTGGTTAGGATTAGACGTGCGCCGTTATAAGGCGAAGGAGTAAGGCTAGGTTAGACCCTTACTCCAAAGTTTGTGGTTTGCATAACGAATTGATTTGATTGATGTGTGAATGGCGTGGGCCTTCACTAGACCGGGGATAAGGCTAGGCCTTGTCCCGTTTCTAGTATCGTGCCGTTATGCCGCCGAAATTTTCTAAAATAAGTTAGAAAAATAAAAATAGCATTTTGTTTAACGAATGAACTGAATAGAAATTCATATGTTAAAATAAAATGTGTTATCGTTAAAAATATAATTTTTAACGTGAATGTGAATAAATAAATATTCCTTTACAAACCAGACGGTTTGTTTATGTACACCTATTTGAATGACGTTGATTGGGTCGATAAATTTTACACATCGCCTAACTGCACAAATAAAATATGTGTTTGATTGTTTGAAACCCCACACGGGTGTTAGGATGAAATTTGAAGTTCACTCATCCTGATTGATTAAATATGTCGATCGATTGATTGACAAGCTGCTATAAGCGTTAAATGTCTATATTTGATGCTTATACAGTGTAGTGCACTTTGGTTGATGGTTGATTATTTTTCAATGCTAGGATATACATGTGTTGTATGAAAATCCATATAATTAACTTTATATGGTAATCGATTGGGCCTCATTCCAATTTGAAAAATAAAGAATATTATAAAATAAAAGTTCATGTGTTGACAGTACTCATTCATTGAGATTGGTCATGTGTTGAACGAAATATTTTGATAATAACCACTATTTTGAAAATAGAAATTTATGAAGCCGTGTTGATTAGATTGACGCCATTTTGACGTGAACGATATTTATATCGATTTTATCGATTTCGAAATGAATTGAATTGAAAACGAATTCAAAATGAATTGAAAACGATTTCGAAATGAATTGAAAACGAATTCAAAATGAATTGAAAACGATTTCGAAATGAATTGAAAACGAATTCAAAATGAATTGAAAACGATTTCGAAATGAATTGAAAACGATTTCGAAATGAATTGAAAACGATTTCGAAATGAATTGAAAACGATTTCGAAATGAATCGAATTGAAAACGATTTCGAAATGAAATGAATTGAAAACGATTTCGAAATGAAATGAATTGAAAACGATTTCGAAATGAATTGAATTGAAAGCGATTTCGAAATGAATTGAATTGAAAACGATTTCGAAATGAATTGAATTGAAAAGCGATTTCGAAATGAATTGAATTGAAAACGATTTCGAAATGAATTGCATTGAAAACGATTTCGAAATGAATTGAATTGAATATGAATTCAAATTGAATTGAAATTTGAATTGAACAGAAATGAACTTTGAAACGAATTTATAAAGAAGAATTCAATTTTGCTTTGAATTGAAATGGAAGTTGAAATAGATTTTGAAATGAATTTAAACTGTTTATATAATTCGTTTTTGAATAGAAATCGACGAAATATATTATATATATATTATATATAATATAATGGCCTGAATAGAACGCGCCGCGCCGCGGCAGTTCGCGAATTTCGACCATTTATTTCAAACGGACATTTCGGGAGATCCGACCGTCGGATTCTCCTAAAACCGGAACCGTTGGGTTCGTATCGAAAAGAGCTTTCTAACGAAGATTAGAAATTTGAAATCTAACGGTTGGATTTGGAATTATGTCCAAATCAAATTCGAAAAAGGTCGCTGTAAGTGCAGTTCGATGGCCATTGATGGAAATCGACTGTACGGGCCTTGATAAAATTATTAAAAATAGTAATAATTTGTGTAAAATCATAAGAAATGATTTGTGAAGAATTGGGATGAAAAACTCCATATTTGAAAGGATAAAAATAGATTTTTATCAAAATGAACTAGTTTTGAACTAGAATTATAATTCTATTTATTTTTAAATAAATAAATTGAATTTGAAAAGGGTTTTGAAAATAACCAAAATTTCCAATGATTGCATTGGAGTGGATTTGAATCGAAATTGTCTTCGGAATATTTCGATGTTGGAATTTGTGATTATACGGATGTTGTTACGGAAATTTGAAAGATATATATTTATATCGTTATTTCCAATACGACATTTGTTAATCGTAGAATTTGATATTGAATATAAGCCGATATATTTTCTATTCAGAGCCTTATATTGAATATCAAATGTGATTTGGGTTTGTCGTGAATGGTGTCTTCACTAACACTGTTCTTGAACCCAGTTGAGAAAGGATTAAATCTTTTTATTTAGATTTAATGAAGTGTACCAATTAAATAATATTTAATTGGAATTGAATTGATATTGATTTTTGGGTTTATCGTGAACAGTGTTTTAAATAACACTTGTTCTTTAACCCGATAATTAATGAATGTGATTTGGGTTTGTCGTGAATGGTGTCTTCACTAACACTGTTCTTGAACCCAGTTGAGAAATGATTAAATCTTTTTATTTAGATTTAATGAAGTGTACCAATTAAATAACATTTAATTGGAATTGAATCGATATTGATTTTTGGGTTTATCGTGAACAGTGTTTTAAATAACACTCGTTCTTTAACCCGATAATTAATGAATGTGATTTTGGGTTTATCGTGAACCGTGTTTTAAATGACACTGATTCTTTAACCCAGATAATGATTAAAACTAAGTGGAGTTTTAATGAATCTTTAATTAGATTGAAAAGATCGAGAATGGAGTATCACCAGTTTTGCTCCAGGCGATAGTTAAATCTTTAATTAGATTTGAACGTGAAATTTAGAAACTAACTGTCGGTCAGCCAAGCAGAAGGGTTTTCTGGATATTGATCTGATGTTGGTTTCGGCCTTCGGGGTTAATATTTGGGGAATTATTCTCTTGATTAATTTACGGTTAGTGACTAATGAATTGGAATGAGGCGTATGTTGTGTTTGTGTAACACTTATTTAAAATATACGCGAGTTATTCGGAAAGACCGGGTTTATCCCATTCTGGATAACTGATACGACGATAAGTCGAAGATGAAGACGATGGTCGAAGACCGGAGGTCTTCACGTCGTTTGGGTGATAACTGATGATCTTGATTGGGCTGTACACCCAAGAAGATGGAAACAGTTAGTGATCGTCCAGACGTACTTGGAGATCGATGGATATGCGGGGTACTAGGTGCCTCCGGTTTCGTTCAGACCCAGAACGGACTTGTAAATGGACTGTGTGTCTGACATCGGATTTCATTCTGTGTGACTGATATCGGTTGCATAGGATGGTTTGCCTGTGTGGCATGCTAAGATGCAAATGATCAAGGCTTCTGTTGAAAAGCAAAGTCTTGTGGTTGATGATCAAAGCACGGCCTTTGTGGCGTAGCTTTGTGTAACGTTTACCTCGCGTGTTTCACACCAGGTATGAACCAAAAACGGGAGACGGACCTCAGGGAGGACTTGCGTTTCTTTCTAGCTAGAAGTGGCATCAGTGGTTTTACACGCCCTGACGAGTTTGACTTATGTGGTTGTTGCTGTTGCGAGGCGCCTCGGATTGATCGGTCGTTCTCGAACCGATGGAGTCATTCGTTGGCTCGTTTGCGCCCCAAAGGGCGGGGAGACGTATTGTTCAGGCATAATAATCCACATCGGTGGACCGGCCCTGACGATCCAGGGGGCAGTTGCGGCTGTTCCTGAGACATGGTAGGCTAGATTGTCTCGAATCGGTAGAGGACGATCCCTGGCCTCGGTTCATAGACGGAAATCCAATTTCCAAATACGTGACTTTGCGGTTTTATTTGTAAAACTATATATGGCGACATAGTGGCATGGGACGCTCATGTCGCCTATGATTGATACTTATGATTTGAAGTTGTTTTATACACTATGCACTTATTATAGTATCAAATGATTTGTTTTAAACGTATCAAGCATTCTTTGGCTGTTATAAGGGAAAACCCTATCCCCCGGCTTGCGTTTGCATTGTGTGATAGGACCTGGGTCTTATAACAGCTTCATTTTTCTTTATTTAGCATGGCGCTGTTTGTTTATGCACTGGTATTCTTGGGAGGAAAACCGTTCCGTGTTATACGGCGTGGTCCCTTGATTTACCTAATGATTTAAAATAAAGATTAACTGTTTTAGTTCTCACACCAGTCACATGACTGACCTGGAGTTTATTGTTTTAACCTAAACTCTGGGTGCCCTTATTTTGACACGGGCAGCTAGTAGTTTTGGTTTTGCAGATTTATATTCACAGGATCCTGGTTTACAGCTGGAACGATACCCGGAAAGCTTTGTATCCGTATATCTCATTCTAGTTGTGTATTGTATTATTTTTCCGCTGCTATGTATTTAAATGTAATTTAAATCTCTGATATTTCTGTGTGATATTCATTTATACTCTGTATATCCTTGTAATCTGATGCATTGTTGTTATATAGAGTGAAATGTTCTTCTGTATGAGTTCTGTTTTGTCCTGTTCTCAAACGATAGGGCGTTTCGAACGGCCTGGATCGGTTTAGCGACTGGTTCGGACCGAGCGAGATTTCTTGCCGTCACAGTACCCATGCCATCTATAATTGATACATTTATATTTGAAGTTGTTCTATGACACTATGCACTTACAATAATATCAAAATGATTTGTTTTAAATGTACCAAGGATGTTTGGCTATTATAAGAGAAAACTCTATCTTTCGGCTTGCATTGCATTATGTGATGGGACTTGAGTCTTATAATAGCTTCATTTTCCAAAAAACATAGCGTTGTTTTATTTTTAAACCGAGCTTCATGTGGAGCAAACCCGTTCCGTGAAATGCAGCGTGGTCCCATTATTTACCTTATTTTAAAGTAAAGTTTAATAACTGTTTTAGTTCTCGAACCAGTCCTATGACCGACTCAGAATTTATTGTTTCTACCTAACTCTGGGTGCCCATATTTTCCACGCGGGCAGTTAGTAGTTTTAGTTTTTGTAGATATTTCTTTTCCCAGGATCCTGGATTACGTATGGTCTATATTCAGAAAGCTTTGTATTCATGTATTTCTTTTAGTTGTGTTGTTGATGTATTTTCCACTATACATTATATTTGTGTGCATATATTTCCACTGCTTTGTAATTTGTAAATCTCTAATATTTATTTTTCCGCTGTATATTATTTATTCATAATTTGATATATTCTTGTACTCTGATGTAATTGTTGTAATAGCAATGAAATGTTCTATTGTTTGTGTTTGATGCATCGTGTTCTCAAAGCAATCCGCTATTTTCTGCCTCTTCGGAGATTGGGGGATTTCAGATCGTTACAAATAACCAATGCTTATTCTTATGGAATAAATCTATTTTAAAACTCCACTTTACATTTCCTTTTTAACACAGAGATATCGTTATATTTTCACACAATCCCTTTTTATTTTCATTTACTTTGAAACATCATTATGTATCCTCAAATTTTCACCAATAATATTGCATTATTATTTCTCTAACTGAAATAATAAATTATTACTAACCACTTTACCATTACAACTAATATCAGCCTCAGATAATCCTGAAGTCGTTCAAGTGTGGGTATTTTATTTACCACTCATACCTTGATGAAAAGGGTTCGTATCTTAAGATAAATATGAGCTGTATTTCAAAAACTAATATCCGATTTTAATGATAAATGCTATTTAACTATTTTATTTAAAATATGGTTTTATAAAACCTTCTTACTTTTGAAAATCTCCCTCTCAAATATAACCATTATTACTTAATTCATTGATTCAATAATTTCTTATTTAAACATCACCCTTTTCGTCTACTTCTTTAAACAATTTGTTCTATAACTCGAGTTTTGTTCCAAAATCCTATTACTTACTTCGCTACCAAATTCATTTTTAACAATCCCCTTTTTTTAATCCATTCAACCATTTCCTGCTTTGAAAATCTTATTTCGATTCCATTCATTTACTTAATTCCATTATTAAATAGCGTTAATTTAAAATTAACGCTTTAGCTTCTCACCTCTTTTTATAAACTAAGTTTATACAACTGTGGTTCAATATAAATTCTTTTTATCTCAATTTCTTTTTTACTTAATTCAAATATTAAGCAAACATTTAGTTTAATCTATCATATTCGCTTAAAAATCCCTTTTATAACATTGTTATAAAACCCCCGGTTTTAATGGGGGTTTTATAAAAAAACCCGTTCATAAACTCCTTTCACAATTCAGTTAGATTTCATTTGAAATTCGATTACTTTTTTAAATGAATTTCAAATTAAAAGTAATCTCTTAAATTATTATTAATTAAAATATTAATTTATTTCAATCATTAACTACTACAGAAGTAGTTATTTTCCTTATTAACTAAAATAAAAAGTAAATTCCTTATTACAATATTAATAAAATTAAAACAAATATTCGTTGCACTATTTCATTAGATTAATTCAAAACAAACTAATTTAATAATCAATCACTGTTAAAATGGTCAACTTAGTCAACTCAAACACGGTTATATCTCGTTAACCGATTCCAATTAGTCCTTCCTTTAAATTAATTAATAATATAGTTAATTTAAATAATTCCATTTAATTGTTTCTTAAAAAAAATTTATCCAACTTTTAACCGTTAGGCAAATTTTATACTCTCTTGCTTATAAATCTGAACATCAGATTTTGCTTTAAAAACCATTTAATAGGTACTTATAAACTTAAACAATAAATAGTAAATATTTATTTCATTAAATAAACTTTCATTCAAATTAATATATTCTAAAAATCTATCTTTGGCTATAAAATAATTTTTATAACTTCATTCATGTCAATTTACCTGACGGTAATTTAACATAAATAAAACAATTTATTTATAGGCCATATACTGCCAATATTCATGTCAACCAATATTGCCCACTGGTTAAAACAAAAAAAACGTTGAATTTCCGATCAACGACCATCATCCAAATCGATCCTATAATCAGAACAGTTCATATAATGATAATGTGAAAATAAATAATAATAATATTTTTGAGGAAACTAGTTGGATCCCACCGACCTGTTTTTTCCATTATACAAATCTCAAATAAATTATTCAACTCAATTTAACTAACAATTTCTATAACAGTAAATAACAATTATTTAACATCAACCAATTAGCAAAACAGATCAAGCAATTTAAATAATTAAACACGTTTATTTTATAAACTTGACCAAGAAGGTAAGTTACCTCCATTGGATCCAATCGTTAGTGTAACGATTTGGGTTTTCACTGAAATTAAACAAATGTTTAATTCCATGGATTCAATCAACATATGCATATATATATTTAACAAAAGTCAATTATTAGCAACCGTAGCACACGATTATAAAACTCGACTTATATGAATATAAGTGAGAAAACAACTGACTGGGTTTAACTCACTTTGATTTCATTTGTTTTTGAAATGGTTTGGTTATAGTTAAATTAAACGGTCATTCAATTTAACTATAAATTACTATCGGCTCCATTTCTATCAAAAAAAGTTCCACAACGTAATGTCCATCACCATGTTTCCAACGTCTTGTTTTTGTCTAGTTCTGTCCACCCAATAAAAAGCTATACACAATTAAGTTTACGATTTTTAAATTAAATTAACAAGCTTTCTTAATCATAAATTATTAAATTTAATTACTTTGGTTGGATATAAAATTAGGCCTACCCCTTTTCCATTTGAAAATATGTACCCGATCTATGTGCTTCTTCTTGTCCAAACGCAATATTTCAAAATGACGCCCGCTTCAAAATAAAATTCCAATATATAAAATTCCAATTAAAATAATAGTTTCAAAAAATACTTAGGTTAACTAATTATTTAACCTTTACTGGCCACATCACCAACGTTTCTTCCCACACCTCACTGTTCATCCTCTCAACGTATGTTCGGACCCTCTCCTCCATTTTATTTTTCGAATACTACTGTGTACCCTTAGCCTTCACTGTACTTCATCTGAAAGGACAACAGAATCATAATGCCAACCTCAACAAGAAGCATCAGATTTATATTGATTCAAGAATTACGGTTAATGATAATTCCTTTTCTTGGTTTGTAGCTATAAATACCTTCCGCGTAGTCATGAATTTGCCTGCATGCAATGGGCACTTGACTTGACGAACACTCTTGTTAACATGCATATTTGTGATCATCCCGCCATTTGTTTGCAATGCAAAAACTTCACTGTTTTTTTTCATTTATACCTTCATCTATTTTTCATTTCAAATGCCCTATTCTCTTTCATATTAAAAGAAACAGTCCCAACTTTCATTCTTCCTCAATTGTTCACTAACCCATCTGCATTGTTAAACATTTACACGCACCAAAGCTTCACTACTTCGTTATTTATCCGCTCCTACACTTCAAAACGCATGCTCCACCCTTACATCTCGCCGCTACACCATAGCCTGACCACCGTGTTCAATCAGGAACCATTGAAATTCTCGACTCAGGCCACTTGACTACCGCCTAAAGTCCTAGGTAGCTCGACTGCACCTACTTCCCTTGAATCACCGTCGAAGACTGCGACTTCTTGGCACTACTGAGGCCACCAGCAATCATCAACGACGATCTCAACGGGTCAGCTTCTAGATCTCGACATGCTAGTCATTTGTGTACTTAAGAGTTTTTCGAGTAGATTATCCGATTAAGAAAATTTTAAGGAGGAAGATGGTGGCACAACTGCCATTCATTTCCTTAGCATATCAGCCACAAATCTGTTGACTATGCAATTGAATTTGCTTAGGTTTTAACCACGCGCTTTTAACTGGATGGGGTATATATATAGGTTATTAATTTAAACATAAAAATATTTGATTATACTTTGCAAAAAAGTGACGCATTAAAACTACTACATACGATTTCCAATCGAGACAGAAATTGTAATCCTAGCATTGAAAAATATTCCGAACACGATGGAAAAGGTTTAATCGAATTCCGAGGTCATTTGTAAAAATCACTTTCTAATCCATATGTGAAAAATCACACGTTTAAATTTCCCATGATCACTAAATAAATCCAAATAACTTGAAACTTGAAACACTACAAAAATAAATCATTACGGATTTAATAAAACTAGTTTCGCTGGAAACCGAGATCATTTGTGTAACACTCCGTAATTCTGTTAATATTAATATTCACAAATTAAAGAGTAACTAATCTCAGACGTGAGAATTGTGGGAAAAGGGTTGCGCCATTGTGTTCGTCTCGGAATTCTGGGTGAAATAGAGTCTGAGTTTGCGTGAATTGGACTTCGTATGAAGAAGTTATGACCATCGGGAGTTTCAGAAAATTCAAAACGGATTTCAGAAATTTAAAATTCAAAATTCGGAGTCGAACAGGCTGGGCGGGAAAATTCCTGCCCAGCACCCCAGGCTGACTGGGGAGTCGACACCCCCCCCAGGTCGACTGGGCAGTCGACCTGGGTGTCGACTTGTTCAGGCGGCTAGGGTTTTGACTGAGCCCAATCTTGAGCTGCTGATGTGTCTTTAGGGCTGAGTTGGCAAATTAAACGGTTCAGTTTAGTTCTGAGTTGATCTGACGGTCTAAACAAACCCTAAACTCTATAAATACCTAGGCAGTCTCTCATTCTAATTCACATGAAAAATTGAATAGCCACCATCATACCGCCGCCATGGAACTCAGTGTAGCCGCTGCAAACTAAGAAGGAGGAAAGCCAATCAAACCCTAATTCTACTCAAATCTAAAGCAAATCAAGACTCTCTTTCTCTTCTAATTGTGAGTATGATGATCTTAACAAGATTATTGTTAAACTAATTAGATTTAATATTGAGTGGATTATAAGTGAATGATGTGGATTGTCATATATGTTGTTGTAAACCTTATGCTATCATGTATGTTAATCCTATGTTATGTGATGATGATATCCTATATGTTGTAAATCATGCTATAATGATATTGTATAGGTTGTAGTTTTCTATCCTAAGTTGTGATGAATCATACATGTTATAAGGTCATGATGTTATTGTCTATGCTAGTTAGTTCATGTTAATCAAGTCATAATGTTGATATTATTTGGGCTATGTTGATCTATATGACAAATCACATATGCAAGTTTAGATTGATTAGTAAAGACTATGAACATATGTCATAACATCTATTTAGACTTAGAATTGTGACATCTAGAATAATGCTATGACATATGTGAATTATATGTATTAGATGCTAGTTCACACCATCATTATGTTGCATAAAACCCCATATGCAAGTTTATACATAAATTTGGGTTATGATCATATCATGTAAATTGTGACATTTAACAAGTTAACACCTTTAGATCCTTAACATGTGTAGTTTATGCAAGTTTCACCCCTATTATGATTGGATTATTTTATTTGTCTATATGTTGTGATAACTTATCTTTGTGCTATGAGTTAGACTATTCAAGTCTAACCTATATTCTGTGTTGAATAAGCGAACGTATAACGTGGGGTAGGGGTAATATTAAGGATTTAATAATAAGAAGTTGGGGTGCAATTGATATAATCAGCGAACGTATAACGTGGGGTAGTGGATGGCCATAATTGAGTCAATTATGGGCATCATTAAAATTGGAGTTAATTAATAATTTGATTAGGGAATTATTAAAACTGGGGTAAAAGATTATAAGTGATGATCAATGCTTAGGACATGAGGTTGGACTCGTTTGTGACGTAAACCTGCCTGGACCCGCCCGGCAAATCCGGTGGCCACAAATGTCAACCCAATGTGAGAGGTCCTAGGCCAAACTAAAGCATAACAGTTGTAAAGACATGAGGTTATACTCTTTTATGGTGTAAGACTGCCCGGACCCGCCCGACAAATCCAGCTGCCATAAATGCCAGTCTAATGTGAGAGGTCTTTATGAGGTTATGGCCTAAATGAATTAAGAAATACTTAACTAGATAAACATGTAAGGTGGGACATGGGGGTTAATTAGGTGCCTTGGGTTGCATGAGGAATCTAGTGGGTGCCCTTAGTGGCATGTGAAATATGATTAGTAGGACTTAACCAAACACACATGTAAATGAACATGACTAAGAGGGTTAAGTGGGATATACTAGTGGTGACAAGCTTAGGTGGGTAGCTTGTGGGGGGCCCATTTCAACCAGTAACCCAAACGTATCTTTGTGGGCTCGACCCAAGTCGAGGACGGGACACGCATACTGGGTTTGACTATAAGAGGCCAAAACGGGGTAGCGGTGGCAAAGCAAGTCCAACGGGTTTCATATGCGTGTGTGGACCCGGGCTGGTAGGTAAGACGTTGTTGCATCGTGTAGGTATAAGCCATGCATTCTCAAGTTGTATCGGGTTGCCACTTTAGGGGAGTGATACACCCCATTGTGGGGCCAGCACGGATATCTACGAGTAGGGAGACGATCGCAAGTGGGTAGTGGGGTACACCTAGTGGAGATAGGGGCAGACGTCACCTATGTAGTCATTTAGGGGTACGTAAGGCTATTTATATAGTTTCTGTGTGAAGCAAGTGGGATCAACCTTTAGGGTGACTAGTGCGGTGCAGTGTAGAAATTATTCATTAGTAATTAGGTGTGCCTTTAACGTTATCTTTATCTGCTTTCCATACCCAATAGTTCATAGACATTTCCTTGTCTTCCAGCTTATGCCTTAGTCTAGTTATTTTGATAGTAGTATTGTTAGAATTATCATGCTCGCCAGACTTTATGACTGACCCCCTCCATTTCTATCCTTTTTCCCCCTCCAGGTCCTCAGGTTGGGCCCAGCTCTAGTGGAGTTTGATTGGATTGCTTCATCTCTCTCTTGGAAAGCTTGGACCGTTGAAGTAAAGTCCAGCTTTTTATCTTCTTTAATGGCTATTTGTGTAATGGGATTATGTATTTTGTTTTATGAAGATGGATAGTGTACTTGACTCTGATTTATGGTTTTATGATGTAACAAACATGTTTAATTTCCGCTGCAATAAAATGAAGTTTTAGATTTCCAAGTACCACTTATTATCTGTCTTGTTGTAATTTTTCTGTTTTGTATTCACATAAAACCTCCATGGAAGTTAATGCATTCCCTTTGTGAGTGTCATTAATGGACGTGGAGTGTTACACGTGGTATCAGAGCTTAAGGTTATCAGAACAGATAATTTTTTTAGAAAAAACTATTTTTCTAAAGTATTTTTGGAAGAAGTGTTTTCAAAAACATGTCTTAGTGAGTAATTTAACGAGGATAGTTTTTAAGAAAAACATAATCCCCAATAGCCATATCTTTATCTTTCGAATTCTCCATTTTGAATCTTTCCTTTTTCGTTTCAGCATGGTTGAAGATCTTAACCTTCCGGATGGTGTAACGATACCAGGATGGTATAGGAGGTTATTAGAGGCTACGGCCGCTGCAGGTCCAGCCAATGTTCCTCCACCACCAGTTGCACCCGCTCCTCCTCCTCCTCCTCGCGTTGATACTTTTGCAAAGACATGCAAGGAATTTAAGGCTATGGGTGGAAAACCCTTTCAATGGTCAGAAACGTTTGTGGAAGCTAGAAATTGGCTTAAGGAGGTGGAAGAATTGCTGGAAATCTTTGAAGTGGAAGAAGGGAGGAAGGTCAAATTAGCAGCTTGGTTAATGAAGGGAGAGGCCTCGTTTTGGTGGGTGGTCACTAATGGGGAGCGTCCTGTTGATTCTTGGGCGGATTTCAGACATAGGTTTGTGGCAAAGTTTCTCTCAAGGGCAGAAGAGAATCTATATACGGAAAGGTTCTTGACAATAAAGCAAGGAAGCTCATCAGTGAAAGAATATGTTAACAAATTTAATCAGTTAGCAAGGTTTGGCTTGGACTTAGTGAACACGCCAGAGAAGAAGGCTCTGAGGTTTGTTAATGGATTGAATGAACCGTTGCAAGGGTTGGCTATGACCCACATCCCTATGGGGGCCACCTTTGAGAAGCTAGTAGACATGGCACTCATGCACGAGGAGAAAGGCGCTAAAGTTGATAAGGCACCTGAGAAGAAAGGGGATCAGAAGAAACCACAACAACAAAACAAGAAGGGTGGTAAAGACAATAATGACAAGGGGAAAGAAGAAATGCTTTAACTGTGGGACACCAGGCCATCTCAGCAAGGATTGCCGAAAGAAAAAGAAGACTGTCTGTTTCCACTGTGACGATGCGGGACATCTAGTGAATGACTTCCAAAGAAGGGGCAGAGGGCAGGGTCTACCTCGGGAGGACAGATGCAGGCTCTTATGGCACCAGGGCAGGCAAGGGGACAAGTTCAGGCTCTCGCGGTCCCACCGCTGCAAGAACGAGGTGGAACCATTTATGTTGAAAGCTTAGTTTTTCTGATTGATCATCCTGTCCGTACCTTATTTGATTCGGGCGCATCGCATTCATTTATCTCTACATCATTAGTTGAATCACTGCACTTAAACAGCAGTTTAGTAGAGGATCCCTTAGTTGTTACGAATCCAATTGGGGGCTCAGATTATTTGTCCATGATGTGTTTGGATTTGAAAATTTATATACTTAGCGTTGAGTTTAGATGTGATGCTTATGTGTTGGGCTTCACGAGCTATGGGATAATTTTAGGAATGGATTGGTTATCCAGAAATGGGGCCGTTCTTGATTGTGAAAGGAGAGTAGTTAGGCTCATGACTCGCCTTGGGAACGCTCTCGAAATCTTTTTTAATCCCATAAATTCCGTCATGCTATGTTATCTAGAATCGCTTGACGCGTCGGTGGAAAATCTACGATCTGTTAGAGTGGTCCGAGAATACTCGGATGTGTTTGAGGAGGTGAAGGGCTTGCCTCCGAAGCGAGAGATAGATTTTCGAATATATCTTGTGGATAATGCGAAACCAGTATCTTTGCTAGTACGCCACATGGCTCCTCGTGAAAGGAGGGAAGTCGATAAGCAAGTGAAGGAGTTGCTTGAGAAGGGGTTCATAAGACGAAGTATATCGGAGTGGGGTGCTCCAGTAGTATTTGCCACGAAGGCGGATGGGTCCCTTAGAGTTTGTGTGGACTATAGAGAACTTAATAAGCTTACTAAGAAAAACAGACACCCACTGCCGAGGATTGGCGATCTCTTCGATCAGTTAGTTGGCGCCTCAGTGTTCTCGCAGTTGGACCTAGCACTGGATTCCATCAGTTGAGAGTGGCTGAGGATAGCATAGACAAGACTGCCTTTAGGACTCCGGACGGTTTCTATGAATGGCTAGTGATGCCCTTCGGTTTGACAAACGCCCCCGCATACTTTGTTGATTTGATGAGTTGGGTGTTTATGGAGTACCTTAACAAATTCATGGTAGTCTTTGTAAACGACATCCTGATCTTTTCTAAGGATGAAGAAGAGCATGCCCTACATCTTAGGGAAGTGTTGGAGACCCTACGAGCGCATAATCTTAAAGCTAAATTTTCTAAGTGTCACTTCTGGAGGAAGAAAGTACGAGTCTTAGGGCACGTGGTTTCCAAAGAAGGGATAGCTGTGGATCCCGCGAAGGTGGTGGCCATCCAAGGTTGGAAGGTCCCTAAAAATGCTACCGAAGTAAGAAGTTTCTTGGGGTTGGCTGGCTACTATAGGAGGTTTATCAAAGACTTCCCAAAGATATAAGCTCCATTAACACGCTTGACGAAGAAGAACCTAGTCTTCCAGTGGGAAGTAGATTGTGATGATGCGTTCCAACGTTTGAAGAGAGCTTTGACCTCAGCCCCAGTCCTAGTGCTGCCAGATGGGAGTAAGCCATTTACCGTTTATACTGACGCTTGTAGGACAGGACTAGGCGCAGTCCTAATGCAAGAGGGAAGGGTAATAGCCTATGGTGGAAGGAAGTTGAGAGCACATGAGAAAAATTACCCTACACATGACCTAGAGTTGGCCGCTATTTTTTCCGCGCTTAAGTCTTGGCGCCATTATCTTCTTGGCGAGAAATTCGAATTATTCACTGATCACAAATCGTTAAAATACTTGTTCTCAGAAGGACTTGAACTTAAGGCAGCAAAGGAGGATGGAGTTCTTAGCGTCCTACGATTTTGAAATAGCGTATACCCTTGGCAAGGGTAACATGGTGGAAGATGCCTTTAGTAGAAAAAGGTTATCCTTAAGTCCTTTGTTTGTTGAGCGGCGAAGTTTAGAGTTCATCTCTACGTTTGACTTTACACCTTCCGTTGACTTCGTACCCGGTTTGCTAGCATCCTTGGAGTTCAGACCTACGCTTTTGGGACGGATTGGGGAGGCACAGCGAGACGACCCACAGTTGGTTGAGTTAGTAGAAAAGCTCAAAGGAGGGGAGTCATCAAGCCATCTCCGTAGGTATACCCTAGATGATAAGGGTTGGTTACGTAGGGACGGTAGTCTTTGTGTACCTTGGGACGAAGGGTTGAGGAAGGCTATTCTTGACGAAGCACATCGTTCGAAGATGACCATTCATCCCGGCAGGGACAAGATGTACAAAGACATGAGACGAGTTTACTTTTGGGCCGGCATGAAGAAAGATGTGGCCGAGTATGTCGCTAGATGTTTGGTGTGCCAACAAGTAAAAGCGGAGCAAAAGAAACCCGGTGGGTTGCTTCACCCATTGGAGGTTCCACTATGGAAATGGGAAAGTGTCTCGATGGACTTTGTGGATGGATTACCGCGATCAAGGAAGGGTAATACGGGAATTTGGGTTATAGTAGATAGACTTACTAAGAGCGCCCATTTTATTCCTGTGAAGAGTAAGAGGACTGCTCCATGGTTAGCTTCTGTGTACGTCCGAGAGATAGTTCGTTTGCACGGTGTTCCCTCTAGCATAGTGAGTGACCGCGATCCTATTTTCACAAGCGAATTTTGGAGAAGCTTACAAGAGGCGGTAGGGACTCAGTTATGTTTGAACACCGCATATCATCCTCAGACGGACGGCCAGACCGAGAGGGTGAATCGCATTCTAGAGGATCTTTTGAGGCTATGTATCCTAGACTTTGGGGGTACATGGGAAGAGCATCTTCCATTAGTGGAGTTCACATATAATAACAGATTTCAGTCTAGCATTGGCATAGCACCTTTCGAAGCTCTTTATGGACAACCTTGTCGTTCACCTACATGTTGGTGGGAATCTACGGATAATATCTTACTTGGGCCCGATATGATTATAGAGACTTCGGAGAAGATTGACTTGATTCGAAGGAGGATGAAGGCGGCGCAAGATAGAAAGAAATCTTATGCGAACAAGAGGAGGTCAGATCTTGAGTTTGAAGATGGGGACATGGTCTTTATCAAAGTGTCTCCATTACGGAACATTGTTTGCTTTGGGTCCATTGGGAAATTAGCACCAAGGTTCATGGGGCTGTTTCCTATTAAGGAGAAGATTAGACAGATGGCGTATAGAGTGGAGTTGCCTGAGAGACTTAGTGGTGTACACGACGTATTCCATGTATCACATTTGAGGAAGTGCTTGCACGAGACCGCGGAGGTGGTAGAGCCGAACTTGCTTAGAGAGGTGGAGATAGAGCGTGATGTGACGATTCGACGAGATCCTACGCGCATTCTTGGATCGAAGATCAAGAAGCTGAGAAATCGAGAGGTCAAACTAGTCAAAGTATAATGGGGAGATGATGAGAGCAACGCTACTTGGGAGATGGAAGAGAAAATCCGTTCGTTGTACCCTTTTCTTTCCGAGGGTATGTCTTTTAATTTCTCCTTTATCGCTTATCTTGTACTTATCTTACCTTTATGGTATCCTCTCGCTAGTATTCTTGACCTTTAGTTAGGATAATCCTATGGTTGAAACTTGTGTTTGAGACATGTTATGTATGATGGATGCAAAGTGGATGCAAGTGTTTGCTAGTGGTTGCTCGTGGACGCATATACACACACTAATAGGCACTAGATCGGCTCAGTCACTTCATACTGCATATTGCATATAAATGGATGTATTTAGTAAAATGGATGTATGATGATTATATTATCATATGGATGCTGCATTCAGATGATAATTGTACACACATATAGAGATAATATGTAGCATTAATGAACTTTTGCATACATAATAGACGCATGGCATTATAATGATTTGCATTAAGGAGGTCAACTAAATCAGTGGACCGCCTAATTTTGCATTAGATATGGACATATACACACTGTGCATTTAAACATGAAAGCATTAGAAGTCTATAAGGACAATGGATGCCTGTGTTTGATGGTTGAGTAGATGGATGATTGGATGTTAGGATACACATTCTTCTTGACTTGAAGATTTCGAGGTCGAAATCCTTTAAGGAGGGGAGAATGTAACACCCCGTAATTCTGTCAATATTAATATTCACAAATTAAAGAGTAACTAATCTCAGACGTGAGAATTGTGGGAAACGGGTTGCGCCATTGTGTTCGTCTCGGAATTCTGGGTGAAATAGAGTCCGAGTTTGCGTGAATTGGACTTCGTATGAAGAAGTTATGGCCATCGGAAGTTTCAGAAAATTCAAAACAGATTTCAGAAATTTAAAATTCAAAATTCGGAGTCAAACAGGCTAGGAGGGAAAATTCCTGCCCAGCACCCCAGGTCGACTGGGGAGTCGACTGGGCAGTCGACCCCCCCTGGTCGATTGGGCTGTCGACCTGTCCAGGCGGCTAGGGTTTTGACTGAGCCCAATCTTGAGCTGCTGATGTGTCTTTAGGGCTGAGTTGGCAAATTAAACGTTTCAATTTAGTTCTGAGTTGATCTGACGGTCTAAATAAACCCTAAACTCTATAAATACCTAGGTAGTCTCTCATTCTAATTCACATGAAAAATAGAATAGCCACCGTCATACCGCCGCCATGGAACTCAGTGTAGCCGCCGCAAACTAAGAAGGAGGAAAGCTAATCAAACCCTAATTCTACTCAACTCTAAAGCAAATCAGGACTCTCTTTCTCTTCTAATTGTGAGTATGATGATCTTAACAAGATTATTGTTAAACTAATTAGATTGAGTTATGAATGGATTATATGTGAATGATGTGGATTGTCATATATGTAGTTGTAAACCTTATGCTATCATGTATGTTAATCCTATGTTATGTGATGATGATATCCTATATGTTGTAAATCATGCTATGATGATATTGTATAGGTTGTAGTTTTCTATGCTAAATTGTGATGAATCATACATGTTATAAGGTCATGGTTTTATTGTCTATGCTAGTTAGTTCATGTTAATTAAGTCATAATGTTGATATTATTTGGGCTATGTTGATCTATATGACAAATCACATATGCAAGTTTAGATTGATTATTAAAGACTATGAACATATGCCATGACATCTATTTAGATCTAGAATTGTTACATCTAGAATAATGATATGACATATGTGAATTCTATGTATTAGATGCTAGTTCACACCATCATTATGTTGCATAAAACCCCATATGCATGTTTGTACATAAATTTGGGTTATGATCATATCATGTAAATTGTGACATTTAACAAGTTGACACCTTTAGATCCTTAACATGTGTAGTTTATGCAAGTTTCACCCCAATTATGATTGGATTATTTAATTTGTCTATATGTTGTGATAATTTATCTTTGTGCTATGAGTTAGACTATTCGAGTCTAACGTATATTCTGCATTGAATAAGCGAACGATAACGTGGGGTAGGGGTATATTTAAGGATTTAATAATAAGAAGTTGGGGTGCAATTGATATGATTTTGCATGCCATGAGTGGATGGCCATAATTAAGTCAATTATGGGCATCATTAAAATTGGAGTTAATTAATAACTTGATTAGGGAATTATCAAAACTGGGGTAAAAGATTATAAGTGATAATCAATGCTTAGGACACGAGGTTGGACTCGTTTGTGACGTAAACCTGCCCGGACTCGCCCGGCAAATCCAGTGGTCACAAATGTCAGCCCAATGTGAGAGGTCCTAGGCCAAACTGAAGCATAACAGTTGTAAAGAAATGAGGTTAGACTCGTTTATGGTGTAAGACTGCCCGGACCCGCCCAGCAAATCCAGCTGCCATAAATGCCAGTCTAATGTGAGAGGTCTTTATGAGGTTATGGCCTGAATGAATTAAGAAATACTTAACCAGATAAACATGTAAGGTGGGACATGGGGGTTAAGTAGGTGCCTTGCGTGGCATGAGGAATCTAGTGGGTGCCCTTAGTGGCATGTGAAATACGATTAGTAAGACTTAACCAAACACACATGTAAATGAACATGACTAAGAGGGTTAAGTGGGATATACTAGTGGTGACAAGCTTAGGTCGGTAGCTTGTAGGGGCCCATTTCAACCACTAACCCAAACGTATCTTTGTGGGCTCGACCCAAGTCGAGGACGGGACACGCATACTGGGCTTGACTATAAGAGGCCAAAACGGGGTAGCGGTGGCAACGCAAGTCCAACGGGTTTCATATGCGTGTGTGCGCCCGGGCTAATAGGTAAGTCGTTGTTGCATTGTGTAGGTATAAGCCGTGCATTCTCAAGTTGTATCGGGTTGCCACTTTAGGGGAGTGATACACCCCACTGTGGGGCCAGCACGGGTATCTACGAGTAGGGAGCCGATCGCAAGTTGGTAGTGTGGTACACCTAGTGGAGATAGGGGCAGACGGCACCTATGTAGTCAGCTAGCGGTACGCAAGGCTGTTTATATAGTTTCTATGTGAAGCAAGTGGGATCAACCTTTAGGGTGACTCGTGCGGTGCAATGTAGAAATTATTCGTTAGTAATTAGGTGTGCCTTTAACGTTATCTTTAACATTATCTTTATCTACTTTCCATACCCAATAGTTCATAGACATTTCCTTGTCTTCCAGCTTATGCCTTAGTCTAGTTATTTTGATAGTAGTATTGTTAGAATTATCATACTGGCCAGACATTATGTCTGACCCCCTCCATTTCTATCCTTTTTCCCGCTCTAGGTCCTCAAGTTGGGCCCAGCTCTAGTGGAGTTTGATTGGATTGCTTCATCTCTCTCTTGGAATGCTTGGACCGTTGAAGTAAAGTCCAGCTTGTTATCTTCTTTAATGGATATTTGTGTAATGGGATTATGTATTTTTTTTATGAAGATGGATATTGACTTGAGTCTGATTTATGGTTTTATGATGTAACAAACATGTTTAATTTCCGCTGCAATAAAATGAAGTTTTAGATTTCCAAGTACCACTTATTATCTGTCTTGTTGTAATTTTCTATTTTATATTCACTTAAAACCTCCATGGGAGTTAATGCATTCCCTTTGTGAGTGACATTATTGGACGTGGGGTGTTACAATTTGCATATTGGTTATTCTATTTTACGCGTAAAACAAGGATATTTTAGATGCCAAAATATCCAGCCTCCAGAAATAATAAATTGTATATCAATCCTGACTCTAAACGTCAATACAAATTGAATGAATTTGTTTCATAACTTAACTCTATTGGTATCTCGATTTATTAATAAAATCTCTTTCAAATTGAATTAAATTTATTAAATTAATCGTTATAATTTATAAATGATTTATAGCGACTATTTGAAAAATTGAATTGGACATAACTAGCAATCTATAACATGAAATCTCCATTTTTTCTATTTCATTAGAAAAATATAATCAAATAGATTCAAACATTTCTTGTTTCACAGAATTCCGACTTATATTGGATCCCATATATTCAATTGAAGTTCAAAACTCAATATTATGAAATACCATGACGTTACAAGCTCGTTTTATAATTTAAATATAAATTAAACATTCAAACTTCATTATATATACGAATTCTACATTATAAATTCATTTAAAATCCCCAATCAATATTTGAAATAATAAATTGAATTAAATATCTGACTACCAAAAATATGGGACTTTACAAAAGGAAAATAAAGGGAGATTTCGTAAATATATACCAATATTTCCAATGTAAAGGAAATATAAAAGATATTTTGAAATATGACAATTGTGGAAAAACGTAGTTTTAAAAGATTTGGTTGTGAAATTTTAATTAAAAGGTTATATGGGTTTGGAAAAGAAAGTAAATTTTGGAAATATACTTATTATAATCTCTATAAGTGAGAGTTTAATGGAAAATGATTTAATAATTAAAGTTAAACAATTGTTTTATAAATAAGAATACATCGTTTGACGTTATTTTAGTGCATACCAGATTTTGCAATAAAGCAATATTGATTTATTAAGTATAGGAAAAGATAATTCCCAGATAATGAAGATTAAAGAGATTTTAATGGAATACAGATATATGTAAAAATAATAAGAAATGAAAAAGTGTGTTCTTAAAGATATTTATGTTAAAAGGGGGGATAAAAGTTGAATTTGTTTTCAAGTAATGTAAACAAAAGAGATTTTTTGAAATAAATTATAGAATCGATTTTTAATCGATATAATGGTTCTAAGAGAATAACTTGAAATGAACAGAACCTGAGCTAACAAAGTACTTATCGATATTATTTTAATTTATAGTTAAAACCCCGATAATTTTTGAATATTGTTGGACCTTTGACGAGTTAGTTCGAAGAGAACGGGATAAGAACTAGACCGAAAACCACTTCAAACCAACCGTGTGTTCGTGACTAACGTGCAGGCTATAAAGATTGAGCATTGAAGACCATTGATCTTCATGAGCGAAAGAACTACTTGTTAAATTTTCACTTGTTCGCATCGAGAGTTATTTTGACTTGTGATTCTGTCATGATTGAAAACTTCAGATTTCAAGGACTTATTGCTGCTAATCTTTTGGGTGATTCCTATACAAGATGGGGTAGGAGGGTGCCTTCGGTTCATCATGTTCATAAATGACTTGTATGGACGAATATCTGAAAGAGTATTTCCTGAATGATCACGTAAGTTGATTTTTACAACTATACCAAGTTTGGTGGCAAAGAAGACACCTCCTCTTAGCTTAATACCCAGAGTATATTTATGGACGTCAATTAGTGGTTTGATGGATCCGACGATGTGTCATTCAAAATTATTGAGATGTTCTATAAAATATAATCATGACCTCAAGCCTCATCAACAGGGAAATGACAGAAACTGGTCAGGCAACATGACTAAGTTGGTCATTCCCACTAGGATGTATTGGAACTTATTTAGAGAAATTTCATTTGTTCTTCTTTTATCGTTTTTGTATCTTACGATTACGGTTGGCTAGCAAGCAACCGTGGTGACAATATATTCGATGCACTCAAGCTAATTGAGTGGTCGGTCCTGTGTGGTCGGGTTACAAGATATTCTTGTTGAACCATAGTGTATTACTCTCCAAAGGTACACTTTCGGAAGGTGCCCCATACCTTGTTATGTTGAAAATCCAATCTCCAATAAGCGCCATGAGGTTTTTTGATTATATACTAAGTACGTAGAGCGTGAGGTGCAAGTGTTCTAATAGTTGGTTATTTATTTGTGGTTCGATAGACACTATTATAATATCACCAGATTTGATATATCAAAAATATTTTGGGTCATTGTAAGGAAAAACCGTCTGTATTTATTTGTGTACTGGTATTATGATTATCCTTTTCTTTCAAAAGGATTTTCTTAAGTTAAAAAAATTGTTTGTATTGTGAATTTACCACAGAAAGTATTCCTGACTGATCTGGGTGAACTTTGCTTTGCTTCAAATGTGCTCGAGTCAGACTGAATCTATTATCAGGTTATGTTTCACGTGGGGTTTCAGAGAAGGGGAGTTGGAGTCAAGACATATTTTAATATTATATGGTAATAGAATATATTTCACTGTGTATGTTGTATTGAGATGTATGTATACTCTGATGTTGTAATCATATGTATAAAATTTCCTTTTAACTAGAGTATTATTGATATATTTTATTTTATTTATTTTTTGTGAGAATCTGATCTTCTATATTAATTTTTCTTTCTTTCTTTTGTCACCCACTAAGTTATTTCTATTAACAAATTGGATTTTTGATACTTGGTTTTTTGGCAAGTAATACCAGATCATTTATTATTGTCGAAAAGTCGAGCGTCGAATTTTTCGGGTCCTTACAATTTTCTTCTTCCTGGGAATCCATAGGCTCTCTCTTAATGTTACTACTCTTTAACAATTAGTCCTTCTACCAAGGCTTAGCCAAATAAATTCAAAATTTTTTAGGTCTAAACCTTTGCTACAATTGGTTAAAGGTATTATTAACAAGTCTAAGGAGTGGGAATACAAGGTTTTCTTTACTAGGTATCCTTCCGGTATATCCAGAACCTTTCCTCAACCAAGTGATCATTTTCCTCCTTTTTATGGTGATGACCCTAAAATGTTAACATAACTTACCCTACCCTTTATTATAATGAATTATGATTTTTGGTATTTATGTGTGGCATTGAAGTGACTTGGTTGTGAAAGAGATTACGAAGGCCTCTTCGTCGCTCGGGGTGAGGACTTCCCTGTTGACTCTTAGTCTTCTTGCCAAACATTCCATTCTCTCGAAGGGACATAGAATCCTTAGGCATCCTTTAGTAATGCATCTAAAGAGATCCAACATCTGTTCCCATGCGAAGGCGAAACTTAAAGAATTCCCCTTCAATCCCCTGTCACCCATGGTTCAGCCAATATGGTCCAAAAATTTCTTGTAGAAGGATCCTTTTTATTTATTTCTGCTTTGTCCTTACTATTAGTCTCAGGTACCGAGGATGTCATTCCCCTACTAGAGTGACCCCTTCGCCTTCCTGAAAGCATATTTATACAGAGAATTTGTATAATACCCCGGAAGTGGCATTGTGGATGTTTTCTCAAACTCAAGTGAAGAATCAGAAGAGAACCAAAGTTGTTGATTCGATTCAGGTGACTACTTCAAGAGGTGACAATGAAGCCCCCATAACTCATATTTCACCACAAGTTCTAATTTTCTAGAATTCCGGAGGTGATGCTCTGAATTTTTGCTTCCACTGGGTTTACTGAACTGATTTCTCTAACGCTCCCCCGTTCTCCATCTTGTCATGTTATTCTTAAGCCGTGAGGGCCTCCTCCAAGAGTTCCTATTTTAGCTACTTCAGTTGAGGGTCCACACTTAGTTCCACATCTAAATTTCCTTTTCGAACCAGGTAAAAGTGGTGGTGCGCTCTCTCATTCGCGGCTCCTTCGCTTTGACCTAATACTTTTCAGGAATAGAAGACGGTGATGGCTCATCATCTTTCGCTAATTCTTCCCTCTACCATTTTTTTCTTTTTGCAACCCTACTTCTCTCTCCTAATCTTTTTTAGCTGATAATGCATTGGTTTTCTTCTCAATGAAACTCTTCTGAGTTACTCCCTACCTAGCAAAAAAACCAAACTTTGAATTCTTTGAACACAGCTTTATCTTCCGCAAAAGACGAGGCCCTTGAGGGGCTTGAGATGATGAGAGCTTATTTTTCAAATAGGACGATTTGATGCAACTTATTTTTCAAATATCAGATATCCAAAAAGCTTTTCGGATAGGAATACTGTTATTGTTGTATCTATATCCAAAAGATATGCGTCAGACTAATTGATGTAATATATATAACTCAAAATAAAAAATGTAGTTAATAATTATTTTATAACTATCAGATGTTACTATGATATTTTTTTATTTTTAGTGAAAAATGGTAGTTTAATTGTTTAATTTTGGAGTATTTTTGGAAATGCATATGGATATTAGTATAAAACAATGTTTCATCATCACATTTCTTTATTTTCTAGTTTTTTACAAACATTAATATAAAAATTATTTTATGTTGATCTATACTTTTTATTTGTACTCTTAAATATATTAATTACAAGCAGAGCAGATAAATATTCGATATCCATCCATATTTGAAAATTAAGCGGACATCGATATCCTGTATCCAAAAAAATAGATACAAATATTCGATATCCAAAAATACTTTCGGATATGGATACTGATATGGCCTATCCATATCCAAAAACATCCATTGACAACCCCACTTTCAGTAATGAATATGGCTTCAATATAGCCTAGATTGGGATTTTCGAGAGTTCAAGTGTAACAACCCGAAAAATCAGAACCAATTTTAATTTTTTATTTTGGCTATTTCGGTGAATATGGAATAGTTAAAATAATTTAATTTATATAATAAAGATTAAAAATTTATTTTAATCGAAGATAGAACGAATATATTTATTTTAATTCCAAAACGAATTGGAATTAGCATGGCAGTTTGAAAAGTCAAAGTTGAACTTTGAATGAATGTGCCGGGTTCGAAATTTAACGAATTTTAGTGAAACCAAAAATATCTAAATCTGTTTGACAATATCTTTCCAATGGATCCAAAAAATCGAAATTTCATAGCGGAAATCAAAAGTTATGGTCAGTTGAATATTTAGAATAGTCGTTGTAGTATAATTAATAGCCCGTATAAAAGGATATTTTTCAAACGACCTCCATTTTCGAGAAACCACTTTCTTTGGAAACGGAATGTCAAATTTTTGCTAGGTTTCAATTTTTAGAATTTTCCAAATTAATAAATGGGCATGGCAAAGGAAAATGTGTTTTATTCATTTCAGTCAAATTTGATCGACTGGAAAATAGCCATTTTTCAAATGGTCTCAAAAATCGATGAAATTAATTTTGTTAGGACTGTATCGTCATAACAAAGCCAAATATAATCTGTCTGGAATTTTCGGAGTCCATATGTGGCCTCGGTGAATTTAATTATACGATCGAATTAATTTAATAATGGATTTAAATATTAAATTAAATAATTCCAGCCACAAACAGCCATTTGGGCTGACCGGACTTGGCTCGTTGGATCCGGGATAGGGGTTTTAGTTAGGAAGGTCAGTCGTTAGGACTGAATCAGAGTTATGTAAGAAATTTTGGGTTTAGTTGTAAAAGTAACAATTTAATATTATAAAAATAGGAGATCAAAAAACGTAATTACTATTCATTTTCTCTACAGCGCCGCCACCCCTTAAACCAATGGCCGAAATTTCTCTTTGCTTCTCCCTCTAAATCCCGTCGATCCATACACGAAAACTGTAACACCCCACCTCCGTTAAGGTCACTCACAAGGGAATGCCTTAACTTTGGTGGAGCATTTTAGTAAACAGAACAGAAACTTACAAGACAGATAAAACAGTACTTGAAAATTTTATAACTTTATTTCAGCAGAAGCTTGGTTACATCCTTTCAGATCATAATATCAGAATTCAAGTACAAAATATCAGTCTTGTACAAAAGCCTTCAGAATGCATAGTTTAAAATCATAATCTCCACAGAAGAAGACAAGCCATACTTTAAGCACTGCAAGCAGAAGAAATCTGGATCAAGCTAGAGTATTCCCTTCTACAAAACCTGGGGGTGTGGAGAAACGGAAGAAAGGAGGCGAAATAACAAGGGTCAGACAAAAGTCTGGCAAGTCCAGTGATTTTCAGTTATGAACAAATAATAATAACATGACATGAAAATAAAACTGGATGAGAGATAACTGTAACAGATGTAGCAGATAGGACAGAAGAACAGAATGATATAAGCTATTGCTTTACACATCTCTGCACTAATACTAGTATAACAGAATTATGTGTCACCCTAATGTCTAAACAGAAACAGAAACAGGTACAGAATAATTTCCACGCTAGTAATGGGCCTTTACCACCCGATCAGAAACAGATAGAAGCAGAATGTAGCATAAGGTGTATACTAGTAATTGGGCCTCTACCACCCAAACAGACGGTACCACGCAGAAACAGACAGGTGTTGCCACCCAATAGAAACAGACGGTACCAATAGAAACAGACAGAACTAAGTGTACTCTAAAACCCTACCCCAAGCGATCGACTCCCTAATACATAAATACCCTGTGCCAGCCCCACCGAAGGGTGTATCATTCCCGAAAGTGGCAACCTTTGAATGATACAGACCTATTTACAAATGTCACGGCGTCTTACATCCTCAGAGGCAGACCGGGATCCATGCACCCACAAGCCGGTTGGAACGCACCATCAACACCCCTCGCCATTATCAGAATGAACCGCTTATAATTAGTTCAGTAAGCGTGCCCCGACCCTACATACTATTGGGTCAAAGTTTTGATACCAGATAGGGTTACTGACTAATATGGGTCCCAAACAACAGATGACCCAAGTAATTCCCCTCCTATCCTTGTGTCCCCAGACTAACGGATTTCAGATTAACAAGTTCAGACATACAGAATTCAGATCAACTAGTTCACAGGTCAGACAAGTTTTAGACTAACGGATCAGATATACGGATTTAACAGATTTACAGATTTGTCTAACTTTGTAATTGGGCCTACCGATTCATGGAACAGATTTATTAAACTCATCAGTCTAGTGGGTTTAACCCTGTCTGCCCAACACGTTTTAGACATTATATTTATCTCAGATTTTCGCTAATTAAATATTAATGCCCAGACCTCTCACATTAGACTGACAGTTTGCGGCTACTGGTTAGGCCGGTTGGTTCCGGGCAGATTTCTGCCACAAACTGAGTCTAACCTCGGGTTTCAAGCACGTTATGACTAACTTCTCACATTAGAACCTATTGTTTGCGGCCACTGGATGTGCCGGGCGGTTCCGGGCAGGATTACGCCGCAAACTCATTCTAACCTCGAGTTAGCCATGTTTATCTTTGCGGCCAATTAATTATTAATTTACCATTTATGCCCACGCCTAATATACATGTCAATTTTCATAATTATAGCCAATTCAGATTATGTCAATAACAGACTAAATATATCGACTCAACAGATATGGCAGATAACAGATTTAGCAGATTAGGCGACTTAACGGATCCAGCAGATTAAGCAGTTTAGTAGATTGAGCATATAACAGTTTAGGCATCTTCAGTAGACTTAGCAGATGACAGATTTGGTATATGAACAGATATAGAATATTATAGCAGAACTAGCAGATTAGGCAATATAACAGAACTAGCAAATTAGGCAATATAACAGAACTAGCAGATTAGGCCATATAACAAATTTAATCATTCCTTAAAGTTTCATAAACATATCTTGCCTAATTATAAATTTGGCCTAAGTTTGCATGCCTAAATAGTTGTCATGATTCACATTATGATCATATACCCCACGTTTGCATTGATTTTACATGGCACAGATTATGGTCATAATTTACCATATAACACACGTCTCAAATTTAGTTAAATTGCCTAGTACAAAAGATTCACATATAAATTATACCAAATATAGCCATCGATTTCAATGCATGTCATATATTCAAAAATATCCCACTTAGGTGTTATTCACATTTAATAGTTATCAAATCTTAACATAAATCTTCACACCTAAGTCATATTCCCTTTTTATCCCAAATCATGAATCTCTATATAAACAATATGTCCAACAATCTAGAACTTTAATTTATAACAGATCTTTAATTCAAAAATATGCGTTATGTCCAATGTCTCAAGTCACATGTTAATATACAATGGTTCCTCTTCTTCCAATTCCCAGAATATGCACAGATCTAAATCTAGTTTACAAGCTATGTCCTTTTAGTCACGGATTAGCCATGTCCAATTATGCCATCATTCATTATTTGTCCCAAAGTTTAACGTTCGTGCGTTAATCTCTTATGAGATTTGGCGCAGGCTCGGGGTAGCCTGGCTATAGAACAGAAAGAAGAAAGAGATATAGAATAAAATAGATCAGAACAGAACATACGCAATCTCAAATTCAGATATACAATCATGTCACAATTATAATTAAAGTTTATATCGGAAAATAACTGCACTTGCCTTGGTTGGATTATAAAAGAAAAAGGTGTTGTAGCTGTTCTCTTTTAATCCTAATCAGAATTGGAGGAAGAAGAAGCACAAGTCCTAGCTGAGGTTTCAGCAGAGTAGAGACGCCATTGATTTATTTGTTTTTAGAGAGCAAGAGAGCAACGGAGGCTAGAGAATTGTATATGAGATTTAGGTTTAGGTTAGGGATGTATATATAGGTGTAGCAAGTTATTTAGGACCATTAGATTAACCCTGAATCATGAGAACCATTCAAATGCAAAATCTGTATTTGAGCGAATCGGCCCACGGGATGACTGCCAAACACCCTGGATTAACCCCTAGTCGACGGGGCTCGGGTCGACCTCAAAAATGGGCCGGTTCAGTTATTCCCCCTCCCAATTCGCTGTTTTGAACCTTTTTTGCATGTTTATTTATTTAATTTATATATATCTATATATATTTCTCTTATATGCATACAAACTTCAAGGCTTAATAACTTCTTCATAATTAACCATTTTTTTTTAATATTCTCAGAAAATACGGGGTGTTACATTCTCCCCTCCTTAAAGGATTTCGTCCCCGAAATCTTCAAGTTAAGAAGAATGTATCCTAACATCCAACATCCATCTACTCAACCATTCAATCACAGGCATCGATTGTCCTTAAAAGGTTTCTAATGCCGTATGAACATATGCAAAGTGTGTGTATATGTTTCTTATCTAATGCAAAATCAGGCGGTCTACTGATCCAGTTGACCTCCTTAATGCGAATCATGTTAGTGTCATGAGTCCAAATATGTATGCAAGAATCCTATTTGATACACATAATTTCTATATGAGTGCATAACCATTCATCCAAATGCAACATCCATGCGAGGAGTCAATCATTCTGCATCCACAAAAATTGAAAAATGCACACACATCCATATGCAGTATGAGAGTGTTTTTGAGCCGATCTAGTGCCTCGTGTGTGTATATGCATCCACGAGCAACCACTAGCAACCACTTGCATCCACTTGCAACCATCAAACATAACATGTCTCAAACACATGTTTACACCCATTAGTTTCTACCTAAAGTTCGAAGATTCGATCGATAGGATACAGTCGAATGATGGAAGCGAGTACAGATAAGACAAAGACTTGGTTCCCATTAGACATTGGTTGAGAAAATAATTCCCTTAAGTATCAACCCCGAAGACTGAAATCAACATCAGATTGACACCCAGAGGATTACCTCCTTTAGACAATGTCAAAACTGGAAAGCAGAATTATTCAAATATTTATAGACTACTGGTACAGATTAGGTTCCCTAATGATTCTTAGGAAGCTAAGCATGGTAAAATCATATCCCACAAAAACTCATAATGTATGCGTCATACTTGACGTCTAACACAGATATCCCTCAAACCCCAATCTATCATAAACGGATGAGTCATAACCCTTATAGGTTTGAGTCTACAACGGAATCAGAAACAATACTAGTATTAAAGTGCAGAGTATCAATTACAAAATCAAAATACCAGAATCAAAAAGAGTCTTAACTCCATAATCAGACAAAGAAATTAAACCTACTATAGGAATTTTCCTACTTCTATCCAAGCCACTAGCCTCAAGAGTGTTCGCCTGCCCTCCTTGTCCTCGTCTCTTCGGGCAGTCCCTAGTGAAGTGTCCCATCTCCCCAAAGTTGAAGCAAGCGCGCTTCCTTTTTCTGCAATCCTTGTTCAGATGAGTCGAGCTTCCACAAGTAAAGCACTTTTTCCCCTTCTTATGTTCAGACTTCTCGTCCTTCCTTTGCGTTTCCTTTTTGGGCCCTGCATTCTTATTCTGTGGTTCTTCCTTCTTTGTCTCTTTCGGACCTTTGTCTTCCTCGTGCAGTAGTGCCATGTCCACCAATCTCTCGTAAGTCGCTCCCATGGGTACATGAGTCATGGCTAGGCTGTGCAGTGGCTCATTTAATCCTTTAACAAAGCGGAGAGCCTTTTTATGCTGAGTGTTGACTAAATCCAATCCGAACCTATCTAGTTGGTTTAACTGGTTGACGTATTCCTTGACCGTCATACTTCCTTGCTTAAGAGATAACCAGTTGTAAACTTCGTTCAGCTTGCGAGAGGAATTTTGTCTCAAACCATGTTCTGAAATCCATCCATGTCTCAATTGGCCTCTCGGCGTTAGTGACTTCCCACCAGTAGGAAGCTTCGTCTTTGAGCAGCCATACCGCCAACTGTACCTTCTGCCTATCGTCCACCTCGAAGATAACGAATAGATCCTCAGTTTCTTTGAGCCAGTTCCTCGCTTCTACGAATGATTCAGTTCCTTTGAAATCCTTCCCACCCATGGCCCTAAAATCTCTACAGATCTTTGAAAAAGTAATTGCATGAGGAGGGGGTGGAGGAGGAGGATCATTTGCTGGACCTGCGGCGGCGGTCCTAGCCTCAAGATATTGACGAAACCAACCGGGTACGTGAACACCCTCTAGTATCTCAAATGCTTCAGACATGCTGAAACGAAAAAAAGGAAAGATTCAATACAAAAAAAGGACTGAAGGAAAGATATATGGCTCTTGGGGATCATGTTTTTCAAAATAAGCTTTATTTTTAAAAATACTTCCTTTCAAAACCTTTTTGAAAATAGTTTTCAAAAACTTTACCGAATCTGGTAACCTTCAGCTCTGATACCAAGTGTAACACCCCACCTCCGTTAAGGTCACTCACGAGGGAATGCCTTAAATTTGGTGGAGCATTTTAGTAAACAGAATGGAAACATACAAGACAGATAAAACAGTACTTAAAAAAATTTCTAACTTTATTTCAACAGAAGCTTGGTTACATCCTTTCAAATCACAATATCAGAATTCAAGTACAAAATATCAGCCTTGTACAAAAGACTTCAGAATGCATAGTTTAAAATCATAATCCCCACAGAAGAAGACAAGCCATACTTTAAGCACTGCAAGCGGAAGAAATATGGATCAAGTTAGAGTATTCCCTTCTACAAAACCTGGGGGGGGGGGGGGGGGGGAGAAACGGAAGAAAGGAGGCGAAACAACAAGGGTCAGACAAAAGTCTGGCAAGTCCAGTGATTTTCAGTTATGAACAGATAATCATAACATGACATGAAAATAAAACTGGATGAGAGATAACTGTAACAGATGTAGCAGATATGACAGAAGAACAGAATGATATAAGCTATTGCTTTACACTTCTCTGCACTAATACTAGTATAACAGAATTATGTGTCACCCTAATGTCTAAACAGAAACAGAAACAGGTACAGAATAATTTCCACGCTAGTAATGGGCCTTTACCACCCGATCAGAAACAGACAGAAGCAGAATGTAGCATAAGGTGTACACTAGTAATTGGGCCTTTACCACCCGAACAGACGGTACCACGCAGAAACAGACAGGTGTTGCCACCCAATGGAAATAGACGATACCAACAGAAATAGACAGAACTAAGTGTACCCTAAAACACTACCCCAAGCGATCGGCTCCCTAATACATAAATACCCTGTGCCAGCCCCACCGAAGGGTGTATCATTCTCTAAAGTGGCAACCTTTGAATGACACAGACCTATTTACAGATGTCACGGCGTCTTACATCCTCAGAGGCAGACCGGGATCCATGCACGCACATGACCCTGTTGGAACGCACCATCAACACCCCTCGCCATTATCATAATTAACCGCTTATAAATAGTTCAGTAAGCGTGCCTGGACCCTACCTACTGTTGGGTCAAAGTTTTGATACCAGAAAGGGTTACTGACTAATATGGGTCCCAAACAACAGACGACACAAGTAATTCCCCTCCAATCCTTGTGCCCCCAGACTAACAAATTTCAGATTAACAAGTTCAGACATATAGAATTCAGATCAACTAGTTCACAGGTCAGAAAATTTTTAGACTAACGGATCAGATATACAGATTTAACAGATTTACAGATTTGTCTAACTTTGTAATTGGGCCTACCGATTCATGGAATAGATTTATCGAACTCATCAGTCTAGTGGGTTTAACACTATCCGCCCAACACGTTTTAGACATTATATTTATCTCAGATTTTCATTAATTAAATATTAATCCCAGACCTCTCACACAAGACTGACAGTTTGCGGCTACTGGTTAGGCCGGTTGGTTCCGGGCAGATTTCAGCCGCAAACTGAGTCTAACCTCGGGTTTCAAGCACGTTATGACTAACTTATCACATTAGAACCTATTGTTTGCGGCCACTGGATGTGCCGGGCTGTTCCGGGCAGGATTACGCCGCAAACTCATTCTAACCTCGAGTCAGCCATGTTTATCTTTACGGCCAATTAATTATTAATTTACCATTTATGCCCACGCCTAATATACATGTCAATTTTCATAATTATAGCCAATTCAGATTATGTCAATAACAGATTAATATATCAACTCAACAGATATGGAAGATAACATATTTAGCAGATTAGGAGACTTAACGGATTCAGCAGATTAAGCATTTTAGCAGATTTAGCATATAACAGTTTAGGCATCTTCAGCAGACTTAGCAGATGACAGATTTGGTATATGAACAGATATAGCAGGTTATAGCAGAACTAGCAGATTAGGCAATATAACAGAACTAGCAAATTAGGCAATATAACAGAACTAGCAGATTAGGCCATATAACAGATTTAATCATTCCTTAAAGTTTCATAAACATATCTTGCCTAATTATAAATTTGGCCTAAGTTTGCATGCCTAAATAGTTGTCATGATTCACATTATGATCATATACCCCACGTTTGCATTGAATTTACACGGCACAGATTATGGTCATAATTTACCATATAACACACGTCTCAAATTTAGTTAAATTGCCTAGTACAAAAGATTCACATATAAATTATACCAAATATAGCCATCGATTTCAATGCATGTCATATATTCAAAAATCTCCCACTTATGTGTTATTCACATTTAATAGTTATCAAATCTTAACATAAATCTTCACACCTAAGTCATATTCCCTTTTTATCCCAAATCATGAATCTCTATATAAACAATATGCGCAACAATCTAGAACTTTAAATTATAACAGATCTTTAATTCAAAAATATGCGTTATGTCCAATGTCTCAAGTCACATGTTAATATACAATGGTTCCTCTTCTTCCAATTCCCAGAATATGCACAGATCTAAATCTAGTTTACAAGCTATGTCCTTTTAGTCACAGATTAGCCATGTCCAATTATGCCATCATTCATTATTTGTCCCAAAGTTTAACGTTCGTGCGTTAATCTCTTATGAGATTTGGCGCAGGCTCGGGTTAGCCTGGCTATAGAATAGAAAGAAGAAAGAGATATAGAATAAAATAGATCAGAACAGAACATACGCAATCTCAAATTCAGATATACAATCATGTCACAATTATAATTAAAGTTTATATCGGAAAATAATTGTACTTGCCTTGGTTGGATTCTAAAAGAAAAAGGTGTTGTAGCTGTTCTCTTTTAATCCTAATCATAATTGGTGGAAGAAGAAGCACAAGTCCTAGCTTAGGTTTCAGCAGAGTAGAGACGCCATTGATTTATTTGTTTTTAGAGAGGAAGAGAGCAATGGAGGCTAGAGAATTTTATATGAGATTTAGGTATAGGTTAGGGATGTATATATAGGTGTAGGAAGTTATTTAGGACCATTAGATTAACCCTGAATCATGAGAACCATTCAAATGCAAAATCTGTATTTGAGCGAATCGGCCCATGGGATGACAGCCAAACACCCTGGATTAACCCCTAATCGACCCAACGGAGCTCGGGTCGACCTCAAAAATGTGCCGGTTCGGTTACTCCCCCTCCCAATTCGCTGTTTTGAACCTTTTTTGCATGTTTATTTATTTAATTTATATATATATCTATATATATTTCTCTCATATGCATAAAAACTTCAAGGCTTAATAACTTCTTCATAATTAACCATTTTTTTTAATATTCTCAGAAAATATGGGGTGTTACAAAAACCACTTCCTCCTTCTCAGTTTATCGTAGAGACCTTCACCATCTTCGATTTCATACAATTTGATGTGGAAACCGTGAAGCATGCGAGGAGATCCAGACCTGAGAACCCACCGTCTTTGCACAACCGCCGCCATCACAAGGTGCGATCGCACCTGATACGCGGGCCCTCCCTTTGTGCGCCTCCTCGAGCTTGTCATCGGGGTGTACCCCGATTATCCCTAAACCTGGCAGTTTGAGAGAAACCCTAAACCCTAAGTTCAAACTTCCTGAAGTAAACGACAGCCTTCGTCTGAGTGTAGGAGAAAGGTTAAATTCTTTGATTAATTATTTAATTATTTAATATAAATTATTATCTAACTTAATTAAGCCGTATCTAACTCATACAATATCGAAAACAAAACAATTTCAGATCCTGTGCGATCATAGAGACAAGATCTACGCTGCTGTGCTTGTCTAGACTAGATCTGATTCTGAGCTGTTTGGATTTTGATTAAATTCGCAACCCGACTTTGAGACTTCGAATTTTAAATAATTAAATAATTTAATGATATTCGCTATGTGAATCACTATGTGTATGTTAAATATTATAGATCTGTGATGTTGTTAAATTAGAATTAATTTATTTCTGTTTGTGGAATATTCTGAACTGTTAGATCTAAGATGAAATCACATGTTCGTTAATTATTAGTTGGCGTTACATTTAGATCTGAAATTATATTTTATTTCTAATCTAAAAATGTTAGTTGAAATTGTATTCAAAAAAATGAATAGGAGAAAAAGGGTATATTTTGTATTTCTGAACATGAATTGAAAAAGATCACATTTTTATTTGCAAATTATTTGCAAATAAAAACATGAATAGAAAATGGTTAGACAAAAACCGTTATTTTTAGTTATCATATCCGTGACACTGAAATGGACATTTGTGTTGAATAGAAAATGGTTAGACAAAAACCATTATTTTTAGGTATCCAATTTGTGACACCAAAATGATTATAAAGAGGACATATCTTTTTTATTTACAATTTAGTTGTAAATAAAAGTATGACTTTAGGAAATTGATCATAAAAGGACAATTTTGTTTACATGTTTGGTGTAAATCAAAACATGATTATTAAAGGACATTTTTATTTCAGGTTAGGTATAAATGAAAATATGATTAAAAAAGATTACATTTTTCATTTGTTTTTTTAGATGCAAATGAAACATAGAAAAAAGATAACATTTTTCATTTGTATTTTTAGATGCAAATGAAACGTAGAAAAAAGATTACATTTTTCATTGTATTTTTAAATGCAAATGAAACGTAGCAAAAAGATTACATTTTTCATTTGTATTTTAGATGCAAATGAAACGTATGCAAATATAAACATAGGAAAAAGATTACATTTTATTTGCATTTTTATATGCAAATATAAACATAGGAAAAAGATTACATTTTATTTGCATTTTTATATGCAAATATAAACATAGGAAAAGATTACATTTTATTTGCATTTTTATATGCAAATATAAACATAGGAAAAATATTGCATTTTATTTGCATTTTTATATGCAAATATGAATATAGGAAAAAGATCAAATTTTATTTGTATTTTTATATGCAAATATAAACATAGAGAAAAAGATCACATTTTTCATTTGTATTTTTAGATGCAAATGAAACGTAGAAAAAAAGATGACACCTTTATTTACATTATAGTTGTAAATAAAAAGAACAACTTTTAGATGATACCTTTATTCGCATTGTAGTGGTGAATAAAAGCGACAACTTTTAAGTGACACCTTTATTTGCATTTTAAAATGAAAATAAAAAGGCAGAAATAAATAAAGTAACATCTTTATTTATATTTTAGGTATGGATAAAAAGATGAATTTAAAAAAGAATATTTTTATTCACATTTTACATGTGAATAAAAACATGAATTTAAAAAGTACATTTTTTTTACATGTAGATGTAAATATGAATATAAAAAGTACACTTATATTTACATTTTAGGTGTAAATAGAGATAGAGAATTAGAATTGACATTTTTGTTGACGTTTCATAAGCAATAGAAAAGGTAGAAATATAAATTACATTTTTATCGTCATTTTAGATGCGATAAAAAGAGTAGAAATAAAAATGGCATTTTTACCATCATTTTAGGTGCGATAGAAAGAATGAATTTTTATAGTTGAAATCGCCAACCAATTTAAATTTTTATTTATATAAATACTAAATATAAATTAAATGAATCACGCGCGGTAGTTCGTGTTTCGACAATCGTAACTTTAAAGACTATAGCGAAAGATCCGACCGTTGGATTTTCCCAAAACTGGAACCATTAGGACCACTTTGGGAAGATCTTTCCAACGATATAAATTTCGTCAGAATCCAACGGAAGATTTCAAGATATATGTAAATCCAATTTTGGTAAAAACAGCGCTAGGGCCGCCCATCGACCCGAAGCGTCATTTAATTATTTTGTGCTATTTTAAATAAATAAAGATAACGATAAATCATTATAAATAAATATTAATGATACAAAATGATTTAAATGATAATTATTCAAAAAATTATTTGAAAAGACCGAGTTCAACTCGTTTCAAATAATTATACGGCAAATTAAATCGAACCAAGAGAAAACGGTGATAAAAGACCGGCGATATTCAACATCGAATGGATGGCTACTGATGCCCTGGACTGATTTGCTCCAAGGAAAGGGTTACAATGGTAGTTTTCCGGACGTTCTTGTTGATTGTCTGGATATGCGAGCAACGACGAGAAATCAGGTGACTCTGGTTTCGTTCAAACCCAGAACAGACTTGTAAATGGATGCGTGTCTGACATTGGAGTTCATTCCATGTAATTAAATCGATATCTATCTAATGTATATCCGTTTGGTGGCGGAGAATTTATTCTCTTGCTTAACACCCTCAGAGGGTACAAATATGGATAGTGTTGGTCGCATGGTGTGAACTGTCAATGTGGTACGCCAAGATGCAGATGATCAAGGCTTTTTGTTGAAAAGCAGGCCTTGTGGTTGGTGATCAAAGCATAGACTGTTTAGGCGTAGCTTTGTGTAAAGCGTGACTTCACGAGCCTCACACCCCGCTAGAGTCTAAAACAGGACAAGGGAATGCAGAGATTGCACACGTTTCTTTTTAGCTTGAGTGATGTCAATGACTTACCATCCCTGACATTTTTACTTATGTGGATGATGGATTATGAGGTACCTTAGTTTTATATTTTGTTAGTGGCCATATTAGAGGTTCAAAAGAACTGGAAACATGTGTTCAGGAATTGCCAATCCACTAACGTAGGTGTGGACTCTGCAGATATCCAAGGGTTCGCCAGAGTTCGAATCCTGAGGCATTTGCTGGCATGTCTCGAATCGGTAAGGAGATCGTTCCTAGGCTTGACTCATGATGGAAAACCAAATCTCCAATACGATACTACGGTTTTGATTGTAAACCTATATATGGCGACATAGTATATGGTACCTATGTCGTCTAGGATTGATACATTTTCCTTGAAGTATTTTAATACTAATTAGACACTAATAATAATATTATAATAATATTTTATACGTATCAAGTCATGTTTGATCATTATAAGGTAAAACTCTATCCTCTGGTTTGTGTTGCATTGTGTGATGGGACATGAGTCATATAATGATTTCATTTTTCTAAAAAGACATTGCTATATTTTGAATAAAATTTATTTACTTATGCGCTGGCAATCAAATGGAGTAAACCCGCTACGCGTTAGTGGCGTGGTCCTGCGAATTGCCATATTGTTAGATAGTGTAGAAATATTTCTCATACCGGTCTCATGACTGACTTGAAGTTTGTTTCACTTGCAAACTCGAGTGCCCTCTTTTCCACACGGGCAGCCAAGTGACAGGTTTTAGGTGGACGCATTCTGGATTGAAGACTGCTTTGAGAGGAAGATGAAGACCCTCTCTTTTATCTTTTGTTCTGCTTTGAGACTTGTATTCATCTTTGGGTTTTGATGTACGTTATGGAGTTTGAGACTTATTTCCTTTTTATTCAGACTTTCTATTTTTCTAAGTGTATCCTTTGTCTGCGTACCCCGATGTATTGGATATTATGATGCTGATGACATTTTATTTCTGCTGCAATGATTTATGTGTTATGATATTATCTGAGATCTATTTTTTTTGTAAATATGCCATATCCAATCATTATCCTTGCTTTCGTTCTACGGAAGTTTTGGGATATCACAATTGGTATCAGAGCTAAAGGTTAACCTTAGCCTCGGAGTATGACATATTTAGAACAATTTGCCTAGATTTAATCAACAGTATTCTAAGGCGAGTAGCTCATTGGAGATAGGATCAGTAATATCCTGGAATGAGCATAGCAGAATAGCACATATTAATCGGTCATTACATCATCCTCTTTCCATTTGTTCCTACCTTGTCTTTCCTTTAAAAATTATCATTTTGTTGGTTCGACTCTTTCCTTGATGGTACAGACTGATTTAAAATGGACACTAGAGTAAGAACAGCCCGAGGTGGAGCTCGAGGCTGAGCCCGAGGTGGAGCCCGAGTCAGAGCTAGAGGGTCAGCTATAGACGAGACCCCCATTACTCAGGAACAGCCTACTTCTGAGGTCGTAACACCACCACCTCCACTCCCACAACCATTTGATTTGGAGAGGATGTGCAAGAAGTTTAGAAACTTAGGTGGAGTATCCTTTACAGGGCGAGAGACCGCGAGTGAGGCACAAGCATGGTTGAATGACAGCAAGCATATCTTTGAAGGCTTGGAGTTAGAAGATCAATGCAAGCGATTTATGGAAACCTGGCTATTGAAGGACCAAGCTCAACATAGGTGGAATATGGTAAAGATTGGCAATGATGTGGCCAACATTTCTTGGGCCAGATTTAAAGAGCTCTTGAATGAAAAGTATATCCTTACACTAGAAAAGGAGAGACTTCATGACCAATTCGCCAATTTACAACATGGGAGTATGACTATCTTAGAATACATGAGGAAGTTCGAGGAACTTTCCTGCTACGCCCCAGAGTCGAATCAGTATCACATTCAGAAAAACAAAAGATTCATTAAGTGTCTTTCTAAGAAGTACTTGGACTGAGTCACGGCTCATATCAAACTCCCATTGAACGAAGTAATCGAGATGGCCTGTCGCTATGAGGAGAATGACCAAGCTGCTAAGCAAGAGCGGGCGAAAAATCAGAACATTAACAAGAAGGAGCAAACCAACAAGAAACCTGAGGCAAGTAACTCTTCAGCCACTAAGCCTCAAGGGAAGAAGAGAGACAGGACCAAGGTGAAGTGCTACAATTGCGACAACTTTGGAAACTATGAATCCGAGTGTAGAGCTCCAAAGAGGCCCAAGAGGAATGAGTCTGGACCTAGTCAGAATCGTGGCCAGAGTTCTCAGTATAAAAGGGAATGCTTTAATTGTCACAGGAAAGGGCATATTAGCAAGAACTGTCCCCTATTGAAGAAATCTGAAGTGGCTCACATATATGAGGGAACAGCTGCACCAGCTTCGTCCGATGGAGCAGGTAAACCCAATGTTTTAGGAGGTACTCTTAACATTAAGAACATTCCTATTACAGCAGTATGTGACACTGGTGCATCACGAAGTTTTATTTCTAGTGACACAATTAAAAAGTTAAAACTGAAACCAAGAAAACTTATAGAGTTAGTTAGAGCCCATAGCCCGATAGGAGGTTCTCTTATTCTCAATCAGTATTGTAGGGTGCCTGTTACTTATTCTTATATCCAGTTCTCTTTTGATTTGATTGTTACGAATTTCTCCGGATATGATATCATTCTGGGGATGGACTGGCTGACGCAATATGAGGCCGAAGTATTATGCGCTGAAAGAATAGTCAAAATTAAAAATAAATTGGGAAAGACTATATCTATACCATGCCATGGCTCGGCCGCTGACAGAAAAGAATTTTGGTCTTCTCTAGAAGTCACCCCTACTTCTGTTGAGGATATTCCCGTCGTTAAGGATTATGATGATGTGTTCAATGAGGCTGATAGCTTACCTCCACGTAGAGAAATCAACTTCAGAATTGACCTAGATCCAAATGCAAGACCCGTCGTGCATTTTATTCAAAGAATGTCTCCAAAAGAAAAAGAGGGCTGAGCAATCAAACTAAGCAGCTTTTGTGGAATGGTCTGATCAGGCCTAGTTTCTCAAAATGGGGTGCAGTAGTGGTATTTGTCCCGAAGTCTGACGGTACACTCCGACTATGTGTGGACTACCGCGACCTCAATAAAAAAACACTGAAAAACAAATATCCACTGCCTCGTATTAATGATTTGCTGGATCGCTTGCCTGGAGCACGAGTATTCTCTAGGATGGATCTAGCCACTGGTTTCCATCAACTGCGCATCCCAGAAGAGTGTTTTCCTTTGACTGCTTTCAGAGGTCCAGACACATTTCATGAATGGCTAGTAATGCCCTTCGGTTTATGTAATGCTCCAGCATACTTTGTTGATTTGATGAATAGAGTATTCCGAGATGTTTTGAATAAATTTGTGCTGGTGTTCATCGATGACATCCTCATTTTTTCTAAAACCACCGCTGTGCACGAACAACATCTGAAAGAAGTCTTGGAGATTCTGCGAAGAAATGAGTTGAAAGCAAAGTTCTCCAAATGCATATTTTGGCAAGAAGAGGTGAAATTCGTCAACCATGTTGTATCAAAGGAAGGCACTTCAGTGGATCCATGAAAGATCTCCGCCATCCAAGAATGGAAACAGCCTAGAACTCCCACCGAAGTCAGAAGTTTCTTAGGACTGGCTGGATATTACCGGAAATTCATCAAGGATTTTTCGAGACTATCTTGTCCGTTGACGAAACTAACTAAGAAGCATGCAAAGTTTATCTGGATACCTGAATGTGAGGCAGCCTTCCAAGAGCTAAAAAGGAAGCTGATCAATGCTCCTGTGTTGACCATTATCGATGGCAATCCAGATTTGAAAGTCTGGACAGATGCTTCTAAAGAAGGTTACCTTTTTATATAAACAAACAAGTTAGAAATGACATTTTTAAATCTCATTTTAACATGTTATCCTTTTATTTGTTTAAGGTATTGGTGCGGTGCTAATGCAAAGGCACATAGTAGTTGCATATGCTAGCCGACAGTTGAAACCGCATGAGAAAAATTATGCCACTCATGACCTTGAGCTAATGGCCATTGTGTTTGCCCTAAAGTATGGAGGCACTATCTCTTTGGTGAGAAGTTCGAACTATATACGGATCCCAAATCCTTGAAGCATCCTTTTAAACAAAGAGATTTGAATATGATGCAGCAACGGTGGGTTGAATTTCTTGCTGCCTATGACCTAGATATCCTATATACTAGGGAAAGCTAATGTTGTCGCAGATGCGCTCAGCAGGAAAAATACGTCTAGTACTAATCTTATCCTCGCCAACCTCATTATTACACCCACCTTGATTGATAAAATCTCTGCTCTTCAAAAGGATGATAAATTCATTTAGAGAATTATCAAAAGAATTCTGGAAGGCGAACACACGAGTTTCCAAATTGATGACAAAGGGGTTCTAAGGCTACTAGGCCGAATCTGTGTCCCGTACATTCTTGAGCTCAGAAGGGAAGTTTTAGTTGAATGCCATAAATCTAAGCTTAGTATTCATCCAGGGGTGAGCAAGATGTATCACGACCTCAAGCGCACATTTTGGTGGAGATTTATGAAGAGGGACATTTCTATAAATGTCGCTAGATGTCCCACTTGTCCGTAATCAAAAGCGACCAACAGAAGCCGACAGGATTGTTGAAACCACTAGAGGTTCCAAGTTGGAAATGGGACCAGATCTCTATGGACTTTATTGATGGCTTGCCCCCGAAGTAGTAAAGGGAATGATAGCATATGGGTGATTGTAGATTGCCTCACAAAGACTGCCCATTTCATTCCTGTCAAATCTAATAGGATAGCTCAAAGTCTGGTGCAACTTTATGTCAAAGAGATTGTCAGACCGCATGGAATTCCCAGTAACATTGTCAGTGACCGTGACCCGATTTTTGCTAGCAAATTCTGGGAAGATTTCCAAGAAGAGCTTGGGACCAAGTTGAATTTAAGCACTGCTTAGCACCCTCAGACAGATGGCCAGACTGAGAGGGTGAACCGCATATTGAATGATTTGTTGCGAGCATGCATTCTTGACATCGGCGGTTTATGGGTGGACCACTTGCACTTGGCTGAGTTCTCTTATAATAACAGCTGCCAAGCAAGCCTACAGATGTCGCCATTTGAAGCTTTATATGGAAGGCCATGCCGATCCCACGCATGTTGGGTGGAACCATGCAATCGATTAATCCTAGGTCCCGACATGATTCACGAAACAACAGAGAAAGTTGATTTTATTAAGAAACGCCTACTGACTGCTCAGAGCCGACAGAAAAGCTATGTAGACTCACGGAGAAGAGATTTAGAATTCTCTATTGTTGATCATGTATACTTGAAGTTGAAGGTCTCCCCATTGTGAGGTGTCATTCGTTTTGGAAAGATTGGGAAATTGGCGCCGAGATTCATTGGTCCATTCCCAATTCTTGAAAGGATTGGATCTCTCGCTTATAGAGTGCAGTTACCAGACTGGTTGCCAGTGGGTTCACGATGTATCTCATGTGTCCCAACTCCGAAAGCATGTTCATGATCCAGATTTAGTTGGGAAGGAAGCAGCAAAACAAGATTTGGAGATTACGCCAAGCTTAGCAGTAAGGAGGGAGCCAGTGAAAATTGTTGGCAAGGAGACCCGAATTCTGAGGAACAAGAGAATCCATTTGGTTAAAGTGCAGTGGAGCAGGGATCCTAGACACTGTACATGGGAGACTGAGGATAGCATCAAACAGGCTTCTCCCAAGTGCAGAGTGGACATCTCCGATTAACTCTTGTATTGAGGTACAATTACAATATTTACATTTTCTGTTTTGTTTCCTACTTTACTTTGTTTTTTTTCGGAGATGAAAAGATTTTAAGTGGGGGAGATTGTAACAACCCGGAAAATCAGAACCAATTTAAAATTTTTATTTTGGCTATTTAGATGAATTTGGAATAGTTAAAATAATTTATTTTATATAATAATGATTAAAAATTTATTTTAATCGAAGATAGAACGAATATATTTATTTTAATTCCAAAACGAATTGGAATTAGCGTGGCAGTTTGAAAAGTCAAAGTTGAACTTTGACTGAATGTACCGGATTAAGAATTTAACGGATTTTAGTGAAACGAAAAATATCTAAATCTATTTGAAAATATCTTTCCGACGAATCTGAAAAATCGAAATTTCATAGTGGAAATCAAAAGTTATGGTCAGTTGAATATTCAGAATAGTCACTATAGTATAATTAATAGCCCGTATAAAAGGCCATATTTCAAACGACCTCCGTTTTCGACGAAACCACTTTTGTTGGAACCGAAATGTCAAATTATTACTAGGTTTCAATTTTTAGAATTCTGAATTAGTATGTGTGCATGGCAAAGGAAAATGTGTTTTGTTCATTTCAGTCAAATTTGATCGACTGGAAAATAGCCATTTTTCAAACGGTCTCAGAATTCGATGAAATATATTTTGTTAGGACCGTATCGTCATAACAAAGCCAAATATTTTTTTTTGGAATTTTCTGAGTCCATATGTGGCCTCGGTGAGTATAATTGTACGATCGAATTAAATTAATAAAGGATTTGAATATTAAATTAAATAATTCTGGCCACAAAAAGCCATTTGGGCTGACGGGACTTGGCCTGTTGGATCCGAGATAGGGGTTATTAGCTAGGAAGGTCTGTCATAAGGGCTGAGTCAGAGTTATGTAAGAAATTTTGGGTTTAATTGTAAAAGTAACAATTTAATATTATAAACATAGGAGAACAAAAAACCCTAATTACTATTCATTGTCTCTATAACGCCGCCACCCCTTAAACCAATGGCCGAAATTTCTCTTTGCTTCTCCCCCTAAATCCCGTCGATCCATACACTAAAACCACATTCCCCTTCTCAGTTTATCGTAGAGACCTTCGCCATCTTCGATTTCATACGGTTTGATGTTGAAACTATGAAGCGTGCGAGGAGATCCAGACCTGGGAACCTACTGTCTTTACACCGTCGCCGCCGTCACAAGGTGTGATCGCACCTGACATGCGGGCCCCCCTTTGTGCGCCTCATCGAGCTTGTCATCGTGGTGTACCTCGATCATCCTAAAACCCGGCGGTCTGAGAGAAATCCTAAACCCTAGGTTCGAACTTCTAAAGTAAACGGCGGCTTTCATCTGAGTGTAGGAGAAAGGTTAAATTCTTTGATTAATTATTTAATTAATTAATATAAATTATTATCTAACTTAATTAAGCCGTATCTAACTCATACAATATCGAAAACGAACAGTTTTAGATCCTGTGCGATCGCAGAACAAGATCTATGCTGCTGTCCAGACTAGATCTGATTCCGAGCTGTTTGGATTTTGTCTAAATTCGCAATCCGACTGTGAGACTTCAAATTTTAAATAATTAAATAATTTAATTATATTCGCTATGTGAATCACTATGTGTATGTTAAATATTCTAGATCTGTGATGTTGTTAAATTAGAATTCATTTATTTCTGTTTGTGGAATATTCTGTACTGTTAGATCTAAGATGAAATCACTTGTTTGTTAATTTTTAGTCTGCGTTACATTTAGATTTGAAACTATAATTTATTTCAAATCTAAAAACGTTAGTTGAAATTGTATTCAAAAACATGAATAGGAGAAAACGGGTATATTTTGTATTTGCGAACATGAATTGAAAAAGATCACATTTTTATTTGCTAATTATTTGCAAATAAAAACATGAATAGAAAATGGTTAGGCAAAAACCGTTATTTTTAGTTATCATATTCGTGACACTGAAATGGACATTTGTGTTGAATAGAAAATGGTTAGACAAAAACCATTATTTTTAGGTATCCAATTTGTGACACCAAAATTGATGTTTGCGTTAAATAGAGATAGGAAATCTTTTTTATTTACAATTTAGTTGTAAATAAAAATATGATTATAGGAAATTGATCATAAAAGGAAATTTTTTTTTACATGTTTGGTGTAAATCAAAACATGATTATTAAAGGATATTTTTATTTCACGCTAGGTATAAATGAAAATATGATTACAAAAGATTACATTTTTCTTTTGTATTTTTAGATGCAAATGAAACGTAGAAAAAAAGATTACATTTTTCATTTTTATTTTTAGATGCAAATGAAACTTATAAAAAAGATTACATTTTTCATTTGTATTTTTAGATGCAAATGAAACTTAGAAAAAAGATTACATTTTTCATTTGTATTTTTAGATGCAAATTAAACGTCGAAAAAAGATTACATTGTTCATTTGTATTTTTAGATGCAAATGAAACATATGCAAATATAAACATAGAAAAAAGATTACATTTTATTTGCATTTTTATATGCAAATATAAACATTGGAAAAAGACTGCATTTTTATATGCAAATATAAACATAGGAAAAGATTACATTTTATTTGCATTTTTATATGCAAATATAAACATAGGAAAAATTACATTTTATTTTCCTTTTTATGTTCAAATATAAACATAGGAAAAAGATCACATTTTATTTGTATTTTTATATACAAATATAAACATAGAGAAAAAGATTGCATTTTTCATTTGTATTTTTAAATGCAAATTAAACGTAGAAAAAAAGATGACACCTTTATTTACATTGTAGTCGTAAATAAAAAGAACAACTTTTAGATGATACTTTTATTCACATTGTATTTGTGAATAAATAGGACAACTTTTAAGTGACACCTTTATTTGCATTTTTAAATGAAAATAAAACGTCAGAAATAAATAAAGTGACATCTTTATTTACATTTTAGGTATGGATAAAAAGATGAATTATAAAAAAGTATATTTTTATTTACATTTCACATGTGAATAACAACATGTATTTAAAAAGTACAATTTTTTTACATGTAGATGTAAATATAAATAAGAATATAAAAAGTACACTTATATTTACATTCTAGGTGTAATTAGAGATAGAGAATTAGAATTGACATTTTTTGTTGATGTTTTATAAGCAATAAAAAAGGTAGAAATATAAATTACATTTTTATCGTCATTTTATATGCGATAAAAAGAGTAGAAATAAAAATGGCATTTCTACCATCATTTTAGGTGCGATAGAAAGAATGAATTTTAGTAGTTGAAATCGCCAACCAATTTAAATTTTTATTTACATAAATACAAAATATAAATTAAACGAATCACGCGCGGTAGTTCGTGTTTCAACAATCGTAACTTTAAACGACTATACCGAATGTTCCGACCATTGGATTTTCCCAAAACTGGAACCATTAGGACCGCTTTGGGAAGACCTTTTCAATGATATAAATTTCGTCAAAATCCAACGGAAGATTTCAAGATATATGTAAATCAAATTTTGGTAAAAACAGCGCCAGGGCCGCCCATCGACCCGAAGCGTCGTTTAATTATTTTGAGCTATTTCAAATAAATAAAAATAGCGATAAATTGTTATAAATAAATATTAATGATATAAAATGATTTAAGTGATAATTATTCGAATAATTATTTGAAAATACCGAGTTCAACTCATTTCAAATAATTATACGGCGAATTAAATCGAACCAAGATAAGACGGTGATCGAAGACCGGCGATCTTCAACATCGAACGGATGGCTACTGATGCCTTGGACTGATTTGCTCCCAGAAAAGGGTTACAGTGGTAGTTGTCCGGACGTTCTTGTTGACTGTCCGGATATGCGAGCACCGACGAGAAATCAGGTGACTCTGGTTTTGTTCAGACCTAGAACGGACTTGTAAATGGATGCGTGTCTGACATTGCAGTTCATTCCATGTAATTAAATCGATTTCTATCTAAGGTATATCTGTTTGGTGGCAGAGAATTTATTCTCTTGCTTAACACCCTCAGAGGGTATATACGGATAGTTGTTGGTCGCATGGTGTGAACTATCAATGTGGTACGCCAAGATGCAGAAGATCAAGGCTTTTTATTGAAAAGCAGGCCTTGTGGTTTGTAACACACCATAATTCTATTAATATTAATATTCACAAATTAAAGAATAACTAATCTCAGACGTGAGAATTGTTGGAAACGGGTTGTGCCATTGTGTTCGTCTCGGAATTCTGGTTGGAATAGAGTCCGAGTTTGCGTGATTTGGACTTCGTATGAAGGAGATATGGCCATCGGAAGTTTCAGAAAATTCAAAACAGATTTCAGAAAATTTAAATTCAAAATTCGAAGTCAAACAGGCTAGGCGGGAAATTTCCCGCCTAGCACCCAGGTCGACTGGGGAGTCGACTGGGCAGTCGACACCCCAGGGACCAGGTCGACTGCGCAGTCGACCTGGGTGTTGACCTGGTCCAGTCGGCTAAGGTTTGACTGAGCTCAATCTTGAGCTGCTGATTTGTCTTTAGGGCTGAGTTGGCAAATTTAACGGTTCAGGTTAGTTCTGAGTTGATCTGACGGCCTAAATAAATCCTAAACTCTATATATACCTAGGTAGTCTCTCACTCTAACTCACATGAAAAATAGAATAGCCGCCGTCATAACGTCGCCATGGAACTAAGTGTAGCCGCTGTCAACTAAGAAGGAAGAAAGCTAATCAAAACCCTAATTCTACTCAACTCTAAAGCAAATCAAGACTCTCTTTCTTCTCTAATTGTGAGTATGATGATCTTAACAAGATTATTATTAAAATAATTAGATTAAGATGTGATATGAATCATAAGAAAATGATGTGAATTGTCATATATGTTGTTGTAAACCTTATGGTATCATGTATGTTGTAAAGCCTATGTTATGTGATGATGATATCCTATATGTTGTAAATCATGCTATGATGATATTGTATAGGTTGTAATTTTCTATGCTAAGTTGTGATAAATCATACATGTTATAAAGTCATGATGTTATTATCTATGCTAATCAGTTCATGTTAATCAAATCATAATGTTGATATTATTTGGGCTATGTTGATCTATATGACAAATCATGTATGAAAGTTTATATTGATTAGTAAAGATTATGAACATATGCTATGACATCTATTTAGATCTAAAATTGTGCTATGACATGTGTGAGTTCTATGTGTTAGATGCTAGTTCACATCGTCATTATGTTGCATAAACCACATATGCAAGTTTATACATGAATTTGTATTATGATCATATTAAGTAAATTGTGACATTTAACCAAACATGTTGACACCTTTAGATCCATGACATGTGAAGTTTTATGCAAGTTTCACCCCTATTATAATTAGACTATTTTATTTGTCTATATGTTGTGATAATTTATCTTTGTGCTATGAGTTAGACTTTTCGACTCTAACGTATGTTTTGCGTTGAATAAGCGAACGTATAACGTGGGGTAGGGGTGATATTAAGGATTTAATAATAAGAAATTGGGGTGCAATTGAAATGATTTTGCATACCATAAGTGGATGGCCATAATTGAGTCAATTATGGACATCATTAAAAGTTGGAATTAATTGATGATTTGAATAGGGATATAGTTAAAACCGGGGTAAAAGATTATAAGTGTTAATCAATGCTTAGGACACGAGGTTGGACTCGTTTGTGACGTAAACCTGCCCGGACCCGCCTGACGAACCCAGTAGTCACAAATGTCAGCCCAATGTGAGAGGTCGTAGGCCCAAATTAAAGCATAACAGTTGTAAAGACACGAGGTTAGACTCTTTTATGGTGTAAGACTGCCCGGACCCGCCCGGCAAATCCAGCTGCCATAAATGTCAGTCTAATGTGAGAGGTCTTTATGAGGTTATGGCCCGAATGAATTAAGAAATACTTAACCAGATAAACATGTGCAGTGGGACATGGGGGTTAAGTAGGTGCCTTGGGTGGCATGAGGAATCTAGTGGGTGCCCTTAGTGGCATTTGAAATACGATTACTAAGACTTAACAAAACACACATGTAAATGAACATGACTAAGAGGGTTAAGTGGGATATACTAGTGGGGACAAGCTCGGGTGGAAAGCTTGTGGGGGCCCATTTCAACCAGTAACCCAAACGTATCTTTGTGGGCTCAACCCAAGCCGAGGACGGGACACGAATACTGGGCTTGACTATAAGAGGCCAAATGGGTTAGCGGTGGCAACGCAAGTCCAACGGGTTTCATATGCGTGTGTGGTTGCTAGGTAAGACGTTGTTGCATCGTGTAGGTATAAGCCGTGCATTCTCAAGTTGTATCGGGTTGCCACTTTAGGGGAGTGATACACCCCACTGTGGGACCAGCACGGGTATCTACGAGTAGGGAGCCGATCGCAAGTGGGTAGTGGGGTACACCTAGTGGAGATAGGGGCAGGCGGCACCTATGTAGTCAGCTAGGGTTACATGAAGCTATTTATATAATTTCTAAGTGAAGCAAGTTGGATCAACCTTTAGGGTGACTGGTGTGGTGTATTGTAGTAATTATTCATTAGTAATTAGTTGTGCCTTTAACGTTATCTTTATCTGCTCTTCCATACCCAACAGTTCATAGACATTTCCTTGTTTTCCAGCGTATGCCTTAGTTTAATTATTTTGATAATAGTATTGTTAGAATTATCATACTCGCCAGACTTTATGTCTGACCCTCTCCATTTCTATCTTTTTCCCCCACCAGGTCCTCAGGGTGGGCCTAGCTCTAGCGGAGTTTGATTGGATTGCTTATTCTCTCTTTTGAAAAGCTTGGACCGTTGAAGTAAAGTCCAGCTTGTTATCTTCTTTAATGGCTATTTATGAAATGGGATTATGTATTTTGTTTTATCAAGATGGATATTGTACTTGACTCTGATTTATGGTTTATGATGTAACAAACATGTTTAATTTCCGCTGCAGTAAAATAAAGTTTTAGTTTTCCAAGTACTACTTATTATCTGTCTTGTTATAATTTTTCTGTTCTCTATTCAGTTAAAACCTCCATGGAAGTTAATGCATTCCCTTTGTGAGTGACATTAATGGACGTGGGGTGTTACACGTGGTATCAGAGCTTAAGGTTACCAGAACAGATAAAATTTTTGGAAAAACTATTTTTCTAAAGTATCTTTGGAAGAAGTGTTTTCAAAAACATGTCTTGATGAGTAATTTAAAGAGGAAAGTTTTTATGAAAAACATAATCCCCAATAGCCATATATCTTTATCTTTCGAATTCTCTGTTTTGAATCTTTCCTTTTTCGTTTCAGCATGGCTGAAGATCTTAACCTTCCGGATGGTGTAATGATTCCAAGATGGTATAGGAGGTTATTAGAGGCTAAGGCCGCTACAGGTCCAACCAATGTTCCTCCACCACCAGTTGCACCCGCTCCTCCTCCTCCTCCTCGCGCTGATACTTTTGCAAAGATATGCAAGGAATTTAAGGCTATGGGTGGAAAACCTTTTCAAGGGTCAGAAACGTTTGTGGAAGCTAGAGATTGGCTTAAGGAGGTGGAAGAATTGCTAGAAATCTTTGAAGTAGAAGAAGGGAGGAAAGTCAAATTAACAGCTTGGTTAATGAAGGGAGAGGCCTCATTTTGGTGGGAGGTACTAATGGGTAGCGTCCTGTTGATTCTTGGGCGGATTTCAGACGTAGGTTTGAGGCAAAGTTTCTCTCAAGGGCAGAAGAGAATCTATATATGGAAAGGTTCTTGACATTGAAGCTAGGAAGCTCATCAGTGAAACAATATGTCAATAAATTTAATCAGTTAGCAAGGTTTGGCTTGGACTTAGTGAACACGCCGGAGAAGAAGGCTCTGAGGTTCGTAAATGGCTTGAATGAGCCGTTTCAGGGGTTGGCTATGACCCACATCCCTATGGGGGCCACCTTTGGGAAGCTAGTAGACATGGCACTCATGCACGAGGAGAAAGGCGCTAATGCTAATAAGGCACCCGAGAAGAAAGGGGATCAGAAGAAACCACAACAGCAAAACAAGAAGGGTGAAAAGACAATAATGGCAAAGGAAAGAAAAGATGCTTTAACTGTGGGACACTAGGCCATCTCAGCAAGGATAGCAGAAAGAAAAAGTAGACTGGCTATTTTCACTGTGGTGAAGCGGGACATCTAGTGAAGGACTGCCCAAAGAAGGGGCAGAGGGCAAGGTCTACCTCGGGAGGACAGGTGCAGGCTCTTATGGCACCAGGGCAGGCAAGGGGACAAGTTCAGGCCCTCGCGATCCCACCGCTGCAAGAACGAGGTAGAACCATTTCTGTTGAAAGCTTAGTTTTTCTGTTTGATCATCCTGTCCGTTGTAACGACCCACCTTTTTGCCCGATTCTCGCCGGTAATTAAACCAACTTAAATCGTTCACAAAGACGGATAGTTATGGGTACTTGCATATTCAAACAAAAATAACAGGACTTTTATTTCATTTCATTGATTACATCTGTGATTACAAAGAATATCAGAGTACCATATTTGCTCAGCAGAAGTCCAATGCTCTCAGCGGAAGAAGAAAAACATCAACACAAGACTCTAGCTTCAAAAATCTGAATCTATCTCTAAAATCTAAACCTTCAAACTAAACTACTAGCTGCCCTTGCAAAATATGGGCACCCAGAGTTTAGATAAGGGAACAATTAACTCCAGGTCAGTCGTGGGACTGGTGTGAGAATTCAAAGCAGTTTTTATTAGGATTCATTCTAAAGTTGGGAAATTCATCGGACCACGCCGCTAACGCGGAACGGGTTAATTCCATATGAATTCCCGTGCATAGAAATTCGCTATGACTTTTGAAAAAAAATATGAAGCTTTCATAAGCGGACACTAGATGGGCGAGTTTTATCTTACGATAACCAAATGTGCTTTCATACGTGAAAATCCTCTTCTAATACTATCATATAATGTGGAAAAACAAATTCGCAAGTAAATGTATTAATCCTAGACGGCATAATACCATTAATATTATGTCGCCATATATATATACAAACCAAAACCCTATGGCTCGTATTGGAGATTGGATTTCCAACTTGATGATTCCTGGCACGAAAGATCAATCAGGGATACAAAACGAAGTGCCTCAATGGCTTTTTCATCCAAACGCGGACACCAACTACACATCGTCAGGGCAGATCAATGGTTTTCGACCAGACACGCCCCTCCCCCCCCCCCCCCCCGAACATACCCAACTTCCCTAGGTTTATAAGTGGTTTCCCACTGTTGTACAGCTTCATCGTCAATTCATATATAAGTATAAAATCTAACCGCCAGTTTCTCATCAATCCGGAGTGTGAGGTTTGTCGATGTCGCGTCATACACAAAGCGATGCTTCGATAAGCCATTCTTTGAACATCACTAGCTCGTTTATTTACCAACATAGTATTTGGGACAAAAATCAAACTTGAGAACATAATTGTTGAAATCTTTTCAAATATTATATTTTGATTCCCAATTCAAAATAATTTTTTCCTTATTATCCAGTTAGTCCAAAAATCATTTCATATTACAAATCTTCATTTCAAATGAAATAGGGATCTTTATGCTTTTTAAACCTCGTTCCGTTACTATTCATGGAATCGAATATTCATATAAAAATTCATTTCTTTCAATTCGCCAGATTCTTCATAACATACTTCACTAAATATTTAACAATTATTGCAAACTTGTCCAAATCCATAATTTCGAAATAAACATAAAAAAAAATTCGAATTCTTCAAATCACATTGATTTAACGTATTATAATAATATGCTGATTTCGTTCAAACCTTTCAAATAACTAAAGTTGTCATAATAAATTTCACAAAATCGACCGTTACAATGGTATATCCAAATCAATGTTGAATATCATTTCAAATCCTTATCAAATATTTACATAACAACTAAACGGTCTAAATTTTTCCCCTATTCGAATAAATTTTATTCAATTAAATTCTAAATAGTTGTTAACAAATTTTAATTTAAAACTACATTCCAAAATTTTTATTTTTATGGAAAGGGGATATAAATTTGTCACACGTGCGGTTCCACTACTACGGTGTATGTGATTTTCTCAATCAAATTTAACTAACAAGTCTGATCACATCAACAGTCACGAATCCATTCATCACAATAATTTACAAAACCAAAAAATGGTGCGCAAAGCGTTACTACGAATAACGCTTGGTGTATAAAGTGTTACAACTTCATAACATCCATCAACAATCACAATAATTAAATAATTAATTCACTGTGCGTAGATCGTTACAGTCCGTAACGCTTCATGTTTACGGTGTTTTAACTGCATAAATATTTATCGAACAACTAGTGGCAATCATCCCTTCATAGCGAATTATAATTAAAACTAATTATAATTAATCGAAATATCTAATTTAAATAAGAATTCTCACCTGCATCGCGCTATGAACCCGGTATCAATCGCGTAACAGCTTACGAACGTAAAAATTGATAAGCGCACCATCTTCACCGTCTTCTTCGCCATGAACTTCAGAATCCCCGTACAATTTCAACTCAAAAATGCTTCTATATCCGTACACGTGAATCCTTGTGTACCCAGCATGGATCCAATTGTTGCTCCCTTTTGAAACAAACTGTTTGCTTTCGTTTTTTTTTCTAACAAGAAAGCATGGAAGTGCTTTGGCAAACATAATAGTGACCTCATTAGCATTCTTCACGTTCCAGGCAACTTTAGTACTAGGTTTCCCCTCCCTTCATTTCGTTTTTCCCTAACACCCTTTTTTCCTTTTTTTTCTTTTTTTTAATGGAAAGAGGAAGGGCCGAGACTGTTTTGAAGTGGGGAAATCAGCTGTCGAACTGTTTTAGGGAAAGTGTGAGCAAATAAGGACAGGGGCTAACTTGCTTAAAGGTGGAAAAGTGCTCTTTGGTGCTATACGAGAATCGATGGCATAAAGAGGAGGAAGAGCCATGAATAGAAATAAGGGAAGGAGAAAGGAAGTTGCGGACCAAGGTGGAAACAAGCTTGGGTGGCGGACTTTCAGTGGAGTGGATGACTTGGAAGAGTTACTGTTATATGGAGGAGAGGGAGCACGGACTGTTGGAAGGTGACGGTGTGGATGGGTTTGCATGCAGCGTGCGTTATACGGAGGATATGGATATTTGTGTGATGAGGCTAACGTTGGGTGAAATGGCGATGCAGCAAATGATGTCTTGTGGAAAGTTTAAAGTGGTGAATAGCTAAGTGACAACTGCTGTTATTAGAAGAAACAGAGAAGCAACGGTGGACGATAGGACTATAGGCTGACATTAAGAGGAGAGTGTGGCGGTTGTTGGTGGGCTGAAGCGGAAACAAATGAAGCGAAGGACAGAAGTGAGCAAAGTGAAGAAGAAATGCAGATGGGAGAGGAAAGAGAATGAGCGAGAGACGTGAAGGATGTGCAGGACTGTTGTGGAGGAAAAACAAGCAAGTGAATTAAGTGAAGAAGAGGGTTGGTACACGTGAGGGAAGGAAGAATTACGGTAGAAAGAAAATGAAAAACATGGTGCGTGAGATAGGGTGCGGATGCTTTTATATAGTGACTTTAAGGGTAGTTTAGACCATTTAAAAAGGACACATGGCTTTCTTGAAATCTCTATTTACATGCATAAGTCCACACGTCAGGACACTTGTTCAAATTATTTCATGCACTAAGACACGTTATGAACACTTGTACATGACCGAATTCAACTATTACTCCATGCATATGTATCCTTTATATTATTTCAATGTTTAACATCTATTAAATCATTTACTACTTATCCATAACCAAAACATATTAAAAATCTTATTTTATAATCGTTGAATGCGAATGACACCGAACTGATAGTAAAATCGAGTATAACGAGGTGTAACGATCCCAAAACAAAAATAGAACAAACCGGTTAATCGATTCTGTAGAGCGTCTTAAAGGACCACCATTACCCCAAAATACGTTGAAAAAATATATGCTTATTTTCTGAAATAAAAATTACAAAAAAATATTTTAAAATGGCATGTACAAAAACTGAACGAATATTTTGAACTGATATTAAATTATAAATTTATCATTAACCAAACAACTTTTAAAAATCAAAAATCTTTATAAAATCCATATATATAAAAATTGTTTACGTCTTTAGTATATTAAACATACTTTTAAAATAATTTTTCTATTATAAAATCACACTTATTAAATAGAAAAATATATTCATTTAACTAATATACAAAAGATTATAAAACAATATTTATACTAAACCTTACTTAAATTCAAAAATACATACAGAAAATTCAAATTAACTTTAGTAAAATATTGGGTTGTCACATTCACTCCCCCTTAAGACTTTTCGTCCTCGGAAAGTTGAACAGTAAATTTTAAACTTCCATATAACCCATAAATAAAATTTTCTATACGTTTTAGAATAGGTTCCATAAATATTAATAACAAACAGGCTTAAATTAAAAGTGGAACACACATATCATAGTTAATCCAAAATATCATGTCATACAAATCATTCAAGTCAGTATACAAAATGTAACTATCCCTACCTAAGCGTGTGCTACGTACTTGGGGTAGTCCAAAATACAATCACCAAAAGTGTACCTAGCTATCTTATACTAGCCCCTCAAAAGCCGTCCTAGCCCAAAACATCTTAGTGCGTCCAGACATTTAAGACAACATATATACACTATACACAAGGTCCAGACTCATCGCACACTACTCGTTTGATGCATCTGATCCATTCGACGAATGGATTGGTCAAACTAATCTCCTCAGGTTCCTCGCCAACGAACCCTTCCTCGTCATCAGCCAAGAACTCATCATCAACCATAATCTCCCTATCGTCATTGTGTCCTATGATGAATCCATTCTCATCTACTATGAACCTATTATGTTCATTGCCCATAAATCCATCTTCATCAGCCTCGTCCAAGGGTTGTTTTATATCCTCCATCTCCTCATCAAACTCATCATTTCCACTTCTGGAAGTGGGTCATCGTCGATTACAGGCTACTCAATCTTACCATCATCTGCTACGACATCATCCTCATTTATTACGACATCATCATCATGTAGGGGCTACTCCATAACATCGTCAAATCCATCGTCTCACACCTTCGAAAGTGGGTCGTCTTCAGCTATTGTTGGGTTCAAATCTAAGTCGGGGTCCTCTAGTACTAGGACCTGTCTTAACAACACATCAAACTGCTCAACTAATGCAGGATCTATCATCCAACCAGCGACCTCTAGTGCGACTTGAACTAGTGTGGCGTCTCCTAACAACTGCTGATCCCTCTAGTCAAGGATCAGCTGCCACATAGCCTCTAATGTATCCTTGTCCATAACGGGGGAAATCTAAATCCCAAAATGGGATGTTGCCTCAACCCCTATCATCCTATCACTAATCGTCGGGCCTGGGACATACTCACATATCATCATAGGGTCGTCTTGCTGTGAGGTTGGGTCTATTCTTAACATATCAAGACAATGGTTAGAACTACTGTCCATGTCGCTATCAGGGTACTCAGTCTGATCCTCAATTTGGGTGGAATCTAATGGAATCTCAATTTCCCTAATGGTTACTTGAGTTATTGGAAATATATATGATTGAATTCTCTATTAATGCTACCCAAGGAAGAAACTAAGGAAGATATTGTCGAACACTTAGCTGTTTACTACCCTAAAATTAAAATTTTATAGCTTATGGGTCATCCAAATCCCATATTTAAAAATCATCATTAACTTAACCAAAATGATTCAAGTTATGTGTTTATACCCAAATTTCTTTTCCCAAAGTTTTCAAAATTCCGTTAAGGGTTTATCTATCAACCAAGAATCATATACATGGTTGAAGGTCCTAATCGGGTCATCCTAATTTCTAACAAACCAATCTAGAAATCATTCTTATACAAAATGGTTAATAAACTTTACTTAAGTTTTAATGCAATTCCAGTATTTCCGTAACTACCATTTAATTGATCTTATACTTAAGTTATTCATCCAATTTCATTCATACCAAACAAATATTAATACTTAGGATTTTAAGCTCACAAATTTCATTAAAACTCGTTGATTTTAATAAGGAAAGACGCTCTCTCAAACGTAATACCCCGGAATATCATTCTAGGGTATTTCTAACCCTATCTCTAATGAGATATTGTAATCTCTAATGAGTTCTATTTTTTGTTCAAATATGTCGTACCTCATAGCTTTGTATAAACCAAAGCTTTGATACCAACTGTAACGACCCACCTTTTTGCCCGATTCTCGCCCGAATTAAACCAACTTAAATCGTTCACAAAGACGGATAGTTATGGGTACTTGCATATTCGAACAAAAATAACAGAATTTTTATTTCATTTCATTGATTACATCAGAGATTACAAAGAATAACAGAGTACCATATTTGCTCAGCGGAAGTCCAATGCTCTCAACGGAAGAAGAAAAACATCAACACAAGACTCTAGCTTCAAAAATCTGAATCCAACTCTAAAATTTAAACCTGCAAACTAAACTACAAGCTGCCCGTGCAAAATATGGGCACCCAGAGTTTAGATAAGGGAACAATAAACTCCAGGTCAGTCGTGGGACTGGTGTGAGAATTCAAAACAGTTTTTATTAGGATTCATTCTAAAGTTAGGAAATTCATCGGACCACGCCGCTAACGCGGAACGGGTTAATTCCATATGAATTCCCGTGCATAGAAGTTCGCTATGACTTTTGAAAAAAAAAGAAGCTATCAAAAGCTCGTCCCACATCACATAATGCAAGCGGACACTAGATGGGCGAGTTTTATCTTACGATAACCAAACGTGCTTTCATGCTTGAAAATCCTCTTCTAATACTATCATATAATGTGGAAAAACAAATTCGCAAGTTAATGTATTAATCCTAGACGGCATAATACCATTAATATTATGTCGCCATATATATATACAAACCAAAACCGTATGGCTCGTATTGGAGATTGGATTTCCAACTTGATGATTCCTGGCACGAAAGATCAATTAGGGATACAAAACGAAGTGCCTCAATGGCTTTTTCATCCATACGCGGACACCAACTACACATCGTCAGGGCAGATCAATGGTTTTCGACCAGAGACGCCCCCCCGAACATACCCAACTTCCCCAGGTTCATAAGTGGTTTCCCACTGCTGTACAGCTTCATCGTCAATTCATATATAAGTATAAAATCTAACCGCCAGTTTCTCATCAATCCGGGGTGTGAGGTTTGTCGATGTCACGTCATACACAAAGCGATGCTTCGATAAGCCATTCTTTGATCATCACTAGCTCGTTTCATAACTCGGGTATGCCACATTAACAATTCACAACATACCACTGATTTAAATCAATGCATACCTCCTAAGTTCATATGACTTAGAGACGGGGATAATATATTGCCACAAATCCGATATACATTAACGGAAATCAATGCTATGCAGTCAATTTCAATGTCAGACACAACATCCATACAAGTCCGTCCTGGGTCTAAACGGAACGAAATCCGAAAGTTCTCCCCATACGTTCGTACTTTCTGCCACTATGGTAATAGGGGCATCTCTCTACTGTAGCTAGCAGTAAAGGAACCAATAAGCAGATAACCCGTTCGATTGTGAAGAACCACGGTCTTCATTCGTCGATTCCAAGTCTTTAATTTGCTTCATGCGGCGTATTATTACTTGGAATGGTTTTCGAATCCATAACCGATCCCGGACATTCCAAGTAATAAGCGTATTTAAAATTAATAGCTATGCACCACACGAGTTTCTCAATTCAAATCTCCTTTCCAAATAATGTCGTTTTACTTCGAATTAAGGTTGGATTCAATTCTGGAAATCCGTTATCGTTTTAACCCTTATTCAATTTCCAAACCTTATATTTCAAAACAATCTTCATTGATTTGTCGTTATGTCGAACTACCAATATTTATTTGGATTTGAATAATTTATTTCAAATATAAGTTTAAATAGAATTTTATTGACTTATATTTGATATTGATTCACCAATTCAGGCAACACAATCAGAATCTGGATATGTTACGATATTTCTGATCGTATTTGTCTGCTCCTATAAATCCATATCGAATATCAGACGACAATTTCTATCCAAAACGCATTCCCTCTTCAATTTAAATCTTATTTCAATTCTGTATCATATATTTAAATTCTTTTATATCTTCATTTTCATTTTAGATATCACATCTAGTTTGCAAAATTCACCTTTTCCGATCGACGGAAAATCTCTTGAAATCTTTTTATTCAAAATACCACCACGCTTCTGCTACGCACTCTGATTTGGCGTATCCAAGTTCAATCTAATATTGTTTCAAGTATTAATATTAGAATGTATTTCAAATTCTTTGAGACAAAATACCCAAGTATATATATTCTATTTCCAAATCTTCTTGCATACGATGGATTTAGTATTTTAACTACTATGTAAGTTTATTTACCAACATAGTATTTGGGACAAAAATCAAACTTGAGAACATAATTGTTGAAATCTTTTCAAATATTATATTTTAATTCCCAATTCAAAATAATTTTTTCCTTATTATCCAGTTAGTCCAAAAATCATTTCATATTACAAATCTCCATTTCAAACGAAATAGGGATCTTTATGCTTTTTAAACCTCGTTCCATTACTATTCATGGAATCGAATATTCATATAAAAATTCATTTCTTTCAATTCGCCAGATTCTTCATAACGTACTTCATTAAATATTTAATAATTATTCCAAACTTGTCCAAATCCATAATTTCAACATAAACATAAAAATCAAATTTTTTTTTCTTTCGAATTCTTCATATCACTTTGATTTAACGTATTATAATAATATGCTGATCTCATTCAAACCTTTCAAACAACTAAAGTTGTCATAATAAATTTCACAAAATCGACCGTTACAATGGTATATCCAAATCAATGTTGAATATCATTTCAAATCCTTATCAAATATTTACATAACAACTAAACGGTCTAAATTTTTCCCCCATTCGAATAAATATTAATCAATTAAATTCTAAATAGTTGTTAACAAATTTTAAGTTAAAACTACATTCCAAAATTTTTATTTTTTGGAAAGGGGATTTAAATTTGTCACACGTGAGGTTCCACTACTACGGTGTATGTGATTTTCTTAATCAAATTTAACTAACAAGTCTGATCACATCAACTGTCACGAATCCATTCATCACAATAATTTACACAACCAAACAATGGTGCGCAAAGCGTTACTACGAATAACGCTTGGTGTATAAAGCGTTACAACTTCATAACATCCATCAACAATCACAACAATTAAATAATTAATTCACTGTGCGTAGAGCGTTACAGTCCGTAACGCTTCGTGTTTACGGTGTTTTAACTGCATAAATATTTATCGAACAACTAGTGGCAATCATCCATAACAATTCATAGCGAATTATAATTAAAACTAATTATAATTAATCGAAATATCTAATTTAAATTAGAATTCTCACCTGCATCATGCTATGAACCTGGTATCAATCGCGTAACAGCTTACGAACGTAAAAATTTATAAGCGCACCATCTTCACCGTCTTCTTCGCAATGAACTTCAGAATCCCCGTACAATTTCAACTCAAAAATGCTTCTATATCCGTACACGTGAATCCTTGTGTACCCAGCATGGAACCAATTGTTGCTCCCTTTTGAAACAAACTGTTTGCTTTCGTTTTTTTTTTCTAACAAGAAAGCACGGAAGTGCTTTGGCAAACATAATAGTGACCTCATGCAAGCTTGCGCATGCAGCATTCTTCACGTTCCAGGCAACTTTAGTACTAGATTTCCCCTCCCTTCATTTCGTTTTTCCCTAACACCGTTTTTTTTCCTTTTTTTTAATGGAAAGAGGAAGGGCTGAGACTGGTTTGAAGTGGGGAAATCAGCTGTCGAACTGTTTTAGGGAAAGTGTGAGCAAATAAGGACAGGGGCTGACTTGCTTAAAGGTGGAAAAGTGCTCTTTGGTGCTATACGAGAATCGATGACATAAAGAGTTGGAAGAGCCATGAATAGAAATAAGGGAAGGAGAAAGGAAGTTGCGGACCAAGGTGGAAACAAGCTTGGGTGGCGGACTTTCAGTGTAGTGGATGGCTTGGAAGAGCAATTGTTATATGGAGGAGAGGGAGCGCGGACTGTTGGAAGGTGACGATGTGAATGGGTTTGCATGCAGCGTGCGTTATACGGAGGAGATGGATATTTGTGTGATGAGGCTAGCATTGGGTGAAATGGCGATGCAACAAATGATGTCTTGTGGAAAGTTTAAAGCGGTGAACAGCTAAGTGACAACTGCTGTTATTAGAAGAAACAGAGAAGCAACGGTGGACGATAGGACTATAGGCTGACATTAAGAGGAGAGTGTGGCTATTGTTGGTGGGCTGAAGTGGAAACAAATGAAGCGAAGGACAGAAGTGAGCAAAGTAAAGAAGAAATGCGGATGGGAGAGGAAAGAGAAGGAGCGAGAGACGTGAAGGATGTGCATGACTGTTGTGGAGGAAAAGAAGCAAGTGAATTAAGTGAAGAAGAGGGTTGGTACACGTGAGGGAAGGAAGAATTACAGTAGAAAGAAAATGAAAAACATGGTGTGTGAGATAGGGTGCGGATGCTTTTATATAGTGACTTTAAGGGTAGTTTAGACCATTTAAAAAGGACACATGGCTTTCTTGAAATCTCTATTTACATGCATAAGTCCACACGTCAGGACACTTGTTCAAATTATTTAATGCACTAAGACACGTTATGAACACTTGTACATGACTGAATTCAACTATTACTCCATGCATATGTATCCTTTATATTATTTCAATGTTTAACATCTATTAAAACATTTACTACTTATCCATAACCAAAACATATTAAAAATCTTATTTTATAATCATTGACTGCGAATGACACCGAACTGATAGTAAAATCGAGTATAATGAGGTGTAACGATCCCAAAACAAAAATGAAACAGACCGGTTAATCGATTCTGTAGAGCGTATTAAAGGACCACCATTACCCCAAAATACGTTGAAAAAATATATGCTTATTTTCTGAAATGAAAATTACAGAAAAATTCTAAAAAATATTTTAAAACGGCGCGTACAGAAACTGAACGAATATTTTGAACCGATATTAAATTATAAATTTATCTTTAACCAAACAACTTTTAAAAATAAAAAATCTTTATAAAATCCATATATATAAAAATTGTTTACATCTTTAGTATATTAAACATACTTTTAAAATAAATTTTCTATTATAAAATCACACTTATTAAATAGAACAAAATATTCATTTAACTAATATACAAAAGATTATAAAACAATATTTATACTAAACCTTACTTAAATTCAAAAATACATACAGAAAATTCAAATTAACATTAGTAAAATATTGGGTTGTTACATCCATACCTTATTCGATTCGGGCGCAACGCATACGTTTATCTCTACATCATTAGTTGAATCACTGCACTTAAACAGCAGTTTAGTAGAGGATCCCTTAGTTGTTACGAATCCAATTGGGGGCTCAGATTATTTGTCCATGATGTGTTTGGATTTGAAAATTTATATACTTAGCGTTGAGTTTAGATGTGATGCTTATGTGTTGGGCTTCACGAGCTATGGGATAATTTTAGGAATGGATTGGTTATCCAGAAATGGGGCCGTTCTTGATTGTGAAAGGAGAGTAGTTAGGCTCATGACTCGCCTTGGGAACGCTCTCGAAATCTTTTTTAATCCCATAAATTCCGTCATGCTATGTTATCTAGAATCGGTTTACGCGTATGTGGAGAATCTACGATCTGTTAGAGTGGTCTGAGAATACTCGGATGTGTTTGAGGAGGTGAAGGGCTTGCCTCCGAAGCGGGAGACAGATTTTCGAATATATCTTGTGGATAATGAAAAACCAGTATCTTTGCCAGTACGCCACATGGCTCCTCATGAAAGGATGGAACTCAATAAGCATGTGAAGGAGTTGCTTGAGAAGGGGTTCATAAGACGAAGTGTATCAGAGTGGGGTGCTCCAGTAGTATTTGCCACGAAGGCGGATGGGTCCCTTAGACTTTGTGTGGAATATAAAGAACTTAATAAGCTTACTAAGAAGAACAGACACCCACTGCCGAGGATTGACGATCTCTTCGATCAATTAGTTGGCGCTTCAGTGTTTTCGCAGTTGGACTTAGCCACTGGTTTCCATCAATTGAGAGTGGCTGAGGATAGCATTGACAAGACAGCCTTTAGGACTCCGGACGGTTTCTATGAATGGCTAGTGATGCCCTTCGGTTTGACAAACGCCCCCGCATCTTTGTTGGTTTGATGAGTAGGGTGTTTAGGGAGTACCTTAATAAATTCGTGGTGGTCTTTGTAGACGACATCTTGATCTTTTCTAAGAATGAAGAAGAGCATGCCCTACATCTTAGGGAAGCGTTGGAGACTCTACGAGCACATAAGCTTAAAGCAAAATTTTCTAAGTGTCACTTTTGGCGGAAAGAAGTGCGATTCTTAGGGCACGTGGTTTCCAAAGAAGGGATAGCCGTGGATCCCGCGAAGGTGGTGGCCATCCAAGATTGGAAGGTCCCTAATAATGCTACCGAAGTAAGAAGTTTCTTGGGTTTGGCTGGCTACTATAGGAAGTTTATCAAAGACTTCGCAAAAATATCAGCTCCATTAACACACCTAAGGAAGAAGAACCTAGTCTTCGCGTGGGACGTAGATTGTGATGATGCGTTCCAACGTTTAAAGAGAGCTTTGACCTCAGCCCCAATCTTTGTGCTGCCAGACGGGAGTAAGCCATTTACTGTTTATACCGATGCTTGTGGGACAGGACTAGGCGCAGTCTTAATGCAAGAGGGAAGGGTAATAGCCTATGGTGGAAGGCAGTTGAGAGTGCATGAAAGAAATTATCCTACACATGACCTAGAGTTGGCCGCTATTGTTTTCGCACTTAAGTCTTGGCGTCATTATCTTCTTGGCGAGAAATTCGAATTATTCACTGATCACAAATCGTTAAAATACTTATTCTCTCAGAAGGACTTGAACTTAAGGCAGCAAAGGTGGATGGCGTTCTTAGCATCCTACGACTTCGAGATAGCATATACCCCTGGCAAGGGTAACGTAATGGCCGATGCCTTAAGTAGAAAAAGATTATCCTTAAGTCCTTTGTTTGTTGAGCGGCAAAGTTTAGAATTCATCTCTATGATTGACTTTACACCTTCCATTGACTTCGTAACCAGTTTGCTAGCATCCTTAGAGGTTAGACCTATGCTTTTAGGACGGATTGGTGAGGCACAGCGAGACGACCCACAGTTGGTTGAGTTAGTAGAAAAGCTCAAAAGAGGGGAGTCATCAAGCCATCTCCATAGTTATACCCCAGATGATAAGGGATGGTTACTTAGGGATAGTAGACTTTGTGTACCTCGAGACGAAGGTTTGAGGAAGGCTATTCTGGACGAAGCACATCATTCGAAGATGACCATTCATCCCGGCGGGGACAAGATGTACAAAGACATGAAGCGAGTTTTCTTTTGGGCCGGCATGAAGAAAGATGTGGCCGAGTATGTCGCTAGATGCTTGGTATGCCAACAAGTAAAAGCGGAGCCAAAGAAACCCGGTGGATTGCTTCACCCATTGGAGGTTCCACTATGGACATGGGAAAGCGTCTCGATGGACTTTATTGATGGATTACCGAGATCGAGGAAGGGTAATACGGGTATTTGGGTCATGGTAGATAGACTTACTAAGAGCGCCCACTTCATTCCCGTGAAGAGTAAGAGGACTGCTCCATGGTTAGCCTCCGTATACATTCGAGAAATAGTTCGTTAGCACGGTGTTCCTTCTAGCATAGTGAGCAACCGCGATCCTATCTCCACTAGCGAATTTTGGAAGAGCTTACAAGAAGCGGTAGGGACTCAGTTATGTTTGAGCACCGCATATCATCCTCAGACGGACAACCAGTCCGAGAGGGTGAATCGCATTCTAGAGAACCTGTTGAGGCTATGTATCTTAGACTTTGGGGGTACATGGGAAGAGCATCTTCCATTGGTTGAGTTCGCATATAATAATAGCTTTCAGTCCAGCATTGGTATGGCACCATTCGAAGCTCTTTATGGACGACCTTGTCGTTCACCTACATGTTGGTGGGAATCTACGGATAAGATCTTACTTGGGCCCGATATGATTAGAGAGACTTCAGAGAAGATTGATTTGATTCGAAGGAGGATGAAGACGGCGCAAGATAGGCAGAAATTTTATGCGGATAAGAGGAGGACAGATCCTGATTTTGATGTTGGGGACATGGTCTTTATCAAAGTGTCTCCATTACGGAACGTTGTTCGCTTTTTGTCCGTTGGGAAATTAGCACCGAGGTTCGTAGGGTCATTTCCTACTAAGGAGAAGATCGGACAGATGGTGTATACAGTGGAGTTGCCTGAGAGACTTAGTGGTGTAAACGACGTATTCCATGTGCCACATTTGAGGATGTGCTTGCACGAGACCGCGGAAGTGGTAGAGTCGAGCTTGCTTAGAGAGGTGGAGATAGAGCGTGATGCGACGATTCGACGAGCTCCTACATGCATTCTTGGGTAGGAGATCAAGAAGTTGAGGAATCGAGAGGTCAGACCAGTCAAAGTGCAATGGGGAGATGACGAGAGCAACGTTACTTGGAAGACAGAAGCGAAGATGCGTTCGTTGTACCCTTTTCTTTTTGAGGGTATATCTTTTAATTTCTCCTTTATCGCTTAGCCTGTACTTATCTTATCTTTAGTATTTCCTCTCGCTAGTATCTTTGACCTTAGCTAGGATAATCCTATGGTTGAAACATGTGTTTGAGACATGTTATGTATGATGGATGCAAAGTGGATGCAAGTGTTTGCTAGTGGTTGCTCGTGGACGCATATACACACATTATTAGGCACTAGATTGGCTCAGTCACTTCATATTGCATATTGCATATTGCATAGATATGGATGTATTTAGTAAAATGGATGTATGAGGAATTTTTTTTCATATGGATGCTGCATTTAGATGATGATTGGGCACGCATATAGAGATAATATGTAGCATTATGGAACTTTTGCACACATAATGGACGCATGGCACTATCATGATTTGCATTAAGGAGATCAACTGAATCAGTGGACCGCCCGATTTTGCATTAGATATGGACATATACACACACTATGCATTTAAACCTGAAAGCATTAGAAGTCTATAAGGACAATGGATGCCTGTGTTTGATGGTTGAGTAGATGGATGATTGGATGTTAGGATATACATTCTTCTTGACTTGAAGATTTCGGAGTCGAAATCCTTTAAGGAGGGGAGAATGTAACCCCCTGTAATTCTGTTAATATTAATATTCACAAATTAAAGAATAACTAATCTCAGACGTGAGAATTGGGAAACGGGTTGTGCCATTGTGTTCGTCTCGGAATTCTGGTTGGAATAAAGTCCGAGTTTGCGTGATTTGGACTTCGTATGGAGGAGATATGGCCATTGGAAGTTTCAGAAAATTCAAAACAGATTTCAGAAAATTCAAATTAAAAATTCGAAGTCAAACAGGCTAGGCGGGAAATTTCCCGCCCAGCACCCAGGTCGACTGGGCAGTCGACACCCCAGGGACCAGGTCGACTGCGCAGTCGTCCTGGGTGTTGACCTGGTCCAGTCGGCTAGGGTTTGACTGAGCCCAATCTTGAGCTGCTGATGTGTCTTTAGGGCTGAGTTGGCAAATTTAACGGTTCAGGTTAGTTCTGAGTTGATCTGACGACCTAAATAAATCCTAAACTCTATATATACCTAGGTAGTCTCTCACTCTAACTCACATGAAAAATAGAATAGCCGCCGTCATACCGTCGCCATGGAACTCAGTGTAGCCGCCGCCAACTAAGAAGGAAGAAAGTTAATCAAAACCCTAATTCTACTCAACTCTAAAGCAAATCAAGACTCTCTTTCTTCTCTAATTGTGAGTATGATGATCTTAACAAGATTATTATTAAACTAATTATATTAAGATGTGATATGGATCATAAGAAAATGATGTGAACTATCATATATGATGTTGTAAACCTTATGGTATCATGTATGTTGTAAAGCCTATGTTATGTGATGATGATATCCTATATGTTGTAAATTATGCTATGATGATATTGTATAGGTTGTAATTTTCTATGCTAAGTTGTGATAAATCATACATGTAATAAAGTTATGATGTTATTATCTATGCTAATTAGTTCATGTTAATCAAATCATAATGTTGATATTATTTGGGCTATGTTGATCTATATGACAAATCATGTATGCAAGTTTAGATTGATTAGTAAAGATTATGAACATATGCCATGACATCTATTTAGATCTAAAATCGTGCTATGACATGTGTGAGTTCTATGTGTTAGATGCTAGTTCACATCGTCATTATGTTGCATAAACCACATATGCAAGTTTATACATGAATTTGTATTATGATCATATTATGTAAATTGTGACATTTAACCAACATGTTGACACCTTTAGATCCATGACATGTGTAGTTTTATGCAAGTTTCACCCCTATTATGATTAGATCTATTTTATTTGTCTAAATGTTGTGATAATTTATCTTTGTGTTATGAGTTAGACTATTCGAGTCTAACGTATAATTTGCGTTGAATAAGCGAACGTATAATGTGGGGTAGGGGTGATATTAAGGATTTAATATTAAGAAATTGGGGGTGCAATTGATATGATTTTGCATACCATAAGTGGATATCCATAATTGAGTCAATTATGGACATCATTAAAAGTTGGAATTAATTGATGATTTCAATAGGGATATATTTAAAACTGGGGTAAATGTAATACCCCACGTCCGTTAGTGTCACTCACAAAGGGAATGCACTAAGTTCTGTGGAGCATTTTGGGTAAAAGATGCAGATAAATTACAAGACAGACATAAATTAAACAGCGGAAAATAAAACTTTGCTTTATTGATAAAATAGTTTGTACAATGATTTCTTTACAATATTAGAGTATCATCTGTCTTACAAAATAAAGAAGCATAAAACAACATTTATATTCCCCAATTTTAGCAAGAGCCAGCCACAGCATCTGAAAAGAGAATCCAAGCAAAACTTCGGCAAATCTTCAAGCTGGGGAAAGAGTGACAGTCCAACTTAACCTGAGCTATACTATTCCCTCCTTTACTACTTGGGGGGGGGGGAACAGAAGAAAAGAAGACGAAAGAAAAACAGAGTCAGACATAAAGCCTGAGTAAGTTCAGTAACTTCTAGCATATGAACATGGAAATACAAAACGACATGAATTAACTAAATACAAGATAACACCATGATGATGGGGTTGGCAAGATTAGACAAGATAATCACGAGATATGCTAAGATAAGATAAACTGGATATACTCTAATACTTTCCCCGCTTCGCTCTAATACTTCGCCGCTTCGCTATTTCCTTGTTATACTGATTCCTATATCTCTGCACCACCTAATTAGTGTTCCAACAAGTAACGATAACGTGATCCCAATCCCTGTAATTTCCATTGCCTTCGGGCATCCATTTATTAGTTATTACCCAGATCTAATCTATGGTTTTCTATCAAGTGCTTTCTAGATTCAACTAGAGTTTACGCTATCTGCTAAACGCTTCTCGGATTCATAGTTTATGCCCCGTAGTCCAATCGATGCCCCCAAGTCTAGGACACACTATCTAGAGTGGTATATGTTCCTATACTTCCCCACGCATGTATCGCAAACCGTTATCGCTTGTCTAGATGCACATGTCCTGTAATGTGCAGTCCGAGTCCTGTGTTAGGGCAAGTCAAGGAATACAGAACTCGGTCGGGAGCTTTCAGATATCTGCCGATGCAGATGCTAAGGTCTGTTTTTATTCTAGTGGCTATGGTCCCACTTGACCCCTCCCTCAACTAATGAAAGGCACACCTTGAAAAATGAGAACTATACGCCGGCTCCCGATGCCCCACTATGCTATGGCCATCCTCACCCATAACTAGATAGCAAGTATATGGTCTTTTGGAGTTCTCCGCCTTTCCGCTTCACGTATCTCGATTGACTCAAGATGGATGGTAGACGACGAGTTGCTATCACCGGGCTACCGTTTTCTCGCCGAATCACGCCGGTCCATCCTAGTCTTTAGGTTGTCATATATTGCAACCAACGCATACCCCTGGTTCTTCTATGCAGACCTTAAACTCTATGAGCCCAGGAGGATCATCTGCAGCCTCACAGAGGGATACCAAGAGTACCCTCACGTCCCCTCGAAGCCTCGGGCTTCGTAACCCAATTCGTTGGAGCTTCCTTTTTGCTCAGACGGACATTCGCTCCTTCCCGTGTTATACTAAGAATTACTACTTAGTTTTACTAACTAAGATTTAACACTTAGTTTCCAGAATCGTTGTTTTCTTGACTAAGGTTTGCTACTTATTTCCCTTTCCCGTCAATTTGGATTGGTTAAGTGTCGTTAGTCCATTCAAGCCAACTTAACCCTCTTCATTCATCCTGTTAATCTGGTTAAGTGTTATCAGTAATTTATGATGACTTAACCCTACCACAAACCAAGTTATATTGGTTATGTATTTCTTATTACTTAACCCTACCCATTCAACCTGTATTGGTTAAGTGTTATACGGTCTAGCCCAGCTAGCATAACAAACTGGCCAAGTATATTTAGTTAACCCCAACCTCTAGTCTATTTAACATGTTAATCTGGCTAAGTGTATTAACTTTACTTAACCCCACCTTCTAGTCTAGTTAACAAGTTAATTGGGCTAAGTGTTTACTTAGTTACTTAACCCCTACAAATCTTGTCTTGTTACCATGTTAAGTTGGTTAAGTGTCATTATGGACTTAGCCCTCCCATCCTAGCTTAACTGTGTTAAATTGGTTAAGTGTTCCTATGGACTTAACCCTCCCATTCTAGCTTAACTATATTAAGTGTCAGTCTGAACCTGACCTCACCCATCAGTTTAGTTATCATGTTGAACCGGTTAAGTGTCTTAGTTAACTTAACCCTACCTTTCTTGTTCTAGCTTTAACTAAATAGATTAAAGCAACGACCGCTCACATTAGACAGATATTGTTGCGATTACTGGATGTGCCGGTTGGTTCCAGGCAGATTTACATCGCAACTCAGTTTAACCTCGGGTTAGGCCTATTCGTGTTTCCTAGTTCAAAGGGTTTTCGACTAATTTTCAAATCAGGTTTTGAAAGTAACCATCCCGTCCGTCGGATCAGTTAGGGATAGCCAGGGAGAGCAGGAAACTTGTATTTTCCAAACCCAAGCCTAGACACTATCCTCTCTGTCACCCTAGACCTTTCTGGTGTACCATTAAAAGAGATGTCCTTAATAAACCTTTAATTTGTCTAAATTTATATTTCCTCTTTCAGGCCAAATTCTAGAAGTAAATTATTCCTAATTTACTTATTTTCTAATTACTCTGTAAATTGTCTACATTCATTCTTATGGCCCATTTCCCCTTCTAAATCATATTTATGCTTTTTGGTTTGTGGACTATACCAAATTAAGTATCAATAACCATGATTTTGCTAAACCTGCCAATTATGGCCAATTTCACATTTGTGCCAATATACTTACCGTGCCAAATTAGCTAATCCAATTCCGATTCAACATTCTAATTCTAGACTTATTACTCTAGTTCACTATTCATGTAAATGCTAGATTTATACGTCAATACTGGATTCAAATTACACATCTTATAATTCATGTTAAATTTATCCAATTTGTATTTCTATGAACATGCCATAATTCATGTTCCCAATTTATGCCAAATTCCAAGTTTATAACTACGTTTTTAGTACATTTCACAATATGCCCAAATCGTATTCCCACCGTTCGTATAATTGCGATTCAACCTAGATTATGGATAAATCTAGACTCGTAGAAAATAGGGAATGAACCAAAGATGCTATGAAAAAGGATGGACATAATAACTGGCATAAGAGGTTTGAATAACGACGTAGGTTCAAGAACATGGGTAGACCTAACTTAATAGGTAAATTCTCAAGGTCTAAAACCAAGGATAGACAGAATAGAGACACAGGTTTAAGAACATGGGTAGACCTAACTTAATAGGTAAATTCCCAAGGTCTAAAACCAAAGAAAACCAAGGACAGGCAGAATAAATAATCGGGTTTAAACTCATAATCACAGAACTTAAGCAACACTTGCCTAGTCATGAATCATAGGTGTTTAATCACAGATGTCCTTGTTATGTCTTAAGTAATAGTTTATGCTTTTCCTAATCAAAGGCATAGGTTGGTGTTCACAGTCAGGAAAATAATTCTCATAGTCACAGTCACAGTCATAGGAAATATTCATAGTCATAGGCAATGTCCATAGTCATAGGCAATGTTCATAGGCATATGGTTCTGAGGTCCATAGTTTCATAGTCACGGTCTTATTTGTCCTCGAATCATAACAGTTCTTAATTAGGTTCAAGAGTATAGGCACTGATTCGAATAGAGAGAGAGATTCGGCATATTCTTTTATTCCTTTAGTTCCATGTCACGAACAGAGAAAAACGTTCAATCTAGAAATAACTGACTTACAGAAATTAGATTAGAATAGAAAGAAGGCGTTGCTATGATTCGAAGAAAAACAGTCGTTGAAGTTGATTGAACCTCCTCTTGAATCCTAGCTTGACTTGATCCTCTTCTTGAAATTCTTTTAGCAGCATTCCCTCATCTTGATTTATTTTATATATATTATTTTACTCACTTATTTATTTATTTCTCAGAGGTAGCATAAGGATAGAAAAGAATTGTGAATAGAGAAGAAGACCAGGGCTGTTTATATAGTGTAGAAGTCAAAGAATCTGGTCAGAAGGGAGTCCGAATACAGAAGAACGAACCAGGTGCAGAAAACAGGAAAAAGCGGAGGGGGGGTCGACCCCCAGGTCGACTACCCAGTCGACCTGGGTGACCCAGGTCAACTACCCAGTCGACCTGGGTGACTTGGGCGGGAAAATTCCCGCCCAGCACAATCTGGGTCCGATTTGAATTTTGAACTTGACCTGTTTTGAAATTTGAACTTCGCTGAATCTTCCGGAGGCCATATCTTCCTCATACGGACTCAGATTTACGCAAACTCGGACTCGTTTTCATGCAGAATTCCGAGGCGAATGCAATGGCGCAGCCCGTTTCCCTTGATTTTGATTTTAATTTTTAATTCTGCCCTGATTTGTGAATCCTAGTGTTACAGAATTACGGGGTGTTACATTCTCCGCCACTTAAAAGGATTTCGTCCCCGAAATCTTCAAGTTAGGAAGAATGTGTCCTACCGTCCAATCACCCATCTACTCCACCATTGACTCACAGGCATCCATTGTCCTTAAAAGATTTCTAATGTTTTCATGTTCATATGCATAGTGTGTGTATATGTCTTTATCTACTGTAAAATCAGGCGGTCTACTGATTCAGTCGACCTCCTTAATGCGAGTCATGTCAGTGCCATGCATCCAACCATGTATGCAAGAATCCCTAGTTATGTAAATACTATATGTGTGCACGACCATTCATCCATATGCAACACCCATATGATAACATATCAAGTTCAATTTACAAACAAAGACATATCTGTAAATGCAATATGAAAGCGTCCGAACTTGATTTAGTGCCTAATATGTATGCATATGCATCCACAAGCAACCATTTGCAACCACTTGCAACCATCAACCATCACATGTTTCAAATACATGTTTACATCCATTGGTTTCTGCCTAAGGATCGCAGATACGACCTAGAGGAAATACTTTGGAAAGAGAGAAACAATTATGCGTAAAGCTCCTAAACAAAGAAATCAAGGACGCACCCTTAAGAAAAAGGGTATGATGCTAGTATCTAGCCTTCTTGAGCTTTACTTCACTGTATCTTAACTAATTTAACTTCACGATTGTGAAGTTTCTGACCTCCCTTTTCCAAAATAAATAGATGTCAATCACGGTACCAAGTATATGTACTAAGATGATTAGAGGTTTCCCTCTTATCTGCCATGCCATAACTATAAGAGTCGAAAGGTCACTATGTGCTTTTTGGAGTGCCTGCCACAACTATTCATCTCTCACGCAAACCATCCAAACCGAACTCGACATTCCTCAATTACAAGCCCCAAAGGCCTAAACCAATATCAGACAAGCACCCGAGGAATATCTCCTCCGAATTTAGATGATCTATGTGAGATGATATAAGCAAACTCGATAGCTATTCTCGAATTCCTACTAACCAAAAATAAACTGGTTGGACCACCAATTGGATTCGAGAATCTAGTGGGATCTTTCTACTATACAAGTACTATGGTGCAGAGACTCAACTATGGAAGTGGATATGAACAAATGAGAAGCGCTAGAACCTAAGGAAATAGTACGAACAGAAAACTAGACTCTTCCAACCGGACTACCTTTCTCCTAGGTACGCTTGGTGGCGAAAGCATGTACATGTCCTTCTGAAAATCTCGTCCTCGTTCTTGCCCTTGTCCTTAAGTACATGCCCTATCATACCCTAGTAAAGATACTTCCTCTTGTCTCAGGTTTTATAATTTCTTCCTCCTTCGTGTGCTAAGTCTACATCCATGAATTCCGCATCCTAGGGTTATGCTCCTTAGCCAAACTCCTCATCCCCTTCCGTGTGTAGTCATGTTGACAAATCTCTCGAAAACTGCATCCATCGTCCGGAAAACCCTATAAGCTTCGAAAGAAAACTGCCCGTATATGAAACAACTGCGGTTACAGATGGAAGCCGGGCACTACTTTGCCCTTCAATGAGGTTACCTCCCAGAAAGCCAGGAGCCCCAGAGACTCGAGACAAGAATTTAAACAGAGGAAGAGAAGATAGTGCGTATGGCTTTGGGGAATATGTCTTTGTTCTCTTGAAATTGCTTCTTTAAAAACAGTTTTGAAAATAATTTTTCAAATACTTTATCTGATCTGGTAACCTTCATCTCTGATTCCTCGTGTAACACCCCACGTCCGTTAGTGTCACTCACAAAGGGAATGCATTAAGTTCCGTGGAGCATTTTGGGTAAAAGATGTAGATAAATTACAAGACAGATAGAAATTAAATAGTGCAAAATAAAACTTTGCTTTATTGATAAAATAGTTTGTACAATGATTTCTTTACAATATCAGAGTATCATCTATCTTACAAAATAAAGAAGCGTAAAACAAAATTTATATTCCCCAATTTTAGCAAGAGCCAGCCACATCATCTGAAAAGAGAATCCAAGTAAAACTTCAGCAAATCTTCAAGCTGGGGAAAGAATGACAGTCCAACTTAAACTGAGCTATACTATTCCCTCCTTTACTACCTGGGGGTGGGGGGGGGGGGGGAACGGAAGAAAAGAAGACGAAAGGAAAACATAGTTAGACATAAAGCCTGAGTAAGTTCAGTAACTTCTAGCATATGAACATGGAAAAACAAAACTACATGAATTAACTGAATACAAGATAACACAATAATGATAGGGTTGGCAAGATTAGACAAGATAATCACGAGATATGCTAAGATAAGATAAACTGGATATACTCTAAGGCTTTGTCCGCTTCGCTCTAATACTTCGCCGCTTCACTATTTCCTTTTTATACTGATTCCTATATCTCTGCACCACCTAACTAGTGTTCCAACTAGTAACGATAACGTGATCCCAATCCCTATATTTTCCATTGCCTTCGGGCATCCATTTATTAGTTATTACCCAGATCTAATCTATGGTTTTTTTATCAAGTGCTTTCTAGATTCAACTAGAATTTAGGCTATCTGCTGAATGCTTCTCGGATTCAGGGTTTATGCCCCCTAGTCCAATGGATGCCCCCAAGTCTAGGGCACACTACCTAGAGTGGTACATGTTCCTATACTTCCCCACGCATGTATCGCAAAACGTTATCGCTTGTCTAGATGCACATGTCATGTAATGTGCAGTCCGAGTCCTGTGTCAGGGCAAGTCAAGGAATACAGAACTCGATCGGGAGCTTTCGGATATCTGCCGATGCAGATGCTAAGGTCTGTTTTTATTCTAGTGGCTATGGTCCAATTTGACCCCTCCGTCAACTAATGAAAGGCACACCTTGAAAAATGAGAACTATACGCCGGTCCCCGATGCCCCACTATCCTATGGCCATCCTCACCCATAACTAGATAGCAAGTATATGGTCTTTTGGAGTTCTCCGCCTTTCCGCTTCACGTATCTCAATTGTCTCAAGATGGATGGTAGACGACGAGCTGCTATCACCGGGCTACCGTTTTCTCGCCGAATCACGTCGGTCCATCCTAGTCTTTAGGTTGCCATATATTGCAACCAAGGCATACCCCTGGTTCTTCTATGCAGACCTTAACCTCTGTGAGCCCAGGAGGATTATCTGCAGCCTCACAGAGGGATACCAAGAGTACCCTCACGTCCCCTCGAAGCCTCGGGCTTCGTAACCCAATTCGTTGGAGCCTCCTTTTTGCTCAGACGGACATTTTCTCCCTCCCGTGTTATACTAAGAATTACTACTTAGTTTTACTAACTAAGATTTACCACTTAGTTTCCAGAATCGTTGTTTTCTTGACTAAGGTTTACTACTTAGTTCCCTTTCCCGTCAATTTGGATTGGTTAAGTGTCGTTAGTCCATTCAAGCCAACTTAACCCTCTTCATTCATCCTGTTAAGCTGGTTAAGTGTTATCAGTAATTTATGATGACTTAACCCTACCACAAACACAGTTATATTGGTTAAGTATTTCTTATTACTTAACCCTACCCATTCATCATGTACTGGTTAAGTGTTCTACGGTCTAGCCCAGCTAACATATCAAATTGCACAAGTATATTTACTTAACCCCAACCTCTAGTCTAGTTAACATGTTAATTTGGCTAAGTGTATTAACTTTACTTAACCCCACCTTCTAGTCTAGTTAACATGTTAATTGGGCTAAGTGTTTCCTTAGTTACTTAACCCCTACAAATCTTGTCTTGTTACCATGTTAAGTTGGTTAAGTGTCCCTATGGACTTAGCCCTCCCATCCTAGCTTAACTGTGTTAAATTGGTTAAGTGTTCCTATGGACTTAACCCTCCCATTCTAGCTTAACTACATTAAGTGTCAATCTGAACCTAACCACACCCATCAGTTTAGTTATCTTGTTGAACTGGTTAAGTGTCTTAGTTAACTTAACCCTACCTTTCTTTATCTAGCTTTAACTAAATAGATTAAAGCCACGACCACTCACATTAGACAGATATTGTTGCGATTACTGGATGTGCCGGTTGGTTCCAGGCAGATTTACATCGCAACTCAGTTTAACCTCGGGTTAGGCCTATTCGTGTTTCCTAGTTCAAAGGGTTTTCGACTAATTTTCAGATCAGGTTTTGAAAGTAACCATTCCGTCCGTCGGATCAGTTAGGGATTGCCAGGGAGAGCAGGAAACTTGTATTTTCCAAACCCAAGCCTATACACTATCCTCTCTGTCACCCTAGAACTTTCTGGTGTACCATTAAAAGAGATGTCGTTAATAAACCTTTAATTTGTCTAAATTTATATTTCCTCATTCAGGCCAAATTCTATAAGTAAATTATTCCTAATTTACTTATTTCCTGATTACTCTGTAAATTGTCTACATTCATTCTTATGGCCCATTTCCCTTTTTGAATCATATTTATGCTTTTTGGTATGTGGAATATACCAAATTAAGTGTCACTAACCCTGATTTTGCTAAACCTGCCAATTACTCGCAATTATGGCCAATTTCACATGTGTGCAAATATACTTACCGTGCCAAATTAGCTAATCCAATTCCGATTCAACATTCTAATTCTAGACTTATTACTCTAGTTCACTATTCATGTAAATGCTAGATTTATACGTCAATACTGGATTCAAATTACACATCTTATAATTCATGTTAAATTTATCCAATTTGTATTTCTATGAACGTGCCATAATTCATGTTCCCAATTTATGCCAAATTCCAAGTTTATAACTACGTTTTTAGTACGTTTCACATTATGCCCAAATCGTATTCCCACCGTTCGTATAATTGCAATTCAACCTAGATTATGGATAAATCTAGACTCGTAGAAAATAGGGAATGAACCAAAGATGCTATGAAAATGGATGGACATAATAACTGGCATAAGAGGTTTGAATAACGACGTAGGTTCAAGAACATGGGTAGACCTAACTTAATAGGTAAATTCCCAATGTCTAAAACCAAGGATAGACAGAATAGAGACGCAGGTTCAAGAACATGGGTAGACCTAACTTAATAGGTAAATTCCCAAGGTCTAAAACCAAAGAAAACCAAGGACAGGCAGAATAAATAATCGGGTTTAATCTCATAATCACAGAACTTAAGCAACACTTTCCTATTCATGAATCATAGGTGTTTAATAACAGATGTCCTTGTTATGTCATAAGCAATAGTTTATGCTTTTCCTAATCCAAGGCATAGGTTGGTGTTCACAGTCAAGAAAATAATTCTCATAGTCACAGTCACAGTCATAGGCAATATTCATAGTCATAGGCAATGTCCATAGTCATAGGCAATGTTCATAGGCATATGGTTCTAAGGTCCATAGTTTCATAGTCACGGTCTTATTTGTCCTCGAATCATAACAGTTCTTAATTAGGTTCAAGAGTATAGGCACTGATTCGAATAGAGAGAGATTCGGCATATTCTTTTATTCCTTTAATTCCATGTCACGAACAGAGAAAAACGTTCAAATCTAGAAATAACTGACTTACAGAGATTAGATTAGAATAGAAAGAAGGGGTTGCTATGATTCATAGAAAAACAGTCGTTGAAGTTGTTTGAACCTCCTCTTGAATCCTAGCTTGACTTGAACCTCTTCTTGAAAATCTTTTAGCAGCATTCCCTCGTCTTGATTTATTTTATATATATTATTTTACTCACTTATTTATTTATTTCTCAGAGGCAGCATAAGGATAGAAAAGAATTGTGAATAGAGAAGAAGACCAGGGCTGTTTATTTAGTGTAGAAGTCAACGAATCTGGTCAGAAGGGAGTCCGAATACAGAAGAACGAACCAGGTGCGGAAAACAGGAAAAAGCGGGGGAGGGGGGTCGACCCCCAGGTCGACTACCCAGTCGACCTGGGTGACCCAAGTCGACTACCCTGTCGACCTGGGTGCCTTGGGTGGGAAAATTCCCGCCCAGCCCAATCTGGGTCCGATTTGAATTTTGAACTTGACCTGTTTTGAAATTTGAACTTCGCTGAATCTTCCGGAGGCCAAATCTTCCTCATACGTACTCCGATTTACGCAATCTCGGAGTCGTTTTCATGTAGAATTCCGAGACGAACGCAATGGTGCAGCCCGTTTCCCTTGATTTTGATTTTGATTTTTAATTCTTCCCTGATTTTTGAATCCTAGTGTTACAGAATTACGGGGTGTTACAGTAAAATATTATACGTGTTAATCAATGCTTAGGACACGAGGTTGGACTCGTTTGTGACGTAAATCTGCCCGGACCCGCCCGACGAATCCAGTAGTCACAAATGTCAGCCCAATGTGAGAGGTCCTAGGCCCAAATTAAAGCATAACAGTTGTAAAGACACGAGGTTAGACTCTTTTATGGTGTAAGACTGCCCGGACCGACCCGGCAAATCCAGCTGCCATAAATGCCAGTCTAACGTAAGAGGTCTTTATGAGGTTATGGCCCGAATGAATTAAGAAATACTTAACCAGATAAACATGTGAAGTGGGACATGGGGGTTAAGTAGGTGCCTTGGGGGGGATGAGGAATCTAGTGGGTGCCCTTAGTGGCATTTGAAATACGATTAGTAAGACTTAACCCAACACACATGTAAATGAACATGACTAAGAGGGTTAAGTGGGATATACTAGTGGGGACAAGCTTAGGTGGAAAGCTTGTGGGGGCCCATTTCAACCAGTAACCCAAACGTATCTTTGTGGGCTCGGCCCAAGTCGAGGTTGGGATACGCATACTGGGCTTGACTATAAGAGGCTAAATGGGTTAGCGGTGGCAACGCAAGTCCAACGGGTTTCATATGCGTGTGTGGACCCGGGCTGGTAGGTAAGACGTTATTGCATCGTGTAGGTATAAGCCGTGCATTCTCAAGTTGTATCGGGTTGCCACTTTAGGGGAGTGATACACCCCACTGTGGGGCCAACACGGGTATCTACGAGTAGGGAGCCGATCGCAAGTGGGTAGTTGGGTACACCTAGTGGAGATAGGGGCAGGCGGCACCTATGCAGTCAGCTAACGGTACATGAAACTATTTATATAATTTCTAAGTGAAGCAAGTAGGATCAACCTTTAGGGTGACTGGTGAGGTGCAGTGTAGTAATTATTCGTTAGTAATTAGGTGTGCCTTTAACGTTATCTTTATTTGCTCTTCCGTACCCAATAGTTCATAGACATTTCCTTGTTTTCCAGCTTATGCCTTAGTCTAATTATTTTGATAATAGTATTGTTAGAATTATCATACTCGCCAGACTTTATGTCTGACCCCCTCCATTTCTATCTTTTTCCCCCACCGGGTCCTCAGGGTGTGCCCAGCTCTAGCGGAGTTTGATTGGATTGCTTATTCTCTCTTTTGGAAAGCTTGGACCGTTGAAGTAAAGTCCAGCTTGTTATCTTCTTTAATGGCTATTTATGTAATGGGATTACGTATTTTGTTTTATCAAGATGGATATTGTACTTGACTCTGATTTATGGTTTTATGATGTAACAAACCTGTTTAATTTCCACTGCAATAAAATAAAGTTTTAGATTTCCAAGTACTACTTATTATCTGTCTTGTTGTAATTTTTCTGTTCTATATTCACTTAAAACCTCCATGGAAGTTAATGCATTCCCTTTGTGAGTGACATTAATGGACGTAGGGTGTTACATGGTTGGTGATCAATGCATGGCCTGTTCAGGCGTAGCTTTGTGTATAGTGTCACTTCATGAGCCTCACACCCCTGTAGAGCCTAAAACGGGACAAGGGAACGCTGGGAGTGCTCACGTTTCTTTCTAGCTAGAGTGATGTCAGCGACCTACCAGCCCAGACATTTTTACTCATGTGGATGATGGATTATGAGGTACCTCTGTTTTATAGGCTGTTAGTGGCCGTATTAGAGGTTCAAAAGAACCGGTTAGCGTGTGTTCAGGAATTGCCAATCCACTAAAGTAGGTGTTGACCGTCACTGTAGATATCCAAGGGTTCGCCAGAGTCCGAATCCTAAGGCATTTGCTAGAGTGTCTCGAATCTGTAAGGAGATCATTCCTAGCCTTGACCCATGATGGAAAACCAAATCTCTAATACGACACTACGGTTTTGATTGTAAACCTATATATGGCGACATAGTATATAGTACCTATGCCGTCTAGGATTGATACATTTACTTTGAAGTATTTTAATATTGATTAGACGCTAATAATAATATTATTTTATACGTATCAAGTCATGTTTGATCATTATAAGGTAAAACTCTATCCTCTGGTTTGCGTTACATTGTGTTATGGGACTTGAGTCTTATAATGATTTCATTTTTCTAAAAAGACATTGCGTTATTTTGAATAAAATTTATTTATTTATGCACTGGCAATCAAATGGAGTAAACCCGTTCTGCGTTAGCGGCGTGGTCCTGTGATTTGCCACATTGTTAGATAGTGTAGAAAGATTTCTCGTACCAGTCTCATGAATGACTCGAAGTTTATTTCACTTGCAAACTCGGGTGCCCTCTTTTCCACCCGGGAAGCCAAGTGACAGGTTTTTTCGTGGATGCATTCTGGATTGAAGACTGCTTTGAGAGGAAGACGAAGACCCTCTCTTTTATCTTTTGTTCTGCTTTTAGACTTGTATTCTTCTTTGGGTTTTGATGTACGTTATGGAGTTTGAGACTTATTTCCATTTTATTCAGACTTTCTATTTTGCTAAGTGTATCCTTTGTTTGCGTACTCTGATGTATTGGATATTATGATTCTGATGACATTTTATTTCCGTTGCAATGATTTATGTGTTATGTTATTATCTGAGATTTGTTTTTGTTGTAAATATGCCAGATTCCAATGATTATCCTTGCTTCCATTCTACGGAAGTTTGGGGATATCACATCCAGGATCGTAGGGGTGGCTCCAAAGGGGTTGGTCCATCCTTAAACAACTTTTAAATGATAGGTTTTCATTAGTTTCTCTAAGAGCAAACTGGGTCGTAGGCATATAATCGTTACCCTGTATGAACATATAGGCCTGACATGTTATTTAGTAAGGAGGACTCTAGCATGATTTTGGTTTACTGCCATGGTTGATAGTCTAAGGATGGTCATTATCTTTGTTGACGTGAGGAATTTTCGCTATTCGCGCACACCAACGCTCGAGTGTATGTTTTGCATGAAAACAATAATCCAAATCTAAAGTAACGAAATGCAGGGAGAACACAACCTTTTATGGTGCTTTGGCACTAATGCCTATGTCCATTTTGTAGTAATCATTCATCATATAATTGTTGATTACGAGAGTTGTACAAGTTCGGACAATGTTTGAGTACAAAGTGTTACAATAGAACCAAAATATATTTGTAAATTCCTAACTTTGATCAAAAAGCTCTTCTTCTTCTTCGTTGAGTGGAAAATATGTTGACTTGGTCAACAATGTCCAATAAGTAGCTTCAATGCCCAAGAAATCCAAATATATCCAAAGCAGTCCAAAAAAATTGTAAATGTCCAAGAAAATGTCCAAAAGTTGATGGAAAATATTTATGTAACATTTAGAGGTCTAAGTTATGTCCAATAGTCATGGAGAAGAAGGTGGCTGCCATTAATGATGCTTAAAGGCACCAAGAAGTCCAAAATACCTAATGAGAACCATCCCCTTTGAGTGCCAAGCAAGGGGATATTTACAGGTGAGTTTTGGGGGTAGTTGTAGGAATTTTGTATCCTGGAGGATGCAGAATTTGCATCCCAAAAAGTTAGTTTAGAAATCCATGCCATATTGAAGAGTTTGTATCCCTTTTCTCTGAATTTTCGCATCTAAGAATTGTGTGCCGAACCCATGATGATCAAGCAAAAAGGCCTGATCGGTCGTGTTGTCGTTTGTGCCAAAATTCATGGCAAACTCCAGGATTTCATATCCTAAAAATCGCATCCTATTTTTGCATATCCGATCCAAGGAGAAATGCATCTACTTTGTGTTGCCCACAATATTTCATGTGGCCTAATCTCTCATCCGTTGCCAAGCCAAATTCTTGCATCCTAAAAATCACATCATGGAGCCGATGAAATCGAGTACCCCATCACATCGATCTGCCTTTTTTCCGTATCACCAAATCTTGCATCCCCTAATCTGCCATTTGCCGCATCCCAAATTGATGAAGAAGATATGATGAAAGTGATGCCAGGGCAACGGTGCGACATGGAAAATTCGCATCCCAAGTAGGATACAAAATTGGGGATGCAGATTTTTAATCGTTCCTAACTAGAGTTGCTGAAGTTATCCGGCCGTGTTTTGCATGTGGATTTCCATGCTTTCTCCATGTCGATTAGGCGAATTGAGAGTGCCATATCAAATTTTTGCCAAGTTGCCAGATTTGAGCGTCGTGAGTCGTACAAGCCAATTTTCATGATTGACGCATGTGGATTCGCTGTTTTTGAGTGCGTGATAATGTTTTTGACCAAAATTCATATATTTTTGCACGACGAGTTTTGCCACGTGATCGGACACACACGACTAAGCATATTGAGCTGATTTGATCGAGTCGATCACGTATTTACCACAATAGTTTTTCCAAGTCCATCGACGATGATTTCATGAATCAACGTCATTTCCAATCCTTTTCCAAACACTCGCGACTTCGACCAAATCGCTTTGTGTTTTCTGACGACGTTCTCGATGCTTTAGTGTGTCGCTAACCAAAATTTTGATGTGTGACAGTTTTGGTCAAAAAGCGTGTCAACACTTTGCCGCCCAACACATGTCATGCTTGATTGAAAGAAGGTGTGTTTAGCAAGAAAGCCAGATGTCTAGCAATCCGTAAACCAAAGCTAGGAGAAGTCTGAAGTGAACTTTTATAACCAGAAAAACTGAAGAGCCACGATCACGCTAGATCATATTAACTAGAAATTCCTAGCCAATAGACACGAAATCCACGATTGCTTTGGATCGTATTATCCATAAAACAGAAAGCCTGAAATCTAATGATTGTGATGGTTGCTTCTGATCATTTTTAGAGATAACCAGAATAACCAACAGAGCTAGAATAACTAGGTGGCTGCAGAAATCCGATAACCGGAGTGATAGGAAAATCTATAACCAGGAAGCCGCGGAAACCCGATATCCGTAAATCTAGAGTAACAAATAACCCAATAGCCAGATAATTAGATGAATGTGAGAAAGATCTAATAACCAAACAAGCATGATCCATCGACCAGATGCATGAGATCTAGAGCTCGCCATGAATCGACACGATTTTGCTCAGCTAGGGTGAGAAGACCATTGGTAGCCACGAGTGAATAATCTTGTCGCTTCACTAACAAGTCTACCCGATGTAATCTGAGATCATCTTAGCATGATGAGCCCGTATCCAGATAAGTGGGATCCACCGACCATACACACCAGATCCAACATTCACCACAAATCAAGGCAATCTTGTCGAAGCAGGACAAGATAGCCAAGCGCTCATTAAAATTCGCAATCCTGTTGTCGATTTCATACTTCCCAAGCAAGCATCCATACTTTGCGAAATCTAGAAAATCCAGCTCCAAGAAACCAAACCAGAAAATCCACAAAGCCAAAAATTCAAAATCCAGAATACCCAGCGAAAACGAGAGCCAAAAAACCAATACATCCACAACCCGTAAGATACTGGTGCCCTAGAGGTCTGAATCTGAAACGCAAGAGCTAGAAGAAAGATCAGTGGAGAGTTGGACCACAGGCACCGGGCCCGGGTCTACCTTGAGTGGTAGTTGGGGTTGTGCTTGTCCAGGAGCCCCAACTCGAGTCTTAACAAACTGTGCCAGCACACCACATCTAACATGCTCTACGATCATGTCTTAAAGATGCTGAGTGTAACACCCCGCATTTTTAATGAAATTTAAAACGTGGAAATATGTATACATATTATATACATAGATATATATAAGAGAAAAATTAAATAATGACAATAAAATTGCATGTAATAAGTTCATGCAGTGAAATGAAGGAAAAAGATTAATAAAAGAAATTAAATTCAATACATGAAATGAAAAGAAATGCATGCAAACAATTAAATAGAAATAAAAAGGAAAATTTGAAGAGCTTAAGGAATTTGGTAACGAAATTAGCGTCATTGCGTTCATGGCGATTTTCTAGTCAACTTAGACCTATGGTTTGCAGAAAACCGATTTAGGATGAAAAAGATATCTTTAAATTAAATATTGCAACAAAACATGAAAAAGAGGAATGAGAAAAGAATAATGTTTAGCATTGTTCTAAGGTTTGCAAATAAAAAACTTAGCAGCTCATTTGGTTAGAACATGTGACTTGTATACAAGATGTTCCAAGTTCAATCTTCGCCAGCGCCATATTTTAGTTTTAGGAGAATGGCTAAAAAGTGGCTTAGTGTGAACGCAGTTCAAAAAGCGGTTTAGTGTGAAAAGGGTTAATTGTAAAGATAATTCAAAAAATATAATAATAATATATATACACACATATATAACATGTGAGTGTCAACACCCCTGCTGCTGCGCATCATGTTGCATACATGTCGCATTTTTGTTGGTCAGTGACGTATTTTGATGGATTAGGGCATATGTGGCATCCTCTGATTGGCCTAATGATGTGTCTTTTTGGTTTGAAGGGTTTAGATATACGCCTAATTAATCTAAAGCCTCTAACTAATCCTATACATCTATATAATCACATCTAACCTAAACCCTAATCTAAGCTAAATTGATTCATGAGCCTATCTGCTGCTGCGTCCTAAACTAACCTTGCCTCCACCATAACAAATCAAATTCAATCTTGAAGATAAAAATCAAAGTCTATATCAAGGGTTAAGCTTAAAAAATTCAGAAATCAGATCCTAAAATTCAGGATCCATTCTTTTTCCATGAGTGTTAGTCACTTTTAGATTTAAATAGACAAATGTGAATTATGGTAGACTATGAATTGGTTATGTGCTGTAAATCATTAACATATGCAAGCATACAGTGTCATTTTCTCTAGATCTAATATATGGACATTCTACTATGTTTCCTATGTGAATCTTGAATTACAATTATATTGTGGTACATGTGAACTTGTTAATACAGATCTAACTTTCTAGATCTGATTATGGCGATCGATATGACGTTTATATGAACATTGATCTGTAACCATGTTAGGATGATTGTACATCCATTAATTTGACATTACTTGGATCTAGATTTTGGTGTTAATCACCTTTCACTTGCTTTATTATGACACCTTGGTATATGTGGTAAACTTGACATGTGAATCTAAACTTATTATTATGCCACCCTGTCTATGCTAGATTTAGGTAATTGGACACATAATATCGAATCTAGATCTCATTATGCTTTCCTAAACACAATTTGTTAATTTGAAGTCCACTTTATTATGATAATTATCACATGTCCTTTCACTTATGTACTATGCCATTTATGTTAATATTTATGCCAAAATATGTTGAACTGTCGCCCTTATCATGTTCCCTTTTATTGTTATGACGAGGCTACTTTATAGCCTCGATGCCGCCAAAATACGTGTGAATACGTTAGTTAGGAATGGAGATAAAGGGAATTTGTAATTGGCATAATTTATATAATATTTATATATGAAATGAGCATATAATTCAAATGGGGAAACGTAGAATTAATTACCTATAATGACATAGGAAAAGTTGGGTAAAATGGCATAATTTGAATATGACCACTTATTGATATGTAATTCAAATTATTGTTGCAAAATAGGTATTGACACCTATAAAAGGAAAGGATTAATTAATTGGTAAATTAATTAAAAATGGAATGTTAGTAATTAAAATTAAGAATTTTAATTATACTTATGACACGAGGTTAGGTTACATTAGTGGCGGAAGTCTGCCCGGACCCGACCGGCATATCCAGCAACCACTAATGTTGAACCTAACAAGGGAGGTCTAAGTACGCAAATACGAATCAGGCTAAGACACGAGGTTAGGCCCAACTTTGGAATAGGACTGCCCAGACCTGACCGGCATATCCAGCATCCACATGCTGTAGGCCTAATGTGGGAGGTCTAGCCCATTATAACCTTAATCGGACATGGTAAAGAAATGGGTTACTTAACCTAATTTAATATGAATATGTAATTAATTTAGGGTTAAGTAAAATTAGATGGTAGTGAGGAGGGTTTAGGTAAGTTAGAGGGGATGGGTTATATATACATACATACATACATATATATATATATATATATATATATATATATATATATATATATATATATATATGCCCACATACTTAACCTAATACATGTTATGTAATTAAAGACACCTAAGTGGTATACAAAACAGGTAGATAAAATAATAAATGCTATGTAATTAAAGATCACCCTTTTACGGTATACATAGTTAGTGGAAAACCTAGTGGGGATACAAGACAAAGGGGAGAGCTTGTATCATATTGTGTGGGAGGTATGTAATTAAAGATCACCATTTAGGGTATACATAACTAGTATAGGGCTATGTAATTAAAGATCACCTTTTAGTGTAAACATAGTCAGTGGAAAACCTAGTGGGGATACATGACAAAGGGGAGAGCTTGTATCATATTGTGCGGGACCAATTTCAGTTAGTAACCCATAGTTGGTATCAGAGTAGAGAACACCGTACTAGGCGGAGAAGGGGCATGCTTACTGATTGATTATAAGAGATCCAAAACGTGGCAGGTGGTGTAGACTGCGCAAACAGACCAGGGACATGTGCGTGCATGGGCCAGGCAGAGAGGGACAAGACGACCGTGACACCAGTAGGTATCCCTGTGCATATCTTGGGTTGCCACTTTAGGGAAGTGATACTCACTACTGTGGGGCCAGAACAGGATATCTACAGAGTAAGGAGCCGATCGATTAGGGTTGTGATTAGGGTATACTTGGACGTATGACCTAAGCCTACCAGCTTATAGTGGAAGGGATCATTTCATTTCAGTTATACTAGTAATAGTGCAGAGTAGTCATTAGTGAAGCATGTATATACCTCACCTTATCTGCCTTGTCACACCTGCCATTTGTATAGCAATCTCCCTTATCCACTTTATGCCTGTCATGTTTCCTTTATTTATTTACTAGCTAAAGGTAACTAGACTCACCAAACTTATGTCTGACCTAGTTTATTGCTCCTTCTTTCTTCCGTTCCCCCCCCTCTCCGGTTCACATGGAGGAAACATCCAGGCTTAGTCATGATTCAGATATCTTTTTGCTAGGAGCTATTGCTGAAGTATGGCTCAAGTTCTTGTCTCTACTATGGCTTACTCTTTTTATTGGGGAATAATGTTTTCTTTTAATTCCTATGTACTCTGATTATGCAAGACAGAAGTATTTTCTTGTAATGGTTTTATGACTTATGGTATTGTAAACCACGGGATTATGATTTATGTCTAAAATAAATTTTTTTGAATTTTTCGCTATTATCTTATTTATATCTGTCTTGTAACTGTTCTATGTCTGTTTACCTACAACGCTCCACGAAACTTAATGCATTCTCTTAGTGAGTGACATTAATGGACGTAGGATATTTCACTTGGTATCAAAGATTAAGGTTACCAGATTAGATAAAAAGATTTTTGAAAATATTTTCAAAAAGGTTTTAAAAGAAAGCATTTTAAAAAAAAGGTCTGTTTTGAAAAAATAAATTCCCCAAAGCCATATGTAATATCTCTCGATTCTTCGCATGATGCCATAGGCATGTTTAGCACATGTGTAACGAACCGGAAAATTCGATGCTCGAATTTTCGACATAAATACATCTTGTGTCCAAACTCGAATACCGAAAATCTAGAACGTTTAAGAAACAAGTTAGAGGGTGAGATAAGAAAGAAAGAAATATTAGAATAGAAGAAAAAGAAGAGGAACAACTAACCACAATACACACTCTCACATCGCAGCGGAATAAAATATAATACAGAAATAAACCTTTATTGGAAACTTCAAGAACAATACTTACAATTTATCAGAGTACAGTGGTCATTCAAATCATCTAGACAGTTATAACAGTATGTCCTCATTTTCAACATAGCGGAAAATATCTAGATATATATCATACGTTTGAACTTCTCCAGCTTGCCTTCTAAAATCCATATCATTTTATTCTGAACCTGTATAACTCGGTCGGACCCAATTGGGTCTGACCTGAGCATTACAAATGCTACAGGTCAGTCTGGTGAACCAGCGTGAGAAAAGCAACTAAATTATTGGTATCTTCCATCTTGATTTTAAACTTAACAATCGTTTCAAAAGAAAGGACAATCGTATGACCAGACCACACATAATCACGGACGGTTTTTACCTTATGATAACCCAAAACATTTTTGAAATCAATATCTTTTCTGATATTATAATAGTGTCAAAATACAAATAAATATTAATCTAGCAGTATGCTTGCATCTCACGCTCTATATATATAGTATACAATCAAAACCGTAGGCGCTTATTGGAGATTGGATTTCCAACTATAACAAAGTATGGGACCACCTTCCGATAGTGTATCTCTAAAGAGGAATACACTGGGTTCAATAAGAACGTCTTGCAACCCAGCCCAAACATGACCGACTACTCATTTCTCTTTAATGTATCGAATATATTGTCACCTACGGTTGCTAGCAACATAACTGCTCCCAGGAGATACAGAAGCTAAAAGAAGTAAAAAATATGAATGTTCTCCAGATGGTGACAATACACCCTAATGGGTGCGGCCCACATAGCCATGTTGCCTGCCCGATTTTTGTCATTTCCCGGTTGTGAGGCTTGAGGTTATAATCGTATTTCTATATCATCTGGCCACCATTACTTTGAATACCACATCGTTAAATCCGTCAGATATCACTAATTGACGTCTGGAAAAATACTCTAGTTATCATGTTAAAGAGAACCTTTTCTCCGCCATCAACTATGGTACGTTTGAAGAAATCAGTGTACGTGATCCTTTGGAAATACTCTATTAAACATTCATCCATACAAGTTGTCCTGGGACCAGACGAACTGAAGGCACTTGCCCACTGCATCCTAGGAACCACCATATGGATCAGTAGCAAGTAGTCCTTGTCATCCGTCGATTTGAACCATGACAGGATCACCATCAAAATATCTTCGGGCGTGACTCCAGAGAATTCGACCAGTAGTCCTTTCGCTGATGAAGATCTACAGTATTCACTGCTCCATCTTCAATCCGTATATTCTACGTTCACGTATTAGTTAGTTCGGAATGGTTTTCGAATAAATTCGATACCGGTCCTTCCGTACTAACCACCGTATAGGTCAGATTTGATAGTCGGTTATTTAACTATAAAATAAAACAACCATTCATCCATAAAAGAAAATTGAATTCACTGTTCTAATAGTCTCCATCACGTTATCCTCTTTTCGATTTACCATTCGTTAATTCAAAACTTCTCCTTTTTTTCCAATAAATGGAATATTCATTTTTAAGATACGGTTTGCAAAATACTTGCTAATATTTATTTATTTCTAAAACTGAAACAAAGTACTTTTATACGATATGTTTCATTTACCAATTCAATTTTATTTGAAACTTCATAAAAATAAAGTCTTGATTTCATAAAACATCTTTATAGATTTACTACACCTTATCCCAAATTTATTCCAATAATTACATTCCATATATAAAATATTTGTATAGCAATGTCATTGTCAATTCCTCACCATTGATATTTATTAAAAATCTTATATTTTTATCATTTGAATTAGTTTAATTCAAATTCAATTAGAGTTTATAACTTCAAAACCCTTCTTATCGAATCAACTTATTTTCTTTAATGCCTCTTTACATCACACATGAATGATGTTTATCAATAGAATCTCATATATGACTTATTTAGTCATCCTTAATTCTTACTTGCAATTCAAGTTTAAATTTTATTTATAACATCTATTGAGTTATTTCATAATATCCCCTTTATATTTTCCTTGTAATTGGAAATTTTTAATTCATGTCAAATGTTAGTTTTCAAACCACATTTCCACTTCCAAATCCACACTCAAATGATTGCTTTCTCAAATACTTCAAAATAATAGTTTTCATTTTTTTATAAATGTCACTTATAAAATCGAGTTCTCATCTTGTTTGTTAAAACAAACATTTACTTTTTAATTCTATTAAATTTGGTTTCTAAATAAACATTTCTATTTGGAAATAAATATTTTCTTTCGAGTTCTTCCTATACTTCGATTCTATTTTGAAATCCATATTTTCCAAATTCTCAAATGGTAATCGTTCATTCCCTTATAAACATTGTTTATAAAATTATCTCATTAACGCATTTGTTTGAAAAAATCTTTACTTTTTAATTATATTAAAATTTGGATTTCAAATGATCTTTTCTATTTAAAAAAATAAATCATTCTTTAAATACTTTTATTTATTTAAATTCTATTTTAAAACCCATATATATATTTTGACACTCAAGAACATCAAAAATCAAGGTTAAATGTTATCACCCACCCACACATATCATACTCTATCACAAGTGATCGATCGGCACATATATATATGGAAACAAACAAATAAACAAATGTTGAGGAATCCTGTTGGATACCTCCAACTTGTTTTTCCTGCATCCACAGATGTTAGTCAACAATAATAATACCCGCCCTGCTTCGAGGCAGGATATCGCGGTATAGAAGGTCATCCACTATATATATTGTTGGGCGCATAGGTAAATCATTTGCTAATGGTACTGCGGGCATCCGCTAATGATACTGCGGGAATATCCAATCACCAATATTATTATTATATATTTTAATTATATAATATTATCACATTATATCAATCATTTATCAACCAACCAAGCAATAAAAAAGAATTTTGAACTATTAAAAACAGTTCAATAATTAACTAAGCGAGTTTATCTCACCTGGATTTCCTTTTGCCGAATATCTAATTAAATCCATGTTGATTCGGCACTGCCTCTACTTGAATCATCATGAATTTATTTATCTAGCACCTACAATTTATTTTAAATTTTACGAGTAACTATTTATTTATTTTTATCGACTAACGATCATTATTTTAAATTAACTTAGCACACAAATAATTTATTCTATAAATATTTAAATTTCAAATTACCTTATAGCTTTGTAATCTCGACTAATTCGTGAAACAAATCACGCTTATCTCCAAAACTGCATTCGGCTCCAATACGGCATTAACTCGAATAGCTTAAGACAACTTATTTCCTACTTTAAACCACTGTTCTTCTAGTACGGCACCCTTCCAAACAATACCGATATTTCTACTATGTCACACTCCATCGACCATTCCAAAAACAAGGACCGAACTCTTGCATTTTTCGTAGTTGTATCCTGATCATCGTTCAATTATAAACATTCAGACTCCACACAAAACAACACTTCTCCAACCCTTGGTCCTCTTCCAGCAACTACCATCAACAAAAAGATTTCGAACTCCCTCATTTCAGACTCCAGATCTACCTCAGTCCGTTTTTTCATCGGTGTTTATTCATTTGTAACCCCTTCCCAGTTCGAACCATTCCATACAACATCACAGACTTGACTTTCCCCATTTCGCACAACAGAACAATTGAATCCACTACCTCCAACATCCTCGTTTTTTAATCCCCCATGTTGACAACAACCCATTCGAACTCCATAGTATCGCACCCTATTCCACAAAACAAACAGCACTTCCTACAATTCACAGATCGAACTTCAACATCATCTCAAAGGTTCAGACTTCTCCAATCAACTCAGATCGAACGCCATCTCAATTTCTCCCAAACCAAAATCGACTTCATCTGAACTCGCGCCACCGTTGCTCCCTTCCTGAAACCAAAACTGCACATCTAGCAAATCAAATTTTGCTACTCCAAAACCCATCGATTTCCCACCCAATAATGCACCCCTTTCTTCACTCGTGAAGGCCTTCTTCATGACTTCGATTTTCAGATTTGTTGTGGATTGTAACGTGATAAATGGAAATAGCCATTTCCTTTTTTGGATCGATATTTGTTGGAAGGGTATTCGCAATTTGCCAAATGAAAGAAAGAATCGGTTGTACTAGAAGAAGAAACGAGAGCATAGGATTAAATATTGGTATTCATTAGCTTGCTTTTGGGGTGAAGTTACGAAGGCGATGGCCTTTATTTATAGAGGCGAATGGGAAGGACAATGATAATGTCTTTCAGTAGAGATAGGCGTAAGCATAGCTTAAGTGTACATCTCTGAAGGCTTCATGGCAAAGGAAAAGTATTGATGAGAAAGTGAAATGAAAGTATAGGAGTTGCTTTACAGAATAGGTCGTCCCCTATAATCCTTATTTTATTATAAGTTTTTTTAATAAATTAATTAATTAATTTAACCAATGCGATTTACTTTAAAATAACACCATGCGATTCTGAACCCTTATATGAACGTAGCGAAAAGCATTACCAGGGTTCTACCACCCATTTGAACACACTGGAACAATCTTCACGGTCGAATTCGACCATATACAGATGATTTAACACTAAATTCGATTAACATATATATATATATTTATACGTTTCAGACCCCGTTTACTTAATATAAAATTCCATCTATATTGATAATTCAATATTTAACAAATTTAAATATTCAAATATTCAAATAAAAGTCGATAAAAATGTGGGACATTACATTCCTTCCCCCTTAATAGAATTTCATCCCCAAAATTACTAAGTAGGAAATGTTGCTATACCTTATTCACTTTTCCCAATCTACTCATGCAACTCAACACTCACTTCAACATCGTTACTATACAACCAACTCAATAGTTCCAATTTCACTGCAAAAATCCTTAACATCGATTAACTTTTTGTTAACAAAAATTTTCAAAATTGTTGAATATTTTTCTAACTCTCTAAATTTTCGAAATTTTTTGCCAGCACCTCCCTTGTACGGGTCAATAGTTCAAACCTCAACTCGCCTCTCTAGCCCTTCTCATTCAAAAAGAAAATAAAAAAGCCAAGTGGCTTGCCGAATCGGCGCATAAAATCTCATATTGAATTAAACATGTACGTTTTTGTCGAGCATCTCATATTTATTCTTCACTTGCTTCTGTCTAATAAGCCTGCTCAATCATATATACATCCATTCCTATTCAACCACAATCAATTCAACTTTTTACTTCTAATTTGCTAATTTATCCATTTATTGGTTTTCTTGCTTCACTTGTGACAATCTAACAAACCAGGTTTGCATATATACCTTTGCCTATAACCAAATCGAGCTTCATTTATAACTTAACGTCCAGGTTAGCTTTCAATTCACAAGTTCTTTTAATTTTTCTCTTGAGTTTCAAGTTTTATTTTTAATTTAAGAGTCCATATAAATTTTGAGTTCAAATTTCAATTTCAATCAAACTTAATTTGATTTATTCTTCTTTTAATTTCTATTCAACTCAAGTTTATACAATCCATGTTTACATTCACTATTCGATATGTACCCACATTTTATTTCAAGATTCAATTTCAAATTCTAACTTAATTGAATAATATTTCAAGTCATATTTAATTTTTACTCGAATTGGATTTATTGCAATTCACTTCTTACTTCGGTCGACACATTCAAATTATATGTGCTGAGCTCTCTTTAGATTATCAACATTCATTTTATTTGTATTTCAACTTGAATTTTCATTCCATACTGATTCAAATCCGTTCTAGTTTAACATAGTTTCAATTTGAATCCAAAACAGTTTAACTTACCTTTCAAACAAGTTTCAATCCATACAATTCATATTGGAATTTGTTTTTCTTAGCTTCCAAATTATTTTCTGTAACGACCCAGAAAATCTGAACCAATTTAAAATTTTTAAATTGGCTAAAATAATGGATTTTAAATATTTAAAATAAATATTTTAAATAGCGGCGATGAAAACTGAGTTTGAATCGACAATTGAAAACGAATATAATTAATTATAATTATAAACAAGGCCTAAAATGGCGTGGAAGTTTCAAAAATTGAATTCAAAATTTGTCGGACTGTACCGGGTGCAAAACAATCCGGATTTTAGTGAAACCAAAAATAATGGAATCTAATTGATAATATCTTTCCAACGAATCTGACCAATCGAAATTTGATAGCGGGAATCAAAAGATATGTCCAGTTGAAAATACTGAATAGTCGCTATGGAATTCAGGCCCTTAAAAATGGACATTTTGCAAATGACCTCGGATTCCGACGAAACCACTTTTGTTGGATCCGCAGGGTCAAGTTATTGCTAGGTTTCAAATTTCATAATTTTTCGAATCAATATGTGAGTGTGGCAAAGGAAAACGCGTTTGACCAGTTTTAGTTGATTTTAATCGACTGGAAATTGGCCATTTTTCAAACGGTCTCAGAATTCGACGAAACTAGTTTTGTTAGGACCGTATCGTCAATACGAAGCTAGAAAATATTTTTTGGGAATTTTTCTAGTTAGTATGTGGCCCCGGTAATTTGAAATGTACGTTTAAAATTCAATACAGTGATTTAAATGAAAATTCAACGGAAACTGATTGTAACAATCAAATCAGCTTGCGATACATATCCCATTGTGTTCGGAATGGGGGTTAAACGCTATGGACGGCAGGCGGTGGGCCTCGTTTAGAGGTCATAGGTAAAAGTCAACTTTTTTTGAAAAATTAAATAATAAAATAATAAAAATAATTTTAATTCCCTCCTATACCTTGCCCCCCCTGTAATTCCTTACCGAAGTCCAAATCAGAAAAAAAAAAAAAGAAAGCAACAACAGCCGCCCGCCTTCACCGTCGACCAGACCTCCACCGCGCCCTCCGATCTTCTCCCCCCTCTTCCTTGCTCTCGCTCCCTCCTCCTCCTTCAATCCGACCCCCCCCCCCCCTCGAAGCCATCGCAACGCGATTCGAGAGCGCCCCCCCCCCCCCCAGTTCGAGATGCTGAAGCCGCCGCCCCCCTGGAAGCCAGCTCCGCCCTGCCGCCGACGCCTTCTTTCTCCCCCCCCCCTTCGCAGATTACGGTGAGTATTTTATTTAATTTTATTTTTATTTTTATTCTGTAAATTCTGATTTTGAGAAAGATTCAATGATGATTTTGATAAGGTTTAAAACTGATTTTTAAAGGATTTTTAAACTGATTTTAAAAAGATTTAAACTTTAAAAGGAAAAGATTTGAACTTTAAAAGGAAAAGATTTAAACTTTCAAAGAAAAAGATTTAAACTTTAAATAGAAAAAGATCACATTTTTTTTAGAATAGAAAAGATCATATTTTTTAAAATAGAAAAGACGGAATTTTTATTAAGTAGAAGAAGTAAGATATGATTTTTATATTTTTAAAGTAATAAAAATATAATTTTTACATCATAGGAATATTAAAAATATAATCTTTATTTTTGAAAAGGCGGAATCTATATTTTTGAAATTCGATTTTTATATATTGAATAACATAGTAAAAATTCGATTTTCACATATGTAGAGAATACGGGCAACGAAGCGACAAAAGGAGAGAAAGGCGAAGATTTCTCAAAGTGAAGTGTCGTGAATTTGGATAGCTATTGGTGAGATTTCTGATTTAAAAATATATATATGTGTGTGAAATGAAAGTGAATTGCTATATACATATATATATATATATATATATATATATATATATATATGCCCCTCGTCCACAAACCATGGACGATATTTATTGGTTGAAATTGTTGTGAAAATTGATTGATAGCGAATGATTGTTTGGGATTGTTTGTGATTGATATTGGTTGATTGTGGTTGAAAAATACCTGTTTGTGATTGAGAAATATTTGGTTGAAACCACATAGGATTAGTTTGTGGAAATGAAATAAATATATACATGCCGCCTGCGTGCGAACTAGATGCGTGATCCCCATTGTCAAAAACCGCGAGGTTTTAAGGTAGAGCGAGGAGCCGTACTAGGGACGATCCCTGTTTTAACTACCCTGCCGTTATGCTGCCGAAATTTTGAATAATATTCGTGTGTTTGAATTATTTTCATATGCTTAAACTATAATTATTCATTGAATAGAAAACATTCATGTGTTGAATTGATATTCATTCGTTGATTAGAAATTCATGTGTTCAATGGTATTCATATTTTGAAATAAATTGTTTGATAATAAAAATCACATTTTTATCTATATATAGAAACTATAGAAAACATTCATGTGTTGAATTGATATTCATTCGTTGATTAGAAATTCATGTGTTGAATGGTAGTCATATTTTGAAATAAATTGTTTGATAATAAAAATCACCTTTTATCGACTATATGAACCGTGTAAAATAATCTCGTTTTAAAAGAAATTGTTTTATGATAAAAATCCCATTTTTATCACCAACATGAACTATATAGAAAAATAGTGTTTTGAAATGAATTGTTCTACAATAAAAATCACATTTTTATTGTATGCATAAATCGTTGAAATGTGAAGTGTTAAAAACAGCCACTTGTTCAAAATAAACATATATGAGATGAAATATTTATTAATTAGCTAATGAAATGATTTGCACCTATTTATGTAACATTAGAATGAATGGTGTTTTTAAACCAAATTGAAATCAAATATGAAGATGAATAGAAAATGATAAATGATAAGAATTGTATATATATGTACATGCATATTCATTGAACAGGTTATAGCAAAGGGGCTAGAGAAGAGGAATAAAATTTTGTGGCCGACAAATAGGTACACATTTACTGCTTTGTTTGGGTGATGATTTTATGAGCCTGTTGGCTAGCCGCTTGGCTTTTTCTTTTTCTTTTTGAGATTAGAAGGACCGGGAAAGCTATTTGCGATTTCCCGATGCTCCCGGTGCAGGGGAGGTTATGGCGAAATTTTCCAAAATTTGAAGGTGTTAGAAAAATATTTGAAGTGAAAACGATATTGAAATCATTGAATGAACTATATTTATATAAATATATAAATATAAATAAAATTAAAACGAAACGAAGCCGTGCAGTTCGTATTTTGAAACCATGATGTCAAACGACTAGTGCGGGAAATCCGACCATTGGATTTTCCCGAAACCTCAACCGTCGGGTTCGCCTTGGAATAATCTTTCCAACGGCACCAACCTTGTAAAAATCCAACGGTTGGATTGTCTGGAATGTTTAATTCAAATCTGAAGAAAAACAGCGCCTGAAGCAATTGTATTTATATATATATAAATATAATTATATATTTAATCGAATAACGACGCTGTAGTTCGTATTTTGAAATCGAAACTTCGAACGATTGTACCGGGAGATCCGACCGTCGGATTTTCCCGAAACTGGAACCGTTGGATTCGTTTTGAAAGGACCTTTCTAATGATGTAAATTTTGCGAAGATCCAACGGTTAGATTTTCAGATATGTGTAAATCAAATCTGAAGAAAAACAGCGCCACGGCCGCTTTATGGCCCGAAGCGTCGTTTTGAATAAATTAGCTATTTCAAAATAAATAAAAATAGCGATAAATCGTTATAAAATATTGAAAACGTTATGGAATGGAAATAAACTGAATTTGCTTGATTTATGTGATATTTGATGGTTGAATGTGTTTGGTGTGAAAATTACATTAAAGAACAAAATTGGTGTTGTCAAATAATTTAACCATTGAAATAAATTGAATTGAAATTCTAAATATACGTGAATTATTTGAGAAGGCCGAGTTAATTCTCATTTCAAATAATTGACCGACGATTGAAAGTCGAAGATAAAGACGATGGTCGAAGACCGGAGATCTTCACCTCGTTTGGATGGTAACCGAGGTCCTAATTGGGAGGCATCTCGAAATATGGATAATGAGTGGTGATCGTCCAGACGTACGTGGTGATCGAAGGGTTTGCGAGGTATTTAGTGCCTCCGGTTTCGTTCAGACCCAGAACGGACTTGTAAATGGACTGCGTGTCTGACATTGGATTTTATTCTGTGTTGATTGATCTCTGTTAAATATACATCTGCTTGGCGGCGGAGAATTTATTCTTTTGCTTAACGCCCTTCTCTGAGACGCACGAGCTCAGAGGTTGTATATCGATGGACATCAGTCGCATGGCATGAATTGCCTATGTGGCATGCTAAGATGTAGTGATCAGGGCTTCTGTTGAAAAGCAAAGTCTTGTGGTGATGATCAAAGCACCGCCTGTGTGGCGTAGCTTTGTGTATAACGTGAATTCGCGAGCCTCACACCAAGGTATGAACCAGAAACGGGAGGAAGGACCTCAGGGAGGGCATGCGTTTCTTTCTAGCTAGGGTGGTGTCAGTGATCTACCAGCCCTGACATTTATATACTTTTCACCTATGTGGTTGTTGCTATTGCGAGGCGCCTCGGTTTGATCGGACGATCCAGGTCCGATGGAGTCATTCGTTGGCTCATTTACGCCCCAAAGGGCGGGGAAACGTATTGTTCAGGCACTATAATCCACATCGGTGGACCGACCCTGTCGCTCCAAGGGGCAGTTGCGGCTGTTCCGGTGGCTCGGGCTAGAGAGTCACGAATTCGGTAAGGACTATCTTTTGCCTTGGTTCATGACGGAAATCCAAATTCCAAATACGTGACGATGCGATTTTGATTGTACACCTATATATGGCGACATAGTGGCATGGGACGCTCATGTCGTCTATGATTGATAGTTATGATTTGAAATTGTTTTCAAAACATATAGACACTAGCAATAATATCAAATGCCTTTGTTTTATTCGTATCAAGCATATTTTGGCCATTATAAGGTAAAACTCTATCCTCCGGTTTGCGTTGCATTGTGTGATGGGAACTGAGTCTTATAATGGCTTCATTTTTATAAAAAGCATAGCGATGTTTAAAAGAAAGATTTGTTTTAAAAGCACTGGCAATCCAATGGAGTAAACCCGTTCCACGAACGTGGCGTGGTCCTGTGATTAGCCAATTATATATGTGTTGAATGGATTTCTCATACCAGTCCCATGACTGACTCGTAGTTTGTTTCACTCTCAAACTCGGGTGCCCCTTTTTCTACACGGGCAGCCTTGTATTCAGGTTTAGCTGGTTCTTTCTGGATAGCTGGAGCTGAAGATGGATTCTATCATTTATTTCTTTTTTTGCTGTTCAGCTCCTATTGTACATATTTTGTTTATTTCCGCTGTAGACATTTATGTATATCTGAACTGTATTTGTACTAAGTAAGATCCTGTATACTGTGTAACTCTGATGATTACTTCTATCCAGTATATTCTATTGTTCATTATCTGGTGTATTTATTTAATTTTGTTCTGATATTATATGTTTCTGTGTTATATTCCAAAGATAACCCTGTTTCCGTCTGAACGGGATTTCGGGTCGTCTCAACGTGGTATCAGAGCTTTGGTTAAGCTTAGTTCTGGAATATAACATTTGAACGAACTCGTCAGAAACAGAACCAGTAGTGTTCTAGGACGGGTAACTCTATACAGATAGGATCAACAATATCCTAGTATGAGTATAGCAGAATCAGAACAACTCGTTAGAGATGGGGTCAGAAGTGCCTCAGAACGAGTCGAGAGTAATATGTTTTTAAATAACGTGTTTGAGATTATATATGTATAGTCTGGTTTTAGAAATATAATTTTTGAATATATAAAAAAAAAATTGAAAAGTTAAAAAGGTTAAAAACAATTGGATTGGTTGTTGTGTTGTGTGATTGTAGATATATCAAACCACTTTCGACTTTATTCCTTTTCGGGGACGAAAAGTTTTAAGTGGGGGAGATTGTAACGACCTAGAAAATTGAACCAATTTAAAATTTTTAAATTGCCTAAAATAATGGATTTTAAATATTTAAAATAAATATTTTAAATAGCGGCGACGAAAACTGAGTTTGAATCGACAATTGAAAACGAATATAGTTAATTATAATTATAAACAAGGCCTAAAATGGCGTGGCAGTTTCAAAAATTGAATTCAAAATTTGTCGGACTGTACCGGGTGCAAAACAATCCGGATTTTAGTGAAACCAAAAATAATGGAATCTAATTGATAATATCTTTCCAACGAATCTGACCAATCGAAATTTAATAGCGGGAATCAAAAGATATGTCCAGTTGAAAATATTGAATAGTCGCTATGGAATTCAGGCCCTTAAAAATGGACATTTTGCAAATGACCTCGGATTCTGATGAAAGCACTTTTGTTGGATCCGCATGGTCAAGTTATTGCTAGGTTTCAAATTTCATAATTTTTCGAATCAATATGTGAGCGTGGCAAAGGAAAACGCGTTTGACCAGTTTAAGTTGATTTTAATCGACTGGAAATTGGCCATTTTTCAAACGGTCTCAGAATTCGACGAAACTAGTTTTGTTAGGACCGTATCGTCAATACGAAGCTAGAAAATATTTTTCGGGAATTTTTCTAGTTAGTATGTGGCCCCGGTAATTTGAAATGTACGTTTAAAATTCAATATAGTGATTTAAATGAAAATTCAACGGAAACTGATTGTAACAATCAAATCAGCTTGCGATACATATCCCATTGTGTTCGGAATGGGGGTTAAACGCTATGGATGGCAGGCGGTGGGCCTCGTTTAGAGGTCATAGGTAAAAGTCAACTTTTTTAAAAAAATTAAATAGTAAAATAATAAAAATAATTTTAATTCCCTCCTATACCTTGCCCCCCCCCCCCTGTAATTCATTACCGAAGTCCAAATCAGAAAAAAAAAACAAGAAGAAGAAGAAAGCAACAGCACCCGCCCGCCTTCACCGTCGACAAGACCTCCACCGCGCCCTCCGATCTTCTCCCCCCTCTTCTGTAACAACCCGGAAAATCTGGGCCAGTTTAAAATTTTTATTTTGGCAATTTTAGCGAATTTTGATATTTAAAATGAATTATTTTAAATAATATCGACGTGAAATTCATTTTGAATATAATTCGAACGTATATATTATATACGTCGTCGTTAGAATATATAATAATTATATATAATTATAAAAGGAATAGAAAATGGCGCGGTAGTTCGAAAATTCGATTTCTAATTTCAAATGAATATACAGAATTCAATATAGGTCAGAATTGAACGAAACAAGAAATATTTGAATCTGTATAACTATATCTTTGTAACGAAGTTAACAAACTGAGATTTTATCTTAGAAATGATAAGATATGTCCAGTTTAAAATTAGAAATAGTCGCTGTGGAATTTATATATATTTTTATATATATATAAGGCCCTTAAAAATAGCAATTTTGCAAACGACCTCGGATTTCGACGAAACCAGTTTTGTTGGGTCCGTGATGTTAAGTTATTGCTAGATTCCAAATTTCATAATTTTTCGAATCAATATGTGAGCGTGGCAAAGGAAAACGCGTTTGACCAGTTTCAGTTGATTTTAATCGACTGGAAATTGGCCATTTTTCTAACGGTCTCAGAATTCGATGAAACTAGTTTCGTTAGGACCGTATCGTCAATACGAAGCTAGAAAATATTTTTCTAGAATTTTTAGAGTTCGTATGTGGCCCCGGTTATTTGAAATGTACGTTTAAAATTCAATATAGTGATTTAAATGTAAATTCAAAGGAAACTGATTGTAACGATCGAATCAGCTGGCGATACATATCCCATTGTGTTAGGAATGGGGGTGAAACGCTATGGACGACAGGCGGTGGGCCTCGTTTTGAGGTCGTATGAAAAAGTCAACTTTAAGTTGAATTAAATAATTAAATAATAATAAAATAAAATAAAATAAACACCCCCCCTTTATCTTCTGGCCCCCCCCGTTCTTCAAACAGTTAAGAAAAAAAAAAAAAAAAAAAAGAAATCGGCTGAAGCCCTCGATGGAGCAGCTCCACCCAATCGCCGGCGCCGTCGAGCCTGCTTCCCCCTCCTCCTCGAATCAAAGTCGCTCCCTCCTCCTCACACCGCCTCTCTCCTCCTTCTACCCTCCGCTGCTTCGATCCCGCACCCCCCTCCTTCAAACGCCACCGAGTTCGACGAGGTTGAAGGCGGAGGTTGGCATTGCTGGCAACTCCAAGGTGGCAGGCTCCGATCAGATCTATAGCGAGGGTGGCAGCGACAAGTCAATGCCCTAGGGAGAGGCGAGCTCAGTTCAGCGTGCTCCAGGGAAAAAAAAGGTATTAACCTTTAACCGTTGAAAAAAAAAAATATGGTAATTATGTATTGTTGAAATATAAAAAGAATCTGGTTTTTAGATAGACAAATTTAAAATAAAATATGGGTTTATTTATATATATTATTTGAAAATAAAATATATACGAAGTTTTTTTAATAAAAATATAAATATACCTTTGTTTTTGAAATATACGAACTAGAACTTGTTTTTGAAAGGTATGAAATAAAAATTCGATTTTTATATATTGAACTTTGAAATAAAAATTCGATTTTTATATATTGAACTTTGAAATAAAAATTCGATTTTTATATATTGAACTTTGAAATAAAAATTCGATTTTTATATATTGAACTTTGAACTAAAAATTCGATTTTTATATATTGAACTTTGAACTAAAAATTCGATTTTTATATATTGAACTTTGAAATAAAAATTCGATTTTTATATATTGAACTTTGAAATAAAAATTCGATTTTTATATATTGAACTTTGAAATAAAAATTCGATTTTTATATATTGAACTTTGAACTAAAAATTCGATTTTTATATATTGAACTTTGAACTAAAAATTTGATTTTTAAATATTGAATAGCGAAGTAAAAATTCGGTTTTTACATATGTAGTGAAAGCGAGCAACGAAGGTGACAAAAAGGCGAAACGACGAAGACTTCTGCAAAAGAAGAGCCGTGGAGCTAGGACAGCTATAAGTGAGAATTTCTCACCTTTCAATTCTTTTTCTAGTTATATATATATATATTAGGATGCAGACGGTGCTTAGGAGCACCCGACACAATCGTCCACAGACCATGGACTTGTTTGTTTGACTGTTTGGTGATTGATTGCGATATTGGTTTGAATGTGGTTTGTGGTGTGAAAAATCGAATCGATAAATTGGTTAGGATTAGACGTGCGCCGTTATAAGGCGAAGGAGTAAGGCTAGGTTAGATCCTTACTTCAAAGTTTGTGGTTTGCATAACGAATTGATTTGATTGATGTGTGAATGGCGTGGGCCTTCACTAGACCGGGGATAAGGCTAGGCCTTGTCCCGTTTCTAGTATCGTGCCGTTATGCCGCCGAAATTTTCTAAAATAAGTTAGAAAAATAAAAATAGCATTTTATTTAACGAATGAACTGAATAGAAATTCATATGTTAAAATAAAATGTGTTATCGTTAAAAATATAATTTTTAACGTGAATGTGAATAAATAAATATTCATTTACAAACCAGACGGTTTGTTTATGTACACCTATTTGAATGACGTTGATTGGGTCGATAAATTTTACACATCGCCTAACTGCACAAATAAAATATGTGTTTGATTGTTTGAAACCCCACACGGGTGTTAGGATGAAATTTGAAGTTCACTCATCCTGATTGATTAAATATGTTGATCGATTGATTGACAAGCTGCTATAAGCGTTAAATGTCTATATTTGATGCTTATACAGTGTAGTGCACTTGGGTTGACGGTTGATTATTTTTCAAGGCTATTATACATGTGTTGTATGAAAATCCATATAATTAACTTTATATGGTAATTGATTGGGCCTCATTCCAGTTTTAAAATAGAAATATTTGAAAAAGAAATATTTGAAATAGAATATTTGAAAATAGAACTTTATGAAGCCGTGTTGATTAGATTGACGCCATTTTGACGTGAACGATATTTATATCGATTTTATCGATTTCGAATTGAATTGAAAACGAATTCGAAATGAATTGAATTGAAAACGATTTCGAAATGAATTGAATTGAATATGAATTCAAATTGAATTGAAATTTGAATTGAACAGAAATGAATTTTGAAACGAATTTATAAAGAAAAATTCAATTTTGCTTTGAATTGAAATGGAAGTTGAAATAGATTTTGAAATGAATTTAAAACTGTTTATATAATTCGTTTTTAAATAGAAATCGACGAAATATATTATATATATATTATATATAATATAATGGCCTGAATAGAACGCGCCGCGCCGCGGCAGTTCGCGAATTTCGACCATTTATTTCAAACGGACATTACGGGAGATCCGACCGTCGGATTCTCCTAAAACCGGAACCGTTGGGTTCGTATCGAAAAGCGTTTTCTAACGAAGATTAGAAATTTGAAATCTAACGGTTGGATTTGGAATTATGTCCAAATCAAATTCGAAAAAGGGCGCTGTAAGTGCAGTTCGATGGCCATTGATGGAAATCGACTGTACGGGCCTTGATAAAATTATTAAAAATAGTAATAATTTGTGTAAAATCATAAGAAATGATTTGTGAAGAATTGGGATGAAAAACTCCATATTTGAAAAGATAAAAATGGATTTTTATCGAAATGAACTAGTTTTGAACTAGAATTATAATTCTATTTATTTTTAAATAAATAAATTGAATTCGAAAAGGGTTTTAAAAGTAACCAAAATTCCAATGATTGCATTGGAGTGGATTTGAATCGAAATTGTCTTCGGAATGTTTCGATGTTGGGATTCGTGATTATACAGGTGTTGTTATGGAAATTTGAAAGATATATATGTATATCGTTATTTCCAATACGACATTTGTTAGTCGTAGAATTCGATATTGAATATAAGCCGATATATTTTCTATTCAGAGCCTTGTATTGAATATCGAATGTGATTTGGGTTTGTCGTGAATGGTGTCTTCACTAACACTGTTCTTGAACCCAGTTGAGAAAAGATTAAATCTTTTTATTTAGATTTAATGAAGTGTACCAATTAAATGATATTTAATTGGAATTGAATTGATATTGATTTTTGGGTTTATCGTGAACAGTGTTTTAAATAACACTTGTTCTTTAACCCGATAATTAATGAATGCGATTTGGGTTTGTCGTGAATGGTGTCTTCACTAACACTGTTCTTGAACCCAGTTGAGAAAAGATTAAATCTTTTTATTTAGATTTAATGAAGTGTACCAATTAAATGATATTTAATTGGAATTGAATTGATATTGATTTTTGGGTTTATCGTGAACAGTGTTTTAAATAACACTTGTTCTTTAACCCGATAATTAATGGGATGTGACTTTGGGTTTATCGCGAACCGTGTTTTAAATGACACTGATTCTTTAACCCAGTCACAGATTAAAACTAAGTGGAGTTTTAATGAATCTTTAATTAGATTGAAAAGATCGAGAATGGAGCATCACCAGTTTTGCTCCAGGCGATAGTTAAATCTTTAATTAGATTTGAATGTGAAATTTAGAAACTAACTGGCGGTTAGCCAAGCAGAATGGTTTTCTGGATATTGATCTGATGTTGGTTTCGGCCTTCGGGATTAATATTTGGGGAATTATTCTCTTGATTAATTTACGATTAGTGACTAATGAATTGGAATGAGGCGTATGTTGTGTTTGTGTAACACTTATTTAAAATATACGCGAGTTATTCGGAAAGACCGGGTTCATCCCATTCTGAGTAACTGATACGACGATAAGTCGAAGATGAAGACGATGGTCGAAGACCGGAGGTCTTCACGTCGTTTGGGTAATTACTGATGATCTTGATTGGGCTGTACACCCAAGAAGATGGAAACAGTTGGTGATCGTCCAGACGAACTTGGAGATCGATGGATATGCGGGGTACTAGGTGCCTCCGGTTTCGTTCAGACCCAGAACGGACTTGTAAATGGACTGTGTGTCTGACATCGGATTTCATTCTGTGTGACTGATATCGGTTGCATAGGATGGTTTGCCTGTGTGGCATGCTAAGATGCAAATGATCAAGGCTTCTGTTGAAAAGCAAAGTCTTGTGGTGATGATCAAAGCACGGCCTTTGTGGCGTAGCTTTGTGTAACGTTTACCTCGCGTGTTTCACACCAGGTATGAACCAAAAACGGGAGACGGACCTCAGGGAGGGCCTACGTTTCCTCCTAGCTAGAAGTGGCGTCAGTGGTTTTACACGCCCTGACGAGTTTGACTTATGTGGTTGTTGCTGTTGCGAGGCGCCTCGGATTGATCGGTCGTTCTCGAACCGATGGAGTCATTTAGTTGGCTCGCTTACGCCCCAAAGGGCGGCGAAACGTAGTGCTCAGGTATAATAATCCACATCGGTGGACCGGCCCTGTCGCTCCAAGGCTTGCCTGCGCGCTTGCCTGAGACTCGGGCTAGGCAGTCTCGAATCGGTTGAGGACTATCTTTTGCCTCGGTTCATAGACGGAAATCCAATTCCCAAATACGTGACTTTGCGGTTTTATTTGTAAACCTATATATGGCGACATGATATATGGTACCCATGCCGCCTATGATTGATACTTATGATTTGAAGTTGTTTTATGCACTATGCACTTATTATAGTATCAAATGATTTGTTTTTAAACGTATCAAGCATTATTTGGCTGTTATAAGGGAAAACCCTATCCCCCGGCTTGCGTTGCATTGTGTGATAGGACCTGGGTCTTATAACAGCTTCATCTTTCTTTATTTAGCATTGCGCTGTTTGTTTTATGCACTGGTATTCTTGGGAGGAAACCCGTTCCGTGTTATACGGCGTGGTCCCTTGATTTACCTAACTTTGAAAATAAAGATTAATAACTGTTTTAGTTCTCACACCAGTCCCATGACTGACCTGGAGTTTATTGTTTTAACCTAAACTCTGGGTGCCCTTATTTTGACACGGGCAGCTAGTAGTTTTGGTTTTGCAGATTTATATTCACAGGATCCTGGTTTACAGCTGGAACGATATCCGGAAAGCTTTGTATCCGTATATCTCTTCTAGTTGTGTATTGTATTATTTTCCGCTGCTATGTATTTAAATGTAATTTAAATCTCTGATATTTCTGTGTAATATTCATTTATACTCTGTATATTCTTGTAATCTGATGCATTGTTGTTATATATAGTGAAATGTTCTTCTGTATGCGTTCTGTTGTGGTTTGTTCTCGAACTATCCGACGCTTTCCTTTACGGGGAAGTTGCGGGTCTTTACAGTTGGTATCAGAGCTTTGGTTTACAAAGCTAGAGAACAAGACACATTAGAACCGTACGAAAGAATTCATCAGATATTGGATTAGTAATATCCAATTAGAATGACTCGTTAGAGATAGGATCAGTAGTATCCTAGAACGAGTGTGAAGAGTATATTTTTCAAATGAAATCAAATTTTGTTTTGAAAATTTAAATCCATTATTCGTAGTTGATTGTCTATTTATATTGATGTGGACAATCCAGTATATATAGATTTTGCGTATACGTCTGATCCGCGTGTATTTGAAATTTTAATATATTGGATAGATATAGAATCACACTCTAGTCGCCCGAAGATGATATTGATGATAGCGATCGCATCATCAACATTTATGTTCGAGTTTCGAAGGTGTGATTTCTATATATTTCCATTAGGCTGGTGTGAGAACCAAAACTTATATATAGTTAGAACCTATTGTTGTGAATTGGCATCAAAAACAAGATTTTCAGTATATGTATCAAAATTATGAATTTGATAATCTAATTCACTAATTGATTGATGTTTGTGTTGTTTGTTTAATTGTTTGATAATTTTTAGCCATTTAGCCTAATTAAATCAAATATTGAACTGTATTGAAGATTGGTCGCATTTGCTTGCATATACATATATATATTGAACAGGTCATACCAAGGAGGCTAGAGCCAGAGAATAAAATTTGTTTGCCCGACAAATAGGTACATGTTTACTACATAATTTCCTGTTTTGTTTGGGTGATGATGATTTTGTGAGCCTATTGGCTAGCCGCTTGGCTTTTTCTTTTTCTTTTTGAGATCTGAAGGACCGGGGAAGCTATTTGAAATTCCCCGATGCTCCCATTGCAGGGGAGGTTATGGCGAAATTTTTCGAAAATTTAGGGTGTTAGCCAAATTTTTGAAATTTTAGAAATTCTCAGAAACTAAAGAGTTGGAGAATGGAAGCCAGATCGAGCGTAGAGCGGAATAATCAAACCACTTTCGACTTTGTTCCTTTTCGGGGACGAAAAGTTTTAAGTGGGGGAGATTGTAACAACCCGGAAAATCTGGGCCAGTTTAAAATTTTTATTTTGGCAATTTTAGCGAATTTTGATATTTAAAATGAATTATTTTAAATAATATCGACGTGAAATTCATTTTGAATATAATTCGAACGTATATATTATATACGTCGTCGTTAGAATATATAATAATTATATATAATTATAAAAGGAATAGAAAATGGCGCGGTAGTTCGAAAATTCGATTTCTAATTTCAAATGAATATACAGAATTCAATATAGGTCAGAATTGAACGAAACAAGAAATATTTGAATCTGTATAACTATATCTTTGTAACGAAGTTAACAAACTGAGATTTTATCTTAGAAATGATAAGATATGTCCAGTTTAAAATTAGAAATAGTCGCTGTGGAATTTATATATATTTTTATATATATATAAGGCCCTTAAAAATAGCAATTTTGCAAACGACCTCGGATTTCGACGAAACCAGTTTTGTTGGGTCCGTGATGTTAAGTTATTGCTAGATTCCAAATTTCATAATTTTTCGAATCAATATGTGAGCGTGGCAAAGGAAAACGCGTTTGACCAGTTTCAGTTGATTTTAATCGACTGGAAATTGGCCATTTTTCTAACGGTCTCAGAATTCGATGAAACTAGTTTCGTTAGGACCGTATCGTCAATACGAAGCTAGAAAATATTTTTCTAGAATTTTTAGAGTTCGTATGTGGCCCCGGTTATTTGAAATGTACGTTTAAAATTCAATATAGTGATTTAAATGTAAATTCAAAGGAAACTGATTGTAACGATCGAATCAGCTGGCGATACATATCCCATTGTGTTAGGAATGGGGGTGAAACGCTATGGACGACAGGCGGTGGGCCTCGTTTTGAGGTCGTATGAAAAAGTCAACTTTAAGTTGAATTAAATAATTAAATAATAATAAAATAAAATAAAATAAACACCCCCCCTTTATCTTCTGGCCCCCCCCGTTCTTCAAACAGTTAAGAAAAAAAAAAAAAAAAAAAAGAAATCGGCTGAAGCCCTCGATGGAGCAGCTCCACCCAATCGCCGGCGCCGTCGAGCCTGCTTCCCCCTCCTCCTCGAATCAAAGTCGCTCCCTCCTCCTCACACCGCCTCTCTCCTCCTTCTACCCTCCGCTGCTTCGATCCCGCACCCCCCTCCTTCAAACGCCACCGAGTTCGACGAGGTTGAAGGCGGAGGTTGGCATTGCTGGCAACTCCAAGGTGGCAGGCTCCGATCAGATCTATAGCGAGGGTGGCAGCGACAAGTCAATGCCCTAGGGAGAGGCGAGCTCGGTTCAGCGTGCTCCAGGGAAAAAAAAGGTATTAACCTTTAACCGTTGAAAAAAAAAAATATGGTAATTATGTATTGTTGAAATATAAAAAGAATCTGGTTTTTAGATAGACAAATTTAAAATAAAATATGGGTTTATTTATATATATTATTTGAAAATAAAATATATACGAAGTTGTTTTAATAAAAATATAAATATACCTTTGTTTTTGAAATATACGAACTAGAACTTGTTTTTGAAAGGTATGAAATAAAAATTCGATTTTTATATATTGAACTTTGAAATAAAAATTCGATTTTTATATATTGAACTTTGAAATAAAAATTCGATTTTTATATATTGAACTTTGAAATAAAAATTCGATTTTTATATATTGAACTTTGAACTAAAAATTCGATTTTTATATATTGAACTTTGAACTAAAAATTCGATTTTTATATATTGAACTTTGAAATAAAAATTCGATTTTTATATATTGAACTTTGAAATAAAAATTCGATTTTTATATATTGAACTTTGAAATAAAAATTCGATTTTTATATATTGAACTTTGAACTAAAAATTCGATTTTTATATATTGAACTTTGAACTAAAAATTTGATTTTTAAATATTGAATAGCGAAGTAAAAATTCGGTTTTTACATATGTAGTGAAAGCGAGCAACGAAGGTGACAAAAAGGCGAAACGACGAAGACTTCTGCAAAAGAAGAGCCGTGGAGCTAGGACAGCTATAAGTGAGAATTTCTCACCTTTCAATTCTTTTTCTAGTTATATATATATATATTAGGATGCAGACGGTGCTTAGGAGCACCCGACACAATCGTCCACAGACCATGGACTTGTTTGTTTGACTGTTTGGTGATTGATTGCGATATTGGTTTGAATGTGGTTTGTGGTGTGAAAAATCGAATCGATAAATTGGTTAGGATTAGACGTGCGCCGTTATAAGGCGAAGGAGTAAGGCTAGGTTAGATCCTTACTTCAAAGTTTGTGGTTTGCATAACGAATTGATTTGATTGATGTGTGAATGGCGTGGGCCTTCACTAGACCGGGGATAAGGCTAGGCCTTGTCCCGTTTCTAGTATCGTGCCGTTATGCCGCCGAAATTTTCTAAAATAAGTTAGAAAAATAAAAATAGCATTTTATTTAACGAATGAACTGAATAGAAATTCATATGTTAAAATAAAATGTGTTATCGTTAAAAATATAATTTTTAACGTGAATGTGAATAAATAAATATTCATTTACAAACCAGACGGTTTGTTTATGTACACCTATTTGAATGACGTTGATTGGGTCGATAAATTTTACACATCGCCTAACTGCACAAATAAAATATGTGTTTGATTGTTTGAAACCCCACACGGGTGTTAGGATGAAATTTGAAGTTCACTCATCCTGATTGATTAAATATGTTGATCGATTGATTGACAAGCTGCTATAAGCGTTAAATGTCTATATTTGATGCTTATACAGTGTAGTGCACTTGGGTTGACGGTTGATTATTTTTCAAGGCTATTATACATGTGTTGTATGAAAATCCATATAATTAACTTTATATGGTAATTGATTGGGCCTCATTCCAGTTTTAAAATAGAAATATTTGAAAAAGAAATATTTGAAATAGAATATTTGAAAATAGAACTTTATGAAGCCGTGTTGATTAGATTGACGCCATTTTGACGTGAACGATATTTATATCGATTTTATCGATTTCGAATTGAATTGAAAACGAATTCGAAATGAATTGAATTGAAAACGATTTCGAAATGAATTGAATTGAATATGAATTCAAATTGAATTGAAATTTGAATTGAACAGAAATGAATTTTGAAACGAATTTATAAAGAAAAATTCAATTTTGCTTTGAATTGAAATGGAAGTTGAAATAGATTTTGAAATGAATTTAAAACTGTTTATATAATTCGTTTTTAAATAGAAATCGACGAAATATATTATATATATATTATATATAATATAATGGCCTGAATAGAACGCGCCGCGCCGCGGCAGTTCGCGAATTTCGACCATTTATTTCAAACGGACATTACGGGAGATCCGACCGTCGGATTCTCCTAAAACCGGAACCGTTTGGTTCGTATCGAAAAGCGTTTTCTAACGAAGATTAGAAATTTGAAATCTAACGGTTGGATTTGGAATTATGTCCAAATCAAATTCGAAAAAGGGCGCTGTAAGTGCAGTTCGATGGCCATTGATGGAAATCGACTGTACGGGCCTTGATAAAATTATTAAAAATAGTAATAATTTGTGTAAAATCATAAGAAATGATTTGTGAAGAATTGGGATGAAAAACTCCATATTTGAAAAGATAAAAATGGATTTTTATCGAAATGAACTAGTTTTGAACTAGAATTATAATTCTATTTATTTTTAAATAAATAAATTGAATTCGAAAAGGGTTTTAAAAGTAACCAAAATTCCAATGATTGCATTGGAGTGGATTTGAATCGAAATTGTCTTCGGAATGTTTCGATGTTGGGATTCGTGATTATACAGGTGTTGTTATGGAAATTTGAAAGATATATATGTATATCGTTATTTCCAATACGACATTTGTTAGTCGTAGAATTCGATATTGAATATAAGCCGATATATTTTCTATTCAGAGCCTTGTATTGAATATCGAATGTGATTTGGGTTTGTCGTGAATGGTGTCTTCACTAACACTGTTCTTGAACCCAGTTGAGAAAAGATTAAATCTTTTTATTTAGATTTAATGAAGTGTACCAATTAAATGATATTTAATTGGAATTGAATTGATATTGATTTTTGGGTTTATCGTGAACAGTGTTTTAAATAACACTTGTTCTTTAACCCGATAATTAATGAATGCGATTTGGGTTTGTCGTGAATGGTGTCTTCACTAACACTGTTCTTGAACCCAGTTGAGAAAAGATTAAATCTTTTTATTTAGATTTAATGAAGTGTACCAATTAAATGATATTTAATTGGAATTGAATTGATATTGATTTTTGGGTTTATCGTGAACAGTGTTTTAAATAACACTTGTTCTTTAACCCGATAATTAATGGGATGTGACTTTGGGTTTATCGCGAACCGTGTTTTAAATGACACTGATTCTTTAACCCAGTCACAGATTAAAACTAAGTGGAGTTTTAATGAATCTTTAATTAGATTGAAAAGATCGAGAATGGAGCATCACCAGTTTTGCTCCAGGCGATAGTTAAATCTTTAATTAGATTTGAATGTGAAATTTAGAAACTAACTGGCGGTTAGCCAAGCAGAATGGTTTTCTGGATATTGATCTGATGTTGGTTTCGGCCTTCGGGATTAATATTTGGGGAATTATTCTCTTGATTAATTTACGATTAGTGACTAATGAATTGGAATGAGGCGTATGTTGTGTTTGTGTAACACTTATTTAAAATATACGCGAGTTATTCGGAAAGACCGGGTTCATCCCATTCTGAGTAACTGATACGACGATAAGTCGAAGATGAAGACGATGGTCGAAGACCGGAGGTCTTCACGTCGTTTGGGTAATTACTGATGATCTTGATTGGGCTGTACACCCAAGAAGATGGAAACAGTTGGTGATCGTCCAGACGAACTTGGAGATCGATGGATATGCGGGGTACTAGGTGCCTCCGGTTTCGTTCAGACCCAGAACGGACTTGTAAATGGACTGTGTGTCTGACATCGGATTTCATTCTGTGTGACTGATATCGGTTGCATAGGATGGTTTGCCTGTGTGGCATGCTAAGATGCAAATGATCAAGGCTTCTGTTGAAAAGCAAAGTCTTGTGGTGATGATCAAAGCACGGCCTTTGTGGCGTAGCTTTGTGTAACGTTTACCTCGCGTGTTTCACACCAGGTATGAACCAAAAACGGGAGACGGACCTCAGGGAGGGCCTACGTTTCCTCCTAGCTAGAAGTGGCGTCAGTGGTTTTACACGCCCTGACGAGTTTGACTTATGTGGTTGTTGCTGTTGCGAGGCGCCTCGGATTGATCGGTCGTTCTCGAACCGATGGAGTCATTTAGTTGGCTCGCTTACGCCCCAAAGGGCGGCGAAACGTAGTGCTCAGGTATAATAATCCACATCGGTGGACCGGCCCTGTCGCTCCAAGGCTTGCCTGCGCGCTTGCCTGAGACTCGGGCTAGGCAGTCTCGAATCGGTTGAGGACTATCTTTTGCCTCGGTTCATAGACGGAAATCCAATTCCCAAATACGTGACTTTGCGGTTTTATTTGTAAACCTATATATGGCGACATGATATATGGTACCCATGCCGCCTATGATTGATACTTATGATTTGAAGTTGTTTTATGCACTATGCACTTATTATAGTATCAAATGATTTGTTTTTAAACGTATCAAGCATTATTTGGCTGTTATAAGGGAAAACCCTATCCCCCGGCTTGCGTTGCATTGTGTGATAGGACCTGGGTCTTATAACAGCTTCATCTTTCTTTATTTAGCATTGCGCTGTTTGTTTTATGCACTGGTATTCTTGGGAGGAAACCCGTTCCGTGTTATACGGCGTGGTCCCTTGATTTACCTAACTTTGAAAATAAAGATTAATAACTGTTTTAGTTCTCACACCAGTCCCATGACTGACCTGGAGTTTATTGTTTTAACCTAAACTCTGGGTGCCCTTATTTTGACACGGGCAGCTAGTAGTTTTGGTTTTGCAGATTTATATTCACAGGATCCTGGTTTACAGCTGGAACGATATCCGGAAAGCTTTGTATCCGTATATCTCTTCTAGTTGTGTATTGTATTATTTTCCGCTGCTATGTATTTAAATGTAATTTAAATCTCTGATATTTCTGTGTAATATTCATTTATACTCTGTATATTCTTGTAATCTGATGCATTGTTGTTATATATAGTGAAATGTTCTTCTGTATGCGTTCTGTTGTGGTTTGTTCTCGAACTATCCGACGCTTTCCTTTACGGGGAAGTTGCGGGTCTTTACAGTTGGTATCAGAGCTTTGGTTTACAAAGCTAGAGAACAAGACACATTAGAACCGTACGAAAGAATTCATCAGATATTGGATTAGTAATATCCAATTAGAATGACTCGTTAGAGATAGGATCAGTAGTATCCTAGAACGAGTGTGAAGAGTATATTTTTCAAATGAAATCAAATTTTGTTTTGAAAATTTAAATCCATTATTCGTAGTTGATTGTCTATTTATATTGATGTGGACAATCCAGTATATATAGATTTTGCGTATACGTCTGATCCGCGTGTATTTGAAATTTTAATATATTGGATAGATATAGAATCACACTCTAGTCGCCCGAAGATGATATTGATGATAGCGATCGCATCATCAACATTTATGTTCGAGTTTCGAAGGTGTGATTTCTATATATTTCCATTAGGCTGGTGTGAGAACCAAAACTTATATATAGTTAGAACCTATTGTTGTGAATTGGCATCAAAAACAAGATTTTCAGTATATGTATCAAAATTATGAATTTGATAATCTAATTCACTAATTGATTGATGTTTGTGTTGTTTGTTTAATTGTTTGATAATTTTTAGCCATTTAGCCTAATTAAATCAAATATTGAACTGTATTGAAGATTGGTCGCATTTGCTTGCATATACATATATATATTGAACAGGTCATACCAAGGAGGCTAGAGCCAGAGAATAAAATTTGTTTGCCCGACAAATAGGTACATGTTTACTACATAATTTCCTGTTTTGTTTGGGTGATGATGATTTTGTGAGCCTATTGGCTAGCCGCTTGGCTTTTTCTTTTTCTTTTTGAGATCTGAAGGACCGGGGAAGCTATTTGAAATTCCCCGATGCTCCCATTGCAGGGGAGGTTATGGCGAAATTTTTCGAAAATTTAGGGTGTTAGCCAAATTTTTGAAATTTTAGAAATTCTCAGAAACTAAAGAGTTGGAGAATGGAAGCCAGATCGAGCGTAGAGCGGAATAATCAAACCACTTTCGACTTTGTTCCTTTTCGGGGACGAAAAGTTTTAAGTGGGGGAGATTGTAACAACCCGGAAAATCTGGGCCAGTTTAAAATTTTTATTTTGGCAATTTTAGCGAATTTTGATATTTAAAATGAATTATTTTAAATAATATCGACGTGAAATTCATTTTGAATATAATTCGAACGTATATATTATATACGTCGTCGTTAGAATATATAATAATTATATATAATTATAAAAGGAATAGAAAATGGCGCGGTAGTTCGAAAATTCGATTTCTAATTTCAAATGAATATACAGAATTCAATATAGGTCAGAATTGAACGAAACAAGAAATATTTGAATCTGTATAACTATATCTTTGTAACGAAGTTAACAAACTGAGATTTTATCTTAGAAATGATAAGATATGTCCAGTTTAAAATTAGAAATAGTCGCTGTGGAATTTATATATATTTTTATATATATATAAGGCCCTTAAAAATAGCAATTTTGCAAACGACCTCGGATTTCGACGAAACCAGTTTTGTTGGGTCCGTGATGTTAAGTTATTGCTAGATTCCAAATTTCATAATTTTTCGAATCAATATGTGAGCGTGGCAAAGGAAAACGCGTTTGACCAGTTTCAGTTGATTTTAATCGACTGGAAATTGGCCATTTTTCTAACGGTCTCAGAATTCGATGAAACTAGTTTCGTTAGGACCGTATCGTCAATACGAAGCTAGAAAATATTTTTCTAGAATTTTTAGAGTTCGTATGTGGCCCCGGTTATTTGAAATGTACGTTTAAAATTCAATATAGTGATTTAAATGTAAATTCAAAGGAAACTGATTGTAACGATCGAATCAGCTGGCGATACATATCCCATTGTGTTCGGAATGGGGGTGAAACGCTATGGACGACAGGCGGTGGGCCTCGTTTTGAGGTCGTATGAAAAAGTCAACTTTAAGTTGAATTAAATAATTAAATAATAATAAAATAAAATAAAATAAACACCCCCCCTTTATCTTCTGGCCCCCCCCCCCCCGTTCTTCAAACAGTTAAGAAAAAAAAAAAAAAAAAAAAGAAATCGGCTGAAGCCCTCGATGGAGCAGCTCCACCCAATCGCCGGCGCCGTCGAGCCTGCTTCCCCCTCCTCCTCGAATCAAAGTCGCTCCCTCCTCCTCACACCGCCTCTCTCCTCCTTCTACCCTCCGCTGCTTCGATCCCGCACCCCCCTCCTTCAAACGCCACCGAGTTCGACGAGGTTGAAGGCGGAGGTTGGCATTGCTGGCAACTCCAAGGTGGCAGGCTCCGATCAGATCTATAGCGAGGGTGGCAGCGACAAGTCAATGCCCTAGGGAGAGGCGAGCTCGGTTCAGCGTGCTCCAGGGAAAAAAAAGGTATTAACCTTTAACCGTTGAAAAAAAAAATATGGTAATTATGTATTGTTGAAATATAAAAAGAATCTGGTTTTTAGATAGACAAATTTAAAATAAAATATGGGTTTATTTATATATATTATTTGAAAATAAAATATATACGAAGTTGTTTTAATAAAAATATAAATATACCTTTGTTTTTGAAATATACGAACTAGAACTTGTTTTTGAAAGGTATGAAATAAAAATTCGATTTTTATATATTGAACTTTGAAATAAAAATTCGATTTTTATATATTGAACTTTGAAATAAAAATTCGATTTTTATATATTGAACTTTGAAATAAAAATTCGATTTTTATATATTGAACTTTGAACTAAAAATTCGATTTTTATATATTGAACTTTGAACTAAAAATTCGATTTTTATATATTGAACTTTGAAATAAAAATTCGATTTTTATATATTGAACTTTGAAATAAAAATTCGATTTTTATATATTGAACTTTGAAATAAAAATTCGATTTTTATATATTGAACTTTGAACTAAAAATTCGATTTTTATATATTGAACTTTGAACTAAAAATTTGATTTTTAAATATTGAATAGCGAAGTAAAAATTCGGTTTTTACATATGTAGTGAAAGCGAGCAACGAAGGTGACAAAAAGGCGAAACGACGAAGACTTCTGCAAAAGAAGAGCCGTGGAGCTAGGACAGCTATAAGTGAGAATTTCTCACCTTTCAATTCTTTTTCTAGTTATATATATATACTAGGATGCAGACGGTGCTTAGGAGCACCCGACACAATCGTCCACAGACCATGGACTTGTTTGTTTGACTGTTTGGTGATTGATTGCGATATTGGTTTGAATGTGGTTTGTGGTGTGAAAAATCGAATCGATAAATTGGTTAGGATTAGACGTGCGCCGTTATAAGGCGAAGGAGTAAGGCTAGGTTAGATCCTTACTTCAAAGTTTGTGGTTTGCATAACGAATTGATTTGATTGATGTGTGAATGGCGTGGGCCTTCACTAGACTGGGGATAAGGCTAGGCCTTGTCCCGTTTCTAGTATCGTGCCGTTATGCCGCCGAAATTTTCTAAAATAAGTTAGAAAAATAAAAATAGCATTTTATTTAACGAATGAACTGAATAGAAATTCATATGTTAAAATAAAATGTGTTATCGTTAAAAATATAATTTTTAACGTGAATGTGAATAAATAAATATTCATTTACAAACCAGACGGTTTGTTTATGTACACCTATTTGAATGACGTTGATTGGGTCGATAAATTTTACACATCGCCTAACTGCACAAATAAAATATGTGTTTGATTGTTTGAAACCCCACACGGGTGTTAGGATGAAATTTGAAGTTCACTCATCCTGATTGATTAAATATGTTGATCGATTGATTGACAAGCTGCTATAAGCGTTAAATGTCTATATTTGATGCTTATACAGTGTAGTGCACTTGGGTTGATGGTTGATTATTTTTCAAGGCTATTATACATGTGTTGTATGAAAATCCATATAATTAACTTTATATGGTAATTGATTGGGCCTCATTCCAGTTTTAAAATAGAAATATTTGAAAAAGAAATATTTGAAATAGAATATTTGAAAATAGAACTTTATGAAGCCGTGTTGATTAGATTGACGCCATTTTGACGTGAACGATATTTATATCGATTTTATCGATTTCGAATTGAATTGAAAACGAATTCGAAATGAATTGAATTGAAAACGATTTCGAAATGAATTGAATATGAATTCAAATTGAATTGAAATTTGAATTGAACAGAAATGAATTTTGAAACGAATTTATAAAGAAAAATTCAATTTTGCTTTGAATTGAAATGGAAGTTGAAATAGATTTTGAAATGAATTTAAAACTGTTTATATAATTCGTTTTTAAATAGAAATCGACGAAATATATTATATATATATTATATATAATATAATGGCCTGAATAGAACGCGCCGCGCCGCGGCAGTTCGCGAATTTCGACCATTTATTTCAAACGGACATTACGGGAGATCCGACCGTCGGATTCTCCTAAAACCGGAACCGTTGGGTTCGTATCGAAAAGAGTTTTCTAACGAAGATTAGAAATTTGAAATCTAACGGTTGGATTTGGAATTATGTCCAAATCAAATTCGAAAAAGGGCGCTGTAAGTGCAGTTCGATGGCCATTGATGGAAATCGACTGTACGGGCCTTGATAAAATTATTAAAAATAGTAATAATTTGTGTAAAATCATAAGAAATGATTTGTGAAGAATTGGGATGAAAAACTCCATATTTGAAAAGATAAAAATGGATTTTTATCGAAATGAACTAGTTTTGAACTAGAATTATAATTCTATTTATTTTTAAATAAATAAATTGAATTCGAAAAGGGTTTTAAAAGTAACCAAAATTCCAATGATTGCATTGGAGTGGATTTGAATCGAAATTGTCTTCGGAATGTTTCGATGTTGGGATTCGTGATTATACAGGTGTTGTTATGGAAATTTGAAAGATATATATGTATATCGTTATTTCCAATACGACATTTGTTAGTCGTAGAATTCGATATTGAATATAAGCCGATATATTTTCTATTCAGAGCCTTGTATTGAATATCGAATGTGATTTGGGTTTGTCGTGAATGGTGTCTTCACTAACACTGTTCTTGAACCCAGTTGAGAAAAGATTAAATCTTTTTATTTAGATTTAATGAAGTGTACCAATTAAATGATATTTAATTGGAATTGAATTGATATTGATTTTTGGGTTTATCGTGAACAGTGTTTTAAATAACACTTGTTCTTTAACCCGATAATTAATGAATGCGATTTGGGTTTGTCGTGAATGGTGTCTTCACTAACACTGTTCTTGAACCCAGTTGAGAAAAGATTAAATCTTTTTATTTAGATTTAATGAAGTGTACCAATTAAATGATATTTAATTGGAATTGAATTGATATTGATTTTTGGGTTTATCGTGAACAGTGTTTTAAATAACACTTGTTCTTTAACCCGATAATTAATGGGATGTGACTTTGGGTTTATCGCGAACCGTGTTTTAAATGACACTGATTCTTTAACCCAGTCACAGATTAAAACTAAGTGGAGTTTTAATGAATCTTTAATTAGATTGAAAAGATCGAGAATGGAGCATCACCAGTTTTGCTCCAGGCGATAGTTAAATCTTTAATTAGATTTGAATGTGAAATTTAGAAACTAACTGGCGGTTAGCCAAGCAGAATGGTTTTCTGGATATTGATCTGATGTTGGTTTCGGCCTTCGGGATTAATATTTGGGGAATTATTCTCTTGATTAATTTACGATTAGTGACTAATGAATTGGAATGAGGCGTATGTTGTGTTTGTGTAACACTTATTTAAAATATACGCGAGTTATTCGGAAAGACCGGGTTCATCCCATTCTGAGTAACTGATACGACGATAAGTCGAAGATGAAGACGATGGTCGAAGACCGGAGGTCTTCACGTCGTTTGGGTAATTACTGATGATCTTGATTGGGCTGTACACCCAAGAAGATGGAAACAGTTGGTGATCGTCCAGACGAACTTGGAGATCGATGGATATGCGGGGTACTAGGTGCCTCCGGTTTCGTTCAGACCCAGAACGGACTTGTAAATGGACTGTGTGTCTGACATCGGATTTCATTCTGTGTGACTGATATCGGTTGCATAGGATGGTTTGCCTGTGTGGCATGCTAAGATGCAAATGATCAAGGCTTCTGTTGAAAAGCAAAGTCTTGTGGTGATGATCAAAGCACGGCCTTTGTGGCGTAGCTTTGTGTAACGTTTACCTCGCGTGTTTCACACCAGGTATGAACCAAAAACGGGAGACGGACCTCAGGGAGGGCCTACGTTTCCTCCTAGCTAGAAGTGGCGTCAGTGGTTTTACACGCCCTGACGAGTTTGACTTATGTGGTTGTTGCTGTTGCGAGGCGCCTCGGATTGATCGGTCGTTCTCGAACCGATGGAGTCATTTAGTTGGCTCGCTTACGCCCCAAAGGGCGGCGAAACGTAGTGCTCAGGTATAATAATCCACATCGGTGGACCGGCCCTGTCGCTCCAAGGCTTGCCTGCGCGCTTGCCTGAGACTCGGGCTAGGCAGTCTCGAATCGGTTGAGGACTATCTTTTGCCTCGGTTCATAGACGGAAATCCAATTCCCAAATACGTGACTTTGCGGTTTTATTTGTAAACCTATATATGGCGACATGATATATGGTACCCATGCCGCCTATGATTGATACTTATGATTTGAAGTTGTTTTATGCACTATGCACTTATTATAGTATCAAATGATTTGTTTTTAAACGTATCAAGCATTATTTGGCTGTTATAAGGGAAAACCCTATCCCCCGGCTTGCATTGCATTGTGTGATAGGACCTGGGTCTTATAACAGCTTCATCTTTCTTTATTTAGCATTGCGCTGTTTGTTTTATGCACTGGTATTCTTGGGAGGAAACCCGTTCCGTGTTATACGGCGTGGTCCCTTGATTTACCTAACTTTGAAAATAAAGATTAATAACTGTTTTAGTTCTCACACCAGTCCCATGACTGACCTGGAGTTTATTGTTTTAACCTAAACTCTGGGTGCCCTTATTTTGACACGGGCAGCTAGTAGTTTTGGTTTTGCAGATTTATATTCACAGGATCCTGGTTTACAGCTGGAACGATATCCGGAAAGCTTTGTATCCGTATATCTCTTCTAGTTGTGTATTGTATTATTTTCCGCTGCTATTTATTTAAATGTAATTTAAATCTCTGATATTTCTGTGTAATATTCATTTATACTCTGTATATTCTTGTAATCTGATGCATTGTTGTTATATATAGTGAAATGTTCTTCTGTATGCGTTCTGTTGTGGTTTGTTCTCGAACTATCCGACGCTTTCCTTTACGGGGAAGTTGCGGGTCTTTACATCTTCCTTGCTCTCGCTCCCTCCTCCTCCTTCAATCCGACCCCCCCTCGAAGCCATCGCGACGCGATTCGAGAGCCCCCCCCCCCCCAGTTCGAGACGCTGAAGCCGCCGCCCCCTGGAAGCCAGCTCCGCCCTGCCGCCGACGTCTTCTTTCTCCCCACCCCCCCTTCACAGATTACGGTGAGTATTTTATTTAATTTTATTTTTATTTTTATTCTGTAAATTCTGATTTTGAGAAAGATTCAAAACTGATTTTTAGAAAGATTCAATGCTGATTTTGATAAGGTTTAAAACTGATTTTTAAAGGATTTTTAAACTGATTTTAAAAAGATTTAAACTTTAAAAGGAAAAGATTTGAACTTTAAAAGGAAAAGATTTAAACTTTCAAAGAAAAAGATTTAAACTTTAAATAGAAAAAGATCACATTTTTTTTAGAATAGAAAAGATCATATTTTTTAAAATAGAAAAGACGAAATTTTTATTAAGTAGAAGAAGTATGATATGATTTTTATATTTTTAAAGTAATAAAAATATAATTTTTACATCATAGGAATATTAAAAATATAATCTTTATTTTTGAAAAGGCGGAATCTATATTTTTGAAATTCGATTTTTATATATTGAATAACATAGTAAAAATTCGATTTTTACATATGTAGAGAATACGGGCAACGAAGCGACAAAAGGAGAGAAAGGCGAAGATTTCCCTAAGTGAAGTGTTGTGAAGTTGGATAACTATTGGTGATATTTCTGATTTAAAAATATATATATATGTGTGAAATGAAAGTGAATTGCTATATATAAATATATATATATATATATATATATATATATATATATATACGCCCCTCGTCCACAAACCATGGACGATATTTATTGGTTGAAATTGTTGTGAAAATTGATTGATAGCGAATGATTGTTTGGGATTGTTTGTGATTGATATTGGTTGATTGTGGTTGAAAAATACCCGTTTGTGATTGAGAAATATTTGGTTGAAACCACATAGGATTAGTTTGTGGAAATGAAATAAATATATACATGCCGCCTGCGTGCGAACTAGATGCGTGATCCTCATTGTCAAAAACCGCGAGGTTTTAAGGTAGAGCGAGGAGCCGTACTAGGGACGGTCCCGGTTTTAACTACCCTGCCGTTATGCTGCCGAAATTTTGAATAATATTCGTGTATTTGAATTATTTTCATATGCTTAAACTATAATTATTCATTGAATAGAAAACATTCATGTGTTGAATTGATATTCATTCGTTGATTAGAAATTCATGTGTTGAATGGTATTCATATTTTGAAATAATTTGTTTGATAATAAAAATCACATTTTTATCTATATATAGAAACTATAGAAAACATTCATGTGTTGAATTGATATTCATTCGTTGATTAGAAAATCATGTGTTGAATGGTAGTCATATTTTGAAATAAATTGTTTGATAATAAAAATCACCTTTTATCGACTATATGAACTGTGTAAAATAATCTCGTTTTAAAAGAAATTGTTTTATGATAAAAATCCCATTTTTATCACCAACATGAACTATATAGAAAAATAGTGTTTTGAAATGAATTGTTCTACAATAAAAATCACATTTTTATTGTATGCATAAATCGTTGAAATGTGAAGTGTTAAAAACAGCCACTTGTTCAAAATAAACATATATGAGATGAAATATTCATTAATTAGCTAATGAAATGATTTGCACCTATTTATGTAACATTAGAATGAATGGTGTTTTTAAACCAAATTGAAATCAAATATGAAGTTGAATAGAAAATGATAAATGATAAGAACTGTATACATATGTACATGCATATTCATTGAACAGGTTATAGCAAAGGGGCTAGAGAAGAGGAATAAAATTTTGTGCCCGACAAATAGGTACACATTTACTGCTTTGTTTGGGTGATGATTTTATGAGCCTGTTGGCTAGCCGCTTGGCTTTTTCTTTTTCTTTTTGAGATTAGAAGGACCGGGAAAGCTATTTGCGATTTCCCGATGCTCCCGGTGCAGGGGAGGTTATGGCGAAATTTTCCAAAATTTTAAGGTGTTAGAAAAATATTTGAAGTGAAAACGATATTGAAATCATTGAATGAACTATATTTATATAAATATATAAATATAAATAAAATTAAAATGAAACGAAGCCGTGCAGTTCGTATTTTGAAACCATGATTTCAAACGACTAGTGCGGGAAATCCGACCATTGGATTTTCCCGAAACCTCAACCGTCGGGTTCGCCTTGGAATAATCTTTCCAACGGCACCAACCTTGTAAAAATCCAACGGTTGGATTGTCTGGAATGTTTAATTCAAATCTGAAGAAAAACAGCGCCATAAGCGATTATATTTATATATATATATGTATATAAATATAATTATATATTTAATCGAATAACGACGCTGCAGTTCGTATTTTGAAATCGAAACTTCAAACGATTGTACCGGGAGATCCGACCGTCGGATTTTCCCGAAACTGTAACCGTTGGATTCGTTTTGAAAGGACCTTTCAAATGATGTAAATTTTTCGAAGATCCAACGGTTAGATTTTCAGATATGTGTAAATCAAATCTGAAGAAAAACAGCGCCACGGCCGCTTTATGGCCCGAAGCGTCGTTTTGAATAAATTAGCTATTTTAAAATAAATAAAAATAGCGATAAATCGTTATAAAATATTGAAAACGTTATGGAATGGAAATAAACTGAATTTGCTTGATTTATGTGATATTTGATGGTTGAATGTGTTTGGTGTGAAAATTACATTAAAGAACAAAATTGGTGTTGTCAAATAATTTAACCATTGAAATAAATTGAATTGAAATTCTAAATATACGTGAATTATTTGAGAAGGCCGAGTTAATTCTCATTTCAAATAATTGACCGACGATTGAAAGTCGAAGATAAAGACGATGGTCGAAGACCGGAGATCTTCACCTCGTTTGGATGGTAACCGAGGTCCTGATTGGGAGGCATCCCGAAATATGGATAATGAGTGGTGATCGTCCAGACGTACGTGGTGATCGAAGGGTTTGCGAGGTATTTAGTGCCTCCGGTTTCGTTCAGACCCAGAACGGACTTGTAAATGGACTGCGTGTCTGACATTGGATTTTATTCTGTGTTGATTGATCTCTGTTAAATATACATTTGATTGGCGGCGGAGAATTTATTCTTTTGCTTAACGCCCTTCTCTGAGACGCACGAGCTCAGAGGTTGTATATCAATGGACATCAGTCGCATGGCATGAATTGCCTGTGTGGCATGCTAAGATGTAGTGATCAGGGCTTCTGTTGAAAAGCAAAGTCTTGTGGTGATGATCAAAGTACCGCCTGTGTGGCGTAGCTTTGTGTATAACGTGAATTCGCGAGCCTCACACCAAGGTATGAACCAGAAACGGGAGGAAGGACCTCAGGGAGGGCATGCGTTTCTTTCTAGCTAGGGTGGTGTCAGTGACCTACCAGCCCTGACATTTATATACTTTTCACCTATGTGGTTGTTGCTGTTGCGAGGTGCCTCGGTTTGATCGGACGATCCGGGTCCGATGGAGTCATTCGTTGGCTCATTTACGCCCCAAAGGGCGGGGAAACGTATTGTTCAGGCACTATAATCCACATCGGTGGACCGACCCTGTCGCTCCAAGGGGCAGTTGCGGCTGTTCCGGTGGCTCGGGCTAGAGAGTCACGAATTCGGTAAGGACTATCTTTTGCCTTGGTTCATGACGGAAATCGAATTTCCAAATACGTGACGATGCGATTTTGATTGTACACCTATATATGGCGACATAGTGGCATGGGACGCTCATGTCGTCTATGATTGATAGTTATGATTTGAAATTGTTTTCAAAACATATAGACACTAGAAATAATATCAAATGCCTTTGTTTTATTCGTATCAAGCATATTTTGGCCATTATAAGGTAAAACTCTATCCTCCGGTTTGCGTTGCATTGTGTGATGGGAACTGAGTCTTATAATGGCTTCATTTTTATAAAAAGCATAGCGATGTTTAAAAGAAAGATTTGTTTTAAAAGCACTGGCAATCCAATGGAGTAAACCCGTTCCACGAAAGTGGCGTGGTCCTGTGATTAGCCAATTATATATGTGTTGAATGGATTTCTCATACCAGTCCCATGACTGACTCGTAGGTTGTTTCACTCTCAAACTCGGGTGCCCGTTTTTCTACACGAGCAGCCTTGTATTCAGGTTTAGCTGGTTCTTTCTGGATAGCTGGAGCTGAAGATGGATTCTATCATTTATTTCTTTTTATGCTGTTCAGCTCCTATTGTACATATTTTGTTTATTTCCGCTGTAGACATTTATGTATAGCTGAACTGTATTTGTACTAAATAAGATCCTGTATACTGTGTAACTCTGATGATTACTTCTATCCAGTATATTCTATTGTTCATTATCTGGTGTATTTATTTAATTTTGTTCTGCTATTATTTGTTTCTGTGTTATATTCCAAAGATAACCCTGTTTCCGTCTGAACGGGATTTCGGGTCGTCTCATTTTCCGAATTTTGATTTTCATTCAAACATCATTTATTTCATCTTCTGGTTATATCAAACCAGTTCAATCCCATATTTGAATTATATTGTAATGACCCGCATTTTTAAACATATATAATTAATTAATTTAATTATATAATTGGTGATTTAGAGAAGTTAATGATCGTTTAATTAAATAATATTGAATATTTAATTAATAATTATAATATAATAATATATTATAATGTCGAGATAGTCGGAAATAGTAGAATTCACAATAGAGTGTGAATTGAATAGTATACGAGATGTGGTTGAGTTTCGATTCAGAATATAATAACATATATATGGAATTGACGACGTTTGAACGTATAATTATAATATAATTAAAATAGAGCTTGAAATGGCGCGGCAGTTCGCTATTTGGCGATTTGAACTTCAACTGAATGTACAGGGTTCGTTTTAGGTCGGATTTCTGTGAAACAAGAACCGTCAGGACCGATTTGATAATAGTTTTCTAATGGAAGAGAAAAATCGGGATTTCGTCGTGTAGATTTTGAGTTACGTCCAAATCAAATTCTCAGAAATGCAGCGTCCTGACCATAACGATTTAATTATATTTTATATAAGGATTTAAATAGAAATCGAACATCGATATAACCCTGACGATGAAATATCGAGTTGTAAATCCATATAGGAATATTCTGAAGCTGTACGGTATTCCACGGTGAATATAGACAAGAATATTTATTTTTAAATATTAAATTTAATTATATTTAAATATATTTATATATTTAAATAGGCTATTTAGGACGTTAAAAATAGCCACTTTTGCAAACGAAGTCGGAATTCGACGAAACTAATTTTGTTGGATCCGCAATGTCAAATAGTTGTTAGATTTCAAGTTTGGTGATTTTTAGAGTCACTGTGTGACCGTACGGATTTTTAGAGTGAGAAACAGTCAGTATTTCGATGGTTAAAAATACGCTGTGTGAGCATACGGATTCGGAATTCGACGAAACCAGTTTCGTTGGGACCGTAAATGTCGAATGGAAGGTGCATGTCCAGTTTCGTGATTTTTAGGTATCGTGTATGTTCGTAGGAATTTTTAGAGTGTATAGATGAATATAAAATGAATAAAAATAAAATATCTCTTCATAAATATCTAACTATTTCCCCCTTATAAATAGCCCACCCCCAAACTCTTAAGACCTAACATCTTCAGCAAACCAAAAATGAGCCGCCACATTCATTTCCCATTTCACAGTAAACCAAACCCATCTTCTAAAATCAATGGTAATTCAAAGGAATTTCCTTAAATCCAAATTTGTGTGTCTATGCGATCCTTGAGTCTTGCTCTTCAACCTCGTACATGAATTGCCGAGTTCGATTCAAGTTTGCTTCGCTCAGGAATTTCCAGCGAAGACGATTTTATCTAGGGTTCGATCGATGGGAGTATAATGGCATTGGTTTGGGAAACGAAGTTCGGATGTGGATTCAGGTGATGATTTAGGAGTTGTATGAATTGTTTTGGTGGATTCCGCACCAATACATGTCGCAAGTTATACCGTGGGGAGCTCCAGGTCGCAGTGACGGTCAGGGGTTCGAACTGTGAAAATCAGGGTTCAGTTGATGGAGATTTGAACAAGGATTTCAATGGTGTTGTTCCTTGATTAATCGGTTGGTAGTTGGTGGAGATAAGTGGAGTTGGGCGTTCGAAAATGGTGGAGCATATGGAGGAGTTCGGTACAGGATTCGGGGAAGAGAGGTTTAGTGGGCTGGGGTATTCACGGGTAGAGGGTGGGCTTTGAATAGGAGAATGGGCCGGTGATTTAAAAGAGGGGTGAGGCCCGACATTTATTTTACTTGAGTTTTATTTAAATTTAATGAATGTATTAACTTATAAAAGCAAATATCTCGGTCATATGATATCAGAATCACGAACCGTAAGTTGCGTTGGGATCGTATGGACGGTGGCTACATCATGGAGCTGACTGTGAGTGAATCCGAGCTAGTTACAATTTATGGAGAAATAAATTGTCCGTCTGAATCAAATCAAGCGACAATTATCGTTATTAACGATGATAGTCCAACGTGAGTAAAACTCACCAACTCTGAACAGTTATATTTTTATAATGTATTTTTAGAACTGTTAATCATCTGTTGATTGCTGTGTGTTGGTTGATTGATTGAACTGCTAGTCAGTTAGTGGAAATTATATATAAATATATATATATATATATATATATATATAAACCGTTAAATATTTATATATTGATTCTGCTATCAGAATATATACTATCGAACTGAACGTGATGTTGATTATACTGTGTAACATCTGTGATGTAGGGGAACAGGTTGGAGGGACCCAACTGGGTTCCTCAATATTATAATACTGTTTTTATTTATATATTGTGTTATATGATGTGATATATAATATGTGTTGATTATATGTGTTTGGACGATGTTTATCATCGTGATTTGATATGATTGAATACCATAACATACGGGATGTTGATAAGGGAATTTTCACAGTGATAGTGAAAATAAAATATTTATAAATGTGAATATTTATAAATAAGAAATATTTATAAATGGGAATATTTATAAATAGGAGATATTTTAAAAAGGAAATAAATTCAAAATATTTTCTTTTTAAATGGAAAGGCCTGTGTGGCGGGTTTGGGGATTTTTCCCGATGCTCCCAGTACAAAGGAGGTTATGGCGAATTTTTCCGGGAATTTAAGGAGTTAGAATATTTTCAAGAATAGAATTAAAAAGGAGATATTTATTTGTTAGAATAAATAGAATTAAAGGAAATATTTATTTGATAAATAAATAGGATTAAATCAAAGGGATATTTATTTGATAAATAAATAGAACTAAATCAAAGTGAATTTAGTTAAGTAAAACTAAATGGATTAGTTAAGTCAAACTAAGTGAATTGGTTAAGTTAATCAAAGTGATTAGTTCAGTTGATCGAGATAAGTAAAATCAAGTGAGGTTAATCAAGTTGAATTAGTCAGTCGAGTTAATCAATTGAGTTAGTCAAGCCAAGTAAATCAAGCTAGGTTAATCGAGTTGAATTAGTTAGTCAAGTTAACCAGTTGGGTTAAGTTAGTCAAGTTAACCAGTTGGGTTAAGTAAGTCAAGTAAATCAGGTAGAGTAACCAGTTAGAGTTAATCAGGTAGAGTTAATCAGGTAGGGTTAACCAGTTAGAGTAAATCAGTTAGGTTAGTCGAGTTAAGTTATTCGAAGAAGAGTTAATCAAATAGAATTAAACAAGATTAGAAACTGACTAGAGATAGTAAGTTGAATAGTTTTCTGAGTATCGATCTGATGTTGGTTTCGGCCTTCGGGGTTTATACTTAGAAAATTGTTCTCTTACTAATTTACAGTTAGGGACTAATCGTTGTAGAATGGTAATGATGCGTGAATAAGCAGATGGAAACGTTTTCCTGTGTTAACGTATATTTCCTAAACATAGAAAATAGGAAATATGAATATATATATATATATATATGATTGATGATTGATTGATTGAATTTCCATCTGGAAATAATATCGTTGTTTGCACACAGACATTTTTCGTTTGATAGTTAAATCACCGACTATCAAAGTTTCGACCATTTTAACGTTGTTAATATGGAGAGACCGGTTGGATTATTATCCAAAGAACCACTCTGTATTGGCATAGACGTTGCGAATCATATATGCTAAAGAAAATTGAAGACGGAGTAAAATGCAAGGGCTATTGTATAAGTCTTAGATAACAGTGCCTAAGATGGATGTACTGGATAGTGCCTTCGGTTTGTCCAGTCCCAGGACAACTTGTATGGACGAAGGTCTGACAGAGTATATCTGGTAGATCACGTAAGTTGGTATTTTCAAACATATTCACGTTTGGTGGCGGAGGAACTCGTTTCTCTTAGCTGTATACCCGTGGTATTTTTGGCGAAATCAATTTATGATTTGGCGGGTATGACGATGTGGCTTTCAAAGAAAATGAAGATTTTATAAAAAGGGTAAGTTACGACCTCTGGCCTCACATCCAGGAAAAAGGTATAAAATCGGGTAGGTCGCATGGCTAAGTGGTTAGCTGCCAAGTAGGGTGTATTGTCACCTGATCTAGAGTTTCATTCATTTTCTAAAATCTATTGTTGATGCTGTCCCTTTCGGGAAACGGTTGCTGATCCCAACTGTTGGTGATAATACATTCGGTACACTCAAGCGAAATGAGTACCGGTCATGTTTAGCCTGGGTTGCAAGATGTTCTTGTTGAACCCGGTGTATTCCTCTCTAGAGGTACACTGTCGGAAGGTGGTCCCATACCTTGCCAGTTGGAAATCCATTACCCAATACGTGCTTGCGGTTTTGATTTTAAACTATATATGTAGAACGTGAGATGAAAGCGTTTCTACTAGATTGATATCTAATTGTATTTAGACATTATTATAATATCAGAATGATATTGCTTTACAAAGTTGTTTGGATTTTCATAAGGGAAAACCCGTTCCGTTTTCACGGCGTGGTCTTATGATATATCTTTTATTTAAACTAAGTGTTTTAAACTGTTTTACTCACACCAGTCCCATGACTGACCCGGAATTTACTTTGTTGTTTTCCCTAAACTCTTGGGTGCCTAATTTTGTACGGGCAGTCAAGTAGTCGGGATTTTACAGATACATGTGGAGAGCTTGGAGCAGGAGGCTTCAGGATTCTATAGCTATTATTATTTCTGCTATTGTTGTAAGTGTTGTACTCTGATAAGTGCTATTGTATATATAACTGTTTGTATTTCAAAAGTTATATTATATTTTATTCGTTCCGCTGTGAGGTTCGGGTTACTCTGATGTTATGTTCTTCTTCTTCTTCTATTCTAAGTTTCTATCTTATCTATTCTCACCTTCTAATTTCTTTCATTAACTACCGGGATTTTTCGATGTTTTGGTTATCGACGTCGGGCTTACGTCGATAACCAAAGTCGCCGGAAATCCGGGTCGTTACATATATTCAAATCAATCAAGCAATCAAATATCAACAAAACGAAATTATTTCTTTTATATACAAAAATAATTTTGGGTAGAGTTATATCATTTACCCGCTTTACAAAACAAAATCGTATCGGTTTCCAGTTCAATGCTTTTCAACACTTGAACCGATCAACCAACACAACACAAAACACTTATATATGAAATCTACAAATACGCTCTCATATATATACACTCATCCCAATCTAGGGTATTACTAACCCCATCTCTATCGAGTTACACCACAAAGCCAAGGTTATTCCTAACCCATTGCTCTGATACCACTGTAACGAACCAGAGAATTCGATGCTCGAATTTTCGACACAAATACATCTCGTGTCCAAACTCGAGTACCGAAAATCTAGAACGTTTAAGAAAGAAGTTAGAGGGCGAGATAAGAAAGAAAGAAATAATAGAATAGAAGAAAGAGAAGAATAACAACTAACCATAATACACAGTCTCACATCGCAGCGGAATAAAATATAATACGGAAATAAACCTTTATTGAAAACTTCAAGAACAATACTTACAATTTATCAGAGTACAGTGGTCATTCAAATCATCTGGACAGTTATAACAGTCTGTCATCATTCTCAACAAAGCGGAAAATATCTAGATATATATCATATGTCTGAACTCCACCAGCTTGCCTTTTGAAATCCATATCATCTTATTCTGAACCTGTATAACTCGGTCGGACCCAATTGGTTCTGACCCGAGCATTACAAACGCTACAGGTCAATCTGGTGAACCAGCGTGAGAAAACCCACTAAATTATTGGTATCATCCATCTTGATTTTAAAGTTAACAATCATTTTGAAAGAAGGATAATCGTAAGACTAGCCCACACATAAACACGGACATTTTTTACCTTACGATAACCCAATACATTTTTGAAATCAATATCTTTTCTGATATTATAATAGTGTCTAAATACAAATAAATATTAATCTAGCAGAACGCTTGCATCTCACGCTCTACATATATAGTATACAATCAAAACTGCAGGAGCTTATTGGATATTGGATTTCCAACTATGACAAGGTATGGGACCACCTTCCGATAGTGTATCTCTAGAGAGGAATACACCGGGTTCAATAAGAAAGTCTTGCAACCCGTCCCACAAATGACCGACCACTCATTTCTCTTTAGTGTATCGAATATGTTTTCACCTACGGTTGCTAGCAACATAACCGCTCCCGGGAGATACAGAAGTTAAAAGAAGTAACAAATATGAATGTTCTCTAGATGGTGACAATACACCCTAATGGGTGCGACCCAAATAGCCATGCTGCCTGCCCGATTTTTGTCATTTCCCGGTTGTGAGGCTTGAGGTTATAATCGTATTTCTATATCATTTGGCCACCATTACTTCGAATGCCACATCGTTAAATCCGTCAGATATCACTAATTAACGTTCGCAAAAATACTCTTGTTATCAGGCTAAAGAAAACCTTTTCTCCGCCATCAACTATGGTACATTTGAAGAAATCAATGTACGTGACCCTTTGAAAATACTCTGTCAGACATTTGTCCATACAAGTTGTCATAGGACTGGACAAACCGTAGGACTCTCCTACTGCATCCTAGGAATCACCTTATGGATCAGTAGCGAGCAGTCCTTGTCATCTGTCGATTTCAACCACAGCAGGATCACCATCAAAATATCTCCGGGCGCGACTCCAGAGAATTCAACCAGCACTCCTTTCGCTGATGAAGATCTACGGTCTTCACTGCTCCATCTTCAATCCGTATATTCTACGTTTACGTATTAGTTAGTTCGGGATGGTTTTCGAATAAATTCGATCCCGGTCTTTCCGTACTAACAACCTTATAGGTCAGATTTGATAGTCGGTTATTTAACTATAAAATAAAACAACCATTCATCCATAAAAGAAAATTGAATTCACTGTTCTAATAGTCTCCATCACGTTATCCTCTTTTCGATTTACCATTCGTTAATTCAAAACTTCTCCTTTTTTTCCAATAAATGGAATATTCATTTTTAAGATACGGTTTGCAAAAATACTTGCTAATATTTATTTATTTCTAAAACTGAAACAAAGTACTTTTATACGATATGTTTCATTTACCAATTCAATTTTATTTGAAACTTCATAAAAATAAAGTCTTGATTTCATAAAACATCTTTATAGATTTACTACACCTTATCCCAACTTTATTCCAATAATTACATTCCATATATAAAATATTTGTATAGCAATGTCATTGTAAATTCCTCACCATTGATATTTATTAAAAATCTTATATTTTTATCATTTGAATTAGTTTAATTCAAATTCAATTAGAGTTTATAACTTCAAAACCCTTCTTATCGAATCAACTTATTTTCTTTAACGCCTCTTTACATCACACATGAATGATGTTTATCAATAGAATCTCATATATGACTTATTTAGTCATCCTTAATTATTACTTGCAATTCAAGTTTAAATTTTATTTATAACTTCTATTGAGTTATTTCATAATATCCCCTTTATATTTTCCTTGTAATTGGAAAATTTTAATTCATTTCAAATGCTAGTTTTCAAACCACATTTCCACTTCCAAATCCACACTCAAATTATAGCTTTCTCAAATACTTCAAAACAATGGCTTTCATTTTTCTATAAATGTCACTTATAAAATCGAATTCTCATCTTGTTTGTTAAAACAAACATTTACTTTGTAGTTCTATTAAATTTGGTTTATAAATAAACATTTCTGTTTGGAAATAAATATTTTCTTTTGAGTTCTTCCTATACTTCGATTCTATTTTGAAATCCATATTTTCCAAATTCTCAAATGGTAATCGTTCATTCCGTTATAAACATTGTTTATAAAATTATATTATTAACGCATTTGTTTAGACATATCTTTACTTTTAAGCTATATTAAAATTTGGATTTCAAATGTTCATTTCTATTTAAAATAAATAAATCATTCTTTAAATACTTTTATTTATTTAAATTCTATTTTAAAACCCATATATATATTGACACTCAAGAACATCAAAAATCAAGGTTAAATGTTATCACCCACCCACACATATCATACACTATCACAAGTGATCGATCAACATATATATATATATGGAAACAAATAAATAAACAAATGTTGAGGAATCCTGTTGGATCCCTCCAACTTGTTTTTCCTGCATCCACAGATGTTAGTCAACAATAATAATATCCATCCTTCTTCGAGGAAGGATATCGCGGTATAGAAGGTCATCCACTATATATATTGTGGGGCGCATAGGGAAATCATCCGCTAATGGTACTACGGGCATCCTCTAATGATGCTGCGGGAATATCCAATATTCAATATTATTATTATATATTTTTATTATATAATATTATCACTTTATATCAATCATTTATCAACCAACCAAGAAATAAAACCTATTAGAAAAAGTTCAAATAATTAACTGAGCGAGTTTAACTTACCACAATTTCCTTTTGCTAAATATCTGATTAAATCAATATTGACTCGGTACCGCCTCTACTTGATTCGTCATGAATTTATTTATCTAGCACCTGCAATTTATTTTAAATTTGACGAGTAACTATTTATTTATTTTTACCGACTAACGATCATTATTTTAAATTAACTTAGCACACAAATAATTTATTATTTAAATATTTTAATTTAGAATTACCTTATAGCTTTGTAATCTCGACTAATTCCTGAAACAAATCACGCTTATCCCCAAAACTGCATTCGGCTCCAATATGGCATTAACTCAAATAGCTTAAGACAATTTATTTCCTTCTTTAACCCACTTTTCTTCTAGTACTGCACCATTCCAAACAATACAGATATTGCTACCATGTCACACTCTATCGACCATTCCAAAAACAAGGACTGAACTCTTGCATTTTTCATAGTTGTATCATGATCATCATTGAATTATAAACATTCAGACTCCACACAAAACAACACTTCTCCAACTCTTGGTCCTCTTCCAGCAACTACCATCAGCAAAAAGAATTTGAACTCCCTCATTTTAGACTCCCAATCTACCTCTGTCCATTTGGTCATCGGTTTTTATTCAACTGTAACCCCTTCCTAGTTCGAACCATTCCAAATAACATCACAGACTTGACTTTCCCCATTTCGCACAAAAGAAGAATGGAATCCACTACCTCCAGCATCCTCATTTTTTGATCCCCAATGTTGACAACAGCCCATACGAACTCCACAGTATCGCACCCTATTCCACAAAACAAACTGCACTTCCTACAATTCACAGATCGAACTTCTACATCATCTCAAAGGTTCGGACTTACCCAATCAACACAGATCGAAGGCCATCTCAATTTCTCCCAAACCAAAATCGACTTCATCTAAACACGCACCACCATCGCTCCCTTTCTGAAACCAAAACCGCACATCTTGCAAATCGAATTTTGCTACTCCAAAACCTATCGATGTCCCACCTAATGTCGCACCCTCAAAACACAGTTCGAATTCCAGTACACACCTTTCTTCACTCGCGAATGCCTTCGTCATGACTTCGATTTTCGGATTTGTTGTGGATTGGAACGTGATAAGTGGAAATAGCCATTTCCTTTTTTGGATCGATATTTGTTGGAAGGGTATTCTCGATTTACCAAATGAAAGAAAGAATCCGTTGTACTGGAAGAAGAAACGAGAGCATAGGATTAAGTATTAGTATTCATTAGCTTGCTTTTGGGGTGATGTTACAAAGGCGATGGCCTTTATTTATAGAGGCAAAGGGGAAGGATAAGGATAATGTCTTTCAGTAGAGATAGGCGTAGGCATAGCTTCAACGTACATCTTTGAAGGCTTCATGGCGAAGGAAAAGTATTGACGAGAAAGTGAAATGAAAATACGGGAATAGCTTTACAAAATAGGTCATCCCCTATAATCCTTATTTTATTATAAATTTTTTTAATAAATAAATAAATTAATTTAACCAATGCGATTTACTTTAAAATAACACCATGCGATTCTGGACCCTTATTTGAACATAGCGAAAAGCATTTCCAGGGTTCTACCAACCATCTGAACACACAGGAACAATCTCCACGGTCTAATTAGACCATATACCGATGATTTTACATTAAATTCAATTAATATATATATTTATACATTTCAGACTCCGTTTTAATTAATATACAATTCCATCTATATTGTTAATTCAATATTTTACAAATTTAAATATTCAAATAAAAGTCGATAAAAATGCGGGAGTTTACAACATGTCTAAGGGCATTGAAGTGCCTAAGCTTCATCCGTAGCCACAATGGTTTCACATGCGGTAAATTTTCTCGAGCTTCGTAGGGATTTCCATGCGATGGAGGCAACTTTCGAAATACTTGTTAGCTTGTTACACAAACGTGGGTAAAAAGGAGTATAAGGAAGTTAGGGCTAAGGAGCACTGCCTAAGGATGAGAAAAAGGTATGGCCTAAGAAAGGACAACAATAACAACGGAAGAAGGGAGAAAAAAAATGATAAGTCTAAGGATAAGGGGAAGTGCCATATTTGTGGGCTAGAGGGTCACTTGTCCAAGGACTGTAGAAAAAGGAAGAATGCTTGCTTCGTTTATGGAGAGGTTGGACACTATTTTGGGGGTGTGCCCAAGGAAGCAAGGGCAATGTTAAAGGACAGGAACCTCTGGAGGGAATGTGAATGCTCTCCTGGCTTGGAGGGCAAGTGAATGCTCTCGTGGCTAGTGCACCAGATAGACGTAGGAAAGCTTCCATGGAAGGTTTTGATTTCTCTTTCCAATCAACCAGTTAGAACTCTTTTCGATTTTGGCGCTTTTTCATTCATTCATATCTAGTTATGTAGTTTAATCTCTGCACTTAATTACTAGTATGTTAGTGGATCCCGTTGTTGTCTCAAACCCCATTAGTGGTTCGGCTCATTTATTCGTGATTTGTTGGGGTTTGAGAATAACTGTGTTAGGCGTCGAGTTTGATTGCGATGCACATCTTGTTTCATGGGCTAGGGGTTCATTCTAGGGATGCGTTGGCTTACCACATATGGTGCCATTCTGGGCGGTGAGAGGAGGGTCGTTAATTTTCAAACTTGTCATAGGAGGACCCTCAAAATTTCTTGTGACCCACAAGGGTCGGTTATGCTTAGTTTCCTAGAGTCTCTTGATGCATCCCTCGATGATTTGCAATCTGTTCCAGTATTCTGAGGTTATTCTGATGTTTTTGATGAGGTTTAGGGTTTACCCTAAGGCACGAGATTGATTTTAGAATATACTTAGTGGATAATGCAAAGCCAGTTGCACTTCCTGTACTACATGTTTCTCCTAAAAAAATAGGAAATTTGATAAGCAAGTAGGGGAGCTACTTGAGAAGAGGTTTGATAGGGAATTTGATAAGTCAAGTTGGTGTAGGTCCAGTGGGGAGACAATCAAGAAGATGCAACTTGGGAGACCAAAGACAAGATTTTATGCTTTGCACCCTTTCCTTTTTAAGGGAATGTTCTTTACTTCTCTTCCAAAAGCTTTTAATCGCATTTGCTTCTATCATCTGAGTATATCGTACCAATCGAATCTTCGACCTTTAGCTAGGAAATCCCATGGTGGTAAACATGTGTTTGCGACATGTTATGTTTGATGGATGCAAGTGGATGCAAGTGTTTGCTTGTGGTTGCTCATGGATGCATATACACACACTAGGCACTAGATCGGCTCAAAAACACTCACATACTGCATATGGATGTGTGTGCATTTTCAATTTTTATGGATGAAAAATGGTTGACTTATCACATGGATGTTGCATATGAATGAATGATTGTGCACTCATATAGAAGTTATAAAGTGCATTAGGAATAATTGCATACATGTTGGACTCATGGCACTAATATTATTTGCATTAAAGAGGTCAACTGAATCAGTAGACCGCTTGATCTTTTTCATTAGATAGAGGCCATGTACACACACTTTTGCATATGTTCATATGGCATTAGAAATCTTTTAAGGACAATGAATGCTTGTGGATGATGGATGAGTAGATGGATGATGGATGGTAGGATACATTTTTCTTAACTTGAAGATTTCGGGAACGTAATCCTTCAAGGAGGGGAGAATGTAAAATTAAAAATGTGGAAATATGTATATATATTATATACATAGACATATTTAAGAGAAAAATTAAATAATGACAATAAAATTGCATGTAATAAGTTCATGCAGTGAAATGAGGAAAAAAGATTAAAAAAAGAAATTAAATGCAATACATGAAATGCGAAGAAATGCATGCGAACAATTAAATAGAAATAAAAAGGAAAATTTGAAGAGCTTAAGGAATTTGGTCATGAAATTAGCGTCATTGCATTCATGGCGATTTTCTAGTTAATTTAGACCTATGGTTTGCAGAAAACCGATTTAGGATGAAAAAGATATCTTTAAATTAAATATTGCAACAAAACATGAAAAAGAGGAATCAAAAAATAATAATGTTTAGCATTGTTCTGAGGTTTGCAAACAAAAGACTTAGTTGCTCATTTGAATAGAACATGTGGCTTATATACAAGAGGTTCTGAGTTCAATTCCTGCCAGCGCCATATTTTTGTTTTAGGGGAATGGCTAAAAAGTGGCTTAGTGTGAACGCATTTCAAAAGGCAGTTTAGTGTGAAAAGGGTTAGTTGGAAAGATAAATAAAAAAATATAATAATATATATATATATATATACAATATATATATATGACATGTGAGTGTCAACATCCCTGCTGCTGCGCATCATGTTGCACACATGGCGCATTTTTGTCGGTCAATGACGATTTTTGATGGATTAAGGCATATGTGGCATCCTCTGATTGGCCTGAACATGTGTCTTTTTGGTTTGAAGGGTTTGGATGATCTCCTAGTTAATATAAAGGCTTTAACTAATTCTATACATCTATATAATCACATTTTACCTAAACCCAAATCTAAGCTAAATTCATTCATGAGCCTATATGTTGCTGCATCCTAAACTAACCGAGCTTCCACCATAACAAATCAAATTCAAGCTAGAAGGTAAAAATCAAAGTCTACATCCAGGGTTAAGCTTAATAAATTCAGAAATTAGAACCTAGAATTCAAGATCCGCTCTTTTTGTATGAGTGCTAGTCACTTTTAAGTTTAAATAAATAAATGTGAATTGTGGTAGACTATGAATTGGGTATATGTTGTAAATCTTGAACTTATGCAAGCATACTATGCCATTTTCGATAGATCTAATATCTGGACATTCTATGTTTCCAATATGAATCTTGAATTAAAATTATATTGTGGTACATGTGAACTTGTTAATACAAATCTAACTTTTTAGATCTGATTATGGTGATTCTATATGACGTTTATAAGAACATTGATTTTAACCATGTTAGGATGATTGTACGTCCATTAATTTGTCATTACTTGGATCTAGATTTTGGTGTCAATCACCTTTCACTTGCTGTATTATGACACCTTGGTATATGTGGTAAACTTGACATATGAATCTGAACTTGTTATTATGCCACCTTGTCTATGCTAGATTTAGGTAATTTGACACCTAATATTGAATCTAGATCTCATTATGCTTACCTAAACACAAGTTATTAATTTGAAGTCCACTTTTCTATGATAATTATCACATGTCCATTCACTTAGTTACTATGCCAGTTATGTTAATATTTATGCCGAAACATGTTGAACTCTCACCCTTATCATGTTCCCTTTTATAGTTATGACGAGACTGCTTTATAGCCTCGATGCTGCCAAAATACGTGTGAATACATTAGTTAGGAACGGGGATAAAGGGAATTTGTAGTTGGCATAGTTTATATAATATTTATATATGAAATAAGCATATAATTCAAATGGGGAAACGTAGAATTAATTATCTATAATGACATAGGAAAAGTTGGGTAAAAATGGCATAATTTGAGTATAACCATTTATGGATATGTAATTCAAATTATTGTTGCAAAATAGGTATTGACACCTATAAAAGGAAAGGATTAATTAATTGGTAAATTAATTAAAAATGGAATGTTACTAATTAATATTAAGAATTTTAATTGTACTTATGACTCGAGGTTAGGTTACATTAGTGATGGAAGTCTACCCAGACCTGACCGGCATATCCAGCAACCACTAATGTTGAACCTAATATGGGAGGTCTATGTATGCAAATACGAATCGGGCTAAGACACGAGGTTAGGCCCAACTGTGGAGTAAGACTGCCCGGACCCGACCGGCATATCCAGCATTGTGGGAGGTTTAGCTCATTATAACCATAATTGGGCATGGTAAAGAATTGGATTACTTAACCTAACTTAATATGAATATGGACTTAAGTTAGGGTTAAGTAAAATTGGATGGGTAGTGAGGACGGGTTAAGTAAGTTAGAGGGGATGGGATATATATATATATATATATATATATATATATATATATATATATATATATAGGCCCACATACTTAACCCAATACATGTTATGTAATTAAAGACACCTAAGTGGTATACGTAATGGGTAGATAAAATAATAAAGGCTATGTAATTAATGATCACCCTTTTAGTGTATACATAGTCTGTGGAAAAACTAATGGGGATACAAGACAAAGGGGAGAGTTTGTATCATATTGCGTGGGAGTTATGTAATTAAAGATCACCCTTTAGGGTATACATAACTAGTATAGGGCTATGTAATTAAAGATCACCTTTTAGCGTATACATAGTCAGTGGAAAACCTAGTGGGCATACAAGACAAAAGGGAGAGCTTGTATCATACTGTGTGGGACCCATTTCAGTCCGTAACCCGTAGTTGGTATCACAGTAGAGAACTTCGCACTAGGCGGAGAAGGGTCACGCTTACTGATTGATTATAAGAGATCCAAACGTGATGGGTGGTGTAGACGACACAAACCGACCGGGGACGTGCGTACATGGGTCGGGCAGAGGAGGACAAGACGACCGTGACACCATAGGTATCCCTGTGCACATCTTGGTATTCCACATTCGGGAAGTGTTACCCCCTACTATGGGGCCATCACAGGATATCTACAGTGTAGGGAACCGATCGATTTGGGTAGTGGTTAGGGTATACTTGGACGTATGACCTAAGCTTACCAACTAATAGTGGAACGGTTCATTTCATTTCAGTTATACTAGTAATAGTGCATAGTAGTCATTAGTGAAGCATGTATATACCTCACCTTATCTGCCTTGTCACACCCATCATTTGTATAGCGGTCTCTCTTATCCAATTTATGCCTGTCGTGTTTACCTTTATTTATTTACAGGCTAAAAGTAACTAGACTCACCATACTTATGTCTGACCTAGTCTATTTTGCCTTCTTTCTTCCGTCCCCCTCCCCTCCCCCTCCACGTGTTCACAGGGAGGAAACACCCTGGCTTAGTCCAGATTCAGATATCTTTTTGCTAGGAGCTATTGCTAAAGTATGACTCAAGTTCCTGTCTCTACTATTGCTTACTCTTTTTATTGGGGAATAAAGTTTTCTTTTAATTCCTATGTAATCTGATTATGCAAGACAGAAGTATTTTATTGTAATGGTTTTATGACTTATGGTATTGTAAACCACGAGATTATGATTTATGTCTGAAATATTTTTTTTTTGAAATTAATGTTGCTATCTTATTTATATCTGTCTTGTAATTATTCTGTGTCTTTTTACCTACAATGCTCCACGAAACTTAATGCATTCCCTTAGTGAGTGACATTAACGGACGTGGGGTGTTTCACCGAGCCTCCTATAAGATCTCTTCTAGGGTGTGAGTAGGCTCCAATGAAACGGGATCCTGAGCCTCTTCTTAGCCACCGAGTGATTATTCCTAAAAGAGGACTTGCTTTTATCAGAAACTATAGCCTAACCACACAAAATTTCTAGAACTGTGGTTCCGTCGGGATTAGGAGTGCTCCCGAGTGTAGCGGGAACAATGCTAATCCAAGAATCATCGTCATCCAACTGTTAAGTTTCTGAGGTTTCCCCCCAAGTCTTGAGTTACGAACAGTGGGACATAAGCACTTGCTACGACGATGTATATCTAGTGAGTCAACCTTCCAAAACCATGCAATCTACTTTTAATCCAGCGAGAAAAGTATTCATAACCTCCGCTTGCCGATCCAGACAAGAGTTCAAACCTCTAGCCAGTTCCGCCAAATTCTCCAAAGTTGCTAAGTCCGAGAGTTCCTCAATCACATAATGTTTTTGACTCCTTCGTTAGTAGTACTCTGTGCCTCAGAGGCAGCATCAAACCTTTTGCATTTAGACATGTTGAAAAGCGAGTAACAGAATCAAAGCAAAAAACTAAAACTGAAGCTGAAAACCAAAACTAAAGCCGAAAACCATTGCTGGAGTAAACGTCGAAGTCGAAGCTGAAATTCGAAGTCGAAATTAAAATCCGAGAACCAAACCTAAGCAGCATTCAAAGCAGTGCGCCCGCTGCCGAACGCACCAAAAGTGTTGATGGGGGGAATTGTCTTTATTCGTGCATACTAACGCCCTAGTATATGTTTCATATGAAGGCAATAATCCAAATCCAAAGTAATGAAATGCAGAGAGAACACAATTTTTATGGTGGTCGGAACTAACGCATACGTCCACTTTATAGTAATCATTAATCATAAAATTGTCAATTACAAGAGTTGTACAAGTTTGAACAATATTGAGTACAAAGTGTTACAATAGAACCACAAAATACTTGAAATCCAAACTTTGACAAAATGCCCTTCTTCTTCTTCATTGAGTGGAAAATATGTTGACTTGGTCAACAACGTCCCAAAAGTAGCTTCAATGTCCACGTAATCCAAAAATATCCAAAATAGTCCAAAAGCAGTGTAAATGTCCAAAAGTTGATGGAAAACATTTATGTAATGTTTAGTGACCCATGCCATGTTCAATAGTTATAGAGAAGAAGGTGACTGCCATTAATGATGCTCGAGAGCTCCAAGAAGTCCGAAATACCAAATGAGAACCAACCCCTTTAAATGCCAAGCAAGGGGTTATTTATATGTGAGTTTTGGGTGAATTTGCGATACATTTGTATCTTGGAGGGATGCAAAATTTACATCCCAAAAATCAGTTTAGAAATCCGTGCCAAATTGAAAAATTCTTATCCCTCTTCTCTGAATTTTCGCAACCCAGAGTTGTGTGCTAAACCCGCGGTGAACAAGCAAAAAGGCCTGATCGACCCGTATTTTCGACCATGACAAAACTTTTGGCAAACCCCAGGATTTTGATCCTAAAATCGCATCCCATTTTCTCGTATCCGATACGAGTAAAAACACATCCGCTATGTGTTGCTCACCATATTTCGTATGTCCCAATCTCACATCCCTTTCAAGCCAAATTCTCGCATCCGAAAAATCGCATCATGGATCCGATGAAATCTCGTATCCCACCGTGTTGATCCGCCTTTTTCCTGTATCACCAAATCTCACATCCCCTAATCTGCCATTTGTCGCATCCCAAATGACGAGGCAGATACAATGAAAGTGTTACCAGGGCAACGTTGTGACATGGAAAATTTGCATCCCAAGTGGGATACAAAATTATGGATGCGAATTTTCCACCGTGCCAAACTAGATTTGCCGAAGTGATCTAACTATGTCACGCACGTGGATTTTCATGTTTTCTCCATGCCGATCAGGCAAATTAAGAGTGTTAAGTCCAATTTTTGCCAAGTTACCAGATTTTAACATTACGAGTTGTGCAAGATATTTTTCGTGATTGACGTGTGTCGATTAGCAGTTTTTGAGTGTGCGACCCCGCTTTTTACCAAAATCCACATATTTTTCAACGATGAGTTTTACCACGTGATTGAACTGACACACCATGCATTTTGAGCCGATCGGACCGAGTCTATCATGCATTTTTAATGTGCCAATTTTTCTAAGTCCATCGATGATAATTTTATGAATCGATGCCATTTCCAATCCTTTTCAGAACACGTTGCGACTTCGACCAAATCGCTTTGTGTTTTTTAACGATTTTCTCGAGCTACAGCATGTCACTAACCAAAATTTCAATGTGTGACAACTTTGACTAAAAGCATGTCAATAATCTCTACGGTTTAAAGATCCTAGTGATTGTAACACCCCACGTCCATTAATGTCACTCACAAAGGGAATGCATTAACTTCCATGGAGGTTTTAAGTGAATATAGAACAGAAAAATTACAACAAGACAGATAATAAGTAGTACTTGGAAATCTAAAACCTCATTTTATTGCAGCGGAATTTAAACATGTTTATTACATCATAAAACCATTAATCAGAGTCAAGTACAATATCCATCTTGATAAACAAAATACATAATCCCATTACATAAATAGCCAATAAAGAAGATAACAAGTTGGACTTTACTTCAACGGTCCAAGCTTTCCAAAAGAAAGATAAAGCAATCCAATCAAACTCCACTAGAGCTGGGCCCAACCTGAGGACCTGGAGGGGGAAAAAGGATAGAAATGGAGGGGGTCAGACATAAAGTCTGGCGAGTATGATAATTTTAACAATACTACTATAAAAGTAACTAGACTAAGGCATAAGCTAGAAAACAAGTAAATGTCTATGAACTATTAGGTATGGGAGAGCAGATAAAGATAACGTTAAAGGCACACCTAATTACTAATGAATAATTTCTACACTGCACCGCACCAGTCACCCTAAAGGTTGATCCCGCTTGCTTCACACAAAAACTATATTAATAGCCTTGCGTACCCCTAGCTGACTACATAGGTGCTGTCTACCCCTATCTCCACTAGGTGTACCCCACTACCCACTTTCGATCGGCTCCCTACTCGTAGATACCCGTGCTGGCCCCACAGTGGGGTGTATCACTCCCCTAACGTGGCAACCCGATACAACTGGAGAATGCACGGCTTATACCTACACGATGCAACAACGTCTTACCTACCAGCCCGGGTCCGCACACGCATATAAAACCCGTCGGACTTGCGTAGCCACCGCTACCCTGTTTTGGCCTCTTATAGTCAAACCCAGTATGCGTGTCCCGTCCTCGACTTGGGTCGAGCCCACAAAGATACGTTTGGGTTAGTGGTTGAAATGGGCCCCCACAAGCTACCCACCTAAGCTTGTCACCACTAGTATATCCCACTTAACCCTCTTAGTCATGTTCATTTACATGTGTGTTTGGTTAAGTCTTACTAATCGTATTTCAAATGCCACTAAAGGCAACCACTAGATTCCTCATGCCACCCAAGGCACTTACTTTGCCCCCATGTCCCACCTCACATGTTTATCTCGTTAAGTATTTCTTAATTCATTCAGGCCATAACCTCATAAAGACCTCTCACATTAGATTGGCATTTATGGCAGCTGGATTTGCCGGGCGGGTCTGGGCAGTCTTACACCATAAAAGAGTCTAACCTCGTGTCTTTACAACTGTTATGCTTTAGTTTGACCTAGGACCTCTCACATTGGGCTGACATTTGTGACTACTGGATTTGCCGGGCGGGTCCGGGCAGGTTTACGTCACAAACGAGTCCAAACCTCGTGTCCTAAGCATTGATTATCACTTATAATCTTTTACCCCAGTTTTAATAATTCCCTAATCAAATTATTAATTAACTCCAATTTTAATGATGCCCATAATTGACTCAATTATGGCCATCCGTTCATGGCATGCAAAATCATATCAATTGCACCCCAACTTCTTATTATTAAATCCTTAATATTACCCCTACCCCACGTTGTACGTTCGCTTATTCAACGCAAAGTATACGTTAGACTCGAATAGTCTAACTCATAGCACAAAGATAAATTATCACAACATATAGGAAAATAAAATAAATCTAATCATATAGGGGTGAAACTTGCATAAACTACACATGTTAAGGATCTAAAGGTGTCAACTTGTTAAATGTCCTAATTTACATGATATGATCATAACCCAAATTTATGTATGAACTTGCCTATGGGGTTTTATGCAACATAATGATGGTGTGAACTAGCATCTAATACATATAATTCACATATGTCATAGCATAATTCTAGATGTCATAATTCTAGATCTAAATAGATGTCATGGCATATGTTCATAACATTTACTAATCAACCTAAACTTGCATATGTGACTTGTCATATAGATCAACATAGCCCAAATAATATCAATATTCTGATTTGATTAACATGTACTAATTAGCGTAGACAATAACATCATGACTTTATAACATGTATGATTCATCACAACTTAGCATAGAAAATTACAACCTATACACTATCATCATAGCATGATTTACAACATATAGGATATCATCATCACATAACATAGAATTTACACATACATGATAGCATAAGGTTTACAACAACATATATGACAATCCATATCATTTACTTATAATCCATTCATAACTTAACCTAATTAGTTTAACAATAATCTTGTTAAGATCATCATACTCACAATTTAAAAGAGAAAGAGAATCTTGATTTGCTTTAGAATTGAGTAGAATTAGGGTTTTGATTAGCTTTTCTTCCTTCTTAGTTGGCGGTGGCTACACTGAGTTCCATGGCAGCGGTATGATGGTGGCTATTATATTTTTCATGTGAGTTAGAGTGAGAGACTACCTAGGTATTTATAGAGTTTAGGGTTTATTCAGACCGTCAGATCAATTCAGAACTAAACTGAACAGTTTAATTTGCCAACTCAGCCCTAAAGACACATCAGCAGCTCAAGATTGGGCTCAGTCAAAACCCTAGCCGCCTGGACAGGTCGACACCCAGGTCGACTGCCCAGTCGACTCCCCAGTCGACCTTGGGGGGGGAGGGGGGTCGACTGCCCAGTCGACCTTGGGTGCTGGGCGGGAATTTTCCCGCCTAGCCTGTTTGACTTCGAATTTTGAATTTTAAATTTCTGAAATCTGTTTTGAATTTTCTGAAACTTCCGATGGCCATAACTTCTTCATACGAAGTCCAATTCACGCAAACTCGGACTCTATTTCAACCAGAATTCCAAGACGAACACAATGGCGCAACCCGTTTCCCACAATTCTCACGTCTGAGATTAGTAATTCTTTAGTTTGTGAATATTAATATAAACAGAATTATGGGGTATTACATTCTCCCCTCCTTAAAGGATTTCGACCCCGAAATCTTCAAGTTAAGAAGAATGTATATCCTAACATCCAATCGTCCATCTACTCAACCATCAAACACAGGCATCCATTGTCCTTATAGACTTCTAATGCTTTCATGTTTAAATGCACAGTGTGTGTATATGTCCATATCTAATGCAAAATCAGGCGGTCCACTGATTCAGTTGACCTCCTTAATGCAAATCATGATAGTGCCATGCGTCCATTATGTATGCGAAAGAACCCTATCGATACATATTATTTCCACATGCGTGCACAACCATTCACCAAAATGCGATATCCATATGATAACACAATCATTATACATCCATTTTACTAAATACAGCCATTTATATGCAATATGCAGTATGAAGTGACCGAGTCGATCTAGTGCCTAATAGTGTGTGTATATGCATCCACGAGCAACCACTAGCAAACACTTGCATCCACTTTGCATCCATCATACATAACATGTCTCAAACACATGTTTCAACCATAGGATTATCCTAACTAAAGGTCAAGGATATTAGCGAGAGGGTACTCTAAAGATAAGATAAGTACAAGCTAAGCGATAAAGGAGAAATTAAAAGACATACCCTTGAAAAGAAAAGGGTACAACGAACGCATCTTCTCTTCCGTCTCCCAAGTAGCGTTGCTCTCATCATCTCCCCATTGCACTTTGACTAGTCTGACCTCTCGATTTCTCAGCTTCTTAATCTCTGACCCAAGAATGCATGTAGGAGCTCGTCGAATCGTCGCATCATGCTCTATCTCCACCTCTCTAAGAAAGTTCGGCTCTACCACCTTCGCGGTCTCGTGCAAGCACTTCCTCAAATGTGACACATGGAATACGTCGTGTACACCACTAAGTCTCTCGGGCAACTCCAGTCTATACGCCATTTGCCCAATCCTCTCCTTAATAGGAAACGACCCTACAAACCTTGGTGCTAACTTCCCAACGGACCCAAAGCGAACGACGTTTCGTAATGGAGACACTTTGACAAAGACCATGTCCCCAACTTCAAACTCAAGATCTGTCCTCCTCTTATCCGCATAAGATTTCTGCCTATTTTGCGCTGCTTTTATCCTCCTTCGAATCAAGTCGATCTTCTCCGAAGTCTCCCTAATCATATCGGGCCCAAGTAAGATTTTATTCGTATATTCCCACCAACATGTAGGTGAACGACAAGGTCGTCCATAAAGAGCTTCGAATGGTGCCATGCCAATGCTAGACTGAAAGCTGTTATTATATGCGAACTCCACCAATGGAAGATGCTCTTCCCATGTACCCCCAAAGTCTAGGATACATAGCCTCAAAAGATACTCTAGAATGCGATTCATCCTCTCGGTCTGGCCGTCCGTCTGAGGATGATATGCGGTGCTGAAACATAACTGAATCCCTACCGCTTCTTGTAAGCTCTTCCAAAATAGGATCGCGGTCGCTCACTAAGCTAGAAGGAACACCGTGCAAACGAACTATTTCTCGGACGTACATAGAAGCTAACCATGGAGCAATCCTCTTACTCTTCACAGGAATAAAATGGGCGCTCTTAGTAAGTCTATCTACTATAACCCAAATTCCCGTATTACCCTCCCTTTATCGCGGTAATCCATCCACAAAGTCCATCGAGACACTCTCCCACTTCCATAGTGGAACCTCCAATGGGTGAAGCAACCCACTGGGTTTCTTTTGCTCCGCTTTTACTTGTTGGCATACCAAGCATCTAGTGACATACTCGGCCACATCTTTCTTAATGCCGGCCCAAAAGTAGACTCGCTTCATGTCTTTATACATCTTGTCCCCGCCGGGATGAATGGTCATCGAACGATGTGCTTCGTCAAGAATAGCCTTCCTTAGGTAATCGTCTTTTGGTACACAAAGTCTACTATCCCTACGTAACCAACCCTTATCATCTAGGGTATACCTACGGAGATGGCTTGATGACTCCCCTCCTTTGACCTTTTCTACTAACTCAACCAACTGTGGGTCGTCTAGCTGTGCCTCACCAATCCGTCCCAAAAGCGTACGTCTGACCTCCAAGGATGCTAGCAAACCGGGTACAAAGTCAACGGAAGGTCTAAAGTCAAACATCGAAATAAATTCTAAGCTTTGCCACTCAACAAACAACGGACTCAAGGACAGCCTTTTCCTACTTAAGGCGTCCGCCACTACGTTACCATTGCCAGGGGTATATGTTATTTTGAAATCGTAGGACGCTAAGAACTCCACCCACCTTTGCTGCTTTAAGTTCAAGTCCTTCTGAGAGAACAAGTATTTTAACTATTTGTGGTCAGTGAACAATTCGAATTTCTCGCTAAGAAGATAATGACGCAAAGACTTAAGCGCGAAAACAATAGCGGCTAACTTTAGGTCATGTGTAGGGTAATTTTTCTCATGCGCCCTCAATTGTCTTCCCCCATAGGCTATTACCCTGCCCTCTTGCATTAAGACTGCGCCTAGTCCTATCCCACAAGCATCAGTATAAACAGTAAACGGCTTACTCCCGTCTGGCAGCACTAAGACTGGGGCTGAGGTCAAAGCCCTCTTCAAAAGTTAGAACGCATCATCACAATCTACGTCCCACTCGAAGACTAGGTTCTTCTTCGTCAAGCGTGTCAATGGAGCTGATATTTTTGCGAAGTCTTTGATAAACTTCCTATAGTAGCCAGCCAACCCCAAGAAACTTCTCACTTCGGTAGCATTTTTAGGGATCTTCCAATCTTGGATGGCCACCACCTTCGCGGGATCCACGGCTATCCCTTCTTTGGAAACCACGTGCCCTAAAAATCGTATTTCCTTCCTCCAGAAGTGACACTTAGAAAATTTAGCTTTAAGGTTATGCGCTCGTAGGGTCTCCAACACTTCCCTAAGATGTAGGGCATGCTCTTCTTCATCCATAGAAAAGATCAAGATGTCGTCTACAAAGACTACCACGAATTTGTTAAGGTACTCCCTAAACACCCTACTCGTCATATCAACAAAGTATGCGAGGGCGTTTGTCAAACCTAAGGGCATCACTAGCCATTCATATAAACCGTCTGGAGTCCTAAAGGCAGTCTTGTCAATATTATCCTCAGCCACTCTCAACTGATGGAAACCAGTGGCTAAGTCCAACTGCGAAAACATTGAGGCGCCAACTAACTGATCGAAGAGATCGTCAATCATCGGCATTAGGTGTTTGTTTTTCTTAGTAAGCTTATTAAGTTCTCTATAGTCCACACAAAGTCTAAGGGACCTATTCGCCTTCGTGGAAAATACTACTGGAGCACCCCACTCCGATATACTTCGTCTTATGAACCCCTTCTCAAGCAACTCCTTCACTTGCTTATCGTGTTGCCTCCTTTCACGTGGAGCCATGTGGCGTACTGGCAAAAATACTGGTTTTGCATTATCCCAAGATATATTCGAAAATCTATCTCCCGCTTCGGAGGCAAGCCCTTCACCTCGTCAAACACATCCGAGTATTCTCGGACCACTCTAAAAGATCGTAAATTTTCCACCGATGCGTCAAGCGATTCTAAATAACTTAGCAATATGGAATTTATGGGATTACAAAAGATTTCGAGAGTGTTGCCAAGGCGATTCATGAGCCTAACTACTCTCCTTTCACAATCAAGTAAGGCCCCATTTCTGGTTAACCAATCCACTCCTAAAATTAGCCCATAGCCCATGAAGCCTAACACATAAGCATCACATCTAAACTCAATGCTAAGTATAGAAATTTTCAAATCCAAACACATCATGGACAAATAAGCTGAGCCCGCAATTGGATTCGAAACAACTAAGGGATCCTTTACTAAACTGGTGTTTAGGTGCAGTGATTCAACTAATGACGTAGAGATAAACGAATGCGATGCGCCTGAATCAAATGAGGTACGGACAGGATGATCAAACAGAAAAACTAAGCTTTCAACAGAAATGGTTCTACCTCGTTCTTGCAGCGGTGGGACCGCAAGAGCCTGAACTTGTCCCCTTGCCTGCCCTGGTGCCATACGAGCCTGCACCTGTCCTCCCGAGGTAGACCCTGCCCTCTGCCCCTTCTTTGGGCAGTCTTTCACTATTTGTCCCACTTCGCCACAGTGAAAACAGCCAGTCTTCTTTTTCTTTCGGCAATCCTTGCTGAGATGGCCTAGTGTCCCACAGTTAAAGCATTTCTTCTTTCCCTTGCCATTATTGTCTTTACCACCCTTCTTGTTTTGCTGTTGTGGTTTCTTCTGATCCCCTTTCTTCTCGGGTGCCTTATCAGCTTTAGTGCCTTCCACCTCGTGCATGAGTGCCATGTCTACAAGCTTCTCAAAGGTGGCCCCCATAGGGATGTGGGTCATAGCCAACCCTTGCAACGGTTCATTCAATCCATTAACGAACCTCAGAGCCTTCTTCTCCGGCGTGTTCACTAAGTCCAAGCCAAACCTTGCTAACTGATTAAATTTGTTGACATATTCTTTCACTGATGAGCTTCCTTGCTTTAATGTCAAGAACCTTTCCATATATAGATTCTCTTTTGCCCTTGAGAGAAACTTCGCCACAAACCTACGTCTGAAATCCACCCAAGAATCAAAAGGACGCTCCCCATTAGTGACCTCCCACCAAAACGAGGCCTCTCCCTTCATTAACCAAGCTGCTAATTTGACCTTCCTCCCTTCTTCCACTTCAAAGATTTCCAGCAATTCTTCCACCTCCTTAAGCCAATCTCTAGCTTCCACAAACGTTTCTGACCTTTGAAAGGGTTTCCCATCCATAGCCTTAAATTCCTTGCACGTCTTTGCAAAAGTTTCAACGCGAGGAGGAGGTGGAGCGGGTGCAACTGGTGGTGGAGGAACATTGGCTGGACCGGCAGCGGCCCTAGCCTCTTATAACCTCCTATACCATCCTGGTATCGTTACACCGTCCGAAAGGTTAAGATCTTCAGCCATGCTAAAACGAAAACGGAAAGATTCAAAATGGAGAATTCGAAAGATAAAGATATATGGCTATTGGGGATTATGTTTTTCTAAAAAACTTTCCTCTTTAAATTACTCATCAAGACATGTTTTTGAAAACACTTTTTCCAAAAATACTTTAGAAAAATAGTTTTTCTAAAAATTTTACCGGTGCTGGTAACCTTAAGCTCTGATACCACGTGTAACACCCCACGTCCATTAATGTCACTCACAAAGGGAATGCATTAACTTCCATGGACGTTTTAAGTGAATATAGAACAGAAAATTTACAACAAGACAGATAATAGGTAGTACTTGGAAATCTAAAACTTCATTTTATTGCAGCGGAATTTAAACATGTTTATTACATCATAAAACCATAAATCAGAGTCAAGTACATTATCCATCTTGATAAACAAAATACATAATCCCATTACATAAATAGCCATTAAAGAAGATAACAAGTTGGACTTTACTTCAACGGTCCAAGCTTTCCAAAAGAGAGATAAAGCAATCCAATCAAACTCCACTAGAGCTGGGCCCAACCTGAGGACCTGGAAGGGGAAAAAGGATAGAAATGGAGGGGGTCAGACATAAAGTCTAGAGAGTATGATAATTCTAACAATACTACTATCAAAGTAACTAGACTAAGGCATAAGCTAGAAAACAAGTAAATATCTATGAACTATTAGGTATGGGAGAGCAGATAAAGATAACGTTAAAGGCACACCTAATTACTAACGAATAATTTCTACACTGCACCACACCAGTCACCCTAAAGGTTGATCCCACTTGCTTCACACGAAACTATATAAATAGCCTTGTGTACCCCTAGCTGACTACATAGGTGTTGTCTGCCCCTATCTCCACTTGGTGTACCCCACTACCCACTTTCGATCGGCTCCCTACTCGTAGATACCCTTGCAAGCCCTACAGTGGGGCGTATCACTCCCCTAAAGTGGCAACTCGATACAACTGGAGAATGCACAGCTTATACCTACATGATGCAACAACATCTTACCTACCAGCCCGGGTCCACACACGCATATGAAACCCATTGGACTTGCGTTGCCACCGCTACCCCGTTTTGGCCTCTTATAGCCAAACCCAGTATGCGTGTCCCGTCCTCGACTTGGGTCGAGCCCACAAAGATACGTTTGGGTTAGTGGTTGAAATGGGCCCCCATAAGCTACCCACCTAAGCTTGTCACCACTAGTGTATCCCACATAACCCTCTTAGTCATGTTCATTTACATGTGTGTTTGGTTAAGTCTTACTAATCGTATTTCAAATGCCACTAAAGGCAACCACTAGATTCCTCATGCCACCCAAGGCACCTACTTAACCCCCATGTCCCACCTCACATGTTTATCTGGTTAAGTGTTTCTTAATTCATTCAGGCCATAACCTCATAAAGACCTCTCACATTAGACTGGGATTTATGACAGCTGGATTTGTCGGGCGGGTCCGGGCAGTCTTACACCATAAAAGAGTCTAACCTCGTGTCTTTACAACTGTTATGTTTTAGTTTGACCTAGGACCTCTCACATTGGGCTGACATTTGTGACTAATGGATTTGCCGAGCGGGTCCGGGCAGGTTTACGTCACAAACGAGTCCAACCTCGTGTCCTTAGCATTGATTATCACTTATAATCTTTTACCCCAGTTTTAATAATTCCCTAATCAAATTATTAATTAACTCCAATTTTAATGATGCCCATAATTGACTCAATTATTGTCATCCATTCATGGCATGCAAAATCATATCAATTGCACCCCAACTTCTTATTATAAAATCCTTAATATTACCCCTAACCCACGTTGTACGTTCGCTTATTCAATGCAAAGTATACGTTAGACTCGAATAGTCTAACTCATAGCACAAAGATAAATTATCACAACATATAGGCAAATAAAATAAATCTAATCATATAGGGGTGAAACTTGCATAAACTACACATGTTAAGGATCTAAAGGTGTCAACTTGTTAAATGTCCCAATGTACATGATATGATCATAACCCAAATTTATGTATGAACTTGCATATGGGGTTTTATCCAACATAATGATGGTGTGAACTAGCATCTAATACATAGAATTCACATATGTCATAGCATAATTCTAGATGTCATAATTCTAGATCTAAATAGAAGTCATGGCATATGTTCATATCCTTTACTAATCAACCTAAACTTGCATATGTGACTTGTCATATAGATCAACATAGCCCAAATAATATCAATATTATGATTTGATTAACATGAACTAATTAGCATAGATAACAACATCATGACTTTATAACATGTACGATTCATCACAACTTAGCATAGAAAATTACAACCTATACACTATCATCATAGCATGATTTACAACATATAGGATATCATCATCACATAACATAGAATTTACACATACATGATAGCATAAGGTTTACAACAACATATATGACAATCCACATCATTTACTTATAATCCATTCATAACTTAACCTAATTAGTTTAACAATAATCTTGTTAAGATCATCTTACTCACAATTTAGAAGAGAAAGAGAGTCTTGATTTGCTTTAGAATTGAGTAGAATTTGGGTTTTGATTAGCTTTTCTTCCTTCTTAGTTGGCGGCGGCTACACTGAGTTCCATGGCGGCGGTATGACAGTGGCTAATCTATTTTTCATGTGAGTTAGAGTGAGAGACTACATAGGTATTTATAGAGTTTAGGGTTTATTTAGACCGTTAGATCAATTCAGAACTAAACTGAACCGTTTAATTTGCCAACTCATCCCTAAAGACACATCAGCAGCTCAAGATTGGGCTCAGTCAAAACCCTAGCCGCCTGGACAGGTCGACACCCAGGTCGACTCCCCAGTCGACCTGGGGGGGGGTCAACTGCCTAGTCGACTCCCCAGTCGACCTGGGGGGGGTCAACTGCCTAGTCGACTCCCCAGTCGACCTGGGGTGCTGGGCGGGAATTTTCCCGCCTAGCCTGTTTGACTTCGAATTTTGAATTTTCAATTTCTGAAATCTGTTTTGAATTTTCTAAAAATTCCGATGGCCATAACTTCTTCATACGAAGTCCAATTCACGCAAACTCGGACTCTATTTCAACCAGAATTCCGAGACGAACACAATGGCACAACCCGTTTCCCACAATTCTCACATCTGAGATTAGTTATTCTTTAATTTGTGAATATTAATATTAACTGAATTACAGGGTGTTACAGTGATGGTCATGGAAAGAGTATAAACAAGAGTCTAATTATCCGTTTAGCACATATATCATGCCTTAATTGCCACTGGTTTCCTCTTAATTGAATATACATGCAATATTACAAAATCTTTTTCCTAAAATTGATACAGAAATTAGTGTTTCATCCTACAATTTATGAGAACAAAATTTGGAGATAGATCGAATATCCTAATCTTGGTCTCCTGGAGTCCTATTTATAGTGGAGGATTGTCCTCCCTTCGACTTCAGAGGTCTTGTCCAGTCACCCCTTTGAAGGATTTCTTGAGGGTCGTATGAAGGCATCTCTTGCATCAGCTATCTTGCTTCTTCGGTATTTCTTGGATATATCCTTTCAGTTATGGTTTGAATAGTTGCAAGATGCATAAATGCATGCAGACTCTCAGATTTGGGTGACAATTATCTTTGAAGCAGCATCTTCTCTAACATGGTCAATCTTCATGTTAGGTATAAAGGCACTTCCTTTGACATTCAACCCTTTCTGTTGGATTCTCCTCTTTCCTTTTTCTTTCCCCTAGATTTTGTTGCATACTTTGTAATGTGTTTTCCTTCCGATATCCTCGGGAGATGGGCTTGTTTTGCAATGCCTTTGTTTACAAGAGATAAGCCTTCTAGAACTCAAACAAAGGCCTTTGTCTATCATAAATTTTCCTATTCATGGTTCTTAGTTCCTTCTTATTTTCTTTTGATGCTTTGTACTTAGCTTACTCCTATCTTTCTTTCTTGCATGGTCAACAAGTCCAAATTTAATTCCCTTTTGGTTAAAAACCGAAAGGGGGTTTCTAGTCTAAAGTGAAATTACCCTTTTCTTCCTTCTCTTATCACAAAAGGACATTGCTAGAAGCTTAGCACTACCTTCTTCAGGGTACCATCGGTTCTCACACTCCCTAGCCTCGGACCTCATTCTCGATCTGACTTGGTTATTTTTCATGCTAACATTAAGCATAACATAGCAATTATCAGCCAAAATATTCTATCGGCAAGAAGTATGAAAGGAAGCAAATAGAGAAATGAGTCTCTAAGAACAATGTGAAATGATTACTTAGAATACCAGAGGAGAACGCATTTGGAGATAGCAGAAGCGACTCACGGTGGGGTCGAACATAGGTTGCTGAAAACATCAAAATAAAGCAAGTGGGAAAAGCCTTTGAGAGGACCAGTAGATACTTATAGAGAAGTCTAGAGAGCATGCCTAAAGATAGTTTAAAGAATAAAAATCAGAAAAGAAAGCTTTCAGAATTATATGAAGTTCGTAAAGTTACTAGGCGTAGGTTGCCGAAGGCATTGAGCATATGACTAGCAACAATCACAGGAAGTACCCAAGAGCGATCAGTTTTGGATCAGGATAAGCTTTTCATACCAACAAACGCATCACTGTGGTACCGAGAGTAGTACCAAAAGCTACATAAAAGGCATGAAGAAGTGAGAAGAGCCCTTCGGCTGGTCCAAAGGAATACATTGATATTCATAAAAGGGGTAACAACTCCTATAAACAAGTAAAAAAAAAACGTGACGAGCCTTTAAAAATTTCACATTCGGAGGCATCGAGAGGGACCATTCATAAGTTCTTCTCACTAGGAAGAAGCTCACAACTAGGTTATTGCCCATAAGAGAACAAAGCGCTCCCCTTCATTGGAATCCCAAGGCACCGCAGGAAAAGAATGGTTTCTTTAAAAAAAAAAGGTAGACAAAGCCGACTCCATCAGTTACATCATCAAGAAAACTGCATCCGAAGAAGCCTAGAACTACTTTAGGATGACTCCGAGGGTGTTTCTGAAACCCAACAACCAAATGAGCACCAACCAGGAAATTTACCGTCAAGAGCAAATGTATTCCCCAAATTAGATAGTTCAAGCAACCAACCCTTCGGCGGGGGCAAAACGCTCAACGACGAGCTTTAGACTCAGGAACTACATTATCAAGATTGACATAATGGAAGTTATTAGGAAAATGCTTTTGGTAGAAGGTTAAAAATTCACCAAGAGCTACCTTCCGAGAATATGGCCACATCACTCTTTGAAAACCAAATCATTCGTTTCAAGAGTCAAAGCTCGAGGAAAATTTCAATACAACTTTCGCTTTGATTGCACTAAGAGATGGTAATCAAGTCACTACAGCTCACCATCAAAAGACAGTCAATAAACCTACTATGGTTCCGGGTAGCATGATGCTTACCTCAGGAAAATACTTACAAGAAAACCAGATGAAAGCCTATGAAGTCTTCATTTTCATATCTACGAAGGTCCAAATATGGCAGGGCATACACCTGCATCTATAAGTAACACCCTAGGTATCCAGATTTAGACCTCTAGTATTAAAATACCTAGGAGGCAAACCCAAACTCACAAATCAATTTGGGGATTTTCTTGGTTTCAATTTAGAAACATTTGTACTGATGGACGTAATCAATAAAGTGGATGAATCCGTAGAACCACGTGGGTAAGTGAAACCTTTTATGTGTTAGTCTATATTTTAAACTTTTTATGCAGTTATCATGATTACTCCTATCGATATCCAATGTCCATTGAAGGAGGTTGGCTCTTCTGAAACGAAAGAACTTAAACTTCGTTAGTGGTTATCCTTGGGAATCCCACCACTAGTGTCCCTTTTTTGGGTGTTGACCATTTTTATGGTTAACAAGAACGAAATAAATAACTGAATTATGGTAGTTTGTTTTAGGCCTTTAGTTGCACTCCATGCCTTTATAGAATTAAAGCAAACTTTAAAAAATCCTTGGCCTAGCTTGAGCAATATCAAAAACTAATGCGCTAGTCAATCTCGAAAACTAGTTTGAGAAAAATCAGGTAACTAAAAGCCTACTCGTTTAGCTGTATAAACCTGTGAAAACAATGGTATCTCGTATGACCACGCTGCACTAAACAAAATTTGTTTTCTACCGTACGATAATCGAAACATTTTTGTTATAAATCAAGTGATATTATAATAATACAAATATTTAGAAAATAGTTAAAATGATTGTAACTTATATTTCAACATAATTGTTTTCAACTAAAATTGTCAAGATGTGTATTGGATATTGGATTCAAACAATAGCAAGGTAAAGGACCACCATCTGTGATGCACTCGTAGAAAATGTACCTAATGGTTGACTTACAACCCCTTTCCATCATAGAGCCAGACAGGCTGTCGAACATTATAACCTAGAGACCTCATCGTTGAAAATGAAGGGTGTTAACATTGCTCTACGGTGCCTACTGTTAAACACTTAGAACAATGTAACTAGAATTGTAATGACGAATCCTAATGGAAGCCCTCCACAAAGCTCTTCGGCAGCTTGTCTTTTACAGTTTTCTTGGTTAATGAGGCTAAAGGTCACATCTTTTCCTTTCATAAATATATTTTACTTTGAATGTTCATTGCTTTGCGGTGCCAATTTTCTTAGTTAATGAGGTTAAAGGTCACATCTTTACATTCTTAAGCATATTTCACTTGGAATGTTCATTGCCTTTCTGTGCTAATATTTTGATAGCATTCATCAATACAAGTCATTCCGGGTACAAATGATATGAAGGCACTACTTCTACTACATCTATTTTGGAATCTCTCTTAGGTTGAGTGGGAAAACCCTTTCATGTCAAACTTCCACTTTTATTTCATCATTTTCAATATATTCTGTAATGGTTGCATAGTCAGATCGAATTGGTTTCTGGGTAACTTGATGCGATCTTGATATTTTTGAAACGACAATCAATTGTTTCCAATAAACTCAACCCACCGCCTAACCATTAGTGGAAGGATCTCCTTATCATTTTTCCTAGTAGAACGAAATGAGTTATAAAGGCATAATGAATCATTAATGGGAAGCAATATATATCACTCATTTCCCCTAGATATCTCCAAAGTAAGACTTTGGTCCATATTTAATAGTCGGTTATTTAACTATCAAATAGCACACTATACATTCCATGATTTATTTTCCATTGTAATCTTTAAGCCATATTATTTTAAACTCTTGTAAATTAAATCTCTTTATATTTTTTAAATGATTTTGTATACTTATCTTAATAGTATAAGTATATATTCATAAAACACTATTTCAATACTCAGAAAAACATACATACATATACTTCTCTCACCGAACTACGTATATTCAAAAAACATTAAACTGATTTCTTATGTTGAAATCATACCAAGGATTAAATTGCTTTGTTTGAATTGGACATAAGAATAACCCAAACCACGTACTTGTTATAACTACTATTATAAACCCTTTAATTATATCTCTTCTGTTAGTTGAAAGCTCTTATCAAAATCTATTAATATAACTTCTTAAAAATCTCCAATTTTCTTTAAATACTCTTCAAATAAATACCAAACACTCGTAACTCTTTATAAGTACCCATAATCCTTTATAAACTCCCTTTATAATATTTAAATCATTTATAATCATTATTTCTAAATATATAAACTAATTTATAAAGTATCTTTAAAAATAAGAGATTATTCGAAACACTTTAGATAAATAAGTTATTATTCAAAACTTTTTTCCTTTAAATTTTATTACACAATATTAACCAATGATGTATCTTTAAAAATAAGAGATTATTCGAAACACTTTAGATAAATAAGTTATTATTCAAAACTTTTTTCCTTTAAATTTTATTACACAATATTAACCAATGATGGCTTTAAATACCCTTTTCCAAAAAAAAGCCCAAAATATATTTAAATAAATCATTACTTAAGCTTTTTAAATGATTCTTCGAATCATGGCCAAGTTGAAAGGTAAAAGGTTAAAGAATGAATCTTCGAAAGGAAAAACGAATGTCAGTTAATCCACAGGATATGAATTGATTTCCTCAATGGAGAATATCTTTCTATTCGCAAAAAAAATACGTTGATTATTGGCCATCAACAAAAAGAGAAAAGAAATACAAAAGGAACTAGGAAAGCAGCTATTATAATGATCACTTAATGAATGGTCATGAAAACAACCAGTGCAAATCCCTCGGGAAAATGGTAACCTACTTTTGCAAACAAGGAAAACTAAAAGAATTATTAATGGATTGTAAATGAATTTTAAAGAAATGAAACTCGGTTCTGAAGAAAGAATTCCTACAAGGTAAAATAACATCAATAAGAAATTTTACTTGGTCGGGGGAGAAATTCGCTTCTTAGATGGATTAACTTAAAAACCACTCAACATTGTTGGAGTGCCTCCCAAAAGGGAAAAGGGATAAGTACCATACATCCAGCTCATGATTAAATCCTAGGCATGCCTAGGTTCTTCCCAAAGAGGGAGGAGGGAAAACCCAGGACATACGAGCTTGGCCCCAGGGTAAATCTAGGACAAACTAGCCTGGTCCTCTATGTCCTTGTTACAGTTAAGTTGGCCTCTATAGGATAGACGAGTAATCTATTCCTGGTACACATTGGTTCCAAATAAAGCATAAGAATGACAAGCCTATTCTTATGTTTCATTCCATAAAAGGAAAAAGGCTCAAAAGGAGCACCTAAATCATGTCAAGCCTATTTTGCGTAAAGGCTAAAAATGGAAAAAAGAGACGATAAAATGGAAAGCGCTTTCATATCTCAAACACCAAAAGATGACATTTCAGACTTTCGTTTAAGCCTAAGACAACTTCATAAAATCGGAAGAGGACATTCTAACCTACTATTTAAGCTAAAGATGGTTCGTAATTACTATCCTGGAATAGGACACTCCAACGTCTATTAATTGCCAAAAATGACTTCATACTTATTGAAAACGAAAGAGGATATTCCAGAATTCTAAATTTCTAAATACCCGAATCTAGGTATAAGGACTTCTAATAAGCTAAAGGAGGCTTGGTATATATTATTTTCATAATTAGGATTCCTATAGTTCTAAATTTCTAAATATCCAAATCTTGGTTTTGAGTCTTCTTATAAGCCAAATGAGGCTTCATATCTATTTTTTAAAAAATTGGGATTTCTAGGCTTCTAAATTTCTAAAAAGACGAATCTGGGTTTCGGGTCGTCAAATAAGCCGTTGGAGGCTTCGTTTCTATTACTTCCAGAATTGTGATTTTTGGACTTCCCAAATTTCCAAATACGCAAATATGTGTTTTAGTTCTTCTAATAAGCATAAAGGAGGCTATGTCTCTATTATTTCTAGAATTTAGTTTTCTAGACTTCTAAATTTCTTATTACATGAATATGGGTTTCGGGTCTTTTAATAAGATGAAGGAGTCTTCATATCTAATTTCCAAAATTAGGAATTCTGAACTTATTAATATCTAAATTGGGGTTTCGGAATTTCCAGTATGCGAAAGGTGGTTTCAGGCTTATTATTTAAGGAATTGAAATTCAAGAAATACTATTATTACTCGGACCCTGAGTTCCAAATCTATTATAAGTCAATAAAGGCTTCGCATATCCTGCACATATCATAAGCACAGTTCCTCAATATATCGATAACTATGGCATTTTAGTATTATCTTCAGCATACTACGCTTATTTATTATAATATGGATAAAAGGATAACATACACAAAGCCAATTCAATAAGACAATGCTAGACCAAAAATGGCGCTAACACCCAGATGCAAATCACAAATCGTAGAATGTAGTAAACAATAAGTAATAGGAGACACATGAAGTTTTTATAGTGGTTCGGCTGTAGATATAGCCTCGTCCACTTTATAGTCTTATTGTTATACCGAGAGATTACAAGAATCATTTACATGAAGACACACAAATCGTGTGTTGAATGAGATTAAAAGAGTTTATACACGCGATCGACATGTTAATTTTGTTTGAGAATGAAATGCGATGCTCTTGTGTTAAACCAATGGAGGCCGAGAGTGAGAATAGCCAAGGATCGCTTCAAAATTCTTTAATGGTGTATTTATAGGGTTGGAGAGGATTCGGGTTGGATGCCACATGGCACGCCTCCTAAGAATCTCGAAATGAAGTGGAGAACATGGAGACAGCCTCTCTAGATCGTGCTATGTCAAGTGGAGTTAGATCCGGGTTAATAGGTGCTGAAATGGACAAGTGAAAAGTTCAACACTTGCATGCAGAAGTAGGTTCGTTCTGGTCGGATCGGGTCCTCCATCTGATCCGAACCGATGGCATTTTTCCAATCCAAGCCGTGGTTTGCACTTTTGTCTAATTGTTTGAGATGGGTTGGGTCTTCCTACCTCGATCTGAACCGAAAGGTGCCAATAACTCCGAAGTTAAACTGCTTCTTCCGGGAACGGGGTCGAACTGGGTCCGATTTGACCCGAGACCTCCGATACAATCTGATCCGTGGTTTTATCCATGTAGAATTCCTGGTTTTCAAGCTATTCAGTTCGGCACGCGTTCACGGAAACTGGCGTAACTTCCGAACCATAAGTTCGTTTTGACCAAATAAAAGCTCTACTTGAAGCTAATTCAGAGGGCTACAAGAGTTACAGGGCAAAGCCCTGTAATTGATGTTTTCAGGTCCAAAAGAGGTCATCCGATAGGAGCTTTGGACCATCCTATGTTTGCGATGTGACTTCAACCAAATCGCTTTGTGATTGCTGACGATGCTCTCAACACTTGAGGGAGTTGCTAACCAGACTTTTCACGTGTGACGGCTTTTACCAAAAAGCGTGTAACATGTTTGCCCCTCAAAACATATCTTACTGGTTCAAGGAATATGTGTTCTAGATAATCCGAGGAATTCAGAAGTCTATACCTGCAAAGAGATAGGACAAGCAGTGCAAAATGGCCCGACACGGCCTTACCGGAGTAAGACGACCAAGGAAGTGCAACGAGGTTCCAAAACGGCCTTACCGGGGTAAGACAATCATGGATAAGCTAATGAGGTTCCAAGACGCCGTTATCAGGATAAGACAACTATGGAAATGCTAATGAGGTTCCAGGGCGGGCTTACCGGAGTAAGACGATAAGGAAATGCTAATGAGGTCCGTTTATACTGGACGGGTCCAGTTTTGTAGCCAGAGCTCAATGATTATTACTAATTAATGAAAGTGCAGCGATCATTAGTTGGATATGACCAGAGACTACAAGCTGGTTCCGTGCGTGTGGGCCGATGTGACCGCTTTTATTACATGCAGAGAAAACAAAAAGGGTCGAGAAGTCGTCAAAAAGCCTAAAAACATGAACTATGGACCAAAGTCCGATAAGCTGAAGAGATCCATTGAGTGGGATCAGTTAATTATAATCCCGCAATTGCTCGATCCAGGATCGTTCCCTCTCCGGGGAATAGGTGGTTGCAGCACCGTGGCAAATGCAGGCATTGTTGGTTGTGTGACGTTTTCGGGCAGCTCTCCACGTCTGACCTGATCTTCAATCAAATCTCGCAGATACCTGCAGTCGTTAGTGTTATGACCGTGCATGTCATGAAATATGCAGTGTCTTCCGGAATTACGCTGTGCTTGCGTTGGCTCCTTCTTAGGAGGCCTTGGATAGGAGGCAGCACCTAGCGTATCCATGTAGATATCTGTCAGGGTTGAACTGAGTTCAGTGTACTTTTCATATCTTGGCTCTTTTCGAGTCTGAGCATTGCGATCATTCTTTGCAGCGGCTGTACCTTTGCCCTTGTCATTGCGTTTTCCAAACTCAGGTGGTGCTCCTCCTTTAAGCATGTTGACATTGAGAATCGCCTTTTCCGATTTTGTGTCTACCTCACGTAGAAATCTATCTTCTTCAATGTAGAATTCGCCGAGATCTTGCGATGCGTCCCGGTACAAAGAGGTTTTGAACAATGATGTATCCAGAACACCAGATACCGCCACCATCAAAACAATAGATGGTTTATGTCTATCAACAGATGCAACTGCAGTGTTGAATCTCTCAAGTGTAGAGTTTCTCCAGACCTCTGCTTGATTGAAATGAGCGACATTACGTTCTTGGGTCGCGCAATGTGGACCCGAAACTATTCAAAAAATGGAGCAACCAACACATTCCGGCTGTTGATTGATTCCAGTGTCAGCTGCAGAATCCACATAGCATCTATATAAGTCAAGAAGAGAGGGAAGCATTTATCCATGATGTTTTCCGATGTCGATTGAACTTCCATATGCCGTTTGTATCGCATTAGCTGTATGGTAGGATCTATCATGCCATTGTAGGGCTCCAGAACTAGAAGTTTGAAATCTATGGGATTATGGGAATTCCTGATTTCCTACGTGAATGGATTGTGATTGACATCATCCACATCACAATGATAAGTGCGGCCTCTTGAGAGGCGTTCAATCAAATTAGCGAGCCGATCGCCTTCGAAAAGATGTTGCAAGCTAATAGGATCAGAGCTGGTGCCCCCAATGTTAAGTTTGGAAGAGTTTATAAGTGTACGAGGTGTTAGGAAGCTTATCGATTCGGGTCGGATATATGATTCGGATCGATGTTCCTGAACCGATCCGGCTCGTCATGCTCGACCCGAACGGGTCTGTGGTCACCGGCATGATGTGCTCCATCCTGTGGTTGTGTTTTTGCATTTCCTACCTAAACCGGAGCAGATTATGGCCGAGCTTGGCCTGAGTCCCTCGCGATTCTAGAGTTCTAATCCAGTACATTGAGTGACGCTTGTTGCAATTTCCAATGGGAGGGATATTACCCCGGCTCCTGCGGTTCAAATCGAATCCGATCCGTTGCAACTGCAGGTGTTGAGTTCATTGCATTATTTCCATCGAGTTGAGTTTTTTGCTCAGGTTTCCATTCATCCGAGCGAAGAATTCATCCATCGTCTCATGTTGTTTTCGGAGGAGATCATCTTGCCTTGCCATCTGATTTCTCAATTTAGCAAGAACGCCACCCATTTCGTCTCTGGTCAGGTATGTTGACGGATCTCCATGAAAGGAAGCCTCTTGGCTTGCTTCGTTTCTCATGCCTTCATCCTCAACACAGGGAATCTTTCGTTTGACCATCAATCCAATAGTCAAATAATCCGCTTCCTTTCAAGGTAGAAGAAGAAATCATGTGCCCCATACCTGGCGCATCAAAATGTCAGACCAAAAAATGGCACCAACACCCAAATGCAAATCACAGATCGCATAATGTAGAAAACAGTAAATGGCAGAAGACTCACGAAGTTTTTATAGCGGTTTGGCTGTAGATGTTGCCTATGTCCACTTTATAATCTTATTATTATACCGACAAATAACAAGAATCAGTTACACGAAGACACACAAATTGTATGTTGAATGAGATTAAAAGAGTTTATACATGTAATCAACGTGTTAATTTTGTTTGAGAATGAATTGCGTTGTTCTTGTGCTGTAGAAATGGAGGGAGAGAGTGAGAATGGTCAAAGATCCCTTTAAAATCCTTCAAATGGTGTATTTATCGGGTGGAGATGATCGGGGTCAGATGCCACGTGGCACACATCCCAAGAATCTCGAAATGAAGTGGAGAATATGGAGAAAGCCTTTATAGATCGTGTTAGGCCAAGTGGAGTTAGATTCAGGTTAATATGTGCGAAATAGCCAAGTGAAAAGATCAACAATTGCATGCAGAAGCAGGTTCATTCGGGTTGGATCGGGTCCTCCATCCGATCCGAGCCGATGGCATTTTTCAGATCCAAGATGTGGTTTGCATTTCTGTGTAGTTGTTCGACACGGGTCGGGACTTCCTGCCCTGATCCGAACCGTTCCAAAAGCTTCGAAGTTAAACTCCTTCTTCCTGAAACGGGGTCAAATTGGGTCCAATCCGACCCGAGACCTCTGATCCGATCCAATCCGGTCCGGGTTTTTTCCCACGCAGCATTCCAGGTTTTCAAGCTATTTTAGTTCTACGTGCGTTCACGTAAACGGGCGTAACTTCCAAAATGTAAGTCCGTTTTGACCGAACGAAAGCTCTACTTGAAGCTAATTCAGATGGCTACAGGAGTTACTGGGAAAAGCCCTATATTAGTTGTTTTCAGGTCCAAAATAGGTCATCTGATAGGAGCTCTGGACCATCTTATGTTTGCAATGGGACTTCAAAAAAATCGCTTTGTGAGTGCTGACGATGTTCTCAATACTTGAGCACGTTACTAACCAGACTTTTCATATGTGGCGATTTTTACCAAAAAGCGTGTCAATGGACAAAAAGAAGAAAGAAAATATAATTGATTTTCAAATTGCTCAACTACATAATTTATGAACAAAATGAGTACTAATGTACATGCACAAATTATCAATGTAACTTGCTGAGTTTTTCCACTATGATCTATGACAATGCAAAATGCGAAAGATGTGGTAAAAAATTCGGAGCATGCTCTTAAGATTTTCTTCTTTCTCCAAGGCGTTGTTGGCATCATTAATTGAGATGACAGGAGTTATAAGGGTTATTAAAATATCTTGTTAGTTTACGAGAGAAGCTTAGTTGCTTTTTCATATCTGACATTACTTTTCTTTAAGTTGTATGTCTCCTTCTTTAGGATTTTTGCATGGTTAACGTACTCACTAATACAATCATTTGCATCACCAATCCATTTATGTTTGAAGTATTTTCAAACTTAATACTTTACCTTTTTAACCTACTATTTTACATGTCCTTTGCCTAAGCCTTTCGATAGAAGGATTAAATGATGACAATTCTTTGTTGCTTCTTTTTGGTTCTAGTTGCTATGGCAAGAATATACGAGGCTTCAGGTGAAGGCATTGGAAAGTCAAGGGAGGTGTTGTTCAAAATAAATTCCTCAGATACAAAAGTGGCTTGGACGTTCTCTAGTTGAAAAGTTGATCACAAACTTTCTTTTGAAGCAAGTCCATGTCTCTGTCAATGTTTACTGTAGTTTATCCTTTAAAAGGTTCTTCATAGCAACCAGGCCTTTTTCTTTTTTAATAGGCCTCTCATTGATGTTCCCTCATTCCTCAAAGAGTATTTGTATGATAATTCTTTGCACTTGGAACTTTTTCAACCAATCAAAAGCAAAAAGGTTATCAACAAACATTGCATGAATTGGAGTTTCGATGGTTATTCATTCCTCGGTTCTGGTTATAGCTTGAGAAAGGAAAAAACCTGGAAAGCGAGATGAGATCTGTTTGGAAGCCTAATTAAAGTCAAAATATGCAACAATACTATTACATAGAAAATGCGTGACATGCAGTCCATGGTAGAAAGATAACTCTTTGAATAGAAAACGCTGTAGAGAAAAAAATTATTTTATGTTAAATTTCAATTAGTTGTTGACTAAGTATCAAGCCAATTCATACAAAATTGAATTCCTTAGCATTTCTGGAAGTAATTTGTCCTTACAGTTTGAAAGTCTTTTAGGAGAAAGATCCAAAGGTATTGAAAACACTTTTGGAAGATTTCAAGTTCTCTTCGGATGAGGATCATGCTTGAATTCTCTTGGCTATCTTTGGTGAAAGCGATGAACTAGGCTACCACTATGGTCACCAAAGAACGAAAAGTCATCCTTCGTATAACGATAATAGACTTCCCAAATAAAACCAACTAAGAATTCTCTTTCTTCAATCAACATCCAGAAGAGAGCCATTAGATCTTTTTTCTTTTATTAAGATTTTCATTCCATAGGTGAGCTCTCTCCAAGCATGAACCGCTTGTTATTTTTGAAAGACATTAGGACAGAAGCACCTATCATGGTCAAAGTGTCTCTCATGTAAGTTGTTATAATCCCTTATGTGTTCACTACTTATCTTAGCAAATAATTTATTTTCCCTTGCATGTTAATAATTTTATCTTTTTAGAGATATCGAGTGCCCTCAACGAATCTAAGGATATGAAATTATTAGTGATTTAATTGCAAACAATGAAACTAAGTGATAAGAAAAACTATGTCATATCGGAAGAACAAATGCCAAAGAAGACAATGTTGAGCATGCTTCAGCGATAGCCTCAGTTTTAGGAATTATAAGAAGATCAACAAAGTCAGTAGGCCTTGAAGAATCTGAGACTTCGGTAATGGGAGTATCCTTTCCCGAATCAGTAGCACCACCTCTTTCATAAGAATGCCACCTTTCTTTACAAAATGTTTGGGAGGATCCAGAACCCTCGGTGCTAGCAGTAGCATCGAAGTTTTCAGTGAAACTCGTCAGGCCTTCTTTATCATCTTCATCTTTGATATCGAAATAACCATGTGAGATATCATTTGATGCCTCATCATCCTCCTTGTTGTCATTCGTTTATAAGGTACCCATGTCCAGGGGCGGAGGCACGTGCGAGCTGGCCTGGGCACGTGAACCCCCAAGAATTCTTCAACAAAATATTTTTTTTTTTTAACAAAACCGTTCTCGCTCAGAAAAAAAAAAAGGAATCGCTCTCACTCAGAAACCTAATCGCTCTCGCTCCAGAAAAGAAGAAGAAAAGGAATCGTAGCTCCTTTTTCATGCCTCCGCCCCTCCCGCTCCTCCACGCAGTCACAGCTCCTCCTCCACGCAGCTCTTCCAATGGGTACGCTTTTATGTTTATTCCCTCTCTAACAGGTCAATTAAGAACCGCCATCAATTGTCAATTTAATTATGGATTTGTCTTCTAATGTTGTTTGAAAGATAATTGTGAATTTAAGAGAATTTAAAAGGAATTGTGAATGCAGTTTATTCATCTTTGTTGATAATTGTGAATGCAGTTTATTCCCTCCTCCACGCAGCTCTTTTAGTTTCCTTTTTTGATAATTTGATGGGTTAGTTTATTCATCTTTGTTGATAATTTGATGGGAAGTTAATTGTGAATGCAGTTAGTTTATTCATCTTTGTTGATAATTTGATGGGTCAAGAACAGATTAACAAGGCATTTCTATGAACTTGCCCGAATGCCTTTAATTGAGCGTCGAATTTTTTTTATTTTTTTTAATATACTAGATATGCGAAAATATTCTAAGAGAACAATTGAAGATGTTTACACTGATGTTGAAGCTGCTACACCATCAAGTAATGCAGTTGATGATGATAATCAAAATCCAATTATTGCAAGTTCGGTAATTCGAAGTCATATTCAAGTCGATTTATCAAATCTTCCGTCGGATCCTAGTTTAAGACATCAAATTTTGGATTATGATCCAAATGATCGAGATACAGTAAGAAGGGCATACTTACAAAAAGGTCATTGACAGCCTTCTTTGCAAATATTTCCACAAACAATAATTGTTGGAAGAGCTAGACGTTTTAATCAATCTTGGTTTGCCGATTATAAGAATTGGTTGGAATATAGTGTGAAAGAAGATGGAGTATATTGCTTTCTATGCTACTTATTTCATCCTCAATCAATGAGTAGAAATACAAGTGACGTATTTATTCGGGAGGGGTTTAGAAATTGGAAACATAATGGAAGGCTTAAAGAACATGCTATGTCAGATACTCATAGAGCAGCATATATAAAGGCCGAGAATTTGATGATTCAAAATCAACATATTGCAATGGTAATCGAGAGACAATCAACCCAAATCAAAATTAACTATCGACATCGATTAAACTCAACTCTTGTATGCATTCGATATTTGTTACATCAAGGTTTGCCTTTTCGTGGCCATGATGAATCCGAAGAATCGATGAATAAAGGAAATTTTCTTGAGCTTCTACAATGGCTCGCTCACGAAAAGCCATCGGTTGATACGGTTGTTCTAAAAAATGCACCACAAAATAATAAGATGACATCACCGGATATTCAAAAAGATATAGTCAATTGTATTGCCGTGGAAATTGTAGACACTATCTTACAACATCTACATCTTTCCGGAGGACTATTTGCATTATTGATTGATGAAGCTCGTGATACATCAATTAAAGAACAAATGGCAATTGTTATAAGATTTATGGATGAGAGAGGAAGTGTTATTGAAAGGTTTGTAGGCATGGTGCTTGTTCCTAATACGACAACAATTTCTTTAAAAACATCACTTGATGCTTTTCTTGGTAAACATGGATTGAGCATGTCTATGTTGCGAGGCCAAGGCTATGATGGTGTAAGTAATATGCAAGGCATGTTTAATGGTCTTAAAACACTTGTTCTAAATGAGAACAAGTCTGCTTTCCATGTTCACTGTTTTGCACATCAACTTCAATTAGCACTTGTTCGTGTGGCCAAAGATAAAGACCATATTTCCGAGTTTTTTTACTTGGTTAATAATTTGGACAATCTCGCTGGAGCTTCATGCAAACGTCGGAACATTCTGAGAGAAAAAGAAGCTAATAGAATATTTAGTCAACTTGAAAGTGGTGAACTATGTAGTGGTCAGGGATTAAATCAAGAACGTAGTTTGAAACGACCAGGTGACACACGTTGGGGTTCACATTATGGTACACTAGTCAATTCGATTATTATGTTTCCTTCGGTTATTGATGTGCTTACTAATCTAGTGGAAGATATGTTTGGTGACAAAAAAGGGGAACCTTTAAATTTAATCAAAGTGCTGCAATCTTATGATTTCATATTTCTTTTGCATTTGATGAAAAATATTCTTGCAATTACTAATGATCTTTCCAAGGCACTACAACAAAAAGATCAAGATATCATAAATGCTTTGATGTTAGTAAAAGTATCTAAAGAGAGGTTAAATAAAATGCGAGCTAGTGGATGGGATACTCTTCTAAATGAGGTTGACTCTTTCTGCACCAAACAAATAATTCCTATTTCGAATATGGATGATAATTACATTCTTTTGGGTAGATCAAGAAGAGGACCGATGATTACAAATTTACATCATTATCGAGTTGATTTGTTTTACCTTTGTCTAGATAAGCAGATTGTTGAGCTTAACAACCGCTTTGATGAGGTAAATTTAGAATTACTTCTTTGTATGTCCTCTCTTAGTCCAGTCGATTCATTTGCCTATTTTGATAAAGTGAAGCTAGTTCGATTATCTGAATTTTATCCCAATGATTTTTCCAAAGAAAAACGTATGGATCTTTATAATTAGTTGGAGATTTATGAAATTGATATGAAGTCCAATGATACGTTTAAAGATGTGAAAGGAATCGGTGATTTAGCTAGAAAAATGGTGTTGACGGAAAAAAATATCGTGTATAATTTGGTTTACAAGCTCTTAACATTATCACTTATCTTACCTGTTTCAACTGCAACTGTGGAGAGAGCATTTTCTGCTATGAATATAGTGAAAAATGACCTATGAAATCGAATGGGAGATGAATGGTTGAATGATAGTTGCGTTGCATACATCGAAAAAGATATATTCAAAGAGATTAGCAACGATGCAATTCTCGGTCGCTTTCAAAACATGAGAACTCGACGTGGACAACTTTAAAGTAGAAGCATATATGCTTGTTTTGTTTTGTTTGAAAGATCAATAATTGATCGTTTTTGTAATCGAATATGATGATATATTTATATTTAGTTGTGTTTGTTTGATGGTGCAAAATGATCTTTATATACATAATTGCATAGTCAACATGAACAAAAATTCGGGGCCTACCGCCCCCGAAATAATTATCTTGCCCCCTCCCCCCCCCCCCCAGACTGATTTCCTGGCTATGCCACTGCATGTCAACTCGAGCACATCAAACGATAGAAGTTTTTCAACATCGACGATCTCCTTTTGAGATATGTTCTCCCATTTTTTTCAAGAATGTTTTATCTTACGTTGAAACTTGTTGATCATCACTGGGGGTAATTGGGAAAGTAAACATAAAAACATTTACACTTTTTTTTTGGTATAAACATTTACTAGCTTATCTATTACAGCAGTATTCAATATTTCTTAGAAAGAATTAGCCAAGAAGTCAATTAACTTCCTCTTGGCATCATGAAAACATTAAGGACCTTTGTAAGGGACCCTTTTCCCTTTCTAACACTATTAACACAAAAGTAACTAAGGTAAAAGAAGAATGAGAATCAAGTTGAAGGAGTGTAGAAACCAGCAGCATTTTAGAGGATGAAGTGTCAAGATACCGGTGATAAAGCTGAGCATTAGGAGAAAGGAGAGAAGGGTGGATTTCTTTTTAGTTACGAAAGCCCATCCCGGTTTTAACTGATAGAGTGTCGACTTTAGATATGTTTGCCCTACAAGAGAGACATGCAAGGGAAATGTTCATAAAGGAGGCAGTTGCTAGAGGAGGAGCACTTATACCTTGCCTAGTCAAAAATGTCCAGAACCGAAGGAGTCTATCCTGGGAACACTAATAAAGAAGAATAGTTAAAGCCAAGACATCCCTCTTATAAACATCCAAAAGGCCTCCGAAATAGTAACATACAAAGCATGAGGATCATTTGAGTAATAAGAAAGGACAAAATAAAAGGAAAGGAACTCCAAAAGCTGCTAAAGATAAAAGCAAGAAGGTTAACCCAATATAGATACATAAAGTGCTCGTCAAAGGAAATAATGCAAGGCTTTCAATGCATACCTTCGAGGCATAGGAAGGAGAAGATATGTATGGAATAGCACGAAGGGAAGAAATCTAAATTCTATAACTCGAAGCTTTAGAGACAAAACACGAGAGAAAAATTAGAAGAAAGTCGAAAGCCCTTGCGAGACAATCCCTCTCGCATCCAACTAAAAGCTCTCTCTGTTAAGACCCTCGGAAGCGGCTATATGGATATGATCTCGAAGAAAGCCAACAGTGTGCTTGTAAAGCCTTCATCGTTAAACCCAATCAGGTGACCGAAGCGAAGAATTTGCGTCTAAGAAAGGATGAATCCACACCTGTTAGTAGGACCCCAAAAACCTAAAAGGGGATCTTTTTTCAGATTGATTTTTCCTTGTTTAAAACTTGTAATGACTTATGGAAGAATGAAGTGCTAATTAATTGATCAAGGTGAGAAAAGACTTGTAACATTGTCTATTTTCAATAATAAGGAATACATGTCAGTTAAGGTAACCATGAGTAATCTTGATTCAATTAGTTATTACAATTACTTTCATTCACTAATGTGACACGTACAAAAAAGTGATCGACACATAACTAAAACAATTTCATACCATCACCCGTGACCACCATTTGAACCCTTAGATCATGAAACAAAGACTCATTTTAATCTAATAGCCATGTTAGTGACCTAAAATTTGTGTTAAGACCTCCCTATCAAGCGACTTATTGGATTTAGATGCTTGACTAAGAATTAGGAATATTTTTCCGCCGTCTTGGCAAATCTTTAAGAAACTATAGTAGATTCATGAGGACCTAGCATTTATGATCTTTAAGGGATTTTACCTTCTTAAAAATCAATTTGATGATCATTGAACATCCAATGAAAACTACCTAAGAATCTCAGGGCACTCCTAAGTAACATAAATCAGAAGAGTATAGGCCTTTCATTCAGAAATGAAAAAGAAGTCTATGATTAGATTTATTCTCAACAGGAAACATGCCATTGGGATTCTACGGTAGTACTTCAACAGAATTCCTGAATATAGGCAGTTCTTAAGTTTAAGCTCATTTTTTGTCATAAAATAGGACTTATGTAGGTAGATCTCATTTTCGTAGGTGTTAACGATAGATTTGGCTAATATCTTTTATGCTAGAAGGAAGGAAAAAACCTCTGTCCTTGTTTTTCTCCTGTAAGTGTTACTAGAATTTGTTCTTAAGAAGATAGAAAGCAATGGGAAATAAACGTAAAAGCATCATTAATGATTACAAAGAATCGCGGAAACCTCGAAAAATATTTCAAATGAACCAAAGGACAAAGGTTGTGATAAGAACGAAAATCCGAGGGAAACAAAAAAGCATCCACATAAGTTAAGGTATCAAATCAGTAAGGATGTACGGAAGCCTCCACAGTGCAGGAAAAAAAGTGGTTGTGACTCCTTTTTATTACCAACATAAGGTAAACTAGGAAAATTTGAATAATGGTTGATTAATCGTTAAATGTCGACAAAATGTTAAACTTGGTAAAACGTCCCCTGGATATGGATGTCCAATCAACCAAATCAGAACAAGGTCTTCTGGACCAGTCCGAAGGAAAAATATTGTGTGGATTTAAGGTTCCACAAAGAACAAATGTTACGAATGCAAACTCAATGTATGATTAATCAAAATAGGAAAATATATTATGACTCTAGAAAAGTAGAGGTGAACTCATCCCTAGGGGAATCAACCTCATCCTTTGGCAATCGAAGCAACATGTTATTCCATCAGATAAAAACAGTTATACAAACAATCTCATAATGCTCAATCTTTGAAGAATAAATAACTAAGGATTATGAGGATTTCACTCTAAAATGGAAAGATACCATTAGCAGGCTCTAGGAGGATCGAAGCCTATATCAATCAAAGAAACATCACCAGCAGAATCCCTTCATAATATCTCTCTAAATAGGATCAAAAGGAAAAATATTTTGCGATACTAGGTGTAACACCCCGTATTTTCAGTGAACGTATAAGTAAAAAATCAGAGGATAATTAATTTTTAAAATAAGAATCAAGGGAAACGGGTTACGCCATTGGGTTCATCTCGGAATTCTGCTTGTAAACGAGTCTGTGTTTGTAAGAATCGGAGTCCGTATGAGGGAGATATGACCCTCCGAAGTTTCAGGAATTTTCAGAATCGAAAACAACTCGAAATTCGAATTCAAAATTCGAATTCAAACCCAGAAGCGGGCTGGGCAGGAAATTTCCCGCCCAGGACCCAGGTCGACTGGGTAGTCGACCCCCACCCCCCAGACCAGGTCGACTGGGGAGTCGACTGGGTAGTCGACCCCCCCTGACCAGGTCGACTGGGTAGTCGACCTGGGGTTCGACCTGCTCCCGAAATCCAGTTTTTGAACCTGGTTCGTTATGATGTATTTGGTCACGTTTTCTGCCTAGGTTCGTCCGCCTAACCCTATATAAACTGGCCTCTAGCCTCATTCTCTCTACACCATTTCATTCTGCCTATGCTCAGCCTCTGTTCTAATTAAAATAAAAATGGCGTCGCTACTCTGCTGAGATCTGAACTGGAACTAGGACTAAAGCATCTTCTTCCAAACTGAATAAAATTAAAAAAGATAACAACTGCAACCCTTCTTCTTCTTTAATCCAATCAAGGCAAGTACGGTTATTTTCCGCAATAAACTATAATCATAATTGTGTAAAAATCTGAATTTGAGATTGTGTATGTTCTGTTCTGATCTATTTTATTCTGTATCTCTTCTTCTTTCTGTTCTATAGCCAAGCTACTAAGAGCCTGCGCCAATCTCCTATGAGATTAACGCACGAACGCTAAAATGTTTGGGACAAATAATGAATGTGGCATAATTGGACATGGATAATCTGTGACTGATTTAAGAAAAAGGACATAGGTTGTAAACTTGATTTAGATCTATGCATATTCCGTGAATTGGAAGAAGAGGAACCATGGTATATTAACATGTGACTTGAGATATTGGACATAACGCATATTTTGAATTAAGATCTGTTATAACTAGATTGTTGGGCATATTGTTTATATAACAATTCATGATTTGAAAGAGAACATGACGTAGGTGTGAAGATCTATATTAAGATTTGATAACTATCAAATGTGAATAACACCTAAGTAGGAAATTTTTGAATATATGACATGCATTGAAATCGATGGCTATATTTGGTATAATTTATATGTGAATCTTTTGTACTAGGCTAGTTGAACTAAATTAGGACATGTAAACTATGACCATAATCTGTGACATGTAAATTCGATGCAAACGTGGGGTATATGATCGTAGTGTGAATCATGACAACTATTTAGGCATGCAAACTTAGGCCAAATTTATAATTAGGCAAGATATGTTTGTGAAACTTTAAGGAATGATTAAATCTGATATATTTGCCTAATTTGCTAGTTCTGCTATATTTGCCTAATCTGCTAGTTTTGTTATATTGCCTAATCTGCTAGTTCTGTTATAGTGCTTAATCTGCTAGTTCTGCTCTACTGCCTAGTCTGCTTGATCTGTTCATCTGCCAAATCTGTCACCTGTTAAGTCTGCTGAAAATGCCAAATCTATTATATGCTAAATCTGCTAAATTACTTAATCTGCTGAATCCGTTAAGTCGCCTAATCTGCGAAAAGCTGTTATCTGCTATATTTGTTAAGTTGATATATTCAGTCTGTTATTGACATAATCTGAATTAGCTATGAATAATTGACATGTATATTAGGCGCGGGCATAAATGGTAAATTATTAATTAATTGGCCGCAAAGATAAACATGGCTGACTCGAGGTTAGAATGAGTTTGCGGCGTAATTCTGCCCGGAACCGCCCGGCACATCCAGTGGCCGCAAACAATAGGTTCTAATGTGAGAAGTTAGTCGTAACATGCTTGAAACCCGAGGTTAGACTCAGTTTGTGGCAGAAATCTGGCCGGAACCAACCGGCCTAACCAGTAGCCGCAAACTGTCAGTCTAATGTGAGAGGTCTGGGCATTAATATTTAATTAATGAAAATCTGAGATAAATATGATGTCTAAAACGTGTTGGGTGGATAGGATTAAACCCACTAAACTGATGAATTTAATTAATCTATTCCGTGAATCTGTAGGCCCAATTGCAAAGTTAGACAAATCTGTAAATCTGTTAAATCCGTATATCTGATCCGTTAGTCTGAAAACTTATCTGATCTGTGAACTAGTTGATCTGAATTCTGTATGTCTGAAACTTGTAAACAAGTTAATCTGAAATCTGTTAGTCTGGTGACACAAGGTTAGGAGGGGAGTCACTTGTGTCATCTATTGTTTGGGACCCATATTAGTCAGTAACCCTTTCTGGTATCAAAACTTTGACCTAACAGTAGGTAGGGTCTGGGCACGCTTACTGAAGTAATTATAAGCGGTTCATTCTGATAATGGCGAGGGGTGTTGATGGTGCATTCCAACCGGGTCATGTGCGTGCATGGATCCCGGTCTGCCTCTGAGGATGTAAGACGCCGTGACATCTGTAAATAGGTCTGTGTCGTTTAAAGATTGCCACTTTGGGAAGTGATACACCCTTTTGTGCGGCTGGCACAGGGTATTTATGTATTAGGGAGCCGATCGCTTAGGGTAGGGTTTTACGGTACACTTAGTTCTGTCTGTTTCTGTTGGTACCGTCTATTTCTGTTGGGTGGTAACACCTGTCTGTTTCTGCGTGGAACCGTCTGTTCGGGTGGTAAAGGCCCATTTACTAGTGTACACCTAATTCTACATTCTGTTTCCGTAGGGATTAATCTATTTCTGTTTCTGTACCTTCTGTTGGGGTGGTAAAGGCCCATTATTAGCATTCTGTTTCTGTCCGTTTCTGTTGGGGTGGTAAAGGCCCATTACTAGAATTCTCTTCTATAGAAATTTTTCTATACCTGTTTCTGTTTCAGTTTAGACATTAGGGTGACACTTAATCCTGTTATACTAGTATTAGTGCAGAGAAGTGTGAAGCAACAGCTTATATCATTATGTTCTTCTGTTTAATCTGCTACGCCTGTTGAAGTTATCTCTCATCCAGTTTTATTTTCATGTCATGTTATTATTATCTGTTCATAACTGAAAATCACTGGACTTGCCAGACTTTTTGTCTGAACCTTGTTGTTTCGCCTCCTTTCTACCGTTCCCCCCCAGGTTTTGTAGAAGGGAATACTCTAGCTTGATCCAGATTTCTTTTGTTTGAAGTGCTTAAAGTATGGCTTGTCTTCTTCTGTGGGGATTATGATTTTAAACTATGCATTCTGAAGGCTTTTGTACAAGACTGATATTTTGTACTTGAATTCTGATATTGTGATTTGAAAGGATGTAACCAAGCTTATTTTGGTTTCTGTTGTAATAAAGTTATAAATTTTTCAAGTATTGTTTTATCTATCTTGTAAGTTTCTGTTCTGTTTACTAAAATGCTCCACCAAAGTTAAGGCATTCCCTTTGTGAGTGACCTTAACGGAGGTGGGGTGTTACACTTGGTATCAGAGCCGAAGGTTACCAGATTGGGTAAAGTTTTTGAAAACTATTTTCAAAAAGGTTTTGAAAGGAAGTATTTTCAAAAATAAAGCTTATTTTGAAAAACATGATCCCCAAGAGCCATATATCTTTCCTTCAGTCCTTTTTATATTGAATCTTTCCTTTTTCGTTTCAGCATGTCTGAAGCATCTGAGATACCAGAGGGTGTTCATGTATCCAGTTGGTTTCGTCAATATCTTGAGGCTAGGACCGCCGCCGCAGGTCCAGCAAATGATCCCCCTCCTCTGCCCCCTCCTCGTGCAATTGCTTTCTCAAAGATCTGTAGAGATTTTAGGGCCATGGGTGGAAAGGATTTCAAGGGAACTGAATCATTCATAGAGGCAAGGAACTGGCTCAAAGAAACTGGGGATCTATTCGTTATCTTCGAGGTGGATGATGGGCAGAAGGTATAGTTGGCGGTATGGTTGCTCAAAGAAGAAGCTTCCTATTGGTTGGAAGTCATTAACGCAGAGAGGCCGGTTGAAACATGGAGGGATTTCAGACAAGGTTTGAGACAAAATTCCTCTCGCAAGCTGAACAAAGTTTACAACTGGAAAAGTTCTTATCTCTTAAGCAAGGAAGTATGACGGTCAACGAATACGTCAACCAGTTCAACCAACTGGCTAGGTTCGGATTGGATTTCGTCAACACTCAGCATAAAAAGTTTCTCCGCTTTGTTAAAGGATTGAACGAGCCACTGCACAGCCTAGCCATGACCCATGTACCCATGGGAGCGACTTACGAGAAATTGGTGGACATGGCACTACTGCACGAGGAAGACATGGGCCCGAAAGAGACAAAGAAGGAAAGAACCACAGAATAAGTAAGCATGGCCCAAAAAGGAAACACAAAAGAAGGATGAGAAGTCTGAAGATAAGAAGGGGAAAAAGTGCTTTACTTGTGGAAGCTCGACTCATCTGAACAAGGATTGAGGAAAAAGGAAGGGCACTTGCTTCAACTGTGGTGAGATGGGACACTTCACTAGGGACTGCCCGAAGAAACGAGGGCAAGGGCAGAGGGCAGAACCCACTTCTGGAGGACAGGCGAATGCTCAAGGGACTGGTAGATAGGGTAGAAATAAGAAAATTTAAGTAGAAGGTTTAATTTTCTTATCTGATTGTTTAGTTAAAACTCTTTCTGATTCTGGCATTTTGATTCTGTAATCGATAATTTGCACTTTAATACTAGTATTGTTTCTGATTCCGCTGTAGACCCAAATCCCTAAGGGTTATGACTCATCTGTTTGTGATTGGGGTTTGAGAGATATTCGTGTTAGGCGTCAAGTAGGACGCATACATTCTGGGATTTATCATGTTTAGTTTCCTAAGAATCATTCGGTAATCTTATCTATACCAGTAATCTGTAAATATCTGAATATTTCTGATAAGGTTAAGATTTCCAGTTTTGACATTATCTAAAGAGGGTAATCCTCTGGGTGTCAATCTGACGTTGGTTTCGGTCTTCGGGGCCGATACTTAGGACCCATGTCTAATGGGAACCAAGTTTTTGTTTTATCTGTACCCGCTTCCATCATTCGACTGTATCCTATCGATCGAATCTTCGAACTTTAGGTAGAAACTAATGGGTGTAAACATGTGTTTGAGACATGTTGTGTTTGATGGTTGCAAGTGGATGCAAGTGGTTGTTAGTGGTTGCTCGTGGATGCATTTACACACACTAGGCACTAGATCGGCTCGAAAAAACTCTCATACTACATATGGATGTGTGAGCATTTTCAATTTTTGTGGATGCAAAATGATTGACTCAGCACATGGATGCTGCATATGACTGAATGGTTGTGCACTCATATAGAAATGATATGTATCGAGTAGGAAAATTGCATACATGTTGGACTCATGGCACTGGCATAATTCGCATTAAGTAGGTCAACTGAATCAGTGGACCGCCTGATCTTTGCATTAGATAAGGAACATATACACACACTTTTGCATATGTTCATACAACATTAGAAGTTTCTAAGGACAATGGACGCTAGTGATTGATGATTGAGTAGATGGATGTTGGATGGTAGGACACATTCTTCTTAACTTGAAGATTTCGGGGACGAAATCCTTTAAGGAGGGGAGAATGTAACACCCCGTATTTTCTGTGAACATATAAGTAACAAATCAGAGGATAATTAATTTTTAAAATAAGAAACAAGGGAAATGGGTTGCGCCATTGCGTTCGTCTCGGAATTATGCTTGGAAACGAGTCTGAGTTTGCAAGAATCGGAGTTCATATGAGGGAGATATGACCCTCCGAAGTTTCAGGAATTTTCAGGATCGAAAACAGCTCGAAATTCGAATTCAAAATTCGAATTCAAACCCAGAAGCAGCCTGGGCAAGAAATTTCCCACCCAGGACCTAGGTCGACTGGGTATTCGACCCCCCCACCTCTGACCAGGTCGACTGGGTAGTCGACCTGGGGGTCAACCTGCTCCCGAAATCCAGTTTTTGAACTTGGTTCGTTCTGATGTATTTGATCACGTTTTCTGCCTAGGTTCGTCCGCCTAACCGTATATAAATAGCCCTCTAGCCGCATTCTATCTACACCATTTCATTCTGCCTACGCTCTACCTCTGTTCTAATTAAAATAAAAATGGCTTCGCTACCCTGCTGGGATCTGAACTGGAACTAGGACTAAAGCATCTTCTTCCAAACTGAATAAAATTAAAAAAGAGAACAACTGCAACCCTTCTTCTTCTTTAATCCAATCAAGGCAAGTACAGTTATTTTCCGCTATAAAATGTAATCATAATTGTGACATGATTGTAAATCTGAATTTGAGATTGTGTATGTTCTGATCTATTTTATTCTGTATCTCTTCTTCTTTCTGTTCTATAGCCAGGCTACTACGAGCCTGCGCCAATCTCCTAAGAGATTAACGCACGAACGCTAAAATGTTTGGGACGAATAATGAATGTGGCATAATTGGACATGGCTGATCTGTGACTGATTTAAGAAAAAGGACATAGGTTGTAAACTAGATTTAGATCTATGCATATTCTGTGAATTGGAAGAAGAGGAACCATGGTATGTTAACATGTGACTTGAGACATTGGACATAACACATATTTTGAATTAAGATCTGTTATAACTAGATTGTTGGGCATATTGCTTATATAACAATTCATGATTTGAAAGAGAATATGACTTAGGTGTGAAGATCTATATTAAGATTTGATAACTATCAAATGTGAATAACACCTAAGTAGGAGATTTTTGAATATATGACATGCATTGAAATCGATGGCTATATTTGGTATAATTTATATGTAAATCTTTTGTACTAGGCAAGTTGAACTAAATTGGGACATGTAAATTATGACCATAATCTGTGACATGTAAATTCAATGCAAACGTGGGATATATGATCATAGTGTGAATCATGACAACTATTTTGGCTTGCAAACTTAGGCCAAATTTATAATTAGGCAAGATATGTTTGTGAAACTTTAAGGAATGATTAAATCAGTTATATTTGCCTAATTTGCTAGTTCTTCTATATTTGCCTAATCTGCTAGTTCTGTTATATTGCCTAATCTGCTAGTTCTGTTATATTGCTTAATCTGCTAGTTCTGCTCTACTGCCTAGTCTGCTAGATCTGTTCATCTGCCAAATCTGTCACCTGCTAAGTTTGCTGAAAATGCCAAATCTGTTATAAGCTAAATCTGCTAAATTACTTAATCTGCTGAATCTGTTAAGTCGCCTAATCAACGAAAATCTGTCATCTGCTATATCTGATAAGTTGATATATTCAGTCTGTTATTGACATAATCTGAATTAGCTATGAATAATTGACATATATATTAGGCGTGGGCATAAATGGTAAATTATTAATTAATTGGCCGCAAAGATAAACATGGCTGACTCGAGGTTAGAATGAGTTTGCGGCGTAATTCTGCCCGGAACTGCCCGGCACATCCAGTGGCCGCAAACAATAGGTTCTAATGTGAGAAGTTAGTCATAACGTGCTTGAAACCCGAGGTTAGACTCAGTTTGCGGCAGAAATCTACCCGAAAACAACCGGCCTAACCACTAGCCGCAAACTGTCAGTCTAATGTGAGAGGTCTGGGCATTAATATTTAATTAATGAAAATCTGAGATAAATATGATGTCTAAAACGTGTTGGGTGGATAGGATTAAACCCACTAGACTGATGAATTTAATTAATCTGTTCCATGAATCTGTAGGCCCAATTGCAAAGTTAGACAAATCTGTAAATCTGATAAATCCGTATATCTGATCCGTTAGTCTGAAAACTTATCTGATATGTTAACTAGTTGATCTGAATTCTGTACGTATGAAACTTGTAAACAAGTTAATCTGAAATCTATTAGTCTGTGGACACAAGGTTTGGAGGTGAATCACTTGTTTCACCTGTGTTTTGGCACCCATATTAGTCAGTAACCCTTTCTGGTATCAAAACTTTGACCCAACAGTAGGTAGGGTCCGGCCACGCTTACTGAACTAATTATAGCGGTTCATTCTGATAATGGCGAGGGGTGTGGATGGTGCGTTCCAACCGGGTCATGTGCGTGCATGGATCCCGGTCTGCCTCTGAGGATGTAAGACGCTGTGACATCTGTAAATAGGTCTGTGTCATTTAAAGGTTGCCACTTTGGGAAGTGATACACCCTTTTGTGGGGCTGGCACATGGTATTTATGTATTAGGGAGCCGATCGCTTGGGGTAGGGTTTTAGGGTACACTTAGTTCTATCTGTTTTTGTTGGTACCGTCTATTTCTGTTGGGTGGTAACACCTGTCTGTTTCTGCGTGGTACCGTCTGTTCGAGTGGTAAAAGCCCATTTACTAGTGTACACATAACTCTACATTCTGTTTCCGTAGGGACTAATCTGTTTCTGTACCATCTGTTGGGGTGGTAAAGGCCCATTATTAGCATTCTGTTTCTGTCCGTTTCTGTTGGGGTGGTAAAGGCCCATTACTAGCATTCTCTTCTGTGGAAATTATTCTGTACCTGTTTCTGTTTTAGTTTAGACATTAGGGTGACACCTAATCCTGTTATACTAGTATTAGTGCAGAGAAGTGTAAAGCAACTACTTATATCATTCTTTTCTTCTATTATATCTGCTACGCCTGTTACAGTTATCTCTCATCCAGTTTTATTTTCATGTCATGTTATTATTATATGTTCATAACTGAAAATCACCGGACTTGGCAGAATTTTTGTCTGACCCTTGTTGTTTCGCCTCCTTTCTTCCGTTTCCCCCCAAGGTTTTGTAGAAGGGAATACTCTAGCTTGATCCAGATTTCTTCTGTTTGAAGTGCTTAAATTATGGCTTGTCTTCTTCTGTGGGGATTATGATTTTAAACTATGCATTCTGAAGGCTTTTGTACAAGACTGATATTTTATACTTGAATTTTGATATTGTGATTTGAAAGGATGTAACCAAGCTTATTTTGGTTTTTGTTGTAATAAAGTTATAAATTTTTCTAGTACTGTTTTATCAATCTTGTAAGTTTCTGTTCTGTTTACTAAAATGCTCCACCAAAGTTAAGGCATTCCCTTTGTGAGTGACCTTAACGGAGGTGGGGTGTTACACTAGGCGATTATAACCAGAAAATAGAGAGTCATACTAATCCTGGCGTACCGACCACAAGCCTGCAAATTCCTTGGACCTATCAGCTAACCCATAGCTCTGGTATGAAAAAGTTTCTATATATTTTGAATAAAATAATTCGATCCAATTCAAACATTTAATTGTAATATATATATATATATATGTGTGTGTGTGTGTGTGTTTGTGTGTATGTATATGTATATAAATATATATAAATGTATATAAATATATGTAACACATAGCTTATAACAGAAAACAAATGGTATATATGTATCCATATTTCAAAATAAGGTAGATAGAATGAAATGGTGAAGACACGTGGCATAAAATGAACCATGCACAGGCTATTAGATTAAATGAAATAAAGATACATTAACACATTAGATGTCCATGTGTAGAAACATTTTAACACACCTAAGGGGGGGAATGTGTCAACATCATAAGGCTTGCATAAATATAAGGTAGACAAGTGTCCAAAACCAAATTACTATTCTAGTCATTATGATTGCTATAAATAGGGGGAAATGTTCACTTGTTTTCATATATTCATAAAAAAAACAAAGTAAGATAAAGAGAAGAAGAATATAAGAAGCCAAGGGAATAAAATAAAATTCCAAGCTATAATTACAAGTTGAAAAAAACTTGTTGAGTATATGTATTCATCTCATACTCTGAAGAAAAAAAGTGAATATTAAGAATGAATGATAGGGCTCTGACCTACCAAAATAGTGCTCGATAATTTGATCATAACATTTTCATTTAATAATGAAATTTTGATTTGTTTAATGTTCTCAAGGACCTACAACTTTTATGTTGGTCATCTTTTCTAGTTCAACTGTTTAGGTACCTAAAATATATATGTAAAGTTGGGTAAAATTCTACCCGAAATGGACATGTTGAAAATGCCTTGTATTTTTGAATTTTGTATGTTAAATTAGTAAATGATTTTAAGGGTTTCTTTTCGTGGTAATTGTGTAGACTAAGAAAGCTACTTACTGTAGAAAATATGGAGTCAAAAACTATATTTATCATACAGAAATAGAATCAAACATACTGCTGAAAAACAATTCAAAAAACCCAAGATTTTGATATTAGTAACATTTCTAAACTTTACAACGCTTTTTATCTACTATGACCTGAAACATAAAGTGAAGTGTTTTATTGGCTTTAGCTTGACGTAAAAATTTTGTTGCAACTCATAACTCTATCTTTTCTTTTTAGATTTAAATTCGTTATAAAGTAATTATAAATACAACCATAGTTTTGAAATCTTTTTTGACATATACTAGAATATTTCTGAAGTGGTTTCAGGTTTTTCTTAAACCCTTAAAAGTATGAATTTGAAAAAGTAATTTAAGATTACTTTTGGAAAACATTTCTGTAATTATATTTCTTATAGGGTGCGATATAAGATAATAAATCTTGGGTAGCGCACTTTTACTTTATGTTGGTATTGTGTATAGTAGAGTAAAACCCTACTTAGTGATAGATGCCGACCGCAATAGGATAACACATCCTTGGATCTCAATTAAATAATGGTGTGGTTTAGATTCATAAACGTGTATTTTGATAAATCATGGGTTTTGATGGAATGGAGTTTGTTATGAACTTGCTTAATTTAATATCTCGTAGTCTTCCTTGTTTATTACTTTAAACTTTGGATTGATGAAACCTCTGAAGAAGAGATTTATATTGAAATACAATACAACCCATTAAGATATGACTTGAAACTATAACTTAAAAAGCTATATCACTGGGACTGTGTTTCTCATAATGCTACACTAAAAGCATTTCAAATTTAGATGGTTAGTTTGCTACTTTGAGGTGAAAACTTTTATTATGTATATTATCTCTTTATGTACTCATCTGTATAGTTATTTGAGGATTAAACTCTTGGATCTTTGTAACCATATTATATGATGAGATGATTGTATATCACAATTTATTTTTTTGGAATAGGAAGTCTATACAAATATTGACATCTTTATGACGATTTGCAGTTATAAGTTACGACAAGTAACCAAACTTGATGTACGAGGGATTCATAGGGTAGTGTTAAGTGCACCACAATATCGAACAAACAATTTGTTGCTTCACACTGCATGATGGAAAAACATGTGCTTAAGAGCAGAGCAAAGAGGATTCTCCTTGATAAGATATATGATGTTTACAATAAAGTTAATGACTGCGAAGAAGGCTTGAAAAGGACGAAAATGAAACCATTTGAGATGGTAATTAAAATGGCGGAAAGGACAGACAATGGAGAAGCTTTAGAATTTCTAAGGCAAAAAGGAGTACTACCACACAAGGAGGGAATATGAAACATAAACAATTTGTACATAAAATAGTTGAATAGTACGACGAAGAGGGGACTGAGTGAGTTCGCTTAAATAACTACTTTCAAGAAGTTACTGGACCTCCTCGAGTAGTAAATGACAAAAAGGGTCCTTCTCCATCAACTGATTTGATAGTGATAGAGATTGAATAAAAGAAAATTGGATAGGAAGTTAAATATTTGTTAACATATTAAGTAATATGATGTGCGTAACAACCCGGATTTTCAAAACCAATTTAAATTTTTTATTTTGGCTAATTTAATGGATTTTGGATATTTAAAATGATTTATTTTAAATAATAACTACTAAAAATTTATTTTAATCAAAGTTAGAACAAATAAATTTATTTTAATTATATAATGAACCTAAAATGGCGCGATAGTTTGAAAATTCGATTTCAAATTTTAATCGAATGTATCAAAATAAATCAAATTTTGGTAAAACTAGAAATATTTGAATCTGTTTGAAAATATTTTTACAATGAATGTGAAAAATCCAGATTTCATAATGGGAATAACAAGTTATGTCCAGTTTAAAATTCAGAATAGTCGTTATGGAATTTATATATGTATTTCAATATAATAAATAGCTATTTTGCAAACGACCTCCGTTTTTGATGAAACCACTTTGATTGGATCCGGAATGTCAAAATATTGCTAGATTCTAATTTTCATGATTTTGGAATTAATGAGCGTGGTGAATTTAAACGTGTTTGGTCAATTCAGTTTGAATTTAATCGACGGGAAAATGATCGTTTTTCAAAATGTTCTCCAAGTTCCACGAAATTAGTTTTGTTACGACCGTGTCATCAAAACATAGATAGATTAATTTTTCTGGAATTTTTGGAGTCAGTATGTAGCCCGGGTAAATTAAAATGTACGTTCAAATTTAATATATATAGATTTATATTTTAATTTGGAAGAAAAGCTGATCGAAAAAGTCGAATTGGCTAACGAAACATATCCTATTGTTTTCAGAATGAGGGTATTTATCCATGGCAATAGTCGTTGGGTTTGAATTGGAGTTCGTAACGTTAAACAGATAAATTGAGAAATAAATAATAATAAAATATAATAAATTTTCTATAAAAACCCCTAGTTTTCAAAAAACCTAGCCAATATTCTTAGCTGCCATTCATAAATCAAAGGCCATGGAAGCTCCAAATTTCCCATCCAAAAATCACCCCATCCATGCAAAATTAGTTCAAGCGATCAAAACGAAATTGTAGTGTCCTCCTGGCTCTTCCAATCCGTACCCATTTGACCCTCTATCGAAGTGTGTGGTGTTCGATTTTTAAGCAAGATGGGAGGGATTTTGGGGCTGTTTTCGAGGTGGATGAGGGTGTCGCGACCAGCGTCATTGTTGGTTGGAGAAGAGGCATCGTAGCCCTCCGACGTGGTTAACCCTGATTGGTTGATGGTGGCTCTAGTGGCGCACGACAAGGGGAGAAAGGTTTTGAGCGTATGGGTTCGATTTACAGGAGGGGTTTAACGAGGAGGAAAGTTAATTTGGGGGTAACTGGTTAGTTAATTATTAATTAATTAAATTGTGTAATTAATATAATTAATGTAATTAACCCGATAACTTTCTCATACGAGGTCCAAATCGCATGAAACTGGATCCGTTTCGATTGTGGAGCCGAGTGCTTCACAATAAGACTAACCGGGTCCAATTTGGAGCTAGTTAAATTTTGGGGTAGAATTAAATCCAAACTCTTCAGAAATTAAAACTGACAGAGTGGAAACTGACCGTGAGAACTCTTTCTCACTCAATTTATTTATAGTTAAATATATACTAGGATGCAGACGGTACTTAGCAGCACCCGATACTACTTATTGTACAAACTATGATTGTTTGTTTGGATTGAAATGATTGTGTTGTGTTTATTGAATGAATAAAATATATAAAATATTCATGTATGGAATAAAATATTTGAAAAATAAAAATATCATTTTTATTGAATGAATAAAATATATAAAATATTCATGTATGGAATAAAATATTGGAACAATAAAAATATTATTTTTATTGAATGAATGAAATATATAAAATATTCATGTATGGAATAAAATATTTGAACAAAAAATATCATTTTTATTGAATGAATAAAATATATAAAATATTCATGTATGGAATAAAATATTTGAACAATAAAAATATCATTTTTATTAAATGAATAAAATATTCATGTATGGAATAAAATATTCGAATAATAAAAATATCATTTTTGTTGAATGAACAAAATATATAAAATATTCATGTATGGAATAATATATTTGAACAATATAAATATCATTTTTATTTAATGAACAAAATATATAAAATATTCATGTATGGAATAAAATATTTGAACAATAAAAATATCATTTTTATTGAATGAATAAAATACATAAAATATTCTTGTATGGAATAAAATATTTGAACAATAAAAATATCATTTTTATTGAATGAATAAAATATATAAAATATTCATGTATGGAATATATTTGAACCATAAAAATATAATTTTAATTGAATATATGAACCATATAAAAATGTCATGTGTTGAAAATAAATATTCATTTACAAATCAGACGATTTGTTTATGTACACCCATTTAACCAGTATTGATTAGGACGATATATTTTACACATCGCCCAATGGGACAAATAAAATATGCGTGTGTTGATTGAAACCCCACACGGGTATTAGGATGATATTTGACCTACACTAATCCCAACCGTTTAGTTGTATGTCAATCGATGGGTTGACAGACTGTTGTAAGCGTTAATTATTTATGTTTAACGCTTATGCAGTTGTGCAATGCACTCTGGATGATGGTTGACTGTGTTTGATTATTGTTGTGTACATGTGTGTGTGAAATCCATATAAATAAAATTATATTATAATTGATTATGCCAGATTCCTATTCGAAAATAACAAATATTTTAAATTAATGAATATTTTAAAATGACGAATAATGAATTTTTATAAATTACTAATATTTAAAAATAAAATTCGGTAATGGATCAAAATAGGATTTTGATGTCTGATTTGGGATGGACACGAAAATATTGAAATATATGAAGCTGTGTTGATCAGAGATGCGCCATTTTGACGCGAACTATACTGATATGGATTTTATGCATTTTTTTAGTAATGAATATCGAAAAGGAAAATATTTCAAAATCTGATTTTTGAAAATATTATCATTTATGTATCATAATGATAAGGAATATTCAATTTGATCTGAAATTGGAATGAAAGTGGAAATCATTTTTAAAACGAATTTAAAACGAATATATAAAATACGTTTCAAATGGAAATCTATGAAATTTATAATATATATATATATAATGTATATTTAATGGCCTGAATAAAACGCGCCATGCCGCGACCATTCGCGAATTTCGGCAATTGACTTCGAATTGATACTATAGGATATCCGACCGTCGGATTCTCCTAAGACTGAAACCGTTGGTTTCGCATTGAAAAGATCTTTCCAGCGAATATAAGAGAATTGAAATCTAACGGTTGTATTTAGAATTATATCCAAATCAAATTTGGAAATGGTCACGGTAAGTGCAGTTCAATGACCGTTTATAGAAATCGACTGAAAGGGCCTTAATAAAATTATCAAAAATAATGATAATTTGTTTAAAATCATAATAAATGATTTTGAAAGAATTGGGATGAAAATTCCCTATTTGAAAACATAAAAAAATATTTTTATCGAAATGAACTAGTTATCAACTAAAATTATAATCCAATTATTTTTAAATAAATAAATTGGATTTAGTATGGGTTTTAATATATCCAAAATTTCCAATATATGAATTAGAGCGGATTTGAATGGAAATCATCTTTGGAATATTTGGATATTGGATTTCATGATTATACGGATGTTGCTATGGAAATTTGGAAGATATATTTATATTGTTATTTCCAATACGATATTTGTTGGTTTGAGAATTTGATATTGAATATAAGCCGATATAATTTTTATTCAGAGCTTTGTATTTAATGTCAAATGAGATTTTGGGTTTGTCGTGAATGGTGACTTTATTAACATTTTTGTTAAACCTAGTTGAGAAAAGAACAAATCTTTTAATTAAGATTTAGAGAAGTTTTCCAATTAATTAATATTTAATTGGAATTGAATGAAAGAATTGGATTTTTTGTTTTATTGTGAATGGTGTATTAAATAACACTTGTCCTTTAACCCAATTAACAGTGAAACATGATTTGGAATTTATAAATATTTTTATTAAGATTTAACGGGAATTTTCCAAAATAACTTTTTCCAGTTTAATATATTAAATTGGAATTGAATGGAACTCGATTTGATAATAATCAAAGTGAGCTTCTATGGAGGAAGACTGTTAATATATATGGAATTTAAAAGACTTTGTCATTTTTCCATTTATATTGGATATATAATGTAATAACCCGTATTTTTAAATAACATGTTATAACATAAATCAAGGAAGAATTAAATGATAAATTCTGAATCAAGGGAAATGGGATGTGCCATTGCGTTCGTCTCGGAAAAATACGCGAAATAGAGTCCGAGCTTTCGAAAATCGGAGTCCGTATGACCCAGTTATGGCCCATAGAAGTTTTCAGAAAATTCAAGTTTAAAAACAGACTCAAATTCAAATTCAGCCAAGCAGAACAGGCGGGAAAAATTCCCGCCACCCCCAAGTCGACTGGGGAGTCGACTTGGGAGTCGACACACCCCAGGTGGTGTCGACTGCCCAGTCGACACCCCTGTCGACTTGGGTGGTCGGCCAGTCTGGCCTGGGTGCACCTGACTTGTTTCTCAAGACATGTTTGGAGGCTTGTGACGGATTTCAAAGGCTCAGATCTGAATTAGGGTTAATCCTATGGCCTGAACTAACCTAAACTTCTATAAAAGGACCCTAATACCTAGCCTAAACCATCATAAATCAAACCTACAACTAGATTATGCCAAAATGTTTAATCATGGCCTCCACCCTCTTGTCATAGTCTTCATCTTCATTAATATGAGAGTTCCTAAGCTTGTTTGAGAGTTTCTAAGTTTGATTCAAGGCCAAAGTTCAATCTTTCTTCATCAAAGCAAGGATCTTCTTCTTATTTCTCAAGGGTTTTCATTGGAGCTTGCTATTTGGGGGTTTTTAGAGTTGCTAGTGGCTTCGTCTCAATCTTATTTTTATTTTATAAGTCTTCATAGCATTGTAAGCCCTATACTACTCTTAGATTCTAACTATGAAGTTAAATGTGACATGTTGCAAGTTTGAATTTGGGCCAAAGTATGATTTGTGCTTTGCTTCTATCATGTTATGCATAGATTTATTCTATGCATGTTTGTAAAGCTATCACCTTGACTTTGTGCATAAAAAGCTATGAGCTTTGATTTGAAATGTTGCATAAAGCAACATAGAAACTCTCATAAACCTTATGTTATCTTGCATATGATGTTATATGCGAATCACTTGCTATCATCCTATGTCATTTATGACCATGTTTCATCTACTTTGCTAAAGTTGATATCATGCATGCTTTGAGGCCTATAATGTAATATGCAAGTTTATGAACACATTTGCCTCATATGCCACCATGTTTAACTTGTGGCCCAAACCTTAATAATTATGTCATGCTTCTAAGTTCCCTCTTTGAGATCTATTTGTGTTTATGCGAACTTACATGCGATAGGGTTACGTTATGGGTAAACTAAGATGACATAAAAACATGACTTGAAAAGATGACATGAAATATGACATGTGATTATGCTTGAAACATGAACATGAACTTGGACATGACTTCTAGAAAACATGAGAATGGCCAACTCGAGGTTGGGTTGAGTTTGTAGCATAAATCTAAATGGAACCGACAGACTTAACTAGTGGCTACAAGCAATAGGACCCAATGTGAGTAGTTGGTCATGTCGCACTTGAAACGCGAGGTTAGACTAAGTTGTGGTGTAAAGCTACCCGGACCCGCCCGGCTTAACTAGTAACCACAACAAGGTCTAATGTGAGAGGTTGGGTGCATTAAATTAATTAATGCCACATGATAGGGTTAAGTCATGGACCACTTGAATACTTAACCAATTAAACACGATGGGTTGATGGGGTTAAGTCATGAACCTTGGGTACACTTAACCAACTTGATACTTGATTGGATAGGATTAACAACGTTTAACCGGTTAGAAACCCTAGTTACGTGGTCCTTTTCACCAGTAACCCTCTTGGTTGTATCATGATACCCTAGGGACTAGGCTAGGGTGGGCCACGATTACTGGGCTGACATGTAAGCGACCAAAACGACGGCTGAGTAGGTGCACCGGTGTAGGTTCAGGCGGACAATGGTCGTGCACATAGTCCGGAGTTGAAAAAGCAAACACGAGCACCAGTAGGTTTAGACTGTGTGTGCTTGATTTGTGTCCGAAGTTGACACCCTAGGGATTGATACACCCTAGGGTGGACCTAGCACAGTTTGACTACACTTCGTGATTGGGCCGTATGACACCGACACTTGACGAGTTAGGCTTTAGGGAACCGATCGATTAGACCGTGTTATGGGACCTTGATTTAGGTCATCTCGTGATATTGGGCCAAGATTGGGCTCAGGGATCACTTCTTGTTTATACTTGACATGAGTTGGAATGCTAGTACACTTGGTGCAAAAACTTAACCTTGTATATGCGATGCCACACTTGATCTATCTTGTTAACTTTTCACAATGCCAGTTATCACCCTATGTTTCATCTCTGTTTTACATGTCCAGTTAACTTTATTAGTTTTTATACTAATAGTAGATAGGACTTACCAGTCTTTTGACTGACCCATTTTCTTTCGCCTCTTTTCTTTCGTCCCCCCCCCCCAGGTTTACAGGGTGGGAACACTAGCACCTAGCTTGGATCTTTAGCTGCTTTTCTGGATAGCTCATGTACGGTTCGGACTTGAGCTTCCTATGGATTTATCCTACCTTGGGGATAGTTACTCTATGATTTTACTTCCAGTTTTCAGTTTATGTTTCTAGACTTTGTTTTGTGGAAAATAATGACCAAGTACTTTGATGTAACTTGACTATGGTTTTGAAATGTTAGTTTTTACCCGCTGCTTTATTTACTCTGTTTTTACTTCTATATGTTCTGTCTTGTGATATCTGCATGCATGTTTACCTTGTTTAACGCCCCTCCAAAGCTAGTGTGCTTGCAAGGGTGGCATTGGCGGAGGTGGGGTGTTACATAGAAATTGATATCAATTATACATATTGATCTGTTTTCCGTGAAGATTCCATAATAAATAGAATTTGATTTGGGTTTATCGTGAACTGTGTTTTAAATGAAATTAGTTCTTTAACCCATTTAAAGACAGGATTACATGTCTAACGTTGTATTTCGAACTATATGGTTGGTCTTTGCTAAATATATATCTTTTTGGTGGTGGAGAATTTTTCTCTTGCTTAATAGCTTATCAAAGACGTATGAGCTTAGAGGTTATATATAGGCAGAAATCAATAGTATGGGGTAAATTGTCGATGAGGCATGTTTGATTTTCCAGAGTTAAATAATCATTAATATTGATTTTTGGGAAGATTAAAACCAAGTGAAGTCTTAATGAATCTTTAATTAGATTGAAATAAGAATGTGATAATTTAAATTATCGAATCTGGGAAATGATCGAGAGTGGAGTATGATCGGTTTTACTCCAAGCGATAGTTAAATCTTTAATTAGATTTGAACGGGAAACGATTATTAATTTTACGGATAACACCGTGGTGTTAGATATGGAGTATTACTAGTTTTGCTCAATGAGATGAATAGGTTGGGATTGGGAAATTAAACAAATGACTACTTCAGTAAGGTACGCTAATCCCGACTAGTTTGGATAAACCTTAATTTGGTTTGGATTGATATCCAAAGGAAGATTAAAGAACAAATTTAAAGAATTTATCTTTGATAATATTAACGGGATCCTTTCCCACAGTATAAGAATATTTGAGTAAAAGAATATTCTGGATTGAAATGAGGGGTATGTTGTGTTTCATAGCACTTGATTATAAAATACGTGAATTATTCGGAAAGGCCGGGTTCATACCCATTCTGAATAATTGATTCGACGATAAGTCGACGATGAAGATGGTGGTTGAAGGCCGGAGGTCTTCACATCGTTTGGATGATTACTGATGTCATGGTTGGGCTGAATAACCAAGACAAGGTAATAAGTGGTGATCGTCTAGACGTACTTTGAGATCGACCTGATATGCGAGGACCTCTCTCCTATATTGGACATATGGGACAAGGAATAAAGTGCCTCCGATTTCGTTCAGACCCAGAACGAACTTGTAAATGGATGTGTGTCTGACATTGGATTTTATTCTATGTTGGTCGATCTCTATTAAAGAGATATCTTGTTGGTGGCGGAGAATTTATTCACTTGCTTAATAGCCTTCTCTGAGACATACGAGCTCAGAGGTTATATATCGGTAAACATCAGTCGCATGGCATGAATTGCCTGTGTGTCATGCTGAGATGCAAAGGATCAAGGCTTCTGTTGAAAAATAGAGCTTTGTGGTTGATGATCAAAGCACGGCTTTAATATAGCATAGCTTTGTGTAGGGTTAATTCGCGAGCTTCACACCCAGGTATGTACCAGAAACGCACTAGTACAAAACAGGGTATTTGCGTCTGCCTTTTTACACTATTTGCGTCTAACTCAGGGCAGATGCAAATAAGATGGATGCAAATGTTAAAAATTAATTGCGTCTGACTTCCAACAGACGCAAAGACTATGTATTTGCGTCACATATGCACTGAACTAGACTCATATACTTAAAATATTTGCGTTATTATTTAAGTCATTTGCGTCTGCTTAGTTATCCGAACATATGCACCTGCTTTGGAATTTGGTCTGCTTTGTATACACACCAGACGCAAATTTTTTTTAAAAAAAAAAATTAGAGCTACCAGCAGTACACTACCAAATATCTACTAACAGCATAACACAAATATACAAATTAAATCTGAAACCCATCAAATCCTTGATATGTGGTTACATATATTGCAGTACACAACCAAATACCTACTAAGCAGTACACTACAATTACGAAAACTAACTTAAAAGTATAAATTGTGAAGGGTTACATATGCATATGCTGAAAGAATCAAATTTCCAAAATGCTTGACATGTGGTTCACTTCATAAAGCCCTGCAACCTGAGAGATAAATAAAACATAACATTTTGGTCAGGTTACAAATAAAAACTTATTGCTTGAAATAGATATGAAGATGCAGAGCCGTGGCTTCTTCTATCGCCAAAGAAGAGATAGAGTTTTATACTTTGTTTTTTATCTATATTTTTGGCATCGAACAACAAAGAAGAACATAATTACAGAACATCAAACACCAAAGACGAATATACAAGAAAACTAAGATGCAACTAAAGTGTTAATTAACAATAGTGAGCACTAAACCAAGGACTTTACAAGACAGTAAACAAAGGACATGGTCAATGCCGTGTAGCAACTAAAGTGTACTATTGTCTGTTGTTACATAAAAGGGTGCAACTTGAATGCAATAGTATGGAGTTATCTCATGCATCAAGTATTCATATGGATACATAACTAATTAACTATCATGTTCAGATTTCACCATTAAAAAAAAATATAATTCAAGTATTCATATGCATTTGGTATATTAATGCAGCAGGCGCCCTCAAGATGGCACCAAAATATAATTCAATTTGCATTAAAAAAATGGACCAGCTGGGAATGTTCTGAACAATTAAGGGTCAAGGCAACCAAGTACATGATACAAAGCCAACTATATGTAAAATGCTCACACATATGCAGACTAGAACATTTGCGAGGAATACAAAATAAGGTGTTGTTGGTATCCACCATGCAGTAATACATGTGATTGTTTAAAACTAAATCTAATATCTCAAAAGTGTTGTGCATGTATAGAATATTGGTTTAAACTTTTTTTTTTTTTTTGAATTCCAATAACATAACATACCCCTTTGCTGGAATGACAACCGAATCATGCACCAGGGATATGAACAGTAAATTATGCAATTTGGCAAACAAGATTCGACAACACAGGCTGTTGGTCCAGATGCATGCATATTCATTTATCAGATAAAGGTGCAGAAAATCAGTTTTAATGAATACATGCAATATAATGACTCAGAGGGACAGGGATAAGTCAGATTAGCAAAATACGAGTGCATGCATCAACAAAACCTCAACGCTATTATATTTCAGTACACCGTCGAATATATAAACGTGAATCGATGGTTAATCGTGAGTGAAATCTGTAACACCCCACGTCCATTAATGTCACTCACAAAAGGAATGCATTAACTTCCATGGAGGTTTTAAGTGAGTATAGAACAGTAAAATTACGACAAGACAGATATAAAATAGTACTTTGAAATTTAAAACTTTATTTCATTGCAGTAGAAGTCAAAACATGTTTGATTACATCATAATACCATAAATCAGAGTCAAGTGCAATATCTATCTTGATAAAACAAAATACATAATCCCATTACATAAATAGCCATTAAACAAAAGATAACAAGCTGGACTTTACTTTAGCAGTCCAAGCTCTCCAAAAGAGATAAGCAATCCAATCAAACACCACTAGAGCTGGGCCCAACCTGGGGACTTGGAGGGGGAAATGATAGAAATAGAGGGGGTCAGACATAAAGTCTGGCGAGTATGACAATTCTAACAATACTATTTTCAAAGTAATCAGACTAAGGCATAAGCTGGAGAATAAGGAAATGCCTATGAACTATTGGGTGTGACAGAACAGGCAAAGGAAATGAGGTTAACCATGGTAACATTAAAGGCATACCTACTAAAGAATAATTACTACGCTGCACCACACCCGTTACTAATCACTAACGTTAATGACGCTTCCTAATCAATATAGGATAATTACTATACTCTACCGTATTGTACCGTGCTGTACTGTACTAGCACTAACTGCACCCCTACTAGTCACTTTGATCCCTAAATAGAATGATGATAGCTTCTTGTACTACTAGATGTGCCGACTATCCTCCATGTTTGACTGTGTATCTCTAGTTGCTATCCTAGGTACCCAACGTGTACCTATCCCTACTAGACGTAGCCCCTTAATAATGGTAATTCCACGTACTCCTAGCTGACGTCATAGGTGCCGTCTGCCCCTATCTCCACTAGGTGTACCCTTTTAATACTTAATTAATAATGGTAGCTTCGTGTACTACTAGGTGTACCCACTACCCTGCCCCATTCGATCGGCTCCCTAACTCGTAGATACCCGTGCTGGCCCCACAGTGGGATGTATCACTCCCCTAAAGTGGCAACCCGATACAACTTAAGGATGCACGGCTTATACCTACACGATGCAACAACGTCTTACCTACCAGCCCAGGTCCACTCACGCATATGAACCCGTTGGACTTGCGTTGCCACCGCTAACCCGTTTTGGCCTCTTATAGTCAAGCCTAGTATGCGTGTCCCGTCCTCGACTTGGGTCGAGCTCACAAAGATACGTTTGGGATACTGGTTGAAATGGGCCTCCCACCAAGCTTCCCACCTAGGCTTGGTCCCCTCTAACACATTCCACTTAACCCCCTTCATGTCCACTTACATGTTTTAAATTTGGTTAAGGGTTTCTATTAGTAATTCCACATGCCACCCAAGGCACCCACTTAACCCCTATGTCCCACTTACATATTTAATTTGGTGAAGTGTTACTAATCGTATTTTCTCATGCCACCCAAGGCACCTACTTAACCCTCTTCTTGGTCATGTTCATTTGCATGTGTGTTTGGTTAAGTCTTACTAATCGTATTTCAAATGCCACTAAAGGCAACCACTAGATTCCTCATGCCACCCAAAGCACCCACTAGATTCCCGTGTCCCACCACATGTTTTCTTTCTAAATTCAAGACCATCATGTTCATTGGGTCAGTTAGGGATAGCCAGGGAGGGCAGGAAACTTGGTTTCCAAACCCAAGCCTAGACACTATCCTCTCTGTCACCCTAGAACCTTCTGGTGTATGTAGATAGAAAGAATGTTAATTATCTTAAGTGATTAATTAATTAATTAATCTTTCCCAAATTTGAATTAACTTCCCTATCCAAATTAATAATTTATTAAAAATTTAATGATGTCCATAATTGACTCAATTATGTCCATCCATTTATGGTATGATAAATCATACCCTTTTTCACCACAAATTCATTATATGCTATTAAAGGCATTTTATACCAATTTCTCAATCCCTATTCAAATTCAAATTAATCCATAATTAACTTATGACCATTTCTACACATTAATTTTCCAATTAATGTCTTAATTCCATTTTTCTCCTTTTAAGGCAATCCACATATCTCAAATTTGTTATATGCCTTTTTAAGGCTATTTCGTGCAAATTCTCAATATCAATTCTTTTAATATCACCCGTATCCCACGTTGTACGTTCATACGTTAAACGTAAAATATACGTTAGACTCGAATAGTCTAACTCATAGCACAAAGATAAATTATCACAACAACATATATCTATATGACTAAAATAGATCTACTCATAAAAAGGGGTGAAACTTGCTTATGTGATAGAGGTCCAACACTTAAACTTGCATAGGCTAAGACTATAACTTGCATAAGCTACACATGTTAAAGGTGTCAACTTGTTTGGTTAAATGTCACAATCTACATAATATAACCCAAATTCATGTATAAACTTGCAACATAATGGTGGTGTGAACTAGTATAGAACTCACACATGTCATGGATCTAATTTTAGATCTAAAATAAGTGTCATGAAACCTACACAATTTTTATTAATCAGTGCAAAAACTTGCATAGGTACATGTATGAATCATCATAGCCCAAACATATATAATATCATGATTTGACTAACATGAACTAACCAACATGGATACTAACATCGTGACTATGTAACATATGTGACATCATTTACAACATATCATCATCTAACTTAATAACACAGGTTCATGTATATGGGTACATCTAACTTAATAGACAAATTCTCATAATAAAAATTCATTTAGTCATAGATTCATGCATATGGGTACACCTAACTTAATAGGCAAATTCCCATAATCATGATCCATTTAATTTTTAGAAAAAAAAAACATAAACTTTAAAACATGATCCAATTTGCATAAATAACAACATCATGATTTTACAACTTGTACGATTCAACACAACTTAACATGATATCATAATCATATAACTTATGGATTTCCAACATATGTGTTAACATGAGATCTACAACATATATAAGATTTATGACATAACATAGCATGATTTACACATAGCATAGCATGATAGCATAGCATAACATGATTTTCATCATAGCATGACATGATAGCATAACATAGCATAGCATGATTTTCATCATAGCATAACAAAACATTTAGAACATACATGATAACATAAGATTTTACAATAACATATATGACAATTCACATCATTTTCTTATGTTCCATTTACATCTTAATCAAATTAGTTTGCTAATAATCTTGTGAGAATCATCATACTCACAATTTAAGAAGAAAGAGAGAATCTAGATTGCTTTTAGAATTGATTAGAATTGGATTAGATTAGCTTTCTTCTACTTTGATTTGCGGCGGCTACTCGGAGTTCCATGGCGATGGCATGACGGCGGCTTCTCTAATTTTTCATATGAATTAGAATGAGAGACTACCCACTTATTTATAGAATTTAGGATTCATTTAGGCCATTAGATTTAACCTAGAAATAACCGTAGCCGTTCAGACAAGATGGGGTTTATCTTATTGACTCAGCAATGAGTCAGAAGTGACTCAGCAAACACTCAGCAAATTAATAAACTTCTATTCATGTTTACATTAACTGCCCATATATATATAAATATATATATATATACACACGCACCTATTCATGAATTCAAATAATGCAAATTAATTGCTTGCCTGAAAAAAAGGAAATCGAGCATATAATTTAATTTCCCCTTTTTTTTTTCTCTACTTTCCTTGCAACATGCAAAATCAATGCATAATGAAGTTACCTACATACATACGTATCTACTTATGCATAAATCTTTCCCTCCAAATAAATTGACTGTATTTATCTTCTCAATTATATATATATACATATATATATATTCAATATATATATATATTTAATTTTTTTTGAACCGTGTTCACACTAAGCCCCTTTTTAGCCATTCCCCTAAAACAAAAATATGGCGTTGGCGGGGATCGAACTCTGCACCTCTTGTACGCAAGTCACATGTTCCAACCAAATGAGCTATTATGTATTTTGCTTTCAATTCTTAGAACAATGCTAAACATTATTCTTTTCTCATTCCTCTTTTTCCATGTTTTGCTGCAATATTTAACTTAAGGAAATCTTTTTCATACGGAGTCCAATTTATGCAAACTCGGACTCTATCTCAAGCAGAATTCCGAGACGAACGCAACAGCGCAACCCGTTTCACCTAATTATTTTTCTAAAAATTAATTATATCATGAATTTATTTTTATTTTTATGTTCACAGAAAATACGGGGTGTTACAAAATCTCACCTAAACAGCGAAGAAGAAGCAAGGAGCTTTGGTCACTGACTCATTAAAACTAACAAGCAACAATGGAAGTAAACTAAACCGACTCATTAAAACTAACCAACAAAGAAACTGCAAACTATTAACAAGCAACACTGTTATATTTTCTGCTTCTTTTTGAATATTCTTCTAAATTGGACACCATACATAAGCTTCTAAAGGCCACATATATACTTCAGATAATTAATTAGCAAAAATATATACTATTGTCATTGGAACTCAACCCTTGCATATTATTAGTGTTATGTTCTTCCAGATAAACTATAGTTTGGAGGCTGAAAAAGTGTACCTTTGTTTCTCCCAAAATTTATTATATGGTAGACAGAGTTTAAATGCATGTCCAGTGATAATGATAAAATATTATCTTGTATATATATTTCAGATTAAAAAATGCACACTGCGCTAATATGTGTGTACAAATACAGACTGGCAGTAGACTCAGGATGTGGAAAGAGTACATTCATGAGACGACTAACAAGTGTATGTCTTGATGACTATCACTCAAGAGGAGGAAATCCGGATTCAAACACACTGATTAGCGACACGACAACAACGATATGTCTGGATGACTATCACTCACTAGATAGAACTGATAGAAAAGAGCATGGAGTTACTGCTTTAGACCCAAAAGCAAATGATTTTGATTTGATGTACGAGCAGGTTAAGGCCATCAAAGATGGAGTTGCCGTTGATAAACCTATATATAATCATGTTACCAGACTTCTTGATCCTCCGAGGTCATTAAGCACCCAAAAATTTTAGTTATCGAAGGCTTGCATCCTATGTGAGAATTCATCGCTTTCTTTTATAAGAATAAAACATGGTCAAAACAGACGATATTTTCTAGACTCGTCCAAACTTGTTTAAATATTATTTGAACACTTTCTAACGTAAGAAAAGCTTTGTTAAAATTCAAAACTATGAAATCATAGCGATATACATCACCGTGCACTTGTTTAAATGAGTGCTGCTACAGGGCAAGAAAAAACAGATGCGTGAACGTGCAAATTAAAATTGGATGGTGTGCAATTCAGGGGTACTGAAACTAGCAGGGTGGATATTGCTCTTGCATATTTTCGAGTCAGTCTCCGACGGGCCTTATAGCATTTACGTATATTGTTGTTGCTACATTATTTGTGATTTAATTATTACCTTGTATGATTGCATTGCAGATTTGATTGAGACGAAGTTCTATTCGTGTTTTAACCTGGATAAATGTTTGTATTTGTTGATTGATGTATTTTAGACTAACGATTTAAACTTCTTATTGTTTTAATTATCATTAAGTTGGTATTTTTTTGTTATTTGATTGCACCTTAGACTGCAAGTAATTTATTTATTTGTTGTATTTAGTTTTTAACATTTTTTAGATTATTATTTTTGTTCTGTTGACCTGTTGGTCATTTTGTCATTTTCTAAAGTTATTGGTCTAAACTTGTTTTATTTTTACGTTCTTGTGGCGTTGTACAAGCGCCTTTACGGTGTATGATGGTCCAGTCCATTATTTGGTGTACCACAATCAACTTCTCTTGACTCTTCATTGCAAGGAGCATTAGCGTTTTTCTTTTATGTCTGTTAGAACATCTCCTGCAGCTTGTATAAAATTGCGAGGAAATGCATGTAGATGTAGGTATAGCTCTTTACTTTAGTATTAAATAAAACAAAATGGTTTTATTATAGGCGAAAACGTACATGGACAGATGCATCATTTAGGATTTTATTTTAAATCTAATTTCGGGTTATAAGTTGAGAGTAAACATATAGTTATGCATTGTAAATACAGTGTGATAGCAAATCTAAAATCGTTGTTTTGATCACTACAAAATGCAATCAATTTGAAGTGCTATTTAATGATTTCTAGACTTGGCTATGACGAATGTGACAATGATGTTATTCATCTTTTTCACAAATTCTTGCAATGTTGTCATTAGTTTTTTTTTTTTTGCAAATTTTGTAAAAAAGGCGAATAGGATCACTTCCACATCCGTGTTTGCCAAATTTGGAAATTATCAGTTTTCATCTATAGTTTTGTTTTTAGTAAATAGTTACTCAAATATTTTTCAGTTGACTATCAGTAAGTGTTGCCGATTTTTAATGTTGTTTCAATATGGATGTAGCATTCAACCAAAAAACAATAAAAATGAAAAACTACAGAAACTGTAACGTGGAACATACCCCTCTAATGCCACGTCCACCGAATGAAAGGACAGCTAAATCCAGTTCTGCATGATATAAATAGATAAATGATCCCGAATTTCATCCATCTCTTGTTGGCTATAAGAACGATCTTGGATAAAGTCCTGCAATTAAGAGATTGTTTTGAAACTTAAATCATATATATAATTATTTAACATTAAAAATGAAGGAAAAAGAAAATAGAAAATAGAAAAAACTAAAGTGGTACCTTTCCTAAATCAATGCTTTGATGGTGATTTTTGACAATTTCATACATATACCTCATCACATAATAAACACAATCCGTTGATTTAGATTGTTTAGGACACTATAACAATAGTAAAGAAATTTAGTGGTCAGTTCAAAATGAATTTATATCTCAAATGACATACAATTGTTATATGTTAGAAAATCAATCACCGTAACATATTTCCATGTCAATAACGAGGTTTCTCGAGACTTGCAGCCATATACTTTATTATAAAGTTTAAATGTCCTACACATTCAAGAAAATGTTAACACACATTGAATAATGACAAAATCAGAAATTGTTTTATTAAAACAACGATTTGTTTTTTAAAACTGTAACTGATATTCTACAACTTACACATTGACTTGTGCTTTAATTGCCAAACTACGTCGTCTTTCGACCCGAGGATCAAAAACATAAACCTCATTCTTTTGTAAATGAAAAACAAGCAGTAGACAATGTTTCCTATAGTACAAAATTTATAGAAGGTTAAAATTAGTAGCAAATTTATGAAGTAGTTACAAAATTAAAGGTTAATTGTTTATATACTCTTCGTAATGCAGGGCGAAGAGAAATTTTTTTGATTGCGACTCACGCCATGTGTGGAGGATATATGAATTAGTCGCATCTGGAGATTTCCGCACTTGGGGAAGCTTATCAGGACACATAAACCCGATGCTCTTCACTTCGAGATCGTTGAAGCTACAATTTAACCACCTACACATTGTACAATATTAATTTAGCATGGAAACACGACATATAACCATGATATTTGGCAAAGTAATGATATTAAATAGCCTGCATGTACGAGTGATCTGCTTACATGATGCAAATTTGTAACTATGATACATTCAACCACGGCATGCTAAGGAATTGTACAATGTCATCATTTGTGATGTTGATTTCAAAGTCCTCATCGTGCTTAAGTAAATCCGAATTCACTTGAAATGCATTAATGATGTTATCATCTGTTGGCGCTTGAACTACCATGTCATGAAAATACAGACACTCTTTTGTAAACGTTTTGAGGATCTCTTCATCCACGATTGTATTGCGCTTTGTAGACTCATTTCTTATTGTAGTACTGACCTTGTCATTACTTCTGATCATGCTCTTGCGTGGTTGAGTCCCCTAGTTCAAAATTGTTTAAGGTGCTTGATGTTATTAGCCATTCAGAAAGAGAGAGAAAAACCAACTAAAAGGAAAAAGAGCCGTAACCATTAATATCGTAGATTGCTGATAAGAAAATAAAGGTATATTTCTAAACATTCCCGCAATTTAATAATGCTTGTACATGCGCATAACTGTGTACCGTCATGTACAAAAAGGGTTTCACATTGAAACATTCGATTAATGTACATAAGCCAAACAAAAAACATACATCTCCTTTTTAATACTTTTATGCATTTTATTTCCCAGTATTTATACATTTCTACTGCATAAAATTATTTACATCAATAAACTAACATGAAAAATTGTAAAAAATAAAATAAACCATTATTAAATACCATATGGATGGATCTTGTATCAATTAACTGCTCCCCAGAACAAAATGGATCGAAATATAACAATCAGATTATCCTATTAGGTAATTTCATTTTCAGCTGCACATAAAATGGATTTGGATTTTCATGCAACCTTTCATTTGTTCTATATATTATACTATTTACATTAATAATATAACAATCAGATTATCCTATTAATAATTTATGTATATTATCAATAACCTAATAGGATAATCTGATTATTCTATTAGTTATATGAATTTCAAACGAGCGTTTGAATTCGTAGTATTTCCGTAAACATAAATACAAGGGTGAATGTGGTTGGAAATCTAATATTGGTATATCAGACGTAAACATTTGGCATTGTTATATATGCTTACTTGAAACTTAAATAGAGCGAAACGAAATGAACTGTTTACAATGAAATTAAATGCTTAAATTATCTGGCATTGTTATGATGCATTGTATTATGTTTCCAGTTAAGAGTTCATTTTCAGTATGAGATTATATTTTTCAAGCCGGTATAAACCTGATCTGGTCCTGGGATGTGTACTTGAAGCAACAACGGAAGTTTTAGAATATAATATATATTTTAAAATAAGAAAAAAAAATGTATATAACTTCAATTAATATTTCTATAAACAAACACAAATATTGCATAGTGATCATTTGGCAAATTGGTTACAGGTTTATTTTGTCAAATTAACTTTTTCATGTGATGAGTCTAATCATGTTAAGCTATAAAAATGAAATAATGTTTTAGAACTGTGGAAAAATATTGATATTAAATCCCATAAAATAAGCTATGTTGCTAGAACCTTTTTGATGCTACAAGCCTACATATAATACTATTGTATGGTATATATTAAATTTAATACAAAATTCTAAAGACTAATTATATTCGCTTTTGAGTAAAATATTTATATTAAAATGTGATTTCATCGACAATGAACATGCAAGGAAGGATCATCTTGCTCCAAACTTCTGGATTAACTAAATTATTTTTTTCACTCATCCAGTCACAGCCAAAACATGCACTGCTTGTAGGGGGTGGGTTAACTAAATTATTTTTTTCACTCATCCATGGACAAAAAAAGAAAATGAACTTGATATTTTATGTTGTTTCCTGGTACTTTTTTCATTTAAGAAGACTTTTAGATAAGTCTGGAAGGAAGTGATTAAACAGCCAACAAACTTTTAATGCAACTTGTATAAGTTATTGAATTATATTAGGTTATTAAACATAAACTGGTGGTGGCCCTTTCGGTTACGTGTTAAAAGACAAAATATGTTATAATAAATATTTATTTTATTCTTGTGCTATAAAAATAACTAGTAGCTGCAATTTGAGTGATATAAAAACCTCAGCATAACCATCTAGGCATATTAGTATTTTTTTTGTAATTAATCTTTTTATATTTAATTTTTCTAATAAAATGACCATCTAGGTGAATTAAAATGGTTAATTTCTAATGTGCAGACAATAGCGTAAATAATATGAACTATTTACTAAAAACATATATAAACCTTGACTTCTACGATTTTTTGTGTATAATCCTATAACGAAGAAGTCAAAATAGATAAACATATATCAATTATGGTATTTATACTTACCGTATCATTATTTGGAAGCACGAGACTTTTAGGCCACTGAACAAAGCTACCAACCACTTCACCCATTGTGCTGAGATGTTTAGTTGGAACCGGAAGTGGGGTTCCTTCATGACTAGACTCCACTGCATCAATGCCAACCTTTACATGATCGGCCAAGATTTGTTGATTGTGACAACTATCTCCAGGATTTGAAGAAGGATGTACCCTGCCACTGCCTACTACGATAATTTTGGAGTCCACATTCACAGCTAAATGACATTTAGTTCGTTTCTACAATGAAAGCAAAAAACCACAATTTTTCACTTCCACTAGCCAAACGCATATCATCATATATGTAAATTAAAATCTACTTTTGAATTTTTTACCAGCAACTCTGCAATGGGATCCGTCTTTTGAGTAATTTCATTTGCAACTTGTAACTTCGTCGGGTTTACTAATTGGTGGCTACTGCGATGATCATGCAATGGTATTGAAACACCCCACCTCCGTTAGGGTCACTCAAAAAGGGAATGCCCTAATTTTGGTGGAGGTTTATAAGTATAAGTCACAGATACACAAGACAAATATAAATACACATATTTTTTAAAACAGCGGAAACAACAGCAACTTTTATTTCATAAAAAAACATGTTTACACAAGCATTTCCATAATTGTCTCAAAGCACTCTTCTAATTATTACAACCATAATACTGTCTTGATTTCATAACTTAAAGAAGCATAAAAACATAAGTAAACTGCATAGTCCCCATAATTGCAATCCAAAGCCATAGTCCAAAACGAAAGAGATCCAAGCAATACATTCTCTCTCTTCAAGCTGGATGTGAAATTGGTCAAGCTGCGGTATTCTCTCCCTGTGGGCCTGGGGGGGGGGGGGGGACGAAAGAAAAGAAGACAAAGAAAAGTAGAGTCAGACATAAAGCCTGAGTAAGTCTAGGACTATTCAGTCTATGAATAAGAAAAAGAGCATGATAAGTACAAACTGGAAATGGGAAAGCACCATAAACTAAGTTAAGTTGTCTAGAGTCGAATACGCTATCGTACCCCATATTAATCTCTACACCCCCTATAAACTAGTTCCCAACTAGTGCCCCACAATCAGGGTGAAGTGATCCTTTTTAATGATCGGCTCCTACACGTATAGTTACATGTGTCTTACGCCCCTGGTGTTGTAGCTACCAATGCTGGTCCCACCATGGGGTGTATCAAGTCCCATGGTGGTGGCCCGACACAGTTCTAGAATGCACAGGTGTACTACTGGTGCCCAGTGCCTAATTTTTCTGCGCCGGAGTGTGTGCACGCCCGCACCCCGTTAGAACCTACACTGCTGCACCACCGCCGTCGATTTGACCTCTTACAGTTAGCCCAGTAATCGTGCCCCACCCTGCCTAGTTCAGGGTATCCTGATACACCTTGTAGGGTTACTGCTGAAAAGGGACCCCCGCTACTAGGTTTTCTATTTCTAGCCAACATGCTAAGTTGGTTAAGTGTTCTGTATAAACCTAACCCCCAATCAGTCTGTATAGTTTAGCATGTTGTATTTGATTAAGTATTAATTCAATTTACTTAATCCTATCAATCTTGACTTAGCCTTAATTGTCATATTAAAGCCCCAACCACTCACATTAGACAAGTATTGTTGTGACTGCCTATTGTCGGTTGGGTCCAGGCAGTCTTACGTCACAACTCAGTCTAACCTCGGGTCTTTATTGGGCTCAATGCTTAACCACCCACATTGGATAGGTATTGTTGTGACTACTGGACAACTGGGCGGGTCCGGGCAGGTTTATGTCACAACGCAATCCAACCTTGGGTTAAGCATGTCGTATTTTCTAAGTTTACATATTTTGTCTCTTTTTCTTTTATATGTAAATATTTGCGGCCCATTATTCAAATTCATTATTCTTGGGTATAATAATTTATACCATTTAAAATGTCATGAATCGTTGGCATGTGCTAAGCATGCCAACTCATATACTTTAATTAACCCCAACGTATTCCCCCGTTTGTACGTAATAATAACATATGTTGGGCTTCAACATTTTAGCCTAACTTAGCCACATAAAAAGGGGAGGCTTAGAACATGATGTATATATATTCTAAGTAACATCAAAAAAAGGGGTGTGTAAGCACATGAACTTGCAACATAGCGATCTAATTAACATAAATTAGGCACTTGTGGACTTGCATTGTAATAGCATACAATCTTGACATAAAACATACCTAAACATGAATCATGATTTTAATCTAATCATGTAAACTTTTACTCAAAGTATGAACCTAACTTAATTATGTGCCACATATATTATCATATGTTTTTTTTAACAACAACCTAAGCCTAAAACATATTTTGTTTGGGCATAAAGTTAAACATAAACTAGTCATGTTCATAAAGTCAACACAAGTTCACAAAGATGCTTACTTTTGTCACTAATACAAAAGGATGGTTTTAATTTGAATCATGATGCCTATTCCAACATAAATTCATATGAATCATAATACCCAATTGGATCCAACTACACTAAGAATGATCATAAAAAAATACACAGAAGGATCTAAAATAATGTTGGCATAATAGTGAATCATATACTTGCCTAAGTCTTAACTTGGTTGCAACGAAATATATATAACTTCTCATTAACCACAACGTATAAGTATCAAATTTCCAACATAAGATATATACTTGTATCGCAACTATTCAATAAATCCAATTACACTACCACATCACAAATCCATTCATAGAAAATCATAGCAACGTACAATTATGAATTAACATCATTATAATTAAAGTACAATTCCCATTTCTCATTCTACACTGATCAAATCTCGATTATTCATTCACATCGGAATAGCACTCTACTTACAACGTATGACGAATCTTGTATTCAGGACTCTGAATTCTGAATTTGGTGATGCTATCCTTTGTTGTAGGCGTTGTTTTGATTTATTTGTCGTGGCTTTAAGATTTTGAATCAACTCCTAATCGTCTCTCAATTTGACGGCCACTCCTAGTCTTTCTTCAGCAGCATGACAGCTCCATATTCATTTTATTTGTGTGAATTAGGTGGAGTCTTAGGTCCTTTTTATAGAGTTAGTGAATTGATTAGAGCCGTCGATGGAGCCAAGATTAATATAAGCCATTCGTTTTAAAGAGAAACCAATCAAGAGTTGACACATAAGCCCTAGTGACAAGACAAAGCCCAGAAATTTGGCCAAGCACAGACCAGGCCAACCAGGAGGGGCTGGGTTCGACCTGGCTCAGGGGCCAGGTCGACTACCAAGTCGACACCCTGGTCGATTGCCCAGTCGACCTGGGTACCCAGGTCGACTACCCAGTCGACCTGGGTCTTAGGCGGGAAAATTCCCGCCCAGCCCAATCTGGGTCCGATTTTTGAATTTGAATTTTGTTTTTCTGAACTGTTTCTGCCTGTTTGAATTTTAAACTGAATTCTGAAACTTCCGGAGATCATATCTCCCTCATACGAAGTCCATTTTACGCAAACTCGGACTCTATCTCAAGCAGAATTTCGAGACAAACGAAATGGCCTATCCCTTTTCCCTTAATTCTTTGATTTGAAATTAATTATACTTTAATTTACGAATTTCACTGTTATAGAATATACGGGGAGTTACATTCTCCCCCACTTAAAAGGATTTCGTCCCCGAAATCTTCAAGTTTAGGAAGAATGTATATCCTACCGTCCAATCGTCCATCTACTCAACCAACAAACACAGGTGTCCATTGTCCTTAAAGACTTCTAATGCTTTATGATCATATGCATTGTGTTTGTAAATGTCCCTATCCAATGCAGAAATCAGGGAGTCGACTGAATCAGTTGACGTCCTAAATGCGAATCATGTAAGTGTCATGAATCCATTATGTATGCAAATTTTTTTCCTACTCATAATTCTACATTAGTGCACAACAATTCATACAAATGCGATAACCATATAAAATTTCAACCACATATGGACGAGAATACATATATGCATATGCAGTATGAAGTGACTGAGCCGATCTAAAACCTAGGGTGTGTGTGTATATGCATCCACGAGCAATCACTTGCAACCACTTGCAGCCATAATCCATAACATGTTTTCAAATACATGTTTGCATCTAATTGTTTTCTACCTAAGGAGTTAAGGAGAAAGGGTCGAGGAAATATGCCTAAAAGATAGATAAAGCATAACTTAAGGAAAAAGAGAGATCAAAAGATGTACCCTCAAAAAGAAAAGGGTAGGCTGCGCGTATTCTAGCCTCAGTTTCCCAAGTCGCGTCTTCCTCGGCGTCGCTCCATTGAACTTTGACGAGCTTGACTTCGCGGTTGCGTAGCTTTTTCACTTCAGTTTCTAAGATGCATGTTGGAACTCTTCTCACAGTTGCTTCATGTTCCACTTCGGCTTCTTCTAGAATGCTAGGCTCTACTATTTCAGCAGACTCGTGCAAACACTTCCGGAGGTGAGAAACATGAAAGATGTTGTGAACTCCAGCCAGTTTTTCGGGTAGCTCTATTCTATAGGCCATCTTCCCAACCTTCTCGATGATAGAAAATGGTCCTACAAATCTCGGTGCTAGATTTCCAATGGATCCAAAACGAACAACGTTCCTTAGAGGAGATACCTTAAGAAAAACTCTGTCCCCAACCTCAAACTCAAGGTCGGTCCTTCTCTTGTCGGCTTAGGATTTTTGTCTATCTTGGGCTGTCTTCATCCTCCTTCGTATTAAGTCTACTTTTCTGAAGTCTCTCTGATCATATCTTGTCCAAGTATGAGCTTGTCAGTAGACTCCCACCAACAAGTGGGTGATCGACACGGTCTTCCGTATAAGGCTTCGAAGGGTGCCATCCCAATGGTGGTTTGGTAGCTGTTGTTGTAGGCAAATTCCACCAAAGGAAGATGGTCTTCCCACGTCCCTCCGAAGTCAAGGACGCACAGTATTAAAAGGTCCTCCAAAACTCTGTTCACTCTTTCTGTCTGGCCGTCGGTTTGGGGGTAATAGGTTGTACTTAAGCATAACTGTGTGCCTACCGCTTCTTGCAGACTCTGCCAAAACTCACTTTTGAAGATAGGGTCTCGGTCACTAACAATGCTGGAGGGTATTCCATGGAGTCGAACAATTTCCTTGAGATAAAGAGATGCTAGGGATGAGGCAGTCCTTCTACTCTTGACAGGTAAAAAGTGGGCGCTTTTAGTAAGCCTATCCACTATTACCCAAATGCTAGTGTTGCCTCTTCTAGACCTAGGCAGCCCATCATTGAAGTCCATTGAAAGGCTATCCCACTTCCACTGTGGAACCTCTAGAGGATGGAGCAGGCCGCCAGGTTTCTTCTGCTCCGCCTTAACCTGTTGGCAAATCATACACTTAGAAACGAAATCTGCCACGTCCTTCTTCATGCCGCTCCAAAAGAAAGTTTTCTTTATGTCCTTGTACATTTTATCTCCGCCTGGATGTATCGTCATCTTGGAGTGATGTGCTTTCTCGAGAACCGTCTTTATTAAATCCCTTGTCCGTGGGACGCATAGTCTTTCGTCTCGCCTTAGCCAACCCTTATCGTCGATGGAGTATCTACTGAGGTGACTTGAAGTCTCACCCCTAATTAGCTTATCAACCACTTCAACTAGCTGAGTGTCCTCACGTTGTGTTGTCCCTATTGTGTCCAAAAGAGTAGGGCGCACCTCAAGAGATGGTAACAAACCTGGTACGAAATCAGAGGAGGGCCTAAAGTTAAAACTGGCTATATACTTTAGGCTTTGCCTTTCAACAAACAGCGAGCTTAATGTTAGCTTCTTTCTGCTCAAAGCATCTGCGACTACGTTGCCTTTGCCCGGAGTGTAGGAGATCTCGAAATCGTACGAGGCAAGAAACTCCATCCAACTTTGTTGCCTCAAGTTAAGGTCCTTCTGCGAGAAAAGATATTTCAACGATTTATGGTCAGTGTAAAGTTCGAACTTCTCACCTAGGAGATAATGTCGCCAAGACTTAAGTGCAAAGACGATGGCGGCTAACTCAAGATCGTGGGTCGGGTAGTTCTTTTCATGAACTTTCAATTGCCTTCCACCATAAGCCACTACCCTCCCTTCTTGCATCAAGACAGTGCCTAGCCCTGTCCCACATGCATCTGTATAAACTGTGAACATCTTGCTTCCGTCTGGCAGGGTCAGGACTGGGGCTGTTGTAAGAGCCATTTTAGGCGTTGGAAAGCCAACTCGAAATCCAAGTCCCAATTGAACACTAGATTCTTCTTTGTCAACCTTGTGAGTGGAGATGAGATTTTCGCAAAATCCCTTATGAATTTTCGGTAGAAACCTGCTAGTCCTAGAAAACTTTGGACCTCAGTTGCATTCCTTGGTGTCTTCCAATCCTGTACCGCTACTACCTTAGCAGGGTCCAGAGCTAACCCTTCTTCGGATACTACATGCCCAAGAAACCTTACTTACTCTCTCCAAAAGTTGAACTTGGAGAATTTGGCTTTTAGCTGATGGACTCGCAGAGTTTCCATGATTGCCCTTAGGTGTTGAGCATGTTCTTCTTCACTCTTTGAGAAGATCAAGATATCGTCTACGAAGACTACCACGAATTTGTTGAGGAATTCTCTGAACACACTGCTCATCAGGTCCATGAAGTAAGCGGGTGTGTTTGTCAAGCCGTAAGGCATGACAAGCCATTCAAAGAAGCCGTCTGGGGTTCTGAATGCTGTCTTATCGATGCTATCTTCAGCCACCCTTAGCTGATGAAATCCGGTCGCCAAATCGAGTTGGGAGAAAACTGATGCTCCTACAAGCTGATCAAACAGATTGTCAATTCTGGGGAGAGGGTGCCTATTCTTTTTCGTTAGCTTGTTGAGCTCCCTATAGTCAACACATAGATGGAGTGAACCATCCTCCTTTGTAGCGAACACCACTAGAGCGCCCTATTCTGAAATGCTCCTTCTAATGAACCCCTTCTCTAGAAGCTCTTTAACATGTTTACTGAGCTCTTTCCTTTCCCGTGGAGCCATGTGTTTAACAGGTAACGCAACGGGCTTTGCATTATCTACAAGATATATGCAGAAGTCTATCTCCTGCTTCGGAGGTAAGCCCTTCACCTCTTCGAAGACATCCGAATATTCACGGACCACTCTAACCGATTGCAAACTCTCAACAGAAGCATCTAGCAATTTAAGATAACTAAGCATAACTGCATACGAGGGATTACAAGTAATTTCCAGAGTGTTACCGAGTTGGGTCAGAAGCCTAACCACCCTTTTCTCACAATCAAGGATGGCACCATTACTGGATAGCCAATCCATGCCAAAAATCAAACCATATCCCGAGAAGCCCAAAACAAAGGCACTACATCTAAATTCTACGCTTAGAATAGAAATTTTCAATCCCACACAGATCATAGACAAATGAGCTGGGCCCCCGATTGGATTTGAAACAATTAAGGGGTCCTTTACCATACTAGTTTCTAGGTGCAGAGATCCTACTAAAGTAGATGAAATAAAGGAGTGTGATGCGCCAGTATCAAATAAAGTGCGAACTGGGTGATCATAATGATAAACTACACTGTCTACAGAAGTATTTATACCTCGCTGTTGCAGAGGCGGTGCTTCTAGAGCATGAACCTGTGCCCCTTAGGTGGATCCAGCCTTCTGCCCTTGCCCTCGCTTCTTTGGGCAATCCTTAGCCATGTGGCCTGTCTCACCACAAGAAAAGCACCCACCATTCAACTTGGCCTTCTTCTTCCGACATTCTTTCACTAAGTGCCCCACTTTGCCACAAAAATTACACTTCCTCTTCTCTTGGGACTTGTTGTCTTTCCCGCCCTTCTTAAAGTCTGTCTTCTTAGGCTGTAAACCTTCTTTCTTCCCTTGAGACCCTTCTGCCTTTGTCTCCTTCTTGCCCTTATCCTCTTCGTTCAGCAATGCCATCTGGACCAACCTTTCATACGTAGCTCCCATAGGTATATGGGTCATGGCCAAGCTGTGTAATGGATCATTCAATCCTTTGACAAAGCGGAGAGCCTTCTTGTGCGGAGTGTTGACTAGGTCCAGTCCGAACCTAGCCAGCTGATCGAACTGATTAACGTACTCTTTGACTGTCATATTCCCTTGCTTAATAAATAAGGATTTTTCCAATCGAAGGCTCCTTTCAGCTTCTGAGAGAAATTTAGCCTCAAACCTCACCATAAAGTCCTCCCATGTTTCCACTTGTCTTTCTGCATTGGTAACTTCCCACCAGTAGGAAGCCTCGCCTTTAAGTAGCCATACTGCCAGTTGTACCTTCCGCCTATCTTCTACCACAAAGATGGCGAGTAAGTCCTCGGTTTCCTTCAGCCAGTTTCTGGTTGCCACGAAGGACTCGGTTCCATGAAAGTCCTTCCCTCCCATAGTTTTGAAATCTATACATGTATTAGTAAAAGCATTACCACGCGGAGGAGGTGGAGGATGAGGTGCTGCTGCAGCTGGGGGAGGAGGATGATTTTCTGCAGTTGGGGGAGGAGGAATAGCGGGACCTGGCTGATTGGCCCTTGCTTCTAAGAATCTTCTGAACCAACCAGGTATTGGTACACCCTTTAGTAAGTTATGTTCTTAGGACATGCTGAAACAAAAAGGACAGATTCAAAACGAGGGATAAAAGATAGTACCAATGGCTTTGGGGAACTATGCCTTTTTAAAATGAAATAACATTTTATCTTTGAAAATGCTTCTTTAAATTTTCTTTTGACAGTAAATTTTCAAAACTTTTTATTTGACCTGGTTAACCTATGCTCTGATACCAAGTGAAACACCCCACCTCCGTTAGGGTCACTCACAAAGGGAATGCCCTAATTTTGGTGGAGGTTTATAACTATAAGTCACAAATACACAAGACAGATATAAATACACATATTTTTAAAACAGCGGAAACAACAGCAACTTTTATTTCATAAAAAAAAACGTGTTTACACAAACATTTCCATAATTGTCTCAAAACACTCTTCTAATTATTACAACCATAATACTGTCTTGATTTCATAACTTAAAGAAGCATAAAAACATAAGTAAACTGCATAGTCCCCATAATTGCTATCCAAAGCCATAGTCCAAAACGAAAGAGATCGAAGCAATACATTCTCTCTCTTCAAGCTGGATGTGAAACTGGTCAAGCTAAGGTATTCCCTCCCTATGGACCTTGGGGGTGGGGGGACGAAAGAAAAGAAGACGAAAGAAAAGTAGTCATACATAAAGCCTGAGTAAGTTTAGGACTATTCAGTCTATGAATAAGAAAAAGAGCATGATAAGTACAAAGTGGAAATGGGAAAGCACCATAAACTAAGTTAAGTTGTCTAGAGTCTAATACGCTATCGTACCCCATATTAATCTCTGCACCCCCTATAAACTAGTTCCCAACTGGCGCCCACAATCAGGGTGAAGTGATCCTTTTTAATGATCGGCTCCTACTCGTATAGTTACATGTGTCTTACGGCCCCTGGTGTTGTTGCTACCTATGCTGGTCCACCGTGGGGTGTATCAAGTCCCATGGTGGTGGCCCGACACAGTTCTAGAATGCACAGGTGTACTACTGGTGCCCAGTGCCTAATTTTTCTACGCCGGAGTGTGTGCACGCCCGCACCCCGTTAGAACCTACACTGCTGCACCACCGCCGTCGATTTGATCTCTTACAGTTAGCTCAGTAATCGTGCCCCACCCTGCCTAGTTCAGGGTATCCTGATACACCTTGTAGGGTTACTGCTGAAAAGGGTCCCCCGCTACTAGGTTTTCTATTTCTAGCCAACATGCTAAGTTGGTTAAGTGTTCTGTATAAACCTAACCCCCAATCAGTCTGTATAGTTTAGCAAGTTGTATTTGATTAAGTATTAGTTCAATTTACTTAATCCTATCAATCCTGACTTAGTCTTAATTGTCTTACTAAAGCCCCAACCACTCACATTAGACAGGTATTGTTGTGACTGCCTGTTGTCGGTTGGGTCCGGGCAGTCTTACGTCACAACTCAGTCTAACCTCGGGTCTTTATTGGGCTCAATGCTTAACCACCCACATTGGATAGGTATTGTTGTGACTACTGGACAGTTGGGCCGGTCCGGGCAGGTTTATGTCACAACGCAATCCAACCTCGGGTTAAGCATGTCGTATTTTCTAAGTTTACATATTTTGTCTCTTTTTCTTTTATATGTAAATATTTGCGGCCCATTATACAAATTCATTATACTTGGGTATAATAATTTATACCATTTAAAATGTCACGAATCGTTGGCATGTGCCAAACATGCCAACTCATATACTTTAATTAACCCCAACGTATTCCCCCGTTTGTACGTAATAATAACATATGTTGGGCTTCAACATTTTAGCCCAACTTTGCCACATAAAAAGGGGACGCTTAGAACATGATGTATATATATTCTAAGTAACATCAAAAAAAGGTTGTGTAAGCACATGAACTTGCAACATAGCGATCTAATTAACAGAAAATTAGGCACTTGTGAACTTGCATTGTAATAGCATATAATCTTGACATAAAACATACCTAGACATGAATCATGGTTTTAATCTAATCATGTAAACTTTTATTTAAAGTATGAACCTAACTTAATTATGGGCCACATATATTATCATATGTTTTTTTTAACAACAACCTAAGCCTAAAAGATATTTTGTTTGGGCATAAAGTTAAACATAAACTAGTCATGTTCATAAAGTCAACACAAGTTCACAAGGATGCTTACTTTTGTCACTAATACAAAAGTATGGTTTTCATTTGAATCATGATGCCTATTCCAACATAAATTCATATGAATCATAATACCCAATTGGATCCAACTACACTAAGAATGATCATAAAAATATACATAGAAGGATCTAAAATCATGTTGGCATAATAGTGAATCATATACTTGCCTAAGTCTTAACTTGGTTGCAACGAAATATATATAACTTCTCATTAACCACAATGTATAAGTATCAAATTTCAAACATAATTTATATACTTGTGTCGCAACTATTCAATAGATCCAATTACACTACCACATCCCAAATCCATTCATAGCAAATCATAGCAACATACAATTATGAATTAAAATCATTATCATTAAAATAAACTACAATTCCCATTTCTCATTCTACACAGATCAAATCTCGATTATTCATTCACATCGGAATAGCACTCTAGTTACAACGTATGACGAATCTTGTATTCAGGACTCTGAATTCTGAATTTGGTGATGCTATCCTTTGTTGTAGGCATTGTTTTGATTTAGTTGTCGTTGCTTTAAGCTTTTGAATCAACTCCTAATCGTCTCTCGATTTGACGGCTACTCCTAGTCTTTCTTCAGCAGCATGATAGCTCCATACTCATTTTATTTGTGTGAATTAGGTGGAGTCTTAGGTCCTTTTTATAGAGTTTGTGAATTGATTAGAGCCGTCGATGGAGCCAAGATTAATATAAGCCGTTCGTTTTAAAGAGAAACCAATCAAGAGTTGGCACTTAAGCCCTAGTGATAAGACAAAGCCCAGAAATTCGACCAAGCACAGACTAGGCCAGCCAGGAGGGGCTGGGTTCAACCTAACTAATAGGCCAGGTCGACTACCCAGTCGACACCCAGGTCGACTGCCCAGTCGACCTGGGTACCCAGGTCGACTACCCAGTCGACCTGGGTCTTGGGCGGGAAAATTCCTGCCCAGCCCAATCTGGGTCCGATTTTTGAACTTGAATTTTGTTTTTCTGAACTGTTTCTGCCTGTTTGAATTTTAAACTGAATTCTGAAATTTCCGGAGGTCATACCTCCCTCATACGGAGTCCGTTTTACGCAAACTCGGACTTTATGTCAAGCAGAATTTTGAGACGAACGAAATGACATATCCCGTTTCCCTTAATTCTTTGATTTGAAATTAATTATACTTTAATTTATGAATTTCACTCTTATGGAATATACAGGGTGTTACAGGTATGTTGTCGACCCTCTCTCCAACAGGTACCTGCATGCCCCTTGTGTCCAAAATGTTTGCAACCTGCTGCTCAACCATTGATTGCATCATTGACTGCATTTGGCTCACTTTATCCTCCATTTCTTGCCTCATTATAGCCTCTAAATCTTGGGTAACAACATATAGCTGATCTGCAGATATTACACTTCGTGGATCTTTCGTCTTCTCTCCCTCTCCATATACATCTTTGATACCGGCCGTTCCACCGATTCTTCTAACTCAGCCGGGATGCTCTCTTTTTTCAAGCGTACGACTTAAGACATCATCATGTCTATGCGGAGTCCATTCCCCTTCGATTGCCTTTTATCTCAAATAGTTCTGTAAACAAACAGTGGGAGTTATTATAAACAATCAATAAAAATTAATCTTAACTATATTTCATCAAGCTATTTCGTGCTATGTGGAAAACGGAAGTGGGTTAAAATTAATCTTAACAGCAATACAATGGATTAATGAGACAACGATAAAAAATAAACTCTAAATTATAATAAAAAAATAAGAGTAAGAGATTAATATCAAATGCACTTGCTGAAGTTGTCTTGCTATAGTGATCAATGTTATAAAACTAGCTTAATCTTCTAATATTGATTGATGTTGACTTAAAATCAAAACAGCCATGTTATTGGACTAAGAATAAATAAAAAAATGAATAAATCATACCAACAATCTTAGGAAATAGCTGTTTCAATTATTGAGTCCGTTAACCATCTGGAGGACCTCACGCTATGTGTTTCAATTTTATAATTATTGATCCTGCTTTCCGTTTAGCTTAAAATGTTATTGACCAAAAGATAATTATAACAGCTTCAAAACACAGCAAAATATTCCTAGCAGATGTCAAATAATATTTATGTGTAGCTGAATCACCCAACGTCTAAAAACAAAATAAAAGGTGGGACTGATCCAATTTGCGCTGAAAAGGTGCATAATAGAATAAAAAAGAAAGATAGAAAGCCAAGCAAACAAAAAAAATTATCTGCAAACAAAAAACTGATTGGAAATATCTGTCATTTATTGCCATGAAAAATACATTATGTGATATCTGCAATTGTTGCTGTTTCAAATATTTATAATATTATAATAAATAATGTAATGGGTAGTAAATTGTAAATTTTTTATTTTTAAATTCAAAAAAGGTTTCTTTTACCTATGCAAATAAAGCTTTGGAATTTGCTACACATGTATCTACATGGACAAACATAATACAAAAATATAGATGTGGTTTGACATAGTGAAATGAAAATTGGTCATACCGCTTTTTCTGCAACTAACTTAGTTTTCTCGTTAGGGATTTCGTAATTTCCATTGGCTGTTTTCTTTGATCTAGCCATAATCCAATCAACGCTTCAATCCAAAACAATTCCACTTGGTAATGTGGTTGATGAATTATGGCCATCAACTATCCAACTAGCCTTCTTCCCAGCATATCCTGCTTGCCCTAAATAGTGAGGATGCACATTGAGTGTCTGACACTTTCTAGCCTTCTCGATTATTTCCTGTTTCAGAATTTCAGAAATGTCAATACAGAGAATTAGCAGTGTACAGTTTGCACACTCATTGTAAATTAATGTAAATATGAAATCCAGATTTCGCCAAAATTAGCAGAGAATTAGCAATAAAAAATATATCTTAAATTCTTCAGTTTCATGATACTGCTTGAACGTTTCCCACTGTGCTTGTGTAATACCATCATAATATTCGTAGGGCTTTCCACGATCGACCGAAAGCTTTCTTTTCTTCGTAATCCACCCACTAACTAATCTTGTTTTGAAATCTTTCCATCTTTCTCTAGAAGTTCTTAACACAATGCCTTTCCATTTATCGTCGATCTGGAACTCGTCCTGTGATAATAAAAAATAAAGATCGAATGGTTATAATATGAAATTACAATGAAAAAATCCATATGTAGATGAATAATACTTTAACATCTTCCCAAATAGTGTCCTTAAGCCCAGCGCTAACGCTATTCCAATTATTAATATCGATATCAATTTTGGCTCTAACTACATCGCCTATATTTGTTTTAAAACAATTGGCCCACTTTCCGATGGGTTTTCCATTAGAAAACAACTCAATGAATTTTGGCTCATGTGTTTTATATTTCTTTCCAGTTGTTGGACCTCTTCGCTTCTTCTTAGATGGCTGTGAAGAAGAACCTTGCTCCTCATTATGTCCATGCACTATTTCCATTATTCCTATATCAGAAAATTTAGCATCAATATATACAACACATATATTTTAGAAAAGAAAGACTTATGTACTTATGCAACATCACAATGCAACATTCACTGAGTGATGATCACCATGGTACTATCATAAAGAGAGTAGAATCATACTTTGTAACGTATACACCAAACAGTGAACTTAACCTACAGCATAAAGCATCTAAATGTTAATCATACTAATATTTTCAAACCACGGAACTTTTAGGATCACCAAGCTCAATAATTGCCAATATATTGAAAGCTCGTTGAATCCGAAGTATATACATTCCCGTAGGACGTGTAAAATTCAAACTAAAATATAGGTTTGTGCTAATATGTTGCATTTAAGAAAGGAAAAATATGAAAATCATTTACAATTTTTTTTAAAGGCTGGGAAAATGAAGTAAACCCACACTCCCTAACACTACTTGCAAACATATAATTATTTTTCCTGCAAAATAATTAAATTGAGGGGGTGATGATCCGAACATCTACTACAGATCGGTATCCGCAAGCCTTTTACCATCAATGAAATAAATATCAGCATATAATATATTCAAGAAGAGCCAGCCATATGGCGTGTATCTTTGAAACTCAGTGCTGAAGGATGAGAAATTGGTGCTCCAGAAGTTGTCAAACTTGGTCTCGCCTGAATTTGATCAAATTAAAATGAAATGAGAATTATTATGCATAATACAAGAACATAAAATATTTTAGCACACGCAGTGAACTTGTGTATGAAAACAATATTAGTGTAGAACATAGACACATAAATACAATTGGTTAGCAGAAGAAATAAATAATTTTGAATGGAAATATTTACGTTTGAAAAAACTCAAAAACAAAATGTTCAATTTGTTCACTCATGTATTGGTGTTGTGATGCAATGATGGCTTTGAACACATTCCTTGTACAATGAAACACCCCACCTCCGTTAGGGTACCTCTCAAAGGGAATGCCCTAATTTCAGTGGAGGTTTATAAGTGTAAGTCACATATACACAAGACAGATATAAATACACATATTTTTGAACTGCGGAAAACAACAGCAACTTTTATTTCATCAAAATATGTGTTACACAAACCATACCATAATTGTCTTACAATACTTCCAAAAACATTACATTTTCATAACTGTCTTGATTTCATAACTTAAAGAAGCATAAAAACATAAGTAAACTGCATAAGTCCCCATAGTTGCTATCCAAAGCCATAGTCCAAAACGAAAGAGATCCAAGCAATACATTCTTTCTCTTCAAGCTGGATGTCAAAACTGGTCAAGCTGCGGTATTCCCTCCCTATGGACCTTGGGGGGGGGGGACGAAAGAGAAGAAAATGAAAGAAAAGTAGAGTCAAACATAAAGCCTGAGTAAGTCTAGGACTATTTAGTCTATGAATGAAGAAATAAGCATGATAAGTACAAACTGGAAATGGGGAAACACCATAAACCAAGTTAAGTTGTCTAGAGTCGAATGTACTATCGTACCCCATATTAATCTCTGCACCCCTATAAACTAGTTCCCAACAGTCACCCCATAATTAGGGTGAAGTGATCAATCTCTAATGATCGGCTCCTACTCGCAGAGTTACATGTGTCTTACGACCCCCGATGTTGTAGCTACCTATGTTGGTCCCACCATGGGGTGTATCAAGTCCCATGGTAGCGACCCGACACAATTCTAGAATGCACAGGTATACTACTGGTGGCCAGTGCCTAATTTTTCTGTGTCGGAGTGTGTGCACGCCCGCACCCCATTAGAACCTACACTGCTGCACCACCGCCGTCGATTTGACCTCTTACAGTCAGCCCAGTAATCGTGCCCCACCCTGCCTAGTTCAGGGTATCCTGATACACATTGTAGGGTTACTGGTGAAAAGGGTCCCCCGCTACTAGGTTTTCTATTTCTAGCCAACATGCTAAGTTGGTTAAGTGTTCTTTATAAACCTAACCCCTAATCAGTCTGTATAGTTTAGCATGTTTAATTTGATTAAGTATTAATTCAATTTACTTAATCCTATCAATCCTGACTCAGCCTTAATTGTCTTATTAAAGCCTCAACCACTAACATTAGACAGGTATTGTTGTGACTGCCTATTGCCGGTTGGGTCCGGGTAGTCTTACGTTACAGCTCAGTCTAACCTCGGGTCTTTATGGGCTCAGTGTTTAACCACCAACATTGGATTGGTATTGTTGTGACTACTGGACAACTGGGCGGGTCCGGGCAGGTTTATGTCACAACTCAATCCAACCTCGGGTTAAACACATCGTATTTTCTAAGTTTACATATTTTTTCTCTTTTCTTTTTATATGTAAATATTTGCAGCCCATTATTCAAATTCATCTTTATTGGGTAAAATTAATTTATACTACTTAAATGTTCTCAAGTTCGTTGGCATGCAACAGACATGCCAGCACATATGTTTTATATTTTTAACCCAACGTCATTACCCCCGTTTTATACGTTTGCAATAATATAACATATGTTGAGTTTAACATTTAAGCCCAACTTAGCCACATGAAAAGGGGAGGCTTAGAACATGGTGTTTATATATTCTAAGTAACATCAAAAGGGGTGTGTGAACGCATGAACTTGCAACATAACGATCTAATTAACATGAATTAGGCACTTGTGAACTTGCATTGTAATAGCATATAATCTTGACATGAAACATACCTAAACATGAATCATGGTTTTAATATAGTCATGTAAACTTGCATTTAAAATGTGAACCTAACTTAATTATGTATCATATATATTATTACATGATTTTGATAGCAACATAGGCCTAAAACATATTATAAATTAGGCATAGCACCAAACGTAATCTAGTCGTGTTTATAGAGTCAACACAAGTTCACAAAAATGTTTGCTTATGTCACTAATACAAAAGTATGGTTTTTCAGTTGAATCATGATGCCTATTTCAACATAAATTCATATGAATCATAATACCCAAATGGATCCAACTACCCTAAAATTGATCATAAAAATATATATAGAAGGATCTAAAATCATGTTGGCATAATAGTGAATCATATAATTGCATGAGTCTCAACTTGGTTGTAATAAACTACTACAAACATATAGTTGTTAACCTGCAACAAGAATCATATACTTGCGAATATCCAATAGGTCTAACATCATTATACCACAACATCCCAAATCTATTCATAATTAGAATCATAGCAACATACAATTATGAATCATCATCACCACTAATTAAGTACAATTCCATTTCTCATTTTACACAAATCAAAACTCCATTATTCATTCACATCGGAATAGCACTCTACTTACAATGTATGACGAATCTTCAATTCAGGATTCTGAATTCTGAATTTGGAGATGCTATCCTTTTTTGTAGGTGTTGTTTTGATTCAATTGTCATTGCTTTAAGCTTTCGAATCGACTCCTAATCGTCTCTCAATTTTGATGGCTACTCCTAGTCTTTCTTCAGCAGCATGACGGTCTCATTCTCATTTTTATTTGTATGAATTAGGTGGAGTCTTAGGTCCTTTTTATAGAGTTTGTGAATTGATTATAGCCATTCGTTTCAAAGAGAAAAACCAATCGGGAGCTAACACCTAGCCCTAGTGACAAGACAAAGCACATAAATTCGGCCAAGCATAGACCAGGCCAGCCAGGAGGGGCTGGGTTCGACTTGGCTCAGGGGCCAGGTCGACTACCCAGTCGACCCCCGGGTCGGCTACCCAGTCGACCTGGGTGCCCCAGGTTGACTACCCAGTCGACCTGGGTGCCTTGGGCGGGAAAATTCCCGCCCAGCCCAATCTGGGTCTGATTTTTGAATTTCGAACTTGTTTCTGAACTGTTTCTGTCTGTTTGAATTTTAAACTGAATTCTGAAACTTCCTGAGGTCAAATCTCCCTCATACGGAGTCCGTTTTACGCAAACTCAGACTCTATCTCAAGCAAAATTCCGAGACGAACGCAATGGCGCATCCCGTTTCCCTTAATTCTTTGATTTGAAATTAATTATACTTTAATTTGTGAATTTCACTGTTATAGAATACACGGGGTGTTACATTCTCCCCACTTAAAAGGATTTCGTCCCCGAAATCTTCAAGTTTAGGAAGAATGTATATCCTAACATCCAAACGTCCATCTACTCATCCATCAAACACGAGCGTCCATTATCCTTAAAAGACTTCTAATGCTTCATGATCATATGCGAAGTGTGTGCATATGTACTAGTCTAATGCAAAATCAGTCGGTCTACTGATTCAGTTGACCTCCTTAATGCAAATTATGTAAGTGTCATGAATCCGTTATGTATGCAAATTTTCCTATTCATGATTCTACATGAGTGCACAATCATTCATATAAATGCAACATCCATATGACAACACATTAAACTTCAACCATATACGAATATAAATACATATACGCAAATGCAATATGAAGTGACTGAGCCGATCTAAAACCTAGATTGTGTGTGTATATGCAACCACGAGCAACCACTAGCAATCACTTGCAACCACTTGCAACCATCATCCATAACATGTTTCAATTACATGTTTTCATCCAAAGGGTTTCTACCTAAAAGATAATGTCGAGGAGATATAGCTAAAAAGATAGATAAAAGCACAATTTAAGGAAAAAGAAAGATCAAAGATGTAACCTCAAAAAGAAAAGGGTAGGCTGTGCGTATTCTAGCCTTAGTTTCCCAAGTCGCGTCTTCCTCGGCGTCGCTCCACTAAACTTTGACGAGCTTGACTTCGCGGTTGCGTAGCATTTTCACTTCAGTTCCTAAGATGCGTGTTGGAACTCTTCTCACGGTTGCTTCGCGTTCCACTTCAGCTTCTTCAAGGATGTTTGGCTCTACCACTTCAGAAGATTCATGTAGACATTTTCGGAGGTGCGAAACGTGAAAGACGTTGTGAACTCCAGCTAGTTTTTCGGGTAGCTCTAATCTATAAGCCATCTGCCCAACCTTCTCGATGATAGGAAATGGTCCTACAAATCTTGGTGCCAGCTTTCCAGTGGATCCAAAACGAACAACGTTCCTTAGAGGAGATACCTTAAGAAAAACTCTGTCCCCAACCTCAAACTCAAGGTCGGTCCTTCTCTTATCGACGTAGGATTTCTGTCTATCTTGGGCCATCTTCATCCTTCTTCGTATCAAGTCTACTTTCTCCGAAGTCTCACGGATCATATCTGGTCCAAGTATGAGCTTGTCAGTAGACTCCCACCAACAAGTGGGCGATCGGCACGGTCTTCCATATAAAGCTTCGAAGGGTGCCATTCCGATGGTGGCTTAGTAGCTGTTGTTGTAGGCAAATTCCACCAAAGGAAGATGGTCTTCCCATGTCCCTCCGAAGTCAAGGACGCACAGTATTAAGAGGTCCTCCAAAACTCTGTTCACTCTTTCTGTCTGGCCGTCGGTTTGGGGGAGATTGGTTGTACTCAAGCATAACTGTGTACCTACCGCTTCTTGCAGACTCCGCCAAAACTCACTTGTGAAGATAGGGTCTCGGTCACTAACAATGCTGGAGGGTATCCCATGGAGTCGAACAATTTCCTTGAGATAAAGAGATGCTAGGGATGAGGCGGTCCTTTTACTCTTGACATGTAAAAAGTGGGCGCTTTTAGTAAGCCTATCCCCTATTACCCAAATGCTAGTGTTGCCTCTTCTAGACCTGGGCAGCCCATCAATTAAGTCCATTGAAATCCTATCCCACTTCCACTGCGGGACGACTAGAGGATGGAGCAGACCACCAGGCTTCTTCTGCTCCGCCTTAACCCGTTGGCAAGTTATGCACTTAGAAACAAAATCTGCCACGTCCTTCTTCATGTCGTTCCAAAAGAAAGTTCTCTTTATGGCCTTGTACATTTTATCTCCGCCTGGATGTATCGTTATCTTGGAGTGATGTGCTTCCTCGAGAACCGTCTTTACTAAATCCCTTGTCCGTGGGACACATAGTCTTCCATCTCGCCTTAGCCAACCCTTATCGTCGATGGACTATCTGTTGAGGTGACTTGAAGTCTCACCCCTAATTAGCCTATCAATCTTCTCCACAAGCTGAGGGTCTTCGCGTTGTGCTATCCCTATTGAGTCCACTAGAGTCGAGCGTACATCGAGAGATGATAGCAAGCCCGGTACAAAATCGGAGGAGGGCCTAAAGTTAAAACTGGCTATATACTCCAAGCTTTGCCTTTCTAAAAAGAGCGGGCTTAGGGTCAGTTTCTTTCGGCTCAATGCGTCTGCCACTACGTTGCCTTTTCCCGGAGTGTAGGAGATCTCGAAATCATACGAGGCAAGAAACTCCATCCACCTTTGTTGCCACAAGTTAAGGTCCTTTTGCGAGAAGAGATACTTCAAAGATTTATGGTCACTATACGGTTCGAATTTCTCACCTAGGAGATAGTGGCGCCAAGACTTAAGCGCAAAGACGATGGCGGCTAACTCAAGATCGTGGGTCGGGTAGTTCTTTTCATGAACCTTCAATTGCCTTCCACCATAAGGTACTACCCTCCCTTCTTGCATCAAGACAGCGCCTAGCCCTATCCTACATGCATCTGTATAAACTGTGAACATCTTGCTTCCATCTGGCAATGTCAGAACTTGGGCTGTTGTAAGATCCCTTTTTAGTCGTTGGAAAGCAAACTCGCAATCCAAGTCCCAATTGAACACTAGATTCTTCTTTGTCAGCCTTGTGAGTGGAGTTGAGATTTTCGCAAAATCCCTTATGAATTTTTGGTAGAAACCTGCCAGTCCTAGAAAACTTCGGACCTCAGTTGCATTCCTTGGTGTCTTCCAATCCTGTACCGCTACTACCTTAGCAGGGTCCACAGCTAACAATTCTTTGGATACTATATGCCCGAGAAACCTTACTTCTTCTCTCCAAAAGTGGCACTTGGAGAATTTGGCTTTTAGTTGATGGACTCGTAGAGTTTTCATGATTGCTCTTAGGTGTTGAGCATGTTCTTCTTCACTCTTTGAGAAGATCAAAATATCGTCTACGAAGACTACCACGAACTTGTTGAGGAATTCTCTGAACACCCTACTCATCAGGTCCACGAAGTAAGCGGGTACATTTGTCAAGCCGAAAGGCATGACAAGCCATTCAAAGAAGCCGTCTGGGGTTCTGAATGCTGTCTTATCGATGCTATCTTCAGCCACCCTTAGCTGATGAAAACCGGTCACCAAATTGAGTTGGGAGAAAACAGACGCTCCTACAAGCTGATCAAACAGATCGTCAATTCTAGGGAGAGGGTGCCTATTCTTTTTCTTTAGTTTGTTGAGCTCTCTATAGTAAACACATAGACGGAGTGAACCTTCCGCCTTTGTGGCGAACACCACTAGAGCGCCCCATTCTGAAATGCTCCTTCTAATGAACCCCTTCTCTAGAAGCTCTTTAACCTATTTACTGAGCTCTTTCCTTTCCCGTGGAGCCATGTGTCTAACGGGTAATGCAACAGTCTTTGCATTATCTACAAGATATATGCGGAAGTCTATTTCCCACTTCGGAGGTAAGCCTTTCACCTCTTCGAAGACATCCGGATATTCACGGACCACTCTAACCGATTGCAAACTCTCAATAGAAGCATCTAGCGATTCAAGATAACTAAGCATAACCGCATGCGAGGGATTACAAGTAATTTCCAGAGTGTTACCGAGTTGGGTCAGAAGCCTAACCACCCTTTTCTCACAATCAAGGATGGCACCATTACTGGATAGCCAATCCATGCCCAAAATCAAACCATGTCCCGAGAAGCCAAAAACAAAGGCACTACATCTTAATTCTACGCTTAGAATAGAAATTTTCAATCCCACATAGATCATAGACAAATGAGCTGGGCCCCCGATTGGATTTGAAACAATTAAGGGGTCCTTTACCATACTAGTTTCTAGGTGCAGAGATTCTACTACAGCAGATGAAATAAAGGAGTGTGATGCGCCAGAATCGAATAAAGTGCGAACCGGGTGATCATAAAGATAAACTACACTTTCTACAGAAGTATTTATACCTCGCTATTGCAGAGGTGGCGCTTCTAGCACATGAACCTGTGCCCCTGAGGTGGATCCAGCCTTCTACCCCTGCCCTCGCTTCTTTGGGCAATCCTTAGCCATGTGGCCTGTCTCACCGCAAGAAAAGCACCCACCATTCAACTTGGCCTTCTTTTTCCGGCTATCTTTCACTAAGTGCCCCACTTTGCCACAGAAATTACACTTCCTCTTCTCTTGGGACTTGTTGTCTTTCCCGCCCTTCTTAAAGTCTGTCTTCTTAGGCTGTAAACCATCTTTCTTCCCTTGAGAGCTTTCTGCCTTTGTCTCCTTCTTGCCCTTATCCTCTTCGCTCAGCAATGCCATCTGCACCAACCTTTCATACATATCTCCCATGGGTATATGGGTCATGGCCAAACTGTGTAATGGCTCATTCAATCCTTTGACAAAGCGGAGACCCTTCTTGTGCGGAGTGTTGACTAGGTCCAGTCCGAACCTAGCCAGCTGATCGAACTGATTAACGTACTCTTTGACTGTCATATTCCCTTGCTTAAGAAATAAGAATTTTTCCAATTGGAGACTCCTTTCAGCTTCTGAGAGAAATTTAGACTCAAACCTCGCCCTAAAGTCCTCCCATATTTCCACTGGTCTTTCTGCATTGGTAACTTCCCACCAGTAGGAAGCCTCGCCTTTAAGTAGCCATACTGCCTGTTGTACCTTCTGCCTATCTTCTACTTCAAAGATGACGAATAAGTCCTCGGTTTCCTTCAGCCAATTCCTGGCTGCCACGAAGGAGTCAGTTCCATGAAAGTCTTTCCCTCCCATAGCTTTGAAATCCTTACATATCTTAGCAAAAGCATTACCACACGGGGGAGGTGGAGGAGGAGGTGCTGCTGCAGCTAGATGAATTCCTGCAGCTGGGGGAGGAGGAACAGTGGGACCTGGCTGATTGGCCCTTGCTTCTAAGAATCGTCTGAACCAACCAGGTATTGGTACACCCTCTGGCAAGTAAAATTCTTCGGACATGCTGAAACAAAAAGGACAGATTCAAAACGGAGGATAAAAGATAGTACCTATGGCTTTGGGGGACTATGCCTTTAAATTTTCTTTTGAAAATAAATTTTCAAAACTTTTTATCTTATCTGGTAAACCTATGCTCTGATACCAAGTGAAACACCCCACCTCCGTTAGGGTCACTCTAAAAGGGAATGCCCTAATTTTGGTGGAGGTTTATAGGTATAAGTCACAGATACACAAGACAGATATAAGTACACATATTTTTAAACAGCGAAAAACAACAGCAACTTTTATTTCATCAAAATACGTGTTACACAAACCATACCATAATTGTCTTACAATACTTCCAAAACCATTACATTTTCATAACTGTCTTGATTTCATAACTTAAAGAAGCATAAAAACATAAGTAAACTGCATAAGTCCCCAAAGTTGCTATCCAAAGCCATAGTCCAAAACGAAAGAGATCCAAGCAATACATTCTTTTTCTTCAAGCTGGATGTGAAAACTGGTCAAGCTGCGGTATTCCCTCCCTGTGGACCTGAGGGGGGGGGGAAACGAAAGAAAAGAAGACGAAAGAAAAGTAGAGTTAGACATAAAGCCTGAGTAAGTCTAGGACTATTCATTCTATGAATAAAGAAATGAGCATGATAAGTACAAACTGGAAATGGGGAAACACCATATACCAAGTTAAGTTGTCTAGAGTCGAATGTACTATCGTACCCCATATTGATCTCTGCACCCCTATAAACTAGTTCCCAACAGGCACCCCATAATCAGGGTGAAGTGATCCATCTCTAATGATCGGCTCCTACTCGCATAGTTACATGTGTCTTACGGCCCCTGATGTTGTAGCTACCTATGATGGTCCCACCATGGGGTGTCTCAAGTCCCAGGTGGCGGCCCGACACAATTTTAGAATGCACACGTATACTACTGGTGCCCAGTGCCTAATTTTTCTGCGCCGGAGTGTGTGCACGCCCGCACCCCATTAGAACCTACACTGCTGCACCACCGCCGTCGATTTGACCTCTTACAGTCAGCCCAGTAATCGTGCCCCACCCTGCCAAGTTCAGGGTATACCGATACACCTTGTAGGGTTACTGCTGAAAAGGGTCCCCCGCTACTAGGTTTTCTATTTCTAGCCAACATGCTAAGTTGGTTAAGTGTTCTGTATAAACCTAACCCCCAATCAGTCTGTACAGTTTAGCTTGTTTAATTTGATTAAGTATTAATTCAATTTACTTAATCCTATCAATCCTGACTCAGCCTTAGTTGTCTTATTGAAGCCTCAACCACTCACATTAGACAGGTATTGTTGTGATTGCCTGTTGCCGGTTGGGTCCAGGCAGTCTTACGTCACAACTCAGTCTAACCTCGAGTCTTTATTGGGCTCAGTGTTTAACCAATAACATTGGATAGGTGTTGTTGTGACTACTGGACAGCCGGGCGGGTCCGGGCAGGTTTATGTCACAACCCAATCCAACCTCAGGTTAAACACATCGTATTTTCTAAGTTTACATATTTTGTCTCTTTTCTTTTTATATGTAAATATTTGTAGCCCATTATTCAAATTCATCTTTATTGGGTAAAAGTAATTTATACCACTTAAATGTTCTCAAGGTCGTTGGCATGCGACACACATGCCAACACATATGTTTTATATTTTTAACCCAACGTCATTAACCCCGTTTTATACGTTCGCTATAATATAACATATGTTGGGTTTAACATTTAAGCCCAACTTAGCCACATGAAAAAGGGGAGGCTTAGAACATGGTGTTTATATATTCTAAGTAACATCAAAAGTGGTGTGTGAACGCATGAACTTGCAACATAACGATCTAATTAACATAAATTAGGCACTTGTGAACTTGCATTGGAATAGCATATAATCTTGACATGAAACATACCTAAACATGAATCATGGTTTTAATCTAGTCATGTAAACTTGCATTTAAAATCTAAACCTAACTTAATTATTTATCACATATATTATCACATGATTTTGATAGCAACATAGGCCTAAAACATATTTTAAATTTGGCATAACACCAAACGTAATCTAGTCATGTTCATAGAGTCAACACTAGTTCACAAAAATGCTTGCTTTTGTCACTAATGCAAAAGTGTGGTTTTTCACTTGAATCATGATGCCTGTTTCAACATAAATTCATATGAATCATAATACCTAAACGGATCCAACTACACTAAAAATGATCATAAAAATATACATAGAAGGATCTAAAATCATTTTGGCATAATAGTGAATCATATACTTGCATGAGTCTCAACTTGGTTGTAGTAAACTACTACAAACATATAGTTGTTAACCTTCAACATGAATCATATACTTGCAAATATCCAATAGGTCTAACATCATTATAACACAACATCCCAAATCTATTCATAATTAGAATCATAGCAACATACAATTATGAATCATCATCACCACAAATTAAGTATAATTCAATTTTTCATTTTACACAAACCAAAACTCAATTATTCATTCACATCGGAATGGCACTCTACTTACAACGTATGACGAATCTTCAATTCAGGATTCTGAATTTTGAATTTGGAGATGCTATCCTTTGTTGTAGGTGTAGTTTTTATTTAATTGTCGTTGCTTTAAGCTATCGAATCGACTCCTAATTGTCTCTCAATTTTGACGGCTACTCCTAGTCTTTCTTCAGCAGCATGACGGTCTTATTCTCATTTTTATTTGTATGAATTAGGTGGAGTCTTAGGTCCTTTTCATAGAGTTTGTGAATTGATTAGAGCCGTCGATGGAGCTTAGATTAATATTACCCGTTCGTTTCAAAGAGAAACCAATCAGGAGCTAACACCTAGCCCTAGTGACAAGACAAAGCACAGAAATTCGGCCAAGCACAGACCAGGCAAGCCAGGAGGGGCTGGGTTCGACCTGGCTCATGGGCCAAGTCGACTACCCAGTCGACCCCCAGGTCAAGTACCCCGTAGACCTGGGTGACCCAGGTCGAGTACCCAGTCGACCTGGGTGCCCCAGGTCGACTACCCAGTTGACCTGGGTGCCTTGGGTGAGAAATTTCCCACCCAGCTCAATCTGGGTCCGATTTTTGAATTTCGAACTTGTTTCTGCACTGTTTCTGTCTGTTTGAATTTTTAACTGAATTTTGAAACTTCCGGAGGTCATATCTCCCTTATACGGAGTCCGTTCTACGCAAATTCGGACTCTATCTCAAGCAGAATTCCAAGACGAACGCAATGGCGTATCCCGTTTCCCTTAATTCTTTGATTTGAAATTAATTATACTTTAATTTGTGAATTTCACTGTTATAGAATACACAGGGTGTTACATACAACTAGCATATTATAGCCATATATCATAAAAGCTGCATGGGTACCTTTTCTTTAGTTTCAAACTTCATTTCTGTGCAAGTGTTTGATGTATAACTAAAATATTAAGAGCATGTAAGGATGAAAACTAACTCTAGCTTCCGGAAAAAGATATTTAACTCAAATCAGGGATAGCAATGGAAAAAAAGGCTAACTGGTAATACGGTCAGTCAAACTCAAACCTTCAGTTTAGTTTTCTAAGAAAATATATATTTACTTCTGATAATAATAAGCATGTACGCTGCAAATCCTAGCAATATTAGTATGTTGCTTCGTTGCCAATCCCAGTAACACGAATATTAATACGTTGCTTCATGCCTAAAGGATGATTGATCTTAAGTCATAATAAATTGTCAATTCTGCAGACTGCACTATACTATTTTTTGCATTCACTAAAATATGTGATCTAAAGGGGTAACTGGTAATCCAAATTTTTCATAATCATGTTAATCGCATTGTGTTCAAAGAAATGCATCTGATGTTCATAAAGTATATTGGTCGTATTAGTGTATCAGGAACACATATTCTCCACACATATCCAAATTTTTCACAATCATGTTAATCGCATTGTGTTCAAAGAAATGCATCTAATGGAGTCCACCTTAAAGAATGGAAAAAAACTGGAGAAGTGGCAGAAGCATTCAGGCTTTGAAAAAAATTGGAGAAGTGCTACCTCACGTATTACACTGCTATAAAAATCTTTGTGCGTGCAAAAAACCATATAAACAAATGCCCAATGCACATGTTTGTCCAATGTGCATTTCATTAGCCGAGAACCATTTTCAAGCATATAAACAAATCCCCGAAGCATGCTAAAAAAAAAGCATGCAGAAAAAAAATACCTTCTTGAGTCAGCCTAGCTACAAAATAGAACACATACACCAAATTATCACGCTATCCAAACCCCTTCATCGTGATCAGAACGTGCATAATTTGCATTAAATTCGACTTCATCTTCTTGTAAACTTACACTGACGGAGAAAGGTGGGTTCTCATCAAATTGATTATACTCTCCTTCATCTTCCACATCATCAATTCCAACAATGCGTCTTTTGCTGGGAAGAACAACAGACCGCTTAGAATCAGCTGGATCGGTCACATAAAAAACTTATTTTGCTTGATTCGCCAAAATGAGTGGATCATTATAACGGCTCACTACACCAAAGTCAACAAGTGTGAATCCATGTTCATCCACCCGTACAGCACGATGGTTGTCCGCCCATTTACATAGAAATAGTGGAATACTGACTCCTTTATACTCAAGTTCCCAAATATCCTCAATTATCCCGTAATATGACATTGTCGCATTTATTGGTCTATTATCTTTAGCACTAGCAAACTCTCTTGAAGATGCCACAACACTAACTCCGCTATTTTGCATTTTGCTCTTCTCATCCTGGCGCTTGGTATAAAATACATATCCATTAATATCGTATCCTTCATATGATTTGACTTGAAATCGAGGCCCATATGCGAAATATCGTATTGTATCTGAAATATTATGATTTGTTTGTTCAATTTGAAACATTACCCTACATTTAAACCAATCGACGAAGGAGCGGTTATGTTCAATTATCAACCATCTTTCATTATTTGAAGGATTCTTAGAATTTAGAATTGTCATGTGCTCCTCTAAGTAAGGATGAACCTCACTAAGGTGTTGCAAAACAAGCAGTTGCGCTTTCTGAATCATTTCATCGCTAATTGAAATCGATTTTAACCCAATTGTGCCTTGACCATCAAGTTGTCTTTCATGCCGAGACTTGCAAAGTCCAATAGGTTCAACACCCGTTAAGTATTGGTTAGCATATTCAATAACCTCCTCGGCTACAGTTCCTTCTACGATACTAGCTTCGGGTCTATATCTGTTCTTCGTTTTCCTTTTTAAAGTTCCCATATGCATTTCAAACGGATACATGTATATTATAAACACAGGACCACAAATCTTGATTATTCTTACTAGATGAACAACCAAATGCACTATAACATCAAAAAATGAAAAGGGAAACATCTCTAACTGGCATAAGGTGACGATAATTTCAGGTTGTTGAGCATCCAACATATCAGGATCGATCACCTTGATACAAATTACATTAAAAAAGATGCAAAGCTTTGTAATAACATGCCTAACGTGTTTAGGCAATATACCTAGAATTGCAATAGGTAACAAATGTTGCATCAACACATAGCAATCATGAGACTTCATACCGGTTAATTTCAAATCCTTCATTGATACACGACTGCTAATGTTTAAAGAATAACCCGTTTGAACCTTAACACCACGAAGACACTCACATAAACTGGTTTTCTCTTTTTTGGACAATGTGTAACATGTAGGAGGAAAAAAGGTACGTTTACCCTTCTCGACTGGTGCTACATCTTTCCGAATACCCATCCTTAGCATATCTTATCTAGCTTTCTCACTGTCCTTTGTCTTACCATGTATGTTCAAGAGTGTCCCAGTAATACTGTCATATACATTTTTTCTATATGCATGACATCTAGACAATGCCTATCCTGTAAGTATCTCCAATATGGAAGTTCCAAAATAAAGATTTCTTCTTCCACGAGCCTTCTAGAAGAGGAGAAGTTTTGCCAAATGCTTTTTCAATATCCTTGACTCGTTCGTAAACATCATTTCCTGTTAATGCAAACGAGCAACTCCACTCTCTATCTCCTCATTGAAAGACTTCTTCTTTTTACGATAATGATGATCGAGCGGGAGAAAACTACGGTGATGCATATACACATTTTTCTTACAATAATGCAAGCGCTCAACAATCATATCATCTTGACATATTGGGCAAGCTTTGGCACCTTTGGTGCTATAGCCAGACAAATTACCATATGCAGGAAAATCATTTATGGTACAAAAAAGCATGGCGTGCAATGTGAAATCACTTTTGCTCTATGCATCAAACACACGTACACTTTTATCCCACAAAATTTTTAGATCATCGATAAGAGGAGCTAAGTAAACATCAACGTCGTTTCCTGGTTGTCATGGTCCCGAGATTAGAAGAGACAACATGATGTATTTGCGCTTCATACTCAAGTGAGGTGGAAGATTGTAAATCACCAAAAGAACCGGCCAAGTACTATGTTGACTACAAAGATTTCCAAATGGGTTTATGCCATCTGTGCAAAACCAAGTATGAGATTCCTACTTTCTTCACCAAAATTAGGATACATTTTATCAATGTTTCTCCACTGTGGTGAATCGGCTGGATGCCTTAGTATCCCATTATCTTTCCTCAGATCCGCATGCCATCTCAGGTTTTTTGCATTTTTTTATTTGCAAATAAAAGTTTAAACCTCGGTATAATGGGAAAATGCCATAATGTCTTTGCTGGAGGCCATTTCTTATTTGAGTCGTTATGAACATTCCCTCGTAACTTGTAACGGGATAATCCACACTTGGGACATTCATGCATGCTCTCATATTCATTTCGATACAATATACAATCATTTGGACATGCGTATATCTTTTTGTACCCAATACCAATTCGGGATATAATTTTCTTTGCTTCATAGTTAGAAGTAGGAAGCTCGTTACCTTCCAGAAGCATGTCATTCAAAAGTTCCAGCAATGATGTAAAACTTTTATCACTCCACCCATGTTTTTCTTTTAAATTGAAAATCTTGAGTGCAGTAGTTAATACTGTGAACCTAGCAGTAACACCCCGTAATTCTATTAATATTGATATTCACAAATTAAAGAATAACTAATCTCAGACGTGAGAATTGTGGGAAACAGGCTGCGCCATTGTGTTCGTCTCGAAATTCTGGTTGAAATAGAGTCCGAGTTTGTGTGAATTGGACTTCGTATGAAGAAGTTATGGTCATGGAAGTTTGAGAAAATTCAAAACAGCTCGCAAGAAATTTAAAATTCAAACAGAAACGTGCAGAAGCGGGTTGGGCGGGAAAAATTCACACCCAGGCAGGTCGATTAGAGGGTCGACACTACTGTCGAACTCCACCCCAGTTTGACTATGGTGTCGACCTGGGTATCGACCTGGGTCTGGCGGCTAGGGTTTCTGACTGAGCCTGTTTTTGACTGAGTGATGACCCATTAGGGTTTTGACCTAATATGGTTGGCTGAGATTAGTCCTGAGTTGATCTGACGGTCTAAAATAAATCCTAACTCTATAAATACCTAGGTAGTCTCTCACCCTAATTCATAAGAAAAATAGAAAAGCTACCGTCATACCGTCGCCACGGAACTCAGTGGAGCCACCGCCAACTAAGAAGGAAGAAAACCTAATTCTAGTCAACTCTAAAGCAAAGCAAATCTCTCTTTTCTTCTTTAAATTGTGAGTATGATAGTCTTAACAAGATTATTACCATTTTAATTAGGTTAAGTCATGAATGGATTATGAGTAGGTTATGTGAATTGTCATATATGTTGTTGTAAACCTTATGCTATCATGTATGTTATAAATTCTATGCTATGTGGTGATGATATCCTATATGTTGTAAATCATGCTACGATGATGTATGTTTGTTGAGAGTTTCTATGCTAAATTGTGATAAATCATACATGCTTAAAAGTCATGATGTTATTGTTTATGCTAATTAGTTCATGTTAATCAAATCATGATGTTGATGTTATTTGGGTTATGTTGATCTATATGACAAGTCACATATGCAAGTTTTGGTTGATCAGTAAAAGTTATGAACATATGCCATGACATCCCTTATGACATCCAGAATTATGATATGACATATGTGAAATTCTATGCTAGTTACCACCATCATTATGTTGCCTATCAGCCCATATGCAAGTATATACACAAATTTGGGTTGTGATCATATCATGTAAATTGTGACATTAAACAAGTTGACACCTTTAGATCCTTAACATGTGTAGTTTATGCAAGTTTCCCCCTATTATGATTAGATTCATTTTAATTGTCTATATGTTGTGATAATTTATTTTTGTGCAATGAGTTAGACTACTCGAGTCTAACGTATATTCTGCGTTGAATAAGCGAACGTATAAATGTGGGGTAGGGGTAATGTTAAGGATTTAATATAAAGAAGTTCGGGTGCAATTTATATGATTTTGTATGCCATGAGTAGATGACCATAATTGAGTCAATTATGGGCATCATTAAAAGTGGACATAATTAATAATTTGAATCGGGAATTATTAAAACTAGGGTAAAAGATTGTAAGTGATAATCAATGCTTAGGACACGAGGTTGGACTCGTTTGTGACGTAAACCTGCCCGGACCCGCCCGGCAAATCCAGTGTTCGCAAATGTCAGCCCAATGTGAGAGGTCCTAGGCTTAAACTAAAGCATAACAGTTGTAAAGACACGAGGTTAGACTCTTTTATGATGTAAGACTGCCCGGACCCGCCTGGAAAATCCAGCTGCCATAAATGTCAGTCTAATGTGAGAGGTCTTTATGAGGTTATGGCCTGAATGAATTAAGAAATACTTAACCAGATAAACATGTAAGGTGGGACATGGGGGTTAAGTAGGTGCCTTGGGTGGCATGAGGAATCTAGTGGGTGCCCGTAGTGGCATGTGAAATACGATTAGTAAGACTTAACCGAACACACTTGTAAATGAACATGACTAAGAGGGTTAAGTGGGATATATTAATGACAAGCTTAGGCGGGTAGCTTGTGGGGGCCTATTTCAACCAGTATCCTAAACGTATCTTTGTGGGCTCGACCCAAGTCGAGGACGGGACACGCATATTGGGTTTGACTATAAGTGGCCAAAACGAGGAGCAGTGGCAATGCAAGTCCAACGGGTTTCATATACGTGTGTGGACCTGGGCTGGTAGGTAAGAGGTTGTTGCATCATGTAGGTATAAACCATGCATTCTCAACTTGTATCGGGTTGCCACTTTAGGGGAGTGAGACACCCCACTGTGGGGCCAGCACGGGTATCTACGAGTAGGGAGCCGATCGCAAGTGGGTAGTGGGGTACACCTAGTGGGGATAGGGCCAGACGGCAACTATGTAGTCAGCTAGGTGTACGTAAGGCTATTTATATTGTTTCTGTGTGAAGCAAGTGGGATCAACCTTTAGGGTGGCTGGTGCGGTGTAGTGTATTAATGTGCGGTGCAGTGTAGTAATTATTCATTAGTAATTAGGTGTGCCTTTACCGTTATCTTCCACGTTATCTTAAACGTTATCTTTATCTGCTCATTTCATACCTAATAGTTCGTAGACATTTACTTGTCTTCCAGCTTATGCCTTAGTCTAGTTATTTTGATAATAGTATTGTTAGAATTATCATACTCGCCAAACTTTATGTCTGACCCCCTCCATTTCTATCCTTCTCCCCCTCCAGGTCCTCAGGTTGGGCCAAGCTCTAGTGGAGTTTGATTGGATTGCTTCACCTCTCTTGGAAAGCTTGGACCGTTTAAGTAAAGTCCAGCTTGTTATCTTATTTAATGGCTATTAGTGTAATGGGATTATGTATTTTGTTTTATCAAGATGGATAATGTACTTGACTCTGATTAATGGTTTTGTGATGTAATAAACATGTTTAATTTCCGCTGTAATAAAATGAAGTTTTGGATTTCCAAGTACTACTTATTATCTGTCTTGTTGTAATTTTTCTGTTCTATATTCACTTATAACCTCCATGGAAGTTAATGCATTCCCTTTGTGAGTGACATTAAAGGACGTGGGGTGTTACACGTGGTATCAGAGCTTAAGGTTACCAGAACAGATATTTTTTTTTTAGAAAAACTATTTTTCTAAAGTATTTTTGGAAGAAGTGTTTTCGAAAACATGTTTTAATGAGTAATTTAAAGAGGAAAGTTTTCAAGAAAAACATAATCCCCAATAGCCATATCTTTATCTTTCGAATTCTCCATTTTGAATCTTTTCTTTTTCGTTTCAGCATGGGTGAAGATCTTAACCTGCCTGACGGTGTAACGATACCAGGATGGTATAGGAGGCTATTAGAGGATAGGGCCGCCGCAGGTCCGACAAATGTTCCTCCACCACCAGTTTCACCCGTTCCTCCTCCTCGCGTAGATACTTTTGCAAAGACATGCAAGGAATTTAAAGCTATGGGTGGAAAACCCTTTCAAGGGTCAGAAACGTTCGTGGAAGCTAGGGATTGGCTTAGGGAGGTGGAAGAATTGCTAGAAATCTTTGAAGTGGAAGAAGGAAGGAGAGTTAAATTAGCAGCTTGGTTGATGAAGGGAGAGGCCTCGTTCTGGTGGGAGGTCACTAATGGGGAGCATCCTGTTGATTCTTGGGCTGATTTTAGGCGTAGGTTTGAGGCGAAGTTTCTCTCAAGGGCAGAAGAGAATCTGTATATGGAAAAGTTCTTGACGTTGAAGCAAGGAAGCTCATCAGTGAAAGAATATGTTAACAAATTTAATCAGTTAGCAAGGTTTGGCTTGGACTTCGTGAACACGTCGGAGAAGAAGGCACTAAGGTTCGTGAATGGATTGTAGAACCGTTGCAAGGGTTGGCTATGACCCACATCCCTATGGGGGCCACCTTTGAGAAGCTTGTAGACATGGTACTCATGCACGAGGAGAAAAGCACTAAAGTTGATAAGCCACCCGAGAAGAAAGGGGAACAGCAAAATAAGAAGGGTGGTAAAGACAATAACGGCAAGGGAAAGAAGAAATGCTTTAATTGTGGGACACCAGGCCATCTCAGCAAGGATTGCCGAAAGAAAAAGAAGACTAGCTGTTTCCACTGTGGCGAAGCGGGACATCTAGTAAAGGACTGCCCAAAGAAGGGGCAGAGGGCAGGAGCTTCCTCGGGAGGACAGGTGCAGGCTCTTATGGCACCAGGGCAGGCAAGGGGACAAGTTCAGGCTCTCGCGGTCCCACCGCTGCAAGAACGAGGTAGAACAATTTCTGTTGAAAGCTTAGTTTTTCTGTTTGATCATCCTGTCCGTGCCTTATTCGATTCGGGCGCATCGCATTCGTTTATCTCTACGTCATTAGTTGAATCACTGCACTTAAACACCAGTTTAGTATAGGATCCCTTGGTTGTTTCGAATCCAATTGGGGGCTCAGCTTATTTGTCCATGATGTGTTTGGATTTGAAAATTTCTAAACTTAGCGTTGAGTTTAGATGTGATGCTTATGTGTTGGGCTTCACGGGCTATGGGCTAATTTTAGGAATGGATTGGGTATCCAGAAATGGGGCCGTTCTTGATTGTGAAAGGAGAGTAGTTAGGCTCGTGACTCGCCTTGGCAACACTCTCGAAATCTTTTGTAGTCCCATAAATTCTGTTATGCTAAGTTATCTAGAATCGCTTGGCACGTCTGAGGAAAATCTACAATCTATTAGAGTGGTCCGAGAATATTCGGATGTGTTTGAGGAGGTGAAGGGCTTGCCTCCAAAGCGGGAGATAGATTTTCGAATATATCTTGTGGATAATGCGAAACCAGTATCTTTGCCAGTGCGCCACATGGCTCCACATGAGAGGAGGGAACTCGATAAGCAAGTAAAGTAGTTGCTTGAGAAGGGGTTCATAAGACGAAGTATATCGGAGTGGGGTGCTCCAGTAGTATTTTCCACGAAGGCGGATGGGTCCCTTAGACTTTGTGTGGACTATAAAGAACTTAATAAGCTCACTAAGAAGAATATACACCCACTGCAGAGGATTGACGATCTCTTCGATCAGTTAGTTGGTGCCTCAGTGTTTTCACAGTTGGACTTAGCCACTGGTTTCCATCAATTGAGAGTGGCTGAGGATAGCACAGACAAGACTGCCTTTAGGACTCCAGACGGTTTCTATGAATGGCTAGTGATGCCCTTCGGTTTGACAAACGCCCCCGCATACTTTGTTGATTTAATGAGTAGGGTGTTTAGGGAGTACATTAACAAATTCGTGGTAGTCTTTGTAGACGACATCCTGATCTTTTCTACGGACGAAGAAGAGCATGCCCTACATCTTAGGGAAGTGTTGGAGACCCTACGAGCGCATAATCTTAAAGCTAAATTTTCTAAGTGTCAATTCTGAAGGAAGGAAGTATGACTCCTAAGGCACGTGGTTTCCAAGGAAGGGATAGCTGTGGATCCCGCGAAGGTGGTGGCCATCCAAGATTGGAAGGTCCCTAAAAATGCTACCGAAGTAAGAAGTTTCTTGGGGTTGGCTGGCTACTATAGGAAGTTTATCAAAGACTTCGCAAAGATATCAGCTCCATTAACACGCCTAACGAAGAAGAACCTAGTTTTCACATGGGACGTAGATTGCGATGATGCGTTCCAACGTTTGAAGAGAGCTTTGACCTCAGCTCCAGTCTTAGTGCTACCAGATGGGAGTAAGCCATTTACTGTTTATACTAACGCTTGTGGGACAGGACTAGGCGCAGTCTTAATGCAAGAGGGAAGGGTAATAGCCTATGGTGGAAGGCAGTTGAGGGAGCACGAGAAGAATTACCCCACACATCTAGAGTTGGCCGCTATTGTTTTCGCGCTTAAGTCTTGGCGTCATTATCTTCTTGGCGAAAGATTCGAATTATTCACTGACCACAAATTGCTAAAATACTTATTCTCTCAAAAGGACTTGAACTTAAGGCACCAAAGGTGGATGGAGTTCTTAGCATCCTACGATTTCGAAATAACATATACCCTTGGCAAGGGTGACGTGGTGGCAGATGCCTTAAGTAGAAAAAGATTATCCTTAAGTCCTTTGTTTGTTGAGCGGCGAACCTTAGAATTCATTTCGATGTTTGATTTTAGACCTTCCGTTGACTTTGTACTCGGTTTGTTTGCATCCTTGGAGGTCAGACGTACGCTTTTGGGACGGATTGGCGAGGCACAGCGAGACGACCCGCAGTTGGTTGAGTTAGTAGAAATTCTCAAAGGAGGGGAGTCATCAACCCATCTCCGTAGGAATACCCTAGATGATAAGGGTTGGTTACGTAGGGACGGTAGACTTTGTGTACCAAAAAAAGATGACCTAAGGAAGACCATTCTTGACGAAGCGCATTATTCGAAGATGACCATTCATCCCGGCGGGGACAAGATGTACATGGACATGAAGCGAGTTTTCTTTTGGGCCGGTATGAAGAGGGACGTGGCCGAGTATGTCGCTAGATGCTTGGTGTGCCACCAAGTAAAAGCGGAGCAAAAGAAGCCCAGTGGGTTGCTTCACCCATTGGAGGTTCCACTATGGAAGTGGGAGAGTGTCTCGATGGATTTTATGGATGGATTACCGCGTTCAAGGAAGGGTAATACGGGAATTTGGGTTATAGTTGATAGACTTACTAAGAGCGCCCATTTCATTCCTGTGAAGAGTAAGAGGACTGCTCCCTGGTTAGCTTCTGTATACGTCCAAGAGATAGTTCGGTTGCACGGTGTTCCTTCTAGCATAGTGAGCGACCGCGATCCTATTTTCACTAGCGAATTTTGGAGAAGCTTACAAGAGGCAGTAGGGACTTAGTTATGTTTGAGCACCGCATATCATCCTCAGACGGACGACCAGACCGAGAGGGTGAATCGCATTCTAGATGATCTTTTGAGGCTATGTATCCTAGACTTTGGGGGTACATGGGAAGAGCATTGTCCGTTGGTAGAGTTCGCATATAATAATAGCTTGCAGTCCAGCATTGGCATGGCACCTTTTGAAGCTCTTTATGGACGACCTTGTCGTTCACCTACATGATGGTGGGAATCTACGGATAAGATCTTACTTTTGTCCGATATGACTAGGGAGACTTCGGAGAAGATCGACTTGATTCGAAGGAGGATGAAAGCAGCGCAAGATAGGCAGAAATCTTATGCGCGTAAGAGGAGGACAGATCTTGACTTTGAAGTTGGGCACATTGTCTTTATCAAAGTGTCTCCGTTACGGAACATTGTTCTCTTTGCGTCCGTTGGGAAGTTAGCACCAAGGTTTGTAGGGCCGTTTCCTATTAAGGAGAAGATTGGACAGATGGCGTATAGAGTGGAGTTCCCCGAGAGGTTTAGTGATGTACACGACGTATTCCATGTGTCACATTTGAGGAAGTGCTTGCACGAGACCGCGGAAGTGGTAGAGCCAAGCTTGCTTAGAGAGGTGGAGATCGAGCATGATGCGACGATTTGAGAAGCTCCTACGTGCATTCTTGGGTCAGAGATCAAGAAGCTGAGGAATCGAGAGGTCGGACTAGTCAAAGTATACTTGGGAGATAACGAGAGCAACGCTACTTGGGAGACAGAAGAGAAGATGCGTTCACGATACCCTTTCTTTTTCGAGGGTATGTCCTTTAATTTCTCCTTTATCACTTAGCTTGTACTTATCTTACTTTTAGAGTATCCTCTCGCTAGTATTCTTGACCTTTAGTTAGGATAATCCTATGGTTGAAACATGTGTTTGAGACATGTTATGTATGATGGTTGCAAAGTGGATGCAAGTGTTTGCTAATGGTTGCTCGTGGACGCATATACACACACTATTAGGCACTAGATCGGCTCAGTCACTTCATACTGCATATTGCATATAAATGACTGTATTTAGTAAAATGGATGTATAATGGTTGTGCTATCATATGGAGACCACATTTTGGTGAATGATTGTGCAAGCATGTAGAGATAATATGTAGCATTAAGGAACTTTTGCATACATAATGGACGCATGGCACAATCATGGTTTGCATTAAGGAGGTCGACTGAATCAGTGGACCGCCTAATTTTGCATTAGATATTGAGACGACCCTGATTCCCGTACACACGGAGACAAGGGTTATCTTTGGAATATAACACAGAAATAGATAATAGTAGAACAGAATTAAATAAATACACCAGATAATGAATAATAGAATATACTGGATGAACGTAATCATCAGAGTTACACAGTATACAGGATCATACTTAGTACAAATACAGTTCAGTTATACATAAATGTCTACAGCGGAAACAAACAAAATATGTACAATAGAAGCTGAACAGCATAAAAAGAGATAAATGATAGAATCCATCTTCAGCTCCAACTATCCAGAAAGAACCGGCTAAACCTGAATACAAGGCTGCCCGTGTAGAGAAAGGGGCACCCGAGTTTGAAAGTGAAACAAACTACGAGTCAGTCATGGGACTGGTATGAGAAATCTACTAAACACATTCAAAATATGGCTAATTACAGGACCACGCCACTTTCGTGGAACGGGTTTACTCCATTGGATTGCCAGTGCTTTAGAACAAATCTTTCTTTTAAACAACGCAATGCTTTTTATAAAAATGAAGCCATTATAAGACTCAGTTCCCGTCACACAATGAAACGCAAACCGGAGGATAGAGTTTTACCTTATAATGGCCAAAATACGATTGATACGAATAAAACAAAAGCATTTGATATTATTACTATGTTTATATGTTTCAAAAACAATTTCAATCGTAACTATCAATCATAGACGGCATGGGTACCATATATCATGTCTCCATATATATATACGATCAAAACCGCACGATGTCGTATTTGGAAATTGGATTTCCGTCCTGAACCAACGCAAAAGATAGTCCTTACCGAATTCGGGACTCTCTAGCCCGAGCCACAGGATCAGAACGCATCATCCTTTTAGATCGTCAGGGCCGGTCCACCGATGTGGATTATTATGCCTGAACACTACGTTTCCCCGCCCTTTGGGGTGTAAACGAGCCAACAAATGACTCCACCAGACCCGGATCGTCCGATCAAACCAAGGCGTCTCGCAACAGCAACAACCACATAGGTGAAAAGTATATAAATGTCAGGGCTGGTAGGTCACTGACACTACCCTAGCTAGAAAGAAACACATGCCCTCCCCGAGGTCCTTCTCCCGTTTCTGGTTCATACCAGGGTGTGAGGCTCGCGAATTCACATTATACACAAAGCTAGGCCACACAGGCGGTGCTTTGATCATCACCACGAGACTTTGCTTTTCAACAGAAGCCCTGATCATTTGCCACTTAGGCATGCCACACTGGCAATTCGTGCCACGCGACTGATATCCACCGATATACAACCTCTGAGCTCGTGTGTTCCAGAGAAGGGCGTTAAGCAAAAGAATAAATTCTTCGCCGCCAAACAGATGTATATTTAATAGAGATGAATCAACATAGAATAAAATCCAATGTCAGACACATAGTCCATTTACAAGCCCGTTCTGGGTCTTAACGAAACAAGAGGCACTATATACCTCGCAAACCTATCGACCACCACGTATGTCTGGACGATCACTACTCATTATCCATATTTCGGGATGCCTCCCAATCAGGACCTCGGTTATCATCCAAACGAGGTGAAGATCTCTGGTCTTCGACCACCGTCTTCATCTTCGATTTCTTATCGTCGATTTAGTTATTCAGAATGGGATAAACCCGGTCTTTCTGAGAAACTCGCGTATATAATAAACAAGTGCAACACTAACATGCACACGCATCATTTCAATTCATTAGTCACTAACCGTCAATCAGTAAGAGAACGATTTCCCAAATATTAACCCCGAAGGCCGAAACCAACATCAGATCAACACCCAGGGAACCATTCGACTTAGTCAATCTTCAGTTAATTTCTAAATCACATCCATATTGTTTATAATATTTTATAATGATTTATCGCAATTTTTATTTATTTTAAAATAGCTAATTTAATCAAAACGGCGCTTCGGGCCATAACGCGACCGTGGCGCTGTTTTATTCAGATTTGATTTACACATATCTGAAAATCTAACCGTTGGATCTTCACAAAATTTACATCATTAGAAAGGTCTTTTCTAAACGAATCCAACGGTTCCAGTTTCGGGAAAATCCGACGGTCGGATCTCCTGGTATAATCGTTTGAAGTTTCGATTTCAAAATACGAACTGCAGCGTCGTTATTCAATTAAATATATATATATATATACATATATATATATATATATATATATATATATATACACACACATAATCGATTCTGGCGCTGTTTTTCTTCAGATTTTAATTAAACATTCCAGACAATCCAACCGTTGGATTTTTACAAAGTTGGTGCCGTTGGAAAGATTTTTCCAAAGCGAACCCAACGGTTGCGGTTTCGGGAAAATCCGATGGTCGGATCTCCCGCACTAATCATTTGAAATCACGATTTCAAAACACGAACTGCACGGCCACGTTTCGTTTTAATTTTATTTATATTTATATATTTATATATTTATATAAATATAGTTCATTCAAAAATTCCTATATTGTTTCCACTTCAAATATTCCACTAACGCCTTTAAATTTTGGAAAATTTCGCCATAACCTCCTTTGTACGGGAGGGGCTGGGAAAATTCCCAAATAGCCACACGGGCGTCTCATGTCAAAAAGAAAAAGCCAAACGGCTAGCCAACATGCTCATAAAATCATCACCCAAACAAAACAGTAAATGTGTACCTATTTGTCGGGCACAAAATTTTATTCCTCTTCTCTAGCCCCTTTGCTATAACCTGTTCAATAAATATGCATGTACATATATACAGTTCTTATCACTTATCATTTTCCATTCAACTTCATATTTGATTCAATTTGGTTTAAAAACACCATTCATTCTAATGTTGCATGCATAGGCAAAAATCATATCATTAGCTAATTAATGAATAGTTCAACTCATGCATATTTATTTGAACGAGTGGCTATTTTTAACACTTCACATTTCAACAATTCATGTATATAATAAAATGGTGATTTTTATTGTAAAACAATTCTTTTCAAAACAATATTATTTTATATAGTTTATATAGGTAATAAAAAATAGGATTTTTATTATAAAACAATTTCTTTTAAAATGAGATTATTTTACATAGTTCATATAGATGATAAAAAGGTGATTTTTATTATAGAACAATTTATTTTAAAAAATGAATACCATTCAAAGCATGAATTTCTAATCAACGAATGAATTTCAGTTCAACACATGAATGTTTTCTATAGTTTAGATATATAGATAAAAATGTGATTTTTATATTTAAAACACGAATACCATTCAACACATGAATTTCTAATCAACGAATGAATTTCAATTCAACACATGAAGGTTTTCTATTCAACGAATAAATATAGTTTCAGCAAATGAAAATAATTCAAACACATGAGTATTATTCAAAATTTCGGCAGCATAACGGCAGGGTAGTTAAAACCGGGACCGTCCCTAGTACGGCTCCTCGCTTTACCTTAAAACCTCGCGGTTTTTGAAAATGGGGAATCATGTGTCTAGTTCGCACGCAGGCGGCATGTATAATTTTTCATTTCCACCAAATAATCCTATGTGGTTTCAACCAAATATTTCTCAACCACAAATGGGGATATTTCAACCACAATCAATCAATATCAACCACAAACAATTTCAATCAACCATTCGCTATCAATCAATTTTCACATCAATCACAACCAATAAATATCGTTCATGGTTTGTGGACGAGGGGCGTATATATATATATATATATATATATATATATATATATATATATATATATATATAGCAATTCACTTCTATTTCAACACATATATAATTTTTAAATGTGTTTAGTAGATTTATTCGTTGATTAGAAATTGGCGTGGTCCTGTAATTAGCCATATTTTGAATGTGTTTAGTAGATTTCTCATACCAGTCCCATGACTGACTCGTAGTTTGTTTCACTTTCAAACTCGGGTGCCCCTTTCTCTACACGGGCAGCCTTGTATTCAGGTTTAGCCGGTTCTTTCTGGATAGTTGGAGCTGAAGATGGATTCTATCATTTATCTCTTTTTATGCTGTTCAGCTTCTATTGTACATATTTTGTTTGTTTCCGCTGTAGACATTTATGTATAACTGAACTGTATTTGTACTAAGTATGATCCAGAAAGTGGCATGGATCAAGGCTTTTGTTGAAAAGAAAAGTCTTGTGGTTGATGATCAAAGCACGACCTACGTGGCAGCTTTGTGTATAGCGTGGATTCGCGAGCCTCACACCTCGGTATGAGTCAAAAAGGGATACGGACCGCATATATAATTTTTACAACGCATATATAATTTTTACAACGCATATATAACTTATACATCGAACGTACAACTTATACAACGCTTATACATGTGGTGTACAACGCTTATACAACTCATACATCGACCATATAATTTATACATCATCGATTTCCATATCGTTTGTAATTTAGGAATCTCACATTGGGTTCCACTCACCCAAAAATAGCAGAAGGCTCAGAAAAATATGCGGTCTCTTCTAGAAGGTAGAAAACGTCCACACGAGTCCACTGCCTCTTGTTTCACTGGATTTCGACAAGAAACGAAAAAGATATGAATTTTCAAAGTTTGCAACGGTTTTAAACTGTTAAAACTGCTGAAAATAAATTTTGCCGTATACCTCATTGTTTTCTTCAAAATAGGTCTTCAATTCTTGACCAAACCGTGAAGTATTACCACGATCGGACCACGCAGCGTTGACCAGATGTGACGGCCGGGAATTTCGCTCAATCCGAATCAGTCGTTAAACCGATCTAGACCGTTCGAAACCCGTGATCGTTTTGAGAACACGACAAATCAGAACGCAAACAGAAGAACATTTCATTGCTATTACAACAATTCCATCAGATACAAGAATATACATAGTATAAATGAATAAATTACATTCGATAAATATCAGAGATTACAATAAATTACATAACAGCGGAAAAATAATACAAAGCACAACTGAAGGTGATATACGGATACAGAGCTTTCCGGATATCATTCCAGCTGTAAACCAGGATCCAGTGAATATAAATCTGCAAAACCAAAACTACTAGCTGCCCGTGCGGAAATTAGGGGCACCCAGAGTTTAGGTTAAAACAATAAACTCCAGGTCAGTCATGTGACTGGTGTGAGAACTAAAACAGTTACTTAAAACTTTACTTTAAAAGAGAGTAATTCAGGGGACCACGCCGTATAACACGGAACGGGTTTTCTCCCAAGAATACCAGTGCATAGAATAAACAACGCAATGCTTTTTTGAAAAATGAAGCTATATGTAAGACCCAGGTCCCATCACACAATGCAACGCAAGCCGGAGGATAGGGTTTTCCCTTATAATAGCCAAACATGCTTGGTACGTTTAAAACAAATCATTTGATACTATAATAAGTGTATAGTGTCAAAACAATTTCAATAATAAATATAAATCATAGACGACATGGGTACCATATATCATGTCGCCATACTAGTTCTACAATTAAAACCGTAATACACGTATTGGAAATTGGATTTCCGTCATGAGTCGAGGCAAAGGGCAAACTCCTCTCCACTTCGAGACACTCTAGCAAATGCCTCGGGACTACACACTGTGGGCAACCCCTGATGCGGCTGGGCTGGTCCTCTCTTACGTTTGAGGATTGGCAATTCCTGAACACATGTTTCCCGGTCCTTACAGACCTATAATCGAGGCGCCTCATTCCAACAACCACAAAGGTGAAAAGTATATAAATGCCAGGGCTGGTAAGTCACTGACACCACCATAGCTAGAAAGAAACGTCATACTCTCCCAGCGGTCCGTATCCCTTTTTGACTCATACCGAGGTGTGAGGCTCGCGAATCCACGCTATACACAAAGCTGCCACGTAGGTCGTGCTTTGATCATCAACCACAAGACTTTTCTTTTCAACAAAAGCCTTGATCCATGCAACTCAGGATGCCGCACAGGCAATTCATGCCATGCGATTGATATCTATCGATATATAACCTCTAAGCTCATACGTCTCAGAGAAGGCCGTTAAGCAAGAGAATAAATTCTCCGCCGCCAAACAGATATATATTTAACAGAAATCAATCAACACAGAATAAAATCCAATGTCAGACACACAATCCATTTACCAGTTCGTTCTGGATCTGAACGAAACCGGAGGCACTTTCCTGGCATATCCATCGATCTCCATGTACGTCTGGACGACCACCAACTGATTCCCTCATCTTGGGTGTACAGCCCAATCAAGATCATCAGTAATCACCCAAACGAGGTGAAGACTTCCGGTCTTCAACCACCGTCTTCATCTTCGACATATCGTCGAATCGGTTATTCAGAATGGGTATAAACCCGGACTTTCCGAACAACCCGCGTATCTTAAAAAAAAATGTTACACAAACACAACATACGCCTCATTCCAATTCATATTCTCAGGGAAAGGTTCCCATTAATTTTATCCAAGATAAATTCTTTAAATTTATTCTTTGATCTTCCTTTGGATGTCATTTCAAACCAAATTATGGTTTTCCAAACTAGTCGAGATTAGCGAACCACACCGAAGTAATTATTTATTTTATTTCCCAATCCCAACCTATTCATCCCATGAAGCAAAACTGGTTATACTCCATATCTATCACCACGGTGTTATCGGTAAAATTAATTACCATTTCACGTTCAAATCTGATTAACGATTTAACTATCGCTTTGGAGCAAAACTGGTGATACTCCATTCTCGCTTACTTTCTAAATTTGATAATTTGAATTATCAATTCACATTTCAATCTAATTGCAGATTCAATAAAACTCCTTTTATTGGGTTAAAGAACAAGTGTCGTTTAAAACACAGTTCACGGCAAACCCAAATCACATTCTAATTATTATCGGGTTAAAGAACTAGTGTTATTTAAAACACTGTTCACGATAAACCCAAAAATCAATTCTATTTAAAACCCATTTCAATTCCAATTTATTTATCTAAAAATAAATGGATTTTAATTTTAGTTCAAAACTAGTTCATTTTGATAAAAATCTATTTTTATCTTTTCAAATATGGAGTTTTACATCCCAATTTCTCCCAAATCATTTCTTATGATTTTACACAAATTATTGATATTTTTAATAATTTTATCAAGGCTCGTACAGTCGATTTCCATCAACGGCCATCGAACTGCACTTACAGCGAACTTTTTCAAATTTGATTTGGACGTATCTCCAAATCCAACCGTTAGATTTCAAATTTATAATATTCGTTAAAAATATCTTTTCGATACGAACCCAACGGTTCCGGTTTTAGGAGAATCCGACGGTCGGATCTCTCGTAATGTCCGTTTGAAATAAATGGTCGAAATTCGCGAACTGCCACAGCGCGGTGCGTTCTATTCAGGCCATTATATATATAATATATATATATTATATATATTTCGTCGATTTCTATTTAAAACGAATTTTATAAATAGTTTTGAATTCGTTTCAAAAACAATTTCAACCTTTATTTCAAATTCAAATCAAATTCGTTTTCTATTCAATTCGAATTCAATTTATAAAAATGAATATAATCGATATAAATATCGATTCGCGTCAAAATAGCGCATCTCTAATTAATACAGCTTTATATATTTCAATAATTCCGTTATTCTATTCGACAAATGAATATTTATCTTTTTTTCTCCACACACGACTAATCTCAATGAATGAGTATTGTCCACGTTTGGCTATTTTTGTTATTTAAAATATTTTATAAAATTTGGGTATCTATCTTTTGATTTTCAATTAGACTCCACCATGAAGTAGTTCTAATTTTAAATATGATAAAGATGTATATTTTATTGTTAAAATATTTCGTTCAACACATGACTAATCTCAACGGATGAGTACTGTCAACACATGAACCTTTATTTTATAATGATAATGACGCAAGTTTTATTGTTAAAATATTTCGTTCAACACATGACTAATCTCAACGAATGAGTACTGTCAACACATGAACCTTTATTTTATAATATTCTTTATCTTCTAAATTGGAAAGAGGCCCAATCAATTACCATATAAAGTTAATTATATGGATTCCATGCAACACATGTATATAATAGCAACGATAAATAGTCAACCATCGTCAAAAGTGCACTACACTGTATAAGCATTAAATATAGATATCTAACGCTTATAACAGCCTGTCGATCCATCGATCGACATACGACTAATTATTGGGATTAGTGTATGTCATATATTATCCCAATACCCGTGTGGGGTTTCAAACAATCAAACACAGATTTTATTTGTGCAGTTGGGCGATGTGTAAAATTTATCGTCCCAATCAATGTCCTTCAAATAGGTGTACATAAACAAACCGTCCGGTTTGTAAATGGATATTTATTTATTCACATTCACGTTAAAAATTATATTTTCAACGATAAAACATTTTATTTCAACACATGAATTTTTATTCAGTTCATTTATTAAATAAAATGATTTCTTTATTTTTCTAACTTGTTTCAGAAAATTTCGGCGGCATAACGGCACGATACTAGAAATGGGACAAGGCCTAGCCTTATCCCTGGTCTAGTGAAGGCCCACGCCATTCACACATCAATCAAATCAATTTCATTTCACCAAACAATTCAATTCAAACCAAATAATCTAACCAACTACACAATTAAACAAACAAGCCATCCATGGTCTGTGGATGACGGGTGTCGGGTGTTGCTAAGCACCGTCTGCATCCTAGTATATATATATATATATATATATATATATATATATATATATATATATATAACTAGAAAAAGAAATTTTGAATGAGAAGTTCTCACCAATAGCTATCCAACTTCACGACACTTCATTTATAGAAATACTCGTCGTTCTCGCCTTTTCTCACTTTCGTTGCCCGTAGCCACTATATATATAAAAATCACATTTTTACTACGCTATTCCATATATAAAAATTGAATTTTTACTTCGCTATTCAATATATAAAAATCGAATTTTTACTTTGCTATTCAATATATAAAAATCGAATTTTTACTTTGCTATTCAACATATAAAAATCGAATTTTTACTTTGCTATTCAATATATAAAAATCGAATTTTTACTTCGCTATTCATATAGGCAAAAATTCTATTTTTATCACGTTATCCTATACATAAAGATTTCGCCTTTTCAAATTTAAAGATTTCGCCTTTTCAAAAATAAATATGATATTGCTAATATTCCTATCATGTAAAAGTTATATTTTTAATTCTTTACATAAACAAAAATCATATTTTTACATTTTCTACATAATAAAGATTATATTTTTAATACTTCAAAAATATAAAAATCATATTTTTATAATCGTACACATAGAAAAATCATGTTTTCTATTCACAAGGAATTAATATTCAATCGAAGAACTTATTCATAGATTAAATACATATTTTTTTATAAATCAAAGACTGAAAGAGAGAAAGAAAAACTTACAGTAAAAATTTTCTAGGGTTTTAGGAGCAAAATCGAAATGGGGGAGGGTTTTTCGGGGTTGCGGAGGTGGGGCGAAGCATCGTCGGTCTTCCATCATGGGGGCGCGCTCGTGTCTGGACGGGGAGACAGGATTGCGAGCAGGTAAGGGGAAGGAGAGGAAGGAGTGGAGAAGAAGAAGGGGGGATGCTCTGGTTGGGCGCGCGTCGGAGATAGGGGGAGGCGACGGGGGTTATCGGGGATCGATCCCGATTTTTTTTTTTTTAAAATATCTGTTTCGAAATGAAGAAGAGGGGGGGGGGGGGGGCAGAGGAAATAAAGGAGAGGAAGGAGGGATTTTTAATTTTTGTAGTTTATTTAATTATTTAATTTGCAAAAAGTTGACTTTTACATACGACCTCTAAACGTGGCCCACCGCCTGTCGTCCATAGCTAATTACCCCCATTCCGAACACAATGGGATATGTATCGTAGGCTGATTCGATAGTTACAATCAGTTTCCGTCAAAATCAACATATAACTCTATATATTGAATTTGAATGCCCATTTCAATTTACTGGGGTCACAAACTAACTCGAAAAAATTCCAGAAAAATATTTTCTAGCTTCGTGTTGACGATACGGTCCTAACAAAACTAGTTTCGTCGTATTCTGAGACAGTTAGAAAAATGGCCATTTTCCAGTCGATTAAAATCAACTTAAACTGGTCAAACGCGTTTTCCTTTGCCACGCTCACATATTGATTCGAAAAATTATGAAATTTGGAATCTAGCAATAATTTGACATCACGGACCCAACAAAAGTGGTTTCGTCGAAATCCGAGGTCGTTTGCAAAATGTCTATTATTAAGGGCCTGAATTCTATAGCGTCTATTCAGAATTTTCAACTGGACATATCTTTCGATTCCCGCTATGAAATTTTGATTTTTCGGATTCGTTGGAAAGATATTCCCAATTAGATCCTAATGTTTTTGGTTTCACTAAAATCCGGATTGTTTTGCACCCGGTACATTCAATTGAAGTTTGAAATCAAATTATCGAACTACCGCGCCATTTTCAATTCTATTTATAATTATATATAATTATTTATATTCTAACAACGATGTATATAATATATACGTTCTAATTATATTCAAAATAAATTTCTCATCGATATTATTTAAAATAATTCATTTTAAATATTCAGAATTCATTAAAATTACCAAAATAAAATTTTTAAACTGGCCCAGAATTTCCGGGTTATTACAATCTCCCCCACTTAAAACTTTTCGTCCCCGAAAAGGAACGAAGTCGAAAGTGGTTTGATTAATCAACTCTACGTTCGATCTGGCTTCCATTCTCCAAATTTCAGTTTCTGAGAATTTTCAAATTTTCAAAAATTTGGCTAACACCCTAAATTTTCGAAAAAATTCGCCATGACCTCCCCTGCACCGGGAGCCATGGGAAAATCCCGAAATTGCCATACAGGCCTTCTCATCTCAAAAAGAAAAAGAAAAAGCGAAGCGGCTAGCCAATCGGCTCATAAAATCAACATCACCCAAACAAAACAGTAAATTATAGTAAACATGTACCTATTTGTCGTGCAAACAAATTTTATTCTCTGCTCTAGCCTCCTTGCTATGACCTGTTCAATGTAAGTACATGTATATGCATGCAAATACTACTAATTTTCAATACAATTTAATATTCGGTTCTATTAGACGTAATGGTTCAAAATTATCAAACAAATAAACAAACAACACAAACATCAATCAATTAGTGGATTAACATTTCAAATTCATAATTTTGATATATATATATACAGAAAATCCCATTCTTGATGCCAATTCACAACAATATATTCTAGCTATATTGGTTTTGGTTCTCACACCAGTCTAATGGAAATATATAGATATCACACCTTCGTCACTCGAATATAAATTCTGACGACAAGTACTCAACCATCAGAATCATCTTCGGGCCACTAGAGTATGATTCTATATCTATCCAGTATATTAAAACTTCGGATATACGTTCATGACGCGTACATGCAAAATCTTTATATATTGGATTGTCCATATTCAAAATAAATAAATATTCAGATACGTATAAAACGATTTTAAATTTCAAAACAAAATTGTTTTCAATTGGAAAATATACTCTTCACACTCGTTCTTGGATACTTCTGATCCTATCTCTAACGAGTCATTCTAATTGGATATTACTAATCCAATATTTGATGAATTCTTTCGTAAGGTTCTAATGTGTCTTGTTCTTGAGCTCTGTAAACCAAAGCTCTGATACCAAATGTGACGGTCGGGAATTTCGCTCGATCTGAATCAGTCGTTAAACCGATCTAGACCGTTCGAAACCCCTGATCGTTTTGAGAACACGACAAATCAGAATGCAAACAAAAAAAAATTTCATTGCTATTACAACAATTCCATCAGATACAAGAATATACAGAGTATAAATGAATAAATTACATTCGATAAATATCAGAGATTACAATAAATTACATAGCAGCGGAAAAATAATACAAAGCACAACTGAAGGTGATATACGGATACAGAGCTTTACGGATATCATTCCAGCTGTAAACCAGGATCCTGTGAATATAAATCTGCAAAACCAAAACTACTAGCTGCCCGTGCTGAAATTAGGGGCACCCAGAGTTTAGGTTAAAACAATAAACTCCAGGTCAGTCATGTGACTGGTGTGAGAACTAAAAAATTTACTTAAAACTTTACTTTAAAGGAGAGTAATTCAAGGGACCACGCCTTATAACACGGAACGGGTTTTCTCCCAAGAATACCAGTGCATAGAATAAACAACGCAATCCTTTTTTGAAAAATGAAGCTATATATAAGACCCAGGTCCCATCACACAATGCAACGCAAGCCGGAGGATAGGGTTTTCCCTTATAATAGTCAAACATGCTTGGTACGTTTAAAACAAATCATTTGATACTATAATAAGTGTATAGTGTCAAAACAATTTCAATCATAAATATAAATCATAGACGGCATGGGTACCATATATCATGTCGCCATACTAGTTCTACAATTAAAACCGCAATACACGTATTGGAAATTGGATTTCCGTCATGAGTCGAGGCAAGGGGCAAGCTCCTCTCCGCTTCGAGACACTCTAGCAAATGCCTCGGGACTACACACTCTGGGCAACCCCGGATGCGGCTCGGCCGGTCCTCTCTTACGTTTGAGGATTGGCAATTCCTGAACACACGTTTCCCGGTCATTACAGACCTATAATCGAGGCGCCTCATTCCAACAACCACAAAGGTGAAAAGTATATAAATGCTAGGGCTGATAAGTTACTGACACCACCATAGCTAGAAAGAAACGTCATGCTCTCCCAGCGGTCCGTATCCCGTTTTTGACTCATACCGAGGTGTGAGGCTCGCGAATCCACGCTATACACAAAGCTGCCACATAGGCCGTGCTTTGATCATCAACCACAAGACTTTGATTTTCAACAGAAGCCTTGATCCATGCAACTCAGGATGCCACACAGGCAATTCATGCCATGCGATTGATATCTATCGATATATAACCTCTAAGCTCGTACGTCTCAGAGAAGGGCGTTAAGCAAGAGAATTAATTCTCCGCCGCCAAACAGATATATATTTAACAGAAATCGATCAAGACAAAATAAAATCCAATGTCTGACACACAATCCATTTACAAGTTCGTTCTGGGTCTGAACGAAACCGGAGGCACTTTCCTCGCATATCCATCGATATCCAAGTACGTCTGGACGACCACCAACCGATTCCCTCATCTTGGGTTTACAGCCCAATCAAGATCATCAGTAATCACCCAAACGAGGTGAAGACTTCCGGTCTTCAACCACCGTCTTCATCTTCGACATATCGTCGAATCGGTTATTCAGAATGGGTATAAACCCGGACTTTCCGAACAACCCGCGTATATTAAAAACAAATGTTACACAAACACAACATACGCCTCATTCCAATTCATATTCTCAGGGAAAGGTTCCCATTAATTTTATCCAAGATAAATTCTTTAAATTTATTCTTTGATCTTCCTTTGGATGTCATTTCAAACCAAATTATGGTTTTCCAAACTAGTCGAGATTAGCGAACCACACCGAAGTAATTATTTATTTTATTTCCCAATTCCAACCTATTCATCCCATGAAGCAAAATTGGTAATACTCCATATCTAACACCACGGTGTTATCGGTAAAATTAATTACCATTTCACGTTCAAATCTGATTAAAGATTTAACTATCGCTTTGGAGCAAAACTGGTGATACTCCATTCTCGCTTACATTCTAAATTTGATAATTTGAATTATCAATTCACATTTCAATCTAATTGCAGATTCAATAAAACTCCTTTTATTGGGTTAAAGAACTAGTGTCATTTAAAACACAGTTCACGACAAACCCAAATCACATTCTAATTATTATCAGGTTAATGAACTAGTGTTATTTAAAACACTGTTCACGATAAACCCACAAATTAATTCTATTTAAAACCCATTTCGAATCCAATTTATTTATTTAAAAATAAATGGATTTTAATTTTAGTTCAAAACTAGTTCATTTTGATAAAAATCTATTTTTATCTTTTCAAATATAGAGTTTTACATCCCAATTTCTCCCAAATCATTTCTTATGATTTCACACAAATTATTGATATTTTTAATAATTTTATCAAAGCCCGTACAGTCAGTTTCCATCAACGGCCTTCGAACTGCACTTACAACGACGTTTTTCAAATTTGATTTGGACGTATCTCCAAATCCAACCGTTAGATTTCAAATTTCTAATATTCGTCAGAAAGCTCTTTTCAATACGAACCCAACGGTTCTAGTTTTAGGAGAATCCGACGGTCGGATCTCCCGTAATGTCCGTTTGAAATAAATGGTCGAAATTCGCGAACTGCCGCAGCGCGGCGCGTTCTATTTAGGCCATTATATATATAATATATATATTATATATATTTCGTCGATTTCTATTTAAAACGAATTTTGTAAATAGTTTTGAATTCGTTTCAAAAACCATTTCAACCTTTGTTTCAAATTCAAATCAAATTCGTTTTATATTCAATTCGAATTCAATTTATAAAAACGAATATAATCGATATAAATATCGATTCGCGTCAAAATAGCGCATCTCTAATTAATACGGCTTTATATATTTCAATAATTCCGTTATTCTATTCAACAAATGAATATTTATCTTTTTTTCTCTACACACGACTAATCTCAACGAATGAGTACTGTCCACGTGTGGCTATTTTTGTTATTTAAAATATTTTATAAAATTTGGGTATCTATCGTTTGATTTTCAATTAGACTCCACCGTGAAGTAGTTCTAATTTTAAATATGATAAAGATGTATATTTTATTATTAAAATATTTCGTTCAACACATGACTAATCTCAACGGATGAGTACTGTCAACACATGAACCTTTATTTTATAATGATAAAGACGTAAGTTTTATTGTTAAAATATTTCGTTCAACACATGACTTATCTCAACGAATGAGTACTGTCAACACATGAACCTTTATTTTATAATATTCTTTATCTTCTAAATTGGAATGAGGCCCAATCAATTACCACATAAAGTTAATTATATGGATTCCATACAACACATGTATACAATAGCAACGATAAATAGTCAACCATCATCCAAAGTGCACTACACTGTATAAGCATTATATATAGATATCTAACGCTTATAACAGCCTGTCGATCCATCGATCGACATACGACTAATTATTGGGATTAGTGTATGTCATATATTATCCCAATACCCGTATGGGGTTTCAAACAATCAAACACTGATTTTATTTGTGCAGTTGGGCGATGTGTAAAATTTATCGTCCCAATCAATGTCCTTCAAATAGGTGTACATAAACAAACCGTCCTGTTTGTAAATGAATATTTATTTATTCACATTCACGTTAAAAATTATATTTTCAACGATAAAACATTTTATTTCAACACCTGAATTTTTATTCAGTTCATTTATTAAATAAAATGATTTCCTTATTTTTCTAACTTGTTTTAGAAAATTTCGGCGGCATAACGGCACGATACTAGAAACGGGACAAGGCCTAGCCTTATCCCCGGTCTAGTGAAGGCCCATGCCATTCACACATCAATCAAATCAATTTCATTTCACCAAACAATTCAATTCAAACCAAATAATATAACCAACTACACAACCAAACAATTAAACAAACAAGCTATCCGTGGTCTGTGGATGACGGGTGTCGGGTGCTGCTAAGCACCGTCTGCATCCTAGTATATATATAACTAGAAAAAGAAATTTTGAGTGAGAAGTTCTCACCGATAGCTATCCAACTTCACGACACTTCATTTATAGAAATCCTCGTCGTTCTTGCCTTTTGTCACTTTCGTTGCCCGTAGCCATTATATATAAAAAAAATCACATTTTTACTACGCTATTCAATATATAAAAATCGAATTTTTACTTCGCTATTCAATATATAAAAATAGAATTTTTACTTTGCTATTCAATATATAAAAATCGAATTTTTACTTTGCTATTCAATATATAAAAATCGAATTTTTACTTTGTTATTCAATATATAAAAATCGAATTTTTACTTCGCTATTCATATAGGCAAAAATTCTATTTTTATCACGTTATCATATACATAAAGATTTCGCATTTTCAAATTTAAAGATTTTGCCTTTTCAAAAATAAATATGATATTTCTAATATTCCTATCATGTAAAAGTTATATTTTTAATTCTCTACATAAACAAAAATCATATTTTTACATCTTCTACATAATAAAGATTATATTTTTAATACTTTAAAAATATAAAAATCATATTTTTATAATCGTACACATAGATAAATCATGTTTTCTATTCACAAGGAATTCATATTCAATCGAAGAACTTATTCATTGATTAAATAGATATTTTTTTATAAATCAAAGACTGAAAGAGAGAAAGAAAAACTTACAGTAAAAATTTTCTCGGGTTCCAGGAGCAAAATCGAATTGGGGTAGGGTTTTTCGGGGTTGCGGAGGTGGGGCGAAGCGTCGCCGGCCTTCCATCGTCGGGGCGCGCTCGTGCCTGGACGGGGAGACAGGGTTGCGAGCAGGTAAGGGGAAGGAGTGGAGAAGAAGTAGGGGGGATGCTCTGGTGGGGCGCGCGTTGGAGATAGGGGGAGGGGACGGGGGTTATCGGGGATCGATCCCGATTTTTTTGTTTTTAATATCTGTTTCGAAATGAAGAAGAGGGGGGGGGGCAGAGGAAATAAAGGAGAGGAAGGAGGGATTTTAATTTTTTTAATTTTTTTAATTATTTAATTTGCAAAAAGTTGACTTTTACATACGACCTCTAAACGTGGCCCATGGCCTGTCGTCCATAGCAAATTACCCCCATTCCGAACACAGTGGGATATGTATCATAGGCTGATTCGATAGTTACAATCAGTTTCCATCAAAATCAACATATAACTCTATATATTGAATTTGAATGTGCATTTCAATTTTCTAGGGTCACATACTAACTCGAAAAAATTCCAGAAAAATATTTTCTGGCTTCGTATTGACGATATGGTCCTAACAAAACTAGTTTCGTCGAATTCTGAGACAGTTAGAAAAATGGCCATTTTCCTGTCGATTAAAATCAACTGAAACTGGTCAAACGCGTTTTCCTTTGCCACGCTCACATATTGATTCGAAAAATTATGAAATTTGGAATCTAGCAATAATTTGACATCACAGACCCAACAAAATTGGTTTCATCGAAATCCGAGGTCGTTTGCAAAATGTCTATTTTTAAGGGCCTGAATTCTATAGCGACTATTCAGAATTTTCAACTGGACATATCTTTTGATTCCCGCTATGAAATTTTGATTTTTCGGATTCGTTGGAAAGATATTCCCAATTAGATCCTAATGTTTTTGGTTTCACTAAAATCCGGATTGTTTTGCACCCGGTACATTCAATTGAAGTTTGAAATCGAATTATCGAACTACCGCGCCATTTTCAATTCTATTTATAATTATATATAATTATTTATATTCTAACGACGATGTATATAATATATACGTTCTAATTATATTCAAAATAAATTTCTCGTCGATATTATTTAAAATAATTCATTTTAAATATTCAGAATTCATTCAAATTGCCAAAATAAAAATTTTAAACTGGCCCAGATTTTCCGGGTTATTACACCAGCCTCGAGAGGCGCGCCTGAGGTGTTGACGGCATCGAACTCGGCGGCTCCTGGGCAGCGCGATCGATCTTCTAACGGCGGATCTTCACGAGGTCGGTTCTGGAGATATACTCAACGAAAAAAATCAAACTATATATGGATTTGAAGCTCGTCTCGAGCACTTCAAAATTCTCAACTGGAGGAGGGGCTGATTTTGCTTGGTTTGGTCGGAAAGTGGACGGGAAGTGGAGAAGGGGTTTCCACCTTTAATCGGAGCATCGGGGAGAGAGAAATTTCTGATGTGGACGGATAGGATTTTTTATTTATTTATATATTTTAAATTCTCTAAAATACCCCTTTCACACACGAACCCTAATCCAAACCCAATGACTGTCGTCCCTAGCGTTTTACCCCCATTCCGAACACAATGGGATATGTTTCGTAGGCCCATTCGACTGTTTCAGTCTGTTTTCATTCAATTTAAAATATATAACATTCAACATTTAATTTGAACGTACATTTCAATTTTCCAGGGCCACAAATTAATTCGAAAAATTCTAGAAAAATAAATCTAGCTATGTTTTGACGATACGGTCCCAACAAAACTAGTTTCGTCGAATTCTGAGATCGTTTGCAAAAAGGCCCATTTGTTGTCGATCCAATTTAATTGTAATCGACCAAAACACATTTTCCTTTGCCACGCTCACATACTAGCTTCAAAAATTATGAAATTTGAAACCTAGCAATAACTTCACATCCCGGATCCAACAAAAGTGGTTTCGTCGAATTCCGAGGTCGTTTGCAAAATGGCTAATTTCACGGGCTATATAAATTCAATTGCGACCTTTCTGAAAATCATTTGGCCATAACTTTTGCTTTCCGCTATGAAAATTCGATTTTTCAGATTCGTTAGAAAGGTATTCACTAACAGATTTAAATATTTTTGGTTTCACTCAAATCCGTTTTGTTTTGCACCCGGTACAGTCCGACAAAGTTTGAATTCAATTTTTGAAACTACCTCGCCATTTCAGGCCTTGTTTATAATTATAATTAATTATACTTGTTTTCAATTGTCGATTCAACTCATTTTTCATCTCTATTATTTAAAATATTTATTTTAAATATTTAAAATCCATTATTTTAGCCAATTTAAAATTTTTAAATTGGTTCAGATTTTCTGTGTCGTTACTATCTCCCCCACTTAAAACTTTTCATCCCTGAAAAGGAACGAAGTCGAAAGTGGTTTGATTAATCAACTCTACGTCCGAACAGGCTTCCATTCTCCAACTTTTCAGTTTTTGAGAATTTTCAAATTCTTCAAAAATTTGGCTAATACCCGAAATTTTCGAAAAATTTCGCCATAATTCTATCGTTGATTAAATTAATTATTGTTTCAATAACTCAATTAATCAAATCTATAGTCACCCAACACAACCAACAATCAAATTGTTTTTAACTTTTCAAAATCATACAAATTAACTCCTATTCTCTTCTAAAGTCATTCAGAATATAGAGTTAAAAGTGCACATCCATGGAATGAAAATAACAACAGAGTAGAGAATTAAATGGTAATGCAAAGTATGGTAAATATACCTTGCACCGGAGTCAATCAGAGATATCAACTTGGCATCCAGGATAAGCTTTCTGAATGCTCTCCTCAGTTTCCCAAGTACAATCTCGCGGATCTCCACTCCATTGCACTTTGACTAAGTGAACCTTCTTGTTCCTCAGCTCTTTGGTTTCTTTGCCGATGATCTTTAGCGGCTCTCTCCTCACAACTAATTCTGGAGTAATTTCAATATCCTGTTGAGCTGCTTCTTCCACGATCAAGTCTGGATCATGAACGTGCCTTCGAAGTTGAGATATGTGAAATACATCATGCACCCCAGGCAACCAATCAGGCAATTTAACTGTATAAGCGAGCGTTCCGATCCGTTCCAGAATAGGAAACGGTCCAATGTATTTGGGCGCCAACTTTCCATTTTTACCGAACCGGATAACTCCTCTCATCGGCGATACTTTCAAATATACATAGTCGCCAACCGCAAAGGATATATCTCTTCTTCTTCTATCGGCATAGCACTTTTGTCGGCTTTGAGCGGCCAGTAATCGCTTCTTAATAAAGTCGACTTTGTCGGCAGCTTCTCGGATCATATCTGGCCCTAACACAAGTCTATTTCCAGGTTTAACCCAACAAGCAGGAGATCGACATGGTCTACCGTACAACGCTTCGAATGGCGACATTGTCAGGCTCGTTTGGTAGCTGTTATTGTATGAGAATTCAGCCAAATGTAGATGCTCTTCCCATGACCCACCGAAATCTAGAACACAAGCCCGCAATAGATCTTCTAAAATACGATTCACCCTCTCAGTCTGACCGTCCGTCTGAGGATGATAAGCGGTGCTCAAGTTCAACTTTGTTCCCAATTCTACTTGAAATGCCTCCCAGAATTTACTAGTAAATATTTTACCTCTATCACTGACTATACTGAGCGGCACTCCATGTAGTCTAGCTATTTCCTTGAAATATAGCTGCGTTAGAATCTGAGCAGTTCTGTTTGCTCTGACAGGTATGAAATGGGCGGTATTCGTGAAGCGATCAACGATCACCCAAATAATGTCATTCCCTTTTCTGGTTCTGGGCAAACCATCAATGAAGTCCATGGAAATATGTTCCCACTTCCAGCCTGGAATGTCCAGCGGTTGTAACAATCCAGCCAGTTTCTGTTGGTCGCTCTTGACTAGCTGGCAAGTAGAGCATCGGCTAACATATAAAGAAATGTCCCTCTTCATCGACTTCCACCAGAAAGTGCATTTGATGTCATTATACATTTTTCTTACTCCCGGATGGATACTAAGTTTTGACTTGTGGCATTCATCCAGTACTTCCTTTCGGAGCTCAGGAATGTTAGGAACACAGATTCGACCTTTCAGCCTTAGAAACCCTCCTCATCAACTTGAAAACTCGAGGGTTCGCCTTTCTGAATTATCTATCTGATCTTCTGAATGAAGTGATCATCCTTCTGAAGAGCAGATATTTTATCTATCAATGAAGTCGTGATAATAAAGCTGGCGATCATCTCATTCTTTCTGCTTAACGCATCGGCCACGACATTGGCTTTCCTTGGAGTGTATATAATCTCAAAATCGTATGCTGCAAAAAACTCCAGCCAACGTTGCTGCCTCAGATTCAAGTCTTTCTTTGTGAACAGATACTTTAACGACTGGTGATCTGTAAACAGTTCAAATCTCTCACCCAGAAGATAGTGCCTCCAGATTTTCAAAGCGAATACTCTAGCCAATAACTCAAGAACATGAGTTACGTAGTTCTTTTCGTGCGGCTTCAGTTGACGGCTAGCATAAGCAATCACTTGGCCCCTTTGCATTAACACTGCGCCAAGGCCTTCTCTAGAAGCATCAGTCCAAACTTTCAAATCCTGATTGCCATCGATGATGGTTAACACTGGAGCAGTCGTTAGTCTTAACTTTAGCTCTTCAAAAGCCTGCTCACTTTCTGCAGTCCATTTGAATTTAGAGTGCTTCTTTGAAAGCTTCGTTAAGTGGCCAAATATCTTCGAAAAGATTTTAACAGACTTCCAGTAATAACTAGCCAATCCGAGAAAACTGCGGACTTCAGTAGGGGTACTGGGCTGTTTCTAATTCTGAATAGGTGTGATTTTGCTTGGATCCACAGCAATTCCTTCTTTCGATACGACATGGCCCAGAAATTTTACTTCATCCTGCCAGAATATACATTTGGATAGTTTGGCTTTCTATACATTCCTTCTGAGGATTTCCAGAACCTGTACCAGATGCTTTTCGTGTTCGGCCTTTGATTTAGAGAAGATTAGAATATCATCAATGAAAACCAGAACCAATTTATTCAAAACCCCTCTGAACACTCTATTCATCAGATCGACGAAGTAAGCAGGAGTGTTACATAAGCCGAACGACATTACTAACCACTCGTAGAACAAGTCGGGACCTTTGAATGCTATCATTGGAACACACTCTTCGGCAATTCGAAGTTGATGGAAACCTGTAGTTGGGTCCATCATTTAGAATACTTGTGCGCCATTTAATCGAACCAACAAATCATCAATCCGCATCAATGGATATTTATTTTTTATGGTCTGTTTGTTCAGATCACGATAATCCACACATAGACGTAGAGTACCATCAGATTTTGGGACAAACACCACTGTTGCTCCCCAATCAGAGAAACTAGGCCTGATCAGACCCTTCCATACGAGCCGTCGTATTTGATTGTCAAGTTCTTCTTTCTCTTTCAAGGACATTCTTCGAATAGAGTGAACTACCAGCCTTGCATTGGGAATCAAAGCGATCTTGAGATCTATTTCTCTCTACGGAGGTAAGAGAACAACTTCCTCGAACACATCCGCATAGTTCTTGACGACAGGAATATCATTCGCTAGGTCGGGAATATTCTTTGTGATTTCAGGGACATTTTCTATTTGGGCTGGAGAAACATTCAAAGCTGCCCAGAAGTCTTTTCTATTAGCATTCTGACCTTCACAGGGAATGGTTATATAATCACCTGATTTAATCTTCGCCTTTATGACCCTGTCAGCGCATTTAACTTCAGCTTCATATTTGGTTAACCAGTCTAACCCCAAGACAAGATCAAACTCTGTAAAATTCATGACGGCCGCGATGGTAGGGAACCGATAACGAGAGAAAGAAACTGGCACTCCACAAACCCAACTGAGATCAATGGAACCCCCAACCGGATTCTGGACAGTCATTAGTTCTTTGAGCTTCTTCAAATTCAAATCTAGTTTCTTAGCTGCATTCTTGGCAATGAAGCTTCGTGACGTGCCTGTGTCAAACAGTACTTTGACTAGAATATCTTTGACAGTAGGCGTGCCTTCTAATACATCTGGCCTTTCCTGAGTAGCTGAGGGTGCTGAAATTTCTGCCACTTCATTCACTTGTACTATCCCAGGCTTCTTTAAGAGCCAACAATCCTTTGCCAGATGTCCAATCTGATGGCATTTACTGCAACCCCTTTTTTCTTGAAAATTCTCCTTGGATTTAGATCCACTCTTTATTCGTTTCTTGAGAGATCGACAACTTATCGAGAGATGTCCTTGCATATTGCAGTTAGAGCATACAGTTGTCGCTACTGGCCCCTTCTCAGATTTAGCCCTTTTTCTCTTGGCACTGGGCTTCTTACGGACCTCAGACGTTGTACTGGCCTCAGGACGATCTATCTCAGACTCATTTTTATTGCTAGAGCTGACTTCCTCTTCATGCTGTAACATACCTTTCCTATGGAGATCTTCATGCTGATAAGCCATATAAATCGTTTCCGAGAAAGGAAGCTTCACATTCCTCATCACACTATTCTGATATTTTCTTTGCAGGCCGTGAATAAATCTCAATTTCTTCCTCTTTGGGTCTTTAATCAGATGAGGAGCAAAGTGAGAATGTTTGTTGAATTTCTTGTGATATTCTGGGATGGTCATATCGCCTTGTATCAGATAAGAAAATTCGTCGCATAATCGCTCAGTCGCTTCTGGAGGGGTAAATCTTTCTAGGAAAATCACTTTGAATCTGTCCCAGGTGATATCACCTTCTGGATTATCCTTGATAATTGAATCCCACCAGAACAAAGCTTCATCTTTGAGTGCCCAAGATGCCAGTAATATTTTTTGGTCATCCCTCAGCTTTAATGCTTCGAAGATTTTTTCAGCCGAACGAATCCAAGCTTATGTTTTCATAATTGATTCTTCACCCAAGAAAGGTTTTCCATACAGATTTCTATATTTCATAAATAGAGCTTCTATATCCGGGTCAGTATTACTTCTTCTGTTTTTGGCACTCATTTTCTAGAGCGTCTGCAATTAGCAGACAAAGTGTCAGGTCAACAGAAAAGATATTTCAAAATATAGAGACAAATACTTGAATGTAAATGTGTCTATCCAGGTGTTATTTCATTCTGCTACTCATACTAGGATATTACTGAATCTATCTGTAATGAGTTACCCATCCTAGAACACTACTGGTTCTATTTCTGACGAGTTCGTTAATATGTTATATTCCAGAACTAAGCTTAACCAAAGCTCTGATACCACGTTGAGACGACCCCAAATCCCGTACAGACGGAGACAACGGTTATCTTTGGAATATAACACAGAAACAGATAATAGCAGAACAGAATTAAATAAATACACCAGATAATGAACAATAGAATATACTGGATAAAAGTAATCATCAGAGTTACACAGTATACAGGATCATACTTAGTACAAATACAGTTCAGTTATACATAAATGTCTACAGCGGAAACAAACAAAATATGTACAATAAGAGTTGAACAGCATAAAAAGAGATAAATGATAGAATCCATTTTTAGCTCCAGCTATCCAGAAAGAACTGGCAAAACCTGAATACAAGGCTGCCCGTGTAGAAAAAGGGGCACCCGAGTTTGAAAGTGAAACAAACTACGAGTCAGTCATGGGACTGGTATGAGAAATCTGCTCAACACATTCAAAATATGGCTAATCACAGGACCACGCCACTTTCGTGGAACGGGTTTACTCCATTGGATTGTCAGTGCTTTAGAACAAATCTTTCTTTTAGACAACGCAATGCTTTTTATAAAAATGAAGCCATTATAAGACTCAGTTCCCATCACACAATGCAACGCAAACCGGAGGATAGAGTTTTACCTTATAATGGCCAAAATATGATTGATACGAATAAAACAAAAGCATTTGATATTATTACTAGTGTTTATATGTTTCAAAAACAATTTCAATCATAACTATCAATCATAGACAGCATGGGTACCATATATCATGTCGCCATATATATTTACAATCAAAACCGCACGATGTCGTATTTGGAAATTGGATTTCCGTCCTGAACCAAGGCAAAAGATAGTCCTTACCTAATTCGTGACTCTCTTCCCCGAGCCACAGGATCAGAACGCATCAACCCTTTAGATCGTCAGGGCTGGTCCACCGATGTGGATTATTATGCCTGAACACTACGTTTCCCCGCCCTTTGGGGCGTAAACGAGCCAACGAATGACTCCATCGGACCCGGATCGTCCGATCAAACCAAGGCTCCTCGCAACAGAAACAACCACACAGGTGAAAAGTATATAAATGTCAGGGCTGGTAGGTCACTGACACCACCCTAGCTAGAAGGAAACGCATGCCCTCCCTGAGGTCCTTCTCCCGTTTCTGGTTCATACCGGGGTGTGAGGCTCGCGAATTCACATTATACACAAAGCTACGTCACACAAGCGGTGCTTTGATCATCACCACGAGACTTTGCTTTTCAACAGAAGCCCTGATCATTTGCCACTTAGGCATGCCACACTGGCAATTCGTGCCATGCGACTGATATCCACCGATATACAACCTCTGAGCTCGTGCGTTCCAGGGAAGGGCGTTAAGCAAAAGAATAAATGTTCAGCCGCCAAACAGATGTATATTTAATAGAGATCAATCAACATAGAATAAAATCCAATGTCAGACACACAGTCCATTTACAAGTCCGTTCTGGGTCTAAATGAAACCGGAGGCACTATATACCTCGCAAACCCATCGACCACCACGTACGTCTGGACGATCACCACTCCTTATCCATATTTCGGGATGCCTCCCAATCTGGACCTCGGTTACCATCCAAACGAGGTGAAGATCTCCGGTCTACGACCACCGTCTTCATCTTCGATTTCTTATCGTCGATTTAGTTATTCAGAATGGGATAAACCCGGTCTTTCTGTGCAACTCACGTATATAATAAACAAGTGCAACACTAACATACACACGCATCTTTTCAATTCATTAGTCACTAACCGCCAATCAGTAAGAGAACAATTTCCCAAATATTAACCCTGAAGGCCGAAACCAACATCAGATCAACACCCAGGGAACCATTCGACTTAGCCAATCTTCAGCTAATTTCTAAATCACATCCATATTGTTTATAATATTTTATAACGATTTATTTCTATTTTTAGTTATTTTAAAATAACTAATTTATTCAAAACGACGCTTCGGGGCATAACGCGACCGTGGCACTGTTTTCCTTCAGATTTGATTTACACATATCTGAAAATCTAACCGTTGGATCTTCACAAAATTTACATCATTAGAAAGGTCATTTCTAAACGAATCTAACGGTTCCAGTTTCGGGAAAATCCGACGGTCGGATCTCCCGGTATAATCGTTTGAAGTTTCGATTTCAAAATACGAACTGCAGCGTCGTTATTCGATTAAATATAATTATATTTATATATATATATATATATAAATATAATCGATTCTGGCGCTGTTTTTCTTCAGATTTGAATTAAACATTCCAGACAATCCAACTGTTGGATTTTTTCAAAGTTGGTGCCGTTGGAAAGATTTTTCCAAAGCGAACCCAACGGTTGCGGTTTTGGAAAAATCCGATGGTCGGATCTCCTGCACTAATCATTTGAAATCACGATTTCAAAACACGAACTGCACGGCCACGTTTCATTTTAATTTTATTTATATTTATATATTTATATAAATATAGTTCATTCAAAAATTCCTATATTGTTTCCACTTCAAATATTTCACTAACGCCTTTAAATTTTTGAAAATTTCGCCATAACCTCCTTTGTACCGGAGGGGCTGGGAATATTCCCAAATAGCCACATGGGCGTCTCATGTCAAAAAGAAAAAGAAAAGGCCAAACGGCTAGCCAACAGGCTCATAAAATCATCACCCAAAAAAACAGTAAATGTGTACCTATTTGTCGGGCACAAAATTTTATTCCTCTTCTCTAGCCCCTTTGCTATAACCTGTTCAATAAATATGCATGTACATATATACAGTTCTTATCACTTATCATTTTCCATTCAACTTCATATTTGATTCAATTTGGTTTAAAAACACCATTCATTCTAATGTTGCATGCATAGGCAAAAATCATATCATTAGCTAATTAATGAATAGTTCAACTCATGCATATTTATTTGAACGAGTGGCTATTTTTAACACTTCACATTTCAATAATTCATGTATATAATAAATAGGTGATTTTTATTGTAAAACAATTCTTTTCAAAACACTATTATTTTATATAGTTTATATAGGTAATAAAAAATAGGATTTTTATTATAAAACAATTTCTTTTAAAATGAGATTATTTTACATAGTTCATATAGATGATAAAAAGGTGATTTTTATTATAGAACAATTTATTTCAAAATATGAATACCATTCAAAGCATGAATTTCTAATCAACGAACGAATTTCAGTTCAACACAAGAATGTTTTCTATAGTTTAGATATATAGATAAAAATGTGATTTTTATATTTAAAACACGAATACCATTCAACACATGAATTTCTAATCAACGAATGAATTTCAATTCAACACATGAAGGTTTTCTATTCAACGAATAAATATAGTTTCAGCAAATGAAAATAATTCAAACACATGAGTATTATTCAAAATTTTGGCAGCATAACGGCAGGGTAGTTAAAACCGGGACCGTCCCTAGTACGGCTCCTCGCTTTACCTTAAAACCTCGCGGTTTTTGACAATGGGGAATCATGTGTCTAGTTCGCACGTAGGCGGCATGTATAATTTTTCATTTCCACCAAATAATCCTATGTGGTTTCAACCAAATATTTCTCAACCACAAATGGGGATTTTTCAACCACAATCAATCAATATCAACCACAAACAATTTCAATCAACCATTCGCTATCAATCAATTTTCACATCAATCACAACCAATAAATATCGTTCATGGTTTGTGGACGAGGGGCGTCTATATATATATATATATATATATATATATATATATATATATATATATATATAGCAATTCACTTCTATTTCAACACATATATAATTTTTACAACGCATATATAACTTATACATCGAACGTACAACTTATACAATGCTTATACATGAGGTGTACAATGCTTATATAACTCATACATCGACCATATAATTTATACATCATCGTTTTCCATATCGTTTATAATTTAGAAATCTCACATTGGGTTCCACACCACCAAAAATAGCAGAAGGCTCAGAAAAATATGCGGTCTCTTCTAGAAGGTAGAAGACGTCCACACGAGTCCACTGTCTCTTGTTTCACTGGATTTCGACAAGAAACGAAAAAGATATGATTTTTCAAAGTTTGCAACGGTTTTAAACTGTTAAAACTGCTGAAAATAAATTTGGCCGTATACCTCATTATTTTCTTCAAAACTAGGTCTTCAATTCTTGACCAAACCGTGAAGTATTACCACGATCGGACCACGCAGCGTTGACCAGCCTCGAGAGGCACGCCTGAGGTGCTGACGGCATCGAACTCGGCGGCTCTTGGGCAGCGCGGTCGACCTTCGAAAGGCGGATCTTCACGAGGTCAGTTCTGGAGATATACTCAACGAAAAAAAATCTAGCTATATAAGGATTTGAAGCTCGTCTCGAGCACTTCAAAATTCTCAACTGGAGGAGGGGCTGATTTTGCTTGGTTTGGTCGGAAAGTGGACGGGAAGTGGAGAAGGGGTTTCCGCCTTTAATCGGAGCATCGGGGAGAGAGAACTTTCTGATGTGGACGAATAGGATTTTTTATTTATTTATATATTTTAAATTCTCTAAAATACCCCTTTCACACACGAACCCTAATCCAAACCCAACGACTGTCGTCCCTAGCGTTTTACCCCCATTCCGAATACAATGGGATATGTTTCGTAGGCCCATTCGACTGTTTCATTCTGTTTTCATTCAATTTAAAATATATAACATTCAATATTTAATTTGAACGTACATTTCAATTTGCCAGGGCCACAAATTAATTTGAAAAATTCCAGAAAAATAAATCTAGCTATGTTTTGACGATACGGTCCCAACAAAACTACTTTCGTCGAATTCTGAGATCGTTTGCAAAAAGGCCCATTTCTGGTCGATCCAATTTAACTGTAATTGACCAAAACACATTTTCCTTTGCCCCGCTCACATACTAGCTTCATAAATTATGAAATTTGAAACCTAGAAATAACTTCACATCCCGGATCCAACAAAAGTGGTTTTGTCGAATTCCGAGGTCGTTTGCAAAATGGCCAATTTCACGGGCTATATAAATTCCATAGCGACCTATCTGAAAATTCATTTGGCCATAACTTTTGCTTTCCGCTATGAAAATTCGATTTTTCAGATTCGTTAGACAGGTATTCACTAACAGATTTAAATATTTTTTATTTTACTCAAATCCGTTTTGTTTTGCACCCGGTACAGTCCGACAAAGTTTGAATTCAATTTTTGAAACTACCTCGCCTTTTCAGGCCTTGTTTATAATTATAATTAATTATATTTGTTTTCAATTGTCGATTCAACTCATTTTTCATCTCTGTTATTTAAAATATTTATTTTAAATATTTAAAATCCGTTATTTTAGCCTATTTAAAAATTTTAAATTAGTTCAGATTTTCTGGGTCGTTACAGATATGGACATATACACACACTGTGCATTTAAACATGAAAGCATTAGAAGTCTATAAGGACAATGGATGCCTGTGTTTGATGGTTGAGTAGATGGATGATTGGATGTTAGGATATGTACATTCTTCTTAACTTGAAGATTTCGGGGTCGAAATCCTTTAAGGAGGGGAGAATGTAACCCCCCGTAATTCTATTAACACTGATATTCACAAATTAAAGAATAACTAATCTCAGACTTGAGAATTGTGGGAAACGGGTTGTGCCATTGTGTTCGACTCGGAATTCTGGTTGAAATAGAGTCCGAGTTTGCGTGAATTGGACTTCGTATGAAGAAGTTATGGCCATCGGAAGTTTGAGAAAATTCAAAACAGCTCGCATGAAATTTAAAATTCAAACAGAAAAGTGCAGAAGCGGGCTGGGCGGGAAAAATTCCCGCCCAGGCTGATCGACTAGGGGGTCGACCTAGTGTCGACCTGCCCCCCCCCCCCCCCCCAGGTCGACTATGGTGTCGAACTGGGTCTGGCGGCTACGGTTTCTGAATGAGCCTGTTTTTGACTGAGTGATGACCCATTAGGGTTTTTACCTAATCTGGTTGGCTGAGATTAGTCCTGAGTTGATCTGACGGTCTAAAATAAATCCTAACTCTATAAATACCTAGGTAGTCTCTCACCCTAATTCATAAGAAAAATAGAAAAGCTACCGTCATACCGTCGCCATAGAACTCAGTGGAGCCGCCGCCAACTAAGAAGGAAGAAAACCTAATTCTACTCAATTCTAAAGCAAAGCAAAACTCTCTTTTCTTCTCTAAATTGTGAGTATGATAGTCTTAACAAGATTATTACCATTTTAATTAGGTTAAGTCATGAATGGATTATGAGTAGGTGATGTGAATTGTCATATATGTTGTTGTAAACCTTATGCTATCATGTATGTTATAAATTCTATGCTATGTGGTGATGATATCCTATATGATGTAAATCATGCTATGATGATGTTATGTATGTTGAGAGTTTCTATGCTAAATTGTGATAAATCATACATGCTTAAAAGTCATGATGTTATTGTATATGCTAATTAGTTCATGTTAATCAAATTATGATGTTGATGTTATTTGGGTTATGTTGATCTATATGACAAGTCACATATGCAAGTTTAGGTTGATCAGTAAAAGTTATGAACATATGCCATGACATCCCATATTACATCCAAAATTATGATATGACATATGTGAAATTCTATGCTAGTTCACACCATCGTTATGTTGCCTATCACCCCATATGCAAGTATATACACAAATTTGGGTTGTGATCATATCATGTAAATTGTGACATTAAACAAGTTGACACCTTTAGATCCTTAATATGTGTAGTTTATGCAAGTTTCCCCTATTATGATTAGATTCATTTTAATTGTCTATATGTTGTGATAATTTATTTTTGTGCTATGAGTTAGACTATTCGAGTCTAACGTATATTCTGCGTTGAATAAGAGAACGTATAAACATGGGGTAGGGGTAATGTTAAGGATTTAATATAAAGAAGTTGGGGTGCAATTTATATGATTTTGCACGCCATGAGTAGATGACCATAATTGAGTCAATTATGGGCATCATTAAAAGTGGACTTAATTAATAATTTGAATAGGGAATTATTAAAACTGGGGTAAAAGATTATAAGTGATAATCAATGCTTAGGACACGAGGTTGGACTCGTTTGTGACGTAAACCTGCCCGGACCCGCCCGGCAAATCCGGTGGTCACAAATGTCAGCCCAATGTGAGAGGTCCTAGGCCTAAACTAAAGCATAACAGTTGTAAAGACACGAGGTTAGACTCTTTTATGGTGTAAGACTGTCCCTACCCCCCCGGCAAATCCAGCTGCCATAAATGCAGTCTAATGTGAAGGCCTTTATGAGGTTATGGCCTGAATGAATTAAGAAACACTTAACCAGATAAACATGTAAGGTGGGACATGGGGGTTAAGTAGGTGCCTTGGGTGGCATGAGGAATCTAGTGGGTGCCCTTAATGGCATGTGAAATACGATTAGTAAGACTTAACCGAACACACATGTAAATGAACATGACTAAGAGGGTTAAGTGGGATATATTAATGACAATCTTAGGTGGGTAGCTTGTGGGGGCCGATTTCAGCCAGTATCCCAAACGTATCTTTGTAGGCTCGACCCAAGTCGAGGACGGGACACGCATACTGGGTTTGACTATAAGAGGCCAAAACGGGGAGCGGTGGCAATGTAAGTCCAACGGGTTTCATATGCGTGTGTGGACCCGGGCTGGTAGGTAAGACGTTGTTGCATCGTGTACGTAAAAGTCGTGCATTCTCAAGTTGTATCGGGTTGCCACTTTAGGGGAGTGATACACCCCACTGTGGGGCCAGCACGGGTATCTACGAGTAGGGAGCCGATCGCAAGTGGGTAGTGGGGTACATCTAGTGGAGTTAGGGGCAGACGACACCTATGTAGTCAGCTAGATGTACGTAAAGCTATTTATATTGTTTCTGTGTGAAGCAAGTGGGATCAACCTTTAGGGTGACTGGTGCGGTGCAGTGTAGTAATGTGTGGTGCAGTGTAGTAATTATTCGTTAGTAATTATGTGTGCCTTTACCGTTATCTTTAACGTTATCTTAAACGTTATCTTTATCTGCTCATTTCATACCTAATAGTTCAAAGACATTTACTTGTCTTCCAGCTTATCCCTTAGTCTAGTTATTTTGATAATAGTATTGTTAGAATTATCATACTCGCCAGACTTTATGTCTGACCCCCTCCATTTCCATCCTTTTCCCCCTCCAGGTCCTCAGGTTGGGCCCAACTCCAGTGGAGTTTGATTGGATTGCTTCATCTCTCTTGGAAAGCTTGGACCGTTGAAGTAAAGTCCAGCTTGTTATCTTATTTAATGGCTATTGGTGTAATGGGATTATGTATTTTGTTTTATCAAGATGGATAATGTACTTGACTCTGATTAATGGTTTTATGATGTAATAAACATGTTTAATTTCCGCTGTAATAAAATGAAGTTTTGGATTTCCAAGTGCTACTTATTATCTGTCTTGTTGTAATTTTTCTGTTCTATATTCACTTATAACCTCCATGGAAGTTAATGCATTCCCTTTGTGAGTGACATTAATGGACGTGGGGTGTTACACTAGCACAATCAGAAAACAATGGCTTTTCAACATCGATTAATATTCTTTCAAACATTTTTGGATCTTCCATCAAATGTTCTTCAGCGTCATGAAACATCTCATGAACAAAATCATTTTCATCATTCACCTCATTACTTATGTTATCTCCTTGATCATTCTCGTCAATCACATGATCGCTAGAACAAGTTCTGCTAAGTATACTTTCACCATGCCATTTCCACCGTGTATAATTATCTTTAAACCCATTACGAATTATGTGATCCTTAACAAGCTCTATGTTGTGCAATCTTCTCCTGTTGTTGCAACATCTACAAGGACAAACAATTGTTTCTTCCGCTATCCTTAATTGCTCATTCAACGCACAATTGATGAACTCTTCCATTTTGTGTAAAAAATCATTATCACAACATTTCAAGTTGTACATCCAACTACGATCCATGTGCAAATACCAGAGATACTACACAAAAAACAATAAAGAAATTAGAAACAAAATCCAAGTTTATGTGGATGACACGAAGGGTGCAACATAAACCATGTTACAATATCTTATTATGAGTGCAACATAACTCATTACGAAGAGTGCTTTTCTTCCCTATCATAATGTTTTTCCAGTTAGAAATTCATTTCCCCTTCATTTATAGTCATGTCCTCTCCTTTCAGCACAGTGCGGTACCAGTACTTTTCTTTCTGGATGTGATTTTCTATAACACAAAATAAACTTGGTAAATATCATGCTTGAATTTGACTTAAACGCTATGATTTGGGAAGTTCGAAAATATGCTTTCATGTTAACTACGTCTAATAATTTAGGTTTCTTACTGTTTTACATTTTTTGTTTACATTTTCCTACTCACTAAAGGTATTGTTTTTGATGGTTCGATGAGTTAAATTTTGCGCTATTCTCTATTTGCTATTGACTACACTGGTCATGGCAAATTCATTTGTTATGTAATTTTGTATTAATTATAGTAACGACCCAAGAATTTCCGGCCCTAAAAATCGGCATAAATACCTTTACTGTAACTCATGCCGACCTTCCAAGCACCGAAAACACTAGATAGTTATTAGAAAGAAGTTAGAGGGTGAGATAAGAAAGAAAGAAATATTAGAGTAGAAGAAGAAGAAGAAGAAACAACACAACACAGAGTCTCACATCGCAGCAGAACAAAATATAATACAGAAATAAATCTTTATTGAGAGCTTTAAAAATACTTACAGTATCAGAGTACATCATACAATAGGACAGTTATAATAGCCTGTTCCCATATACAACACACAGCGGAATAGTAGCTATATAATATCATACGTCTGAACATCTCCATCTCCTCTCTTCACAGCATTCGACAACCTAAACCTGTACACCCCGGGCTAACCCGAGCATTTACAAAACACCGGGTCAGTCTGGTGAACCTGAGTGAGATAAACTCGCACAGCCTTAAGGATAAATCATCCAACCATGATTTTAAAGTTAAAATCTTTTTGAAAGAAAAGGATAACCGTAAGACCAAATCCACACATAAATACGGACGGTTTTTACCTTACGATAACCCAAAACATTTTGAAACCCATATCTTTTCTGGTATTATAATAATGTCTAAATACAAGTAAATATCAATCTAGTAGAACACTTGCATCTCACGCTCTACATATATAGTATACAAACAAAAACCACGGGCACTTATTGGAGTTTGGATTCCGATTATGACAAGGTATGGGACCACCTGCCGATAGTGTATCTCTAGAGGCGAATACACTGGGTTCATCAAGAACGTCTTGCAACCCGGCCCTCACATGACCGACCACTCATTTCGCTTGAGTGTATCGAATTTATATCACCGACGGTTGGGATCAGCAACCGTCTCCCGAAAAGGGACAGCAATGAAACATAGATTAAAGAAGCAAATAGGATTTTCTCTAGATAGGTGATTATACACCCTAATGGGAGCGACCCACATAGCCATGCTGCCTGCCCGATTTTTGTCATTTCCCGGTTGGTGAGGCTTGAGGTCAGAGTTTATTTATGAAACATCTGATCACCATTCACTTTGAATTCCACATCGTCAGATCCGTCAATTATCACTAATTGACGTCCACAAAAATACTCTAGTTAGAAGCTAAGAGAACGGTAATTCCCTGCCAACAACTATAGCACGTTTGAAGAAATCAACGTACGTGATCCTTTGGAAATACTCTGTCAGACATCTGTCCATACAAGTCATCTAGGAACAGGATGAACCGAAGGCACTCTCCTACCGCATCCATATAGGAATCACCCCATGGATCAGTAGCGAGAAGTCCTTGCAACCCATAGATTCCAACCACGACAGAATCACAGTTTATCTCTACATGCCAGGCAGAGAATATTAGTGGTTCTTCAGTTCGTGAAAATCCACGGTCTTCATAACACCATCTCTATCATCTTCTGATAACTCCATGTATTTGTTGGATGGAATGGTTTTTGAATATAAATTCGATCCCGGTCTTTCCGTACCAACAATCGTATTGCTCAGATTTGATAGTCGGTGTTTTAACTATCAAAATAATCATTGTTTCAATCACGACACTCCAATGAGTTCACTGGTTCAGTATTCAACATCACTTGGACTTTTAATTAAACAATTTTATTCACTTCTGTTTAATTAAAATCTCTTACTCTTTTAATATTTCAAATACGATATTTGAACCTTATTTAATATACTAGTGTTTCTCAAACCAATTCATTTTATCACTTAATAACTTATAACCCTATTCAATTTCCCACTTAATTCTCTTTCAAACATTTGTTCTTTATTATTTAAACATGGCAAATCCATTTAACTTAATATTCATAAAACAGCATTACTAAATCTCTTTTATCCCATTATCGAACAATAAGTAATATTTATTAGTATAGAATAAAACTAACTTTACATTTTCTTTTAATTAATTTCCTTACTTCGGACTTCTCGTTATATGATCTCTAAATTCTAACAACGTTGCATTATTCCCTTAATGGAAATAATGAACTATCGCTATCCCTTTTTTTTTTACGATTACTAACTAATACCATCTTCAGATAATCCTGATGTCGTTCAAGTTGGGGTATTTTAATTACCTCTCAGACCTTGATCAACAACATTCATATCATTAGATAAATATAAGTTATAATCAAAAACCAATATTCCATTTCAATCTCAAAACAATTTCCATCATAACTTGGATTTGGTTATACAACCTTATAACCCACATCTTTACCCAAATTCACTCTTACCAATCTCCTTTCAAACATATTTAACCATTCCCCACTTTGTAAATCTTATTTCAATTCTCCCCTTTTTACTTGATTTCAATTTCAAATAACGTTAATCGAATATCAACGCTTTTACACTTAAAATCTCATTTACATAACCCTGGTTTTATATAAACCCTTTATTTTACGTTCCTCTAACTTAATTCAAATGATTAAGTATCATTTATTCCAAGCTATTTTATTCGCTCGATCTTCCCTTTATAACTTCATTATAAAAAGTTCGAGTTTTAAATATAAAACCCGTTCATAACTCCTTACACCATTCAAATATATTACATTTCACCTTTGGTCACCTTTTTAAATGCATACCAATTTAAAAAGTAAATTTTCTAAATTATCATTAATTAGAATAATCATTTTTTTCATTCATTAACTACATTAGTAGTTAATTCCTTTATTAACTAAAATAAACAGTAAATCCCTTTAAAAACCTTATTTAAAGTTTAACAATATTCATTTAACTATTTAAATCAAAACACGTTAATTTGAAAATCAATTTCAATTCAAATTGGTCGATTTAATTAACTCAAAACTCGATTATGTCGTTAATCGACTCCAATTAATCCTCACTTTAAATTAATTAAAAATATAATTAATTTAAATAATTCCATTAATTTGTTTCTTGATCAAATAATTATCCAAGCTTAACCATTCGGTTTATTTCTTATTCTCGTACTTATAGATCTGATCAATATTGGGATTTACTTTATAAAATAACTAAATATTAGATCAAAGTCTAAATAAAAAATATATTTATTTATTTCTCTTTATAGAACTTTTATTCAAAATAACACATTTCAAAATCCATCTCTAGTTATAAAATAAATTTTATAACTTCATCTATATCGCCTCACCTGACGGTGAATCAATATTTATAAAACGATTTGTTTTATAGGCCATATGTTGTTTCAAATACTCAACCATTATCGCCCATTGGTTTAACAAAACAAAGGTTGACTTTTCAGTAAATGATCACAAACCAAATCAATCACCAATCATGACAGTTCATATATGATAATAAATAACACATTTGAGGAATCCGGTTGGATCCCTCCAATCTGTTCTGCCCTGTATTCAAATGGTTATCTCAAATCATACTGTTCAATTTTGTTTAACTAATAAACTAAATAACGACCATTTAACATCAACCACAAGCAATTCAAACAATTCAACCATTTAAACACGTTTATTAATAAACGTGACCAACCAAGGTGAGTTACCTTTATTGGAACCAATCGTTAAAAATAACGATTTGGTATTTCACTGAAATTAAACATAGTTTAATTTCATCAACAAACAATGTATAACTAGCAAACAGGCAACCATCGGCAAGCAAAGCACACAACATAAAAACCCAATTTATATATAAAATATAAATTGGAAAAATACTGAGTGAGTTTAACTCACCTTGATTTGATTCGCGGTCTAACGACTTGTTTCAGTTAAATTAAACAAACATTTAATTTAACTGAAAACCCAGTTCATTCCAACTTTGACCGTTCCAATTCCAGAAAGAAGCATTCTCTGATATGGTTCCAATGCCGCCGGTTTCGTTCAATTGTTTCTGATATAAGGTTGCTGCTCCTCTTCGCTTCTTGGTACCACTTTTGTTCCCATCATTTATCAGAGAGGATTGTATTACATTGTTGTAACTCATCATCAGGCCAACCCTTGACTTTATTCTGCCCTAAGCATCAAACACGCGTTGATTTAAATTGAATAGGTTGAGATGCCTTTTGGTTGTTCTTCTGGAAATGAATTCCACCTTTCTTCTTTGTTATTTTGTTTCCAACACAGGTGCTACTCTTCATCTTTGTCCTGCTTCAAAACAAATGAGTGCACCTCTTTGTAAACACATTTTCACACACATTTGTTGGTCCAGTACTTCGTTCGGACCACTCAGCACCATCAAAACCCAACGCGTTTTGTTCCAGTCCCTTCATCCTTTTTCATTTCCAAAACTAGCGATCCCCTTCCCCGAAAACACTGAGTCTTTCTCCTCGATTAACCCCCGTCGCCAACAAACTCCAACGCCGGAACCAGCCATTCTGACACCATCAGCACCGCCGCTGAAACACCTTTCCACTCAAGCCGGTGCCTGTAACACCTCGTAATTCTGTAACACTAAGATTCACAAATCAAGGCAGAATTAAATTTTAAAATCAAAATCAAGGGAAATTGGCTGCGCTATTGCGTTCGTCTCATAATTCTGCATAAGATAGAGTCCGAGTTTGCGTTAATCGGACTTCGTATGAAGGAGATATGGTCTTCAGAAGTTTCAGAATTCGATTTAAAATTCGAACAGGTCAGAAAATGAGTTCAAAATTCAAAATCGGACCCAGTTTGGGCCCAGGTCGACTGGATAGTCGACTTGGAGTACCCAGGCCGACTGGGTAGTCGACCTAGTGGTCGACCCCCCTGCTTTTTCCAGATCTGCAGTCTGGTTCGTTCTTCTGTATCTGGACGCCATTCTGACCAGATTCGTCCGCCTAATCCTATACAAACAACCGTAGTCTCCTTCTCTATTCACAATTCTTTTCTATCCTTTTGCTGCCTCTGAGAAAATGTATAAATAAATAAAAATAAGAAAATAATAAGGAAATCCAAGACAAGGTTATGCTGCTCAAGTGGTCCAGAAGAGATTCGAATCAAGACTAAAGCTTCAAGATAAGAATCAAAGGCTAACTCAAATGGTTTCGAGCAACATCGCACGAATCTTAGCATCGCCATCTTTCTATTCTATAAACCGATCAATGTAAGTCGGTTACTTTTTAGATTTGAACGTTTTCTCTTTTCGTGACATGAAATTAAAGGAATAAAAGAATATGCCAAATCCTTTCTGTTCGAATCAGTGCTCATATCTTTGGACCTAATTAAGAACTGTTATGATTCGATGACAAATTAGGCCTTGCCTATGACTATGAACATTGCCAATGACTATGAACATTGCCTATGACTATGAACATTGCCTACGACTGTGACTGTGACTATGAGAATTATTTCCTTGACTATGAACACAAGCATACGCCTTTGATTAGGAAACATAAACTATTTCCTATGACATAAACACCTATGATTCATGACTAGGAAAGTGTTGATTTAAGTTTTGTGACTATGAAATTGGGTCTAAACCTGATTATCTATTCTGTCTATTCTTGGTTTTCTTTGATTTTAGATCTTGGGAATTTACCTATTAAGTTAGGTCTACCCATGCTCTTGAATCTATGTAGTTATTCAACCCTTTTTATGTCATAAGATTTTCAGACCTATAGGCCTTTGATGTTTTAGATTAATTTCAGTGAAATTCGTTAGGTCTGTAATTAGCAAATTATCATTTTATGCAAGTTATTATGTCTATCTTTTTCATAGCATCTTTGGTTCATTCCCTATTTTCTACGAATCTATATTTATCTATAATCTAGATTGAATCATGATTATACGAACGGTGGGAATACGATTTGGGCAAAATATGAAATTTACTAAAAACGTAGTTTTAAACTTGGAAATTGGCATAAAGTGGGAACATGTATTATGGCATGTTCATGGAAATGCAAATTGGATAAATTTGACATGAATTATAGGATGTGTAATTTGAATCTAGTATTGACTTGTAAATCTAGCATTTACATGAATTGTGAACTAGAATAATAAGTCTAGTTTGACATGAACTGTAATTAGGATGTTAAATCAGAATTGGAATAGCTAATTTGGCATATTGGCATAAATTTGAAATTGGCCATAATTGGGAATAATTGTCATGTTTAGCAAAATCATGGTTAGTGACACTTAATTTGGTATAGCTTACATACCAAAAAGCATAAATATGATATAGAGGGGAAAATGGGCCATAAGAATGAATGTTGACAATTTACATTAAAAGAGTGATTAGGAAATAAGTAAATTAGGAATGATTTACTTATAGGATTTGTCCTAAATGAGAAAATGTAAATTTAGACAAATTAAAGGTTTATTAACGACATCTCTTTTAATAACACGCTAGAAAGTTCTAGGGTGACAGAGAGGATAGTGTCTAGGCTCGGGTTTGGAAAATACAAGTTTCCTGCTCTCCCTGGCTATCCCTAACTGATCCGACGGACGGGATGGTTACTTTCAAAACCTGATTTGAAAATTAATCAAAACCCTTTAAACTTAGAAAAACGAATATGCATAACCCGAGGTTAGACTGAGTTGCGATTTAAACCTGCCCAGAACCAACCGGCACATCCAGTAATCACAACAATATCTGTCTAATGTGAGAGGTAGTGGCTTTAATTTATTTAGTTAAAGCTAGAACAAGAATGGTAGGGTTAAGTTAACTAAGACACTTAACCAACTCAACATGATAACCAGACCGGTGGGTAGGGTTAGGTTTATACAGACACTTAACACAGTTAAGCTAGAATGGGAGGGTTAAGTCCATAGGAACACTTAACCAACTTAACACAGTTAAGCTAGAATGGGAGGGTTAAGTCCATAGGGACACTTAACCAACTTAACATGGTAACAAGACAAGATTTGTAGGGGTTAATTAACTAAGAAAACACTTAGCCAAATTAACATGTTAACTAGACTAGAAGGTGGGGTTAAGTAAAGTTAATACACTTAGCCAAATTAACATGATAACTAGACTAGAGGTTGGGGTTAAGTAAAAATTTAATACACTTAGCCAATTTGATATGTTAGCTAGGCTAGACCATAGGGTTAAGTAAACTTGAACATTTAACCATCGGATTGTGATAAAGGAATAGGGTTAAGTTTGAAACATGACGGGATAATACTTAACTATTAATAACATGTCAGTTAAAACAGACGGGCAAGATTAAGTTAAAAAGGAACACATAACCAATACAGGGTGAATTGGTAGGGTTAAGTAATAAGAAATACTTAACCAATATAACTTGGTTTGTGGTAGGGTTAAGTCAACATGAATTACTGATAAAACACTTAACCAGTTTAACAAGATAAATGAAGAGGGTTAAGTTAGCTTGAATTGACTAATGACACTTAACAAATCCAAATGGATGGGAAAGAGAACTAAGTAGTAAACCTTAGTTAAAAGGAGCTAAGTAGTAAACCTTAGTTAAGAAAACAACGATTCTGGAAACTAAGTGGTAAACCTTAGTTAGTAGAACTAAGTAGTAATTCTTAGTATAGCACGGGAAGGAGCAAATGTCCGTCTGAGTAAAAAGAAGGCTCCAACGAATTGGGTTACAAAGCCCGAGGCTTAGAGGGGACGTGAGGGTACTCTTGGTATCCCTCTGTGAGGCTGCAGATGATCCTCCTGGGCTCACAGACGTTAAGGTATGCGTTAGAAGAACCAGGGCTATGCCTTGGTTGCAAAATATGACAACCTAAATACTAGGATGGACCAGCGTGATTCGACGAGAAAACGGTAGCCCTGTGATAGCAACTCGTCGTCTACCATCCATCTTCAATCAATCGAGATACGTGAAGCGGAAAGGCAGAGAACTCCAAAAGACCATATACTTGCTACCTAGTTATGGTTGCGGATGGCCATAGGACAGTGGGGCATAGGGGGGCCTGCGTATAGTTCTCATTTTTCAAGGTGTGCCTTTCATTAGTTGTAACACCCCACCTCCGCTAGGGTCACTCTTTCGGGGGCACTAGCTTCTGGGGGGCGTTAGAACTGGGTAAGCATGCATAATGATATATCAAGGCAGAAAAGGAACATAAATATATATGTAAAACAGAGTAAGTGAGAATAAAATAGTGGAATATCTCAAACCATCTCAAAACAAGTCTAGTACATCATAAAGTCATCTGCCAAAATAAATATGTCTAGTACAACATAAACAGAAATACTGAAATACATAGTGCTATCCCCAAAAATAAAAGTGATAAGCCATAGCGAGCTCAATATCCAGACATACATGAGCTATCCAGCGAACAAGCAAGCGATCCAAGCTAAGCACCACTGTTCCCTCCCTGAGAACCTGGGGGGGGGGGGAACGGAAGAAAAGAAGCGAAAGAAAACAGGTCAGTCAAAAAGACTGGTAAGCCCTACTACGATCAGTCTATAAACTAATAAAGCTAACATCATGATGGAAACTGAGATGAATATACTGACAATAGATAAAGGTGTCATCACATAAAGGAGATTAAGCTTTGCACCACAGTGTACTAGCAAACTAACATAACAGGTATTGATCCCTCAGCCCAAACTTTGGCCCAATAGCATGAGGTGACCTTAATGCAAGGTCCAGCCCAACGGTCTAGTCGATCGGCTCCCTATAAACCTAACACGTCAAGTGTTGGTGTCCATACGGCCCACATATGGTTGTAGTCAGACTGTGTTGGGTCCACCTTTGGGTGTATTAAGCCCTCGGGTGTCAACCCCAGACACCTAAGCAATAATGCACTGTCTAAACCTACTGGTACCCGTGCCTCGAGTTTGTCCAACACCGGACTACGTGCACGTACGTAGCCCGTCTGGACCTGCACCGCTGTACCACTCAGCCGTCGCTTTGGTCGCTTACATCAGTCCAGTAATCGTGCCCCGCCCTAGCCTAGCCTCTAGGGTTGTGAATGATACCCAACTGGGATTACTGCTGGAACAGACCACGTTGCTAGGGTTTTCTAAGAGGGTTAAGTGTGGTTTAACCCCTCACTAATCATGGATTAAATTAGTTAAGTGTAACCAACAGTTCACCACTTAACCCCATTTAATCCCTCGTATCCCCCAAAATTGGTTAAGTATTAGTGGGCCATGACTTAACCCTAATTACGAGGCATTAATTTAATTGTACCTTAACCTCTCACATTAGACTTTGTTGCGGTTACTAGTTAAGCCGGGCGGGTCCGGGTAGCTTTACACCACAACTTGGTCTAACCTCGGGTCCCAGGTACACATGACCAACTTCTCACATTGGGTCCTATTGTTTGTAGCAACTAGTTAAGCCGGTCGGTTCCGGGTAGGTTTACGCTACAAACTCAACCCAACCTCGAGTTGGCCACACATGTTTTCTAAGTGTCATGTCCACTTTATTTCAAACCATAATTACAAGTTTAACAAATACTTGGGTAGACCTAACTTAATAGGTAAATTCCCAAGGGGTAGACCTAACTTAATAGGTAATTCCCAATCTTATATTTTCATGTATTTTAAGTTTTACCCAAAAACCCCCCAACGTCATTCTATCGCTTACATATTCGTCATAACGCATAAAGGATAGAAAGAGGGAACTTGGCACAACATACATGATAAATCTTACATATCATAATAAGCATGCATAACATGTTGGGCTTGCATAACTTAGCATGGTGAACTTGCATAAACATGCATAACTTGTTAAACTTGCAAATCATGGCATAGTGAACTTGCATAAACATGCATAACTTGTTAAACTTGCAAATCATGACTTAGTGAACTTGCATAAACATGCATAACGTGTTAAACTTGCAAATCATGACTTAGTGAACTTGCATAAACATGCATAACTTGTTAAACTTGCAAATCATGACTTAGTGAACTTGCATAAACATGCATAACATGTTAAACTTGCAAATCATGACTTAGTGAACTTGCATAAACATGCATAACATAGCATAGTGAACTCACATAAGCATGCATAACTCATTAAACATGCATAACATAGCATAGTGAACTCGCATAAGCATGCATAACTTATTAAACATGCATAACATAGCATAGATCCCAACTTTCATCCCATATTAACTTTAGAATTTCTAAAATGAAGGTAAGAGGGCTTACAAATATTATGAAGACACAAATCTACTAATAAAGATTGAGAAGCCCTTTTATGCAAGCATATAAAAACCCAAAACAAAGCTCCAATTAACAAAAATCCCAAAAACTCTAGCTTAGCAAATAAAGCTTGCAACTTGATGATGTATGCAAGCTAATGATCATTCATACAACTTAGAAAAGCTTGTATGAACATCAAAACCTTCATAGAAATGATTTTAGAAGAGGGTGGAGGCTAGGGTTCTTAGGTGGAGGCCATTTGAGAATTCAATTTGACATAGTTTGGTTGCTGGAGTGAATAATGAGGCTTTAGGGTAGGATTAGGGGCTTATTTATAGAAGATTAGAGTGTTTTTAGCCCTAGGATTAAACCTAGGTTAGTTTAGGTCCGTCAGATTTAGGAATTCTCTAGAACCAAGCCACAAGACTAAGCCCCAAATCAAAATGGTGCGCCAGGCAAAACTGCCCGACCACCCCGTGTCAACAGGGCCGTCGATAGGGCAGTCGACACCCTTGGACCCCTGTCGACATGCCTGTCGACATGGGGGTCCTGGCGGGGATTTTCCCGCCTGACGCCAATTAGCCCTAATCCTTGTTTTTAATTTGAAATTTAAATCTGTTTTTAACATGGAAATTTCTGAAAACTTCAATGGGCCTTAACTGGGTCATACGGACTCCGATTTTTGAAAACTCGGACTCTATTTCGCGTATTTTTCCGAGACGAACGCAATGGCATAGCCCGTTTCCCTTGATTCAGATTTTAGAATTAATTTCTGCCTCGATTTATGTTATAACAGGTTATTGAAAATACGGGTTGTTACATTCTCCCCTCCTTAAAGGATTTCGTCCCCGAAATCTTCAAGTTAGGAAGAACGTATCCTACCATTCAATCATCCATCTACTCAAAGCATCATCCACGAGCAATCATTGTCCTTAAAAGATTCTAAATGCTGTATGAACATATGCAAAAGTGTGTGTATATGTACTTATCTAATGCAAAGATCAATGCAAAATATGTTAGTGAAATGTATCCATATGTATGCAAATCCCTAACATAATGTATAATATCTACATGCGTGCTCAATCATACATCCATATGCAACATCCATGTGATTGCATACAAATTTCATCCATGAATAAGCATAAACACTCATGCACATGCAATATGAGGAGTGTGTGAGCCGATCTAGTGCCTAATGTGTATCATGCATCCACGAGTAACCACTTGCAAACACTTGCAACCACTTGCAACCATCAAACATAACATGTCTTAAACACATGTTTCATCCAAAGGGTTTCTATCTAAGGTTCTCATGACAAGATTAGCACGATAACTAGATAAACATGGACAGCCAAGAGAAAGATATACTAACAAAGGAAAGAGATTGAGAGTGTACCCTCAAAAAGGAATGGATAAAGCCTACGCATCTTCTCCTCGGTTTCCCAAGTTGCGTCTTCTTCGGCTTCACCCCATTGGACCTTTACCAGCCTAACCTCTCGATTCCTTAGCTTCTTGGTCTCCGTCCCCAAGATACGAATCGGAGCTCTCCTCAAAGTTGCTTCTTTCTCTACTTCCACGTCTTCAAGAACGCTAGGTTCAACCACCTCAGCGGACTCATGTAGGCACTTTCGGAGATGCGAGACATGAAAGACATTATGCACTCCGGACAACTTCTCGGGCAATTGCACTTTATAAGCCATCTTCCCAATTCTCTCTATGATAGGGAAGGGCCCAACAAATCTCGGTGCCAACTTCCCAACAGCTCCAAATCGGACCACATTCCGCAAAGGAGAAACCTTTACGAAAACCATGTCCCCAACCTCAAACTCCAAATCGGATCTCCGCTTATCAGCATAGGATTTCTGTCGGTCTTGGGCCGCCTTCATCCGTCTTCTAATCAACTCGACCTTCTCGGATGTGTCTCTAATCATGTCGGGTCCAAGTATAAGCTTATATATAGTCTCCCACCAACATGTAGGCGACTTGCACGGCCTCCCATATAAAGCTTCAAATGGTGCCATCCCTATGCTTGCTTGATAACTGTTATTATATGCAAACTCAACAAGAGGAAGATGGTCTTCCCAAGCACCACCAAAATCCAGAATGCAAAGCCTCAACAAGTCCTCAAGTACCCTATTCACCCTTTCTGTTTGACCGTCTGTTTGTGGGTGATAGGCCGTACTCAGGTTCAACCTTGTGCCCATAGCCTCCTGCAAACTGTTCCAGAACTGACTAGTAAAGATGGGGTCTCGGTCACTGACTATGCTGGAAGGGACTCCATGTAGTCGTACTATCTCACGAAGATATACCGATGCTAGTCCAGATGCGGTCCTTTTTCTCTTCACTGGGATAAAATGAGCACTCTTCGTAAGTCTATCTACAATAACCCAAATGCTTGTATTCCCCTTCCTTGACCTTGGAAGCCCATCAATAAAGTCCATAGAAATACTCTCCCACTTCCATAGCGGGACCTCTAGAGGATGCAATAGCCCACTGGGCTTCTTCGACTCAGCTTTTACTCTCTGACAAATAACACATCTCGAGACAAACTCGGCCACATCCTTCTTCATTCCAGGCCAGAAGAAAATGCGCTTCATATCTTTATACATCTTATCACCGCCTGGATGTATAGTCAACTTGGAGCGATGTGCTTCATCAAGAACTTTCCTCACCAAATCTTCTACCATCGGAACACAAAGCCTTCCGTCTCTCCTCAGCCAACCCTTATCATCTATTGAATATCGAGCAAGGTGACTAGATGTCTCCCCTCGAATCAGCTTATCCATGATCTCAATTATCTGAGGGTCTTCCTTCTGCGAAGCCCCAACTTGATCCAGAAGGGTAGGCCTGAGCTCAAGAGATGCCAAAGAACCGGTCATCGACTCCATTGCCAAAGAGAAATCAAAGGTTGCCAAGAACTCTAAATTCTTCATCTCAACAAATAGAGGACTTAGTGTCAACCTTTTTCTGCTCAACGCATCCGCTACAACATTCCCCTTGCCAGGGGTATAGGCTATATCAAAATCATAGGATGCCAAGAATTCCATCCATCTCTGCTGCCTCAAGTTCAGATCCTTCTGCGAAAAGAGATACTTCAAAGACTTATGATCAGTATACAGCTCAAATCTCTCTCCCAGAAGATAATGACGCCAAGCCTTGAGTGCATATACAATCGCTGCCAGCTCTAGATCATGAGTGGGATAATTCTTCTCATGCACCTTAAGTTGCCTCCCACCAAAACATATAACTCTGCACTCTTGCATCAGAACGGCGCCCAATCCCGTGCCACAAGCATCAGTGTACACGGTAAATATCTTACCATCATCGGGTAAAGCTAGAACTGGTGCTGAGGTAAGGCCCTCTTGAGTCTTTGAAAAGCAAGCTCACAGTCCATATCCCAAGCAAAAACTAAGTTCTTCTTCGTCAACTTAGTAAGAGGAGTGGATATCTTCGCGAAGTCCTTGATGAACTTCCGGTAAAAACCCGCAAGACCCAGAAAGCTTCTCACCTCGGTTGCATTCCTTGGAGTCTTCCAATCCTGAACTGCAACCACCTTAGCGGGATCCACCGCTAAGCCTTGCTTGGATACAATATGCCCAAGGAATCTAACTTCCCTTCTCCAAAAGTGACACTTGGAGAACTTAGCCTTTAACTGATGCGCTCTAAGCGTAGCCATCACCTCTACAAGATGCCTCGCGTGCTCCTCTTCATCCTTGGAGAAAACCAAAATATCATCCACAAAGACCACGACAAACTTGTTCAAGAACTCCCGAAACACCCTACTCATCAGGTCCACGAAGTACGCGGGTGCTTTCGTCAAACCGAACGGCATAACAAGCCATTCAAAGAATCCATCTGGAGTTCTGAATGCAGTCTTGTCTATACTATCTTCAGCCACTCTGAGCTGATGAAATCCGGTAGCAAGATCAAGCTGAGAGAAAACAGAAGCACCAACAAGCTGGTCAAAGAGATCATCGATCCTCGGTAACGGGTGTCTGTTCTTCTTAGTCAGCTTATTCAATTCTCTATAATCCACACAGAGTCGAAGAGAACCATCTGCCTTAGTAGCAAACACCACAGGCGCTCCCCATTCGGATATACTTCTTCTGATGAAGTTCTTCTCAAGCAATTCTTTCACTTGCTTGCTCAGCTCCCGTCTCTCACGCGGAGCCATATGCCGAACGGGCAAAGAAACAGGCTTAGCATTATCCACCAGATAAATGCGAAAATCAATCTCTCGTTTCGGGGGCAACCCCTTAACTTCTTCAAAAACATCTGGATAATCTCGGACCACCCTTACAGACTGAAGGGCTTCCTCTGACGAGTCGAGCGATTCAAGGTAGCACAACATGACGGGGTCCTTCGGATTGCATGAAATCTCTAAGGTGTTGCCAAGGCGAGTCACAAGCCTCACAACCCTATGCTCACAATCAAGAATGGCTCCATATCGGGACAGCCAATCCATGCCCAGTATCAATCCGTATCCCCTGAAACCAAGAACATATGCACTACACAAGAACTCTACACTGAGTATAGAGATCCTCAGATCCTCACATATCATAGATAGATGAGCAGAACCCCCAATGTGATTCGAAACACAAACGGGATCATCCACTAAGCTAGTACTAAGGTGCAAGCTATCAACAAGATCAGATGAAATAAAGCTATGTGATGCACCAGAATCAAACAAGGTACGAACTGGGAGATCAGAAACATAAACATGGTTCTCAACAGAAACACTACCTCGATCGGGAACTGGAGCGGTATTGAGAGCATGAACTTGCCCACCTGAAGGTCCAGCCTGTCCTTTCTTCTTCGGGCACTCCTTGCTGAAGTGTCCAGTCTCACCACAGGAAAAACATCCACCACTAAGCTTCCTTTTCTTCTTCCTACAATCCTTAGCAAAGTGTCCAGGCACACCACAGTAATTGCACTTTCCCTTGCCTTTGTTGTTGTTGTTCCCATTCTTGTTCTTGCCCTGATTCCCCTGGCTGCTTTGACCACCTTGATTGCCTTTGCCTTGAGAATCAGTCTTCTTTGCTTGAGTATCACTCGACTTGACCTCTTTCTTTCCATCTCCCTGAAGCAGAGCCATATTGACCAAACTCTCAAAAGTAGCCCCATGCGGAATATGTGACATCGCCAAGCCCTGCAGTGGCTCATTCAACCCTCTAGCAAATCGAAGAGCCTTCTTCTCCGGAGTGTTCACCATATCCAAACCAAAATGGGCCAGCTGATTAAACTTGTTCACATACTCCTTAACAGACATATCACCTTGCTTTAATGCAATGAACTTCTCCATCTGTAAATTCCCCTCAGCAGAAGATAGAAACTTGGCCACAAATCTAGCCCTCAAATCGGCCCAAGTCTCAACGGGCCTCGTCCCATTGGTGACCTCCCACCAATAGGCCGCTTCATCCTTCAAAAGCCATACTGTCAATAAGATCTTCCATTCGTCATCAATCCCAAAGATAGCAAACAAGTCCTCAGTGTCTTTCAGCCAATTCCTAGCTTCAACAAAAGATTTCGTGCCTAGGAAATTCTTGCCTCCCATCGCCTTGAAGTCTTTACAAACCTTTGTGAACTCAACCTGAGGATGCTGAGGGGGAGGAGGAGGAAGAGGAGCCTCAGCAACAGGAGGGGGAGGAACATTAGCAATGGGAGGAGGAACATTAACTGCTGGAGGGACCACCGGAGGAGGGACATTAGCAACGGGAGGAGGAATATTAACATTAGGGGGAGGATTCTCAACTACAGGAGGAGGAGTGGGAGTAGGGTTTGCGGGGCCGGCTGCCGCCCTAGCCTCTAGAAGCCTCCTATACCAGAGTGGCACATTTACTCCATCCGGGATGGCAAGATCCTCAGCCATACTGAAACGAAGGATAAGATAAGATTAGGTCAAGGGAACGAAGGATAACGCTAATGGCTTTTTAGGGAATAGCCCTTTAAAATACTAGACTTTTCCTTGGAAAATACTTTATACTTGTTTTGAAAATAGTTTTTCAAAAGTCTTTTTAAAACTTTTTGTTCTTTCTCGTAAACCGTATGCTCTGATACCAAATTTGTAACACCCCACCTCCGCTAGGGTCACTCTTTCGGGGGCACTAGCTTCTGGGGGGCGTTAGAACTGGGTAAGCATGCATAATGATATATCAAGGCAGAACAGGAACATAAATATATATGTAAAACAGAGTAAGTGAGAATAAAATAGCGGAATATCTCAAACCATCTCAAAACAAGTCTAGTACATCATAAAGTCATCTGCCAAAATAAATATGTCTAGTACAACATAAACAGAAATACTGAAATACATAGTGCTATCCCCAAAAATAAAAGTGATAAGCCATAGCGAGCTCAATATCCAGACATACATGAGCTATCCAGCGAACAAGCAAGCGATCCAAGCTAAGCACCACTGTTCCCTCCCTGAGAACCTGGGGGGGGGGGGAACGGAAGAAAAGAAGCGAAAGAAAACAGGTCAGTCAAAAAGACTGGTAAGCCCTACTACGATCAGTCTATAAACTAATAAAGCTAACATCATGATGGAAACTGAGATGAATATACTGACAATAGATAAAGGTGTCATCACATAAAGGAGATTAAGCTTTGCACCACAGTGTACTAGCAAACTAACATAACAGGTATTGATCCCTCAGCCCAAACTTTGGCCCAATAGCATGAGGTGACCTTAATGCATGGTCCAGCCCAACGGTCTAGTCGATCGGCTCCCTATAAACCTAACACGTCAAGTGTTGGTGTCCATACGTCCCACATATGGTTGTAGTCAGACTGTGTTGGGTCCACCTTTGGGTGTATTAAGCCCTCGGGTGTCAACCCCAGACACCTAAGCAATAATGCACAGTCTAAACCTACTGGTACCCGTGCCTCGAGTTTGTCCAACACCGGACTACGTGCACGTCCGTAGCCCGCCTGGACCCGCACCGCTGTACCACTCAGCCGTCGCTTTGGTCTCTTACATCAGTCCAGTAATCGTGCCCCGCCCTAGCCTAGCCTCTAGGGTTGTGAATGATACCCAACTGGGATTACTGCTGGAACAGACCACGTTGCTAGGGTTTTCTAAGAGGGTTAAGTGTGGTTTAACCCCTCACTAATCATGGATTAAATTAGTTAAGTGTAACCAACAGTTCACCACTTAACCCCATTTAATCCCTCGTATCCCCCAAAATTGGTTAAGTATTAGTGGGCCATGACTTAACCCTAATTACGAGGCATTAATTTAATTGTACCTTAACCTCTCACATTAGACTTTGTTGCGGTTACTAGTTAAGCCGGGCGAGTCCGGGTAGCTTTACACCACAACTTGGTCTAACCTCGGGTCCCAGGTACACATGACCAACTTCTCACATTGGGTCCTATTGTTTGTAGCAACTAGTTAAGCCGGTCGGTTCCGGGTAGGTTTACGCTACAAACTCAACCCAACCTCGAGTTGGCCACACATGTTTTCTAAGTGTCATGTCCACTTTATTTCAAACCATAATTACAAGTTTAACAAATACTTGGGTAGACCTAACTTAATAGGTAAATTCCCAAGGGGTAGACCTAACTTAATAGGTAAATTCCCAATCTTATATTTTCATGTATTTTAAGTTTTACCCAAAAAAACCCCAACGTCATTCTATCGCTTACATATTCGTCATAACGCATAAAGGATAGAAAGAGGGAACTTGGCACAACATACATGATAAATCTTACATATCATAATAAGCATGCATAACATGTTGGGCTTGCATAACTTAGCATGGTGAACTTGCATAAACATGCATAACTTGTTAAACTTGCAAATCATGGCATAGTGAACTTGCATAAACATGCATAACTTGTTAAACTTGCAAATCATGACTTAGTGAACTTGCATAAACATGCATAACTTGTTAAACTTGCAAATCATGACTTAGTGAACTTGCATAAACATGCATAACTTGTTAAACTTGCAAATCATGACTTAGTGAACTTGCATAAACATGCATAACATGTTAAACTTGCAAATCATGACTTAGTGAACTTGCATAAACATGCATAACATAGCATAGTGAACTCACATAAGCATGCATAACTCATTAAACATGCATAACATAGCATAGTGAACTCGCATAAGCATGCATAACTTATTAAACATGCATAACATAGCATAGATCCCAACTTTCATCACATATTAACTTTAGAGTTTCTAAAATGAAGGTAAGAGGGCTTACAAATATTATGAAGACACAAATCTACTAATAAAGATTGAGAAGCCCTTTTATGCAAGCATATAAAAACCCAAAACAAAGCTCCAATTAACAAAAATCCCAAAAACTCTAGCTTAGCAAATAAAGCTTGCAACTTGATGATGTATGCAAGCTAATGATCATTCATACAACTTAGAAAAGCTTGTATGAACATCAAAACCTTCATAGAAATGATTTTAGAAGATGGTGGAGGCTAGGGTTCTTAGGTGGAGGCCATTTGAGAATTCAATTTGACATAGTTTGGTTGCTAGAGTGAATAATGAGGCTTTAGGGTAGGATTAGGGGCTTATTTATAGAAGATTAGAGTGTTTTTAGCCCTAGGATTAACCCTAGGTTAGTTTAGGTCCGTCAGATTTAGGAATTCTCTAGAACCAAGCCACAAGACCAAGCCCCAAATCAAAATGGTGCGCCAGGCAAAACTGCCCGATGACCCCGTGTCGACAGGGCAGTCTACACCCTTGGACCCCTGTTGACATGCCTGTCGACATGCGGGTCCTGGCGGGGATTTTCCCGCCTGACGCCAATTAGCCCTAATCCTTGTTTTTAATTTGAAATTTAAATCTGTTTTTAACATGGAAATTTCTGAAAACTTCAATGGGCCTTAACTGGGTCATACGGACTCCGATTTTCGAAAACTCGGACTCTAATTCGCGTATTTTTCCGAGACGAATGCAATGGCATAGCCCGTTTCCCTTGATTCAGATTTTAGAATTAAATTCTGCCTCGATTTATGTTATAACAGGTTATTGAAAATACGGGTTGTTACATTAGTTGAGGGAGGGGTCGAGTGGGACCATAGCCACTGGAATAAAAGCAGACCTTAGCATCTGCATCGGTAGATATCTGAAAGCTCCCGACCGAGTTCTGTGTTTCTTGATTTGCACTGCCACAGGACTCGGGCCGCACATTACTGCACATGTGCATCTAGACAAGCGATAACGATTCGCGATACATGCGTGGGGAAGTATAGGAACATATACCACTCTAGGTAGTCTGTCCTAGACTTAGGGGCCTCATTCGACAGGTAGCATAATCCCTAGTTGGACTAGGTGGCATAAACCCTGAAGCCGAGAAGCGTTCAGCAGATAGCGTAAACTCTAGTTGAATCTAGAAAGCACTTTATAGAAAACCCTAGATTAGATCTAGGTAATAAATAATAAATGTATGCCTGAAGGCAATGGAAAATACAGGGATTGGGATCACGTTATCGTTACTAGTTGGGACACTAGTTAGGTGGTGCGGAGATATAGAAACTAGTATAATAAAGAAATAGAGTAGCGGCGAAAGTATCAGAACATATCCAGTTTATCTTATCTTAGCATATCTTGTGTTAATCTTGTCTAATCTTGCCAACCCTATCATCATGGTGTTATCTTGTATTCAGTTAATTCAAGTCGTTTTGTTTTTCCATGTTCACATGCTAGAAGTTACTGAAATTACTCAGGCTTAATGTCTGACTCTGTTTTTCTTTCGTCTTCTTTTCTTCCATTCCCCCCCCCCCAAGGTAGTAAAAGAGGGAATAGTATAACTCAGGTTAAGTTGGACTGTCACTCTTTCCCAGCTTGAAGATTTGTTGAAGTTTTGCTTGGATTCTCTTTCCAGATGCTATGGTTGGCTCTTGCTACAATTGGGGAATATAAATGTTGTTTTTATGCTTCTTTATTTTGTAAGATAGATGATACACTGATATTATAAAGGAATCGTTGTACAAACTATTTTATCAATAAAGCAAAGTTTTATTTTCCGCTATTTTAATTTTTGTCTGTCTTGTAATTTATCTGCATCTTTTACCCTAAATGCTCCACAATACTTGGTGCATTTCCTTTTTGAGTGACACTAACAGATGTGGGGTGTTACACGTGGAATCAGAGCTGAAGGTTACCAGATCAGATAAAGGATTTGAAAAAATAGTTTCAAAACGGTTTTAAAAGAAGCATTTTTAAGAGAAAAGATTTGTTTTAAAAGGCATATTCCCCAAAGCCATACGCACTATCTTCACTTCCTCTGTTTGAATTCTTGTCTCCTCCTTTCTTGATTCTCTGGGGCTCCTGGCTTTCTGGGAGGTAACCTCATCGATGGGCGAAGTCATGCCTGGCTTCCATCCATAGCCATAGTTGTTTCACCTACGGCCAGTTTTCTTTCAAGCTTAGTAGGGTTTTCTGTACGATGGAGGCAGCTTTTGAGAGATTTGTCAACATGACTACACACGGAAGAAGATGAGGAATTCATGGATGTAGATTTAGTTCACGAAGGAGGAAGAAATTATAAAACCAATGACAAGAGGAAGTATCTTAACTAAGGTATAATATGGCACATAATTAAGGACAAGGGCAAGAACGAGGAACAAGATTTTCAGAAGGGCAAGTACATACTTTCACCATCGAGCGTACCTAGGAGAAAGGTAGTAAAGTTCTGTTGGAAGAGTCTAGTTTTGCTATTCATACTCTTTCCTTTTGTTTTAACGCTTCGCATTTGTTCATATCCACTTCCATAGTTGAGTCTCTACACCATAGTACTTGTATAGTAGAAAGATCCCACTAGAGTCTCAAATCCAATTGGTGGTCCGACCAGTTTATTTTTGGTTTGTAGGGATTTGATAATAGCTATCGAGTTTGCTTATATCATCTCTCGTAGATTGTCTAAATTCGGAGGAGATATTCCTTGGGTGCTTGTCTGATATTGGTTTAGGCCTTTGGGGCTTGTACTTGAGGAATGTCGAGTTCGACTAGGATGGTTTGCATGAGAGATGAATAGTTGTGGCAGGAACTCCAAAAAGCACATAGTAACCTTTCGACCCTTATAGTTATGGCGTGATGGATAAGCTGAGAGGAGAGACCTCAAACCATCTTGGTATGTACACTTGGTATCATAGTTAACATCTATTTATTTTGGAAATGAAGGTCAGAAACTTCACAATCGTGAAGTTAAATTTGTTAAGATACAGTGGAGTAAAGCTCAAGAAAGCTAAATACTAGCATCATACCCTTTTCCTTAAGGGTGCATCCTTGGTTTCTTTGGTAGGAGCTTTACGCATAATTGTTTCTCTCTTTCCAAAGTATATCCTCTAGGTCGTATCTTCGATCCTTAGGTAGAAGCAAATAGATGTAAACATGTATTTGAAACATGTTATGGTTGATGGTTGCAAGTGGTTGCTAATGGTTGCCCGTGAATGCATATACATACGTATTAGGCACTAGATCAGTTCGGACGCTTTCATATTGCGTTTACAGATATGTATTTGTTTGTAAGTTGAACTTAATATGTTATCATATGGATGTTGCATATGGATGAACGGCTGTGCACGCATGTAGTATTTACATAACTAGGGATGCTTGCATACATGATTGGACGCATGGCACTGACATGATTCGCATTAAGGAGGTCAACTGAATCAGTAGACCGCCTACTTTTGCATTAGATAAAGACATATACACACACTATGCATATGAACATGAAAGCATTAGAAATCCTTTTAAGGACAATGAATGCCTGTGATTGAATGGTTGAGTAGATGGGTGATTGGATGGTAGGACACATTCTTCCTAACTTGAAGATTTCGGGGACGAAATCCTTTTAAGTGGGGGAGTATGTAACACCCCGTAATTCTGTAACACTAAGATTCACAAATCAAGGAAGAATTAAATTTTAAAATCAAAATCAAGGGAAACGAGCTGCGTCATTGCGTTCGTCTCGGAATTCTGCATAAGATAGAGTCCGAGTTTGTGTTAATCGGACACCGTATGAAGGAGATATGGTCTTCAGAAGTTTCAGAATTCGATTTAAAATTCGAGTCAGAAAACGAGTTCAAAATCGGACCCAGTTTGGGCCCAGGTCGACTGGGTAGTTGACCTGGGGGTCGACCCCCCTGCTTTTTCCAGATCTGCAGTCTGGTTCATTCTTCTGTATCCGGACACCATTCTGACCAGATTCGTCCGCCTAATCCTATATAAACAGCCTTAGTCTCCTTCTCTATTCACAATTCTTTTCTATCCTTATGTTGCCTCTGAGAAAATGTATAAATAAATAAAAATAAGAAAATAATACGAAAATCCAAGACAAGGTTATGCTGCTCAAGTGGTCCAGAAGAGATTCGAATCAAGACTAAAGCTTCAAGATAAGAATCAAAGGCTAACTCAAATGGTTCCGAGCAACGTCGCACGAATCTTAGCATCGCCATCTTTCTACTCTATAAACCGATCAATGTAAGTCGGTTACTTTTTAGATTTGAACGTTTTCTCTTTTCGTGACATGAAATTAAAGGAATAAAAGAATATGCCAAATCCTTTCTGTTCAAATCAGTGCTTATATCTTTGGACCTAATTAAGAACTGTTATGATTCGATGACCAATTAGGCCTTGCCTATGACTATGAACATTGCGTATGACTACGAACATTGCCTATGACTACGAACATTGCCTACGACTGTGACTGTGAATATGAGAATTATTTCCTTGACTATGAACACAAGCCTATGCCTTTGATTAGGAAACATAAACTATTGCCTATGACACAAACACCTATGATTCATGACTAGTAAAGTGTTGCTTAAGTTTTGTGACTATGAAATTGGGTCTAAACCTGATTATCTATTCTGTCTATTCTTGGTTTTCTTTGGTTTTAGATCTTGGGAATTTACCTATTAAGTTAGGTCTACCCATGCTCTTGAACCTACGTCGTTATTCAACCATTTTTATGTCATAAGATTTTCAGACCTATAGGCCTTCGATGTTTTAGATCAATTTCAGTGAAATTCGTTAGGTCTGTAATTAGCAAATTATCATTTTATGCCAGTTATTATGTCTATCTTTTTCATAGCATCTTTGGTTCATTCCCTATTTTCTATGAATCTAGATTTATCTATAATCTAGATTGAATCATGATTATACGAACGGTGGGAATACGATTTGGGCAAAATATGAAATTTACTAAAAACGTAGTTTTAAACTTGGAAATTGGCATAAAATGGGAACATGTATTATGGCATGTTCATAGAAATGCAAATTTGATAAATTTGACATAAATTATAGGATGTGTAATTTGAATCTAGTATTGACTTGTAAATCTAGCATTTACATGAATTGTGAACTAGAATAATAAGTCTAGTTTGACATGAACTGTAATTAGGATGTTAAATCAGAATTGGATTAGCTAATTTGGCATATTGGCATAAATTTGAAATTGGCCATAATTGGGAATAATTGTCATGTTTAGTAAAAGCATGGTTAGTGACACTTAATTTGGTATAGCTTACATACCAAAAAGCATAAATATGATATAGAGGGGAAAATGGGCCAAAAGAATGAATGTTGACAATTTACATCAAAAGAGTGATTAGGAAATAAGTAAATTAGGAATGATTTACTTATAGGATTTGTCCTAAATGAGAAAATGTAAATTTAGACCAATTAAAGGTTTATTAATGACATCTCTTTTAATATCACGCCAGAAAGTTCTAGGGTGACAGAGAGGATAGTGTATAGGCTTGGGTTTGGAAAATACAAGTTTCCTGCTCTCCCTAGCTATCCCTAACTGATCCGACGGACGGGATGGTTACTTTCAAAACTTGATTTGAAAATTAATCAAAACCCTTTGAACTTAGAAAACACGAATATGCCTAACCCGAGGTTAGACTGAGTTGCGATGTAAACCTGCCCGGAACCAACCGGCACATCCAGTAATCGCAACAATATCTGTCTAATGTGAGTGGTAGCGGCTTTAATTTATTTAGTTAAAGCTAGAACAAGAATGGTAGGGTTAAGTTAACAAAGACATTTAACCAACTCAACATGATAACTAGACCGGTGGGTGGGGTTAGGTTCATACAGACACTTAACACAGTTAAGCTAGAATGGGAGGGTTAAGTCCATAGGAACACTTAACCAACTTAACACGGTTAGGCTATAATGAGAGGGTTAATTCCATAGGGACACTTAACCAACTTAACATGGTAATAAGACAAGATTTGTAGGGGTTAAGTAACTAAGAAAACACTTAGCCAAATTAACATGTTAACTAGACTAGAAGGCGTGGTTAAGTAAAGTTAATACACTTAGCCAAATTAACATGTTAACTAAACTAGAGGTTGGGGTTAAGTAAAAATTTAATACACTTAGCCAATTTGATATGTTAGCTAGGCTAGACCATAGGGTTAACTAAACTTGAACACTTAACCATCAGATTGTGATAAAGGAATAGGGTTAAGTCTGAAACATGAAGGGAAAATACTTAACCATTAATAACATGTTAGTTAAAACAGACGGGCACGGTTAAGTTAAAAAGGAACACTTAACCAATACAGGGTGAATGGGTAGGGTTAAGTAATAAGAAATACTTAACCAATATAACTTGGTTTGTGGTAGGGTTAAGTCAACATGAATTACTGATAACACTTAACCAGTTTAACATGATAAATGAAGAGGGTTAAGTTAGAATGAATTGACTAATGACACTTAACCAATCCAAATTGACGGGAAAGAGAACTAAGTTGTAAACCTTAGTTAAAATGATCTAAGTAGTAAACCTTAGTTAAGAAAACAACGATTCTGGAAACTAAGTGGTAAACCTTAGTTAGTAGAACTAAGTAGTAATTCTTAGTATAACACGGGAAGGAGCGAATGTTCGTCTGAGTAAAAAGAAGGCTCCAACGAATTGGGTTACGAAGCCCGAGGCTTCGAGGGGACGTGATGGTACTCTTGGTATCCCTCTGTGAGGCTGCAGATGATCCTCCTGGGCTCACAGAGGTTAAGGTATGCGTTAGAAGAACCAGGGGCATGCCATGGTTGCAAAATATGGCAACCTAAAGACTAGGATGGACCAGCGTGATTTGGCGAGAAAACGGTAGCCCTGTGATAGTAACTCGTCGTCTACCATCCATCTTCAGTCAATCAAGATACGTGAAGCGGAAAGGCTGAGAACTCCAAAAGACCATATACTTGCAATCTAGTTATTGTTGCGGATGGCCACAGGACAGTGGGGCATAGGAGGGCCTGTGTATAGTTCCCATTTTTCAAGGTGTGCCTTTCATTAGTTGAGGTAGGGGTCGAGTGGGACCATAGCCACTAGAATTAAAGCAGACCTTAGCATCTGCATCGGCAGATATCAGAAAGCTCCCGACCGAGTTCTGTGTTTCTTGATTTGCCCTGCCACAGGACTCGGGCCGCATATTACAGGACATGTGCATCTAGACAAGCGATAACGATTCGCGATACATGCGTGGGAAAGTATAGGAACATATACCACTCTAGGTAGTGTGTCCTAGACTTGGGGGCCTCGTTTGACAGGTAGCATAATCCCTAGTTGGACTAGGTGGCATAAACCCTGAAGCCGAGAAGCGTTCAGAGATAGCGTAAACTCTAGTTGAATCTAGAAAGCACTTGATAGAAAACCGTAGATTAGATCTAGGTAATAAATAATAAATGTATGCCTGAAGGCAATGGAAAATACAGGGATTGGGATCACGTTATCGTTACTAGTTGGGACACTAGTTAGGTGGTGCAGAGATATAGAAACCAGTATAATAAAGAAATAGCAAAGCGGCGAAAGTATTAGAACATATCCAGATTATCTTATCTTAGCATATCTTGTGTTAATCTTGTCTAATCTTGCCAACCCTATCATCATGGTGTTATCTTGTATTCAGTTAATTCATGTCGTTTTGTTTTTCCATGTTCACATGCTAGAAGTTACTGAACTTACTCAGGCTTTATGTCTGACTCTGTTTTTCTTTCGTCTTCTTTTCTTCCGTCCCCCCCCCCAAGGTAGTAAATGAGGAAATAGTATAACTCAGGTTAATTTGGACTGTCACTCTTTCCCAGCTTGAAGATTTGTTGATGTTTTGCTTGGATTCTCTTTCCAGATGCTATGGTTGGCTCTTGCTACAATTGGGGAATATAAATGTTGTTTTTATGCTTCTTTATTTTGTAAGACAGACGATACTCTGATATTAAAAAGGAATCGTTGTACAAACTATTTTATCAATAAAGCAAAGTTTTATTTTCTGCTCTTTTATTTTTTGTCAGTCTTGTAATTTATCTACATCTTTTACCCTAAATGCTCCACAAAACAAAGTGCATTCCCTTTGTGAGTGACACTAACGGACGTGGGGTGTTACAGTGCATCGCAAATCGTGCTACGTGGGCTCCTCCCTGATCCAAAACACTGAACCAGCTAAAACCCGTTCATCCCCGTCCTGGCGGTGCCTCAGACCACCGACGATCGGCATACCCCCGCCATTTTGACGCCTGACCTTCCTCCATTTGTTTCCATATCCTGATGCCATGCGAACCCAATACATAATTCGTTTTATATATATATTCTCGTTTTCATTTTTGGTTCCTGAAAATAATCTGAAAGAACGAAAAGATACGGGGTTTTATAGGGTGAAAGAGGAGTGGGTAGCACGATTACTTGGGGAATAAGGTGGCGCTTATTTGGCTGTCAAGAAATACAGTGGTTTGGGTGTCAAGCTTTTAGGGTAATAGGTTTTCAGTGAATAGGTTAGGCTCAGTTTTGGTTTAATGTGTATGAAGAGAGGTTGTGAGTTTTCCTTTCTGCGCTGATAATTGATTGTGAAAACTCGCTGAGATGAAGGTACGGAGGAAGACAGTGTTGCCTGTACTTCGGAGTTTGCAGTGTTTTGGAGATAGTTGTGTTCTACGGTAGGCTTGCATGTGCTACAGGGTAGCTGCGCTGGATCATGTATTTGTCAAGTAGGAAAACGCAGCATGTAGGGGTTAGGTGTATAGGTTAGGCATGCAGTGCACTTCAATTTGATTGATAAGATGTATAAAGTATTGTTTTAGAATTTCAGCGTGAAATAGTTGATAAAAACCACACAACCGATTCCTGTTTACTGATAAAAAAACTAATCTTATTGTAAAAAGGTATTCCGGATCCAATGGGACAAGTTTCGTCGAATTCCGATATCGTCTGAAAAAAATTCCTTTATAAAACCAGAAAAAACACGCGTTTAAAATTTTCACGATCACCAGATAAATCTAATCAACTTGAAACTTTGAAATCTTACAATAATTTGTTGATACGAACCCAACGACACCAGTTTCGACGCATTCTGAGACTGTTTCCCCGGTAGGCTATTTTTACTGCGTACCGCAATACCCTTTTTAACACCAAATTATCCGGTCTCTAAAAATAACAAACTATATACCTATCCTGACTCTAATCGACGATACGAACTCAACGGGACTGGTTTTGTGGCCAAATTCGATCGTCTGTTCAAGTTATACCCACATATCTCTTTATAAATTTAATTACGCTCTATAGAAAATGAACAGGCGTTTACGGCTACGTTGGTCACATACGACATCGGTTTGCCACGCCATTTAACACCGTGCAATAATTTAACGTTACGGTCCCACTGAAACTGATTTCATCGAAATCTGAGTCCGTTTGCAAAATGGCATTTTAGAGGCCGATATTTTAAATAACGATTTCCACAGCGTTTTTTCCAAATTTTGATTTTGCCATAACTTAAAATCTGTAATACGGAATCTGGATTTTTCTTTTTCATATGAAAATTATCGTCAATACGGTCCCAACGTTTCTTGTTTCACAGAAACCCGACTTATATCGGACCTTGTATTCTCAATTGAAGTTCAAAACTCGAATTTACGAACTGCACGTCATTTTCAGGCTCGATTTATAATTATATAAATATATAACGTTCGAACTTCGTTTTTAATAACGAATTAAATATTAAATTCCATCGATATTCCAAATATAATATTTAAATTAAAAAGATTAAAATATATATTTGAGTGCCAAAAGCACGGGTCATTACATTCTTCCCCCCTTAAAATAATTTCGCCCTCGAAATTGCTAACGTAAGAAAGAACGTTATCAACCCATTCATTTCCAAATCCAATTTATTTTAAATTGAAAATTGATTTATTACCGTATACAAATACTTTCAAAATTTTCGAAAATTTTCCAACGTTTTAAATTTTCGAAAAATTTCGCCAACACCTCCTCTGTATGGCTCAATCGGTACAACTCCACTCGTCTTTCTAGGCCTTCTCCAATCCAAAAGAAAATAAAATGGCCAAGCGGCTTGCCAATTAGGCTCATAAATCGTCAAACCCATATAAAAATAAACGTGTACCTTTTTGTCGGGCATATCATTATATCCCTTCCGTCTGCTACCCTATCAGCATAGACAAATGCATTCCCAAACAAAGTTCCAATTTTATCCTCAAATCCAAATCCCTCACGCGTCCAAGCCAAATCCCATTCTTAACTCACTTTCCACCCATTATCAATTCCAACTCTTACTTACCAGCCCAACACCATTTCAGATTCCTGTCTCACAATTCCAAATCTGATTCTACTTGATATACTATATCTCGATTAAATTTCCGGTTAATTGGTTTCAATTCAATTCATATTTGCTTTCTCAATATCTATTTAATTTTGCATTTTTTCAAACAATTTCTCTGGGAGTTTTTAAAAGTTAAGCTCTTTCAAAAATCAGTTATTCCTTTTCAGGATTCAAAACAACTTGTTTTTTCAAAGCAATTCAAAAAAAATCTTTGCTAGTAATCCTTCACTTAGAACACGAAAATGAACACTAATGATGTGGCCAGCATCATCAGAGTTATTCCCCAGCTATTGAAGTGAGTTCAATACTATATACCTTTTCAAAATCATATTTAAACACTTTCATTTTGAAATCCTTTTCAAAATATCATTCACGATACTTGTAAACAATTTAAAATCTCCTAGGATCTTAAAATTTTCTTATATTTAACTCAAATCTCATTATGAACACTTTTCCCAGTTTTCAGCATTTTAATTCTAATTTAATTCAGATTCAATTTATCTGCTTTTGTATTATACGAATTCCAATTGGTTATTTATATAACCATTTCAATTATAATCAACCAACACATTCAATATACTATAATACTTCAAATATTAATCATTCTTTTACATTAAAATATCATTTGGGTAAAATTATTTCATTTTCCCTCTTTTAAAACATATTGTGTCGGTTTAACATACTTGAGTGTTTAGAAACCCCTATCGATACAGTGGATCAAACTGATCGACCAGTACTCATAAACAACTCAACCAAAAAATCTCCACAATATAAAACAACATTTATAAAATCTACAAATACGTCACTCGTATATATACATTCAACTCAATCTAGGGTATTTCTAACCCCATCTCTATTGAGTCACGCCACAGAGCCAAGGTAATTACTTAACCTTCAGCTCTGATACCACTGTAACGACCCAAGAATTTCCGGCCCTGAAAATCGGCATAAATACCTTTACTGTAACTCATGCCGACCCTCCAAGCACTGAAAACACTAGAACGTTATTAGAAAGAAGTTAGAGGATGAGATAAGAAAGAAAGAAATATTAGAGTAGAAGAAGAAGAAGAAACAACACAACACAGAGTCTCACATCGCAGTGGAACAAAATATAATACAGAAATAAATCTTTATTGAGAGCTTTAAAAATACTTACAGTATTAGAGTACATCATACAATGGGACAGTTATAATAGCATGTTCCCATATACAACACACAGCGGAATAGTAGCTATATAATATCATACGTCTGAAAATCTCCATCTCGTCTCTTCACAACATTCGACAACCTGAACCTGTACACCCCGGGCTAACCCGAGCATTTACAAAACACCGGGTCAGTCTGGTGAACCTGAGTGAGATAAACTCGCACAGCCTTAAGGATAAATCATCCAATCATGATTTTAAAGTTAAAATCTTTTTGAAAGAAAAGGATAATTGTAAGACCAAATCCACACATAAATACGGACGGCGGTTTTTACCTTACGATAACCCAAAACATTTTGAAACCCATAACTTTTTTGATATTATAATAATTTCTAAATACAAGTAAATATCAATCTAGTAGAACGCTTGCATCTCACGCTCTAAATATATAGTATTCAAATAAAAACCGCGGGCACTTATTGGAGTTTGGATTCCGATTATGACAAGGTATGGGACCACCTGCCGATAGTGTATCTCTAGAGGCGAATACACTGGGTTCATCAAGAACGTCTTGCAACCCGGCCGTCACATGACCGACCACTCATTTCGCTTGAGTGTATTGAATGTATATCACCGATGGTTGGGATCAGCAACCGTCTCCCGAAAATGGACAACATTGAAACATAGATTAAAGAAGCAAATAGGATTTTCTCTAGATAGGTGATTATACACCCTAATGGGAGCGACCTACATATCCATGCTGCCTGCCCGATTTTTGTCATTTCCCGGTTGGTGAGACTTGAGGTCAGAGTTTATTTTTGAAACATCTGATCACCATTCACTTTGAATGCCACATCGTCAGATCCGTCAGTTAGCACTAATTGACATCCACAAAAATTCTCTAGTTAGAAGCTAAGAGAACGGCAATTCCCTGCCAACAACTATAGCATGTTTGACGAAATCAACGCACGTGATCCTTTGGAAATACTCTGTCAGACATCCGTCCATACAAGTCATCCAGGAACAGGATGAACCGAAGGCACTCTCATAACGCATCCATATAGGAATCACCCCATGGATCAGTAGCGAGAAGTCCTTGCACCCGTAGATTTCAACCACGACAGAATCACAGTTTATCTCTACTTGCCGATAGAGAATATTAGTGGTTCTTCCGTTTGTGAAAATCCACGGTCTTCATAACACCATCTCGATCATCTTCTGATATCTCCACGTATTTGTTGGACAGAATGGTTTACGAATATAAATTCGATCTTGGTCTTTCCGTACCAACAATCGTATTAGTCAAATTTGATAGTCGGTGTTTCAACTATCAAAATAATCCGTGTTTCAATCATGACACTCCAATGAGTTCACTGGTTCAGTATTCAACATCACTTGGCCTTTTAATTAAACAATTTTATCCACTTCTGTTTAATTAAAACCTCTAACTCTTTTAATATTTCAAATATGATATTTGAACCTTATTTAATATACTAGTGTTTCTCAAACCAATTCATTTTATCACTTAATAACTTATAACCCTATTCAATTTCCCACTTAATTCTCTTTCAAACATTTGTTCTTTATTATTTAAACATGGCAAATCCATTTAACTTAATATTCATAAAACAGCATTACTAAATCTCTTTTATCCCATTATCAAACAATAAGTAATATTTATTAGTATAGAATAAAACTAACTTTACATTTTCTTTTAATTAATTTCCTTTACTTCGGACTTCTCATTATATGATCTATAAATTCTCACCAACGTTGCATTATTCCTTTAATGGAAATAATGAACTATCGCTATCCCTTTTTTTTACGATTACTAACTAATACCATATTTTGATAATCCTGATATCGTTCAAGTTGGGGTAATTTAGTTACCTCTCAGACCTTGATCAACAACATTCATATCTTTAGATAAATATAAGTTATAATCAAAACCCAATATTCCATTTCAATCTCAAAACAATTTCCATCATAACTTGGATTTGGTTATACAACCTTATAACCCACATCTTTACCCAAATTCACTCTTACCAATCTCCTTTCAAACATATTTAACCATTCCCCACTTTGTAAATCTTATTTCAATTCTCCCCTTTTTACTTGATTTCAATTTCAAATAACGTTAATCGAATATCAACGCTTTTACACTTAAAATCTCATTTACATAACCCTGGTTTTATATAAACCCTTTATTTTACATTCCTCTAACTTAATTCAAATGATTAAGTATCATTTATTCCAAGATATTTTATTCGCTCGATCTTCTCTTTATAACTTCGTTATATAAAGTTCGAGTTTTAAATATAAAACCCGTTCATAACTCCTTACACCATTCAAATATATTACATTTCACCTTCGGTCACCTTTTTAAATGCATACCCATTTAAAAAGTAAATTTTCTAAATTATCATTAATTAGAATAATCATTTTTTTCAATCATTAACTACATTAGTAGTTAATTCCTTTATTAACTAAAATAAATAGTAAATCCCTTTAAAAATCTTATTTAAAGTTTAACAATATTCATTTAACTATTTTAATCAAAACATGTTAATTTGAAAATCAATTTCAATTCAAATTGGTCGATTTAATTAACTCAAAACTCGATTATCTCGTCAATCGACTCCAATTAATCCTCACTTTAAATTAATTAAAAATATAATTAATTTAAATAATTCCATTAATTTGTTTCTTGATCGAATATTTATCCAAGCTTAACCATTCGGTTTATTTCTTATTCTCGTACTTATAGATCTGATCAATATCAGGATTCACTTTATAAAATAACTAAATAATAGATCTATGTCTAAATAAATAAAATATTTATTTATTTCTCTTTATAGAACTTTTATTCAAAATAACACATTTCAAAATCCATCTCTAGTTATAAAATAAATTTTATAACTTCATCTATATCGCCTCACCTGATGGTGAATCAATATTTATAAAACGATTGGTTTTATAGGCCATATGCTGCCAAATACTCAACTAATATCGCCCATTGGTTTAACAAAACACAGGTTGACTTTTCAGTAAATGATCACAAGCCAAATCAATCACCAATCATGACAGTTCATATATGATAATAAATAACATATTTGAGGAATCCGGTTGGATCCCTCCAACCTGTTCTACCCTGTATTCAAATGGTTATCTCAAATCAGACTATTCAGTTTTGTTTAACTGATAAACTAAATAACGACCATTTAACATCAACCACAAGCAATTCAAACAATTCAACCATTTAAACACGTTTATAAATAAACGTGACCAACCAAGGTGAGTTACCTTTATTGGAACCAATCGTTAAAAATAACGATTTGGTATTTCACTGAAATTAAACGCAGTTTAATTTCATCAACAAACAATGTATATCTAGCAAACAGGCAACCATCGGCAAGCAAAGCACACAACATAAAAACCCAATTTATATATATAATACAAATGGGAAAAATACTGAGTGAGTTTAACTCACCTTGATTTGATTCGCGGTTTAACGGCTTGTTTCAGTTAAATTAAACAAACATTTAATTTAACTGAAAACCCAGTTCATTCCAACATTAACCGTTCCAATTCTAGAAAGAAGCATTCTCTGATATGGTTCCAGTTCCGCCGGTTTCGTTCAATTGTTTCTAATATAAGGTTGGTGCTCCTCTTCGCTTCTTGGTACCGCTTTTGTTCCCATCGTTTATCATAGCGGATTGTATTACTTTGCTGTAACTCATCATTAGGCCAACCCTTGACTTTATTCTGCCCTAAGCATCAAACAACATGTTGATTTAAATTGAATAGGTTAAGATGCCTTTCGGTTGGTCTTCTGGAAATGGATTCCGCCTTTTTTCTTTGTTATTTTGTTTCCAACGCAGGTGCTACTCTTCATCTTTGTCCTGCTTCAAAACAAATGAGTGCTCCTCTTTGTAAACACATTTCCACGCAGATCTGTTGGTCCAGTACTTCGTTCGGACCACTCAGCACCATCAAAACCCAACGCATTTTGTTCCAGTCCCTTCATCCTTTTTCATTTCCAAAACTAGTGATCCCCTTACCCGAAAACGCTGAGTCTTTCTCCTCGACTAACCCCATGCCGCCGACAAACTCCAACGCCGGAACCTGCCATTCTGACACCATCAGCACCGCCACTGAAACACCTTTCCACTCCAGTCGGTGCCATCGAAAATCGTGCCACGTGGGCCTCTCTCTGATCCAAAACACGGAACCAGCTTAAACCCGTTAATCCCCGGTGTGTAGCACGATTACTTGCGGAATACGGTGGCGCTTGTTTGGCTGTCAAGAAATACAGTGGTTTGGGTGTCAAGCTTTTAGGGTAATAGGTTTTCAGTGAATAGGTTAGGCTCAGTTTTGGTTTAATGTGTATGAAGAGAGGTTGTGAGTTTTCCTTTCTGCGCTGATAATTGATTGTGAAAAGTCACTGAGATGAAGGTACGGAGGAAGACAGTGTTGCCTGTACTTTGGAGTTTGCAGTGTTTTAGAGATAGCTGTGTTCTATGGTAGGCTTGCATGTGCTATAGGGTAGCTACGCTGGTTCAAGTGTTTGTCAAGTAGGAAAACACAGCATGTAGGGGTTAGGTGTATAGGTTAGGCATGCAGTGCACTTCAATTTGATTGATAGGATGTATAAAATATTGTTTTAGAATTTCAGCGTGAAATAGTTGATAAAAACCACCACAACCAATTCCTGTTTACTGATAAAAAAAACTAATCCTAATGTAAAAAGGTATTCCGGATCCAATGGGACAAGTTTCGTCGAATTCCGATATCGTTTGGAAAAAAATTCCTTTATAAAACCGGAAAAAACACGCATTTAAATTTTTCACGATCACCAGATAAATCAAATCAACTTGAAACTTTGAAATCTTACAATAATTTGTTGATACGAACCCAACGACACCAGTTTCGACGCATTCTGAGACTGTTTCCCCGGTAGGCTATTGTTACCGCGTACCGCAATACCCTTTTTAACACCAAATTATCATGTCTCTAAAAATAACAAACTATATACCTATCTTGACTCTAATCGACGATACGAATTCAATGGGATTGCTTTCGTGGCCAAATTCGATCGTCTATTCAAGTTATACCCACATATCTCTTTATAAATATAATTACGCTCTATAGAAAATGGACGGGCGTTTACGGCTACTTTGGTCACATACGACATCGGTTTGCCATGCCATTTAACACCGTGTAATAATTTAACGTTACGGTCCCAATGAAACTGATTTCTTGGCCAAACAGTCCGTTTTAGAGGCCGATATTTTAAATAACGATTTCCACAGCGTTTTTTCCAAATTTTGATTTTGCCATAACTTAAAATCTGTAACACGGAATCTGAATTTTTCTTCTTCATATGAAAATTATCGTCAATACGGTCCCAACATTTCTTGTTTCACAGAAATCTGACTTATATCGGATCCTGTATTCTCAATTGAAGTTCAAAACTCGAATTTACGAACTGCACGTCATTTTCAGGTTCGATTTATAATTATATAAATATATAACGTTCGAACTTTGTTTTTAATAACGAATTAAATATTAAATTCCATCGATATTCCAAATATAATTTTTAAATTAAATAGATTAAAATATATATTTGAGTGCCAAAAACACGGGTCGTTACAATTATTGTGCCTAGTAACCTTGTGCATGAAATCTACTCATTGTTATGTCCATTAGTACTCTAACCATTGTCCTATAACTACCGAAGCTCGATGGAACTACAATGCTATATGATATAATTTGTATATGGATAGCTGATATAATCTGTATATGAAATTGCAACGTTATATATGTGTAACCGAAGCCCGAAAAAAATTGAAAACAGGGTTGGAAAAGCAAATAATTGTCTGCTATCCAAAAAAAGATGTCGATGCAAACAAGAAAAAATCTGCATCCAAAAAAAATATCGGTTTGGTTTTTCTCATTATTATATTTTATTTTAGTTGTTAAAGTCAAATAAATGCATAAATTTTATGCAATTATTCGATGAATTATTGTAGACATTCATGCAATTATATCTAAAAATTACAGAAATTCCCGTAATTATTCAATGAAAATTTAAGAAATTTTTCGCAATTATCGACAAAATAACTGTGGAAATATCCGCAGTTATTCATCTTAATGTTTGCAGAAGTATCCGCAATTATTCATGGAATAATTGCAGAAATTTATATATTTTTGAATATAATTGCTTAATTAAGCAATTATTTTATAGTTAAATTCTAAGAACCTAGCTAATTTACAATCTTTTTTTGTTAGAGAGTTTTCGTGTATTACGTTTAATTTAAAGTACCTAAGCCATTGCTAAGCAGAGTACGTTCTCGTACAGGAAATACAACCTTGGCGGCCATGCATATAGCATGTTAGACAAATTCATATACATACATACATGCATATATATATATATATATTTGTATGTATGTATGTATGTATGTATGTATGTATGTATGTATGTATACGTATGTATATATCGTGATCGCAATCAACTAAAAAAAGGTGTAGTGATATGATAAGTGCAAACTGTGACAGAAATGTTGCATCGCTCAAACTAGCCAGTTCAAACTAGCTGGTACTTGTACTGACAATTGCTGGACTTTAAAAACCAAAATAGTAAGTACTTACACTGATAAATGAAGAGCTTCAAGTAAATTATACATTGGTTCAACTACGAGGAAGTATAAAATAATTAGACAGATGAAGGGAATATGTAACACCCCACTTCCATTAATGTCACTCACAAAAGGAATGCATTAACTTTCATGGAGGTTTTAACTGAATATAGAACAGAAAAATTACAACAAGACAAATAATAAGTAGTACTTGGAAATCTAAAACTTTATTTTATTGCAGCGGAAATTAAACATGTTTGTTACATCATAAAACCATAAATCAGAGTCAAGTACAATATCCATCTTGATAAAACAAAATACATAATCCCGTTACATAAATAGCCATTAAAGAAGATAACAAGCTGGACTTTACTTCAGTGGTCCAAGCTCTCCAAAAGAGAGATAAAGCAATCCAATCAAACTCCACTGGAGCGGGGTCCACCCTGAGGACCTGGAGGGGGAAAAGGGGAGAAATATAGGGGGTCAGATATAAAGTCTAGCAAGTATGATAATTCTAACAATACTATTATCAAAATAATTAGACTAAGGCATAAGCTTGAAAACAAGGAAATGTCTATAAACTATTGGGTATGGAAGAGCAGATAAAGATAACGTTAAAGGCACACCTAATACTAACGAATAATTACTACACTGCACCACACCAGTCACCCTAAAGGTTGATCCCACTTGCTTCACTTAGAAATTATATAAATAGCTTCGTGTACCCCTAGCTGGCTACATAGGTGCCGCCTGCCCCTATCTCCGCTAGGTGTACCCCACTACCCACTTTCGATCGGCTCCCTACTCGTAGATACCCGTGCTAGCCCCACAGTGGGGTGTATCACTCCCCTAAAGTGGTAACCCGATACAACTTCAGAATGCACGGCTTATACTTACACGATGCAACAACGTCTTACCTACCAGCCTGGGTCCACACAAGCATATGAAACCCGTTGGACTTGCTATGCCACCGCTACCCCGTTTGGCCTCTTATAGTCAAGCCCAGTATGCGTGTCCCGTCCTCGACTTGGGTCGTGCCCACAAAGATACGTTTGGGTTACTGGTTGAAATGGGCCCCCACAAGCTATCCACCTAAGCTTGTCCCCACAAGTATATCCCACTTAACCCTCTTCTTAGTCATGTTCATTTACATGTGTGTTTGGTTAAGTCTTACTAATCGTATTTCAAATGCCCCTAAAGGCACCAACTAGATTCCTCATGCCACCCAAGGCACCTACTTAACCCCCATGTCCCACCTTACATGTTTATCTAGTTAAGTATTTCTTAATTCATTCAGGCCATAACCTCATAAAGACCTCTCACATTAGACTGGCATTTATGGCAGCTGAATTTGCCGGGCGGGTCCGGGCAGTTTTACACCATAAAAGAGTCTAACCTCGTGTCTTTACAACTGTTATGCTTTAATTTGGACCTAGGACCTCTCACATTGGGCTGACATTTGTGACTACTGGATTTGCCGGGCGGGTCCGGGCAAGTTTACGTCACAAACGAGTCCAACCTCGTGTCCTAAGCATTGATTATCACTTATAACCTTTTACCCCGGTTTTAAATATATCCCTATTCAAATCATTAATTAATTCCAATTTTAATGATGTCCATAATTGAATCAATTATGGCCATCCACTTATGGTATGCAAAATCATATCAATTGCACCCAACTTCTTAATATTAAATCCTTAATATTACCCCTACCCTCACGTTATACGTTCGCTTATTCAACGCAAAATATATGTTAGACTCGAATAGTCTAACTCATAGAACAAAGATAAATTATCACAACATATAGACAAATAAAATAGATCTAATCATAATATGGGTGAAACTTGCATAAAACTACACATGTAATGGATCTAAAGGTGTCAACATGTTTGGTTAAATGTCACAATTTACATAATATGATCATAATACAAATTCAGGTATAACTTACATATGTGGTTTATGCAACATAATGATGATGTGAACTCATCTAACACATAGATCTCACACATGTCATAGCAAAATTTTAGGTCTAAATAGATGTCATGGCATATGTTCATAATCTTTACTAATCAATCTAAACTTGCATAAATGATTTGTCATATAGATCAACATAGCCCAAATAATATCAACATTATGATTTGATTAACATGAACTAATTAGCATAGATAATTACATCATGACTTTATAACATGTATGATTTATCACAACTTAGCATAGAAAATTACAACCTATACAATATCATCACAGCATGATTTACAACATATAGGATATCATCATCACATAACATAGGATTTACAACATACATGATAGCATAAGGTTTACAACAACATATATGACAGTTCACATCATTTTCTTGTGATCCATATCACATCTTAATCTAATTAGTTTAATAATAACCTTATTAAAATCATCATACTCACAATTAGAGAAGAAAGAGAGTCTCGATTTGCTTTAGATTTGAGTAGAATTAGGGTTTTGATTAGCTTTCTTCCTTCTTAGTTGGCGGCGGCTAAACTGAGTTCCATGACGACGGTATGACGGCGGCTATTCTATTTTCATGTGAGTTTAGAGTGAGAGACTACCTAGGTATATATAGAGTTTAGGATTTATTTAGGCCGTCAGATCAACTCAGAACTAACCTGAACCGCTTAATTTGCCAACTCAGCCCTAAAGACACATCAGCAGCTCAAGATTGGGCTCAGTCAAACCTTAGCCGACTGGACTAGGTCGACACCCAGGTCGACTGCGCATTCGACCTGGTCCCTGGGGTGTCGACTGCCCAGTCGACTCCCCAGTCGACGTGGGTGTTGGGCGGGAAATTTCCCGCCAAGCCTGTTTGACTTCGAATTTTGAATTTTAAATTTTTTGAAATCTGTTTTGAATTTTCTAAAACTTCTGATGGCCATAACTTTTTCATACGAAGTCCAATTCACACAAACTCGGACTCTATTTCAACCAGAATTCCGAGACGAACACAATGGCGCAACCCGTTTCCCACAATTCTCACATCTGAGATTAGTTATTATTTAATTTGTGAATATTAATATTAACAGAATTACGGGGTGTTACACTCTCCCCTCCTTAAAGGATTTCGACCCCGAAATCCTCAAGTCAAGAGGAATGTATATATGCAATCGTCCATCTACTCGACCATCAAACACAGGCATCCATTGTCCTTATAGACTTCTAAGGCTTTCATGTTTAAATGCACAGTGTGTGTATATGTCCATATCTAAAGCAAAATCAGGCGGTCCACTGATTCAGTTGACCTCCTTAATGCAAATCATGATAGTGCCATGCGTCCATTATGTATGCAAAATTTCCTTAATGCTACATATTATCTCTATATGCATGTACAATCATCATCTGAATGCAACATCCATATGATAAAAAAATCTTCATACATCCATTTTACTAAATACATCCATATATATGCAATATGCAATATGAAGTGACTGAGCCGATCTAGTGCCTAATAGTGTGTGTGTATATGTGTCCACGAGCAACCACTAGCAACCACTTGCATCCACTTTGCATCCATCATACGTAACATGTCTCAAACACATGTTTCAACCATAGGATTATCCTAACTAAAGGTCAAAGATACTAGCGAGAGGACATACTAAAGATAAGATAGGTACAAGCTAAGCGACAAAGGAGAAATTAAAAGACAAACCCTCAAAAAGAAAAGGGTACAACGAACGCATCTTCGCTTCCGTCTCCCAAGTAGCGTTACTCTCATCATCTCCCCATTGCACTTTGACCAGTCTGACCTCTCGATTCCTCAACTTCTTGATCTCCGACCCAAGAATGCATGTAGGAGCTCGTCGAATCGTCGCATCACGCTCTATCTCCACCTCTCTAAGCAAGTTCAGCTCTACCACTTCCGCGGTCTCGTGCAAGCACTTCCTCAAATGTGACACATGGAATACGTCGTGTACACCACTAAGTCTCTCAGGCAACTCCACTTTATACGCCATCTGTCCAATCTTCTCCTTAATAGGAAACGGCCCTATGAACCTTGGTGCTAATTTCCCAACGGACACATAGCGAACAACGTTCCGTAATGGAGACACTTTGATAAAGACTATGTCCCCAACATCAAACTCAAGATCTGTCCTGCTCTTATCCACATAAGATTTATGCCTATCTTGCGCCGTCTTCATCCTCCTTCGAATCAGGTCGATCTTTTACGAAGTCTCTCTAATCATATCGGGCCCAAGTAAGATCTTATCTGTAGATTCCCACCAACATGTAGGTGAACAACAAGGTCGTCCATAAAGAGCTTCGAATGGTGCCATGCCAATGCTAGACTGAAAGCTGTTATTATATGCAAATTCTACCAACGGAAGATGTTCCTCCCATGTACCTCCGAAATCTAAGACACATAACCTCAACAAGTCCTCTAGAATACGATTCACCCTCTCGGTCTGGCCGTCCGTCTGAGGATGATATGCGGTGCTCAAACATAACTGAATCCCTACCGCCCCTTGCAAGCTTCTCCAAAATTCGCTAGTGAAAATAGGATCGCGGTCGCTCACTATACTAGAAGGAACACCGTGCAAACGAACTATTTCTCGAATGTATACGGAGGCTAACCATGGAGCAGTCCTCTTACTCTTCACGGGAATGAAATGGGCGCTCTTAGTAAGTCTGTCTACTATAACCCAAATCCCCGTATTACCCTTCCTTGATCTTGGTAATCCATCCACAAAGTCCATCGAGACACTTTCCCACTTCCATTGTGGGACCTCCAGTGGGTGAAGCAATCCACCGGGCTTCTTTTGCTCCGCTTTTACTTATTGGCACACCAAGCATCTAGCAACAAACTCAGCCACATCTTTCTTTATGCCGACCCAAAAGTAAACTCGTCTCATGTCCATGTACATCTTGTCCCCGCCGGGATGGGTGGTCAATTTCGAACGATGAGCATCATCAAGAATAGTCTTCCTTAGGTCATCGTCTTTTTGTATACAAAGTCTACCGTCCCTACGTAACCAACCCTTATCATCTAGGGTATACCTACGGAGATGGATCGATGACTCCCCTCCTTTGAGCTTTTCTACTAACTCAACCAACTGTGGGTCGTCTCGCTGTGCCTCGCCAATCTGTCCCAAAAGCGTAGGTCTAACCTCTAAGGATGCTAGCAAACCGGGTGTGAAGTCAATGGAAGGTGTAAAATCAAACATAGAAATGAACTCTAAACTTCGCCGCTCAACAAACAAAGGACTTAAGGATAATCTTTTTCTACTTAAGGCATCGGCTACTACGTTACCCTTGCCATGTGTATATGCTATCCCGAAGTCGTAGGATGCTAAGAACTCCATACACCTTTGCTGCCTTAAGTTCAAGTCCTTCTGAGAGAACAAGTATTTTAGCGACTTGTGGTCAGTGAATAATTCGAATTTTTCGCAAAGAAGATAATGAAGCCAAGACTTAAGTGCGAAAACAATAGCGGCCAACTCTAGGTCATGTGTAGGGTAATTTTTCTCATGCACCCTTAACTGCCTCCTACCAAAGGCTATTACCCTTCCCTCTTGCATTAGGACTGCACCTAGTCCTGTCCCACAAGCGTCAGTATAAACGGTAAATGGCGTACTCCCATCTGGCAATACTAAGACTGGAGCTGAGGTCAAAGCTCTCTTTAAACATTGAAACGCATCATCACAATCTACGTCCCACACGATGACTAAGTTCTTCTTCGTCAGGCGTGTTAATGGAGCTGATATTTTTGCGAGGTCTTTGATAAACTTCCTATAGTAGCCAGCCAACCCCAAGAAACTCCTTACTTCGGTAGCATTTTTAGGGACCTTCCAATCTTGGATGGCCACCACCTTCGCAGGATCCACAACAATTCCTTCTTTGGAAACAACGTGCCCTAAGAATCGCACTTCCTCCCTCCAGAAGTGGCACTTAGTAAATTTAGCTTTAAGGTTATGCGCTCGTAGAGTCTCCAACACTTCCCTAAGATGTAGGGCATGCTCTTCTTCATTCTTAGAAAAGACCAAGATGTCGTCTACAAAGACCACCACGAATTTATTAAGGCACTCCCAAAACACCCTACTCATCAAATCAACAAAGTATGCGGGGGAGTTTGTCAAACCGAAGGGCATCATTAGCCATTCATAGAAACCGTCTGGAGTCCTAAAGGCAGTCTTGTCTAGGATATCCTCAGCCACTCTCAACTGATGGAATCTAGTGGCTAAGTCCAACTGCGAAAACAATGAGGCGGCAACTAACAGATCGAAGAGATTGTCAATCCTTGGCAGTGGGTGTATGTTCTTCTTAGTAAGCTTATTAAGTTCTCTATAATCCACACAAAGTCTAAGGGACCCATCCGCCTTCGTGGCAAATACTACTGGAGCACCCCACTCCGATATACTACGTCTTATGAACCCCTTCTCAAGCAACTCCTTCACTTGCTAATTGAGTTCCCTCCTTTCACGAGGAGCCATGTGGCATACTGGCAAAGATACTTGTTTTGCATTATCCACAAGATATATTCGAAAATCTATCTCCCGCTTCGGAGGCAAGCCCTTCACCTCCTCAAACACATCCGAGTATTCTCAGACCACTCTAACAGATCGTAGATTCTCCACAGACGTGTCAAGCGATTCTAGATAACTTAGCATAACGGAATTTATGGGATTACAAAAGATTTCGAGAGTGTTGAAAAGGCGAGTCATGAACCTAACTACTCTCCTTTCACAATCAAGAACAGCCCCATTTCTGGATAACCAATCCATTCCTAAAATTAGCCCATAGCCCGTGAAGCCCAAAACATAAGCATCACATCTAAACTCAAAGCTAAGTATAGAAAATTTCAAATCCAAACACATCATGGACAAATAAGCTGAGTTCCCAATTAGATTCGAAACAACTAAGGGATCCTCTACTAAACCGGTGTTTAAGTGTAGTGATTCAACTAATGACGTAGAGATAAACGAATGCGATGCGCCCGAATCGAATAAAGTACGGATAAGATGATCAAACTAAAAAACTAAGCTTTCAACAGAAATGGTTCTACCTCGTTCTTGCAGCGGTGGGACCGTGAGAGCCTGAACTTGTCCCCTTGCCTGCCCTGGTGCCATAAGAGCTTGCACCTGTCCTCCCGAGGTAGACCCTGCCCTCTGCCCCTTCTTTGGGCAGTCCTTCACTACATGTCCCGCTTCACCACAGTGAAAACAGCCAGTCTTCTTTTTCTTTATGCAATCCTTGCTGAGATGGCCTGGTGTCCCACAGTTAAAGCATCTTTTCTATCCTTTGCCATTATTATCTTTACCACCCTTCTTGTTTTGCTGTTGTGGTTTCTTCTGATGCCCTTTCTTCTCGGGTGCCTTATTAGCATTAGCGCCTTTCTCCTCGTGCATGAGTGCCATGTCTACTAGCTTCTCAAAGGTGGCCCCCATAGGGATGTGGGTCATAGCCAACCTTTGCAACGGCTCATTCAAACCATTAACGAACCTCAGAGCCTTCTTCTCCGGCGTGTTCACTAAGTCCAAGCCAAACCTTGCTAACTGATTAAATTTGTTGACATATTCTTTCACTGATGAGCTTCCTTGCTTCAATGTCAAGAACCTTTCCATATATAGATTCTCTTCTTCCCTTGAGAGAAACTTTGCCTCAAACCTACGTCTGAAATCTTCCCAAGAATCAACAGGACGCTCCCCATTAGTGATGTAACACCCCACGTCCATTAATGTCACTCACAAAGGGAATGCATTAACTTCCATGGAGGTTAGAAGTGAATATAGAACAGAAAAATTACAACAAGACAGATAATAAGTAGTACTTGAAAACTAAAACTTCATTTTATTGCAGCGGAAATATGTTTATTACATCACAAAACCATTAATCAGAATCAAGTACATTATCCATCTTCATAAAACAAAATACATAATCCCATTACACAAATAGCCATTAAAGAAGACAACAAGCTGGACTTTACTTCAAGGGTCCAAGCTTTCCAAAGAGAGATCAGCAATCCAATCAAACTCCACTTGAATTGGGTCCAACCTGAGGACCTGGAGGGGGAAAAGGATAGAAATGGAGGGGGTCAGACATAAAGTCTGGCGAGTATGATAATTCTAACAATACTATTATCAAAATAACTAGACTAAGGCATAAGCTGGAAGACAAGTAAATGTCTATAAACTATTTGGAAGATAAAGATGGTGTTTAAGATAACGTTAAAGATAACGGTAAAGGCATACCTAATTACTAACAAATAATTACTATACTGCACCGCACATTACTACACTGCACCGCACATTACTACACTGCATCGCGCCAATTACTACACTGCACCGCGCCAATTACTCTAAAGGTTGATCCCGCATGCTTCACACAGAAACTATATAAATAGCCTTGCGTACCCCTAGCTGACTAAATAGGTGTCGTCTGCCCCTATCTCTACCAGGTGTACCCCACTACCCTCTTGGAAATTTTATAAGTAACTTCGTGTACTCCTAGCTGACTACATAGGTGCCGTCTGCCCCTATCTCCACTAGGTGTACCCCACTACCCACTTTCGATCGGCTCCCTACTCGTAGATACCCGTGTTGGCCCCACAGTGGGTTGTATCACTCCCCCAAAGTGGCAACCTAATACAAGTTGAGAATGCACGGCTTATACCTACACGATGCAACAACGTCTTACCTACCAGCCCGGGTCCACACACGCATATGAAACTCGTTGGACTTGCGTTGCCACCGCTCCCCATTTTGGCCTCTTACAGTTAAACCCAGCATGCGTGTCCCGTCCTCGACTAGGGTCGAGCACACAAAGAAACATTTGGGATACTGGTAGAAATGGTCACCCACAAGTTACCCACCTAAGCTTGTCACTAGTATATCCCACTTAACCCTCTTAGTCATGTTCAATTACATGTGTGTTTGGTTAAGTCTTACTAATCGTATTTCACATGCCACTAAGGGCAACCCCTAGATTCCTCGTGCCACCCAAGGCACCTACTTAACTCCCATGTCCCACCTTACATGTTTATCTGGTTAAGTATTTCTTAATTCATTCAGGCCATAACCTCATAAAGACCTCTCACATTAGACTGGCATTTATGGCAGTTGGATTTGTCGGGCGGGTCCGGGCAGTCTTACACCATAAAAGAGTCTAACCTCGCGTCTTGACAACCGTTATGCTTTAGTTTAGGCCTAGGACCTCTCACATTGGGCTGACATTTGTGACCATTGGATTTGCCGGGCGGGTCCGGGCAGGTTTACGTCACAAACGAGTCCAACCTCGTGTCCTTAGCATTGATTAACACTTAAAATCTTTTACCCCAGTTTTAATAATTCCCTATTCAAATTATTAATTAAGTCAACTTTTAATGATGTCCATAATTGACTTAATTATGGCCATCCACTACGGGCATGCAAAATCATATCAATTGCACCCCAACTTTTTAATATTAAATCCTTAATATTACCCCTACCCCACGTTTATACGTTCGCTTATTCAACGCATAATATAGGCTAGACTTGTATAGTCCAACACCTAGCACAAAGATAAATTATCACAACATATAGACAATTAAAATAAATCTAATCATAATAGGGGTGAAACTTGCATAAACTACACATGTTAAGGATTAAAAGGTGTCAACTTGTTAAATGTCTCAATTTATATGATATGATCATAGCCCAAATCTGTACATAAACTTGCATATGGGGTTTTTAGGCAACATAATGATGGTGTGAACTAGCATAGGATATCATATTTGTCATAGCATAATTCTTGATGTCATAATAGATGTCTTGGTATATGTTCATAACTTTTCTAATCAATCTAACTTGCATATGTGACTTGTCATATAGATCAACATAACCCAAACATGATGATTTAATTAATATGAACTAACTAGCATAGATGGTAACATCATGGCCTTTTTAACATGTATGATTCATCACAACTTAGCATAGAAACTTTCAACATACATAACATCATCATGCTATGATTTACAACATATAAGATATCACCATCACATAACATTGGATTTACAATATACATGATAGCAAAAGGGGTTTACAACAACATATATGATAATTCACATCATCTACTCATAATCCATTCATAACTCAACCTAATTAAAATGATAATAATCTTGTTAAGATCATCATACTCACAATTTAGAGAAGAAAAGAGAGAGTTTTGCTTTGCTTTAGGGTTGAGAGAATTAGAATTGAATTCGCTTTTCTTCTTTCTTAGTTGGCGGCGGCTCCATTGATTTCCATGGCGACAGTAACTATTCTATTTTAATTAGATTTAGGGTTAGCATTAGGATGTATTTATAGGTGTAGGAAGTTATTTAGGACCATTAGATTAACCCTGAACCATGAGAACCAATCAAATGCGAAATCTACATTTGAGCGAATCAGCCCATGGGTTGACAGCCAAACACCCTGGATTAACCCCTAGTCGACCCAGCAGGGCTTGGGTCGACCTCAAAAATGGGCCGGTTCGGTTATTTCCCCTGCCAATTCGTTGTTTTGAACTTTTTCGCATATTTATTTATTTAATTTTTAAGTTATATATATATATATATATCAATATATATATATATATATATATATATTTCTCTGCGCAACCCATTTCACTTAATTCTTTTCTAAAAATTAAGTATACTTTAATTTGTGAATTTTAATGTTATAAAATTTCGGGGTGTTACATTCTCCCCTCCTTAAAGGATTTCGTCCCCGAAATCTCCAAGTCAAGAAGAATGTATATCCTACCATCTAATCGTCCATCTACTCAACCATCAAACACCAGCATCCATTGTCCTTAAAAGACTTCTAATGCTTTAATGTTTATATGCACAGTGTGTGTATATGTCCATATCTAATGCAAAATTAGGCGGTCTACTGATTCAGTTGACCTCCTTAGTGCAATTCATGATAGTGCCATGCGTCCAATATGTATGCTCAAGATTCCTAATGATACATATTAGTACTATATGCGTGCACAACCATCCACCCGAATGCAGCAACTATATGATAATACAACCATTATACATCCATTTTACTAAATACATCCATATATATGCAATATGCAATATGAAGTGACTGAGCCGATCTGGTGCCTAATAGTGTGTGTATATGCATCCACGAGCAACCACTAGCAAACACTTGCATCCACTTTGCATCCACCATACATAACATGTCTCAAACACATGTTTCAACCATAGGATTATCCTAACTAAAGGTCAAAGATACTAGCGAGAGGATATACTAAAGATAAGATAAGTACAAGCCAAGCGATAAAGGAGAAATTAAACGACATACCCTAAAAAAGAAAAGGTATCGTGAACGCAACTTCTCTTCCGTCTCCCAAGTAGCGTTGCTCTCATCATCTCCCCATTGCACTTTGACTAGTCTGACCTCTCGATTCCTCAACCTCTTGATCTCCGACCCAAGAATGCGCGTTGGAGCTCGTCGAATTGTCGCATCACGCTCTATCTCCACCTCTCTAAAAAAGCTCGGCTCTACCACTTCCGCGGTCTCGTGCAAGAACTTCCTCAAATGTGACACATGGAATACGTCGTGTACACCACTAAGTCTCCAGGGCAACTCCACTCTATACGCCATCTGTCCAATTTTCTCCTTAATAGGAAATGGCCCTACAAACCTTGGTGCTAATTTCCCAACGGACCCAAAGAGAACAACGTTTCGTAATGGAGACACTTTGACAAAGACCATGTCCCCAACTTCAAACTCGAGATCTGTCCTCCTCTTATCCGCATAAGATTTATGCCTATCTTGTGCTGCTTCCATCCTCCTTCTAATCAAGTCGATCTTCTCCGATGTCTCCCTAATCATATCGGGCCCAAGTAAGATCTTATCCGTAGATTCCCACCAACATGTAGGTGAACGACAAGGCCGTCCATAAAGAGCTTCGAATGGTGCCATACCAATGCCGGACTGAAAGCTGTTATTATATGCGAACTCCACCAATGGAAGATGCTCTTCCCACGTACCCCCAAAGTCTAGGATACATAACCTCAACAGATCCTCTAGAATGCGATTCACCCTCTCGGTCTGGCCGTCCATCTGAGGATGATATGCGGTGCTTAAACATAACTGAGTCCCTACCGCCTCTTGTAAGCTTCCCCAAATTTTGCTAGTGAAAATAGGATCGCGGTCGCTCACTATGCTAGAAGGAACACCGTGCAAACGAACTATTTCTCGGACATATACAGAAGCTAACCATGGAGCGGTCCTCTTACTTTTCACGGGAATGAAGTGGGCGCTCTTAGTAAGTCTATCTACTACAACCCAAATCCCAGTATTACCCTTCCTCGATCGCGGTAATCCATCCACAAACTCCATCGAGACACTTTCCCACTTCCATAGTGGAACCTCCAATGGGTGAAGCAACCCACCGGGTTTCTTTTGCTCCGCTTTTACTTGTTGGCACACCAAGCATCTAGCGACATACTCGGCCACGTCTTTCTTCATGCCGGCCCAAAAGTAAACTCTCTTCATGTCTTTGTACATCTTGTCCCCGCTGGGATGAATGGTCATCTTCGAACGATGTGCTTCGTCAAGAATAGTCTTCCTTAAGTCATCGTCTTTTGGTACAAAAAGTCTACCGTCCCTACGTAACCAACCCTTATCGTCTAGGGTATACCTACGGAGATGGCTTGATGACTCCCCTGCTTTGAGTTTTTCTGCTAACTCAACCAACTGCGGGTCGTCTCGCTGTGCCTCGCCAATCCGTCCCAAAAGCGTAGGTCTGACCTCCAAGGATGCTAGCAAACCGGGTACGAAGTCAACGGAAGGTCTAAAGTCAAACATCGAAATGAATTCTAAACTTCTCCGCTCAATAAACAAAGGACTTAAGGATAATATTTTTCTACTTAAGGCGTCTGCCACCACGTTACCCTTGCCAGGGGTATAGGCTATTTCGAAGTCGTAGGACGCTAAGAACTCCATCCACCTTTGCTGCCTTAAGTCCAAGTCCTTTTGAGAGAATAGGTATTTTAAAGACTTGTGGTCAGTGAATAATTCGAATTTGTCTCCAAGAAGATAATAACGCCAAGACTTAAGCGCGAAAACAATAGCGGCCAATTCTAGGTCATGTGTAGGATAATTTTTCTCATGCGGTCTCAACTGCCTTCCACCATAGGCCATTACCCTACCCTCTTGCATTAAGACTGCGCCTATTCCTGTCCCACAAGCATCAGTATAAACGGTAAACGGCTTACTCCCGTCTGGCAATACTAAGACTGGGGCTGAAGTCAAAGCTCTCTTCAAACGTTGGAACGCATCATCCCAATCTACGTACCATGTGAAAACTAGGTTCTTCTTCGTCAAGCGTGTCAGTGGTGCAGATATCTTTGCGAAGTCTTTGATAAACTTCCTATAGTAGCCAGCCAACCCCAAGAAACTTCTCACTTCGGTAGCATTTTTAGGGACCTTCCAATCTTGGATGGCTACCACCTTCGCGGGATCCACAGCTATCCCTTCTTTGGAAACCACGTGCCCCAAGAACCGTACTTCCTTCCTCCAGAAGTGACACTTAGAAAATTTAGCCTTAAGGCTATGGGCTCGTAGGGTCTCCAACACTTCCCTAAGATGTAGGGCATGCTCTTCTCTGCTTCTAGAGAAAACCAGGATATTATCCCATGTAAAATCGTCACAACTATCCATCTCTCACACAGACCATCCTAGTCGAATTCGACATCCCCCAAGTGCAAGCCCCAAAGTCCTAAACCAATATCGGACAAACACCCAAGGGATACCTCCTTCGAATTCAGACGACCTACGTGAGATGATACTAGTAAGATGGTCAATCAATTGAGCACTTGACCGACTCTGGCCGTCCTTGCCAGTCTTGCTCCAAAACTACCGCTGATTACAAAATGGGCTTTGCTTAATCTATTAAGCACATATGAAAACTTATTCCGTGCTTATGGGTAAACCCCGCGCTTTATCAACGACGTCTCCATACTCACGGACCACACAAACAGGTTCCTAATCATCGTTAGATGCGTCAGAAGATTCTAGGAAGCTAAGCATCACTGAACCCCTAGGGTCGCAAGAAATATGAGGGTTTTTCTACAATGAATCAATAGTCTAACTACCCTCCTTTCACAGCCTAGGATGGCACCCCGCTTGGCTAGCCAATCCACCCCTAGAATCAAACTACAGCTCGTGAAACCAAGGACAAAGGCGTTGCATTCAAACTCAACGCCCAAGATAAACACTCTCAAATCCCGACAAATCATAGAAAGATGAGCCGAACCACCAATAGGATTTGAGACTACTAAGGGATCAGTAACAATACTAGTATCTAGGTGCAGTGTTTCAACTAATGATGTAGAGATAAACGAATGCGATGCGCCCGAATCGAATAAGTTACAGACAGGATGATCAAACAGAAAAACTAAGCTTTCAACAGAAATGGTTCTACCTTGTTCTTGCAGCGGTGGGACCGCGAAAGCCTGAACTTGTCCCCTTGCCTGCCCTAGTGCTATAAGAGCCTGCACTTGTCCTCCCGAGGTAGCCCCTGCCCTCTGGCCCTTCTTTGTGCAGTCCTTCACTAAATGTCCCGCATCGCCACAATGAAAACAGCCAGTCTTCTTTTTCTTTCGGCAATCCTTGCTGAGGTGGCCAAGTGTCCCACAGTTAAAGCATTTCTTCTTCCCCTTAGCATTGTTGCCTTTGCCACCCTTATTTTGATCCCCTTTCTTCTCGGGTGCCTTATCAGCTTTAGTGCCTTTCTCCTCGTGCATGAGCGCCATGTCTACTAGCTTCTCAAAGGTGGCCCCCATAGGGATGTGGGTAGTAGCGAACCCTTGCAATGGTTCATTCAATCCATTAACGAACCGCGGAGCCTTCTTCTCCGGCGTGTTCACTAAGTCTAAGCCAAACCTTGCTAACTGATTAAATTTGTTGAAATATTCTTTCACTGATGAGCTTCCTTGCTTCAATGTCAAGAACCTTTCCATATATAGATTCTCTTCCGCCCTCGAACCTACGTCTAAAATCCGCCCAAGAGTCAATAGGACGCTCCTCATTAGTGACCTCCCACCAAAACGAGGCCTCTCCCTTCGTCAACCAAGCTGCTAAACGAACTTTCCTCCCTTCTTCTACTTCCAAGACTTCTATCAATTCTTCCACCTCAAGCCAATCTCTAGCTTCCACAAACGCTTCTGATCCTTGAAAGGGTTTTCCACCCATAGCTTTAAATTCCTCGCACGTCTTTGCAAAAGTATCTACGCGAGGAGGAGGAACGGGTGCAACTGGTGGTGGGGGAACATTGGCCGGACCTGCGGCGGCCCTAGGCTCTAATAGCCTCCTATACCATCCTAGTATCGTTACACCGTCAGGTAGGTTAAGATCTTCAGCCATGCTGAAACGAAAAAGGAAAGATTCAAAATGGAGAGTTCGAAAGATAAAGATATATGGCTATTTGGGGATTATGTTTTTCATAAAAACTTCCTCTTTAAATTTCTCATTAAAACATGTTTTTGAAAACATTTCTTTCCAAAAATAATTATTTTCCTAAAGTATTTTTATCTGTTCTGGTAACCTTAAGCTCTGATACCACGTGTAACACCCCACGTCCATTAATGTCACTCATAAAGGGAATGCATTAACTTCCAAGGAGGTTATAAGTGAATATAGAACAGAAAAATTACAACAAGATAGATAATAAGTAGTACTTGAAAACTAAAACTTCATTTTATTGCAGCGGAAACATGTTTATTACATGACAAAACCATTAATCAGAGTCAAGTACATTATCCATCTTCATAAAACAAAATACATAATACCATTACACAAATAGCCATTAAAGAAGACAACAAGCTGGACTTTACTTCAAGGGTCCAAGCTTTCCAAAAAGAGATGAGCAATCCAATCAAACTCCACTAGAACTGGGTCCAACCTGAGGACCTGGAGGGGGAAAAAGATAGAAATGGAGGGGGTCAGACATAATGTCTGGCGAGTATGATAATTCTAACAATACTATTATCAAAATAACTAGACTAAGGCATAAGCTGGAAGACAAGTAAATGTCTATGAACTATTTGGAAGATAAAGATGGTGTTTAAGATAACGTTAAAGATAAAGGTAAAGGCATACCTAATTACTAACGAATAATTACTATACTGCAACGCATATTACTACACTGCACCGCACATTACTACACTGCGCCGTTCCAATTACTACACTGCACCGCGCCAATTACTACACTGCACCGCGCCAATTACTCTAAAGGTTGATCCCGCATGCTTCACACAGAAACTATATAAATAGCCTTGCGTACCCCTAGCTGACTACATAGGTGCCGTCTGCCCCTATCTCCACTAGGTGTACCCCACTACCCTCTTAGAAATTTTATAAGTAACTTCGTGTACTCCTAGCTGACTACATAGGTGTCGTCTGCACCTATCTCCACTAGGTATACCCCACTACCCACATTCGACCGACTCCCTACTCGTAGATACCCGTGCTGGCCCCACAGTGTGGTGTATCACTCCCCCAAAGTGGCAACCCGATACAACTTGAGAATGCACGGCTTTTACCTACACGATGCAACGTCTTACCTACCAGCCCGGGTCCACACACGCATATGAAACCCGTTGGACTTGCGTTGCCACCGCTCCCCGTTTTGGCCTCTTACAGTCAAACCCAGCATGCGTGTCCCGTCATCGACTTGGGTCGAGCCCACAAAGATACGTTTGGGATACTGGTCGAAATGGGCCCCCACAAGCTACCCACCTAAGCTTGTCACTAGTATATCCCACTTAACCCTCTTAGTCATGTTCATTTAAATGTGTGTTTGGTTAAGTCTGACAAATCGTATTTCACATGCCACTAAGGGAACCCCCTAGATTCCTCATGCCACCCAAGGCGCCTACTTAACCCCCATGTCCCACCTTACATGTTTATCTGGTTAAGTATTTCTTAATTCATTCAGGCCATAACCTCATAAAGACTTCTCACATTAGACTGGCATTTATGGCAGCTGGATTTGTCGGGCGGGTCCGGGCAGACTTACACCATAAAAGAGTTTAACCTCGTGTCTTTACAACCGTTATGCTTTAGTTTAGGCCTAAGACCTCTCACATTCGGCCGACATTTGTGACCACTGGATTTTCCGGGCGGGTCTGGGCAGGTTTACGTCACAAACGAGTCCAACCTCGTGTCCTAAGCATTGATTAACACTTAAAATCTTTTACCCCAGTTTTAATAATTCCCTATTCAAATTATTAATTAAGTCAACTTTTAATGATGTCCATAATTGACTCAATTATGGCCATCCACTTATGGCATGCAAAATCATATCAATTGCACCCCAACTTTTTAATATTAAATCCTTAATATTACCCCTACCCCACGTTTATACGTTCGCTTATTCAACGCATAATATAGGCTAGACTTGTATAGTCTAACACCTAGCACAAAGATAAATTATCACAACATATAGACAATTAAAATAAATCTAATCATAATAGGGGTGAAACTTGCATAAACTACACATGTTAAGGATCTAAAGGTGTCAACTTGTTAAATGTCTCAATTTATACGATATGATCATAGCCCAAATCTATACATAAACCTGCATATGGGGTTTTTAGGCAACATAATGATGGTGTGAACTAGCATAGGATATCACATATGTCATAGCATAATTCTAGATGTCATAATAGATGTCTTGGTATATGTTCATAACTTTTCTAATCAATCTAACTTGCATATGTGACTTGTCATATAGATCAACATAACCCAAACATGATGATTTAATTAATATGAACTAACTAGCATAGATGGTAACATCATGGCCTTTTTAACATGTATGATTCATCACAACTTAGCATAGAAACTTTCAACATACATAACATGATCATAGCATGATTTACAATATATAAGATATCATCATCACATAACATTGGATTTACAATATACATGATAGCAAAAGGGGTTTACAACAACATATATGATAATTCACATCATCTACTCATAATCCATTTATAACTCAACCTAATTAAAATGATAATAATCTTGTTAAGATCATCATACTCACAATTTAGAGAAGAAAAGAGAGAGCTTTGCTTTGCTTTAGGGTTGAGAGAATTAGAATTGAATTTGCTTTTCTTCTTTCTTAGTTGGCAGCGGCCCCTTTGATTTCCATGGCTACGGTAACTATTCTATTTTAATTAGATTTAGGGTTAGCATTAGGATGTATTTATAGGTGTAGGAAGTTATTTACTACCATGAGAACCAATCAAATGCAAAATCTGCATTTGAGCGAATCGGCCCACGGGTTGACAGCCAAACACCCTGGATTAACCCCTAGTCGACCCAGCAGGGCTCGGGTCGACCTTAAAAATGGACCGGTTCGGTTATTTCCCCTCCCAATTCGCTATTTTGAACTTTTTCGCATATTTATTTATTTAATTTTTAATTTATTTATATATATATCAATATATATATATTTCTCTACGCAACCCATTTCACTTAATTTTTTTCTAAAAATTAAGTATACTTTAATTTGTGAATTTTAATGTTATAAAATTACGGGGTGTTACAAGTGAACTCCCACCAAAACGAGGCCTCTCCCTTCATTAACCAAGATGCTAATTTGACTTTCCTCCCTTCTTCTACTTCAAAGATTTCTAGCAATTCTTCAACCTCCTTAAGCCAATCTCTAGCTTCCACAAACGTTTCTGACCCTTGAAAAGGTTTTCCACCCATAGCCTTAAATTCCTTGCATGTCCTTGCAAAAGTATCAGCGCGAGGAGGAGGAGGAGGAGCGGGTGCAACTGGTGGTGGAGGGACATTGGCTGGACCTGCAGCGGCCCTAGCCTCTAATAACCTCCTATACCATCCTGGTATTGTTACACCATCCGGAAGGTTAAGATCTTCAGCCATGCTGAAACGAAAAAGGAAAGATTCAAAATGGAGAATTCGAAAGATAAAGATATATGGCTATTGAGGATTATGTTTTTCATAAAAACTTTCCTCTTAAAATTACTCATCAAGACATGTTTTTGAAAACACTTCTTCCAAAAATACTTTAGAAAAATAGTTTTTCTAAAAAATTTATCTGTTCTGGTAACCTTAAGCTCTGATACTACGCAGGGCCGGTCCTAGGACTTTTGGTACCTAAAGCGAAAAGTGAGAAAGAGGCCCTTCTACAGATGTTAATGTATGACATTAAAACAATTTACATTGTTTAAAAATAATGAAAAGATAAGAAAAGAAAATAACTTTATTCGTAATAACAATACAAGTTATATAACAAAAATATACTAATTACTTATGAACATTTTTCTAGCCTTCTGACTTGCAAAATTGCTAACAATGTTATCATATTCAAGTTCATTGACCATATCTTGTTCAATCGATAAAAGTGCCAAACCATTTAGTCTTTCTTGTGACATAGTGGAACGAAGATAAGACTTTATCAACTTTAGCTTTGAGAAACTTCTTTCAACTGAGGCAACTGTAAGTGGTATAGTTAGAACTATTCTATATGCAATCCAAGCATTAGGAAAATTAAACTCTCTCGAACAAGAATTTATGAAATTCAACAATTCAATTGCTTTTGTTTTTTCCTTTGGCAAGATAACTTTCAATACTTTTAATTCTGAGAATAGCTCTCTTCCATCAATATCAGAGTGCAAATCATGTCTCAAATATTCCTCAAGTTGTAAACAATTCCCCTTCAATTTCTCATCGTCTAAAGAAGTGAATTTTTTAAATCAAATAAAAAGCCAAATCTATCATCACATTCTTTGAATTGCTCAAATCGGGCCTTTAACGAAACACGAGCTTTATCCACAACTTGCAGAAAATAATTGATTCGAAAAGATTCTTCTGGTGTTTGCATTAGTTCTTCAATATTCACATCTTCATCAAATTGTTTCTTTCTATGAATAATTCTTTTCTGAACAAAAACTGGTTCAACATCCAACATTTGGGCTATCTCTTTAGCATCAACCATCGTAGAATCAAAACCCGTGTTTCTAAAATCTTCAAAAAAATCAATAAGTTCTTGTAATCTTGTAATAGCAACATCAATTTGCATATCTTCAGTTTGAAGAATTTTGCTAACGGTATTTACATTTTTCAAAATTTCATACCAAATGCACAATCCGAATAAAAATTCAAAATTTTCGATCTCATTTGTTACAAGACTTCTTGCTTCACTTTTCGCCATAGAATCCTTAGTGCAATTTGATAAAGAAATTAGAGCATCTCTTATCTTCACACTTTGATATCTTATATATTTTACTGCTTCAATGTGACTTTCCCAACGTGTGTCAGATAATGGTTTAACAGTACAACCCGATACATGATCTTTAAAAATTTGCCATCTCTGTGTAGATGAAGAAAATATATTAAATATCCGTTGGATCACCCCAAAAAAGTTTGATGCTTTTGGACAAGATTTAGCCATATCACATAACACAAGATTAAGACTATGACAACCACAAGGTGTGTAGAAAGCTCTTGGATTAATTTCTAATAGTCTTTGTTGCACTCCTTTGTGTTTTCCTTTCATGTTTGATCCATTATCATAACCTTGTCCTCTAATATCGTAGATATCAAGCTTAATATCTTCTAATACTTCTTTAAGCTTGTTAAAAAGTCCAAGTCCAGTGGTATCATCTACTTTCAAAAATTCAATAAAAAATTCTTCTACCTTTGCAGGATTAGTCGAAACATCAACACATCTTATTACAAGAGACATTTGTTCAACACGACTAATATCTGGAGTGCAGTCTAATATAACTGAAAAATACTTGGCTTTTTTTATTTTCTTAAGAATTTCATTTTTAATTTCATTCGCCAAGGTAAGTATTAGCTCATTTTGAATTTTATGCCCAAGGTAATGTATATGAATTTCTTTTTGCTCACCCGTCGAACATGTTCCTGCATTACTGGATCAAATTCTGCTATCATTTCAATTAATTTGCAAAAAAGACCATTATTTTTTTCGTAAAGCCTTTCATTTTTTCCACGAAATGCTAAATTATTGGAAGCAAGCGTTTTCACAACAGCAATTATTCTTATCAATACTTTCTTCCATCGTTCTCTTTCTTTGTTTATTTGATCTAATACACTCTGGTCTATGGTTGTTTTGACTTTCAATCTTGTTTCCAACTCAATCCAACTGCTCATATTCAAAAGATGATCTTTACTACTTTCATGTTGTTTCAGCTTAGAACTAAGATTGCGCCAATCATTAATTCCTTCAGTAGCAAGATAACTGGCCGTCATTTGGTTCGTGAATAACTTGCAGCAAAAGCAAAATACTTTATCAAGTGAATTTGAATATACCAACCATTTTCTGTCTTGTTTATCCCCGTTAGGCAAATGCCTGACATATAATGTGGAGGAAAAATGTCTATTAATAGCGTCTTTTGGAAAATCGGAATCACTATTCTTTATTACTCGAAAAGGACCCCTTTCAACTAGCAAGTCTCTCAAATTTTGATCAATTTTTTTCCACGTGCCAGGGTCATTTAAAACCACACTAACATTCTCCATAGGTGCCGATGAATCAATGTTTCCTTCCTCTTTGCTTATAGTTTCACTGTCATGTTCGTGCATTAAAATATCATCATCGATGTTATCATCATTTCCATTAGTAATATGGGCATTATCCACATTCAAACTCGAACCATCTTCTGCACTACTTTTGATGAAAAATTTATTAAGAGCACCTTTCTGCGAATTTGTAAGTTCCTCTAACCTTCTTTTCCTAACCCTTTTCGCGTGTCCAGATTCTTGTTTACGCATTTTGAAACACTACAAAATAAACATTGAATAATAACACATATTAATGATTATTATATAAAAACCATAGTTATTTATCGATTAATTGTATGTTAACCAGCCATTAAAAATTCATAAAGTGCTAATGATTTTGAATTAATCATAATTATTAAATTTGAAAAATGGAAATACGGATATTCAAATTTTATAGCACTTCCAAATCCAACAATGCAAAATCTTCAAATATTTAACAAACTTTCACTTTTTAAGTAGGGTATATGCACTTAATTTTCAATCAAATAATGAAATCAAATAAAGGAAAATAGTACATAAATTGTATTGTCACTATTCACTAATTCGGTAATTCTATAATCACACCAATTCACGAAATAGAACTTAGAAGCTTTTCAACATAACTGCATAAACAATTTATCAATTCACCGATGCACCGAATCATCAAATAACATCTCTATAGCATAACAGTTAATAGTTTTACAACAATTCACCAAATAACAATCGCATTCACTGATTCAGACTTCAGTAAGTCAAGTTATTCTCTAATTCAGTATGTATAAAAAGTGAAAACGCATTTATTAAATAAAATTTTCGCATAACTGCATAATATATAAAAAATTGAATTACTAAGCAGTTACCTGACTGAAGGAAGAAGAAGACCACCCTTTGAGGCTTTGAAGTATGCAGCTTCACAGTATAAGCAGCTTCCACGAATTAAAATCCGCGATTAGAATTTACAAGCTGTCGCCTGTCGAGATGGTTCTGATTCATCTGGAGGAGACGAAGCCGGAAGATAATACAGAGAATTACTTAATTCGGTATTTTGGATTAAAATCGTGATAATACGGGAAATGAACTGACGAAGATAAAACAGGAAACGAATTAAAATCACGAATTAGGTTAATTTTGGAAAACAATCGCAATTAGAAAATGCGCGATGCGATAATTAAGCAATTAGAAGATGCGGATCACGATCTCTTTCCTTTTTTTTTATATATTCGGCAGCATTAGCGGACATGAACTGGTGCCCTTGGAATTTCGGTGCCCCAAGCAGCGGCTTCTGCTGCTTGTGTGAAAGGCCGGCACTGATACTACGTGTAACACCCCTCTTCCATTAATGTCACTCACAAAGGGAATGCATTAACTTCCATGGAGGTTTTAAGTGAATATAGAATAGAAAAATTACAACAAGACAGATAATAAGTAGCACTTGGAAATCTAAAACTTTATTTTATTGCAGTGGAAATTAAACATGTTTGTTACATCATAAAACCATAAATCAGAGTCAAGTACAATATCCATCTTGATAAAACAAAATACATAATCCCATTACATAAATAGCCATTAAAGAAGATAACAAGCTAGAATTTACTTCGGCGGTCCAAGCTTTCCAAAAGAGAGATAAAGCAATCCAATAAAACTCCATTGGAGTTGGGTCCACCCTGAGGACCTGGAGGGGAAAAAGGGAAGAAATAGAGGGGGTCAGACATAAAGTCTGGCGAGTATGATAATTCTAACAATACTATTATCAAAATAATTAGACTAAGGCATAAGCTGGGAAACAAGGTAATGTCTATGAACTATTGGGTATGGAAGAGCAGATAAAGATAACGTTAAAGGCACACCTAATACTAACGAATAATTACTAAACTACACCACACCAGTCACCCTAAAGGTTGATCCCACTTGCTTCACTTAGAAATTATATAAATAGCTTCGTGTACCCCTAACTGACTACATAGGTGCCGCCTGCCCCTATCTCCGCTAGGTGTACCCCACTACCCACTTTCGATCGGCTCCCTACACGTAGATACCCGTGCTGGCCCCATAGTGGGGTGTATCACTCCCCTAAAGTGGCAACCCGATACAACTTGAGAATGCACGGCTTATACCTACACGATGCAACAACGTCTTACCTACCAGCCCAGGTCCACACACGCATGTGAAACCCGTTGGACTTGCGTTGCCACCGCTACCCCATTTGGCCTTTTATAGTCAAGCCCAGTATGTGTGTCCCATCCTCGACTTGGGTCGAGCCCACAAAGATACGTTTGGGTTACTGGTTGAAATGGGCCCCCACAAGCTATCCACCTAAGCTTGTCCCCACTAGTATATCCCACTTAACCCTTTTCTTAGTCATGTTCATTTACATGTGTGTTTGGTTAAGTCTTACTAATCGTATTTCAAATGCCACTAAAGGCACCCACTAGATTCCTCATGCCACCCAAGGCACATACTTAACCACCATGTCCCACCTTACATGTTTATCTGGTTAAGTATTTCTTAATTAATTCAAGCCATAACCTCATAAAGACCTCTCACATTAGACTGGCATTTATGGCAGCTGGATTTGTCGGGCGGGTCCGGGTAGTCTTACACCATAAAAGAGTCTAACCTCGTGTCTTTACAACTGTTATGCTTTAATTTAGGCCTAGGACCTCTTACATTGGGCTGACATTTGTGACTACTGGATTTGCCGGGCGGGTCCGGGCAGGTTTACGTCACAAACGTGTCCAACCTCGTGTCCTAAGCATTGATTATCACTTATAATCTTTTACCCCAGTTTTAAATATATCCCTATTCAAATCATTAATTAATTCCAATTTTAATGATGTCCATAATTGACTCAATTATGGCCATCCACTTATGGTATGCAAAATCATATCAGTTGCACCCAACTTCTTAATATTAAATCCATAATATTACCCCTACCCCCACGTTATACGTTCGCTTATTCAACGCAAAATATATGTTAGACTCGAATAGTCTAACTCATAGCACAAATATAAATTATCACAACATATAGACAAATAAAATAGATCTAATCATAATAGGGGTAAACTTGCATAAAACTACACATGTCGTGGATCTAAAGGTGTCAACATGTTTGGTTAAATGTCACAATTTACATAATATGATCATAATACAAATTCAGGTATAACTTACATATGTGGTTTATGCAACATAATGATGATGTGAACTAGCATCTAACACATAGAACTCGCACATGTCATAGCAAAATTTTAGGTCTAAATAGATGTCATGGCATATGTTCATAATCTTTACTAATCAATCTAAACTTGCATACATGATTTGTCATATAGATCAACATAGCCCAAATAATATCAACATTATGATTTGATTAACATGAACTAATTAACATAGATAATAACATCATGACTTTATAACATGTATGATTTATTACAACTTAGCATAGAAAAATAGAACCTCTACAATATCATCATAGCGTGATTTACAACATATAGGATATCATCATCACATAACATAGGATTTACAACATACATGATAGCATAAGGTTTACTACAACATATATGACAACTCACATCATTTTCTTGTGATCCATATCACATCTTATTCTAATTAATTTAATAATAATCTTATTAAAATCATCATACTCACAATTAGAGAAGAAAGAGAGTCTTGATTTGATTTAGGGTTGAGTTGAATTAGGGTTTTGATTAGCTTTCTTCCTTCTTAGTTGGCGGCGGCTACACAGAGTTCCATGGTGACGGTATGACGGCGGTTATTCTATTTTTCATGTGAGTTTAGAGTGAGAGACTACCTAGGTATATATAGAGTTTAGGATATATTTAGGCCGTCATATCAACTCAGAACTAATCTGAACCGTTTAATTTTCCAACTCAGCCCTAAAGACACATCAGCAGCTCAAGATTGGGCTCAGTCAAACCCTAGCCGACTGGACCAGGTCGGCACCCAGGTCGACTGCGCAGTCGACATTGTCCCTGGGGTGTTGACTGCCCAGTCGACTCCCCAGTCGACCAGGGTGCTGGGTGGGAAATTTCCCGCCTAGCCTGTTTGACTTCGAATTTTGAATTTTAAATTTTAAATTTTTTGAAATCTGTTTTGAATTTTCTGAAACTTCCGATGGCCATAATTTCTTCATACGAAGTCCAATTCACGCAAAATCGGACTCTATTTCAACCAGAATTCCGAGACAAACACAATGTCGTAACCCGTTTCCCACAATTCTCATGTCTGAGATTAGTTATGCTTTAATTTGTGAATATTAATATTAACAGAATTACGGGGTGTTACAGAATATTTCCCATTTAGACAACATTACCTACTACAATTCACGGTTCAAGTGGAGAAAATATTCCTAAATATGACAATAAAAAACTAGAAATAGTTTCATCTTAAGTCAGCCCTAGTAAATGTTGATATTTGAGGAGGCTGTTTTATTCCATTGGTTCAATGGCGCTCTCTTCCACTGGTTAGTTCGAGTGGCGCTCTCTTCCACTGGTCTGATATGGTTTTTATTATTGTTTATGTTTCCTTTTTTTGCTTTTCTTCGTTTATTGATTGGATTATTTGTTGTGTATGTATTTCAATTGTCCTTATTATGAAAGGGAAATTTGTGTTTTTTTTTTGGTTTTATCTTTTTTTTGGAAAACTTATGTTTTAGCATCAGGTTGATACTTCTGATCTACGTCTACTATCTGAAAATATAAAAAGAAGAAAAAAAATTAAGTATAAAATCAATCATATACCAACTGCAAATCTATTTATTTTCAAAAGAAAATTTATAGTAAATAAATGAAATATTGACGAATATTTTTGAAAAGAGCTTAGGCTTGTAGCTAGTGTTGTAATCAAATTCATATGACTTGAGTTGGTTTTCTCTTTCTTCCCTAAGAAATTACTCAAAGTGAGAAACAGAAAAATTAGACCGGTTAGGATGTACACAAAGATTCGTGGCCTGTTTTTGAATCATTCAATTATCTAAATTGAAGTTATGCAGTCAAGTGCAAGATTATTATTTTGCAACAGCTGGAAAAAGGCGATTCAAACGATCTTACTTTAAATGATTCAATGAGTTCATAAATTGTTATATATTTCTTCTCAACAATTTAATTTTATATAAAGATAAGAAGTTGTAAATTCATTTACAAAAGATTTGCTCTGACAAAGACATTGATACTGAGAAGAAAAAAACTAAACTAGTGGTAAATGGTAGTAGCAAGAATACATATCACAAGCAGTGAGATAATTAATTTATTATAAAATTGATGTGGTGTTTTGAGTTATTGTAAAAATAAAATTTTATTAATTTTACTTTCCTTATGATCGATATATCAAAACTTTGAATAAAAGAAAATGAAAAATAATAATCAACATTTAGTATGTGTAGCGTTTTAATGATGAATAAAACAACTTCCTTAAATATGAACTAACCAGTGGAATAGAGGGCCACCTGAACCGTTTAGTATATTCCACTGGAAGAGAGCGCCGCAGTCACTAAGTGACTGGAAAGGTTTTGTACATAAAAATAAAAAGCCTCCAAATCCTTTTACTTGCAGTGTAACATGTGTAAAACTATATTTTTCATACAAATCCTTTTAGTACAATTACTAAATGGAGAATTAAGAGTCCAGCTATACCATGAATTGTTATCAGTATCAACAGGTAATAAACATGCAGCTATTGTCACTGTAAGACAAAAAGAGCAGTTGGCAAAACAATGAATGAAACCAACCGATGCGAAACTAGCTGTAGAAAGCAAATGCGCACAACTTAAAGAGCTGCAGCTTGAGCTAGAATCGTTCCTAAATTCAAGAAACAACGGAAATTGTCAAATACTGAACCGTATTAGAAACCGATTCCGTGCTTGAAGTTAATTTATTAAGCACTCACCGGCTATACAAACCGGATTAGAAAATAAATAAATGAACAGTGATAGATAACAGCAACAACAACTAAGCCATAACAGTGATAGATAAAACTGATAAAAAAAATATAACCTCACACATCCTTGTGCTTAAAAGCAGTCTTTCCTTTGGTTTCCAAATACAAGATTCATATTAGTAAATTACGCATTCATGCAGTCATCAAATAAAATAAAAATCAACTAATTAAAGAATATGAGTGCAAATACAAATAATGGAGTAGTTTTAGTGCATTCTCAATGCTTGTATAGATCTGTCAAAGAATAACCGGAAAATCAGAAAACTCATCCGTATCCACATCCAAAAAGCTGGAAATGCAGATGTGATACAAATACATTCGCATCCTAAAATTATCAATCCAATTTTTTAAAGATTACATCATAAGTTATGTCTATTTTAATACAATTAAATACGGGTTAGAAGTTTATATTAATCGCAATAAAGGCATATCAACTACTGAAAACTATTTATTATCATTATATTTATTTATTTTAATACTTTAATAATCAATCTGCTCGAAAAAAAATATGCTGAAGTAAAAAAAAAACATTTACGTTTCATGATTGATTAGACGTTAGCGGATAAGATAATTATTCGATATTTATCTCTATCTATGGATTCGCATATCTACCATCCGAAAATTATTTCAGATTTTGATATAGGTTGAAACTATCTGCATTCCGAAGTATTCACTGACAGACCTACACCATCAAGCGCTGTGAATTTAGATGCCAGTACATTACTCGATAAATAAAGGTGAATCGTTATCCTAATTTAACAATTCCATTGTGCAAAGCAGTAACATGAATAAAAAATAGTAGAATAGTAGGAATTATTGAATCTTTGTACAATAGGCTGGGTTTAAACAATCAAATTACATATGCAGCTCTCATCTAACCAAAATACAATCGTTGTTACAAAAACATCGGTATATTATCATAAAATGATACTGAAAATATGTATGGATTTGAACATTGAAAAATAAAGCATCATTTGAAATTCAAACCATGGATAGAATATACAAATCAGATAGGAAAAAAAGTGAATAAATGAAGCACGTGATAAAAGTTACCAGTATGACACAAGAATGCGAATACAAAGTGCAGCATATGAGTTTACAAAATACTGAACCCACACAAGGTACATCGAATATATGACACTGCATTGAAATATGAATCCCTTAAATATACACATTGTCCAATATGAATTTAGTTAAAATGACAAATAATTTACTTCTGCCTATCACACCATCCAATGATCTATATGTCCTTTAACCCGAAAAGTCTTGGTCTGTCGCGGGAATTATAGATTTAACAAATGGGCCATAAATACCCAAAGGACGAGCACCAGACATAAAATTATAATATATGACATTATAAATAAATCCAGGTTTCCTTAGATAAAACAAGTCATGGGAAAATTTCAACTCAAAAGCCATTGTATAACATTAACACATGAATATTCAAAATACAAAACATAAAATAAAATGCAAAGCATAAAGCCATCTAGCATCCATCTCAACATCCAAGACAACCAAATCCGCAATTCCCTAAATCATAAGGATCTTCTAGACCAATCATTGTGGTTGTACTCATACCATGCAGGCAAAAAAATGATATCATTCATGCCAATTTGATGTCAATGATCATACTTATACCTTGTACTCATGCTTATACTCAAATATTTAGTATAAGCTATTAAATCTCAATGCTTGCGGATACCACTAGAAACATGGATTGTATTGTAACGACCCGGAATTTTGGGGTCAATTTAAAATTTTTATTTTAGAAATTTTAAGGGAATTTTAATATTTAAAATAATTTACTTTAAATAAGAACGACTAAAAATTTATTTTAAAATGAATTAATTTAATTTAATAATAAAAGGAGTTTAAAACAGCGTTGCAGTTTGAAAATTTGAAATTGAACTTTGACTGACTGTACCGGATTCAAAATAAATAAGAATTGAGCGAAACAAGAAATATTTAAATCTGTTCATCAATATCTTTCTAGCGAATCTGAAAAGCTAAAAATTTTCTTTAAAAATTTAGAGTTATGGCCAGTTTAAAATTCAGAAAAGTCGCTGTAGAATTTATATATATTTTAATTTAATATATTAGCCTTAAAAATAGTCATTTTTCAAACGACCTCGGTTTCCGACGAAACCACTTTTTTTGGAACCGGAATGTTAAATTATTTCTAGGTTTCAATTTTCATAATTTTTCGAATTAATATGTAAGAGTGGCAAAGGAAAACATGTTTTGTCAGTTTCAGTCAAATTTAATCGACTCGAAAATGGCCATTTTTCAAACGGTCTCAGAATTCGACGAAATTAGTCTCGTTAGGACCGTATAGTCAAAACATAACTAGAAATAATTTTTCTGTAATTTTTAGAGGTAGTATGTAGCCCTGGTAATTTAAAATGTAAGTTTGAATTTAATAATTAAATGATTTATAATTAAATTTAAAGAAAAACATATTGTAATAGCCGAACTGGGTTAAGAAACATATTCCATTGTGTCCGGGATAGGGGTATTTAGCTGGGGGCGACACTCGTTGGGTTCGATTCGGAGTTAGTATCGTCGAATAAATAATTTTTGAATTAATGAATTAAATAAATAAGAAAATACGCGTATAAATACGCTGTACTATATGAAACCCTAAGACTCTATTCCTACAGCCACCGCTACCTTCAAATTCCATGGTTGAAATGCTCCCAACTTGATCCCCTAAAATCTCCAAATCCTCTCAGTAATAGCCCTCCTCCTTTTTGACTTTATCGTAGTGCTTCTCCTTCTCTACAACTCTGTAAGGTCGGATCTTCCCTCGTGTATAAATCTCGAGTTCTGCTTCCCCGAACCCGCCACCGTTCGTCGCCCGTATCCCCACCTGGCCGCCACCCAGCTCAGCCAAAGAACCACCGGCGGGCGCGCCAGTCTAAGCCCCTCCTCGTGACGTACTCCGATCGCCTCCATACTTCGCGGATCAAACTTAAAGTGGCGCCCTAGATTTGAACAAGTTTAAAAACCCATCGGCCTGTATATGAAAGAGGGAGAAGAAGGATTAGAGTAATTAATCACTTTTAATTATTTTCAATAATTGGTTAATGAAATCAAATAGTTAATTGACCACAACTCGCTCAAATTGAAACAGAATTTGACGATTTTCGAAGCGTTGGAATACTTGAATCGAGATCTACGCTATGAAGCAAACTAGAGCTGAAACAGGGCGAATCAAATTTTAGAGCAAATTCAGATCTGAAAAGCTATTGGTGAGATTTCTATTTTTTTTAATTAAAATTAATTATTTATTTTGTGAAATTTATGTTCATGCTCTATAAAATTCATGTGGTGTTATGCGTATGTTCACTGAAATATTGATTGTGTTGTATTGCGGTGAATCAGTGAATGGAATTTGTGTGCATCATGTTTGTTATAAAATAGAAATGTTATTTGTGTTGAATTAGAATCAACAAATTAGAAATGTTATGTTAGAAATAAAATGTCAATTTTGTTGTATTAAAATTGGTAATATAAATAATGTTATTATTGTTAATCAAAATTGACAAAACGAACATGTCACTTATGTGAATTGGAATTGACAATATAAAATAGACCCTTTTGTTAAATGGAGAATGGACAATGTAAAATTGTCATTTTTGTTAAATAGAATTTCTAAACAAATAAAATTTCATTTTTATTTGTTAAGTTTGGATTAGAAATGTAAGTGTTTGTTATACAAATAAAATTCATTTTTATTTGTCCTTTGAAAACTTAGAATTTGTTTTGCAAATAAAATTCACTTTTTATTGGTCCTTGAAACTTAGAATTTGTTATAGAATAGAATATCATTCTTAGTGTAAATTGTACATTGGGATAAAAGAGCCATTTTTGTTGTTATTTTTGTTTTCAACAAAATATTACATGTTTTAATGTCATTTTGTTTCTACTAGAAGTATGATAATTTTTGGTGTCATTTAATAAGAATTTTAACAAAATTCACATTTTGTTTATATTAAAAGGATTATAACAAAATTTACATTTTGTTAACATTTTATGTAAAGGAAATAAAAGAATATATTTTTGTTACTTGAAATAAAAGAATATATTTTTGTCACTTGAAATAAAAGAATATATTTTTGTCACTTGAAATAAAAGAATATATTTTTGTCACTTGAGATAAAAGAATATATTTATGTCACTAGAAATAAAATAACATTTTCTTATAAATATTACTGTGGAATAAAACCACATTTCCATACAAAGGTACCTTGTGAATAAAGACAACCTTTTTATTTGAAATATGTTTTGCAAATAAAAATAACATTTTTGAATTGAAGTGTGTTTTGTAAATAAAAAGAAATATTTGTTTACATAGAAGTATTAGATAAATTAACATATTTTGTTTATATATAAGAAAGAATGACAAACACATATTTTGTTTACATACTAAGAAGAAGATTAACATCTTTTGTTAATTATATTATAAAGAAAAAGATTAACATTTTGTCAATTAGATTATAAAGAATAAAATTAACATCTTTGTTAATTAGATTGTATAGGACAAAAATTAATATTCTTGGCAATTAGAAAGAATAAATTAGAAAATGTATATTTTATACATTAGAAAGAATAAATTAAAAATGGACATTCTGTCACTTTGAAAAAAAAAAAAAAAGCAAAATTTTATCATATTTACTAGAATGAATGTGAAATACACATTTTATCACATTTAGAAGAATGGATAAAAAGGACATTTTGGTTAAAAAAAAATAAAAAAAGGATTAAAAAGAACATTTTGTTAAAATGTACATTAGAAAGAAAAAAAGATATATTTTGTTTAGAAATGATTATAGAAATATAAAATCACATTTTTGGTGAATACTTGATTTGTGAAAAATAGAATCAACATCTTTGTCAAACTTGATTAACAAAATAATCATATTTGTTTGCACTGAAAAGATCTAACAAAATTATCATATTTTATTGCATTTAAAAGAGTAAGACAAAATAATCGTATTTTGTAGATTAAAGAAGAGTAGACAAAATTATCATATTTTGTCAAATTAAAAAGAATGAATCTTTGTTTGAAATTTGTGAACATGTAATTTACATTTTTTATATAATGAATTATTAAAAAGAATAAACCTTGGTTAGAATGTGTTACCATGTAAAATTACATTTCTATGTAATTAATTTTCATCAAAAAGAATTAAACAAAAATGTATATTTTATTCATTTAGAAAGGATGCAATAAGAAAATATCATTTTTGGGTAAAACATGATTAGTGAAGAAAATTATCACATTCTTGTTTATTTAAAAAGAATTATAACATAATTTTACATTTGGTTTACATTAAAAGGATTATAACAAGATTTACATTTTGTTTACATAAAAAAAAGATTCAACAAAATCATCATATTTTGTTTACATTAAAAAGAATTAGTCAATTCTGTCATTTTGTTCACAATAAAAAGATTGAGATAAAAGTGAATATTTTTATTGGCACTTTGTTTTCAATAAAAAGATTGTACATTAAAAATTACATTTTCAATGTAGTTTAGATTCCAATGAAAGGATTGGAATAAAAGGATTATATCTTTATAGTCATTTGGTTGAAATGAAAAGATTAGAAAATTAAGATAACACCTTTAGTGTAATTGAAATAAAAGATTATTTTTATTGTCATATTGAATTAAAGGATTACCTTATATTGTAACATTGTTTACAATAAAAGAATTGAATTAAAAGACTAGGTTTTTCATTGTCATTTGTTTATAGCAAAAAGGAATAGAAATATATATCTAATTGTTGAAATGTGTGATGTGTCAAATATAATATTTATTATTTTCAAGTTTGAATATTACACTTCCATTTACAAGTTACCCGACTTGTTTATGTGATTGAGACGAAAATTTTCACACATCGTCCAAGTGCACACATGATTTATTATTTGCTTGATGGATGACACCCCACACGGGCATTGGGATGATATTGGATACACACTAATCCCAATATTTAGTTATCTATTAATCGATGGATTGATAGTCTGTGATGAGCGTCCGTTATTTACTTTAATGCTCACACAGTTATAGACTCCACTTTGGTCGTCATTTGGATGTTTGATAATTATTCATCATGATTGTTGATTTCATGCAATATATGGATGTTGATTGAGTCACATTCCAATAAAGAATATTCCAGAAAAAGAATATTTTGGAAAATATATTTTTGGAAAAGAATATTTAAAAAAAAAGATATATTTTGGAAAATTCTATTTTTATTGAAATGAACCAGTTATCAACTAGAATTAATCATTAAATTTACATTTAATGAAGTTTTCCAATTTATAATATTTAATTGGAAATTAAATTGAATAAATTGGATTTGGGTTTGTCGTGGATAGTGTCTTAAATACACTGTTCTTAAACCCCGTATGAAAAGAATAAGCTTTTAATTTAGGTTATTAATGTTTTCAATTATATTTTGTAATTGAAATGAGAAATGTGAGTTGGGTTTATTGGGAATTGTGTTTTTAAGCGACATTTGTTCTTTAACCCAACTGACAGTGAAAATATGATTTGAAATTTGTAAATCTTTATTTAAGATTTAAATAGAAATTTTCTCAAAAGTAAAGTTTTCCAATTTAATATATTAAATTGGAGTCGAAAGGAATTTGAACTAATAATAACCAAGATAAGCTTCCGTAAAAGAAGATCGATACTACATATGGAATTTAAAAGGCTTTGCCGTTATTCCACTTATATTATTGGTCGGATACAGAAATTTATAACGATTATTTCTTAATTTGATTTCTGTGAAGATTCCATAATTTATGGAAGACAATTTTGGGTTTACCGTGAACTATGCTTTAAATGACATTAGTTCTTTAATCCAGTTAAAGATAAGATTAATTTCTTAAATTTAATTAATCATTGAATAATGATTTGTGATATTTAAAACCAAATTGGGTTCTTAATAAATCCTTAAAAGTAAGATTTAAAAATAATTTAAAGAGTTTACCTTTGATAAAATAATGCGAATATTTTATTAGAAGAATATTCTGAATTGGAATGAGGCGTTGGATGTGTTTTTATAGTACGTGATTTTTAATTATAAAATACGTGAGTTATTCGGGAAGACCGGGTTTAACCCATTCCGAATAATTACTACGACGATGAAGTGTCGAAGATGAAGACGGTGGTTGAAGAACGACGATCTTCACATCGAATGGATGTGTTGCTACAGAAACCCTTGATGGGAGTAGCTACCTTGAAGGGGCTTCAGTGGTGGTCGTCCGAACAATGGTTGATTGTTCGGATTTGGTTTTCGCTCAGACCCAGAGCATAAGCTAGTAAATGGATGCGTGTCTGACATTGGATTTCATTCTATGTGAATTAAATCGATTTCTATTAATGTATGTTTGTTTGGTGGTGGAGGATTTATTCTCTGCTTAACACCCTAGTATATATTAGTAGTGATTGATCACATGGCGTGAATTGTCAATGTGGCACACCAATATGCAAATGATCAAGGATTTTGTTGAAAAGCAGGGCCTTGTGGGATGATCAAAGTATAGCCTATTATGGCATAACTTTGTGTATATCGTGACTTCGCGAGCCTCACACCCCGGTATGAGTCAAAGACGGGATATGGACCGTAGGGAGTGCACACGTTTCTTTCTAGCTAGTGGTAGTGTCGGTGCTTAAACTGGCTGGCATTTTACTTATGTGGATGATGGATTTTGAGCTGCCTCGGATTTTTATAGGCCGTTAGTGGTCATATTATAGGTTCAAAGGATCCGAGAAGCGTGTGTTCAGCATAACTAATCCGATGCCGATAGGCGGGGACCGTCCCTACCGCATCCAAGGGTTCACTGCGGGGGATCCTGAGGCATTTGCTAGAGTGGCTCGAATCGGAGAGGAGCTTGCCCCTAGCCTCGACCCATGATGGAAAACCAACTTCCAATATGACCTTGTGGTTTTGATTGTAGAACTAGTATGGCGACATAGTAGGATGGGGTACCATGCCGCTTATGATTGATACATTATGATTGAAATGTTTTTATTAGAATATATAAACACTAATACAAAATCCATTTTATCGTATAAAGCATTTTTGACCAATATAAGGTAAAACCCTATCCTCCGGTTTGCGTTGCATTGTGTGATGGGACTTGGGTCTTATAATGGTTTCATTTTTCTAAAAAGCATTGTGTTCTTTAACGATTTACTTTATTTTAGGCACTGGCAATCCAATGGAGTAAACCCGTTCTGCGTTAGCGGCGTGGTCCTGTGATTTGCCATATTTATTAGATAAGTTATGTTAAGATTTCTCATACTAGTCCCATGACTGACCTGTAGTTTGTTTCACTGGCAAACTCGGGTGCCCTTATTTTCCACACGGGCAGTCGAGTAGCTTTTTGCAGATATATTTACAGGATCCTGGCTTACACCTGAAGCGGTATTCGGAAAGCTCTGTATCCGTGCATTCCCTTCAGTTGTATATTGTATTATTTTCCGCTGCTATTTAAATGTAATTTAAAACTCTGATATTATTGTATTCCTATTATGTAACAAGTATTCGTACTATGTTTCATTCTTGTACTCTGATGTAATTGCTATAATCAGACATGAAATATTTTTTTCAGGTTTGTGTTCTGATGCGTGTTGTTCTCAAAGCAATCCAGCCTTTCCTTTACTGCGAAGTTTGGGTCGTTTCAGTTTGTATCAGAGCTTTGGTTTACAGAGCTCGAGAACAAGACACATTAGAACCGAACGAAAGAATTCATCAGAGATTGGATTAGTAATATCCACTGATAATAACTCGTTAGAGATAGGATCAGTAGTATAATAGAACGAGTGTGAAGAGTATTATTTTCTTTAAGAAATAAATGAAAACAAGCTAGTTTTGAAAATTTTGTCTTAAAATATGTATTTGAGTATATTATTATTTTTATGTGGACAATCGAGTATATAAAGATTTCGAATATACGAGTAATTAATGGATATTCGAAGTTTTAATATACTAGATAGATATAGAATAACACTCTAGTCACCCGGAGATGATTCTGATGGTTGCTAGCGTCATCTGAAATTATGTTCGAGTTTCGAAAGTGGATTTCTATGTATTTCCATTGACTGGTATGAGAACCAACACTTAGTTAGTACACATTGCCGTGATTTGCACTAAAAATATGATTTTTGACTATATATAAAAGTTATATATATTTAAATAGTTAATCACCTAATTGATTGCTGGTTGCGATGTTTGATAATTAGTTTCACTAATTAAAATATTAGAATGGTAACTAATTGAAACAAATAAATAAAATTTAGTTGAATTGGTAAATTAAACAACTTTTAACTATGTTCCTTTTCGAGGACGAAAAGATTTTAAGTGGGGGCGATTGTAACGACCCGGAATTTTGGGGCCAATTTAAAATTTTTATTTTAGAAATTTTAGGGGAATTCTAATATTTAAAATAATTTACTATAAATAAGAACGACTAAAAATTTATTTTAAAATGAATTAATTTAATTTAATTATAAAAGGAGTTTAAAACAGCACTGCAATTTGAAAATTTGAAATTGAACTTTGACTGACTGTATCGGATTCATAATAAATCAGAATTGAGCGAAACAAGAAATATTTAAATCTGTTCATCAATATCTTTCTAACGAATCTGAAAAACTGAAATTTCATTTTAAAAATCAAAAGTAATGGTCCGTTTAAAATTCAGAAAAGTCGTTGTAGAATTTATATATATTTTAATTTAATATATTGGCCTTAAAAATAGTCAATTTTCAAACGACCTCGGTTTTCGATGAAACCACTTTTGTTGGAACCGGAATGTCAAATTATTGCTAGGTTTCAATTTTCATAAATATTCGAATTAATATGTGAGCGTTGTAAAGGAAAACGTATTTTGTTAGTTTCGGTCAAATTTAATCGACTCGAAAATTGCCATTTTTCAAACGGTCTCAGAATTCGACGAAATTAATCTCGTTAGGACCGTATCGTCAAAACATAACTAGAAATATTTTTTCTGTAATTTTTAGAGGTAGTATGTAGCCCCGGTAATTTAAAATGTAAGTTTGAATTTAATAATTAAATGATTTATAATTAAATTTAAAGAAAAACATATCGTAACAGCCGAACTGGGTTACGTAACATATTCCATTATGTCCGGGATGGTGGTATTTAGCTAGGGCGACACTCGTTGGGTTCGATTCGGAGTTAGTATCGTCGAATAAATAATTTTTGAATTATTGAATTAAATAAATAAGAAAATACGCGTATAAATACGCTGTACTATACGAAACCCTAAGCCTCTATTCCTATAGCCGCCGCCACCTTCAAATTCCATGTCTGAAATGCTCCCAACTTGATCCCCTAAAATCTCCAAATCCTCTCAGTAATAGCCCTCCTCCTTTTTGACTTTATCGAAGTGCTTCTCCTTCTCTACAACTCTGTAAGGTTGGATCTTCCCTCGTGCTATAAATCTCGAGTTCTGCTTCCCCGAACCCGCCACCGTTCGTCGCCCGTATCCCCACCTGGTCGCCACGGAGCTTAGCCAAAGAACCACCGCCGAGCGCGCCAGTCCAAGCCCCTCCTCGTGACGTACTCCGATCGCCTCCATACTTCGCGGATCAAACTGAAAGTGGCGCCCTAGATTTGAACAAGTTTAAAAACCCATCGGCCTGTATATGAAAGAGGGAGAAGAAGGATTAGAGTAATTAATCACTTTTAATTATTTTCAATAATTGGTTAATGAAATCAAATCGTTAATTAACCACAACTCGCTCAAATTGAAACAGAATTTGACGATTTTCGAAGCGTTGGAATATTTGAATCGAGATCTACGCTATGAAGCAAACTAGAACTGAAACAGAGCGAATCAATTTTTAGAGCAAATTCAGATCTGAAAAGCTATTGGTGAGATATCTATTTTTTTTCATTAATATTAATTATTTATTTTATGAAATTTATTTTCATGCTCTATAAAATTCATGTGGTGTTATGCGTATGTTTATTGAAATATTGATTGTGTTGTATTGCGGTGAATCAGTGAATGGAATTTGTGTGCATCATGTTTGTCATAAAATAGAAATGTTATTTGTGTTGAATTAGAATCAACAAATTAGAAATGTTATGTTAGAAATAAAATGTCAATTTTGTTGTATTAAAATTGGTAATATGAATCATGTTATTATTGTGAATCAAAATTGACAAAACGAACATGTCACTTATGTGAATTGGAATTGACAATATAAAATAGTCCATTTTGTTAAATGGAGAATGGACAATGTAAAATTGTCATTTTTGTTAAATAGAATTTCTAAACAAATAAAATTTCATTTTTATTTGTTAAGTTTGGATTAGAAATGTAAGTATTTGTTATACAAATAAAATTCATTTTTATTTCTCCTTTAAAATTAGAATTTGTTATGCAAATAAAATTCACTTTTTATTGGTCCTTGAAACTGAGAATTTGTTATAAAATAGAATATCATTCTTAGTGTAAAATGTACATTGGGATAAAAGAGCCATTTTTGTTGTCATTTTTGTTTTCAACAAAATATTACATGTTTTAATGTCATTTTGTTTCTACTAGAAGTATGATAATTTTTATTGTCATTTAATAAGAATTTTAACAAAATTCACTTTTTGTTAATATTAAAAGGATTATAACAAAATTTACATTTTGTTAACATTTTATGTAAAGGAAATAAAAGAATATATTTTTGTCACTTGAAATAAAAGAATATATTTTTGTCACTTGAAATAAAAGAATATATTTTTGTCACTTGAAATAAAATAATATATTTTTGTCACTTGAAATAAAAGAATATATTTATGTCACTTGAAATAAAATAACATTTTCTTATAAATATTACTGTGGAATAAAACCACATTTCCATGCAAAGGTTACCTTGTGAATAAAGACAACCTTTTTATTTGAAATATGTTTTGCAAATAAAAATAACATTTTTGAATTGAAGTGTGTTTTGTAAATAAAAAGAAATATTTCTTTACATAGAAGTATTAGACAAATTAACATATTTTGTTTATATATAAGAAAGAATGACAAACACATATTCTGTTTACATACTAAGAAGAAGTGTAATAACCCGAAAATCTGGGCCAGTTTAAAAATTTTATTTTGGGCAATTTTATTGAATTTTGAATATTTAAAGTAGATTATTTTAAATAATATCGACGAGAAATTTATTTTGAATATATTTAGAACGTATATATTATACGCGTCGTCGTTAGAATATAAATATTATATATAATTATAAATAGAATTGAAAATGGCGCGGTAGTTCGATAATTCGATTTCAAACTTCAATTGGATGTACCGGGTGCAAAACAATCCGGATTTTAGTGAAACCAAAAATAATGGGATCTAATTGATAATATCTTCCCAACGAATCCGAAAAATCAAAATTTCATAGCGGGAATCAAACGATATGCCCAGTTGAAAATTCTGAATAGTCGCTATGGAATTCAGGCCCTTAAAAATGGGAATTTTGCAAACGATCTCGGATTTCGACGAAACCGCTTTTGCTGGGTCCGCAGTGTCAAGTTATTGCTAGATTCTAAATTTCATAATTTTTAGAGTTAATATGTGAGCGTGGCACACGTAAACACGTTTGACCAGTTTCAGTTGAATTTAATCGACTGGAAATTGGCCATTTTTCAAACGGTCTCAGAATCAGACAAAATTAGTTTTGTAAGGACCGTATCGTCAATACGAAGTCAGAAATAATTTTTCTGTAATTTTCGGGGTTCGTATGTGATCCCGGTAAATTGAAGTGTGCGTTCAAATTCAAAATATAAAGAATTATATTTTGATTTTGATGGAAACCCATCGAAACAGCCGAGTTGGCTTACAAAACATGTCCCATTGTGTTCGGAATGGGGGTAATTAGCTAGGGGCGACAGTCGTTGGGTTCAGATTGGAGTTTCTCAGAAAAGTCAACATTTATGGAAAACTAAATTAAATATATATATATTTATTTATAATATCCCCTCCCCGTTTACTTTCTTCGTTCAAAATCATTTCTCCCCCAAAATTAAAAATCGCGCCTGCCCTACCCATCTCCGTCGCCGCCGCTTCCATGGTTGGCCGCCACCAACCCCAGCGCGCCGCGCTTCCAGCCTCCCTCCTCTCCTTCTCCTTCTCCCCCTTGCTCCTCTCTCCTCTCTCCCAATCGGAAGCTCCCACCCCCAATTTGTGAATCGCGCCCCCCAAACCCTAACCGACATCGCAACCACCCCCTGACCTCGCCGTAAGCCCCACCGGCCACCTGCCCTCACACCGAACCTCCTCCTTCCACCTGAGCCGATGACAGCCCTCCTCCTTGAAGGTAAAACCGCGAGCACAGCCCTCCCCAGCACCATCAGCCTCCAGGCGCAGCCACTCACCTGACCGACGTCGTCGAGGACCCGAGCTCCGCCAGAACCCGCGCCACCTCCGAGCTCAGACCATCATCGAGCAAACACTCTCCACCGAACGATGCGGTGAGTTTTCCCACTTTTTAGTATATAAATTACCTTGTTTTAAAAACTGTTTTTTTATAAGGATAAAAACTGTTTTTTTTATAAGGATAAAAACTAATTTTTTTTTATAAGGATAAAAACTGATTTTATATAAGGATAAAAGCTGATTTTATATAAGGATAAAAACTGATCTTTTATAAGGATAAGAACTGATTTTTAACTAGACATTGAAGTGATTTTTAACTAGATAAAAGACGAGACCTTTAAAATATAAAAGACGAAATTTTTATTTATAGAAGGAAGTGAAAATAAAAGTAAGATTTTTATAAAGTAGGGATTATAAAAATATAATTTTTATAAATAGGAAGTAGCAGTAAAAATTAGTTTTTTTATTATATGTATAACGATGTAAAAATACGATTTTTCTATATTGAATAATGAAGTAAAAATACGATTTTTATATATTCATTAACGAAGTAAAAATCCGATTTTTATATACTGAGTAGCGAAGTAAAAATACGATCTTTTTATATATTAGAGAATATAAAAATGTGATTTTTTTTCTTATGTAGTGTATACGGACGACGGAAGTGGCAAAAGAGAAACGATGAAGATTTCCTACATATGAAGAGTCGTGGCATTTGGTTTAGCAATTCTGTGAGAATTTCTCACCTTTCAATTTCTTTTTCTAGTTATATATATATACTAGGATGCAGACGGTGTTTAGTAGCACCCGACACAATCGTCCACAAACCATGGACTTGTTTGTTTGGTTGCGGATTTGAATTTGGTTGTTTGGTGAATTTGATTGATATGTGAATGGCGTGGGCCTTCACTAGACCGGGGATAAGGCTAGGCCTCGTCCCGTTTCTAGTATTATGCCGTTATGGCGCCGAAATTTTCTAAAATATGTTAGAAAAATAAAAATATCATTTTTATTTTGTAAATGAACTGAATAAAAATTCATGTGTTAAAATAAAATATTTTATCGTTAAAAATATAATTTTTAACGTGAATGTGAATAAATAAATATTCATTTACAAACCGGACGGTTTGTTTATGTACACCTATTTGAAGGACATTGATTGGGACGATAAATTTTACACATCGCTTAACTGCACAAATAAAATCTGTGTTTGATTGTTTGAAACCCCACACGGGTGTTGGGATGAAATTTGAAGTTCACTCATCCTGATTGATTAAATATGTCGATCGATGGATTGATAGGCTGTTATAAGCGTTAGATATTTATATTTGATGCTTATACAGTGTAGTGCACTTTAGTTGATGGTTGATTATTTTCAATGCTATTATATACGTGTGATGTATGAAAAGTCCATATAATTAACATTATATGGTGATTGATTAGGCCTCATTCCAATTTAGAAAATAAAGAATATTATAATATAAAGGTTCATGTGTTGACTGTACTCATCCGTTGAGATTAGTCATGTGTTGAACGAAATATTTTAATAATAAAATTTATATCTTTATCAATATAATATAAAGGTTCATGTGTTGACTGTACTCATCCGTTGAGATTAGTCATGTGTTGAACGAAATAATTTAACAAAAATAGTCACACGTGGACAGTACCCATTCGTTGAGATTAGTCGTGTGTTGACAAAAATAAATATTCATTTGTTGAATAGAATGAAGGAATGTATGAAGCCGTGTTGATTAGATTAACGCCATTTTGACGTGAACGATATTTATATCGATTTTATTCATTTTGAAATGAATTGAATATATAACGAATTCGAAATGAATTGAATATATAACGAATTCGAAATGAATTGAATATATAACGATTTTGAAATGAATTGAATATATAACGAATTCGAAATGAATTGAATATATAACGAATTCGAAATGAATTGAATATATAACGAATTCGAAATGAATTGAATATATAACGAATTCGAAATGAATTGAATATATAATGAATTCGAAATGAATTGAATATAGATAACGATTTCGAAATGAATTGAATAGAAGACGAATTGAATTCAAATTGAATAGAAAACGAATTGAATTCAAATTGAATAGAAAATGAATTGGATTTAAATTGAATTGAAAACGAAATGAATTCGAATCGAATTAAAATCGATTTGAATTGGAATCAAATAGAAATGAAAGTAAAAAGGATTTATAATAGAAAAATTCAACTTTGATCTGAATTTGAAATAAAGGTTGAAATTGTTTTTGAAACGAATTCAAAACTATTCATAAAATTCATTTTTAAATAGTAATCGACGAAATATAATATATATATATATATATTATATATATATAATGGCCTGAATAGAACGCGCCGCGCCGCGGCAGTTCGTGAATTTCGACCATTTATTTCAAATGGACATTACGGGAGATCCGACCGTCGGATTCTCCTAAAACCGGAACCATTGGGTTCGTATCGAAAAGAGCTTTCTAACGAATATTAGAAATTTGAAATCTAACGGTTGGATTTGGAGATACGTCCAAATCAAATTCGAAAAAGGTCGCTATAGGTGGAGTTCGATGGCCGTTGTTGGAAATCGACTGTACGGGCCTTGATAAAATTATTAAAAATATCAATAATTTGTGTAAAATCATAAGAAATGATTTGGGAAAATTTGGGATGAAAAACTCCATATTGCAAAAGATAAAAAGGGATTTTTATCGAAATGAACTAGTTTTGAACTAAATTTAAAACCCAATTATTTTTAAATAAATAAATTAGATTTTAAAAGGGGTTTTAAATAATCGGAATTTCTAATATATTTGATTGGATTTGAAATGGGTTTATCGTGAACGGTGTTTTAAATAACACTAGTTCTTTAAGCCGATAATAAATAGAATGTGATTTGGGTTTGTCGTGAACTGTGTTTTAAATAACACCTAGTTCTTTAACCCAGTAAAAGAGTTTTAATGAATCTGCAATTAGATTGAAACGTGAATTGATAATCTAAATTATCAAATTTGGCAAATAAGCGAGAATGGAGTATCACCAGTTTTGCTCCAAAGCGATAGTTAAATCTTTAATTAGATTTGAACGTGAAATGGTAATTAATTTTACCAATAACACCCTGGTGTTAGATATGGAGTATTACCAGTTTTGCTTCATGGGATGAATAGGTTGGGATTGGGAAATAAAATAAATAATTACTTCGGTGTGGTTCGCTAATCTCGACTAGTTTGGAAAACCATAATTTGGTTTGAAACGACATCCAAAGGAAGATTAAAGGATAAATTTTAAAGAATTTATCTTGGATAAAATTAATGGGAACCTTTCCCTAAGAATATTCTGAATTGGAATGAGGCGTATGTTGTGTTTGTGTAACATTCGTTTTAATATACGCGGGTTGTTCGGAAAGGCCGGGTTTAAACCCATTCTGAATAACCGATTCGACGATATGTCGAAGATGAAGACGGTGGTTGAAGACCGGAAGTCTTCACATCGTTTGGGTAATTACTAACGATCCTAATTAGGCTGTACACCCAAGAGGATGGAAATAGTTGGTGGTCGTCCAGACGTACTTGGAGATGGATGGATATGCGAGGAAAGTGCCTCCGGTTTCGTTCAGACCCAGAACGAACTTGTAAATGGATTGTGTGTCTGACATCGGATTTTATTCTGTGTTGGTTGATTTCTGTTAAATATATATCTGTTTGGCGGCGGAGAATTTATTCTCTTGCTTAACGCCCTTCTATGAGACGTACGAGCTTAGAGGTTATATATCGATAGATATCAATCGCATGGCATGAATTGCTTGTGTGGCATACTAAGTTGCATGGATCAAGGCTTCTGTTGAAAAGCAAAGTCTTGTGGTTGATGATCAAAGCACGGCCTACGTGGCAGCTTTGTGTATAGCGTGGATTCGCGAGCCTCACACCTCGATATGAGTTAAAAACAGGATACGGACCGTTGGGAGAACACGACGTTTCTTTCTAGCTTTGGTGGTGTCAGTGGCTTACCAGCCCTGACATTTGTATACTTTTCACCTTTGTGGTTGTTGGAATGAGGCGCCTCGATTATAGGTCTGTAAGGACCGGGAAACGTGTGTTCAGGAAAAAATAATCCTCTAACGTAAGTGAGGACCGGCCCAACCGATCCAGGATTTCCCAGAGTGTGTAGTCCTGAGGCATTTGCTAGAATGTCTCGAGCGCGGGGAGGATCTTGCCCCTTGCCTCGACTCATGACGGAAATCCAATTTCCAATACGTGTAATTCGGTTTTAATTGTAGAACTAGTATGGCGACATAGTAGATGGTAGCTATGCCACCTATGATTTATAGTTATGATTGAAATTGTTTCGACACTATACACTTATTATAGTATCAAATGATTTGTTTTAAACGTACCAAGCATGTTTGGCTATTATAGGGGAAAACCCTATCCTCCGGCTTGCGTTGCATTGTGTGATGGGACCTGGGTCTTATAATAGCTTCATTTTTCGAAAAAACATTGCGTTGTTTATTCTATGCACTGGTATTCTTGGGAGGAAACCCGTTCCGTGTTATACGGCGTGGTCCCTTGAATTACTATCTTTTAAAATAAAGTTTTAATAACTGTTTTAGTTCTCACACCAGTCACATGACTGACCTAGAGTTTATTGTTTTAACCTAAACTCTGGGTGCCCCTATTTTCCGCACGGGCAGCTAGTAGTCTTGGTTTTGCAGATTTATATTCACAGGATCCTGATTTATAGTTGGAATGATATCCGGAAAGCTCTGTATCCGTATATCACCTTCAGTTGTGCTTTGTATTATTTTCCGCTGCTATGTAATTTATTGTAATCTATGATATTTATTGAATGTAATTTATTCAATTATACTCTATATATTCTTGTATCTGATGGAATTGTTGTAATAGCAATGAAATGTTCTTCCGTCTGCGTTCTGTTTTATCCTGTTCTCAAATCGATCAGGGGTTTCGAACGGTCTAGATCGGTTTAACGACTGATTCGGATCGAGCGAAATTCCTTCTCGTCACATTTGGTATCAGAGCTTTGGTTTACAGAGCTCGAGAACAAGACACATTAGAACCATACGAAAGAATTCATCAGATATTGGATTAGTAATATCCAATTAGAATGACTCGCTAGAGATGGGATCCGTAGTATCCTAGAACGAGTGTGAAGAGTATATTTTTCAAATGAAAACAATTTTGTTTTGAAAATTTAAACCATTTTAAACGTATTTGATTATTTATTTATTTTGAATTTGGACAATCTAGTATATAAAGGTTTTGCATATACGCGTCATGAACGTATATTCGAAGTTTTAATATATTAAATAGATATAGAGTCACAATCTAGTCGCCCGGACATGGTCCTGATGATGAGGTATACCATCACCAGTATTTATTTTCGTGTGACGAAGGTGTGATATCTATATATTTCCATTAGACTGGTGTGAGAACCAAAACCAATATAGCTAGAACACATTTGTTGTGAATTGGCATCAAAAACATGATTTTTGTATATATATCAAAATTATGAATTTGAAACTCTAATTCACTAATTGATTGATGTTTGTGTTGTTTGTTTAGTTGTTTGATAATTTTAACCATTATGCCTAATTGCATCAATTATTGAATTTTATTGAAAATTGGTCGCATTTGCTTGCATATACATGTACTTACATTGAACAGGTCATAGCAAGGAGGCTAGAGCCGAAGAATAAAATTTGTTTGCCCGACAAATAGGTACATGTTTACTACATAATTTACTGTTTTGTTTGGGTGATGATGAATTTATGAGCCTATTGGCTAGCCGCTTGGCTTTTTCTTTTTGAGATCAGAAGGCCTATATGGCAATTTCGGGATTTTCCCGTGGCTCCCGGTGCAGGGGAGGTTATGGCGAAATTTTTCGAAAATTTATGGTGTTAGCCCAATTTTTGAAAATTTGAAAATTCTCAGAAACTGAAAAGTTGGAGAATGAAAACCAGATCGAACGTAGAGTTGATTAATCAAACCACTTTCGACTTTGTTCCTTTTCGGGGACGAAAAGTTTTAAGTGGGGGAGATTGTAATAACCCGAAAATCTGGGCCAGTTTTAAATTTTTATTTTGGGCAATTTTATAGAATTTTGAATATTTAAGTAGATTATTTTAAATAATATCGACAAGAAATTTATTTTGAATATATTTAGAACGTATATATTATACGCGTCGTCGTTAGAATATAAATATTATATATAATTATAAATAGAATTGAAAATGGCGCGGTAGTTCGATAATTCGATTTCAAACTTCAATTGGATGTACCAGGTGCAAAACAATCCGGATTTTAGTAAAACTAAAAATAATGGGATCTAATTGATAATATCTTCCCAACGAATCCGAAAAATCAAACTTTCATAGCGGGAATCAAAAGATATGCCCAGTTGAAAATTCTGAATAGTCGCTATGGAATTCAGGCCCTTAAAAATGGGAATTTTGCAAATGATCTCGGATATCGACGAAACCACTTTTGCTGGGTCCGCAGTGTCAAGTTATTGCTAGATTTCAAATTTCATAATTTTTAGAGTCAATATGTGAGCGTGGCACACGTAAACGCGTTTGACCAGTTTCAGTTGAATTTAATCGACTGGAAATTGGCCATTTTTCAAACGTTCTCAGAATCAGACGAAATTAGTTTTGTTAGGACCGTATCGTCAATACGAAGTCAGAAATAATTTTTCTGTAATTTTCGGGGTTCGTATGTGACCCCGGTAAATTGAAGTGTGCGTTCAAATTCAAAATATAAAGAATTATATTTTGATTTTGATGGAAACCCATCGAAACAGCCGAGTTGGCTTACGAAACATGTCCCATTGTGTTCAGAATGGGGGTAATTAGCTAGGGGCGACAGTCGTTGGGTTCAGATTGGAGTTTGTTAGAAATGTCAAAATTTATGGAAAACTAAATTAAATATATATATTTATTTATAATATCCCCTCCCCGTTTGAGACGACCCGAACTTCCCCGTAAAGGAAAGCACGGATAGAATTGAGGGCAATACAAAATAGAACGCAAACAGAAGAACATTTCATTGTTATTACAACAATTCCATCAGATATAAGAATATACAGAGTATAAATGAATAAATTACATTCAATAAATATCAGAGATTACAATATATTACATAGCAGCGGAAAAAGAAATACAAAGCACAACTGAAGGTGATATACGGATACAGAGCTTTCCGGATATCATTCCAGCTGTAAACCAGGATCCTGTGAATATAAATCTGCAAAACCAAAACTACTAGCTGCCCGTGCGGAAAATAGGGGCACCCAGAGTTTAGGTTAAAACAATAAACTCCAGGTCAGTCATGTGACTGGTGTGAGAACTAAAGCAGTTATTAATCTTTATTTTTAAAGTTAGGTAAATCAAGGGACCACGCCGTATAACACGGAACGGGTTTCCTTCCAAGAATACCAGTGCATAAAACAAACAGCGCAATGCTAAATAAAGAAAAATGAAGCTGTTATAAGACCCAGGTCCCATCACACAATGCAACGCAAGCCGGAGGTTAGGGTTTTTACCTTATAACAGCCAAAGCATGCTTGATACGTTTAAAACACATTATTTGATACTATTATAAGGGTATAGTGTCAAAACAATTTCAATCATAAGTATCAATCATAGGCGACATTAATGACCCATACCACTATGTCGCCATACTAGGTTCTACAAATAAAACCGCACTATCACGTATTGGAAATTGGATTTCCGTCATGAGTCGAGGCAAGGGGCAAGCTCCTCTCCGCGTTCGAGACACTCTAGCAAATGTCCCAGGACCCCACTATGATCCTTGGAATCGGCTGGGCCGGTCCTCTCTTACTTTTGAGGATTAGTTATTCCTGAACACACGTTTCCCGATCCTTACAGACCTATATCCGAGGCGCCTCGTATCCAACAACCACACAGGTGAAAAGTATATAAATGTCAGGGCTGGTAGGTCACTGACACCACCCTAGCTAGAAAGAAACGTCGTGCTCTCCCAGCGGTCCATCTCCCGTTTTTGACTCATAGCGAGGTGTGAGGCTCGCGAATTCACGTTATTCACAAAGCTACGCCACACAGGCCGTGCTTTGATCATCAACCACAAGACTTTGCTTTTCAACAGAAGCCTTGATCAATTGCCACTTATGCGTGCCACATTGGCAATTCACTCCATGCGACTGATGTCCATCGATATACAACCTCTGAGCTCGTACGTCTCAGAGAAGGGCGTTAAGCAAGAGAATAAATTATCCACCGCCAAACAGATGTATATTTAATAGAGATCAATCAACACAGAATAAAATCCAATGTCAGACACACAATCCATTTATAAGTTCGTTCTGGGTCGGAACGAAACCGGAGACACTTTCCTCGCATATCCATCCATCTCCAAGTACGTCTGGACGATCACCAACTGATTCCCTCATCCTGGGTGTACAGCCCAATCAAGATCATCAGTAATCACCCAAACGATGTGAAGACTTCCGGTCTTCTACCACCGTCTTCATATTCGACATCTCGTCGAATCGGTTATTCAGAATGGGTATAACCCGGCCTTTCTGAATAATCCACGTATATAATGAACAAATGTTACACGAACACAACGAACGCCTCATTCCAATTCAGAATATTCTTTTATCCACAAAATCACATTCTTAGGGAAATGTTCCCATTAATTTTATCCAAGATAAATTCTTCTAAATTTATTCTTTAATCTTCCTTTGGATATCATTTCAAACCATTTTATGGTTTTCCAAACTAGTCGGGATTAGCGAACCACACCGAAGTAATTATTTATTTCATTTCCCAATCCCAACCTATATATCCCACGGAGCAAAACTGGTAATACTCCATATCTAACACCGTAGTGTTATCTGTAAAATTAATTACCATTTCACGTTCAAATCTAATTAAAGATTTAACTATCACTTTGGAGAAAAACTGGTGATACTCCACTCTCGATCATTTTCAGATTTGATAATTTAAATTATCAATTCACATTTTAATCTAATAAAATATTCATTAAAACTCCATTTAGTTTTAATTTTCTCAAAAATCGATATCTTGCCTTTAACTGGGTTAAAGAACCAATGTCATCTAAAACACGATTCACGATAAACCCAAATCACATTTGATATTAATTACAAGGCCCTAAATAGAAAATATATTCAATATCAAATCCTGAAACCAACAAATATCGTATTGGAAATAACGATATAAAATATATCTTTCAAATTCCCATAACAATATCTGTATAGTCACGAAATCCAACATCAAAATATCCCGAAGATAATTTCGATTCAACTCCAGTCCAATCCACGTATTGGGAATACTGATTATTTTTAAAATCACTTTCAAATTCAATTTATTTATTTCAAAAATAAATTGATTTTAATTCCAGTTCAAAACTGGTTCATTTCGATAAAAAAATCTATTTTTATCCTCCAATGTGGAATTTTCCAGCCCAATTCTTTCTAATTCACATATTATAATATTACGCAAATTATCGATATTTTTAATAATTTTATCAAGGCCCGTACAGTCGATTTCCATCTACGGCCATTGAACTGCACTTACAGCGACCTTTTCTGAAATTGATTTGGACATAATTCCAAATCCAACTGTTAGATTTCAAATTTCTAATGTTCGTTGGAAAGCTCTTTTCGATACGAACCCAACGGTTCCGGTTTTAGGAGAATCCGACGGTCGGATCTCCCGCAATGTCCGTTTGAAATAAATGGTCGAAATTCATGAACTGCCGCGGCGCAACGCATTCTATTCAGGCCATTATATATATATAATATATATATATATATATTATATATTTCGTCGATTTGCTTTTAAAACAAATTTTATAAATAGTTCTACCTTCGTTTTCTATTCAATTCAAATTCTAATTCGTTTTCTATTCAATTCAAATTCAAATTCTAATTCGTTTTCTATTCAATTCAAATTCTAATTCGTTTTCTATTCAATTCGAATTCATTTCAAATTGATTCAATAAAATTTCAATTTCAATTTTTATCTAATTCAATTTGAATTTCATTTCAAAATATTAGATTTTGAAATCACTTTTCAATATTCATTGCAAAACGAATAAAATCGATATAAATATCGTTCACGTCAAAATAGCGCATCTCTAATCCACATGGCTTTATATTTTTCAAAAACTTCTTTATTCTATTCAACAAATGAATATTTATTCTATTCAACACATGAATCTATATTTCTTTCAGCACACGACTATTTTTGTTATGTAAAATATTTTATAAAACTATGGTATCTATCGTTTGATTTTAATTAGACTCCACCGTAAAGTAGTTCTAATTTTAAATATGATAAAGATGTGAATTTTATTATTAAAATATTTTACTCAACACATAAATATTTTCAACTCAGGAACATCGTCAACACATAACTATTTTTATATATTCAACACATGAATTTTCATTTAAAATATTCATTATTTTCCCGATTGGAATGAGGCCCAATCAATCACCATATAATGTTAATTATATGGATTCCATACAACACATGTATATAATAGCATTGAAAAATAATCAACCATCAACCAAAGTGCACTACACTGTATAAGCATCAAATATAGATATCTAACGCTTATAACAGCCTGTCAATCAATCGATCGACATATTTAATTAATCAGGATGAGTGAACTTCAAATTTCATCCCAACACCCGTGTGGGGTTTCAAACAATCAAACACACATTTTATTTGTGCAGTTGGGCGATGTGTAAAATTTATCGTCCCAATCAATGTCCTTCAAATAGGTGTACATAAACAAACCGTCCGGTTTGTAAATGAATATTTTATTTTATTCACTTCCACGTTAAAAATTATATTTTTAACGATAAAATATTTTATTTCAACACATGAATTTCTATTCAGTTCATTTACTCAATAAAAATGATATTTTCATTTTTCTAACATATTTTAGAAAATTTCGGCGGCATAACAGCACGATACTAGAAACGGGACAAGGCCTAGCCTTATCCCCGGTCTAGTGAAGGCCCACGCCATTCACACATCAATCGAATCAATTTCAATTCACCAAACAATTCAATTCAGCCCAAATCATCTAACTAATTTATGCAACCAAACAAACAAGTCCATGGTTTGTGCACGATTGTGTCGGGTGCTAGTAAGCACCGTCTGCATCCTAGTATATATATATAACTAGAAAAGAAATTGAAAGGTGAAAAATTCTCACCTATAGCTATCCAATCATCTTGACTTTTCTTTGATAGAAATCTTCATCGCTATCGCATTTTTGTCATCTTCGTTGTCCGTATTCTCTACATATGTAAAAATCACATTTTTATATACTGATGTCTTTAAAATAAAAATCACATTTTTATTTATTTACTTTCAATTTAAAAATCATATTTTTACAATCGCTTCATACATTTAAAAATCGAATTTTCACTTCGCTATACTCTATATAAAAATCGAATTTTTATTTCGCTATTCAATATATAAAAATCGAATTTTTATTTTAATGGTGACCTTATAAAGATCGCATCTTTACCCAAATGAAGACATCATAAAAATCTTGTTTTTCCTTGATTAAAAATATCCAATTTCATGTTATAAAAATATAACCCTTCATCGTATATAGATATAGCCTTTTCGATATGAGAAATATCGCCTTTTCTATTTTAAAAAGCTCGCCTTTTCTATTTTAAAAATCTCGCCTTTTCTATTTTAAAAATCTCGCCTTTCCTATTTTAAAAATCTCGCCTTTTCTATTTTAAAAATCTAATCTCTTCTAATGCAAAAATCGAATCATTTTATTTTAAAAAACATTACTTTTCTTAAATAAAAATTATTGCTTTCATAAAACAAAATCCTAACCTTTAAATAAATAGTTTTATAACTAAATTCAGTTTTAAAATGTTAAATAAAATAAAATAAAACATAAAAGAAAATTGGAAAAACTTACAGTGAATGTTTGGGGGGGGGGGCTGTCGCGCTCGTCGGTGGATGGGGGTCTGGGCGGCAGAGGGGGAGAAGACGAAGCAGTGGCGGCAGCAGCACAGAGGGGGTGGGCTTCTACGAGTTCTGGCGGGGTTAGGGTTTGGCGACGGAAATGGAAGTGGAGAGGGAGTTCGCGAGCGGGGGGGGTCGAGGCCGATGGCAAGGGGGTGGTGGGCTCGGAGGACGAGGCGGAGCGTCGATAGGGTGGGAAGGTGTGCGCCACCATCGATCTACTGGAGTTTTTCTTTTTCGTTTTTTTTTCCAGAGGTATGAGAGAGAACGGTGAGGAAATATATATTTAAATATATAATTATATTAATTAATTTACATAAAGTAACTTTTTTGTTCGGACGCCCAATCAAGCCCAACGACTGTCGCCCCTAGCTAATTACCCCCATTCCGAACACAATAGGATATGTATCAAAGGTTGCTTCGGCTGTTACAATCAGTTTCCTTTGAATTTACATTTAAATCATTATATTGAATTTTAAATTTACATTTCAAATTACCGGGGTCGCATACGAACTTTAAAAATTCCAGAAAAATATTTTCTAGCTTCGTATTAACGATATGGTCCTAACAAAACTAGTTTCGTCGAATTCTGAGACCTTTAGAAAAATGGCCATTTTCCAGTCGATTAAAATCAACTGAAACTGGTCAAACGCGTTTTCCTTTGCCACGCTCACATATTGATTCGAAAAATTATGAAATTTGGAATCTAGCAATAACTTGACATCACGGACCCAACAAAACTGGTTTCGTCGAAATCCGAGGTCGTTTGCAAAATTCCCATTTTTAAGGGCCTGAATTCCATAGCGACTATTCAGAATTTTCAACTGGACATATCTTTTGATTCCCGCTATGAAATTCTGATTTTTCGGATTCGTTGGAAAGATATTATCAATTAGATCCTATTATTTTTGGTTTCACTAAAATCCGGATTGTTTTGCACCCGGTACATTCAATTGAAGTTTGAAATCGAATTATCGAACCACCGCGCCATTTCCAATTCTATTTATAATTATATATAATTATTATATTCTAACGACGAGGTATATAATATATACGTTCGAATTCTATTCAAAATAAATTCCTCGTCGATATTATTTAAAATAATTTATTTTAAATGTTCAAAATTCGCTAAAATTGCCAAAAATAAAAATTTTAAACTGGCCCAGATTTTCGGGTTATTACAATCTCCCCCACTTAAAACTTTTCGTCCCCGAAAAGGAACAAAGTCGAAAGTGGTTTGATAAATCAACTCTACGTTCGATCTGGCTTCCATTCTCTAACTTTTCAGTTTCTGAGAATTTTCAAATTTTCAAAAATTTGGCTAACACCCTAAATTTTCGAAAAATTTCACCATAACCTCCCCTGCAATGGGAGCATCGGGAAATCTCAAATAGCTTCCCCGGTCCTTCAGATCTCAAAAAGAAAAAGAAAAAGCCAAGCGGCTAGCCAATAGGCTCATAAAATCATCATCACCCAAACAAAACAGTAACTTATGTAGTAAACATGTACCTATTTGTCGGGCAAACAAATTTTATTCTTCGGCTCTAGCCTCCTTGCTATGACCTGTTCAATGTAAGTATATGTATATGCGAGCAAATGCAACCAATTTTCAATACAGTTCAATATTTGATATAATTAGGCTAAATGGTTCAAAATTATCAAACAAATAAACAAACAACACAAACAGCAATCAATTAGTGAATTAGAGTTTCAAATTCATAATCGGATATATATACAAAAATCATGTTTTTGATGCCAATTCACAACAATGTGTTCTAGCTATATTAGTTTTGGTTCTCACACCAGTCTAATGGAAATATATAAAAATCACACCTTTGAAACACGAACATAAATACTGATGATGTGGCCACATCATCAGAATTATCCCCGGGTGTCTAGAATGTGATTCTATATCTATCCAGTGTATTAAAACTTCGACTATACGTTCATGACGCGTATACGCGAAATCTATATATACTCGATTGTCCATATTCAAAATAAATAAATATTCAAATACGTTTAAAATGGCTTAAATTTTCAAAAAAAAATTTATTTTCATTTGAAAAATATACTCTTCACACTCGTTCTAGGATACTACTGATCCTATCTCTAAAGAGTCATTCTAATTGGATATTGCTAATCCAATATCTGATGAATTCTTTCGTATGGTTCTAATGTGCCTTGTTCTCGAGCTCTGTAAACCAAAGCTCTGGTACCAAACTGAGACGACCCGAACTTCCCCGTGAAGGAAAGCACGGATAGAATTGAGGACAAGACAAAATAGAACACAAACAGAAGAACATTTCATTGTTATTACAACAATTCCATCAGATATAAGAATATACAGAGTATAAATGAATAAATTACATTCAATAAATATAAGAAATTACAATATATTACATAGCAGCGGAAAAAGAAATACAAAGCACAACTGAAGGTGATATACGGATACAGAGCTTTCCGGATATCATTCCAGCTGTAAACCAGGATCCTGTGAATATAAATCTGCAAAACCAAAACTACTAGCTGCCCGTGCGGAAAATAGGGGCACCCAGAGTTTAGGTTAAAACAATAAACTCCAGGTCAGTCATGTGACTGGTGTGAGAACTAAAGCAGTTATTAATCTTTATTTTTAAAGTTAGGTAAATCAAGGGACCACGCCGTATAACACGGAACGGGTTTCCTTCCAAGAATACCAGTGCATAAAACAAACAGCGCAATGCTAAATAAAGAAAAATGAAGCTGTTATAAGACCCAGGTCCCATCACACAATGCAACGCAAGCCGGAGGTTAGGGTTTTTACCTTATAACAGCCAAAGCATGCTTGATACGTTTAAAACACATTATTTGATACTATTATAAGGGTATAGTGTCAAAACAATTTCAATCATAAGTATCAATCATAGGCGGCATTAATGACCCATACCACTATGTCGCCATACTAGGTTCTACAAATAAAACCGCACTATCACGTATTGGAAATTGGATTTCCGTCATGAGTCGAGGCAAGGGGCAAGCTCCTCTCCGCGTTCGAGACACTCTAGCAAATGTCCCAGGACCCCACTATGATCCTTGGAATCGGCTGGGCCGGTCCTCTCTTACTTTTGAGGATTAGTTATTCCTGAACACACGTTTCCCGATCCTTACAGACCTATATCCGAGGCGCCTCGTATCCAACAACCACACAGGTGAAAAGTATATAAATGTCAGGGCTGGTAGGTCACTGACACCACCCTAGCTAGAAAGAAACGTCGTGCTCTCCCAGCGGTCCATCTCCCGTTTTGACTCATACCGAGGTGTGAGGCTCGCGAATTCACGTTATACACAAAGCTACGCCACACAGGCCGTGCTTTGATCATCAACCACAAGACTTTGCTTTTCAACAGAAGCCTTGATCAATTGCCACTTATGCATGCCACATTGGAAATTCACTCCATGCGACTGATGTCCATCGATATACAACCTCTGAGCTCGTACGTCTCAGAGAAGGGCGTTAAGCAAGAGAATAAATTCTCCGTCGCCAAACAGATGTATATTTAATAGAGATCAATCAACACTGAATAAAATCCAATGTCAGACACACAATCCGTTTATAAGTTCGTTCTGGGTCTGAACGAAACCGGAGGCACTTTCCTCGCATATCCATCCATCTCCAAGTACGTCTGGACGATCACCAACTGATTCCCTCATCCTGGGTGTACAGCCCAATCAAGATCATCAGTAATCACCCAAACGATGTGAAGACTTCCGGTCTTCTACCACCGTCTTCATCTTCGACATCTCGTCGAATCGGTTATTCAGAATGGGTATAACCCGGCCTTTCTGAATAACCCACGTATATAATGAACAAATGTTACACGAACACAACGAACGCCTCATTCCAATTCAGAATATTCTTTTATCCACAAAATCACATTCTTAGGGAAATGTTCCCATTAATTTTATCCAAGATAAATTCTTCTAAATTTATTCTTTAATCTTCCTTTGGATATCATTTCAAACCATTTTATGGTTTTCCAAACTAGTCGGGATTAGCGAACCACACCGATGTAATTATTTATTTCATTTCCCAATCCCAGCCTATATATCCCATGGAGCAAAACTGGTAATACTCCATATCTAACACCGCGGTGTTATCGGTAAAATTAATTACCATTTCACGTTCAAATCTAATTAAAGATTTAACTATCGCTTTGGAGAAAAACTGGTGATACTCCACTCTCGATCACTTTTCAGATTTGATAATTTAAATTATCAATTCACATTTTAATCTAATAAAAGATTCATTAAAACTCCATTTAGTTTTAATTTTCTCAAAAATCGATATCTTGCCTTTAACTGGGTTAAAGAACCAATGTCATCTAAAACACGATTCACGATAAACCTAAATCACATTTGATATTAATTACAAGGCCCTGAATAAAAAATATATCGGCTTATATTCAATATCAAATCCTGAAACCAACAAATATCGTATTGGAAATAACGATATAAAATATATCTTCCAAATTCCCATAACAATATCTGTATAGTCACGAAATCCAACATCGAAATATCCCGAAGATAATTTCGATTCAACTCCAGTCCAATCCACGTATTAGGAATATTGATTATTTTTAAAATCACTTTCAAATTCAATTTATTTATTTCAAAAATAAATTGATTTTAATTCCAGTTCAAAACTAGTTCATTTCGATAAAAAAATCTATTTTTATCCTCCAATGTGGAATTTTCCAGCCCAATTCTTTCCAATTCACATATTATAATTTTACACAAATTATCGATATTCTTAATAATTTTATCAAGGCCCCTACAGTCGATTTCCATCTACGGCCATCGAACTGCACTTACAGCGACCTTTTCTTAAATTGATTTCGACATAATTCCAAATCCAACCGTTAGATTTCAAATTTCTAATGTTCATTGGAAAGCTCTTTTCGATACGAACCCAACGGTTCTGGTTTTAGGAGAATCCGACGGTCGGATCTCCTGCAATGCCCGTTTGAAATAAATGGTCGAAATTCACGAACTGCCGCGGCGCGTTCTATTCAGGCCGTTATATATATATAATATATATATATTATATATAATTCGTCGATTTCCTTTTAAAACGAATTTTATAAATAGTTCTACCTTCGTTTTCTATTCAATTCAAATTCTAATTCGTTTTCTATTCAATTCAATTCTAATTCGTTTTCTATTCAATTCAAATTCTAATTCGTTTTCTATTCAATTCAAATTCTAATTCGTTTTCTATTCAATTCAAATTCTAATTCGTTTTCTATTCAATTCGAATTCGTTTCAAATTGATTCAATAAAATTTCAATTTCAATTTTTATCTAATTCAATTTGAATTTCATTTCAAAATATTAGATTTTGAAATCACTTTTCAATATTCATTGCAAAACGAATAAAATCGATATAAATATCGTTCACGTCAAAATAGCGCATCTCTAATCCACACGGCTTTATATTTTTCAAAAACTTCTTTATTCTATTCAACAAATGAATATTTATTCTATTCAACACATGAATCTATATTTCTTTCAGCACACGACTATTTTTGTTATGTAAAATATTTTATAAAACTATGGTATCTATCATTTGATTTTAATTAGACTCCACCGTAAAGTAGTTCTAATTTTAAATATGATAAAGATGTGAATTTTATTATTAAAATATTTTACTCAACACATAAATATTTTCAACTCAGGAACATCGTCAACACATGACTATTTTTATATATTCAACACATGAATTTTCTTTTAAAATATTCATTATTTTCCCGATTGGAATGAGGCCCAATCAGTCACCATATAATGTTAATTATATGGATTCCATACAACACATGTATATAATAGCATTGAAAAATAATCAACCATCAACCAAAGTGCACTACACTGTATAAGCATCAAATATAGATATCTAACGCTTATAACAGCCTGTCAATCAATCGATCGACATATTTAATCAATCAGGATGAGTGAACTTCAAATTTCATCCCAACACTCGTGTGGGGTTTCAAACAATCAAACACAGATTTTATTTGTGCAGTTGGGCGATGTGTAAAATTTATCGTCCCAATCAATGTCCTTCAAATAGGTGTACATAAACAAACCGTCCGGTTTGTAAATGAATATTTTATTTTATTCACTTCCACGTTAAAAATTATATTTTTAACGATAAAATATTTTATTTCAACACATGAATTTCTATTCAGTTCATTTACTCAATAAAAATGATATTTTTATTTTTCTAACATATTTTAGAAAATTTCGGCGGCATAATGGCACGATACTAGAAACGGGACAAGGCCTAGCCTTATCCCCGGTCTAGTGAAGGCCCACGCCATTCACACATCAATCGAATCAATTTCAATTCACCAAACAATTCAATTCAGCCCAAATCATCTAACTAATTTATGCAACCAAACAAACAAGTCCATGGTTTGTGGACGATTGTGTCGGGTGCTACTAAGCATCGTCTGCATCCTAGTATATATATATAACTAGAAAAGAAATTGAAAGGTGAGAAATTCTCACCTATAGTTGTCCAATCATCTTGAATCTTCTTTGATAGAAATCTTCATCGCTATCGCATTTTTGTCATCTTCGTTGTCCGTATTCTCTACATATGTAAAAATCACATTTTTATATACTGATGTCTTTAAAATAAAAATCACATTTTTATTTATTCACTTTCAATTTAAAAATCATATTTTTACTATCGCTTCATACATTTAAAAATCGAATTTTCACTTCGCTATACTCTATATAAAAATCGAATTTTTATTTCGCTATTCAATATATAAAAATCGAATTTTTATTTTAATGGTAACCTTATAAAGATCGCATCTTTACCATAATGAAGACATCATAAAAATCTTGTTTTTCCTTGATTAAAAATATGCACTTTCATGTTATAAAAATATAACCCTTCATCGTATATAGATATAGCCTTTTCGATATGAGAAATATCGCCTTTTCTATTTTAAAATCTCGCCTTTTCTATTTTAAAAATCTCGCCTTTTCTATTTTAAAAATCTCGCCTTTCCTATTATAAAAATCTCGCCTTTTCTATTTTAAAAATCTCGCCTTTCCTATTTTAAAAATCTCGCCTTTTCTATTTTAAAAATTTAATCTCTTCTAATGCAAAAATCGAATCTTTTTATTTTAAAAAACATTACTTTTCTTAAATAAAAATTATTGCTTTCATAAAACAAAATCCTAACCTTTAAATAAATAGTTTTATAACTAAATTCAGTTTTAAAATGTTAAATAAAATAAAATAAAACATAAAAGAAAATTGGAAAAACTTACAGTGAATGTTTGGGGGGGGCTGTCGCGCTCGTCGGTGGATGGGGGGTCTGGGCGGCAGAGGGGGAGAAGACGAAGCAGTGGCGGCTGCAGCACAGAGGGGGTGGGCTTCTACGAGTTCTGGCGGGGTTAGGGTTTGGCGGCGGAAATGGAAGTGGAGAGGGAGTTCGCGAGCGTGGGGGGGGGGGGGGGGGGGGGCGTCGAGGCCGATGGCGAGGGTGCGATGGGCTCGGAGGACGAGGCGGAGCGTCGATAGGGGGAGGGAGGCGCGCGCCACCATCGATCTACTGGAGTTTTCTTTTTCGTTTTTTTCTGAGGTATGAGAGAGAACGGTGAGGAAATATATATTTAAATATATAATTATATTAATTAATTTACATAAAGTAACTTTTTCGTTCGGACGCCAAATCAAGCCCAACGTCTGTCGCCCCTAGCTAATTACCCCCATTCCGAACAAAATGGGATATGAATCAAAGGCTGCTTCGGCTGTTACAATCAGTTTCCTTTGAATTTACATTTAAATCATTATATTGAATTTTAAATGTACATTTCAAATTACCGGGGTCGCATACGAACTTTAAAAATTCCAGAAAAAAAAATTTTCTAGCTTCGTATTGACGATACGGTCCTAACAAAACTCGTTTCGTCGAATTCTGAGGCCGTTAGAAAAATGGCCATTTTCCAGTCGATTAAAATCAACTGAAACTGGTCAAACGCGTTTTCCTTTGCCACGCTCACATATTGATTCGAAAAATTATGAAATTTGGAATCTAGCAGTAACTTGACATCACGGACCCAAAAAAACTGGTTTTGTCGAAATCCGAGGTCGTTTGCAAAATTCCCATTTTTAAGGGCCTGAATTCCATAGCGACTATTCAGAATTTTCAACTGGGCATATCTTTTGATTCCCGCTATGAAATTCTGATTTTTCGGATTCGTTGGAAAGATATTATCAATTAGATCCTATTATTTTTGGTTTCACTAAAATCCGGATTGTTTTGCACCCAGTACATTCAATTGAAGTTTGAAATCGAATTATCGAACTACCGCGCCATTTCCAATTCTATTTATAATTATATATAATTATTATATTCTAACGACGAGGTATATAATATATACGTTCGAATTCTATTCAAAATAAATTCCTCGTCGATATTATTTAAAATAATTTATTTTAAATGTTCAAAATTCGCTAAAATTGCCAAAAATAAAAATTTTAAACTGGCCCAGATTTTCGGGTTATTACACCATTTACTTTCTTCGTTCAAAATCATTTCTCCCCCAAAATTAAAAATCGCTCCTGCCCTACCCATCTCTGCCGTCGCCGCTTCCATGGCTGGCCGCCACCAACCCCAGCGCGCCACGCCTCCAACCTCCCTCCTCTCCTTCTCCTTCTCCACCTTGCTCCTCTCTCCTCTCTCCCAATCGGAAGCTCCCACCCCCAATTCGTGAATCGCGCCCCCCAAACCCTAACCGACATCGCAACCACCCCATGACCTCGCCGTAAGCCCCACCGGCCACCTGCCCTCACACCGAACCTCCTCCTTCCACCTGAGCCGATGACAGCCCCCTCCTTGAAGGTAAAACCGCGAGCACAGCCCTCCCCAGCCCATCAGCCTCCAGGCGCAGCCACTCACCTAACCGACGCCGCCGAGGACCCGAGCTCCGCCAGAACCCGCGCCACCTCCGAGCTCAGACCATCATCGAGCAAACACTCTCCACCGAACGATGCAGTGAGTTTTCCCCCTTTTTAGTATATAAATTACCTTGTTTTAAAAACTGTTTTTTTTATAAGGATAAAAACTGTTTTTTTATAAGGATAAAAACTGTTTTTTTTATAAGGATAAAAACTGATTTTATATATGGATAAAAGCTGATTTTATATAAGGATAAAAACTGATCTTTTATTTGGATAAGAACTGATTTTTAACTAGACATTGAAGTGAGTTTTAACTAGATAAAAGACGAGATCTTTAAAATATAAAAGACGAGATTTTTATTTATAGAAGGAAGTGAAAATAAAAGTAAGATTTTTATAAAGTAGGGATTATAAAAATATAATTTTTATAAATAGGAAGTAGCGGTAAAAATTCGTTTTTTTATTATATGTATAACGATGTAAAAATACGATTTTTCTATATTGAATAATGAAGTAAAAATACGATTTTTATATATTCATTAACGAAGTAAAAATCCGATTTTTATATATTGAGTACCGAAGTAAAAATACAATCTTTTTATATAATAGAGAATATAAAAATGTGATTTTTTTCATATGTAGTGTATACGGACGACGAAAGTGGCAAAAGAGAAACGATGAAGATTTCCTACATATGAAGAGTCGTAGCGTTTGGTTTAGCAATTCTGTGAGAATTTCTCACCTTTCAATTTCTTTTTCTAGTTATATATATATACTAGGATGCAGACGGTGTTTAGTAGCACCCGACACAATCGTCCACAAACCATGGACTTGTTTGTTTGGTTGCATAAATTAGTTAGATGATTTGATTTGAATTTGGTTGTTTGGTGAATTTGATTGATATGTGAATGGCGTGGGCCATTTCTAGTATTGTGTCGTTATGCCGCCGAAATTTTCTAAAATATGTTAGAAAAATAAAAATATCATTTTTATTTTGTAAATGAACTGAATAAAAATTCATGTGTTAAAATAAAATATTTTCTCGTTAAAAATATAATTTTTAACGTGAATGTGAATAAATAAATATTCATTTACAAACCGGACGGTTTGTTTATGTACACCTATTTGAAGGACATTGATTGGGACGATAAATTTTACACATCGCCCAGCTGCACAAATAAAATCTGTGTTTGATTGTTTGAAACCCCACACGGGTGTTGGGGTGAAATTTGAAGTTCACTCATCCTGATTGATTAAATATGTCGATCGATGGATTGACAGGCTGTTATAAGCGTTAGATATCTATATTTGATGCTTATACAGTGTAGTGCACTTTAGTTGTGACGGCCTGGAATTTCGTTCGATCCGAATCAGTCGTTAAACCGATCTAGACCGTTCGAAACCCCTGATTGTTTGAGAACAGGACAAAACAGAACGCAGACGAAAGAACATTTCATTGTTATTACAACAATTCCATCAGATACAAGAATATACAAAGTATAAATGAATAAATTACATTCGATAAATATCAGAGATTACAATAAATTACATAGCAGCGGAAAATAATACAAAGCACAACTGAAGGTGATATACGGATACAGAGCTTTCCGGATATCATTCCAACTGTAAACCAGGATCCTGTGAATATAAATCTGCAAAACCAAAACTACTAGCTGCTCGTGCGGAAAATAAGGGCACCCAGAGTTTAGATTAAAACAATAAACTCCAGGTCAGTCATGTGACTGGTGTGAGAACTAAAACAGTTATTAAAACTTCATTTTTAAAGATATTAATTCAAGGGACCACGCCGTATAACACGGAACGGGTTTCCTCCCAAGAATACCAGTGCATAGAATAAACAACGCAATGCTTTTTCGAAAAATGAAGCTATTATAAGACCCAGGTCCCATCACACAATGCAACGCAAGCCGGAGGATAGGGTTTTCCCTTATAATAGCCAAACATGCTTGGTACGTTAAAAACAAATCATTTGATACTATAATAAGTGTATAGTGTCAAAACATTTCAATCATAAATATAAATCATAGACGGCATGGGTACCATATATCATGTCGCCATACTAGTTCTACAATTAAAACCGCAATACACGTATTGGAAATTGGATTTCCGTCACGAGTCGAGGCAAGGGGCAAGCTCCTCTCCGCGTTCGAGACACTCTAGCAAATGTCTCAGGACTACGCACTCTGGGCAATCCTGGATCTTCAGGGCCGGTCCTCACTTACGTTAGAGGATTAATTATGCCTGAACACACGTTTCCCGATCCTTACAAACCTATAATCGAGGCACCTCGCATTCCAACAACCACATAGGTGAAAATATATAAATGTCAGGGCTGGTAAGTCACTGACACCACCAAAGCTAGAAAGAAACGTCGTGCTCTCCCTGCAGTCCGTATCCCGTTTTTAACTCATACCGAGGTGTGAGGCTCGCGAATTCACGCTATACACAAAGCTGCCATGTAGGCGTGCTTTGATCATCAACCACAAGACTTTGCTTTTCAATAGAAGCCTTCATCATTGCATCTTAGCGTGCCACACAGGCCATTCATGCCATGCGATTGATATCTATCGATATATAACCTCTAAGCTCGTACGTCTCAGAGAAGGGCGTTAAGCAAGAGAATAAATTCTCCGCCGCCAAACAGATATATATTTAATATTGAAAAGTTTTGACACTATACACTTAGTATAGTATCAAATGATTTGTTTTAAACGTACCAAGCATGTTTGGCTATTATAAGGGAAAACCCTATCCTCCGGCTTGCGTTGCATTGTGTGATGGGACCTGGGTCTTATAATAGCTTCATTTTTCGAAAAAGCATTGCGTTGTTTATTCTATGCACTGGTATTCTTGGGAGGAAACCCGTTCCGTGTTATACGGCGTGGTCCCTTGAATTACGATCTTTAAAAATGAAGTTTTAATAACTGTTTTAGTTCTCACACCAGTCACATGACTGACCTGGAGTTTATTGTTTTAACCTAAACTCTGGGTGCCCCTATTTTCCGCACGGGCAGCTAGTAGTTTTGGTTTTGCAGATTTATATTCACAGGATCCTGGTTTACAGCTGGAATGATATCCGGAAAGCTCTGTATCCGTATATCACCTTCAGTTGTGCTTTGTATTATTTTCCGCTGCTATGTAATTTATTGTAATCTCTTATATTTATCGAATGTAATTTATTCATTTATACTCTGTATATTCTTGTATCTGATGGAATTGTTGTAATAACAATGAAATGTTCTTTCGTCTACGTTCTGTTTTGTCCTGTTCTCAAACGATCAGGGGTTTCGAACGGTCTAGATCGGTTTAACGACTGATTCGGATCGAGCGAAATTCCAGGCCGTCACATTTGGTATCAGAGCTTTGGTTTACAGAGCTCGAGAACAAGGGACATTAGAACCATACGAAAGAATTCATCAGATATTGGATTAGTAATATCCAATTAGAATGGCTCGTTAGAGATAGGATCAGTAGTATCCTAGAACGAGTGTGAAGAGTATATTTTTCAAATGAAAACAATTTTGTTTTGAAATTTAAACCATTTTATACGTATTTGAATATTTATTTATTTTGAATATGGACAATCCAATATATAAAGATTTTGCATATACGCGTCATGAACGTGTATTCGAAGTTTTAATATACTGGGTAGATATGGAATGACATTCTAGACACCCGGAGATGGTTCTGATGATTGATATATCATCATCAGAATTTGTGTTCGTGTTTCGAAGGTGTGATATCTATATATTTCCATCGGACTGGTGTGAGAACCAAAACTAATATAGTTAGAACACATTGTTGTGAATTGGCATCAAAAACATGATTTTCTGTACATATAACAAAATTATAAATTTGAAACGTTAATCCACTAATTGATTGATGATTGTGTTGTTTGTTTATTTGTTTGATAATTTTGAACCATTTAGCCTAATTGTATCAAATATTGAATTGTATTGAAATCAGTCGCATTTGCTTGCATATACATATACTTACATTGAACAGGTCATAGCAAGGAGGCTAGAGCGGAGAATAAAATTTGTTTTCCCAACAAATAGGTACATGTTTTGTAATAACCCGGAAAATCTGAGCCAGTTTAATATTTTTATTTTGGCAATTTTAATGAATTTTGAATATTTAAAATAGATTATTTTAAATAATATCGACGAGAAATTTATTTTGAATATAATTCGATGTATATATTATACGCGTCATCGTTAGAATATAAATAATTATATATAATTATAAATAGAATTGAAAATGGCGCGGTAGTTCGATAATTCGATTTCAAACTTCAATTGAATGTACCGGGTGCAAAACAATCCGCATTTTAGTGAAACCAAAAATAATAGGATCTATTTGTGGATATCTTTCCAATGAATCTGAAAAATCAAAATTTAATAGCGGGAATCAAAAGATATGTCCAGTTGAAAATTCTGAATAGTCGCTATGGAATTCAGGCCCTTAAAAATAGACTTTTTGCAAACGACCTCGAATTTCGACGAAACCACTTTTGTTGGGTCCGTGATGTCAAATTATTGTTAGATTCCAAATTTCATAATTTTTCGAATCAATATGTGAGCGTGGCAAAGGAAAACGTGTTTGACCAGTTTTAGTTGATTTTAATCGACTGGAAAATGGCCATTTTTCTAACGGACTCAGAATTCGATGAAACTAGTTTTGTTAGGACCGTATCGTCAATATGAAGCTAGAAAATATTTTTCGAGAATTTTTAGAGTTAGTATGTGACCCCGGTAATTTGAAATGTACGTTTAAAATTCAATATAGTGATTTAAATGTAAATTTAACGGAAACTGATCGAAACAGTTGAATCAACCTACGATACATATCCCATTGTGTTCGGAATGGGGGTAATACGCTTTGGCCGACAGGCGGTGGGCCTCGTTTTGAGGTCATATGTAAAAGTCAACTTTTTCATAATTAAAATAATTAAAAATTTGAAATCCTCTCTCCTCTCCCCTTTAATCTCTCTGGCCCCTGCCCCTTTCTGATTTTAAACCGATTTATAAAAAAAAGGGAAAGAGGAGGGCGACGGGGGTAGAGCCGCCGCCGCATCGCCCCCCCCCCCCCCCGATGAGCCGCCGCCGCCTCAGGTGGGGCGCCACCTCTGCCGCCGCCTCCCTCTCTTCTTCTTCCTCCCTCTCTCGCCTCCATCTCCTCCTTCTTCTGCATACAACATCCGCCCCCCCTACGCGCAACCCCCAGCCACCACCTCTGCCTCCCCTTCATCTACCGCCACCTTCTTCTTCTCCTCCCTCCTTCGACGCACTCTCCCCTCTTCTGCATAGACCCGCACCCCCCCAAGACCCGAACCCGCACCCCCCTTGGCCCAAACCCTCGACGCCGACCACCACTCCAACCGCGCAGTCCCCCTCCTCTGCAAAACACTGTAAGCCCCCTTCTATTTTATTTTTAATATGTAATTAATTAGTGATTTTTATATAGTTGTTTAAGGAATAAAAATTCAATTTTTATTTTATGATTTAAAATAGAAAAGACGTGATTTTTAAAATAGAAAAGATTAGATTTTTAAAGGAAGATAGACGATATTTTTAAATGGAGAAAGGTGAGATTTTTACATATGTAGTGGATTAAAAATATGACTTTTACATAGTAGCAACTATAAAAATGAAATTTTTATGAGATAGAGAATATAAGAATATCATCTTTATATGAGTAGCAAAATAAAGATGTGATTTTTATAATGATATTTTTATAAAGGCGAAATCTTTATTTTTATAAAGGCGAAATCTTTATTTTTATAAAGGCGAATTCTTTATTTTTATAAAGGCGAAATCTTTATTTTTATAAAGGCGAAATCTATATTTTTGAAATAGAATTTTTATCTATATAGCATAATAAAAATTCGATTTTTATATATTGAATAGCGAAGTAAAAATTCGATTTTTACATATGTAGAGAATACGGGCAACGAAGATGACAAAGATGCGATAACGAAGAAGATTTCTACTTAAGAAGAGCCGTGGTATTGGATAGCTATTGGTGAGAACTTCTCACCTTTCAATTTCTTTTTCTAGTTATATATATATACTAGGATGCAGACGGTGCTTAGCAGCACCCGACACCCGTCATCCACAGACCATGGATGGCTTGTTTGTTAAATTGTTTGGTTGAGTAATTGGTTAGTTTATTTGGTTTGAATTGAATTGTTTGGTGAAATGAATGCATTTGATTGATGTGTGAATGGCGTGGGCCTTCACTAGACCTGGGATAAGGCTAGGCCTCGTCCCGTTTCTAGTATCGTGCCGTTATGCCGCCGAAATTTTCTAAAATATGTTAGAAAAATAAAAATATCATTTTTATTGAGTAAATGAACTGAATAGAAATTCATGTGTTAAAATAAAATATTTTATCGTTAAAAATATAATTTTTAACGTGGAAGTGAATAAAATAAAATATTCATTTACAAACCGGACGGTTTGTTTATGTACACCTATTTGAAGGACATTGATTGGGACGATAAATTTTACACATCGCCCAACTGCACAAATAAAAAATATGTGTTTGTTGATTTGAAACCCCACACGGGTGTTGGGATGATATTTGAGTACACTAATCCCAATTATTTAATTGTATGTCGATCGATTGGTCGACAGATTGTGTAAGCGTTGATTATCTATATTTGATGCTTATGCAGTTGTGTGGTGCACTTTGGATGATGGTGGATTGTTTATCGTTGATATTAAATACATGTGTTGTATGGAATCCATATAATTAACGTTATATGGTGATTGATTGGGCCTCATTCCAATCGGGAAAATAATGAATATTATAAAAGAAAATTCATGTGTTGAATATAAAAATAGTCATGTGTTGACGATGATCATGTGTTGAAACTATTCATGTGTTGAGTAGAATATTTTAAATAATAAAAATCACATCTTTATCATATTTAAAATTAGAACTACTTCACGGTGGAGTCTAATTAAAATCAAACGATAGATACCATAGTTTTATAAAATATTTTACATAACAAAAATAGTGATGTGTTGACAATACTCATGTGTTGAGATTAGTCAGGTGTTGGAAGAAATATAGATTCATGTGTTAAATAGAATAAATATTCATTTGTTGAATAGAATAACGAATTTATTGAAATATATAAAGCCGTGTTGATTAGAGTTGCGCTATTTTGACGTGAACGATATTTATATCGACTATATTCGTTTTTATAATGAATATAGAAAAGAAGTGATTTCAACATATATCATTTTGAAAATATTATCATTTATATAGTAATGATATGAAATATTCAATTTTGATTAGAAATTGAATATAGAGTTGAAATGGTTTTGAAAACGAAGTTAAAACGGTTTATAAAATACGTTTTAAAAGGAAATCGATGAAATATATATAATATATATATATATTATATAAATAATGGCCTGAATAGAACGCGCCGCGCCGCGGCAGTTCGTGAATTTCGACCATTGACTTCGAATTGACGTTGCGGGAGATCCGACCGTCGGATTCTCCTAAAACCGGAACCGTTGGGTTCGTATCGAAAAGAGCTTCCCAATGAATATTAGAAATTTGAAATCTAACGGTTGGATTTGGAATTATGTCCAAATCAAATTTGAAAAAGGTCGATGTAAGTGCAGTCCGATGGCCGTCGTTGGAAATCGACTGTACGGGCCTTGATAAAATTATTAAAAATATTAATAATTTGTGTAAAATCATAATATGTGAATTGGAAAGAACTGGGGTGAAAAATTCCATATTTGAAAAGATAAAAATAGATTTTTGTCGAAATGAACCAGTTGTGAACTAGAATTAAAATCAATTTATTTTTGAAATGAATAAATTGAATTTGAAAGTGATTTTAAAAATAATCAATATTCCCAATACGTGGATTGGACTGGAGTTGAATCGAAATTATCTTCGGAATATTTCGATGTTGGATTTCGTGACTGTACAGATATTATTATGGGAATTTGAAAGATATATTTTATATCGTTATTTCCAATACAATATTTGTTGGTTTCAGAATTTGATATTGAATATAAGCCGGTATATTTTCTATTCAGAGCCTTGTATTTAATATCAAATGTGATTTGGGTTTGTCGTGAATGGTGCCTTCATTAACACTGTTCTTAAGCCCAATAGGGAAAAAGATTAAATCTTTCTATTTAGATTTAATGAAGTGTATCAATTAAACAATATTTAATTGAAATTGAATTTGAATTGGTTTTTAGGTTTATCGTGAGTGGTGTTTTGAACAACACCTGTTCTTTAACCCAATTAACAATAGAATGTGATTTGGGTTTATCGTGAATCGTGTTTTAGATGACATTGGTTCTTTAACCCAGTTAAAGTCAAGATGTTGATTTTTGAAAAGATTAAAACTAAGTGGAGTTTTAATGAATCTTTAATTAGATTAAAAATGTGAATTGATAATTTAAATTATCAAATCTGAAAGGTGATCGAGAATGGAGTACCACCAGTTTTGCTCCAAAGCGATAGTTAAATCTTTAATTAGATTTGAACGTGAAATGGTAATTAATTTTACCGATAACACCGTGGTGTTAGATGTGGAGTGTTGCCAGTTTTCTCCATGGGATATATAGGTTGGGATTGGGAAATAAAATAAATAATTACTTCGGTGTGGTTCGCTAATCCCGACTAGTTTGAAATGATATCCAAAGGAAGATTATAGAATAAATTTAGAAGAATTTATCTTGGATAAAATTAATGGGAACATTTCCCTAAGAATGTGTTTTTGTGAATAAAAGAATATTCTGAATTGGAATGAGGCGTTTGTTGTGTTTGTGTAACATTCGTTTATTATATACGTGGGTTATTCAGAAAGGCCGGGTTTATACCCATTCTGAATAACCGATTCGACGAGATGTCGAAGATGAAGACGGTGGTTGAAGACCGGAAGTCTTCACATCGTTTGGGTGATTACTGATGATCTTGATTGGGCTGTACACCCAAGATGAGGGAAACAGTTGATGATTGTCCAGATGTACTTGGAGATGGATGGATATGCGAGGAAAGTGCCTCCGGTTTCGTTCAGACCCAGAACGAACTTGTAAATGGATTGTGTGTCTGACATTGGATTTTATTCTGTGTTGATTGATCTCTATTAAATATACATCTATTTGGCGGCGGAGAATTTATTCTCTTGCTTAACGCCCTTCTCTGAGACATACGAGCACAGAGGTTGTATATCGATGGACATCAGTCGCATGGAGTGAATTGCCAATGTGGCATGCGTAAGTGGAAATTGATCAAGGCTTCTGTTGAAAAGCAAAGTCTTGTGGTTGATGATCAAAGCACGGCCTGTGCGGCGTAGCTTTGTGTATAACGTGAATTCGCGAGCCTCACACCTCGGTATGAGTCAAAAACGAGAGACGGACCGCTGGGAAAGCACGACGTTTCTTTCTAGCTAGGGTGGTGTCAGTGACCTACCAGCCCTGACATTTATGTACTTTTCACCTGTGTGGTTGTTGGATACGAGGCGCCTCGGATATAGGTCTGTAAGGACCGGGAAACGTGTGTTCAGGAATTGCCAATCCTCAAAAGTAAGAGAGGACCGGCCCAGCCGATTCCAAGGATCATAGTGGGGTCCTGAGGCATTTGCTAGAGTGTCTCGAACGCGGAGAGGAGCTTGCCCCTTGCCTCGACTCATGACGGAAATCCAATTTCCAATATGTGTATTGCGGTTTTAATTGTAGAACTAGTATGGCGACATGATAGATGGTACCCATGCCGCCTATGATTGATATTTATGATTTGAATTGTTTTGACACTATACACTTATTATAGTATCAAATAATGTGTTTTAAACGTATCAAGCATGCTTTGGCTGTTATAAGGTAAAAACCCTATCCTCCGGCTTGCGTTGCATTGTGTGATGGGACCTGGGTCTTATAACAGCTTCATTTTTCTTTATTTAGCATTGCGCTGTTTGTTTTATGCACTGGTATTCTAGGGAGGAAACCCATTCTGTGTTATACGGCGTGGTCCCTTGAATTACTATCTTTAAAGTAAAGTTTTAAATAACTGTTTTAGTTCTCACACCAGTCACATGACTGACCTGGAGTTTATTGTTTTAACCTAAACTCTGGGTGCCCCTATTTTCCGCACGGGCAGCTAGTAGTTTTGGTTTTGCAGATTTATATTCACAGGAACCTGGTTTACAGCTGGAACGATGCTCGGAAAGCTCTGTATCCGTGTATCACTTCTAGTTGTGCTTTTGTATTATTTTCCGTTGCTATGTAATTTATTGTAATCTCTGATATTTACCGAATGTAATTTATTCATTTATACTATGTATATTCTTGTATCTGATGGAATTGTTGTAATAACAATGAAATGTTCTTCCGTTTGCGTTCTATTTTGTCTTGTCCTCAATTCTATCCGTGCTTTCCTTCACGGGGAAGTTCGGGTCGTCTCAGTTTGGTATCAGAGCTTTGGTTTACAGAGCTCGAGAACAAGACACATTAGAACCATACGAAAGAATTCATCAGATATTGGATTAGTAATATCCAATTAGAATGACTCCTAGAGATAGGATCAGTAGTATCCTAGAACGAGTGTGAAGAGTATATTTTTCCAATGAAAACAATTTTGTTTAGAAATTTATATCACTTTTTACGTATTTGAATATTTATTTATTTTGAATATGGACAATCTAGTATATAAAGGTTTTGCATATACGCGTCATGAACGTATATTCGAAGTTTTAATATATTAGATAGATATAGAATCACATTCTAGTTGCCTGGGAATAATTCTGATAATGCTGCAGCGTTACCAGTATTTATTTTCGAGTAACGAAGGTGTGATACCTATATATTTCCATTAGACTGGTGTGAGAACCAAAACTAATATAGTTAGAGCACATTGTTGTGAATTGGCATCAAAAACAAGATTTTCAGTATATATATCAAAATTATGAGTTTGAAAACGTTAATCCACTAATTGATTGATGTTTGTGTTGTTTGCTTATTTGATTGATAATTTTGAACCATTTAGCCTAATTGAATCAAATAGTGAGTTGTATTGAAAATTGGTCGCATTTGCTTGCATATACATGTACTTACCTTGAACAGGTCATAGCAAGGAGGCTAGAGCCGAAGAATAAAATTTGTTTGCCCGACAAATAGGTACATGTTTACTACATAATTTACTGTTTTGTTTGGGTGATGATGATTTTATGAGCCTATTGGCTAGCCGCTTGGCTTTTTCTTTTTCTTTTTGAGATTAGAAGGACCGGGGAAGCTATTTGAAATTCCCCGATGCTCCCGGTGCAGGGGAGGTTATGGCGAAATTTTCAAAAATTTAGGGTGTTAGCCAAATTTTTGAAAATTTAAAATTTTCAGAAACTGAAAAGTTGGAGAATGCAAGCCAGATCGAACGTAGAGTTAATTAATCAAACCACTTTCGACTTTGTTCCTTTTCAGGGACGAAAAGTTTTAAGTGGGGGAGATTGTAATAACCCGGAAAATCTGAGCCAGTTTAAAATTTTTATTTTGGCAATTTTAATGAATTTTGAATATTTAAAATAGATTATTTTAAATAACATCGACGAGAAATTTATTTTGAATATAATTCGACGTATATATTATACGCGTCATCGTTAGAATATAAATAATTATATATAATTATAAATAGAATTGAAAATGGCGCGGTAGTTCCATAATTCGATTTCAAACTTCAATTGAATGTACTTGGTGCAAAACAATCCAGATTTTAGTGAAACCAAAAATAATAGGATCTATTTGTGGATATCTTTCCAATGAATCCGAAAAATCAAAATTTAATAGCGGGAATCAAAAGATATGTCCAGTTGAAAATTCTGAATAGTCGCTATGGAATTCAGGCCCTTAAAAATAGACTTTTTGCAAACGACCTCAGATTTCGACGAAACAACTTTTGTTGGGTCCGTGATGTCAAATTATTGTTAGATTCCAAATTTCATAATTTTTCGAATCAATATGTGAGCGTGGAAAAGGAAAACGTGTTTGACCAGTTTTAGTTGATTTTAATCGACTGGAAAATGTCCATTTTTCTAACGGACTCAGAATTCGATGAAACTAGTTTTGTTAGGACCGTATCGTCAATATGAAGCTAGAAAATATTTTTCGAGAATTTTTAGAGTTAGTATGTGACCCCGGTAATTTGAAATGTACGTTTAAAATTCAATATAGTGATTTAAATGTAAATTTAACGGAAACCGATCGAAACAGTTGAATCAACCTACGATACATATCCCATTGTGTTCGGAATGGGGGTAATACGCTATGGACGACAGGCGGTGGGCCTCGTTTTGAGGTCATATGTAAAAGTCAACTTTTTCGTAATTAAAATAATTAAAAATTTGAAATCCTCTCTCCTCTCCCCTTTAATCTCTCTGGCCCCTCCCCCTTTCTAATTTTAAACCGATTTATAAAAAAAAGGGAAAGAGGAGGGCGACGGGGGGAGAGCCGCCGCCGCATCGCCCCCCCCCCCCCCCCCCCGATGAGCCGCCGCCGCCTCAGGTGGGGCGATACCTCTGCCGCCGCCTCCCTCTCTTCTTCTTCCTCCCTCTCTCGCCTCCATCTCCTCCTTCTTCTGCATACAACATCCGCCCCCACTGCGCGCAACCCCCAGCCACCACCTCTGCCTCCCCTTCATCTGCCGCCACCTTCTTCTTCTCCTCCCTCCTTCGACGCACTCTCCCCTCTTCTGCATAGACCCGCACCACCTCACAAGAACCGAACCCGCACCCCCCTTGGCCCAAACCCTCGACGCCGACCACCACTCCAACCGCGCAGTCCCCCTCCTCTGCAAAACACTGTAAGCCCCCTTCTATTTTATTTTTAATATGTAATTAATTAGTGATTTTTATATAGTTGTTTAAGGAATAAAAATTCAATTTTTATTTTATGATTTAAAATAGAAAAGACGTGATTTTTAAAATAGAAAAGATTAGATTTTTAAAGGAAGAAAGACGATATTTTTAAATGGAGAAAGGTGAGATTTTTACATATGTAGTGGATTAAAAATATGACTTTTACATAGTAGGAACTATAAAAATGAAATTTTTATGAGATAGAGAATATAAGAATATCATCTTTATATGAGTAGCAAAATAAAGATGTGATTTTTATAATGATATTTTTATAAAGGCGAAATCTTTATTTTTATAAAGGCGAAATCTTTATATTTATAAAGGCGAATTCTTTATTTTTATAAAGGCGAAATCTTTATTTTTATAAAGGCGAAATCTATATTTTTGAAATAGAATTTTTATCTATATAGCATAATAAAAATTCGATTTTTATATATTGAATAGCGAAGTAAAACTTCGATTTTTACATATGTAGAGAATACGGGCAACGAAGATGACAAAGATGCGATAACGAAGAAGATTTCTACTTAAGAAGAGTCGTGGTATTGGATAGCTATTGGTGAGAACTTCTCTCCTTTCAATTTCTTTTTCTAGTTTTATATATATACTAGGATGCAGACGGTGCTTAGCAGCACCCGACACCCGTCATCCACAGACAATGGATGGCTTGTTTGTTAAATTGTTTGGTTGAGTAATTGGTTAGTTTATTTGGTTTGAATTGAATTGTTTGGTGAAATGAATGGATTTGATTGATGTGTGAATGGCGTGGGCCTTCACTAGACCTGGGATAAGGCTAGGCCTCGTCCCGTTTCTAGTATCGTGCCGTTATGCCGCCGAAATTTTCTAAAATATGTTAGAAAAATAAAAATATCATTTTTATTGAGTAAATGAACTGAATAGAAATTCATGTGTTAAAATAAAATATTTTATCGTTAAAAATATAATTTTTAACGTGGAAGTGAATAAAATAAAATATTCATTTACAAACCGGACGGTTTGTTTATGTACACCTATTTGAAGGACATTGATTGGGACGATAAATTTTACACATCGCCCAACTGCACAAATAAAAATATGTGTTTGTTGATTTGAAACCCCACACGGGTGTTGGGATGATATTTGAGTACACTAATCCCAATTATTTAATTGTATGTCGATCGATTGGTCGACAGATTGTGTAAGCGTTGATTATCTATATTTGATGCTTATGCAGTTGTGTGGTGCACTTTGGATGATGGTGGATTGTTTATCGTTGATACTAAATACATGTGTTGTATGGAATCCATATAATTAACGTTATATGGTGATTGATTGGGCCTCATTCCAATCGGGAAAATAATGAATATTATAAAAGAAAATTCATGTGTTGAATATAAAAATAGTCATGTGTTGACGATGATCATGTGTTGAAACTATTCATGTGTTGAGTAGAATATTTTAAATAATAAAAATCACATCTTTATCATATTTAAAATTAGAACTACTTCACGGTGGAGTCTAATTAAAATCAAACGATAGATACCATAGTTTTATAAAATATTTTACATAACAAAAATAGTGATGTGTTGACAGTACTCATGTGTTGAGATTAGTCAGGTGTTGGAAGAAATATAGATTCATGTGTTGAATAGAATAAATATTCATTTGTTGAATAGAATAACGAATTTATTGAAATATATAAAGCCGTGTTGATTAGAGTTGCACTATTTTGACATGAACGATATTTATATCGACTATATTCGTTTTTATAATGAATATAGAAAAGAAGTGATTTCAAAATATATCATTTTGAAAATATTATCATTTATATAGTAATGATATGAAATATTCAATTTTGATTAGAAATTGAATATAGAGTTGAAATGGTTTTGAAAACGAAGTTAAAACGGTTTATAAAATACGTTTTAAAAGGAAATCGACGAAATATATATAATATATATATTATATATATATATATATATATATATATATATATATATAATGGCCTGAATAGAACGCGCCGCGCCGCGGCAGTTCGTGAATTTCGACCATTGACTTCGAATTGACGTTGCGGGAGATCCGACCGTCGGATTCTCCTAAAACCGGAACCGTTGGGTTCGTATCGAAAAGAGCTTCCCAATGAATATTAGAAATTTGAAATCTAACAGTTGGATTTGGAATTATGTCCAAATCAAATTTTAAAAAGGTCGATGTAAGTGCAGTCCGATGGCCGTTGTTGGAAATCGACTGTACGGGCCTTGATAAAATTATTAAAAATATTAATAATTTGTGTAAAATCATAATATGTGAATTGGAAAGAACTGGGGTGAAAAATTCCATATTTGAAAAGATAAAAATAGATTTTTGTCGAAATGAACCAGTTGTGAACTAGAATTAAAATCAATTTATTTTTGAAATGAATAAATTGAATTTGAAAGTGATTTTAAAAATAATCAATATTCCCAATACGTGGATTGGACTGGAGTTGAATCGAAATTATCTTCGGAATATTTCGATGTTGGATTTCGTGACTGTACAGATATTATTATGGGAATTTGAAAGATATATTTTATATCGTTATTTCCAATACAATATTTGTTGGTTTCAGAAATTGATATTGAATATAAGCCGGTATATTTTCTATTCAGAGCCTTGTATTTAATATCAAATGTGATTTGGGTTTGTCGTGAATGGTGCCTTCATTAACACTGTTCTTAAGCCCAATAGGGAAAAAGATTAAATCTTTCTATTTAGATTTAATGAAGTGCATCAATTAAACAATATTTAATTGAAATTGAATTTGAATTGGTTTTTAGGTTTATCGTGAGCGGTGTTTTGAACAACACCTGTTCTTTAACCCAATTAACAATAGAATGTGATTTGGGTTTATCGTGAATCGTGTTTTAGATGACATTGGTTCTTCAACCCAGTTAAAGGCAAGATGTTGATTTTTGAAAAGATTAAAACTAAGTGGAGTTTTAATCAATCTTTAATTAGATTAAAAATGTGAATTGATAATTTAAATTATCAAATCTGAAAGGTGATCGAGAATGGAGTACCACCAGTTTTGCTCCAAAGCGATAGTTAAATCTTTAATTAGATTTGAACGTGAAATGGTAATTAATTTTACCGATAACACTGTGGTGTTAGATGTGGAGTGTTGCCAGTTTTCTCCATGGGATATATAGGTTGGGATTGGGAAATAAAATAAATAATTACTTCGGTGTGGTTCGCTAATCCCGACTAGTTTGAAATGATATCCAAAGGAAGATTATAGAATAAATTTAGAAGAATTTATCTTGGATAAAATTAATGGGAACATTTCCCTAAGAATGTGTTTTTGTGAATAAAAGAATATTCTGAATTGGAATGAGGCGTTTGTTGTGTTTGTGTAACATTCGTTTATTATATACGTGGGTTATTCAGAAAGGCCGGGTTTATACCCATTCTGAATAACCGATTCGACGAGATGTCGAAGATGAAGACGGTGGTTGAAGACCGGAAGTCTTCACATCGTTTGGGTGATTACTGATGATCTTGATTGGGCTGTACACCCAAGATGAGGGAAACAGTTGGTGATTGTCCAGACGTACTTGGAGATGGATGGATATGCGAGGAAAGTGCCTCCGGTTTCATTCAGACCCAGAACGAACTTGTAAATGGATTGTGTGTCTGACATTGGATTTTATTCTGTGTTGATTGATCTCTATTAAATATACATCTGTTTGGCGGCGGAGAATTTATTCTCTTGCTTAACGCCCTTCTCTGAGACATACGAGCTCAGAGGTTGTATATCGATGGACATCAGTCGCATGGAGTGAATTGCCAATGTGGCATGCGTAAGTGGCAATTGATCAAGGCTTCTGTTGAAAAGCAAAGTCTTGTGGTTGATGATCAAAGCACGGCCTATGTGGCGTAGCTTTGTGTATAACGTGAATTCGCGAGCCTCACACCTCGGTATGAGTCAAAAACGGGAGACAGACAACTGGGAGAGCACGACGTTTCTTTCTAGCTAGGGTGGTGTCAGTGACCTACCAGCCCTGACATTTATATACTTTTCACCTGTGTGGTTGTTGGATACGAGGCGCCTCGGATATAGGTCTGTAAGGACCGGGAAACGTGTGTTCAGGAATTGCCAATCCTCAAAAGTAAGAGAGGACCGGCCCAGCCGATTCCAAGGATCATAGTGGGGTCCTGAGGCATTTGCTAGAGTGTCTCGAACGCGGAGAGGAGCTTGCCCCTTGCCTCGACTCATGACGGAAATCCAATTTCCAATACGTGTATTGCGGTTTTAATTGTAGAACTAGTATGGCGACATGATAGATGGTACCCATGCCGCCTATGATTGATATTTATGATTTGAATTGTTTTGACACTATACACTTATCATAGTATCAAATAATGTGTTTTAAACGTATCAAGCATGCTTTGGCTGTTATAAGGTAAAAACCATATCCTCCGGCTTGCGTTGCATTGTGTGATGGGACCTGGGTCTTATAACAGCTTGATTTTTCTTTATTTGGCATTGCACTGTTTGTTTTATGAACTGGTATTCTTGGGAGGAAACCCGTTCCGTGTTATATGACGTGGTCCCTTGAATTACTATCTTTAAAGTAAAGTTTTAAATAACAGTTTTAGTTCTCACACCAGTCTCATGACTGACCTGGAGTTTATTGTTTTAACCTAAACTCTGGGTGCCCCTATTTTCCGGACGGGCAGCTAGTAGTTTTGGTTTTGCAGATTTATATTCACAGGAACCTGGTTTACAGCTGGAACGATGCTCGGAAAGCTCTGTATCCGTGTATCACTTCTAGTTGTGCTTTTGTATTATTTTCCGCTGCTATGTAATTTATTGTAATCTCTGATATTTACCAAATGTAATTTATTCATTTATACTCTGTATATTCTTGTATCTGATGGAATTGTTGTAATAACAATGAAATGTTCTTCCGTTTGCGTTCTATTTTGTCTTGTCCTCAATTCTATCCGTGCTTTCCTTCATGGGGAAGCTCGGGTCGTCTCATGTTTACTACATAATTTACTGTTTTGTTTGGGTGATGATGATTTTATGAGCCTATTGGCTAGCCGCTTGGCTTTTTCTTTTTCTTTTTTATATTAGAAGGACCGGGGAAGCTATTTGGAATTCCCCGATGCTCCCGGTGCAGGGGAGGTTAGGGCGAAATTTTTCAAAAATTTAGGGTGTTAGCCAAATTTTTGAAAATTTGAAAATTCTCAGAAACTGAAAAGTTGGAGAATGGAAGCCAGATCGAACGTAGAGTTGATTATTTAAACCACTTTCGACTTTGTTCCTTTTCGGGGACGAAAAGTTTTAATTGGGGGAGATTGTAATAACCCGGAAAATCTGGGCCAGTTTAAAATTTTTATTTTGGCAATTTTAGCGAATTTTGAATATTTAAAATGAATTATTTTAAATAATATCGATGAAAAATTTATCTTGAATATAATTAGAACGTATATATTATATACGCCGTCGTTAGAATATAAATAATTATATATAATTATAAATAGAATTGAAAATGGCGCGGTAGTTCGATAATTCGATTTCAAACTTCAATTGAATGTACCGGGTGCAAAACAATCCGGATTTTAGTGAAACCAAAAACGTTAGGATCTAATTGATAATATCTTTCCAACGAATCCGAAAAATCAAGATTTCATAGCGGGAATCAAAAGATATGTCCGGTTGAAAATTCTGAATAGTCGCTATGGAATTCAGGCCCTTAAAAATAGACATTTTGCAAACGACCTCGGATTTCGACGAAACCACTTTTGCTAGATCCGCAGTGTCAAATTATTGTTATATTCCAATTTTCATAATTTTTCGAATCAATATGTGAGCGTGGCAAAAGAAAACGCAATTGACCAATTTCAGTTGATTTTAATCGACTGGAAATTGGCCATTTTTCTAACGATCTCAGAATTCGACAAAACTTGTTTTGTTAGGACCGTATCGTCAATACGAAGCTAGAAAATATTTTTCGAGAAGTTTTAGAGTTAGTATGTGACCCCGGTAATTTGAAATGTACGTTTAGAATTCGATATAGTGATTCAAATGTAAATTTGACGGAAACTGTTCGAAACGATCGAATCAGCCTGCGTTACATAACCCATTGTGTTCAGAATGGGGGTAAAACGCTATGGGCGACAGGCGGTGGGCCTCGTTTAGTGGTAGAAAATACAAGTTGCTTTTTAGTGAGAAATTAAATAAAAAAAATAAAAAAATAAAATAAAAACCTGCCTCCTCCTTAAAATCGTTCTGCCCCCCCTTTTATTTTCATTCGTTCGAAGAAAAAAAAAACCTAAAAATCGAAACCACCCTCGCGCCGCCCCCTGTCACCGCACGCCACCATCGCCCCTCCCTCTGAACGCGCCGTCGTCGCTGGCAGCAAGCCACCACCCCACCTCCGTTCGTTCCTCGGCCTTCCTCGAAAGCCCCAAGCCCCAAATCCCATCGCGCGAACCCTAGGACCACCGCCCCTCTTCTTCCTTCCTCCTCCTGCTACCGCTTCCCCCACGACCTCCGGCGCGCCCTTCCCCAACCTCCCCTAAGACAGAACGCCGCCCCCTTTTTCCAGTGCGAATGTAAGTTTTTATGTTTGCTTTAAATCGTTTTTATTTATTTACAACGTGTTATTAAATCAGGTTTTATATATAAAACACATTGTTAAATTAGTTTTTATTTATATATGATGAACATGAGTGATGTTTTCTTTTAATACGAAAAGTGAAATAAAAATAAGTTTTTTTTATAGCGAAAAGGAAAGATTTTTATATGTGTGAAATATAATTTTTGTATAACAAAGATTATAAAAACATGATTTTTATCTTATGTAATGGAAATCAAAAGATTAGATTTTTGAAAAGGCGAAATCTATATTTTTGAAAAGGCGAAATCTATATTTTTGAAAAGGCGAAATCTTTATTTTTGAAAAGGCGAAATCTATATTTTTGAAAAGGCGAAATCTATATTTTTGAAAAGGCGAAATCTATATTTTTGAAAATGCGAAATCTATATTTTTGAAAAGGTGAAGTCTTTATTTTTTAAAAGGCAAAGTCTTTATTTTTGAAAAGGCGAAATCTTTATATGAGGAATGGCGTGATAAAAATATAATCTTTACTATATGAACATCGATGTGAAAATATAATTTTTATCTATATAGTAGCATAGTAAAAAATTCGATTTTTATATATTGGATAGCATAGTAAAAATTCGATTTTTATATATTGGATAGCATAGTAAAAATTCGATTTTTATAAATTGAATAGCATAGTAAAAATTCGATTTTTATATATTGAATAGCGAAGTGAAAATTCGATTTTTAAATGTATGAAGTGATTATAAAAATATGGTTTTCAAATTGAACGTGAACAAATATAAATTTGATCTTTATTTTAAAGACATCAAAATATAAAAATATGTGATTTTTATACATGTAGTGGCTACGGGCAACGAAAGTGACAAAAGGCGAGAACGACAAGATTTTCTACATAAGAAGAGTCGTGGTATTGGATTAGCTAGTTAGTGAGAACTCCTCACTCAAAATTCCTTTTTCTAGTTATATATATATACTAGGATGCAGACGGTGCTTAGTAGCACCCGACACAATCGTCCACAGACCATGGACTTGTTTGTTTGGTTGCATAAATTAGTTAGATGAATTGATTTTAATTTAGTTGATTGGTGAATTTGATTGATGTGTGAATGGCGTGTGTCTTCACTAGACCGGGGACAAGGCTGGGCCTCGTCCCGTTTCTAGTATCGTGCCGTTATACCGCCGAAATTTTCTAAAATATGTTAGAAAAATAAAAATATCATTTTATTTAAAGAATGAACTGAATAGAAATTCATAAGTTAAAATAAAATGTTTTGTCGTTAAAAATATAATTTTTAACGTGAATGTGAGTAAATAAATATTCATTTACAAACCGGACGGTTTGTTTATGTACACCTATTTGAAGGACATTGATTGGGTCGATAAATTTTACACATCGCCCAACTGCACAAAGAGAATCTGTGTTTGATTGTTTGAAACCCCACATGGGTGTTGGGATGAAATTTGAAGTTCACTCATCCTGATTGATTAAATATGTCGATCGATTGATTGACAAGCTGTTATAAGCGTTAGATATCTATATTTGATGCTTATACAGTGTAGTGCACTTTGGTTGATGGTTGATTATTTTTCCATGCTATTATATACATGTGTTGTATGAAAATCCAAATAATTAATTTTATATGGTGATTGATTGGGCCTCATTCCAATTTAGAAAATAAAGAATATTATAAAATAAAGGTTCATGTGTTGACTTTACTCATCCGTTGAGATTAGTCATGTGTTGAACGAAATATTTTAATAATAAAATTTACATCTTTATCAATATAAAATAAAGGTTCATGTGTTGACTTTACTCATCCGTTGAGATTAGTCATGTGTTGAACGAAATATTTTAATAATAAAATTTACATCTTTATCAATATAATATAAAGGTTCATGTGTTGACTGTACTCATCCGTTGAGATTAGTCATGTGTTGAACGAAATAATTTAACAAAAATAGTCACACGGGGACAGTACTCATTCGTTGAGATTAGTCGTGTGTTGACAGAAATAAATATTCATTTGTTGAATAGAATAAAGGAATATATGAAGCCGTGTTGATTAGATTTACGCCATTTTGACGTGAACGATATTTATATCGATTTTATTCAATTTGAAATGAATTGAATTGAAAACCGATTTTGAAATGAATCGAATAGAAAACCAATTTGAAATGAATTGAATTGAAAACCAATTTGAAATGAATTGAATTGAAAACCAATTTGAAATGAATTGAATTGAAAACGATTTCGAAATGAATTGAATTGAAAACGATTTCGAATTGAATCGATTAGAAAACCAATTTGAATTGAATCGAATAGAAAACCAATTTGAATTGAATCGAATAGAAAACCAATTTGAAATGAATTGAATTGAAAACCAATTTGAAATGAATTGAATTGAAAACCAATTTGAAATGAATTGAATTGAAAACGATTTCGAAATGAATTGAATTGAAAACGATTTCGAAATGAATCAAACAGAAAACAAATTTGAATTGAATCGAATAGAAAACCAATTTGTACTGAATCGAATAGAAAACCAATTTGAAATGAATTGAATAGAAATGAATTTTAAAACGAATTTATAAAGAAGAATTCAATTTTGATTTGAATTGAAATGGAAGTTGAAATTGCTTTTGAAACGAATTTAAAACAATTTATAAAATTCGTTTTAAATAGAAATCGACGAAATATATATTATATATATTATATATATATAATATAATGGCCTGAATAGAATGCGCCGCGCCACGGTAGTTCGTGAATTTCGACCATTTATTTCAAACAGACATTACCGGAGATTCGACCGTCGGATTCTCCTAAAACCGGAACCGTTGGGTTCGTATCGAAAAGAGCTTTCTAACGAATATTTGAAATTTGAAATCTAACGGTTGGATTTGGAGATACGTCCAAATCAAATTCGAAAAAGGTCGCTATAGGTGCAGTTCGATGGCCGTTGATGGAAATCGACTGTACGGGCCTTGATAAAATTATTAAAATTATCAATAATTTGTGTAAAATCATAAGAAGTAATACTTGGGAAAAATTGGGGTGAAAAACTCCATATTTGAGAAGATAAAAATAGATTTTTATCGAAGTGAACTATATTGAACTAAATTTAAAACCCGATTTGTTTTTAAATAAATAAATTATATTTAAAAAGGGGTTTTAAATAATCGGGATTTCTAATATATTTGATTGGATTTGAAATGGGTTTATCGTGAATGGTGTTTTAAATAACACTAGTTCTTTAACCCGATAATGAATAGAATGTGATTTGGGTTTGTCGTGAGCTGTGTTTTAAATAACACCTAGTTCTTTAACCCAGTAAAAGGAGTTTTAACGAATCTGCAATTAGGTTGAAATGTGAATCTATAATCTAAATTATCAAATTTAGAAATGAGAGAGAATGGAGTATCGCCAGTTTTGCTCCAAAGCGATAGTTAAATCTTTAATTAGATTTGAACGTGAAATGGTAATTAATTTTACCGATAACACAGTGGTGTTAAATATGGAGTATTACCAGTTTTGCTTCATGGGATGAATAGGTTGGGGTTGGGAAATAAAATAAATAATTACTTCGGTGTGGTTCGCTAATCTCGACTAGTTGGGAAAACCATAATTTGGTTTGATATGACATCCAAAGGAAGATTAAAGGATAAATTTTAAAGAATTTATCTTGGATAAAATTAATGGGAACCTTTCCCTAAGAATATGAAATTTAGAAACTAGCTGTGGGTTAACTAAGAAGAATGGTTTCCTGGGTATTGATCTGATGTTGGTTTCGGCCTTCGGGGTTAATATTTGGGAAATTGTCCTCTTGTTGATTTACGGTTAGTGACTAATGAATTGGAATGAGGCGTATGTTGTGTTTGTGTAACATTTGTTTTTAATATACGCGGGTTGTTCGGAAAGGCCGGGTTTATACCCATTCTGAATAACCGATTCGACGATATGTCGAAGATGAAGACGGTGGTCGAAGACCGGAAGTCTTCACATCGTTTGGATTATTACTGACGATCCTGATTGGGCTGTACACCCAAGAGGATGGAAATAGTTGGTGGTCGTCCAGACGTACTTGGAGACGGATGGATATGCGAGGAAAGTGCCTCCGGTTTCGTTCAGACCCAGAACGGACTTGTAAATGGATTGTGTGTCTGACATTGGATTTTATTCTGTGTTGATTGATTTCTATTAAATATATATTTGTTTGGCGGCGGAGAATTTATTCTCTTACTTAACGCCCTTCTCTGAGACGTACGAGCTTAGAGGTTATATATCGATAGATATCAATCGCATGGCATGAATGGCCTGTGTGGCACGCTAAGATGCAATGATCAAGGCTTCTGTTGAAAATCAAAGTCTTGTGGTTGATGATCAAAGCACGCCTACGTGGCAGCTTTGTGTATAGCGTGAATTGGCGAGCCTCACACCTCGGTATGTGTTAAAAACGGGATACGGACTGCAGGGAGAGCACGACGTTTCTTTCTAGCTTTGGTGGTGTCAGTGACTTACCAGCCCTGACATTTATATACTTTTCACCTATGTGGTTGTTGGAACGCGAGGCGCCTCGATTATAGGTCTGTAAGGACCGGGAAACGTGTGTTCAGGATAATTAATCCTCTAACGTAAGTGAGGACCGGCCCTGAAGATCCAGGATTGCCCAGAGTGCGTAGTCCTGAGACATTTGCTAGAGTGTCTCGAACGCGGAGAGGAGCTTGCCCCTTGCCTCGACTCATGACGGAAATCCAATTTCCAATACGTGTATTGCGGTTTTAATTGTAGAACTAGTATGGCGACATGATATATGGTACCCATGTCGTCTATGATTTATATTTATGATTGAAATGTTTTGACACTATACACTTATTATAGTATCAAATGATTTGTTTTAAACGTACCAGGCATGTTTGGCTATTATAAGGGAAAACCCTATCCTCCGGCTTGCGTTGCATTGTGTGATGGGACCTGGGTCTTATAATAGCTTCATTTTTCGAAAAAGCATTGCGTTGTTTATTCTATGCACTGGTATTCTTGGGAGGAAACCCGTTCCGTGTTATACGGCGTGGTCCCTTGAATTACTATCTTTAAAAATGAAGTTTTAATAACTGTTTTAGTTCTCACACCAGTCACATGACTGACCTGGAGTTTATTGTTTTAACCTAAACTCTAGGTGCCCCTATTTTCCGCACGGGCAGCTAGTAGTTTTGGTTTTGCAGATTTATATTCACAGGATCCTGGTTTACAGCTGGAATGATATCCGGAAAGCTCTGTATCCGTATATCACCTTCAGTTGTGCTTTGTATTATTTTCCGCTGCTATGTAATTTATTGTAATCTCTGATATTTATCGAATGTAATTTATTCATTTATACTCTGTATATTCTTGTATCTGATGGAATTGTTGTAATAACAATGAAATGTTCTTTCGTTTGCGTTCTGTTTTGTCTTGTTCTCAAACGATCAGGGGTTTCGAACGGTCTAGATCGGTTTAACGACTGATTCAGATCGAGCGAAATTCCAGGCCGTCACATTAGTTGATGGTTGATTATTTTCAATGCTATTATATATGTGTGATGTATGAAAAGTCCATATAATTAACATTATATGGTGATTGATTGGGCCTCATTCCAATTTAGAAAATAAAGAATATTATAATATAAAGGTTCATGTGTTGACTGTACTCATCCGTTGAGATTAGTCATGTGTTGAATGAAATATTTTAATAACAAAATTTATATCTTTATCAATATAATATAAAGGTTCATGTGTTGACTGTACTCATCCGTTGAGACTAGTCATGTGTTGAATGAAATAATTTAACAAAAATAGTCACACGTGGACAGTACTCATTCGTTGAGATTAGTCGTGTGTTGACAAAAATAAATATTCATTTGTTGAATAGAATGAAGGAATGTATGAAGCCGTGTTGATTAGATTAACGCCATTTTGACGTGAACGATATTTATATCGATTTTATTCATTTTGAAATGAATTGAATATATAACGAATTCGAAATGAATTGAATATATAACGAATTCGAAATGAATTGAATATATAACGATTTTGAAATGAATTGAATATATAACGAATTCGAAATGAATTGAATATATAACGAATTCGAAATGAAGTAAATATATAACGAATTCGAAATGAATTGAATATATAACGAATTCGAAATGAATTGAATATAAAACGAATTCGAAATGAATTGAATATATAACGATTTCGAAATGAATTGAATATAGATAACGATTTCGAAATGAATTGAATAGAAAACGAATTGAATTCAAATTGAATAGAAAACGAATTGGATTTAAATTGAATTGAAAACGAAATGAATTCGAATCGAATTAAAATCGATTTGAATTGGAATCAAATAGAAATGAAAGTAAAAAGGATTTATAATAGAAAAATTCAACTTTGATTTGAATTTGAAATAAAGGTTGAAATTGTTTTTGAAACGAATTCAAAACTATTCATAAAATTCATTTTTAAATAGTAATCGACGAAATATAATATATATATATATATATATATATATATATATATATATATATATAATGGCCTGAATAGAACGCGCCGCGGCAGTTCGTGAATTTCGACCATTTATTTCAAACGGACATTACGGGAGATCCGACCGTCGGATTCTCCTAAAACCGGAACCATTGGGTTCGTATCGAAAAGAGCTTTCTAACAAATATTAGAAATTTGAAATCTAACGGTTGGATTTGGAGATACGTCCAAATCAAATTCGAAAAAGGTCGCTATAGGTGCAGTTCGATGGCCGTTGTTGGAAATCGACTGTACGGGCCTTGATAAAATTATTAAAAATATCAATAATTTGTGTAAAATCATAGGAAATGATTTGGGAAAATTTGGGATGAAAAACTCCATATTGCAAAAGATAAAAAGGGATTTTTATCGAAATGAACTAGTTTTGAACTAAATTTAAAACCCAATTATTTTTAAATAAATAAATTAGATTTAAAAAGGGGTTTTAAATAATCGGAATTTCTAATATATTTGATTGGATTTGAAATGGGTTTATCGTGAACGGTGTTTTAAATAACACTAGTTCTTTAACCCGATAATAAATAGAATGTGATTTGGGTTTGTCGTGAACTGTGTTTTAAATAACACCTAGTTCTTTAACCCAGTAAAAGGAGTTTTAACGAATCTGCAATTAGATTGAAACGGGAATTGATAATCTAAATTATCAAATATGGCAAATAAGCGAGAATGGAGTATCACCAGTTTTGCTCCAAAGCGATAGTTAAATCTTTAATTAGATTTGAACGTGAAATGGTAATTAATTTTACCAATAACACCCTGGTGTTAGATATGGAGTATTACCAGTTTTGCTTCATGGGATGAATAGGTTGGGATTGGGAAATAAAATAAATAATTACTTCGGTGTGGTTCGCTAATCTCGACTAGTTTGGAAAACCATAATTTGGTTTGAAACGACATCCAAAGGAAGATTAAAGGATAAATTTTAAAGAATTTATCTGGGATAAAATTAATGGGAACCTTTCCCTAAGAATATTCTGAATTGGAATGAGGCGTATGTTGTGTTTGTGTAACATTCGTTTTAATATACGCGGGTTGTTCGGAAAGGCCGGGTTTACACCCATTCTGAATAACCGATTCGACGATATGTCGAAGATGAAGACGGTGGTTGAAGACCGGAAGTCTTCACATCGTTTGGGTAATTACTGACGATCCTGATTGGGCTGTACACCCAAGAGGATTGAAATAGTTGGTGGTCGTCCAGACGTACTTGGAGATGGATGGATATGCGAGGAAAGTGCCTCCGGTTTCGTTCAGACCTAGAACGAACTTGTAAATGGATTGTGTGTCTGACATCGGATTTTATTCTGTGTTGATTGATTTCTGTTAAATATATATCTGTTTGGCGGCGTAGAATTTATTCTCTTGCTTAACGCCCTTCTCTGAGACGTACGAGCTTAGAGGTTATATATCGATAGATATCAATCGCATGGCATGAATTGCTTGTGTGGCATACTGAGTTGCATGGATCAAGGCTTCTGTTGAAAAGCAAAGTCTTGTGGTTGAAGATCAAAGCACGGCCTACGTGGCAGCTTTGTGTATAGCGTGGATTCGCGAGCCTCACACCTCGATATGAGTTAAAAACGGGATACGGACCGTTGGGAGAACACGACGTTTCTTTCTAGCTTTGGTGGTGTCAGTGACTTACCAGCCCTGACATTTATATACTTTTCACCTTTGTGGTTGTTGGAATGAGGCGCCTCGATTATAGGTCTGTAAGGACCAGGAAACGTGTGTTCAGGAATAAATAATCCTCTAACGTAAGTGAGGACCGGCCCAACCGATCCAGGATTGCCCAGAGTGTGTAGTCCTGAGGCATTTGCTAGAGTGTCTCGAGCGCGGAGAGGATCTTGCCCCTTGCCTCGACTCATGACGGAAATCCAATTTCCAATACGTGTAATTCGGTTTTAATTGTAGAACTAGTATGGCGACATAGTAGATGGTGGCTATGCCACCTATGATTTATAGTTATGATTGAAATTATTTCGACACTATACACTTATTATAGTATCAAATGATTTGTTTTAAACGTACCAAGCATGTTTGGCTATTATAAGGGAAAACCCTATCCTTCGGCTTGCGTTGCATTGTGTGATGGGACCTGGGTCTTATAATAGCTTCATTTTTCGAAAAAACATTGCGTTGTTTATTATATGCACTGGTATTCTTGGGAGGAAAACCGTTCCGTGTTATACGGCGTGGTCCCTTGAATTACTATCTTTTAAAATAAAGTTTTAATAACTGTTTTAGTTCTCACACTAGTCACATGACTGACCTGGAGTTTATTGGTTTAACCTAAACTCTGGGTGCCCCTATTTTCCGCACGGGCAGCTAGTAGTTTTGGTTTTGCAGATTTATATTCACAGGATCCTGATTTGCAGCTGGAATGATATCCGGAAAGCTCTGTATCCGTATATCACCTTCAGTTGTGCTTTGTATTATTTTCCGCTGCTATGTAATTTATTGTAATCTCTGATATTTATTGAACGTAATTTATTCAATTATATTCTGTATATTCTTGTATCTGATGGAATTGTTGTAATAGCAATGAAATGTTCTTCCGTCTGCGTTCTGTTTTATCCTGTTCTCAAATCGATCAGGGGTTTCGAACGGCCTAGATCGGTTTAACGACTGATTCAGATCGAGCGAAATTCCTTCTCGTCACAAGGAGATTAACATCTTTTTTAATTATATTATAAAGAAAAAGATTAACATTTTGTCAACTAGATTATAAAGAATAAAATTAACATCTTTGTTAATTAGATTGTATAGGACAAAAATTAATATTCTTGGCAATTAGAAAGAATAAATTGGAAAATGTATTTTTTATACATTAGAAAGAATAAATTAATAATGGACATTCTGTTACTTTAAGAAAAATAAATAAAAAGCACAATTTTATCATATTTAGTAGAACGAATGTGAAATACACATTTTATCATATTTAGAAGAATGGATAAAAAGGACATTTTGGTTAAAAAAAGGATTAAAAAGAACATTTTGTTAAAATGTACATTAGAAAGATAAAAAGAGATATTTTGTTTAGAAATGATTATAGAAATATAAAATCACATTTTTGGTGAACACTTGATTTGTGAAAAATAGAATCAACATCTTTGTCAAACTTGATTAACAAAATAATCATATTTGTTTGCATTGGAAAGATCTAACAAAATATCATATTTTATTGCATTTAATAGAGTTAGACAAAATAATCATATTTTGTACATTAAAGAAGAGTAGATAAAATTATCATATTTTGTCAAATTAAGAAGAATGAATCTTTGTTTGAAATTTGTGAACATGGAATTTCCATTTTTATATAATGAATTATTAAAAAGAATAAACCTTGGTTAGAATGTGTTACCATTTAAAATTACATTTCTATGTAATTAATTTTCATCAAAAAGAATTAAACAAAAATGTACATTTTACTCATTTAGAAAGGATGCTATAAGCAAATATCATTTTTGGGTAAAACATGATTAGTGAAGAAAATTATCACATTCTTGTTTATTTAAAAAGAATCGTAACATAATTTTACATTTGGTTTACATTAAAAGGACTATAGCAAAATTTAAATTTTGTTTACATAAAAAAAAGATTCAACAAAATCATCATATTTTGTTTACATTAAAAAGAATTAGTCAATTCTGTCATTTTGTTCACAATAAAAAGATTGTGATAAAAGTGAATATTTTTATTGGCACTTTGTTTTCAATAAAAAGATTGTACATTAAAAATTACATTTTCAATGTAGTTTAGATTCCAATGAAAGGATTAGAATAAAAGGATTATATCTTTATAGTCATTTGGTTATAATGAAAAGACTAGAAAATTAAGATGACACCTTTAGGGTAATTGAAATAAAAGATTAGTTTTATTGTCATATTGAATTAAAGGATTACCTTCTATTGTAAAATTGTTTACAATAAAAGAATTGAATTAAATGACTAGGTTTTTCATTGTCATTTGTTTATAGAAAAAAGGAATAGAAATATATATCTAATTGTTGAAATGTGTGATGTGTCAAATATAATGTTTATTATATTCAAGTTTGAATATTACACTTCCATTTACAAGTTACCCGACTTGTTTATGTGATTGGGACGATAATTTTCACACATCGCCCAAGTGCACAAATGATTTATTATTTGCCTGATGGATGAAACCCCACACGGGCATTCGGATGATATTGGATACACACTAATCCCAATATTTAGTTATCTGTTAATCGATGGATTGATGTGATGAGTGTCAGTTATTTACTTTAATGCTCACACAGTTATAGATTCCACTTTGGTCGTCATTTGGATGCTTGATAATTATTCGTCATGATTGTTGATTTCATGCAATATATGGATGTTGATTGAGTCACATTCCAATAAAGAATATTCCAAAAAAAGAATATTTTGGAAAATATATTTTTTAAAAAGAATATTTTAGAAAAAAAGATATATTTCGGAAAATTCTATTTTTATTGAAATGAACCAGTTATCAACTAGAATTAACCATTAAATTTACATTTAATGAAGTTTTCCAATTTATAATATTTAATTGGAAATTCAATTGAATAAATTGGATTTGGGTGTTTCATGGATAGTGTCTTAAATAACACTGTTCTTATACCCCATATGGAAAGAATAAGATTTTAATCTAGATTATTAAAGTTTTCAATTATATTTTGTAATTGAAATGAGAAATGTGAGTTGGGTTTATTGTGAACTGTGTTTTTAAGCGACATTTGTTCTTCAACCCAACTGACAGTGAAAATATGATTTGAAATTTGTAAATCTTTATTTAAGATTTAAATAGAAATTTTCCCAAAAGTAAAGTTTTCCAATTTAATATATTAAATTGGAGTAGAAAGGAATTTGAATTAATAATAACCGAGATAAGCTTCTGTAAAAGAAGATCGATACTACATATGGAATTTAAAAGGCTTTGCCGTTATTCCACTTATATTATTGGTCGGATACAGAAATTTATAACGATTATATATTTATTTGATTTCTGTGAAGATTCCATAATTTATGGAAGACGATTTTGGGTTTACCGTGAACTATGTTTTAAATGACATTAGTTCTTTAACCCAATTAAAGATAAGATTAATGTCTTAAATTTAATTAATCATTGAATAATGATTTGTGATATTTAAAACCAAATTGGGTTCTTAATAAATCTTTAAAAGTAAGATTTAAAAATAATTTAAAGTGTTTACCTTTGATTAAATAATGCGAATATTTTATTAGAAGAATATTTTGAATTGCAATGAGGCGTTGGATGTGTTTTTATAGTACGTGATTTTTAATTATAAAATACGTGATTTATTCGGGAAGACCGGGTTTAACCCATTCCAAATAATTACTACGACGATGAAGAGTCGAAGATGAAGAATGTGGTTGAAGATCGACGATCTTCACATCGAATGGATGTGTTGCTACAGAAACCCTTGATGGGAGTAGCTAACTTGAAGGGGCTTCAGTGGTGGTCGTCCGGACTATGGTTGATTGTTCGGATTTGGTTTTCGCTCAGACCCAGAGCATAAGCTAGTAAATGGATGCATGTCTGACATTGGATTTCATTCCATGTGAATTAAATCGATTTCAATTAATGTATGTCTGTTTGGTGGTGGAGGATTTATTCTCTGCTTAACACCCTTGTATATATTAACAGTGATTGATCGCATGGCGTGAATTGTCAATGTGGCACGCCAAGATGCAAATGATTAAGGCTTTTGTTGAAAAGCAGGGCCTTGTGGGCTGATCAAAGTATAGCCTATTACGGCATAACTTTGTGTATATCGTGACTTCGCGAGCCTCACCCCCAGTTATGAGTCAAAAACGGGATATGGACCGTAGGGAGTGCACACGTTTCTTTCTAGCTAGTGGTAGTGTCAGTGCTTAAACTGGCTGGCATTTTACTTATGTGGATAATGGATTTTGAGGCGCCTCAGATTTTTATAGGCCGTTAGTGGTCATATTATAGGTTCAAAGGAACCGGGAAGCGTGTGTTCAGGCATAACTAATCCACTACCGATAGGCGGGGACCGGTCCTACCGCATCCAAGGATTCACTGCGGGGGATCCTGAGGCATTTGATAGAGTGTCTCGAATCGGAGAGGAGCTTGCCCCTAGCCTCGACCCATGATGGAAAACCAACTTCCAATACGACCTTGCGGTTTTGATTGTAGAACTAGTATGGCAACATAGTAGGATGGGGTACCATGCCGCCTATGATTGATACATTATGATTGAAATGTTTTTATTAGAATATATATACACTAATACTAAATCCGTTTTATCGTATCAAGCATTGTTGACCATTATATGGTAAAACCCTATCCTCCAGTTTGCGTTGCATTGTGTGATGGGACTTGGGTCTTATAATGGTTTCATTTTTCTAAAAAGCATTGCGTTGTTTAATGATTTACTTTATTTTAGGCACTGGAAATCCAATGGAGTAAACCCATTCTGCGTTAGCGGCGTGGTCCTGTGATTAGCCATATTTATTAGATAAGTTAAGTTAAGAATTCTCATACCAGTCCCATGATTGACCTGTAGTTTGTTTCACTGGCGAACTCGGGTGCCCTTATTTTCCACACGGGTAGTCGAGTAGCTTTTTGCAGATATATTTACAGGATCCTGGCTTACAGCTGAAGCGGTATTCGGAAAGCTCTGTATCCGTGTATTCCTTTCAGTTGTATATTGTATTATTTTCCGCTGCTATTTAAATGTAATTTAAAACTCTGATATTATTGTATTCCTATTATGTAATAAGTATTCGTACTCTGTTACATTCTTGTACTCTGATGTAATTGCTGTAATCAGAAATGAAATATTTTTTTCAGGTTTGTGTTCTGATGCGTGTTGTTCTCAAAGCAATCCAGCCTTTCCTTTACTGGGAAGTTTGGGTCGTTTCATGTATTCTCTTAAGAATTTGACTAAAGTGTGATACTGAAAACAAAAGACATTTTTCTTGAGCAGCGGTTCTCCTAAAAGTCCATCGCTGTCTTCCATTCTTTATTCATAGCCAAAATTGGAAATTGCATATTTTGAGAACTGTGAAAGAAGATTAATACAATTTTTTTTCCACTGTGTGATTATCATCCTCAACGCATATATGTACTTTACGAACAAAATTTTCATATGTATATGCATAGCTTTTAATAATATTTTGTCTCCATGAAACTACTTCATCTTAAAGTTGTGGCCTGCAAAGTTGGGTTTTTGTCTAAATCAGGAAGAAAGGACAAATTGTAAACGTGGTCATTGCAGACAAATCCTTTGTTACTTTAGTACTAATCATGGATCTTAATTTGTTTACATGCAAGGGCGTCTGTACTGGAAAAGGGTTATACTAAGTGAAACAGTAAATTTTTTTATGCTGTTGTTTAGTCACTTGAATATAAAATCCTGGAGACCATGCTCCTAGGATGAAAATATAATTCCAGAACCAGGTTTACTTTAGCTGAATAAAATATATAACCCATAGGAAAAAACTAAGAGTTAATAACCGGATAGCAATAAGTCGTTGCAAGCTTATGGATAAATCAACTAACCAATGAATCAACTGACCAATGGTCGAGCCAACTGAGTGTCTGGAGACATATATATGCCATAATGCATATATACACATACAAGGGTACATATATACATGCAGATATATGGCAGCTGCGTAAACACCCATAAACACCACACTGGCAAAATATAAAACTCAGGCACTCAATCAAAACGGGATGTAGCAGTAAATGAGGTTATCAACAATGTTCCTCCCTTCTTTTCATGTACGAGCTACAATAATTTATTTATTTAAAAAAAAATATACTACGCTAATTTCTTTCTTCCCAATCTCGTTTCTTCAAAATCTTAAAAATTAAACAACTGGGTGAGGGACTTATACCAATTCAAGTAATAGTCATTATAATCTCATGGCTTCGCTACTGCCATAAATCTCAACTCGACATTAAGGACATGGTATTGACTTAGGTTTGCACAATTACGATACTGTAATTAAATAAAATTACGCATCTCAATCCAAATCAATCCAAATCGTACCAAATCAAACCAAATAAAATTGTACATATCAATTGAAATACCTAAATCGAACCTTAAAAAGTGAGCGTTATACGTCTTTAACTTTGCAGTGACTAGAATTGGAAATCGGATTGGAATGAATGTAGGCAGAAGTAGATCGGCTGCTGCTGGAGAGTAAAACGGCTGAATTTTTTATTACAAACGAAGAATTTTTAATTTTTTTGTTTACTAATTTCATTAAAACTCGCGCAATATTTTTAGTTTTCCCTCTCCACGATGGCGGCCTTTTTTTCATTGTTTCCCTCCATATCATATCTGCGTCTATTTAAGCCTAGACCAAGACGAAAAGCCCAAATAATTTGTGAACCCGCGGTAAGGCCTTTTTCCCCCAATATATTCGCATCTAACTACAAAGGAGGGTATGCAATTATCTACTGTGTATTTGCGTCTAGTTATAGAAAAAACAGACGCAAATAGGGCTATTTAATTTGATTTCCTCCTACCGCGTCTGCTCACAAACATCAACAGATGCAAATGTTTGGGGCTAAATTTTGCTTTGGCTTATTTGCGTGTAATGTTGATTAGAAGTAGATGCAAATTATACTATTTGCATATGTTGCTTGTACATCAGACGCAAATGAAGAGACGCAAATACCCCGTTTTGTACTAGTGATGGGAGAGGACTTCAGGGATAACATGTGTTTCTTTCTAGCTAGAAGTGGCGTCATGGTATGGAGCCCAGATATTTTTACTTATATGGATGTTGGAAAGCGAGGTACCTCGGATATATCAGTCACTACAGGGCCGATGGATGATATGGTCAACATATTAACTAGGTTTACGCCCTATAGGGCGGGGAAACTTATTATTCAGGGATTATTAATCCACTTAAAATGTGGACTAGCCTTGAAGATCCAAGGTGCAGTTGCGGTTGTTCCTGAGACATGGTAGGCTAGATTGTCTCGAAGTGGTAAGGGCGATCCCCTGCCTTGCTTCACAGATGGAATCCAACTTCAATACGACATCATGCGGTTTTACTTTTAGAACTAGTATGGCGACATGATATATGGTACCCATGCCGTCTATGATTGATACATTTATATTTTAAGTTGTTTTTAACACTATGCACTTATTATAGTATTAAATGATTTGTTTTAAATGTACCAAACATGTTTGGCTATTATAAGGGAAAACCCTATCCTCCGGCTTGCGTTGCATTATGCGATGGGACCTGGGTCTTATAATAGCTTCATTTTTCCAAAAAGCATTGTGCCATTTATTTGATGCACGGGTATTTTTAGGAGAAAACCCGTTCGGTGTTATATGGCGTGGTTCCTTGATTTACTTTATTTTAAAGTGAAGTTTTAAATAACTGTTTTAGTTCTCACACCGGTCACATGATAGACCTGGAGTTTATGGTTTTAAACCTAAGCTCTGGGTTCCCCTATTTTCCACACGGGCAGCTAGTAGTTTTGGTTTTGCATATATTATATTCACAGGATTATGGATTTACAACTAGAACTATATTCGAAAAGCTCAGTATCCGTGTATTCTTTTCAGTTGTGTTATGTATTATTTTCCACTGCTATGTATTTAATTGTAAGTTGAATCACTGATATTTTCCAAATTATATTATTTATTCATATTTTGTATATTCTTGTACTCTGATGTATGTTGTAATAAGCAATGAAATGTTCTTCTTTTTGCGTTCTGATTTCTCGTGTTCTCAACTCAATCCAGGCTTTCCCATAAGGGCGAGTTTGGGTCGTTTCAGCTAGTATCAGAGCTTTGGTTTACAGAGCTCGAGAACAAGACACATTAAATCCAAAAGAAAGAATTCATCAGAGGTTGGATTAGTAATATACAATGAGGATGAATCATCGGAGATAGGATCAGTAGTATCTTAGAATGAGTTCAAAGTGTGTTATTTTTAAAATCAAATTTAGTTTTAAAATTTTATATCATATATAAGTATTTGAATAATTTATTTTAAATTGATTTCGACTATCGGGTATATAGAGATTTTAAAATACGTCTAATCCACGTGTATTTGAAGTCTCAAATATACTTGATGGATATAGAATCACACTCTAGTCACCCGGAGATGATTCTGATGATCAGTGTACCATCATCATGATTTATGTTTGCGTGGCGAAAGTGGGATACCTATATGTTTCCAATTGACTGGTGTGAGAACTAAAACTAGATAGGTCTATTGTTGTGAATTGGCATCAAAACCATGATTTTGTATATGTATATCGAAGTTATGAATTTGAAAATTTAATCAACTAATTGATTGATGGTTGTATTGTATGATTGTTAATTTGATTAATAAATATATTGGATTGACTAAACCAATAAAAGAATGAATGATAAGTAACGCCAAATTGAATGAAAATATTGAACTGATTGGAGAATTGATTCGGAATGCATGCATATACGTGTATATAAATTGAACAGGTCATAGCAAGGAAGCTATGAAGAGGAATAAAATTGTTATGCCCGACAAATAGGTACATGCTTACCATTTTCTTGGGTTTGGACGATTTTATGAGCCGATTGGCTAGCCGCTTGGCTTTTTCTTTTTCTTTTGGATTGATGAGGGCCCTGCGTGGCTAGTTGCGGTTTTAATTGTCTCCCAGTACAAAGGAGGTTATGGTGAAATTTTTCGAAAATTTAGGGTGTTAGACAAATTTTTGAGAAATTAGAAATTCTTAGGAACTGAAAAGTTGAAGAATGAAAGCCAGCATGAAAGTTGAGTTGATTAGTTAAACAACTTTCAGCTCTGTTCCTTTTCGAGGATGAAAAGATTTTGAGTGGGGGAGATAGTAACATCTAGGATTTTCAGAACCAATTTAAATTTTTTTATTTTGGCTAATTTAATGGATTTTGGATATTTAAAATGATTTATTTTAAATAATAATGACTAAAAATTTATTTTAATCGAAGTTAGAACAAATAAATTTATTTTAATTATATAGCAAGCCTGAAATGGCACGACAGTTTGAAAATTCGATTTCAAATTTCAATCGAATGTACAGGATTCAAAATCAACCGGATTTTGGTAAAACCAGAAATCGCCATTTTGCAAACGACCTCCATTTTCGACGAAACCTCTTTGGTTGGATCCAGAATATCAGATAATTGCTAGATTCTAATTTTCATAATTTTTGAAATTAATATATGTGAGTGGTGAATTTAAATGTGTATGGTCAATTCTGTTTGAATTTAATCGACTAGAAAATGACCGTTTTTCAAACGGTCTCCAAATTCAACGAAATTAGTTTTGTTAGGACAATATCGTCAAAACATAGCTAGATTTATTTTTCTGGAATTTTTGGAATCATTATGTGGCCCATAAAATTAAAATGTACGTTCAAATCTACTATATATATATATATATACATATATATTTAGATTTATATCTTAATTTGGAAGAAAAACTGATCAAAACAATCAAATTGGCTTACAAAACATATTCCATTATGTTCGGAATGAAGTTATTTAGCTAGGGGCGATAGTCGTTGGGTTTGAATTGGAGTTCGTAACGATAAACAGATAAAATGAGAAATAAATAATAATAAAATATAATAAATTTTCTGTAAAAGCCACTAGTTTTCAAAAACCCTAACCAATATTCTCAACCGCTGTTCATAAATCAAAGGCCACGGAAACACCAAATTTCCCGTCCAAAAATCACCCTATCCACGCAAAATTAGTTCAAGTAATCAAAACGAAATTGTCGTGCTCTCCTGGCTCTTCCAATCCATACCTATTTGACACTTTATCAAAGTGTGTGGTGTTTGATTTTTGAGCAAGAAGGGAGGGGTTTTGGGGTAGTTTTCGAGGCGGATAAGGGGGCCGCGACCAACGTCGTTGGTGGTGGGGGAGGAGGCGTTGTGGCCCTCCGACGTGGTCAACCCTGATCGACTGATAGTGGCTCTAGTGGCACAAGACAAGGGGAGAAAGGTTTTGAGCGTATGGGATCGATGTACAGGAGGGGTTTAACTAGGAGGAAAAATAATTTAAGGGTAAGTGGTTAGTTAATTATTAATTAATTAATTAAATTGTGTAATTAATGTACTTAATGGGATTACTTTATAATACGAGGTCAAATCGCACGAAACTGGATCTGTTGCGATCGTGGAACCGAGAGCTTCACAACAAGATTAACCGGGTCCAATTTGGACCTAGTTAAATTTTGGGCCAGAATTAAATCCAAACTGTTCAAAAATTCAGAAATTAAAATTGACGGAGTGGAAACCGACCATGAGAACTCTTTCTCGCTTAATTTATTTACAATTAAATATATACTAGGATGCAGACAGTGCTTAGCTGCACCCGACACTATTTTCTTTACAAACCATGATTGTTTGTTTGGATTGAATTGATTGTGTTGTGTTTATTGAATGAATAAAATATATAAAATATTCATGCGTGGAATAAAATAATTGAACAATAAAGATAGATTTTTATTGAATGAATAAAATATATAAAATATTCATGTATAGAATAAAATATCTGAACAATAAAAATATCATTTTTATTGAATTAGTAAAATATATAAAATATTCACATATGGAATAAAATATTTGAATAATAAAAATATCATTTTTATTGAATGAGTAAAATATATAAAATATTCATGTATGGAATAAAATATTTGAACAATAAAATTATCATTTTTATTGAATGAATAAAATATATAAAATATTCATGTATGGAATAAAACATTTGAACAATAAAAATATCATTTTTATTGAGTGAATAAAATATATAAAATATTCATGTATGGAATAAAATATTTAAACAATAAAAATATCATTTTTATTGAACGAATAAAATATATAAAATATTCATGTATGGAATAAAATATTTAAAACATAAAAATATATTTATTATTGAATATATGAACTATATAAAATGGTCATGTGTTGAAAATAAATATTCATTTATAAATCAGAAGATTTGTTTATGTACACCCATTTAACCGATATTGATTAGGACGATATACTTTACATATCGCCCAACGATGCAAATAAAATATGTGTGTGTTGATTGAAACCCCACATAGATATTGGGATGATATTTGACGTACACTAATCCCAATTGTTTAGTTGTATGTCAATCGATGGGCTGACAAACTGTTGTAAGCGTTAATTATATATGTTTAACGCTTGTGCAGTTTTGCACTGCACTCTGGACGATGGATGACTTTGTTTGATTATTGTTTTGTAAATGTGTGTATGAAATCCATATAAATAAAATTATATGGTAAATGACTGTGCCTGACTCCAATTCGGAAAGAACGAATATTTTAAAATGACGAATAATGAATATTTTAAAATAACTAATATTTTAAAATAATATTCAGTAATGGATCAAAATAGGATTTTGATGTCTTATTGGGATGGACACGTAAATATTGATATATATGAAGTAGTGTTGATTAGAGAAGCGTCGTTTTAATGCAAACGATATTGATATTGATTTTATTCATTTTTTTATAATCAATATCGAAAAGGAAAATATTTCAAAATATGATTTTTGAAAATATTATCATTTATATATGATAATGATAAGGAAAATTCAATTTGATTTAAAATTAAAATGAAAGTGGAAATCGTTTTTAAAACAAATATATAAAATATGTTTTAAATGGAAATCGATCAAATATATATAATATATATTAGATATATATTTAACGGCCTTAATAGAACGCGCAGCGCAGCGACCGTTTCCAAATTTCGACCATTGACTTCGAATTGATATTACGGGAGATCCGACCGTCGGATTCTCCTAAAACTAGAAACGTTGGGTTCTTATCGAAAAGAGCGTTCCAAAGAATATAAGAGATTTGATATCTAACAATTGGATTCGGAATTATGTCTAAATCATATTTGGAGGAGGTCGTTGTAAGGGCAGTTCAATGACTATTTATGGAAATCGACTGAAAGGGCCTTAAATAAATTATTAAAATATTGATAATTTGTGTAAAATCATAATAAATGATTTGTAAATAATTGGGATGAAAAATTACATATTTGAAAAGATAAAAATATATTTTTATTGAAATGAACTAGTTATCAACTAGAATTATAATCCAATTATTTTTAAATAAATAAATGGATTGAGAATGGGTTTTAATATAACCAGAATTTCCAATATATGAATTGGAGTTTATTTGAATGGAAATCATCTTCGAAATATTTCTATATTGGATTTCGTGATTATACGGATACTGTTACGGAAATTTGGAAGATATATTTATATTGTTATTTCCAATACGATATTTGTTGGTTTCAGAATTTGATATTGAATATAAGCTAATATAATTTCAATTCAGAGCCTTGTATTTAATGTCAAATGGGAATTTGGGTTTGTCGTGAATGGTGTCTTTACTAACACTATTCTTAAACCCAGTTGAGAAAAGAATAAATCTTTTAATTAAGATTTAGAGAAGTTTTCCAATTAATTAATATTTACTTAGAATTGAATGAAAGTATTGGATTTTTGGGTTTATCGCGAACGGTGTTTTAAATAACACTTGTTTTTAAACCCGATTAACAATGAAATGTGATTTGGAATTTATAAATCTTTTTATTAAGATTTAATGGGAATTTTCCGAAGTAAAGTTTTCCAATTTAATATATTAAATTGGAATTGAATGGAATTCGATTTGATAATAATCAAAGTGAGCTTCAGTGGAGGAAGACTATTAATATATATTGAATTTAAAAGGCTTTATTGTTATTCCGTTTATATTATTAGTCGGATACGGAAATTGATATCGATTATACATATTGATCTGTTTTTCGTGAAGATTCCATATTTAATGGAATGTGATTTGGGTTTATCGTGAACTGTGTTTTAAATAACATTAGTTCTTTAACCCAGTTAAAGATAGGATTACATGTCTAACATTGTATTTCAAACTATATGGTTGATCTCTGCTAAATATATATATATGTTTGGTGGTGGAGAATTTATTCTCTTGCTTAACACCCTTCTCTAAGACGTACAAGCTTAGAGGTTATATATAGGCAGAAATCAATAGTACATGGTAGATTGTCGATGCGGCATGTTTGATTTTCCAAAGTTAAATAATCGTTAATATTGATTTTTGGGAAGATTAAAACCAAGTGGAGTTTCAATGAATCTTTAATTATATTGAAATAAGAATGTGATTATTTAAATTATTAAATTTGGGAAATGATTGAGACTGGATTATCACCAGTTTTGCTCCAAGCGATAGTTAATCTTCAATTAGATCTGAATTGGAAATGGTAAATATCTTTATCGATAACACCTGGTGTTAGATATGGAGTATTACCATTTTTGCTCCATGGGATGAATAGGTTGTGGTTGGGAAATTAAACAAATGACTACTTCGGTAAGGTGCGCTAATCCCGACTAGTTTGGATAAACCTTAATTTGGATTGAATTAATATCCAAAGGAAGAATAAAGAATAAATTTATAGAATTTATCTTTGATAAAATTAGTGGGAACCTTTCCCAAAGTGTAAGAATATTTGAATAAAATAATATTTTGGATTGAAATGAGGTATATGTTGTGTTTTATAGCATTTGATTATAAAATACGTGAATTATTCGAAAAGGCCGGGTTTATTCCCATTTTGAATGATTGATTCGACTATAAGTCGATGATGAAGATAGTGGTTGAAGACCAGTGGTTTTCGCATCAGTTGGATGATTACTGATGTCTTGATTTGTGTAATGACCCGCATCGTCAGCGGTATAATAATTAATTTATTTAATTATTTAAAAGGTGATTATAAGGATTATATGGTCGTGGAATTAAATAATGGTAAATATTTAATTAAAATAATAAATTAAAATGTATATTTAATTCTGAAATAATCAGAATTGACTGAAATGGCGATATGTTGTGAACTGGATCATCTGTGATATTTAATTCAGTTTAGAATTGAATTAGGATAACGAATATATTTAATTAACGACGGTTGAACATATAAATTATATTATAATTAAAATCGAGCTCGAAATGGCGCTGTAGTTCGTAAATTGACGATTCGAACTTCAATTGAATGTACATGATTCGTTTTAAGCCGGATTTCTATGAAACAAGAAACGTTTGGAGCTGGTGGAGTATATCTTGCTAGTGGAAGAGAAAAATTGGGATTTCGTCGTGTAGATTTTGATTTACGTCCAAATCAAATTTTAGAAAAGTCACTGTGGAATTCCTTTATAATTTATAAAGGAATTATTTATATTTTAAAAAGAATTTAAATATAATCGAATATCGATATAGCTCTGATGATGAAATATCGAGTTAGAAATTCATATAGGAATATTCTGAAGCTGTATGGTAATCCACTGAGAATATATACGATAATATTTATTTATAAATATTTAATTTAACTATATTTAAATATATTTATATATTTAAAATGGGTCATTCAGAACTTTAAAAATAGCCAGTTTTGCAAACGACCTCAGAATTCGACGAAACCAATTTTGTTGGATCCGCAATATTAAATTATTGCTAGAGTTCAGTTTCCGTGATTTTTAAAGTCACTGTGTGGCTGTACGGGATTTTAGAGTGGAAAATAGTCAGTATTTTGACAGTTAAAAATACACTGTGTGTGCATACGGAGTCGGAATCCGACGAAACCAGTTTCGTTGGGACCGTAATGTCGAACTGCAGCTACATGTCCAGTTTCGTGGTTTTGGGCATCTGTGTGATCACACGAATTTTTAGAAGGCGGATTGAATATTAAAAGCTAAAATATCTTAAGTATGGATGGACCAAAACAAGCCACATCTTCCTCCTTTACAACGACACATAAATTTCTCGTTCCCCATGAAACCATTTCTTCAACCATTTCTTCAAGCCGCCAGTCTCTTCCTCAGGAAAACACAAAACGCAAGATTGAAAACCAAAAGAAAAAAAAGAAATAAAATCCTATAAATTTCAATACTTATATATTTGGATTTCTGAGAGGTTCATGTACACTTTTATATGAGTTTTAAAGGTCTCGGCGTCTTCGTTTTTCGCTGGGTGGTTTCCAACGAGCATCGCAGGTTCTAGTGTTTAGCTGGTTCGGATGAGTGAGCTTCGAATGATGAATTGAGGGATGTAGTTGGTTTTAATATGGATCTTAGCACCTTGCTGCTTAATTTTGAGGAGTGCGATGCATATTTGAGGAGGTCGGAAATCCTGTAGCGTGCGATGGACTGTCAGGACGGGTTTTACCTGGGAGTGTCGAGTGTTGCTTTGAGGGGTTAGGAGGAAGGAGGAATTTATGAGAAGTAGTTTAGTGATTTTTGTTGGAATTTATGTAGAGAGATGGACGAGTTTTTGTGAGGGTAAATGGCGGCTATGGCCATTTCAGGAACAGGCGATGGGATTTTCTGGAGTTGGGGAAGACAAGGATGAGCGGTCTAGGCTTTAACAGATGGTGATGGGCTATAGATCAAAGGTTAAGCCCAAATGGGAATTCATTAAAAGATAATTCAATTTAAATATTCGTTTAATTGGGTATAACTTCGTAACGCGATATCTATTTCATACGAGGTTAGATTCGCGAACCGTTAGTTGCGTTGGGATCGTATGGATGGACACTACGCGATGAGACTGACTGGAAGTCCATTGGAGCTCATATGAATTTAAGGCGAAATAAATTGTTTAATTCAAATCAAACAACAGTTTATCGTTCTTTAACAATGAACTGCCAATGTGAGTAAATCTCACTAACCCTGAACAGTTTATAATTTCATGTTGTATTTTTAGAAATGTTAAATATTGGCTAATTGACTGTGTGTTGACTATTTGATTGAACTGCTAGTCAGTTAGTTGAATTTCTATATTGATTCTGTTTAACAGAATATATCATATGGAACTGAAAGTGATGTTGATTTTATATTGTATAACATCTGTGGATGTAGGGAGATAGGTTGGAGGGACCCAACTGGGTTCCTCACCATTTATTTTTCTGTTTTTCACATATTGTGATATATGATGTGATATATAATCTGTTGTCGATTATATGTGATTGGACGATATTGGACATCGTAATTTGATATGTTAAACACCATAACATACTGGGATTTGGAGAAAAGGGGAATTTGTCAAAGTGATAATTGAAAATAAAGTATTTATAAATGGAATATTTATAAATAAGAAATATTTATAAATTGGAATATTTATAAATAGGAGATATTTAGAAAAAGGGAAAACGTTATAAAAAGGAAACTGATATACGAAGGAAATCATTTTAAAGTGGAGAACAATTACTAAAAGTAAATCTTTAAAAATGAATAAAGGTTGTTAAAAAGGAAATCTTTATAAAGTGAATAAAGGAATTAAATTGAATAAGGTATTCGAAAGGAGTTAAATCGAATGTGGTATTCGAAAGTTAGAAAATCGAATTAGTTATTCGAAAGGGGTTAGTCGAGTCGAGTTAGTTGAATAGAGTTAATCGAATATTTGTTATTCGAATACTAGTTAACCAGTTAGAGTTAATCAGTTAGAGTTAACCAGTTAGAGTTAAACCAGTTAGAGTTAATCAGTTAGAGAAAGTCGAACTAGAGTTATTCAAATGGAGTTATCGAATATTAGTGATTCGAATAAAGTAAAAGGAGTTATCAAATATTAGTGATTCGAATAAAGTAAAAGGAGTTATCGAATATAGTTTATTCGAATAGAATTAAAGGGGTAAATCGAATATGGTTTATTCGAGTAGAGTTAAAAGGGTTATCGAATATAGTTTATTCGAAAGGAGTTAAGTGAAAAGAGTTAAATCGATTAGAGTAAATCAAACTGAGTTAATCGATAGAGTTGAATCGAATAGGAGTAAATAAATTAGTTGTCTTCTTCTTCTATTCCAAGTTTCTATCTTATCTTTCCTCACCCTCTAATTTCTTTCATTAGTATTTTTGATCCTTGGATGTTCGATATGTGTTGTATATCGGATAACCAAGGTCGACTAAAATCCCAGGTCATTACAGTTAGTATCAGAGCTTAAGTTATGTGAATTACCTTGGCTGTGTGGCATGACTCAGTAGAGATGGGGTTAGTAATACCCTAGATTGAGTTGAGTGTATATATACGAGTGAACGTATTTGTTATTGATATAAAAATAATTGTATATTGTGGAGATTTGTTGGTTGAGTCGTTTATGAGTTTTGGTCGATCAGTTTGATCCACTGTATCGGTAGGGATTTTGTAAACACTTGAATACGATGAACCGTCATGGTATGTTTTGAAAGAGGGTAAATGAATTTTTTTTACCCAAATTATATTTTGATATAAAGGATTTATATTGGAATAATTATAATATAGTGGATATATTGGCTGTTATTATAATCGAGTAAGATTATAAATTAAATGGTTATGTGAATAACCAATCAGAATTCATATAAGTGAAATACGGGAAATCAGATGAGTTAAATCTGAAATTTAGACCAGAAATTGAATTAAAATTCTGGAAAATTGGATAAGTGTTTGTAAATGGATTTGGATTAAAAATAAGGAAAATTTAAGATCCTAGGAGATTTTAAATTGTTTTACAAGCAGTGTGAATTGTATTTTGAAATGAATTTCAAAGTGGAAATGTTTAGAAATGGTTTTATAGTATTGAACTAACTTCGATCACTGGAAAATAGATTCCGATGATGACAACTGCATCATCAGTATTCATTTTCGAGTTGTAAGTGACGAATTACTACCAGAGATACTGTTTTGAATTTGTTTTGGGAAAGACAAGTTGTGTTGAATTTCAAAATGGGATTTATAATATAGAATTGAATATAGAATTTGAATAAAGAGAATTCAAATAGATTTGAATATAAAATTTGAATAAAGAGAATAGAATATAGAAATTCAAAGGGAGTTTGAATATATGAAATTCAATGGAATTGGAATAGAATTTGAATACAGAAATTCAAATGGAATTTGAATATAGAAATTCAAATGGAATTAGAATATAGAATTCATATGGAATTTAAACTATAGAATTTGAATATATAGAATTTGAATAGAATTTGAATAGAATTTGATATATAGATTTGAATAATAGAAGTGATATAAAATTTGAATAGAATTAACTAAGTCGAAGAGGAATTAGTTAATCGAGTTTTGAATTTGAAGTTGAACTTTGAAAGGTGAATTGGATTTGTAAATGGATATTTGAAATCGAATATAGAACTTAAAATTAAAATTTGGATTCAAATTAGTTAATAAGCAAGTTAAAATATATTAGAACATGTCATGTTCGAATATAAAAGTGAAATAGACTAAAGAGTTAATTAACAAATTAATTAACAAATTGAGTTAAAACGATCAGCTATAGTTAAAATAGATTGGATAGGTTTAAATATACATGAGATTGGTATGGACAAGGTATGAAGGTATATAAATAGAATGCTCGACGAAAAGGTATGTATTTAATTCATATATGAGATTTTATCTGCCGTATCGGCTAGTCGCTTGGCTTTTTCTTTTTCTTTTGGATTGGTGAGGGACATGGGAGGCTATTTGAAATATCTCGATGCTCCTGGTACAAAGGAGGTTATGGCAAATTTTTCTGGGAATGTAAGGAGTTAGAATATTTTTAAGATAATTTGATAGTTAGAAATCAACGTATCGATATATATATATATATATATATATATATATATATAGAAGTCGATAAGGAAACGAACTTAGAAATAGAATAGTAAAATAAAAAAGGAAGACTAAGAATAAAATCTAGTAAGAATAGAAAGAGGAAGCGTATACGTATTTAAAGTGAGTAAGTAGTTGTATGGTATTGATTATTAGAGTAAGTAGTTGTAACGAACCAGAATTTTCTAAATTTAAATATGAATTTCCATAGCACATTTTGAGATTTTCTGAATACATATTTTGGAATTAATAGGATTTAATATTTGAAATTCCCTTTTTATTAGTTTAAATAAATGTTTTATAATATGAATTTTATAATTGAAAGATTTGTTTTAAGAAATATTTAATATATAAAGATTTTAAAACAATTAGATATGGAGTTTATATGGATTTTTAAATTTTTATAATTATTTGACTTGAAAATAAATTATAATTAAATATCAGTTAAAAATATTCATCCGATTTCTGTACGCGTAATTTTAAAATAATTTTTAGAATTTTTCTGTAATTTTTATTTTGAAAAATAAGCAGATAATTTTTCAACGTATTTTGGGTATAAATGTGGTCCTTTAGACGCTTTACAAAATTGATCAATCAGACCGGTTTTATTGCTGTTTTTAAATCAGAGCGTGTTGTTGTTTACGATGATGGTCTTATCTCAGTACAACTCACGGTTAATAACTCTAAAAATCAAAAATTGGAAGTGAACATAATGCATACACTACATTTGGACTTAAAAATATGGATGAATATGTTCAATAGATGCAACGCGTGGATGGTTCGCATGGATGGTTCTCACGGATGGATTGGCAAGTGTCTTTTGAGGTGTCCTAGAAGTCGCTTATTGCATGCATAAGTTTGTAGAGAGGGGGACACGTGTGTGCGTTGGTGTGCAAATGCATGTGTTTTGTTTTAGAAAATGGACGTGTGTCCTTTCTGTGATGTTCAAAAATACCCTTAGCTCATATGAAAATGACTGGACTCTCTCGCACAATTTCTCTAGCATGCATTCTCTTCCATCACTAGCGTCCATCTCTCCATTTCCCTCTCTCTCTCTTCAAGGCCAGTCCGCACCTCTCTTTTCCTTTCTCAGCTCACGACCTTCTTCCCCTTCGCGCAAGCACCATCGCCAAGCTAACTCACTCCATCCGCATGCAGACCCCTCCGCCAACATAAGCCTCTCCCCTCATGCGTGTCCACCCAACCAACGCCCCACAGCATGCATCCTTCCTCTGAAGCCCAACGTCCATTTTTCCACTCAAGAGCGGTCCGCATGCAGCTTGCATGAATCCATATTTTTTCCCTTCTTGCTTTGTGCGCACGCCCCACATCAGTTCCCTCTCGCGCCTCGTGTAGCGCGGCCTTCCTCTTTTTCCCCACCTCGTATCAATTCGGCCACCACTTCCAACCGTCGGTTCAAGCATCCAGTCACCGGATCCCACACCCTCACCACTCAACCATCGCACGCAAGTCCGCTCTGTCCTTTTGAAAGAAAAAAAAACATATTTATGTAAATATAAGTTGCAAAGGAGTGTGAGCGTACGGGTAACGCATCCATGAAGTTGAACGCGGTCATCCGGAGTTTTATTTGCAGAAGAAGTGTGTGCACGCGTTTATAGCAACGTCCTTTCGTATGTAGATTTCTGAAGTCCATTGCAAGAAGGATGTGCGCCATCCGTATTTGTGAGAAGACAAGTGTGCGGAAAGCAGTGTATGTGTAAGCTTTGTTCGCAGTCGATACCGGGTTCGCAGCACAACGCAGGTGAGAACTTCACTTTAATTATTTCATTTTGGGTAGAAATAATTTGTTATAATTTATTTATAATTATAATAATTGACGGAAAATCAGTGGTTGTGGATGCTTGAAATGTTATGATTGTTTGTCGCTGATTGTTCGATGGATGTATATGCTGTAATAACACCGTAAAACACCGAGCGTTACTGACAATAACGCTCCGTACACAGTTGATTTATTTTATGGTTGCGATGGATGGATGATGCCTGTTCGTTTGATTATGTTATTGCGGTTGTTTTGTTGAATAAAGTCAAATGCACCGTAGTTGCAGATTTTACGGGTGATTGATTTGAATTCTGCTTTCTCTTAAACGAATATTTTATTTGAAAAATTTGTTGAATTTAATTGGAACCATTTGGAAGATAAAATCCAGATGTACAAATATTTTATAAAACGACATTTGGGAAATTTCAATCATTTATTTATTCTTGGACTGGGTTTTGAGTTAAATCGAATATGATTTGGATTTAATATTGATTTTTATTATTTATATAATGACTATCGGTAAAAAATTTGCAAATTGAAAAATATATATATATATTGAATATTTGAAACTTTGCTAAATTAATTGATAAACATCATTGATAAACATTAATGAATATCAATCTTGAATTTTAAATAAATATGTTTGGAAATAGTTTCCATTTCTCTTGAATTGTTTAAATTCAAATTTAGTTTTGAAATTTAATCGTGAAACATTCCATTGATCTTGATTATTAGTAGTTATCGGAACGGGATTTGAAAGCATAAAAGAATTTATATTTCACTTGAAATGATTATTGACTAGCTTGGTTTGAGAAATAAAAGTTGTAAAGGAATTCCGGATTTGGTTTTAACTAAGTTATGAAATAAATTTGTTTTGGAAATGGATTGAACAAATCCTATAAAGTATTATAGAGCGGAATCGAACTCGTCGCTAAGTGATAGTTCGACGATATTAGTTCGAACTTCAAATAGTTATAACTTGAACATACAGAATCGAATTGACGTAAAACAGAAAACGACGGACTTATAATAATAATGGGTTTTGTATAAAAGAGGAATTTTCAAATTCCATCGGATGATTTTCGAGTTAGGTTTAAATTTAAATCTGAAAAGGTCGCCATACATGTCGTTCGCCGACCGCAATGAAAATCGAATAGTATGAATTTATATTATATTATTTGAAAGTTATTTATGGTTTAAATTTTTGAATTTAGAATGATTGGGATTTAATTAATTTAGTAACCATTTCCCAACGCTTTCAGTAACGCTTTAACGTTATTTGAAATGATTTGAAATTTGAGGATTTCAAACATGAATTATTATGGAAAGGACTTGATTCTTCCATATGAGATGAATCTGAGATGAGTTTGAATAGAATTGGTCGTCTGATATTCGGTATGGGTTTATAGGAGCAGACAAATACGATCAGAAATATCAACATATCCATATCCTGATTCTGATCGTGTTGCCTGAATTTGTGAATCAATATCGAGTACAAGTCGATTGATTCTATACGAACTGATATTTGAAATATAGGTGTTTAAATGGAAATCCAAATCCAAATAAAGATTTGGTTACTCAAGTGTCGACGGATTAATTAAGTTGTTTTGAAAATGAAGTTTGGAAACAAACGTCGAATTTGAAAGGGGTTAAGGATAATGGGTTTCCGGGGAAATAAATCCAACATTTAATTCAAAGTAAATTGGAAATGTTTGGAAAGGAGATTTGAATTGGTAAACCCGTGTGATTTGTAACTATTGTTTTAAGATACGTTTGTTACTTGGAAAGTCCGGGATCGGATATAGGTCCGAAAACCATTCCAAGTAATATTACGACGTTATGAAGTAATTCAAGATTTGAAATCGATAAATGAAGACCGGAAATGTCCAGATTATTTGGATCGATTGCTGACATCTCGGATCGGGCCGTACACCCGATACGAGGGTGGCAGGAGATCTGAGTATATTTGGAGATTTTCGGATTGTGTTTCGTTCAGACCCAGAACGGACTTGTATGGATGGTGTGTCTGACATTGTAATTGACCACGTAGCACTGATCCGTGTGAATATATATATGATATGTGGCTATTGAATATCTCTGTCTCTAAGTTACGTTCTTAGAGAATATGTATTAATTCGAATCAGTGATATGTGGAGATATTGACAATGTGGCATACCCAAGTATGATATGAGCTAATGATGATCAAAGCATGGCTTATCGAAGCGTAGCTTTGTGTATGACGTGACATCGACAAACCTCACACACCGGATGATGAGAAACTGGCGGTTTGGTCTCTATATATATATATGATTCGATGATGAGTGCTGCAGCAGTGGGAAACCACTTATGAACTAGGGATGGGGTATGTTCGGGGGGCCGCGTCTGGTCGAAAACCGTTGATCTGCCCTGACGATGTGTATTCGGTGTCCGCGTATGGTCGAAAAAGCCGTTGAGGCACTTCGTTTTGTATCCCTGATTGATCTTTCGTGGCAGGAATCATCAAGTTGGAAATCCAAATCCCAATACGAGCCATACGATTTTGATTGTATTTATATGTGGCGACATAGTGGGATGGGGCACTCATGCCGTCTAGGATTAATACATTTATTTGTGAACTTGTTTTCCACACTATATGATAATATTAAAAGAGGATTTTCACGTATGAAATCATGTTTGGTTATCATAAGACAAAACTCGCCCATCTGGTGTGCGCTTGCATTGTGTGATGTGGGACGAGCTTATGATAGCTTCATTTTTCAAAAGTCATTGCATATTTCTATGCACGGGAATTCATATGGAGTAAAACCCGTTCCGCATTAGCGGCGTGGTCCGTTGAATTACCCAACTTTAAAATGAAACCCGAATGATAACTGTTTTGAGTTCTCACACCAGTCCCACGACTGACTTGGAGTTTATTGTTCCTTCCTAAACTCTGGGTGCCCACTAATTTCCACACGGGCAGCTAGTGTTTAGTTTTGCAGTTATGGATCGTTGGAGAAGATTCAGAACGCTTCCGGAGTTAGAGTTCACGCTAGAGTTGGAGCTTTCGCTGTATCAGATAATGTTATTCCACTGAGAGTTTTATTTCTTCCGCTGTGTATATTGACGTGTAACTCTGATATTCATATAACTCTTATGTAATATTGAATTATTCAATGAAAAGTTCTGTTGTTTTGTTCAATGTATGTAAGTACCCATAACAATTCGTCTTTATGAACGATTTGAGTCGGTTTAATTACCGGCGAGAGTCGGGCAAAAAGGCGGGTCGTTATAGTTGGTATCGGAGCTTTGGTTATACAAAGCTATTGGGTACGAACATATTTGGACAAAAGAATGGGACTCCTCAGAGTTATATTATCTCATTAGAGATAGGGTTAGAAATACCCTAGAATGAGATCTCGAAATATTATGTCGAGAGAGCGTATATTATTGAAACCGATATAAGGCATTTTTGAACAAGTAAATCAATTTGAAACAATGATTATTTGGAATATAATTTGAAATAAGAATTTCGAGTGTTTTATTCGACGTCATGATTGGACTATCGAGTATGTAAGGATTTTTTTTTATATATACGTCTGATCAACGTATATACGAAGTCCGGTATGTACTAAATAGATATAGGATTCCATTCTAGTCGCTGGAGGATAATTCTGTTGATGATCCGGACATCGTCAGTGATTATTCTCGAGTTTCGAAAATGGGATGACCATATGATTCCGATTTAAACGTCGAGAATACTTGAAACCATTTTCATAAGTGTTTGAAATTGTTGATGAATTAAAGTGAGAGCTGATATAGTAACTTGAAATAGGAATGAATAAAGGTTATATTTTCTTAAATGAAGAATATAAATGTATTTCACAAATGAACCAAGATGAGTGGGGAACATTTATGAATTTAGAAATTGGATGAATAACTTAAGTATAATACTCTTTAAATAATAGTTAAGGAAGTATTGGAATTGCATGGAAACTTAAGTAAAGTTATCAACCATTTGATTTCTGGATTGGTTTGGTAGGAATTAGGATGACCCGATTTGGACCCTTGACCATTTGTTGATTTTGGAAAACCCCTTTGCAAAATTTTAAGAACCTTAAAGGAGAAATTTTGGGTATAAGCACTTAAAGCGAATCGATTTGGTTAAGTCAATGATGAGTAGATTTGGGTGACCCATAAGCCTTAAAATTTTAATTTTAAGGTAGTAAACGGCTAAGTGTACGGTAGTATCTTGTTCAGTTCCGGCCTAAGGGTAGCGGTAATGGAGAACTCAATCATTTCCAGTAATTGGGATAACCATAGGATAATTGAGATTCCACCAGATTCTACCTCGATTGAGATCAGGAATACCTTAATAATGACATGGACTGTAGGTCTGATCATTATCCTAACATGTTAGGAATAAGGCCCAACACTGCAGTAGGACGACCCTGTAAGAATGTATGAGTATGTGCTAGGACCCGTGATTATTAACTTGATGATATGGGATAAGGCAGCAACCTACTTTGGATTCAATGACCCCCCAAAGGATTAATAATGATACGTTAGAGTTTGTGGTCGCAGATCCTAGACCAGAGGGATCAACAGTTGTTAGGAGGTGCCGCACTAGCACAGGCTGCACCAGAAGACATTAATTGGCCTATAGATCCTGTATTTATTAAGCAGTTAGAAATGTTGATGCATGAAATGGGATAACCAGCAGTTATAGCTGAAGACGACCCACTCCTAGAGGCGGGAAATGATGGATTTGATGATGTTGTAGAGGATGTGGAGAAACCCCAACATGGTGATGATGTCGTGGTAGACGATAATGATGTTGTAGCAGATGAGGGTGATTTCGAATAATCTACATTCGAGGATGACCCACTTCAAGAGAAGGGAGATGATGAGTTTGATGAGAAATGGAGTATATAGACCAGCCTTGGATGAGGCTGATGAAGATGGATTTATGGGTAGTGAGCACGATGGACTTATCGTCGGAGTAGACGATGATGGCTTTAGGGTAGACGATGAAGAGCCGTTAGCTGATGAAGAACCCGAGGAGATTGGTTTAACCGATCCATCCGATGATGGGTCAGATACAACAGATGTTTAGTTGCGATGAGTCTGGACCTTGTATATATAGTGTTTATATGTTATCTTAAGTACCAGATGCATTAAGTTGTTTAAGGCTAGTATGGTTTTGAGGACTAGTGACAGATAGCTAGGTGCACCCTTTGATGACTGTATTTTTGACTGCCCAAGTGCGTAGTATGTGCTCAGGAAATGTTAGATACGTTTTGTATGCTGACTTGAGAGATCGATATGACATGATATGTTGGACCGACTATGATATGCGCATCCCACTATTTAATTTAAATCTGTTTGTTTTGAATATTGTAAAATCTGTTCCAAAACCATATAGACAAATTGATTTATAGTTCATATTGAGGTTAAAATTTCACTATCTTCCTTTTCGAGGACGAAAAGTCTTAAGGGGGGAAGAATGTAACTAACCAGAATTTTCTAAATTTAAATATGAATTTCCATAGCACATTTTGAGATTTTCTGAATACATATTTTGGAATTAATAGGATTTAATATTTGAAATTCCCTTTTTATTAGTTTAAATAAATGTTTTATAATATGAATTTTATAATTGAAAGATTTGTTTTAAGAAATATTTAATATATAAAGATTTTAAAACAATTAGATATGGAGTTTATATGGATTTTTAAATTTTTATAATTGTTTGACTTGAAAATAAATTATAATTAAATATCAGTTAAAAATATTCATCCGATTTCTGTACGCGTAATTTTAAAATAATTTTTAGAATTTTTCTGTAATTTTTATTTTGAAAAATAAGCAGATAATTTTTCAACGTATTTTGGGTATAAATGTGGTCCTTTAGACGCTTTACATAATTGATCAATCAGACCGGTTTTATTGCTGTTTTTAAATAAGAGCGTGTTGTTGTTTACGATGATGGTCTTATCTCAGTACAACTCGCGGTTAATAACTCTAAAAATCAAAAATTGGAAGTGAACATAATGCATACACTACATTTGGACTTAAAAATATGGATGAATATGTTCAATAGATGCAACGCATGGATGGTTCGCATGGATGGTTCTCACGGATGGATTGGCAAGTGTCTTTTGAGGTGTCCTTGAAGTGGCTTATTGCATGCATAAGTTTATAGAGAGGGGGACACGTGTGTGCGTTGGTGTGCAAATGCATGTGTTTTGTTTTAGAAAATGGACGTGTGTCCTTTCTGTGATGTTCAAAAATACCCTTAGCTCATATGAAAATGACTGGACTCTCTCGCACAATTTCTCTAGCATGCATTCTCTTCCATCACTAGCGTCCATCTCTCCATTTCCCTCTCTCTCTCTTCAAGGCCAGTCCGCACCTCTCTTTTCCTTTCTCAGCTCACGGCCTTCTTCCCCTTCGCGCAAGCACCATCGCCAAGCTAACTCACTCCATCCGCATGCAGACCCCTCTGCCAACATAAGCCTCTCCCCTCATGCGTGTCCACCCAACCAACGCCCCACAGCATGCATCCTTCCTCTGAAGCCCAACGTCCATTTTTCCACTCAAGAGCGGTCCGCATGCAGCTTGCATGAATCCATATTTTTTCCCTTCTTGCTTTGTGCGCACGCCCCACATTAGTTCCCTCTCGCGCCTCGTGTAGCGCGGCCTTCCTCTTTTTCCCCACCTCGCATCAATTCGGCCACCACTTCCAACCGTCGGTTCAAGCATCCAATCACCGGATCCCACACCCTCACCACTCAACCATCGCATGCAAGTCCGCTCAGTCCTTTTGAAAGAAAAAAAAACATATTTATGTAAATATAAGTTGCAAAGGAGTGTGAGCGTACGGGTAACGCATCCATGAAGTTGAACGCGGTCATCCGGAGTTTTATTTGCAGAAGAAGTGTGTGCACGCGTTTATAGCAGCGTCCTTTCGTACGTAGATTTCTGAAGTCCATTGCAAGAAGGATGTGCGCCATCCGTATTTGTGAGAAGAGAAGTGTGCGGAAAGCAGTGTCTGTGTAAGCTTTGTACGCAGTCGATACCGGGTTCGCAGCACAACGCAGGTGAGAACTTCACTTTAATTATTTCATTTTGGGTAGAAATAATTTGTTATAATTTATTTATAATTATAATAATTGACGGAAAATCAGTGGTTGTGGATGCTTGAAATGTTATGGTTGTTTGTCGCTGATTGTTTGATGGATGTATATGCTGTAATAACACCGTAAAATACCGAGCGTTACTGAAAATAACGCTCCGTACACAGTTGATTTATTTTATGGTTGTGATGGATGGATGATGCCTGTTCGTTTGATTATGTTATTGCGGTTGTTTTGTTGAATAAAGTCAAATGCACCGTAGTTGCAGATTTTACGGGTGATTGATTTGAATTCTCCTTTCTCTTAAACGAATATTTTATTTGAAAAATTTGCTGAATTTAATTGGAACCATTTGGAAGATAAAATCCAGATGTACAAATATTTTATAAAACGACATTTGGGAAATTTCAATCATTTATTTATTCTTGGACTGGGTTTTGAGTTAAATCGAATATGATTTGGATTTAATATTGATTTTTATTATTTATATAATGACTATCGGTAAAAAATTTGCAAATTGAAAAATATATATATATTGAATATTTGAAACTTTGCTAAATTAATTGATAAACATCATTGATAAACATTAATGAATATTAATCTTGAATTTTAAATAAATATGTTTGGAAATAGTTTCCATTTCTCTTGAATTGTTTAAATTCAAATTTAGTTTTGAAATTTAATCGTGAAACATTCCATTGATCTTGATTATTAGTAGTTATTGGAACGGGATTTGAAAGCATAAAAGAATTTATATTTCACTTGAAATGATTATTGACTAGCTTGGTTTGAGAAATAAAAGTTGTAAAGGAAATCCGGATTTGGTTTTAACTAAGTTATGAAATAAATTTGTTTTGGAAATGGATTGAACAAATCCTATAAAGTATTATAGAGCGGAATCGAACTCGTCGCTAAGTGACAGTTCGATGATATTAGTTCGAACTTCAAATAGTTATAACTTGAACATACAGAATCGAATTGACGTAAAACAGAAAACGACGGACTTATAATAATAATGGGTTTTGTATAAAAGAGGAATTTTCAAATTCCATCGGATGATTTTCGAGTTAGGTTTAAATTTAAATCTGAAAAGGTCGCCATACATGTCGTTTGCCGACCGCAATGAAAATCGAATAGTATGAATTTATATTATATTATTTGAAAGTTATTTATGGTTTAAATTTTTGAATTTAGAATGATTGGGATTTAATTAATTTAGTAACCATTTCCCAACGCTTTCAGTAACGCTTTAACGTTATTTGAAATGATTTGAAATTTGAGGATTTCAAACATGAATTATTATGGAAAGGACTTGATTCTTCCATATGAGATGAATCTGAGATGAGTTTGAATAGAATTGGTCGTCTGATATTCGGTATGGGTTTATAGGAGCAGACAAATACGATCAGAAATATCAACATATCCATATCCTGATTCTGATCGTGTTGCCTGAATTTGTGAATCAATATCGAGTACAAGTCGATTGATTCTATACGAACTGATATTTGAAATATAGGTGTTTAAATGGAAATCCAAATCCAAATAAAGATTTGGTTACTCAAGTGTCGACGGATTAATTAAGTTGTTTTGAAAATGAAGTTTGGAAACAAACGTCGAATTTGAAAGGGGTTAAGGATAATGGGTTTCCGGGGAAATAAATCCAACATTTAATTCAAAGTAAATTGGAAATGTTTGGAAAGGAGATTTGAATTGGTAAACCCGTGTGATTTGTAACTATTGTTTTAAGATACGTTTGTTACTTGGAAAGTCCGGGATCGGATATAGGTCCGAAAACCATTCCAAGTAATATTACGACGTTATGAAGTAATTCAAGATTTGAAATCGATAAATGAAGACCGGAAATGTCCAGATTATTTGGATCGATTGCTGACATCTCGGATCGGGCCGTACACCCGATACGAGGGTGGCAGGAGATCTGAGTATATTTGGAGATTTTCGGATTGTGTTTCGTTCAGACCCAGAACGGACTTGTATGGATGGTGTGTCTGACATTGTAATTGACCACGTAGCACTGATCCGTGTGAATATATATATATGATTTGTGGCTATTGAATATCTTTGTCTCTAAGTTACGTTCTTAGAGAATATGTATTAATTCGAATCAGTGATATGTGGAGATATTGACAATGTGGCATACCCAAGTATGATATGAGCTAATGATGATCAAAGCATGGCTTATCGAAGCGTAGCTTTGTGTATGACGTGACATCGACAAACCTCACACACCGGATGATGAGAAACTGGCGGTTTGGTCTGTATATATATATATGATTCGATGATGAGTGCTGCAGCAGTGGGAAACCACTTATGAACTGGGGATGGGGTATGTTCGGGGGGCCGCGTCTTGTCGAAAAACGTTGATCTGCCCTGACAATGTGTATTCGGTGTCCGCGTATGGTCGAAAAAGCCGTTGAGGCACTTCGTTTTGTATCCCTGATTGATCTTTCGTGCCAGGAATCATCAAGTTGGAAATCCAAATCCCAATACGAGCCATACGATTTTGATTGTATTTATATATGGCGACATAGTGGGATGGGGCACTCATGCCGTCTAGGATTAATACATTTATTTGTGAACTTGTTTTCCACAATATATGATAATATTAAAAGAGGATTTTCACGTATGAAATCATGTTTGGTTATCATAAGACAAAACTCGCCCATCTGGTGTGCGCTTGCATTGTGTGATGTGGGACGAGCTTATGATAGCTTCATTTTTCAAAAGTCATTGCATATTTCTATGCACGGGAATTCATATGGAGTAAAACCCGTTCCGCATTAGCGGCGTGGTCCGTTGAATTACCCAACTTTAAAATGAAACCCGAATGATAACTGTTTTGAGTTCTCACACCAGTCCCACGACTGACCTGGAGTTTATTGTTCCTTCCTAAACTCTGGGTGCCCACTAATTTCCACACGGGCAGCTAGTGTTTAGTTTTGCAGTTATGGATCGTTGGAGAAGATTCAGAACGCTTCCGGAGTTAGAGTTCACGCTAGAGTTGGAGCTTCCGCTGTATCAGATAATGTTATTCCACTGAGAGTTTTATTTCTTCCGTTGTGTATATTTACGTGTAACTTTGATATTCATATAACTCTTATGTAATATTGAATTATTCAATGAAAAGTTCTGTTGTTTTGTTCAATGTATGTAAGTACCCATAACAATTCGTCTTTATGAACGATTTGAGTCGGTTTAATTACCGGCGAGAGTCGGGCAAAAAGGCGGGTCGTTACAGTAGTCATATCTGTTTTGACGTTATAAATGTTATTCGATCAAGGTCTGAGAGGTAGTTATACCCCAACTTGATTGATTTCATTACTAACAAATAAATAGTAAGATTTCAGGCTCGAAAATCAATGTTGAATAAGAGTTAGTTGAATATAGTATTTGGGTTGTCATAACGATGTTTTACACAACATCCGTTTTAACCCAAATAAGTGTAAGCTTGGGAATATAATAAAGAATATTTCCTAAGTATAGAAATAAACGAGATCGGAAAAGAGAAAAGTAATTGGAATATTTTCCAATTATAAATAGCATATATTTTCTAAAGTTTAGAAAATAACGGAAGGCGATATTCGGAAACGTTTTCCAAATAACATAAAAGGCCAATATGGTTATTGAAAATATTTGGTTAATAAATATTGATAACGAAATAGAGAAGTGATTTAACTAATGGAATATTAATTAAGGGCTCAGTGACATGTTCAAAAGGAAAATTTGATTTTTTTGAAAAGAGTAAACTATTTGAAAACTCCCAGGGAAAGACTGTTTAAATTAAAAAAAAACAAATTTAACATAAATTTGTGAAAGCAAATTTGAATTAAAGTAAAGCCAGTAAAGTGGTAATTGAGATTGAATTAGAAGATATCAAGACAAATTGGATTGTGAGATTCAAATTTGAAGTGTAATGTGATAATCATGTTAAGAGTTGGGAATCGAGAAGAAACTCGAGTTGAAATTGAATTCGACTTAGGTATAAGCGAATGGTTGGATTTGTGGATAAATGCAGATTGGAATTTGATTGGGATGACCCTTGTATCCGCTGAAGTGATAACAGGTGGAAAGGATATAATGATATGCCCGACAAAAAGGTACCGGTTTATATTATATATGAGTTTGGTGATTTTGATGAGCCGAATTGGCAAGCCGATTGGCTGTTTGATTTTCTTTTGGGTTGGAGATGGCCCAGAAAGGCGAGTTGGAGTTTGACCGATTGAGCCGTACAAAGGAGGTGCTGGCGAATTTTTTTGAAAGTTAAGGTGTTAGAAAATTTTCAGGATTTTTGAAAATTTTCGTTGATAAGAATTAATTAATATTTAATTGAAATTAAATTGGTCCATTTGGAAACTGAAGTTAAGAAGTGAACAAATAAGTTCTAACCAGTAGATAGGGTCGTCTTCTAGCTTTAGCAATTTCGAGGACGAAATTATTTTTAGTGGGGAAGAATGTAATGACCCGCATCGTCAGCGGTATAATAATTAATTTATTTAATTATTTAAAAGGTGACTATAAGGATTATATGGTCGTGGAATTAAATAATGGTAAATATTTAATTAAAATAATAAATTAAAATATATATTTAATTCTGAAATAATCAGAATTGATTGAAATGGTGATATGGTGTGAACTGGATCATGTGTGATATTTAATTCAGTTCAGAATTGAATTAGGATAACGAATATATTTAATTAACGATGGTTGAATGTATAAATTATATTATAATTAAAATCGAGCTTGAAATGGCGCTGTAGTTCGTAAATTGGCGATTCGAACTTCAATTGAATGTACAGAATTCGTTTTAAGCCGGATTTCTATGAAACAAGAAACGTTCGGAGCTGGTGAAGTATATCTTGCTAGTGGAAGAGAAAAATCGAGATTTCGTCATATAGATTTTGATTTACGTCGCTGTGGAATTCCTTTATAATTTATAAAGGAATTATTTATATTTTAAAAAGGATTTAAATATAATCGAATATCAATATAACTCTGATGATGAAATATCGAGTTAGAAATTCATATAAGAATATTCTGAAGCTGTCTGGTATTCCACTGAGAATATATACGATAATATTTATTTATAAATATTTAATTTAATTATATTTAAATATATCTATATATTTAAAATGGGTCATTTAGAACTTTAAAAATAGCAGTTTTGCAAACGACCTTAGAATTCGACGAAACCAATTTTGTTGGATCCGCAATATTAAATTATTGGTAGAGTTCAGTTTCTGTGATTTTTGAAGTCACTGTGTGGCCGTACGGATTTTTAGAATGGAAAACAGTCAGTATTTTGACAGTTAAAAATACACTGTGTGAGCATACGGAGTGGGAATTCGACGAAACCAGTTTCGTTGGGACCGTAATGTTGAACTGTAGCTACAAGTCCAGTTTCGTGATTTTTGGGCATCGTGTGTGATCACATGAATTTTTAGAAGGCGGATTGAATATTAAAAGCTAAAATATCTTAAGTATGGATGGACCAAAACAAGCCACATCTTCCTCATTAACAACCACAAATAAATTTCTCGTTCCCTATAAAACCATTTCTTCAAGCCGCCAGTCTTTTCCTCAGGAAAACACAAAACGCAAGATTGAAAACCAAAAGAAAAAAAAGAAATAAAATCCTATAAATTTCAATACTTATATATTTGGATTTCTGAGAGGTTCATGTACACTTCTATATGAGTTTTAAAGGTCTCGGCGTCTTCGTTTTTCGCTGGGTGGTTTCCAGCGACTATCGCAGGTTCTAGGGTTTAGCTGGTTCGGATGTGTGAGCTTCGAATGATGAATTGAGGGATGTAGTCGGTTTTAATATGGATCCTAGCACCTTGCTGCTTAATTTTGTGGAGTGCGATGCATATTTGAGGAGGTCGAAAATCCTGTAGCGTGCGATGGACTGTCAGGACGAGTTCTACCTGGGAGTGTCGAGTGTTGCTTTGAGGGGTTAGGAATAAGGAGGAATTGATGAGAAGTAGTTTAGTGATTTTTGTTGGAATTTAAGTAGAGAGATGGACGAGTTTTTGTGAGGGTAAAGGGTGGCTATGGCCATTTCAGGAACAGGCGACGGGATTTTGTGGAGTTGGAGACGACAAGGATGAGTGGTCTGGGCTTTAACAGATGGTGATGGGCTTTAGTTCAAAGGTTAAGCCCAAATGGGAATTCATTTAAAGTTAATTCAATTTAAATATTCGTTTAATTGGGTATAATTTCGTAACTCGATATCTATTTCGTACGAGGTCGGATTCAAGAACCGTAAGTTGCATTGGGATCGCATGGACGGACACTACGCGATGGGACCGACTGGAAGTCCATTTGAGCTCGTATGAATTTAAGGCGAAATAAATTGTTTGATTCAAATCAAACAACAGTTTATCGTTCTTTAACGATGAACTGCCAATGTGAGTAAATCTCACTAACCCTGAACAGTTTATAATTTCATGTTGTATTTTTAGAATTGTTAAATATTAGCTGATTGACTGTGTGTTGACTGTTTGATTGAACTGCTAGTCAGTTAGTTGAATTTCTATATTGATTCTGTTTAACAGAATATATCATATAGAACTGAAAGTGATGTTGATTTTATATTGTATAACATCTGTGGATGCAGGGATACAGGTTGGAGGGACCAAATTGGGTTCCTCAACATTTATTTTTCTGTTTTTCATATATTATGATATATGATGTGATATATAATCTGTTGTCGATTATATGTGTTTGGACGATATTGGACATCGTAATTTGATAAGTTAAACACCGTAACATACCGGGATTAGGAGAAAAGGGGAATTTTTCAAAGTGATATTTGAAAATAAAATATTATATAAATGGAATATTTATAAATAAGAAATATTTATAAATTGGAATATTTATAAATAGGAGATATTTAGTAAAAGGGAAAACGTTATAAAAAGGAAACTGATATAAGAAGGAAATCATTTTAATGTGGAGAACCGTTACTAAAAGTAAATCTTTAAAAATGAATAAATGTTGTTAAAAGGGAAATCTTTACAAAGCGAGTAAAGGAGTTAAATCGAATATGGTATTCGAAAGGAGTTAAATCGAATATGGTATTCGAAAATTAGTAAATCGAAATAGTTATTCGAATGGGGTTAGTTGAGTCGAGTTAGTTGAATAGAGTTAATCGAATATTTGTTATTCGAATCCGAGTTAACTAGTTAGAGTTAATCAATTAGAGTTAACTAGTTAGAGTTAAACCAGTTAGAGTTAATCAGTTAGAGAAAGTTGAACTAGAGTTATTCAAATGGAGTTATCGAATATTAGTGATTCGAATAATGTAAAAGGAGTTATCGAATATTAGTGATTCGAATAAAGTAAAAGGAGTTATCGAATATAGTTTATTCGAATAGAATTAAAGGGGTAAATCGAATATGGTTTATTCGAGTAGAGTTAAAAGGGTTATCGAATATAGTTTATTCGAAAGGAGTTAAGTGAAAAGAGTTAAATCGATTAGAGTAAATCAAACAGAGTTAATCAAACAGAGTTAATCGATAGTGTTGAATCGAATAGGAGTAAATAAATTAGTTGTCTTCTTCTTCTTCTATTCTAAGTTTCTGTCTTATCTTTCCTCACCCTCTAATTTCTTTCATTAATGACCGGTATTTTCGATCCTTGGCTGTTCGATATGTGTTGTATATCGGATAACCAAGGTCGACTAAAATCCAGGGTCATTACAATTTGGCTGTATACCCAAGACAAGGTAATTAGTGGTGATCGTCCAAGCGTACTTGGAGATCAACTAGATATGTGAGGACCTCTTTCCTGTATTGGACATATAGGACAAGGAATAAGGTGCCTCCGGTTTCGTTTAGACCCAGAACGAACTTGTAAATGTATGTGTGTCTGACATTGGATTTTATTCTATGTAGACTGATCTCTATTAAATATATATCTTTTTGGTGGCAGAGAATTTATTCTCTTGCTTAACACCCTTCTCTGTGATGTACGAGCTCGGAGGTTATATATCGATAGACATCAGTCGCATGGCGTGAATTGCCTCTGTGGCATGCTTAGATGCAAAGGATCAAGGCTTCTGTTGAAAAGCAGAGTCTTGTGGTTGATGATCAAAGCACGACTTTAACATAGCATAGCTTTGTGTAGCATTAATTCGCGAGCCTCACACCCCGATATGAACCAGAAACGGGAGAGGACTGCATGGAGAACATGCGTTTCTTACTAGCCAGGGGTGGTGTCATGGTATGGAGCCTAGACATTTTGTAGTGACCTGAACTTCCCCGGTAAGGAAAGCCAGGATTGTCTTGAGAACAACACACATCGGATAAGAGACAGTATAACATTTCATTGTTCACTACAACAATTCCATCAGATACAAGAATATACAGAGTAAAAATGAATATTATACATTCGATAAATATCAGAGATTACAATAAATTACAAAGCAGCAGAAATATAATACAAAGCACAACTGAAAGTAATACACGGATACAGAGCTTTCCGAGCATCGTTCCAGCTGTAAATCAGGATCCTGTGAATATAAATCTGCAAAACCAAAACTATTAGCTGCCCGTGTGGAAAATAGGGGCACCCAGAGTTTAGGTTAAAACAATAAACTCCAGGTCAGTCATGTGACTGGTGTGAGAACTAAAACAGTTATCAATCTTTATTTCAAAGTTCGGTAAAACAAGGGACCACGCCATATAACACGGAACGGGTTTCCTCCCAAGAATACCAGTACATAAAACAAACAGCGCAATGCTAAATAAGAAAAATGAAGCTAATATAAGACCTAGGTTCCATCACACAATGCAACGCAAGCCGGAGGATAGGTTTTTTCCTAATAATTGCCAAAGCATGCTTGATACGTAAAAAACACATTATATGATACTATAATACATGTATAGTGTCAAAAACAATTTCAATCATAAATATCAATCATAGACGGCATGAATGACCATACCACTATGTCTCCATAATAGGTTCTACAAATAAAACCAAATATCACGTATTGGAAATTGGATTTCCATCATGTGTCGAGGCAAGGGGCAAGCTCCTCTCCGATTCGAGACACTCTAGCAAATGTCTCAGGACCCCACTATGATCCTTTGGAACCTCCAAGGCCGGTCCTCTCTTACTTTTGAGGATTGGAAATTCCTGAACACACGTTTCCCGGTCCTATAGGACCTATATCCGAGGCGCCTCACATTCCAATAACCACACAGGTGAAAAGTATATAAATGTCAGCTAGTTTAAGCACTGACACCACCCATAGCTAGAAAGAAACTTCGTGCACTACTTGGGTCCTTATCCCGTTTTTGACTCATACCGAGGTGTGAGGTTCGCGAATTCACGTTATACACAAAGCTACGCCCCACAGGCCGTGCTTTGATCATCAACCACAAGACTTTGCTTTTCAACAGAAGCCTTGATCAATTGCCACTTACGCGTGCCACACTGGCACTTCACTCCATACGACTAATGTCCATCGATATACAACCTCTGAGCTGGTACGTCTCAGAAAAGGGCGTTAAGCAAGAGAATAATTTCTCCACCGCCAAACAGATGTATATTTAATAGAGATCAATCAACACAGAATAAAATCCAATGTCAGACACACAGTCCATTTACAAGTTCGTTCTGGGTCTGAACGAAACCGGAGGCACTTTCCTCGCATATCCATCGATTTGCAAGTACGTCTGGACGATCACCAACTGGTTCCCTCATCTTGGGTGTACAGCCCAATCAAGATCATCAGTAATCACCCAAACGATGTGAAGACTTCCGGTTTTCACCCACCGTCTTCATCTTCGACATATCGTTGAATCGATTATTCAGAATGGGTATAACCCGGCCTTTCCAAATAACCCGCGTATATAATAAACACGTGTTACAAAAACACAACCTACGCCTCATTCCAATTCAGAATATTCTTTTATTCAAAATTTCACATTCTTAGGGAAAGGTTACCATTAATTTTATCAAAGGTAAATTCTTCTAAATTTATTCTTTAATCTTCCTTTGGATATCATTTCAAACCATATTATGGTTTTCCAAACTAGTCAGGATTAGCGAACCACACCGAAGTAATTATTTATTTTATTTCCCAATCCCAACCTATTTATCCCACGGAGAAATACTGGTAATACTCCATATCTAACACCATGGTTTTATCGGTAAAATTAATTACCATTTCACGTTCAAATCTAATAAAAGATTCAACTGTCGCCTTGGACCAAAACTGGTGATACCCCATTTTCGATCACTTTCAAAATTTGATAATTTAAATTATCAGTTCACATTTCAATTTAATTACAGATTCATTAAAACTCCACTTAGTTTTAATCTTCTCAAAAATAAATATCCTGTCTTTAACTGGGTTAAAGGACCAATGTCACCTAAAACACGATTCACGACGAACCCAAATTACATTTGATATTAAATACAAGGCTCTGAATAGAAAATATACCTGCTTATATTCAATATCAAATTCTGAAACCAGCAAATGTCGTATTGGAAATAACGATATAGATATATCTTTCAAATTCCCATAACAATATCTGTATAATCACGGAATCCAACATCGAAATATTCCAAAGACAATTTCGATTCAAATCCACTTCCACTTTATATATATTGGAAATTCTGGTTATTTTCAAAACCAATTCAAATTCAATTCACTTATTTCAAAAATAAATTGAATTTAATTCTAGTTCAAAACTAGTTCTTTTTGATAAAAATCTATTTTTATCTTTACAAATGTGGGATTTTTCACCCCAGTTTTTCCCAAATCATTTCTTATGATTTTACCTAAATTATTGATATTTTTAATATTTTTATCAAGGCCCGTACAGTCGATTTCCATCAACGGCCATAGAACAGCACTTATATTGACCTTTTCCAAATTTGATTTGGACATAATTCCAAATCCAACCGTTAGATTTCAAAGTTCAAATATTCATTGGAAAGCTCTTTTCGATACGAACCCAACTGTAACAACCCGAAAATCTGGACCTGTTTAAAAATTTTATTTTGGCAATTTTAGCGAATTTTGATTATTTAAAATGAATTATTTTAAATAATATCGACGAAAAATTTATTTTGAATATAAATCGAACGTATATATTATATACGCCGTCGTTAGATTATATATAATTATATATAATTATATAAGAATTGAAAATGACGCGGTAGTTCGATAATTCGATTTCAAACTTCAAATGAATGTACCGGGTGCAAAACAATCCGGATTTTAGTGAAACCAAAAATGATAGGATCTATTTGATAATATATTTCCAACGAATTCGAATAATCGAAATTTCATAGCGGGAATCAAAAGATATGTCCAGTTGAGAATTCTGAATAGTCGCTATGGAATTCAGGCCCTTAAAAATGGAAATTTTGCAAACGACCTCGGATTTCGACGAAACCTGTTTTGTTGGATCCACAGTGTCAAACTATTGCTAGATTCCAAATTTCATAATTTTTCGAATCAATATGTGAGCGTGGCAAAGGAAAACGTGTTTGACCAGTTTTAGTTGATTTTAATCAACTGGAAATTGGCCATTTTCCAACGGTCTCAGAATTCGACGAAACTAGTTTTGTTAGGACCGTATCGTCAATACGAAGATAGAAAATATTTTTCAGGAATTTTTCTAGTTAGTATGTGACCCCGGTAATTTGAAATGTACGTTTAAAATTCAATATAATGATTTAAATGTAAATTCAACGGAAACTGATTGTAACTATCGAATTAGCTTGCAGTACATATACCATTGTGTTCGGAATGGGGGTGAAACGCTATGGACGACAGGCGGTGGGCCTCGTTTAGAGGTCGTATGTAAAAGACAACTTTTTAAAGTTAAATAATTAAATAATTAAAATAAAAATATAATTTCCTCCCCTTCCTCCTTTATATTTCTGGCCCCCCCTTTTTCTCGATTCAGTTTATAAAGAAAAAACAAACAAAACAAAACAAAACGAACCCCGTCGCCTCCCCCTTCTGCCGCAGCCGCCGCCTCTCCTTCCCCCTCCGCCCCCTGCGCCGCCACCCCCGTCGACCTCCGCAGCACCCTGGCCCGCCTCGACGATCCCCAAACTCCAACATCCCCAAATCGGAGCCGCCAGCAACCCTAGCCCTTCCCGATGCCACAGCACACCGTCTGCCGCCTCCCCTTCATCGGCGGCCGCCCCCACCATCCTCCGACGACGCAGGAAGAACCCCCCCCCCCCAGACCTGATTCGAACCCCCCTCCTCTGCCGAGCCCGACCACCTGCTGCGCCCTCCTCCGACGAACTCCGACGTGCCATTTCCCCCTCTGACCAGTGGTGCGTCCTTCTTCTTATTTTTATTTGCTTTAAAATAAAATTGTTGTTTAAATTCTTTTTTTTTCTTCCAAGGTAAATAACATTAGGATTTTTTGCTAAAGTAAATAGGGTTTTAATGTGATAAAAATGGAATTTTTATCATAGTAAAAATGAAATTTTTATCATAGTGAAGAACTGATTTTTAGAAATATAAAGAAGCGATTTTAAAAGTAATAAAATATGATTTTTATATTTTTAAAGTAGTAAAAATATGATTTTTATATATTGAACATCGAAGTAAAAATATGATTTTTATATATTGAACATCGAAGTAAAAATATGATTTTTATATATTGAACATCGAAGTAAAAATATGATTTTTATATATTGAACATCGAAGTAAAAATATGATATTTATATGTTGAACATCGAAGTAAAAATATGATTTTTATATGTTGACATTCGAAGTAAAAATTCGAATTTTCTATATTGAATAGCGAAGTAAAAATTGATTTTTACATATGTAGTGAATACGAGCAACGAAAGCGACAAAAGGCGAGAATGACGAAGACTTCTACATTAGAAGAGTCGTGGAATCGGGATAGCTATCGATGAGAATTTCTCACCTTTCAATTTCATTTTTTAGTTATATATATATATACTAGGATGCAGACGGTGCTTAGTTGCACCCGACACAATCGTCCACAGACCATGGACTTGTTTGTTTGGTTGCATAGATTAGTTTGATGATTTGATTTGAATTTGGTTGTTTGGTTAATATGATTGATGTGTGAATGGCGTGGGCCTTCACTAGACTGGGGATAAGGCTAGGCCTTGTCCCATTTCTAGTATCGTGCCGTTATGCCGCCGAAATTTTCTAAAATAGGTTAGAAAATAAAAATATCATTTTATTTAAAGAATGAACTGAATAGAAATTCATATGTTAAAATAAAATGTTTTATCGTTAAAAATATATAATTTTTAACGTGAATATGAATATAGTGAATGTGAATAAATAAATATTCATTTACAAACCGGACGGTTTGTTTATGTACACCTATTTGAAGGACATTGATTGGGACGATAAATTTTACACATCGCCCAACTGCACAAATAAAATATGTGTTTGATTGTTTGAAACCCCACACGGGTGTTGGGATGAAATTTGAAGTTCACTCATTCTGATTGATTGAATATTTCGATCGATTGATTGACAGGCTGTTATAAGCGTTAGATATCTATATTTGATGCTTATACAGTGTAGTGCACTTTGGTTGATGGTTGATTATTTCTCAATGCTATTATATACATGTGTTGTATGAAAATCCATATAATTAATTTTATATAGTGATTGATTGGGCCTCATTCCAATTTAGAAAATAAAGAATATTATAACAATAAAGGTTCATGTGTTGACTGTACTCATCCGTTGAGATTAGTCATGTGTTGAACGAAATAATTTAACAAAAATTGTCACATGTGGACAGTACTCATTCGTTGAGATTAGTCGTGTGTTGACAAAAATAAATATTCATTTATTGAATAGAATATTTGAAAATAGAAATATATGAAGCCGTGTTGGTTAGATTGACGCCATTTTGACGTGAACGATATTTATATCGATTTTATTCATTTTAAAATGCATATTGAAAAGCGATTTCGAAAACGCATATTTTGAAACGATTTCGAAATGAATTGAATGTATAACGATTTCGAAATGAATTGAATGTATAACGATTTCGAAATGAATTGAATGTATAACGATTTCGAAATGAATTGAATATAAAATGATTTCGAAATGAATTGAATATATAGTGAATTCGAATTGAATGGAAAATGAATTTGATTTCAATTGAACAGCAAACGAAGCGAATTCGAATTTAATTGAACAGATAACGAATTTGAATTGAATTGAATATAAAACCAATTCGAATTGAATTGAAAACGAATTCGAATTGAATTGGAAACAAATTGAAATGAATTCAAATTGAATTGAAATTTGAATTGAATAGAAATGAATTTTAAAACGAATTTATAAAGAAGAATTCAATTTTGATTTGAATTGAAATGGAAGTTGAAATTGCTTTTGAAACGAATTTAAAGCTATTTAGATAATTCGTTTTAAATAGAAATCGATGATATATATATTATATATATTATATATATAATATAATGGCCTGAATAGAACGCGCCGCGCCGCGGTAGTTCGCGAATTTCGACCATTTATTTCAAACAGACATTACGGGAGATCCGACCGTCGGATTCTCCTATAACCGGAACCGTTGGGTTCGTATCGAAAAGAGCTTTCTAACGAATGTTAGAAATTTGAAATCTAACGGTTGGATTTGGAGATACGTCCAAATCAAATTCGAAAAAGGTCGCTGTAAGTGCAGTTCGATAGCCGTTGATGGAAATCGACTGTACGGGCCTTGATAAAATTATTAAAAATAATAATAATTTGTGTAAATTCATAAGAAATGATTTGTTAAGATTTAGGATGAAAAACTCCATATTTGAAAAGATAAAAATAGATTTTTATCGAAATGAACTAGTTTTGAACTAGGATTATAATTTTATTTATTTTTAAATAAATAAATTGATTTTGAAAAGGGTTTTAAAAATAACCAGAATTTCAAATGATTGCATTGGAGTGGATTTGAATCGAAATTGTCTTCGGAATGTTTCGATGTTGGAATTCGTGATTATACGGATGTTGTTATGGAAATTTGAAAGATATATATTTATATCGTTATTTCCACTACGACATTTGTTAATCGTAGAATTTGATATTGAGTATAAGCCGATATATTTTCTATTCAGAGCCTTGTATTGAATATCAAATGTGATTTGGGTTTGTCGTGAATGGTGTCTTCATTAACACTGTTTTTAAACCCAGTTGAGAAAAGATTAAATCTTTTTATTTAGATTTAATGAAGTGTACCAGTTAAATAATATTTAATTGGAATTGAATTGATATTGATTTTTGGGTTTATCGTGAATAGTGTTTTAAATAACACTCGTTCTTTAACCCGATAATTAATGGAATGTGACTTTGGGTTTATCGTGAACCGTGTTTTAAATGACACGGATTCTTTAACCCAGTTAACGATTAAAACTAAGTGGATTTTTAATGAATCTTTAATTAGATTGAAATGATCGAGAATGGAGTATCACCAGTTTTGCTCCAGGCGATAGTTAAATTTTTAATTAGATTTGAACGTGAAATGGTAATTGAATTTACCGATAACACCGTGGTGTTAGATATGAAGTACTACCAGTTTTACTTCATGGGATGAATATGTTGGGATTGGGAAATTAAAACCAACGATTACTTCGGTAAGGCTCGTTAATCCCGACTAGTTTGAATTGATATTCAAAAATAGATTAAAGAATAAGTTCAAGAAATTTATCTTGGATAAAATTAATTGGAACCTTTCCCTATGAATGTGAAATTTAGAAACTAACTGTCGGTTAGCTAAGCAGAATGGTTTTCTGGATATTGATCTGATGTTGGTTTCGTCCTTCGGGGTTAATAATTGGGGAATTATTCTCTTGATTAATTTACGGTTAGTAACTAATGAATTGGAATGAGGCGTATGTTGTGTTTGTGTAACATTTATTTTTAATATACGCGGGTTGTTCGGAAAGGCCGGGTTTATACCCATTCTGAATAACCGATTCGACGATATGTCGAAGATGAAGACGGTGGTTGAAGACCGGAAGTCTTCACATCGTTTGGATAATTACCGACGATCCTGATTGGGCTGTACACCCAAGAGGATGGAAATAGTTGGTGGTCGTCCAGACGTACTTGGAGATGGATGGATATGCGAGGAAAGTGCCTCCGGTTCCGTTCAGCCCCAGAACGGACTTGTAAATGGACTGTGTGTCTGACATTGGATTTTAGTCCGTGTGATTGATCTCTATTAAATACATATCTGTTTGGCGGCGGAGAATTTATTCTCTTGCTTAACGCCCTTCTCTGAGACGTACGAGCTCAGGGGTTATATATTGATGGATATCAAACGCATGGAGTGAATTGCCTGTGTGGCATGCCTAAGTGGCAATTGATCAAGGCTTCTGTTGAAAAGCAAAGTCTTGTGGTGATGATCAAAGCACGACCTTTGTGGCATAGCTTTGTGTAACGTTTACTTCGCGTGTTTCACACCCGGTATGAACCAAAACGGGAGAGGACATCAGGGAGGGCATGCGTTTCTTTCTAGTTAGAAGTGGCGTCAGTGGCTTTACACGCCCTGACGAGTTTGACTTATGTGGTTGTTGCTGTTGCGAGGCGCCTCGGTTCGATCGGACGATCCGGGTCCGATGGAGTCATTTAGTTGGCTCACCTACGCCCCATAGGGCGGGGAAACGCATGTTCAGGCATTTTAATCCACATCGGTGGACCGGCCCTGACGATCCAAGGGCCCACCTGAGTCTGGGTCCTGAGGGGCGGGCTAGAGCGTCTCGAATCGGTTGAGGACTATCTTTTGCCTCGGTTCATAGATGGAAATCCAATTTCCAAATACGTGACTTTTGCGGTTTTATTTGTAAACCTATATATGGCGACATAGTGGCATGGGACGCTCATGTCGCCTATGATTGATACTTATGATTTGAAGTTGTTTTATACACTATGCACTTAATAGTATCAAATGATTTGTTTTAAACGTATCAAGCATTCTTTGGCTGTTATAAGGGAAAACCCTATCCCCCGGCTTGCGTTGCATTGTGTGATAGGACCTGAGTCTTATAACAGCTTCATTTTTCTTTATTTAGCATTGCGCTGTTTGTTTTATGCACTGGTATTCTTGGGAGAAAACCCGTTCCGTGTTATACGGTGTGGTCCCTTGATTTACCTAACTTTAAAAATAAAGATTAATAACTGTTTTAGTTCTCACACCAGTCCCATGACTGACCTGGAGTTTATTGTTTTAACCTAAACTCTGGGTGCCCCTATTTTGACACGGGCAGCTAGTAGTTTTGGTTTTGCAGATTTATATTCACAGGATCTTGGTTTACAGCTGGAACGATATCCGGAAAGCTTTGTATCCGTATATCTCATCCTAGTTGTGTATTTGTATTGTATTATTTTCTGCTGCTATGTATTTAAATGTAATTTAAATCTCTGATAATTCTGTGTATTATTCATTCATACTCTGTATATTCTTGTATTCTGATGCAGTGTTGTAATATACAGTGAAATGTTCTTTTGTATGTATTCTGTTGTGGCTTGTTCTCGAACTATCCGCCGCTTTCCTTTACGGGGAAGTTACGGGTTTTCACAGTTGGTATCAGAGCTTTGGTTTACAGAGCTCGAGAACAAGACACATTAGAACCATACGAAAGAATTCATCAGATATTGGATTAGTAATATCCAATTAGAATGACTCGTTAGAGATAGGATCAGTAGTATCCTAGAACGGGTGTGAAGAGTATATTTTTCAAATGAAAACAATTTTGTTTTGAAAATTTAAACCATTTTATACGTATTTGAATATTTATTTATTTTGAATATGGACAATCTGATATATAAAGATTTTGCATATACGCGTCATGAACGTATATTTGATGTTTTAATATACCGGGTAGATATAGAACCGCACTCTAGTAGCCCGACAATGTTCTGATGGTGGTTCGAAACATCATCAGCATTTATTTTCGAGTTTCGAAGGTGTGATTTTCTATATATTTTCATTAGACTGGTGTGAGAACCAAAACTTATATAGTTAGAACACATTGTTGTGAATTGGCATCAAAAACATGATTTTCTGTATATGTATCAAATTTATGAATTTGAAACTCTAATTCACTAATTGATTGATGTTTGTGTTGTTTGTTCATTTGTTTGATAATTTTGAACCATTATGCCTAATTGAACCAAATATTGGACGGTATTGAAATTTGGTCGCATTCGCTTGCATATACATGTACTTTCGTTGAACAGGTCATAGCAAGGAGGCTAGAGCAGAGAATAAAATTTGTTTGCCCGACAAATAGGTACATGTTTACTACATAATTTACTGTTTTGTTTGGGTGATGATGATTTTATGATCCTATTGGCTAGCCGCTTGGCTTTTTCTTTTTCTTTTTGAGATCTGAAGGACCGGGGAAGCTATTTGAGATTTCCCGATGCTCCCGGTGCAGGGGAGGTTATGGCGAAATTTTTCAAAAATTTAGGGTGTTAGCCAAATTTTTGAAATTTTTGAAAATTCTCAAAAACTGAAAAGTTGGAGAATGAAAGCCAGATCGAACGTAGAGTTGAATAATCAAACCACTTTCGACTTTGTTCCTTTTCGGGGACGAAAAGTTTTAAGTGGGGGAGATTGTAACAACCCGAAAATCTGGACCAGTTTAAAATTTTTATTTTGGCAATTTTAGCAAATTTTGATTATTTAAAATGAATTATTTTAAATAATATCGACGAAAAATTTATTTTGAATATAAATCGAACGTATATATTATATACACCGTCGTTAGAATATATATAATTATATAAGGAATTGAAAATGGCGTGGTAGTTGGATAATTCGATTTCAAACTTCAAATGAATGTACCGGGTGCAAAACAATCCAGATTTTAGTGAAACCAAAAATGATAGGATCTATTGGATAATATCTTTCCAACGAATTCGAATAATCGAAATTTCATAGCGGGAATCAAAAGATATGTCCAGTTGAAAATTCTGAATAGTCGCTATGGAATTCAGGCCCTTAAAAATGGAAATTTTGCAAACGACCTCGGATTTCGACGAAACCAGTTTTGTTGGATCCGCATTGTCAAACTATTGCTAAATTTCATAATTTTTCGAATCAATATGTGAGCGTGGCAAAGGAAAACGCGTTTGACCAGTTTCAGTTGATTTTAATCGACTGGAAATTGGCCATTTTTCCAACGGTCTCAGAATTCGACGAAACTAGTTTTATAAGGACCGTATCGTCAATACGAAGCTAGAAAATATTTTTCAGGAATTTTTCTAGTTTGTATGTGACCCCGGTAATTTGAAAAATACGTTTAAAATTCAATATAATGATTTAAATGTAAATTCAACGGAAACTGATTGTAACTATCGAATCAGCTTGCAGTACATATCCCATTGTGTTCGGAATGGGGGTGAAACGCTATGGACGACAGGCGGTGGGCCTCGTTTAGAGGTCGTATGTAAAAGACAACTTTTTAAAGTTAAATAATTAAAATAAAAATAAAATTTCCTCCCCTTCCTCCTTTATATTTCTGGGCCCCCCTTTTTCTCGATTCAGTTTATAAAGAAAAAAAACAAAACGAAACCCGTCGCCTCCCCCTTCTGTCGCAGCCACCGCCTCTCCTTCCCCCTCCTCCCCCTGCGCCGCCACCCCCTTCGACCTCCGCAGCACCCTGGCCCGCCTCGACGATCCCCAAACTCCAACATCCCCAAATCGGAGCCGCCAGCAACCCTAGCCCTTCCCGATGCCACCGCACACCGTCTGCCGCCTCCCCTTCATCGGCCGCGCCCCCACCATCCTCCGACGACGCAGGAAGACCCCCCCCCCAGACCTGATTCGAACCCCCCTCCTTTGCCGAGCCCGACCACCTGCTGCGCCCTCCTCAGACGAACTCCGACGTGCCATTTCCCCCTCTGACCAGTGGTGCGTCCTTCTTCTTATTTTTATTTGCTTTAAAATAAAATTGTTGTTTAAATTCTTTTTTCTTCTTCCAAGGTAAATAACATTAGGATTTTTTGCTAAAGTAAATAGGGTTTTAATGTGATAAAAATGGAATTTTTATCATAGTAAAAATGAAATTTTTATCATAGTGAAGAACTGATTTTTAGAAATATAAAGAAGCGATTTTTAAAGTAATAAAAATATGATTTTTATATTTTTAAAGTAGTAAAAATATGATTTTTATATATTGAACATCGAAGTAAAAATATGATTTTTATATATTGAACATCGAAGTAAAAATATGATTTTTATATATTGAACATCGAAGTAAAAATATGATTTTTATATACTGAACATCGAAGTAAAAATATGATTTTTATATATTGAACATCGAAGTAAAAATTCGATTTTTCTATATTGAATAGCGAAGTAAAAATTGATTTTTACATATGTAGTGAATACGAGCAACGAAAGCGACAAAAGGCGAGAATGACGAAGACTTCTACATTAGAAGAGTCGTGGAATCGGGATAGCTATCGGTGAGAATATCTCACCTTTCAATTTCATTTTCTAGTTATATATATATATATATATATATATATATATATATATATATATATATACTAGGATGCAGACGGTGCTTAGTAGCACCCGACACAATCGTCCACAGACCATGGACTTGTTTGTTTGGTTGCATAGATTAGTTTGATGATTTGATTTGAATTTGGTTGTTTGGTGAATATGATTGATGTGTGAATGGCGTGGGCCTTCACTAGACCGGGGATAAGGCTAGGCCTTGTCCCATTTCTAGTATCGTGCCGTTATGCCGCCGAAATTTTCTAAAATAGGTTAGAAAATAAAATTATCATTTTATTTAAAGAATGAACTGAATAGAAATTCATATGTTAAAATAAAATGTTTTATCGTTAAAAATATATAATTTTTAACGTGAATATGAATATAGTGAATGTGAATAAATAAATATTCATTTACAAACCGGACGGTTTGTTTATGTACACCTATTTGAAGGACATTGATTGGGACGATAAATTTTACACATCGCCCAACTGCACAAATAAAATATGTGTTTGATTGTTTGAAACCCCACACGGGTGTTGGGATGAAATTTGAAGTTCACTCATCCTGATTGATTGAATATGTCGATCGATTGATTGACAGGCTGTTATAAGCGTTAGATATCTATATTTGATGCTTATACAGTGTAGTGCACTTTGGTTGGTGGTTGATTATTTCTCAATGCTATTATATACATGTGTTGTATGAAAATCCATATAATTAATTTTATATGGTGATTGATTGGGCCTCATTCCAATTTAGAAAATAAAGAATATTATAACAATAAAGGTTCATGTGTTGACTGTACTCATCCGTTGAGATTAGTCATGTGTTGAACGAAATAATTTAACAAAAATTGTCACACGTGGACAGTACTCATTCGTTGAGATTAGTAGTGTGTTGACAAAAATAAATATTCATTTATTGAATAGAATATTTGAAAATAGAAATATATGAAGCCGTGTTGGTTAGATTGACGCCATTTTGACGTGAACGATATTTATATCGATTTTATTCATTTTAAAATGCATATTGAAAAGCGATTTCGAAAACGCATATTTTGAAACGATTTCGAAATGAATTGAATGTATAACGATTTCGAAATGAATTGAATGTATAACGATTTCGAAATGAATTGAATGTATAACGATTTCGAAATGAATTGAATATAAAACGATTTCGAAATGAATTGAATATATAATGAATTCGAATTGAATGGAAAACGAATTTGATTTCAATTGAATAGCAAACGAAGCGAATTCGAATTTAATTGAATAGATAACGAATTTGAATTGAATTGAATATAAAACCAATTCGAATTGAATTGAAAACGAATTCGAATTGAATTGGAAACAAATTGAAATGAATTCAAATTGAACTGAAATTTGAATTGAATAGAAATGAATTTTAAAACGAATTTATAAAGAAGAATTCAATTTTGATTTGAATTGAAATGGAAATTGAAATTGCTTTTGAAACGAATTTAAAGCTATTTATATAATTCGTTTTAAATAGAAATCGACGATATATATATTATATATGTAATATAATGGCCTGAATAGAACGCGCCGCGCCACGGCAGTTCGCGAATTTCGACCATTTATTTCAAACAGATATTACGGGAGATCCGACCGTCGGATTCTCCTATAACCGAAACCGTTGGGTTTGTATTGAAAAGAGCTTTCTAACGAATGTTAGAAATTTGAAATCTAACGGTTGGATTTGGAGATACGTCCAAATAAAATTCGAAAATGGTCGCTGTAAGTGCAGTTCGATAGCCGTTGATGGAAATCGACTGTACGGGCCTTGATAAAATTATTAAAAATAATAATAATTTGTGTAAAATCATAAGAAATGATTTGTGAAGATTTAGAATGAAAAACTCCATATTTGAAAAGATAAAAATAGATTTTTATCGAAATGAACTAGTTTTGAACTAGGATTATAATTCTATTTATTTTTAAATAAATAAATTGAATTTGAAAAGGGTTTAAAAATAACCAGAATTTCAAATGATTGCATTGGAGTGGATTTGAATCGAAATTGCCTTCGGAATGTTTCGATGTTGGAATTCGTGATTATACGGATGTTGTTATGGAAATTTGAAAGATATATATTTATATCGTTATTTCCACTACGACATTTGTTAATCGTAGAATTTGATATTGAATATAAGCCGATATATTTTCTATTCAGAGCCTTGTATTGAATATCAAATGTGATTTGGGATTGTCGTGAATGGTGTCTTCATTAACACTGTTCTTGAACCCAGTTGAGAAAAGATTAAATCTTTTTATTTAGATTTAATGAAGTGTACCAATTAAATAATATTTAATTGGAATTGAATTGATATTGATTTTTGGGTTTATCGTGAATAGTGTTTTAAATAACACTCGTTCTTTAACCCGATAATTAATGGAATGTGACTTTGGGTTTATCGTGAACCGTGTTTTAAATGACACGGATTCTTTAACCCAGTTAACGATTAAAATTAAGTGGATTTTTAATGAATCTTTAATTAGATTGAAATGATCGAGAATGGAGTATCACCAGTTTTGCTCCAGGCGATAGTTAAATCTTTAATTAGATTTGAACGTGAAATGGTAATTGAATTTACCGATAACACCGTGGTGTTAGATATGAAGTACTACCAGTTTTACTTCATGGGATGAATACGTTGGGATTGGGAAATTAAAACCAATGATTACTTCGGTAAGGTTCGTTAATCCCGACTAGTTTGAATTGATATTCAAAAATAGATTAAAGAATAAGTTCTAGAAATTTATCTTGGATAAAATTAATGGGAACCTTTCCCTATGAATGTGAAATTTAGAAACTAACCGTCGGTTAGCTAAGCAGAATGGTTTTCTCGATATTGATCTGATGTTGGTTTCGGCCTTCGGGGTTAATAATTGGGGAATTATTCTCTTGATTAATTTACGGTTAGTAACTAATGAATTGGAATGAGGCGTATGTGGTGTTTGTGTAACATTTATTTTTAATATACGCGGGTTGTTCGGAAAGGCCGGGTTTATACCCATTCTGAATAACCGATTCGACGATATGTCGAAGATGAAGACGGTGGTTGAAGACCGGAAGTCTTCACATCGTTTGGATAATTACCGACGATCCTGATTGGGCTGTACACCCAAGAGGATGGAAATAGTTGGTGGTCGTCCAGACGTACTTGGAGATGGATGGATATGCGAGGAAAGTGCCTCCGGTTCCGTTCAGCCCCAGAACGGACTTGTAAATGGACTGTGTGTCTGACATTGGATTTTAATCCGTGTGATTGATCTCTATTAAATAAATATCTGTTTGGCGGCGGAGAATTTATTCTCTTGCTTAACGCCCTTCTTTGAGACGTACGAGCTCAGGGGTTATATATTGATGGATATCAAACGCATGGAGTGAATTGCCTGTGTGGCATGCCTAAGTGGCAATTGATCAAGGCTTCTATTGAAAAGAAAAGTCTTGTGGTGATGATCAAAGCACGGCCTTTGTGGCATAGCTTTGTGTAACGTTTACTTCGCGTGTTTCACACCCGGTATGAACCAAAACGGGAGAGGACATCAGGGAGGACATGCGTTTCTTTCTAGTTAGAAGTGGCGTCAGTGGCTTTACACGCCCTGACGAGTTTGACTTATGTGGTTGTTGCTGTTGCGAGGCGCCTCGGTTTGATCGAACGATCCGGGTCCGATGGACTCATTTAGTTGGCTCACCTACGCCCCATAGGGCGGGGAAACGCATGTTCAGGCATTTTAATCCACATCGGTGGACCGGCCCTGACGATCCAAGGGCCCACCTGAGTCTGGGTCCTGAGGGGCGGGCTAGAGCGTCTCGAATCGGTTGAGGACTATCTTTTGCCTCGGTTCATATATGGAAATCCAATTTCCAAATACGTGACATTTGCGGTTTTATTTGTAAACCTATATATGGCGACATAGTGGCATGGGACGCTCATGTTGCCTATGATTGATACTTATGATTTGAAGTTGTTTTATACACTATGCACTTAATAGTATCAAATGATTTGTTTTAAACGTATCAAGCATTCTTTGGCTGTTATAAGGGAAAACACTATCCCCGGCTTGCGTTGCATTGTGTGATAGGACCTGGGTCTTATAACAGCTTCATTTTTCTTTATTTAGCATTGCGCTGTTTGTTTTATGCACTGGTATTCTTGGGAGAAAACCCGTTCCGTGTTATACGGCGTGGTCCCTTGATTTACCTAACTTTAAAAATAAAGATTAATAACTGTTTTAGTTCTCACACCAGTCCCATGACTGACCTGGAGTTTATTGTTTTAACCTAAACTCTGGGTGCCCCTATTTTGACACGGGTAGCTAGTAGTTTTGGTTTTGCAGATTTATATTCACAGGATCTTGGTTTACAGCTGGAACGATATCCGGAAAGCTTTGTATCCGTATATCTCATCCTAGTTGTGTATTTGTATTGTATTATTTTCCGCTGCTATGTATTTAAATGTAATTTAAATCTCTGATATTTCTGTGTAATATTCATTCATGCTCTGTATATTCTTGTATTCTGATGCATTGTTGTAATATACAGTGAAATGTTCTTTTGTATGTTTTCTGTTGTGGCTTGTTCTCGAACTATCCGCCACTTTCTTTTACGGGGAAGTTACGGGTTTTCACACCAATGGTTCCAGTTTTAGGAGAATCCGACGGTCGGATCGCCCGCAACGTCCATTCGAAGTCAATGGTCGAAATTCACGAACTGCCGCGGCGCGGCGCGTTATATTCAGGCCATTATATATATAATATATATATATATATATGTACTATATATATTTCGTCGATTTCCTTTTAAAACGTATTTTATAAATCGTTTTAAATTCGTTTTCAAAACCATTTCAACTCTATATTCAATTTCAAATCAAAATTGAATATTTCATATCATTACTATATAAATGATAATATTTTCAAAACATTATATTTTGAAATACCCTTTCTATATTCACTATAAAAACAAATATAATCGATATAAATACCGTTCACGTCAAAATGGCACAACTCTAATCAACACGGCTTTATATATTTCAATAAATTCGTTATTCTATTCAACAAATGAATATTTATTCTATTCAACACATGAATATATATTTCTTTCAACACCTGACTAATCTCAACACATGAGTACTGTCAACACATGACTATTTTTGTTATGTAATATATTTTATAAAATTATGGCATCTATCATTTGATTTTTTATCAGATTCCAACTGTAAAGTAGATTCTAATTTTAAATATGATAAAGATGTAAATTTTATTATTAAAATATTTCTTTCAACACATGATAATTTTCAACACATGATTATTTTCAACACATGATTATATATTCTATTCAACACATGAATCTTTATTTAATTCTATTCTTTATTTTCCCAATTGGAATGAGGCCCAATCAATTACCATATAATGTTAATTATATGGATTCCACACAACACATGTATATAATAGCACTGATAAAGAATCAACCATCATCCAGAGTGCACCACACAACTGCATAAGCATTAGATATAACTAATTAACGCTTACACAGCCTGTCAATCAATCGATCGACATACAACTAATTATTGGGATTAGTGTATGCCGTATTTTATCCCAATACCCGTGTGGTGTTTCAAATCAACGAACACATATTTTTATTTATTCACATACCCATTAAAAAATATATTTTTAACGATAAAATATTTTTAACTATTTAAATATTTTATTCCATCTCACAACACACAATAAATTTTCACCACAACAAACAATCAAACATACAAGCCATCCATGGTCTGTGGATGACGGGTGTCGGGTGCTACTAAGCACCGTCTGCATTCTAGTATATATATTTTAACTAGAAAAGAATATTTAAAGTGAGAAGTTCTCATCGACTAGCTAATCCAAACGCCACGACTCTTCTTATGTAGGAAATCTTCACCTTTTCGTCTTCTGTCACTTTCGTTGCCCGTAGCCACTACATATATAAAAATCACATTTTTATATTGTTGTTATGTATATAAAAATTATATTTTTATAAGCAATCCATATGGATAAAAATTCTATTTTTACACCGCTACTATATAGATAGAAATTCTATTTTTAGATCAATGTTCATATAATAAAGATTATATTTTTATCACGCTATTCTCTATTTAAAGATTTTGCCTTTTCAAATATAAAGATTTCTCCTTTTCAAATATAAAGATTTCGCCTTTTCAAATATAAAGATTTCGCCTTTCCTAATATAAAGATTTATATTTTTACAACGCCTTTTATATGATAAAAAATCACATTTTTATCACTTCTCTATATTTATAAAAATCAAAATTTTATAATATATTAAAATAGAATCTTTATATGAATAAAAATCATATTTTTATATTTCAAATCCGCATACATATAAACCGTATTTTTATCGCTGCTGTAAACATATAAAAATTGAATTTTTACTTCCATTTCATATAAAGTAAAATCGAATATTAATTACAGAAATAAATAAAGAAAAACTCACATCGTTCGTTCGAGGAAGGGGGGGCTTGTTTGTTGAGGCGTCGGTCATTGGGAGGCGGAGGGGGACCCATAGGCGGGCTGTGGTGAGGGGGAGTGGGGGCATGAGGTCCTGGAGGTGGCAGTTGGCTGAGTGCGGCGGCAAGGCGAGGAAGAGCGGCGGGCGTCCTCTGGTGCACGGATTCGAATGGAGGTGGGGTTGGGCCTAGGGTTAGGGCGGCGCGGATTCCAAGCGGGTTTGGGGCCCCTGGAGCTCACGTTGACTGGAAAGAAGAGGGGAGGAAGGAGGAGAACGAAGGTGAGGGTGGGGCGGTGGTGCGCCCGCCACCAGCAGCGGCGCTGGCAACGACGAGGGGGAGCGACGAGGGTTTCCCCCTCTTCCGTCGTTTTTTTCTATTTATTTTCTTTTTCGTTCGATCTGAATAGCGGAGATAGAGAGTTAAGGTATTATATAATATAATATATATATTTAATTATTTTTAAATTCAAAAAGCAACTTTTTATTTCAAACTTGAAACCAAGCCCAACGACTGTCGTCCATAGCTAATTACCCCCATTCCGAACACAAGGGGATATGTATCGTAAGCTGATTCGATCATTTTGATCAGTTTTTGTCAAAATCAACATATAACTCTACATATTGAATTTGAACGCACATTTCAATTTACCCGGGCCACATACTAACTAGAAAAATTCCAGAAAAATATTTTCTAGCTTCATATTGATGATACGGTCCTAACAAAACTAATTTCATCGAATTCTGAGACCGTTGGAAAAATGGCCATTTTCCAGACGATTAAAATCGACTAAAACTGGTCAAACGCATTTTCATTTGCCACGCTCACATATTGATTTGTAAAATTATGAAATTTGAAACCTAGCAATAATTTGACATCACGGATCCAACAAAAGTGGTCTCATCGAAATCTGAGGTCGTTTGCAAAATTTCTATTTTTAAGGGCCGAAATTCCCTAGCGACTATTCTGAAATTTCAACTAGACATATCTTTTTATCCCCGCTATGAAATTTCGATTTGTCAAATTCGTTGGAAAGATATTCACAAATAGATTCTAATATTTTTGGTTTCGTTAAAATCCGGTTTATTTTGCACCCGGTACAATCATTTGAACTTTGAAATCGAATTATCGAACAACCGTGCCATTTTCAATTCCTTTTATAATTTAAAATAAATATTTATATTCTAACGACGACGTATATAAATATATACGTTCGAATTCTATTAAAAGTAAATTTCTAGTCGATATTATTTAAAATATTCCATTTTAAATATTCAAAATTCATTAGAATTGCAAAAATAAAATTTTTAAATTGGCTCGCATTTCCTGGTTATTACAATCTCCCCCACTTAAAACTTTTCGTCCCCGAAAAGGAATGAGGCCGAAAGCTGTTTAACTAATCAACTCAACTTCCTTTATTTTCATTACGGCTTAAGTTCTTCAACTTTTCAGTTTCTAAGAACCTTTCAAATTTTTCAAAAATTTGGCTAACACCGTAAATTTTCGAATTTTTTTCATAACCTCCCCTGCACCGGGGACTTCGGGATATTTCATATAGCCTCCCATGGTCTTCTTCAATCAAAAAGAAAAAGAAAAAGCCAAGCGGCTAGCCAATCGGCTCATAAAATCATCATCACCCAACAAAACAGTAAATTATGGTAAACATGTACCTATTTGTCGGGCAAACAATTTTATTCTTCTGCTCTAGCCTCCTTGCTATGACCTGTTCAATGTAAGTACATGTATATGCATGCAAATGCAACTAATTTTCAATACAATTCACTATTTGGTTCAATTAGGCTAAACGGTTCAAAATTATCAAACAAATAAACAAACAACACAAACATCAATCAATTAGTGGATTATCGTTTCAAATTAATAATTTTGATATATATACAAAAATCACATTTTTGATGCCAAATCACAACAATGTATTCTGCCTATATTTTTTGGTTCTCACACCAGTCTAATGGAAATATATAGATATCACACCTTCGAAACTCGAATATGAATACTGATAACGCTGCAGCCTTATCAAAATCATCCCCGGGCAACTAAAGTGTTATTCTATATCTATCCAGTATATTAAAACTTCGAATATACGTTCATGACGCGTATATGCAAAATCTTTATATATATTGGATTGTCCAAATTCAATACAAATAAAATATTCAAATAAGTATAAAACGATTTAAATTTTCAAAACAATATTTGTTTTCATTTGAAAAATATACTCTTCACACCCGTTCTAGGATACTACTGATCCTATCTCTAACGAGCCATTCTAATTGGATATTACTAATCCAATATCTCATGAATTCTTTCGTATGGCTCTAATGTGCCTTGTTCTCGAGCTCTGTAAACCAAAACTACGATACCAAACTGTAGCGACCCGAACTTCCCCGGTAAGGAAAGCCCGGATTGCCTTGAGAACAACACACATCAGAACGCAGACAGAAGAACATTTCATTGTTTACTACAAAAATTCCATCAGATACAAGAATATACAGAGTAAAAATGAATATTATACATTCGATAAATATCAAAGAATACAATAAATTACAAAGCAGCGGAAAAATAATACAAAGCACAACTGAATGTAATACATGGATACAGAGCTTTCCGAGCATCGTTCCAGCTATAAATCAGGATCCTGTGAATATAAATCTGCAAAACCAAAACTACTAGTTGCCCATTTGGAAAATAGGGGCACCCAGAGTTTAGTTTAAAATAATAAACTCCAGGTCAGTCATGTGACTGGTGTGAGAACTAAAACAGTTATTAATCTTTATTTTAAAGTTTGTTAAAACAAGGGACCACTCCGTATAACACGGAATAGGTTTCCTCCCAAGAATACCAGTGCATAAAACAAACAACGCAATGCTAAATAAAGAAAAATGAAGCTATTATAAGACCCAGGTCCCATCACACAATGCAACGCAAGCCGAAGGATAGGGTTTTTACCTTATAATAGCCAAAGCATGCTTGATACGTAAAAAAACACATTATTTGATACTATAATACAAGTATAGTGCCAAAACAATTTCAATCATAAATATCAATCATACACGGCATGAATGACCCATACCACTATGTCGCCATACTAGGTTCTACAAATGAAACCGAATATCACGTATTGGAAATTGGATTTCCATCATGAGTCGAGGCAAGGGGCAAGCTCCTCTCCGATTCGAGACACTCTAGCAAATGTCTCAGGACCCCACTATGATCCTTTGGAACCTCCAAGGCCGGTCCTCTCTTACTTTTGAGGATTAGCAATTCTTGAACACACGTTTCCCGGTCCTATAGGACCTATATCTGAGGCGCCTCGCATTCCAACAACCACATAGGTGAAAAGTATATAAATGTCAGCCAGTTTAAGCATTGACACCACCCCTAGCTAGAAAGAAACGTCGTGCACTCCTTGGGTCCTTATCCCGTTTTTGACTCGTACCGAGGCGTGAAGCTCGCGAATTCACGTTATACACAAAGCTACGCCACACATGCCGTGCTTTGATCATCAACCACAAGACTTTGCTTTTCAACAGAAGCCTTGATCAATTGCCACTTACGCGTGCCACACTGGCAGTTCACTCCATGCGACTGATGTCCATCGATATACAACCTCTGAGCTCGTACGTCTCAGAGAAGTGCGTTAAGAAAGAGAATAAATTCTCCGCCGCCAAACGGATGTATATTTAATATAGATCAATCAACAAAGAATAAAATCCAATGTCAGACACACAGTCCATTTACAAGTTCATTCTGGGTCTGAACGAAACCGGAGGCACTTTCCTCGCATATCCATCGATCTCCAAGTACGTCTAGACGATCACCAACTGATTTTATCATCTTGGGTGTACATCCCAATCAAGATCATCAGTAATCACCCAAGCGATGTGAAGAATTCAGGTCTTCAACCACCGTCTTCATCTTCGACATATCGTCAAATCGGTTATTCAGAATAGGTATAACCTGGCCTTTCCAAATAACCCGCGTATATATTAAACACGTGTTACACAAACACAACCTACGCCTCATTCCAATTCAGAATATTCTTTTATTCAAATTTTCACATTCTTAGTGAAATGTTCCCATTAATTTTATCAAAGATAAATTCTTCTAAATTTATTCTTTAATCTTCCTTTGGATATCATTTCAAAGCATATTATTGTTTTCCAAACCAGTCGGGATTAGGAAACCACACCGAAGTAATTATTTATTTTATTTCCCAATCCCAACCTATTTATCCTATGGAGCAAAACTGGTAATACTCCATATCTAACACCATGGTTTAATCGGTAAAATTAATTACCATTTCACGTTCAAATCTAATAAAAGATTCAACTATCGCCTTGGAGCCAAACTGGTGATACCCCATTTTCGATCACCTTCCAAATTTGATAATTTAAATTACCATTTCACATTTCAATTTAATTACAGATTCATTAAAACTCCACTTAGTTTTAATCTTCTCAAAAATCAATATCCTGTCTTTAACTGGGTTAAAGAACCAATGTCACCTAAAACACGATTCACGACGAACCCAAATCACATTTGATATTAAATACAAGGCTCTGAATAGAAAATATACCAGTTTATATTCATTATCAAATTCTGAAACCAACAAATGTCATATTGGAAATAACGATATAGATATATCTTTCAAATTCCCATAACAATATCGTATACTCATGGAATCCAACATCGAAATATTCCAAAGACTATTACGATTCAAATCCACTTCCACTTTATATATATTGGAAATTCTGTTTATTTTCAAAACCAATTCAAATTCAGTTTATTTATTTCAAAAATAAATTGATTTTAATTCTAGTTCAAAACTAGTTCATTTTGATAAAAAACTATTTTTATCTTTACAAATGTGGGATTTTTCACTCCAGTTTTTCCCAAATCATTTCTTATGATTTTACACAAATTATTGATATTTTTAATAATATTATCAAGGCCCATACAGTCGATTTCCATCAACGGCCATCGAACTGCACTTACAGCGACCTTTTCCAAATTTTATTTGGACATAATTCCAAATCCATCCGTTAGATTTCTAATTTCAAATGTTCATTGGAAAGCTCTTTTCAATACGAACCCAACGGTTCCGGTTTTAGGAGAATCCGACGGTCGGATCTCTCGCAATGTGCATTTGAAGTCAATGGTCGAAACTCACGAACTGCCGTGGCGTGGCGCGCTCAATTCAGGCCATTATATATATATATATATATATATATATATATATTATATATATTTCATCGTTTTCCTTTTAAAATGTATTTTATAAATCGTTTAAAATTCGTTTTCAAAACCATTTCAACTCTATATTCAATTTTAAATCAAAATTGAATATTTCATATCATTACTATATAAATGATAATATTTTCAAAACGTCATATTTTGAAATTATTACCCTTTCTATATTCACTATAAAAACGAATATAATCGATATAAATATCGTTCACATCAAAATGGCGCAACTCTAATCAACATGGTTTTATATATTTCAATAAATTCGTTATTATATTCAACAAATGAATATTTATTCTATTCAACACATGAATATATATTTCTTTCAACACCTGACTAATCTCAACACATGAGTACTGTCAACACATGACTATTTTTGCTATGTAATATATTTTATAAAATTATGGTATCTATCATTTGATTTTTTATCAGATTCCAACTTTAAATTAGATTATAATTTTAAATATGATAAATATGTAAATTTTATTATTAAAATATTTCTTTCAACTCATGATATGTTTCAACCCATGATTATTTTCAACACATGAATCTTTATTTTATTCTATTCTTTATTTTCCCAATTGGATTGAGGCCAATCAATTACCATATAATGTTAATTATATGGATTCCACACAACACAAGTATATAATAGCACTGATAAAGAATCAACCATCATCCAGAGTGCAACACACAACTGCATAAGCATTAGATATAACTAATTAACGCTTACACAGCCTGTCAATCAATCAATTGACATACAACTAATTACTGGGATTAGTGTATGCCTTGTTTTATCCCAATACCCGTGTGGGGTTTCAAATCAACAAACACAGATTTTTATTTATTCACATACCCGTTAAAAATTATATTTTTAACGATAAAATAATTTTAACTATTTAAATATTTTATTCCATCTCACAACACACAATAAATTTTCGCCACAACAAACAATCAAACATACAAGCCATCCATGGTCTGTGGATGACGGGTTTCGGGTGCTACTAAGCACCGTCTGGATTCTAGTATATATATTTCAACTAGAAAAGAAAATTTAAAGTGAGAAGTTCTCATCGACTAGCTAATCCAAACGCCGCGACTCTTCTAATGCAGGAAATCTTCACCTTTTCGTCTTTTGTCACTTTCGTTGCCCGTAGCCACTACATATATAAAAATCACATTTTTATACTGTTGTTATGTATATAAAAATTATATTTTTATAATCACTCCATATGGATAAAAATTCTATTTTTACACTGCTACTATATAGATAAAAATTCTATTTTTACATCTATGTCCATATAATAAAGATTATATTTTTATCACGCTATTCTCTATATAAAGATTTCGCCTTTTCAAATATAAATATTTTGCCTTTTCAAATATAAAGATTTCGCCATTTCAAACATAAAGATTCGTATTTTTCAACGCCTTTTATATGATAAAAAATCACATTTTTATCACTTCTCTATATTTATAAAAATCAAATTTTTATAATATATTAAAAATCAAATCTTTATGTGAATAAAAATCGTATTTTAATATTTCAAATCCGCCTACATATAAACCGTATTTTTATCGCTTTTTTAAACATATAAAAATTGAATTTTTACTTCCATTTCATACAAAGAAAAATCGAATTTTAATTACAAAAATAAATAAAGAAAAACTCACATCGTTCGTTCGAGGAAGGGGGGCTTGTTTGCTGTGGCGCCAGTCATTGGGAGGTAGAGGGGGACCCATAGGCGGGCTGTGGAGAGGGGGAGTGGCGGCATGAGGTCTTGGAGGTGGCGGTTGGCTGAGTGCGGTGGCAGGGCGAGGAGGAGCGGTGGGCGTCCTCTGCTCCACGGATTCGAACGGTGGTGGGGTTGGGCCTAGGGTTAGGGCGGCGCGGATTTCAAGCGGGTTTGGGGGTCCTGGAGCTCATGTTGACTGGAAAGAGGGGGGAGGAAGGAGGAGAACGGAGGTGAGGGTGGGGCGGTGGTGCGCCCGCCACCAGCGGCGGCGCTGGCAACGACGAGGGGGAGCGACGAGGGTTTCCCCCTCTTCCGTCGTTTTTTTCTATTTATTTTCTTTTTCGTTCGATCTGAGTAGAGAAGAGAGAGTTAAGGGATTATATAATATAATATATATATTTAATTATTTTTAAATTCAAAAAACAACTTTTTATTTCAAACTCGAAATCAAGCCCAACGACTGTCGTCCATAGCTAATTACCCTCATTCCGAACACAATGGGATATGTATCGTAAGCTGATTCGATCATTTTGATTAGTTTTCGTCAAAATCAACATATAACTCTATATATTAAATTTGAACGCACATTTCAATTTACCGGGGCCACATACTAACTAGAAAAATTCCAGAAAAATATTTTCTAGCTTCATATTGACGATACGGTCCTAAAAAAACTAATTTCGTCGAATTCTGAGACTGTTGGAAAAATGGCCATTTTCCAGTCGATTAAAATCAACTAAAACTGGTCAAACGCGTTTTCCTTTTCCACGCTCACATATTGATTTGTAAAATTATGAAATTTGAAACCTAGCAATAATTTGACATCACGGATCCTACAAAAGTGGTCTCTTCGAAATCCGAGGTCGTTCGCAAAAATTTTATTTTTAAGGGCCGAAATTCCATAGCGACTATTCTGAAATTTCAACTGGACATATCATTTTATCCCCGCTATGAAATTTCGATTTGTCGGATTCGTTGGAAAGATATTCACAAATAGATTCTAATATTTTTGGTTTCGTTAAAATCCAGTTTATTTTGCACCCAGTACATTCATTTGTACTTTGAAATCGAATTATCGAACTACCGCGCCATTTTCAATTCCTTTTATAATTTAAAATAAATATTTATATTCTAACGACGACGTATATAAATATATACATTCGAATTCTATTCAAAATAAATTTCTAGTCGATATTATTTAAAATATTCCATTTTAAATATTCAAAATTCATCAAAATTGCAAAAATAAAAATTTTAAATTGGCTCGCATTTCCGGGTTATTAAACATTTTTACTTAAGTGAATGTTGGAAAGCGAGGTACCTCAAATATATCGATCACTATGGGGCGATGGATGATATGGTCGACATACTGACCAGGTTTCCGCCCCATAGGGAGGGGAAACTTATTGTTTAGGGATTAATAATCCACTTAAAATGTGGACTAGCCCTGAAGATCCAAGGTGCAGTTGCGGCTATTCCTGAGACATGGTAGGCTAGATTGTCTCAAAGCGGTAAGGACGATCCCTTTCCTTGGTTCATAGATAGAATCCAACTTCTAATATGACATTGTGTGGTTTTAAGTGTAGAACTAGTATGGCGACATGATATATGGTACCCATGCCGTCTATGATTAATACATTTATATTTGAAGTTGTTTTTAACACCATGCACTTATTATAGTATCAAATGATTTGTTTTAAACGTACCAAACATGTATGGCTATTATATGGGAAAACCCTATCCTCCAGCTTGCGTTGCATTGTGTGATGGGACCTGGGTCTTATAATAGCTTCATTTTTTCAAAAAGCATTGCGCTGTTTATTTGATGCACTGATATTCTTGGGAGAAAACCCGTTCCGTGTTATACGGCATGCTCCCTTGATTTACTTTATTTTAAAGTAAAGTTTTAAATATCTATTTTAGTTCTCACACCAGTCACATGACTGATCTGGAGTTTATTGTTTTAAACCTTAACTCTGGTGCCCTTATTTCCCACACGGGCAACTAGTAGTTTTGGTTTTGTAGATATTATACTCACAGGATTCTGGATTTATAACTGGAACTATATTCAGAAAGCTTAGTATCCGTGTATTCTTTTCATTTATGTTATGTATTATTTTCCGCTGCTATGTATTTAATTGTAGTTTGAATCTCTAATATTTTCCAATGTATATTATTTATTCATAGTTTGTATATTCTTGTACTCTGATGTAAATTGTTGTAATAAGCAACGAAATGTTCTTCTGTTTGCATTCTGATTTGTCGTGTTCTCAACTCAATACGGACTTTCACGTAAGGGCGAGTTTGGGTCATTTCATTTTGACTATCTATATTTAAGGGTGGCTGGAAATAAATGCCAGAATTTTGTTTGTAAGTAAGGGTTATATGAAAAATAACATGTCATTGTGTTTATCCAGTCAAGAATGAGCAATGAATTCAACATCTAGAAGATGTATTTGATGTTTTGGAATGTAGTCAAGTCAACAAGACGAAGTTGGCAGTCTTTCAATTATCAGAGGAAGCTCGAGAAATTGGTGGGAGCCAATTCGAACAACAACTTGTCCAGACAAAACAGAACAGATGACATGCGAAGAATTTAGGGAAAAGTTTTTCGATAAGTATTTCATATAGAATGAGAGAGAGAGAGAAGATGGAAACAAAATTTAAAAATCTTACCCAAGATGGTGTGTTAGTAGCTCAATACCAAAATAAGCTTGAAGCATTATCTTGATTCAGAAATCTTTTAATTGATATACCTAAAAAGCTTGTTGAAGCTTTAAGTCTAGAAAAAGTTTATCTTGAGTTCTAGCAAGAATGGAAGACTTCAAATAATAGGAAATAATTAATTTTTCTGATAGTCAAAAAAACCAGAATAAAAAAAGGATGAACAAAATGGAGAAAATAAAGGACCAACGGACTGCAAAAGGAGCCTGACAAAGTAAGGAGATGTTACCGGTGCAGTGAAACATGACATATTTTTTCTAAACTATACAGATGCAATCGTGTATTATAACTGTAATGAATCTAGGCATATTAGTCTGAATTGCAAGAAGTCAAGAATGGACAAGGGGACATCCAGGACGAGTATATGTTGTTGTTCTTGAATAGGCTCAAGTAGAAGGTACCGTGTTTCTTTTTTACTTTCAATCTAGAATTTTATTTGATTATGAAGATAAACAATCTCTTATACCTGAAATATTTGCGGTTAAGATATGATTACCCATTGAGAAACTATCGAACACTTTGATAATAGACAAGTTAGCAGGAGGGAGGACTAAACTTGAGAGTATTTGTAGGAACTGTATCCTTAACTTTGAAGGTAAGTACATGGTGGCAGTTTAATTATCTTTCCAATGTAACATTTTGATATCATCCTTGGGATGAATTGCCTTTCGAAATATCAAGCCATCTTAAATCTTCACAAAAGTCCGTAAGTTTGGCAATTCAAGAACACAGAACCTTTGTTTCATCATGATATAAAATTAAAGATGCTTTTCTATTTGGATATATTTCTCATATCAATATTGAGGATAAAGGTCGAATAGTGGACCAAATCCCGACAGTAAAGGAATTTAAAGAAGCGTGATGGAACATTTCTCTTGGAAGTAGATCACCGAGAGATTAATAAGGTAAAAATTAAGAATAAATACCGATTATGACAGATAAATGATTTATTTAATCAACTCCAAGGAGCTACAATATTTTTGAAAATCGATTTAAGATCTAGGTAACGTCAATTAAGAATAAAATAAGACATTACAAAGACAACTTTCTAAACATGGTATGGACACCATGAATTCTAGGTGATGCCTTTTTGACTTACCAACGCTCTAACAATATTCATGGATTTAATGAATCATGTGTTATATCCAAATCTCGATCGTTTTTTCATTATGTTTATTGATGATATTCTAATCTAATCCAAGACAAAGGAGGAACATGAATGCCATTTGTGTTTATGTCTCCAAACTTTAAAAGTACATTAACTATATGAGAAGTTAAGTAAATGTGAATTATATTTGGAGGAAGTGAAATTTCTTAGACCAAAGAATGTAATAGTAGTAGACCCATCAAAAGTTGAGGCGTGTTGAAATGGAACCGTCCGACAACACCAACAGAAGTTCAAAGTTATCTAGGATTAACCAGTTATTATCAAAGATTTATTCAAGATTTATCAAAGATAGTATCAACATTAACAAAGTTAACTCGTAAGGAAACCAAGTTTATTTGGAAAGTAAATGTAAGATAGCATTTGAAACCTTAAAAAAAGATTGACTAAGGTACCAATTTTGTCTTCGCCAAGGAGTGGAGTCCTATATAAAGTATATTCTGACGCATGCAGACAAGGATTAGGATGCGTATTAATGCAGAATTATAAATTTATTGCTTATGGTTCTCTTCAGTTAAATCCACATGAAGCCAATTATCCAACCCATGACTTAGAATTGTCTGAGATTATATTTGCTATCAAATTTTGGAGGCATTACCTTTATGGGGAACAATTCCATGTTTACTCAGACCTTAAGTGTTTAAAATGTTTGTTCTCTCAAAAAGAATTAAATATGAGGCAATGAAGGTGGATGGAATTTTTAAAAGATTTTGATTTTGCATTGCACTATCATCTAGCAAATGCAAATATAGATGCATTATTTCTAAAAACCTACGGTGTAGTAGCTAATTTAATGATAAGAAAATGGACAACTCTAGAGACTCATGCTGATATGAACACTTGCACAAGGATGATTTATTGAGCCATAGTTAACAAAGTAGAAATTTTATGTAATCTTATTACTCAACCAACTCTAGTAAGTAGAATATAGAAAACATAAGAAGAAGATAAGCGATTGAAGGAGTTATTTATGAAAATGAAGGGCAAAGAATCTACAGACATGAACATTAGTAAAGATGGAGGTTATAGATTTGAAAATTGACTTTGTGTTCCAAATAAAACTAAATTGAAAAATGAAGTTCTTAGTGAAACACATCGTCCAGGCTTACGGTTCATCCAGGAAGCTAAAAAACATTTAAGGTTCTTAATTGTCAGTTTTGGTGGAATGCAGTGAAGAAGGATGTCGCTGAATTTGTGGCAAAATGTTTGATGTGCCAACAAATTAAAGCTGAGCAGGAACGACCGGTAGGACTTCATCAACCACTTCCTATTACTAAATGGAAATGAGAGCATATAATAATGTATTTTATCCCTGGATTACCAATGACAAAATAAGGCCATGATGAAATATGGGTAGTGGTGGATCACTTGACAAAGACAACTGTAACAACCTGGAAAATCAGAAAAAATTTAAAAATTTTATTTTTGCAATTTTAATGAATTTTGAATATTTAAAATCAATTATCTTAAATAATAACGACTAGAAATTTATTTTGAATAGAAATGAATGTAAATATTTATTTAAATCGAAGCTTGAATATAAATATTTATTTTAATTATAAAAGGAAATAGAAATGGCGCGGTAGTTTGAAAATTCGATTTCAAATTTCAAATGAATGTACAAGATTCAAAATAAACCGGATTTTAGTGAAACCAAAAATTTTTGAATTTGTTTGAAAATATCTTTCCAATGAATCTGAAAAATTGAAATTTCATTACGGGAATAAAAAGTTATGTCCAGTTGAAAATTCAGAATAGTCGCTTTGGAAATATAGCCCTTAAATCTAGCGATTTTGCAAATGACCTCTGTTTTTGACAAAACTACTTTTTTTGGATTTGGAATGACAAGTTATTGCTAGATTCCAATTTTCATAATTTTTGAAATCAATATGTGAGCGTGGAAAAAGAAGACGTATTTGGTAATCAATTTGAATTTGAATGACTGGAAAATGAACGTTTTTCAAACGGTCTACAAATTTGATGAAATTAGTTTTGTTAGGATCGTATCGCCAAAACATAGCCAGATTTATTTTTCTGAAATTTTCAGAGTCTGTATGTCGCCCATATAAATCAAAATGTGCATTTGAATTTAAAATATATTGATTTATATTTTAAATTTGACAGAAACTGATCGTAACAGTCGAATTGGATTAAGGGACATATCCCACTTCGGAATGGGTGTAATTAGCTAGGGGTGATAGTCGTTGGGTTTGAATTGGAGTTCGAATGAAAATTTAACTTTTTGGAGGATAAAATAATTAAATAACTCTATTAATATATATATATATATATATATTCAAGCCCTATCCCTTTCTCTTTCAGTCAACCATCGAATTGGTTTTAAAATAAAAAAATAAAAGAAAAAAATGATGGAGCCCTCCAGCCGCCGCCTCCCATCGCCGCACCCCCCCCCCCCCCCCCGTGCGCCTCACACCCGCACCACAATCCCCCCACCTCTGATGATCGACGCCTCCTTTCCCCGCTCCTCCACCCAAATTGAAATTCCCCAATTCCCAATTCAACTCGCCACGCCACCACATCCCTGGGCCCACAAACAGCCGCGCCGCCAACCTGACCTTGTTTTCGACCTCCTCTGACCAGCCACAGTCCCTCCTCCTCCCCCTAGTCGCCTAGAAAACCCACTCCTAAAAAGAATCCGGTAATTTAAATTAATTATTTAATTATAGCGATTTAAAAACCTGATTTTTATTCATACGAGTAGCATATAAAAACGTGATATTTATATAAGTAGCATGGAAATAAAAATCCAATTTTTATATGATAGGTTTCAAAATAAAAATCCAATTTTTATATGAATGGTTTCGAAATATAAATCCAGTTTTTATATGAAAGGTTTTGAAATAAAGTCCAATCTTTATGTGAAAGGTTTTGAAATAAAAATCCGATTTTTACGTGAAATGTTTTGAAATAAAAATATGATTTTCATTATGTAATATAGCGATGTAAAATGTTATTTTTATATGCATAGTAGAGACATAAAAATACGATTTTTATATATCATGTAGCGGTATAAAAATATGAATTTTATACATGATTTTGTTTTAAAGATCGAATTTATATGTATGACTTTGTCATAAAAATATAATTTTTATAAGTGTATCGAAATAAAAATATGATTTTTATAGGTGTAGCGAATGAAAAATGTGATGTTTAATAAAAACTGCGTGAAACAGATTGCAATAAAGTTACGGTGAAGAATACCACGCATTGGAGGCAAAAAACCAAATCGAAATCGTCTTTCAATGAATGACGGAGTGGAACCCCAGGGTGAAAACTCCTCACTAAAATTTCTTGTTTAGTTATTTATTTTATAATGGCATAAACTGCTCCCCGTCGTCCATAGACCATGGACGACTTGTTTGTTTGATTGTGCTGTGAAATTTAATTGTGGTGAGAAATGGACTATATACATATTCATGTGTTGAATAAAATAATTTATCGTTAATAATATAATTTTTAACGTGTATATGAATAAAATAAATATTCATTCACAAATCAGACGATTTGTTTATGTACACCCATTTGACTGATATGGATTGGGACGATAAATTTTACACGTCGCCCAACTGCACAAATAAATTCTATGTTTGTGGATTTAAACCCTACATGGGTGTTGTGATGATATTTGATGCACACTAATCCCAACTATTTAGTTGTATGTCAATCGATAGGTTGACATACTGTGGTAAGCGTTAAATATTTATATTTAATGCTTATACAGTGTAGAATGCACATTGGATGACGGTTGATTGTTTATCATTGTTGTATAATACATGTGTTGTATGAAATCCATATAAATAACATTATATGTTAGTTGACTGTGTCTGATTCCAGTTCACAAAGAATGAATACTTTAAAATAAAGAATATTTTAAAATAATGAGTATTTTAAAATAATATTCAGTAAAGGATCAAAATCTGATTTTGATGTTCGATTTGGGATGGACACGAATATATTTAAATATGTAAAGCTGTGTTGATTAATTAACGCCATTTTGACATGAACGATATTTATGTCAATTTTTTCATTTTTATAATGAATATCGAAATGGAAATGATTTCAAAATCTAATGTTTTGAAGATAATTGTAGTGACCCGCATTTTTAGCTGTTGAACAATTTATTTATTTAATTATTAAATATCGATTTATCGATATCGAGAACGTGAATTAAATAATATTGAATATTTAATTAATAATTATAATACAATAAAATATATTATAATGTCGGAATAATAAAAAATATTGGAAATACACATATTCTATGAATGGGGTCATCCCAAAGATGTAATTCAACTTAGCGTTGGATTATATTGACGAATATATTCAATCGATGACAGTTTGAACGTATAATTATAATATAATTAAAATAGAGCCTGAAACGACGCGGCAGTTCGCTATTTGGCGATTCGAACTTCAACTGAGTATACAGGATTCGTTTTAAATCGGATTTCTATGAAACAAGAAACGTGTGGAGCTGGTGGAGTATATCTTTCTAGTGGAATAGAAAAATCGGGATTTCGTCGTGTAGATTTTGATTCACGTCCAAATCAAAATTCAGAAAAGTCGCTGTAGAATTCCTTTATATTTTGCAACGCTTTATATACGTTATAAAAGGATTTTCGATATAAATTGAATATCGAGATAAATCTAAAATATGAAATATCAAACTGTAAATTCTAATATGATATTCTGGAGCTGTACGATATCATATGGGAAGATATACGATAATATTAAATTATAAATATTTAATTTAATTATATTTAAATATATTTATATATTTAAATAGGCTATTTAGGGCGTTAAAAATAGCCACTTTTGCAAACGAAGCCGGAATTCGACGAAACCAGTTTTGTTGGATCCGCAATGTCAAATAGTTGTTAGATTCCAAGTTTCGTGATTTTTAGAGTCACTGTGTGGCCGTACGGATTTTTAGAGTGAAAAACAGTCAGTGTTTCGACGGTTAAAAATACGCTGTGTGAGCATACGAAGTCGGAATTCGACGAAACAAGTTTCGTTGGGACCGTAATGTCGAACTCTAGCTACATGTCCAATTTCGTGATTTTTGGGTATCGTGTATGATCACACAAATTTTTAGAAGACAAATGCAGATTGTAATTGGCAAAATAAAAATATTAAAATATTATTAAAAAAATATCTAGATATTTTATTTTCCTATATATACCCCCCCTACAATTCCTTAAAACCTAATTTCCCATTCAAAGTCAACAGATAAATTTCCGCCGTAAGTTTTGGGTTTCTGGGAATATTTTCGATCCTCTTAAATTCAAATTAAAATCAAAATAAATCATATAAATTAGGATAAGTATATATTAGGATTCACAACTCATTCCTCTTCAACTTGGTGTGCGATTTGTGGAGCTCGACGTTAGTATTTGGTCACAGGAAAATCACATTGAAAGCTAGGGTTAAGGAATGGCTGAGCTAGAAGGAGCTGGAGGGGAAATAAGGGGTACGAGTGAACTAGGGGTGGCCTGGGGAGTGATTTGGTGGTGGCGAGGCAGTGTTCGATGATTGGAGGTGGATTGCGTCACTGGTAGTGACGGGATAAAGGCTACAGGTCGATTTCTTGAGTGGGTTGCGAGCCAGAGAAGAAGGGGGCAGTTGAGAAGGGGATGGGGTGCTGACCTTTTTGCTTGTGGTTGCGATGGCCGTCGATGGCCGAGATGATGACAGGAGTTGGTCAACGGGTGGTCAAAAGGGAGTAGGGATACTGAGGAGTTCGGTGCTAAGGATTTGGGGGAGATGGATGTATACGGTAGTGGGTTAAAAAGGTAATGGGCCGGGGAAATTTAGTGAGGCCCAAGTTCAATTAAACTCAATTTTTATTTAATTTAAATAGCGATTAAAAACTTATTAAATTAATATCTCTTTCATACGTTATCAGTTTCACGAACCGTCAGTCGCGTTGGGACCGTATGGACGGGAGGAACACAATGAGACTGACTGGAAGTGGATCCGAGCTCATTACAATTTATGGCGAAATAAATTGTCCGTCGCAGTCAAATAACGCAAACCGTTATTTAACGATTAACGCGCCAAAGTGAGTAAAAACTCACTAACTCTCCTCAATTTATATTGTAATATAAATTGTATTTTATTTCTGTATTTGACTGCTAGTTATGTACTGTTAATTTGTACTGTTAAGTTGTATTGTTAAATTGGACTGTAGATTGGACTGTTAAATAATTGATTGAAAACAGTATGGATATATATATATATATCTACATATATATATATATATATATCGTTATTAAACGGTGATTTTTTTATCAGTGTATTTCATTAGAAATGCAAGTGATGTTATATACGTTGTTTAACATCAGTGGATGCAGGGAAACAGGTTGGAGGAATCCGACTGGATTCCTCAACATTTATTTTACTGTTATTTGTATATTGTGATATATACTGTGATATATAATCTGTTGTTGATTGTATATGTTTGGATGATATGGATCATTGACAGTTGGTTGTTTAAAAACAATAGAAAACACTGAAAATGTAGAAAAGGGGATTTTCAATATTTATATTGAAAATGAATCTATTTCTAAAATCGAAGGATTTTATAAAAGGATATTTATTTAGAAATAAATAAATAAAATAAAGGAATATTTATTTAGATTAAATAAATAGAATAAAGGATATTTAATTAGGGATTAAATAATTAGAGTTATAAAGGAAAATCTATTTAGGAAAATAAATAGATTATACAAAAGGAAATCTATTTAGGAAATAAATAGAAGTTAAAATAAATAGAGATAAAAGTAAAGTTAGTTAGTCGGATATAAATATTCGAATCAGGTTAGTTAAGTGGTCAAACCAAGCTAGTCGAACCAAACTAGTCAAGCTAGTCAAACCAACCGAGTCGAGATGGTCGAGTCAAACCAACCGAGTCGAGCTAGTCGAGTCGAACCAATCGAGTCAAGCTGGTCAAGTTAGTCGAACCTGGTCAGTCGAGTCGAGTAAATAAAACTTAGTTAATCGAAAGGAGTTTATCGATTTAGTTAATCGATAGGAGTTAATTGATTTAGTCAATCGAGATGAGTTAATCGGTTTTAATGAATCGAGAGGAGTTAGTCGAATATGGTATTCGAACCAAATGGTCAAACCAAGTAGTCAAGCCCAGTGGTCAAACCAAATGGGTCAGGTTAGCCAAACATGGTTAGTCAAACCAAATGGGTCAGGTTAGCCAAACATGGTCAGTCAAACCAAATGGGTCAGGTTAGCCAAACCTGGTCAGTAAAACCAAATAGGTCAGGTTAGCCAAACCTGGTCAGTCAAACCAAATGGGTCAGGTTAGTCAAACCTGGTCGGTCGAACCAAGTTAGTCGAGTTAGCCGAATAGGGTTAGTCAAATCGAATTAATCGATTAGGGTTAAACCATAGAACTAATCGATTAGAGTTAAACCAATAGAGTTAGTCGAGCTTAGTTAATCGAATCAAATTGGTCGAACCAAGTAAGTCAAGTTAAGTTAGTCAAGTTAGTCGAGCCTAGTTAATCGAATCGAATTGGTCGAACCAAGTAAGTCAAGTTAAGTTAGTCAAGTTAGTCGAGCCTAGTTAATCGAATCGAATTGGTCGAACCAAGTAAGTCGAGTTGGTCCAGTCAAGTTAAGTTAGTCGAGTTAAGTTCGTCGAGTTAAAGTTATCGATGTTAGTTTCATCGAAAGAAGTTATCGATGTTAGTTTCATCGAAAGGAGTTATCGATGTTAGTTTCATCGAAGGGAGTTATCGATTATAGTTTAATCGAAGTGAGATTTTCAAATATGAGATATTTGAAAAGGAAGAGTTATCGAATATTAGTTATTCGAAGAGAGATTATCGAATATCGTTTATTCGAGAAGGAGTTATTCGAATATAGGTTATCCGAAGAAGAGTTAATCAAATAGAGATTTCTCGAAGAGAGTTAATCGGCAAATTCGATTATATCAAATTCGGGAAAGTACTTATACTTTCCAGTGTTTAAATAGAGTTTTATTTATTTATAAATAAATAAGTGTTAGGTTAATTATTCATTAATAAGAATAGAAGTTATAATTAAAGTTAGATAATTCGAAAGTAGGGATTATAACATTATCGTTATAACCAATGTTGTAAATATAGAAGTGGATTAGTAAAATTTGGATCCGAGAAAGGCGTAAAGAAGTTGTTAAAGATTAAAAGATAAACTTTGACCATTTCGAAGTTATAACGTTGTTCAGTTAAGGTCTGAGAGGTAATTATACCCCAACTTGAGTGACTTCCTTCTAAACTAAGAAATGGTAAGGTTTGATCGTAAAGGAGGTTTGGAGATGTTTTCCAAACGAGAATCAGAAATGTTTTCTGATTAAAGAAAAATAAGAATTTAGAATATAGGGAAACAAGAGATAACTAAATAAATGAACTAAAGAGATTTATGTTAAATGATGTTTGATCGATATAATTTCCATCTGGAAATAATATCGTTGTTTGCACACTTGTTTTTCTTTGATGGTTAAATCACAAACTATCGAAGTTTTGACCATTTTAACGTTGTTAATATGGAGAGACCGGTTGGATTATTATCCAAAGAACCACTCTGTATTGGCATAAGCGTCGCGAATCATTTATGCCAAAGATAATTGAAGACGGAGTAAAATGCAAGGGCTATCCTGTTTACAGAATAGTGGCTTCGGTTTGTCCAGTCCCAGGACAACTTGTATGGACGAAGGTCTGATAGAGTATATCCAATGGATCGCGTAAGTTGATCTGTTCAAACGTATTCACGTTTGGTGGCGGAGGAATTCGTTTCTCTTAGCTGTATACCCGTGTTATTTTTGGATAAGTCAATTTGTGATTTGGCGGGTATGACGATGTGACATTTTAAGTAAATGAAGATGGATGTCTGACAGAGTATTTCCAGAAAGGTCACGTACATTGATTTCTTCAACCGTATCAAGAGTGGAAGCGGAGAAGGAAACTTCTTTTAGCTGGCACGTAATGTATTGTTGTAGACGTCAATTAGTGATTTTCGATGGATCTGACAATGTGGCATTCGAAGTGAATCTATTGTGATGATAAAGCGTAGCTTCTAGCCTCACATCCGATAAATGACAGAAATCGGGCAGGCAGCATGGCTAAGTCGGTCGCACCGAAGTAGGGTGTATAATCACCTATCTAGTGAATATTCATTTGTTTCTTAAATCTATCAATGCTGTCCCATATATATATACGGGAACGGTTGCTGATCCCAACCGTTGGTGATGTACATTCGATACACTCAAGCGAAATGAGTGGTCGGTCATGTGTGGCTGAGTTGCAAGATGTTCTTGTTGAACTCCAGTGTATCGTTTCTAGAGTACATTGATCGGAAGGTGGTTCCATACCTTGTCATAGTTGGAAATCCAATCATCAAATACGTGCTTGCGATTTTGATTGTATACTATATATGTAGTAACGTGAGATGCAAGCGTTTCTGCTAGATTGATATTTATTTGTACTTAGACATTATTATAATATCAGAATGATATTGCTTTGAAAAGTTATTTGGATTCTCATAAGGGAAAAACCCGTTCCGTATTCACGGCGTAGTCTTATGAGATATCATATACCTGTTTAAATGATTAGAGTTTATTCACATCAGTCCCATGACTGACCCGGAGTTTATTTTGTTGTTTTCCCTAAACTCTTGGGTGCCTAAATTTGTACGGGCAGTCAAGTAGTCGGGATTTTACAGATACACTTGGAGAGCTTGGAGCAGGAGGCTTCAAGATTCTATAGCTATTATTATTTCCGCTGTTGTTGTAAGTGTTGTACTCTGATAAGTGTTATTGAATACATATTCTGATGTTATTTCAAAGATATGTTATGTTATATTTTATTCGTTCCGCTGTGAGATTCGTGTTTACTCTGATGATGTTCTTTTTCTTCTTCTATTCTATAAGTTCTATCTTATCTATTCTCACCTTCTAATTTCTTTCATTAATTACCGGGATTTTTCGATGTATTGGTTATCGACGTCGAGCTTACGTCGATAACCAAAGTCGCTCAAAATCCGGGTCACTACAATAATATCATTTATATATTAATGATATGGAATATTCAATTTTGATTTTAAATTGAATATGAAGTTGAAATCATTTTGAAAACGAATTTAAAATGATTTATAAAATACGTTTTAAATGGAAATCTATGAAATATATATTACATATACATAATATAATGGCCTGAATATAACGCGCTACGCTGCGGCCGTTCGCGAATTTCGACCATCGACCTCGAATGGACACTACGGGAGATCCGACAGTCGGATTCTCCTAAAACCGGAACCGTTGGGTTCGTATCGAAAAAAGCTTTCTAACAAATAAAAGAAATTAGAAATCTAATAGTTGGATTTGGAATTACGTCCAAATCAAATTTGGAAAAGGTCGTTGTAAGTGCAGTTCGATGACCATTTATGGAAATCGACTTTACGGGCCTTGATAAAATTATTAATGTAAAGACCCGGAAATTCCCGCTTTTGAATCGACCATAAACCACACAGGTCTAACCCAAAGGATGGAAATCTTCGAATACTTTAACTTTGGGAATGCAAAACATCAGAACAACAACAGCAGACTTTTATTTCATTACAATAATGTTACATCAGAGTACAGAATATATCAGAGTACAAAGAAATTAAATTACAGCGGAAGATACATAAAAGATAATACAAACAAACAGCGGAAGACTACCAAGCTCTGGACACAGCTTTAGGCTTCGATCCAGGATCCTGCTAAAGAGATACCTATCTGCAAAAAGCTACTCGACTGCCCATGTAGAAAAGAGGGCACCCGAGTTTGCAAAGTGAAACAAACTACGAGTCAGTCATGGGACTGGTGTGAGAATTCTAAACTAATATAACTAATAAGACAAATCCAAGGACCACGCCACTTTCGCGGAACGGGTTTACTCCTATGGATTGCCAGTGCATAAACCAAAGTAAATCGAGAAATAACGCAATGTGTTTTTGGAAAAATGAAACCATTATAAGACCCAGGTCCCATCACACAATGCAACGCACACCATAGGATAGGGTTTTACCTTATAATGGTCAAAAGATGCTTGATACGTATAAAATGGATTTGATATTATTATTAGTGTATATATGTTTTAATGAAAAGATTTGAATCATAAGTATCAATCCTAGACGGCATGGTTACCATATAGCATGTCGCCAATACTAGTTCTACAATCAAAACCGCAAGGGCGTATTAGAAATTTGGATTCCATCATGAGTCGAGGCTAGGGGCAAGATCCTCTCCGATTCGAGACACTCTAGCAAATGCCTCAGGATTCCCCGCAGTGAACCCTTGGAAGCTGTAGGGCCGGTCCCCGCCTATGGGCAGTGGATTGGTTATGCCTGAACACACGTTTCCCGGTCCCTTTGGACCTATAGTATGACCACCAACGGCCTATAAAAAAAACGAGGCGCCTCAAAATCCATCATCCACATAAGTAAAATGTCAGGGCTGGTAGGTCACTGACACCATTCTAGCTAGAAAGAAACGTGTGCACTCCCTACGGTCCATATCCCGTTTTTGACTCATACCGGCGTGTGAGGCTCGCGAAGTCACGATATACACAAAGCTATGCCTAAACATACTATGCTTTGATCATCAACCACAAGGCCTGTAATAACCCGGAAATTCTGAGCCAGTTTAAATTTTTTTTTTTTTTTTTTTTTTTTGGCAATTTTAGCGAATTTTGAACATTTAAAATAGATTATTTTAAATAAAATCGACGAGAAATTTATTTTGAATATATTCGAACGTATATATTTATACGCGTCGTCGTTAGAATATAAATAATTATATATAATTATAAATAGAATTGAAAATGGCGCGGTAGTTCGATAATTCGATTTCAAACTTCAATTGAATGTACCGGGTGCAAAACAAACCGGATTTTAGTGAAACCAAAAACATTAGGATCTAATTGATGATATCTTTCCAACGAATCCGAATAATTGAGATTTCATATCGGGAATCAAAAGATATGTCCAGTTAAAAATTCTGAATAGTCGCTATGGAATTCAGGCCCTTAAAAATGGACATTTTGCAAATGATCTCGGATTTCGACGAAACCACTTTTGTTGGGTCCGTGATGTTAAATTATTGCTAGGTTTCAAATTTCATAATTTTTCGAATCAATATGTGAGCGTGGCAAAGGAAAACGCGTTTGACCAGTTTCAGTTGATTTTAATCGACTGGAAATTGGCCATTTTTCAAACGGTCTCGGAATTCGACGGAACTAGTTTTGTTAGGACCGTATCGTCAATACGAAGCTAGAAAATATTTTTCTGGAATTTTTCGAGTTAGTAGGTGACCCCAGTAATTTGAAATGTACGTTTAAAATTCAATATAGTGATTTAAATGTAAATTTAACGAAAACTGATTGTAACAGCCGAATCAGCTTACGATACATATCCCATTGTGTTCGGAATGGGGGTGAAACGCTATGGGTGACAGGCGGTGGGCCTCGTTTTGAGGTCGAAAATAAAAGTTGCTTTTGATGAAAATAAATAAATTAAAATATATATAAAACCCCTATACCTACCCTTCTCTCTCCTCATTCAGAAATAAAAAAAAAAAGAAAAGAAAAGGGGAACCCGCCGCCCTCCGATCTGGCGTGCCACCGCGTCTCTGCCACCCTCGCAGCCAGAGCGCCACCACCCCCGTCGAAGCCACTACCTCCTTCTTCCTCTCCTCTCGATCCTCCCTCCAGTCTTCTCTCCCTCCTCTTCAAACCGCCCCAGACATCCCCCACGACGAGGAGCAGCCACCGCAAGCCCTCCGACCACACCTCCACCGCTCGCGCCCCCATCCACCGCGAAGCCCCTTTCCCTCCTACTGACGATCGACGAAGACCCCCCCTGGCGCCAGAGCCGACGCGCGAGAGCCCCCCCCCCCCCCCCCCCGCTGTAAGTATTTCTGATTTTTATTTTAAAGTTAAAACTGTTTTTTTTTTACATAAAGTTAAAACTGTTTTTTTATATATTAAGTTAAAACTGATTTATTTTTTTTCTTAAATCCGAATTTTATTTTGTTTTAAAAACTGATTTTAAAAGAAAATATAAAAACTGATTTATAAAGAATTTAAAGATCGATTTATTAGATTTGAAAATTGTTTTTTTTAAGAATGCAAAAATTGTTTTCTTAAGAATGCAAAAAAAAACTGATTTGAGAAGGAGCAAGACCTGATCTTCGTATTTTTAGAATATTAAAAATATGATTTTTATATTTTTAAATTATTAAAAATATAGTCTTTACTATATAGGAATATTAAAAATATGATTTTTATATTTTTAAAGTATTAAAAATATAATCTTTATAGGATAGAGAATATAAAGATATCATCTTTGTGTATGTAACGAAATAAAAATCTGATTTTTATTTTATATACGTTGAGATAAAGTGGTAATTTTTATAAAGGCGAAATCTTTATGTGGAAAATAGCGTGATAAAAATATAATTTTTATCTATTTGACATAGCGAAATAGAAAAATAGAATGTTTATATATTGAACTTCGATAGAAAAATAGAATTTTTATATATTGAACTTCGATAGAAAAATGGATTTTTATATATTGAATAGCGAAGTAAAAAATTCGATTTTTATATATGTAGTGGCTACGGACGACGAAGCTGACGAAGATGCGAAAACAACGAAGATTTCTATCAAAGAAGAGTCAAGATGTTTGGATAGCTATAAGTGAGAATTTCTCACCTTTCAATTTAATTTTTCTAGTTATATATATACTAGGATGCAGACGGTGCTTAGTAGCACCCGACACAATCGTCCACAGACCATGGACTTGTTTGTTTGACTGTTTGGTGCTTGTTTGCGATATTGGTTTGAATGTGGTTTGTGGTGTGAAAAATCGAATCGATAAATTGATTAGGATTAGACGTGCGCCGTTATAAGGCGAAGGAGTAAGGCTAGGTTAGACCCTTACTCCAAATTTTGTGGTTTGCATAACGAAAGTGAATTTGATTGATGTGTGAATGGCGTGGGCCTTCACTAGACCGGGGATAAGGCTGGACCTTGTCCCGTTTCTAGTATCGTGCCGTTATGCCGCCGAAATTTTCTAAAATATCTTAGAAAAATAAAAATATCATTTTGTTTAAAGAATGAACTGAATAGAAATTCATATGTTGAAATAAAATGTTTTATCGTTAAAAATATAATTTTTAACGTGAATGTGAATAAATAAATATTCATTTACAAACCGGACGGTTTGTTTATGTACACCTATTTGACTAATATTGATTGGGTCGATAAATTTTACACATCGCCCAACTGCACGAATAAAATCTGTGTTTGATTGTTTGAAACCCCACACGGGTGTTGGGATGAAATATGAAGTTCACTCATCCTAATCGATTAAATATGTCTATCGATTGATTGACAGGCTGTTATAAGCGTTAGATATCTATATTTGATGCTTATACAGTGTAGTGCACTTTGGTTGATGGTTGATTATTTTGCAACGCTATTATATACATGTGTTGTATGAAAATCCATGTAATTAACTTTATATGGTAATTGATTGGGCCTCATTCCAATTTGAAATATAAAGAATATTATAAAATAAAGGTTCATGTGTTGACTATACTCATCCGTTGGGATTAGTCATGTGTTGAACGAATTATTTTTATAATAAAATTTACATCTTTATCAATATAAAATAAAGGTTCATGTGTTGACTATACTCATCCGTTGGGATTAGTCATGTGTTGAACGAATTATTTTTATAATAAAATTTACATCTTTATCAATATAAAATAAAGGTTCATGTGTTGACGGTACTCATTCGTTGAGATTAGTCATGTGTTGAACGAAATAATTTAACAAAAATAGTCACACATGGACGGTACTCATTCGTTGAGATTAGTCGTGTGTTGACAAAAAGAAATATTTGAAATAGAATATATAAAGCCGTGTTAAATAGTGATGCGCCATTTTGACGCGAACGATATTTATATCGAATAAAACGATTTCGAAATGAATTGAATATATAACGATTTCGAAATGAATTGAATATATAACGATTTCGAAATGAATTGAATATATAACGATTTCGAAATGAATTGAATATAAAACGATTTCGAAATGAATTGAATATATAACGATTTCGAAATGAATTGAATATATAACGATTTCGAAATGAATTGAATATATAACGATTTCGAAATGAATTGAATATATAACGATTTCGAAATGAATTGAATATATAACGATTTCGATTTGAGTTGAATATAAAACGATTTCGAATTGAATCGAATAGAAAGCCAATTTGATTTCAAATTGAATATATAATGAACTTGATTCAAATAGAAAACGAAACGAATTTAATTTGAATAGAAAATGAATTTGAATCGAATAGAAAACCAATTTGAATTGAATTGAATTGAGAAACGAATTCGAATTGAATTTAAAATGAAGTGAAATGAATTCAAATTAAATTGAAATTTGAATTGAATAGAAATGAATTTTAAAACGAATTTATAAAGAAGAATTCAATTTTGATTTGAATTGAAATAGAAGTTGACTTTGCTTTTGAAACGAATTCAAAACTAATTATATAATTCGTTTTAAATAAAAATCGACGAAATATATATTATATATATTATATATATATAATATAATGGCCTGAAATAGAACGCGCCGCGCCGCGGCAGTTCGTAAATTTCGACCATTTATTTCAAACGGACATTACGGGAGATCCGACCGTCAGATTCTCCTAAAACCGGAACCGTTGGGTTCGTATCGAAAAGAGCTTTCTAACGAATATTAGAAATTTGAAATCTAACGGTTGGATTTGGAGATACGTCCAAATCAATTTCGAAAAAGGTCGCTATAAGTGCAGTTCGATGGCCGTTGTTGGAAATCGACTGCACGGGCCTCGATAAAATTATTAAAAATAGTAATAATTTGTATAAAATCATAAGAAATGATTTGGGAAAATTTGGGATAAAAAACTCCACATTTGAAAAGATAAAAATGGTTTTTATCGAAATGCACTAGTTTGAACTAAATTTGAAACCCAATTGATTCTAATAAATAAATTAGATTAAAAAGGGGTTTTAAATAATCGGGATTTCTAATATATTTGATTGGATTTGAAATGGGTTTATCGTGAACTGTGTTTTAAATAACACTAGTTCTTTAACCCGATAATAAATAGAATGTGATTTGGGTTTATCGGGAGCTGTGTTTTAAATAACACCTAGTTCTTTAACCCAGTAAAAGGAGTTTTAACGAATCTGCAATTAGATTGAAATGTGAATTCGTAATCTAAATTTCCAAATTTAGAAAATGAACGAGAATGGAGTACTACCGGTTTTGCTCCAAAGCGATAGTTAAATCTTTAATTAGATTTGAACGTGAAATGGTAATTAATTTTACCGATAACACCACGGTGTTAGATATGGAGTATTACCAGTTTTGCTTCATGGGATGAATAGGTTGGGATTGGGAAATAAAATAAATAATTACTTCGTTACGGTTCGCTAATCTCGACTAGTTGGGAAAACCATAATTTGGTTTTAAAAGACATCCAAAGGAAGATTACAGGATAAATTTTAAAGAATTTATCTTGGATAAAATTAATGGGAACCTTTCCCTAAGAATGTGGAATTTAGAAACTAGCTGTAGGTTGGCTAAGAAGAATGGTTTCCTGGGTATTGATCTGATGTTGGTTTCGGCCTTCGGGGTTAATGTTTGGGAAATTGTTCTCTTGCTAATTTGCAGTTAGTGACTAATGAATTGGAATGAGGCGTATGTTGTGTTTGTGTAACATTTGTTTTTAATATACGCGGGTTGTTCGGAAAGACCGGGTTTACACCCATTCTGAATAACCGATTCGACGATAAGTCGAAGATGAAGACGGTGGTCGAAGACCGGAAGTTTTCACATCGTTTGGGTAATTACTGACGATCCTGATTGGGCTGTACACCCAAGAGGATGGAAATAGTTGGTGGTCGTCCAGACGTACTTGGAGATGGATGGATATGCGAGGAAAGTGCCTCCGGTTTCGTTCAGACCCAGAACGGACTTGTAAATGGATTGTGTGTCTGACATTGGATTTTATTCTGTGTTGATTGATTTCTATTAAATATATATCTGCTTGGCGGCGGAGAATTTATTCTCTTGCTTAACGCCCTTCTCTGAGACGTACGAGCTTAGAGGTTATATATCGATAGATATCAATCGCATGGCATGAATTGCCTGTGTGGCATGCTGAGTTGCATGGATCAAGGCTTCTGTTGAAAAGCAAAGTCTTGTGGTTGATGATCAAAGCACAGCCTACGTGGTAGCTTTGTGTATAGCGTGTATTCGCGAGCCTCACACCTCGGTATGAGTTAAAAACGGGATACGGACTGCAGGGAGAGCGCACGTTTCTTTCTAGCTTTGGTGGTGTCAGTGACTTACCAGCCCTGACATATATATACTTCTCACCTTTGTGGTTGTTGGATGAGGCGCCTCGATTATAGGTCTGTAAGGACCGGGAAACGTGTGTTCAGGAATTGCCAATCCTCTAACGTAAGTGAGGACCGGCCCTGAAGCATCCAGGGGTTACCCAGTGTGCGTAATCCTGAGGCATTTGCTAGAGTGTCTCGAACGCGGAGAGGAGCTTGCCCCTTGCCTCGACTCATGACGGAAATCCAATTTCCAATACGTGTATTGCGGCTTTATTTGTAGAGCCTAGTATGGCGACATAGTAGCATGGGATACTATGCCGTCTATGATTTATATTTATGATTGAAATATTTTGACACTATACACTTATTATAGTATCAAATGATTTGTTTTAAACGTACCAAGCATGTTTGGCTGTTATAAGGTAAAACCCTATCCTCCGGCTTGCGTTGCATTGTGTGATGGGACCTGGGTCTTATAATGGCTTCATTTTTCGAAAAAGCATTGCGTTGTTTATTTTATGCACTGGTATTCTTGGGAGAAAACCCGTTCCGTGTTATACGGCGTGGTCCCTTGAATTACTCTCTTTTAAAAGTAAAGTTTTAAATAACTGTTTTAGTTCTCACACCAGTCACATGACTGACCTGGAGTTTATTGTTTGAACCTAAACTCTGGGTGCCCTTATTTTCCGCACGGGCAGCTAGTAGTTTTGGTTTTGCAGATTTATATTCACAGGATCCTGGTTTACAGCTGGAATGATATCCGGAAAGCTCTGTATCCGTATATCACCTTCAGTTGTGCTTTATATTATTTTTCCGCTGCTATGTATTTAAATGTAATTTAAATCTCTGATATTTCTATGTAATATTTATTCATTTATACTCTGTATATTCTTGTAATCTGATGCATTGTTGTAATATACAAATGAAATGTTCTTCTGTTTGTGTTCTGATTTGTCATGTTCTCAACGTTCAGGGGTTTCGAACGGTTTAGATTGGTTTAACGACTGATTCAGATCGAGCGAAATTCCAGGCCGTCACATTTGGTATCAGAGCTTTGGTTTACAGTGCTCGAGAACAAGGCACATTAGAACCATACGAAAGAATTCATCAGATATTGGATTAGTAATATCCAATTAGAATGACTCGTTAGAGATAGGATCAGTAGTATCCTAGAACGAGTGTGAAGAGGAGTGTGAAGAGTATATTTTTCAAATGCAAACAATTTTGTTTTGAAAATTTAAACCATTTTAAACGTATTTGACTATTTATTTATTTTGAATATGGACAATCGAGTATATAAAGATTTTGCATATACGCGTCATGAACGTATATTCGAAGTTTTAATATACTGGATAGATATAGAATCATACTCTAGTGGCCCGAAGATGATTCTGATGATTGACTAGTTGTCATTAGTATTCATGTTCGAGTAACGAAGGTGTGATATCGATATATTTCCATTCGACTGGTGTGAGAACCAAAACTAATATAGTTAGAACACATTGTTGTGAATTGGCATCAAAAACATAATTTTCTTTATATATATCAAAATTATGAATTTGAAACTCTAATCCACTAATTGATTGATGTTTGTGTTGTTTGTTTAATTGTTTGCTAATTTTTAACCATTTATGCCTAATATAACCAAATATTGAACTGTATTGAAAATTGGTCGCATTTGCTTGCATATACATATACTTACATTGAACAGGTCATAGCAAAGAGGCTAGAGCCGAAGAATAAAATTTGTTTGCCCGACAAATAGGTACATGTTTATTACATAATTTACTGTTTTGTTTGGGTGATGATGATTTTATGAGCCTATTGGCTAGCCGCTTGGCTTTTTCTTTTTCTTTTTGAGATCTGAAGGACCGGGGAAGCTATTTGAAATTCCCCGATGCTCCCATTGCAGGGGAGGTTATGGCGAAATTTTTCGAAAATTTAGGGTGTTAGCCAAATTTTTGAAATTTTGAAAATTCTCAGAAACTGAAAAGTTGGAGAATGGAAGCCCGACCGAACGTAGAGCTTAATAATCAAACCACTTTCGACTTTGTTCCTTTTCGGGGACGAAAAGTTTTAAGTGCGGGAGATTGTAATAACCCGGAAATTCTGAGCCAGTTTTAATTTTTTTTTTTTTTTTTGGCAATTTTAGCGAATTTTGAACATTTAAAATAGATTATTTTAAATAAAATCGACGAGAAATTTATTTTGAATATATTCGAACGTATATATTTATACGCGTCGTCGTTAGAATATAAATAATTATATATAATTATAAATAGAATTGAAAATGGCGCGGTAGTTCGATAATTCGATTTCAAACTTCAATTGAATGTACCGGGTGCAAAACAAACCGGATTTTAGTGAAACCAAAAACATTAGGATCTAATTGATGATATATTTCCAATGAATCCGAATAATTGAGATTTCATATCGGGAATCAAAAGATATGTCCAGTTAAAAATTCTGAATAGTCGCTATGGAATTCAGGCCCTTAAAAATGGACATTTTGCAAATGATCTCGGATTTCGACGAAACCACTTTTGTTGGGTCCGTGATGTTAAATTATTGCTAGGTTTCAAATTTCATAATTTTTCGAATCAATATGTGAGCGTGGCAAAGGAAAACGCGTTTGACCAGTTTCAGTTGATTTTAATCGACTGGAAATTGGCCATTTTTCAAACGGTCTCGGAATTCGACGGAACTAGTTTTGTTAGGACCGTATCGTCAATACGAAGCTAGAAAATATTTTTCTGGAATTTTTCGAGTTAGTAGGTGACCCCAGTAATTTGAAATGTACGTTTAAAATTCAATATAGTGATTTAAATGTAAATTTAACGAAAACTGATTGTAACAGCCGAATCAGCTTACGATACATATCCCATTGTGTTCGGAATGGGGGTGAAACGCTATGGGCGACAGGCGGTGGGCCTCGTTTTGAGGTCGAAAATAAAAGTTGCTTTTGATGAAAATAAATAAATTAAAATATATATAAAACCCCTATACCTACCCTTCTCTCTCCTCATTCAGAAATAAAAAATAAATAAAAAAGAAAAGAAAAGGGGAACCCGCCGCCCTCTGATCTGGCGCGCCACCGCGTCTCTGCCACCCTCGCAGCCAGAGCGCCACCACCCCCGTCGAAGCCACTACCTCCTTCTTCCTCTCCTCTCGATCCTCCCTCCAGTCTTCTCTCCCTCCTCTTCAAACCGCCCCAGACATCCCCCACGACGAGGAGCAGCCACCGCTAGCCCTCCGACCACACCTCCACCGCTCGCGCCCCCATCCACCGCGAAGCCCCTTTCCCTCCTACTGACGATCGACGAAGACCCCCCCTGGCGCCAGAGCCGACGCGCGAGAGCCCCCCCCCCCCCGCTGTAAGTATTTCTGATTTTTATTTTAAAGTTAAAACTGGTTTTTTTTTTACATAAAGTTAAAACTGTTTTTTTTATATATTAAGTTAAAACTGATTTATTTTTTTTCTTAAATCCGAATTTTATTTTGTTTTAAAAACTGATTTTAAAAGAAAATTTAAAAACTGATTTATAAAGAATTTAAAGATCGATTTATTAGATTTGAAAATTGTTTTTTTAAGAATGCAAAAATTGTTTTCTTAAGAATGCAAAAAAAAAAACTGATTTGAGAAGGAGCAAGACCTGATCTTCGTATTTTTAGAATATTAAAAATATGATTTTTATATTTTTAAAGTATTAAAAATATAGTCTTTACTATATAGGAATATTAAAAATATGATTTTTATATTTTTAAAGTATTAAAAATATAATCTTTATAGGATAGAGAATATAAAGATATCATCTTTGTGTATGTAACGAAATAAAAATCTGATTTTTATTTTATATACGTTGAGATAAAGTGGTAATTTTTATAAAGGCGAAATCTTTATGTGGAAAATAGCGTGATAAAAATATAATTTTTATCTATTTGACATAGCGAAATAGAAAAATAGAATGTTTATATATTGAACTTCGATAGAAAAATAGAATTTTTATATATTGAACTTCGATAGAAAAATGGATTTTTATATATTGAATAGCGAAGTAAAAAATTCGATTTTTATATATGTAGTGGCTACGGACGACGAAGCTGACGAAGATGCGAAAACAACGAAGATTTCTATCAAAGAAGAGTCAAGATGTTTGGATAGCTATAAGTGAGAATTTCTCACCTTTCAATTTAATTTTTCTAGTTATATATATACTAGGATGCAGACGGTGCTTAGTAGCACCCGACACAATCGTCCACAGACCATGGACTTGTTTGTTTGACTGTTTGGTGCTTGTTTGCGATATTGGTTTGAATGTGGTTTGTGGTGTGAAAAATCGAATCGATAAATTGATTAGGATTAGACGTGCGCCGTTATAAGGCGAAGGAGTAAGGCTAGGTTAGACCCTTACTCCAAATTTTGTGGTTTGCATAACGAAAGTGAATTTGATTGATGTGTGAATGGCGTGGGCCTTCACTAGACCGGGGATAAGGCTGGACCTTGTCCCGTTTCTAGTATCGTGCCGTTATGCCGCCGAAATTTTCTAAAATATCTTAGAAAAATAAAAATATCATTTTGTTTAAAGAATGAACTGAATAGAAATTCATATGTTGAAATAAAATGTTTTATCGTTAAAAATATAATTTTTAACGTGAATGTGAATAAATAAATATTCATTTACAAACCGGACGGTTTGTTTATGTACACCTATTTGACTAATATTGATTGGGTCGATAAATTTTACACATCGCCCAACTGCACGAATAAAATCTGTGTTTGATTGTTTGAAACCCCACACGGGTGTTGGGATGAAATATGAAGTTCACTCATCCTAATCGATTAAATATGTCTATCGATTGATTGACAGGCTGTTATAAGCGTTAGATATCTATATTTGATGCTTATACAGTGTAGTGCACTTTGGTTGATGGTTGATTATTTTGCAACGCTATTATATACATGTGTTGTATGAAAATCCATGTAATTAACTTTATATGGTAATTGATTGGGCCTCATTCCAATTTGAAATATAAAGAATATTATAAAATAAAGGTTCATGTGTTGACTATACTCATCCGTTGGGATTAGTCATGTGTTGAACGAATTATTTTTATAATAAAATTTACATCTTTATCAATATAAAATAAAGGTTCATGTGTTGACTATACTCATCCGTTGGGATTAGTCATGTGTTGAACGAATTATTTTTATAATAAAATTTACATCTTTATCAATATAAAATAAAGGTTCATGTGTTGACGGTACTCATTCGTTGAGATTAGTCATGTGTTGAACGAAATAATTTAACAAAAATAGTCACACATGGACGGTACTCATTCGTTGAGATTAGTCGTGTGTTGACAAAAAGAAATATTTGAAATAGAATATATAAAGCCGTGTTAAATAGTGATGCGCCATTTTGACGCGAACGATATTTATATCGAATAAAACGATTTCGAAATGAATTGAATATATAACGATTTCGAAATGAATTGAATATATAACGATTTCGAAATGAATTGAATATATAACGATTTCGAAATGAATTGAATATAAAACGATTTCGAAATGAATTGAATATATAACGATTTCGAAATGAATTGAATATATAACGATTTCGAAATGAATTGAATATATAACGATTTCGAAATGAATTGAATATATAACGATTTCGAAATGAATTGAATATATAACGATTTCGATTTGAGTTGAATATAAAACGATTTCGAATTGAATCGAATAGAAAGCCAATTTGATTTCAAATTGAATATATAATGAACTTGATTCAAATAGAAAACGAAACGAATTTAATTTGAATAGAAAATGAATTTGAATCGAATAGAAAACCAATTTGAATTGAATTGAATTGAGAAACGAATTCGAATTGAATTTAAAATGAAGTGAAATGAATTCAAATTAAATTGAAATTTGAATTGAATAGAAATGAATTTTAAAACGAATTTATAAAGAAGAATTCAATTTTGATTTGAATTGAAATAGAAGTTGACTTTGCTTTTGAAACGAATTCAAAACTAATTATATAATTCGTTTTAAATAAAAATCGACGAAATATATATTATATATATTATATATATATAATATAATGGCCTGAAATAGAACGCGCCGCGCCGCGGCAGTTCGTAAATTTCGACCATTTATTTCAAACGGACATTACGGGAGATCCGACCGTCAGATTCTCCTAAAACCGGAACCGTTGGGTTCGTATCGAAAAGAGCTTTCTAACGAATATTAGAAATTTGAAATCTAACGGTTGGATTTGGAGATACGTCCAAATCAATTTCGAAAAAGGTCGCTATAAGTGCAGTTCGATGGCCGTTGTTGGAAATCGACTGCACGGGCCTCGATAAAATTATTAAAAATAGTAATAATTTGTATAAAATCATAAGAAATGATTTGGGAAAATTTGGGATAAAAAACTCCACATTTGAAAAGATAAAAATGGTTTTTATCGAAATGCACTAGTTTGAACTAAATTTGAAACCCAATTGATTCTAATAAATAAATTAGATTAAAAAGGGGTTTTAAATAATCGGGATTTCTAATATATTTGATTGGATTTGAAATGGGTTTATCGTGAACTGTGTTTTAAATAACACTAGTTCTTTAACCCGATAATAAATAGAATGTGATTTGGGTTTATCGGGAGCTGTGTTTTAAATAACACCTAGTTCTTTAACCCAGTAAAAGGAGTTTTAACGAATCTGCAATTAGATTGAAATGTGAATTCGTAATCTAAATTTCCAAATTTAGAAAATGAACGAGAATGGAGTACTACCGGTTTTGCTCCAAAGCGATAGTTAAATCTTTAATTAGATTTGAACGTGAAATGGTAATTAATTTTACCGATAACACCACGGTGTTAGATATGGAGTATTACCAGTTTTGCTTCATGGGATGAATAGGTTGGGATTGGGAAATAAAATAAATAATTACTTCGTTACGGTTCGCTAATCTCGACTAGTTGGGAAAACCATAATTTGGTTTTAAAAGACATCCAAAGGAAGATTACAGGATAAATTTTAAAGAATTTATCTTGGATAAAATTAATGGGAACCTTTCCCTAAGAATGTGGAATTTAGAAACTAGCTGTAGGTTGGCTAAGAAGAATGGTTTCCTGGGTATTGATCTGATGTTGGTTTCGGCCTTCGGGGTTAATGTTTGGGAAATTGTTCTCTTGCTAATTTGCAGTTAGTGACTAATGAATTGGAATGAGGCGTATGTTGTGTTTGTGTAACATTTGTTTTTAATATACGCGGGTTGTTCGGAAAGACCGGGTTTACACCCATTCTGAATAACCGATTCGACGATAAGTCGAAGATGAAGACGGTGGTCGAAGACCGGAAGTTTTCACATCGTTTGGGTAATTACTGACGATCCTGATTGGGCTGTACACCCAAGAGGATGGAAATAGTTGGTGGTCGTCCAGACGTACTTGGAGATGGATGGATATGCGAGGAAAGTGCCTCCGGTTTCGTTCAGACCCAGAACGGACTTGTAAATGGATTGTGTGTCTGACATTGGATTTTATTCTGTGTTGATTGATTTCTATTAAATATATATCTGCTTGGCGGCGGAGAATTTATTCTCTTGCTTAACGCCCTTCTCTGAGACGTACGAGCTTAGAGGTTATATATCGATAGATATCAATCGCATGGCATGAATTGCCTGTGTGGCATGCTGAGTTGCATGGATCAAGGCTTCTGTTGAAAAGCAAAGTCTTGTGGTTGATGATCAAAGCACAGCCTACGTGGTAGCTTTGTGTATAGCGTGTATTCGCGAGCCTCACACCTCGGTATGAGTTAAAAACGGGATACGGACTGCAGGGAGAGCGCACGTTTCTTTCTAGCTTTGGTGGTGTCAGTGACTTACCAGCCCTGACATATATATACTTCTCACCTTTGTGGTTGTTGGATGAGGCGCCTCGATTATAGGTCTGTAAGGACCGGGAAACGTGTGTTCAGGAATTGCCAATCCTCTAACGTAAGTGAGGACCGGCCCTGAAGCATCCAGGGGTTACCCAGTGTGCGTAATCCTGAGGCATTTGCTAGAGTGTCTCGAACGCGGAGAGGAGCTTGCCCCTTGCCTCGACTCATGACGGAAATCCAATTTCCAATACGTGTATTGCGGCTTTATTTGTAGAGCCTAGTATGGCGACATAGTAGCATGGGATACTATGCCGTCTATGATTTATATTTATGATTGAAATATTTTGACACTATACACTTATTATAGTATCAAATGATTTGTTTTAAACGTACCAAGCATGTTTGGCTGTTATAAGGTAAAACCCTATCCTCCGGCTTGCGTTGCATTGTGTGATGGGACCTGGGTCTTATAATGGCTTCATTTTTCGAAAAAGCATTGCGTTGTTTATTTTATGCACTGGTATTCTTGGGAGAAAACCCGTTCCGTGTTATACGGCGTGGTCCCTTGAATTACTCTCTTTTAAAAGTAAAGTTTTAAATAACTGTTTTAGTTCTCACACCAGTCACATGACTGACCTGGAGTTTATTGTTTGAACCTAAACTCTGGGTGCCCTTATTTTCCGCACGGGCAGCTAGTAGTTTTGGTTTTGCAGATTTATATTCACAGGATCCTGGTTTACAGCTGGAATGATATCCGGAAAGCTCTGTATCCGTATATCACCTTCAGTTGTGCTTTATATTATTTTTCCGCTGCTATGTATTTAAATGTAATTTAAATCTCTGATATTTCTATGTAATATTTATTCATTTATACTCTGTATATTCTTGTAATCTGATGCATTGTTGTAATATACAAATGAAATGTTCTTCTGTTTGTGTTCTGATTTGTCATGTTCTCAACGTTCAGGGGTTTCGAACGGTTTAGATTGGTTTAACGACTGATTCAGATCGAGCGAAATTCCAGGCCGTCACATTTGGTATCAGAGCTTTGGTTTACAGTGCTCGAGAACAAGGCACATTAGAACCATACGAAAGAATTCATCAGATATTGGATTAGTAATATCCAATTAGAATGACTCGTTAGAGATAGGATCAGTAGTATCCTAGAACGAGTGTGAAGAGGAGTGTGAAGAGTATATTTTTCAAATGCAAACAATTTTGTTTTGAAAATTTATACCATTTTAAACGTATTTGACTATTTATTTATTTTGAATATGGACAATCGAGTATATAAAGATTTTGCATATACGCGTCATGAACGTATATTCGAAGTTTTAATATACTGGATAGATATAGAATCATACTCTAGTGGCCCGAAGATGATTCTGATGATTGACTAGTTGTCATTAGTATTCATGTTCGAGTAACGAAGGTGTGATATCGATATATTTCCATTCGACTGGTGTGAGAACCAAAACTAATATAGTTAGAACACATTGTTGTGAATTGGCATCAAAAACATAATTTTCTTTATATATATCAAAATTATGAATTTGAAACTCTAATCCACTAATTGATTGATGTTTGTGTTGTTTGTTTAATTGTTTGCTAATTTTTAACCATTTATGCCTAATATAACCAAATATTGAACTGTATTGAAAATTGGTCGCATTTGCTTGCATATACATATACTTACATTGAACAGGTCATAGCAAAGAGGCTAGAGCCGAAGAATAAAATTTGTTTGCCCGACAAATAGGTACATGTTTATTACATAATTTACTGTTTTGTTTGGGTGATGATGATTTTATGAGCCTATTGGCTAGCCGCTTGGCTTTTTCTTTTTCTTTTTGAGATCTGAAGGACCGGGGAAGCTATTTGAAATTCCCCGATGCTCCCATTGCAGGGGAGGTTATGGCGAAATTTTTCGAAAATTTAGGGTGTTAGCCAAATTTTTGAAATTTTGAAAATTCTCAGAAACTGAAAAGTTGGAGAATGGAAGCCCGACCGAACGTAGAGCTTAATAATCAAACCACTTTCGACTTTGTTCCTTTTCGGGGACGAAAAGTTTTAAGTGCGGGAGATTGTAATAACCCGGAAATTCTGAGCCAGTTTTAATTTTTTTTTTTTTTTTTGGCAATTTTAGCGAATTTTGAACATTTAAAATAGATTATTTTAAATAAAATCGACGAGAAATTTATTTTGAATATATTCGAACGTATATATTTATACGCGTCGTCGTTAGAATATAAATAATTATATATAATTATAAATAGAATTGAAAATGGCGCGGTAGTTCGATAATTCGATTTCAAACTTCAATTGAATGTACCGGGTGCAAAACAAACCGGATTTTAGTGAAACCAAAAACATTAGGATCTAATTGATGATATATTTCCAATGAATCCGAATAATTGAGATTTCATATCGGGAATCAAAAGATATGTCCAGTTAAAAATTCTGAATAGTCGCTATGGAATTCAGGCCCTTAAAAATGGACATTTTGCAAATGATCTCGGATTTCGACGAAACCACTTTTGTTGGGTCCGTGATGTTAAATTATTGCTAGGTTTCAAATTTCATAATTTTTCGAATCAATATGTGAGCGTGGCAAAGGAAAACGCGTTTGACCAGTTTCAGTTGATTTTAATCGACTGGAAATTGGCCATTTTTCAAACGGTCTCGGAATTCGACGGAACTAGTTTTGTTAGGACCGTATCGTCAATACGAAGCTAGAAAATATTTTTCTGGAATTTTTCGAGTTAGTAGGTGACCCCAGTAATTTGAAATGTACGTTTAAAATTCAATATAGTGATTTAAATGTAAATTTAACGAAAACTGATTGTAACAGCCGAATCAGCTTACGATACATATCCCATTGTGTTCGGAATGGGGGTGAAACGCTATGGGCGACAGGCGGTGGGCCTCGTTTTGAGGTCGAAAATAAAAGTTGCTTTTGATGAAAATAAATAAATTAAAATATATATAAAACCCCTATACCTACCCTTCTCTCTCCTCATTCAGAAATAAAAAATAAAAAAAAAAGAAAAGAAAAGGGGAACCCGCCGCCCTCTGATCTGGCGCGCCACCGCGTCTCTGCCACCCTCGCAGCCAGAGCGCCACCACCCCCGTCGAAGCCACTACCTCCTTCTTCCTCTCCTCTCGATCCTCCCTCCAGTCTTCTCTCCCTCCTCTTCAAACCGCCCCAGACATCCCCCACGACGAGGAGCAGCCACCGCTAGCCCTCCGACCACACCTCCACCGCTCGCGCCCCCATCCACCGCGAAGCCCCTTTCCCTCCTACTGACGATCGACGAAGACCCCCCCTGGCGCCAGAGCCGACGCGCGAGAGCCCCCCCCCCCCCCCCGCTGTAAGTATTTCTGATTTTTATTTTAAAGTTAAAACTGGTTTTTTTTTTACATAAAGTTAAAACTGTTTTTTTTTATATATTAAGTTAAAACTGATTTATTTTTTTTCTTAAATCCGAATTTTATTTTGTTTTAAAAACTGATTTTAAAAGAAAATTTAAAAACTGATTTATAAAGAATTTAAAGATCGATTTATTAGATTTGAAAATTGTTTTTTTAAGAATGCAAAAATTGTTTTCTTAAGAATGCAAAAAAAAAAAACTGATTTGAGAAGGAGCAAGACCTGATCTTCGTATTTTTAGAATATTAAAAATATGATTTTTATATTTTTAAAGTATTAAAAATATAGTCTTTACTATATAGGAATATTAAAAATATGATTTTTATATTTTTAAAGTATTAAAAATATAATCTTTATAGGATAGAGAATATAAAGATATCATCTTTGTGTATGTAACGAAATAAAAATCTGATTTTTATTTTATATACGTTGAGATAAAGTGGTAATTTTTATAAAGGCGAAATCTTTATGTGGAAAATAGCGTGATAAAAATATAATTTTTATCTATTTGACATAGCGAAATAGAAAAATAGAATGTTTATATATTGAACTTCGATAGAAAAATAGAATTTTTATATATTGAACTTCGATAGAAAAATGGATTTTTATATATTGAATAGCGAAGTAAAAAATTCGATTTTTATATATGTAGTGGCTACGGACGACGAAGCTGACGAAGATGCGAAAACAACGAAGATTTCTATCAAAGAAGAGTCAAGATGTTTGGATAGCTATAAGTGAGAATTTCTCACCTTTCAATTTAATTTTTCTAGTTATATATATACTAGGATGCAGACGGTGCTTAGTAGCACCCGACACAATCGTCCACAGACCATGGACTTGTTTGTTTGACTGTTTGGTGATTGTTTGCGATATTGGTTTGAATGTGGTTTGTGGTGTGAAAAATCGAATCGATAAATTGATTAGGATTAGACGTGCGCCGTTATAAGGCGAAGGAGTAAGGCTAGGTTAGAACCTTACTCCAAATTTTGTGGTTTGCATAACGAAAGTGAATTTGATTGATGTGTGAATGGCGTGGGCCTTCACTAGATCGGGGATAAGGCTGGACCTTGTCCCGTTTCTAGTATCGTGCCGTTATGCCGCCGAAATTTTCTAAAATATCTTAGAAAAATAAAAATATCATTTTATTTAAAGAATGAACTGAATAGAAATTCATATGTTGAAATAAAATGTTTTATCGTTAAAAATATAATTTTTAACGTGAATGTGAATAAATAAATATTCATTTACAAACCGGACGGTTTGTTTATGTACACCTATTTGACTGATATTGATTGGGTCGATAAATTTTACACATCGCCCAACTGCACGAATAAAATCTGTGTTTGATTGTTTGAAACCCCACACGGGTGTTGGGATGAAATATGAAGTTCACTCATCCTAATCGATTAAATATGTCGATCGATTGATTGACAAGCTGTTATAAGCGTTAGATATCTATATTTGATGCTTATACAGTGTAGTGCACTTTGGTTGATGGTTGATTATTTTGCAACGCTATTATATACATGTGTTGTATGAAAATCCATGTAATTAACTTTATATGGTAATTGATTGGGCCTCATTCCAATTTGAAATATAAAGAATATTATAAAATAAAGGTTCATGTGTTGACTATACTCATCCGTTGGGATTAGTCATGTGTTGAACGAATTATTTTTATAATAAAATTTACATCTTTATCAATATAAAATAAAGGTTCATGTGTTGACTATACTCATCCGTTGGGATTAGTCATGTGTTGAACGAATTATTTTTATAATAAAATTTACATCTTTATCAATATAAAATAAAGGTTCATGTGTTGACGGTACTCATTCGTTGAGATTAGTCATGTGTTGAACGAAATAATTTAACAAAAATAGTCACACATGGACGGTACTCATTCGTTGAGATTAGTCGTGTGTTGACAAAAAGAAATATTTGAAATAGAATATATAAAGCCGTGTTAAATAGTGATGCGCCATTTTGACGCGAACGATATTTATATCGAATAAAACGATTTCGAAATGAATTGAATATATAACGATTTCGAAATGAATTGAATATATAACGATTTCGAAATGAATTGAATATATAACGATTTCGAAATGAATTGAATATAAAACGATTTCGAAATGAATTGAATATATAACGATTTCGAAATGAATTGAATATATAACGATTTCGAAATGAATTGAATATATAACGATTTCGAAATGAATTGAATATATAACGATTTCGAAATGAATTGAATATATAACGATTTCGATTTGAGTTGAATATAAAACGATTTCGAATTGAATCGAATAGAAAGCCAATTTGATTTCAAATTGAATATATAATGAACTTGATTCAAATAGAAAACGAAACGAATTTAATTTGAATAGAAAATGAATTTGAATCGAATAGAAAACCAATTTGAATTGAATTGAATTGAATTGAGAAACGAATTCGAATTGAATTTAAAATGAAGTGAAATGAATTCAAATTAAATTGAAATTTGAATTGAATAGAAATGAATTTTAAAACGAATTTATAAAGAAGAATTCAATTTTGATTTGAATTGAAATAGAAGTTGACTTTGCTTTTGAAACGAATTCAAAACTAATTATATAATTCGTTTTAAATAAAAATCGACGAAATATATATTATATATATTATATATATAATATAATGGCCTGAAATAGAACGCGCCGCGCCGCGGCAGTTCGTAAATTTCGACCATTTATTTCAAACGGACATTACGGGAGATCCGACCGTCGGATTCTCCTAAAACTGGAACCGTTGGGTTCGTATCGAAAAGAGCTTTCTAACGAATATTAGAAATTTGAAATCTAACGGTTGTATTTGGAGATACGTCCAAATCAAATTCGAAAAAGGTCGCTATAAGTGCAGTTCGATGGCCGTTGTTGGAAATCGACTGCACGGGCCTCGATAAAATTATTAAAAATAGTAATAATTTGTATAAAATCATAAGAAATGATTTGGGAAAATTTGGGATAAAAAACTCCACATTTGAAAAGATAAAAATGGTTTTTATCGAAATGCACTAGTTTGAACTAAATTTGAAACCCAATTGATTCTAATAAATAAATTAGATTAAAAAGGGGTTTTAAATAATCGGGATTTCCAATATATTTGATTGGATTTGAAATGGGTTTATCGTGAACTGTGTTTTAAATAACACTAGTTCTTTAACCCGATAATAAATAGAATGTGATTTGGGTTTATCGGGAGCTGTGTTTTAAATAACACCTAGTTCTTTAACCCAGTAAAAGGAGTTTTAACGAATCTGCAATTAGATTGAAATGTGAATTCGTAATCTAAATTTCCAAATTTAGAAAATGAACGAGAATGGAGTATTACCGGTTTTGCTCCAAAGCGATAGTTAAATCTTTAATTAGATTTGAACGTGAAATGGTAATTAATTTTACCGATAACACCACGGTGTTAGATATGGAGTATTACCAGTTTTGCTTCATGGGATGAATAGGTTGGGATTGGGAAATAAAATAAATAATTACTTCGTTACGGTTCGCTAATCTCGACTAGTTGGGAAAACCATAATTTGGTTTTAAAAGACATCCAAAGGAAGATTACAGGATAAATTTTAAAGAATTTATCTTGGATAAAATTAATGGGAACCTTTCCCTAAGAATGTGGAATTTAGAAACTAGCTGTAGGTTGGCTAAGAAGAATGGTTTCCTGGGTATTGATCTGATGTTGGTTTCGGCCTTCGGGGTTAATGTTTGGGAAATTGTTCTCTTGCTAATTTGCAGTTAGTGACTAATGAATTGGAATGAGGCGTATGTTGTGTTTGTGTAACATTTGTTTTTAATATACGCGGGTTGTTCGGAAAGACCGGGTTTACACCCATTCTGAATAACCGATTCGACGATAAGTCGAAGATGAAGACGGTGGTCGAAGACCAGAAGTTTTCACATCGTTTGGGTAATTACTGACGATCCTGATTGGGCTGTACACCCAAGAGGATGGAAATAGTTGGTGGTCGTCCAGACGTACTTGGAGATGGATGGATATGCGAGGAAAGTGCCTCCGGTTTCGTTCAGACCCAGAACGGACTTGTAAATGGATTGTGTGTCTGACATTGGATTTTATTCTGTGCTGATTGATTTCTATTAAATATATATCTGCTTGGCGGCGGAGAATTTATTCTCTTGCTTAACGCCCTTCTCTGAGACGTACGAGCTTAGAGGTTATATATCGATAGATATCAATCGCATGGCATGAATTGCCTGTGTGGCATGCTGAGTTGCATGGATCAAGGCTTCTGTTGAAAAGCAAAGTCTTGTGGTTGATGATCAAAGCACAGCCTACGTGGTAGCTTTGTGTATAGCGTGTATTCGCGAGCCTCACACCTCGGTATGAGTTAAAAACGGGATACGGACTGCAGGGAGAGCGCACGTTTCTTTCTAGCTTTGGTGGTGTCAGTGACTTACCAGCCCTGACATATATATACTTCTCACCTTTGTGGTTGTTGGATGAGGCGCCTCGATTATAGGTCTGTAAGGACCGGGAAACGTGTGTTCAGGAATTGCCAATCCTCTAACGTAAGTGAGGACCGGCCCTGAAGCATCCAGGGGTTACCCAGTGTGCGTAATCCTGAGGCATTTGCTAGAGTGTCTCGAACGCGGAGAGGAGCTTGCCCCTTGCCTCGACTCATGACGGAAATCCAATTTCCAATACGTGTATTGCGGCTTTATTTGTAGAGCCTAGTATGGCGACATAGTAGCATGGGATACTATGCCGTCTATGATTTATATTTATGATTGAAATATTTTGACACTATACACTTATTATAGTATCAAATGATTTGTTTTAAACGTACCAATCATGTTTGGCTGTTATAAGGTAAAACCCTATCCTCCGGCTTGCGTTGCATTGTGTGATGGGACCTGGGTCTTATAATGGCTTCATTTTTCGAAAAAGCATTGCGTTGTTTATTTTATGCACTGGTATTCTTGGGAGAAAACCCGTTCCGTGTTATACGGCGTGGTCCCTTGAATTACTCTCTTTTAAAAGTAAAGTTTTAAATAACTGTTTTAGTTCTCACACCAGTCACATGACTGACCTGGAGTTTATTGTTTGAACCTAAACTCTGGGTGCCCTTATTTTCCGCACGGGGAGCTAGTAGTTTTGGTTTTGCAGATTTATATTCACAGGATCCTGTTTTACAGCTGGAATGATATCCGGAAAGCTCTGTATCCGTATATCACCTTCAGTTGTGCTTTATATTATTTTTCCGCTGCTATGTATTTAAATGTAATTTAAATCTCTGATATTTCTGTGTAATATTTATTCATTTATACTCTGTATATTCTTGTAATCTGATGCATTGTTGTAATATACAAATGAAATGTTCTTCTGTTTGTGTTCTGATTTGTCATGTTCTCAACGTTCAGGGGTTTCGAACGGTTTAGATTGGTTAACGACTGATTCAGATCGAGCGAAATTCCAGGCCGTCACAAGGCCCTGCTTTTCAACAAAAGCCTTGATCAATGCATCTTAGTATGTCACATTGTCAGTCCATACTATACCATTGATTTCTGCCAATATATAACCTCTAAGCTCATATGTCTCAGAGAAGGGTGTTAATTACCAAGCAGATATGTATTAACAGAGATCAACGAATGTAGTATAAAGGACTACAACGTCAGACATACATTCCATTTATAAACTTATGCTCTGGGTCTGAGCGAAAGTCAAATCCGTACAAATCAACACTACGTCCGGATAACGACCATCTTAGCCCCGTCTTGGGAGCAAATCAATCAAGGACCTCAACGCAAGTTACCCATACGATGTGAAGATCGTCGGTCTTCAATCGCCGTCTTCAACTCTTAGATTTAAAACGTCGTATAATCATTTGAAATGAGATTGAACTCGGTCTTCTCAAATGATTCTCACATATATATATAATAGTTTGAATACATTTCCTATCGTTATTAATATTTGATAACGACCTATCGCTATTTTTATTTATATAAAAAATAGCTCGAATAAATTTAACGACGCTTCGGGTCAATGGGCGACTCTGGCGCTGTTTTCAACCAAATTTGACTTATGCATATCTAACCATTGGATTTGTATGAAATTTATATCATGGGAAAGATTTTCCCAAAGCGGTCCTAACGGTTCCTGTTTTGGGAAAATCTGACGGTCGGATCTTTCGCTATAACCATTTAAAGTTACGATTGCCGATACGAGAACTGCCGTGCACGTTCCGTTTAATTTATAATTTATATTTGTATATATATAAATATAAATCGTTTGGCGATTTCAACTATTAACGTCTATTCTTTTATCGCATTTAAAATGACGATAAAAATATCACTTTTATTTTACTCTGTTTTTATTTACATTTAAAATGTAAATAAAATGTGCTTTTTAAATTCACTTTAATTCATGCTTTATTTACACCAAATATAAATAGATATTCTTTTTCTATCTTTGGTTTATTTACACTAAATGTAAATAAATAATTAAATAATCTTTTCTATCTTTTGATTTATTTACTCTAAATGTAAATAAATATTCTTTCTTACCATTTATTTATTTACCTAGATATAAATAAATGTTTTCATTTTCCTTTTCTTATTTCTTTACCCAAATGTAAATAAATGGTTTTTCTCCTTCTACCTTTTCTTATTTATTTACACTATTTGTAAATAAATGTTTTTACTTTTCTTTTATCTTATTTATTTACACTATTTGTAAATAAATGTTTTACTTTTACTTTTGCTATATTTATTTACATTAATTGTAAATAAATGTATCTAATTTCTTATTCATATTTATTTACGCTATTTGTAAATAAATGGTTTCCATTTCCCTGCCAATCCTATTTACATAGTAAATGTAAATAAATGTATTTCTTTAATTCTTTTCTAATATTTCTTTTTAACATAAAAAGAATATCTTATGTTAATTCTTTTCTAACATTCCTTTTTATTATTTTTATTTACATAAGAAAATGTAAATAATTACCATCCACATTTTGGTTCTTTTTATTCCCTTTTTTTTCATAAGAAAATGTAAATAAATTCTAATTCACAAGTTTAGTCTTATAATCCTAATTACATCGAAATGTAATTTTATTTACAATGTAAAAACATGTTCTTTAATTACATAAAAGTATAATTTTATTTAATCTTTTATTTATCTAATGTAAATAAATGTCTTACTTTTTCTATGTTTTATTTTATTTACACTAAATAGTTTACATATGCTTTAACCTCCCACATTGAATAGGTATTGTTGTGATTACTGGACAGCCGGGCGGGTCCGGGCAGGTTTACATCACAACTCAATCCAACCTCGGGTTAAGCATACTTGTTCTTATTTATTTACCAAAGTGTAAATAAATACTTTTCGTATCTATTTACTAAACATATTATCATAATCCTAATGTCGAGCAAAATATATTTGTGAAGACCCGTAACTTCCCCGTAAAGGAAAGCGTCGGATAGTTCAAGAACAAACCACAACAGAACACATACAGAAGAACGTTTCACTGTATATTAGAACAATGCATCAGATTACAAGAATATACAGAGTATAAATGAATATTACACAGAAATATCAGAGATTTAAATTACATTTAAATACATCGCAGCGGAAAATAATACAATACACAACTAGAAGGAGATATACGGATACAAAGCTTTCCGGATATCGTTCCAGCTGTAAACCAGGATCCTGTGAATATAAATCTGCAAAACCAAAACTACTAGCTGCCCGTGTCAAAATAAGGGCACCCAGAGTTTAGGTTAAAACAATAAACTCCAGGTCAGTCATGTGACTGGTGTGAGAACTAAAACAGTTATTAATCTTTATTTTAAATCATTAGGTAAATCAAGGGACCACGCCGCATAACACGGAACGGGTTTCCTCCCAAGAATACCAGTGCATAAAACAAACAGCGCAATGCTAAATAAAGAAAAATGAAGCTGTTATAAGACCCAGGTCCCATCACACAATGCAACGCAGCCGAGGATAGGGTTTTCCCTTATAACAGCCAAAGAATGCTTGATACGTTTAAAACAAATCGTTTGATACTATAATAAGTGCATAGTGTATAAAACAACTTCAAATCATAAGTATGAATCATAGGCGGCGTGAGCGTCCCATGCCACTATGTCGCCATATATAGGTTTACAAATAAAACCGCAAATGTCACGTATTTGGAAATTGGATTTCCGTCTATGAACCGAGGCAAAAGATAGTCCTCCACCGATTCGTGACTCTCTAGCCCGAGCCACAGGACCCAGACTCAGGCGGGCCCTTGGAGCGACAGGGCCGGTCCACCGATGTGGATTAAAATGCCTGAACACTACGTTTCCCCACCCTATGGGGTGTAAATGAGCCAACTAAATGACTCCATCGGTTCGAGAACGACCGATCAATCCGAGGCGCCTCGCAACAGCAACAACAACATAAGTCAAACTCGTCAGGGCGTGTAAAACCACTGACGCCACTTCTAGCTAGAAAGAAACGCAGGCCCTCCCTGAGGTCCGTCTCCCGTTTTTGGTTCATACCTGGTGTGAAACACGCGAGGTAAACGTTACACAAAGCTACGCCACAAAGGTCGTGCTTTGATCATCAACCACAAGACTTTGCTTTTCAACAGAAGCCTTGATCATTTGCATCTTAGCATGCCACACAGGCAAACCATCCTATGCAACCGATATCAATCACACAGAATGAAATCCGATGTCAGATACACAGTCCATTTACAAGTCCGTCCTGGGTCTGAACGAAACCGGAGGCACCTAGTACCTCGCATATCCATCGATCTCCAAGTACGTCTGGACGATCACCAACTGTTTCCATCTTCTTGGGTGTACAGCCCAATCAAGATCATCAGTTATCACCCAAACGACGTGAAGACCTCCGGTCTTCGACCATCGTCTTCATCTTCGACTTATCGTCGTATCAGTTATTCAGAATGGGATAAACCCGGTCTTCCCGAATAACTCGCGTATATTTTAAATAAGTGTTACACAAACACAACATACGCCTCATTCCAATTCATCAGTCACTAACCGTAAATTAATCAAGAGAATAATTCCCCAAATATTAACCCCGAAGGACGAAACCAACATCAGATCAATATCCAGAAAACCATTCCGCTTAGCTAACCGACAGTTAGTTTCTGAATTTCACATTCATAGGGAAAGGTTCCCATTAATTTTATCAAAGATAAATTCTTGAATTTATTCTTTAATCTACTTTTGAATATCAATTCAAACTAGTCGGGATTAGCGAACCTTACCGAAGTAATCATTTGTTTTAATTTCCCAATCCCAACCTATTCATCCCATGAAGTAAAACTGGTAATACTTCATATCTAACACCACAGTGTTATCGGTAAATTCAATTACCATTTCACGTTCAAATCTAATTAAAGATTTAACTATCGCCTGGAGCAAAACTGGTGATACTCCACTTTCGATCATTTCAATCTAATTAAAGATTCATTAAAACTCCACTTAGTTTTAATCTTCGACTGGGTTAAAGAATCAGTGTCATTTAAAACACGGTTCACGATAAACCCAAAATCACATTCCATTAATTATCGGGTTAAAGAACGAGTGTTATTTAAAACACTGTTCACGATAAACCCAAAAATCAATATCAATTCAATTCCAATTAAATATTATTTAATTGGTACACTTCATTAAATCTAAATAAAAAGATTTAATCTTTTCTCAACTGGGTTCAAGAACAGTGTTAGTGAAGACACCATTCACGACAAACCCAAATCACATTCGATATTCAATACAAGGCTCTGAATAGAAAATATATCCGCTTATATTCAATATCAAATTCTACGATTAACAAATGTCGTATTGGAAATAACGATACAAATATATATCTTTCAAATTTCCATAACAACACCTGTATAATCACGAATTCCAACATCGAAATATTCCGAAGACAATTTCGATTCAAATCCACTCCAATGCGATCATTGGATATTCTGGTTATTTTTTTTTAAAACCCTTTTTATATTCAATTTATTTATTTAAAAATAAATAGAATTATAATTCTAGTTCAAAACTAGTTCATTTCGATAAAAACTATTTTTATCTTTTCAAATATGGAGTTTTTCATCCCAAATCTTCACAAATCATTTCTTATGATTTTACACAAATTATTACTATTTTTAATAATTTTATCAAGGCCCGTACAGTCGATTTCCAACAATGGCCATCGAACTGCACTTACAGCGACCTTTTTCGAATTTGATTTGGACATAATTCCAAATCCAACCGTTAGATTTCTAATTTATCACATTCGTTAGAAAGCTCTTTTCGATACGAACCCAATGGTTCTGGTTTTAGGAGAATCCGACGGTCGGATCTCCCGTAATGTCCGTTTGAAATCAATGGTCGAAATTCGCGAACTACCGCGGCGCGGCGCGTTCTATTCAGGCCATTATATTATATATATAATATATATAATATATATTTCGTCGATTTCTATTTAAAAACGAATTATATAAATAGTTTTGAATTCGTTTCAAAAACATTTTCAACTTCCATTTCAATTCAAATCAAAATTGAATTCTTCTTTATAAATTCGTTTTAAAATCGATTTCTATTCAATTCAAATTTCAATTCAATTTGAATTCATTTCAATTCGCTTTCAATTCCATTTGAATTCGTTTTCAATTCAATTCATTTCGAAATCGTTTTCAATTCAATTCATTTCGAAATCGTTTTTAATTCATTTCCATTCGAAATCGTTTTTAATTCATTTCTATTCGAAATCGTTTTCAATTCATTTCTATTCGAAATCGTTTTCAATTCAATTCATTTCGAAATCGTTTTCAATTCAATTCATTTCGAAATCGTTTTCAATTCATTTCATTTCGAAATCGTTTTCAATTCAATTCATTTCGAAATCGTTTTCAATTCAATTCATTTCGAAATCGTTTTCAATTCAATTCATTTCGAAATCGTTTTAAAATCGATATAAATATCGTTCACGTCAAAATGGCGTCAATCTAATCAACACGGTTTCATATATTGATATTTTCAAATATTCCATTTCGAATATTTCTATTTCAAATATTTTTATTTTAAAACTGGAATGAGGCCCAATCACTTACCATATAAAGTTAATTATATGGATTTTCATACAACACATGTATAATAGCATTGAAAAATAATCAACCATCAACCAAAGTGCACTACACTGTATAAGCATCAAATATAGATATCTAACGCTTATAACAGCCTGTCAATCAATCGATCGACATATTTAATCAATCAGGATGAGTGAACTTCAAATTTCATCCCAACACCCGTGTGGGGTCTCAAACAATCAAACACAGATTTTATTTGTGCAGTTGGGCGATGTGTGAAATTTATCGACCCAATCAATATCAGTCAAATCAGTGTATATACAAACAAATCGGCCGATTTGTTTATAACTATTCATTTATTCACATTCACGTTAAAAATTATATTTTTAACGAAAAAACATTTTATTTCAACCTATGAATTTCTATTCAATTCATTTACACAATAAAATGATATTTTTATTTTCTAACATATTTTAGAAAATTTCGGCGGCATAACGGCACGATACTAGAAACGGGACAAGGCCTAGCCTTATCCCCGGTCTAGTGAAGGCCCACGCCATTCACACATCAATCATATCAATTTCATTTCACCAAACAATTCAAATCAACTCAAACAATCTAACTAACAACACAGCCAAACAAACAAGTCCATGGTCTGTGGACGATTGTGTCGGGTGCTACTAAGCACCGTCTGCATCCTAGTATATATATATATATAACTAGAAAAATAAATTGAAAGGTGAGAAATTCTCACAGATAGCTATCCTAGCTCCACGGCACTTCATTGATAGAAATCTTCATTGCTATCGCATCTCCGTCATCTTTATTGCCCGTAGCCACTACATATATAAAAATCACATTTTTATATTTTGATGTCTTTAAAATAAAAATCACATTTTTATTTATTCACTTTCAATTTAAAAATCATATTTTTATAATCACTTCATATATTTAAAAAATCGAATTTTTTCTATGCTATTCAATATATAAAAATCGAATTTTACTTCAATGTTCAATATATAAAAATCCTATTTTTACTATATATAAAAATTAGTTTTCACTTTATATAAAATTTCAGATTTCACTTTATTTAAAATTCCAGTTTTCACTTTATATAAAATTCAGTTTTCAAACAAAATAATATTCAGTTTTTAAATAAAATAAAGTTCAGTTTTTCCTCTATCTATATAAAATAGAAATAAATAAAGAAATAAAAAAAAAAAACTTACGGAAGGGGCGGGGCTTCACGGCCAGAGGAGGGCTGCTCCACGCTGGAGACGGGCGGAGGATGGACGGAGGAGGGGCATCAGTCATCGAGGAGGCGCGTGGGACTGGAGGCTGGCCATCAGAGGTGGCGGTGGACATCCTGGGCGGAGGTGCTTGCAACGCTGGTGGGGGGCGAGCAAAGGGGTAGCGGCGGTTTACTGTGGAGGAGGGGTTGGAGGCGGATGAGGGTTCGAGGGGTATGGGTTCGCGAGGGGGGGGGGAAGGGGACTGGAGGCGCGGTGGTTGGGGGAGGAACGTCGGCGGCGCGACGCGTTGGATGGGGAGGGAGCGGGCGATTTCATCTGAGTTTTTTTTTCTTTTTTTTTTTATTTTGAACGTTGACTGGGAATAGTGGAAGAGAGAGAGGGAGATAAGGTTTTTATATAATAAATATATAAATTTATTATTTTTGATTTCAAAAAGTTAGTTTAAATTTCGAACCCAAAATCAAACCCACCGACTGTCGTCCATAGCGTTTCACCCCCATTCCGAACACAATGGGATATGTACCGCAAGCTGATTTGATCGTTACAATCAGTTTCCGTTGAATTTACATTTAAAACACTATATTGAATTTTAAACGTACTTTTCAAATTACCGGGGTCGCATACGAACTTTAAAAATTCTAGAAAAATATTTTCTAGCTTCGTATTGACGATACGGTCCTAACAAAACTAGTTTCGTCGAATTCTGAGACCATTTGAAAAATGACCATTTTCCAGTCGATTAAAATCAACTGAAACTGGCCAAACGCGTTTTCCTTTGCCACGCTCACATATTGATTCGAAAAATTATGAAATTTGAAACCTAGCAATAACTTTACATCTCGGACCCAACATAACTGGTTTCATCGAAATCCGAGGTCGTTTGCAAAATGTCCATTTTTAAGGGCCTGAATTCCATGGCGACTATTCAGAATTTTCAACTGGACATATCTTTTGATTCCCACTAGGAAATTTCAGTTGGTCGGATTCGTTGGAAAGATATTACCCATTAGATTCCATTATTTTTGGTTTCACTAAAATCCGGATTGTTTTGCACCCGGTACATTCAATTGAAGTTTGAAATCGAATTATCGAACTACCGCGCCATTTTCAATTCTATTTATAATTATATATAAATATTTATATTCTAACGACGACGCGTATAACATATACGTTCGAATTCAATTCAAAATAAATTTCTCGTCGATATTATTTAAAATAATTCATTTTAAATAATCAAAATTCGCTAAAATTGCCAAAATAAAAATTTGAAACTGGCCCAGATTTTCCGGGTTGTTACAATCTCCCCCACTTAAAACTTTTCGTCCCCGAAAAGGAACAAAGTCAAAAGTGGTTTGATTAATCAACTCTACGCTCGATCTTGCTTCCATTCTCCAACTCTTTAGTTTCTGAGAATTTTCAAAATTTCAAAAATTTGGCTAACACCCTAAATTTTCGAAAAATTTCGCCATAACCTCCCCTGCACCGGGAGCATCGGGGAATTTCAAATAGCTTCCCCGGTCCTTCAGATCTCAAAAAGAAAAAGAAAAAGCCAAGCGGCTAGCCAATAGGCTCACAAAATCATCATCACCTAAACAAAACAGGAAATTATGTAGTAAACATGTACCTATTTGTCAGGCAAACAAATTTTATTCTCGGCTCTAGCCTCCTTGCTATGACCTGTTCAATGATATACATGTATATGCAAGAAAATGCGACCAATTTTCAATATAGTTCAATATTTGATTTAATTAGGCTAAATGGTTCAAAATTATCAAACAACTAAAAAAACAACACAAACATCAATCAATTAGTGAATTACAGTTTCAAATTCATAATTTTGATACATATACAAAAATCGTGTTTTTGATGCCAATTCACAACAATGTATTCTAGCTATAAATAAGTTTTGGTTCTCACACCAGCCTAATGGAAATATATAGAAAATCACACCTTCGAAACACAAACATAAATACAGATGATGTCATGACAATCATCAGTACCATCTCCGGGCGACTAGAATGTGATTCCATATCTATCCAGTATATTAAAACTTTGAATATACGTTTGCAAGGCGTATATGCAAATTCTTTATATACTGAATTGTCCAAAATCAATATAAATAAATAATCAAATACGAATAATTGATTTAAATTTTCAAAACAAAATTGGTTTCATTTTCAAAAATATACTCTTCACACTCGTTCTAGGATACTACAGATCCCATCTCTAACGAGTCATTCTCGTTGGATATTACTAATCCAATTTCTGATGAATTCTTTCGTACGGTTCTAATGTGTCTTGTTCTCTAAGCTTTGTAAACCAAAGCTCTGATACCACGTGTGAAGACCCGTAACTTCCCCGTAAAGGAAAGCGTCGGATAGTTCAAGAACAAACCACAACAGAACACATACAGAAGAACGTTTCACTGTATATTACAACAATGCATCAGATTACAAGAATATACAGAGTATAAATGAATATTACACAGAAATATCAGAGATTTAAATTACATTTAAATACATCGCAGCGGAAAATAATACAATACACAACTAGAAGGAGATATACGGATACAAAGCTTTCCGGATATCGTTCCAGCTGTAAACCAGGATCCTGTGAATATAAATCTGCAAAACCAAAACTACCAGCTGCCCGTGTCAAAATAAGGGCACCCAGAGTTTAGGTTAAAACAATAAACTCCAGGTCAGTCATGTGACTGGTGTGAGAACTAAAACAGTTATTAATCTTTATTTTAAATCATTAGGTAAATCAAGGGACCACGCCGCATAACACGGAACGGGTTTCCTCCCAAGAATACCGGTGCATAAAACAAACAGCGCAATGCTAAATAAAGAAAAATGAAGCTGTTATAAGACCCAGGTCCCATCACACAATGCAACGCAGCCGAGGATAGGGTTTTCCCTTATAACAGCCAAAGAATGCTTGATACGTTTAAAACAAATCGTTTGATACTATAATAAGTGCATAGTGTATAAAACAACTTCAACCATCCCTTCATCCCCCAAGCAGCAGGTAATACCCACCGTGGCTCCCACATGGTCCCCCAGTCCCTTGTTTTACGGCGACCCTCTCGAGTCTCGCGCCTATTGGCGAACCAACGCCCTCCCCAGCGCCATGTAGGGGTAAGAGTCTCCCGTTCGCCACCAAACCGCGAAGCGAGAACCCCCTATCATGTGTACCCGGCCTACTCAGGGCCAGCAACAAGAACTGGTGATACTCCACTTTCGATCATTTCAATCTAATTAAAGATTCATTAAAACTCCACTTAGTTTTAATCTTCGACTGGGTTAAAGAATCAGTGTCATTTAAAACACGGTTCACGATAAACCCAAAATCACATTCCATTAATTATCGGGTTAAAGAACGAGTGTTATTTAAAACACTGTTCACGATAAACCCAAAAATCAATATCAATTCAATTCCAATTAAATATTATTTAATTGGTACACTTCATTAAATCTAAATAAAAAGATTTAATCTTTTCTCAACTGGGTTCAAGAACAGTGTTAGTGAAGACACCATTCACGACAAACCCAAATCACATTCGATATTCAATACAAGGCTCTGAATAGAAAATATATCCGCTTATATTCAATATCAAATTCTACGATTAACAAATGTCGTATTGGAAATAACGATACAAATATATATCTTTCAAATTTCCATAACAACACCTGTATAATCACGAATTCCAACATCGAAATATTCCGAAGACAATTTCGATTCAAATCCACTCCAATGCAATCATTGGATATTCTGGTTATTTTTTTTTAAAACCCTTTTTATGTTCAATTTATTTATTTAAAAATAAATAGAATTATAATTCTAGTTCAAAACTAGTTCATTTCGATAAAAACTATTTTTATCTTTTCAAATATGGAGTTTTTCATCCCAAATCTTCACAAATCATTTCTTATGAATTTACACAAATTATTACTATTTTTAATAATTTTATCAAGGCCCGTACAGTCGATTTCCAACAATGGCCATCGAACTGCACTTACAGCGACCTTTTTCGAATTTGATTTGGACATAATTCCAAATCCAACCGTTAGATTTCTAATTTATCACATTCGTTAGAAAGCTCTTTTCGATACGAACCCAACGGTTCCGGTTTTAGGAGAATCCGACGGTCGGATCTCCCGTAATGTCCGTTTGAAATCAATGGTCGAAATTCGCGAACTGCCGCGGCGCGGCGCGTTCTATTCAGGCCATTATATTATATATATAATATATATAGTATATATTTCGTCGATTTCTATTTAAAAACGAATTATATAAATAGTTTTGAATTCGTTTCAAAAACATTTTCAACTTCCATTTCAATTCAAATCAAAATTGAATTCTTCTTTATAAATTCGTTTTAAAATCGATTTCTATTCAATTCAAATTTCAATTCAATTTGAATTCATTTCAATTCGCTTTCAATTCCATTTGAATTCGTTTTCAATTCAATTCATTTCGAAATCGTTTTCAATTCAATTCATTTCGAAATCGTTTTTAATTCATTTCCATTCGAAATCGTTTTTAATTCATTTCTATTCGAAATCGTTTTCAATTCATTTCTATTCGAAATCGTTTTCAATTCAATTCATTTCGAAATCGTTTTCAATTCAATTCATTTCGAAATCGTTTTCAATTCATTTCATTTCGAAATCGTTTTCAATTCAATTCATTTCGAAATCGTTTTAAAATCGATATAAATATCGTTCACGTCAAAATGACGTCAATCTAATCAACACGGTTTCATATATTGATATTTTCAAATATTCCATTTCGAATATTTCTATTTCAAATATTTTTATTTTAAAACTGGAATGCGGCCCAATCACTTACCATATAAAGTTAATTATATGGATTTTCATACAACACATGTATAATAGCATTGAAAAATAATCAACCATCAACCAAAGTGCACTACACTGTATAAGCATCAAATATAGATATCTAACGCTTATAACAGCCTGTCAATCAATCGATCGACATATTTAATCAATCAGGATGAGTGAACTTCAAATTTCATCCCAACACCCGTGTGGGGTTTCAAACAATCAAACACAGATTTTATTTGTGCAGTTGGGCGATGTGTGAAATTTATCGACCCAATCAATATCAGTCAAATCAGTGTATATACAAACAAATCGGCCGATTTGTTTATAACTATTCATTTATTCACATTCACGTTAAAAATTATATTTTTAACGATAAAACATTTTATTTCAACCTATGAATTTCTATTCAATTCATTTACACAATAAAATGATATTTTTATTTTCTAACATATTTTAGAAAATTTCGGCGGCATAACGGCACGATACTAGAAACGGGACAAGGCCTAGCCTTATCCCCGGTCTAGTGAAGTCCCACGCCATTCACACATCAATCATATCAATTTCATTTCACCAAACAATTCAAATCAACTCAAACAATCTAACTAACAACACAGCCAAACAAACAAGTCCATGGTCTGTGGACGATTGTGTCGGGTGCTACTAAGCACCGTCTGCATCCTAGTATATATATATATAACTAGAAAAATAAATTGAAAGGTGAGAAATTCTCACAGATAGCTATCCTAGCTCCACGGCACTTCATTGATAGAAATCTTCATTGCTATCGCATCTCCGTCATCTTTATTGCCCGTAGCCACTACATATATAAAAATCACATTTTTATATTTTGATGTCTTTAAAATAAAAATCACATTTTTATTTATTCACTTTCAATTTAAAAATCATATTTTTATAATCACTTCATATATTTAAAAAATCGAATTTTTTCTATGCTATTCAATATATAAAAATCGAATTTTACTTCAATGTTCAATATATAAAAATCCTATTTTTACTATATATAAAAATTAGTTTTCACTTTATATAAAATTTCAGATTTCACTTTATTTAAAATTCCAGTTTTCACTTTATATAAAATTCAGTTTTCAAACAAAATAATATTCAGTTTTTAAATAAAATAAAGTTCAGTTTTTCCTCTATTTATATAAAATAGAAATAAATAAAGAAATAAAATAAAAAAAACTTACGTAAGGGGCGGGGCTTCACGGCCAGAGGAGGGCTGCTCCACGCTGGAGACGGGCGGAGGATGGACGGAGGAGGGGCATCAGTCATCGAGGAGGCGCGTGGGACTGGAGGCTGGCCATCAGAGGTGGCGGTGGACATCCTGGGCGGAGGTGCTTGCAACGCTGGTGGGGGGGGGGGGGGGGGGGCGAGCAAAGGGGTAGCGGCGGTTTACTGTGGAGGAGGGGTTGGAGGCGGATGAGGGTTCGAGGGGTATGGGTTCGCGAGGGGGGGGGAAGGGGACTGGAGGCGCGGTGGTTGGGGGAGGAACGTCGGCGGCGCGACGCGTTGGATGGGGAGGGAGCGGGCGATTTCATCTGGGTTTTTTTTTTTTTTTTATTTTGAACGTTGACTGGGAATAGTGGAAGAGAGAGAGGGAGATAAGGTTTTTATATAATAAATATATAAATTTATTATTTTTGATTTCAAAAAGTTAGTTTAAATTTCGAACCCAAAATCAAACCCACCGACTGTCGTCCATAGCGTTTCACCCCCATTCCGAACACAATGGGATATGTACCGCAAGCTGATTTGATCGTTACAATCAGTTTCCGTTGAATTTACATTTAAAACACTATATTGAATTTTAAACGTACTTTTCAAATTACCGGGGTCGCATACGAACTTTAAAAATTCTAGAAAAATATTTTCTAGCTTCGTATTGACGATACGGTCCTAACAAAACTAGTTTCGTCGAATTCTGAGACCATTTGAAAAATGGCCATTTTCCAGTCGATTAAAATCAACTAAAACTGGCCAAACGCGTTTTCCTTTGCCACGCTCACATATTGATTCGAAAAATTATGAAATTTGAAACCTAGCAATAACTTTACATCACGGACCCAACAAAACTGGTTTCATCGAAATCCGAGGTAGTTTGCAAAATGTCCATTTTTAAGGGCCTGAATTCCATAGCGACTATTCAGAATTTTCAACTGGACATATCTTTTGATTCCCACTAGGAAATTTCAGTTGGTCGGATTCGTTGGAAAGATATTACCCATTAGATTCCATTATTTTTGGTTTCACTAAAATCCGGATTGTTTTGCACCCGGTACATTCAATTGAAGTTTGAAATCGAATTATCGAACTACCGCGCCATTTTCAATTCTATTTATAATTATATATAAATATTTATATTCTAACGACGACGCGTATAACATATACGTTCGAATTCAATTCAAAATAAATTTCTCGTCGATATTATTTAAAATAATTCATTTTAAATAATCAAAATTCGCTAAAATTGCCAAAATAAAAATTTTAAACTGGCCCAGATTTTCCGGGTTGTTACAATATTTTACTCAAATAGTTTCCCTATACATTTCTAATCTTTCAGATATTGGCATTAAAAGAACGTGTTTTTAATGTGAAACATATTTCGTAGTGAAATATGTATATTTCCTAATCCATCAAATATTAACATTAAAAATGTTTTTTTTTAATGATCATAGAAATGTAACTCTTAATTTCTAGTTTTATTTGCGGTGAGGAACACAATTAAAATTGTACCTTTATTTCATGTTTATTTACATCGAGGGATGTAAATAAAACATGTAATCTTTATTTCTAAGTTTCATTTGAAACAAAGAACATAGCTAAAAGATGAACTTACTTTTCCATACCATATCTGCATCATGTTGTAATTATGTTTTTACTAACATAAAATGCATTTTTAACTTTAATTACATTTTAATAACATAAAATGTACTTTTATCTTTATTTACATTTTAAATAACATAAACATACTTTCAACTTTATTTACATTTTCATAACGTAAAATGTAAATTTCACTTAATTACATTTTAACTAACATAAAATGTATTTCTAACTTAACTACATTTTAACTAATATGAAATGTAAATTTAACTTAATTACATTTTTAACACATAAAAATGTGACTTTTCATGTCATTAACTTAACGATGTAAGCCTGTGTCATAATATTTAAATTAACACAACATATAATCTTGTGTCATAACAATAATATTAACACGATGATGTAAATTTGTGTCATCTCAATGATGTTAACACAACATACAAATTGGTGGCATCGTAACAAGGTTATCGTGACATATAAATTTGTGTCATTACAACAAGGTTAACACGACATATAAATTAGTGTCATCACAACAATATTAACACAACCATACCAATTTTTGTGTCATTAACATAATAGAGAAGTCTTTGGGTGTCACTACAACCATATTAACACAACTATATGAATTGGTGTTACAACATCTAAATTGGTGTCGTCACAATACAGTTAACACAATGATGTAGGTTTGGGTGTCATCTCATCTATATTAACACAGATATGATTTGGTGCAACTTTGATGAATCAAAATAAAGGCATCATCTTTATTTTTATTTGTAAATAAAAAAAAAGATTTAAAAACTTACATTTTGTTTTATAAATAAAGATTTAACTTGCATTTATAAAATAAAGATAGAAATGGGTATTTTAATTTGTAGACAAGACAAAGATAAAAAATTGTCCTTTTATTTGAGTTGACAAACTGAACACAAAAATTGCCCTTATATTTAAGTTAACAAAATGAGCACAAAAATTGTTCTTTTATTATGTTAACAAATGACATAAAAATTTGTCTTTTTATCATGTTAACAAAATATCATAAAAACTTGTCCTTTTTATTTTGTTAACAAAATGACATAAAAATTTATCCTTTATATTATGTTAACAAAATAACATAAAAACTTGTCCTTTTTATTCACAAACAAAATTAAATGTCAAAACTTGTTTTTAATTTGTAAACAAGATAAACAAACAAGATTAAATGTTTTGATTTTATTTAAGAAAATAAAATGAGAATAAAAATTAAAGTAAAAACTTTGTCGTTTATTTTGTAAACCAAATTTATATAAAAAATTTGTCTTTTATTTTGTAAACAAAATAAATGACAAAAAAAATGACAAAAATTGTCTATAAATTTTGTTAACAAAATTAAGATCCAAACTTTTCATTTATTATGTTTGCGAATCAAAATAAAGTTCCCATTTTCATTTTATTTAATAAAATAAAATTTCCATTTAAAAAAAAAAGAAAAGAAAAGAAAAGAAATGAGAATAAGATTAATAAAGATGAGGACTTACAGAGATTACATCAGGATGCAGAACTGGACTAACATAGCTATTTCACACAACATAAGATCATTACAAATCACACATCAATATATATTCTTCATTACCACATTGCAAATCCATAATATTAACATACATACAAATCCAAACGATTGCGAATAACAATTTATATTATTTAATTATTAAAATTTAAGAAATCTCACATTGAAACTAATCCTTCTTCTATATTTGTCTATAACCGTTCAAACCCATCATCCCCCATCTAGAATCGTCGTCCATCTCGCACGCCTCCTCCTTCTCAAAATCCGCACCCAACCGACCGTGTTTGAGCCGCAATTCCGACCATCTCAGGCGATGGTTTCTGATCATGGCCGTAGGTGCTGCCGAGCTTGAAGAGTACTATCAATTTCGCTTTGTAATTCAATTTGTTTGAGGAGATTTTAGTGGATTTAGTTCGGAGCTTTGGGAGGATTTTTTTTTTTTTTTTTTTTGAGGAAGAAGAGTAAATAAAAGAGTTGCGTGGAATGACAATATAAAGAGACGAATCACCGTAAAAAAATCAAGTCATGGCTATCTTTTTAACGTTGATAATTTATCTCAATCCCCAAAATAATGAGCTAATGTGTCATAAGCTCTTTTATGAAGTTAAGTTTTATTAGGAATGATATAATCAAATTTTAAGCGTTATTAATGCTCCCCATACACTATAATCAAATTTTAATTCAAACATTAACAGATTTAAATGAAATAAATGTTCATAAAATTATAATTTCAAAGGAGAGTTATGGTAGAATTAATGGTAATTTATAGGCAAGAAATTTCAATGGTTTAATTAATAAAGAAAACATTCCGTCTTTTTTTTTTAGTATTCATCACTAATTAACATAAATAGATTAATTCTAATCCAAATTACGACTTATATAAATTATAGAAATAAAGTGCATATTTTGTAGGTCTAGAATTCAACTTTCCACAATTTAAACTGAGCTATTATTTGTTTATTTATTTATTTGTTTATGCACAGGAAACATTAATATCATTGTCATCTTTAATACGTAGGTTTTGAACATCGCCATCTTTCATTTTACATATATATATATATATATATATGTATATATATGTGTATGTATATATCATGAAACGCTCAGCAGCATAAAGGGAAGAAAAAATAATAATAGTAATATATTATGAAAAAATTTCTTTTAACACGAACATACATGCATGCATAAATTTCTATTTACCTGTTGCCTCACTATCCATTTGTTTGGTCTCACACCTATATAAAAAATATGTTACATACGTGCGTGGCAATATGACAATAAATTTTGTGTATTAATTGCAACTTATTTCCAATTTATCACCAATGAATTAAATAACAACTGATTTTCTACACTAGACAATTAATCTATTGCAATCCTTATTTTAAAATTAGTTAACATTCAATGTAATCATAATTAATGTTATCATTTGTCTTACAATTTATACAAAAAAAAATTCCCAAATATATATATTTCAACACAATGTAAAATACACATTAATTCATATATATATATATATCCTATGCATTGATTATTCTGCTTCTCATTTAATTAAAATATCTTTGTAAAAATTTACAAAATTTGTTAATAACAAAATGTCAGTTACTGTCCAATAGCTTAACCACTACTTTACGTAATAAAATTTGTTAACTCATTGAAATTAAATGTGAATTTCAAATCATTAGTATATACGTATATATTTCTCAATTTCATTGTTGGTTGTTGCTATAGTTTATTTATCTAGAATATATATGTTATTTGAAATCAAACATTCAACAGAAGTCAATAAATTTCATTAATAAAATCATATTTATTTTTAGTAACTATTTTAAATTCAATAATACAATTTATTTCTTTAATTATCTTTATTGCAAATTATTTCCTCTTTATTTCAATACATTAAAATTAAGTTTTGCAATTTATGACTAGTTACAACTTCTAGTTAAATATTATATGTCTATTGTTGTAAACAAATAAATAAATGGATTCAATACAAGTTAATTATACTAACTTAATAAGTTCCAATTGACCACGTAAAATCTTACATAATATTTGGTTCAATTCTTCTTTTTCTTTTCAAACAAATAACCAAATCATGACTGTCTTTACAGAAATGCATATAACTTCGTTTACAACAAGTTCAAATCTCATTTCACAATCAAATGGATATATTATTTCCATAAATTAGAATTATCAATGTAAAATAAATCTCAAAATTAGTTAATCCATTTTATATTATTAATTCAATAAATTTCACATTCCATTTTAAATAGATTATCAAACACTGTCATTATCACATATATAGCCATTTAGAATCAATTCTAAATAATCAAGTTAAGTTCATATTTTAACAGCCTATGACACAAAACATTAATTTTAATATTTGTACCAACATTGTTCAAATTTACATTAAATTATTATACAAAGTTTAAAATCGAATTCTGAAATTACCGTGCCATTTCAGGCTCGTAATATAAATTTATAAATATAAAAATTATAACTTTGATTAAAACAATTTTTTTCTGTCGTTATTATTTAAAATAAATTATTTTAAATATTAAAAACCCATTAAAATTTCTAAAAATAAAAATTTTAAATTGGCCCCAAAATTTCCGGGTTGTTACAGTCGCCCCCACTTAAGATCTTTTCGTCCTCGAAAAGGAACTAAGCTAAAAGTTGTTTAATTTACTAACTAAATTTCAATTTTGTTTTATTAATTTTATTTGTTGGCTAACTTATCAAATACATATATACTTTTATATATTTAAAAATCTTATCTTCTGAAATAGGATTATATATATAATCGAAATACTTTAATTATAAGCTTATCACTCTGAACTCATTCTAGGGCATTACTAACCCCATCTCTAATGAGTATTCTCTTTCTAGGATACTGCTGATCCTATCTCTAATGAGTATTCTTATTGGACATTAATAATCCAATCTCTGATGAGTCTTTTGTTTAGTTCTAACGAGTTGTATCCCAAAGATTTGAGCTAACTAGAGCTCTGATACCACTTGTAAAGACCCGGAAATTCCCGCTCTTGAATCGACCATAAACCACACAGGTCTGAACCAAAGGATGGAAATCTTCGAATACTTTAACTTTGGGAATACAAAACATCAGAAAAACAACAGCAGACTTTTATTTCATTACAATAATGTTACATCAGAGTACAGAATATATCAGAGTACAAAGAAATTAAATTACAGCGGAAGATACATAAAAGATAATACAAACAAACAGCGGAAGACTACCAAGCTCTGGACACAGCTTTAGGCTTCGATCCAGGATCTTGCTAAAGAGATACTTATCTTCAAAAAGCTACTCGACTGCCCGTGTAGAAAAGAGGGCACCCGAGTTTGCAAAGTGAAACAAACTATGAGTCAGTCATGGGACTGGTGTGAGAATTCTAAACTAATATAACTAATAAGACAAATCCAAGGACCATGCCACTTTCGCGGAACCGGTTTACTCCTATGGATTGCCAGTGCATAAACCAAAGTAAATCGAGAAATAACGCAATGTCTTTTTGGAAAAATGAAACCATTATAAGACCCAGGTCCCATCACACAATGCAACGCACACCATAGGATAGGGTTTTACCTTATAATGGTCAAAAGATGCTTGATACGTATAAAACGGATTTGATATTATTATTAGTGTATATATGTTTTAATGAAAAGATTTGAATCATAAGTATCAATCCTAGACGACATGGTTACCATATAGCATGTCGCCAATACTAGTTCTACAATCAAAACCGCAAGGGCGTATTGGAAATTTGGATTCCATCATGAGTCGAGGCTAGGGCCAAGATCCTCTCCGATTCGAGACACTCTAGCAAATGCCTCAGGATTCCCCGCAGTGAACCCATGGAAGCGGTAGGGCCGGTCCCCGCCAATGGGCAGTGGATTGGTTATGCCTGAACACACGTTTCCCGGTCCCTTTGGACCTATAGTATGACCACCAACGGCCTATAAAAAAAACGAGGCGCCTCAAAATCCATCATCCACATAAGTAAAATGTCAGGGCTGGTAGGTCACTGACACCACTCTAGCTAGAAAGAAACGTGTGCACTCCCTATGGTCCATATCCCGTTTTTGACTCATACCGGGGTGTGAGGCTCGCGAAGTCACGATATACACAAAGCTATGCCTAAACAGACTATGCTTTGATCATCAACCACAAGGCCCTGCTTTTCAACAAAAGCCTTGATCAATGCATCTTAGTATGCCACATTGTCAGTCCATACTATACCATTGATTTCTGCCAATATATAACCTCTAAGCTCATATGTCTCAGAGAAGGGTGTTAATCACCAAGCAGATATGTATTAACAGAGATCAACGAATGTAGTATAAAGGACTACAACGTCAGACATACATTCCATTTATAAACTTACGCTCTGGGTCTGAGCGAAAGTCAAATCCGTACAAATCAACACTACGTCCGGATAACTACCATCTTAGCCCCGTCTTGGGAGCAAATCAATCAAGGACCTCAACGCTAGTTACCCATTCGATGTGAAGATCGTCGGTCTTCAATCGCCGTCTTCAACTCTTAGATTTAAAACGTCGTATAATCATTTGAAATGAGATTGAACTCGGTCTTCTCAAATGATTCTCACATATATATATATAATAGTTTGAAAACATTTCCTATCGTTATTAATATTTGATAACGACCTATCGCTATTTTTATTTATATAAAAAATAGCTCGAATAAATTTAACGACGCTTCGGGTCAATGGGCGACTCTGGCGCTGTTTTCAACCAAATTTGACTTATGCATATCTAACCGTTGGATTTGTATGAAATTTATATCATGGGAAAGATTTTCCCAAAGCGGTCCTAACAGTTCCTGTTTTGGGAAAATCTGACGGTCGGATCTTTCGGTATAACCATTTAAAGTTACGATTGCCGATACGAGAACTGCCGTGCACGTTCCGTTTAATTTATAATTTATATTTGTATATATATAAATATAAATCATTTGGCGATTTCAACTATTAACGTCTATTCTTTTATCGCATTTAAAATGATGATAAAAATATCACTTTTATTTTACTCTGTTTTTATTTACATTTAAAATGTAAATAAAATGTGCTTTTTAAATTCACTTTAATTCATGCTTTATTTACACCAAATATAAATAGATATTCTTTTTCTATCTTTGGTTTATTTACACTAAATGTAAATAAATAATTAAATAATCTTTTCTATCTTTTGATTTATTTACTCTAAATGTAAATAAATATTCTTTCTTACCATTTATTTATTTACCTAGATATAAATAAATGTTTTCATTTTCCTTTTCTTATTTCTTTACCCAAATGTAAATAAATGGTTTTTCTCCTTCTACTTTTTCTTATTTATTTACACTATTTGTAAATAAATGTTTTTACTTTTCTTTTATCTTATTTATTTACACTATTTGTAAATAAATGTTTTACTTTTACTTTTGCTATATTTATTTACATTAATTGTAAATAAATGTATCTAATTTCTTATTCATATTTATTTATGCTATTTGTAAATAAATGGTTTCCATTTCCCTGCCAATCCTATTTACATAGTAAATGTAAATAAATGTATTTCTTTAATTCTTTTCTAATATTTCTTTTTAACATAAAAAGAATATCTTATGTTAATTCTTTTCTAACATTTCTTTTTATTATTTTTATTTACATAAGAAAATGTAAATAATTACCATCCACATTTTGGTTCTTTTTATTCCCTTTTTTTTCATAAGAAAATGTAAATAAATTCTAATTCACAAGTTTAGTCTTATAATCTTAATTACATCGAAATGTAATGTTATTTACAATGTAAAAACATGTTCTTTAATTACATAAAAGTATAATTTTATTTAATCTTTTATTTATCTAATGTAAATAAATGAAACGACCCGAACTTCCCCGGTCTCCGAAGAGAAGAGAAAGAACGAATTGTTTTGAGAACAGGACAAAACAGAACACATACAGAAGAACATTTCATTGTATATTACAACAATGCATCAGATTACAAGAATATACAGAGTATGAAACAATATTACACAGAAATATCAGAGATTTAAAATACATTTAAATACATAGCAGCGGAAAATAATACAATACACAACTAGAAGGAGATATACGGATACAAAGCTTTCCGGATATCGTTCCAGCTGTATACCAGGATCCTGTGAATATAAATCTGCAAAACCAAAACTACTAGCTGCCCGTGTCAAAATAAGGGCACCCAGAGTTTAGGTTAAAACAATAAACTCCAGGTCAGTCATGGGACTGGTGTGAGAACTAAAACAGTTAATCTTTATTTTAAATCATTAGGTAAATCAAGGGACCACGCCGTATAACACGGAACGGGTTTCCTCCCAAGAATACCAGTGCATAAAACAAACAGCGCAATGCTAAATAAAGAAAAATGAAGCTGTTATAAGACCCAGGTCCCATCACACAATGCAACGCAGCCGAGGATAAGGTTTTCCCTTATAACAACCAAAGAATGCTTGATACGTTTAAAACAATTCATTTGATACTATTATAAGTGTATAGTGTATAAAACAACTTCAAATCATAAGTATCAATCATAGGCGGCATGGGTACCATATATCATGTCGCCATACTAGGTTCTACAATTAAAACCGCAAATGTCACGTATTTGGAAATTGGATTTCCGTCTATGAACCGAGGCAAGAGATAGTCCTCAACCGATTCGAGACGCTCTAGCCCGTGTCTCAGGATCAGAGCTCGAGTGACCCTTGGATCGTCAGGGCCAGTCCACCGATGTGGATTAAACTTAAACCCTGAACATGCGCTTCCCCACCCTTTGGGGTGTCAATGAGCCAACAAATGACTCCATCGGTTCGAGAACGACCAATATATCCGAGGCGCCTCGCAACAGCAACAACCACATAAGTCAAACTCGTCAGGGCGTGTAAAACCACTGACGCCACTTTTTACCTAGAAGGAAACGCATGCCCTCCCTGAGGTCCTCTCCCGTTTTTGGTCCATACCGGGTGTGAAACTCGCGAAGTAAACGTTACACAAAGCTATGCCACAAAGGCTGTGCTTTGATCATCACCACAAGACTTTGCTTTTCAACAGAAGCCTCGATCAATTGCCACTTAGGCATGCCACACAGGCAATTCACTCAATGCGTTTGATATCCATCAATATATAACCCCTGAGCTCGTACGTCTCAGAGAAGGGCGTTAAGCAAGAGAATAAATTCTCCGCCGCCAAACAGATATATATTTAATAGAGATCAATCACATAGACTAAAATCCAATGTCAGACACACAGTCCATTTACAAGTCCGTTCTGGGTCTGAACGAAACCGGAGGCACCTAGTACCCCGCACATCCATCGATCTCCAAGCACGTCTGGACGATCCCTAACTGTTTCCATCTTCTTGGGTGTACAGCCCAATCAAGATCATCAGTAATCACCCAAACGACATGAAGACCTCTGGTCTTCGACCGTCGTCTTCATCTTCGACACCACGTCGAATCAGTTATTCAGAATGGGATAAACCCGGTCTTTCTGAATAACTCGCGTATATATTATAAAAGTGTTACACAAACACAACATACGCCTCATTCCAATTCAGAATATTCTTTTATTCAAATATTCCTATACTTTGGGAAAAGTTCCCATTAATTTTATCCAAGATAAATTCTTTAAATTTATTCTTTAATCACCTTTGAATATCAATTCAAACTAGTCGGGATTAGCGAACCACACCGAAGTAATCATTTATTTTATTTCCCAATCCCAACCTATTCATCCCATGAAGTAAAACTGGTTATACTTCATATCTAACACCACGATGTTATCGGTAAATTCAATTACCATTTCACGTTCAAATCTAATTAAAGATTTAACTATCGCCTGGAGTAAAACTGGTGATACTCCATTCTCGATCTTTTCAATCTAATTAAAGATTCATTAAAACTCCACTTAGTTTTAATCTTTGACTGGGTTAAAGAATCAGTGTCATTTAAAACACAGTTCACGATAAACCCAAAAATCAATATCCATTCAATGCCAATTAAATATTATTTAATTGGTACACTTCATTAAATCTAAATAAAAAGATTTAATCTTTTCTCAACTGGGTTCAAGAACAGTGTTAGTGAAGACACCATTCACGACAAACCCAAATCACATTCGATATTCAATACAAGGCTCTGAATAGAAAATATATCGGCTTATATTCAATATCGAATTCTACGACTAACAAATGTCGTATTGGAAATAACGATATAAATATATATCTTTCAAATTTCCATAACCACACCTGTATAATCACGAATTCCAACATCGAAATATTCCGAAGACAATTTCGATTCAAATCCACTCCAATGCAATCATTGGAGATTTTGGTTATTTTCAAAACCATTTCAAATTAAATTTATTTATTTAAAAATAAATAGAATTATAATTCTAGTTCAAAACTAGTTCATTTCGATAAAAATCAATTTTTATCTTTTCAAATATGGAGTTTTTCATCCCAATTCTTCTCAAATCATTTCTTATGATTTTACACAAATTATTACTATTTTTAATAATTTTATCAAGGCCCGTACAGTCGATTTCCAACAACGGCCATCGAACTGCACTTACAGCGACCTTTTTCAATTTTGATTTGGACGTATCTCCAAATCCAACCGTTAGATTTCAAATTTCTAACATTCGTTAGAAAGCTCTTTTCGATACGAACCCAACGGTTCCGGTTTTAGGAGAATCCGACGGTCGGATCTCCCGTAACGTCCTTTTGAAATAAATGGTCGAAATTCACGAACTGCCGCGGCGCGGCGCGTTCTATTCAGGCCGTTATATTATATATATAATATATATTTCATCGATTTCTATTTAAAACGAATTATATAAATAGTTTTAAAATTCGTTTCAAAAGCAATTTCAACTTCCGTTTCAATTCAAATCAAAATTGAATTCTTCTCTATAAATTCGGTTTAGAATTCATTTCTATTCAATTCAAATTTCAATTCAATTTGAATTCATTTCAATTCACTTTCAATTCAATTCGAATTCGTTTTCAATTCAATTCATTTCGAAATCGTTTTCAATTCAATTCATTTCGAAATCGTTTTCAATTCAATTCATTTAGAAATCGTTTTCAATTCAATTCATTTCGAAATCGTTTTCAATTCAATTCATTTCGAAATCGTTTTCAATTCAATTCATTTCGAAATCGTTTTCAATTCAATTCATTTCGAAATCGTTTTCAATTCAATTCATTTCGAAATGAAAAAAAATCGATATAAATATCGTTCACGTCAAAATGGCGTCAATCTAATCAACACGGCTTCATATATTGATATTTTCAAATATTCCATTTCGAATATTTCTATTTCAAATATTTCTATTTTAAAACTGGAATGAGGCCCAATCAATTACCATATAAAGTTAATTATATGAATTTTCATACAACACATGTATATGATAGCATGGAAAAATAATCAACCATCAACCAAAGTGCACTGCACTGTATAAGCATCAAATATAGATATCCAACACTTAAAACAGCCTGTCAATCAACCGATCGACATGTTCAATCAATCGGGATGAGTGAACTTCAAATTCCATCCCAACACCCGTGTGGGGTTTCAAACAATCAAACACATATTTTATTTGTGCTGTTGGGCGATGTGTAAAATTTATCGACCCAATCGATGTCATTCAAATAGGTGTACATAAACAAACCGTGCGGTTTATAAATGAATATTTTATTTTATTCACTTCACGTTAAAAATTATATTTTTAACGATGAAACATTTCATTTCAACCTATGAATTTCTATTCAATTCATTTATTCAATAAAATGATATTTTTATTTTTCTAACATATTTTAGAAAATTTCGGCGGCATAACGGCACGATACTAGAAACGGGACAAGGCCTAGCCTTATCCCCGGTCTAGTGAAGGCCCACGCCATTCACACATCAATCAAATCAATTTATTTCACCCAACAATTCAATTTCAAATCAAATCATCTAATCTACTACACAACCAAACAATTTAACAAACAAGTCATCCATGGTCTGTGGATGACGGGTGTCGGGTGCTACTAAACACCGTCTACATCCTAGTATATATATATAACTAGAAAAAGAATTTTGAGTGAGAAGTTCTCACCTAAAGCTATCCAATACCACGACTCTTCATTTATAGAAATCTTCGTCGTTCTCGCCCTTTTTGTCAGCTTCGTTGTCGTAGCCACTACATATGTAAAAATCGAATTTTTACTTCGCTATTCAATATATAAAAATCGAAGTTTTACTTTGCTATTCAATATAAAAATCGAATTTTTACTACTATGTTATATAGATAAAAATTATATTTTTATCACGCTATTTTCTATATAAAGATTTCGCCTTTTTAAATTTAAAGATTTCACCTTTTTAAATTCAAAGATTTCACCTTTTTAAATTTAAAGATTTCACCTTTTTAAATTCAAAGATTTCACCTTTTTAAATTTCAATGATTTCACCCTTTTTAAATATTCGATTGAAATCAAAGAAAACCTATATTCTAAATCAAAGAAAATCTATATTTTTACATCTTCTATATAGTAAAGACTATATTTTTAATATTTTTAATTCGAAGTTCAATATATAAAAATCATATTTTTATTTCGACAATATAAAAGATTATATTTTCCTTTCGACAATATAAAAGATTATATTTTTCTTTTCAAATCTTTTTTTAAAATCAGTTTTCAAACTTTTTTTTAAAAAATCAGTTTTCAATCTTTTTTTAAAAATCAGTTTTTAATCCTTTTTAAAAAATTCAGTTTTTAATTCCTAAAAATCAAAATTAGTTTTAAACTCTAAAATCGAAATCAGTTTTAAACTTTAAAATAAAAATAAAAGTAAAATAAAAATAAAAAAAAACTTACTGTTGCTCGGAGGGGGGGCTCACCAGCGGCGTCGGAGGGTCAGGGAGGCACTGGAGGTGGTCGGGCTCTGCAGCGTCGGTCGGCGGTGGGTTTTGTGGGCGCGGCGTCAGCGGTTTGGAGGGAAATAGGGGGGCTCGGTTGTTTTAGAAGGGGGGGGGGGAGGAGCTAGCGCTGGAGCTGCGGCGATGGGGAGGTCGCCATCGATGGCGGCAGCGGCACCGAATGGGGGGGCGACGCGATTCCCCCCCCCCCCCCCCCCCCGTTTTTTTTTTTAATCTGTACCGAATGAAATCCGGGGGGGGGGGGGCAGAGGGAAATAAGGGGGAGAAAGAAATTTTTTTTTCTATTTTATTATTTAATTATTTAATTTTTCAAAAAGTTGACTTTCACATACGACCTCTAAACGAGGCCCACCGCCTGTCGTCCATAGCGTTTTACCCCCATTCCGAACACAATGGGATATGTATCGCAAGCTGATTCGATCGTTTGAATCAGTTTCCGTTAAACTTACATTTAAATCACTATATTGAATTTTAAACGTACATTCCAAATTACCGGGGTCACATACGAACTCCATAAATCCCATAAAAATATTTTCTAGCTTCGTATTGACGATACGGTCCTAACAAAACTAGTTTCATCGAATTCTGAGACCGTTTGAAAAATGGCCAATTTCCAGTCGATTAAAATCGACTTAAACTGGTCAAACGCGTTTTCCTTCGCCACGCTCACATATTGATTCGAAAAATTATGAAATTTAAAACCTTGCAATAATTTGACATCACGGACCCAGCAAAACTGGTTTCATCGAAATCCGAGGTCGTTTGCAAAATGTCCATTTTTAAGGGCCTGAATTCCATAGCGACTATTTAGAATTTTCAACTGGACATATCTTTTGATCCCCGCTATGAAAATTTGATTATTCGGATTCGCTGGAAAGATATTATCAATTAGATCCCATTATTTTTGGTTTCACTAAAATCCGGATTATTTTGCACCCGGTACATTCAATTGAAGTTTGAAATCGAATTATCGAACTACCGCGCCATTTTCAATTCTATTTATAATTATATATATAAATATTTATATTCTAACGACGACGCGTATAATATATACGTTCGAATTCTATTTAAAATAAATTTCTCGTCGATATTATTTAAAATAATCTATTTTAAATATTCAAAATTCGCTAAAATTGTCAAAATAAAAATTTCAAACTGGCTCGCATTTTACGGGTTGTTACAATAAATGTCTTACTTTTTCTATGTTTTATTTTATTTACACTAAATAGTTTACATATGCTTTAACCTCCCACATTGGATAGGTATTGTTGTGATTATTGGACAGTCGGGCGGGTCCGGGCAGGTTTACATTACAACTCAATCCAACCTCGGGTTAAGCATACTTGTTCTTATTTATTTACCTAAGTGTAAATAAATACTTTTCGTATCTATTTACTAAACATATTATCATAATCCTAATGTCGAGCAAAATATATTTTACTCAAATAGTTTCCCTATACATTTCTAATCTTTCAGATATTGGCATTAAAAGAACGTGTTTTTAATGTGAAACATATTTCGTAGTGAAATATGTATATTTCCTAATCCATCAAATATTAACATTAAAAATGTTTTTTTTTAATGATCATAGAAATGTAACTCTTAATTTCTAATTTTATTTGCGGTGAGGAACACAATTAAAATTGTACCTTTATTTCATGTTTATTTACATCGAGGGATGTAAATAAAACATGTAACCTTTATTTCTAAGTTTCATTTGAAACAAAGAACATAGCTAAAAGATGAACTTACTTTTCCATACCATATCTGCATCATGTTGTAATTATGTTTTTACTAACATAAAATGCATTTTTAACTTTAATTACATTTTAATAACATAAAATGTACTTTTATCTTTATTTACATTTTAAATAACATAAACATACTTTCAACTTTATTTACATTTTCATAACGTAAAATGTAAATTTCACTTAATTACATTTTAACTAACATAAAATGTATTTCTAACTTAACTACATTTTAACTAATATGAAATGTAAATTTAACTTAATTACATTTTTAACACATAAAAATGTGACTTTTCATGTCATTAACTTAACGATGTAAGCCTGTGTCATAATATTTAAATTAACACAACATATAATCTTGTGTCATAACAATAATATTAACACGATGATGTAAATTTGTGTCATCTCAATGATGTTAACACAACATACAAATTGGTGGCATCGTAACAAGGTTATCGTGACATATAAATTTGTGTCATTACAACAAGGTTAACACGACATATAAATTAGTGTCATCACAACAATATTAACACAACCATACCAATTTTTGTGTCATTAACATAATAGAGAAGTCTTTGGGTGTCACTACAACCATATTAACACAACTATATGAATTGGTGTTACAACATCTAAATTGGTGTCGTCACAATACAGTTAACACAATGATGTAGGTTTGGGTGTCATCTCATCTATATTAACACAGATATGATTTGGTGCAACTTTGATGAATCAAAATAAAGGCATCATCTTTATTTTTATTTGTAAATAAAAAAAAGATTTAAAAACTTACATTTTGTTTTATAAATAAAGATTTAACTTGCATTTATAAAATAAAGATAGAAATGGGTGTTTTAATTTGTAGACAAGACAAAGATAAAAAATTGTCCTTTTATTTGAGTTGACAAACTAAACACAAAAATTGCCCTTATATTTAAGTTAACAAAATGAGCACAAAAATTGTTCTTTTATTATGTTAACAAATGACATAAAAATTTGCCTTTTTATCATGTTAACAAAATATCATAAAAACTTGTCCTTTTTATTTTGTTAACAAAATGACATAAAAATTTGTCCTTTATATTATGTTAACAAAATAACATAAAAACTTGTCCTTTTTATTCACAAACAAAATTAAATGTCAAAACTTGTTTTTAATTTGTAAACAAGATAAACAAACAAGATTAAATGTTTTGATTTTATTTAAGAAAATAAAATGAGAATCAAAATTAAAGTAAAAACTTTGTCGTTTATTTTGTAAACCAAATTTATATAAAAAATTTGTCTTTTATTTTGTAAACAAAATAAATGACAAAAAAAATGACAAAAATTGTCTATAAATTTTGTTAACAAAATTAAGATCCAAACTTTTCATTTATTATGTTTGCGAATCAAAATAAAGTTCCCATTTTCATTTTATTTAATAAAATAAAATTTCCATTTAAAAAAAAAGAAAAGAAAAGAAAAGAAATGAGAATAAGATTAATAAAGATGAGGACTTACAGAGATTACATCAGGATGCAGAACTGGACTAACATAGCTATTTCACACAACATAAGATCATTACAAATCACACAACAATATATATTCTACATTACCACATTGCAAATCCATAATATTAACATACATACAAATCCAAACGATTGCGAATAACAATTTATATTATTTAATTATTAAAATTTAAGAAATCTCACATTGAAACTAATCCTTTGTAACAACCCGTAAAATGCGGGCCAGTTTGAAATTTTTATTTTGGCAATTTTGGCGAAGTATGAATATTTAAAATGAATTATTTTAAATAATTATCGACGAGAAATTTATTTTGAATATATTAGAACGTATATATTATATACGTCGTCGTTAGAATATAATAATTATATATATAATTATAAATTGAATTGAAAATGGCGCGGTAGTTCGATAATTCGATTTCAAACTTTAATTGAATGTACCGGGTGCAAAACAATCCGGATTTTAGTGAAACCAAAAATCTTAGGATCTAAATGATGATACCTTTCCAACGAATCCTACAAATCGAAATTTCATAGCGGGAATCAAAAGATATGTCCAGTTGAAAATTCTGAATAGTCGCTATGGAATTCAGGCCCTTAAAAATGGACATTTTGCAAACGACCTCGAATTTCGACGAAACCAGTTTTGTTGGGTCCGTGTTGTCAAATTATTGCTAGGTTTCAAATTTCATAATTTTTCGATTCAATATGTGAGCGTGGCAAAGGAAAACGTGTTTGACCAGTTTCAGTTGATTTTAATCGACTGGAAAATGGCCATTTTTCCAACGGTCTCAGAATTTGACGAAACTAGTTTTGTTAGGACCGTATCGTCCATACGAAGCTGGAAAATATTTTTCAGGAATTTTTCTAGTTAGTATGCGACCCCGGTAATTTGAAATGTACGTTTAAAATTCAATATAGTGATTTAAATGTAAATTCAAGGGAAACTGATTGTAACAATCGAATCAGCTTGCGATACATATCCCATTGTGTTCGGAATGGGGGTAAAGCGCTATGGACGACAGGCGGTGGGCTTCGTTTCGAAGTCGATAGAAAAAGTTACTTTATGTGAATAAAATATTGAAATTAAATAAATAAATTAAAAAAAACCTTCTCCCCTTAAACCACTCTGGCCCCCCCTTTATTTCAAAACCAAATCGATACAGAAAAAAAAAATTCACGACGCCTGCTTCACCTATCGCCACCGCGCCTCCGCCGGGGGTCCCCCACCTCGCGTCGCCCGCCACGTCGAACCCTGGCGCACCCTCCCCTCGCTCTTCCTCCCTGGCATCGATTCCAACCACCCCCCAAAAACCCTAAAAGCCCTAGCGAACCCCCCCCCCCCCCCCCCGACTGTAGCGCCGCCTCCTCCCCATAATCCGACCACCTCCAGTTCCTCTTCCGCCCCTGCTGACTCCGACCGCTCTGCCCCCAGCCCTCTCCGATCTCTTTCCTCCCTCTACCTGTGACCGACGCCAGCACCAAGACCCCACCTCCTCAACTGGCGTGAAACCCCCCCCCCCAAGTCGATGAACACAGTAAGTTTATTTTATTCTTATTTCTTTATTTTATTTATGTTGTTTTATTCGATTTTAATTAGGAAAAAAAACTGTTTTTTTTAAAGTATAAAAATATAATGTTTGAAGAAGAGAAAATATTTGGTTTTTGTATATTGAAAAGCAAAAGAAAGAATAGATTTTTATAAGAAGTTATACCTTTTATTGTAGAAAGAAATAATTTTTATAATGTTTTCAAGAAGAAAAAGATTAGGTTTTAATCTAGAAACATCGAAGTAAAAATATGATTTTTATATTTTTAAAGTATTAAAAATATAGTTTTTATATTGTTAAAGAATTAAAAATATAATCTTTACTGTATAGAAGTGGTAGAAATATGATTTTTAGAAAACTTTATTTTTATAAAGGCGAAAACTTTATTTTAGAAAAGACGAAATCTTTATTTTAGAAAAGGCGAAATCTATATATGGAAAATAGAGTGATAAAAATATAATTTTTATCTATATGACATAGAAGTAAAAATTCGATTTTTATATATTGAATAGCGAAGTAAAAATTCGATTTTTATATATTGAATAGCGAAGTAAAAATTCGATTTTTATATATTGAATAGCGAAGTAAAAATTCAATTTTTATATATTGAATAGCAAACTAAAAATTTGATTTTTATATATTGAATAGCGAACTAAAAATTCGATTTTTATATATTGAATAGCGAACTAAAAATTCGATTTTTATATATTGAATAGCGAAGTAAAAAATTCGATTTTTACATATGTAGTGAAAGCGGACAACGAAGGTAACAAAAAGGCGAAACGACGAAGACTTCTGCAAATGAAGTGCCGTGGAGCTTGGATAGCTTTCTGTGAGAATTTCTCACTCTTCAATTTATTTTCTAGTTATATATATATACTAGGATGCAGACAGTGTTTAGTAGCACCCGACACAATCGTCCACAGACCATGGACTTGTTTGTTTGGCTGTTTGGTGATTGATTGCGATATTGGTTTGAATGTGGTTTGTGGTGTGAAAAATCGAATCGATAAATTGGTTAGGATTAGACGTGCGCCGTTATAAGGCGAAGGAGTAAGGCTAGGTTAGACTCTTACTCCAAATTTTGTGGTTTGCATAATGAAATGAATTGAATTGTTTGGTGAAATGAATGGATTGATTGATATGTGAATGGCGTGGGCCTTCACTAGACCGTGGATAAGGCTAGGCCTGGTCCCGTTTCTAGTATCGTGCCGTTATGCTGCCGAAATGTTTTAAAATGAGTTAGGAAAATAAAAATATCATTTTATTTAAAGAATGAATTGAATAGAAATTCATATGTTGAAATGAAATGTTTTGTCGTTAAAAATATAAATTTTAACGTGAAGTGAATAAAATAAAATATTCATTTATAAACCGGACGGTTTGTTTATGTACACCTATTTGAATGACATTGTTTGGGACGATAAAATTTTACACATCGCCCAACTGCACGAATAAAATATTTGTTTGATTGTTTGAAACCCCACACGGGTGTTGGGATGAAATTTGAAGTTCACTCATCCTGATTGATTAAATATGTCAATCGATTGATTGACAGGCTGTTATAAGCATTAGATATCTATATTTGATGCTTATACAGTGTAGTGCACTTTGGTTGATGGTTGATTATTTATCGTTGCTATTATATACATGTGTTGTATGAAAATCCATATAATTAACTTTATATGGTAATTGATTGGGCCTCATTCCAGTTTTAAAATAGAAATATTTGAAATAGAAATATATCGAAATGGAATATTTGAAAATATCAATATATGAAGCCGTGTTGATTAGATCGACGCCATTTTGACGTTAACGATATTTATATCGATTTTATTCATTTTATAATGAATATCGAAAGTGATTTCAAAATCTGATATTTTGAAAAGAATTGAATGTAAATGAATTGGAATTGGAATTGGAATTGAATAGATTTGAAATTCGAACTATATCGAAATGAATTGAATTGAAAACGATTTCGAAATGAATTGAATTGAAAACGATTTCGAAATGAATTGAATTGAAAACGATTTCGAAATGAATTTAATTGAAAACGATTTCGAAATGAATTGAATTGAAAACGATTTCGAAATGAATTGAATTGGAAACGATTTCGAAATGAATTGAATTGAAAACGATTTCGAAATGAATTGAATTGAAAACGATTTCGAAATGAATTGAATTGAAAACGAATTCGAAATGAATTGAATTGAAAACGAATTTGAATTGAATTGAAAGTGAATCGAAATGAATTCAAATTGAATTGAAATTTGAATTGAATAGAAAGGAATTTTAAAACGAATTTATAAAGAAGAATTCAATTTTGATTTGAATTAAAAAGAAAGTTGAAATTGCTTTTGAAATGACTTTAAAACCATTTATATAATTCGTTTTAAATAGAAATCGACGAAATATATATTATATATATTATATATATAATATAATGGCCTGAATAGAACGCGCCGCGCCGCGGCAGTTCGCGAATTTCGACCATTTATTTCAAACGAACATTACGGGAGATCCGACCGTCGGATTCTCCTAAAACCGGAACCGTTGGGTTCGTATCGAAAAGAGCTTTCTAACGAATGTTAGAAATTTGGAATCTAATGGCTGGATTTGGAGATACGTCCAAATCAAATTCGAAAAAGGTCGCTGTAAGTGCAATTCGATGGCCATTGATGGAAATCGACTGTACAGGCCTTGATAAAATTATTAAAAATAGTAATAATTTGTGTAGAATCATAAGAAATGATTTGTAAAGATTTGGGATGAAAAACTCCATATTTGAAGAGATAAAAATAGATTTTTATCGAAATGAACTAGTTTTGAACTAGAATTATAATTCTATTTATTTTTAAATAAATAAATTGAATTTGAAAAGGGTTTTGAAAATAACCAAAATTTCCAATGATTGCATTGGAGTGGATTTGAATCGAAATTGTCTTCGGAATATTTCGATGTTGGAATTCGTGATTATACAGATGTTGTTATGGAAATTTGAAAGATACATATTTATATCGTTATTTCCAATACGACATTTGTTAGTCGTAGAATTTGATATTGAATATAAGCCGATATATTTTCTATTCAGAGCCTTGTATTGAATATCAAATGTGATTTGGGTTTGTCGTGCATGGTGTCTTCACTAACACTGTCCTTGAACCCAGTTGAGAAAAGATTAAATCTTTTTATATAGATTTAATGAAGTGTACCAATTAAACGATATTTAATTGGAATTGAATTGGTATTGATTTTTGGGTTTATCGTGAACAGTGTTTTAAATAACACTTGTTCTTTAACCCGATAATTAATGGAATGTGATTTTGGGTTTATCGTGAACCGTGTTTTAAATGACACTGATTCTTTAACCCAGTTCAAGATTAAAACTAAGTGGAGTTTTAATGAATCTTTAATTAGATTGAAATGATCGAAAATGGAGTATCACCAGTTTTGCTCCAGGCGATGTTTAAATCTTTAATTAGATTTGAACGTGAAATGGTAATTGAATTTACCGATAACACTGTGGTGTTAGATATGAAGTATTACCAGTTTTACTTCATGGGATGAATAGGTTGGGATTGGGAAATAAAATAAATGATTACTTCGGTGTGGTTCGCTAATCCCGACTAGTTTGAATTGATATTCAAAGGAGATTAAAGAATAAATTTAAAGAATTTATCTTGGATAAAATTAATGGGAACTTTCCCAAAGTATAGGAATATTTGAATAAAAGAATATTCTGAATTGGAATGAGGCGTATGTTGTGTTTGTGTAACACTTTTAAAATATATACGCGAGTTATTCAGAAAGACCGGGTTTATCCCATTCTGAATAACTGATTCGACGTGGTGTCGAAGATGAAGACGGTGGTCGAAGACCGGAAGTCTTCACATCGTTTGGGTGATTACTGATGATCTTGATTGGGCTGTACACCCAAGAAGATGGAAACAGTTAGTGATCGTCCAGACGTACTTGGAGATCGATGGATATGCGGGGTACTAAGTGCCTCCGGTTTTGTTCAGCCCCAGAACGGACTTGTAAATGGACTGTGTGTCTGACATTGGATTTTAGTCCGTGTGATTGATCTCTATTAAATATATATCTATTTGGTGGCGGAGAATTTATTCTCTTGCTTAACGCCCTTCTCTGAGACGTACGAGCTCAGGGGTTATATATTGATGGATATCAAACGCATGGAGTGAATTGCCTGTGTGGCATGCCTAAGTGGCAATTGATCGAGGCTTCTGTTGAAAAGCAAAGTCTTGTGGTGATGATCAAAGCAAGGCCTTTGTGGCGTAGCTTTGTGTAACGTTGATTCGCGAGCTTCACACCCGGTATGAACCAAAAACGGGAGAGGACGTCAGGGAGGGCATGCATTTCTTTCTAGCTAGAAGTGGCGTCAGTGGTTTTACACGCCCTGACGAGTTTGACTTATGTGGTTGTTGCTGTTGCGAGGCGCCTCGGTTATATCGGTTTCGGCCGATGCATTCTGGTCGGCAGACGGACCAGACTTACACCCCATAGGGTGGGGAGACGCATGTTCAGGGTTTAAGTTTAATCCACATCGGTGGACTGGCCCTGAGGATCCAAGGCTTGACTGAGTACTTGCCTGAGGGGCGGGCTAGAGCGTCTCGAATCGGTTGAGGACTATCTTTTGCCTCGGTTCATAGACGGAAATCCAATTTCCAAATACGTGACATTTGCGGTTTTAATTGTAGAACTAGTATGGCGACATGATATATGGTACCCATGCCGCCTATGATTGATACTTATGATTTGAAGTTGTTTTATACACTATGCACTTATAGTAGTATCAAATGATTTGTTTTAAACGTATCAAGCATTCTTTGGCTGTTATAAGGGAAAACCCTATCCCCCGGCTTGCGTTGCATTATGTGATAGGACCTGGGTCTTATAACAGCTTCACTTTTCTCTATTTTAGCATTGCGCTATTTGTTTTATGCACTGGTATTCTTGGGAGGAAATCCGTTCCGTGTTATACGGCGTGGTCCCTTGACTTACCTAACTTTAAAAATAAAGATTAACTGTTTTAGTTCTCACACCAGTCACATGACTGACCTGGAGTTTATTGTTTTAACCTAAACTCTGGGTGCCCTTATTTTGACACGGGCAGCTAGTAGTTTTGGTTTTGCAGATTTATATTCACAGGATCCTGGTTTACAGCTGGAACGATATCCGGAAAGCTTTGTATCCGTATATCTCCTTCAGTTGTGTATTGTATTATTTTCCGCTGCTATGTATTTATATGTAATTTAAATCTCTGATATTTCTGTGTAATATTCATTTATACTCTGTATATTCTTGTAATCTGATGCATTGTTGTAATATACAATGAAATGTTCTTCTATATGCGTCCTGATTTGTCGTGTTCTCAAACAATTCGTTCTTTCTCTTCTCTTCGGAGGCCGGGGAAGTTCGGGTCGTTTTCATCGTGGTATCAGAGCTTTGGTTTACAAAGCAGAGAACAAGACACATTAGAACCATACGAAAGAATTCATCAGATATTGGATTAGTAATATCCAATTAGAATGACTCGTTAGAGATGGGATCAGTAGTATCCTAGAACGAGTGTGAAGAGTGTATTTTTGAAAATGAAAACATTTTTGTTTTGAAAATTTAAATTCAATTATTCGTATTTGATTATCTATTTATATTGATGTGGACAATCCAGTATATATAGATTTTGCGTATACGTCTGATCCGCGTGTATTCGAAATTTTAATATACTGGATAGATATAGAATTACACTCTAGTCGCCCGGAGATGATATTGATGATAGCGATCGCATCATCAATATTTATGTTCGTGTTTCGAAGGTGTGATTATCTATATATTTCCTATTGACTGGTGTGAGAACCAAAATTTGATAGGGCTTATTGTTGTGATTTGGCATCAAAAATGTGATTTTTGTATATGTATCAAAATTACGAATTTGAAACTCTAATTCACTAATTGATTGATGTTTGTGTTGTTTGTTTATTTGTTTGCTAATTTTTAGCCATTTAGCCTGATTGAACCGAATATTGAATTATATTGAAAATTGGTTGCAATTGCATGCATATACTTGTACTTACATTGAACAGGTCATAGCAAGGAGGCTAGAGCAGAGAATAAAATTTGTTTGCCCGACAAATAGGTACATGTTTACTACATAATTTCCTGTTTTGTTTGGGTGATGATGATTTTGTGAGCCTATTGGCTAGCCGCTTGGCTTTTTCTTTTTCTTTTTGAGATCTGAAGGACCGGGGAAGCTATTTGAAATTCCCCGATGCTCCCGGTGCAGGTTAGGTTATAGCGAAAATTTTCGAAAATTTAGGGTGTTAGCCAAATTTTTGAAAATTTTGAGAATTCTCAGAAACTAAAGAGTTGGAGAATGGAAGCCAGATCGAACGTAGAGTTGAATTATCAAACCACTTTCGACTTTGTTCCTTTTCGGGGACGAAAAGTTTTAAGTGGGGGAGATTGTAACAACCCGTAAAATGCGGGCCAGTTTGAAATTTTTATTTTGGCAATTTTGGCGAAGTATGAATATTTAAAATGAATTATTTTAAATAATTATCGACGAGAAATTTATTTTGAATATATTAGAACGTATATATTATATACGTCGTCGTTAGAATATAATAATTATATATATAATTATAAATAGAATTGAAAATGGCGCGGTAGTTCGATAATTCGATTTCAAACTTCAATTGAATGTACCGGGTGCAAAACAATCCGAATTTTAGTGAAACCAAAAATCTTAGGATCTAATTGATGATACCTTTCCAACGAATCCGACAAATCGAAATTTCATAGCGGGAATCAAAAGCTATGTCCAGTTGAAAATTCTGAATAGTCGCTATGGAATTCAGGCCCTTAAAAATGGACATTTTGCAAACGACCTCGAATTTCGACGAAACCAGTTTTGTTGGGTCCGTGTTGTCAAATTATTGCTAGGTTTCAAATTTCATAATTTTTCGATTCAATATGTGAGCGTGGCAAAGGAAAACGTGTTTGACCAGTTTCAGTTGATTTTAATCGACTAGAAAATGGCCATTTTTCCAACGGTCTCAGAATTCGACGAAACTAGTTTTGTTAGGACCGTATCGTCCATACGAAGCTAGAAAATATTTTTCTGGAATTTTTCTAGTTAGTATGCGACCCCGGTAATTTGAAATGTACGTTTAAAATTCAATATAGTGATTTAAATGTAAATTCAAGGGAAACTGATTGTAACAATCGAATCAGCTTGCGATACATATCCCATTGTGTTCGGAATGGGGGTAAAGCGCTATGGACGACAGGCGGTGGGCTTCGTTTCGAAGTCGATAGAAAAAGTTACTTTATGTGAATAAAATATTGAAATTAAATAAATAAATTAAAAAAAAACCTTCTCCCCTTAAACCACTCTGGCCCCCCCTTTATTTCAAAACCAAATCGATACAGAAAAAAAAAAATCACGACGCCTGCTTCACCTATCGCCACCGCGCCTCCGCCGGGGGTCCCCCACCTCGCGTCGCCCGCCACGTCGAACCCTGGCGCACCCTCCCCTCGCTCTTCCTCCCTGGCATCGATTCCAACCACCCCCCAAAAACCCTAAAAGCCCTAGCGAACCCCCCCCCCCCGACTGTAGCGCCGCCTCCTCCCCATAATCCGACCACCTCCAGTTCCTCTTCCGCCCCTGCTGACTCCGACCGCTCTGCCCCCAGCCCTCTCCGATCTCTTTCCTCCCTCTACCTGTGACCGACGCCAGCACCAAGACCCCACCTCCTCAACTGGCGTGAAACCCCCCCCCCCCCCAAGTCGATGAACACAGTAAGTTTATTTTATTCTTATTTCTTTATTTTATTTATGTTGTTTTATTCGATTTTAATTAGGAAAAAAAACTGTTTTTTTTAAAGTATAAAAATATAATGTTTGAAGAAGAGAAAAGATTTGGTTTTTGTATATTGAAAAGCAAAAGAAAGAATAGATTTTTAGAAGAAGTTATACCTTTTATTGTAGAAAGAAATAATTTTTATAATGTTTTCAAGAAGAAAAAGATTAGGTTTTAATCTAGAAACATCGAAGTAAAAATATGATTTTTATATTTTTAAAGTATTAAAAATATAGTTTTTATATTGTTAAAGAATTAAAAATATAATCTTTACTGTATAGAAGTGGTAGAAATATGATTTTTAGAAAACTTTATTTTTATAAAGGCGAAAACTTTATTTTAGAAAAGACGAAATCTTTATTATAGAAAAGGCGAAATCTATATATGGAAAATAGAGTGATAAAAATATAATTTTTATCTATATGACATAGAAGTAAAAATTCGATTTTTATATATTGAATAGCGAAGTAAAAATTCGATTTTTATATATTGAATAGCGAAGTAAAAATTCGATTTTTATATATTGAATAGCGAAGTAAAAATTCAATTTTTATATATTGAATAGCAAACTAAAAATTCGAATTTTATATATTGAATAGCGAACTAAAAATTCGATTTTTATATATTGAATAGCGAACTAAAAATTCGATTTTTATATATTGAATAGCGAAGTAAAAAATTCGATTTTTACACATGCAGTGAAAGCGGACAACGAAGGTAACAAAAAGGCGAAACGACGAAGACTTCTGCAAATGAAGTGCCGTGGAGCTTGGATAGCTTTCTGTGAGAATTTCTCACTCTTCAATTTATTTTCTAGTTATATATATATATACTAGGATGCAGACGGTGTTTAGTAGCACCCGACACAATCGTCCACAGACCATGGACTTGTTTGTTTGGCTGTTTGGTGATTGATTGCGATATTGGTTTGAATGTGGTTTGTGGTGTGAAAAATCGAATCGATAAATTGGTTAGGATTAGACGTGCGCCGTTATAAGGCGAAGGAGTAAGGCTAGGTTAGACTCTTACTCCAAATTTTGTGGTTTGCATAATGAAATGAATTGAATTGTTTGGTGAAATGAATGGATTGATTGATATGTAAATGGCGTGGGCCTTCACTAGACCGGGGATAAGGCTAGGCCTTGTCCCGTTTCTAGTATCGTGCCGTTATGCTGCCGAAATTTTCTAAAATGAGTTAGGAAAATAAAAATATCATTTTATTTAAAGAATGAATTGAATAGAAATTCATATGTTGAAATGAAATGTTTTGTCGTTAAAAATATATATTTTAACGTGAAGTGAATAAAATAAAATATTCATTTATAAACCGGACGGTTTGTTTATGTACACCTATTTGAATGACATTGTTTGGGACGATAAAATTTTACACATCGCCCAACTGCACGAATAAAATATTTGTTTGATTGTTTGAAACCCCACACGGGTGTTGGGATGAAATTTGAAGTTCACTCATCCTGATTGATTAAATATGTCAATCGATTGATTGACAGGCTGTTATAAGCATTAGATATCTATATTTGATGCTTATACAGTGTAGTGCACTTTGGTTGATGGTTGATTATTTATCGTTGCTATTATATACATGTGTTGTATGAAAATCCATATAATTAACTTTATATGGTAATTGATTGGGCCTCATTCCAGTATTAAAATAGAAATATTTGAAATAGAAATATATCGAAATGGAATATTTGAAAATATCAATATATGAAGCCGTGTTGATTAGATCGACGCCATTTTGACGTGAACGATATTTATATCGATTTTATTCATTTTATAATGAATATCGAAAGTGATTTCAAAATCTGATATTTTGAAAAGAATTGAATGTAAATGAATTCGAATTGGAATTGGAATTGAATAGATTTGAAATTCGAACTATATCGAAATGAATTGAATTGAAAACGATTTCGAAATGAATTGATTTGAAAACGATTTCGAAATGAATTGAATTGAAAACGATTTCGAAATGAAATGAATTGAAAACGATTTCGAAATGTATTGAATTGAAAACGATTTCGAAATGAATTGAATTGGAAACGATTTCGAATGAATTGAATTGAAAACGATTTCGAAATGAATTGAATTGAAAACGATTTCGAAATGAATTGAATTGAAAACGAATTCGAAATGAATTGAGTTGAAAACGAATTCGAATTGAATTGAAAGTGAATCGAAATGAATTCAAATTGAATTGAAATTTGAATTGAATAGAAAGGAATTTTAAAACGAATTTATAAAGAAGAATTCAATTTTGATTTGAATTAAAAAGAAAGTTGAAATTGCTTTTGAAATGACTTTAAAACCATTTATATAATTCGTTTTAAATAGAAATCGACGAAATATATATTATATATATTATATATATAATATAATGGCCTGAATAGAACGCGCCGCGCCGCGGCAATTCGCGAATTTCGACCATTTATTTCAAACGGACATTACGGGAGATCCGACCGTCGGATTCTCCTAAAACCGGAACCGTTGGGTACGTATCGAAAAGAGCTTTCTAACGAATGTTAGAAATTTGAAATCTAACGGCTGGATTTGGAGATACGTCCAAATCAAATTCGAAAAAGGTCGCTGTAAGTGTAGTTCGATGGCCATTGATAGAAATCGACTGTACAGGCCTTGATAAAATTATTAAAAATAGTAATAATTTGTGTAAAATCATAAGAAATGATTTGTGAAGATTTGGGATGAAAAACTCCATATTTTAAGAGATAAAAATAGATTTTTATCGAAATGAACTAGTTTTGAACTAGAATTATAATTCTATTTATTTTTAAATAAATAAATTGAATTTGAAATGGGTTTTGAAAATAACCAAAATTTCCAATGATTGCATTGGAGTGGATTTGAATCGAAATTGTCTTCGGAGTATTTCGATGTTGGAATTCGTGATTATACAGATGTTGTTATGGAAATTTGAAAGATACATATTTATATCGTTATTTCCAATACGACATTTGTTAGTCATAGAATTTGATATTGAATATAAGCCGATATATTTTCTATTCAGAGCCTTGTATTGAATATCAAATGTGATTTGGGTTTGTCGTGAATGGTGTCTTCACTAACACTGTCCTTGAACCCAGTTGAGAAAAGATTAAATCTTTTTATATAGATTTAATGAAGTGTACCAATTAAACGATATTTAATTGGAATTGAATTGGTATTGATTTTTGGGTTTATCGTGAACAGTGTTTTAGATAACACTTGTTCTTTAACCCGATAATTAATGGAATGTGATTTTGGGTTTATCGTGAACCGTGTTTTAAATGACACTGATTCTTTAACCCAGTTAAAGATTAAAACTAAGTGGAGTTTTAATGAATCTTTAATTAGATTGAAATGATCGAAAATGGAGTATCACCAGTTTTGCTCCAGGCGATGTTTAAATCTTTAATTAGATTTGAACGTGAAATGGTAATTGAATTTACCGATAACACTGTGGTGTTAGATATGAAGTATTACCAGTTTTACTTCATGGGATGAATAGGTTGGGATTGGGAAATAAAATAAATGATTACTTCGGTGTGGTTCGCTAATCCCGACTAGTTTGAATTGATATTCAAAGGAGATTAAAGAATAAATTTAAAGAATTTATCTTGGATAAAATTAATGGGAACTTTCCCAAAGTATAGGAATATTTGAATAAAAGAATATTCTGAATTGGAATGAGGCGTATGTTGTGTTTGTGTAACACTTTTATAATATATACGCGAGTTATTCAGAAAGACCGGGTTTATCCCATTCTGAATAACTGATTCGACGTGGTGTCGAAGATGAAGACGGTGGTCGAAGACCGGAAGTCTTCACGTCGTTTGGTTGATTACTGATGATCTTGATTGGGCTGTACACCCAAGAAGATGGAAACAGTTAGTGATCGTCCAGACGTACTTGGAGATCGATGGATATGCGGGGTACTAGGTGCCTCCGGTTTTGTTCAGCCCCAGAACGGACTTGTAAATGGACTGTGTGTCTGACATTGGATTTTAGTCCGTGTGATTGATCTCTATTAAATATATATCTGTTTGGCAGCGGAGAATTTATTCTCTTGCTTAACGCCCTTCTCTGAGACGTACGAGCTCAGGGGTTATATATTGATGGATATCAAACGCACGGAGTGAATTGCCTGTGTGGCATGCCTAAGTGGCAATTGATCGAGGCTTCTGTTGAAAAGCAAAGTCTTGTGGTGATGATCAAAGCAAGGCCTTTGTGGCGTAGCTTTGTGTAACGTTGATTCGCGAGCTTCACACCCGGTATGAACCAAAAACGGTAGAGGACGTCAGGGAGGGCATGCGTTTCTTTCTGGCTAGAAGTGGCGTCAGTGGTTTTACACGCCCTGACGAGTTTGACTTATGTGGTTGTTGCTGTTGCGAGGCGCCTCGGTTATATCGGTTTCGGCCGATGCATTCTGGTCGGCAGACGGACCAGACTTACACCCCATAGGGTGGGGAGACGCATGTTTAGGGTTTAAGTTTAATCCACATCGGTGGACTGGCCCTGAGGATCCAAGGCTTGACTGAGTACTTGCCTGAGGGGCGGGCTAGAGCGTCTCGAATCGGTTGAGGACTATCTTTTGCCTCGGTTCATAGACGGAAATCTAATTTCCAAATACGTGACATTTGCGGTTTTAATTGTAGAACTAGTATGGCGACATGATATATGGTACCCATGCCGCCTATGATTGATACTTATGATTTGAAGTTGTTTTATACACTATGCACTTATAGTAGTATCAAATGATTTGTTTTAAACGTATCAAGCATTCTTTGGCTGTTATAAGGGAAAACCCTATCCCCCGGCTTGCGTTGCATTATGTGATAGGACCTGGGTCTTATAACAGCTTCACTTTTCTCTATTTTAGCATTGCGCTGTTTGTTTTATGCACTGGTATTCTTGGAAGGAAATCCGTTCCGTGTTATACGGCGTGGTCCCTTGACTTACCTAACTTTAAAAATAAAGATTAACTGTTTTAGTTCTCACACCAGTCACATGACTGACCTGGAGTTTATTGTTTTAACCTAAACTCTGGGTGCCCTTATTTTGACACGGGCAGCTAGTAGTTTTGGTTTTGCAGATTTATATTCACAGGATCCTGGTTTACAGCTGGAACGATATCCGGAAAGCTTTGTATCCGTATATCTCCTTCAGTTGTGTATTGTATTATTTTCCGCTGCTATGTATTTATATGTAATTTAAATCTCTGATATTTCTGTGTAATATTCATTTATACTCTGTATATTCTTGTAATCTGATGCATTGTTGTAATATACAATGAAATGTTCTTCTATATGCGTCCTGATTTGTCGTGTTCTCAAACAATTCGTTCTTTCTCTTCTCTTCGGAGGCCGGGGAAGTTCGGGTCGTTTCATCCTTCTTCTATATTTGTCTCTAACCGTTCAAACCCATCATCCCCGATCTAGAATCGTCGTCCATCTCGCACGCCTCCTCCTTCTCAAAATCCGCACCCAACCGATCGTGTTTGAGCCGCAATTCCGACCATCTCAGGCGATGGTTTCTGATCATGGCCGTTGGTGTTGCCGAGCTTGAAGAGTACTATCAATTTCGCTTTGTAATTCAATTTGTTTGAGGAGATTTTAGTGGATTTAGTTCGGAGCTTTGGGAGGAATTTTTTTTTTTTTTTTTTGAGGAAGAAGAGTAAATAAAAGAGTTGCGTGGAATGACAATATAAAGAGACGAATCACCGTAAAAAAATCAAGTCATGGCTATCTTTTTAACGTTGATAATTTATCTCAATCCCCAAAATAATGAGCTAATGTGTCGTAAGCTCTTTTATGAAGTTAAGTTTTATTAGGAATGATATAATCAAATTTTAACCGTAATTAATGCTCCCCATATACTATAATCAAATTTTAATTCAAACATTAACAGATTTAAATGAAATAAATGTTCATAAAATTATAATTTCAAAGGAGAGTTATGGTAGAATTAATGGTAATTTATAGGCAAGAAAATTCAATGGTTTAATTAATAAAGAAAACATTCCGTCTTTTTTTTTAGTATTCATCACTAATTAACATAAATAGATTAATTCTAATCCAAATTACGACTTACATAAATTATAGAAATAAAGTGCATATTTTGTAGGTCTAGAATTCAACTTTCCACAATTTAAATTGAGCTATTATTTGTTTATTTATTTATTTGTTTATGCACAGGAAACATTAATATCATTGCCATCTTTAATACGTAGGTTTTGAACATCGCCATCTTTCATTTTACATATATATATATATATATATATATATGTATATGTGTATGTATATATCATGAAACGCTCAGCAGCATAAAGGGAAGAAAAAATAATAATAGTAATATATTATGAAAAAATTTCTTTTAACACGAACATACATGCATGCATAAATTTCTATTTACCTGTTGCCTCACTATCCATTTGTTTGATCTCACACCTATATAAAAAATATGTTACATACGTGCGTGGCAATATGACAATAAATTTTGTGTATTAATTGCAACTTATTTCCAATTTATCACCAATGAAATAAATAACAACTGATTTTCTACACTAGACAATTAATCTATTGCAATCCTTATTTTAAAATTAGTTAACATTCAATGTAATCATAATTAATGTTATCATTTGTCTTACAATTTATACAAAAAAAAATTCCCAAATATATATATTTCAACACAATGTAAAATACACATTAATTCATATATATATATATATATCCTATGCATTGATTATTCTGCTTCTCATTTAATTAAAATATCTTTGTAAAAATTTACAAAATTTGTTAATAACAAAATGTCAGTTACTGTCCAATAGCTTAACCACTACTTTACGTAATAAAATTTGTTAACTCATTGAAATTAAATGTGAATTTCAAATCATTAGTATATACGTATATATTTCTCAATTTCATTGTTGGTTGTTGCTATAGTTTATTTATCTAGAATATATATGTTATTTGAAATCAAACATTCAACAGAAGTCAATAAATTTCATTAATAAAATCATATTTATTTTTAGTAACTATTTTAAATTCAATAATACAATTTATTTCTTTAATTATCTTTATTGCAAATTATTTCCTCTTTATTTCAATACATTAAAATTAAGTTTTGCAATTTATGACTAGTTACAACTTCTAGTTAAATATTATATGTCTATTGTTGTAAACAAATAAATAAATGGATTCAATACAAGTTAATTATACTAACTTAATAAGTTCCAATTGACCACGTAAAATCTTACATAATATTTGGTTCAATTCTTCTTTTTCTTTTCAAACAAATAAACAAATCATGACTGTCTTTACAGTAAATGCATATAACTTCGTTTACAACAAGTTGAAATCTCATTGCACAATCAAATGGATATATTATTTCCATAAATTAGAATTATCAATGTAAATTAAATCTCAAAATTAGTTAATCCATTTTATATTATTAATTCAATAAATTTCACATTCCATTTTAAATAGATTATCAAACACTGTCATTATCACATATATAGCCATTTAGAATCAATTCTAAATAATCAAGTTAAGTTCATATTTTAACAGCCTATGACACAAAACATTAATTTTAATATTTGTACCAACATTGTTCAAATTTACATTAAATTATTATACAAAGTTTAAAATCGAATTCTGAAATTACCGTGCCATTTCAGGCTCGTAATATAAATTTATAAATATAAAAATTATAACTTTGATTAAAACAATTTTTTTCTGTCGTTATTATTTAAAATAAATTATTTTAAATATTAAAAACCCATTAAAATTTCTAAAAATAAAAATTTTAAATTGGCCCCAAAATTTCCGGGTTGTTACAGTCGCCCCCACTTAAGATCTTTTCGTCCTCGAAAAGGAACTAAGCTAAAAGTTGTTTAATTTACTAACTAAATTTCAATTTTGTTTTATTAATTTTATTTGTTGGCTAACTTATCAAATACATATATACTTTTATATATTTAAAAATCTTATCTTCTGAAATAGGATTATATATATAATCGAAATACTTTAATTATAAGCTTATCACTCTGAACTCATTCTAGGGCATTACTAACCCCATCTCTAATGAGTATTCTCTTTCTAGGATACTGCTGATCCTATCTCTAATGAGTATTCTTATTGGACATTAATAATCCAATCTCTGATGAGTCTTTTGTTTAGTTCTAACGAGTTGTATCCCAAAGATTTGCGCTAACCAGAGCTCTGATACCACTTGTAAAGACCCGGAAATTCCCGCTCTTGAATCGACCATAAACCACACAGGTCTGACCCAAAGGATGGAAATCTTCGAATACTTTAACTTTGGGAATACAAAACATCAGAAAAACAACAGCAGACTTTTATTTCATTACAATAATGTTACATCAGAGTACAGAATATATCAGAGTACAAAGAAATTAAATTACAGCGGAAGATACATAAAAGATAATACAAACAAACAGCGGAAGACTACCAAGCTCTGGACACAGCTTTAGGCTTCGATCCAGGATCCTGCTAAAGAGATACTTATCTGCAAAAAGCTACTCGACTGCCCGTGTAGAAAAGAGGGCACCCGAGTTTGCAAAGTGAAACAAACTACGAGTCAGTCATGGGACTGGTGTGAGAATTCTAAACTAATATAACTAATAAGACAAATCCAAGGACCACGCCACTTTCGCGGAACGGGTTTACTCCTATGGATTGCCAGTGCATAAACCAAAGTAAATCGAGAAATAACGCAATGTCTTTTTGGAAAAATGAAACCATTATAAGACCCAGGTCCCATCACACAATGCAACGCACACCATAGGATAGGGTTTTACCTTATAATGGTCAAAAGATGCTTGATACGTATAAAACGGATTTGATATTATTATCAGTGTATATATGTTTTAATGAAAAGATTTGAATCATAAGTATCAATCCTAGACGGCATGGTTACCATATAGCATGTCGCCAATACTAGTTCTACAATCAAAACAGCAAGGGCGTATTGGAAATTTGGATTCCATCATGAGTCGAGGCTAGGGGCAAGATCCTCTCCGATTCGAGACACTCTAGCAAATGCTTCTGGATTCCCCGCAGTGAACCCATGGAAGCGGTAGGGCCGATCCCCGCCTATGGGCAGTGGATTGGTTATGCCTGAACACACGTTTCCCGGTCCCTTTGGACCTATAGTATGACCACCAACGGCCTATAGAAAAAACGAGGCGCCTCAAAATCCATCATCCACATAAGTAAAATGTCAGGGCTGGTAGGTCACTGACACCACTCTAGCTAGAAAGAAATGTGTGCACTCCCTACGGTCCATATCCCGTTTTTGACTCTTACCGGGGTGTGAGGCTCACGAAGTCACGATATACACAAAGCTATGCCTAAACAGACTATGCTTTGATCATCAACCACAAGGCCCTGCTTTTCAACAAAAGCCTTGATCAATGCATCTTAGTATGCCACATTGTCAGTCCATACTATACCATTGATTTCTGCCAATATATAACCTCTAAGCTCATATGTCTCAGAGAAGGGTGTTAATCACCAAGCAGATATGTATTAACAGAGATCAACGAATGTAGTATAAAGGACTACAACGTCAGACATACATTCCATTTATAAACTTATGCTCTGGGTCTGAGCAAAAGTCAAATCCGTACAAATCAACACTACGTCCGGATAACTACCATCTTAGCCCCGTCTTGGGAGCAAATCAATCAAGGACCTCAACGCTAGGTACCCATTCGATGTGAAGATCGTCGGTCTTCAATCGCCGTCTTCAACTCTTAGATTTAAAACGTCGTATAATCATTTGAAATGAGATTGAACTCGGTCTTCTCAAATGATTCTCGCATATATATATATAATAGTTTGAAAACATTTCCTATCGTTATTAATATTTGATAACGACCTGTCGCTATTTTTATTTATATAAAAAATAGCTCGAATAAATTTAACGACGCTTCGGGTCAATGGGCGACTCTGGCGCTGTTTTCAACCAAATTTGACTTATGCATATCTAACTGTTGGATTTTGATGAAATTTATATCATGGGAAAGATTTTCCCAAAGCGTACCTAACGGTTCCTGTTTTGGGAAAATCCGACGGTCGGATCTTTCGGTATAACCGTTTAAAGTTACGATTGCCGATACGAGAACTGCCGTGCACGTTCCGTTTAATTTATAATTTATATTTGTATATACATAAATATAAATCGTTTGGTGATTTCAACTATTAACGTCTATTCTTTTATCGCATTTAAAATGACGATAAAAATATCACTTTTATTTTACTCTGTTTTTTATTTACATTTAAAATGTAAATAAAATGTGCTTTTTAAATTCACTTTAATTCATGCTTTATTTACACCAAATATAAATAGATATTCTTTTTCTATCTTTGGTTTATTTACACTAAATGTAAATAAATAATTAAATAATCTTTTCTATCTTTTGATTTATTTACTCTAAATGTAAATAAATATTCTTTCTTACCATTTATTTATTTACCTAGATATAAATAAATGTTTTCATTTTCCTTTTCTTATTTCTTTACCCAAATGTAAATAAATGGTTTTTCTCCTTCTACTTTTTCTTATTTATTTACACTATTTGTAAATAAATGTTTTTACTTTTCTTTTATCTTATTTATTTACACTATTTGTAAATAAATGTTTTACTTTTACTTTTGCTATATTTATTTACATTAATTGTAAATAAATGTATCTAATTTCTTATTCATATTTATTTACGCTATTTGTAAATAAATGGTTTCCATTTCCCTGCCAATCCTATTTACATAGTAAATGTAAATAAATGTATTTCTTTAATTCTTTTCTAATATTTCTTTTTAACATAAAAAGAATATCTTATGTTAATTCTTTTCTAACATTTCTTTTTATTATTTTTATTTACATAAGAAAATGTAAATAATTACCATCCACATTTTGGTTCTTTTTATTCCCTTTTTTTTCATAAGAAAATGTAAATAAATTCTAATTCACAAGTTTAGTCTTATAATCTTAATTACATCGAAATGTAATTTTATTTACAATGTAAAAACATGTTCTTTAATTACATAAAAGTATAATTTTTTTAATCTTTTATTTATCTAATGTAAATAAATGTCTTACTTTTTCTATGTTTTATTTTATTTACACTAAATAGTTTACATATGCTTTAACCTCCCACATTGGATAGGTATTGTTGTGATTACTAGACAGCCGGGCGGGTCCAAGCAGATTTACATCACAACTCAATCCAACCTCGGGTTAAGCATACTTGTTCTTATTTATTTACCTAAGTGTAAATAAATACTTTTCGTATCTATTTACTAAACATATTATCATAATCCTAATGTCGAGAAAAATATATTTTACTCAAATAGTTTCCCTATACATTTCTAATCTTTCAGATATTGGCATTAAAAGAACGTGTTTTTAATGTGAAACATATTTCGTAGTGAAATATGTATATTTCCTAATCCATCAAATATTAACATTAAAAATGTTTTTTTTATGATCATAGAAATGTAACTCTTAATTTCTAGTTTTATTTGCGGTGAGGAACACAATTAAAATTGTACCTTTATTTCATGTTTATTTACATCGAGGGATGTAAATAAAACATGTAACCTTTATTTCTAAGTTTCATTTGAAACAAAGAACATAGCTAAAAGATGAACTTACTTTTCCATACCATATCTGCATCATGTTGTAATTATGTTTTTACTAACATAAAATGCATTTTTAACTTTAATTACATTTTAATAACATAAAATGAACTTTTATCTTTATTTACATTTTAAATAACATAAACATACTTTCAACTTTATTTACATTTTCATAACGTAAAATGTAAATTTCACTTAATTACATTTTAACTAACATAAAATGTATTTCTAACTTAACTACATTTTAACTAATATTGTAAGAACCCGTAACTTCCCCGTGAAGGAAAGCACGAATACTTTGAGAAAAACACACATCGGAACACAGACAGAAGAACATTTCATTGTTATTACAACAATTCCATCAGATACAAGAATATACAGAGTATAAATGATTAAATTACATTCAACAAATATCAGAGATTACAATAAATTACATAGCAGCGGAAAAATATACAAAACACAACTGAAAGTGATACACGGATACAGAGCTTTCCGAGCATCGTTCCAGCTGTAAATCAGGACCCTGTGGATATAAATCTGCAAAACCAAAACTACTAGCTGCCCGTGTGGAAAATAGGGGCACCCAGAGTTTAGGTTAAAACAATAAACTCCAGGTCAGTCATGTGACTGGTGTGAGAACTAAAACAGTTATTAATCTTTATTTTTAAAGTTTGGTAAATCAAGGGACCACGCCGTATAACACGGAACGGGTTTCCTCCCAAGAATACCAGTGCATAGAACAAACAGCGCAATGCTAAATAAAGAAAAATGAAGTGGTTATAAGACCCAGGTCCCATCACACAATGCAACGCAAGCCGGAGGATAGGGTTTTTACCTTATAACAGCCAAAGCATGCTTGATACGTTTAAAACACATTATTTGATACTAATATAGGTGTATAGTGTCAAAACAATTTCAATCATAAATATCAATCATAGGCGGCATAAATGACCCATACCACTATGTCGCCATACTAGGTTCTACAAATAAAACCGCACTATCACGTATTGGAAATTGGATTTCCGTCATGAGCCGAGGCAAGGGGCAAGCTCCTCTCCGCGTTTGAGACACTCTAGCAAATGCCTCGGGACCGCACACAGCAATCTAAAACCGCACTATCACGTATTGGAAATTGGATTTCCGTCATGAGCCGAGGCAAGGGGCAAGCTCCTCTCCGCGTTTGAGACACTCTAGCAAATGCCTCGGGACCGCACACAGCAATCCCTGGATCCTCCAAGGCCGGTCCTCTCTTACTTTTGAGGATTGGCAATTCCTGAACACACGTTTCCCGGTCCTTACAGACCTATATCTGAGGCGCCTCGTATCCAACAACCACACAGCTGAAAAGTATATAAATGTCAGGGCTGGTAGGTCACTGACACCACCATAGCTAGAAAGAAACGTCGTGCACTCCTTGGGTCCGTATCCCGTTTTTGACTCATACCGAGGTGTGAGGCTCGCGAATTCACGTTATACACAAAGCTACGCCACACAGGCCGTGCTTTGATCATCAACCACAAGACTTTGCTTTACAACAGAAGCCTTGATCAATTGCCACTTACGCGTGCCACATTGGCAATTCACTCCATGCGACTGATGTCTATCGATATACAACCTCTGAGCTCGTACGTCTCAGAGAAGGGCGTTAAGCAGGAGAATAAATTCTCCGCCGCCAAACAGATGTATATTTAATAGAGATCAATCAACACAGAATAAAATCCAATGTCAGACACACAATCCATTTACAAGTTCGTTCTGGGTCTGAACGAAACCGGAGGCACTTTCCTCGCATATCCATCGATCTCCAAGTACGTCTGGACGATCACCAACTGTTTCCCTCATCTTGGGTGTACAGCCCAATCAAGATCATCAGTAATCACCCAAACGATGTGAAGACTTCCGGTCTTCAACCACCGTCTTCATCTTCGACATCTCGTCGAATCGGTTTTTCAGAATGGGTATAACCCGGCCTTTCTGAATAACCCACGTATATAATAAACAAATGTTACACAAACACAACGAACGCCTCATTCCAATTCAGAATATTCTTTTATTCACGAAATCACATTCTTAGGGAAAGGTTCCCATTAATTTTATCCAAGATAAATTCTTCTAAATTTATCCTATAATCTTCCTTTGGATATCATTTCGAACTAGTCGGGATTAGCGAACCACACCGAAGTAATTATTTGTTTTATTTCCCAATCCCAACCTATATATCCCATGGAGCAAAACTGGTGATACTCCATTCCTAACACCACAGTGTTATCGGTAAAATTAATTACCATTTCACGTTCAAATCAAATTAAAGATTTAACTATCGCTTTGGAGCAAAACTGGTGGTACTCCATTCTCGATCACCTTTCAGATTTGATAACTTAAATTATCAATTCACATTTTTTTCTAATTAAAGATTCATTAAAACTCCACTTAGTTTTAATCTTTTCAAAAATCAACATCCTGCTTTTAACTAGGTTAAAGAACCAATGTCATCTAAAACATGATTCACGATAAACCCCAAATCACATTTGATATTAAATACAAGGCTCTGAATAGAAAATATATCGGCTTATATTCAATATCAAATCCTGAAACCAACAAATATCGTATTGGAAATAACGATATATAATATGTCTTTCAAATTCCCAAAACAATATCTGTATGGTCACGAAATCCAACATCGAAATATTCCGAAGATAATTTCGATTCAACTCCACTTTCACTTCACCTATTGGGAATAGTGATTATTTTTAAAATCACTCTCAAATTCAATTTATTTATTTCACAAATAAATTGATTTTAATTCTAGTTCAAAACTAGTTCATTTCGATAAAAATCTATTTTTATCTTTTCAAATGTGGAATTCTCTAGCTCAATTCTTCCCAAATCATTTCTTATGATTTTACACAAATTATTAATATTTTTAATAATTTTATCAAGGCCCGTACAGTCGATTTCCAACAACGGCCATCGAACTGCACTTACAGCGATCTTTTCTGAAATTGATTTGGACATAATTCCAAATCCAACCGTTAGATTTCAAATTTCTAATATTCATTGGAAAGCTCTTTTCGATACGAACCCAACGGTTCCGGTTTTAGGAGAATCCGACGGTCGGATCTCCCGCAATGTCCGTTTGAAATAAATGGTCGAAATTCACGAACTGCCGCGGCGCGGCGCGTTCTATTCAGGCCATTATATTATATATATAATATATATAATATATATTTCGTCGATTTCTATTTAAAAAGAATTTTATAAATCGTTTTAAATTTGTTTCTAAAACAATTCAACTTCTACATTCAATTTCAAATCGATTTGATTTCAATTCAACTCGAATTCATTTCCATTTTATTTAATTCGAATTCAAATTCGTTTCAATTCAATTCAAATTCAAATTCATTTCAATTCAAATTGATTTCAATTTAATTTTGATTCGAATTCAATTAAATTTCAGTTCGTTTTCAATTCAACTTGAATTTGTTTTATATTCAATTCCATTCGAAGTCCTTTTATATTCAATTCAAATTCGTTTTCTTTTCAATTCGAATTTGCTATAATATTTATTTCAATTTGAATAAAATCGATATAAATATCGTTCACGTCAAAATGGCGCAAAACTAATCAACACGGCTTTATATTTTTCACAACTTCTTTATTCTATTCAACAAATGAATATTTTTCCCATTCAACACATAAATCTATATTTCGTTCAACCCACGACTAATCTCAACACATGAGTGCTGCCAACACATCACTATTGTTGTTATGTAAAATATTTTATAAAACTATGGTATCTATCGTTTGATTTTCAATTAGACTCCTCCGTGAAGTAGGTTCTAATTTTAAATATGATAAAGATGTGAATTTGATTATTAAAATATTCCACTCAACACATGAATAGATTCAACACATGAATTTTCCTTTATAATATTCATTATTTTCCCGATTGGAATGAGGCCCAATCAATCACCATATAATGTTAATTATATGGATTTTCATACATCACACGTATATAATAGCATTGAAAAATAATCAACCATCAACCAAAGTGCACTACACTGTATAAGCATCAAATATAGATATCTTACGCTTATAACAGCCTGTCAATCGATCGATCGACATATTTAATCAATCAGGATGAGTGAACTTCAAATTTCATCCCAACACCCGTGTGGGGTTTCAAACAATCAAACACGGATTTTATTTGTGCAGTTGGGCGACGTGTAAAATTTGTCGACCCAATCGATATCAGTCAAATCAGTGTATATAAACAAATCGGCCGATTTGTTTATAAATATTCATTTATCCACTTTCACGTTAAAAATTATATTTTTAACGATAAACATTTTATTTTAACACATGAATTTCTATTAGTTCATTTATTCAATAAATTGATATTTTTATTTTTCTAACATATTTTAGAAAATTTCGGCGGCATAACGGCACGATACTAGAAACGGAACAAGGCCTAGCCTTATCCCCGGTCTAGTGAAGGCCCACGCCATTCACATATCAATCAAGTCCATTCAACTCACCAAACAATTCAATTCAAACCAAATAATCTAACCAACTACACAACTAAACAATTAAACAAACAAGCCATCCATGGTCTGTGGATGACGGGTGTCGGGTGCTACTAAACACCGTCTACATCCTAGTATATATATATATAACTAGAAAAAGAAGTTTAGAGTGAGAAGTTCTCACCGATAGCTATCCAACTTCACGACACTTCATTTATAGAAATCTTCTTCATTCTCGCCTTTTTATCATCTTCGTTGCCCGTAGTCACTACATATATAAAAATCACACATTTTTATATTTTGATGTCTTTAAAATAAAAGTCACATTTTTATTTGTTTACTTTCAATTTAAAAATCATATTTTTATATTCACTTCATACCTTTAAAAATTGAATTTTTACTTCGCTATACTTTATATAAAAATCAAATTTTTACTATGTTATTCAATATATAGAAATCGACTTTTTATTACTATGTTATATAGATAAAAATTATATTTTTATCACGCAATTCCTAATATAAAGATTTTGCCTTTTCAAAAATAAAGACTTCGCCTTTTCAGAAATATAAAGTTTATATTTTTCTCGAAGTAAAAATCATATTTTTACTTCACTACTCATATCAAAATATCGTCTTTTCATATTTAAAAATATCGCTTTTTCATATTTATCATCTATATAGTAAATACTATATTTTTAATACTTTAAAAATATAAAAATCATATTTTTACACCTTCTACATAGTAAAGATTATATTTTTAATACTTTAAAAATATAAAAATCATATTTTTATTACTATAACTATAAATAAAAATCGTTTCTTTATCTCCTAAAAATCAAATCTCTTTTATAATCAAAAATCTTTTCTCCCTTTTTATTTATTTATTTATATATAATCTAAATTTCAGATTTAAAAACAATTTTATTTCAAATTAAATTTCAGATTTATCATTTTAAGTAATTAGCATAAAAGAAAAATAAAATAAATAAAAATTACCTTTTTCTTTCATTGCTGATCACGCCGGAGGGGGAAAGAGGCGGCGCTTTTCGAATTGGAGAGGGAGAGGACGAGATCGGCGAGAGGAGGAGGTGGAAGCGGTTTGGGGGGGGGGGGGCTGTCGCCATCTTCGATTTCCGAGGGGGGGGGGGGCTGATGCGAGGTCGGCGGCGCTGGGGAGGGGGCTCCGATGGTGGACTGCGGCGAGGGGGCTGAGGGAAAGGCGGTGGCGAGGGTTGGGGCGCGGTGCGGTGACCATCAGGACGGGGCGTGGGGTCACGATTGAAGGGGGAGGGGGTCGCGATCGTCGCGCCGCTGGGGGGGGGGGGGGGGGCTCTCGCGCGTCGCCTCTGGCGCCTGGGGGGCTTTGCGTGGCGGCGGGTTTTCGTTTTTTTTTTTTTTTTTTTTATAAATCGATTTCTGTTTAAACGTGGGGGGGGGGGGGGGGGGCAGAGATAAGGGGAAAGGGGTTTTTATTTTATTTTATTTTATTTTATTATTATTTAATTATTTAATTCAACTTAAAGTTGACTTTTTCATACGACCTCAAAACGAGGCCCACCGCCTGTCGTCCATAGCGTTTCACCCCCATTCTGAACACAATGGGATATGTATCGCAAGTTGATTCGATCGTTTGAATTAGTTTCCGTTGAATTTACATTTAAATCACTATATTGAATTTTAAACGTACATTTCAAATTACCGGGGTCGCATACGAACTCTAAAAATTCTCGAAAAATATTTTCTAGCTTCGTATTGACGATACGGTCCTAACAAAACTAGTTTCGTCGAATTCTGAGATCGTTAGAAAAATGGCCATTTTCCAGTCGATTAAAATCAACTAAAACCGGTCAAACGCGTTTTCCTTTGCCATGCTCACATATTGATTCGAAAAATTATGAAATTTGGAATCTAGCAATAATTTGACATCACGGACCCAACAAAACTAGTTTCGTCGAAATCCGAGGTCATTTGCAAAATGTCCATTTTTAAGGGCCTGAATTCCATAGCGACTATTCAGAATTTTCAACTGGACATATCTTTTGATTCCCGTTATGAAATCTTGATTTTTCGGATTCGTTGGAAAGATATTATCAAATAGATCCTAATGTTTTTGGTTTCACTAAAATCCGGATTGTTTTGCACCCGGTATGTTCAATTGAAGTTTGAAATCAAATTATCGAACTACCGCGCCATTTTCAATTCTATTTATAATTATATATAAATATTTATATTCTAACGAAGACGTATATAATATATACGTTCTAAATATATTCAAAATAAATTTCACGTCGATTTTATTTAAAATAATTCATTTTAAATGTTCAAACTTCGCTAAAATTGCCAAAATAAAAATTTTAAACTGGCCCGCATTTTACGGGTTGTTACAATCTCCCCCACTTAAAACTTTTCGTCCCCGAAAAGGAACAAAGTCGAAAGTGGTTTGATTATTCAGCTCTACGCTCGATCTGGCTTCCATTCTCTAACTTTTCAGTTTCTGAGAATTTTCAAAATTTCAAAAATTTGGCTAACACCCTAAATTTTCGAAAAATTTCGCCATAACCTCCCCTGCACTGGGAGCATCGGGGTATTTCAAATAGCTTCCCCGGTCCTTCAGATCTCAAAAAGAAAAAGAAAAAGCCAAGCAGCTAGCCAATAGGCTCATAAAATCATCATCACCCAAACAAAACAGTAAATTACGTAGTAAACATGTACCTATTTGTCGGGCAAGCAAATTTTATTCTTCGGCTCTAGCCTCCTTGCTATGACCTGTTCAATGTAAGTATATGTATATGCAAGCAAATGCGACCAATTTTCAATATAGTTCAATATTTGGTTCAATTAGGCATAGTGGTTAAAAATTAGCAAACAAATAAACAAACAACACAAACATCAATCAATTAGTGAATTAGAGTTTCAAATTCATAATTTTGATACATATACAAAAATCAGATTTTTGACGCCAAATCACAACAATGTGTTCTAACTATATTAGTTTTGGTTCTCACACCAGCCTAATGGAAATATATAGATATCACACCTTCGAAACACGAATATAAATACTGATGATGTGGCCACATCACCAGAATTATCCCCGGATGTCTAGAATGTGACTCTATATCTATCCAGTATATTAAAACTTCGACTATACGTTCATGACGCGTATATGCGAAATCTATATATACTCGATTGTCCATATTCAAAATAAATAAATATTCAAATACGTATAAAACGATTTAAATTTTCAAAACAAAATTGTTTTCATTTGAAAAATATAATCTTCACACTCGTTCTAGGATACTACTGATCCTATCTCTAACGAGTCATTCTAATTGGATATTGCTAATCCAATATCTGATGAATTCTTTCGTATGGTTCTAATGTGTCTTGTTCTCGAGCTCTGTAAACCAAAGCTCTGATACCACTTGTAAGAACCTGTAACTTCCCCGTGAAGGAAAGCACGAATACTTTGAGAACAACACACATCGGAACACAGACAGAAGAACATTTCATTGTTATTACAACAATTCCATCAGATACAAGAATATACAGAGTATAAATGATTAAATTACATTCAACGAATATAAGAGATTACAATAAATTACATAGCAGATGAAAAATATACAAAACACAACTGAAAGTGATACACGGATACAGAGCTTTCCGAGCATCGTTCCAGCTGTAAATCAGGACCCTGTGGATATAAATCTGCAAAACCAAAACTACTAGCTGCCCATGTGGAAAATAGGGGCACCCAGAGTTTAGGTTAAAACAATAAACTCCAGGTCAACCATGTGAATGGTGTGAGAACTAAAACAGTTATTAATCTTTATTTTTAAAGTTTGGTAAATCAAGGGACCACGCCGTATAACACGGAACGGGTTTCCTCCCAAGAATACCAGTGCATAGAACAAACAGCGCAATGCTAAATAAAGAAAAATGAAGCGGTTATAAGACCCAGGTCCCATCACACAATGCAACGCAAGCCGGAGGATAGGGTTTTTACCTTATAACAGCCAAAGCATGCTTGATACGTTTAAAACACATTATTTGATACTAATATAGGTGTATAGTGTCAAAACAATTTCATCATAAATATCAATCATAGGCGGCATGAATGACCCATACCACTATGTCGTCATACTAGGTCCTACAAATAAAACCGCACTATCACGTATTGGAAATTGGATTTCCTTCATGAGCCGAGGCAAGGGGCAAGCTCCTCTCCGCGTTCGAGACACTCTAGCAAATGCCTCGGGACCGCACACAGCAATCCCTGGATCCTCCAAGGCCGGTCCTCTCTTACTTTTGAGGATTGGCAATTCCTGAACACACGTTTCCCGGTCCTTACAGACCTATATCCGAGGCGCCTCGTATCCAACAACCACATAGGTGAAAAGTATATAAATGTCAGGGCTGGTAGGTCACTGACACCACCATAGCTAGAAAGAAACGTCGTGCACTCCTTGGGTCCGTATCCCGTTTTTCACTCATACCGAGGTGTGAGGCTCGCGAATTCACGTTATACACAAAGCTACGCCACACAGGCCGTGCTTTGATCATCAACCACAAGACTTTGCTTTACAACAGAAGCCTTGATCAATTGCCACTTACGCGTGCCACATTGGCAATTCACTCCATGTGACTGATGTCTATCGATATACAACCTCTGAGCTCGTACGTCTCAGAGAAGGGCGTTAAGCAGGAGAATAAATTCTCCGCCGCCAAACAGATGTATATTTAATAGAGATCAATCAACACAGAATAAAATCCAATGTCAGACACACAATCCATTTACAAGTTCGTTCTGGGTCTGAACGAAACCGGAGGCACTTTCCTCGCATATCCATCGATCTCCAAGTACGTCTGGACGATCACCAACTGTTTCCCTCATCTTGGGTGTACAGCCCAATCAAGATCATCAGTAATCACCCAAACGATGTGAAGACTTCTGGTCTTCAACCACCATCTTCATCTTCGACATCTCGTCGAATCGGTTTTTCAGAATGGGTATAACCCGGCCTTTCTGAATAACCCACGTATATAATAAACAAATGTTACACAAACACAACGAACGCCTCATTCCAATTCAGAATATTCTTTTATTCACGAAATCACATTCTTAGGGAAAGGTTCCCATTAATTTTATCCAAGATAAATTCTTCTAAATTTATCATATAATCTTCCTTTGGATATCATTTCGAACTAGTCGGGATTAGCGAACCACACCGAAGTAATTATTTGTTTTATTTCCCAATCCCAACCTATATATCCCATGGAGCAAAACTGGTGATACTCCATTCCTAACACCACAGTGTTATCGGTAAAATTAATTACCATTTCACGTTCAAATCTAATTAAAGATTTAACTATCGCTTTGGAGCAAAACTGGTGGTACTCCATTCTCGATCACCTTTCAGATTTGATAACTTAAATTATCAATTCACATTTTTTTTCTAATTAAAGATTCATTAAAACTCCACTTAGTTTTAATCTTTTCAAAAATCAACATCCTGCTTTTAACTGGGTTAAAGAACCAATGTCATCTAAAACATGATTCACGATAAACACCAAATCACATTTGATATTAAATACAAGGCTCTGAATAGAAAATATATCGGCTTATATTCAATATCAAATCCTGAAACCAACAAATATCGTATTGGAAATAACGATATATAATATATCTTTCAAATTCCCAAAACAATATCTGTATGGTCACGAAATCCAACATCGAAATATTCCGAAGATAATTTCGATTCAACTCCACTTTCACTTCACCTATTGGGAATATTGATTATTTTTAAAATCACTCTCAAATTCAATTTATTTATTTCACAAATAAATTGATTTTAATTCTAGTTCAAAACTAGTTCATTTCGATAAAAATCTATTTTTATCTTTTCAAATGTGGAATTCTCCAACTCAATTCTTCCCAAATCATTTCTTATGATTTTACACAAATTATTAATATTTTTAATAATTTTATCAAGGCCCGTACAGTCGATTTCCAACAACGGCCATCGAACTGCACTTACAGCGACCTTTTCTGAAATTGATTTGGACATAATTCCAAATCCAACCGTTAGATTTCAAATTTCTAATATTCATTGGAAAGCTCTTTTCGATACGAACCCAACGGTTCCGGTTTTAGGAGAATCCGACGGTCGGATCTCCCGCAATGTCCGTTTGAAATAAATGGTCGAAATTCACGAACTGCCGCGGCGCGGCTCGTTCTATTCAGGCCATTATATTATATATATAATATATATTTCGTCGATTTCTATTTAAAAAGAATTTTATAAATCGTTTTAAATTTGTTTCTAAAACAATTCAACTTCTACATTCAATTTCAAATCGATTTGATTTCAATTCAACTCGAATTCATTTCCATTTTATTTAATTCGAATTCAAATTCGTTTCAATTCAATTCAAATTCAAATTCGTTTCAATTCAAATTGATTTCAATTTAATTTCGATTCGAATTCAATTAAATTTCAGTTCGTTTTCAATTCAACTTGAATTTGTTTTATATTCAATTCCATTCGAAGTCCTTTTATATTCAATTCAAATTCGTTTTCTTTTCAATTCGAATTTGCTATAATATTTATTTCAATTTGAATAAAATCGATATAAATATCGTTCACGTCAAAATGGCGCAAAACTAATCAACACGGCTTTATATTTTTCACAACTTCTTTATTCTATTCAACAAATGAATATTTTTCCCATTCAACACATGAATCTATATTTCGTTCAACCCACGACTAATCTCAACACATGAGTGCTGCCAACACATCACTATTGTTGTTATGTAAAATATTTTATAAAACTATGGTATCTATCGTTTGATTTTCAATTAGACTCCTCCGTGAAGTAGGTTCTAATTTTAAATATGATAAAGATGTGAATTTGATTATTAAAATATTCCACTCGACACATGAATAGATTCAACACATGAATTTTCCTTTATAATATTCATTATTTTCCCGATTGGAATGAGGCCCAATCAATCACCATATAATGTTAATTATATGGATTTTCATACATCACACGTATATAATAGCATTGAAAAATAATCAACCATCAACCAAAGTGCACTACACTGTATAAGCATCATATATAGATATCTTACGCTTATAACAGCCTGTCAATCGATCGATCGACATATTTAATCAATCAGGATGAGTGAACTTCAAATTTCATCCCAACACCCGTGTGGGGTTTCAAACAATCAAACACGGATTTTATTTGTGCAGTTGGGCGACGTGTAAAATTTGTCGACCCAATCGATATCAGTCAAATCAGTGTATATAAACAAATCGGCCGATTTGTTTATAAATATTCATTTATCCACTTTCACGTTAAAAATTATATTTTTAACGATAAACATTTTATTTTAACACATGAATTTCTATTAGTTCATTTATTCAATAAATTGATATTTTTATTTTTCTAACATATTTTAGAAAATTTCGGCGGCATAACGGCACGATACTAGAAACGGAACAAGGCCTAGCCTTATCCCCGGTCTAGTGAAGGCCCACGCCATTCACATATCAATCAAGTCCATTCAACTCACCAAACAATTCAATTCAAACCAAATAATCTAACCAACTACACAACCAAACAATTAAACAAACAAGCCATCCATGGTCTGTGGATGACGGGTGTCGGGTGCTACTAAACACCGTCTACATCCTAGTATATATATATATAACTAGAAAAAGAAGTTTAGAGTGAGAAGTTCTCACCGATAGCTATCCAACTTCACGACACTTCATTTATAGAAATCTTCTTCATTCTCGTCTTTTTATCATCTTCGTTGCCCGTAGTCACTACATATATAAAAATCACACATTTTTATATTTTGATGTCTTTAAAATAAAAGTCACATTTTTATTTGTTTACTTTCAATTTAAAAATCATATTTTTATATTCACTTCATACCTTTAAAAATTGAATTTTTACTTCGCTATACTTTATATAAAAATCAAATTTTTACTATGTTATTCAATATATAAAAATCGACTTTTTATTACTATGTTATATAGATAAAAATTATTTTTTTATCATGCTATTCCTCATATAAAGATTTTGCCTTTTCAAAAATAAAGACTTCGCCTTTTCAGAAATATAAAGTTTATATTTTTCTCGAAGTAAAAATCATATTTTTACTTCACTACTCATATCAAAATATCGTCTTTTCATATTTAAAAATATCGCTTTTTCATATTTATCATCTATATAGTAAAGACTATATTTTTAATACTTTAAAAATATAAAAATCATATTTTTAAACCTTCTGCATAGTAAAGATTATATTTTTAATACTTTAAAAATATAAAAATCATATTTTTATTACTATAACTATAAATAAAAATCGTTTCTTTATCTCCTAAAAATCAAATCTCTTTTATAATCAAAAATCTTTTCTCCCTTTTTATTTATTTATTTATATATAATCTAAATTTCAGATTTAAAAACAATTTTAATTCAAATTAAATTTCAGATTTATCATTTTAAGTAATTAGCATAAAAGAAAAATAAAATAAATAAATAAAAATTACCTTTTTTTTTCATTGCTGATCACGCCGGAGGGGGAAAGAGGCGGCGCTTTTCGAATTGGAGAGGACGGGATCGGCGAGAGGAGGAGGTGGAAGCGGTTTGGGGGGGGGGGGCTGTCGCCATCTTCGATTTCCGAGGGGGGGGCTGATGCGAGGTCGGCGGCGCTGGGGAGGGGGCTCCGATGGTGGACTACGGCGAGGGGGCTGAGGGAAAGGCGGTGGCGAGGGTTGGGGCGCGGTGCGGTGACCATCAGGACGGGGCGTGGGGTCACGATTGAAGGGGGAGGGGGTCGCGATCGTCGCGCCGCCGGGGGGGGGGGCTCTCGCGCGTCGCCTCTGGCGCCTGGGGGGCTTCGCGTGGCGGCGGGTTTTCGTTTTTTTTTTTTTATAAATCGATTTCTGTTTAAACGTGGGGGGGGGGGGGGGGCAGAGATAAGGGGAAAGGGGTTTTTATTTTATTTTATTATTATTTAATTATTTAATTCAACTTAAAGTTGACTTTTTCATACGACCTCAAAACGAGGCCCACCGCCTGTCGTCCATAGCGTTTCACCCCCATTCTGAACACAATGGGATATGTATCGCAAGTTGATTCGATCGTTTGAATTAGTTTCCGTTGAATTTACATTTAAATCACTATATTGAATTTTAAACGTACATTTCAAATTACCGGGGTCGCATACGAACTCTAAAAATACTCGAAAAATATTTTCTAGCTTCGTATTGACGATACGGTCCTAACAAAACTAGTTTCGTCGAATTCTGAGATCGTTAGAAAAATGGCCATTTTCCAGTCGATTAAAATCAACTAAAACCGGTCAAACGCGTTTTCCTTTGCCACGCTCACATATTGATTCGAAAAATTATGAAATTTGGAATCTAGCAATAATTTGACATCACGGACCCAACAAAACTGGTTTCGTCGAAATCCGAGGTCATTTGCAAAATGTCCATTTTTAAGGGCCTGAATTCCATAGCGACTATTCAGAATTTTCAACTGGACATATCTTTTGATTCCCGCAATGAAATCTTGATTTTTCGGATTCGTTGGAAAGATATTATCAAATAGATCCTAATGTTTTTGGTTTCACTAAAATCCGGATAGTTTTGCACCCGGTATGTTCAATTGAAGTTTGAAATCAAATTATCGAACTACCGCGCCATTTTCAATTCTATTTATAATTATATATAAATATTTATATTCTAACGACGACGTATATAATATATACGTTCTAAATATATTCAAAATAAATTTCACGTCGATTTTATTTAAAATAATTCATTTTAAATGTTCAAACTTCGCTAAAATTGCCAAAATAAAAATTTTAAACTGGCCCGCATTTTATGTGTTGTTACAAATATGAAATGTAAATTTAACTTAATTACATTTTTAACACATAAAAATGTGACTTTTCATGTCATTAACTTAACGATGTAAGCCTGTGTCATAATATTTAAATTAACACAACATATAATCTTATGTCATAACAATAATATTAACACGATGATGTAAATTTGTGCCATCTCAATGATGTTAACACAACATACAAATTGGTGGCATCGCAACAAGGTTATCGTGACATATAAATTTGTGTCATTACAACAAGGTTAACACGATATATAAATTAGTGTCATCACAACAATATTAACACAACCATACCAATTTTTGTGTCATTAACATAATAGAGAAGTCTTTGGGTGTCACTACAACCATATTAACACAACTATATGAATTGGTGTTACAACATCTAAATTGGTGTCGTCACAATACAGTTAACACAATGATGTAGGTTTGGGTGTCATCTCATCTATATTAACACAGATATGATTTGGTGCAACTTTGATGAATCAAAATAAAGGCATCATCTTTATTTTTATTTGTAAATAAAAAAAAGATTTAAAAACTTACATTTTGTTTTATAAATAAAGATTTAACTTGCATTTATAAAATAAAGATAGAAATGGGTATTTTAATTTGTAGACAAGACAAAGATAAAAAATTGTCCTTTTATTTGAGTTGACAAACTGAACACAAAAATTGCCCTTATATTTAAGTTAACAAAATGAGCACAAAAATTGTTCTTTTATTATGTTAACAAATGACATAAAAATTTGTCTTTTTATCATGTTAACAAAATATCATAAAAACTTGTCCTTTTTATTTTGTTAACAAAATGACATAAAAATTTGTCCTTTATATTATGTTAACATAAAAACTTGTCCTTTTTATTCACAAACAAAATTAAATTTCAAAACTTGTTTTTAATTTGTAAACAAGATAAACAAACAAGATTAAATGTTTTGATTTTATTTAAGAAAATAAAATGAGAATAAAAATTAAAGTAAAAACTTTGTCGTTTATTTTGTAAACCAAATTTATATAAAAATTTTGTCTTTTATTTTGTAAACAAAATAAATGACAAAAAAACATGACAAAAATTGTCTATAAATTTTGTTAACAAAATTAAGATCCAAACTTTTCATTTATTATGTTTGCGAATCAAAATAAAGTTCCCATTTTCATTTTATTTAATAAAATAAAATTCCATTTTTTTTAAAAAAAAGAAAAGAAAAGAAATGAGAATAAGATTAATAAAGATGAGGACTTACAGAGATTACATCAGGATGCAGAACTGGACTAACATAGCTATTTCACACAACATAAGATCATTACAAATCACACAACAATATATATTCTACATTACCACATTGCAAATCCATAATATTAACATACATACAAATCCAAATGATTTCGAATAACAATTTATATTATTTAATTATTAAAATTTAAGAAATCTCACATTGAAACTAATCCTTCTTCTATATTTGTCTATAACCGTTCAAACCCATCATCCCCCATCTAGAATCGTCGTCCATCTCGCACGCCTCCTCCTTCTCAAAATCCGCACCCAACCGACCGTGTTTGAGCCGCAATTCCAACCATCTCAGGCGATGGTTTCTGATCATGGCCGTAGGTGTTGCCGAGCTTGAAGAGTACTATCAATTTCGCTTTGTAATTCAATTTGTTTGAGGAGATTTTAGTGGATTTAGTTCGGAGCGTTGGGAGGATTTTTTTTTTTTTTTTTTTTTTTTTTGAGGAAGAGGAGTATATAAAAGAGTTGTGTGGAATGACAATATAAAGAGATGAATCACCGTAAAAAAATCAAGTCATGGCTATCTTTTTAACATTGATAATTTATCTCAATCCCCAAAATAATGAGCTAATGTGTCGTAAGCTCTTTTATGAAGTTAAGTTTTATTAGGAATGATATAATCAAATTTTAACCGTTATTAATGCTCCCCATATACTATAATCAAATTTTAATTCAAACATTAACAGATTTAAATGAAATAAATGTTCATAAAATTATAATTTCAAAGGAGAGTTATGGTAGAATTAATGGTAATTTATAGGCAAGAAATTTCAATGGTTTAATTAATAAAGAAAACATTCCGTCTTTTTTTTTTAGTATTCATCACTAATTAACATAAATAGATTAATTCTAATCCAAATTACGACTTATATAAATTACAGAAATAAAGTGCATATTTTGTAGGTCTAGAATTCAACTTTCCACAATTTAAATTGAGCTATTACTTGTTTATTTATTTATTTGTTTATGCACAGGAAACATTAATATCATTGCCATCTTTAATACGCAGGTTTTGAACATCGCCATCTTTCATTTTACATATATATATATATATGTATATATGTATATATATGTGTATGTATATATCATGAAACGCTCAGCAGCATAAAGGGAAGAAAAAATAATAATAGTAATATATTATGAAAAAATTTCTTTTAACACGAACATATATGCATGCATAAATTTCTATTTACCTGTTGCCTCACTATCCATTTGTTTGGTCTCACACCTATATAAAAAAGATGTTACATACGTGCGTGGCAATATGACAATAAATTTTGTGTATTAATTGCAACTTATTTCCAATTTATCACCAATGAATTAAATAGCAACTGATTTTCTACACTAGACAATTAATCTATTGCAATCCTTATTTTAAAATTAGTTAACATTCAATGTATTCATAATTAATGTTATCATTTGTCTTACAATTTATACAAAAAAAAATTCCCAAATATATATATTTCAACACAATGTAAAATACACATTAATTCATATATATATATATATATCCTATGCATTGATTATTCTGCTTCTCATTTAATTAAAATATCTTTGTTAAAATTTACAAAATTTGTTAATAACAAAAAGTCAGTTAATGTCCAATAGCTTAACCACTACTTTACGTAATAAAATTTGTTAACTCATTGAAATTAAATGTGAATTTCAAATCATTAGTATATACGTATATATTTCTCAATTTCATTGTTGGTTGTTGCTATAGTTTATTTATCTAGAATATATATGTTATTTGAAATCAAACATTCAACAGAAGTCAATAAATTTCATTAATAAAATCATATTTATTTTTAGTAACTATTTTAAATTCAATAATACAATTTATTTCTTCAATTATCTTTATTGCAAATTATTTCCTCTTTATTTCAATACATTAAAATTAAGTTTTGCAATTTATGACTAGTTACAACTTCTAGTTAAATATTATATGTCTATTGTTGTAAACAAATAAATAAATGGATTCAATACAAGTTAATTATACTAACTTAATAAGTTCCAATTGACCACGTAAAATCTTACATAATATTTGGTTCAATTCTTCTTTTTCTTTTCAAACAAATAACCAAATCATGACTGTCTTTACAGTAAATGCATATAACTGCGTTTACAACAAGTTGAAATCTCATTGCACAATCAAATGGATATATTATTTCCATAAATTAGAATTATCAATGTAAAATAAATCTCAAAATTAGTTAATCCATTTTATATAATTAATTCAATAAATTTCACATTCCATTTTAAATAGATTATCAAACACTGTCATTATCACATATATAGCCATTTAGAATCAATTCTAAATAATCAAGTTAAGTTCATATTTTAACAACCTATGACACAAAACATTAATTTTAATATTTATACCAACATTGTTCAAATTCACATTAAATTATTATACAAAGTTTAAAATCGAATTCTGAAATTACCGTGCCATTTCAGGCTCGTAATATAAATTTATAAATATAAAAATTCTAACTTTGATTAAAATAATTTTTTTCTGTCGTTATTATTTAAAATAAATTGTTTTAAATATTAAAAACCCATTAAAATTTCTAAAAATAAAAATTTTAAATTGGCCCCAAAATTTCCGGGTTGTTACAATTAAAAATAGCAATAATTTATGTAAAATCATAATAAATCATTTGGAAAGAATTAGGATGAAAAATTCCGTATTTGAAAAGATAAAAATATATTTTTATCGAAATGAACTAGTTATTAACTAGAATTATAATCCAATTATTTTTAAATAAATAAACTAGATTTGAAATGGTTTTAAAAATAACCAGAATTTCCAATATATGAACTGAAATGGATTTGAAATGAAATTATCTTTGGAATATTTTGATATTGGATTCTGTGATTATACAGACATTGTGGAGGAATTTTGGAGAAATATATATATATCATTATTCACAATACGTTATTTGTTGGTTTCAGAATTTGATATTGAAAATAAGCTGATATAATTTCTATTCATAGCCTTGTATTTAATATTGAATTGGATTTTGGATTTGTTGTGAACATTGTCTTCCTTAGCACTGTTCTTAAACCCCATTGAGAAAAGATATAAATCTTTTTGTTAAGATTTAGTGAAGTTTACCAATTAATTAGCATTTAATTGGAATGAAATTGAAATTGGTTTTAAGGTTTATCGTGGACGGTGTTTTAATTAACACTTGTTTTTTAATCCAATTAACAATGGTTTTCGTGAATGGTATCTTTAATAATACTGTTCTTAAACCCAATGGATTTGAGAAAATTAGAAACTAACTAGAGATTAGTTAAGTTGAATAATTTCCCGGGTATTGATCTAATGTTGGTTTCGACCTTCGAGATTAATACTTAGGGAATTGTTCTAATACTAATTTACAGTTGGAGACTAATGTGATGGGGTCTTCAGTAACACATTCTTAAACCCCATGTGAAAAGAATAAATCTTTTAATTAAGATGTAGAGAATAATTACTAATATATTAACATTTAATTGGATTTGAAATGGAATGTGAATTGGGTTTATGTGAACAGTGTTTTAATGACATTCGTTCTTTGACCCGATTCATAGTGAAATATGATTTGGAATTTATAAATCTTTTAATTAAGATTAGGGGAAATTTCCAAAGAAAAGTTTTCCAGTTTAATAAAATAAATTGGAATGAAATGGAAGTCAATTCAGTAATAATCGAAGCGAACTTCTGTGGAGGAAGACTGTTACTATATATGGAATTTAAGAGGCTTTGCGTTATTCCATTTATGTTATCGGTTGGATATGGAATTTTATATCGATTATATATATTGATTTGTTTTCTGTGAAGATTCCATTGTTAATGGAATGTGATTTTGGGTCTATTGTGAGCTGTGTTTTAAATGATATTTGTTCTTTAACCCAATTAAAGATAAGATTTATTTCTTAACTTTGAATAATCATTAAGTAATGATTTTTGGAAACTAAAACTGAATTAGTGTTTTAGTGAATCTTTAAATAGATTGAAAGGTGAATTTGATAACTAAAATTATCAAATTCGAAAAATGATCGAGATCGGAGTACCACCAATTTCACTCCAGGCGATAGCTAAATCTTTAATTAGATTTGAACTAGAAATGATAATTGAATTTACCGATAACATCGTGGTGTTAGATATGAAGTATTACTAGTTTTGCTTCATGGGATGAATAGGTTGGGATTGGGAAATTTATCAAATGATTACTTCGGTAAGGTTCGCTAATCCCAACTAGTTTGAATAAACCTTAATTTGGTTTGAATTGATATCCAAAGGAAGATTAAAGAATAAATTTAAAGAATTTATCTTTGATAAATTAGTGGGAACCATTTCCCAAAGGATATGAATATTTAAATAAAAGATATTCAGAATTGGAATGGGGCGTATGTTGTGTTTTTATAGCACTTGTTTGTTATATACGTGAGTTAATCAGAAAGACCGTGTAACAACCCGTAAAATGCGAGCCAGTTTGAAATTTTTATTTTGGCAATTTTAGCGAATTTTGATTATTTAAAATGAATTATTTTAAATAATAACGACGAGAAATTTATTTTGAATATAATTCGACGTATATATTATATACGTCGTCGTTAGAATATATAATATTTATATATAATTATAATAGAATTGAAAATGGCGCGGTAGTTCGATAATTCGATTTCAAACTTCAATTGAATGTACCGGGTGCAAAACAATCCGGATTTTAGTGAAACCAAAAACATTAGGATCTAATTGATAATATCTTTCTATCGAATTCGAAAAATCAAGATTTCATAGCGGGAATCAAAAGATATGTCCAGTTGAAAATTCTGAATAGTCGCTATGGAATTCAGGCCCTTAAAAATGGACATTTTGCAAACGACCTCGGATTTCGACGAAACCACTTTTGTTGGATCCGCAGTGCCAAATTATTGCTAGGTTTCAAATTTCATAATTTTTCGAATCAATATGTGAGCGTGGCAAAGGAAAACGTGTTTTAACCATTTCAGTTGATTTTAATCGACTGGAAATTGGCCATTTTTCTAACGGTCTCAGAATTCGACGAAACTAGTTTTGTTAGGACCGTATCGTCCATACGAAGCTAGAAAATATTTTTCTGGAATTTTTCTAGTTAGTATGTGACCCCGGTAATTTGAAATGTACGTTTAAAATTCAATATAGTGATTTAAATGTAAATTCAAAGGAAACTGATCGAAACGATCAAATCAGCATGCGATACATATCCCATTGTGTTCGGAATGGGGGTTAAACGCTATGGACGACAGGAGGTGGGCCTCGTTTAGATGACGTGTGTAAAAGTCAACTTTTAAAAATAATAAAATAATAAAAAAACCCTCTCCCCCTTTAACCGTTCTGCCCCCCCCCCCCCCCCCCCCGGTTAAATTCATTCAACGAAAAAAAAAGAAAGAAAAGGGATCGCGCCAGGCGATCGACGCCCCCCCCCCCTAATCGACCATCGCGACGCCGCCAGGGGGGGTAGCCGTCGCCTCCCCCAAGCTCGCACCACCCCTCTGCCTCTCTTCTCTCTCCTTCGCTCCCGATGACCCCAAATGCGCCACCCCCATAACCGCGACGCCCTCCTCTTCTTCTTCTCCACCTTAAGCCACCGCCCTCCGACGCGGAAGTCTGCCGCCGACCCCCACTACCCTGCTGCCGCCACCAGCACAGTTCACCCCCCCTCTGTAAGTTTTTTGTGTGTGTTGTTTTGTTATTTTATTTTTAAGTAATTTAAAACTGATTTTTTTAAGTAATTTAAAACTGATTTTAAAAGTAATTTAAAACTGATTTTAAAAAGTAATTTAAAACTGATTTTAAAAGTAATTTAAAACTGATTTTAAAAGTAATTTAAAACTGATTTTAAAAAGTAATTTAAAACTGATTTTAAAAGTAATTTAAAACTGATTTTAAAAAGAAATTTAAAACTGATTTTAAAAGTAATTTAAAACTGATTTTAAAAAGAATTTAAAATAGAAAAGGTTTGAATTTTAAATGGAAAAAGATTAGAACTTTAAAAGGTGAAAAGATAGGATTTTTATTTGGTAAAAGGTATGATCTTTATATTTTTAAAGTGATAAAAATATGATTTTTATATTTTTAAAGTATTAAAAATATAATCTTTACTATATAGAAATATTAAAAATATGATTTTTATATTTTTAAAGTATTAAAAATATAATCTTTATAGGATAGAGAATATAAAAATATCATCTTTGTGTATGTAGCAAAATAAAGATCTGATTTTTATCTTCTATACGTCGAAATAAAGTGCTGATTTTTATAAAGATGAAATCTTTATAGTTGAAAAGGCGAGATCTTTATATATAGAATAACGATGTAAAAATAGAATTTTTATCTATATAGAAGCGGTGTAAAAATAGCATTTTTATCCATATAGCGTGAAAGTAAAAATGTGATTTTTATATATTGAACTTCGAAATAAAAATATGATTTTTATATATTAAATAGCGAAGTAAAAATTCGATTTTTATATATTGGATAGCGAAATAAAAATGTGACTTTTATTTTAAAGACATCAAAATATAAAAATGTGTGATTTTTACATATGTAGTGAATACGGGCAACGAAAGCGACAAAAGGCGAGAATGGAGAAGATTTCTATAAAAGAAGTGTCGTGAAGTTGGATAGCTATCGGTGAGAACTTCTCACCTTTCAATCTCTTTTTCTAGTTATATATATATACTAGGATGCAGACGGTGCTTAGTAGCACCCGACACCCGTCATCCACAGACCATGGATGGCTTGTTTGTTTAATTGTTTGGATGTGTAGTTGGTTAGTTCATTTGGTTTGAATTGAATGGTTGGGTGAATTGAAATTGATTTGATTGATGTGTGAATGGCGTGGGCCTTCACTAGACCGGGGATAAGGCTAGGCCTCGTCCCGTTTCTAGTATCGTGCCGTTATGCCGCCGAAATTTTCTAAAATAAAAATATCATTTTTATTGTGTAAATGAACTGAATAGAAATTCAAGTGTTGAAATAAATATTCTTGACGTTAAAAATATAATTTTTAACGTGAAAGTGAATAAATAAATATTTATAAACAAATCGGCCGATTTGTTTATTTACACTGATTTGACTGATATTGATTGGGTTGATAAATTTTACACATCGCCCAACTGCACAAACTAAAATCTGTGTTTGATTGTTTGAAACCCCACACGGGTGTTGGGATGAAATTTGAAGTTCACTCATCCTGATTGATTAAATATGTTGATCGATTGATTGACAGGCTGTTATAAGTGTCAGATATCTATATTTGATGCTTATACAGTGTAGTGCACTTTGGTTGATGATTGATTATTTTTCAAAGCTATTATATGCATGTGTTGTATGGAATCCATATAATTAACATTATATGGTGATTGATTGGGCCTCATTCCAATCGGGAAAATAAGGAATATTATAAAAGAAAATTCATGTGTTGAATATAAAAATAGTCATGTGTTGACGAGGTTCATGTGTTGAGTGAAATATTTTATACAATAAAAATTTACATCTTTATCATATTTAAAATTAGAACTACTTCCCAGTAGAAGTCTAATTGAAAATCAAACGATAGATACCATAGTTTTATAAAATATTTTACATAACAAAAATAGTGATGTGTTGACAGTACTCATGTGTTGAGATTAGTCGTGTGTTGAAAGAAATATAGATTCATGTGTTGAATGGGATAAATATTCATTTGTTGGATAGAATATAGAAGTTTTGAAAATATAAATCCGTGTTGATTAGAGATGCGTTATTTTGACGCGAACGATATTTATATCGATTTTATTCGTTGTATAATGAATATTGAAAAGTGATTTCGAAATTAAATATTTTGAAATTGAAATTCAAAATGAATTGAATAGAAAACGATTTCGAAATGAATTGAATAGAAAACGATTTCGAAATGAATTGAATAGAAAACGATTCCGAATAAATTGAATAGAAAACGATTCCGAAATGAATTGAATAGAAAACGATTTCGAAATGAATTGAATAGAAAACGATTCCGAAATGAATTGAATAGAAAACGATTTCGAAATGAATTGAATAGAAAACGATTTCGAAATGAATTGAATAGAAAACGATTTCGAAATGAATTGAATAGAAAACGATTTCGAAATGAATTGAATAGAAAACGATTTCGAAATGAATTGAATTGAAAACGAATTCAAATTGAATTGAAAGTGAATTAAAATGAATTCAAATTGAATTAAAATTTGAATTGAATAGAAATGAATTTTAAAACGAATTTATAAAGAAGAATTCAATTTTGATTTGAATTGAAAAGAAAGTTGAAATTGTTTAAGAAACGAATTTAAAACGAGTTATAAAATTCGTTTTAAAATGGAAATCGACGAAATATATATTATATATATTATAAATATAATATAATGGCCTGAATAGAACGCGCCGCACCGCGGTAGTTCGTGAATTTCGACCATTTATTTCAAACGAACATTGCGGGAGATCCGACCGTCGGATTCTCCTAAAACCGGAACCGTTGGGTTCGTATCGAAAAGAGCTTTCCAATGAATATTAGAAATGGGAAATCTAACGGTTGGATTTGGAATTATGTCCAAATCAAATTCGAAAAAGGTCGCTGTAAGTGCAGTTCGATGGCCGTAGATGGAAATCGACTGTACGGGCCTTGATAAAATTATTAAAAATATCTATAATTTGTGTAAAATTATAAAATATGAATTGGAAAGAATTGGGCTGGAAAATTCCACATTTGAATAGGTAAAAATAGATTTCTATCGAAATGAACTAGTTTTGAACAAGAATTAAAATCAATTTATTTTTGAAATAAATAAATTGAATTTGAAAGTGATTTTGAAAATAATCAATATTTCCAATACGTGAATTGGATTGGAGTTGAATCGAAATTATCTTCGGAATATTTCGATGTTGGATTTCGTGACCATACAGATATTGTTATGGGAATTTGAAAGATATATTTTATATCGTTATTTCCAATACGATATTTGTTGGTTTCAGAATTTGATATTGAATATAAGCCGGTATATTTTCTATTCAGAGCCTTGTATTTAATATCAAATGTGATTGGGTTTATCGTGAATCGTGTTTTAGATAACATTGGTCCTTTAACCCAGTTAAAGGCAAGATATCGATTTCTGAAAAGATCAAAACTAAGCGGAGTTTTAATGAATCTTTAATTAGATTAAAATGTGAATTGATAATTTAAATTATCAAATCTGAAAAGTGATCGAGAGTGGAGTATCACCAGTTTTGCTCCAAAGCGATAGTTAAATCTTTAATTAGATTTGAACGTGAAATGGTAATTAATTTTACCGATAACACCGTGGTGTTGGATATGGAGTATCACCAGTTTTGCTCCATGGGATATATAGGTTGGGATTGGGAAATAAAACAAATAATTACTTCGGTGTGGTTCGTTAATCCCGACTAGTTTGAAATGATATCCATAGGAGGATTAAAGAATAAATTTAGAAGAATTTATCTTTGATAAAATTAATGGGAACCTTTCCCTAAGAATGTGATTTTGTGAATAAAAGAATATTCTGTATTGGAATGAGGCGTTCGTTGTGTTTGTGTAACATTTGTTTATTATATACGTGGGTTATTCAGAAAGGCCGGGTTTATACCCATTCTGAATAACCGATTCGACGAGATGTCGAAGATGAAGACGGTGGTTGAAGACCGGAAGTCTTCACATCGTTTGGGTGATTACTGATGATCTTGATTGGGCTGTACACCCAGGATGAGGGAAACAGTTGGTGATCGTCCAGACGTACTTGGAGATGGATGGATATGCGAGGAAAGTGCCTCCGGTTTCGTTCAGACCCAGAACGAACTTTTAAATGGATTGTGTGTCTGACATTGGATTTTATTCTGTGTTGATTGATCTCTATTAAATATACATCTGTTTGGCGGCGGAGAATTTATTCTCTTGCTTAACGCCCTTCTCTGAGACATACGAGCACAGAGGTTGTATATCGATGGACATCAGTCGCATGGAGTGAATTGGCAATGTGGCATGCGTAAGTGGCAATTGATCAAGGCTTCTGTTGAAAAGCAAAGTGTAACACTCCACCTCCGTTAAGGTCACTCACTAAGGGAATGCCTTAACTTTGGTGGAGCATTTTAGTAAACAGAACAGAAACTTACAAGACAGATAAAACAGTACTTGAAATTTTTTTTAACTATATTACAGCGGAAACAGAAATTAATATGGTTACATCCTTTCAATTTCAGAATTCAAGTACAAAATATCAGTCTTGTACAAAAGCCTTCAAAATGCATAGTTTAAAATCATAATCCCCATGGAACGGAAGCTATACAGAGCCAAGCCATACTTTAAGCACTTCGAGCAAAGAGAAGTCCGGATCAAGCTAAAGTATTTCCCTCCTTGGATAACCTGGGGGGGAACGGAAGAAAGGAGGCGAAACAACAAGGGTCAGACAAAAAGTCTGGCAAGTCCAGTGACTTTCAGCATATGAACAGATAATAATAATATGATATGAACGTAAAACTGGATGTGAGATAATTATAACAGGTGTAGCAGATATAACAGAAAAACAGAATGATATAAACTATTGTTTTACACTTCTCTGCACTAATACTAGTATAGCAAAATTAGGTGTCACCCTAATGTCTAAATTGAAGCAGGAACGGGTGCAGAATACTTTAACAGAAACAGAATGCTAATAATGGGCCTTTACTACCCGATCAGAAACAGACAGAAGAAGAAATAGATTTATCCCTATGGAAACAGAATGTGGAATTAGGTGTACACTAGTAATGGGCCTTTACCACCCGAACAGACGGTACCACACAGAAACAGACAGGTGTTACCACCCAACAGAAACAGACGGTACCAACAGAAACATACAGAACTAAGCGTACCCTAAAACCCTACCCCAAGCGATCGGCTCCCTAATACATAAATATCCTGTGTCGGCCCCACAGTAGGGTGTATCACTCCCTAAAGTGACAACCAATTGGCACAGACCTATTTACAGAAGTCACGGCGTCTTACATCCTCAGAGGCAGACCGGGATCCATGCACGCACATGACCCGGTTGGAACGCACCATCAACACCCCTCGCCATTATCAGAATGAACCACTTATAATTAGTTCAGTAAGCGTGCCCGGACGCCTCAAGAGTGTTCGCCTGCCCTCCTTGTCCTCGTCTCTTCGGGCAGTCCCTAGTGAAGTGTCCCATCTCCCCACAGTTGAAGCAAGCGCCCTTCCTTTTTCTGCAATCCTTGTTCAGATGAGTTGAGCTCCCACAAGTAAAGCACTTTTTCCCCTTCTTATCTTCAGACTTCTCATCCTTCTTTTGTGTTTCCTTTTTGGGCCCCGCCTTCTTATTCTGTGTTTCTTCCTTCTTTGTCTCTTTCGGGCCCTTGTCTTCCTCGTGCAGTAGTGCCATATCCACCAATTTCTCGTAAGTTGCTCCCATGGGTACATGGGTCATGGCTAGGCTGTGCAGTGGCTCATTCAATCCTTTAACAAAGCGGAGAGCCTTTTTATGCTGAGTGTTGACTAAATCCAATCCGAATCTTGCTAGTTGGTTGAACTGGTTGACGTATTCCTTGACCGTCATACTTCCTTGCTTAAGAGACAAGAACTTTTCAAATTGTAAACTTCGTTCAGCTTGCGAGAGGAATTTTGTCTCAAACCTTGTTCTGAAATCCATCCAAGTCTCAATTGGTCTCTCGGCGTTAGTGACTTCCCACCAGTAGGAAGCTTCGTCTTTGAGCAGCCATACTGCCAACTGTACCTTCTGCCTATCGTCCACCTCGAAGATAACGAACAGATCCTCAGTTTCTTTGAGCCAATTCCTTGCTTCTACGAATGATTCAGTTCCTTTGAAATCCTTCCCACCCATGGCCCTAAAATCTCTACAGATTTTTGAGAAAGCAATAGCACGAGGAGGGGGTGGAGGAGGGGGATTATTTGCTGGACCTGCAGCGGCGGTCCTAGCCTCAAGATATTGACGAAACCAACCGGGTACATGAACACCCTCTGGTATCTCAGATGCTTCAGACATGCTGGAACAAAAAAGGAAAGGTTCAATACAAAAAGGACTGAAAGAAAGATATATGGCTCTTGGGGATCATGTTTTTCAAAATAAGCTTTATTTTTGAAAATACTTCCTTTCCAAAACCTTTTTGAAAATAGTTTTCAAAAACTTTACCCAATCTGGTAACCTTCAGCTCTGATACCAAGTGTAACACTCCACCTCCGTTAAGGTCACTCACTAAGGGAATGCCTTAACTTTGGTGGAGCATTTTAGTAAACAGAACAGAAACTTACAAGACAGATAAAACAGTACTTGAAAAAAAAAATTAACTTTATTACAGCGGAAACAGAAATTAATATGGTTACATCCTTTCAATTTCAGAATTCAAGTACAAAATATCAGTCTTGTACAAAAGCCTTCAAAATGCATAGTTTAAAATCATAATCCCCATGGAACGGAAGCTATACAGAGCCAAGTCATACTTTAAGCACTTCGAGCAAAGAGAAGTCCGGATCAAGCTAAAGTATTTCCCTCCTTGGATAACCTAGGGGGGAACGGAAGAAAGGAGGCGAAACAACAAGGGTCAGACAAAAAGTCTGGCAAGTCCAGTGACTTTCAGCATATGAACAGATAATAATAATATGATATGAACGTAAAACTGGATGTGAGATAACTATAACAGGTGTAGCAGATATAACAGAAAAACAGAATGATATAAACTATTGTTTTACACTTCTCTGCACTAATACTAGTATAGAAAAATTAGGTGTCACCCTAATGTCTAAATTGAAGCAGGAACGGGTGCAGAATACTTTAACAGAAACAGAATGCTAATAATGGGCCTTTACTACCCGATCAGAAACAGACAGAAGAAGAAATAGATTTATCCCTATGGAAACAGAATGTGGAATTAGGTGTACACTAGTAATGGGCCTTTACCACCCGAACAGACGGTACCACACAGAAACAGACAGGTGTTACCACCCAACAGAAACAGACGGTACCAACAGAAACATACAGAACTAAGCGTACCCTAAAACCCTACCCCAAGCGATCGGCTACCTAATACATAAATATCCTGTGTCGGCCCCACAGTAGGGTGTATCACTCCCTAAAGTGACAACCAATTGGCACAGACCTATTTACAGATATCACGGCGTCTTACATCCTCAGAGGCAGACCGGGATCCATGCACGCACATGACCCGGTTGGAACGCACCATCAACACCCCTCGCCATTATCAGAATGAACCACTTATAATTAGTTCAGTAAGCGTGCCCGGACCCTACCTACTGTTGGGTCAAAGTTTTGATACCAGAAAGGGTTACTGACTAATATGGGTCCCAAACAACAGATGACACAAGTAATTCCCCTCCTAACCTTGTGTCCCCAGACTAACAGATTTCAGATTAACTTGTTTACAAGTTCAGACATACATAATTCAGATTTACTAATTCACAAATTTAGTTAACAAGTTTTCAGACTAACAGGTCAGATGTACAGATTTTTCAGATTTGTCTAACTTTGTATTGGGCCTACAGATTCATGGACGGGTTTTACTACATCTATTAATCCCTTTGGTTTAACCCTATTTTCCTCAATACGTTTTAGACGTCATTCTTATCTTAGATTTTGCATTAACTAATTATTAATGCACAGACCTCTCACATTAGGTCGGTAGCTTGTGGCCGCTGGATATGCCGGGCGGTTCCGGGCAGACTTCTGCCACAAGCCAGACCTAACCTCGTGTCTTACGCATGTTATGACTAACTTCTCACATTAGAACCTATTGTTTGCGGCCACTGGATGTGCCGGGCGGTTCCGGGCAGATTTACGCCGCAAACTCATTCTAACCTCGAGTTAGCCATGTTCATCTTTGCGGCCAATTAATTAATTATTTACCGTTTATGCGCACGCCCAATATATATGCCAATTCAGATTATATCAATAACAGAATGATTATATCAACATAGCAGATAACAGATTTTATATGAATTAACGGATTTTACAGATTTAGCAACTTAGCAGAATTTTGCATATAACAGGTTAGGCATTTCAACCGACAAATTTAACAGATTAGGCATTTCAATCTAATTAGCAGTCTAGGCAATATAACAAAACTAGCAGTTTAGGCAACTTGGCAAATTAGCAGATTTAGCAAATTTAATATTTCTAAAGGTTCTATTTACATGCCTTGCCTAAACATAAATTAGGCCTAAGTTCATATGCCTAACTAATGTCATGATTCACAATATGATCATATACTTCCATGTTTGCATACATTTACATAGCGCAGAATATGGACATAATTTACCCTATAACATATGTTCCAATTTTTGTTAAACTAGCATTTTACAGCAGATTCACATATAAATTATACCAAATATAACCATTAATTCCAATGCATGCCATATATCCAAAAATCCCTATTTAGGTGTAATTACAATACTAGATATCCTAATTAATGTAAATCTTAAGTTTCCATATCTTCCTTCTTTTCATGTCATGAATTATTATGCAAACTATCCCCAATAATATAAATCTTTAAACCATATCTTCTAAAAATCAGATCTTGCCTTTTTATATGCATTTTGTCCAAAGTCTCAAATCATATGCAATCTTTATAGTGGTTCCTCTTCTTCTTTTATCACAAAATATGCATAGGTCTAAAACTAGTTTATAACATATGCTATTTTTTCTAATTAATTACAGGTCTAAATTACAACATAACTATGCATACAACATGCATAAATTATATGTTCATAGTCAAATTTATGCATCCAATCCCAAGTCATATGTCCAATATATTTTATGCCTCAGACCTAAAGTCATACATTCAATTTGGTTTTGTCAAATTTCTCATCATTCATCCCCAAAACTTGCGTTCATACGTTCATCTCTTATGAGATTAGGCACAGGCTCGTGGTAGCCTGGCTATAGAAACAGAAAAGAAGAAAGGAATATAGAACAGTCACAGAAAACAGATCTAACAGAAGAGAATACAACCTCAAACTCAGATTTAAATGCATATCAAAATTATAATTAACGTTTATAGCGGAGAATAACTGTACTTGCCTTGATTGGATTAAAGAAAGAACTTTAACTTGTTATAGAATCTTTGCAGAAACTTTAATCTCTAGTTTGAATTGAGTTGCTTAGGTTGATGTTGATTATCTTCTAGTTTTAATTCCAGCAGAGCAGCGACGCCATTTTTATTTTTATTTTTATTAGAAGAAGAGAGCAATGGAGGCTAGAGAATTGTGTAAGAAACCTAGGTAGAGTCTAGGGTCATTTTTATAGAGTTGCAAGTTAATTTGAGCCGTCCGATGATGCTAGGGTAAATCAAGGCCATCAATTTCAAAAGAGGCCAATTATGTTCACAATTAAGGACTGTAGATTACTCCCATTTTAAATTATGTCATAATTACTATTCCAATTACATGCAATTCCATGTTTTAGCATATATATACATATTTCCTACAATGTACACATTTCTCATTTAGGACAAATTCTATATATAAATAATTCCTAACACACTTATGCCATAATTACTCCCTTAATGTACATTATCAACATTCATTATTTATTGCCAATCCATCAAACATAAATACGTATTTAATAGATACATCTTTCCTTTTACCGTATACATTAATTATTCATATATACATGTCAATTAACAAGAATGACAATATTAATGTATCCTTTTCATTGTAAATTAGCATATTTATATATTTCTCAACATATTTATATATTTCTCAAATTAACATGTACAGATAAATGTTAATAGCATGTTTTCAAATCAATGCCCTATTGACATATCTTTAAATTAAATGCCAGATAAATATTCGTCATATTAATATGCTTGCATGTTATGTTCACAAAATAATATCACATACCATATTTTTCTTATTCAGTGCCACATTGATGTCAATTGCAGGTTTATAAATGACATTCCTATTAATAGAAAATTAAGTCTAACCTATTCATATTCTTCCTCTTTGAAAATCCCCATTTACTACATACAAATATTATGCATAAACCTTTCTTTTCACTGCTTGCATCCACACATCTTTATTTAATTTGTATGTTTATGACATAAATGCACATATGTACGAATATGTTAAATATTTCTTTCCTTTAATTTGTCATGAATCCAATTAGAGAAGGCCACTTATAAAAAAAACAATTCTTGGCAGGCAAAAATGCGCAACATACGCCTCATGATACGTACATGTCATATATATATATGTATGTATACGTATATGTATATATATATATATATATATATATATATATATATATATATATATATATTTCTTTTTTTTTCTTTTTATCTATCTTCCCAATTACCCATTTTCACACTAAACCACTTTTTGAACTGCATTCACACTAGGCTATTTTAAGCCATTCCCCTAAAACAAAAATAAGGCGCTGGCGGGGATCGAACTCTGTACCTCTTGTATGCAAGTCATGTGTTCCAACCAAATGAGCTACTAAGTCTTTTGCTTACAAAAGTTAGAACAATGCTAATCATTATTCTTTTCTCATTCCTCTTTTTTCATGTTTTGCTGCAATTTTTAATTTGAGGATATCTTTTTCATACGGAGTCCAATTTACGCAAACTCAGACTCTATCTCAAGCAGAATTTCAAGAAGAACGCAATGGCATAACCTGTTTCCCTTAGTTCTTTGATTTCGAATTAATTATACTTTAATTTGTTAATTTCACAGCTATAGAATACACGGGGTGTTACACAAAGTCTTGTGGTTGATGATCAAAGCACGGCCTGTGTGGCATAGCTTTGTGTATAACGTGAATTCGCGAGCCTCACACCTCGGTATGAGTCAAAAACGGGATACGGACCCAAGGAGTGCACGACGTTTCTTTCTAGCTAGGGTGGTGTCAGTGACCTACCATCCCTGACATTTATATACTTTTCACCTGTGTGGTTGTTGGATACGAGGCGCCTTGGATATAGGTCTGTAAGGACCGGGAAACGTGTGTTCAGGAATAATTAATCCTCAAAAGTAAGAGAGGACCGGCCTTGGAGGTTCCAAAGGATCAGAGTGGGGTCCTGAGGCATCGCTAGAGTGTCTCGAACGCGGAGAGGAGCTTGCCCCTTGCCTCGGCTCATGACGGAAATCCAATTTCCAATACGTGATAGTGCGGTTTTATTTGTAGAACCTAGTATGGCGACATAGTGGTATGGGTCATTAATGCCGCCTATGATTGATATTTATGATTGAAATTGTTTTGACACTATACACCTATAATAGTATCAAATAATGTGTTTTAAACGTATCAAGCATGCTTTGGCTGTTATAAGGTAAAAACCCTATCCTCCGGCTTGCGTTGCATTGTGTGATGGGACCTGGGTCTTATAACAGCTTCATTTTTCTTTATTTAGCATTGCGCTGTTTGTTTTATGCACTGGTATTCTTGGGAGGAAACCCGTTCCGTGTTATACGGCGTGGTCCCTTGATTTACCGAACTTTAAAATAAAGAATTATAACTGTTTTAGTTCTCACACCAGTCCCATGACTGACCTGGAGTTTATTGTTTTAACCTAAACTCTGGGTGCCCCTATTTTCCGCACGGGCAGCTAGTAGTTTTGGTTTTGCAGATTTATATTCACAGATTCCTGGTATACAGCTGGAACGATGCTCGGAAAGCTCTGTATCCGTGTATCACTTCTAGTTGTGCTTTTGTATTATTTTCCGCTACTATGTAATTTATTGTAATCTCTGATATTTATCAACTGCAATTTATTCATTTATACTCTGTATATTCTTGTATCTGATGGAATTGTTGTAATAACAATGAAATGTTCTTCCGTTAGCGTTCTATTTTGTCCTGTTCTCAACGCTATCCGTGCTTTCCTTCACGGGGAAGTTTGGGTCGTGTCAGTTTGGTATCAGAGCTTTGGTTTACAGAGCTCGAGAACAAGACACATTAGAACCATACGAAAGAATTCATCAGATATTGGATTAGGAATATCCAATTAGAATTACTCGTTAGAGATAGGATCAGTAGTATCCTAGAACGAGTTTGAAGAGTATATTTTTTTTCAAATGAAAACATTTTTGTTTTAAAATTTAAACCATTTTAAATGTATTTGAATATTTATTTATTTTGAATATGGACAATCCGATATATAAAGGTTTTGTATATACGCGTCATGAACGTATATTCGAAGTTTTAATATATTGGATAGATATAGGATTACACTCTAGTCGCTCGGAGATGATTTTGTTGATGGAGCTCCATCACCAATATTTATGTTCGTGTTTCGAAGGTGTGATTTCTATATATTTCCATTAGACTGGTGTAAGAACCAAAACTAATATAGTTAGAACACATTGTTGTGAATTGGCATCAAAACATGATTTTCTGTATATATATCAAAATTATGAATTTGAAATTCTAATTCACTAATTGATTGATGTTTGTGTTATTTGTTTATTTGTTTGCTAATTTTTAACCATTTAGCCTAATATAATCAAATATTGAATTGTATTGAAAATCGGTCGCATTTGCTTGCATATATATATACTTACATTGAACAGGTCATAGCAAGGAGGCTAGAGCCAGAGAATAAAATTTGTTTGCCCGACAAATAGGTACATGTTTACTACATAATTTCCTGTTTTGTTTGGGTGATGATGATTTTGTGAGCCTATTGGCTAGCCGCTTGGCTTTTTCTTTTTCTTTTTGAGATCTGAAGGACCGGGGAAGCTATTTGAAATTCACCGATGCTCCCGGTGCAGGGGAGGTTATGGCGAAATTTTTCAAAAATTTAGGGTGTTAGCCAAATTTTTGAAATTTTGAAAATTTTCAGAAACTGAAAAGTTGGGAAATGGAAGCCAGATCGAACGTAGAGCTTAATAATCAAACCACTTTCGACTTTGTTCCTTTTCGGGGATGAAAAGTTTTAAGTGGGGGAGATTGTAACAACCCGTAAAATGCGAGCCAGTTTGAAATTTTTATTTTGGCAATTTTAGCGAATTTTGATTATTTAAAATGAATTATTTTAAATAATAACGACGAGAAATTTATTTTGAATATAATTCGACGTATATATTATATACGTCGTCGTTAGAATATATAATTATAATAGAATTGAAAATGGCGCGGTAGTTCGATAATTCGATTTCAAACTTCAATTGAATGTACCGGGTGCAAAACAATCCGGATTTTAGTGAAACCAAAAACATTAGGATCTAATTGATAATATCTTTCTATCGAATTCGAAAAATCAAGATTTCATAGCGGGAATCAAAAGATATGTCCAGTTGAAAATTCTGAATAGTCGCTATGGAATTCAGGCCCTTAAAAATGGACATTTTGCAAACGACCTCGGATTTCGACGAAACCACTTTTGTTGGATCCGCAGTGCCAAATTATTGCTAGGTTTCAAATTTCATAATTTTTCGAATCAATATGTGAGCGTGGCAAAGGAAAACGTGTTTTAACCATTTCAGTTGATTTTAATCGACTGGAAATTGGCCATTTTTCTAACGGTCTCAGAATTCGACGAAACTAGTTTTGTTAGGACCGTATCGTCCATACGAAGCTAGAAAATATTTTTCTGGAATTTTTCTAGTTAGTATGTGACCCCGGTAATTTGAAATGTACGTTTAAAATTCAATATAGTGATTTAAATGTAAATCAAAGGAAACTGATCGAAATGATCAAATCAGCATGCGATACATATCCCATTGTGTTCGGAATGGGGTTAAACGCTATGGACGACAGGAGGTGGGCCTCGTTTAGATGACATGTGTAAAAGTCAACTTTTAAAAATAATAAATAATAAAAAAAAAACCCCTCTCCCCCTTTAACCGTTCTGCCCCCCCCCCCCCCCGGTTAAATTCATTCAACGAAAAAAAAGAAAGAAAAGGGATCGCGCCAGGCGATCGACGCCCCCCCCCCCTAATCGACCATCGCGACGCCGCCCGGGGGGTAGCCGTCGCCTCCCCCAAGCTCGCACCACCCCTCTGCCTCTCTTCTCTCTCCTTCGCTCCCGATGACCCCAAATCCGCCACCCCCATAACCGCGACGCCCTCCTCTTCTTCTTCTCCACCTTAAGCCACCGCCCTCCGACGCGGAAGTCTGCCGCCGACCCCCACTACCCTGCTGCCGCCACCAGCACAGTTCACCCCCCCCTGTAAGTTTTTTTTGTGTGTTGTTTTGTTATTTTATTTTTAAGTAATTTAAAACTGATTTTTTTAAGTAATTTAAAACTGATTTTAAAAGTAATTTAAAACTGATTTTCAAAAGTAATTTAAAACTAATTTTAAAAGTAATTTAAAACCGATTCTAAAAGTAATTTAAAACTGATTTTAAAAAGTAATTTAAAACTGATTTTAAAAGTAATTTAAAACTGATTTTAAAAAGTAATTTAAAACTGATTTTAAAAGTAATTTAAAACTGATTTTAAAAAGAATTTAAAATAGAAAAGGTTTGAATTTTAAATGGAAAAAGATTAGAACTTTAAAAGGTGAAAAGATAGGATTTTTATTTGGTAAAAGGTATGATCTTTATATTTTTAAAGTGATAAAAATATGATTTTTATATTTTTAAAGTATTAAAAATATAATCTTTACTATATAGAAATATTAAAAATATGATTTTTATATTTTTAAAGTATTAAAAATATAATCTTTATAGGATAGAGAATATAAAAATATCATCTTTGTGTATGTAGCAAAATAAAGATCTGATTTTTATCTTCTATACGTCGAAATAAAGTGTTGATTTTTATAAAGATGAAATCTTTATAGATGAAAAGGCGAGATCTTTATATATAGAATAACGATGTAAAAATAGAATTTTTATCTATATAGTAGCGGTGTAAAAATAGCATTTTTATCCATATAGCGTGAAAGTAAAAATGTGATTTTTATATATTGAACTTCGAAATAAAAATATGATTTTTATATATTAAATAGTGAAGTAAAAATTCGATTTTTATATATTGGATAGCGAAATAAAAATGTGACTTTTATTTTAAAGACATCAAAATATAAAAATGTGTGATTTTTACATATGTAGTGAATACGGGCAACGAAAGCGACAAAAGGCGAGAATGGAGAAGATTTCTATAAAAGAAGTGTCGTGAAGTTGGATAGCTATCGGTGAGAACTTCTCACCTTTCAATCTCTTTTTCTAGTTATATATATATACTAGGATGCAGACGGTGCTTAGTAGCACCCGACACCCGTCATCCACAGACCATGGATAACTTGTTTGTTTAATTGTTTGGATGTGTAGTTGGTTAGTTCATTTGGTTTGAATTGAATGGTTGGGTGAATTGAAATTGATTTGATTGATGTGTGAATGGCGTGGGCCTTCACTAGACCGGGGATAAGGCTAGGCCTCGTCCCGTTTCTAGTATCGTGCCGTTATGCCGCCGAAATTTTCTAAAATAAAAATATCATTTTTATTGTGTAAATGAACTGAATAGAAATTCAAGTGTTGAAATAAATATTCTTGACGTTAAAAATATAATTTTTAACGTGAAAGTGAATAAATAAATATTTATAAACAAATCGGCCGATTTGTTTATTTACACTGATTTGACTGATATTGATTGGGTTGATAAATTTTACACATCGCCCAACTGCACAAACTAAAATCTGTGTTTGATTGTTTGAAACCCCACACGGGTGTTGGGATGAAATTTGAAGTTCACTCATCCTGATTGATTAAATATGTCGATCGATTGATTGACAGGCTGTTATAAGCGTCAGATATCTATATTTGATGCTTATACAGTGTAGTGCACTTTGGTTGATGATTGATTATTTTTCAAAGCTATTATATACATGTGTTGTATGGAATCCATATAATTAACATTATATGGTGATTGATTGGGCCTCATTCCAATCGGGAAAATAAGGAATATTATAAAAGAAAATTCATGTGTTGAATATAAAAATAGTCATGTGTTGACGAGGTTCATGTGTTGAGTGAAATATTTTATACAATAAAAATTTACATCTTTATCATATTTAAAATTAGAACTACTTCCCAGTAGAAGTCTAATTGAAAATCAAACGATAGATACCATAGTTTTATAAAATATTTTACATAACAAAAATAGTGATGTGTTGACAGTACTCATGTGTTGAGATTAGTCGTGTGTTGAAAGAAATATAGATTCATGTGTTGAATGGGATAAATATTCATTTGTTGGATAGAATATAGAAGTTTTGAAAATATAAATCCGTGTTGATTAGATATGCGTTATTTTGACGCGAACGATATTTATATCGATTTTATTCGTTGTATAATGAATATTGAAAAGTGATTTCGAAATTAAATATTTTGAAATTGAAATTCAAAATGAATTGAATAGAAAACGATTTCGAAATGAATTGAATAGAAAACGATTTCGAAATGAATTGAATAGAAAACGATTTCCAAATGAATTGAATAGAAAACGATTCCGAAATGAATTGAATAGAAAACGATTTCGAAATGAATTGAATAGAAAACGATTTCGAAATGAATTGAATAGAAAACGATTTCGAAATGAATTGAATAGAAAACGATTTCGAAATGAATTGAATAGAAAAAGATTTCGAAATGAATTGAATAGAAAACGATTTCGAAATGAATTGAATAGAAAACGATTTCGAAATGAATTGAATAGAAAACGATTTCGAAATGAATTGAATTGAAAACGAATTCAAATTGAATTGAAAGTGAATTGAAATGAATTCAAATTGAATTAAAATTTGAATTGAATAGAAATAAATTTTAAAACGAATTTATAAAGAAGAATTCAATTTTGATTTGAATTGAAAAGAAAGTTGAAATTGTTTAAGACACGAATTTAAAACGAGTTATAAAATTCGTTTTAAAATGGAAATCGACGAAATATATATTATATATATTATAAATATAATATAATGGCCTGAATAGAACGCGCCGCGCCGCGGTAGTTCATGAATTTCGACCATTTATTTCAAACGAACATTGCGGGAGATCCGACCGTCGGATTCTCCTAAAACCGGAACCGTTGGGTTCGTATCGAAAAGAGCTTTCCAATGAATATTAGAAATGTGAAATCTAACGGTTGGATTTGGAATTATGTCCAAATCAAATTCGAAAAAGGTCGCTGTAAGTGCAGTTCGATGGCCGTAGATGGAAATCGACTGTACGGGCCTTGATAAAATTATTAAAAATATCTATAATTTGTGTAAAATTATAAAATATGAATTGGAAAGAATTGGGCTGGAAAATTCCACATTTGAATAGGTAAAAATAGATTTCTATCGAAATGAACTAGTTTTGAACTAGAATTAAAATCAATTTATTGTTGAAATAAATAAATTGAATTTGAAAGTGATTTTGAAAATAATCAATATTTCCAATACGTGAATTGGATTGGAGTTGAATCGAAATTATCTTCGGAATATTTCGATGTTGGATTTCGTGACCATACAGATATTGTTATGGGAATTTGAAAGATATATTTTATATCGTTATTTTCAATACGATATTTGTTGGTTTCAGAATTTGATATTGAATATAAGCCGGTATATTTTCTATTCAGAGCCTTGTATTTAATATCAAATGTGATTGGGTTTATCGTGAATCGTGTTTTAGATAACATTGGTCCTTTAACCCAGTTAAAGGCAAGATATCGATTTCTGAAAAGATCAAAACTAAGTGGAGTTTTAATGAATCTTTAATTAGATTAAAATGTGAATTGATAATTTAAATTATCAAATCTGAAAAGTGATCGAGAGTGGAGTATCACCAGTTTTGCTCCAAAGCGATAGTTAAATCTTTAATTAGATTTGAACGTGAAATGGTAATTAATTTTACCGATAACACCGTGGTGTTAGATATGGAGTATCACCAGTTTTGCTCCATGGGATATATAGGTTGGGATTGGGAAATAAAACAAATAATTACTTTGGTGTGGTTCGTTAATCCCGACTAGTTTGAAATGATATCCATAGGAGGATTAAAGAATAAATTTAGAAGAATTTATCTTTGATAAAATTAATGGGAACCTTTCCCTAAGAATGTGATTTTGTGAATAAAAGAATATTCTGTATTGGAATGAGGCGTTCGTTGTGTTTGTGTAACATTTGTTTATTATATACGTGGGTTATTCAGAAAGGCCGGGTTTATACCCATTCTGAATAACCGATTCGACGAGATGTCGAAGATGAAGACGGTGGTTGAAGCCCGGAAGTCTTCACATCGTTTGGGTGATTACTGATGATCTTGATTGGGCTGTACACCCTGGATGAGGGAAACAGTTGATGATCGTCCAGACGTACTTGGAGATGGATGGATATGCGAGGAAAGTGCCTCCGGTTTCGTTCAGACCCAGAACGAACTTGTAAATGGATTGTGTGTCTGACGTTGGATTTTATTCTGTGTTGATTGATCTCTATTAAATATACATCTGTTTGGCGGCGGAGAATTTATTCTCTTGCTTAACGCCCTTCTCTGAGACATACGAGCTCAGAGGTTGTATATCGATGGACATCAGTCGCATGGAGTGAATTGCCAATGTGGCATGCGTAAGTGGCAATTGATCAAGGCTTCTGTTGAAAAGCAAAGTCTTGTGGTTGATGATAAAAGCACGGCCTGTGTGGCATAGCTTTGTGTATAACGTGAATTCGCGAGCCTCACACCTCGGTATGAGTCAAAAACGGGATACGGACCCAAGGAGTGCACGACGTTTCTTTCTAGCTAGGGTGGTGTCAGTGACCTACCAGCCCTGACATTTATATACTTTTCACCTGTGTGGTTGTTGGATACGAGGCGCCTCGGATATAGGTATGTAAGGACCGGGAAACGTGTGTTCAGGAATAATTAATCCTCAAAAGTAAGAGAGGACCGGCCTTGGAGATTCCAAAGGATCAGAGTGGGGTCCTGAGGCATCGCTAGAGTGTCTCGAACGCGTAGAGGAGCTTGCCCCTTGCCTCGGCTCATGACGGAAATCCAATTTCCAATACGTGATAGTGCGGTTTTATTTGTAGAACCTAGTATGGCGACATAGTGGTATGGGTCATTAATGCCGCCTATGATTGATATTTATTATTGAAATTGTTTTGACACTATACTCCTATAATAGTATCAAATAATGTGTTTTAAACGTATCAAGCATGCTTTGGCTGTTATAAGGTAAAAACCCTATCCTCCGACTTGCGTTGCATTGTGTGATGGGACCTGGGTCTTATAACAGCTTCATTTTTCTTTATTTAGCATTGCGCTGTTTGTTTTATGCACTGGTTTTCTTGGGAGGAAACCCGTTCCGTGTTATACGGCGTGGTCCCTTGATTTACCGAACTTTAAAATAAAGAATTATAACTGTTTTAGTTCTCACACCAGTCCCATGACTGACCTGGAGTTTATTGTTTTAACCTAAACTCTGGGTGCCCCTATTTTCCGCACGGGCAGCTAGTAGTTTTGGTTTTGCAGATTTATATTCACAGATTCCTGGTATACAGCTGGAACGATGCTCGGAAAGCTCTATATCCGTGTATCACTTCTAGTTGTGCTTTTGTATTATTTTCCGCTACTATGTAATTTATTGTAATCTCTGATATTTATCGACTGTAATTTATTCATTTATACTCTGTATATTCTTGTATCTGATGGAATTGTTGTAATAACAATGAAATGTTCTTCCGTTAGCGTTCTATTTTGTCCTGTTCTCAACGCTATCCGTGCTTTCCTTCACGGGGAAGTTCGGGTCGTGTCAGACCGGGTTTATCCCATTCTGAATAACGGAATCAGTGATGAGTCGACGATGAAGACAGTGGTTGAAGACCGGAGGTCTTCACATCGTTTGGATGATTACTGATGTCTTGATTGGGCTGTACACCAAAGACAAGGTAATAAGTGGTGATCGTCCAGACGTACTTCGAGATCAATGGATATGTGAGGGCCTCTCTCCTGTATTGGACATATCAGACGAGGAATAAGGTGCCTCTGGTTTCGTTCAGACCCATAACGAACTTGTAAATGGACCGTGTGTCTGACATTGGATTTCATTCTATGTGATTGATAGACATCAGTTGCATAGCGTGGATTGCCTATGTGGCATGATGAGATGCAAATGATCAAGGCTTCTATTGAAAAGCATAGTCTAGAAGCGTAGTCTTGTGGTTGATGATAAAAGCACGGCTGAAGCGACCCGAAACTTCCCCGGTCTACGAAGAGATGAGAAAGAACGAATTACTGTGAGGACAAGACAGATCAGAACGCAGACAAAAGAACATTTCAGTGTTATTATTGAAAAGCATAGTCTAGAAGCGTAGTCTTGTGGTTGATGATAAAAGCACGGCTGAAGCGACCCGAAACTTCCCCGGTCTCCGAAGAGATGAGAATGAACGAATTACTGTGAGGACAAGACAGATCAGAACGCAGACAAAAGAACATTTCACTGTTATTACAACAATTCCATCAGGTACAAGAATATACAGAGTATGAATGAATATTACATAGAAATATCATAGATTTAAATTACATTTAAATACATAGCAGCGGAAAATAATACGATACACAACTGAAGGAGATATACGGATACAAAGCTTTCCGGATATCGTTCCAGATGTAAACCAGGATCCTGTGAATATAAATCTACAAAACCAAAACTACTAGCTGCCCATGTCGAAAATAAGGGCACCCAGAGTTTAGGTTAAAACAATAAACTCCAGGTCAATCATGTGACTGGTGTGAGAACTAAAACAGTTATTAATCTTTATTTTTAAAGTTAGGTAAATCAAGGGACCACGCCGCATAACACGGAACGGGTTTCCTCCCAAGAACACCAGTGCATAAAACAACAACGCAATGCTAAATAAAGAAAAATGAAGCTATTATAAGACCCAGGTCCCATCACACAATGCAACGCAAGCCGGAGGATAGGGTTTTTACCTTATAATAGCCAAGAATGCTTGATACGTTTAGAACAAATCATTTGATACTTTTATAAGTGCATATTGTATAAAATATATTCAAATCATAAGTATCAATCATAGACGGCATAAGTGCCCCATCCCACTATGTCGCCATACTAGGCTCTACAAATAAAACCGAAATACACGTATTGGAAATTGGATTTCCATCATGGTGGCTCATGATTCGAAAGATCGATCGCGTAATGCAATTCACCACGGCTTACGTCCCAACAAGAGAAAACACCGTCTGCACATCCGCACATTTGGGACCAGAGTACCATGGCGGCTTACGTACCAGTGAGAGAAAACACCGCCTACTCTATATATCCCTGAGCACTAAGCTCATCTCGGTCGACCGAATCCACGACACCACTAAGGTGCCCATCCTCTAAAAAGCATACTGATCAAACCACCAGTTTACCACCATACCGGGGTGTGAGGCTCGCGGATCAACGCTATACACAAAGCCATGCTATATCAGCTGTGCTTTGATCTTCAACCACCAAACTTTGCTTTTCAACAAAAGACTGGATCACTGCATCTCAGCATGCGACACTATCAATCCATATCGTACCACTGATTTCTGCCAATATATAACCTCTGAGCTCATATATCTCAGAGAAGGGCGTTAAGCAAGATAATAAATTCTCCGCCGCCAAACAGATATATATTTAGCAGAGATCAACAAATACAATATAAAGGAATACAATGTCAGACACACCATCCATTTACAAGTCCGTTCTAGGTCTGAATGAAACCAGAGGCACTTTCCTCGCATATCCATCCATCTCCAAGTACGTCTGGACGACCACCAACTATTTCCATCCTCTTGGGTGTACAGCCCAATCAGGATCGTCAGTAATTATCCAAACAATGTGAAGACTTCCGGCCTTCAACCACCGTCTTCATCTTCGACATATCGTCGAATCGGTTATTCAGAATGGGAATAAACCCGGCCTTTCCGAACAACCTGCGTATATTAAAAATAAATGTTACACAAACACAGCATACGCCTCATTCCAATTCATTAATTACTAACCGTAAATCAGTAAGAGAGCAATTCCCCAAATATTAACCCCGAAGGCCGAAACCAACATCAGATCAATATCCATGAAACCATTCTTCTTAACTAACCTTCAGCTAGTTTCTAAATTTCAATTCTTAGGGAAAGATTCCCATTAATTTTATCCAAGATAAATTCTTTAAAATTTATCCTTTAATCTTCCTTTGGATGTCACTTCAAACCAAATTATGGTTTTCCAAACTAGTCGAGATTAGCGAACCATACCGAAGTAATTATTTAATTTATTTCCCAGTCCCAACCTGTTCATCCCATGAAGCAAAACTGGTAATACTCCATATTTAACATCACAGTGTTCGGTAAAATTAATTACCATTTCACGTTCAAATCTGATTAAAGATTTAACTATCGCTTTGGAGCAAAACTGGTGATACTCCATTCTCGCTTATTTTCTAAAGTTGATAATTTAAATTATCAATTTAATTGAAGATTCATCAAAACTCTTTTTACTGGGTTAAAGAACTTGTGTCATTTAAAACACAGTTCACGATAAGCCCAAATCACATTCTATTTATTATCGGGCTAAAGAACTATTGTTATTTAAAACACAGTTCACGATAAACCCATGAATCAATTCTGTTTTAAACCCATTTCAAATCCAATTTATTTATTTAAAAATAAATGGGTTTTAATTTTAGTTCAAAACTAGTTCATTTCGATAAAAATCTACTTTTATCTTTTCAAACATGGAGTTTTTCATCCCAATTTTTCCCAAATCATTTCTTATGATTTTACACTAATTATTACTATTTTTAATAATTTTATCAAGGCCCGTACTGTCAATTTCCATCAACGGCCATCGAACTGCACTTACAACGACCTTTTCCAAATTTGATTTGGATGTATCTCCAAATCCAACCGTTAGATTTCAAATTTCTAATATTCGTTAGAAAGCTCTTTTCGATACGAACCCAACGGTTCCGGTTTTAGGAGAATCCGACGGCCGGATCTCCCGTAATGTCAGTTTGAAATAAATGGTCGAAATTCACGAACTGCCGCGGCGCGGCGCGTTCTATTCAGGACATTATATATATAATATATATATATTATATATATATATATATACCGCCGATTACCTTTTTAAAACGAATTTTATAAATCATTTCATATTTGTTTTAAAAACAATTTCAACCTTTAATTCAAACTCAAATTAAAATTGAATTTTCCCTTATAAATTCTTTCTACATTCACTTCTATTCGATTTCAATTCAAATCGATTTCAATTCTATTTCAATTCATTTTCAATTCAAATTCGTTTTCTATTCAATTCAATTCGAATTCGTGTCCTATTCGAATCAAATCAAATCCGTTTTCGATTCAATTCGATTCAAATTCGATTTCGAAATCACTTTTCAATATTCATTTTAAAATGAATAAAATCGATATAAATATCGTTCACGTCAAAATGGCGTCAATCTAATCAACACGGCTTTATATATTTCTATTTTCAAATATTCTATTTCAAAATATTTATATTATCAAAATGTTTCGTTCAACACATGACTAATCTCAACGGATGAGTACTGTCAACACATGAACCTTTATTTTATATTCATAAAGATGTAAATTTTATTATTAAAATATTTCGTTCAACACATGACTAATCTCAACGGATGAGTACGGTCAACACATGAACCTTTATCTTATATTATTCTTTATTTTTCCGATTGGAATGAGGCCCAATCAATTACCATATAAAGTTAATTATATGGATTCCATACAACAAATGTATATAATAGCAACGATAAATAATCAACCATCATCTAAAGTGCACTACACTTTATAGGCATCAAATATAGATATCTAACGCTTATAACAGCCTGTCGATCCATCGACCGACATATTTAATCAATCAGGATGAGTAAACTTCAAATTTCATCCCAACACCCATGTGGGGTTTCAAACAATCAAACACAGATTTTATTTGTGCAGTTGGGCGATGTGTAAAATTTATCGTCCCAATCAATGTCAGCCAAATCGGTGTGCATAAACAAACCGTCCGGTTTGTGAATGAATATTTTATTTTATTCGCTTCCACGTTAAAAATTATATTTTTAACGATCAAAATATTTTATTCAAACTATGAATATTCTATTCGGTTCATTTATTCAATAAAATGATATTTTTATTTTTCTAACATATTTTAGAAAATTTCGGCGGCATAACGGCACGATACTAGAAACGGGACAAGGCCTAGCCTTATCCCCGATCTAGTGAAGGTCCACGCCATTCACACATCAATAAAATCAATTTCATTTCACCAAACAATTCAGTTCAAACCAAATAATCTAACCAACTACACAACCAAACAATTTAACAAACAAGCCATCCATGGTCTGTGGATGACGGGTGTCGGGTGCTACTAAGCACCGTCTGCATCCTAGTATATATATATATAACTAGAAAAAGAAATTTAGAGTGAGAAGTTCTCACCCTTTCGCTAAACTGAATGACGCAATTCTTCATGGGTACGAAATCTTCACCGTGCTTCTATCGAGATCTGTTTCACGTAGTCGATTATTAAAAAATCACATTTTTAATACGATGTTTATAAATAAAAATTCACATTTTTATTTCAACACTTCATGGATAAAAATCACATTTTTATCACTTCACTATATTTATAAAAGTAGAATTTTTATCGTTATACTTCATAATAAAAATCGAAACTTTATAATTTATACTTCATAATAAGAATCGAATTTTTCCTTCGCTATTTCTTCTAAATATCACATTTTTTTTATATCCTCTAGTATATAAAAATTATATTTGTATCTCACTACATGAATAAAAATTATATTTTTATCCTTCTAATTGAATAAAAATTATATTTTTAGCCTTTCTATTCTTTAATCTTTGTCATTAAAAATCAATGCTACTTATAAAATCAATTCTTTTTAAAAAGAAAATTTAAATCTTTATCTCGCCTCATACATATAAAAGATCACATTTTTATATGGTATTCCTATACATAAAAATCTAATCTTTTTAATCAAACTAATCAAACCTTTCTTTTAACTAAAATTCAAATCCTTTCTTTAAACTAAAATTCAAATCTTTTTAACGATAAAAATCATATTTTATTTAATTAAAACCCACAACTTTTCTGTTTTAAAAAAATAGAAATTCTATTCTTTTTTTTTATAAAAACATAATCTTTTCTTTTATAAAAACAACGTTATTCTACAAAGTTATTTCATAATAGAACTTACATAAACAAAGTAAAGTAGAAACAAGAAAACTCACATTTTGGAAGAAGGTGGGGGGGGGGGGGGGGGCTGTTGAGGCTTGGTCGGAGGAAGGATGGTCGGGTAGGAGGGGGTTTGGTGTCGCGGGAGTAGCGCAGGTGGCCGGGGTGCTGGGCTAGGGCGTAGTGGTCGCTCGGTCCTCGGGGATTTGGGGTTTCAGAAAAGGGTGCAGGGTCTGAAGGAGCTCGAAAGAAGAGGGTGGGTGGGTGGATCGAGGAAGAGGCGGTGGAGAAGGGAGGCTGAGGAAGGAGGGCGCCGGCTCCGGCAGCTGAGGGACGAGGTGCACGTCGATCGAGATGGGGCGACGGTCTTTTCTCACAATCGCTTTTTCCCTTTTTTTTTATTATTATGTGGTCAACGGGGAAAGAGAAAAGGGCCTTAGGCTAATATATTTTAATATATATTTATTTCTATTTAATCTCCAAAAAGTAACTTTTAATTTTGAACTCGGATTCGAACCCACCGACTGTCATCCCTAACATGTTACCCCCATTCCGAACACAATGGAATATGTTTCGCAAGCCAATTCGACCGTTTCGATCAGTTTCCATCAAAATCAAAATATAAATATATATATATATTGATTTTGAACGCACATTTCAATTTACTGGGGCCACATACGAACCCGAAAAATTCCAGAAAAATTATTCCTAGCTTCGTATTGACGATACAGTCCTAACAAAACTAATTTCGTTAAATTCTGAGACCGTTTGAAAAATGACCATTTTCCAGTCGATTAAAATCAACTGAAACTGGTCAAACACGTTTTCCTTTGCCACACTCACATAATGATTCGAAAAATTATGAAATTTGAAACCTAGCAATAATTTGACATCACAGACCCAACAAAAGTGGTTTCGTTGAAATCCGAGGTCGTTTGCAAAATTTCCATTTTTAAGGGCCTGAATTCCATAGCGACTATTCAAAATTTTCAACTGGACATATCTTTTGATTCCCGCTATGAAATTTCAATTTTTCGGATTCGTTGGAAAGATATTATCTATTAGATCCTACTATTTTTGGTTTCACTAAAATCCGGATTGTTTTGCACCCGGTACATTCAATTGAAGTTTGAAATCGAATTATCGAACTACCGCGCCATTTTCAGTTCCTTTTATAATTATATATAATTATTTATATTCTATTGACGAAGTATATAATATATACGTTCTAATTCCATTCAAAATAAATTTCTCGTTGATTTTATTTAAAATAATCTATTTTAAATGTTCAAAATTCGCTAAAATTGCCAAAATAAAAATTTTAAACTGGCCCAGATTTTCGGGTTGTTACAATCTCCCCCACTTAAAACTTTTCGTCCCCGAAAAGGAACAAAGCCGAAAGTTGTTTAACAATTCAACTCAACTTCCATTGTTTTGATTATGGCTTCGGTTCTTCAACTTTTCAGTTTCTAAGAACTTTTCAAAAATTTCAAAAATTTGGCTAACACCCTAAATTTTTGAAAAATTTCGCCATAACCTCCCCTGCACCGGGAGCCACGGGAAAATCCTGAAATTGCCATATAGGCCTTCTGATCTCAAAAAGAAAGAGAAAAAGCCAATCGGCTCATAAAATCATCATCACCCAAACAAAACAGTAAATTAAAGTAAACATGTACCTATTTATCGGGCAAACAAATTTTATTCTCTGCTCTAGCCTCCTTGCTATGACCTGTTCAATGTAAGTACAAGTATATGCATGCAATTTCAATCAGATTTCAAAACATTCTAATGTGCGGTGCTAAATTCACCTTAGTTCAATCATTCTTCTTACACTAGCTATATTATACAATATCAATACATTTTTAAAACAAAAGCGTATTTAAGTTCATACAAGTATCATACACATCCATACATATATCCAAAATGCTAGTTCATTACATTAAAACCCAACTTTCTTGGAAGTCGTGCCTCCTCCTTGCATAATTTCCAAAGTAGACATCTCCTTTCCTTTGGATTTCTTATCACCCTTCTTTAACGGGCAATTTCGGGCTAGATGCCCTATATCTTTGCATCGGAAGCACTTCTTTTCTTTTCCTAATTTTCTGGATTTTTTCTTAACGTTTGGACACTTATCCACAAAATGTCCCGTTTGTTTGCACTTAAAACAAACTATGTCCATTCTTATCTCTTTCTCCTTGATTTTCTTTCTCTCAGGGCACCGAACCGCATAATGCCCTTCTTCTCTGCATATACGACAATAAACACCCACGTATGTTCCTAAGTTCAACTTCCTTTCTTTTTCTGTTTTCTGGTGGGCCCTCCTTGTTTGTTTCAGAGTCATACTGAAGTCAACAATAGATAAGCCATAGAGAACCATCTCCTACATTATATTTGAGGATTTTATCAAGAGAGTTTGCATTACTTTTCACTAACAAATATCTTGATTTATGCATTATATATCATTCCAGTATTTCTATTAGTTGAATTAATAATCATCACAGCTAACAATCAATGTGTTGGTTAACTTTCAACGGTATAATTTTTATATATATATAAATATACTAAAAATCATGTTTTTGATGCCAAATAACAACAATAAACCTATCTAGTTTGGTTCTCACACCAGTCGATTGGAAATATATAAATATCTCACTTTCGAAACTCGAACATCAACACTGATGATGAGATCTCAATCATCAGTATCATCTCTGGGCGACTAGAGTGTGATTCTATATCTATTCAATATATTAAAACTTCGAATACACGTTTGCAAGGCGTATATGCAAAATCTTTATATATTGGATTGTCCAAATTCAATATAAAACAAATATTCAAATACGTATGAAATGGTTTAAACTTTCAAAACAAAGTTTGTTTAAATGTTTATTTTAAAAATAACACTCTTTTGACTCGTTCTAGGATACTACTGATCCCATCTCTAACGAGTCATTCCTAATGGATATTACTAATCCAATCTCTGATGAATTCTTTCGTTTGGTTCTAAGGTGTCTTGTTCTCTGAGCTTTGTAAACCAAAGCTCTGATACCAAATGAAGCGACCCGAAACTTCCCCGGTCTCCGAAGAGATGAGAAAGAACGAATTACTGTGAGGACAAGACAAATCAGAACGCAGACAAAAGAACATTTCACTGTTATTACAACAATTCCATCAGGTACAAGAATATACAGAGTATGAATGAATATTACACAGAATTATCAGATCTTTAAATTACATTTAAATACATAGCAGCGGAAAATAATACGATACACAATTGAAGGAGATATACGGATACAAAGCTTTCCTGATATCGTTCCAGCTGTAACCCAGGATCCTGTGAATATAAATCTGCAAAACCAAAACTACTAGCTGCCCGTGTCGAAAATAAGGGCACCCAGAGTTTAGGTTAAAACAATAAACTCCAGGTCAGTCATGTGACTAGTGTGAGAACTAAAACAGTTATTAATCTTTATTTTTAAAGTTAGGTAAATCAAGGGACCACACCGCATAACACGGAACGGGTTTCCTCCCAAGAACACCAATGCATAAAACAATAGCGCAATGCTAAATAAAGAAAAATGAAGCTATTATAAGACCCAGGTCCCATCACACAATGCAACGCAAGCCGGAGGATAGGGTTTTCACCTTATAATAGCCAAGAATGCTTGATACGTTTAGAACAAATTATTTGATACTTTTATAAGTGCATATTGTATAAAATATCTTCAAATCATAAGTATCAATCATAGACGGCATAAGTGCCCCATCCCACTATGTTGCCATACTAGGCTCTACAAATAAAACTGAAATACACGTATTGGAAATTGGATTTCCATCATGGTGGCTCCTGATTCGAAAGATCGATCGCGTAATGCAATTCACCACGGCTTATGTCCCAACAAGAGAAAACACCGTCTGCACATCCGCACATTTGGGACCAGAGTACCACTGCGGCTTACGTCCCAGCGAGAGAAAACACCGCCTACTCTATATATTCCTGAGCACTAAGCTCATCTCGGTCGACCGAATCCACGACACCACTAAGGTGCACATCTTTTAAAAAGCATACTGATCAACCCACCAGTTTACCACCATACCGGGGTGTGAGGCTCGCGGATCAACGCTATACACAAAGCCATGCTATATCAGCTGCGCTTTGATCATCAACCACCAAACTTTGCTTTTCAACAAAAGTCTGGATCACTGCATCTCAGCATGCCACACTATCAATCCATATCGTACCACTGATTTCTGCCAATATATAACCTCTGAGCTCATATGTCTCAGAGAAGGGCGTTAAGCAAGAGAATAAATTCTCCACCGCCAAACAGATATATATTTAGCAGAGATCAACAAATACAATATAAAGGAATACAATGTCAGACACACCATCCATTAACAAGTCCGTTCTAGGTCTGAACGAAACCGGAGGCACTTTCCTCGCATATCCATCCATCTCCAAGTACGTCTGGACGACCACCAACTATTTCCAACCTCTTGGGTGTACAGCCCAATCGGGATCGTCAGTAATTATCCAAACGATGTGAAGACTTCCGACCTTCAACCACCGTCTTCATCTTCGACATATCATCGAATCGGTTATTCAGAATGGGAATAAACCCGGCCTTTCCGAACAACCCGCGTATATTAAAAATAAATGTTACACAAACACAACATACGCCTCATTCCAATTCATTAGTTACTAACCGTAAATCAGTAAGAGAGCAATTCCCCAAATATTAACCCCGAAGGCCGAAACCAACATCAGATCAATATCCAGGAAACCATTCTTCTTAACTAACCTTCAGCTAGTTTCTAAATTTCAATTCTTAGGGAAAGGTTCCCATTAATTTTATCCAAGATAAATTCTTTAAAATTTATCCTTTAATCTTCCTTTGGATGTCATTTCAAACCAAATTATGGTTTTCCAAACTAGTCGAGATTAGCAAACCATACCGAAGTAATTATTTAATTTATTTCCCAATCCCAACTATTCATCCCATGAAGCAAAACTGGTAATACTCCATATTTAACATCACAGTGTTCGGTAAAATTAATTACCATTTCACGTTGAAATCTGATTAAAGATTTAACTATCGCTTTGGAGCAAAACTGGTGATACTCCAATCTCGCTTATTTTCTAAAGTTGATAATTTAAATTATCAATTTAATTGAAGATTCATCAAAACTCTTTTTACTGGGTTAAAGAAATTGTGTCATTTAAAACACAGTTCACGATAAGCCCAAATCACATTCTATTTATTATCGGGTTAAAGAACTAGTGTTATTTAAAACACAGTTCACGATAAACCCATGAATCAATTCTGTTTTAAATCCATTTCAAATCCAATTTATTTATTTAAAAATAAATGGGTTTTAATTTCAGTTCAAAACTAGTTCATTTCGATAAAAATCTATTTTTATCTTTTCAAATATGGAGTTTTTCATCCCAATTTTTCCCAAATCATTTCTTATGATTTTACACTAATTATTATTATTTTTAATAATTTTATCAAGGCGTACAGTCGATTTCCATCAACGGCCATCGAACTGCACTTACAGCGACCTTTTCCAAATTTGATTTAGACGTATCTCCAAATCCAACCGTTAGATTTCTAATATTCGTTAGAAAGCTCTTTTCGATACGAACCTAACGGTTCCGGTTTTAGGTGAATCCGACGGTCGGATATCCCGTAATGTCCGTTTGAAATAAATGGTCAAAATTCACGAACTGCCACGGCGCGGCGCGTACTATTCAAGCCATTATATATATAATATATATATATATTATATATATATATCGTCGATTACCTTTTTAAAACGAATTTTATAAATCATTTCAAATTTGTTTTAAAAACAATTTCAACCTTTAATTCAAGCTCAAATTAAATTTGAATTTTCCCTTATAAATTCTTTCTACATTCACTTCTATTCGATTTCAATTCAAATCGATTTCAATTCAATTTCAATTCATTTTCAATTCAAATTCCTTTTCTATTCAATTCAATTCGAATTCGTTTTCTATTCGAATCAAATCAAATCCGTTTCCGATTCAACTCGATTCAAATTCGATTTCGAAATCACTTTTCAATATTCATTTTAAAATGAATAAAATCGATATAAATATCGTTCACGTCAAAATGGTGTCAATCTAATCAATACGGCTTTATATATTTCTATTTTCAAATATTCTATTTCCAATATTTCTATTTCAAAATATTTCTATTATCAAAATGTTTCGTTCAACACATGACTAATCTCAACGGATGAGTACTGTCAACACATGAACCTTTATTTTATATTCATAAAGATGTAAATTTTATTATTAAAATATTTCGTTCAACACATGACTAATCTCAACGGATGAGTACGGTCAACACATGAACCTTTATCTTATATTATTCTTTATTTTTCCGATTGGAATGAGGCCCAATCAATTACCATATAAAGTTAATTATATGGATTCCATACAACAAATGTATATAATAGCAACGATAAATAATCAACCATCATCTAAAGTGCACTACACTGTATAGGCATCAAATATAAATATCTAACGCTTATAACAGCCTGTCGATCCATCGACCGACATATTTAATCAATCAGGATGAGTAAACTTCAAATTTCATCCCAACACCCGTGTGGGGTTTCAAACAATCAAACACAGATTTTATTTGTGCAGTTGGGCAATGTGTAAAATTTATCGTCCCAATCAATGTCAGTCAAATCGGTGTGCATAAACAAACCGTCCGGTTTGTGAATGAATATTTTATTTTATTCGCTTCCACGTTAAAAATTATATTTTTAACGATCAAAATATTTATTCAAACTATGAATATTCTATTCAGTTCATTTATTCAATAAAATGATATTTTTTATTTTTCTAACATATTTTAGAAAATTTCGGTGGCATAACGGCACGATACTAGAAACGGGACATGGCCTAGCCTTATCCCCGGTCTAGTGAAGGCCTACGCCATTCACACATCAATCAAATCAATTTCATTTCACCAAACAATTCAGTTCAAACCAAATAATCTAACCAACTACACAACCAAACAATTTAACAAACAAGCCATCCATGGTCTGTGGATGACGGGTGTCGGGTGCTACTAAGCACCGTCTGCATCCTAGTATATATATATATATATATATATATATATAACTAGAAAAAGAAATTTAGAGTGAGAAGTTCTCACCCTTTCGCTAAACTGAATGACGCAATTCTTCATGGGTAGGAAATCTTCACCGTGCTTCTATCGAGATCTGTTTCACGTAGTCGATTATTTAAAAATCACATTTTTAATACGATGTTTATAAATAAAAATTCACATTTTTATTTCAACACTTCATGGATAAAAATCACATTTTTATCACTTCACTATATTTATAAAAATAGAAATTTTATCGTTATACTTCATAATAAAAATTGAAACTTTATAATTTATACTTCATAATAAGAATCGAATTTTTCCTTCGCCATTTCTTCTAAATATCACATTTTTTTTATATCCTCTAGTATATAAAAATTTTATTTGTATCTCACTACTTGAATAAAAATTATATTTTTATCCTTCTAATTGAATAAAAATTATATTTTTAGCCTTTCTATTCTTTAATCTTTGTCATTAAAATCAATGCTACTTATAAAAATCAATTCTTTTTAAAAAGAAAATTTAAATCTTTATCTCGCCTCATACATATAAAAGATCACATTTTTATATGGTATTCCTATACATAAAAATCTAAACTTTTTAATCAAACTAATCAAACCTTTCTTTTAACTAAAATTCAAATCCTTTCTTTAAACTAAAATTCAAATCTTTTTAATGATAAAAATCATATTTTATTTAATTAAAACCCACAACTTTTCAGTTTTAAAAAAATAGAAATTCTATTCTTTTTTTTATAAAAACATAATCTTTTCTTTTATAAAAACAACGTTATTCTACAAAGTTATTTCATAATAGAACTTACATAAATAAAGTAAAGTAGAAACAAGAAAACTCACATTTTGGAAGAAGGGGGGGGGGGGCTGTTGAGGCTTGGTCGGAGGAAGGATGGTCGGGTAGGAGGGGGTTTGGTGTCGCGGGAGTAGCGCAGGTGGCCGGGGTGCTGGGCTAGGGCGTAGTGGTGGCTCGGTCCTCGGGGATTTGGGGTTTCAGAAAAGGGGGCGGGGTCTGAAGGAGCTCGAAAGAAGAGGGTGGGTGGGTGGATCGAGGAAGGGGCGATGGAGAAGGGAGGCGGAGGAAGGAGGGCGCCGGCTCTGGCAGTTGAGGGACGAGGCGCACGTCGATCGAGATGGGGCGACGGTCTTTTCTCACGATCGCTTTTTCCCTTTTTTTTTATTATGTGGTCAACGGGGAAAGAGAAAAGGGCCTTGGGCTAATATATTTTAATATATATTTATTTATATTTAATCTTCAAAAAGTAAATTTTAATTTCGAACTCGGATTCGAACCCACTGACTGTCATCCCTAACGTATTACCCCCATTCCGAACACAATGGAATATGTTTCGCAAGCCAATTCGACCGTTTCGATCAGTTTCCATCAAAATCAAAATATAAATATATATATATTGATTTTGAACGCACATTTCAATTTACTGGGGCCACATACGAACCCGAAAAATTCCAGAAAAATTACTCCTAGCTTCATATTGACGATACAGTCCTAACAAAACTAATTTCGTTAAATTCTGAGACCGTTTGAAAAATGACCATTTTCCAGTCGATTAAAATCAACTGAAACTGGTCAAACACATTTTCCTTTGCCATGCTCACATATTGATTCGAAAAATTATGAAATTTGAAACCTAGCAATAATTTGACATCACGGACCCAACAAAAGTAGTTTCGTCGAAATCCGAGGTCGTTTGCAAAATTTCCATTTTTAAGGGCCTGAATTCCATAGCTACTATTCAAAATTTTCAACTGGACATATCTTTTGATTCCCATTATGAAATTTCAATTTTTCGGATTTGTTGGAAAGATATTATCTATTAGATCCTATTATTTTTGGTTTCACTAAAATCCGGATTGTTTTGCACCCGGTAGATTTAATTGAAGTTTGAAATCGAATTATCGAACTACCGCGCCATTTTCAATACCTTTTATAATTATATATAATGATTTATATTCTAATGACGACGTATATAATATATACGTTCCAATTCCATTCAAAATAAATTTCTCATCGATTTTATTTAAAATAATCTATTTTAAATGTTCAAAATTCACTAAAATTGCCAAAATAAAAATTTTAAACTGGCCCAGATTTTCGGGTTGTTACAACGGCTTTAATATAGCATAGCGTTGTGTAGCGTTAATTCATGAGCCTCGCCACCCGGTGCGAACCAGAAACAGGAGAGGACCTCAGGGAGGGCATGCGTTTCCTTCTAGCTAGGAGTGAAGTCTAGGTTTTGCACCCTAGATGTTGTAATTATATGGATGATGGATAGTGAGGCGCCTCGGATATATCAGCACTGCGGGGCCGGTCGATGGTATGTCTTTATACAGACTAGATTTACAACCCATAGGGCGGGGAAATGTAGTGTTCAGACATTTTAATCCACATCGAGTGGACCGACGCTGATGATCCAAGGGCCCACATGTGTCTGGGTCCTGAGACATGGGCTAGATTGTCTCGAAGTGGTAAGGACGATCCCTTGCATTGGTTCACTGATGGAAATCCAACTTCCAATACATGACATTTCAGTTTTGATTGTATATCCTAGTATTGGCGACATGATATATGGTACCCATGCCGTCTAGGATTGATACATTTATATTTGAAGTTGTTTTGTACAATATGCACTTATAATAGTATCAAATGATTTGTTTTAAACGTACCAAGCACGTCTGGCTATTATAAGGTAAAACTCTATCCTCCGGCTTGCCTTACATTGCAATGGGACTTGAGTCTTATAATAGCTTCATTTCTCCAAAAAGCATTGCGTTGTTTTGTTATATGCACTGGTATTCTTGGGAGGAAACCCGTTCCGTGTTATACGGCGTGGTCCCTTGATATATCTGATTTTAAATAATGATTTGAATAACTATTTTAGTTCTCACACTAGTCACATGACTGACCTAGGCTTTATTGTTTTAGCCTAATGTAGTGACATGGATTTTGAGCGACTTTGGTTATCGACGTAAGCTCGATGTCGATAACCAAAACATCGAAAAATCCCGGTAATTAATGAAAGAAATTAGAAGGTGAGAATAGATAAGATAGAACTTATAGAATAGAAGAAGAAGAAGAACATCATCATCAGAGTAAACACGAATCTCACAGCGGAACGAATAAAATATGACATAACATATCTTTGAAATAACATACGTACATGTATACAATAACACTTATCAGAGTACAACACTTACAACAACAACGGAAATAATAATAGCTATAGAATCCTGAAGCCTCCTGCTCCAAGCTCTCCAAGTGTATCTGTAAAATCCCGACTACTTGACTGCCCGTACAAATTTAGGCACCCAAGAGTTTAGGGAAAACAACGAAATAAACTCCGGGTCAGTCATGGGACTGGTGTGAATAAACTCAAATCATTTAAACAGGTATATGATATCTCATAAGACCACGCCGTGAATACGGAACGGGTTTTTCCCTTATGAGAATCCAAATAACTTTTCAAAGCAATATCATTCTGATATTATAATAATGTCTAAGTACAAATAAATATCAATCTAGCAGAAACGCTTGCATCTCACGTTACTACATATATAGTATACAATCAAAATCGCAAGCACGTTGTAACGACCTGCATTTTTGGCCGTCAAATATTTAATTTAATTTATTATTTTAAATATTATATTTGGGATATTAAAGAGTTTATAATATCTAATTCGTTAATTAAACGAAGTTCGAACGTTATATAATTTATATAATATAAAATGAGCTCGAAATGGCGCTGCAGTTCGTAAATTCGAGTTTTGAACTTCAACTGAGAATACGGGATTCGATATAAGTCGGATTTCTGTGGAACAAGAAACGCTGGGAGCGTGTTGACGATAGTTTTCATATGAAAGAGAAAAATCCAGATTTCGTGTTATAGTTTGATAATTATGGCCAAATTAAATTTTGAAATAGTCGCTATGGAAAATCGTTATTTAATTATAGACCTTTAAAATAGCCGTTTTGCAAACGGACTCTGTTTTCGATGAAACCAGTTTCATTAGAACCGTATCGATAAATTATTGTCAGAAAGTCAAACGGCGTGGCAAACAGATGTCGTATGTGACCACAGCAACCATAAACGCCCGTTCAAATTCTATAGCGTGCATTCAAATAAATATAAGGAGTATTTGGGCATAACTTGAGCAGACGATCGAATTAGGCCGTGGAACCAGTTCCGTTGAGTTCGTATCGTCGATTAGAGTCAGGATAGGTATATGGTTTGTTATTTTTAGAGATCGAGAAATTTGGCGTTAAAAAGGGTAGGGCGGTTCGGGTAAAAACAACCTATCGGGCAAACGGTCTCAGAATGCGACGAAATTAGTGCCGTTGGGTTCGTATCGAAAAGTTATTACAAGATATCAAGGTTTCAAGTTGATTTGATTTAGCTGGTGATCGTGGAAAAATTAAACGAGTGTTTATTTCTGGTTTTATAAAGGAAAAATTTTCATACGACCTCGGATTTCGACGAAACTTGTCCCATTGGGTCCGGAATACTGTTTCACATCAAGATTAGTTTTTTTATCAGTAAACAGAAACTGTTTGAGGTAGTTTTTATCAACTACTTCACCGCAAAGTTTCGTTATGTTATTATATTAATATTTTAACCCATATACATACCTAGCCTAGCCTGATCTCTCCACCTAACCCTACCGCACATGCCATCTTTTCTTTTCCCTACTATCACAGCTACGACAAAACAGTGAATACGTACTAAAATATAAACAATTCCACGTATTTTTCTTGGCACCCAAACCATTTTAACGTGCTCCTCACGTAAACGTGGTGACCACGGCTTCTCTTTCCTTTATAAATCGTATCCTTTTCCCTTTTTCCAGTTGTTTCCTCTCTGTGCCATTTCTCTTATCCTCCTCTGTCTCTCTCATCTACAAATCCAACTCAATATATATATATATATAAGAGAGGGAGAGTACGTATGTTGATCGGAAGGATGGCGTCACTAGCGGAGGGCGCTGGCCGCTGGGTGTTTGCAGCGAAGGGGGGACGGGGCGACTGACTTCAAGGAGGGGATTTGTGTACACATACAGCTAAGGACGGTGGAGTAAACAAAGTGGGGAAGAAGTTTTTGCATGGAGAGGCGAATGGAGACATGCGGTCTCGAATGGCAAGCTGCAAGGAAATGAAGTGAGGAGATCGTCGGAACATGGATGTGAGTTCGGACTTAGTAGCTGAACTGGAAAGTGCGGTGATGGATATGTGGTGGAGTGCTTGCGTGGACTTTTGAAGTTGCATGGAAGAGGGGTTGGAGCGGAAATACAGAGAACGGGAAGAAGGATGTCATTGTGAAACCGTTCAAAAGAAAACCAAGGAGGAACCAAGATGGCCGTAACCGAAATCCAACAGTAATGAACATAACCAAACTTTTAATTAGGAATTATTAGTATATTAACTTAGTTGATTCATTTCAGGGCTGTGCCAAATGAACGAGTACAGGAGAATAGCCGTATTAATGGGAACGAAGTGAAGATTGATCTGCCATTTTCCCTCAAACATAATTAAGTGAAGTAATTATAATTAGGGAAATTATTACTTAAGTTTAAATCCTTAATTTATTATATAAGTAATGTTAAAACTAATGAAGATCGTTTGTTAAATACAGGAGGACGAAGTCGAGAATACAAGGAAAAGGGGAATCAGGCTTTAGTTTTACTTGGAATTGATCGGCCGTTAGTTTCGGAAGTAATTAAGGTGTTTAATTAAAGTTAATTGAAATTTGTTAAGATTTAAACTATAATTAGAAATTTAATTACTTAACTTAACATATAATTATAATATTAATAACTTCATCATATATGACCAGAATGGAACACAACAAGCGATGCTGGGACTGTATGAATGAGATCTACATTCTGGAATAGAAACAGACGCAGTAGAATGCAGCTGGGAATCCCAGTTAAATTAAACGCGAGTTTAATTTAATCAAACCAGTTGTTATTATAACAACGCAACTCAAGGTGAGTTAAACTCACTCAGTTACCCTTTTTATATTTTATATAAATTGGGTATTTTTATTTTGTGTGCTTTGCTTGCTAATGATTGACTGCTTTGCTAGTTATCTATTTAACTATGGATTTAAACGATGAAATTAAACTGTGTTTAATTTCAGTAAAACACCAAACCGTTATTTTTAACGATTGGTTCCAATAAAGGTGACTCACCTTGTTTGGTCTCGTTTATTTATAAACGTGTTTAAAATGATTGAATTGTTTGAATTGCTTGTGGTTGATGTTGAATGGTTGCTATTTAGTGTTATCAGTTAAACAAAACTGAACCGTCTGATTTGTGATAACCGTTTTGAATACAGGGAAGAACAGATTGGAGGGACCCAACCAGATCCCTCAAATATATTATTTATTTTCATATTACTATATATGAACTGTCCTGTTAGGGTTGATTGATTTGATGGTTGATTATTGAATGTTCAACATCTGTTAGTTTAAACCAATGGGCGATATTGGTTAAGTGTTTGGCAGAGTATGGCCTTTGAAACCCATCGAGTTATAGATATTGATTCACCGTCAGGTGAATCGATAGAATGGAGGTTATAAATTTTATTTTATAACCAGAGTTAGATTTGAATTATATTATTTGAATAAAGTTATTTAAGAAAAATAAATAAATAAATATTTTATTTGTTAAGACTTTGATTTGTTATGAATTAATTTTGCATAACAGATGCTGATGTTAATCAGATTTACCAGTTGAAGAATAAGAAATGAATTAAATGGTAAAACCTTGGAAAATTGTTTTGTAAAGAAAACAAATAATTGGAATTTATCTAAATTAATTATATTTTTAATTTATTTAAAGCGAGGATTGTTGAAATCGGTTAATGAGATAATCAAGTTTTTGAGTTAATCAAATCGACCGTTTGGAATTAGAATTGTTTATCAAGTTAATGTGTTTTGACTAAAATAGTTAAATGAATATTGTTTGAAATTTAAATAAGGATTTAAAAGGGGTTGAATATTTAATTTAGTTAATAAAGGGGATTAACTACTAGAGTAGTTAATGTTGAAATAAGTTATTATTTTAATTCATGATGAATTTAGGAATATATTTCTAAATGGGAATTCATTTAAAAAGTTACCGAATGTGAGATGCAAGCCAATTGAATGGTGAAAGGAAATAAACGTACTCAATTATATGAATTAAGTGAAAGGAGATTACGATAAAAGGGTTTATTATAAACCAGGGTTATAAATGGAATTTTGGCATTGATTATAACTGATATTTATCTGAGGATAAGACCGTTGTTTGATCAAGGTCTGAGAGGTAATTAAAATACCCCAACTTGAACAACATCGGGATTATCCGAAGATAGTATTAGTTGATAATCGTAAGAGACGTTAGGGGATATGCTTTGAAAATCTGAACAGCGATTTTAGCACTGTTGTTATAATATATGTTTTGTAAATCTAATATAGCGATTGTAGCGCTTTTGCTATAGTAAATGGGTTGTAAACCTAAACAACGATTATAGCACTGTTGTTTTGTAAATCTAAATAGCAAATATAATGCTATTGTTATAACATACGTGTTATAAATTTCTTTGTTAAAACTAATGGGTTTCCGAATTTAAAAGATGATTTGAAGAAGATTTAAGTGTGTAATTGAATATAGTTATTCGAGCTAGAGTTAGTCAAACATAGTATTCAAGGTAAGTTGCCATTGCGTACGACTGCTAGCGTAATTCGCAGGGCTGCAGATAGCCTACGGCGGTCGGATGTTTCCTGGGGGAATCAGGCGTAACCATTGTGATCGCTGCGATCTAGAGTCGAGCGAATAGAGTAAGTCGAATGTTAGTTAATTGAAATTAGAGGTATTCAAATATCATATTTTTGAATATTAAAAGAATTGGAAGTTTCAATTTAACAAAAAGGAAATTAGATTGTCAAAGGCCAAATGATGCTAAATACTGAATCAGTGAACTCATGGGAGTGTCATGATTGAAACACTGAATATTTTGATAGTTAAATCACCGACTATCAAACCCGCCCAATACGATTGTTGGTATGGAAAGACCGGGATCAAATTTATATTCGAAAACCATTCTGACCAACAAATGCGTGAAGATCTCAGAAGATGATCGAGATGGTGCTATGAAGACCGCGGGTTTTCATAAACGGAAGAACCACTAATATTCTCTGCCTGGCAAGCAGAGATGAGCTGTGATTCTATCGTAGTTGGAATCTACGGGTTGCAAGGACTTCTCGCTACTGATCCATGGGGTGATTCCTATATTGGATGCAGTAGGAGAGTGCCTTCGGTTCATCCTGTTCCTGGATGACGTATATGGACGAATGTCTGACAGAGTATTTCCAAAGGGTCACGTACGTTGATTTCTTCAAACGTACGATAGTTGTTGGCGGAGATTTGCCGTTCTCTAGCTTTCGGCTAGAGTATTTTTGTGGACGTCAATTAGTGATATCTGATGGATTTGACGATGTGGCATTCAAAGTAAATGGCGACCAGATGTCAAGAGTTAATTCTGGCCTCAAGCCTCATCAACCGGGAAATGACAAAAATCGGGCAGGCAGCATGGCTATGTGGGTCGCTCCCATTAGGGTGTATGATCACCTATCTAGAGGAAATCCTATTTGTTTCTTAATCTATGTTTCGATGCTGTCCCTTGTCGGGAGACGGTTGCTGATCCCAGCCGTCGGTGATATACATTCGATACACTCAAGCGAAATGAGTGGTCGGTCATGTGAGGGCCGGGTTGCAAGACGTTTTTGTTGAACCCAGTGTATTCGTCTCTAGAGATACACGATCGAAAGGTGGACCCATACCTTGTCAAGTCGGAATCCAATCTCCAATAAGCGCCTGCGGTTTTGATTGTATACTATATATGTGGAGCGTGAGATGCAAGCGTTCCACTAGATTGTTATTTACTTGTATTTAGACATTATTATAATACCAGACAAGATATTGGTTTCAAAACTGTTTTGGGTTATCGTAAGGTAAAAACCGTCCGTGTTTATGTGTGGATTTGGTCTTACGATTATCCTTTTCTTTTGAAAATGTTTTGAACTTAAAAATCAAGTTGGATGCTCACCCTAAATACTGTGCGAGTTTATCTCACTCTGGTTCACCAGACTGACCCGGTGTTTTGTAAATGCTCGGGTTAGACCGGGTTGTACAGGTTCAGGATATCGACTGTTGTGAAGAGACGAGCTGGAAGAGTCCAGACGTATGATATTACTAGTATTCCGCTGTGTGTTGTATGAGGACAGATTTTCACTGTCCAGATGTGTACCCTGATACTGTAAGTATTTTCAAAAGCTTTCAATAAAGGTTATTTCTTTATTATATTTTGTTCCGCTGGGATGTGAGACTCTGTGTTGTGGTGTTCTTCTTCTTCTTCTATTCTAACGTTTCTACCTTATCTATTCTCACCCTCTAACTTCTTCCTATTAATGATCTGGAATGTTCGATGTCTGAATGGTCAACATGATAGTTTGATGTTGATTTTCGGAGTCGAAAAACCCCAGTTCGTTACAGTGGTATCAGAGCTGAAGGTTAAGTAATTACCTTGGCTCTGTGGTGTGACTCAGTAGAGATGGGGTTAGTAATACCCTAGATTGAGTTTGAGTGTATATATATGAGCGCGTATTTGTAAATTGATATAAAAACTGGTTATATTGTGTTGATTGGTTTGTCGAGTAGTTTATGAATTCTGGTCGATACAGTAATGCAAACTGTGTCGATAAGTGTTTCTAAACTCTTGAACAGAATAATTCGACACAGTATGTTTTTGAAAGAGGGTAAATGAAATAATTTTACCCAAATGGTATTTTAATATAAAGGAATGATTAACATTTGAAATATTATAGTATATTGGATGTGTTGCTTGGTTATAATTGAAAAGGTTATATAAATAACCAATCAGAATTCATATAAGTGAAATATATGAATCAGATGAATTAAATCTGAATTTAAATCAGAAATGAAATCAAAATGGTGGAAATGTGAAAAAGTGTGTGTAAATGAATCTGGGTTAAATATATGTGAATTTTAAAATCCTGGGAGATTTTAAATTTGTTACAAGCATTTGAAAGGGATATTTTGAAATGGATTTCAAAATGAAAATGTTTAGAACTGGTTTTGAAAGTGACATAGTATTAAACTCACTTCGATAGCTGGAAAATAGATTCCGATGATGTGCGCGCCATTATCGGTGTTCATTTTCAAGTTCTAAGTGACGGATTACTACCAAAGATTTTGTTTTGAATTGTTTTGAGAAAAACAAGTTGTTTTGAATCCTGAAAAGATTATTTGATTTTTGGAAAAGCTGAACTGTTTAAAAACTCCCAGGGAAATGTTTGAACAAAAACAAGATTAAATCGAATTTGTGAAAGCAAATATAAATTGAATTGTATTGAAACCGATTAACTGGAAATTGGATTGGGATTAATATATCGAGCAGAATCAGACTTGGAATTGGAAGACCGGAATCTGAGATGGTGGTGGACTGGTAAGTTAAGAGTTGAAATGGATAATTGATGGAAATTGAGTTAAGAATGAGATTTGACTTGGATGCGTGAAGGATTTGGGTTCGAGAATAAAAGTGGAATTTTGTTTGGGATTGCATTTCTATATGCTGACAGGGTAGCAAATGGAAATGATATAATGATATGCCCGACAAAAAGGTACACGTTTACTTTTATGTGGATTTGGTGATTTATGAGCCTATTTGGCAAGCCGCTTGGCTGTTTTGTTTTCTTTTGGATTTGGAGAAGGCCTAGAAAGGCGAGTTGTGGTTGTACCGATTGAGCCGTACAGAGGAGGTGCTGGCGAAATTTTTCGGAAATTTAAAGTGTTAGAAAATTTTCGATATTTTTGAAAATATTTATTTACAGTATTGAATTGGTTTCTAATTTAATATAAAATTAGATTTGAAATTAATGAGTTTATAACGTTCTTTCTTACCTTAGCAATTTCGAGGACGAAATTATTTTAAGGGGGGAAGAATGTAACGACCTGCATTTTTGGCCGTCAAATATTTAATTTAATTTATTATTTTAAATATTATATTTGGGATATTAAAGAGTTTATAATATCTAATTCGTTAATTAAACGAAGTTCGAACGTTATATAATTTATATAATATAAAACGAGCTCGAAATGGCGCTGTAGTTCGTAAATTCGAGTTTTGAACTTCAACTGAGAATACGGGATTCGATATAAGTCGGATTTCTGTGGAACAAGAAACGCTGGGAGCGTGTTGACGATAGTTTTCATATGAAAGAGAAAAATCCAGATTTCGTGTTATAGTTTGATAATTATGGCCAAATTAAATTTTGAAATAGTCGCTATGGAAAATCGTTATTTAATTATAGACCTTTAAAATAGCCGTTTTGCAAACGGACTCTGTTTTCGATGAAACCAGTTTCATTAGAACCGTATCGATAAATTATTGTCAGAAAGTCAAACGGCGTGGCAAACAGATGTCGTATGTGACCACAGCAACCATAAACGCCCGTTCAAATTCTATAGCGTGCATTCAAATAAATATAAGGAGTATTTGGGCATAACTTGAGCAGACGATCGAATTAGGCCGTGGAACCAGTTCCGTTGAGTTCGTATCTTCGATTAGAGTCAGGATAGGTATATAGTTTGTTATTTTTAGAGATCGAGAAATTTGGCGTTAAAAAGGGTAGGGCGGTTCGGGGTAAAAACAGCCTATCGGGCAAACGGTCTCAGAATGCGACGAAATTAGTGCCGTTGGGTTCGTATCGAAAAGTTATTACAAGATATCAAGGTTTCAAGTTGATTTGATTTAGCTGGTGATCGTGGAAAAATTAAACGAGTGTTTATTTCTGGTTTTATAAAGGAAAAATTTTCATACGACCTCGGATTTCGACGAAACTTGTCCCATTGGGTCCGGAATACTGTTTCACATCAAGATTAGTTTTTTTATCAGTAAACAGAAACTGTTTGAGGTAGTTTTTATCAACTACTTCACCGCAAAGTTTCGTTATGTTATTATATTAATATTTTAACCCATATACATACCCAGCCTAGCCTGATCTCTCCACCTAACCCTACCGCACATGCCATCTTTTCTTTTCCCTACTATCACAGCTACGACAAAACAGTGAATACGTACTAAAATATAAACAATTCCACGTATTTTTCTTGGCACCCAAACCATTTTAACGTGCTCCTCACGTAAACGTGGTGACCACGGCTTCTCTTTCCTTTATAAATCGTATCCTTTTCCCTTTTTCCAGTTGTTTCCTCTCTGCGCCATTTCTCTTATCCTCCTCTGTCTCTCTCATCTACAAATCCAACTCAATATATATATATATAAAAGAGAGGGAGAGTACGTATGTTGATCGGAAGGATGGCGTCACTAGCGGAGGGCGCTGGCCGCTGGGTGTTTGCAGCGAAGGGGGGACGGGGCGACTGACTTCAAGGAGGGGATTTGTGTACACATACAGCTAAGGACGGTGGAGTAAACAAAGTGGGGAAGAAGTTTTTGCATGGAGAGGCGAATGGAGACATGCGGTCTCGAATGGCAAGCTGCAAGGAAATGAAGTGAGGAGATCGTCGGAACATGGATGTGAGTTCGGACTTAGTAGCTGAACTGGAAAGTGCGGTGATGGATATGTGGTGGAGTGCTTGCGTGGACTTTTGAAGTTGCATGGAAGAGGGGTTGGAGCGGAAATACAGAGAACGGGAAGAAGGATGTCATTGTGAAACCGTTCAAAAGAAAACCAAGGAGGAACCAAGATGGCCGTAACCGAAATCCAACAGTAATGAACTTAACCAAACTTTTAATTAGGAATTATTAGTATATTAACTTAGTTGATTCATTTCAGGGCTGTGCCAAATGAACGAGTACAGGAGAATAGCCGTATTAATGGGAACGAAGTGAAGATTGATCTGCCATTTTCCCTCAAACATAATTAAGTGAAGTAATTATAATTAGGGAAATTATTACTTAAGTTTAAATCCTTAATTTATTATATAAGTAATGTTAAAACTAATGAAGATCGTTTGTTAAATACAGGAGGACGAAGTCGAGAATACAAGGAAAAGGGGAATCAGGCTTTAGTTTTACTTGGAATTGATCGGCCGTTAGTTTCGGAAGTAATTAAGGTGTTTAATTAAAGTTAATTGAAATTTGTTAAGATTTAAACTATAATTAGAAATTTAATTACTTAACTTAACATATAATTATAATATTAATAACTTCATCATATATGACCAGAATGGAACACAACAAGCGATGCTGGGACTGTATGAATGAGATCTACATTCTGGAATAGAAACAGACGCAGTAGAATGCAGCTGGGAATCCCAGTTAAATTAAACGCGAGTTTAATTTAATCAAACCAGTTGTTATTATAACAACGCAACTCAAGGTGAGTTAAACTCACTCAGTTACCCTTTTTATATTTTATATAAATTGGGTATTTTTATTTTGTGTGCTTTGCTTGCTAATGATTGACTGCTTTGCTAGTTATCTATTTAACTATGGATTTAAACGATGAAATTAAACTGTGTTTAATTTCAGTAAAACACCAAACCGTTATTTTTAACGATTGGTTCCAATAAAGGTGACTCACCTTGTTTGGTCTCGTTTATTTATAAACGTGTTTAAAATGATTGAATTGTTTGAATTGCTTGTGGTTGATGTTGAATGGTTGCTATTTAGTGTTATCAGTTAAACAAAACTGAACCGTCTGATTTGTGATAACCGTTTTGAATACAGGGAAGAACAGATTGGAGGGACCCAACCGGATCCCTCAAATATATTATTTATTTTCATATTACTATATATGAACTGTCCTGTTAGGGTTGATTGATTTGATGGTTGATTATTGAATGTTCAACATCTGTTAGTTTAAACCAATGGGCGATATTGGTTAAGTGTTTGGCAGAGTATGGCCTTTGAAACCCATCGAGTTATAGATATTGATTCACCGTCAGGTGAATCGATAGAATGGAGGTTATAAATTTTATTTTATAACCAGAGTTAGATTTGAATTATATTATTTGAATAAAGTTATTTAAGAAAAATAAATAAATAAATATTTTATTTGTTAAGACTTTGATTTGTTATGAATTTATTTTGCAAAACAGATGCCGATGTTAATCAGATTTACCAGTTGAAGAATAAGAAATGAATTAAATGGTAAAACCTTGGAAAATTGTTTTGTAAAGAAAACAAATAATTGGAATTTATCTAAATTAATTATATTTTTAATTTATTTAAAGCGAGGATTGTTGAAATCGGTTAATGAGATAATCAAGTTTTTGAGTTAATCAAATCGACCGTTTGGAATTAGAATTGTTTATCAAGTTAATGTGTTTTGACTAAAATAGTTAAATGAATATTGTTTGAAATTTAAATAAGGATTTAAAAGGGGTTGAATATTTAATTTAGTTAATAAAGGGGATTAACTACTAGAGTAGTTAATGTTGAAATAAGTTATTATTTTAATTCATGATGAATTTAGGAATATATTTCTAAATGGGAATTCATTTAAAAAGTTACCGAATGTGAGATGCAAGCCAATTGAATGGTGAAAGGAAATAAACGTACTCAATTATATGAATTAAGTGAAAGGAGATTACGATAAAAGGGTTTATTATAAACCAGGGTTATAAATGGAATTTTGGCATTGATTATAACTGATATTTATCTGAGGATAAGACCGTTGTTTGATCAAGGTCTGAGAGGTAATTAAAATACCCCAACTTGAACAACATCGGGATTATCCGAAGATAGTATTAGTTGATAATCGTAAGAGACGTTAGGGGATATGCTTTGAAAATCTGAACAGCGATTTTAGCACTGTTGTTATAATATATGTTTTGTAAATCTAATATAGCGATTGTAGCGCTTTTGCTATAGTAAATGGGTTGTAAACCTAAACAACGATTATAGCACTGTTGTTTTGTAAATCTAAATAGCAAATATAATGCTATTGTTATAACATACGTGTTATAAATTTCTTTGTTAAAACTAATGGGTTTCCGAATTTAAAAGATGATTTGAAGAAGATTTAAGTGTGTAATTGAATATAGTTATTCGAGCTAGAGTTAGTCAAACATAGTATTCAAGGTAAGTTGCCATTGCGTACGACTGCTAGCGTAATTCGCAGGGCTGCAGATAGCCTACGGCGGTCGGATGTTTCCTGGGGGAATCAGGCGTAACCATTGTGATCGCTGCGATCTAGAGTCGAGCGAATAGAGTAAGTCGAATGTTAGTTAATTGAAATTAGAGGTATTCAAATATCATATTTTTGAATATTAAAAGAATTGGAAGTTTCAATTTAACAAAAAGGAAATTAGATTGTCAAAGGCCAAATGATGCTAAATACTGAATCAGTGAACTCATTGGAGTGTCATGATTGAAACACTGAATATTTTGATAGTTAAATCACCGACTATCAAACCCGCCCAATACGATTGTTGGTATGGAAAGACCGGGATCGAATTTATATTCGAAAACCATTCTGACCAACAAATGCGTGAAGATCTCAGAAGATGATCGAGATGGTGCTATGAAGACCGTGGGTTTTCATAAACGGAAGAACCACTAATATTCTCTGCCTGGCAAGCAGAGATGAGCTGTGATTCTGTCGTAGTTGGAATCTACGGATTGCAAGGACTTCTCGCTACTGATCCATGGGGTGATTCCTATATTGGATGCAGTAGGAGAGTGCCTTCGGTTCATCCTGTTCCTGGATGACGTATATGGACGAATGTCTGACAGAGTATTTCCAAAGGGTCACGTACGTTGATTTCTTCAAACGTACGATAGTTGTTGGCGGAGATTTGCCGTTCTCTAGCTTTCGGCTAGAGTATTTTTGTGGACGTCAATTAGTGATATCTGATGGATTTGACGATGTGGCATTCAAAGTAAATGGCGACCAGATGTCAAGAGTTAATTCTGGCCTCAAGCCTCATCAACCGGGAAATGACAAAAATCGGGCAGGCAGCATTGCTATGTGGGTCGCTCCCATTAGGGTGTATGATCACCTATCTAGAGGAAATCCTATTTGTTTCTTAATCTATGTTTCGATGCTGTCCCTTGTCGGGAGACGGTTGCTGATCCCAGCCGTCGGTGATATACATTCGATACACTCAAGCGAAATGAGTGGTCGGTCATGTGAGGGCCGGGTTGCAAGACGTTTTTGTTGAACCCAGTGTATTCGTCTCTAGAGATACACGATCGAAAGGTGGACCCATACCTTGTCAAGTCGGAATCCAATCTCCAATAAGCGCCTGCGGTTTTGATTGTATACTATATATGTGGAGCGTGAGATGCAAGCGTTCCACTAGATTGTTATTTACTTGTATTTAGACATTATTATAATACCAGACAAGATATTGGTTTCAAAACTGTTTTGGGTTATCGTAAGGTAAAAACCGTCCGTGTTTATGTGTGGATTTGGTCTTACGATTATCCTTTTCTTTTGAAAATGTTTTGAACTTAAAAATCAAGTTGGATGCTCACCCTAAATACTGTGCGAGTTTATCCCACTCTGGTTCACCAGACCGACCCGGTGTTTTGTAAATGCTCGGGTTAGACCGGGTTGTACAGGTTCAGGATATCGACTGTTGTGAAGAGACGAGCTGGAAGAGTCCAGACGTATGATATTACTAGTATTCCGCTGTGTGTTGTATGAGGACAGATTTTCACTGTCCAGATGTGTACCCTGATACTGTAAGTATTTTCAAAAGCTTTCAATAAAGGTTATTTCTTTATTATATTTTGTTCCGCTGCGATGTGAGACTCTGTGTTGTGGTGTTCTTCTTCTTCTTCTATTCTAACGTTTCTACCTTATCTATTCTCACCCTCTAACTTCTTCCTATTAATGATCTGGAATGTTCGATGTCTGAATGGTCAACATGATAGTTTGATGTTGATTTTCGGAGTCGAAAAACCCCAGTTCGTTACACACGTATTGGACGATTGGATTTTCCAACTATGACAAGGTATGGAACCACCTTCCGATCAGTGTACTCTAGGAACGATACACTGGAGTTCAACAAGAACATCTTGCAACTCGGCCACACATGACCGACCACTCATTTCGCTTGAGTGTATCGAATGTACATCACCAACGGTTGGGATCAGCAACCGTTCCCGTATATATATGGGACATCATTGATAGATTTAAGAAACAAATGAATATTCACTAGATAGGTGATTATACACCCTACTTCGGTGCGACCGACTTAGCCATGCTGCCTGCCCGATTTCTGTCATTTACCAGTTGATGAGGCTAGAAGCTACGCTTTATCATCACATCAGATTCACTTCGAATGCCACATTGTCAGATCCATCAGAATCACTAATTGACGTCTACAACCATACATTACGTGTCAGCTAAAAGAAGTTTCCTTCTCCGCTTCCACTCTTGGTATAGTTGAAGAAATCAATGTACGTGATCGTCTGGAAATACTATGTTAGACATCCATCTTCATTCACTTAGAAATGTCACATCGTCATACCCGCCAAATCACAAATTGACTTATCCAAAAATAACACTGGTATACAGCTAAGAGAAACGGATTCCTCCGCCACCAAACGTGAATACGTTTGAACAGATCAACTTACGCGACCTATTGGATATACTCTGTCAGACCTTCGTCCATACAAGTTGTCCTGGGACTGGACAAACCGAAGGCACTATTCTGTAAACAGGATAGCCCTTGCATTTTACTCCGTCTTCAATTATCTTTGGCATATATGATTCGCGACGCTTATGCCAATACAGAGTGGTTCTATGGATAATAATCCAACCGGTCTCTCCATATTAACAACGTTAAAATGGTCAAAACTTCGATAGTCTGTGAGTTAACTATCAAAGAAAAACAAGTGTGCAAACAACGATATTATTTCTAGATGGGAATTATATCGAACAAACATCATTTAACATTAATCTCTTTAATTCATTTATTTACTTATCTCCTGTTCCCCTATATTCTAAATTCTTATTTTTCTTTTATCAGAAAACATTTCTGATTCTCGTTTGGAAAACATTTCCAAAACTCCTTTACGATCAAACCTTACCATTTCTTAGTTAAGAAGGAAGTCACTCAAGTTGGGGTATAATTACATCTCAGACCTTAACTGAACAATGTTATAACTTCGAAATGGTCAAAGTTTATCTTTTAATCTTTAACAACTTCTTTACGCCTTTCTCGGATCCAATTTTTTACTAATCCACTTCTATATTTAAAACATTGGTTATAACGATAACGTTATAATCCCTACTTTCGCATTATCTAACTTCAATTATAACTTCTATTCTTATTAGTGAATAATTAACCTAACACTTATTTATTTATAAATAAATAAATCTCTATTTAAACACTGGAAAGTATAAGTACTTTCCGGAATTCGATATAATCGAATTTGTCGATTAACTCTCTTCGAGATATCTCTATCTGATTAACTCTTCTTCGAATAACCTATATTCGATTTACTTCTCGAATAAACGATATTCGATAATCTCTCTTCGAATAACTAATATTCGATAACTCTTCCTTTTCAAATATCTCATATTTGAAAATCTCACTTCGATTAAACTATAATCGATAACTCCCTTCGATGAAACTAACATCGATAACTCCTTTCGATGAAACTAACATCAATAACTTCTTTCGATGAAACTAACATCGATAACTCCTTTCGATGAAACTAACATCGATAACTTCTTTCGATGAAACTAACATCGATAACTTCTTTCGATGATACTAACATCGATAACTTTAACTCGACGAACTTAACTCGACTAACTTAACTTACTTGGTTCGACCAATTCGATTTGATTAACTAGGCTCGACTAACTTAACTCGACTTACTTGGTTCGACCAATTCGATTCGATTAACTAGGCTCGACTAACTTAACTCGACTTACTTGGTTCGACCAATTCGATTCGATTAACTAGGCTCGACTAACTCTATTGGTTTAACTCTAATCGATTAGTTCTATGGTTTAACCCTAATCGATTAATTCTATTTGACTAACCCTATTTGGCTAACTCGACTAACTTGGTTCGACCGACCAGGTTTGACTAACCTGACCCATTTGGTTTGACTGACCATGTTTGGCTAACCTGACCCATTTGGTTTGACTGACCATGTTTGGCTAACCTGACCCATTTGGTTTGACCACTGGGCTTGACTACTTGGTTCGACCACTTGGTTTGACCATTTGGTTTGACCATTTGGTTCGAATACCATATTCGACTAACTCCTCTCGATTCATTAAAACCGATTAACTCATCTCGGTTGACTAAATCAATTAACTCCTATCGATTAACTAAATTTGATTTACTCGACTTGACTGACCAGGTTCGACTAACTTGACCAGCTTGACTCGATTGGTTCGACTCGACTAGCTCGACTCGGTTGTGTTGACTCGACCATCTTGACTCGATTGGTTCGACTCGACCATTTGGCTCTATTTGGTTCGACTCGCCCATTTCGACTCGGTTGGGTTCGACTAGCTTGACTAGTTTGGTTCGACTAGCCTGGTTTGACCACTTAACTAACTTGATTCGAATATTTATATCCGACTAACTAACTTTTTTTTTTATTTCTATTTATTTTAACTTCTATTTATTTCCTAAATAGATTTCCTTTTGTATAATCTATTTATTTTCCTAAATAGATTTTCCTTTATAACTCTAATTATTTAATCCCTAATTAAATATCCTTTATTCTATTTATTTAATCTAAATAAACATTCCTTTATTTTATTTATTTATTTCTAAACAAATATCCTTTTATAAAATCCTTCGATTTTATAAATAGATTCATTTTCAACATAAATATTGAAAATCCCCTTTTCTACATTTTCAGTGTTTTCTATTGTTTTTAAACAACCAATTGTCAATGATCAATATCATCCAAACATATACAATCAACAACAGGTTATAATTCACAGTATATATCACAATATACAAATAACAATAAAATAAATGTTGAGGAATCCAGTCGAATTCCTCCAACCTGTTTCCCTGCATCCACAGATGTTAAACAACACCAGTATAATATTCTGATAAACATAATCAACATATAACTATTGACGGTTTATATATATATATATATATGTATATACATACGTAAATATATATATAAAATCTCTACTAACTGACTAGCAGTTCAAGCAAACAATCAACACACAGTCAAACAGACAATATTTTAACAGTTCTAAGAATACAACGTGAAAATAAAACTGTTTAGAGTTTGTGAGATTTACTCACTTTTGCGCGTTAACCGATAAATATCGGTTTGCGTTCATTGATTCAGTCGAACAATTTATTTCGCCATAAATTGTAACGAGCTCCGATGGACTTGCGGTCAGTCCCATTGTGTAGTGTCCGTCCATACGATCCTGTTGGATCTTGTTTCGTCTGATTCTGACATCGTACGCACTAGTTATGATCTTTCGAAGTTCATAGATATTTAAAAATAAAATTAACTATATAAACATTTTGATTGGGCTTTAACCTTATTCATGGCCCATCATCCCTCCTTAAAACCCAGAACTGTGTGCCTTCCTCCCCAAAACACTTCGTTACTTCCTAAATCCGAAAATACCCATTCCCCTTTTGACCGCTCGTTGACCCCTTTTCCCTTCCACCTCGGCTACTCATCAGGGCCGCCACCATAACCAAAACATCCCCTCGCCCAAGACGAACCAGGCTGACCCCATGAGTTCACCTCCGGCGCAGTGCCTCGAAATCCGACCTGCTGCCCTAACTTTTCCCTACAGGTGACGCAATTCGCCATCGTACACCCCGCCTCTCCGAAACACTACCAACTGACTTCGATCCTTGCCACGAACTCGTTCGTCACCTCCAATCCAAGTTCGACGGCCCCTCCCTGAAATCGACCTGTAGCCCTAACTCGTATTCACCCACGTCGCTTTCAACTCCAATCGATCGGAGTCCCTTCCGACGCCACCTACAGATGCTCTTCCACCTTCTCACCCCACAACAACATCAAAGATCTGAATTTGAAGCTCCATCATCACACGCATACCAACCCTAGCTCATGCGATTTGAAAACAGTGTACAGAAATGGGTGTCGAGCAACCAAAAGATACTACTGCATTGTAGAGTTTACCCTCAGGATCCTATGTATACCCTCATTTTGATTTTTTTCGACATTATAATATATTTTATTATATTATAATTATTAATTAAATATTCAATATTATTTAATTCACGTTCTCGATATCGATAAATCGATATTTAATAATTAAATAAATAAATTATTCAATAGCTAAAAATGCGGGTTACTACAATCTTCCCCCCTTAATAAAATTTCGTCCTCGAAATTGCTAAGCTAGGGGATGACCCTATCTTCTGGGTAAAAATTTATCTGTTTACCTCTTGTCTCCGGTTTCAACTGAACCAATTAATATCAACTAAAATATTAATTTATTCCGACTAACTAAATTTTCAAAAATTCTGAAAATTTTCTAACACCTTAACTTTTCGAAATTTTTTGCCAGCACCTCCTTTGTACTAGTCAATATCTCAAACTCCAACTCGCCTCTCTGGGCCTTCTTTAACCCAAAAGAAAATCAAATGACCAAGCGGCTTGCCAAATCGGCTCATAAATCTCATATCAATATATAATATAAACTGGTACCTTTTTGTCGGGAATATCAACTCTATCACTTCCATATGCTATCAACTCAGCATATACCAGTGTTATTTCCATCAAATTCCAATCAGTTCATATCCTCAAAACCAAATCGAATTTCATTCGAACCCGAATATCAAATTTCAAATTCTTAACTCATCAACCCAATTCCATAACAGATTATTCTCTAATCCAATTCAATTCTATTTAACTCAGTTCAAGTTAATATTTCAATTTATTTCTACTATCTTATTCTATTTAACTTCATAAGTTAAAATTAAATTCCGAAACTTAATTTCTTGGGTCTATTTCAAATCAATTTGAAATTACAATGCCAATTCAAAACCTTTGAGTTTCTAAACAACTTGTTTTCTCAAAACAATTCAAAAACAAAACCTTTGGTAGTAGTCCGTCACTTAGAACTCGAAAATGAACACTGATGATGTCGCGATTCATCATCAGAATCTATTTTCCAGCTATCGAAGTGAGTTCAATACTATATCACCTTCAGTTTGAAAAACATTTTCAAAATCTCCCAGGAACTTAAAATTGCCTTATTTTAATTCCAATCTGATTTAAATTCAGATTTTTCTTCATTTTATTTCATATACTTTACTTATATGATTCTGATTGGTTATATATAACCATTTCACATTTTATAATCTCATTCGATTATACTAACAACCAACACAACCAATTATACTATGTTAATTTCAAAACATACCATGTTGGTTCATCGTGTTCAAGTGTTTATAAAACTCCTACCGATACAGTGGATCAAACTGATCGACCAGAATATATAAGCCACTCAACCAATAAATCTCCACAATATAAATCACTTTATATTAACTAACAAATACGCACTCGTATATATACACTCAACTCAGTCTAGGATATTACTAATCCCATCTCTACTGAATCACGCCACAGAGCCAAGGTAATAACTAAACCAATGCTCTGATACCAACTGTAGTGACCCGGATTTTGAGCGACTTTGGTTATCGACGTAAGCTCGACGTCGATAAACAAAACATCAAAAAATCCCGGTAATTAATGAAAGAAATTAGAAGGTGAGAATAGATAAGATAGAACTTATAGAATAGAAGAAGAAGAAGAAGAACATCATCATCATAGTAAACACGAATCTCACAGCGGAACGAATAAAATATAACATAACATATCTTTGAAATAACATCAGTACATGTATACAATAACACTTATCAGAGTACAACACTTACAACAACAGCGGAAATAATAATAGCTATAGAATCCTGAAGCCTCCTGCTCCAAGCTCTCCAAGTGTATCTGTAAAATCCCGACTACTTGACTGCCCGTACAACTTTAGGCACCCAAGAGTTTAGGGAAAACAACAAAATAAACTCCGGGTCAGTCATGGGAGTGGTGTGAATAAACTCAAATCATTTAAACAGGTATATGATATCTCATAAGACCACGCCGTGAATACGGAACGGGTTTTTCCCTTATGAGAATCCAAATAACTTTTCAAAGCAATATCATTCTGATATTATAATAATGTCTAAGTACAAATAAATATCAATCTAGCAGAAACGCTTGCATCTCACGTTACTACATATATAGTATACAATCAAAATCGCAAGCACGTATTGGATGATTGGATTTTCCAACTATGACAAGGTATGGAACCACCTTCTGATCAGTGTACTCTAGGAACGATACACTGGAGTTCAACAAGAACATCTTGCAACTCGGCCACACATGACCGACCACTCATTTCGCTTGAGTGTATCGAATGTACATCACCAACGGTTGGGATCAGCAACCGTTCCCCTATATATATGGGACAACATTGATAGATTTAAGAAACAAATGAATATTCACTAGATAGGTGATTATACACCCTACTTCGGTGCGACCGACTTAGCCATGCTGCCTGCCCGATTTCTGTCATTTACCGGTTGATGAGGCTAGAAGCTACGCTTTATCATCACATCAGATTCACTTCGAATGCCACATTGTCAGATCCATCAGAATCACTAATTGACGTCTACAACCATACATTACGTGTCAGCTAAAAGAAGTTTCCTTCTCCGCTTCCACTCTTGGTATAGTTGAAGAAATCAATGTACGTGATCGTCTGGAAATACTAAGTTAGACATCCATCTTCATTCACTTAGAAATGTCACATCGTCATACCCGCCAAATCACAAATTGACTTATCCAAAAATAACACGGGTATACAGCTAAGAGAAACGAATTCCTCCGCCACCAAACGTGAATACGTTTGAACAGATCAACTTACGCGACCTATTGGATATACTCTGTCAGACCTTCAACCATACAAGTTGTCCTGGGACTGGACAAACCGAAGGCACTATTCTGTAAATAGGATAGCCCTTGCATTTTACTCCGTCTTCAATTATCTTTGGCATATATGATTCACGACGCTTATGCCAATACAGAGTGGTTCTATGGATAATAATCCAACCGGTCTCTCCATATTAACAACGTTAAAATGGTCAAAACTTCGATAGTCTGTGAGTTAACTATCAAAGAAAAACAAGTGTGCAAACAACGATATTATTTCCAGATGGGAATTATATCGAACAAACATCATTTAACATTAATCTCTTTAATTCATTTATTTACTTATCTCCTGTTCCCCTATATTCTAAATTCTTATTTTTCTATTATCAGAAACATTTCTGATTCTCGTTTGGAAAACATTTCCAAAACTCCTTTACGATCAAACCTTACCATTTCTTAGTTAAGAAGGAAGTCACTCAAGTTGGGGTATAATTACATCTCAGACCTTAACTGAACAACATTATAACTTCGACATGGTCAAAGTTTATCTTTTAATATTTAACAACTTCTTTACGCCTTTCTCGGATCCAATTTTTTACTAATCCACTTCTATATTTAAAACATTGGTTATAACGATAACGTTATAATCCCTACTTTCGCATTATCTAACTTTAATTATAACTTCTATTCTTATTAGTGAATAATTAACCTAACACATATTTATTTATAAATAAATAAATCTCTATTTAAACACTGGAAAGTATAACTACTTTCCCGAATTCGATATAATCGAATTTGTCGATTAACTCTCTTCGAGAAATCTCTGTCTGATTAACTCTTCTTCGAATAACCTATATTCGATTTACTTCTTCTCGAATAAATGATATTCGATAATCTCTCTTCGAATAACTAATATTCGATAACTCTTCCTTTTCAAATATCTCATATTTGAAAATCTCACTTCGATTAAACTATAATCGATAACTCCCTTCGATGAAACTAACATCGATAACTCCTTTCGATGAAACTAACATCAATAACTTCTTTCGATGAAACTAACATCGATAACTCCTTTCGATGAAACTAACATCGATAACTTCTTTCGATGAAACTAAAATCGATAACTTTAACTCGACGAACTTAACTCGACTAACTTAACTTACTTGGTTCGACCAATTCGATTTGATTAACTAGGCTCGACTAACTTAACTCGACTTACTTGGTTCGACCAATTCGATTCGATTAACTAGGCTCGACTAACTTAACTCGACTTACTTGGTTCGACCAATTCGATTCGATTAACTAGGCTCGACTAACTCTATTGGTTTAACTCTAATCGATTAGTTCTATGGTTTAACCCTAATCGATTAATTCTATTTGACTAACCCTATTTGGCTAACTCAACTAACTTGGTTCGACCGACCAGGTTTGACTAACCTGACCCATTTGGTTTGACTGACCATGTTTGGCTAACCTGACCCATTTGGTTTGACTGACCATGTTTGGCTAACCTGACCCATTTGGTTTGACCACTGGGCTTGACTACTTGGTTCGACCACTGGGTTTGACCATTTGGTTTGACCATTTGGTTCGAATACCATATTCGACTAACTCCTCTCGATTCATTAAAACCGATTAACTCATCTCGGTTGACTAAATCAATTAACTCCTATCGATTAACTAAATTTGATTTACTCGACTCGACTGACCAGGTTCGACTAACTTGACCAGCTTGACTCGATTGGTTCGACTCGACCAGCTCGACTCGGTTGGGTTGACTCGACCATCTTGACTCGATTGGTTCAACTCGACCATTTGGCTCGATTTGGTTCGACTCGCCCATTTCGACTCGGTTGGGTTCGACTAGCTTGACTAGTTTGGTTCGACTAGCCTGGTTTGACCACTTAACGAACTTGATTCGAATATTTATATCCGACTAACTAACTTTTTTTTTATTTCTATTTATTTTAACTTCTATTTATTTCCTAAATATATTTCCTTTTGTATTATCTATTTATTTTCCTAAATAGATTTTCCTTTATAACTCTAATTATTTAATCCCTAATTAAATATCCTTTATTCTATTTATTTAATCTAAATAAACATTCCTTTATTTTATTTATTTATTTCTAAATAAATATCCTTTTATAAAATCCTTCGATTTTATAAATAGATTCATTTTCAATATAAATATTGAAAATCCCCTTTTCTACATTTTCAGTGTTTTCTATTGTTTTTAAACAACCAACTGTCAATGATCAATATCATCCAAACATATACAATCAACAACAGGTTATAATTCACAGTATATATCACAATATACAAATAACACTAAAATAAATGTTGAGGAATCCAGTCGGATTCCTCCAACCTGTTTCCCTGCATCCACAGATGTTAAACAACACCAGTATAATATTCTGATAAACAGAATCAACATATAACTATTTGACGGTTTATATATATATATACATACGTAAATATATATATATAAAATCTCTACTAACTGACTAGCAGTTCAAGCAAACAATCAACACACAGTCAAACAGACAATATTTTAACACTTCTAAGAATACAACGTGAAAATAAAACTGTTTAGAGTTTGTGAGATTTACTCACTTTTGCGCGTTAACCGATAAATATCGGTTTGCGTTCATTGATTCAGTCGAACAATTTATTTCGCCATAAATTGTAACGAGCTCCGATGGACTTGCGGTTAGTCCCATTGTGTAGTGTCCGTCCATACGATCCTGTCGGATCTTGTTTCGTCTGATTCTGACATCGTACGCACTAGTTATGATCTTTCGAAGTTCATAGATATTTAAAAATAAAATTAACTATACAAACATTTTGATTGGGCTTTAACCTTATTCATGGCCCATCATCCCTCCTTAAAACCTAGAACTGTGTGCCTTCCTCCCCAAAACACTTCGTTACTTCCTAAATCCGAAAATACCCATTCCCCTTTTGACCGCTCGTTGACCCCTTTTCCCTTCCACCTCGGCTACTCATCAGGGCCGCCACCATCACCAAAACATCCCCTCGCCCAAGACGAACCAGGCTGACCCCATGAGTTCACCTCCGGCGCGGTGCCTCGAAATCCGACCTGCTGCCCTAATTTTCCCTACAGGTGACGCAATTCGCCCTCGTACACCCCGCCTCTCCGAACCACTGCCAACTGACTTCGATCCTTGCCACGAACTCGTTCGTCACCTCCAATCCAAGTTCGACGGCCCCTCCCTGAAATCGACCTGTAGCCCTAACTCGTATTCACCCACGTCGCTTTCAACTCCAATCGATCGGAGTCCCTTCCGACGCCACCTACAGATGCTCTTCCAGCTTCTCACCCCACAACAACATCAAAGATCTGAATTTGAAGCTCCAACATTGTAATAACCCGGAAAATCTGGGCCAGTTAAAAATTTTTATTTTGGCAATTTTAGCGAATTTTGATTATTTAAAATGAATTATTTTAAATAATATCGACGAAAATTTATTTTGAATATAAATCGAACGTATATATTATATACGCGTCGTCGTTAGAATATAAATATTTATATATAATTATAAATAGAATTGAAAATGGCGCGGTAGTTCGATAATTCGATTTCAAACTTCAATTGAATGTACCGGGTGCAAAACAATCCGGATTTTAGTGAAACCAAAAATAATGGAATCTAATAGTGAATATCTTTCCAATGAATCCGAAAAATTAAAAGTTCGTAGCGGGAATCAAAAGATATGTCCAGTTGAAAATTCTGAATAGTCGCAATGGAATTCAGGCCCTTAAAAATGGACATTTTGCAAATGACCTCGGATTTCGACGAAACCACTTTTGTTGGGTCCGTGATGTTGAATTATTGCTAGATTCCAAATTTCATAATTTTTCGAATCAATAGGTGAGCGTGGCATAGGAAAACGTGTTTTGACCATTTCAGTTGATTTTAATCGACTGGAAATTGGCCATTTTTCAAACGGTCTCAGAATTCGACGAAACTAGTTTTGTTAGGACCGTATCGTCAATACGAAGCTAGAAAATATTTTTCGAGAATTTTTAGAGTTCGTATGTGACCCCGATAAATTGAAATGCACGTTCAAATTCAATATATAGAGTTATATGTTGATTTTAATGGAAACTGATCGAAATGGCCGAATCAGCTTGCGATACATATTCCATTGTGTTCAGAATAGGGGTAATTAGCTAGAGGCGACGGTCGTTGGGCCTCGTTTGGTGTTCGAATTAAAAGTCAACCTTCAAGGATTTAAAAATTAAAGATAAATAAAATAATATATACTTTTACATACACCCCCCTCCTTTTCTATATCGTTCAGAACAGAAATAAAAAAAAAAAAAAAACCGCTCAACCCTAAATCGAAGTCGCCGCCGCCCCTGGCGCCACCCACCGCGCCGCCGTCTAGGCCGCCCCACCTCGCCATCGCACCTCCCTCTCTCCCCTTGCTCCTCTGTAGAAATCGCGACACCCCCAGCCCACCGCACCCCTCATCCGCCGCCTGAGAACCCTGGCGCCACCCACCTGCAAAACGACGACGCTCCGACACCCCCTTCCTCTGCAGCGACCAACAATGAAGCCCCCCTCCGATTTTTACTGTGAGTTTTATTTACTTTTATTTCTTTAATTTTAGGAAAAAGGGGTAATTAGTTCTATAAAGAAAAAATGAAATTCAGTCTTACCTATGATGTAGAGGATTAAAAATAATATTTTTAATATGAAGTCGAAGAAATAAAGATCCTATTTTTAATATGAAGTTGAATCCTTAAAAATTCGATTTTTATATATTGAATAACGAAGTAAAAATTCGATTTTTATATATTGAACTTTGAAGTAGAAATTCGATTTTTATATATTGAATAACGAAGTAAAAATTCGATTTTTATATATTGAACTTTGAAGTAGAAATTCGATTTTTATATATTGAATAACGAAGTAAAAATTCGATTTTTATATATTGAACTTTGAAGTAGAAATTCGATTTTTATATATTGAATAACGAAGTAAAAAATTCGATTTTTATATATTGAATAGCAAAGTAAAAATATGATTTTTATATATGTAGTGGCTATGGGCGAAGAAACTAATTAGAGAGGAGAACAGTGAAGATTTCCTGCATTAGAAGTGCCGTGGAGCTTGGATAGCTATATGTGAGAATTTCTCACCTTTCAATTTCTTGTTCTAGTTATATATATATACTAGGATGCAGACGGTGCTTAGTAGCACCCGACACAATCGTCCACAGACCATGGACTTGTTTGTTTGACTGTTTGGTGATTGATTGCGATATTGGTTTGAATGTGGTTTGTGGTGTGAAAAATCGAATCGATAAATTGGTTAGGATTAGACGTGCGCCGTTATAAGGCGAAGGAGTAAGGCTAGGTTAGACTCTTACTCCAAATTTTGTGGTTTGCAAAATGAAATTGATTTGATTGATGTGTGAATGGCGTGGGCCTTCACTAGACCGGGGATAAGGCTAGGCCTTGTCCCGTTTCTAGTATCGTGCCGTTATGCTGCCGAAATTTTCTAAATGAGTTAGAAAAATAAAAATATCATTTTATTTAAAGAATGAATTGAATAGAAATTCATATGTTGAAATAAAATGTTTTGTCGTTAAAAATATAATTTTTAACGTGAAGTGAATAAAATAAAATATTCATTTATAAACCGGACGGTTTGTTTATGTACACCTATTTGAATGAAATTGATTGGGACGATAAATTTTACACATCGCCCAACTGCACGAATAAAAATCTGTGTTTGATTGTTTGAAACCCCACACGGGTGTTGGGATGAAATTTGAAGTTCACTCATCCTGATTGATTAAATATGTCAATCGATTGATTGACAGGCTGTTATAAGCATTAGATATCTATATTTGATGCTTATACAGTGTAGTGCACTTTGGTTGATGGTTGATTATTTATCGTTGCTATTATATACATGTGTTGTATGAAAATCCATATAATTAACTTTATATGGTAATTGATTGGGCCTCATTCCAATCGTGAAAATAAAGAATATTTTGATAATAACAAATATTTTGATAATAGGAAATATTTGAAATAGGATATTTGAAAATAGAAATATATGAAGCCGTGTTGATTAGATTGACGCCATTTTGACGTAAACGATATTTATATCGATTTTAAACGATTTCGAAATGAATTGAATTGAAAACGATTTCGAAATGAATTGAATTGAAAACGATTTCGAAATGAATTGAATTGAAAACGATTTCGAAATGAATTGAATTGAAAACGATTTCGAAATGAATTGAATTGAAAACGATTTCGAAATGAATTGAATTGAAAACGATTTCGAAATGAATTGAATTGAAAACAAACTCAAATTGAATTGAAAGCAAATTGAAATGAATTCAAATTGAATTCAAATTGAATTGAAATTTGAATTGAATAGAAATGAATTTTAAAACGAATTTATAAAGAAGAATTCAATTTTGATTTGAATTGAAAAGGAAGTTGAAATTGCTTTTGAAACGAAATCAAAACCATTTATATAATTCGTTTTAAATAGAAATCGACGAAATATATATTATATATATTATATATATAATATAATGGCCTGAATAGAACGCGCCGCGCCGCGGCAGTTCGTGAATTTTGACCATTTATTTCAAACGGACATTACGGGAGATCCGACCGTCGGATTCTCCTAAAACCGGAACCGTTGGGTTCGTATCGAAAAGAGCTTTCTAACGAATGTGATAAATTAGAAATCTAACGGTTGGATTTGGAATTATGTCCAAATCAAATTGGAAAAAGGTCGCTGTAAGTGCAGTTCGATGGCCATTGGTGGAAATCGACTGTACGGGCCTTGATAAAATTATTAAAAATAGTAATAATTTGTGTAAAATTATAAGAAATGATTTGTGAAGATTTGGGATGAAAAACTCCATATTTGAAAAGATAAAAATAGATTATTATCGAAATGAACTAGTTATGAACTAGGAATATAATTCTATTTATTTTTAAATAAATAAATTGAATTTGAAAAGGGTTTTAAAAATAACCAGAATATCCAATGATTGCATTGGAGTGGATTTGAATCGAAATTGTCTTCGGAATATTTCGATGTTGGAATTCGTGATTATACAGGTGTTGTTACGGAAATTTGAAAGATATATATTTATATCGTTATTTCCAATACGACATTTGTTAGTCGTAGAATTTGATATTGAATATAAGCTGATATATTTTCTATTCAGAGCCTTGTATTGAATATCGAATTGAATATCGAATGTGATTTGGGTTTGTCGTGAATGGTGCCTTCACTAACACTGTTCTTGAACCCAGTTGAGAAAAGATTAAATCTTTTTATTTGGATTTAATGAAGTGTACCAATTAAATGAGATTTAATTGGAATTGAATTGATATTGATTTTTGGGTTTATCGTGAACAGTGTTTTAAATAACACTCGTTCTTTAACCCGATAATTAATGAATGTGATTTTGGGTTTATCGTGAACTGTGTTTTTAAATGACACTGATTCTTTAACCCAGAGAAATATTAAAACTAAGTGGAGTTTTAATGAATCTTTAATTAGATTGAAAAGATCGAAAATGGAGTATCACCAGTTGCACTCTAAGCGATAGTTAAATCTTTAATTAGATTTGAACGTGAAATGGTAATTGAATTACCGATAACACTGTGGTGTTAGATATGAAGTACTACCAGTTTTACTTCATGGGATGAATAGGTTGGGATTGGGAAATAAAATAAATGATTACTTCGGTGTGGTTCGCTAATCCCGACTAGTTTGAATTGATATTCAAAGGAGATTAAAGAATAAATTTAAAGAATTTATCTTGGATAAAATTAATGGGAACTTTTCCCAAAGTATAGGAATATTTGAATAAAAGAATATTCTGGATTGGAATGAAGCGTATGTTGTGTTTGTGTAACACTTTTATAATATATACGCGAGTTATTCAGAAAGACCGGGTTTATCCCATTCTGAATAACTGATTCGACGTGGTGTCGAAGATGAAGACGGTGGTCGAAGACCGGAAGTCTTCACGTTGTTTGGGTGATAACTGATGATCTTGATTGGGCTGTACACCCAAGAAGATGGAAACAGTTGGTGATCGTCCAGAAGTACTTGGAGATCGATGGATATGCGGGGTACTAGGTGCCTCCGGTTTCGTTCAGCCCCAGAACGGACTTGTAAATGGATTGTGTGTCTGACATTGGATTTTAGTCTGTGTGATTGATTTCTATTAAATATATATCTGTTTGGCGGCGGAGAATTTATTCTCTTACTTAACGCCCTTCTCTGAGACGTACGAGCTCAGGGGTTATATATTGATGGATATCAAACGCATGGAGTGAATTGCCTGTGTGGCATGCCTAAGTGGCAATTGATCGAGGCTTCTGTTGAAAAGCAAAGTTTTGTGGTGATGATCAAAGCACAGCCTGTGTGGCATAGCTTTGTGTAACGTTTACTTTGCGAGTTTCACACCCGGTATGAACCAAAAACGGGAGAGGACCTCAGGGAGGGCATGCGTTTCTTTCTAGCTAGAAGTGGCGTCAGTGGTTTTACACGCCCTGACGAGTTTGACTTATGTGGTTGTTGCTGTTGCGAGGCGCCTCGGTTTGATCGGACGATCCGGGTCCGATGGAGTCATTTGTTGGCTCATTTACGCCCCATAGGGCGAAGAGACGTAGTGTTCAAGCATAATAATCCACATCGGTGGACCGGCCCTGACGATCCAAGGCCCACCTGAGTCTGGGACCTGAGACATGGGCTAGATTGTCTCGAATCGGTTGAGGACTATCTTTTGCCTCGGTTCATAGATGGAAACCCAATTTCCAAATACGTGACATGTGCGGTTTTAATTATAGAACTAGTATGGCGACATGATATATGGTACCCTTGCCGCCTATGATTGATACTTATGATTTGAAGTTGTTTTATACACTATGCACTTATAATAGTATCAAATGATTTGTTTTAAATGTATCAAGCATTCTTTGGCTGTTATAAGGGAAAACCCTATCCCCCGGCTTGCGTTGCATTGTGTGATAGGACCTGGGTCTTATAACAGCTTCATTTTTCTTTATTTAGCATTGCGCTGTTTGTTTTATGCACTGGTATTCTTGGGAGGAAACCCGTTCCGTGTTATACGGCGTGGTCCCTTGATTTACCGAACTTCAAAATAAAGATCAACAACTGTTTTAGTTCTCACACCAGTCCCATGACTGACCTGGAGTTTATTGTTTTAACCTAAACTCTGGGTGCCCTTATTTTGACACGGGCAGCTAGTAGTTTTGGTTTTGCAGATTTATATTCACAGGATCCTGGTTTACAGCTGGAACGATATCCGGAAAGCTTTGTATCCGTATATCTCATTCTAGTTGTGTATTGTATTATTTTTCCGCTGCTATGTATTTAAATGTAATTTAAATCTCTGATATTTCTGTGTAATATTCATTTATACTCTGTATATTCTTGTAATCTGATGCATTGTTGTAATATACAATGAAATGTTCTATTGTATGCGTTCTGTTGTGGCTTGTTCTCGAACTATCCGACGCTTTCCATTACGGGGAAGTTACGGGTTCTTACAGTGGTATCAGAGCTTTGGTTTACAAAGCAGAGAACAAGGCACATTAGAACCATACGAAAGAATTCATCAGATATTGGATTAGTAACATCCAATTAGAATGAATCGTTAGAGATGGGATCAGTAGTATCCTAGAACGAGTGTGAAGAGTATATTTTTAAAATAAAAACAAATTTTGTTTTGAAAATTTAAATCAAATATTCATGTTTGATTATTTATTTATATTGATTTGGACAATCCGATATATAAAGATTTTGCATATATGTCTTGCAAACGTGTATTCGAAGTTTTAATATATTGGGTAGATATAGAATCCCTCTAGTGCCTGGGAATAATTCTGGTGATGGGGCACTGTCGCCAGTATTTATTTTCGAGCGACGAAAGTGAGATTTCTATATATTTCCTACTGACTGGTGTGAGAACCAAAATTAGATAGGGCTTATTGTTGTGATTTGGCATCAAAAATCTGATTTTTGACTATGTATTAAAATTATCAATTTGAAACGTTAAATTCACAAATTGATTGATGTTTGTGTTGTTTGTTTATTTGTTTGATAATTTTGAGCCGTTATGCCTAATAGCATCAAATATTGAGTTATATTGAAAATTGGTCGCGTTTGCTTGCATATACATATATATCATTGAACAGGTCATAGCAAGGAGGCTAGAGCAGAGAATAAAATTTGTTTGCCCGACAAATAGGTACATGTTTACTACATAATTTCCTGTTTTGTTTGGGTGATGATGATTTTATGAGCCTATTGGCTAGCCGCTTGGCTTTTTCTTTTTCTTTTTGAGATCTGAAGGACCGGGGAAGCTATTTGAAATTCCCCGATGTTCCCGGTGCAGGGGAGGTTATGGCGAAATTTTTCGAAAATTTAGGGTGTTAGCCAAATTTTTGAAATTTTGAAAATTCTCAGAAACTGAAAAGTTGGAGAATGGAAGCCAGATCGAGCGTAGAGTTAATTGATCAAACCACTTTCGACTTTGTTCCTTTTCGGGGACGAAAAGTTTTAAGTGGGGGAGATTGTAATAACCCGGAAAATCTGGGCCAGTTTAAAATTTTTATTTTGGCAATTTTAGCGAATTTTGATTATTTAAAATGAATTATTTTAAATAATATCGACGAGAATTTATTTTGAATATAAATCGAACGTATATATTATATACGCATCGTCGTTAGAATATAAATATTTATATATAATTATAAATAGAATTGAAAATGGCGCGGTAGTTCGATAATTCGATTTCAAACTTCAATTGAATGTACCGGGTGCAAAACAATCCGGATTTTAGTGAAACCAAAAATAATGGAATCTAATAGTGAATATCTTTCCAATGAATCCGAAAAATTAAAAGTTCGTAGCGGGAATCAAAAGATATGTCCAGTTGAAAATTCTGAATAGTCGCTATGGAATTCAGGCCCTTAAAAATGGACATTTTGCAAATGACCTCGGATTTCGACGAAACCACTTTTGTTGGGTCCGTGATGTTGAATTATTGCTAGATTCCAAATTTCATAATTTTTCGAATCAATAGGTGAGCGTGGCATAGGAAAACGTGTTTTGACCATTTCAGTTGATTTTAATCGACTGGAAATTGGCCATTTTTCAAACGGTCTCAGAATTCGACGAAACTAGTTTTGTTAGGACCGTATCGTCAATACGAAGCTAGAAAATATTTTTCGAGAATTTTTAGAGTTCGTATGTGACCCCGGTAAATTGAAATGCACGTTCAAATTCAATATATAGAGTTATATGTTGATTTTAACGGAAACTGATCGAAATGGCCGAATCAGCTTGCGATACATATTCCATTGTGTTCAGAATAGGGGTAATTAGCTAGAGGCGACGGTCGTTGGGCCTCGTTTGGTGTTCGAATTAAAAGTCAACCTTCAAGGATTTAAAAATTAAAGATAAATAAAATAATATATACTTTTACATACACCCCCCTCCTTTTCTATATCGTTCAGAACAGAAATAAAAAAAAAAGATAAACCGCTCAACCCTAAATCGAAGTCGCCGCCGCCACTGGCGCCACTCACCGCGCCGCCGTCTAGGCCGCCCCACCTCGCCATCGCACCTCCCTCTCTCCCCTTGCTCCTCTGTAGAAATCGCGACACCCCCAGCCCACCGCACCCCTCATCCGCCGCCTGAGAACCCTGGCGCCACCCACCTGCAAAACGACGACGCTCCGACACCCCCTTCCTCTGCAGCGACCAACAATGAAGCCCCCCTCCGATTTTTACTGTGATTTTTATTTACTTTTATTTCTTTAATTTTAGGAAAAAGGGGTAATTAGTTCTATAAAGAAAAAATGAAATTCACTCTTACCTATGATGTAGAGGATTAAAAATAATATTTCTAATATGAAGTCGAAGAAATAAAGATCCTATTTTTAATATGAAGTTGAATCCTTAAAAATTCGATTTTTATATATTGAATAACGAAGTAAAAATTCGCATATATTGAACTTTGAAGTAGAAATTTGATTTTTATATATTGAATAACGAAGTAAAAATTCGATTTTTATATATTGAACTTTGAAGTAGAAATTCGATTTTTATATATTAAATAACGAAGTAAAAATTCGATTTTTATATATTGAACTTTGAAGTAGAAATTCGATTTTTATATATTGAATAACGAAGTAAAAAATTCGATTTTTATATATTGAATAGCAAAGTAAAAATATGATTTTTATATATGTAGTGGCTATGGGCGAAGAAACTAATTAGAGAGGAGAACAGTGAAGATTTCCTGCATTAGAAGTGCCGTGGAGCTTGGATAGCTATATGTGAGAATTTCTCACCTTTCAATTTCTTGTTCTAGTTATATATATATACTAGGATGCAGACGGTGCTTAGTAGCACCCGACACAATCGTCCACAGACCATGGACTTGTTTGTTTGACTGTTTGGTGATTGATTGCGATATTGGTTTGAATGTGGTTTGTGGTGTGAAAAATCGAATCGATAAATTGGTTAGGATTAGACGTGCGCCGTTATAAGGCGAAGGAGTAAGGCTAGGTTAGACTCTTACTCCAAATTTTGTGGTTTGCAAAATGAAATTGATTTGATTGATATGTGAATGGTGTGGGCCTTCACTAGACCGGGGATAAGGCTAGGCCTTGTCCCGTTTCTAGTATCGTGCCGTTATGCTGCCGAAATTTTCTAAATGAGTTAGAAAAATAAAAATATCATTTTATTTAAAGAATGAATTGAATAGAAATTCATATGTTGAAATAAAATGTTTTGTCGTTAAAAATATAATTTTTAACGTGAAGTGAATAAAATAAAATATTCATTTATAAACCGGACGGTTTGTTTATGTACACCTATTTGAATGAAATTGATTGGGACGATAAATTTTACACATCGCCCAACTGCACGAATAAAAATCTGTGTTTGATTGTTTGAAACCCCACACGGGTGTTGGGATGAAATTTGAAGTTCGCTCATCCTGACTGATTAAATATGTCAATCGATTGATTGACAGGCTGTTATAAGCATTAGATATCTATATTTGATGCTTATACAGTGTAGTGCACTTTGGTTGATGGTTGATTATTTATCGTTGCTATTATATACATGTGTTGTATGAAAATCCATATAATTAACTTTATATGGTAATTGATTGGGCCTCATTCCAATCGTGAAAATAAAGAATATTTTGATAATAACAAATATTTTGATAATAGGAAATATTTGAAACAGAATATTTGAAAATAGAAATATATGAAGCCGTTGATTAGATTGACGCCATTTTGACGTAAACGATATTTATATCGATTTTAAACGATTTCGAAATGAATTGAATTGAAAACGATTTCGAAATGAATTGAATTGAAAACGATTTCGAAATGAATTGAATTGAAAACGATTTCGAAATGAATTGAATTGAAAACGATTTCGAAATGAATTGAATTGAAAACGAATTCAAATTGAATTGAAAGCAAATTGAAATGAATTCAAATTGAATTCAAATTGAATTGAAATTTGAATTGAATAGAAATGAATTTTAAAACGAATTTATAAAGAAGAATTCAATTTTGATTTGAATTGAAAAGGAAGTTGAAATTGCTTTTGAAACGAAATCAAAACCATTTATATAATTCGTTTTAAATAGAAATCGACGAAATATATATTATATATATTATATATATAATATAATGGCCTGAATAGAACGCGCCGCGCCGCGGCAGTTCGTGAATTTCGACCATTTATTTCAAACGGACATTACGGGAGATCCGACCGTCGGATTCTCCTAAAACCGGAACCGTTGGGTTCGTATCGAAAAGAGCTTTCTAACGAATGTGATAAATTAGAAATCTAACAGTTGGATTTGGAATTATGTCCAAATCAAATTGGAAAAAGGTCGCTGTAAGTGCAGTTCGATGGCCATTGGTGGAAATCGACTGTACGGGCCTTGATAAAATTATTAAAAATAGAAATAATTTGTGTAAAATCATAAGAAATGATTTGTGAAGATTTGGGATGAAAAACTCCATATTTGAAAAGATAAAAATAGATTTTTATCGAAATGAACTAGTTTTGAACTAGGAATATAATTCTATTTATTTTTAAATAAATAAATTGAATTTGAAAAGGGTTTTAAAAATAACCAGAATATCCAATGATTGCATTGGAGTGGATTTGAATCGAAATTGTCTTCGGAATATTTCGATGTTGGAATTCGTGATTATACAGGTGTTGTTACGGAAATTTGAAAGATATATATTTATATCGTTATTTCCAATACGACATTTGTTAGTCGTAGAATTTGATATTGAATATAAGCCGATATATTTTCTATTCAGAGCCTTGTATTGAATATCGAATGTGATTTGGGTTTGTCGTGAATGGTGCCTTCACTAACACTGTTCTTGAACCTAGTTGAGAAAAGATTAAATCTTTTTATTTGGATTTAATGAAGTGTACCAATTAAATGAGATTTAATTGGAATTGAATTGATATTGATTTTTGGGTTTATCGTGAACAGTGTTTTAAATAACACTCGTTCTTTAACCCGATAATTAATGAATGTGATTTTGGGTTTATCGTGAACTGTGTTTTTAAATGACACTGATTCTTTAACCCAGAGAAATATTAAAACTAAGTGGAGTTTTAATGAATCTTTAATTAGATTGAAAAGATCGAAAATGGAGTATCACCAGTTGCACTCTAAGCGATAGTTAAATCTTTAATTAGATTTGAACGTGAAATGGTAATTGAATTACCGATAACACTGTGGTGTTAGATATGAAGTACTACCAGTTTTACTTCATGGGATGAATAGGTTGGGATTGGGAAATAAAATAAATGATTACTTCGGTGTGGTTCGCTAATCCCGACTAGTTTGAATTGATATTCAAAGTAGATTAAAGAATAAATTTAAAGAATTTATCTTGGATAAAATTAATGGGAACTTTTCCCAAAGTATAGGAATATTTGAATAAAAGAATATTCTGGATTGGAATGAGGCGTATGTTGTGTTTGTGTAACACTTTTATAATATATACGCGAGTTATTCAGAAAGACCGGGTTTATCCCATTCTGAATAACTGATTCGACGTGGTATCGAAGATGAAGACGGTGGTCGAAGACCGGAAGTCTTCACGTCGTTTGGGTGATAACTGATGATCTTGATTGGGCTGTACACCCAAGAAGATGGAAACAGTTGGTGATCGTCCAGACGTACTTGGAGATCGATGGATATGCGGGGTACTAGGTGCCTCCGGTTTCGTTCAGCCCCAGAACGGACTTGTAAATGGACTGTGTGTCTGACATTGGATTTTAGTCTGTGTGATTGATTTCTATTAAATATATATCTGTTTGGCGGCGGAGAATTTATTCTCTTGCTTAACGCCCTTCTCTGAGACGTAAGAGCTCAGGGGTTATATATTGATGGATATCAAACGCATGGAGTGAATTGCCTGTGTGGCATGCCTAAGTGGCAATTGATCGAGGCTTCTGTTGAAAAGCAAAGTTTTGTGGTGATGATCAAAGAACAGCCTGTGTGGCATAGTTTTGTGTAACGTTTACTTCGCGAGTTTCACACCCGGTATGAACCAAAAACTGAAGAGGACCTCAGGGAGGGCATGCGCTTTCTAGCTAGAAGTGGCGTCAGTGGTTTTACACGCCCTGACGAGTTTGACTTATGTGGTTGTTGCTGTTGCGAGGCGCCTCGGTTTGATCGGACGATCCGGGTCCGATGGAGTCATTTGTTGGCTCATTTACGCCCCATAGGGCGGAGAGACGTAGTGTTCAGGCATAATAATCCACATCGGTGGACCGGCCCTGACGATCCAAGGCCCACCTGAGTCTGGGACCTGAGACATGGGCTAGATTGTCTCGAATCGGTTGAGGACTATCTTTTGCCTCGGTTCATAGATGGAAACCCAATTTCCAAATACGTGACATGTGCGGTTTTAATTGTAGAACTAGTATGGCGACATGATATATGGTACCCATGCCGCCTATGATTGATACTTATGATTTGAAGTTGTTTTATACACTATGCACTTATAATAGTATCAAATGATTTGTTTTAAACGTATCAAGCATTCTTTGGCTGTTATAAGGGAAAACCCTATCCCCCGGCTTGCGTTGCATTGTGTGATAGGACCTGGGTCTTATAACAGCTTCATTTTTCTTTATTTAGCATTGCGCTGTTTGTTTTATGCACTGGTATTCTTGGGAGGAAACCCGTTCCGTGTTATACGGCGTGGTCCCTTGATTTACCGAACTTCAAAATCAAGATCAACAACTGTTTTAGTTCTCACACCAGTCCCATGACTGACCTGGAGTTTATTGTTTTAACCTAAACTCTAGGTGCCCTTATTTTGACACGGGCAGCTAGTAGTTTTGGTTTTGCAGATTTATATTCACAGGATCCTGGTTTACAGCTGGAACGATATCCGGAAAGCTTTGTATCCGTATATCTCATTCTAGTTGTGTATTGTATTATTTTTCCGCTGCTATGTATTTAAATGTAATTTAAATCTCTGATATTTCTGTGTAATATTCATTTATACTCTGTATATTCTTGTAATCTGTTGCATTGTTGTAATATACAATGAAATGTTCTATTGTATGCGTTCTGTTGTGGCTTGTTCTCGAACTATCCGACGCTTTCCATTACGGGGAAGTTACGGGTTCTTACAAACATCACACGCATACCAACCCTAGCTCACGCGATTTGAAAACAGTGTACAGAAATGGGTGTCGAGCCACCAAAAGATACTGCTGCATTGTAGAGTTTACCCTCAGGATCCTATGTATACCCTCATTTTGATTTTTTTCGACATTATAATATATTTTATTATATTATAATTATTAATTAAATATTCAATATTATTTAATTCACGTTCTCGATATCGATAAATCGATATTTAATAATTAAATAAATAAATTATTCAACAGCTAAAAATGCGGGTTACTACAATCTTCCCCCTTAATAAAATTTCGTCCTCGAAATTGCTAAGCTAGGTGATGACCCTATCTTCTGGGTAAAAATTTATCTATTTACCTCTTGTCTCCGGTTTCAACTGAACCAATTAATATCGACTAAAATATTAATTTATTCCGACTAACTAAATTTTCAAAAATTCTGAAAATTTTCTAACACCTTAACTTTTCGAAAATTTTTGCCAGCACCTCCTTTGTACTGGTCAATATCTCAAACTCCAACTCGCCTCTCTGGGCCTTCTTTAACCCCAAAGAAAATCAAACGGCCAAGCGGCTTGCCAAATCGGCTCATAAATCTCATATCCATATATAATATAAACTGGTACCTTTTTGTCGGGAATATCAACTCTATCACTTCCATATGCTATCAACTCAGCATATACCAGTGTTATTTCCATCAAAATCCAATCAGTTCATATCCTCAAAACCAAATCGAATTTCATTCGAACCCGAATATCAAATTTCAAATTCTTAACTCATCAACCGAATTCCATAACAGATTATTCTCTAATCCAATTCAATTCTATTTAACTCAGTTCAAGTTAATATTTCAATTTATTTCTACTATCTTATTCTATTTAACTTCATAAGTTAAAATTAAATTCCGAAACTTAATTTCTTGGGTCTATTTCAAATCAATTTGAAATTACAATGCCAATTCAAAACCTTTGAGTTTCTAAACAACTTGTTTTCTCAAAACAATTCAAAAACAAAACCTTTGGTAGTAGTCCGTCACTTAGAACTCGAAAATGAACACTGATGATGTCGTGATTCATCATCAGAATCTATTTTCCAGCTATCGAAGTGAGTTCAATACTATATCACCTTCAGTTTGAAAAACATTTTCAAAATCTCCCAGGAACTTAAAATTTCCTTATTTTAATTCCAATCTGATTTAAATTCAGATTTTTCTTCATTTTATTTCATATACTTTACTTATATGATTCTGATTGGTTATATATAACCATTTCACATTTTATAATCTCATTCGATTATACTAACAACCAACACAACCAATTATACTATGTTAATTTCAAAACATACCATGTTGGTTCATCGTGTTCAAGTATTTATAAAACTCCTACCGATACAGTGGATCAAACTGATCGACCAGAATTTATAAGCCACTCAACCAATAAATCTCCACAATATAAATCACTTTATATTAACTAACAAATACGCACTCGTATATATACACTCAACTTAGTCTAGGATATTACTAATCCCATCTCTACTGAATCACGCCACAGAGCCAAGGTAATAACTAAACCAATGCTCTGATACTAACTGTAGTGACCCGGATTTTGAGCGACTTTGGTTATCGACGTAAGCTCGATGTCGATAACCAAAACATCAAAAAATCCCGGTAATTAATGAAAGAAATTAGAAGGTGAGAATAGATAAGATAGAACTTATAGAATAGAAGAAGAAGAAGAACATCATCATCAGAGTAAACACGAATCTCACAGCGGAACGAATAAAATATAACATAACATATCTTTGAAATAACATCAGTACATGTATACAATAACACTTATCAGAGTACAACACTTACAATAACAGCAGAAATAATAATAGCTATAGAATCCTGAAGCCTCCTGCTCCAAGCTCTCTAAGTGTATCTGTAAAATCCCGACTACTTGACTGCCCGTACAAATTTAGGCACCCAAGAGTTTAGGGAAAACAACAAAATAAACTCCGGGTCAGTCATGGGACTGGTGTGAATAAACTCAAATCATTTAACCAGGTATATGATATCTCATAAGACCACGCCGTGAATACGGAACGGGTTTTTCCCTTATGAGAATCCAAATAACTTTTCAAAGCAATATCGTTCTGATATTATAATAATGTCTAAGTACAAATAAATATCAATCTAGCAGAAACGCTTGCATCTCACGTTACTACATATATAGTATACAATCAAAATCGCAAGCACGTATTGGATGATTGGATTTTCCAACTATGACAAGGTATGGAACCACCTTCCGATCGGTGTACTCTAGGAACGATACACTGGAGTTCAACAAGAACATCTTGCAACTCGGCCACACATGACCGACCACTCATTTCGCTTGAGTGTATCGAATGTACATCACCAACGGTTGGGATCAGCAACCGTTCCCGTATATATATGGGACAGCATTGATAGATTTAAGAAACAAATGAATATTCACTAGATAGGTGATTATACACCCTACTTCGGTGCGACCGACTTAGCCATGCTGCCTGCCCGATTTCTGTCATTTACCGGTTGATGAGGCTAGAAGCTACGCTTTATCATCACATCAGATTCACTTCGAATGCCACATTGTCAGATCCATCAGAATCACTAATTGACGTCTACAACCATACATTACGTGTCAGCTAAAAGAAGTTTCCTTCTCCGCTTCCACTCTTGGTATAGTTGAAGAAATCAATGTACGTGATCGTCTGGAAATACTATGTCAGACATCCATCTTCATTCACTTAGAAATGCCACATCGTCATACCCGCCAAATCACAAATTGACTTATCCAAAAATAACACGGGTATACAGCTAAGAAAAACGAATTCCTCCGCCACCAAACGTGAATACGTTTGAACAGATCAACTTACGCGACCTATTGGATATACTCTGTCAGACCTTCGTCCATACAAGTTGTCCTGGGACTGGACAAACCGAAGGCACTATTCTGTAAACAGGATAGCCCTTGCATTTTACTCCGTCTTCAATTATCTTTGGCATATATGATTCGCGACGCTTATGCCAATACAGAGTGGTTCTATGGATAATAATCCAACCGGTCTCTCCATATTAACAACGTTAAAATGGTCAAAACTTCGATAGTCTGTGAGTTAACTATCAAAGAAAAACAAGTGTGCAAACAACGATATTATTTCCAGATGGGAATTATATCGAACAAACATCATTTAACATTAATCTCTTTAATTCATTTATTTAATTATCTCCTGTTCACCTATATTCTAAATTCTTATTTTTCTTTTATCAGAAAACATTTCTGATTCTCGTTTGGAAAACATTTCCAAAACTCCTTTACGATCAAACCTTACCATTTCTTAGTTATGAAGGAAGTCACTCAAGTTGGGGTATAATTACCTCTCAGACCTTAACTGAACAACGTTATAACTTCGAAATGGTCAAAGTTTATCTTTTAATCTTTAACAACTTCTTTACGCCTTTCTCGGATCCAATTTTTTACTAATCCACTTCTATATTTAAAACATTGGTTATAACGATAACGTTATAATCCCTACTTTCGCATTATCTAACTTTAATTATAACTTTTATTCTTATTAGTGAATAATTAACCTAACACTTATTTATTTATAAATAAATAAATCTCTATTTAAACACTGGAAAGTATAAGTACTTTCCCGAATTCGATATAATCGAATTTGTCAATTAACTCTCTTCGAGAAATCTCTATCTGATTAACTCTTCTTCGAATAACCTATATTCAATTTACTTCTTCTCGAATAAATGATATTCGATAATCTCTCTTCGAATAACTAATATTCGATAACTCTTCCTTTTCAAATATCTCATATTTGAAAATCTCACTTCGATTAAACTATAATCGATAACTCCCTTCGATGAAACTAACATCGATAACTCCTTTCGATGAAACTAACATCAATAACTTCTTTCGATGAAACAAACATCAATAACTCCTTTCGATGAAACTAACATCAATAACTTCTTTCGATGAAACTAACATCGATAACTTCTTTCGATGATACTAACATCGATAACTTTAACTCGACGAACTTAACTCGACTAACTTAACTTACTTGGTTCGACCAATTCGATTTGATTAACTAGGCTCGACTAACTTAACTCGACTTACTTGGTTCGACCAATTCGATTTGATTAACTAGGCTCGACTAACTTAACTCGACTTACTTGGTTCGACCAATTCGATTCGATTAACTAGGCTCGACTAACTCTATTGGTTTAACTCTAATCGATTAGTTCTATGGTTTAACCCTAATCGATTAATTCTATTTGACTAACCCTATTTGGCTAACTCGACTAACTTGGTTCGACCGACCAGGTTTGACTAACCTGACCCATTTGGTTTGACTGACCATGTTTGGCTAACCTGACCCATTTGGTTTGACTGACCATGTTTGGCTAACCTGACCCATTTGGTTTGACCACTGGGCTTTACTACTTGGTTCGACCACTTGGTTTGACCATTTGGTTTGACCATTTGGTTCGAATACCATATTCGACTAACTCCTCTCGATTCATTAAAACCGATCAACTCATCTCGATTGACTAAATCAATTAACTCCTATCGATTAACTAAATTTGATTTACTCGACTCGACTAACCAGGTTCGACTAACTTGACCAGCTTGACTCGATTGGTTCGACTCGACCAGCTCGACTCGGTTGGGTTGACTCGACCATCTTGACTCGATTGGTTCGACTCGACCATTTGGCTCGATTTGGTTCGACTCGCCCATTTCGACTCGGTTGGGTTCGACTAGCTTGACTAGTTTGGTTCGACTAGCCTGGTTTGACCAGTTAACTAACTTGATTCGAATATTTATATCCGACTAACTAACTTTTTTTTATTTCTATTTATTTTAACCTCTATTTATTTCCTAAATAGATTTCCTTTTGTATAATCTATTTATTTTCCTAAATAGATTTTGCTTTATAACTCTAATTATTTAATCCCTAATTAAATATCCTTTATTCTATTTATTTAATCTAAATAAACATTCCTTTATTTTATTTATTTATTTCTAAATAAATATCCTTTTATAAAATCCTTCGATTTTATAAATAGATTCATTTTCAATATAAATATTGAAAATCCCCTTTTCTACATTTTCAGTGTTTTCAATTGTTTTTAAACAACCAACTGTCAATGATCAATATCATCCAAACATATACAATCAACAACAGGTTATAATTCACAGTATATATCACAATATACGAATAACAGTAAAATAAATGTTGAGGAATCCAGTCGGATTCCTCCAACCTGTTTCCCTGCATCCACAGATGTTAAACAACACCAGTATAATATTCTGATAAACAGAATCAACATATAACTATTCGACGGTTTATATATATATATATATATATATATATATATATATATATATATATATATATATATATACGTAAATATATATATTAAATCTCTACTAACTGACTAGCAGTTCAAGCAAACAATCAACACACAGTCAAACGGACAATATTTTAACAGTTCTAAGAATACAACGTGAAAATAAAACTGTTTAGAGTTTGTGAGATTTACTCACTTTTGCGCGTTAACCGATAAATATCGGTTTGCGTTCATTGATTCAGTCGAACAATTTATTTCGCCATAAATTGTAACGAGCTCCGATGGACTTGCGGTCAGTCCCATTGTGTAGTGTCCGTCCATACGATCCTGTCGGATCTTGTTTCGTCTGATTCTGACATCGTACGCACTAGTTATGATCTTTCGAAGTTCATAGATATTTAAAAATAAAATTAACTATATAAACATTTTGATTGGGCTTTAACCTTATTCATGGCCCATCATCCCTCCTTAAAACCCAGAACTGTGTGCCTTCCTCCCCAAAACACTTCGTTACTTCCTAAATCCGAAAATACCCATTCCCCTTTTGACCGCTCGTTGACCCCTTTTCCCTTCCACCTCGGCTACTCATCAGGGCCGCCACCATCATCGAAACATCCCCTCGCCCAAGACGAACCAGGCTAACCCCATGAGTTCACCTCCGGCGCGGTGCCTCGAAATCCGACCTGCTGCCCTAACTTTTCCCTACAGGTGACGCAATTCGCCATCGTACACCCCGCCTCTCCGGACCACTGCCAACTGACTTCGATCCTTGCCACGAACTCGTTCGTCACCTACAATCCAAGTTCGACGGCCCCTCCCTGAAATCGACCTATAGCCCTAACTCGTATTCACCCACGTCGCTTTCAACTCCAATCGATCGGAGTCCCTTCCGACGCCACCTACAGATGCTCTTCCACCTTATCACCCCACAACAACATCAAAGATCTGAATTTGAAGCTCCAACATCACACGCATACCAACCCTAGCTCACGCGATTTGAAAACAGTGTACAGAAATGGGTGTCGAGCCACCAAAAGATACTACTGCATTGTAGAGTTTACCCTCAGGATCCTATGTATACCCTCATTTTGATTTTTTTCGACATTATAATATATTTTATTATATTATAATTATTAATTAAATATTCAATATTATTTAATTCACGTTCTCGATATCGATAAATCGATATTTAATAATTAAATAAATAAATTATTCAACAGCTAAAAATGCGGGTTACTACACCTAAACTCTGGGTTCCCCTATTTTCCACACAGGCAGCTAGTAGTTTTGTGTTTGCAGATTTATATTCACAGGATCCTGGTACAGCTGGAATGATATTTGGAAAGCTCTGTATCCGTATATTCTTTTCAGTTGTGTTTTGTATTATTTTCCGCTGCATTATAATTTGTAATCTCTGATATTTATCGAATATATATTATTTGTTCAAATTCTGTAAATTCTTGTACCTTGATGTAAATTTTTGTTATAAGCAATGAAATGTTCTTCTATTTGTGTTCTGATTCGTCTTGTCCTTAAAGCAATCCGTTCTTTCATTCACGGGGAAGTTCTGGTCGTTTCAGCAACACATTTCATACCGTACAATATGACTTATTTAATGGAGAAATTGAGTAGACTCTATTTGAAAGTAATTGAATGCACTCTTTTTGTAATAAATTGTTCGACTACATGGCATACCGATTACCTTTGTTTCCGATAGAGACTCAGATTTACTTCAAGATTTTGGAGGAGTCTTAAAAAAGAACTGGGGACATCATTAAACCTAAGTACAACCTTTTCTCCTCAAATAGATGGACAAACTGAAAGGATGAACCGAGTAACAGAAGACATGCTAAGAGCTTGTATAACGGAATTTAAAATCACATAGGAAACTCATACCATTAATAGAATTTCCATATAACAATAGTTATCATGCAAGTATTTTATGGTCCCATATGAAGCTTTGTATGGAAGGCCTTGTTGTTTGCCAGTCTGTTGGGCAAAAGTTGGAGATCGTGAGCTTCTCGGTCTATAGCGTGTAAGGGAAATATCAGAAAAGATTTTTGTCATAAGGGAAAGATTGCAAGCATCTCAATGTAGGAAAAAGAGTTATGAATATCATAGAGGAAACGATTTGGAATTCGAAGTAGCGGACCAAGTCCTTCTTAATTTTTCTCTAGTACCACCAGTAATATTGTAAGGAAAGAAGGAGGCAAAATATCACCGCGATATACCGGACTGTTTTGTGTTACTAAGAAAATTGGAAAAGTTGCATATGAACTAGACTTACCTGAGAAATTATCAAATGTTCATAATGTATTTCACATATCAATGCTACGAAAGTATATATCTGACCCACCTCATGTGTTTGATATAAGCGGCATCAAAGTTAAAAATGTAACCAAGTACATTGAAAGACCTATTTGAGTCTTGATAGAAAAGTTAAGAAGTTAAGGACAAAATAATTTCCTGTAGTAAAAGTTCAATAAACCACCACAATCAAGATGAAACATCATGGGAGGTTAAGTCAAAAATTCATAGAGTGTAATAACCGAGAAATCTGAGCTAATTTAAAATTTTTATTTTGGTGATTTTAGTGAATTTTGAATATTTAAAATGAATTATTTTAAATAATAATGATGGGAAATATACTTTCGACGAAGTTAAAACGAATAAATTTATTTTAATTTTATAACAAGCCTGAAATGGCATGGTAGTTCGAAAATTCGATTTCAAAGTTCAAATGGATGTACAGGATTCATAATAAACCGGATTTTAGCGAAACCAAAAATATTTGAATCTAATAGAGGATTTCTTTCCAACGAATCCGAAAAATTGAAATTTCATAGCGGCAATAAAAAAGTTATGCCCAGATGAAAATTCAGAATAGTCGCTTTGGAATTCTAGCCCTTAAAAATGGAAATTCTGCAAATGACCTCTGTTTTCGACGAAACCACTTTTGTTGGATCTGTGATGTCAAGTTATTGCTAGATACCAAAATTCATAATTTTTCGAATCAATATGTGAGCGTGGCGAAGTAAAACATGTTTTAATAGTTTCAGTCAATTTCGATCGACTAGAAAATGGCCATTTTCCCAACGGTCTCGAAATTTGACGACATTAGTTTCGTTAGAACTGTATCGTCAATACAAAGATAGAAATATTTTTTCTGGAATTTTCTGTGTCAGTATGTGGCCTCGGTAAATTAAAATGTACGTTAAAATTCAATTTATATTGATTCATATTTTAATTTCAACGGAGACTGATCGTAACATCCGAATTAGCATACAGTACATATCCCATTGTGTTCGGAATGGGGTTATTTAGTTAGGACAGTCGTGGCGCTCAATTTGGGATTCGAACGAAAAAATAACTTTATGGAGAATTAACTAAAATAAATAAATAAATAATTTTATATTAACCCCCCTTTTCCCTTCAGTAGAGTCAATGGTTTCAAAATAAAAAAAAGAAAGGAAAGGGGGAAACCGCAAATCGATGTCGGCCTCTCCCCCGTTCGTCGCCGCTATGGCGAGCCTCACCACTGGAGGCGCCCTCTTCGACCCCTCAGCCCCTCTCCTTTCTCCCATTCCCTGGTTCGAATCCCCAATGCCCGAGCACCCCAAACCCTTAATGACCAACGCCAGACCCCCTTAGCCTCGCCTCCATTCACCCTAGCCGTCCTCCTAACCACCCCGAGGCATCCGCGACCCCCCGGCCCACCTTCGACGCCGTAGCTCTGCCACCAGCAAGCGCTCAATGCTCCACCACTATGAACAAAGGCGAGCTTCCCGCCTCCCCGACTCGATCACCAACTCTTTCCTTCCCCCGCTGTGATTTTTATCTTCCTTTGTTTTGGATTCCTAGTTTGTAAATATAAATATTTATGATTTCTTGGTTTATAAATAGAAAGAAATGATTTTTAATAAAAAAATACAATCTTTATAGAAAAGAAATGATTTTAAAAATATAATCTTTACAGAAGAGTAATCGTGTTGAAAATATAATTTTATATATATGATAGGTAATAACATTGTTTTTAAATATATAATTTTTAGTTTATCAAAGATATGATTTTTAGTGATAGAAAGGTTCGATTTTTCTAAATAAAAAGTTAGATTTTTTAGAAAGGAAAAGATAAGATTTTCAAGATTATAAAGATATGATTTTTATATGTACAATATCGCTATAAAAATATAATTTTTATAATGGAGTAGCGATGTAAAAAAAAATATGATTTTTATTTTATACATTAGATAAAAATACGATTTTTACATACATGATAGAAACATAGAAATATAATTTTTATATAGAAATAAGCGATAAAAATATGACTTTTATCTAGTATAAGCTGTGAAAATATTTTTAGAAATCTAAAAATATAATTCATATCTTACATATGCCATTTTAACAATAGTCAAGCGATGGAAATATTTTTAGTGATCTAAAATTATGATTTTTAGCTTGTGTATGTTATTTATAAAATAGTCATACAAAGAAATAATTATTAATGGGTTAAAAAAATGATTTTTAACGTAGGTACGAAATCTAGATCGGAAATCAAAGAGTGGCGGAGTGGATCCCAAAGGTGAGAACTCCTCACTTTTATTTTATTTTCTAGTTGAAATATATACTAGGATGCAGACGGTGTTTAGCAGCACCCGACACCCGTCGTCCACAGACCATGGATGACTTGGTTGTTTGATTGATGTGGTGTGAAAAATTGACTGTTGGTTGTGAAATAAAATATATGTTCATGTGTTGAAATAAAATATATATTCATGTGTTGAAATAAAATATATATTCATTTACAAATCGAATGATTTATTTATGTACACCCATTTGACTAATATTGATTGGGATGATAAATTATACACATCGCCCAACTGCACAAATAAAAATCTGTGTTTGTTGATTTGAAACCTTGCACGGGTATTAGGATGATACTTGACGTACACTAATCCCGATTGTTTAGTTGTATGTCAATCGATGGGTTGACAGACTGTGTAAGCATTAATTATTTATATTTAATGCTTAAGCAGTTGTGTGGTGCACTCTGGATGATGGTTGATGATTTATCGTTGCTATTATATACATGTGTTGTAGGGAATCCATATAATTAATGTTATATTGTAATTAATTGGGCCTCATTCCAATTTGGAAAATAAGAAATATTATAAAAATAAATTCATGTGTTGAATAGAAATAAATTCATGTGTTGAATGGAAATAAATTCATGTGTTGAATAGAAATAAATTCATGTGTTGAATAGAAATAAATTCATGTGTTGAAGAGAAATAAATTCATGTGTTGAATGGAAATAAAAATTCATGTGTTGAATAGAAAGTACTCATGTTTTGAGAATATTCATGTGTTAAATAAAATAAATATTCATGTGTTGAATAAAAGCCGTGTTGATTAGATTTACGCCATTTTGTCATGAACGATATTTATATCGACTTTATTCATTTTTAATGAATATAAAAAAGGAAGTGCTTTCAAAATATAACATTTTGAAAATATTATCATTTATAGATTAATGATATGGAATATTCAATTTTGATTAGAAATTGAATATGAAGTTGAAATCATTTTGAAAACGAATTTAAAACAATTTCTAAAATACGTTTTGAAAGGAAATCGACGAAATATATATATAATATATATATATATATAAATATATATATACCGGCCTGAGTAGAACGCGCCGCGGCAGTTCGCGAATTTGGACCATTGACTTCGAATGGATATTACGGGAGACCATCGGATTCTACTAAAACGGGAACCGTTGGGTTCGTATCGAAAAGAGCTTTCTAACAAATATTAGAGATTTGAAATCTAAGGGCTGGATTTGGAATTATGTTCAAATCAAATTTGGAAAAGGTCGCTGTAAGTGCAGTTCGATGGCCGCTGATGGAATTCGACTGTACGGGCCTTGATAAAATTATTAAAAATAGTAATAATTTGTGTAAAATCATAAGAAATGATTTGTGAAGAATTGAGATGAAAAAAAATCCAAATTTGAAAAGATTAAAATAGATTTTTATCGAAATGAACTTTTTTTGAACTAGAATAATAATTTATTTATTTTTAAATAAATATATTGGATTTGAAAGGGTTTTAAAAGTGACCAGAATTTCCATTAATTGAATTGGAATGGGTTTGAATCAAAATTGTCTTTAGAATATTTCGATGTTGGATTTCGTGATTATACAGATATTGTTATGGAAATTTGAAAGATATATTTATATCGTTATTTCCAATACGATATTTGTTGGTCGTAGAATTTGATATTGAATATAAGCCGATATATTTTCTATTCAGAGCCTTATATTTAATATCAAATGGGAATTGGGTTTATCGTGAACTGTGTTTTAACGACATTTGTTCTTTAACTCGATTTACCATGAAATGTGATTTGGAATTTATAAATCTTTTGTTATGATTTAAAGGAGGTTTTCCAAAGTAAAGTTTTAGAATTTAATAAAATAAATTGGAACGGAATAGAATGTGATTTTGGGTTTATAGTGAACCGTGTTTTAAATGATATTGGTTCTTTAACCCAGTTAAGGACAGGATATGGTTTCCCAAGTTAAACAATAATTAATATGATTTTTGGGAAGATTAGAACAAAGTGAGTTTTAATGAATCTTTAATTAGATTGAGATGATCGAGAATGGAGTATCACCGGTTTTGCTTTAGGCGTTAGTTAAATCTTTAATTAGATTTGAATGTGAAATGGTAATTAAATTTACCGATAACACCGTGGTGTTAGATAGGAAGTATTACCAGTTTTAATTCATGGGATGGATAAGTTGAGATTGGGAAATTAAAACAAATGATTACTTCGGTAAGGTTCGTTAAACCCGACTAGTTTGGATAAACATAATTTGGTTTGAATTGATATTCAAAGGAAGATTAAAGAATAAATTTAAAGAATTTGTCTTTGATAAAATTAATGGGCCCAAAGTATAAGAATATTTGAATAAAAGAATATTCTGAATTGGAATGAGGCATATGTTGTGTTTGTGTAACACTTGTTTATTATATACGCGAGTTATTCAGAAAGACTGGGTTTATCCCATTCTGAATAACTGATTCGACGATGCGTCAAAGATGAAAACGGTGATCGAAGACCAGAGGTCTTCACGTCGTTCGGGTGATTACTGATGATCTTGATTGGGCTGTACACCCAAGAGGAGGGAATCAGTTGGTGATCGTCCAGACGTACTTGGAGATCGATGGATATGCGAGGTACAAGGTGCCTCCGGTTTCGTTCAGACCCAGAACGAACTTGTAAATGGATTGTGTGTCTGACATTGGATTTTATTCTGTGCGGTTGATTTCTATTAAATATATCTGTTTGGCGGCAGAGAATTTATTCTCTTGCTTAACGCCCTTCTCTGAGACGTACAAGCTCAGGGGTTATATATTGATGGATATCAATCGCATGGAGTGAATTGCCTGTGTGGCATGCCTAAGTGGCAATTGATCAAAGCTTCTGTTGGAAAGCAAAGTCTTGTGGTTGATGATCAAATCACCGCCTATGTGGCATAGCTTTGTGTAACGTTGATTCGCAAGCCTCACACCCCAATTGTGAATCAGAAACGGGAGAGGACATCCGGGAGAGCATGCATTTCCTTCTAGCTAGAAGTGGTGTATGTGGTTTTACACTCCCTGACGAGTTTGACTTATGTGGTTGTTGGACTGGGAGGCACCTCGGATAGATCGGTGACTGTGTGGAGCCTATGGAGTCATATGACTCATTTACGCCCCAAAGGGCGGGGAAACACAGTGTTCAGGCATTTTAATCCACATCGGTGGACCGGCCCTGATGATCCAAAGGCTTGACTGAGTACTTGCCTGAGACTCGGGCTAGACAGACTCGAATTCGGTAAGAACTATCTTTTGCCTTGGTTCACAGATGAAAATCCAACTTCCTAGTATGGCGACATAGTGGTATGGGGGCACTTATGCCGTCTATGATTGATACTTATGATTGAAATTGTTTTGACACTATACACTTACAGTAATAATAAAACATAAAATTTCACATATCAAGCATTCTTTGGCTATTATAAGGTAAAAACCCTATCCTCCGGCTTGCGTTGCATTGTGTGATGGGACCTGGGTCTTATAATAGCTTCATAGTTCTTTATTTAGCATTGCACTGTTGTTTTATGCACTGGTATTCTTGGGAGGAAACCCGTTCCGTGTTATACGGCGTGGTCCCTTGATTTACCTAACTTTAAAATAAAGATTAATAACTGTTTTAGTTCTCACACCAGTCCCATGACTGACCTTGAGTTTATTGTTTTAACCTAAACTCTGGGTGCCCTTATTTTAACATGGGCAGCTAGTAGTTTTGGTTTTGTAGATTTATATTCACAGGATCCTGGTTTACAGCTGGAACGATACTCGGAAAGCTCTGTATCCGTGTATTACTTTCAGTTGTGTATTTTATTATTTTTCCGCTGCGATGTATTTAAATGTAATTTAAATCTCTGATATTTTCTGTGTAATATTTATTCATACTCTGTAATATTCTTGTATTCTGATTAATTGTTGTAATAAGCAATGAAATGTTCTTCTGTTTGTGTTCCGATGTGGCTTGTCCTCAGTACAATCCATGATTTCCCGTAATGGGGATTTCGGGTTGTAACATAGGGATTATCTAGAATTATTTTAGACAACGAAATCTTTTTCTAAGGGTGGTGGAGATTAATAGCCTAACTCAAAGACCTGGTATAAAAAAATTTGGAAATTTTGAATATACTGATTTGGTCCAATTCAAACATTCAAGTGTAATGAATACATACATATATATGTGTGTGTGTATATATATAACTATATATAACACATAGCTTATAACCAAATGAAAATATTATAAGTATATATACATTTCAAACATAAGACAAGTGGCATGAAATAGTGAAGACACGTGGAATAAAATGAACCATACACATGCCAGTGGATTAAAAGAAATAAAGACACATAAACACATTAGGTGTCCATATGTCGAAACATCCTAAAACACCTAAGGGTGGCATGTGTACACATCTTAAGGCTTGCTAAAGATAAGGGGGATAAGTGTACAAAAACCAAATTACTAAACTAGCCTTAAGGAAGGCTATAAATAGGGCGGAAATGTTCATTTATTTTCATACATTCACAAAACAAAAACAAAAGAAGATAAAGTGGTAAAGATTAGAAGAAGCCAAGGGAATAACATACAAGTCTAAGCTACAATTTCAAGGTGATAAAAACTAGTTGAGTATAAGTACTCATCTCATAATATGAAGAAAAGATGTGAATATTAAGAACGAATGATAAGGCTATGCCCTACCAAAATGGTACTCTGTAATTCGACCATAACATTTTCATTTCTTAATTAAACTTTGAATTCTTTAATGTTCTGGAAAGCTAAATCAAAGACCTGCAGCTTTCATGTGCACCACATTTTCTATTTCAATGGTTTGCGTACCTAAAATCTAGAAGCTATGTCTGGTAAAAATCTGCCCAAATTGGATATGTTGATAATGCCTCATATTTTTGAATTTAATATATAAATTGATTAATTATTTTTCTGGGTTTCTTTTCATGTAATTAAGTAGACTAAGAAAGCTACTTAATGTAGAAAATTTGTTGTCAAAAACTATATTTATGATAGAGAAATAGAACCAAACATTTTGCCAAAAAACTATTTCAAAACCGAAGTTTTTGATATTAGTAATACTTTTGAAATTTGCAATGTTTTTTAACTATTATGACCTCATAAAGAGAAGTGTTTGATTGTTTTTAACTTGACCTAAACTTTCTGTAGCATCTCACAAAATCTATCGTCACTTTTTGGACTTTAGAATCGTTATAAGGTAATTATATATGCAACTATAGTTTCAAAGTCTTTATTGACATATATTGGAACATTTCTGAAGTGGTTTCGGGTTTCTATGAATTTGAAAAGGTAATTTAAGATTGCTTTTGGAAAACATTTCCGTAATTATATTTCTTCATGGATGTAGTATAAGATAATAGATCTAGGGTAATACACTATTACCAGTACTGAGCTGAGTAGAGTGCATCCCTACATAGTGATAGACGCCGAACACAATTGGATAACATATCCTAGGATCTAAACAACATCGAGGGAGTGGTTTAGATTCATAAATGTGTATTTTGATAAATTGGTTTTGATGGAATAAAGTTTATTATGAAATTTCTTGATTTAATATCTCGAAGTCTTCCTTGGTTATTACTTTAAACTTTGGATTGATGGAACCTATAAAGAAGAGATTTATACAGTAACTATAATACAACCCATTGAGATACAACTTGAAAACTAAAGCTTAATAAACTATCTCATTGGGTTTGGGTTACTCATGATGCTACATTTTAAACATTTCATATTTAGATGGTTAGTGGATGTATCACCTACATAACCAGGGGAAATTATCTTATGAAATGAAAATCATTCTAAAGTAAAATCTAATCCATTAAGGGAAATCTAAGTAAGCAGTTAAGAATCGGTTTAAACTAGTGTAAAAGTACATAAGAGTTTCTACTTGATAAATGGAGAATTGCCCTTCTTAGAGTGAATTATTTTAGAAACTCTTGGGTATATCTAAGGTTCTTCCCTCCAAAAGGGGAAGGGCAAAGCCTAGGAAATCGTGTGCTTGGCTCCAAGCCTAAGGTATATCCATGGTTCCTCCAAAAGGAAGGAGGATCAGCCATCAGCCATACCCAAGGGTCAGGGTAATGCATCGAAGCACATAACCGCGTCTATAGGCCAGGTTAAGGCGCCCTCTAGAGGAGGGACGGGTAAGCCTGGGGACATGCGCCCGGGTCCGAAGAAAGCACGCTCTACTTCTGATAGTTACATGACTAAGCCCGGCCTCTGCTTCAGCATAGCCATGCACTGCCTTCGTTTATGTCTTATCCCAAAGAGGGGATAAAAATCACAGAAAGAACTCTAAAGCACGCCAAAGCCTCTTCTTTAGAAAAATGCTAAGCACTTTAGTAACTAACTAGAAGAGGACATTCTGGATTCTCCTTAACATGCCAAAGACGGCTCCATCAAAACCGAAAGATGAAATTTTGAGATTTCTGTTAAAAGCGGAGAAAGGCTCTGACTATTTCCAAAAAAGTAATCCCTGGACATCTATTATCTTATTACTCAAATCTGGGTTCCAAGGCTGAAAGGGGTTGCATTCTTCTATTATTACACAAGTTTAGGTTCCAACTATTGATTGAATCTGTGTTCTTAAGTCAAAAGAGGCTTGGTTCCTATTATTGCCCGAATATGGGTTTCTTAAGCCAAAAGAGGCTTCATTCCTATTATTGCCCGATTCTGGGTTTCTCAAGCCGAAAAAGGCTTCGTCTCTATTATTGCCTAAATCTGGGTTTCCTAAATCGGAGGCGGCTTCGTTCCTATTATTGCCCAAAACTGGGTTTATTAAGGCGGAATAGGTTTCATACTTTTTATTAACCAAATCCTGGCTTTCTAGGCCACATATGGCTCTATTTGCTCTTTAAAATCAACCTCTAAATGATCAAAAGAAAATAACAATAGGATTGAAACTGTGACAACATCATAAACTATCAAAAAAATTCCAAATACAAAAATCATAGTTTCTTAAGTTTCTCCATCATAATCCTTGATAACACGGAATGAATAATACATTTTTGAAAGAATCTTAAGTAATCTTTCGAGCAATGCCTCTTTATCTCTAACCTCATCGGCATCGTCAATAGAGGAAACCAGGGTTTTATATGCCCTTTTTAGATCCTTATTTTTCCTCGAAAGGAGCTTTTTTTCTCTTTCATATTCAGCATTTTGTTTTTGACGACAATATAATTTTCCCTTCAAAATCTTGGCATGTTCCACATATTCATGGACACGGCGATTGGCGTCCTCTTTCACTCTATGCTTAAAGTACTTTCAAACTTCAGACTTAACTCTTTTGACCCATTCTTTTAGAATTTGGCTGTTAAGACCTTCTAGATTCATAGAATGCGGAAACTTCTCTGCCACTACCTTTTGAGATCTTGTGATTCCAATAGAAGCTATTGGGAAGGCATTGGAAAATCAAGAGAGCTATCTTTTAGCATAAATTCTAAAGATTTCCAGGAAGATTGACAACTTTCTAGCAAAAAAATTCAAATCACAAACTTGCTCCCGAAGCAACTTGACGTCTTTATCAAAATCTACCTTGGGGTTAGCCTTCATCAAATTCTTTGTGGCTGTTAAATCATGTTCTTGCTAAACAAGCCTTTTTGTAACTCCCTCTTATCGTCTTGGAGATTGTGGACGATTACCCATTTCTCCTGAAATCTTTTAAACCATGTAAAAGCAAAATGATTATCTGCAATCTTTGAGAAAGTCGAGCCTCCTAAGGTATCTCAATCACCAACATTAGGTGTAGTGGGATCAAGAGGAGCTTTCAAAAAGCAAGGAATGGACGAAGGAAGAGTCTAGCAAGGACTAAAACTAAAATGTCATTCGTTACACACAGGATGTGAAATTTAATTACAATGTATCTTAAAACATTTACAAAACATCAACAAAATCACAAGGTAAGTCATACAAAATTGAATTCTTTAGCATTTTCGGGATAAACATGTTTCTATAATAAGTAAGTTTGTTGGAGGATTGGTTTAGTGGGAATATAGATACCTCTACGAGGGTCCTTGTGTGTCTTCGGTGTGAATCATTCATGTTTCCTATAAATATACCCGGTGGAAGCGTCGAAGTAAACTTCCACTATGATCAATCATCCTTTTTATAACAACATTAAACCTCCCAATGAAAACTGAAAAGGAAGTTCCTTTCTTCAATTAACATCCAAAAAATGTTATTAGCTCTCTATTTTCATCATAAATCCTGTTGTACCGAAGGCGGGCCTCTTTAGGCATGGACCGACTTCGTTATTTTTAAAAGTATTAAGATGGATGCACTCCTATATAGCTTAAGGTATTTGCAGAATAAATATTAAAAACCATTTATTTGATTATTTAACTCTAGCAGCAAAAAATTTATCTCCATTTGCATGTTAATAATCATGTCCTTAAAAGATAAAGGGCATATTTGGTGGGTTTAAAGACGGGAAGTTATCACGTAATTTAATCATCGATAACCGAACAAGGTAAAAAAGGTGTAGTCACATCTGAAAGGTAGGAGCTGAAGAAGGTGTTGTAGCCTCGAATTTCGTGACCTTCACATCCCTGGAACTAATAAAGGGTTCTGGATAGGCGTCATGTGGTAACCCGTAACTTCCCCGGTAAGGAAAGCCCGGATTGCTTTGAGAACAACACACATCGGAACACAAACAGAAGAATATTTCATTGTTTATTACAACAATTCCATCAGAATACAAGAATATACAGAGTATGAATAAATATTACACATTGGACAGATATCAGAGATTTAAATTACATTTACATACATCGCAGCGGAAAATAATACAAAACACAACTAGAAGCAATACACGGATACAGAGCCTTCCGAGTATCGTTCCAGCTGTAAATCAGGATCCTATGAATATAAATCTGCAAAAACCCAGCTACTAACTGCTCGTGTCGAAAATAGGGGCACCCAGAGTTTAGGTTAAAATAATAAACTCCAGGTCAGTTATGTGACTGGTGTGAGAACTAAAATAGTTATTTAAAACTTTACTTTAAAAGAAAGTAATTCAAGGGACCACGTCATATAACATGGAACGGGTTTCCTCCTAAGAACACTAGTGCATATAACAAAACAGCGCAATGCTTTTTGGAAAAATGAAGCTATTATAAGACCCAGATCCCATCACACAATGCAACACAAGCCAGAGGATAGGGCTTTCCCTTATAATAGCCAAACATGCTTGGTACATTTGAAACAAATCATTTGATACAATTATAAGTGTATAGTGTCAAAACAATATCAATCATAGATGGCATGGGTACCATTTGTCATGTCTCCATACTAAGCTCTACAAATAAAACCGAAATATCTCGTATTGGAAATTGGATTTCCGTCATGAGTCGAGGCAAGGGGCAAGATCCTCACTGCTTCGAGACACTCTAGTAAATGCCCCAGGACTACACACTCTGGGTAACCCTTGGGATCGGCTGCGCCAGTCCTCTCTTACGTTTGATGTCAGGGCTTGTAAAACATTGACACCACCCATAACTAGAAAGAAACGTCGTGTTCTCCCAATGGTCCGTATCCCGTTTTTAACTCATACCGAGGTGTGAGGCTCGCGAATTCACATTATACACAAAGCTATGCCACGTAGGCCGTGCTTTGATCATCAACCACAAGACTCTGCTTTTCAATAGAAGCCTTGATCACTGCATCTCAGCATGCCACACAGGCAATTCATGCCATGCGACTGATATCTATCGATATATAACCTCTGAGCTCGTACGTCTCAGAGAAGGGCGTTAAGCAAGAGAATAAATTCTCTGCCGCCAAACAGATATATATTTAACAGAAATCAATCAACACATAATAAAATCCAATGTCAGACACACAATTCATTTACACGTCCGTTCTAGGTCTGAATGAAACCGGAGGCACTTTCCTCGCATATCCATCGATCTCCAAATATGTCTGGATGATCACTAACTATTTCCATCTTCTTGGATGTACAGCCCAATCAAGATCATCAGTAATTATCCAAACGATGTGAAGACCTCCGGTCTTCGACCACCGTCTTCATCTTCGACTTATAGTCGAAGCAGTTATTCAGAATGGGTATAGACCAGGCCTTTCCGAATAACTCGCGTATATAATAAACAAGTGCCAGAAAACACAATTTACGCCTCATTCCAATCCATCAGTCACTAACCGTAAATTAGTAAGAGAGCAGTTCCATAAATATTAACCCAGAAAGCCGAAACCAACATCAGATCAATACCCAGGAAACCATTCTTCTTAGCTAACCTACAGCTAGTTTCTAAATTTCATAAAGGTTCCCATTAATTTTATCAAAGATAAATTCTTCTAAATTTATTCTTTAATCTTCCTTTGGATATCATTTGAAACCATGTTATGGTTTTTCCAAACTAGTCGGGATTAGCGAACTACACCGAAGTAATTATTTATTTTATTTCTCAATCCCAACCTATTCATCCCATGAAGCAAAACTAATAATACTCCATATCTAACACCACGGTGTTATCGGTAAAATTAATTACCATTTCACATTCAAATCTAATTAAAGATTTAATTATCGCTTTGGAGCAAAACTGGTGATACTCCATTCTCAATCACTTCTTATATTTGATAATTTAAATTATCAATTCACATTTCAATCTAATTACAGATTCATTAAAGCTCCACTTGGTTTTAATCTTCTCAAAAATCAATATCATGTCTTTAACTGGGTTAAAGAACTAATATCATCTAAAACACGATTCACGATCAACCCAAAATCACGTTCCCATTGTTGATCAAGTTAAAGAACAAGTGTTATATAAAACACCTCTCACGATAAACCCAAAAACCAATTTAAATTCAATTCCAATTAATATTATTTAATTGGTACACTTCATTAAATTTAAATAGAAAGATTTAATCTTTTTCTTAACTGGGTTTAAGAACAGTGTTAATGAAGACACCATTCATGACAAACCCAAATCAAGTTTGATATTAAATACAAGGCTTTGAATAGAAAATATATCGGTTTATATTCAATATCAAATTCTATGACCAACAAATATCGTATTGGAAATAACGATATAAATATAACTTTCAAATTTCCATAACAATATTTGTTTCATCACGAAATCCAACATCGAAATATTCCAAAGACAAATTCGATTCAATTCCATTACAATTCATATATTGGAAATTCTGGTTATTTAAAACCCATTTCAAATCCTATTTATTTATTTAAAAATAATTGGGTTTTAATTCTTGTTCAAAACTAGTCATTTCGATAAAAATATATATTTACCATTACAAATGTGGAATTTTTCTTCCCAGTTCTTTCCAATTCATATATTATGATTTTACACAAATTATTAATATTTTTAACAATTTTATCACGGCCCATACAGTCGATTTTCATCAAAGGCCATCGAACTGCACTTTCAGCGACCTTTTCCAAATCTGATTTGGACATAATTCCAAATCCAACTGTTAGATTTCAGATTTATAATACTCATTGGAAAGCTCTTTTCGATACGAACCCAACAGTTCCGGTTTTAGGAGAATCCGATGGTCGGATCTCCCGTAATGTCCATTCGAAGTCAATGGTCGAAATTCACGAACTACCGCAGCGCGGCGCGTTCTATTCAGGCCATTATATATATATAATATATATTTCGTCGATTTCCTTTTGAAACGTATTTTATAAATCGTTTTAAATTCATTTTCGAAATGATTTCAACTTCATATTCAATTTCGAATCAAAATTGAATATTCCACATCATCGATATACAAATGACAATATTTCCAAAACGTTATATTTTGAAATCACTTCCTTTTCTATAGTCGTTATAAAAATGAATATAATCGATATAAATATCGTTCGCGTCAAAATAGCGCATCTCTAATCAACACGGCTTTATATTTTTCAATAACTTCGTTATTCTATTCAACAAATGAATATTTTTTCTATTCAACACATGAATCTATATTTCTTTCAACACATGACTATTCTCAACACATGAGTACTGTCAACACATGACTATTTTTGTTATTTAATATATTTTATAAAATTATGATTTCTATCGTTTTATTTTATATCAAACTCTAACCGTAAATTAGCAAGAGAGCAATTCCCTAAATATTAATCCCGAAGGCCGAAACCAACATCGGATCAATATCCAGGAGACCACTCATCTTATCTATTTTCCAGTTTTCTAATTTTATATATGATAAAGATGTAAATTTTATTGTTAAAATATTTCATTCAACACGTGATAAGTTTCAACAGATGAACATTCTCAACACATGAGCATCGTCAACACATGACTATTTATACTATTCAACACATGAATCTCTATTTTATAATATTCTTTATTTTCCCAATTGGAATGAGGCCCAATCAATTACCATATAATGTTAATTATATGGATTCCATACAACACATGTATATAATAGCAACGATAAATAATCAACCATCATCCAAAGTGCACCACACAACTGCATAAGCATTAAATACAAATAATTAAAGCTTACACAGTCCGTCGACCAATCGATCGACATACAACTAAATAATTTGGATTAGTGTGCGCCCAATATCATCCCAACACCCGTGTGGGGTTTCAATCCACAGACACTAAATATAATTTGTGCAGTTGGGCGACATGTAGAATTTATTGTCCCAATCAATGTCCTTCAAATAGGTGTTCATAAACAAACCGTCCGGTTGTAAATGAATATTTATTTATTCACATTCACGTTAAAAATTAAATTTTTAACGATAATTAATTTATTTCAAAACATGAATGTTTTATTATCCATTTCACATCAACATCACAAACAAACTTCACAACACATCAAACAAGCATACAATTAGTCCAAGGTCTGTGGACGACGGGTGTCGGGTGTTGCTAAGCACCGTCTGCATCCTAGTATATATTTTAATTGGAAAACATGATTTAAAGTGAGAAGTTCTCACCGACTAGCTAAACCAATACCACGACTCTTCATATGTAGAAATCTTCGTCGTGCTCGCCTTTTGTCAATTTCATTTTCCGTAGCCACTACATATACATAAATCACATTTTTATATTGTTACTATGTATATAAAAATTCTAATTTTATACCGCTACAACATAGATAAAAATTCTATTATTACACCGCTACTATATAGATAAAATTTCTATTTTTATAATGGTGTTCATATAATAAAGATTATATTTTTATCACGCTATTCTCTATATAAAAATTATATTTTTATATCTACTTCTATTATAAAGATCGAATTTTTATATCAACGCTATAAAAAACACATTTTTATTTCAAAATATATATAATAAAAATCAGATTTTTATTTCGCTACCTGTATAAAGATCAAATTTTTACTATCTATATAATATAAAAATCGTATTTTTATTCTTTCTATACTATAAAAATCATATTTCTACATTGCTACTTCTATAAAGATAATATTTTTATATTCTCTATTATATAAACATCATATTTTTAATACATCTACTTTATAAAAATCATATTTTTATACTTTCCACTATATAAAAATCCGACCTTTTCTATTTGATTAACTAAAAATCAAGCCTTTCAAAGTTTTATTATAAAAAAAACAATCTTTTCTAATATAAAAGTATAATCTTTTTTTTCTTTCATATAAAGGTCAAATCTTTTATTTATAAAAATCATTTCTTTACGGGTTTGATTTTAAATTCAAAACTGAATTCAAATTAAAAATAAATTAAATAAAACTGGTTTAAATTAAAAATTTACCTTTGCAATTGAAGAGGTGGTTTCGCTGTTTGCATCGAGCGAGGGAGGACGCAGCTAACAGGAGGAGGGGCGTAGCAGTTGAGGCGGAGGCCAGGGGGAGGGGCGTTTGGGGTCGGCGGAGGTTGGTTTGAGGGGCTAGGGGGCGCGATTCAATTCAGAGGGGGAGAGAGGGAATGGAGGAGAGAAGGAGGAGGGGCTGTCGCGGTCAACGATCGTGGGGGGAGACCTTGCTCCAGCGGCGGAGCGCTACTAGGGGGGCGCGGCTCCTCCCCGTCCTTCATTCTTTTCCTTTTTTTATTTTGATTTCTTTGAACTGAATCTGAACGGGGAGGGGGGGGGGGAGGGTGAAAGAAAAGGGATTTGGGAATATATATATATTACTTAATTATTTCAAAAAGGTACTTTTTATTTTGACCTCGAAACGAGACCCACCGCCTATCATCCATAGCTAATTACCCCCATTCCGAACACAATGGGATATGTATCATAGGCTGATTCGACTGTTTCGACCAATTTCCATTCAAATCAAAATATAACTCTATATATTGAATTTGAACGCGCATTTCAATTTACCGGGGCCACGTATGAACTTTAAAAATTCCCGAAAAATATTTTCTAACTTCGTATTGACGATATGGTCCTAACAAAAGTAGTTTCATCAAATTCTGAGACCGTTTGAAAAATTGCTATTTTCCAGTCGATTAAAATCAACTAAAACTGGTCAAACACGTTTTCCTTTGCCACGCTCACATATTGATTTGAAAAATTACGAATTTTGAAACCTAGCAATAATTTGACATCACGGATCCAACAAAAGTGGTTTCATCGAAAACCAAGGTCGTTTGCAAAATTTCCATTTTTAGTGGCTAGAATTCCATAGTGATTATTCTGAATTTTCAGCTAGACGTAACTTTTGATTCCCGCTATGACATTTCGATTTTTCGAATTCGTTGGAAAGATATTCTCAATTAGATTCAAATATTTTTGGTTTCGCTAAAATCCGGTTTATTTTAAATCCTGTACTTTCATTTGAAGCATGAAATTGAATTTTTAAACTACCGCGCCATTTTCAATTCCTTTTATAATTAAAATAAAATATTTATATTCTAACGATAATTCAAATATATATATACGTTCTAATTCTATTCGAAATAATTTCCTATCGTTATTATTTAAAATAATTCATTTTAAATATTCAAAATTCATCAAAATTGCCAAAATAAATAAAATTTAAATTGACTCAGAATTTCCAGGTTGTTACATTCTCCCCCACCTAAAACTTTTCATCCCCGAAAAGGAACGAAGTCGAAAGTTGTTTTACAAATCAATTCAACTTTCATTATTTTCATTACGGCTTAAGTTCTTCAACTTTTCAGTTTCTAAGAACTTTTCAAATTTTTCAACAATTTGGCTAACACCCTAAATTTTCGAAAAATTTCGCCATAACCTCACCTGCGCCGGGGACTTCAGGATATTTCATATAGCCTCCCATGGCCTTCTTCAATCCAAAAGAAAAGGAAAAAGCCCAGCAGCTAGCCAATCAGCTCATAAAATCATCCAAACCCAAAGAAATACAATAAATATGTACCTATTTGTCGGGCAAACAATTTTATTCTTCTGCTCTAGCCTCCTAGCTATGACCTGTTCAATGTAAGTACATGTATATGCTTGCATTTGTAATCATTTTTCAATACAGTTCAATATTTGGTTCAATTTGGCATAGTGGTTCAAAATTTTAATAAATGAAACCAACAATCAAACCATACAACTAGCAATCAATTAGTGAATTATCATTTCAAACACATAACTTTAATGCATAGTAAAAAAATCATATTTTTGATGCCAAATCACAACAAATAATCCTATCTAGTTTTGGTTCTCATACCAGTCTTATGGAAATATATAAATATCACACTTTCGAAACACGAACATAAATACTGATGATGTGGCCATATCATAAGAATTATCCACGCGTGCCTAGAATGTGATTCTATATCTATCTAGTATATTAAAACTTCGAATATACGTTCATGACACATATATGTAAAATCTTTATATGCTCGATTGTTCAAATTCAATACAAATAAAATATTCAAATACGTACAAAATGGTTTAAATTTTCAAAACAATATTGTTTTCATTTGAAAAATATACTCTTCACACTCATTCTAGGATACTACTGATCACATCTCTAACGAGTCATTTCTATTGGATATTACTAATCCAATATCTGACGAATTCTTTCATTCGGTTCTAATGTGTCTTGTTCTCGAGCTCTGTAAACCAAAGCTCTGATACCAACTGTAGTGATACCACGAAATCCGGTAGACTTTGCAACCATCCCTTCATCCTCCAGTACAGCAGGTAAAACCCACCGTTGCCTACAAGTGGTCCCCCAGTACGCTTGTTTTACGGCGACCCTCTCGAGCCTCCCAGCCACTGCCTAACCAACCCTTAATAGGGACATGTAGGGGTAAGAGTCTCCCGTTCGCGACCAAACCGCGAAGCGAGAACCCCCTATCATGCGTACCCAGCCTACACAGGACTGACAACAATAACTGGTGATACTCCATTCTCGATCACTTCTTATATTTGATAATTTAAATTATCAATTCATATTTCAATCTAATTATAGATTCATTAAAGCTCCACTTAGCTTATGTGCAATTAAAATTTTAAAATAGTCGCTATTGAATTTATATATATTTTTAATATATAAAAAGCCCTTAAAAATAGCCATTTTGCAAACAACCTCCATTTTGGATGAAACCACTTTTGTTGGATCCAGAATGCCAAATTACTCCTAGATTCCAATTTTCATAAGTTTTGGAATTAATATGTGAGCATGGCAAAAGAAAACGTGTTTTGTTAGTTTCAGTTTGAATTGGATCGACCAAAAAATGACCATTTTTCAAATGGTCTCCAAATTCGATGAAATTAATTTTGACGGGACCGTCTCATCAATACAAAGCAAGATATATATTTTTTGGAATTTTTGGAGTCAGTATGTGGCCCTGGTAAATTAATTTGTACGTTTAAATTCAATATATACTGATTTATAAATTAATTTTGATAAAAATTGTTTAAAACAGTCGAATTAGCTTACGAAACATATCCCACTATGTCAGGAATGAGGGTATTTTGCTAGGGACGACAGTCGTTGTAACAACCCGTATTTTCAATAACCTATTATAACGTAAATCGAGGTAGAATTTAATTCTAAATTCTGAATCAAGGGAAACAGGCTATGCCATTGCGTCCGTCTCGGAAAAATACGCGAAATAGAGTCCGAGTTTTCGAAAATCGGAGTCCGTATTACCCGATTAAGGCCCAACGAAGTTTTCAGAAAATTCCAAAGCAAAAACAGATTTCAAATTCAAGTTTGAAATTGGAGATTAGGTTAAGATTGGGCCAGGCGGGAAAATTCCCGCTAGAGCACCCAAGTCGACAGCCCTGTCGACTTGGGAGTCGACTTGGTTGGACCCAAGTCGACAGCCCTGTCGACTTGGCTGTCGACTTGGTCCAGCCGGGCAGTTCTGCCTGGTGCACCATTTTGGGTTTGTGTTGAGTTTGGGGGCCAGATTCAGTTTTAAGGGTTGAGATTGCAACTAGGGTTTAATCCTATGGCCTAAAACACTTGCCTAATCTATAAATAAGACCCTAACCTAACCCTAAATCATCATTATTCATTCATACAACTAAACTATGGCAAAATTTTAACTCTCATGGCCTCCACTCTCTTCATAAAATTCCTAAATAAATTTCTATGAGATTTTCCATGCATACAAGTGTTTTCAAGCTTGTATGAGTGTCATTAGCTTGCATTCAAGTCAAGTGTCTATATTTGCATCATAAAGAAAGAGTTTTGATCATTTTGGCTCAAGGGTTTTTATGTTAGAGCTTGCATTTTGGGTCTATTTGATTGCATAAGGGCTTTGTCATATCTTTTGTGCCTTCATAAGCATTGTAAGCCCTATTCTACTTTCATACTTAAAGTCTAAAGTTAATGAATGATGCAAGTTGTGTTTGATCATCATGATATGTTATGCAAGTTTACCATGTCATGTTATGCAAGTTTGATATGTTATGATATGCAAGTTTGCCATGTATGTTATGCAAGTTTGGGGTGATCATTTTGTTCATGTTATCATGTTATGCAAGCTTATCTTGAGTATATGAACATAAAGCTTCAAGCTTTATGCAAAAGGTTGCATTTTAGCAACATGTAAGTTATCATATCTCTTATGATAACTTGCATGTGAGGCTAAATGCAAACTTATGGCCATTTCTACATGTCATTTATCACCATGTATCACCAATATGCTAAGTTTGGTTTTATGCATGCTTTTGAGGCCTAAAAATGTAATATGCAAGTATATGAACATATGTACATTTCATATGCCACCATGTTAAACTTGTGGCTTCAACACCTTTATGTCATGATTATGCCAAGTTCCCTCTTTCTATCCTTTATGCGCTATTGCGATATGTAAGCGATGGGATTGCGTTTGGGGTTGGGTAAACTTAAAAGACATAAAAACATAAGCTTGGGAATTTACCTATTAAGTTAGGTCTACCCTTTGGGAATTTACCTATTAAGTTAGGTCTACCCAAATGCTTGAAAACTTGTAACATGTTTTGGAAACATGATGGACATGACCCTTAGAAAAGATAAGTGTGACCAACTCGAGGTTGGGTTGAGTTTGTAGCGTAAACCTACCCGGAACCGACCGGCTTAACTAGTTGCTACAAACAATAGGACCCAATGTGAGAAGTTGGCCATGTTGTACCTTGAACCCGAGGTTAGACCAAGTTGTGGTGTAAAGCTACCCGGACCCGCCCGGCTTAACTAGTAACCACAACAAGGTCTAATGTGAGAGGTTAAGGCGCATTAAATTAATTAATGCCTCGTGATTAGGGTTAAGTCATGGTCCACTTAATACTTAACCAATTTGGGCTTGGTAGATTAATCAGGGTTAAGTTGTGAACTCATCGTTACACTTAACCAAGTTATTCCATGATTAGCAAGAGGGTTAAACCGTACTTAACCCACTAGAAAATCCTAGCAATGGGGGTCCACTCCAGCAGTAATCCCAAGTTTGTATCATCATGGCCCTATGGTCTAGGCTAGGGTGTGGGGCACGATTACTGAACTGGAGGTAAGTGACCAAAAACGACGGCAGAGTGGTACGCCGGTGTAGTTCCGGGCGGACTTATGGTCATGCACATAGTCCGAAGCCGGGGAAAACATGCATGGGTACCAGTAGATCGAGACTGTGCACGCATGTTTATGGTGTCCAGGGGTTGCCACCCTAGGGCTTGATACACCCGACGGGAGACCCTGCACAGTCTGACTACAATTATGTTTGGGCCGTATGGATAACAACACGTGACGAGTTAGGCTTATAGGGAGCCGATCGACTAGACCGTTTGGTTAGACCTTGTATTAGGGCCATTTCATGTTATTGGGCCAAAGCTTGGGCCAAGGGATCAATACTTGTATATTCAAGTCATGTTAGTTTGCTAGTACACCTGTGGTGCAAAACCTTAATCCTGATTATGCGATGACACCTCTATCTACCTTGTTAGTTAATCATCATGCCAGTATGTTGTTATCCTTATGTTCATCCCAGCTTTCATCATGCCAGTTAACTTTATCAGTTTACATTGATTGTAGTAGGGCTTACTCAGTCTTTTTGACTGACCTGTTTTTCTTTCGCCTCTTTTCTTCCGTTCCCCCCCCCCCCCCCCCAAGGTTCTCAGGGTGGGAATATTGGAGCTTAGCTTGGATTTCTGATCGCTGCTTGTGGGATTTTAGCTCATGTACGGTCTTGACATGAAGCTAGCTATGGTTATCACTTATTTTGGGGATAGTACTTATGTATTCAGTTTTTCAGTAATGTTGTTTTTATCTAGACTTGTGTATTTGGAAAGTTGACATTATGTTGTACCAGACTTGTTTTGAAATGGTTTGAAATCTTCCGCTGTTTTATCTATGTTATTTACTCTGTTTACATATATACATACGTTCTTGTTCTGCCTTGATATATCATTATGCATGTTTACCTGATTCAAACGCCCCTCCAAAGTCAGAGTGCTTGCAACAGACACCCTGGCGGAGGTGGGGTGTTACATTTGGTATCAGAGCATATGGTTTACGAGAAGGGACAAAAAGGTTTTTAAAGTTTTTGGGAAAACTATTTTCAAAACCAAGTATAAAGTATTTTCCAAAGAAAAGTCTAGTTTGTTTTAAAGGCTATTCCCCAAAAAGCTATTAGCAAAATTCCTTCGTTTTTCTCCATTCTGAATCTATCTTTTTCTTTGTTTTCAGTATAGCCAATAACTTTGCCATTCTGGAGGGAGTACACGTTCCTGTTTGGTATAGGAGACATGACTATTAGGGAATACATAGATAAGTTTAATCAACTGGCTCGGTTCGGTTTAGACTTGGTTAACACAGCTCAGAAGAAGGCCCTATACTTTGCTCTAGGATTAAACGAGCCATTACATGGTTTAGCCATGACTCATATACCCTTGGGGGCAACTTTCGAAAGTTTGGTGAATATGGCCCTACTCAATGAAGAGAATAGGAGTGACAAGAAGGAGATCAAGATGAATGATACTCAAGCCAAGAAGACTGATTCCCAGTGGAAAGGAAATCAGGGTAATCCAAGCGGTCAGAGCAGTCAAGGCAATAAGAACAAGAACAAGAGTCAAGGCAACAAGGGGAACAACAACAAGGGCAATAACAAAAAGAGGAAGTGCCATTATTGCGGTTCAGTTGGGCATCTTATTAAGGATTGTAAGAAGAGGAAAAGGGAGAATGGTGAATGCTTTTTCTGCGGTGAGACTGGACATTTCAGTAAGGATTGCCCGAAGAAGCAAGGGCAAGGCCAGGGTCAGACTCAGCGTGCTGGACCTTCAGGAGGGCAAGTTCATGCTCTCAATGTCGCTCCAGTTCCCGATCGAGGTAGTATTTCTGTTGAGAGCCTTGTATATATTTCGGATTTTCCAGTTCGTACCTTGTTTGATTCTGGTGCATCGCATAGCTTTATCTCATCTGATCTTGTTGATAGTTTGCACCTAAGTACTAGTCTAGTTAATGATCCCGTGTGTGTTTCAAATCCAATTGGGGTTTACGCCCATTTGTCTATTATCTATGTGGATTTGAAAATCTCTATCTTGAGTATAGAATTCTCGCATGATGCTTATATTCTCGGTTTCATGGGGTATGGGTTGATTTTTGGGCATGGATGGGTTGTCCAGTTTTGGAGCCATCCTTGATTTTTGAGCATAGGGTTGTGAGGCTCATGACTCGCCTCGGTAATACCCTAAAAATTTCTAGTAACCCTATGAGTCCCGTCATGTTGTGTTATCTTGAACCCCTCGACTCCTCTATCGATAGTTTGCAATCGGTGAGGGTGGTCCGAGAATATCCTGATATCTTGGGTGAAGTGAAGGGGGGGGGGGGGGGTTACCCCTAAGCGAGAGATTGATTTCCGCATTTATCTGGTTGTTAATGCCAAGATAGTTTCGTGGCTGGTTAGGCACATGGCCCCGCAAGATGAGAGTTAAGAAAGCAAGTCAAGGAGTTGCTTGAGAAGAACTTCATTAGACGAAGTATATCTGAATGGGGAGCGCCTGTAGTAATTACTACCAAGGCAGATGGTTCTCTTCGACTTTGTGTTGATTGTCGTAAGTTAAACAAGGATTATAGACAACCATTGCCAAGGATCGATGATTTGTTTGATCGGCTTGTAGTAACATCTGTTTTCTCTTGATCTTGCTACTGGATTCCATCAGCTCAGAGTAGCTGAGGAAAGTATAGGCAAAACTGCGTTCAGAACTCCAGATGGATTCTTAGAATGGCTGGTCATGCCATTCGGTTTGACTAATGCACCCGCATATTTCGTGGACTTGATGAGTAGGGTGTTCAGGGAGTTCTTGAACAAGGTTGTCGTGGTCTTCGTAGGTGATATTTTGATCTTCTCTAAGGATGAGGAAGAGCACGCAAGGCATCTCGTGGAGGTGATGGATACGCTTAGAGCGCATCAGTTGAAGGCCAACTTCTCCAAGTGTCACTTTTGGAGAAGGGAAGTTAGATTCCTTGGGCATATAGTATCTAAGCAAGGCTTAGCGGTGGATCCCGCTAAGGTAGTTGCAGTTCAGGATTGGAAGACTCCAAGGAATGCAACCGAAGTAAGAAGGCTCTTGAAGATGCACATCACTTGAGGAGGTGGCCGAGTTTGTCCTAGGTGCATGTTGTGCCAACAGGTTAAAGGCCGAGTCATAGAAGCCCGGTGGGCTGTTATATCCATTGGAGGTCCCCGCAATGGAAGAGGGAAAAGCGTCATGAAGGATTTCGTGGATGGAATGCCTAGATCAAGAAAGGGAATAAGAACATGTGGGTCATAGTAGGTAGACTCACGAAGAGTGCTCATTTCACTCCAGTAAAGAGCGAAAGGACTGCATCATAGTTAGCGACAGTTTACCTTTAAGAAATAAAGCGGTTGCACGAGGTTCCCTAAAGTATAGTTAGTAACCATGACTCAATCTTCACTAGCCAGTTTTGGGATAGTCTACGGGAAGTCATGGGCAAATGACTGAATCTAAGTACGGCCTATCATTCGCAGGCGGATGGTTCATTTCGATCAAGCATGAGTTATAGAAAATCATGTTGGTAAGAGCAATTGGTAACGTGGATTGATATTTCCAAAGTTTTGCTGCGTGGAATACTTTATGGTAAGTAAACGAGATCCAGGATTCACTAGTGAATTTTGGAGAGCTTGCATGAAACCATGAGGTCATGTTTATGTTTAAGCCAAGAATGATGGAAAAGTAAGTGAAAGAGGAAGACGAGAGGCGACAATGAAATGGGTTCCAACTCATATTTGGAAATAAGAGTTAAGAAGCTAGGAAATCATGAGGTAAAAGTCGGTCAAAGCACAGTGGAGTTAAACTCAAGGAAATGTGACTTAGAAGACTGAAGGCTAGATATGCGCATCATATCTCTTTTTAAGAGCATATCCTTGGTCCTTGTTTTCCTGTGGAACTTACTCGCATGTTATCTTTTTACGTATATCCTCTTAGTCCCATTCTCGGTCCTATTTCTGTCGGGAGGTATGACTTATTGGCTAGTAATACATGTTAGGGTTTGAAGGAGTCCGTTAGGTTGACTAAACCTTTTGGGCTTTTATAGGATTGGGGTTACGAAGGGATTTCTTGTAAGGGGTATATCCTGCTTATCTTCCCGATCTCTTTGTAGCATATCTTTTGCTATACATGTTAATCTTGTCATGAGAACATTAGGTAGAAACCCTTTGGATGAAACATGTGTTTGAAACATGTTATGCTTGATGTTTGCAAGTGGTTGCAAGTGTTTGCAAGTGGTTACTCGTGGATGCATTATACACGTTAGGCACTAGATCGGCTCACACACTCCTCATATTGCATATGCATGAGTGTTTACGCTTATTCATGGATGAAAATTTTTGTGTTATCACATGGATGTTGCATATGGATGTATGTTATGTGCACACATATAGATGTTATACATTATGTTAGGAATTGCATACATATGGATTCATTTCACTAACATAATTTGCATTGATGATATTTGCATTAGATAAGTACATATACACACACCTTTGCATATGTTCATACAACATTTAGAATCTTGTAAGGCCAATGATTGCTCGTGGATGATGTTTTGAGTAGATGGATGTTGGATGGTAGGATAAGTTCTTCCTAACTTGAAGATTTCGGGGATGAAATCCTTTAAGGAGGGGAGAATGTAACAACCCGTATTTTCAATAACCTGTTATAACATAAATCGAGGCAGAATTTAATTCTAAAATCTGAATCAAGGGAAACGGGCTATAACATTGCGTTCTTCTCGGAAAAATACGCGAAATAAAGTCCGAGTTTTCGAAAATCGGAGTCCGTATGACCCGATTAAGGCCCAACGAAGTTTTCAGAAAATTCCAAAGCAAAAACAGATTTCAAATTCAAGTTTGAAATTGGAGATTAGGTTAAGATTGGGCCAGGCGGGAAAATTCCCGCTAGAGCACCCAAGTCGACAGCCCTGTCGACTTGGGAGTCGACTTGGTTGGACCCAAGTCGACAGCCCTGTCGACTTGGCTATCGACTTGGTCCAGCCGGGCAGTTCTGCCTGGTGCACCATTTTGGGTTTGTGTTGAGTTTGGGGGCCAGATTCGGTTTTAAGGGCTGAGATTGCAACTAGGGTTTAATCCTATGGCCTAAAACACCTGCCTAATCTATAAATAAGACCCTAACCTAACCCTAAATCATCATTATTCATTCATACAACTAAACTATGGCAAAATTTTACCTCTCATGGCCTCCACTCTCTTCATAAAATTCCTAAATAAATTTCTATGAGATTTTCCGTGCATACAAGTGTTTTCAAGCTTGTATGAGTGTCATTATCTTGCATTCAAGTCAAGTTTCTATATTTGCATCATAAAGAAAGAGTTTTGATCATTTTGGCTCAAGGGTTTTTATGTCAGAGCTTGCATTTTGGGTCTATTTGATTGCATAAGGGCTTCGTCATATCTTTTGTGCCTTCATAAGCATTGTAAGCCCTATTCTACTTTCATACTTAAACTCTAAAGTTAATGAATGATGCAAGTTGTGTTTGATCATCATGATATGTTATGCAAGTTTACCATGTCATGTTATGCAAGTTTGATATGTTATGATATGCAAGTTTGCCATGTATGTTATGCAAGTTTGGGGTGATCATTTTGTTCATGTTATCATGTTATGCAAGCTTATCTTGAGTATATGAACATAAAGCTTCAAGCTTTATGCAAAAGGTTGCATTTTAGCAACATGTAAGTTATCATATCTCTTATGATAACTTGCATGTGAGGCTAAATGCGAACTTATGGCCATTTCTACATGTCATTTATCACCATGTATCACCAATATGCTAAGTTTGGTTTTATGCATGCTTTTGAGGCCTAAAAATGTAATATGCAAGTATATGAACATATGTACATTTCATATGCCACCATGTTAAACTTGTGGCTTCAACAACTTTATGTCATGATTATGCCAAGTTCCCTCTTTCTATCCTTTATGCGCTATTGCGATATGTAAGCGATGGGATTGCATTTGGGGTTGGGTAAACTTAAAAGACATAAAAACATAAGCTTGGGAATTTACCTATTAAGTTAGGTCTACCCTTTGGGAATTTACCTATTAAGTTAGGTCTACCCAAATGCTTGAAAACTTGTAACATGTTTTGGAAACATGATGGACATGACCCTTAGAAAAGATAAGTGTGACCAACTCGAGGTTGGGTTGAGTTTGTAGCGTAAACCTACCCAGAACCGACCGGCTTAACTAGTTGCTACAAACAATAGGACCCAATGTGAGAAGTTGGCCATGATGTACCTTGAACCCGAGGTTAGACCAAGTTGTGGTGTAAAGCTACCCGGACCCGCCCGGGTTAACTAGTAACCACAACAAGGTCTAATGTGAGAGGTTAAGGCGCATTAAATTAATTAATGCCTCGTGATTAGAGTTAAGTCATGGTCCACTTAATACTTAACCAATTTGGGCTTGGTAGATTAATCAGGGTTAAGTCGTGAACTCATCGTTACACTTAACCAAGTTAATCCATGATTAGCAAGAGGGTTAAACCGTACTTAACCCACTAGAAAATCCTAGCAATGAGGGTCCACTCCAGCAGTAATCCCAAGTTTGTATCATCATGGCCCTAGGGTCTACGCTAGGGTATGGGGCACGATTACTGAACTGGAGGTAAGTGACCAAAAACGACGGCAGAGTGGTACGCCGGTGTAGTTCCGGGCGGACTTATGGTCGTGCACATAGTCCGAAGCCGGGGAAAACATGCACGGGTACCAGTAGATCGAGACTGTGCAGGCATGTTTATGGTGTCCAGGGGTTGCCACCCTAGGGCTTGATACACCCGACGGGAGACCCTGCACAGTTTGACTACAATTATGTTTGGGCCGTATGGACACCAACACGTGACGAGTTAGGCTTATAGGGAGCCGATCGACTAGACCGTTTGGTTAGACCTTGTATTAGGGTCATTTCATGTTATTGGGCCAAAGCTTGGGCCAAGGGATCAATACTTGTATATTCAAGTCATGTTAGTTTGCTAGTACATCTGTGGTGCAAAACCTTAATCCTGATTATGCGATGACACCTTTATCTACCTTGTTAGTTAATCATCATGCCAGTATGTTGTTATCCTTATGTTCATCCCAGCTTTCATCATGCCAGTTAACTTTATCAGTTTACATTGATTGTAGTAGGGCTTACTCAGTCTTTTTGATTGACCTGTTTTTCTTTCGCCTCTTTTCTTCCGTTTCCCCCCCCCCCCCCAGGTTCTCAGGGTGGGAATATTGGAGCTTAGCTTGGATTTCTGATCACTGGTTGTGGGATTTTAGCTCATGTACGGTCTTGACATGAAGCTAGCTATGGTTATCACTTATTTTGGGGATAGTACTTATGTATTTCAGTTTTTCAGTAATGTTGTTTTTATCTGGACTTGTGTATTTGGAAAGTTGACATTATGTTGTACCAGACTTGTTTTGAAATCGTTTGAAATCTTCCGCTGTTTTATCTATGTTATTTACTCTGTTTACATATATACATACGTTCTTGTTCTGCCTTGATATATCATTATGCATGTTTACCTGATTCAAACGCCCCTCCAAAGTCAGAGTGCTTGCAAGAGACACCCTGGCGGAGGTGGGGTGTTACAGTCGTTGAGTTTGATTTGGTGTCGGAAGTTAAAACTAGTTATTTTCGAATTAAATAAAATAAAAATATATATAAAAATAGGTTCAAAACCCTAGTCTCTTTATCATTTCAGTCAACCCATTTTCCTGGAACCTCCATATACCCGATGGACGGTTCAGAAGCTCTGAAATTCAATCCACAAATTCTCCAAATCCAGCACTTAATTCACGAAAATTATTATACAAAAATTCAAGAGCTTCTTCCAATCTATATTTTCATATGGGGATGATAATTTATCGTTGTGAGGTTCGAGAGGTTCTGGCGCTCACAGCATCCACGTTTGAGCTCGATTCCAGAGGAGGAGGGGCCACCGAGCCTTGCGCTACTCATAGCACTGGGGAGAGGCGTGAAGCCCGTTGACTTGGAGCTTTCAGATCAGCGTGATGACATCTCGTGTGGCGTGCGATTTAAAATTTGGGGGAGGAGCTTTGTTCAATGAAGACTGGAGCGTGTTACGGTGAGGAAGAAAGAGGGTTAAGTGTTAATTAGAATGTAATTAGTGTAAAATAATTAATTATCTTAATTGAAGTATGAACGTATAAAATTGTGTAATTCTTCCGTACGTGGTCAAAAATGAACGATTTCAGTTGCATTGTGATTGTGGCAGAGAATTCTAATTTCAGAACTGACCAGAATGGAAATGGAGAAGATTTGAATTCAGGCAAATTCAAATCCGAACTGTTTAGAAGTTCAAAAATAAAAACCGACGAAGTGGATCCTAATGTGAATACCCTTTCCCACTAAATTTATTTAACAGTCAAATATATACTAGGTTGCAGACGGAGCTTAGAAGCCCCCGACAACATATATTTTACAAACCATGATTGTTTGTTTGGACTATATTACGTTGTGATGTGAAATGAAAATTAAAATATTCAAATGTTGAACAAATTGTTTGAACAATAAATATATCATTTTTATTGAATGAATGAATTATATAAAATATTCATGTGTTGAATAAAATATTTTATCGTTAAAAAATATAATTTCTAACATATATATAAACAACATAGAATTCTCCTGAAATGATAATAAATATTCATTCACAAATCGCAAAATTTGTTTTTGTACACCCATTTAATGGATATTGATTGGAATGATAATATTTTACACATCGCCCAACTGCACGAATAATAATCTGTGTTTGTTGTTTGGAAACCCCACACGGGTACTGGGATGATATTTGACATACGTTGATCCCAATAATTTGTGGTATGTCAATCGATAGGTTGACAGACTGTGTAAGCGTTACTTATTTATTTTAATGCTTATACAATTGTAAAATGCACTCTAGATGTTCTATGAATTTTTAATGATTGTTTATTATTATTGTTGTATATATGTGATGTTGAAATCCATATAACTGAAATTATATGGTAATTGATTAAGCCTGATTCCAGTTCAGAATTAATGAATATTTTTAAATAATATCCACTGTATAATCAAAATCAGATATTTTGAAAATATTATCATTTTAATAATATAATGATAAGAAATATTCAAATTTCGATTTGAAAATTGAAATGAAATTGAGATCATTTTAAAATTAATTTAAAATAAATTTATTAAGGAATATTACATTTTGAGTTGAAAATTGAAATGAAGTTGAAATCGTTTTGAAATGAATTTAAAACGAATTTATTAAGGAATATTCAAATTTGATTTGAAAATTGAAATAAAAATGAAATCGTTTTAAAATGAATTTTAAAAAATTTATTAAGGAATATTCGATTTTTATTTGAAAATTGAAATGAAGTTGAAATCGTTTTGAAATGAATTTAAAACGAATTTATTAAGGAATATTTAAATTTGATTTGAAAACTGAAATGAAAATGAAATCGTTATAAATGAATTTAAAACAAATTTATTCAGGAATATTCAAATTTGATTTGAAAATTGAAATTAAGTTGAAATCATTTTGAAATAAATTGATAAACGAATTTATAAAATACGTTTTAAATGGAAATCGATGAAATATGAAACGACCCAAACTTCCCCGTGAAGGAAAGCCCGGATTGAGTTGAGAACAAGCCACATCGGAACGCAGACAGAAGAACATTTCATTGTATATTACAACAATTCATCAGAATACAAGAATATACAGAGTATAAACAAATATTATACAATAGAAAGTACCAGAGAATACAATAAATTACATAGCAGCTGAAAAATAATACAATACACAACTAGAAGAGATACACGGATACAGAGCTTTCCAAGTATCGTTCCAGCTGTACATCAGGATCCTATGAATAAAAATCTGGAAAAACCAAAACTACTAGCTGCCCGTGTCAAAATAAGGACACCCAGAGTTTAGGTTAAAACTATAAACTCCAGGTCAGTCATAGGACTGGTGTGAGAACTAAAACAGTTATAAATCTTTATTTTAAAGTTAGGTAAATCAAGGGACCACGCCGTATAACACGGAACGGGTTTCCTCCCAAGAATACCAGTGCATAAAACAAACAGCGCAATGCTAAATAAAGAAAAATGAAGCTATTATAAGACCCAGGTCCTATCACACAATGCAACGCAAGCCGGGGGATAGGGTTTTCCCTAATAATAGCCAAACGTGCTTAGTACATTTAAAACAAATCATTTGATACTATTGTATGTGCATAGTGTATAAAACAACTTCAAATCATAAGTATCAATCATAGATGGCATGGGTACCATATATCATGTCACCATACTAGTTTTACAATTAAAACCGCAAAATCACTTATTTGGAAATTGGACTTCCATCTGTGAACCGAGGCAAAAGATAGTCCTCTACCGATTCGAGACAATCTAGCCCATGTCTCAGGTCAGAGCTCGAGTGACCTTTGGATCATCAGGGCCGGTCCACCGATGTGGATTAAAATTCCTGAACACTGCGTTTCCCCGCCCTTTGGGGCGTAAATGAGCCAACAAATGACTCCATCGGCTTTACATAGTCACCGATATATCTGAGGCGCCTCGCAATAGCAACAACCACATAAGTAAAACTCGTCAGGGCATGTAAAACCACTGACGCCACTTCTAACTAGAAGGAAACTCATGCCCTCCCTGAGGTCCTCTCCTGTTTCTGGTCCACTACCGGGGTGTGAGGCTCGCGAATCTACGTTACACAAAGCTATGCCACAAAGGCGGTGCTTTGATCATCACCACAAGACTTTGCTTTTCAACAGAAGCCTTGATCATTTGCATCTTAGCATGCCACATAGGCAAACCATTCCATGCAACCGATAACAATCACATAGAATAAAATCCAATGTCAGACACCCAGTCCATTTACAAGCCGCTCTGGGTCTGAACGAAGCCGGAGGCACCTAGTACCCCGCATATCCATCAATCTCCAAGTACGTCTGGACGACCACCAACAGATTCCCTCCTCTTGGGTGTACGGCCCAATCAAGATCGTCAGTAATTATCCAAACGACGTGAAGGCCACCGGTCTTCACCCACCGTCTTCATCTTCGACTCATCGTCGAATCAGTTATTCAGAGTGGGATAAACCCGGTCTTTCCGAATAACTCGCATATGTAATAAACAAGTGTTACACAAACACAACATATGCCACATTCCAATTCATCAGTCACTAACCGTAAATTAACCAGAGAGTAATTCCCCTAATATTAACCTCGAAGGCCGAAACCAACATCAGATCAATACGCAGGAAACCATTCTACTTAGCTAACCTTTAGTTAGTTTCTAAATTTCACATTCTTAGGGAATGGTTCCCATTAATTTTATTAATGATAAATTCCTTGAATTTATTATTTAATCTTCTTTTGAATATCGATTCAACTAGTCGGGATTAACGAACCTTACCGCAGTAATCGTTTGTTTTGATTTCCCAATACCAACCTATTCATCCCATGAACTAAAACTGGTCATACTTCATATCTAACACCACGGTGTTATCGGTAAATTCAATTACCATTTCACGTTTAAATCTAATCAAAGATTTAACTATAGCCCGGAGCAAAACTGGTGATACTCCATTCTCGATCATTTCAATCTAATTAAAGATTCATTAAAAATCCACTTAGTTTTAATCTTTAACTGGGTTAAAGAATCAGTGTCATTCAAAACACAGTTCAAGATAAACCCCAAAATCACATCACATTTCAATCAGTCCCTAACCGTAAATTAGCAAGTGAGCAATTCCCTAAGTGTTAACCCCGAAGGCCGAAACCAACATCAGATCAACACACAAGAAACCATTCAACTTAACTAATCTCCAGTTAGTTTATGATTTTCTTTACTCCGCTGGGTCTAAGAACAATATTATTGAAGATACCATTCACGACAACCCAAAATCACATTTGATATTAGATACAAGGCTCTGAATAGAAAACATATCGGCTTATATTCAATATCAAATTCTACGACCAACAAATATTGTATTGGAAATAACGATATAAATATATCTTTTAAATTCCCATAACAATATCTGTATCATCACGAAATCCAACACTGAAATATTCCGAAAAAAAATTCGATTCAAATCCATTCCAGTTCACTTATTGGAAATTCTGGTTATTTTCAAAACCATTTCAAATCCAATATATTTGTTTTAAAAATAAATAAATTATTGTTCTATTTCAAAACTAGTTCATTTCGATAAAAATCTATTTTTATCTTTTCAAATATGGAATTTTTCATCCCAATTCTTCCCAAATCATTTCTTATGATTTTACACAAATTATTGATATTTTTAATAATTTTATCAAGGCCCGTACAGTCGATTTCCACCAACGGCCATTCGAACTGCACTTACAGCGACCTTTTCCAAATTTGATTTGGGCATAATTCCAAATCGAACCGTTAGATTTCAAATTTCTAATATTCGTTAGAAAGATCTTTTCGATACGAACCTAACGGTTCCGGTTTTAGGAGAATCCGACAATCGAATCTCTGGCAATATCCATTCGAAGTCAATGGTCGAAATTCGCGAACTGTCGCAGCGCGGCGCATTCTATTCAGGCCATTATATATATAATGTATATATTATATATATTTCGTCGATTTCCTTTTAAAACGTATTTTATAAATCGTTTTATATTCGTTTTCGAAAAGATTTCAACTTCATTTCAAATTCAAATCAAAATTGAATTTTTCCTCATAAATTTGTTTTAAATTCATTTCAAATTGATTTTAATTCAAATCGATTTTCAGTTCAATTTCAATACGTTTTAAATTCAATTCAAAATGATTTCAATTCTATTTCAATCTAATTCGAATTTCATTTCTGTTCAGTTTAATTCGAATTTCAATTCTTTTCAATTTAATTCGAATTTCTATTTTTTCAATATAATTTGAATTTCAATTCATTTTCAGTATTCATTGAAAAATGAATGAAATCGATATAAATATTGTTCGCGTCAAAATGGCGTCAATCTAATCAACACGGCTTCATATATTTCTATTTTCAAATATTCTATTTCAAATATTTCTATTTCAAATACTTCTTTTTCAAATATTTCTATTTCAAATATTTCTATTTCAAATGTTTCTATTTCAAATATGTAATGAGGCCCAATCAATTACCATATAATGTTAATTATATAGACTTTCTACAACACATGTATAAAATAACAACAATAAATAATCAACCATCATCCAAAGTGCATTCTACACTGTATAAGTATCAAAAATAAATATTTAACGCTCATAACAGTGTGTCCATCACTCGATCGACATACAACTAATTATTGGGATTAGTGTATGTCATATATCATCCCAACACCCATGTGGGGTTTCAATCAATCAAACACAGATTTTATTTGTGCAGTTGGGCAATGTGTAAAATTTATCGTCCGAATCAATATCAGTCAAATGTGTGTATACAAACAAATCGCCCGATTTGTTTATATTTATTTCATTTTAAATACACGTTAAAAATTCTATTTTTAATTATAAAATATTTTTAGCTATATAAATATTTTATTTCATTTCACATCACATCACACAATCAACTACACATCAAAATCAAACAACTAAGAATACAAGCCGTCCATGGTCTGTGGACGATGGGTGTCGGGTGCTACTAAACACCGTCTGCATCCTAGTATATGTTTAATCTAGAAATAAAAATAAAAATAAAAGAGAGGAGTTCTCACCGAAAGCTAAATTCAACTCTGCGACTCTTCTTATGTAGAATTTCTTCATCGTGTTCCAACGAGATCTGTTCAACGCCGTTTGTTAAAAACTATATTTTATTTCACCTTCCTATATATAAAAATTGAATTTTTTTCTTCACTACACGTATAAAATTTTATTTTTAACCTTTCTATGATATAAAAATTTCGCCTTTTCAAAAATAAAGATTTCGCCTTTTCAATAATCATTGCTTTCGCCTTTAAAAATCATAGCTTTTTACTTCATAAAGATCAAATTTTCCTATGTAAATTATTTTTAAACAAAAACTGATTTTCCTTTTAAGGTTAATCACATAGAAAATAAAACAACTTGCTATAATTGAATTTAATAAAATAAAATAAAATAAACACTTACTGTGTTCATCAGGGGGGAAAGGGCAGTTGCGTTCGACAGAGGGGAGGGGTGCGCCAGGGGCTGCGCGAGGCTCTGCAAGGTGGCGGTTGTTGGCACGAGGTGGTTGCAGGCGGGATCGAGGTGATTGGGGACGGGCGCTCAACTGAGGTGGGAGGGGGCTCGCGGATCGGTGTAGGGGAAGGGGAGGGTGTGCTAGGGCTGGGCGGATTGGGGTCTCGTGGTGGAAGAGGGAGGCTGGAGATGGAGCGGAGTGGGATCGCCTGAACGGGGTGCGGCACGGCGTTGGCAGGCCGGCGGAGGGGGGCGTCGACGTGCGGAGGGGTGGGAACGAGAGCATCGGTGTCTTCTTCAGGAAAGGGTGCAGTTTTTTCTGAGTTAGGTTTTAGAGGGAGGTATAAAGGTGATTATACGTAAAATATTTTATTATTTAATTTAACCCCAAAAAGCAACTTTTATTTTCGAACTCGAAATCAAACCCACCGCCTATCGTCTCTAGCTAATTACATCCATTCCGAACACAATGGGATATGTCTCGTTAGCCAATTGTGTCATTTTGTTCAGTTTTCGTTGAATTTAAAATATAAATCTTTATATATTCAATTTAAACGCACATTTCAATTTACCGGGGCCACATACAATCTCTAAAAATTCCAGAAAATTATTTTCTAATTTCGTATTGATGATACGGTCTTAACAAAACTAGTTTTGTCAAACTGTGAGACCGTTTGAAAAATGGCCATTTTCCAGTCGATTAAAATCAACTGAAACTAGTCAAACACGTTTTCCTTTGCCACGCTCACATATTGATTCGAAAAATTACGAATTTTGGAATCAAGCAATAACTTAACATCACGGATCCAACAAAAGTGGTTTCGTCAAAATCCGAGGTCGTTTGCAAAATTTCCATTTTTAAGGGCCAGTATTCCATAGCGACTATTCTGAAAATTCATTTGGCCATAACTTTTGATTCCTGCTATGAAATTTTGATTTCCGGATTCGTTGGAAAGATATTCTCAAATAGATTCTAATATTTTCGGTTTTGCTAAAATCCGGGTTATTTTGAACCCGGTACATTCATTTGAAATTTGAAATCGAATTATCGAACTACCGCGCCATTTTCAATTCCTTTTATATATATAAATAAATATTTATATTCTAACGATGATTTGAATAAATATATACGTTTGAATTCTATTCAAAATAAATTTCTCATCGTTATTATTTAAAATAATTCATTTTAAATTATCAAAATTCGCTAAAACTGCCAAAATAAAAATTTTAAATTGGCTTAGATTTCCGGGTTATTACAATCTCCCCCACTTAAAACTTTTCGTCCCCGAAAAGGAACGAAGCCGAAAGTTGTTTCACAAATCAGCTCAACTTCCAGTATTTTCTTTACGGCTTAAGTTCTTCAACTTTTCAGTTTCTAAGAACTTTTCGAAATTTTCAAAAAAATTGGCTAACACCCTAAATTTTTGAAAAATTTCGCCATAACCTCCCCTGCACCGTGGACTTCAGGATATTTCATATAGCCTCCCATGGCCTTCTTCAATCCAAAAGAAAAAGAAAAGGAAAAGGACAAGCGGCTAGCCAATCGGCTCATAAAATCATCATCACCCAACAAAACAGTAAATTATGGTAAACATGTACCTATTTGTCGGGCAAACAAATTTTATTATTCTGCTCTAGCCTCCTTGCTATGACCTGTTCAATGTAAGTACATGTACATGCATGCAAATGCGATAAATTTCCAATATGATTCACTATTTGATTCGGTTTGGTTATAGGTTCAACATTTAAATTAATCAAACTATAATCAAACAACACAATCAGCAATCAATTAGTTGATTAGCTTTCCAAATTCATAACTTTGATACATAGTCAAAAATCATATTTTTGATGCCAAATCACAACAATAGGCCCTATATAATTTTGGTTCTCACACCAGTCTAATGGAAATATATATATCACACCTTCGAAACACGAAAATAAATTCTGATGATGCTCGAGCGATCATCAGAATCATCTTCGAGCGACTAGAGTGTAATCCTATATCTACCCAATATATTAAAACTTCGAATATCCGTGGATCAGATGTATATGCAAAATCTATATATACTGGATAGTCCAAATTCAAATATAATAAATAATTAAATACATATAATTGAATTTAAATTTTCAAAACAAATTTTTTTTAAATTTTATTTTTCAAAATACTACTCTTCACAATCGTTCTAGGATACTACTGATCCCATCTCTAACGAGTCATTCTCATTGGATATTACTAATCCAATTTCTGATGAATTCTTTCGTTCGGTTCTAACATGTCTTGTTCTCTGAGCTTTGTAAACCAAAGCTCTGAAACCAAAATGAAACGACCGGAACTTCCCCGTGAAGGAAAGTCTAGATTGAGTTGAGAACAAGCCACATCGGAACGCAGACAGAAGAACATTTCATTGTATATTACAACAATTCATCAGAATACAAGAATATACAGAGTATAAACAAATATTATACAACAGAGAATATCAGAGATTACAATAAATTATATAGCAGCGGAAAAATAATACAAAACACAGCTAGAAGAGATACACGGATACAGAGCTTTCCGAGTATCGTTCCAGCTGTACATTAGGATCCAGTGAATAAGAATCTACAAAAACCAAAACTACTAGTTGCCCGTGTTAAAATAAGGGCACCCAGAGTTTAGGTTAAAACAATAAACTCCAGGTTAGTCATGGGACTGGTGTGAGAACTAAAATATTTATAAATCTTTATTTTAAAGTTAGGTAAATCAAGGGACCATGCCGTATAACACGGAACGGGTTTCCTCTCAAGAATACAAGTGCATAAAACAAACAGCGCAATGCTAAATAAAGAGAAATGAAGCTATTATAAGAGCCAGGTCCTATCAAACAATGCAGCGCAAGCCGGGGGATAGGGTTTTCCCTTATAATAGCCAAATGTGCTTTGTACGTTTAAAACAAATCATTTGATACTATTATATGTGCATAGTGTATAAAACAACTTCAAATCATAAGTATCAATCATAGATGGCATGGGTACCATATATCATGTCGCCATACTAGTTCTACAATTAAAACCACAAAATCACGTATTTGGAAATTGGATTTCCATCTGTGAACCGAGGAAAAAGATAGTCCTCTACCGATTCGAGACATTCTAGCCCATGTCCCAGGTCAGAGCTCGAGTGACCTTTGGATCTTCACGGCCGGTCCACCGATGTGGATTAAAATTCCTGAACACTGCGTTTTCCCGCCCTTTGGGGCGTAAATGAGCCAACAAATGACTCCATTGGCTTAACATAGTCACCGACATATCCGAGGCGCCTCGCAAAAGCAACAACCACATAAGTCAAACTCGTCAGGGCATGTAAAACCACTAACGCCACTTCTAACTAGAAGGAAACTCATGCCCTCCTTAAGGTCCTCTCCCATTTCTGGTCCACTACCGGGGTGTGAGACTCGCGAATCTACGTTACACAAAGCTATACCACACAGGAGGTGCTTTGATTATCACCACAAGACTTTGCTTTTCAACAAAATCCTTGATCATTTGCATCTTAGCATGCCACACAGGCAAACCACTCCATGCAACCGATATCAATCACATAGAATGAAATCCAATGTCAGACACACAGTCCAATTATAAGTCCGTTCTAGGTCTGAACGAAACCAGAGGTACCTAGTACCCCGCATATCCATCGATCTCCAAGTACGTATGGATGACCACCAACTGATTCCCTCCTCTTGGGTGTACGGCCCAATCAAGATCGTCAGTAATTATCCAAACGACGTGAAGACCCCTGGTCTTCATCCACCGTCTTCATCATCGACTCATCGTCGAATCAGTTATTCAGAATGGGATAAACCCGATCTTTCTGAATAACTCGCGTATATAATAAACAAGTGTTACACAAACACAACATATGCCTCATTCCAATTCATTAGTCACTAACCGTAAATTAACCAGAGAGTAATTCCCCTAATATTAACCCCGAAGGCGAAAACCAGCATCAAATCAATACCCAGGAAACCATTCTACTTAGCTAACCTACAGTTAGTTTCTCAATTTCACATTCTTAGGGAAAGGTTCCCATTAATTTTATCAAAGATAAATTCCTTGAATTTATTCTTTAATCTTATTTTGAATATCAATTCAACTAGTCAGGATTAATGAACCTTACTGAAGTAATCGTTTGTTTTAACTTCCCAACCCCAAACTATTCATCCCATGAAGTAAAACTGGTCATACTTCATATCTAACACCACGGTGTTAACGGTAAATTCAATTACCATTTCACGTTTAAATCAAATCAAAGATTTAACTATCATCCGGAGCAAAACTGGTGATACTCCATTCTCGATCATTTCAATCTAATTAATGATTCATTAAAACTCCACTTAGTTTTAATCTTTAACTGGGTTAAAGAATAAGTGTCATTTAAAACACGATTCACGATAAACCCCAAAATCACATCACATTTCAATCAGTCCCTAACCGTAAATTAGCAAGTGAGTAATTCCGTAAGTATTAACCCCGAAGGCCGAAACCAACATCAGATTAATACACAAGAAACCATTCAACTTAACTAATCTCAAGTTAGTTTCTGATTTTCTTAACTCCGTTGGGTCTAAGAACAGTATTATTGAAGATACCGTTCACGACAACCCAAAATCACATTTGATATTAGATACAAGGCTCTAAATAGAAAATATATCAGCTTATATTCAATATCAAATTCTACGACCAACAAATATTGTATTGGAAATAACGATATAAATATATCTTTCAAATTCCCATAACAATATCTGTATCATCATGAAATCCAACATCAAAATATTCGGAAGACAATTTCGATTCAAATCCATTCCAATTCACTTATTGGAAATTCTGGTTATTTTCAAAACCATTTCTCTAGTTCATTTCGATAAAAATCTATTTTTATCTCTTCAAATGTGGAATTTTTCATCCCAAATCATTTCTTATGATTTTACACAAATTATTGATATTTTTAATAATTTTATCAAGGCCCGAACAGTCGATTTCCAATAATGGCCATTGAACTGCACTTACAGCGACATTTTCCAAATTTGATTTGGACATAATTCCAAACCCAACGGTTCCGGTTTTAGGAGAATCCGACAATCGGATCTCCCGCAATATCCATTCGAAGTCTATGGTCGAAATTCGCGAACTGCTGCGGCGCAGCGCGTTCTATTCAGGCCATTATATATATAATACATATATTATATATATTCGTTGATTTCCTTTTAAAAAGTATTTTATTAATCGTTTTAAATTCGTTTTCGAAACAATTTCAACTTCATTTCTAATTCATATCAAAATTGAATTTTTCCTCATAAATTCCTTTCAAATTCATTTCAAATTGATTTTAATTCAAATCGATTTTCAGTTCAATATCAATACGTTTTAAATTCAATTCAAAACAATTTCAATTCTATTTCAATCTAATTTGAATTTCAATTCTATTCAGTTTAATTCGAATTTCAATTCTTTTCAATTTAATTTGAATTTCTATTCTTTTCAATATAATTTGAATTTCAATTCACTTTCAATATTCATTGAAAAATGAATGAAATCGATATAAATATCGTTCGCGTCAAAATGGCGTCAATCTTATCACCACGGCTTCATATATTTCTATTTTCAAATATTCTATTTCAAATATTTCTATTTCATATACTTCTTTTTCAAATATTTCTATTTCAAATATGGAATGAGGCCCAATCAATTACCATATAATGTTAATTATATGGACTTTCTACAACACATGCATAAAATAACAACGATAAATAATCAACCATTATCCAAAGTGCATTCTACAATGTATAAGCATCAAATATAAATATTTAACGCTTATAACAGTCTGTCAATCAATCAATCGACATACAACTAATTATTGGGATTAGTGTATGTCATATATCATACCAATACCCGTGTGGGGTTTCAATCAATCAAACATAGATTTTATTTGTGTAGTTGGGCAATGTGCAAAATTTATCGTCCCAATCAATATCAGTCAAATGTGTGTATACAAACAAATCACCGATTTGTTTATATTTATTTTATTTTAAATACACGTTAAAAATTCTATTTTTAAGTATAAAATATTTTTAACTATATAAATATTTTATTTCATTTCACATCACACAATTAACTACACATCAAAATCAAACAACCAAGCATACAAGCCGTCCATGGTCTGTGGGGACGACGGGTGTCATGTGCTACTAAACACCGTCTGCATCCTAGTATATAATTCAAACTAGAAATAAAAATAAAAATAAAAATAAAATTGAGGAGTTCTCACTAAAAGCTAAATCCAACTCCACGACTCTTCTTATGTAGACTATCTTCATCGTTTTCCAACGAGATCTGTTCAACACCGTATGTTAAAAACTATATTTTATTTCACCTTCCTATATATAAAAATCGAATTTTTATCATGACTACACGTATAAAATTATATTTTTAACATTTCTATGATATAAAAATTTCGCCTTTTCAAAAATAAAGATTTCGCCTTTTCAATAATCATTGCTTTCGCCTTTAAAAATCATAGCTTTTTACTTCATAAAGATCAAATTTTCCTTTGTAAATTATTTTTAAACAAAAACTGATTTTCCTTTTAAGGTTAATCACATAGAAAATGAACAACTTGCTATAATTGAATTTAAATAAAATAAAATAAAATAAAATAAACACTTACTATGTTCGTTAGGGGGGAAAGGGCTGTTGCGTTCGACGGAGGTAGGGGTGCGCCAGGGGCTGCGCGAGGCTCCGCAAGGTGGCGGTTGGTGACACAAGGTGGTTGCAGGCGGGTTCGAGGTGATTAGGGACGGGCGCTCAACTGAGGAGGGACGGGGCTCGCAGATCGGTGTAGGCGAAGGGGAGGGGGCACTAGGGCTGAGCGGATTGGGGTCTCGTGGTTGAAGAGGGAGGCTGGAGATGGAACGGAGTGGTATCGCCTGAACGGGGTGCGGCACGGCGTTGGCAGGCCGACGGAGGGGGGCGTCGACGTGTGGAGGGGTGGGAACGAGAGCATCGGGTTCTTCTTCAGGAAAGGGGGCGGTTTTTTCTGAGTTAGGTTTTAGAGGGTGGGGTACGAAGTTGATTATATATAAAATATTTTATTATTTAATTTAACCCCAAAAAGCAACTTTTATTTTCGAACTCGAAATCAAACTCACCGCATGTCGTCCCTAGCTAATCATCCCCATTTCGAACACAATAGGATATTTTTCGTTAGCCAATTCTATCGTTTCGTTCAGTTTTCGTTGAATTTAAAATATAAATCTTTATATATTCAATTTAAACGCACATTTCAATTTACCGGGGCCACATACAGTCTATAAAAATTCCAGAATATTATTTTCTAACTTCGTATTGACGATACGGTCTTAACAAAACTAGTTTCGTCAAATTCTGAGACCGTTTGAGAAATGGCCATTTTCTAGTCGATTAAAATCAACTAAAACTGGTCAAACGCGTTTTCCTTTGCCACGCTCACATATTGATTCAAAAAATTACGAATTTTGAAATCTAGTAGTAACTTGACATCACAGATCCAACAAAAGTGGATTCGTCGAAATCCGAGGTCGTTTGCAAAATTTCCATTTTTAACGGCCAGTATTCCATAGCAACTATTCTGAAAATTCCTTTGGCCATAACTTTTGATTCCCGCTATGAAATTTTTATTTTCCGGATTCGTTGGAAAGATATTCTCAAATTGATTCTAATAGTTTTGGTTTCGCTAAAATCCGATTTATTTTGAACCCGGTACATTCATTTGAAATTTGAAATCGAATTATCGAACTACCACGCCATTTTCAATTCCTTTTATATACATAAATAAATATTTATATTCTAACGATGATTCGAACAAATATATACGTTCGAATTCTATTCAAAATAAATTTCTCGTCGTTATTATTTAAAATAATTCATTTTAAATAATCAAAATTTGCTAAAACTGCCGAAATAAAAATTTTAAATTGGCTCGGATTTCTAGGTTATTACAAAATATATATAATATATATGTTATATATATATATATATATATATTTAATTTCCTGAATAGAACGCATCGCGATTGTTCACGAATTTTGACCATTGACTTCGAATTGACATTACGGAAGATCCGACCATCGGATTCTCTTAAAACCAGAATCGTTGGGTTCGTGTCGCAAAGAGCTTTCCGATGAATATAAGACATTTAAATTTGAATGGTTGGATTTGGAATTATGTCCAAATCAAATTTGGAGAAGGTCGCTATGGATGCAGCTCGATGGCCGTTATTGGAAACCGACTGTACGGGCCTTGATAAAATTATTAAAAATATTAGTAATTTGTGTAAAATCATAATAAATGATTTAGAAAGAATTGGAGTGAAAAATTCCACGTTTGTAAAGATAAAAATATATTGTTATCAAAATAAACTAGTTATTAACTGGTATAATAATCCTTTATTTTTAAAAGAAGTAAATTGGATTTGAAATGGTTTTAAAATAACAAGAATTTTCCAGTGAATAAATTGGAATGGATTGGAATGGAATTAATCTTCGGAATATTTCAATATTGGATTCCAAGGTTATACAGATATTGTTATGGGAATTTGGAAGATACAGTTATCGTTATTCCAAATACGATATCTATTAGATTCTGAATTTGATATTGAATATAAGATGGTAATATTTCTATTTAGAGCCTTGTATTTAATATTCAATTGGATTTTGGGTTTATCGTGAACGGTGTCTTAAATAACAATGTTCTTAAGTCCAGTTGAGAAAAGAATAAATCTTTTAATTAAGATTTAGTGAAGTTTTCCAATTAATTAATATTTAACTAGAATTAAATAAAAGAATTGGATTTTAGGTTTGTCGTGAATGGTGTCTTCAGTAACACTGTTCTTTAAAACCCCGTGTGAAAAGAATAATCCTTTAGTTAAGATTATTAGATTTTCCAATTGAATTTAGTAATTGGAATAAAATGGACTGTGAATTGGGTTTATTGTGAATTGTGTTTTAATGACATTCGTTCTTCAATCCAATTAATAGTGAAATGTGGTTTTGAATATATAAATCTTTCTATTAAGATTTAATGGGATTTTCCAAAGAAAAGATTTTCAATTTAATAAACTAAATTGGAATGGAATTCGATTTGGTAATAATCGAAGTGAACTTCTGTCGAAGAAGACTATTACTATATATGGAATTTAAAAGGCTTTGTTGTTATTCCATTTATATTATTGGTTGGATATGGAAGTTCATATCAATTATATATATTGATCTGTTTTCTGTGAAGATTCCATAATTAATGGAATATGATTTTGGGTTTATCGTGAACTATGTATTTAATGACATTGGTTCTTTAACCCATTTAAAAACAGGATTTATTTCCTAATTTTGAATAATAATTATATAATGATTTTTGAGGATTAGGATTAAGTGAAGTTTTAATGAATCTTTAATCAGATTGAAATGGAAATGCGATAATTTAAATTTTCAAATTTGGGAAATGATCGAGAATAGAGTACCCTCAGTTGTACTCTTGGCGATTGTTAAATCTTTAATTAGATTTGAACGTGAAATAGTAATTAAATTTAGAGATAACACCGTTGTGTTAGATATGGAGTATTAAAGGTTTTTCTCCATGGGAGAAATAGGTTGGGATTGGGAAATAAAGCAAATGATTACTTCGGTAAGGTGTGCTAATCCCGACTAGCTTGGATAAACCTTAATTTGGGTTGAATTGATATCCAAAGTAAGATTAAAGAATAAATTTAAAGAATTTATCTTAGATAAAATTAATGGGAACCTTTCCCTAATGATGTGAATATTTGAATAAAAGAATATTCTTGATTGGAAATAGGCGTATGTTGTGTTTTTATAACACTTGTTTATAAAATATGCGAGTTATTCGGAAAGACAGGGTTTATCCCATTATGAATAATTGATACGACGATAAGTCGACGATGAAGACGATGGTTGAAGACAGGAGATCTTCACATCGTTTGAATGATTACTGATGTCTTTATTGGGAGGCATCCCAAGTCAAAGTAATAAGTGGTGATCATCCGTACGTACTTGGAGATCTACCGAATATGCGAGGACCTCTCTCCTATATTGGATATAAGAGACAAGGAATAAGGTGCCTCCGGTTTCATTCCTACCCAGAACGAACTTGCATATGGATAGCATGTCTGACATTGTATTCCTTTATACTATATTCGTTGATCTCTGCTAAATATATATCTATTTGGTGGCGGAGAATTTATTCTCTTGCTTAACACCCTTCTCTAAGACGTATGAGCTTAGAGGTTATATATCGGCAAAAATTAGTGGTATGATATGGAGTGATAGTGTGGCATGCTGAGTGGCATGTAATCAAGGATTTTGTTGAAAAGTAGGGCCTTGTGGTTGATTATCAAAGCACGTCTTTAAATAGCATAGCTTCGTGTATTGTTAATTCGTGAGCCTCACACCCCGGTATTGTGACGATCCCAAAACTCCGTGACACGGTGTTAAGGATAATCATTGGAATATAACACATTAATCATCATTAGCAGATCACATATAATAGCATAAACATAAAATAGAATAATTTACACACATATGACAGCGGAATCATATAGATATCACCACATCAGAGAGCACAGTGCAGGATACAACTTAGTGCATAATAATACATAATAAGTCACCATCACCTGAGGCGGAATCATACATAAAGAGTACACAAAATAAATATCAGTCTACATCGCCAATGGCGGAATCATAATACATATACTATAATGGCGGAGAGAGTCAAAGTCAGCACGTTGTAGTCAAGCCTCGCCATGAGCCAAAAGTGCACCAGATACCTGTAACTAGGTTGCCTGTGTGAAAATGAGGGCACCCGAGTTTGCAAGGTGAAACAAACTACGAGTCAGTCATGGGACTGGTATGAGAAATCGACTTAACTTATTAACAACAATAATAAGGCAAATCAAAGGACCACGCCACTTTCGCGGAACGGGTTTGCTCCAATGAGTGCTAGTGCATGAAATAAAATAAATGATTAAATCATCGCAATGCTTTTTATAAAATGAAGCCATTATAAGACTCGGGTCCCATCACACAATGCAACGCAAGGCGGAGGATAGAGTTTTTACCTTATAATGGCCAAAAATGATTCATACGTATAAAACGTAAGTGTTTGATATTATTACTAATGCATATATGTTTCAAAAGTGAGTTCAATCATAAATATCAATCATAGGCAGCATAAATGACCCATACCACTATGTCACCGTACTAGTAATACAATCACATCTGAAATTTCGTATTGGGAATTGGGTTCCATCATGAGTCGAGGCAAGGGGCAAGCTCCTCTCCGATTCGAGACACTCTAGCAAATGTCCCAGGACCCCACTATGATCCTTGGATCTTCAGGGCCGGTCCTCTCTTACTTTTGAGGATTAGTTATTCCTGAACACACGTTTCTCGGTCCTTACAGACCTATACCGAGGCGCCTCGTATTCCAACAACAACACGGGTGAAAAGTATATATAATGTCAGGGCTGGTAGGTCACTGACACCACCTTAGCTCGAAAGAAACGTCGTGCTCTCCCTGCAGTCACTATCCCGTTTTTGACTCATACCGAGGTTTGAGGCTCGCGAATCCACGTTATACGCAAAGCTACGTCACACAGACCATGCGTTGATCATCAACCACATGACTTTTCTTTGCAACAGAAGCCTTAATCATATGCCACTTAGGCGTGCCACACAGCCAATCCACTCCATGCGACTGATTTCTGTAACACCCCACCTCCGCCAGGGTGGCTCTTGCAAGCACTCTGACTTTGGAGGGGCGTTTGTACCGGGTAAACATGCATAATGATATATCAAGGCAGAACAAGAACATATGTATATATGTAAACAGAGTAAATAAGATAAGTAAAACAGCGGAAGATTTCAAACTATTTCAAAACAAGTCTGGTACAACATAATGTCAACTTTTCAAATACACAAGTCTAGATAAAAACAACATCACTGAAATACATAAGTACTATCCTCAAAATAAGTGATAACCATAGCTAGCTTCATGTCAGGACCGTACATGAGCTAAAATCCCACAAGCAAGCGATCAGAAATCCAAGCTAAGCTCCAATATTCCCACCCTGAGAACCTGGGGGGGAAACGGAAGAAAAGAGGCGAAAGAAAAACAGGTCAGTCAAAAAGACTGAGTAAGCCCTACTACAATCAATGTAAACTGATAAAGTTAACTGGCATGAGAAGCAGGGATGAACATAAGCATAACAACATACTAGCATGATGATTAACTAACAAGGTAGATAAAGGTGTCATCGCATAATCAGGTTTAAGGTTTTTGCACCACAGGTGTACTAGCAAGCTAACATGACTTGAATAAACAAGTATTGATCCCTTGGCCCAAGCTTTGGCCCAATAACATGAAGTGACCCTAATACGAGGTCCAATAACATGAAGTGACCCTAATACGAGGTCCAACCAAACGGTCTAGTCGATCGGCTCCCTATAAGCCGTACTCGACACGTGTTGGTGTCAATACGGCCTAAACATGATTATAGTCGGACTGTGCTGGGCCCACCCTTCGGGTGTATCAAGCCCTAGGGTTTCAACCCCTGGACACCATAAACATGAGTGCATAGTCTCGATATACTGGTACCCATGGGTGACTTCTCCAAATACGGACTACGTGCACGACCATAGTCTGTCCGGAACTACATCGGCGTACCACCCGGCCGTCGTTTTTGGTCGCTTATACCAGTCCAGTAATCGTGCCCCACCCTAGCCTAGTCCCTAGGTTCATGATGATACAAACTTGGGATTACTACTGGAGTGGACCCCCTTTGCTAGGATTTTCTAGTGGGTTAAGTACGGTTTAACCCTTTTACTAATCATGGATTAACTTGGTTAAGTGTAACGATGGGTTCACGACTTAACCCCGATTAATCCACCAAGTCCAAATTGGTTAAGTATTAAGTGGACCATGACTTAACCCTAATCATGAGACATTAATTAATTAATGTGCCTTAACCTCTCACATTAGACTTTGTTGCGGTTACTAATTAAGCCTGTCGGTTCCGGGTAGCTTTACACCACAACTTGGTCTAACCTCGGGTTCAAGGTACAACATGACCAACTTCTCACATTGGGTCCTATTGTTTGTAGCAACTAGTTAAGCCGGTCGGTTCCGGGTAGTTTTACGCTACAAACTCAACCCAACCTCGAGTTGGTCACACTTATATTTTCTAAGTGTCATGTCCATTATGTTTCCAAAACATATTACAAGTTTTCAAGCATTTGGGTAGACCTAACTTAATAGGTAAATTCCCAATGGGTAGACATAACTTAATAGGTAAATTCCCAATCTTATGTTTTTATGTCTTTTAAGTTTATCCAACCCCAAACACAATCCCATCGCTTACATATCGCAATAGCGCATAAAGGATAGAAAGAGGGAACTTGGCATAATCATGACATAAAGGTGTTGAAGCCACAAGTTTAACATGGTGGCATATGAAATGTACATATGTTCATATACTTGCATATTACATTTTTAGGCCTCAAAAACATGCATAAAACCAAATTTAGCATATAAGTGATACAAGGTGATAAATGACATGTAGAAGTTGCCATAAGTTCGCATTTAGCCTCACATGCAAGTTATCATAAGGGATATGATAACTTACATGTTGCCAAAATGCAACCTTTAGCATAAAGCTTGAAGCTTGAAGCTCATAACCCCAAGGTAAGCTTGCATAACATGATAACATGAGTAAATGATCAACTCAACTTGCATATCATAACATGGCAAACTTGCATAACATAACATGGCAAACTTGCATATCATAACATATCAAACTTGCATAACATGACATAGTAAACTTGCATATCATGGTAAACTTGCATATCATAATGATCAACCAAACTTGCATCATTCATTTAACTTTAGAGTTTAAATATGAAAGTAGAAAAGGGCTTACAATGCTTATGAAGACACAAAAATATACATAGATTGAGACAAAGCCCTTATGCAATCAAATAAACCCAAAATGCAAGCTCCAATAGAAAAACCCTTGAGCCAAAATGATCAAAACCCTTGCTTTATGATGTAAATATGGAAACTTGACTTGAATGCAAGCTAAGAACACTCATACAAGCTTGAAAACACTTGTATGCATTGAAAATCTCTCATAGAAATAACTTAGAAATTTTATGAAGAGAGTGGAGGCCATGAGAGGAATAATTTTGCCATAGTTTAGTTGTAGGGTTGAATAATGATGATTTAGGGTTAGGTTAGGGGCTTATTTATAGAGATTAGGATTAGTTTCAACCTTAGGATTAAACCCTAATTCCAATCTCAGCCCTTAAAACCGAATCTGGCCCCAAAACCTAAAAAAAACCCCAAAATGGTGCACCAGGCAAAACTGCCCGGCTGAACCAAGTCGACAGCCAAGTCGACAGGGCTGTCTACTTGGGTCCAACGAAGTCGACTGCCAAGTCGACAGGCCTGTCGACTTGGTTGGCTTGGCGGGAAATTTCCCACCTAGCCTTCCAGGCCCGAAATTCGAAATTTGAACTTGAAATTCAAATCTGTTTTGAACTTGAAATTTTCTGAAAACTTCATTGGGCCTTAATCGGGTCATACGGACTCCGATTTTCGAAAACTCGGACTCTATTTCGCGTATTTTTCCGAGACGAATGCAATGGCATAGCCCGTTTCCCTTGATTCAGATTTATAAATTAAATTCTTCCTCGATTTACGTTATAACAGGTTATTGAAAATACGGGTTGTTACATTCTCCCCTCCTTAAAGGATTTCGTCCCCGAAATCTTCAAATTAGGAAGAACGTATCCTACCATCCAACATCCATCTACTCAAAACATCATCCACGAGCAATCATTGTGCTTACAAGATTCTAAATGTTGTATGAACATATGCAAAGGTGTGTGTATATGTACTTATCTAATGCAAATATCATCAATGCAAATTATGTTAGTGAAATGAATCCATATGTATGCAATTCCTAACATAATGTATAACATCTATATGTGTGCACATAACATACATCCATATGCAACATCCATGTGATAACACAAAAAATTTCATCCATGAATAAGCGTAAACACTCATGCATATGCAATATGAGGAGTGTGTGAGCCGATCTAGTGCCTAATGTGTATAATGCATCCACGAGTAACCACCTGCAAACACTTGCAACCACTTGCAAACATCAAGCATAACATGTTTCAAACACATGTTTCATCTAAAGGGTTTCTACCTAAGGTTCTCATGACAAGATTAACACGATATAGATAGCAAAAGAAAGACATGCTACAAAGAGATCGGGAAGATAAGCAAGATATACTCCTTTTGGATTACAAGAAATCCCTTCCTAACCCAACCCATATTCTATAAAAGCCCAAAAGGTTTAGTCAACCTAACGGACCCCTTTAAACCTTGACATGTATTACTAACCGATGAGTCACACCCCCTTATGGAGTTTACAACAGAAATGGGATCGAGAACGGGATCGAGAGGATATATGTAAAAGATAACATGCAAGTAAGTTCCACCGTAAAACAAGGATCAAGGATATACTCTTAGAAAGAGATATGATGCGCGTATCTAGCCTTCAGTCTTCTAAGTCACGTTTCCTTGAGCTTGACTCCACTATGTTTTGACCGTCTTTTACCTCATGATTTCTTGGCTTCTTAACTCTTATTTCCCAATATGAGTTGGAACCCCTTTCATTGTCGCCTCTCGTCTTCCTCTTTCACTTACTCTTCTATCATTCTTGGCTTAAACATAACTATGACCTCATGGTTTCATGCAAGCTCTCCAAAATTCACCAGTGAATCCTGGATCTCGTTTACTTACTATAAAGTATTCCATGCAGCAGAACTTTTCTTGGAAATACCAATCCACGTTGCCAATTGCTCTTACTAACGTGATTTTCTATAACTCATGCTTGAACAAAATGAACCATCCGCCTGCGAATGATAGGCCGTACTTAGATTCAGTTGCTTGCCCATGACTTCCCGTAGACTATCCCAAAACTGGCTAGTGAAGATTGAGTCATGGTTACTAACTATACTTTAGGGAACCCCGTGCAACCGCTTTATTTCTTGAAAGTAAACTGTCGCTAGCTATGATGCAGTCCTTTCGCTCTTTATCGGAGTGAAATGAGCACTCTTCGTGAGTCTACCTACGATGACCCACATGCTCATATTCCCTTTCCTTGATCTTGGCAGTCCATCCACGAAATCCTTCGTGACGCTTTACTACTTCCATTGCGGGGACCTCCAATGGATGTAATAGCCCACCGGGCTTTTTATGACTCGGCCTTAATCTGTTGGCACAACATGCACCTTAGGACAAACTCGGCCACCTCCTCGAGTGATGTGCATCTTCAAGAGCCTTCTTTCTCTAATTGCGTCTTAGCCATCCCTTATCATCTATAGCGAGGTGTCTTAACATCTCGCCTCGAATCAACTTGTCCATGATCTCGACTAACTGCGGGTCTTCTTTCTATGAAGTCCCTACTTGATCCAGAAGGGTAGGTCTAAGCTCAAGAGACGCTAACTAATTAATTAAACTGAGAAAGCTTCTTACTTCACTTGTCCTCGTCGGAGCTTTCCGGTCTTGAACCGCGACCACTTTAGCGGGATCCACCGCTAAGCCTTGCCAAGAAATCTAACTTCTTTTCTCCAAAATGACATTTGGAGGACTTGGCTTCCAACTGATGGGCTCTAAGCGTATCCATCACCTTCACGAGATGCCTTGCGTGGTCTTCCTCATCCTTAGAGAAGATCAGAATATCATCTACGAAGACCACGACAAACTTGTTCAAGAACTCCTTGAACACCCTACTCATCAAGTCCACGAAGTAGGCGGGTGCATTAGTCAAACCGAATGGCATGACCAGCCATTCTAAGAATCCATCTGGAGTTCTGAACGCAGTTTTGTCTATACTATCCTCAGCTACTCTGAGCTGATGGAATCCAGTAGCAAGATCAAGAGAAAACAGATGTTCCTACAAGCTGATCAAACAAATCATCGATCCTTGGTAATGGTTGTCTATTCTTCTTGTTCTACTCACGATAATCAACACACGGGCGAAGCGAACTGTCCACATTAGTAGCGAATACTACTAGAGCACCTTCCTCGGAAATGCTTCATCGAATGAAGTTCTTCTCAAGCAACTCCTTCACTTGCTTACGTAGCTCCCGTCTTTTACGTGGAGCCATATGCCGAACGGGCAAAGAAACCAGCTTTGCATTATCCACCAGATAAATGCAGAAATTAAACTCGCGTTTAGGGGTAACCCCTTCACTTCACCCAAGATATCAGGATATTCTCGGACCACCCTCATAGATTGCAAACTATCGATAGACGAATTGAGGGATTTAAGATAACACAACATGCCGGGACTCATAGGGTTACAAGGAAAAAAAAATTTAGGGTATTACCGAGGCGAGTCATGAGCCTCACAACTCTATGCTCAAAAATCAAGGATGGCTCCAAAACTGGACAACCAATCCATGCCCAAAATCAACCCATACCCCATGAAACCGAGAATATAAGCATCACACGAGAACTCTACACTCAAGATAGAGATTTTCAAATCCACGTAGATAATAGACAAATGGGCGTAAACCCCAATTGTATTTGAAACACACACGGGATCATAAACTAGACTAGTACTTAGGTGAAAACTTTCAACTAGATCAGATGAAACAACTATGCGATGCGCCAGAATCAAACAAAGTACAAACAGGAAAATCAGAAATGTAAACAAGAATTTTAACAGAAACACTACCTCGATCATAAGCTGGAAGAACGATGTTGAGGGGATGAACTCGCCCTTCAGACGGTCTTGCATACTGAGTCTGCCCTTGCCCTTGCTTCTTCGGGCAATCTTTGATGAAATGTCCAGTCTCACCACAGAAAAAGCATTCACCATTCTTCCTTTTCCTCTTCTTACAATCCTTAATTAGATGCCCAACTGAACCGCAATAATGGCACTTCCCCTTGTTGTTATTGCCCTTGTTGTTGTTCCCCTTGTTGCCTTGACTCTTGTTCTTGTTCTGATTGCCTTGACTGCTCTGACCACTTGGATTACCCTGATTTCCTTTCCATTGGGAATCAGTCTTCTTGGCTTGAGTATCATTCATCTTGATCTCTTTCTTGACATCTCCCTAAAGTAACGCCATATCAACCAAGCTCTCAAACATGGCCCCATGGGGAATATGTGACATAGCCAATCCCTGCAACGGCTCATTCAATCCTCTAGCAAAACGAAGAGCCTTCTTCTGAGGAGTACTCACCATATCCAAGCCAAATCGAGCTAACTGATTGAACTTGTTCACATATTCTTTGACAGACATATCTCCTTGTTTCAAAGTTATGAACCTCTCCATTTGCAGATTCTCCTCAGCAGAAGATAGAAACTTAAGCACGAACCTTGCCCTGAAATCGGCCCAAGTCTCAACAGGCCTAGTACCATTGGTGACTTCCCACCAATAAGCGGCTTCATCCTTCATAAGCCAAACCGCCAACAAGATCTTCCTCTGATCGTCTAACCCAAAGATAGCAAATAAATCCTCGGTCTCTTTCAACCAATTTCTGGCCTCTACAATAGTCTCAGTGCCTTGAAAGTTCTTGCCACCCATTGCTTTGAAATCTTTGCAAGTCTTTGCGAAGTCAGCTTGAGGATGCTGAGGGGGAGGAGGAAGAGGAACCTCATCGACAGGAGGAGGAGGAACATCAGCGACAGGAGGAGGAGGAACATCAACTACCGGAGGAGGAGGAGCATCTATGGGGCCGGCTTCGGTCGCCATAGCCTCCAAAAGTCTCTTATACCAAACAGGTACGTGTACTCCCTCCGGAATAGCAAAGTAATCGGCCATACTGAAAACGAAGAAAAAGACAGATTCAGAATGGAGAAAAACGAAGGAATTTTGCTAATGGCTTTTTGGGGTATAGCCTTTAAAATAAACTAGACTTTTCTTTGGAAAATACTTTATACTTGGTTTTGAAAATAGTTTTCCAAAAGTTTTAAAAACCTTTTTGTTCCTTCTCGTAAACCATATGCTCTGATACCAAATGTAACACCCCACCTCCGCCAGGGTGGCTCTTGCAAGCACTCTGACTTTGGAGGGGCGTTTGTACCGGGTAAACATGCATAATGATATATCAAGGCAGAACAAGAACATATGCATATATGTAAACAGAGTAAATAAGATATGTAAAACAGCGGAAGATTTCAAACTATTTCAAAACAAGTCTGGTACAACATAATGTCAACTTTTCAAATACACAAGTCTAGATAAAAACAACATCACTGAAATACATAAGTACTATCCCCAAAATAAGTGATAACCATAGCTAGCTTCATGTCAAGACCGTACATGAGCTAAAATCCCACAAGCAAGCGATCAGAAATCCAAGCTAAGCTCCAATATTCCCACCCTGAGAACCCGGGGGGGGGGGGGGGGGAACGGAAGAAAAGAGGCGAAAGAAAAACAGGTCAGTCAAAAAGACTGAGTAAGCCCTACTACAATCAATGTAAACTGATAAAGTTAACTGGCATGAGAAGCAGGGATGAACATAAGCATAACAACATACTAGCATGATGATTAACTAACAAGGTAGATAAAGGTGTCATCGCATAATCAGGTTTAAGGTTTTTGCACCACAGGTGTACTAGCAAGCTAACATGACTTGAATAAACAAGTATTGATCCCTTGGCCCAAGCTTTGGCCCAATAACATGAAGTGACCCTAATACGAGGTCCAATAACATGAAGTGACCCTAATACGAGGTCCAACCAAACGGTCTAGTCGATCGGCTCCCTATAAGCCTAACTCGTCACATGTTGGTGTCAATATGGCCTAAACATGATTGTAGTCGGACTGTGCTGGGTCCACCCTTTGGGTGTATCAAGCCCTAGGGTGTCAACCCCTGGACACCATAAACATGAGTGCACAGTCTCGATCTACTGGTACCCATGGGTGACTTCTCCATATACGGACTACGTGCACGACCATAGTCCGTCCGGATCTACATCGGTGTACCACCCGGCCGTCGTTTTTGGTCGCTTATACCAGTCCAGTAATCGTGCCCCACCCTAGCCTAGTCCCTAGGGTCATGATGATACAAACTTGGGATTACTGCTGGAGTGGACCCCCTTTGCTAGGATTTTCTAGTGGGTTGAGTACGGTTTAACCCTTTTACTAATCATGGATTAACTTGGTTAAGTGTAACGATGGGTTCACGACTTAACCACGATTAATCCACCAAGTCCAAATTGGTTAAGTATTAAGTAGACCATGACTTAACCCTAATCATGAGACATTAATTAATTAATGTGCCTTAACCTCTCACATTAGACTTTGTTGCGGTTACTAGTTAAGCCGGTCGGTTCCGGGTAGCTTTACACCACAACTTGGTCTAACCTCGGGTTCAAGGTACAACATGACCAACTTCTCACATTGGGTACTATTGTTTGTAGCAACTAGTTAAGCCGGTCGGTTCCGGGTAGTTTTACGCTAAGAACTCAACCCAACCTCGAGTTGGTCACACTTATATTTTCTAAGTGTCATGTCCATTATGTTTCCAAAACATATTACAAGTTTTCAAGCATTTGGGTAGACCTAACTTAATAGGTAAATTCCCAATGGGTAGACCTAACTTAATAGGTAAATTCCCAATCTTATGTTTTTATGTCTTTTAAGTTTACCCAACCCCAAACGCAATCCCATCGCTTACATATCGCAATAGCGCATAAAGGATAGAAAGAGGGAACTTGGCATAATCATGACATAAAGGTGTTGAAGCCACAAGTTTAACATGGTGGCATATGAAATGTACATATGTTCATATATTTGCATATTACATTTTTAGGCCTCAAAAACATGCATAAAACCAAACTTAGCATATATGTGATACATGGTGATAAATGACATGTAGAAGTTGCCATAAGTTCGCATTTAGCCTCACATGCAAGTTATCATAAGGGATATGATAACTTACATATTGCCAAAATGCAACCTTTAGCATAAAGCTTGAAGCTTTAAGCTCATAACCCCAAGGTAAGCTTGCATAACACGATAACATGAGTAAATGATCAACCCAACTTGCATATCATAACATGGCAAACTTGCATAAAATAACATGGCAAACTTGCATATCATAACATATCAAACTTGCATAACATGACATAGTAAACTTGCATATCATGGTAAACTTGCATATCATAATGATCAACCAAACTTGCATCATTCATTTAACTTTAGAGTTTAAATATGAAAGTAGAAAAGGGCTTACAATGCTTATGAAGACACAAAAATATATATAGATTGAGACAAAGCCCTTATGCAATCAAATAAACCCAAAATGCAAGCTCCAATAGAAAAACCCTTGAGCCAAAATGATCAAAACCCTTGCTTTATGATGTAAATATGGAAACTTGACTTGAATGCAAGCTAAGAACACTCATACAAGCTTGAAAACACTTGTATGCATTGAAAATCTCTCATAGAAATAACTTAGAAATTTTATGAAGAGAGTGGAGGCCGTGAGAGGAATAATTTTGCCATAGTTTAGTTGTAGGGTTGAATAATGATGATTTAGGGTTAGGTTAGGGGCTTATTTATAGAGATTAGGATTAGTTTCAACCTTAGGATTAAACCCTAATTCCAATCTCAGCCCTTAAAACCGAATCTGGCCCCAAAACCTAACCAAAACCCCAAAATGGTGCACCAGGCAAAACTGCCCGGCTGAACCAAGTCGACAGCCAAGTCGACAGGGCTGTCGACTTGGGTCCAACCAAGTCGACTGCCAAATCGACTTAGTTGGCTTGGCGGGAAATTTCCCACCTAGCCTTCCAGGCCCGAAATTCGAAATTTGAACTTGAAATTCAAATCTGTTTTGAACTTGAAATTTTCTGAAAACTTCATTGGGCCTTAATCGGGTCATACGGACTCCGATTTTCGAAATCTCGGACTCTATTTCGCGTATTTTTCCGAGACGAACGCAATGGCATAGCCCTTTTCCCTTGACTCAGATTTATAAATTAAATTCTGCCTCGATTTACGTTATAACAGGTTATTGAAAATACGGGTTGTTACAATTTCTATCAATACATAACCTCTGAGCTCGTACGTCTCAGAGAAGGGCGTTAAGCAAGAGAATAAATTCTCCGCCGCCAAATAGATATATATTTAACAGAGATCAATCAGCACAGAACAAAATCCAATGTCCGACACACATTCCATTTAGAAGTCCGTTCTGGGTTTGAACGAAACCGGATGCACCAAATTCCTCGCATATCTATACAATCAACAGTATGTTTGGATGGCTACTACTTCAGCTCCTTCATGGTAGCTACTCCAATCACGAGCATCAGTAGCGCCCAACCATCCAATGTGAAGATCGTTGGTCTTCAACTGTCTTCGACTCTTCGACTTCTCAACGTCGATCGATTATTTGAAATGAGATGAACTCGGCCTTTTCAAATAACCCACGTATATTTAGATTTTCAAATCAATTTGTCACATGGTTGGACTATTCAACATTCACACTTTAGTTCTTTAGTTATAATTTTCATGTTAAATACATTCAACCATCACATATCAAGCAAACACAACAAAATTGGTTTATTTCCACTCTATATCGTCTATAGTATTTTATAACGATATATTGCCATTTTTATTTATTTAAAACGGCCATATTTAATTAAACGACGATTCAGGTCATGCCGATGCACTGGCGCTATTTTTCACTAAATTTGTTTTACACATATCTGAAAATCTAACCGTTGGATCTTCACAAATTTTATGTCATTAGAAAGATCATTTCAAAACGAATCCAACGGTTTCAGTTTTGGGAAAATCCGACGGTCGGATCTTCCACACTAGCCATTTGAAGTTACGATTTCAATTTACGAACTGCAATGTCGTTATTCGATTTAATTTAATTATATTTATATATATATATATAATCGTTTCTGGAGTTGTTTTTCTTCAGATTTGAATTAAACATTCTAGACAATCCAACCGTCGGATCTTCACAAAGTTGGTGCCGTTGGAAAGATATTTCCAAGGCGAACCCAACGGTTGTGGTTTCGGGAAAATCCAATGGCGGATTTCCAGCACTAGTCGTTTGAAATCACGGTTTCAAAACACGAACTGCACGACCACGTTTCGTTTTAATTTTATATATATTTATATAAATATAGTTCATTCAAAAATTCCTATATCGTTTTCACTTCAAATATTTCACTAACGCCTTTAAATTTTGGAAAATTTCGCCATAACCTCCTTTGTACGGGAGGGGCTGGGAAAATTCCCATATAGCCACATAGGCATCTCATGTCAAAAAGAAAAAGAAAAGGCCAAGCGGCTAGCCAATATGCTCATAAAATCATCACCCAAACAAAACAGTAAATGTGTACCTATTTGTCGGGCACAAAATTTTATTCCTCTTCTCTAGCCTCTTTGTTATAACCTGTTCAATAAATATGCATGTACATATATACAATTCTTATCACTTCTCATTTTCCATTCAACTTCATATTTGATTCACTTTGGTTTAAAAACACCATTCATACTAATGTTGCATGCATAGGCAAAAATCATATCATTAGCTAATTAATGAATATTTCAACTCGTGCATATTTATTTGAACAAGTGGCTATTTTTAACATTTCACATTTCAAAGATGATAATTTTGGCGAACTAAAATATATTTCAACACATGACTATTTTATTTAGTTCCTATGCATGTTAAAAATAATATTTCTTTCACAAATATTTATTTCAATGCTCGCATGTCTTTAGCATATCACGTATATGATAAAAATGATATTTTTATCATTTAAAATATTTATTCAACACATGAATGTTTTTAACACTTCATAGTTTCAACAAAAATGTAATTTTTATTGTTCAATCTTTTTATTCAACACATGAACTTTTCCAAATACACACACTTCTCAACACATGAGCATTTCCGCACATGGATATTTTAAATATGTTGTTCATATAAGAAAGATGAAATTTTTATTGGTGAAACTATTTATATATAAGGCGAATATTTTGCATACTTCATATATATTATAAAAATGTGATTTTTATTGTTTAAACACTTCATTCATTCACACATGAATTTAATTTTCACACATCACTTCTCAATACATGAGCATCTCCACACATGGATATAGTTTCAATACATGACTTTAATTTCAACGCATGAAGATAATTTCAACATATGAAAATAATTCTAACACATGAATATCATTCAGAATTTCGGCAGCATAACTACAAGGTAGTTAAAATCGGCACCGTCCCTAGTACGGCTCCTTGCTCTACCTTAAAACCTCGCGGTTTTTGACAATGGGGATTCATGCATCTAATTCGCACGCAGGCGGCATGTTTTATTTTTATTTCCACAATTATTTCCATTTCATTTCAATCACTAATGGGTGTTTTTCAACCACAACCAATCAATATCAACCACAAACAATTATTCAACCATTCGCATTTTTCATCCAATATTTCACACCAATACACAACAATAAATATCGTCCATGGTTTGTGGACGAGGGGAGTGTGTGTGTGTGTGTATATATATATATATATATATATATATATATAATTGTTGTACTTCACTTGCATTTCAACACATATATCAATTATTCTATGCATGTATAATTCATACTTCGCTTATATAGCTTACACCACGCATGTACATGAGGTATACAACACGTGTGAAATTTATATTTAGCTTATATAATTTGTACACGACATTTTCCATTCAAATTCATTTAATTTAAGTTTCTCACATTGGTTTTCGGAGTGCTAAAAATCGTAGATGACTCAAAAAAATCCGCGGTCTCTTCTATGTGGTAGAGAGCCTCCTTGCGGTCCCGATGTTTCCTATTTCATCGAATTTCGTCAACACACCATAAAGATATAATTTTTCAAAGTTCAAACATCACAAAGAACTCACCTTTATCGATGGTTCAAAACTAGGGTTGCAGTTTCGCGAGAACCGAGGCACGATAGGATGATCAGAGGTGATGACGTTGAAGAGGGAGGAAAGGGGAGTCGGCGTAGGGTGGTCCGGTGGTCGGATCTGCTCATGGCGGCGGTGAAAAGTGCTCGACTTTGGGTCGTCGATTCCGACGATGGAGGTGGTGATAGGGGTCGGGGTAGGGTCGGATTTGAAGAGGGGAGGGAGGCGCGTCGAGGTAGGGGGATGGCGAAGGCTAGAATCGCCTGTGGCGGCGGCGATTTGGAGGAGAAGGATTGAACGACGTAGATCGTCGATCGGGAGAGAAAACGAGGGTTTCTGATGTTTTTTTATTTTTAAAAATAATGAAAGAAAATTTCTGATTGGCCAATGGTTTTAATAAATTTTTAAATAGTGTTTCTCCACACAGAGACCAATTCAAACCCAACGACTGTCGTCCCTAGCTAATTACCCCCATCTCGGACAAAATGGGATATGTTTCGTTGGCCAATTCGACTGTTGCAGTCAGTTATTCTTCAAATTAAAATATAAAACATTTAATTTTAACTTTGAACATACATTTCAATTTGCCAGGACCACAAACTGATTCGAAAAATTCCAGAAAAATAAATCTAGCTCTGTTTTGACGCTATGGTCCCAACAAAACTAGTTTCGTCGAATTCTGAGATCGTTTGAAAAATGGCCATTTTCTGGTCGATCCAATTTAAAAGAAATTGACCAAACACATTTTCTTTTGCCACGCTCACATACTAGCTTAAAAAATTATGAAATTTGAAACCTAGCAATAGTTTGACATCCCAGACCCAACAAAAGTGGTTTCGTCGAATTTCGAGGTCGTTTGCAAAATATCAATTTTCCAGGGCTATATATTCTATTTAGCGACCTTTCTGAAAATTCATTCGGCCATAACTTTTGATTCCCGTTATGAAACTTCGATTTTTCAGATTCATTAGAAAGGTATTCATAAACAGATTTAAATATTTTTGGTTTCACTAAAATCCGTTATATTTTCCACCCTGCACAGTCAGTCAAAGTATGAATTCAAATTTTCAAACTGACTCACTATTTCTAATTCACTATTTTATTGAAATATTCTATTTCAATTGTTCAAATTCCTTTAAATTAACCAATTTAAAATTTTTAAATTGGATCGTATTTTCCGGATTGTTACAGGTATAAACCAGAAACGGGAGAGGACTGCAAGAAGGGCATGCGTTTCCTTCTAGTTAGGTGCGGTGTCATGGTATGGAGCCTAGTCATTTTACTAATGTGGATGTTGTTTATTATTTTTATGGATAGCAAGGTACCACGGATATATCGGTCACTATGTGGCCGATGGATATGATGGTGGACATACTGACCAAGTTTATGCCCCATATGGCAGGGAAACGTATTGTTCAGATATTATTAATCACCGATAGGTGACTAGCCCTGAAGATTCAAGGGTCAATGCGTTCTGATCATGAGGCATGGGCTAGTGGGTCTCGAATTCGGTAAGGACAATCCCTTGCCTTGGTTCATAGATGGAATCCAACTTCCAATATGACATTGCGCGGTTTTAATTGTAGAACTAGTATGGCGACATGATACATGGTACTCATGTCATCTATGATTGATACATTTATATTTGAAGTTGTTTTTAGCACTATGCACTTATAATAGTATCAAATGATTTGTTTTTAAACATACCAAGCATGTTTGGCTATCATAAGGTAAAACTCTATCCTCCGGCTTGTATTGCATTGTTTGATGGGACCTGAGTCTTATAATAGCTTCATTTTTCAACAAACAGTTCGTGTCTATAAACTGTTTTATGCACTGGTATTCTTGGGAGAAAACTCATTCCATGTTATACGACGTGGTCCCATGATTTACCTGATTTTAAAGTAAAGTTTTAAATATATATTTTAGTTCTCACATCAGTCACACGACTGATCTGGAGTTTATTGTTTTAACCTAATCTCTGGGTGCTTCTATTTTCCACACGGGCAGCTGGTAGTTTTGGTTTTGCAGATATTATTTTCATAGCATCCTGGATTTACAGCTGGAGCTATCTTCGGAACGTTCTGTATCCATGTATTTCTTTCAGTTGGTTATGTTTTATTTTTCCGCTGCTTTGTATTTAAATCTCTGGTATTTTTATGGTGTATATTTATGTATACTCTTTTATATTCTAGTACTCTGATATAATTGTGGCAATAGCAATGAAATGTTTTCTGTTTGTGTTCTGATTTGTCATGTTCTCAACACAATCCTGGCTTTCTCATAAGGGCGAGTTTAGGTTGTGTCATTTGTGGTATCGGAGCTCTGGATTACAAAGCTCGAGAACAAGACACATTAGAACCAAATGAAAGAATTCATCAGAGATTGGATTAGTAATGTCCAATAAGAATGACTCGTTAGAGATAGGGTTAGTAATACCCTAGAATGAGTTCGAAGAGTACTACTTTTAAAAAATAAAAAAATGAAAATGAAAACTATTTTAATTTTTGAAAATTAAGTCTTATTATTCGTATTTGAATATTTATTTTAGATTTAATTTGGGCAATCGAGTATATGAAGATTTTGAATATGCGCGTAATTAACGTGTATTCGAAGTCTTAGATATACTTGGTAGATATAGAATCACACTCTAGTTGCTCAGGAATAATTCTGATAATAATGCATCATTATTAGAGTATATGGTCGAGTCTCGAAAGTGGGATATTTATATATTTCTAATTGACCGGTGTGAGAACCAAACTTAGTTAGAATTTATTGTTGTGAACTGGCATAAAAAATAAGATTTTTGAGTATATAAAAGCTATAAATTTCAGACGTTAATCAACTAATTGATTGTGGATTTCTGATTGTGTTGTATGATTATTCATTTAACCAGTGCGTGAATGAAAGGTAAATATAGCCAAATCGAATCAAATATTGAACTGAATTGAAAATTGATGGCAATTGCATATATGTACATGTATACATAATGAACAGGTTATAGCATGGAAGCTAAGAAGAGGAATAAAATTGTATGCTCGACAAATAGGTACATATTTACTGTATTTTTTGGGTTGGACGATTTTATGAGCCGATTGGCTAGCCACTTGGCTTTTTCTTTTTCTTCTGGATTGATGAGGGTCCTATGAGGCAAGTTGCTGTTTTAAATATCAACCTGTACAAAGGAGGTTATGGCGAAATTTTTCGAAAATTTAGGATGTTAGCCAATTTTTGTAAAGAATTAGAAATTTCTTAGAAACTGAAAAGTTGAAGAATGAAAACCAGAATGAAAGTTAAGTTGGTTAGTTAAACGACTTTCAACTCCATTCCTTTACGAGGATGAAAAAATTTTAAGTGAGGGAGATTGTAACAACCCGGATTTTCAGAAGCAATTTAAAATTTTTGTTTTGGCTATTTTAATGTATTTTGAATATTTAAAATGATTTATTTAAATAATAATGACTAAAAAATTATTTTAAATGTAGTTAGAATGAATAAGTTTATTTTAATTATAAAACGAGCCTAAAACGGTGCAGTAGTTTGAAAATTCGATTTTAAATTTCAAATGAATGTACATAATAAAAAATAAATCAGATTTCAGTAAAACCAGAAATATTTGAAACAATTTTTTATAATATCTTTCTAACAAAGTTAAGAAACTGAGATTTCATAATATAAATTGAAAGTTATGTCCAGTTTAAATCTAAAGTAGTCACTATGGAATTTTTATATATTTTTAACATATATAATGCCCTTAAAAACAGCCATTTTGCAAACGACCACCGTTTCCGACGAAACCACTTTTGTTGGATCAAAAATGTTAAATTATTGCTAGATTCCAATTTTCATAATTTTGGAATTAATATGTGACCAAATTAGTTTTGTTAGGACCATCGCGTCAAAACAAAGCTAGATATTTTTTTTTGTAATTTTTGGAGTTAGTATGTGGCCTCGTAAATTAAAATGTACGTTTAAATTTAATATATATTGATTTATAATTTAATTTTGATAAAAACAGTTTAAAGCAGTCGAATTGGTTTCGAAACATATCCCATTGTTTCCATAATGGGGGTATTACGCTAGGGACAACAGTCGTTGAGTATGATTTGGTGTTGGAGGATAAAACTAGCTATTTTCGAATTAAATAACATAAAAAATAATATAAAAAGGGGCTAAAAACCCTAGTCTCTTTATCATTTCAGTCAACCCGTTTTCCTGGAGCCGACATATACCCGATGGACGATTCAGAAACTCCGAAATTCAAACCATAAATTCTCCAAATCCAGCACTTAATTCATGAAACTTATTAAACAAAAATTCAAGAGCTTCTTCCGATCTTTGTTTTCATATGGGTATGATTATTTATTATTGTAAGGTTCGAGAGATTCTGGCGCTCAAAGCAACCACGTTTGAGCTCGATTCTTGAGGAGGAGATGCCATCGAGCCTTGCGCTGGTCATAGCGCTGGAGGGAGGCATGAAGCCTGTCGATGTGCAGCTTTAAGATCAGCTCGATGACATCTCGTGTGGCGTGCAATTTTGGATTTAGGGGAGGAGCTTTATTCGATGAGGACGGAGCTGTTACAGTGAGGAGGAAATAGGATTAAGTGTTAATTATAATGTAATTAGTGTAAAATAATTAATTAATTGATTTAATTAAAGTATAGATGCATATAATTGTGTAATTCTTTCATACGGTCAAAACTGAACGATTTAAGTTGCGTTGTGTTCATGGCGAAAAATTCTACGTTTCAGAACTGACCAAAACGGAAATGGAGCAGATTTGAATTCAGGAAAATTCAAATCCGAACTATTCAGAAATTCAAAATAAAATAAAATTGATGGAGTGGATCCCAATGTGAGAACCCTTTCTCACTAAATTTATTTTACATTCAAATATATACTAAGTTGCAGATGGGGCTTAGAAGCCCCATACACCATATATTGTACGAACCATGATTGTTTGTTTGGATTGTATTGTGTTGTGAAATGAAAATTGAAATATTCACATGCTGAATAAATTGTTTGAACAATAAAAATATAATTTTTATTGAATGAATGAATTATATAAAATATTCATGCGTTGAATAAAATATTTTATTGAAAATAATAATAATAATTTTAAATGTATATATGAATGACATAGAATTATCCTGAAGTGAAAATAAATATTCATTTACAAATCAAACAATTTGTTTATGTACACCCATTTAACGGATATTGATTGGGTCGATAATATTTTACACATCGCCCAACTGCACAATGTGTTTGTAGTTTGAAAGCCCCATAGGGTATTGGGATGATATTTAACATACATTGATCCCAATAATTAGTGGTATGTCAATCGATGGGTTGACAGACTGTATAAGCATTATTTATTTATTTTAATGCTTATACAGTTGTAAAATGCACTCTGGATGTTGTATGAATTTTTAATGATTGTTTATCATTATTGTTGTATATATGTGATATTGAAATCCATATAACTAAAATTATATGGTAATTGATTAAGCCTGATTCCAGTTTAGAATTAATGAATATTTTTAAATAATATCCACTGTATAATCAAAATAAGATATTTTGAAAATATTATCATTTTAATATTATAATGATAAGAAATATTCAAATTTTGATTTGAAAATTGAAATCATTTTAAAATGAATTTAAAATGAATTTAAAATGAATTTATTAAGGAATATTCAATTTCGATTTGAAAATTGAAATGAAGTTGAAATCGTTTTGAAATGAATTTAAAATGAATTTATTTAGAAATATTCAAATTTGATTTGAAAATTGAAATAAAAAAGAATTTTTTTTAAAATGAATTTAAAACAAATTTATTAAGAAATATTCAATTTTGATTTGAAAATTGAAATGAAGTTGAAATCGTTTTGAAATGAATTTAAAACGAATTTATTTAGAAATATTCAAATTTGATTTGAAAATTGAAATGAAATTTAAACCGTTTTGAAATGAACTGATAAACGAATTTATAAATTACATTTTAAATGAAAATCGATAAAATATATATAATATATATGTTATATATATTAAATTTCCTGAATAGAAAGAGTCGCGCCGCGATTGTGTGTGAATTTTGACCATTGACTTCGAATTAACATTACAGGAGATCCAACCATCGGATTCTCTTAAAGCCAGAACCATTGGGTTCGTATCAAAAAGAGCTTTCCTATGAATATAAGAGATTTAAATTTGAATGGTTGGATTTGGAATTATGTCCAAATCAAATTTGGAGAAGGTCGCTATGGATGCAGCTCGGTGGCCGTTATTGGAAACCGACTGTACGGGCCTTGATAAAATTATTAAATATATTAATAATTTGTGTAAAATCATAATAAATGATTTAGAAAGAATTGGAGTGAAAAATTCCATGTTTGTATAGATAAAAATATATTGTTATCAAAATAAACTAGTTATTAACTAGTATAATAATCCTTTATTTTTAAAAGAAGTAAATTGGATTTGAAATGGTTTTAAAATAACAAGAATTTTCCAATGAATAAATTGGAATGGAAATAATCTTTGGAATATTTCGATATTGGATTCCGTGGTTATACAAATATTGTTATGGGATTTTGGAAGATACGGATATCGTTATTCCCAATACGATATCCGTTAGTTTTTGAATTTGATATAAGTCGATATAATTTCTATTCAGAGCCTTGTATTTAATATTAAATTGGATTTTGGGTTTGTCGTGAATGGTCTCTTAAATAACACTGTTCTTAAACCTAGTTGAGAAAAGACTAAATTTTTTAATTAAGATTTAGTGAAATTTTCAAATTAATTAATAGTTATTTGGAATTAAATAAAAGAATTGGATTTTGGGTTTGTCGTGAATGGTGTCTTCAGTAACACTGTTCCTGAAACCCCGTGTGAAAAAAATAAATCTTTTAATTAAGATTATTAGAGTTTCCAATTATATTTGATAATTGGAATTAAATGGAATGTGAATTGGGTTTTATTGCGAACTGTATTTTAATGACATTCGTTCTTTAACCCGATTAACAGTGAAATGTGATTTGGATTATATAAGTTTTTCTATTAAGATTTAAAGGGATTTTCCAAAGAAAATTGTTCCAATTTAATAAAATAAATTGGAATGGAATGGAATTCGATTTGGTAATAATCGAAGTTAACTTTTGTGGCGGAAGACTATTATTATATATGGAATTTAAAAGGCTTTGCCGTTATTCCATTTATATTATTGGTTGGATATGGAAGTTTATATCGATTATATATATTGACCTGTTTTCCGTGAAGATTCCGTAATTAATGGAATATTATTCTGAGTTTATCGTGAATTATGTTTTAAATGACATTGGTTTTTTAATCCAGTTAAAGACAACATTTATTTCCTAAATTTGAATAATCATTATATAATGATTTTTGAAGATTTGAACTAAGTAAAGTTTTAATGAATCTTTAATTAGATTGAAATAGAAATGTGATAATTTAAATTTTCAAAATTGGGAAATGATCGAGAATGGAGTACCCCCAGTTTTACTCCATGCAATAGTTAAACCTTATATTAGAATTGAACATGAAATGGTAATTAAATTACAGATAACACCATCGTGTTAGATATGGACTATGTGACGGCCGGGATTTCGCTCGATCCGAATTAGTCGTTAAACCGATCTAGACCGTTCGAAACCCCTGATCGTTTTGAGAACAGGACAAAATAGAACGCAGACGGAAGAACATTTCATTGTTATTACAACAATTCCATCAGATACAAGAATATACAGAGTATAATTGAATAAATTACATTCGATAAATAAAGAGATTACAATAAATTACATAGCAGCGGAAAATAATACAAAACACAACTGAAAGTAATACACAGATACAGAGCTTTCCGAGCATCGTTCCAGCTGTAAATCAGGATCCTGTGAATATAAATCTGCAAAACAAAAACTACTGGCTGCCCATGTCGAAAATAGGGGCACCCAGAGTTTAGGTTAAAACAATAAACTCCAGGTCAGTCATGTGACTGGTGTGAGAACTAAAACAGTTATTTAAAACTTTACTTTAAAAGAGAGTAATTCAAGGGACCACGTCGTATAACACGGAACAGGTTTCCTCCCAAGAATACCAGTGCATAGAATAAACAACGCAATGCTTTTTCAAAAAATGAAGCTATTATAAGACCCAGGTCCCATCAAACAATGCTACGCAAGCCGGAGGATAGGGTTTTCCCTTATAATATCCAAACATGCTTGGTACGTTTAAAACAAATCATTTGATACTATAATAAGTGTACAGTGTCAAAACAATTTCAATCATAAATATAAATCATAGACGACATAAGTGCCCCATGCCACTATGTCGCCATACTAGGCTCTACAAATAAAGCCGAAATACACGTATTGGAAATTGGATTTCCGTCATGAGTCGAGGCAAGGGGAAAGCTCCTCTCCGCTTCGAGACACTCTAGCAAATGCCTCAGGACTACACACTCTGGGTAACCCCTGGATGCTTCAGGGCCGGTCCTCTCTTACGTTTGAGGATTAGTATTCCTGAACACACGTTTCCCGGTCCTTAAAGACCTAAAATCGGGGCGCCTCATCCAACAACCACATAGGTGAAAAGTATATAAATGTCAGGGCTGGTAAGTCACTAACACCACCAAAGCTAGAAAGAAACGTCGTGCTCTCCCCGCAGTCCTTATCCCGTTTTTGACTCATACCGAGGTGTGAGGCTCGCGAATTCACGTTATACACAAAGCTATGCCACAAAGGCCGTGCTTTGATCGACAACCACAAGACTTTGCTTTTCAACAGAAGCCTTGATCCATGCAACTCAGCGTGCCACACAGGCAATTCATGCCATGCGATTGATATCTATCGATATATAACCTCTAAGCTCGTACATCTCAGAGAAGGGCGTTAAGCAAGAGAATAAATTCTCCGCTGCCAAACAGATATATATTTAACAGAAATCAATCAACACAGAATAAAATCCAATGTCAGACACACAATCCATTTACAAGTTCGTTCTAGGTCTGAACGAAACCGGAGGCACTTTCCTCGCATATCCATCGATCTCCAAGTACATCTGGACGACCACCAACTATTTCCATCCTCTTGGGTGTACAGCCCAATCAGGATCATTGGTAATTATCCAAACGATGTGAAGACTTCCGGTCTTCAACAACCGTCTTCATCTTCGACATATCGTCGAATCGATTATTCAGAATGGGTATAAACCCGGACTTTCCGAAAAACCCGCGTATATTAAAAACAAATGTTACACAAACACAACATACGCCTTATTCCAATTCAACAGCCACTAACCGCAAATTAGCAAGAGAACAATTTCCCAAATATTAACCCCGAAGGCCAAAACCAACATCAGATCAATACCCAGGAAACCATTCTTCTTAACTAACCTATAGCTAGTTTCTAGATTTCATATTCTTAGGGAAAGGTTCCCATTAATTTTATCCAAGATAAATTCTTTAAAATTTATCCTTTAATCTTCTTTTGGATGTCATTTCAAAACAAATTAGGGTTTTCCAAGATTAGTGAACCACACCGAAGTAATTATTCATTTTATTTCCCAATCCCAACCTATTCATCCCATGAAGCAAAACTGGTAATACTCCATATCTAACACCACGGTGTTATCGGTAAAATTAATTACCATTTCACGTTCAAATCTAATTAAAGATTTAACTATCGCTTTGGAGCAAAACTGGTAATACTCCATTCTCGCTCACTTTCTAAAGTTGATAATTTAAATTATCAATTCACATTTCAATCTAATTGAAGATTCATTTAAAACTCCTTTTACTGGGTTAAAGAACTAATGTCTTTTAAAACACAGTTCACGACAAACTCAAATCACATTCTATTTAATATCGGGTTAAAGAACAAGTGTCATTTAAAACACCATTCACGATAAACCCACAAATCAATTCTATTTAGAACCCATTTCAAATCCAATTTATTTATTTGAAAATAAACGGTTTTAATTTTAGTTCAAAACTAGTTCATTTCGATAAAAATATATTTTTATCTTTTCAAATATGGATTTTTTCATCCCTATTTTTCCCAAATCATTTCTTATTATTTTACACAAATTATAACTATTTTTAATAATTTTATCAAGGCCCGTACAGTCGATTTCCATCAAGGGCCATTGAACTGCACTTACAACGACCTTTTCCAAAATTGATTTGGACGTATCTCCAAATCCAACCGTTAGATTTCAAATTTCTAATATTCGTTAGAAAGCTCTTTTTGATACGAACCCAACGGTTCCAGTTTTAGGAGAAACCGATGGTCGGATCTCCCATAATGCCCGTTCAAAGTTAATGGTCGAAATTCACGAACTGCCGCGACGCGGCGCGTTCTATTCAGGCCATTATATTATATATATATAATATATATATATATATTTCGTCGATTTCTATTTAAAATGAATTATATAAATAGTTTAATTCGTTTCAAAAAAAATTTCAACTTCCATTTCAATTCAAATCAAAATTGTATTTTGCCTTATAAATTCGTTTTAAAATTCATTTCTATACAATTCAAATTTCAATTCAATTTGAATTCATTTCAATTCGTTTTCAATTCAATTCGAATTCATTTTCAATTCAGTTCGAATTCGTTTTCAATTCAATTCGAATTCGCTTTATATTCAATTCATATCGAATTGATTTTCCATTCAATTCAATTCAAATTGGTTTTCTATTCGATTCAATTCAAATTGGTTTTCTATTCGATTCAATTCAAATTGGTTTTCTATTCAGTTCGATTCGGATTCGTTTATCAATTCAATTAAAAAAACGAATATACTCGATATAAGTATCGTTCGCGTCAAAATAGCGCATCTCTAATCAACACGGCTTTATATATTTCAATAATTCCGTTATTCTATTCAACAAATGAATATTTATTCTTGTCAACACATGACTAATCCCACGAATGAGTACTGTCCACGTGTGACTATTTTGTTATTTAATATATTTTATGAAAATTAAGGTATCTATCGTTTGATATTAAATCAGACTCCAACCGTAAATTAGTAAGAGAATGATTCCCTGAATATTAACCCCGAAGGTCGAAACCAACATCAGATCAATATCCAGGAGACCACTCATCTTATCTATTTTCCAGTTAGTTTCTAATTTTATATGATAAAGATGTAAATTTTATTGTTAAAATATTTCGTTCAACACATGACTAATCTCAACGGATGAGTACTGTCAACACACGAACCTTTATTTTATAATATTCTTTATCTTCTAAATTGGAATGAGACCCAATCAATTACCATATAAAGTTAATTATATGGATTCCATACAACACAGGTATATAATAGCAACGATAAATAATCAACCATCAACCAAAGTGCACTACACTGTATAAGCATCAAATATAGATATCTAACGCTTATAACAGCTGTCGATCCATCGATCGACATACAACTAATTATTGGGATTACTGTATGCCGTATTTTATCCCAATACCGGTGTGGGGTTTCAAACAATCAAACACAGATTTTATTTGTGCAGTTGGGCGATGTGTAAAATTTATCGACCCAATCAATATCAGTCAAATCAATGTATATAAACAAATCGGCCGATTTGTTTATAATTATTTATTTATTCACTTTCACGTTAAAAATTATATTTTTAACGATAAAATATTTTTAACTATATAAATATTTTATTTCCTTTCAACACATGAATATATTTCATTATCTATTTCACATCAATTTCACAAACAAGCCATCCATGGTCTGTGGATGACGGGTGTCGGGTGCTACTATACACCGTCTGCATCCTAGTATATATATAACTAGAAAAAGGAGATCGAAGAGTGAGAAATTCTCACCAAAGCTATCCAAACTCCACGACACTTCTTAAGTAGAAATCTTCGTCGTTCTCGCCTTTTTGTCACCTTCGTTGACCGTAGCCACTACATATATAAAAATCGAATTTTTACTTCGCTATTCAATATATAAAAATCGAATTTTTACTTCGCTATTTTATAACTAAAACTTCTATTTTTACATCGATACTATATAGATAAAAATTCTATTTTTACAACGGTGTTGATATAATAAAAATTATATTTTTATCACGCTATTCTCCATATAAAGATTCCGCCTTTTTTTCAAATATAAAGATTTCGCCTTTTTTCAAATATAAAGATTTCGCCTTTTCAAATATAAAGATGATATTTCTAATATTCCTATCATGTAAAAATTATATTTTTAATTCTCTACATAAACAAAAATCATATTTTTACATCTTCTACATAATAAAGATTATATTTTTAATACTTTAAAAATATAAAAATCATATTTTTAATACTTTAAAAATATAAAAATCATATTTTTACTTCACCACATCAACTATATAAAGATCTGATCTTTTCTTTAACAAATAAAAATCAAACCTTTCTTCTATTAAAAATCTAATCTTTCCTTCTAAAATTTTCCATACTACAATCCCCTTTTAATTACCTAATTAATCACCTTCATATAATAAAAAAAATGAATAAATTAAAAATACTTACAGCAAATCAGATTTTGCAGAGAAGAGGGCACTTTCAAAAGGATTTTGTGAGACGACCCGATTTCCCGTTCTCACGGAAACAAGGTTATCTTTGGAATATAACACAGAAACATATAGTAGCAGAACAGAATTAAATAAATACACTAGAATGAACAACAAAATATACTGGATAAAAGTAATCATCAGAGTTACACAGTATACAGGATCTTACTTAGTACAAATACAGTTCAGCTATACATAAATGTCTACAACGGAAATAAACAAAATATGTACAATAGGAGCTGAACAACATAAAAAGAATAAATGATAGAATCCATCTTCAGCTCCAGCTATCCAGAAAAAGAACCAGCTAAACCTGAATACAAGGCTGCCCGTGTAGAAAAAGGGGCACCCGAGTTTGAAAGTGAAACAAACTACGAGTCAGTCATGGGACTGGTATGAGAAATCCACTCAACACATATATAATTGGCTAATCACAGGACCACGCCACTTTCGTGGAACGGGTTTACTCCATTGGATCGCCAGTGCTTTAAAACAAATCTTTCTTTAAAACATCGCTATGCTTTTTATAAAAATGAAGCCGTTATAAGACTCAGTTCCCATCACACAATGCAACGCAAACCGGAGGATAGAGTTTTTACCTTATAACGGCCAAAATATGCTTGATACGAATAAAACAAAGGCATTTGATATTATTACTAGTGTTTATATGTTCTGAAAACAATTTCAAATCATAACTATCAATCATAGGCGACATGAGCGTCCCATGCCACTATGTCGCCAAATGTATATATACAATCGAAACCGCATCGTCACGTATTTGGAAATTGGATTTCCGTCATGAACCAAGGCAAAAGATAGTCCTTACCGCATTCGAGACTGCCTAGCCCGAGTCTCAGGATCAGAGCTCGAGTGATCCTTGGATCGTCAGGGCCGGTCCACCGATGTGGATTAAAATGCCTGAACCATGCGTTTCCCCGCCCTTTAGGGCGTAAACGAGCCAACGAATGACTCCATCGGACCCGGATCGTCCGATCAAACCGAGGCGCCTCGCAACAGCAACAACCACATTGGTGAAAAGTATATAAATGTCAGGGCTGGTAGGTCACTGACACCACCCTAGCTAGGAAGAAACACAGGCCCTCCCTGATGTCCTCTCCCGTTTTAGGTTCATACCGGGGTGTGAGGCTCGCGAATTCACGTTATACACAAAGCTACGCCACACAGGCGGTGCTTTGATCATCACCACAAGGCTTTGCTTTTCAACAGAATCCCTGATCACTGCATCTTAGCATGCCATACAGGCAATTCACGCCATGCGATTGATGTCCATCGATATACAACCTCTGAGCTCGTACGTCTCAGAGAAGGGCGTTAAGCAAAAGAATAAATTATCCGCCGCCAAACAGATGTATATTTAACAGAGATCAATCAACACAGAATAAAATCCAATGTCAGACACACAGTCCATTTACAAGTCCGTTCTGGGTCTGAACGAAACCGGAGGCACTAAATACCTCGCAAACCCTTCGATCAACACGTACGTCTGAACGATCACCACTCATTATCCATATTTCGGGATGCCTCCCAATCAGGACCTCGGTTACCATCCAAACGAGGTGAAGATCTCCGGTCTTCGACCACCGTCTTCATCTTCGACTTTCAATCGTCGGTCAATTATTTGAAATGAGAATTAACTCGGCCTTCTCAAATAATTCACGTATATTTAGAATTTCAAATCAATTTATTTCAATGGTTAAATTATTCGGCAACACCAATATTGTTCTTTAATGTAATTTTCACACCAAACACATTCAACCATCAAGAGCTACACAAATCAAGCAAATTTCAGTTTATTTCCATTCCATATCGCTTATGATATTTTATAACTATTTATCGCTATTTTTATTTATTTTAAAATAGCCAATTTATTCAAAACGACGCTTCGGGCCATAAGGCGGCCGTGGCGCTGTTTTCCTTCAGATTTGATTTACACATATCTGAAAATCTAACCGTTGGATCTTCGCAAAATTTACATCATTAGAAAGGTCTTTTCAAAACGAATCCAACGGTTCCAGTTTCGGGAAAATCCGACGGTCGGATCTCCCGGTACAATCGTTTGAAGTTTCGATTTCAAAATACGAACTGCAGCGTCGTTATTCGATTAAATATATAATTATATTTATATATATATATAAATATAATCGCTTCTGGCGCTGTTTTTCTTCAGATTTGAATTAAACATTCCAGACGATCCAACCGTTGGATTTTTACAAGGTTGGTGCCGTTGGAAAGATTATTCCAAGGCGAACCCGACGGTTGAGGTTTCGGGAAAATCCCATGGTCGGATTTCCCGTACTAGTTGTTCGAAAACACGGTTTAAAAACACGAATTGCACGGCTTCGTTTCGTTTTAATTTTATTTATATTTATATATTTATATAAATATAGTTCATTCAATGATTTCCATATCGTTTTAACTTCAAATATTTTTCTAACGCCTTAAATTTTGGAAAAATTTCGCCATAACCTCCCCTGCACCGGGAGCATCGGGAAATCGCAAATAGCGTCCCGGTCCTTCTAATCTCAAAAAGAAAAAGAAAAAGCCAAGCGGCTAGCCAACAGGCTCATAAAATCATCACCCAAACAAAACAGTAAATGTGTACCTATTTGTCGGGCACAAAATTTTATTCCTCTTCTCTAGCCCCTTTGCTATAACCTGTTCAATGTATATTGCATGTACATATATACACAGTTCATATCATTTATCATTTTCTATTCGACTTCATATTTGATTTCAACTTGGTTTAAAAAAACCATTCATTCTAATGTTACATAAACAGGTGCAAATCATTTCATTAGCTAATTAATGAATATTTCAACTCATATATGTTTATTCTGAACAAGTGGCTATTTTTAACACTTCACACTTCAACGATTAATGCATACAATAAAAATGTGATTTTTATTGTAAAACAATTCATCTCAAACACTATTTTTCTATATAGTTCAAGTTGGTGATAAAATAGGATTTTTATCATCAAACAATTTATTTCAAAATATGAATACCATTCAACACATGAATTTCTAATCAACGAATGAATATCAATTCAACACATGAATGTTTCTATAGTTTTTATATATAGATAAAATGTGATTTTTATTATCGAACAATTTATTTCAAAATAGGAATACCATTCAACACATGAATTTCTAATCAACGAATGAATATCAATTCAACACATGAATGTTTTGTATAGTTTCTATATATAGATAAAAATGTGATTTTTATTATCGAACAATTTATTTCAAAATATGAATACCATTCAACACATGAATTTCTAATCAACGAATGAATATCAATTCAACACATGAATGTTTTCTATAGTTTCTATATATAGATAAAAATGGGATTTTTATTATCGAACAATTTATTTCAAAATATGAATACCATTCAACACATGAATTTCTAATAAACGAATGAATATCAATTCAACACATGAATGTTTTCTATAGTTTCTACATATAGATAAAAATGTGATTTTTATTATCGAACAATTTATTTCAAAATATGAATACCATTCAACACATGAATTTCTAATCAACGAATGAATATCAATTCAACACATGAATGTTTTCTATAGTTTCTATATATAGATAAAAATGTGATTTTTATTATCGAACAATTTATTTCAAAATAGGAATACCATTCAACACATGAATTTCTAATCAACGAATGAATATCAATTCAACATATGAATGTTTTCTATTCAATGAATAAATATAGTTTAAGCATATGAAAATAATTCAAACACACGAATATTATTCGAAATTTCGGCAGCATAACGGCAGGGTAGTTAAAACCGGCACCGTCCCTATTACGGCTCCTCGCTCTACCTTAAAACCTCGCGGTTTTTGACAATGGGGTTCATGCATCTAGTTCGCACGCAGGCGGCATGTATATATTTATTTCATTTCCACAAACTAATCCTATGTGGTTTCAACCAAATATTTCACAATCACAAACGGGTATTTTTCAACCATAATCAACCAATATCAATCACAAACAATCCCAAACAATCATTCACTATCAACCAATTTTCACAACAATTTCAACCAATAAATATCGTCCATGGTTTGTGGACGAGGGGCGTAGATATATATAGATATATATTATATATTGCAATTCACTTTCATTTTCAACACATATATATTTATTTTTAAATCAGAAATCTCACCAATAGCTATCCAACTGCACGACACTTCCTTAGAGAAATCTTCGCCTTTCTGTCGCTTTCGCCTGTATTCTCTACACATGTAAAAATCGAATTTTTACTATGCTATTCAATATATAAAAATCTGATTTTTACTTCGACTTTCAATATATAAAAATATGATTTTTACTTCGACTTTCAATATATAAAAATATGATTTTTACTTCGACTTTCAATATATAAAAATATGATTTTTCTTCGACTTTCAATATATAAAAATATGATTTTTCTTCGACTTTCAATATATAAAAATATGATTTTTACTTCGACTTTCAATATATAAAAATATGATTTTTCTTTTTGAAGTTCAAATCTTTTTTTTCCATTCTAAAGCTCAAACCTTTTTCTCTTTGAAGTTTAAACCTTTTCCAAAAATCAGTTTTTATATGCTTTTGAAAATCAGTTTTTATTCCCTTTAAAAATCAGGTTTTTAGTTCTTTTTAAAAAATCAGGTTTTTACTATTTAAACAAATCAGTTTTTTAATCTTTTTTTTAAAAAAATCTGTTTTTATTCTCTTAAAAAAAAACAGTTTTTGAAACTTTAAAAAAACAGTTTTTTACATCTTTTAAAAAAAACAGTTTTCAAATCTAAAAAAAATCAGTTTTTAATTCTTAAACAATCAGTTTTATGCAACTTTAAAAAAAACAGTTTCTAATTTCTTTATAAAATCAGCTTTTAATTGCTTATAAAATCGGTTTTTATTTCTTTAAAAAAATCAATTTTTATTTCTTTATAAAATCAGTTTTTAATTTCTTATAAAATCGGTTTTTATTTCTTTAAAAAAATCAGTTTTTATTTCTTTATAAAATCAGTTTTTAATTTCTTATAAAATCGGTTTTTATTTCTTATAAAATCAGTTTTAAATTTTAAACAAATCAGTTTTAAATTCTAAACAAATCAGTTTTAAATTCTGTTTTTATAAAATAAAAATAAAATAATAAAATAAAAAGAAATACTTACAGAGAGGGGGGGGAAGAAGGCGTCGGAGGAGGTGGAAGGGTTAGGCGGCGGTCGACTGCAGGCGGTGGTGGTTGTGTGGTTCGGCGGTGGCTCGGTTCGGGGATGTTTGGGTTCGGGGAGAGAGAGGATGGGAGCTGGAGAGAGGCGGGAGGGTTAGGCGGCGGTCTTCGGCGGCGTTCGCCTGAGGGGTGGGGGGGCGGCTGCTCGATAGTTCTAGGTTTTTTTTTTCCTTTTTTTTTCCGATCTGAAATCGAAATGAACGGGGGGGGGGGGGGGGGGCAGGAAGAAAGGTAAAGGAGGGAATATATATATATATATATTATTTAATTATTTAATTTCGCAAAAAGGTTGACTTTTACATATGACCTCGAAACGAGGCCCACCGCCTGTCGCCCATAGCGTTTTACCCCCATTCTGAACACAATGGGATATGTATCGCAAGCTGATTCGATTGTTACAATCAGTTTCCTTTTGAATTTTCATTTAAATCACTATATTGAATTTTAAACGCACATTTCAAATTACCGGGGTCACATACTAACTAGGAAAATTCCCGAAAAATATTTTCTAGCTTCGTATTGACGATACGGTCCTAACAAAACTAGTTTCGTCGAATTCTGAGACCGTTTGAAAAATGGTCAATTTCCAGTCGATTAAAATCAACTGAAACTGGTCAAACGCGTTTTCTTTTGCCACGCTTACATATTGATTCGAAAAATTATGAAATTTGAAACCTAACAATAACTTGACCCTGCGGATCCAACAAAAGTGGTTTCGTCGAAATCCGAGGTCGTTTGCAAAATGTCCATTTTTAAGGGCCTGAATTCCATAGCGACTATTCAGAATTTTCAACTGGACATAACTTTTGATTCCCGCTATCAAATTTCGATTGGTCGAATTCGTTAGAAAGATATTCACTAACAGATTTAAATATTTTTGGTTTCACTAAAATCCGGATTGTTTTGCACCCGGTATATTCAATTGAAGTTTGAAATCGAATTATCGAACTACCGCGCCATTTTCAATTCTATATATAATTATAATTAATTATATTCGTTTTCAATTGTCGATTCAAACTCAGTTTTCATCGCCATTATTTAAAATATTTATTTTAAATATTTAAAATCCATTATTTCAGCCAATTTAAAAATTTTAAATTGGTTCAGATTTTCTGGGTCGTTATAATCTCCCCCACTTAAAACTTTTCGTCCCCGAAAAGGAATAAAGTCGAAAGTGGTTTGATAAATCTACGATCACACAACACAACAACCAATCCAATTGTTTTTAACCTTTTTAACTTTTCAAATATATATCTTTTATATATTCAAAAATTATATTTCTAAAACCAGACTATATATATATAATCACAAATACGTTATTTAAAAACATATTACTCTCGACACGTTCTGAGGCACTTCTGACCCCATCTCTAACGAGTTGTTCTGATTCTGCTATACTCATACTAGGATATTGCTGATCCTATCTGTATAGAGTTACCCGTCCTAGAACACTACTGGTTCTATTTCTGACGAGTTCGTTCACATGTTATATTCCAGAACTAAGCTTAACCAAAGCTCTGATACCACGATGAGACGACCCGATTTCCCGTTCTCACGGAAACAAGGTTATCTTTGGAATATAACACAGAAACATATAATAGCAGAACAGAATTAAATAAATACACCAGAATGAACAACAAAATATACTGGATAAAAGTAATCATCAGAGTTACACAGTATACAGGATCTTACTTAGTACAAATACAGTTCAGCTATACATAAATGTCTACAGCGGAAATAAACAAAATATGTACAATAGGAGCTGAACAGCATAAAAAGAATAAATGATAGAATCCATCTTCAGCTCCAGCTATCCAGAAAAAGAACCAGCTAAACCTGAATACAAGGCTGCCCGTGTAGAAAAAGGGGCACCCGAGTTTGAAAGTGAAACAAACTACGAGTCAGTCATGGGACTGGTATGAGAAATCCACTCAACACATATATAATTGGCTAATCACAGGACCACGCCACTTTCGTGGAACGGGTTTACTCCAATGGATCGCCAGTGCTTTAAAACAAATCTTTCTTTTAAACATCGCTATGCTTTTTATAAAAATGAAGCCGTTATAAGACTCAGTTCCCATCACACAATGCAACGCAAACCGGAGGATAGAGTTTTTACCTTATAACGGCCAAAATATGCTTGATACAAATAAAACAAAGGCATTTGATATTATTACTAGTGTTTATATGTTCTGAAAACAATTTCAAATCATAACTATCAATCATAGGCGACATGAGCGTCCCATGCCACTATGTCGCCAAATGTATATGTACAATCGAAACCGCATCGTCACGTATTTGGAAATTGGATTTCCGTCATGAACCAAGGAAAAAGATAGTCCTTACCGCATTCGAGACTGCCTAGCCCGAGTCTCAGGATCAGAGCTCGAGTGACCCTTGGATCGTCAGGGTCGGTCCACCGATGTGGATTAAAATGCCTGAACCATGCGTTTCCCCGCCCTTTGGGGCGTAAACGAGCCAACGAATGACTCCATCGGACCCGGATCGCCTGATCAAACCGAGGCGCCTCGCAACAGCAACAACCACATAGGTGAAAAGTATATAAATGTCAGGGCTGGTAGGTCACTGACACCACCCTAGCTAGGAAGAAACGCAGGCCCTCCCTGATGTCCTCTCCCGTTTTAGGTTCATACCGGGGTGTGAGGCTCGCGAATTCACGTTATACACAAAGCTACGCCACACAGGCGGTGCTTTGATCATCACCACAAGGCTTTGCTTTTCAACAGAGGCCCTGATCACTGCATCTTAGCATGCCACACAGGCAATTCACGCCATGCGATTGATGTCCATCGATATACAACCTCTGAGCTCGTACGTCTCAGAGAAGGGCGTTAAGCGAAAGAATAAATTCTCCGCCGCCAAACAGATGTATATTTAACAGAGATCAATCAACACAGAATAAAATCCAATGTCAGACACACAGTTCATTTACAAGTCCGTTCTGGGTCTGAACGAAACCGGAGGCACTAAATACCTCGCAAACCCTTCGATCAACACGTACGTCTGAACGATCACCACTCATTATCCATATTTCGGGATGCCTCCCAATCAGGACCTCGGTTACCATCCAAACGAGGTGAAGATCTCCGGTCTTCGACCACCGTCTTCATCTTCGACTTTTAATCGTCGGTCAATTATTTGAAATGAGAATTAACTCGGCCTTCTCAAATAATTCACGTATATTTAGAATTTCAAATCAATTTATTTCAATGGTTAAATTATTCGGCAACACCAATATTGTTCTTTAATGTAATTTTCACACCAAACACATTCAACCATCAAAAGCTACACAAATCAAGCAAATTTCAGTTTATTTCCATTCCATATCGCTTATGATATTTTATAACTATTTATCGCTATTTTTATTTATTTTAAAATAGCCAATTTATTCAAAACGACGCTTCGGGCCATAAGGCGGCCGTGGCGCTGTTTTCCTTCAGATTTGATTTACACATATCTGAAAATCTAACCGTTGGATCTTCGCAAAATTTACATCATTAGAAAGGTCTTTTCAAAACGAATCCAACGGTTCCAGTTTCGGGAAAATCCGACGGTCGGATCTCCCGGTACAATCGTTTGAAGTTTCGATTTCAAAATACGAACTGCAGCGTCGTTATTCGATTAAATATATAATTATATATATATATATAAATATAATCGCTTCTGGCGCTGTTTTTCTTCAGATTTGAATTAAACATTCCAGACGATCCAACCGTTGGATTTTTACAAGGTTGGTGCCGTTGGAAAGATTATTCCAAGGCGAACCCGTCGGTTGAGGTTTTGGGAAAATCCCATGGTCGGATTTCACGTACTAGTTGTTCGAAAACACGGTTTCAAAACACGAACTGCACGGCTTCATTTCATTTTAATTTTATTTATATTTATATAAATATAGTTCATTCACTGATTTCCATATCGTTTTAACTTCAAATATTTTTCTAACGCCTTAAATTTTGGAAAAATTTCGCCATAACCTCCCCTGCACCGGGAGCATCGTGAAATCGCAAATAGCGTCCCGGTCCTTCTAATCTCAAAAAGAAAAAGAAAAAGCCAACAGGCTCATAAAATCATCACCCAAACAAAACAGTAAATGTGTACCTATTTGTCGGGCACAAAATTTTATTCCTCTTCTCTAGCCCCTTTGCTATAACCTGTTCAATGAATATTGCATGTACATATATACACAGTTCATATCATTTATCATTTTCTATTCGACTTCATATTTGATTTCAACTTGGTTTAAAAACACCATTCATTCTAATGTTACATAAACAGGTGCAAATCATTTCATTAGCTAATTAATGAATATTTCAACTCATATATGTTTATTCTGAACAAGTGGCTATTTTTAACACTTCACACTTCAACGATTTATGCATACAATAAAAATGTGATTTTTATTGTAAAACAATTCATCTCAAACACTATTTTTCTATATAGTTCAAGTTGGTGATAAAATAGGATTTTTATCATCAAACAATTTATTTCAAAATATGAATACCATTCAACACATGAATTTCTAATCAACGAATGAATATCAATTCAACACATGAATGTTTCTATAGTTTTTATATATAGATAAAATGTGAATTTTATTATCGAACAATTTATTTCAAAATAGGAATACCATTCAACACATGAATTTCTAATCAACGAATGAATATCAATTCAACACATGAATGTTTTCTATAGTTTCTATATATAGATAAAAATGTGATTTTTATTATCGAACAATTTATTTCAAAATATGAATACCATTCAACACATGAATTTCTAATCAACGAATGAATATCAATTCAACACATGAATGTTTTCTATAGTTTCTATATATAGATAAAAATGGGATTTTTATTATCGAACAATTTATTTCAAAATATGAATACCATTCAACACATGAATTTCTAATCAACGAATGAATATCAATTCAACACGTGAATGTTTTCTATAGTTTCTATATATAGATAAAAATGTGATTTTTATTATCGAACAATTTATTTCAAAATATGAATACCATTCAACACATGAATTTCTAATCAACGAATGAATATCAATTCAACACATGAATGTTTTCTATAGTTTCTATATATAGATAAAAATGTGATTTTTATTATCGAACAATTTATTTCAAAATAGGAATACCATTCAACACATGAATTTCTAATCAACGAATGAATATCAATTCAACACGTGAATGTTTTCTATTCAATGAATAAATATAGTTTAAGCATATGAAAATAATTCAAACACACGAATATTATTCAAAATTTCGGCAGCATAACGGCAGGGTAGTTAAAACCGGCACCATCCCTAGTACGGCTCCTCGCTCTACCTTAAAACCTCGCGGTTTTTGACAATGGGGTTCATGCATCTAGTTCGCACGCAGGCGGCATGTATGTATTTATTTCATTTCCACAAACTAATCCTATGTGGTTTCAACCAAATATTTCACAATCACAAACGGGTATTTTTCAACCACAATCAACCAATATCAATCACAAACAATCCCAAACAATCATTCACTATCAACTAATTTTCACAACAATTTCAACCAATAAATATCGTCCATGGTTTGTGGACGAGGGGCGTAGATATATATAGATATATATTATATATTGCAATTCACTTTCATTTTCAACACATATATATTTATTTTTAAATCAGAAATCTCACCAATAGCTATCCAACTGCACGACACTTCCTTAGAGAAATCTTCGCCTTTCTGTCGCTTTCGCCTGTATTCTCTACACATGTAAAAATCGAATTTTTACTATGCTATTCAATATATAAAAATCTGATTTTTACTTCGACTTTCAATGTATAAAAATATGATTTTTACTTCGACTTTCAATATATAAAAATTTGATTTTTACTTCGAATTTCAATATATAAAAATATAATTTTTCTTCGACTTTCAATATATAAAAATATGATTTTTCTTCGACTTTCAATATATAAAAATATGATTTTTACTTCGACTTTCAAAATATAAAAATATGATTTTTCTTTTTAAAGTTCAAATCTTTTTTTTTTCATTCTAAAGCTCAAACCTTTTTCTCTTTGAAGTTTAAACCTTTTCCAAAAATCAGTTTTTATATGCTTTTGAAAATCAGTTTTTATTCCCTTTAAAAATCAGGTTTTTATTTCTTTTTAAAAAATCAGGTTTTTACTATTTAAACAAATCAGTTTTTTAATCTTTTTTTAAAAAAAAAATCAGTTTTTGTTCTCTTAAAAAAAAAAAACAGTTTATGCAACTTTAAAAAAACAGTTTTTTACATCTTTTAAAAAAACAGTTTTCAAATCTAAAAAAAATCAGTTTTTAATTCTTAAACAATCAGTTTTATGCAACTTTAAAAAAAACAGTTTCTAATTTCTTTATAAAATCAGTTTTTAATTGCTTATAAAATCGGTTTTTATTTCTTTAAAAAAATCAGTTTTTATTTCTTTATAAAATCAGTTTTTAATTTCTTATAAAATCGGTTTTTATTTCTTTAAAAAAATCAGTTTTTATTTCTTTATAAAAACAGTTTTTAATTTCTTATAAAATCGGTTTTTATTTCTTATAAAATCAGTTTTAAATTTTAAACAAATCAGTTTTAAATTCTAAACAAATCAGTTTTAAATTCTGTTTTTATAAAATAAAAATAAAATAATAAAATAAAAAGAAATACTTACAGAGAGGGGGGGGGGGAAAGAAGGCGTCGGAGGAGGTGGAAGGATTAGGCGGCGGTCGACTGCAGGCGGTGGTGGTTGTGTGGTTCGGCTGTGGCTCGGTTCGGGGATGTTTGGGTTCGGGGAGAGAGAGGATGGGAGCTGGAGAGAGGAGGGAGGCGGGAGGGTTAGGCGGCGGTCTTCGGCGGCGTTCGCCTGAGGGGGGGGGGGGGGCGGCTGCTCGATAGTTCTAGGTTTTTTTTTTCTTTTTTTTTCCGATCTGAAATCAAAATGAACGCGGGGAGGGGGGGAGGGGGGGCAGGAAGAAAGGTAAAAGAGGGAAAATATATATTTTTTTTTATTATTTAATTTCGCAAAAAGGTTGACTTTTACATATGACCTCGAAACGAGGCCCACCGCCTGTCGCCCATAGCGTTTTACCCCCATTCTGAACACAATGGGATATGTATCGCAAGCTGATTCGATTGTTACAATCAGTTTCCTTTTGAATTTTCATTTAAATCACTATATTGAATTTTAAATGCACATTTCAAATTACCGGGGTCACATACTAACTAGAAAAATTCCCGAAAAATATTTTCTAGCTTCGTATTGACGATACGGTCCTAACAAAACTAGTTTCGTCGAATTCTGAGACCGTTTGAAAAATGGCCAATTTCCAGTCGATTAAAATCAACTAAAACTGGTCAAACGCGTTTTCTTTTGCCACGCTTACATATTGATTCGAAAAATTATGAAATTTGAAACCTAACAATAACTTGACCCTGCGGATCCAACAAAATTGGTTTCGTCGAAATCCGAGGTCGTTTGCAAAATGTCCATTTTTAAGGGCCTGAATTCCATAGCGACTATTCAGAATTTTCAACTGGACATATCTTTTGATTCCCGCTATCAAATTTCGATTGGTCGAATTCGTTAGAAAGATATTCACTAACAGATTTAAATATTTTTGGTTTCACTAAAATCCGGATTGTTTTGCACCCGGTATATTCAATTGAAGTTTGAAATCGAATTATCGAACTACCGCGCCATTTTCAATTCTATATATAATTATAATTAATTATATTCGTTTTCAATTGTCGATTCAAACTCAGTTTTCATCGCCATTATTTAAAATATTTATTTTAAATATTTAAAATCCATTATTTTAGCCAATTTAAAAATTTTAAATTGGTTCAGATTTTCTGGGTCGTTACATTTTGGGGCTGTTGTGGAGGGGGTATGCGCGCCTGAGCGTCGGCGATGGGGTATGGGAGTCGTCCGTCGGGCTGCTGCGAGTGGGGGAGCTCGGCTAGGGTTTCGTTGAAGAGGATGGTGGTCAGAAGAAGGGGGTGTAGGTACTGGCGTCGCGTTTCAGGAACAAGGGGGGATCGGGTTTTAGAGGAAGGGAGATAGAGGCAGCGCGAGGTAGAGGGGGGCGTCGCCGGCGATGGGTGGTGGAGCGAGGGCGATGGCGCATCGCCATTTCGATTTGGGGATAATTAACGGGGGGGGGGGGGGGGGGGGCTGGATGAATAAAGGAGAGGGAAGGGGGGTTATTGATATACAAATATTTTTATTATTTTATTTTGTTTTAATCTCCATAGTTGACTTTTCCTTCGAAGTCGAAACAAGACCCACCGACTGTCGTTACTAGTGTTTTACCCCCATTCCGAACAAAATGGGATATGTATCGTAAGCTGATTCGGCTGTTGCAATCAGTTTTCGTCAAAATCAACATATAACTCAATATATTGAATTTGAACGCGCATTTCAACTTACCGGGGCCACATACTAACTCTAAAAATTCCTGAAAAATATTTCCTAGCTTCGTATTGATGATACGGTCCTAACAAAACTCGTTTCGTCGAATTCTGAGACCGTTGGAAAAATGGCCAATTTCCAGTCGATTAAAATCAACTGAAACTGGTCAAACGCGTTTTCCTTTTCCACGCTCACATATTGATTCGAAAAAATATGAAATTTGGAATCAAGAAATAATTTGACATCACGGACCCAACAAAAGTGGTTTCGTCGAAAATCCAAGGTCGTTTGCAAAATTCCCATTTTTAAGGGCCTGAATTCCATAGCGACTATTCAGAATTTTCAACTGGACATATCTTTTGGTTCTTGCTATGAAATTTCGATTTTTATGATTCGTTGGAAAGATATTCTCTATTAGATCCTATTATTTTTGGTTTCGCTAAAATCTGGTTTGTTTTGCACTCGGTACATTCAATTGAAGTTTGAAATCAAATTATCGAACTACCGCGCCATTTTCTATTCTATTTATAATTATATATATAATTATTATATCCTAACGACGACGTATATAATATATACGTTCGATTTCCATTCAAAATAAATTTCTCGTCGATTTTATTTAAAACAATCTATTTTAAACAATCAAAATTCGCTAAAATCTCAAAAATAAAAATTTTAAACTGGCCCAGATTTTCCGGGTTATTACAATCTCCCCTACTTAAAACTTTTCGTCCCCGAAAAGGAACAAAGTCGAAAGTGGTTTGATTAATCAACTCTACGTTCATCCGGCTTCCATTCTCCAACTTTTCAGCTTCTGAGAATTTTCAAATTCTTCAAAAATTTGGCTAACACCCTAAATTTTCAAAAAATTTCGCCATAACCTCCCCTGTACCGGGAGCCACGGGAATCCCAAAATTGCCATACAGGCCTTCTGATCTCAAAAAAGAAAAGAAAAAGCCAAGCGGCTAGCCAATCGGCTCATAAAATCATCATCACCCAAACAAAACAGTAAATTATAATAAACATGTACCTATTTGTCGGGCAAACAAATTTTATTCTCGGCTCTAGCCACCTTGCTATGACCTGTTCAATGTAAGTATATGTATATGCAAGCAAATGCGACCAATTTTCAATATAATTCAATATTTGATTCAACTAGGCATAATGGTTCAAAATTATCAAGCAAATAAACAAACAACACAAACATCGTTCAATTAGTGGATTAACGTTTCAAATTCATAAATTTGATATATAGTCAAAAATCACATTTTTGATGCTAAATCACAACAATGTGTTCTAGCTATATTGGTTTTGGTTCTCACATTAGCCTGATGGAAATATATAGATATCACACCTTCGAAACACGAACACAAATTCTGACGATGATATATCAATCATCAGAATCATCTCCGGGTGTCTAGAATGTGATTCTATATCTATCCAGTATATTAAAACTTCAAATATACGTTCATGACGCGTATATGCAAAATCTTTATATATTGGATTGTCCAAATTCAATACAAGTAAATATTCAGATACGTTTAAAACGATTTAAATTTCAAAACAAAAACTTTTTTCATTTGAAAAATATACTCTTCACGCTCGTTCTAGGATACTACTGATCCCATCTCTAACGAGTGATTCTAATTGGATATTGCTAATCCAATATCTGATGAATTCTTTCGTATGGTTCTAATGTGTCTTGTTCTTGAGCTCTGTAAACCAAAGCTCTGATACCAAATGTGACGGCCGGGATTTCGCTCGATCCGAATTAGTCGTTAAACCGATCTAGACCGTTTGAAACCCTTGATCGTTTTGAGAACAGGACAAAGCAGACGGAAGAACATTTCATTATTATTACAACAATTCCATCAGATACAAGAATATACAGAGTATAATTGAATACATTACATTCGATAAATATCAGAGATTACAATAAATTACATAGCAGCGGAAAATAATACAAAACACAACTGAAAGTAATACACGGATACAGAGCTTTCCGAGCATCGTTCCAGCTATAAATCAGGATCCTGTGAATATAAATCTGCAAAACCAAAACTACTAGCTGCCCGTGTCGAAAATAGGGGCACCCAGAGTTTAGGTTAAAACAATAAACTCCAGGTCAGTCATGTGACTAGTGTGAGAACTAAAACAGTTATTTAAAACTTTACTTTAAAAGAGAGTAATTCAAGAGACCACGCCGTATAACATGGAACGGGTTTCCTCCCAAAATACTAGTGCATAGAATAAACAACGCAATGCTTTTTCGAAAAATGAAGCTATTATAAGACCCAGGTCCCTTCACATAATGCAACGCAAGCCGGAGGATAGGGTTTTCCCTTATAATAGCAAAACATGCTTGGTACGTTTAAAACAAATCATTTGATACTATAATAAGTGTATAGTGTCAAAACAATTTCAATCATAAATATAAATCATAGACGGCATAAATGCCCCATAGCACTATGTCGCCATACTAGGCTTTACAAATAAAGCCGAAATACACGTATTGGAAATTGGATTTCCGTCATGAGTCGAGGCATGGGGCAAGCTCCTCTCCGCTTCGAGACACTCTAGCAAATGCCTCAGGACTACACACTCTGGTTAACCCCTGGATGCTTCAGGGCCGCTCCTCTCTTACGTTTGAGGATTAGTATTCCTGAACACACGTTTCCCGGTCCTTACAGACCTAAAATCGAGGCGCCTCATCTAACAACCACATAGGTGAAAAGTGTATAAATGTCAGGGCTGGTAAGTCACTAACACCACCAAAGCTAGAAAGAAACGTCGTGCTCTCCCCGCAGTCCTTATCCCGTTTTTGACTCATACCGAGGTGTGAGGCTCGCAAATTCACGTTATACACAAAGCTATGCCACAAAGGACGTGCTTTGATCATCAACCACAAGACTTTGGTTTTCAACAGAAGCCTTGATCCATGCAACTCAGCGTGCCACACAGGCAATTCATGCCATGCGATTGATATCTATCGATATATAACCTCTAAGCTCGTACGTCTCAGAGAAGGGCGTTAAGCAAGAGAATAAATTCTCCGTTGCCAAACATATATATATTTAACAGAAATCAATCAACACAGAATAAAATCCAATGTCAGACACACAATCCATTTACAAGTTCGTTCTGGGTCTGAACGAAACCGGAGGAACTTTCCTCGCATATCCATCGATCTCCAAGTTCGTCTGGACGACCACCAACTATTTCCATCCTCTTGGGTGTACAGCCCAATCAGGATCATCAGTAATTATCCAAACGTTGTGAAGACTTCCAGTCTTCAAACACCGTCTTCATCTTCGAAATATCATCGAATCGGTTATTCAGAATGGTTATAACGCGGACTTTCCGAACAACCCGCGTATATTAAAAACAAATGTTACACAAACACAACATACGCCTCATTCCAATTCAACAGCCACTAACCGCAAATTAGCAAGAGAATAATTTCCCAAATATTAACCCCGAAGGCCGAAACCAACATCAGATCAATACCCAGGAAACCATTCTTCTTAACTAACCTATAGCTAGTTTCTAGATTTCATATTCTTAGGGAAAGGTTCCGATTAATTTTATCCAAGATAAATTCTTTAAAATTTATCCTTTAATCTTCCTTTGGATGTCATTTCAAACAAATTATGGTTTTCCAAACTAGTCGAGATTAGCGAGCCACACCGAAGTAATTATTTATTTTATTTCCCAACCCCAACCTATTCATCCCATGAAGCAAAACTGGTAATACTCCATATCTAACACCACAGTGTTATCGGTAAAATTAATTACCATTTCACGTTCAAATCTAATTAAAGATTTAATTATCACTTTGGAGTAAAACTGGTAATACCCCATTCTCGCTCACTTTCTAAAGTTGATAATTTAAATTATCAAGTCATATTTCAATCTAATTGAAGATTCATTTAAAACTCCTTTTACTGGGTTAAAGAACTAATGTCTTTTAAAACACAGTTCACGACAAACTCAAATCACATTCTATTTAATATCGGGTTAAAGAAAAAGTGTCATTTAAAACACCATTCATGATAAACCCACAAATCAATTCTATTTACAACCCATTTCAAATCCTATTTAATTATTTGAAAATAAACGGGTTTAATTTTAGTTCAAAATTAGTTCATTTCGATAAAAATCTATTTTTATCTTTTCAAATATGGATTTTTTCATCCTAATTTTTCCCAAATCATTTCTTATGATTTTACACAAATTATTACTATTTTTAATACTTTTATCAAGGCCCGTACAGTGGATTTCCATCAACGGCCATCGAAATGCACTTACAGCGACCTTTTCCAAATTTGATTAGGACGTATCTCCAAATCCAACCATTAGATTTCAAATTTCTAATATTCATTAGAAAGCTCTTTTCTATACGAACCCAACGGTTCCGGTTTTAGGAGAATCCGATGGTCGGATCTCCCGTAATGCCCGTTCGAAGTTAATGGTCGAAATTCACGACCTACCGCGGCGCGGCGCGTTCTATTCAGGCCATTATATTATATATATATATATATATAATATATAATATATATTTCGTCGATTTCTATTTAAAACGAATTATATAAATAGTTTTAAATTCGTTTCAAAAACAATTTCAACTTCCATTTCAATTCAAATCAAAATTGATTTTTTCCTTATAAATTCGTTTTAAAATTCATTTCTATTCAATTCAAATTTCAATTCAATTTGAATTCATTTCAATTCGTTTTCAATTCGAATTCATTTTCAATTCAATCCGAATTCGTTTTCAATTCAATTCGAATTCGTTTTATATTCAATTCATTTCGAATTGGTTTTCCATTCAATTCAATTCAAATTGGTTTTCTATTCGATTCAATTCAAATTGGTTTTCTATTCGATTCAATTCAAATTGGTTTTCTATTCAGTTCAATTCGAATTCCTTTATCTATTCAATTAAAAAAAAGAATATAATCGATATAAATATCGTTCGCGTCAAAATAGCGCGTCTCTAATCAACACGGCTTTATATATTTCAATAATTCCGTTATTCTATTCAACAAATGAATATTTATTCTTGTCAACACATGACTAATCCAACGAATGAGTATTGTCCACGTGTGACTATTTTTGTTATTTAATATATTTTATGAAAATTAAGGTATCTATCGTTTGATATTAAATCAGACTCCAACCGTAAATTAGTAAGAGAACGATTCCCTGAATATTAACCCCGAAGGCCGAAACCAACATCAAATCAATATCCAGGAGACCACTCATCTTATCTATTTTCTAGTTAGTTTCTAATTTTATATGATAAAGATGTAAATTTTATTATTAAAATATTTCGTTCAACACATGACTAATCTCAACGGATGAGTACTGTCAACACATGAACCTTTATTTTGTAATATTCTTTATCTTCTAAATTGGAATGAGGCCCAATCAATTACCATATAAAGTTAATTTTATGGATTCCATACAACACAGGTATATAATAGCAACGATAAATAATCAACCATCATCCAAAGTGCACTACACTGTATAAGCATCAAATATAGATATCTAACGCTTATAACAGCCTGTCGATCCATCGATCGACATACAACTAATTATTGGGGTTAGTGTATGCCGTATTTTATCCCAATACCCGTGTGGGGTTTCAAACAATCAAACACAGATTTTATTTGTGCAGTTGGGCGATGTGTAAAATTTATCGACCCAATCAATATCAGTCAAATCAATGTATATAAACAAATCGGCCGATTTGTTTATAATTATTTATTTATTCACTTTCACGTTAAAAATTATATTTTTAACGATAAAATATTTTTAACTACATAAATATTTTATTTCCTTTCAACACATGAATATATTTCATTATCTATTTCACATCAATTTCACAAACAAGCCATTCATGGTCTGTGGATGACGGGTGTCGGGTGCTACTAAACACCGTCTGCATCCTAGTATATATATAACTAGAAAAAGGAGATTGAAGAGTGAGAAATTCCCACCAAAGCTATCCAAACTCCACGACACTTCTTAAGTAGAAATCTTCGTCGTTCTCGCCTTTTTGTCACCTTCGTTGACCGTAGCCACTACATATATAAAAATCGAAATTTTACTTCGCTATTCAATGTATAAAAATCGAATTTTTACTTCGCTATTTTATAGGTAAAAATTCTATTTTTACATCGATACTATATAGATAAAAATTCTATTTTTACAATGGTGTTCATATAACAAAAATTATATTTTTATCACGCTATTCTCCATATAAAGATTCCGCCTTTTTTTTCAAATATAAAGATTTCGCCTTTTTTCAAATATAAAGAATTCGCCTTTTCAAATATAAAGATGATATTTATAATATTCCTATCATGTAAAAATTATATTTTTAATTCTCTACATAAACAAAAATCATATTTTTACATCTTCTACATAATAAAGATTATATTTTTAATACTTTAAAAATATAAATATCGTATTTTTAATACTTTAAAAATATAAAAATCATATCTTTACTTCACCACATCAACTATATAAAGATCTGATCTTTTCTTTAACAAATAAAAATCGAACCTTTCTTCTATTAAAAATCTAATCTTTCCTTCTAAAATTTTCCATACTACAATCCCCTTTTAATTACCTAATTAATCACCTTCATATAATAAAAAAATGAATAAATTAAATATACTTACAGCAAATCGGATTTTGCAAAGAAGAGGGGAGTTTCAAAAGGATTTTGGGGCTATTGTAGAGGGGGTATGCGCGCCTGAGCGTCGGTGGTGGGGTCTGGGAGTCGGTCGTCGGGCTGCTGCGACGGGGGGAGCTCGGCTAGGGTTTCGTGGAAGAGGACGGTGGTTAGAAGAAGGGGGGTGTGGGTACTGGCGCCGCGTTTCAGGAACAAGGGGGGCATCGGGTTTTAGAGTAAGGGAGAGAGAGGCAACGCGAGGTAGGGGGCGTCGCCAGCGATGGGTGGTGGAGCGAGGGCGATGTCGCGTCGCCATTTCGATTTGGGGATAATGAAAGGGGGGGGGGGGGGGGGGCTGGATGAATAAAGGAGAGGGAAGGGGGGTTATTTATATATAAATATTTTTATTATTTTGTTTTGTTTTAATCCCCATAGTTGAATTTTCCTTCGAATTTGAAACGAGACCCACCGACTGTCGTCCCTAGCGTTTTACCCCCATTCCGAACAAAATGGGATATGTATCGTAAGCTGATTCGGCTGTTGCAATCAGTTTTCGTCAAAATCAACATATAACTCTATATATTGAATTTGAACGCACATTTCAATTTACCGGGGCCACATACTAACTCTAAAAATTCCCAAAAAATATTTCCTAGCTTCGTGTTGACGATACGGTCCTAACAGAACTAGTTTCGTCGAATTCTGAGACCGTTGGAAAAATGGCCAATTTCCAGTCGATTAAAATCAACTAAAACTGGTCAAATGCGTTTTCCTTTGCCACGCTCACATATTGATTCGAAAAATTATGAAATTTGGAATCTAGCAATAATTTGACATCACGGACCCAACAAAAGAGGTTTCGTCGAAATCCGAGGTCGTTTGCAAAATTCCCATTTTTAAGGGCCTGAATTCCATAGCGACTATTCAGAATTTTCAACTGGACATATCTTTTGGTTCCCGCTATGAAATTTCGATTTTTCTGATTCGTTGGAAAGATATTCTCTATTAGATCCTATTATTTTTAGTTTCGCTAAAATCTGGTTTGTTTTGCACCCGGTACATTCAATTGAAGTTTGAAATCAAATTATCGAACTACCACGCCATTTTCTATTCTATTTATAATTATATATATAATTATTATATCCTAACGATGACGTATATAATATATACGTTTGATTTCCATTCAGAATAAATTTCTCGTCGATTTTATTTAAAATAATCTATTTTAAATAATCAAAATTCGCTAAAATCGCCAAAATAAAATTTTTAAACTGGCCCAGATTTTCCGGGTTATTACAGACTATTACCAGTTTTGCTCCATGGGATGAATATGTTAGGATTGGGAAGTAAAACAAATGATTACTTCTGTAAGGTGTGCTAATCCCGACTAGTTTGGATAAACCATAATTTGGTTTGAATTGATATACAAAGGAAGAGCAGAGAATAAATTTAAAGAATTTATCTTTGATAAAATTAATGGGAACTTTTCCCTAATGATGTGAATATTTGAATAAACGAATATTCTAGATTGGAATGAGGCGTATATTGTGTTTTTATAGCACTTGTTTATAAAATACGAGAGTTATTCAGAAAGACCGGGTTTAACCCATTCTGAATAATTGATATGAGCATAAGTCCACGATGAAGACGGTAGCTGAAAACCGGAGATCTTCATGTCATTTGGATGATTGTTGATGTCATGATTGGAAGGCATCCCAAGACAAGTTAATAAGTGGTGATCGTCCAGATGTACTTGGAGATTGACTGGATATGCGAGGACCTCTCTCCTATATTGGACATATAGGACGAGGAATAAGGTGCCTTCGGTTTCTATCAGACCCATAACAGACTTGCAAATGGATAGTATGTCTGACATTGTATTCCTTTATACTGTATTCGTTGATCTCTGCTAAATATATATACGTTTGGTGGCGGAGAATTTATTCTCTTGCTTAACACCCTTCTCTAGGACATATGAGCTTTGATGTTATATATCAGCAGAAATCAGTGGTATGGTATGGAGTGACAGTGTGGCATGCTGAGTGGCATGTGATCAGGTGGTATGGTATGGATATGATGGTCGACATACTGACCTGGTTTATGCTTCATAGGCAGAGAAACGTATTGTTCAGGTATTATTAATCATCGACAGGTGACCGACCCTGAAGATCCAAGGGTCGATGGGTTTTGATCCTGAGACGCAGGCTAGAGGGTCTCGAATTCGGTAAGGATGATCCCTTGCCTTGGTTCATAGATGGAATCCAACTTTCAAAATGACATTGTGCGGTTTTAATTGTAGAAATAGTACGGCGACATGATATATGGTACCTATGCCATCTATGATTGATACAATTATATTTGAAATTGTTTTTAACGCTGTGCACTTATAATAGTATCAAATGATTTGTTTTTAAACGTACCAAGCATGTTTGGCTTTTATAAGGTAAAACTCTAACCTCCGACTTGCATTACATTGTGTAATGGGACCTGAGACTTATAATAGTGTGAAAACCCGTAACTTCCCCGGTAAGGAAAGAGAGGATACTTAGAGGACAAGCCGCATCGGAATGCAAACAGAAGAACATTGCATTGTTAATTACAACAATATCATCAGAATACAAGAATGTACAGAGTATAAACAAATAATATACATTTGATAAATATCAGAGATTACAATACATTACATAGCAGTGGAAAATAATACAAAACACAACTGAAAGTAATGCGCAGATACAGAGCTTTCCGAGTATCGTTCTAGCTGTAAACCAGGTTCCTGTGAATATAAATCCGCAAAACCAAAACTACTAGCTGCCCGTGTCAAAATAAGGGCACCCAGAGTTTAGGATAAAACAATAAACTCCAGTTCAGTCATGGTACTGGTGTGAGAACTAAAACAGTTATTAATCTTTATTTTAAAGTTTGGTAAATCAAGGGACCACGTCGTACAACACGGAATGAGTTTCCTCCCAAGAATACCAGTGCATAAAACAACAGCGTAATGCTAAATAAAGAACAATGAAGCTATTATAAGACCCAGGTCCCATCACACAATGCAACACAAGCTAGTGGATAGGGTTTTACCTTATAATGGCCAAAGAATGCTTGATACGCTAAATTTCATGTTTTATTATGTATAGTGTCAAAAACAATTTCAATTATAAGTATAAATCATAGACGGCATGGGTACCATATATCATGTCCATAATACTAGGCTCTATAATCAAAACTGCAAAGTCACGTATTGGAAGTTGGATTTCCATCTGTGAATCGAGGCAAAAGATAGTCCTCTACCGATTCGAGACGCCCAAGCCCGTGTCTCATGAACCAGACTCAGGTGGGCCCTTGGATCGTAAGGACCGGTCCGATGTGGATTAAACTTAAACCCTGGACACTGCGTTTCCCCACCCTATGGGGTGTCAATGAGCCAAATGACTCCATCGGCTCCACATAGTCACCGATATAACCGAGGCGCCTCACAACAGGAACAACCACACAGTTGAAAATAATATAAATGTCAGGGCTGGTAGGTCACTGACACCACCCTAGCTAGAAAGAAACGCATGCCCTCCCTGCTGTCCTCTCCCGTTTCTGGTTCACAACCGGGGTGTGAGGCTCGCGAATCAATGTTAAACCAAGCTATGCCACACAGGCGGAGCTTTATCATCAACCACAAGACTTTGCTTTTCAACAGAAGCCTTGATCAATTTCCACTTAGGCATGCCACACAGGCAATTCACGCCATTCGATTGATATCCATCAATATATAACCCTTGATCTCATACGTCTCAGAGAAGGGCGTTAAGCAAGAGAATAAATTCTCCGTCGCCAAACAGATATATATTTAATAGAAATCAATCACACAGAATAAAATCCAATGTTAGACACACAGTCCATTCACAAGTTCGTTCTGGGTCTGAACGAAACTGGAGGCACCTTGTACCTCGCATATCCAATGATCTCCAAGTACGTCTGGACGATCACCAACTGATTCCCTCCTCTTAGGTGTACAGCCCAATCAAGATCATCAGTAATCACCCAAATGATGTGAAGACCTCTGGTCTTCGACCACCGTCTTCATCCTCGACACCTTGTCGAATCAGTTATTCAAAATGGGATAAACCCGGTCTTTCTGAATAACTCGCATATATAATAAACAAGTGTTACACAAACACAACATATGCCTCATTCCAATTCAGAATATTCTTTTATTCAAATATTCTTATACTTTGGGAATGGTTCCCATTAATTTTATCAAAGATAAATTCTTTAAATTTATCCTTTAATCTTCCTTTGAATATCAGTTCAAATTAGTCAGGATTAGCGAACCACACCGAAGTTATCATTTATTTTATTTCCCAATCCCAACCTATTCATCCCATGAAGTAAAACTGGTAATACTTCATATCTAACACAACGGTGTTATCGGTAAATTCAATTTCCATTTCACATTCAAATATAATTGAAGATTTAACTATCGCCTGGAGCAAAACCGGTGATACTCCATTCTCGATTATTTCAATCTAATTAAAGATTCATCAAAACTCCACTTGGTTTCAATCTTCGCAATAGTCACTATCAATGATTATTTAATTTGGGAAATCATATCTCTTCTTTAACTAAGCTAAAGAACCAATGTCATTTGAAACACGGTTCACTATAAACCTAAAATCCCATTCCATTAATTATCGGGTTAATGAACAAGTGTTATTTAAGACAGCGTTCACGATAAACTCAAAAATCTATTCAAACTCAATTCCAATTAAATACCATTTAATTGGTACACTTCATTAAATCTAAATAAAAAGATTTAATTTTTTTCTCTACTGGGTTTAAGAACAGTGTTAATGAAGACACCATTCTCGACAAAGCCAAATCCCATTTGATATTAGATACGAGGCTCTGAACAGAAAATATATCGACTTATATTCAATATCAAATTCTACGACCCACAAATATCGTATTGGCAATAACGATATAAATATATCTTTCAAATTTTCATAACAATATATGTATAATCACGAAATCCAACATCGAAATATCCCAAAGACAGTTTCGATTCAAATCCATTCCAATTCAATTATTGGAAATTCTGGTAATTTTCAAAACCATTTCAAATCCACTTTATATATTGTAAAAATAAATGGGATTATAATTCTAGTTCAAAACTAGTTTATTTCTATAAAAATATGTTTTTAACTTTTTAAATATGGAATTTTTCGTCCCAATTCTTCACAAATCATTTCTTATGATTTTACACGAATTATTACTATTTTTAATAATTTTATCAAGACCCGTACACTCGATTTCCATCAACGGCCATCGAACTGCACTTACAGCAACCTTTTCCAAATTTGATTTGGACATAATTCCAAATCCAACCGTTAGATTTTAAATCTCTAGTATTCGTTAGAAAGATATTTTTGATATGAACCCAACGGTTCCGGTTTTAGAAGAATCTGAAGGTCGGATCTCCCGCAATGTCCGTTCGAAATCAGTGGTCGAAATTCGCGAAATGCAGCAGCGCGGCGCGTTCTGTTCAGGCCATTTAATATATCTATATATATATAGATATATATATATATATCGTCGATTTCCTTTCAAAACGTATTTTATAAATCGTTTTAAATTCGTTTTCAAAACGATTTCAACTTCATATTCAATTTCTAATCAAAATTGAATATTCCTTTTCATTAATCTATAAATGATAATATTTTCAAAACGTTATATTTTGAAATCACTTTCTTTTCTATATTCATTATAAAATTGATATAAATATCGTTCACGTCAAAATGGCGCCAATCTAGTCAACACGGCTTTTATTCAACACATGAATGTTTATTCTATTCAACACATGAATATTTATTCTATTCAACATATGAATTTATATATTCAACACATGAATTTTTATTCTATTCAACACATGAATTTTTATTCTATACAACACATGAATTTATTTCTATTCAACACATGAATTTATTTTTATAATATTCCTTATTTTCCAAATTGGAATGAGGCCCAATCAATTAACATATAACGTTAATTATATGAATTCCCTACAACACATGTATATAATAGCAACGATAAATCATCAACAATTATCCAGAGTGCACAACTCAACTGCATAAGCATTAAGTATAAATAATTAACGCTTATACAGTCTGTCAACCCGTCGATTGAAATACAACTAAACAATCGGGATTAGTGTACGTCAAATATCATCCCACTACCCTTGTGGGGTTTCAAATCAACAAACACAGATTTTTATTTGTGCAGTTGAGCGATGTGTAAAATTTATCATCCCAATCAATATCAGTCAAATCAATGTATATAAACTAATCGTCTGGTTGGTTTATAAATATTTATTTTATATACACGTTAAAAATTATATTTTTAACTTTAAAATATATATTCACTCCACATCACATAATCATTTTTCACAACACATCAATCAAACAAACAAGCCATCTATGGTCTGTGGACGACGGGTGTCGGGTGCTGCTAAGCACCATCTGCATCCTAGTATATATTTGAACTAGAAATTAAAATAAAAGTGAGGAGTTCTCACCGATTGGCTAAACCAAACGCTGCGACTCTTCATATGTAGGAAATCTTCGCCGTGCTCGCTCTTTGTCACTTTCGTTGTCCGTATCCACTACATATATAAAAATCACATTTTTATATTCTCTAGTATATAAAAATCATATTTTTATTCACTATATCATATAAAAATTATATTTTTATTCTCTATAACTATAAATAAAAATCTAACCTTTTCGCAAATAAAAATCATTTCATTACTTATCCAAAACCAAATCTTTTCTCCTCATAAAGATCAATTTTTTCTTATGCTAAAATGTATATAAAAATCTGATTTTTCCTAAGCTATAACATATATAAAAATCCCAGCTTTGTATAGAATAAAAATCAGGGCTTTGTATATAGAAAAGATCCTATTTTTACTAACACAATATATACGTTATATTTAAAATTACCTTTCACGTTGTAGAGGGGGTTTTCTGCGAATGGGGGGGGGGGGGTATGTTCTGCGATTAAGGAGGAGGAGGGGGTCGGAGTTGCGTCGGTGCCGGGTGGGAGGCTGCGGCGTTTTCTGTTTGGGGGTTTAAGGTTTCGGGTTAGGCTAGTGGGGTTCGAGCAGAGGGCGGTGGAGGGGAGAGAAAGGGGAGGAGGGGCGGAGGAGGTTGGCCGGCGGTGGGGTGCTCCAGCGTGGGCGGATCGGAGGAGCGACAGGTGAGGTGTCGAGTGTTTTTTTTCTTTTCTAAAAACGAACGGTGGGAGAGAGAATGATGAGGGAGAGAGAGAAAGGTTGGTTGGGGTGGATTATATATTATTTTTTTCTATTTAATTTATTCCATAAATCAACTTTTTATTTTGAACTCAAAATCGAACCCACTGACTGTCGTGCCTAGCTAATTACCCCCGTTCCAAACATACTGGGATATGTATCGTAGCCCCATTCGATCGATTCGATCAGTTTTCGTCATAATTAAAATATAAATCTATATATTGTATTTGAACGCACATTTTAATTTACCGGGGCCACATACGGACTCTAAAAATTCCCAAAAAATAATTTCTAGCTTCGTATTGACAATACGGTCCTAACATAACTAATTTCGTTAAATTCCGAGACTGTTTGAAAAATGGCTATTTTCCAATCGATTAAAATCAACTGAAACTGGTCAAACGCGTTTTCCTTTGCCATGCTCACATATTGATTCAGGAAATTACGAATTTTGAAACCTAGCAATAACTTAACATCATAGATTCAACAAAAGTGGTTTCGTCGAAAACCGAGGTCGTTTGCAAAATTTCCATTTTTAAGGGCCAGAATTCCATAGCAACTATTCTGAATTTTCAACCGGGCATAACTTTTTATTCCCGCTATGAAATTTCAATTTTTCGGATTCATTGGAAAGATATCTTAAAATATATTCTAATATTTTTAGTTTTGCTAAAATCCAGTTTATTTTGAATCCTGCACATTCATTTGAAATTTGAAATCAAATTTTCGAACTACCACGCCAATTTCAATTCCATTTATATTTAAAATAAAATATTTATATTCTAATGACGATTCAAATAAATATATACATTCTAATGCTATTCAAAATAAATTTCTCTTCATTATTATTTAAAATAATTCCTTTTAAATACCCAGAATTCATCAAAATTGCCAAAATAAAAAATTTAAATTGGCTCAGAATTTCCGGGTTGTTACAGTCTTCCCCACTTAAAAGTTTTCGTCCCCGAAACAGAACGAAGTCGAAGTTGTTTAACTAATCAACTCAACTTTCGTTATTTTCATTATGGCCTAAGTTCTTCAACTTTTCAGTTTCTAAGAACTTTTCAATTTTTTTTCTAAAATTTGGCTAACACCCTAAATTTTCAGAAAATTTCGCCATAACCTTCCCTGCACCGGGAGCTTCGAGATATTTCAAATAGCCTCCCATGGCCCTCACCAATCCAAAAAGAAAAAGAAGCAGCCAAGCAGCTAGCCAATCGGCTCATAAAATCATCCAAAACCCAATAAATTAGTAAACATGTGCTTATTTGTCGGGCAAACAATTTTATTCTTCTGCTCTAGCCTCTTTGCTATGACCTGTTAAATGTAAGTACGTGTATATGTATGCAAATGTTGACTAATTTTCAATAGAACTCACTATTTGGTTCAACTTGGCTAAAGGTTCAAATTTTAATTAACCAACCAATAATCAAAGAACACAACCATCAATCAATTAGTTGATTAGCTTTTCAAATTCATAACTTTGATATATAGCCAAAAAATCACATTTTTGGTGCCAAATCATAACAATAAGCCATATCTAGTTTTGGTTCTCACACCAGTCTAATGGAAATATATAGAAATCTCACTTTCGAAACTCGAAAATAAATACTGGCGATGGTGCCCCATCACCAGAATTATCCTCGGGCAACTAGAGTGTGATTTTATAACTATCTAGTACATTAAAACTTCGAATACACGTTTGCAAGGCATATATGCAAAATCTTTATATATTGGATTATCCAAATTAATTTAAAATAAATATTCAAATACGTATAAAATGATTTAAATTTCAAAAAAAACTTGTTTTCATTTTAAAAATTTACTCTTCACACTCGTTCTAGGATACTACTGATCCCATCTCTAACGAGTCATTCCCATTGAATATTACTAAACTAATTTCTGATGAATTCTAATGTGTCTTGTTCTCCGAGCTCTATAAACCAAAGCTCTAATACCAACTGTGAAAACCCGTAACTTCCCCGGTAAGGAATGAGCGGATACTTTGAGGACAAGCCACATCGCAAACAGAAGAACATTGCATTGTTAATTACAACAATATCATCAGAATACAAGAATGTATAGAGTATGAACAAATATTATACAATTAATAAATATCAGAGATTAAAATGCATTACATAGCAGTGGAAAATAATACAAAACACAACTAAAAGTAATACGCGGATACAGAGCTTTTCAATTATCGTTCCGGCTGTAAACCAGGTTCCTGTGAATATAAATCTGCAAAACCAAAACTACTAACTGCCCATGTCAAAATAAGGGCACCCATAGTTTAGGTTAAAACTATGTACTCCAGGTCAGTCATGGGACTGGTGTGAGAACTAAAATAGTTATTAATCTTTACTTTAAAGATAGGTAAATCAAGGGACCACGCCGTATAACATGGAACGGGTTTTGTAACAACCTGCATTTTGATAACGTGTTATAACCATAAATCTAGGCAGAATTAAATTTTAAAATAAGAACCAAGGGAAACGGGTTGCGGCATTGCATTCGTCTTAGAATTCTGCTTGGAAACGAGTCCGAGTTTGCAAGAATCGGAGTCTGTATGAGGGAGACATGACCCTCCGAAGTTTCAGGAATTTTCAGAATTGAAAACAGCTCAAATACGAATTCAAAATTCGAATTTCATACGCAGAACAGACTGGGCAGGAAATTTCCGGCCCAGACCCAGGTCGACTGGAGAGTCGACTGGGCAGTCGATCCCCCACCCCCCAGACCAGGTTGACTGGGCAGTCGACCTGGGTGTCGACCTGGTCCCCGAGCACATTTTTGGACCAGTGTTCGTTCTGATGTTTCTAGTCCGATTTCTATCCAGATTCATCTGCCTAAACCTATTTAAATAGCCCCAAACCTATCCTTCTCTACACACAATTCAATTCTGCCTCTGTTCTAAATAAAAATAAAAATGGCGTCGCTACTCTGCTGGAATAAAAACTAGAAGCTAATCAACATCATCCTAAGCAACTCAATTCAAACTAGAGATTAAAGCTTCTCCAACGATCCTACGACAATTTCTGTTCTTAGATCTCAAAAACCATGATCTGTAAGCCCCAGTTACTCTTAGATCAAAATTCTAAACTTAATATGGACATGAGTAAATTGAAGTTGAACATAAACATGATAACTACTTGAAACCTACTCTTGTATATCTTTGATCTATGAGTATTCCTTTTTGATCTATTATTTTAGATCTACTCTTGTTCACCCTAGATCTATTCACCTTGAACCTAGTATCATTCATATTGAACCTTGATTTGTGGAATACTGATAAGAACTTGATTTAGGGGCCTGTTCATGTCATAACCTAAAACCTATCATTATTTTAACATGCCTGTGATGTTGTGATATTGAAACTATCACTAGTCACAAGTTTAGGATTATCATCTTATGTCATTTATTGCTATGTTTATCACCCTATTTCATATGCCAGTGATGTTATGATCATATCTCAATTTACACCATGCTTGCCTTGAAATCACCTTTGCCACTTATACCCATCCTTGTTATGTTATTCCATAGTTACATCTATTGCCTTGATTCGAATTCACGAGCGTTGGGGATGCGATTTGGGTAGTTTAGGAAAACCTGAATTTAGTATGAACTTGAAAACATGAATATCGTTATAACTTGAGCTTGGATAGGAACATGAACTTGACATGAAATTATACCTAAAAATATGAATTTGGGACATGAGACTTAGATAACTTGAACGTGGCCAACTCGAGGTTGGGTTGAGTTTGCAGTATAAATCTGCCCGGAACCGCCCGGCGAATCCAGTAACTGCAAACAATAGGACCCAATGTGAGTAGTTGGTCATCGCACTCGAAACCCGAGGTTAGACTAGGTTATGGTGTAAAACTGCCCGGACCCGCCCGGCACATCCAGTAACAATAACCAAGTCTAATGTGAGAGGTTAGGGGTGCATTAAGTAAATTAATGCCACTGGATAGGGTTAAGTCATGGACCACTTGAATATACTTAACTAATTGGACACGTTGATTTGATAGGGTTAAGTCATGAACCGCTTGAACACACTTAACCAACCTGACACATGATTCGTAGGACTAAGTCTTGAACTAGAACGACACACTTAGTCAATTTGACATGACACGTAGATGGGGTTAAGTCTCGATTGTAAATGACAACTTAACCTGCTGAAAGAAACCCTAGTTACGCGGTCCTTTTCAGCAGTAACCCACTAGATGTATCACGGTACCCTGGGACTAGGAAGGGTGGGGCACGATTGTTGGGCTGATTATAAGCGACCAGAACGACGGCTGAGTTGGTGCGCCATTGTAGGTTCAGGCGGACTAGGGTCGTGCACTTAGTCCGGAGTTGAAAAAGCAGGCATTGGGCATCAGTAGGATTATCTGTGCATTCTTGATTCATGTCGGTGGTTGGCACCCTAGGGCTTGATACACCCTAGGGTGGACCTAGCACAGGTGACTACATTTGTGATAGGGCCGTATGACACACACACGACGAGCTAGACTTATAGGGAGCCGATCGATTAGATCATGCCGTTGGACCCCGAATTGGGTCATTTCACGACATTGGGCCAAGGGATTATTTCCTGATTTATAGTTGACACGGGATTAGTATACCAGTATAGTTGGTATGGCGAACCTTGAATACGCAATGTTAGACTTGAGTTATCTTGTTAGCTTAGTTATCATGTCAAACTTATCATCATTCCTATGTTTAATTCCAGTTTATTCATGTCTTGTTAACTTTACTAGTTTCTATGCTGATAGTCACTAGGGCTTACCAGTCTTTTTGACTGACCCTTTTTTTCGCCTCTTTGTCTTTCGTTTCCCCCCAAGGTTCTCAAGGAGGAGACTCTAGCTCTTAGCTTGGACTTTGCTTGCTTTCTGACAGCTCTTGTACGGTTTGGTCTTGAGCTATGTTATGGCTGCACACATGCACTTTTTGGGGAATAATATTTTACTTATGTTGTTTTAAGTACTTTTCTTCTTTAGAACTTGATGTAATGAAATAATGACTTGGCATTTTGATGTAAGAGGTTTTGACTCTATTTTTCAGTAATGAGATTTGGTTTTAAAGTTTATATCCGCTGCTTTATATACTCTATTCTATCTATGTTCTGTCTTGTGTTATCTCTGTGCCTGTTTACTAGATAATACCCCTCCAAAACTAGGGCATTCCCTTTGTGAGTGACCCTAGCAGAGGTGGGGTGTTACATTTGGTATCAGTGCAGAAGGTTACCAAACTGGGAAAAAGTTTTAAAAACCTTCCGAAACTATTTTCAAAACCGTTTATAAAGAAGCATTTTTCAAGAAAAGTTTTATTTTTAAGAAAAGGCTATTCCCCAAAAGACATTAGCTCTTTCCTTTGTTTCCTCGTTTGAATCTTTTTCCTTTTCGCTTTTCAGCATGTCTGATCTTAACCTTCCTGAGGGAGTACCCATACCTGGCTGGTTCCAAAGATACTTGGAAGCTAGGGTCAACGACGCGGGCCCGACAGATATCCCTCCTCCTCCTCCTCCCCCGGTGTCCACGTTCCTCCTCCTCCTCCTCCGGGTACCGCCTTCGCCAAAATATGCAAGGACTTTATAGGAATGGGCGGCAAGAACTTCATTGGAACTGAAACCTTCGTTGAGGCGCGAAACTGGCTAAAAGAGACTGAAGACTTGTTTGTTATTTTCGATATGGAGGATCATAGGAAAGTTCAGTTGGCAGAATGGTTGTTGAAAGAGAAAGCTTCATTTTGGTGGGAAGTCACCAACGTTACCAGGCCAGTTGAGACTTGGCAGACTTTACAGAGAGGTTTGGGCTTAAGTTTTTATCATCCGTAGAAACGAGTCTTCAGATGGAGAGCTTCCTAGCACTCAAGCAAGGGGACATGTCAGTTAGGGAATACGTGAATAAGTTTAATCAGATTGCTCGGTTTGGTTTGGACTTAGTCAACACGGCTGAGAAGAAGCCTCTACGCTTTGTTCGAGGATTGAGCGAGCCACTCCACACTATAGCCATGACTCATGTACCCATGGGGGTGACCTTTGAAAGATTGGTGAATATGGCCCTACTTCATGAAGAAGACGAGAATGGCAAGAAGAAGGTCAAGGCGAATGAGTCTCAAGACAAGAAGGTAGACTCCGAGAAAGGAGGAAAGAACAGCAACAACCAGAATGACAAGTCACGTGAGAAAAGAAAATGCAACTTCTGTGGTATTGACAGGCATATAGTCTAGGACTGTAGGAAGAAGAAGATGAAGATAGGAGCATGTTTTCAATGCGGTGATACTAGACACATCAGCAAGAACTTCCCTAAGAAGCAAGGGCAAGCCCCGCAAGAAGGACCTTCTAGGGGTACATCTTTAACTTTTTCCCCTAGATACTCTGTTTTATCTTGTATATCCTTTCGATCCTGTCTTGAGAACCTTAGGTAGAATCCTATGAATGTAAACATGTATTTGAAACATGTTATGTTTGATGTTTGTGAATGGTTGCAAGTGGTTGCAAGTGATTGCTCGTGGTTGCATAACACACATTAGGCACTAGATCGGCTCAAACACATTTTCATATTGCATATGCATGAGTGTTTATACTTATTTATGGATGAAATTGAATGTGTTATCATATGAATGTTGCATATGGATGAATGTTTGTGCACACATATAGTGCTTACGTGAATAGGATTATTTGCATACATGTTGGATTCATGACACTAAACATATTTTGCATTAGAAAGATCAATCAGGCCTGATCATTTGCATTAGATAAGGAACATATACACACACTTTTTGCATATGTTCATACAGCATTAGAAATCTCTTAAGGACAATCGTTGCTTGTGGATGATGTGTTGAGTAGATGGATGATGGATGGTAGGATACGTTCTTCCTAACTTAGAGATTTCGGGGACGAAATCCTTTAAGGAGGGGAGAATGTAACAACCCGTATTTTGATAACGTGCTATAACCATAAATCTAGGCAGAATTAAATTTTAAATTAAGAACGAAGGGAAACGGGTTGCGCCATTGCGTTCGTCTCGGAATTATGCTTGGAAACGAGTCCGAGTTTGCAAGAATCGGAGTCCGTATGAGGGAGATATTACCCTCCGAAGTTTCAGAAATTTTCAGAATCGAAAACAGCTCGAATTCGAATTCAAAATTCGAATTTCAAACGCAGAACAGACTGGGCGGGAAATTTCCCGCCAAGACCCAGGTCGACTGGGGAGTCGACTTAGCAGTCGAACCCCCCCAGACCAGGTCGACTGGGCAGTCGACCTGGTCCCCGAGCCCATTTTTGGGCCAGTGTTCGTTCTGATGTTTCTAGTCCGATTTCTGTCCAGATTCGTCTGCCTAAACCTATTTAAACAGCCCCAAACCTAGCCTTCTCTACACACAATTCTATTCTGCTTCTACTCTGCCTCTGTTCTAAATAAAAATAAAAATAAAAATGGCGTCGCTACTCTACTGGAATCAAAACTAGAAGCTAATCAACATTAACCTAAGCAACTCAATTCAAACTAGAGATTAAAGCTTCTCCAACGATCCTACGACAATTTCTGTTCTTAGTTCTCAAAAACCACGATCTGTAAGCCCCAGTTACTCTTAGATCTAAACTCTAAACTTAATACGGACATGTGTAAATTGAAGTTGAACAAAAACATGATAAATACTTGAGACCTACTCTTGTATATCTTTGATCTATGACTATTCCTTTTTGATCTATTATTTTAGATCTACTCTTGTTCACCCTAGATCTATTCACCTTGAACCTAGTAACGTTCATATTGAACCTTGATTTGTGGAATACTGATAAGAACTTGATTTAGGGGCCTGCTCATGTCATAACCTAAACCCTATCATTATTTTAACATGCCTATGATGTTGTGATGTTGAAACTATCGCTAGTCACAAGTTTAGGATTATCATCTTATGTCATTTATTGCTATGTTTATCACCCTATTTCATATGCCAGTGATGTTATGATCATATCTCAAGTTACACCATGCTTGCCTTGAAATCACCTTTGCCACTTTATACCCATCCTTGTTATGTTATTCCCTAGTTACATCTGTTGCCTTATTCGAATTCACGAGCGTTGGGGATGCGATTTGGGTAGTTTAGGAAAACCTGAATTTAGTATGAACTTGAAAACATGAATATCGTTATAACTTGAGCTTGGATAGGAACATGAACTTGACATGAAATTATATTTGAAAATATGAATTTGGGACATGACACTTAGATAACTTTAACGTGGCCAACTCGAGGTTGGGTTGAGTTTGCAGTATAAATCTGTCTGGAACCACCCGGCGAATCCAGTATCTGCAAACAATAGGACCCAATGTGAGTAGTTGGTCATATCGCACTCGAAACCCGAGGTTAGACTAGGTTATGGTGTAAAACTGCCCGGACCCGCCCGGTACATCCAATAACCATAACCAAGTCTAACGTGAGAGGTTAGGGGTGCATTAAGTAAATTAATGCCACTGGATAGGGTTAAGTCATGGACCACTTGAATATACTTAACCAATTTGACACGTTGATTTGATAGGGTTAAGTCATGAATCGCTTGAACACACTTAACCAACCTGACACATGATTCGTAGGACTAAGTCTTGAACTAGAATGACACACTTAGTCAATATGACATGACACGTAGATGGGGTTAAGTCTCGATTTTAAATGACAACTTAACCTGCTGAACGAAACCCTAGTGTAACACCCCGTAAGTCTGTAACACTAGGATTCACAAATCAAGGCAGAATTAAATTTTAAATCAAAATCAAGGGAAACGGGCTGCGCCATTGCGTTCATCTCTAAATTTTGCATGAGATAGAGTCCGTGTTTGCGTAAATCGGAGTCCGTATGAAGGAGTTATGGTCTTCAGAAGTTTCAGAATTCGATTTAAAATTCGGGGAGGTCAGAAAACGAGTTCAAAATTCAAAATCGGACCCAGATTGGGCCGGGCGGGAATTTTCCCGCCCAAGACCCAGGTCGACTGGGTAGTCGACCTGGGGCACCCACGTCGACTGGGTAGTCGACCTGGGGGTCGACCTCCCCCGCTTTTTCCAGATCTGCAGCCTGGTTCGTTGTTCTGTATCCGGACGCCATTCTGACCAGATTCATTGACTTCTACACTATATAAACAACCCTAGTCTCCTTCTCTATTCACAATTCTTTTCTATCCTTATGCTGCCTCTGAGAAAATGTATAAATAAATAAAAATAAGAAAGTAATACGAAAATCCAAGACAAGGTTATGCTGCTCAAGTTTGTCAAGAAGAGATTTGAATCAAGATTAAAGCTTCAAGATAAGAATCAAAGGCTTACTCAAACAGTTTCGAGCAACGTCACACAAATCATAGCAACGCCATCTTTCTATTCTAACCTAATCTCTGTAAGTTGGTTACTTTTTAGATTTGAACGTTTTTCTCTGTTCATGACATGAAATTAAAGGAATAAAAGAATATGCCAAATCTCTCTCTATTCGAATCAGTGCTTAAATCTTTGGACCTAATTAAGAACTGTTATGATTCGATGACCAATTAGGCCTTGCCTATGACTATGAACATTGCCTATGACTATGAACATTGCCTATGACTGTGACTATGACTATGAGAATTATTTCCTTGACTATGAACACAAGCCTATGCCTTTGATTAGGAAACATAAACTATTGCCTATGACATAACAAGGACAACTGTGATTAAACACCTATAATTCATGACTAGGAAAGTGTTGCTTAAGTTTTGTGACTGTGAAATTGGGTCCAAACCTGATTATCTATTCTGTCTATTCTTGGTTTTCTTTGGTTTTAGACCTTGGGAAATTACCTATTAAGTTAGGTCTACCCATGTTCTTGAACCTACGTCGTTATTCAACCCTTTTTATGTCATAGGATTCTTAGAGCTATAGGCCTTCGATGTTTTAGATCAATTTCAGTGAAATTCGTTAGGTCTGTAATTAGTAAATTATCATTTTATGCCAGTTATTATGTCTATCTTTTTCATAGCATCTTTGGTTCATTCCCTATTTTCTACGAATCTAGATTTATCTATAATCTAGATTGAATCACGATTATAAGAACGACGGGAATACGATTTGGGCAAAATATGAAATTTACTAAAAACGTAGTTATAAACTTGGAAATTGGCATAAATTAGGAACACGTATTATGGCATGTTCATAAAAATGCAAATTGGATAAATTTGACATGAATTATAGGATGTGTAATTTGAATCTAGTATTGACTTGTAAATCTAGCATTTACATGAATTGTGAACTAGAATAATAAGTCTAGTTTGACGTGAACTGTAATTAGAATGTTAAATCAGGATTTGATTAACTAATTTGGCATGATAAGTATATTGGCATAAATTTGAAATTGGCCATAATTGGGAGTAATTGACAGGTTTAGCAAAATCATGGTTAGTGACACTTAATTTGGTATAGTTTACATACCAAAAAGGCATAAATATGATATAGAGGGGGAAATGAGCCATAAGAATGAATGTTGACAATTTACATTAAAAGAGTAATTAGGAAATAAGTAAATTAGGAATAATTTACTTATAGAATTTGTCCTAAATGAGAAAATGTAAATTTAGACAAATTAAAGGTATATTAATGACATCTCTTCTGATAACACACCAGAAAGTTCTAGGGTGACGGAGAGGATAGTGTCTAGGCTTGGGTTTGGAAAATACAAGTTTCCTGCTCTCCTTGACTATACCAAACTGATCCGACGGACGGGATGGTTACTTTCAAAACCTGGTTTGAAAATTAATCAAAACCCTTTGAACTTAGAAAACACGAATATGCCTAACCCGAGGTTAGACTGAGTTGCGATGTAAACCTGCCCGGAACCAACCGGCACATCCAGTAATCACAACAATATCTGTCTAATGTGAGTGGTAGCGGCTTTAATTTGTTTAGTTAAAGCTAGAACAAGAATGGTAGGGTTAAGTTAACTAAGACACTTAACCAACATGATAACCAGACCGGTGGGTGGGGTTAGGTTCATACAGACACTTAACATAGTTAAGCTAGAATGGGAGGGTTAAGTCCATAGGAACAGTTAACCAACTTAACACAGTTAAGCTAGAATGGGAGGGCTAAGTCCATAGGGACAATTAACCAACTTGACATGGTAACAAGACAAGATTTGTAGGGGTTAAGTAACTAAGAAAACACTTAGTCAAATTAACATGTTAACTAGACTAGAAGGTGCAGTTAAGTAAAGTTAATACACTTAGCCAAATTAACATGTTAACTAAACTAGAGATTGGGGTTAAGTAAAATTTAATACACTTAGCCAATTTGATATGTTAGCTGGACTAGACCGCAGGGTTAAGTAAACTTGAACACTTAACCGTCAGATTGTGATAAAGGAATAGGGCTAAGTCTAAAACATGAAGGGATAATACTTAACCATTAATAACATGTTAGTTAAAACAGACGGGCAAGGTTATGTTAAAAAGGAAACACTTAACCAATACAGGATGAATGGGTAGGGTTAAGTAATAAGAAATACTTAACCAATATAGCTTGGTTTGTGTTAGGGTTAGGTCAACATGAATTACTGATAACACTTAACCAGTTTAACATGATAAATGAAGAGCGTTAAGTTAGCTTGAATTGACTAATGACACTTAACCAATCCAAATTGACTGGAAAGAGAACTAAGTAGTAAACCTTAGTTAAAAGGAGCTAAGTTGTAAACCTTAGTTAAGAAAGCAACGATTCTGGAAACTAAGTGGTAAACCTTAGTTAGCAAAACTAAGTAGTAATTCTTAATATGACACGGGAAGGAGCGAACGTCCGTCTGAGTAAAAAGAAGGCTCCAACGAATTGGGTTATGAAGCCCGAGGCTTCGAGGGGACGTAATGGTACTCTTGGTATCCCTCTGTGAGGCTGCAGATGATCCTCCTGGGCTCACAGAGGTTAAGGTCAGCGTTAGAAGAACCAGGGGTATGCCTTGGTTGTAAAATATGGCAACCTAAAGACTTGGATGGACCAGCGTGATTCGGCGAGAAAACGGTGGCCCTGTGATAGCAACTCGTCGTCTACCATCCATCTTCAGTCAATCGAGATACGTGAAGTGGAAAGGCGGAGAACTCCAAAAGACCATATACTTGCTATCTAGTTATGGTTGTGGATGGCCATAGGACAGTGGGGCATAGGGGGGCCTGCGTATAGTTCTCATTTTTCAAGGTGTTCCTTTCATTAGTTGAGGGAGGGGTCGAGTGGGACCATAGCCACTGGAATAAAAGCAGAACTTAGCATCTACATCGGCAGATATCTGAAAGCTCCCGACCGAGTTCTGTGTCTCTTGATTGGCCCTGCCACAGGACTCGGGTCGCACATTACAGGACATGTGCATCTAGACAAGCGATAACGATTCGCGATACATGCATGGGGAAGTGTAGGAACATATACCACTTTAGGTAGTGTGTCCTAGACTTGGGGGCATCGTTCGACAGGTAGCATAATCCCTAGTTAGACTAGGTGGCACAAACCCTGAATCCGAGAAGCGTTCAGCAGATAGCGTAAACTCTAGTTGAATCTAGAAAACCCTATATTAGATCTAGGTAATAAATAATAAATATATGCCTGAAGGAAATGGAAATTACCGGGATTGGGATCACGTTACTAGTTGGTACACTAGTTAGGTGGTGTAGAGATATAGAAACCAGTATAACAAGGAAATAGCGAAGCGGCGGAAGTGTTAGAGCATATCCAGTTTATCTTATCTTAGCATATCTTGTGATTATCTTGTCTAATCTTACAGACCCTATCGTCATGGTGTTATCTTGTATTCAGTTAATTCATGTCGTTTTGTTTTCCATGTTCACATGCTAGAAGTTACTAAACTTACTCAGGCTTTATATCTGACTCTGTTTTTCTTTCGTCTTCTTTTCTTCCGTTTCCCCCCTCACCCCCCCAGGTAGTCAGAAGAGAATAGTATAGCTCAGGTTAAGTTGGACTATCACTCTTTCCCAGCTTGAAGATTTGTCGAAGTTTTACTTGGATTCTCTTTTCAGATGCTATGGCTGGCTCTTGATACATTGGGGAATATAAATATTGTTTTATGCTTCTTTATTTTGTAAGACAGATGATACTCTGATATTGTAAAGAAAACATTGTACAAATCTTTTTATCAATAAAGCAAAGTTTTATTTTCCGCTGTTTTAATTTTTGTCTGTCTTGTAATTTATCTGCATCTTTTACCTTAAAAATGCTCCATAGAACTGAGTGCATTCCCTTTGTGAGTGACACTAACGGATGTGGGGTGTTACACGTGGTATCAGGGCTGAAGGTTACCGGATCAGATAAAGGATTTGAAAAATTATTTTCAAAACGGTTTTAAAAGAAGCATTTTTAAAAGAAAATATTTGTCTTAAAGGCATATTCCCTAAAGCCATACGCATTATCTTCTCTTCCTCTGTTTGAATTCTTGTCTCCTTCTTTCTTGAGTCTCTGGGGCTCCTGGCTTTCCAGGAGGTAACCTCATCAATGGGCGAAGTAGTGTCTGGCTTCCATCCATAGCCGTAGTTGTTTCACCTACGGCCAGTTTTCTTTCAAGCTTATAGGGTTTTCTGTACGATGGAAGCAGCTTTCGAGAGATCTGTCAACATGACTACACACGAAAAAGGATGAGGAATTCATGGATGTAGATTTAGTTCACAAAGGAGGAAGGAATTATAAAACCTAAGACAAGAGGAAGTACATTTACTATGGTGTAATAGGGCATGTAATCGAGGGCAAAGGACAAGATTTTCAGAAGGGGAAGTACCTACTTTCGCCACCAAGCGTATCTAGGAGAAAGGTAGTAAAGTTCTATTGGAAGAGTCTAGTCTTGCTGTTCGTACTCTTTCCTTTGGTTTTAGCGCTTCGCATTTGTTCATATCCACTTCCATAGTTAAGTCTCTGCACCATAGTACTTGTAGAGTAGAAAGATCCCACTAGAGTATCAAAACCAATTGGTGGTCCGACCAGTTTATTTTTGGTTAGTACGGATTTGAGAATAGCTATCGAGTTTGCTTAAATCATCTCACGTAGATCGTCTAAACTCTAGTTGAATCTAGAAAACCCTAGATTAGATCTAGGTAATGAATAATAAATGTATGCCTGAAGGCAATGGAAATTACCGGGATTGGGATCACGTTACTAGTTGGTACACTAGTTAGGTGGTGTAGAGATATAGAAACTAGTATAATAAGGAAATAGCGAAGCGGCGGAAGTGTTAGAGAATATCCAGTTTATCTTATCTTAGCATATCTTTTGATTATCTTGTCTAATCTTGCTGACCCTATCGTCATGGTGTTATCTTGTATTCAGTTAATTCATGTCGTTTTTTTTCCATGTTCACATGCTAGAAGTTACTGAACTTACTCAGGCTTTATGTCTGACTCCGGTTTTCTTTCGTCTTCTTTTCTTCTGTTCCCCCTCCCATCCAGGTAGTAAGAAGAGAATAGTATAGCTCAGGTTAAGTTGGACTGTCACTCTTCCCCAGCTTGAAGATTTGTCGAAGTTTTACTTGGATTCTCTTTTTAGATGCTATGGCTGGCTCTTGATACATTTGGGAATACAAATATTGTTTTATTCTTCTTTATTGTGTAAGACAGATGATACTCTAATATTGTAAAGAAAACATTGTACAAATCATTTTATCAATAAAGCAAAGTTTTATTTTCCGCTGTTTTAATTTTTGTCTGTCTTGTAATTTATCTGCATCTTTTACCTTAAAAATGCTCCACAGAACTTAGTGCATTCCCTTTGTGAGTGACACTAACGGATGTGGGGTGTTACACCTAGTTACGCGGTCCTTTTCAGCAGTAACCCACTAGATGTATCACGGTACCCTGGGACTAGGCAAGGTGGGGCACGATTGCTGGGCAGATTGTAAGCGACCAGAACGATGGCTGAGTTGGTGCGCCATTGTAGGTTCAGGCGGACTAGGGTCGTGCACTTAGTCCGGAGTTGAAAAAGCAGGCATTGGGCATCAGTAGGATTATCTGTACATTCTTGATTCGTGACGGTGGTTGGCACCCTAGGGCTTGATACACCCTATGGTGGACCTAGCACAGGTGACTACATTCGTGATAGGGTCGTATGACACAGACACACGATGAGCTAGACTTGTAGGGAGCCGATCGATTAGATCATGCCGTTGGACCCCGAATTGGGTCACTTCACGACATTGGGCCAAGGGATTATTTCTTGATTTATAGTTGACACGGGATAAGTATACCAGTATAGTTGGTATGGAGAACCTTGAATACGCAATTTTAGACTTGAGTTATCTAGTTAGCTTAGTTATCATGTAAGACTTATCATCATTCCTATGTTTAATTCCAGTTTATTCATGTCTTGTTAACTTTACTAGTTTCTATGATGATAGTCACTAGGACTTACCAGTCTTTTTGACTGACCCGTTTTCTTTCGCCTCTTTGTCTTTCGTCCCCCCCCTCCCCCAGGTTCTCAGGGAGGAGACTCTATGTAATAACCCGAAAATCTGGGCCAGTTTAAATTTTTTTATTTTGGCAATTTTAGCGAACTTTAAATATTTAAAATAGATTATTTTAAATAAAAACGACGAGAAAATTTATTTTGAATATAATTAGAACGTATATATTATATACGTCGTCGTTAGAATATGAATAATTATATATAATTATAAATAGAATTGAAAATGGCGCGGTAGTTCGATAATTCGATTTCAAACTTCAATTGAACATACCGGGTGCAAAGCAATCCAGATTTTAGTGAAACCAAAAATAATGGTATCTAATTGAGAATATCTTTCCAACGAATCCGAAAAATTGAGATTTCATAGCGGAAATCAAAAGATATGTCCAGTGGAAAATTCTGAATAGTCGCTATGGAATTCAGGCCCTTAAAAATGGGAATTTTGCAAACGACCTCGGATTTCGACGAAACCACTTTTGTTGGGTCCGTGATGTCAAATTATTGCTAGATTCCAAATTTCATAATTTTTTGAATCAATATGTGAGCGTGGCAAAGGAAAACGTGTTTGACCAGTTTCAGTTGATTTTAATCGACTGGAAAATGGCCATTTTTCCAATGGTCTCAAAATTCGACGAAACTAGTTTTGTTAGGACCGTATCGTCAATACGAAGCTAGAAAATATTTTTCTGGAAGTTTTAGAGTTCGTACGTGACCCCGGTAAATTGAAATGCGCGTTCAAATTCAATATATAGAGTTATATGTTGATTTTAAAGAAAACTGATCGAAATGATCGAATCAGCCTATGTGGCATATCCCATTGTGTTCGGAATGGGGATAATTAGCTATGGACGACAGGCGGTGGGCCTCGTTTAGAGGTCGTATGAAAGACTCAACTTTTTGTGAATTAAATAATTAAATAAAATATCCTCCTCTCTATATTCCTCTGCCCCCCCCCCATTTTCCTCGAACCAGAAATCAAAACGAAAAGAAAAAAAAGAAAACCCTAAACTATCGATCCCCCCCCCCCCCGTCGGTCTCGATGCCGCCTGCCACCAGTCGCCCTCGCCTCCTATGATCATGGCGCCGCCTCCTCCCCCTCGTTTCTCCCTCCAGCCGACGCTCGAGACCCCACCGCCAAGCCCCAACGCACGACAGCCTCCCCCCCCCCCCCGCCTGTCATTCCCTCCGCCGCCCTCCTTAAATCGCGCGCCACCAGCCCCCCCTCATCCACTGACGAGCGCGACAGCCCCCCCCCCCCCCCACCCAATATTCACTGTAAGTTTTTTATTTCATTTATTTGTTTATTATATTTTTGTTTCAATTCATTTTAAATGTTTAGCTTAGGTTAATCAGTTTAAAAACTGATTTTTAGTATATAGATTTTTAATTTACAAAAGAAATGATTTTTATGTTTAGACATGAAATAAAAACATAAGTTTTAGATTATAAAAAGAATCAAAAATTCGATTTTTATATATTGAATAGCGAAGTAAAAAATTCGATTTTTATATATTGAATAGCGAAGTAAAAATTCGATTTTTATATATTGAATAACGAAGTAAAAATTCGATTTTTATATATTGAATAGCGAAGTAAAAATTCGATTTTTATATATTGAATAGCGAAGTAAAAAATTCGATTTTTATATATTGAATAGCGAAGTAAAAATTTGATTTTTATATATTGAATAGCGAAGTAAAAATTCGATTTTTATATTTTGAATAGCGAAATAAAAATTCGATTAAAAATTCAATTTTTATATATTGAATAGCGAAGTAAAAATTCGATTTTTATATATTGAATAGCAATATAAAAATATGATTTTTATATATATAGTGGCTATGGGCAACGAAAGTGAAGAAAGGCGAGCTCGGTGAAGATGTTCTACATAGGAAGTGCCCTGGAGTTAGGATAGCTATTGGTGAGAACTTCTCACTCTTCAATTTCTTTTTCTAGTTATATATACTAGGATGCAAACGGTGTTTAGTAGCACCCGACACCCGTCATCCACAGACCATGGATCGCTTGTTTGTTAAATTATTTGGTTGTGTAGTTGGTTAGATTATTTGGTTTGAATTGAATGGTTTGGTGAAATGAAATTGATTTGATTGATGTGTGAATGGCGTGGGCCATCACTAGACCGGGGATAAGGCTAGGCCTCGTCCCGTTTCTAGTATCGTGCCGTTATGCCGCCGATATTTCCTAAAATAAGTTAGAAAAATAAAAATATCATTTTATTTGATAAATGAACTGAATAGAATATTTTCATAGGTTGAATAAAATGTTTTATCGTTAAAAATATAATTTTTAACATGAATGTGAATAAATAAATATTCATTTACAAACCGGACGGTTTGTTTATGTACACCTATTTGAAGGACATTGATTGGGATGATAAATTTTACACATCGCCCAACTGCACAAATAGAAAAATCTGTGTTTATTGATTTGAAACCCCACACGGGTATTGGGATAAAATACGGCATACACTAATCCCAATAATTAGTTGTATGTCGATCGATGGATCGACAGGCTGTTATAAGCATTAGATATCTATATTTGATGCTTATACAGTGTAATGCACTTTGGATGATGGTTGATTATTTATCGTTGCTATTATATACATGCGTTGTATGGAATCCATATAATTAAGTTTATATGGTAATTGATTGGGCCTCATTCCAATCGGGAAAATAAAGAATATTATAATATAAAGGTTCATGTGTTGGCTGTACTCATCCGTTGAAATTAGTCATGTGTTGAACGATATATTTTAACAATAAAATTTACATCTTTATAATATAAAATTAGAAACTAACTGGAAAATAGATAAGATGAGTGGTCTCCTGGATATTGATCTGATGTTGGTTTCGGCCTTCGGGGTTAATATTCAGGAAATCGTTTTCTAACTAATTTACGGTTGGAGTCTGATTTGATATCAAACGATAGATACCATAATTTTTATAAAATATATTAAATAACAAAAATAGTCACACGTGGACAGTACTCATTCGTTGAGATTAGTCATGTGTTGACAAAAATATAGATTCACGTATTGAATAGAATAAATACTCATTTGTTGAATAGAATAATGGAAGTATTGAAATATATAAAGCCGTGTTGATTAGAGATGCGCTATTTTGACGCGAACGATGTTTATATCGATTATATACGAATTGAATTTGATTTGAATAGAAAATGAATTTGATTTGATTTGATAGAAAACGAATTGAATTTGATTTGATAGGAAATGAATTTGATTTGGATTGAATAGAAAACGAATTTGAATTGAATTAAAAAGAAAATGAATTTGATTTGGATTGAATAGAAAACGAATTTGAATTGAATTAAAAAGAAAACGAATTCGAATTGAATTGAATAGAAAACGAATTCGAATTGAATTAAAAACGAATTCGAATTGAATTGAAAACGAATTCGAATTGAATTGAAAATGAATTGAAATGAATTCAAATTGAATTGAAATTTGAATTGAATAGAAATGAATTTTAAAACGAATTTATAAGGAAAAATTCAATTTTGATTTGAATTGAAATGGAAGTTGAAATTGTTTTTGAAACGAATTTAAAACGATTTATAAAATTCGTTTTAAATAGAAATCGACGAAATATATATTATATATATATAATATAATGGCTTGAATAGAACGCGCCGCACCGCGGCAGTTCGCGAATTTCGACCATTAACTTCGAACAGACATTACGGGAGATCCGACCGTCGGATTCTCTAAAACCGGAACCGTTGGGTTCGTATCGAAAAGAGCTTTCTAACGAATATTAGAAATTTGAAATCTAACAGTTGGATTTGGAGATACGTCCAAATCAAATTTGGAAAAGGTCGCTGTAAGTGCAGTTCGATGGCCGTTGATGGAAATCGACTGTACGGGCCTTGATAAAATTATTAAAAATAGTAATAATTTGTGTTAAATCATAAGAAATGATTTGGGAAAAATTGGGATGAAAAACTCCATATTTGAAAAGGTAAAAATAGATTTTTATCGAAATGAACTAGTTTTGAACTAAAATTAAACCCGTTTATTTTCAAATAAATCAATTGGATTTGAAATGGATTTTAAATAGAATTGATTTGAGGGTTTATCGTGAACGGTGTTTTAAATAACATTAGTTCTTTAACCCGATAATAAATAGAATATGATTTGGGTTTATCGTGAACTGTGTTTTAAATGACACTGGTTCTTTAACCCTGTGAAAGGAGTTTTAATGAATCTGCAATTAGATTAAAATGTGAATTGATAATTTAAATTATCAAATTTACAAAGTGAGCGAGAATGGAGTATCACCAGTTTTGCTCCAAAACGATAGTCAAATCTTTAATTAGATTTGAACGTGAAATGGTAATTAATTTTACCGATAACACTGTGGTGTTAGATATGGAGTATTACCAGTTTTTCTTCATGGGATGAATAGGTTGGGATTGGAAAATAAAATAAATAATTACTTCGGTGTGGTTCGCTAATCCCGACTAGTTTAGAAAACCGTAATTTGGTTTGAAATGATATCCGAAGTAAGATTAAAGGATAAATTTTAAAGAATTTATCTTGGATAAAATTAATGGGAACCTTTCCTTAAGAATTGAAATTTAGAAACTAGATGTAGGTTAGCTAAGAAGAATGGTTTCCTGGGTATTGATCTGATGTTGGTTTCGGCCTTCGGGGTTAATATTTGGGAAATTGTTCTCTTGCTAATTTGCGTTTAGTGGCTGTTGAATTGGAATGAGGCGTATGTTGTGTTTGTGTAACATTTGTTTTTAATATACGCGGGTTGTTCGGAAAGACCGGGTTTATACCCATTCTGAATAACCGATTCGACGATAAGTCAAAGATGAAGACGGTGGTCGAAGACCGGAAGTCTTAACATCGTTTGGATAATTACTGATGATCCTGATTGGGATGTACACCCAAGAGGATGGAAATAGTTGGTGGTCGTCCAAACGTACTTGGAGATCGATGGATATGCGAGGAAAGTGCCTCCGGTTTCGTTCAGACCCAGAACGAACTTGTAAATGGATTGTGTGTCTGACATTGGACTTTATTCTGTGTTGATTGATCTCTATTAAATATACATCTGTTTGGCAGCGGAGAATTTATTCTCTTGCTTAATGCCCTTCTCTGAGACGTACAAGCTCAGAGGTTGTATATCGATGGACATTAGTCGCATGGCATGAATTGCCTGTGTGGTATACTGGGTTGCATGGATCAAGGCTTCTGTTGAAAAGCAAAGTCTTGTGGTTGATGATCAAAGCACGGCTTTTGTGGCGTAGCTTTGTGTATAACGTGAATTCGCGAGCCTCACACCTCGGTATGAATTAAAAACGGGATACGGACCGTTGGGAGAACATGACGTTTCTTTCTAGCTTTGGTGGTGTCACTGACTTACCAGCCCTGACATTTATATACTTTTCACCTTTGCGGTTGTTGGAATGAGACGCCTCGATATTAGGTCTGTAAGGACCGGGAAACGTGTGTTCAGGAACTGCCAATACTCAAACGTAAGAGAGGACCGGCCCAACCGATCCAAGGGTTACCCAGTGTGCGTAGTCCTGAGCATTAGCTAGAGTGTCTCGAAGCGGAGAGGAGCTTGCCCCTTGCCTCGACTCATGACGGAAAACCAATTTCCAATACGTGTATTTAGGTTTTAATTGTAGAACAAGTATGGCGACATGATATATGGTACCCATGCCGTCTATGATTTATATTTATGATTGAAATTGTTTTGACACTATACACTTATTATAGTATCAAATGATTTGTTTTAAACGTACCAAGCATGTTTGGCTATTATAAGGGAAAACCCTATCCTCTGGCTTGCGTTGCACTGTGTGATGGGACCTGGGTCTTATAATAGCTTCATTTTTTGAAAAAGCATTGCGCTGTTTATTCTATGCACTAGTATTCTTGGGAGGAAACCCATTCTGTGTTATACGGCGTGGTCCCTCGAATCACTCTCTTTTAAAGTAAAGTTTTAAATAACTGTTTTAGTTCTCACACCAGTCACATGACTGACCTGGAGTTTATTGTTTTAACTTAAACTCTGGGTGCCCCTATTTTCGACACGGGCAGCTAGTAGTTTTGGTTTTGCAGATTTATATTCACAGGATCTTGGTTTACAGTTGGAATGATATCCGGAAAGCTCTGTATCCGTATATCACCTTCAGTTGTGCTTTGTATTATTTTCCGCTGCTATGTAATTTATTGTAATCTCTGATATTTATCGAATGTAATTTATTCAATTATACTCTGTATATTCTTGTATCTGATGGAATTGTTGTAATAGCAATGAAATGTTCTTCTGTCTGCGTTCATTTGTGTGTTGTTCTCAAAGTATCCGCTCTTTCCCTCACGGGGAAGTTACGGGTTCTTACAGTGGTATCATAGCTTTGGTTTACAGAGCTTAAGAACAAGACACATTAGAACCGTACGAAAGAATTCATCAGATATTGGGTTAGTAATATCCAATTAGAATGACTCGTTAGAGATAGGATCAGTAGTATCCTAGAACGAGTGTGAAGAGTATATTTTTCAAATGAAAACAATTTTGTTTTGAAAATTTAAACCATTTTATACGTATTTGAATATTGTATTTGTATTGAATTTGGTCAATCGAGTATATAAGGATTTTGCATATACGCGTCATGAACGTATATTCGAAGTTTTAATATACTGGATAGATATAGGATCATACTCTAGTGGCCCGGAGATGATTCTGATGATTGATATATCATCATCAGAATTAGTGTTCGTGTTTCGAAGGTGTGATATCTATATATTTCCATTAGACTGGTGTGAGAACCAAAACTAATATAGATAGGTTTATTGTTGTGAATTGGCATCAAAAACAAGATTTTTTTTGTATATATATATATATATCAAATTATGAATTTGAAACGTTAATCCACTAATTGATTGATGTTTGTGTTGTTTGTTTATTTGTTTGATAAATTTGAACCATTATGCCTAATTGCATCAAATATTGAATTGTATTGAAAATTAGTCGCATTTGCTTGCATATACATATACTTACATTGAACAGGTCATAGCAAGGAGGCTAGAGCAGAGAATAAAATTTGTTTGCCCGACAAATAGGTACATGTTTACTATATAATATACTGTTTTGTTTGGGTGATGATGATTTTATGAGCCGCTTGGCTACCCGCTTGGCTTTTTCTTTTTCTTTTTGAGATCAGAAGGCCTATATGGCAATTTCGGGATATTCCTGTGGCTCCCGGTGCAGGGGAGGTTATGGCGAAATTTTTCGAAAATTTAGGGGTGTTAGCCAAATTTTTGAAGAATTTGAAAATTCTCAGAAACTGAAAAGTTGGAGAATGGAAGCCAGATCGAACGTAGAGTTGATTAATCAAACCACTTTCGACTTCGTTCCTTTTCGGGGATGAAAAGTTTTAAGTGGGGGAGATTGTAATAACCCGAAAATCTGGGCCAGTTTAAAATTTTTATTTTGGCAATTTTAGCGAATTTTGATTATTTAAAATAGATTATTTTAAATAAAAACGACGAGAAAATTTATTTGGAATATAATTAGAACGTATATATTATATACGTCGTCGTTAGAATATGAATAATTATATATAATTATAAATGGAATTGAAAATGGCGCGGTAGTTCGATAATTCGATTTCAAACTTCAATTGAACATACCGGGTGCAAAGCAATCCGGATTTTAGTGAAACCAAAAATAATGGGATCTAATTGAGAATATCTTTCCAACGAATCCGAAAAATTGAGAATTCATAGCGGGAATCAAAAGATATGTCCAGTGGAAAATTCTGAATAGTCGTTATGGAATTTAGGCCCTTAAAAATGGGAATTTTGCAAACGACCTCGGATTTCGACGAAACAACTTTTGTTGGGTCCATGATGTCAAATTATTGCTAGATTCCTAATTTCATAATTTTTCGAATCAATATGTGAGCGTGGCAAACGAAAACGCGTTTGACCAGTTTCAGTTGATTTTAATCGACTGGAAAATGGCCATTTTTCCAACGGTCTCAGAATTCGACGAAACAAGTTTTGTTAGGACCATATCGTCAATACGAAGCTAGAAAATATTTTTCTGGAATTTTTAGAGTTCGTATGTGACCTCGGTAAATTGAAATGCGCGTTTAAATTCAATATATAGAGTTATATGTTGATTTTAAAGAAAACTGATCGAAATGATCGAATCAGCCTACGTGGCATATCCCATTGTGTTTGGAATGGGGGTAATTAGCTATGGACGACAGGCGGTGGGCCTCGTTTAGAGGTCGTATGAAAGAGTCAACTTTTTGTGAATTAAATAATTAAACAAAATATCCTCCTCTCTCCTCTCTATATTCCTCTGCCCCCCCCCCCCCCCCCGTTTTCCTCGAACCAGAAATCAAAACAAAAAGAAAAAAAAACCCTAAACTATCGATCCCCCCCGTCGATCTCGATGCCGCCTGCCACCAGTCGCCCCGGCCTCCGATGATCCTGGCGCCGCCTCCTCCCCCTCGTTTCTCCCTCCAGCCGATGCTCGAGACCCCACCGCCAAGCCTCAACACGCGACAGCCTCCCCCCCCCCCGCCTGCCATTCCCTCTGCCGCCCTCCTTAAATCGCGCGCCACCAGCCCCCCTCATCCACTAACGAGCGCGACAGCCCCCCCCCCCCCCAATATTCACTGTAAGTTTTATATTTCATTTATTTGTTCATTTTTGTTTTGTTTCAATTCATTTTAAATGTTTAGCTTAGGTTAATCAGTTTAAAAACTGATTTTTAGTATATAGATTTTTAATTTACAAAAGAAATGATTTTTATGTTTAGACATGAAATAAAAACATTAGTTCTAGATTATAAAAAGAATCAAAAATTCGATTTTTATATATTGAATAGCGAAGTAAAAATTCGATTTTTATATATTGAATAGCGAAGTAAAAATTCGATTTTTATATATTAAATAATGAAGTAAAAATTCGATTTTTATATATTGAATAGCGAAGTAAAAATTCGATTTTTATATATTAAATAGCGAAGTAAAAATTCGATTTTTATATATTGAATAGCGAAGTAAAAATTCGATTTTTATATATTGAATAGCAATATAAAAATATGATTTTTATATATATAGTGGCTATGGGCAACGAAAGTGAAGAAAGGCGAGCACGGTGAAGATGTTCTACATAGGAAGTGCCGTGGAGTTACGATAGCTATTGGTGAGAACTTCTCACTCTTCAATTTCTTTTTCTAGTTATATATATATATATTAGGATGCAGACGGTGTTTAGTAGCACCCGACACCCATCATCCACAGACCATGGATGGCTTGTTGGTTAAATTGTTTGGTTGTGTAGTTGGTTAGATTATTTGGTTTGAATTGAATGGTTTGGTGAAATGAAATTGATTTGATTGATGTGTGAATGGCGTGGGCCATCAGTAGACCGGGGATAAGGCTAGGCTTCGCCCCGTTTCTAGTATCGTGTCGTTATGCCGCCGAAATTTTCTAAAATAAGTTAGAAAAATAAAAATATCATTTTATTTGATAAATAAACTGAATAGAATATTTTCATAGGTTGAATAAAATGTTTTATTGTTAAAAATATAATTTTTAACGTGAATGTGAATAAATAAATATTCATTTACAAACCGGACGGTTTGTTTATGTACACCTATTTGAAGGACATTGATTGGGATGATAAATTTTACACATCGCCCAACTGCACAAATAGAAAAATCTGTGTTTGTTGATTTGAAACCCCACACGGGTATTGGGATAAAAAACGGCATACACTAATCCCAATAATTAGTTGTATGTCGATCGATGGATCGACAGGCTGTTATAAGCGTTAGATATCTATATTTGATGCTTATACAGTGTAGTGCACTTTGGATGATGGTTGATTATTTATCGTTGCTATTATATACATGTGTTGTATGGAATCCATATAATTAACTTTATATGGTAATTGACTGGGCCTCATTCCAATGGGGAAAATAAAGAATATTATAATATAAAGGTTCATGTGTTGGCTGTACTCATCCGTTGAGATTAGTCATGTGTTGAACGAAATATTTTAACAATAAAATTTACATCTTTATCATATAAAATTAGAAACTAACTGGAAAATAGATAGGATGAGTGGTCTCCTGGATATTGATCTGATGTTGGTTTCGGCCTTCGGGGTTAATATTCAGGAAATCGTTCTCTTACTAATTTACGGTTGGAGTCTGATTTGATATCAAACGATAGATACCATAATTTTTATAAAATATATTAAATAACAAAAATAGTCACACGTGGACAGTACTCATTCGTTGAGATTAGTCATGTGTTGACAAAAATAGAGATTCACGTATTGAATAGAATAAATACTCATTTGTTGAATAGAATAATGGAAGTATTGAAATATATAAAGCTGTGTTGATTAGAGATGCGCTATTTTGATGCGAACGATGTTTATATCGATTATATACAAATTGAATTTGATTTGAATAGAAAATGAATTTGATTTGATTTGATAGAAAACGAATTGAATTTGATTTGATAGGAAACGAATTTGATTTGGATTGAATAGAAAACGAATTTGAATTAAATTAAAAAGAAAACGAATTTGATTTGGATTGAATAGAAAACAAATTTGAATTGAATTAAAAAGAAAACGAATTCGAATTGAATTGAATAGAAAACGAATTCGAATTGAATTGAAAACGAATTCGAATTGAATTGAAAACAAATTCGAATTGAATTGAAAACGAATTGAAATGAATTCAAATTGAATTGAAATTTGAATTTAATAGAAATGAATTTTAAAACGAATTTATAAGGAAAAATTCAATTTTGATTTGAATTGAAATGGAAGTTGAAATTGTTTTTGAAACGAATTTAAAACGATTTATAAAATTTGTTTTAAATAGAAATCGATGAAATATATATTATATATATATAATACAATGGCCTGAATAGAACGCGCCGCGCCGCGGCAGTTCTCGAATTTTGACCATTAACTTCGAACGGACATTACGGGAGATCTGACCGTCGGATTCTCCTAAAACCGGAATCGTTGGGTTCGTATCAAAAAGAGCTTTCTAACGAATATTTGAAATTTGAAATCTAACGGTTGGATTTGGAGATACGTAATCAAATTTGGAAAAGGTCGCTATAAGTGCAGTTCGATGGCCGTTGATGGAAATCGACTGTACGGGCCTTGATAAAATTATTAAAAATAGTAATAATTTGTGTTAAATCATAAGAAATGATTTGGGAAAAATTGGGATGAAAAACTCCATATTTGAAAAGATAAAAATAGATTTTTATCGAAATGAACTAGTTTTGAACTAAAATTAAACCCGTTTATTTTCAAATAAATCAATTGGATTTGAAATGGATTTTAAATAGAATTGATTTGTGGGTTTATCGTGAACGGTGTTTTAAATAACATTAGTTCTTTAACCCGATAATAAATAGAATATGATTTGGGTTTATCGTGAACTGTGTTTTAAATGACACTGGTTCTTTAACCCTGTGAAAGGTGTTTTAATGAATCTGCAATTAGATTGAAATGTGAATTGATAATTTAAATTATCAAATTTACAAAGTGAGCGAGAATGGAGTATCACCAGTTTTGCTCCAAAACGATAGTCAAATCTTTAATTAGATTTGAACGTGAAATGGTAATTAATTTTACCGATAACACTGTGGTGTTAGATATGGAGTATTATCAGTTTTGCTTCATGGGAAGAATAGGCTGGGATTGGGAAATAAAATAAATAATTACTTCGGTGTGGTTCGCTAATCCCGACTAGTTTAGAAAACCGTAATTTGGTTTGAAATGATATCCGAAGGAAGATTAAAGGATAAATTTTAAAGAATTTATCTTCGATAAAATTAATGAGAACCTTTCCTTAAGAATTGAAATTTAGAAACTAGTTGTATGTTAGCTAAGAATAATGGTTTCCTGGGTATTGATCTGATGTTGGTTTCGGCCTTCGAGGTTAATATTTGGGAAATTGTTCTCTTGCTAATTTGTGGTTAGTGGCTGTTGAATTGGAATGAGGCGTATGTTGTGTTTGTGTAACATTTATTTTTAATATACGCGGGTTGTTCGGAAAGACCGGGTTTATACCCATTCTGAATAACCGATTCGACGATAAGTCGAAGATGAAGACGGTGGTCGAAGACCGGAAGTCTTCACATCGTTTGGATAATTACTGATGATCCTGATTGGGCTGTACACCCAAGAGGATGGAAATTGTTAGTGGTCGTCCAGACGTACTTGGAGATCGATGGATATACGAGGAAAGTGCCTCCGGTTTCGTTCAGACCCAGAACGAACTTGTAAATGGATTGTGTGTCTGACATTGGACTTTATTCTGTGTTGATTGATCTCTATTAAATATACAGCTGTTTGGCGGCGGAGAATTTATTCTCTTGCTTAACGCCCTTCTCTGAGACGTACAAGCTCAGAGGTTGTATATCGATGGACATCAATCGCATGGCATGAATTGCCTGTGTGGCATACTGAGTTGCATGGATCAAGGCTTCAGTTGAAAAGCAAAGTCTTGTGGTTGATGATCAAAGCACGGCCTTTGTGGCGTAGCTTTGTGTATAACATGAATTCGCGAGCCTCACCCCTCGGTATGAGTTAAAAACGGGATACGGATTGTTGGGAGAACATGACATTTATTTCTGGCTTTGGTGGTGTCAGTGACTTACCAGCCCTGACATTTATATACTTTTCACCTTTGCGGTTGTTGGAATGAGGCGCCTCGATATTAGGTCTGTAAGGACCGGGAAACGTGTGTTCAGGAATTGCCAATCCTCAAACGTAAGAAAGGACCGGCCCAACCGATCCAAGGGTTACCCAGTGTGCGTGGTCCTGAGCATTTGCTAGAGTGTCTCGAAGCGGAGAGGAGCTTGCCCCTTGCCTCGACTCATGACGGATATCCAATTTCCAATACGTGTATTTCGGTTTTAATTGTAGAACTAGTATGGCGACATGATATATGGTACCCATGCCGTCTATGATTTATATTTATGATTGAAATTGTTTTGACACTACACACTTATTATAGTATCAAATGATTTGTTTTAAACGTACCAAGCATGTTTGGCTATTATAAGGGAAAACCCTATCCTCCGGCTTGCGTTGCATTGTGTGATGGGACCTGGGTCTTATAATAGCTTCATTTTTTGAAAAAGCATTGCGCTGTTTATTCTATGCACTAGTATTCTTGGGAGAAAACCCATTCCATGTTATACGGCGTTGTCCCTCGAATCACTCTCTTTTAAAGTAAAGTTTTAAATAAATGTTTTAGTTCTCACACCAGTCACATGACTGACCTGGAGTTTATTGTTTTAACCTAAACTCTGGGTGCCCCTATTTTCGACACGGGCAGCTAGTAGTTTTGGTTTTGCAGATTTATATTCACAGGATCCTGGTTTACAGTTGGAATGATATCCGGAAAGCTCTGTATCCATATATCACCTTCAGTTGTGCTTTGTATTATTTTCCGCTGCTATGTAATTTATTGTAATCTCTGATATTTATCGAATGTAATTTATTCAATTATACTCTGTATATTCTTGTATCTGATGGAATTGTTGTAATAGCAATGAAATGTTCTTCCGTCTGCGTTCATTTTTGTGTTGTTCTCAAAGTATATGGTCTTTCCCTCACGGGAAATTACGGGTTCTTACACTCGAGCTCTTAGCTTGGACTTTGCTTACTTTCTGACAGCTCATGTACGGTTTGGTCTTGAGCTATGCTATGGCTGCACTCATGCACTTTTTGGGGAATAATATTTTACTTATGTTGTTTTAAGTACTTTGCTTCTTTAGAACTTGATGTAATGAAATAATGACTTGGCATTTTGATGTAAGAGGTTTTGACTCTATTTTTCAGTAATGAGATTTGGTTTTAAAGTTTATATCCACTGCTTTATATACTCTATTTTATCTATGTTCTGTCTTGTGTTATCTCTGTGCCTGTTTACTAGATAATACCCCTCCAAAACTAGGGCATTCCCTTTGTGAGTGACCCTAGCGGAGGTGGGGTGTTACAGGTTTCCTCCCAAGAATACCAGTGCATAAAACAACAGCATAATGCTAAATAAAGAACAATGAAGCTATTATAAGACCCAGGTCCCATCACACAATGCAACACAAGCCAGAGGATAGGGTTTTACCTTATAATAGCCAAACAATGCTTGATACCCTAAATTTCATGTTTTATTATTACTATAAGTGTATAGTGTCAAAAACAATTTCAATCATAAGTATCAATCATAGACAGCATGGGTACCATATATCATGTCGCCAATACTGGGCTCTACAATCAAAACCGCAAAGTCACATATTGGAATTTGGGTTTCCATCTGTGAACCGAGGCAAAAGATAGTCCTCTACCGATTCGAGATGCTCTAGCCCGTGTCTCAGGACCCAGACTCAGGTGGGTCCTTGGATAATCCGGGTCGATCCACCGATGCGGATTAAACTTAAACCGTGGACACTGTGTTCCCACACCCTATGGGGTGTCAATGAGTCAAATGACTCCATTGGCTCCACATAGTCACCAATATATCCGAGGCCCCTCTCAACGGCAGCAACCACAAAGGTGAAAATAATAAAAATGTCAGGGCTGGTAGGTCACTGACACCACTCTAGCTAGAAAGAAACGCATGCCATTCCTGTCGTCCTCTCCCATTTCTGGTTCACAACCAGGGTGTGAGGCTCGCAAATCAACGTTACACAAAGCTATGCCGCACAGGCGGCGCTTTGATCATCAACCACAAGACTTTGCTTTCAACAGAAGACTTGATCAATTACCACTTAGGCATGCCACACAGGCAATTGACACCACGCGATTGATATCCATCAATATACAACCCCTGAGCTCGTATGTCTCAGAGAAGGGCGTTAATCAAGAGAATAAATTCTCCACCTCCAAACAGATATATATTTAATAGAAATCAATCACACAAAATAAAATCCAATGTCAGACAGATAGTCCATTTACAAGTTCGTTCTGGGTCTGAACGAAACCGGAGCCACCTTGTACCTCGCATATCCATCGATCTCCAAGTACGTTTAGACGATCACCAACTGATTCCCTCCTCTTGGGTGTACAGCCCAATCAAGATCACCAGTAATCACCGAAACGATGTGAAGACCTTTGGTCTTCGACCACTGGCTTCATCCTCGACACCTCGTCGAATCAGTTATTCAGAATGGGAAAAACCCGATCTTTCTGAATAACTCGCGTATATAATAAACAAGTGTTACACAAACACAATATACGACTCATTCCAATTCAGAATATTCTTTTATTCAAATATTCTTATACTTTGGGAATGGTTCCCATTAAATTTATCAACTTCTTTAATTTTATTCTTTAATCTTCCTTTGAATATCAATTCAAATTAGTCGAGATTAGCGAACCACACCGAAGTTATCATTTATTTTATTTCCCAATCCCAACCTATTCATCCCCTGAAGTAAAACTGGTAATACTTCATATCTAACACCACGGTGTTATCGGTAAATTCAATTACCATTTCACGTTCAAATCTAATTAAAGATTTAACTATCGCTTGGAGCAAAACTGGTGATACTCCATTCTCGATTAATTCAATCTAATTAAAGATTCATTAAAACTCCACTTGGTTTTAATCTTCCCAATAATCACTATCAATGATTATTTAACTTGTCAAATCATATCCCGTCTTTAACTGGGTTAAAGAACCAATGTCATTGAAAACACGGTTCACTATAAACCCAAAATCACATTCAATCAATTATCGGGTTAAAGAACAAGTGTTATTTAAAACACTGTTCACGATAAACCTAAAAATCAATTCAAATTCAATTCCAATTAAATACCATTTAATTGGTACACTCCATTAAATCTAAATAAAAAGATTTAATCTTTTTCTCAACTGGGCTTAAGAACATTGTTAATGAAGACACCATTCACGACAAAACCAAATCCCATTTGATATTAAATACAGGGCTCTGAATAGAAAATATATCGGCTTATATTCAATATCAAATTCTACGAACCACAAATATCGTATTGGAAATAACGATATAAATATACCTTTCAAATTTCCATTACAATATCTGTATAATCACGAAATCCAACATCGAAATATCCCAAAGACAGTTTCGATTCAAATCCATTCCAATTCAATTATTGGAAATTCTGGTTATTTTCAAAACCATTTCAAATCCACTTTATTTATTATAAAAATAAATGGGATTATAATTCTAGTTCAAAACTAGTTCATTTCGATAAAAAAAATTATATTTATCTTTTTAAATATGGAATTTTTCGTCCCAATTCTTCACAAATCATTTCTTATGATTTTACACAAATTATTACTATTTTTAATAATTTTATCATAGCCCGTACAGTCAATTTCCATCAACGGCCATCAAACTGCACTTACAGCGACCTTTTCGAAATTTGATTTGGACATAATTCCAAATCCAAACATTAGATTTCAAATCTCTAATATTCTTTAGAAATCTCTTTTTGATACGGACCCAACGGTTCCAGTTTTAGAAGAATCCGACGGTCGGATCTCCCGCATTGTCCATTCGAAGTCAATGGTCGAAATTCGCGAACTCCCGCAGCACGGCGCGTTCTCTTCAGGCCATTTAATATAATATATATATATATATTATATATCGTCGATTTCCTTTCAAAACATATTTTATAAATCGTTTTAAATTCATTTTAAAAACGATTTCAACTTCATATTCAATTTCTAATCAAAATTGAATATTCCATATCATTAATCTATAAATGATAATATTTTCAAAACGTTATATTTTAAATCACTTTCTTTTCTATATTCATTATAAAAATGAATAAAATCGATATAAATATCGTTCACGTCAAAATGTCATCAGTCTAGTCAACACGGCTTTTATTCAACACATGAATGTTTATTCTATTCAACACATGAATATTTATTCTAATCAACACATTAATATTTATTCTATTCGACATACGAATTTATATTATTCATCACATGAATTTTTATTCAATTCAATACATGAATTTTTATTCTATTCAACACATGAATTTATTTCCATTCAACACATGAATTTATTTTTATAATATTACTTATTTTCCATATTGGAATGAGGCCATATCAATTACCATATAACGTTAATTATATGGATTCCATACAACACATGTATATAATAGCAACGATAAATCATCAACCATCATCCAGAGTGCACCACACAACTGCATAAGCATTAAATATAAATAATTTAACGCTTATACAGTCTATTAACCCATTGATTGACATACAACTAAACAATCAGGATTAGTGTACGTCAAATATCATCCCAATACCTGTGTGGGGTTTCAAATCAACAAACACAGATTTTTATTTGTGCAGTTGGGCGATTTGTAAAATTTATCGTCCCAATCAATATCAGTCAAATCAGTGTATATAAACAAATCGTTCGATTTGTTTATAAATATTTATTTTATATACACGTTAAAAATTATATTTTTAACTATAAAATATTTATTCAATCCACATCACACAATCAATTTTCGCAACACATCAATCAAACAAACAAGCCAACCATGGTCTGTAGACGACGGGTGTCGGGTGCTGCTAAGCACCGTCTGCATCCTAGTATATATTTTAACTAGAAATTAAAATAAAGTAGGGAGTTCTCACCGATTAGCTAAACCAAACGCCGCGACTCTTCATATGTAGGAAATCTTCGCCGTGCTCGCCATTTGTCACTTTCGTTGTCCGTATCCACTACATATATAAAAATCACATTTTTATATTCTCTAGTATATAAAAATCATATTTTTGTTCTCTACATCATATAAAAATTATATTTTTATTCTCTACAACTATAAATAAAAATTGTTTCCTTTCTACACTAAAAATCTGATCTTTTCGCAAATAAAAATCATTTCTTTACTTATCTAAAATCAAATCTTTTCTCTTCATAAAGATCAAAATTTTCTTATGCTAAAATATATATAAAAATCTGATTTTTCCTATGCTATAACATATATAAAAATCCCAGCTTTGTATAGAATAAAAATCACGGCTTTGTATATAGAAAAGATCCTATTTTTACTAACACAATATATACATTATATTTAAAGTTACCTTTCACGTTGTAGAGGGGGTTTTCTGCGAATTGGGGGGGGGGGAGCGGGGTGTGTGCTACGAGTAAGGAGGAGGAGGGCATCGGAGTTGCGTCGGTGCCGGGTGGGAGGCTGCGGCGTTTTCTGTTTGGGGGTTTAGGGTTGGGCTAGTGGGGTTCGAGCAGGGGGTGGTGGAGGGGAGAGAAAGGGGAGGAGGGGTGGAGGAGGTTGGTCGGCGGTGGGGTGCTCCGGCGTGGGCGGATCAGAGGAGCGATGGGTGAGGTGTCCAGGTTTTTTTTTCTTTTCTAAAAATGAACGTTGGGAGAGAGAATGATGAGGGAGAGGGAGAAAGGTGGGTGGGTGTGGATTATATATTATTTTATTTTATTTTATTTATTCCATAAAGCAACTTTTTATTTCGAACTCAAAATCGAACCCACCGACTGTCGTGTCTAGCTAATTATCCCCATTCCGAACATAATGGGATATGTACCGTAGCCCCATTCGATAGTTTCGATCTGTATCCATCAAAATCAAAATATAAATCTATATATTGAATTTGAACGCACATTTCAATTTACCGGGGCCACATACGGACTCTAAAAATTCCTAAAAAATATTTTCTAGCTTTGTATTGACGATACGGTCCTAACAAAACTAATTTCGTCAAATTCCGAGACCATTTGAAAAATGACCATTTTCCAGTCGATTAAAATCAACTGAAACTAGTCAAACGCGTTTCCCTTTTCCACGCTCACATATTGATTCAGAAAATTACGAATTTTGAAACCTAGCAATAAATTGACATCACAGATCCAACAAAAGTGGTTTCATCGAAAACCGAGGTCGTTTGCAAAATTTCCATTTTAAGGGCTAGAATTCCATAGCGACTATTCTGAATTTTCAACTGGGCATAACTTTTTATTCTCGCTATGAAATTACAATTTTTCAGATTCATTGGAAATATATCTTCAAATAGATTCTAATATTTTCGATTTTGCTAAAATCCGATTTATTTTGAATCCTACACATTCATTTGAAATTTGAAATCGAATTTTCGAACTACCGCGCCATTTTCAATTACTTTTATATTAAAAATAAAATATTTATATTCTAACGATGATTCAAATAAATATATATGTTCTAACGCTATTCAAAATAAATTTCTCTTTGTTATTATTTAAAATAATTCATTTTGAATACCCAAAATTCATCAAAATTGCCAAAATAAAAATTTTAATTTGGCTCAGAATTTCTGGGTTGTTACAAATAGCTTCATTTTTCAAAAATCATTGCATTGTCTATAAAATGTTTTATGCATTGATATTCTTGGGAGAAAAACCCACACTATGTATTATGGCGTGGTCCCTTGATTTACCTAATATTAAAGTAAAGTTTTAAATAACTGTTTTAGTTCTTACACCAGTCACATGACTGATCTGGAGTTTATTGTTCTATCCTGACTCTGGGTGCCCCAATTTTCCATATGGGCAGCTAGTAGTTTTTGTTTTGCAAATATTATTTTCACAGGATCCTAGATTTATAGTTGGAGCTATATTCAGATTGCTCTATATCCGTGTATTTCTTTCAATTATGATATGTATTATTTTTCTGCTGCTTTGTATTTAAATCTCTAATATTTTTCTAGCGTATATTTATGCATACTCTGTTATATTCTTGTACTCTGATGTAATTGTGGTAATAGCAATGAAATGTTCTTCTGTTTGCGTTCTAATTTGTCGTGTTCTCAACTTAATCTGGGCTTTCCCATAAAGGCAAGTTTGGGTCGTGTCACGTATTTGAGGCCCAAGTCCTCTAGTTCTTTCCTCCACCTCTCCTATTCAGCATGTAGACTTAAATTTTTGGCTGAGAGAAGTTGCACTGAATCCCCCTGCTCAGAGAAAAGCTTTCATCATAGCTGGTTCTTAGAGGGCTTCATCTCTTATGGACAAAGTCACATTTCAATGATTACAAAGCTTGGTTTTCATTCTCAACTGAGTGTAGCTCAGCAAAATATCATTAAGAAGAAAACCATTAGGTTATTAGCTAAAAAAAGAAAAGAAGTAGAACTATGAAAGAGCAGCGGGAACAACAAAGAAAATGGTTCATCGGAAAATCACTACAATAAAAACACCATATTACAACGGTGGAACATCGTTGTAATATACATTTTACAACGATGGGCTAACCATCGTGTATTAAGAAGTTGTAATAGACTGAAATCTTTTACAACTTTTTTGCACCGTTGCAACACCGTTGTAATATATATTTTTTACAACTTTTTTCCACCGTTGTAATAAACTTTATTACAACATTTATGCACCGTTGTCGTTGTAATTTTTACAACTATTTATAACCGTTATGATATATTTTATTACAACTTTTATTTTACAGTTGTAATACATCCACAAATTATATGCATAAGAATCTATATTTTTTTATATATGCAACAATAAATAGATAAATAACATAAGAAATAAATGTAAGTTTAAAAGCATCATAATCCATTCATTGATAAAAATCACAACTTTATATATAGAATACAAATTATAAATCATATACCACATAAAAACGTATTAAATTACAACTGTCTTCCTCATTTGCCTCTGAAAACCTTTAACACAATTACAAAGCTCATTTGCCTATGAAATCTACAAAGCTTTGATGTTTTTCTTCAAGGATTCTTTTGTTTCCCATATTTTCTCCAACTATTTTCATCTTCCAATGGACCTTGAGCTTCTGGTCCTGTTCCCAGCATTCACTATATTCCTACATTTTTGCTGTGGCTAATCTACACACAATAATAAATTCATCAACTATTAATCAAAGTCCAAAATTAAACAAAAGAAGAAACCTTGTAAGCAAACATATAGCACATAATCATATTTCTATATTTGGTAACACATTGACTTTGAACGACACAAGTGACTACATTCATAATGTCCTAACTAGTGTAAAAGGTAACACATTGGGATTATATTTCTATATTTGGTAATCACTTTGTCAATTATCAGGAGCACTATTAATGTATATTACTTGAGTATGTGTAATGGTTAGTGAAGGAATTAATAAGAGACACTATCTCAATCCAGCACAGTCGAAATCAGAAAATATATAACCAGCTTAGGTAATAAGTTTAAATCACAATGACTGAGATGACCAAAGCCAAAACATGATCTTGATGAATTTTAAGCGAGTTACATATAGAGAAATTTTAAATAAGATCAAAACCAAAAATAAAAGTAAAAAAATGTCATGGGCATGATCTTCTTGTAGTTGCTTAGGCATTTTGGTGGAAGACTCATGTTCATATTTACTCAATTTCTAAAATTTCAAGTTGATTGCATTTGAATTAATTATCATATCTCCTAACTTATCAGAAAGACATATTTTATATCAAAAAAATTAAAAATTTAGTAGACACTGAACTACAGTCTGTTGTGTTTTCACCTATATAGTTTAGGTCAAGTAACCATTGACTTCATAATTTTTGTAACAGTATTTAACCGTAAACATGTTAATACTACCAACTAAAACGGTAAACTCAGGTTGAAAATATTTGTGTGATTTGCACAAGTACAAGCTGTAGAAAATTAAATTAAGTATTGCTTATTATGTTGTACAATAACTGATAGTGCTTGTAGTACAACACATAATGCATTTAATATTTGATCATATATCTTTAAGATAATCATGGACTGTAGGTGTCAAACAATCATATACAGTGATATAGTATTATTATTGAATGAAATGCACCTACAGAAACAGGAATATAGGAATCGACATAAAAAGCGAAATTAAAAAAAAGAAGGGTCAAATAATAATAGATCATGTACAATAAAAAAAATTAAGATATGTACCTGTTAAAGTGTTGGAACAACTGTTTGTGAACGCTTTTTTGAGTATAGATTTTGCATCGTTGTTCCTCTCCCTTGAGTATGAAATTATGCATTTAGTCTGCGTGATGCTGAGCAAAACAGGATGGTTAACTATAACTTGTCAGATATTTTGAATGTTAGCAAAACATATAATTGTATGGTACCAACTACATTTCTTGGTACATGGTCAAAACACGTAAAAATTTAAAATTGCCTACCAATAACAGAGTTATAAATTCAAATTCGTAAATTGTCGCTGTTGTTAGAAAAGCATAAGCTATGTGCACGTAATTTCATATTATTTTTCCTCATTCCAACATTGAATATGCATGAAACTTGAACCAAAAAATTGCAAATTGGTCATTATTGCTATGCCCCTATTCTAAATCATGAAGATTGTTGAAGGGATAGATTAGTAGTAGATTACTGTAGTAAGGTAGCTAGGTGAATTATGTAAACTTGCAGTTTCCTCATGTCAGCAACAATAGGTAGGCTTACATGTTTGATGATGTTCTTAAAACAGAAAAATCACTTGAAAGGAATTATATTCAAAGTAGTAAATAGTATAGACATGCTGTAAAAAGATAAAGATGGGTACTGAGCAATTGGAAGAAATAACAGTAATAATGGAACAGTCAAATCTTTCGGAAGGATTTATATTCAAACTAATAATAACACAAACATGATATAACATACAAATGAGTAATAGATAACACATTAAACTTGATTTAAAAAATTAAAACTTTCCAAATGGGTAGGGCTACTAATACGGATAATACCTTGAAAAAGAAAGCAGGGCAAATGCATTAGTAGATCTGGCTCTAAACTTCCAAAAAAGAAGATACTTATAATATCAGTAGACTGTAGACTTGTATCATCAACTAAATTTAAACAAAGGATTAGGAAAACTATGACATCATGCCTATTTCAGTAAACCATTTCTCTATTACTTTTTAACTTTACATATTTTCATTTTTTTATCATCTTATATGGACTAAATGGTCATGGCCATTATATTTCGCAGAGATGTCTTATCTAGAAATGTGTAGTTTATAATGAATGTGAAGATTCACCCTTATATTATTGTCTTCACACTGTAAAATGTCAATGCACAAATCACATGAATTCTAAGGAGACATTATCAGCTAATTTAGAGGTGAATGAGCGGTATTTATGTGTGTGTGTGTATATATATGAGATACCTGGTAGGAATAGGATGCTTAGGAAGAGTTTAATAAGAATTCCAACAATATGGCCTTTATGCAAAAGACTCTCGACGTATAAGCACAAAGCATTTACGTATGCAGCTTCGATAACCAAAACATGTACTTTGAGGATACCATTGGACTGCTGCCGGGTAAAACTCACCTGCCAACCATAGAAAATATTTGCCACTAAATATTGAACTACTGTTTCGTAACAAAATTACATTTCAGAACAATAAACATAAATTTCACATTTAAAACCACATACACCTTAGTTGTAAATAGTTATTTATTTTTGATATATAAAATTTAGGAAATAAGCGTTGGTATATCCAACTTGAATTGTTCAAGGTTCTCTGCTGTGCCAACTACCCATGCTTCTAAGTCGGTGTGAAGGAGATTCTTGTTAATTTTCCTCATCACATTAAGAGCAATGTATAGTCGATTTAATAGAGAGTATGAATGTAGCATTTCGTCTAAGAGGAGTAAAACAATTTTAAGAGAATATGAATGTAGTGTTTGATCCTTTATACATAGAAATATAAGCAGAACAAATCTTATTGTTTGTTAAAAAATTGTTATGATAGTTCATAATTTATTTATTTTCTAGCGTTGGTGAAGGTTTTTTTTAATCTTTGTGCATATCAATATATTATGGTTTAGTGTTTTAACAGTGATGATGCAAGGAAATTTTTATATCCAAAGTGAAAATTATAATAACAAAAATTGAAACATTAGAGCAAACAATTAAAAAAAATCCGATGTATTTTGGAACCTAAAAAAACCCAAAGGGAAAACATCTAAGAAATCAAAATTTGGTGAAATGTTGATGCCTTGGGACACATGTACGTGCAGTCGGCACAAACAGTAATAGTAGAGTTTAACTAAAAAATTAATTCCATAAAGTAACAATTTAACAATCGAGAACCTGAAATGTCACGAACATCGTCGTAGAAGAAGAATCCAGAAGTACGAAGAAGATGTTATTTGGGTTTACCAATTTGAGAAAGGAGTTAATCTAGAGGGCTAAAGGATAAACACGGTGAAGATTTAAAGAAATCAAAAGTATAAAGGGATTTGATTATCAAATTGAGTACGATCATAAACATTGGGGGAGAGTTTGGGGAAATAAGGTCGGATGAAAATGGAATATTAACGAAGGCGGTTGTGGTGATGAGTTAATGTTTTATGGGTAATTAATAGATATAGATCTCCCTTTTCCACTTAAAAAGATGGCAGAAGCAAGCGAACATTGATTGGTTCAAACGTCAGGTTACGCATGGAAGGGAAAACCCACGCGTAAAGACTTTGGTATGAAGACATGAAGACATAGCTACCATTATATACAGAATTGAATCAATTTCATTATTCAGCATAAGACCAGTGCTACCAACATAACCAACTTTCAGATAAAGCCAAAAAGTTGTTATACAGAAATAACAATTGCCAAAATCAGCCTGTAGATAGAGCCCAATCGATATACGGAATAATTTCATTATTTATGGAATCTCCAAAATTACTGTATGTAATAGAAAATAACTTTCATTATACAGGCTGATTGAGGAAATAATGCCTGTGATATAAATCTCTATAACGGGACCAATTTAAATAAAAGTATATTATGTAAGTTATTCATACGGACATGTATGTTATGAAAAATAACTCTAATACATTCCGCTTTCAGTATTTTTCCTTTTACCATTTATTGTTCGAATATCCAAAATAAGTTTCATAACAAATGTACAGGCTACTTTCATTGTACATGCCTTGAACATAGTAGAAAAATGCCTTTAGATAAATTTAACTTTTTTCATGATATTACAAATATAACATGCACTTATTACACGAATAGTATTGCATGTAAGAGCACTGATTATAACAGTAAATTTGGTGGGAGTCGTAATTTATTTTGAATTAAATTTTAATTCCATGTTGTAAAATTATCCAGCAATGCATTACCTATTGTTGTGTGTTTTTGGACATAGCACTACAAATTTATTTCCTATAAAAGCTAGTAACATCAAAACCATAACAATGCATTGTGAAATTTTAAATAAATTTAAACAACGTAGAATGGGAATTATTATGCAAACGAAAAAAGTAAAAAAGAGACATCCTGCAGTCGGCAATAACAAACATATAACAACTGGCCTGCACTGACAAATCTAAATATTACAGCTTAAAATGTGGGCTGTAGAACCATGAGAACAAAAGATTGAAGTAGTCAAAACAAATTAAAACAGGTCCCCAACTATTTCATTTTGAATGTCAATTGGACCAGGTCTTACGGTAATGAACGTGATGTACGGAAAATTGGGTGAATGGGTACCAGAGCTGCGTCATCGAAATTCGTCGCTGAGTTTCCAATGTGGAGTACTTGAACCGAGTAAATAATCGATCACGATGAGTGCGGAAGGCTAAAGGAAACAAGTTGTAACATTTCAAATATCATCCAATGTTATAAATTCAGCATTAAATTGAAGTTAAAACTTGAACAATGATAACTGTGAGAAACTCACCTCTTCTGCCGTGTTTTCCTAGGCTGACGAAATGGTTGTGACTACGGTGGTGGCAGGTGGGTAGCGAAGAGACGGTGGAGCTTGGAGTCGAGAAAGGAAGCCATGCGTGTTGAAGGGGGAGGGACAGTTTGGCTGCAGCGGCTTCGACGGCGACGGTCCAAAAGGCAAGGGTGGTTTCAGTCAGGAGGTGGCGAACGCGAAGGATGGAGCCGAATTTCGATTGGCGGTGAAATGTCAGTGGGGAGGCGAAGTGGTCAAAGCCAGATGAGGGTAGGCGAGGGAGCTGTGGTTTCTTCTGGACGGAGGAGGAGGATGGCGAAGATCATAAACACGATTTAGGGTTTTCGGTGTAAATTGATTTTGGGGAAAAACAATATTTGGGGTTTTTACTTCGCTGAAGCGAGAATAAAGTAAAAGGGGATGATGCCATATGTGGTTATAAGAGAAAAATATACAAAAGGAATGGAAATAATATGAAAAGGGGCGGTAGAAAACATACATAACACGGACAGGTGTAAATTCATTTCAGCAAAAATTCTACAACTGTGGAAACATTTCAGAAATCTACTACAAGTGGCAATCAACATTAAATAAATGTTTTCTTCAAGTATTATACGACTTGAATACAAAGTATATTTACTATTTTTTTAAATACAAACTTACGTAACTTTTAAACCAAAATTTAAAACTAAATAAATTTATTTAAACTCAATTACGCTTCCCAATTTAATTCGAAAAGCATTAATTATCATATTTTAATTATTAACTATTTAATAGTAATTATGTAATATTAGCCATATTTATTAATTATTCTTCTTAATTGCTAAGTATTAAATATTAAGGATTGATTATTAACTATTACTTCCTAATTGATTATTAATAGTAATGATTAGTTATTAGTTATAAATAATCAATATAAACGTATTAAATATTAATTATTAGTTGTTAATTATATTAAAATATAGTCATATATTACAACAGTCAAAAAATAAAGGTTGTGATAGGCTTTTATTACAACTGTCAAAATAACACAGTTGTTAAAAATAAGTTTATTACAACTTTTTTGGAAAAAAATTGTAAAAAAACAATTATTACAACGGTGCTTTTACCACCGTTGTAAAATTAAAGTTGTAATATGCTGTTTTTTTGTAGTGAATGAAATTACCAATAGATGATGAGCCATAACCATCTTCTGCTCTGGCAGAGCATTGGGAGAAGGAAAAGAAAATGAAGGAGAATACACCACCTCCTTCACTAAGTTTAGAAAAGAAGTCTCGGAGGAAGAATTAGATGAGGGACCTCTAACTGATGTCACGTGTGCCACCCCACGTCCATTAATGTCACTCATAAGAGAATGCATTATGTAACCACCCAGAATTTCGGAACCAATTTAAAATTTATTTTTAATTGATTTAGTGGATTTTAAGAATTTAAAATGATTTATTTTGAGAATTAAAGATTTAAAATTTATTTAAACCAAGGTTAGAACGTACGAATTTAAAATTTAATTAAAACACACTTGAAATGGCGTGGTAGTTTGAAAATTTGATTTTAAACTTTAAATGAATATACATAATTCAAAATAAATCAGATTTCAGTAAAACAAGAAACATTGTAATATTTTGAATTGCAATTTTCTAACAAATGTAATAAACTGAGATTTCACTTTATAAATTGTAAGTTATGTCCAGATTAAAATTTAAAATAGTCGCTATAGAATTTATATATATTTAAATATGATATATAGCACTTAAAAATAGCCATTTTGCAAATGACTTCCATTTTCGACCAAACCACTTTTATTGGATCTGGAATGTTAAATTATTATTGTTAGGTTTAGAAGTTCATAATTTATGGAATCAATATGTGAGCATAGTAAATTTAAACGTGTTTTCAATTTCAAATTGAATATAATGAGCCTATTAAAAACGCCACCAAATTCGATGAAATTAATTTTATTAAGACCGTATCCTCAAATCATAGCTATATTTCAAAATTCATACTTTTTGGAGTTAGTATGTGGCCTCGATAAATTAAAATGTACATTGAATTTCAATATTGAACATTATATTAATTTATATTTTAATTTTGATAAAAACGGATGTAAATGATAGCATTGGCTTATAAAACATATTCCATTGTGTCTGAAATGGAGGTATTTAGCTAGTGGCGGCAATCTTTGGGTTTTATTTGGAGTTCGGAATGTTAAACATGAAATTTGTGAATTAAAATAATAAAAATATATATAATATATAGGTCAAAAAGGGTCAAAACCCTACACAAATTCGTCCCGTGGTCAACCTATTTTCTCGGCTGTGTTTTGATGATTTAAAGTCCATGATTTCTTAACTCTTTCTTCATCGGTTACTACAAATCCATGTGATTTCATTCGGAGATTCCAATGCAAACATTGTTCTACCCTTCATGCTTTTCTAATCTATACAGGAGAGATCGAATTTTCTGTAGGGGATCGGGAGAATTCTAAGCTCGAAGTGGCGGTTTTTGGATGGATTTTTGGGGTGCCTGAAGCATGCGAGTTCGCCGGAATCATCGCAATGGGTGGCGCACGTGTAGGCGCCTCAAGTGGCGGTGACAGATCAGGGTTCGACGATGGGGGGAAGTGGCGCGGTGAAGAGAGAGGGAGGGGGAACTTAATTCGATTTTGTACCTGGAGGTTACGGGGATAATGCGGTTAATTAAAACCATAATTAAGTTTGATTATTATTATAATAAATTAATGTAATTAAATATTCGAATGTTTATAACTTTTTATAATGGAATCAGAATTCTGTGAAACAACTTGCGTTGGAATCGTGTCGAAGAGATCTACAACATGGAACTGACCAGGACGGAAACGGAGCAAATTGGATTTTTAGCTAAGTTAAACACGTGTTTAATTTAGTTTAATATAGAAATCCTCCATTAAAGTCTGATGGAGTGGAAACCAAATGTGAGAACTTCTCACTCAAATATTTGTACAGATATTTATTTTATAACTGATGTAGTAATTGCCAGTATTGGTTTTTATATGTTTAAATTATCATAAAATGTTGTACGGTGCCTATTAGCTCACCTCACTATTGTTTGAAAACCCCACACGGGTCTTGGGATAATAATTAATTCACATCTCTCTTGGATTTAATTGTATGTCAACCGATTGATCAATACACTATTATCATCCTTATTTAATTGTTTAATGCTTATACAGTTGTAAGTTGCACTTTGGATGTGAATTGAATGTTTAATAGTTTATCACTATTTTTGAATACATGTGATGTATGGAATCCATATAAATAAAATTATATGGTAATTGACTGAGTCCGATTCTAATTTAGAAATAACTAGTATTTTAAAATAATATTCAATGAAGAATCAAAATAGATTTTGATGTCCGATTTTGGATGGACACGAAAATATTGATATATGAAGCTGAATTAAATAGATATGCACCATTTTTACTCAAACAGAATTTTCTGTCGATTTAGTTTATTTTATAATGAATATCGAGAAGACTGAATTTCAAAATTTGATATTTTGAAAATATTATCAACTTAATATTATAACTATATGGAATATTCAATTTTAGAATAAAATTGAAATCGAAGTTGAAATCGTTTTAAAATGAATTTATAAACGATTTATAAAATATATTTTAAAATGGAAATCGATGAAAAATATAGTATATATTTAAAATGGTTTGAATAGAACGCGCCACATAGCGACCTGGCTGGCCAGGTCTGTGTTTGGCCGATTTTCTGTGGTCTGCTTTGTCATTAGGGCTAGGTGGCAGGCTCTAATTGGTCTCTCTTGCGAATGAATGGCTACGATCAATCCAAGCAACATCAATGGTCCTAATCAGTTCCTAACCTCTATATAAACAACCCTAGACTAAACCCTAATCTATTCATTCAAAAATAAGAACATAGCCACCATGTTGCTGAGGAACGACTAGGAGTAGCCACCAAATCGGAGAGAGGATTAGGAGGAAGATTCTAAAGCTTAAAGCAACCTAAACAAATCAATTCAACAAAGGAATTTGCGTCTTCAATCCCTAAACTAGAGAATTCATCACACCATTGTAAGTAGAGTATTACTTTGGTATGAATAAACAATTGTGTTGGTTTGTATGCTTGAATTGTGGCAATAAAGTAATTCATATTTGTGCGTTCTTATCAATTTGAAATATTATATACGTTTGGATATTTATGAATTATGTTATTCATTATAAAGAACTACATGCGGTAGTTCTATGCAAGTATACGTTTGGAATATTTCGCAAATTATGTAATCCATGTTGAAGCTACATGTATGTAGTTGATTTAAATTCATGCAAGTTTGGGGTTTGCTTCTATGCCACCATGATGTATATTTTTGTGCATAAATCATTTTGTAAGTAATTGGAACAAGTTTGGTTATTATCCATATGAAATTATGTTGAGAATTTGGCATTATGTATTAAGCCATGTTTTGTACTAGAAAACCTATTTGCAAACTTATGAAAATGGCTAGGCTATGATTGATATTGGGCAACCATGATTAGGTCTATCTTGTTTACAAGAATTATATGATGACATATGTGGTACATGGCTAGGTTAGGTTCAAAAGGTCCCTTTTTATAAGTTTACATGGCTAAAGTAAGAATCATGATTTCATGTTAGAAATATTTATGCCATGGTTATGTGAACAAATTTAACTATACTTATGCCATGCTTATGTTTGATATTATGCCATGCTTATGTTTGACATTATGCCATGCTTATGCTAGAAATATTTATGCCATGCTTATGTTTGACATTATGCCTAAATAAAAATATAGGATCATGTGACAATAATGATATCTCAATTGCAAGTTCACATGCTTTGATTCATGTCACCTATGTTACCACTATGCAAGTACACCAGTTTCTATTTTGTATTTCCAACATCGTATTGCAACTTCATGCGCTCACATTCCCCTCTTTGTATATGTAATTACGCTTTAAGCCTCCCCTTTTCGCATGGCTAATTTGGGCTTTAAAAGGCTAAGCCCAAAATATATATAAACGGACGTGTTAAACGGGGGAAAATAACGTTGGGTTAAAAATGAATGAAAATATAAAATAGAAGGGCCCAAGTTCAAGTATGGGTTGGGCCCATGATTGGTGTAACCTTTACACCATTAACTTAATAATGGGCCGCAAATATTTACATATAAGAAATAAAGAGGAATGACAAAATATGTAAATGTAGAACATACGATGTGTTTAACCCGAGGCTGGATAGAGTTGTGATGTAAACCTGCCCGGAACCACCCGGCTGTCCAGTAGTCACAACAATACCTATCCAATGTGGGAGGTTAAACATGGAGCCCAGCAAGGACCCGAGGTTAGACTGAGTTGTGGCGTAAGACTGCCCGGAACCAACCGGCAACAGGCAGCCACAACAATACCTGTCTAATGTGAGAGGTCAGGGCCTTAATAAGACAATTAAGGCTGAGTCAGGATTGATAGGATTAAGTGAACTAAAGACTTAATCAAAATGGAACATGCTAAACAAAACGGACTGGTGGGGGTTAGGTTAGGAAACACTTAACCAACTTAGCATGTTGGCTAGAGATAGAAAACCTAGTAACGGGGGACCCTTTTCAGCAGTAACCCTAGAAGGTGTATCAGGATACCCTGAAACTAGGCAGGGTGGGGCACGATTACTTGGCTGATTGTAAGAGGTCAAAGCGACGGCGGTGGTGTAGCAGTGTAGGTTCTAACGGAGTGCGGGCGTGCACACACTCCGGCACAGAAAAATAAGGCACTGGACACCAGTAGCATACCTGTGCACTCTAAGGTTGTGTCGGGTTGCCACTATGAGACTTGATACACCCCATGGTGGGACCAGCATAGGTAACTACAACATCGGGGGCCGTAAGACACATGTAACTATGCGAGTAGGAGCCGATCATCATAGACTGGATCACATCACCCTGATTATGGGGTGCCAGTTGGAAACTAGTTTATATGGGTTCAGAGATCAACATGGGGTACGATAGTATATTCGACCCTAGACAACTTAACCAAGTTTATAGTGCATGCCCACTTCTTGTTTATACTTATCATACCCAGTTCTTTATTCATAGACAAAATAGTACTAGACTTACTCAGGCTTTATGTCTGACTCTACTTTTCTTTCGTCTTCTTTCTTCCGTTTCCCCACCCCCCCCCCCCCCCCCAGGTCCTCAGGGAGGGAACACAGCAGCTTGACCAACCTTAACATCCAGCTTGAAGAAGAGAAATGTATTGCTTGGACTTTCCTGTTTTGAACTATGGCTTTGGACAATCCACTGTGGGGCTTTTGCAGTTTATCTATGTTTTATTTATGCTTCTTTAAATAATGTACTCAAGACAGATTATGAAAGTGTTATGTTATGTTTTTGGGAAAGGATGTTGTTGTAACACGTATTTGACTTTATGAAATAAAGTTTGTTGTTCTTCCGCTGTTTACAAATATGTGTTCTTATATCTGTCTTGTATATCTGTGACTTGTACTTATAAACCTCCACCAAAATTAGGGCATTCCCTTTGAGAGTGACCCTAACGGAGGTGGGGTGTTTCACTTGGTATCAGAGCGAAGGTTTACCAGATAAGATAAAAAGTTTTGAAAAATTATTTTCAAAAAGGAAATTTAAAGAAGCATTTTTAAAAGAAAAATATTATTTTATTTTAAAAAGGCAAAGTCCACCCCCCAAAGCCATAGGAACTATCTCGTATCCTTCGTTTTGAATCTATCCTTTTTGTTTCAGCATGTCCCAAGAACTTAACTTGCCGGAAGGGGTGCCAATACCTGGTTGGTTTAGACGGTTCTTAGAAGCAAGGGCCACTCATCCAGGTCCTACCATTCCTCCTCCCCCAGCTGAAGGAAATCATCCAGCCGCAGCGACACCTTTTCCTCCACCTCCTCCTCGGGGAAACACGTTTACTAAGATATGTAAAGATTTTAAAGCTATGGGAGGAAGGGATTTCCATGGAACTGAGTCCTTCGTAGCAGCTAGAAATTGGCTGAAAGAAACTGAGGACCTATTCATCATCTTTGAGGTAGAAGATAGACAAAAAGTACAACTGGCGGTGTGGCTATTGAAGGGCGAGGCTTCCTACTGGTGGGAATCACTAGTGCTGAAAGACCAGTGGAGACATGGGAGGACTTTAGGGCAAGGTTTGAGACTAAATTTCTCTCAGATGTGGAAAGAAGTTTGCAGTTGGAAAATTTCTTATTTCTTAAGCAAGGGGACAAGACAGTCAGAGAGTATGTGAATCAGTTTGATGAGCTGGCTAGGTTTTGGCTTGACTTAGTCAACACCCCGCACAAGAAGGCTCTCCGTTTCGTCAAAGGGTTGAATGAGCCATTACACAGTTTGGCCATGACCCATATACCCATGGGAGCCACGTATGAAAGATTGGTGCAAATGGCATTGCTGAATGAAGAGGATAAGGGCAAGAAGAAAGAGGGTTTGTAGCCCAAGAAGACAGACTTTAAGAAGGGCGGGAAAGGCAACAAAGAGAAGAGGAAGTGTAATTTCTGTGGCAAAGTGGGGCACTTAGTAAAGCACTGCCGGAAAAAGAAGGCCAAGGAGAATGGTGGGTGCTTTTCTTGCGGTGAGACAGGCCATAGGGCTAAGGACTGCCCAAAGAAACGAGGACAGGGGCAGAGGGCTGGATCCACCCCAGGGGCACAGGTCCATGTGCTGGAAGCGCCACCTCTGCAACAGCGAGGTATAAATATTTCTGTAGAAAGTGTAGTTTATCTTTATGATCACCCCGTTCGCACTTTATTTGATTCTGGCGCATCACACTCCTTTATCTCGTCTGCTTTAGTAGAATCTCTGCACCTAAAAACTAGTATGGTAGAGGACCACTTAATTGTTTCAAACCCAATTGGGGGCCCAGCTCATTTGTCAATGATCTGTGTGGGATTGAAAATCTCTATTCTAAGCGTAGAATTTCAATGTAGTGCCTTTGTTTTGGGCTTTTCGGGGTATGGTTTGATTTTGGGTATGGATTGGCTATCCAGTAATGGGGCCATCCTTGATTGTGAGAAAAGGGTTGTTAGGCTCCTAACCCAGCTCGGTAATACTTTGGAAATTTCTTGTAATCCCTCGTATGCGGTTATGCTTAGTTATCTTGAATCGCTAGATGCCTCCGTTGAAAATTTGCAATCAGTTAGAGTGGTCCGGGAATATCCGGATGTCTTCGAAAAGGTGAAGGGCTTGCCTCCAAAGCGGGAAATAGACTTCCGCATATATCTCGTAGATAATGCAAAGCCCGTTGCGTTGCCCGTTAGACATATGGCTCCACGAGAAAGGAAAGAGCTCAGTAAACAGATTAAAGAGCTTCTAGAAAAGAGGTTCATTAGGAGGAGCATTTCAGAATGGGGCGCTCCAGTGGTGTTCGCTACAAAGGCGGATGGTTCACTCCGTCTATGTGTTGACTATAGGGAGCTCAACAAGCTAACGAAAAAGAATAGGCATCCTCTCCCTAGAATTGACGATTTGTTTGACCAGCTTGTAGGAGCGTCTGTTTTCTCCAAACTCGATTTAGCAACCGGTTTTCATCAGCTAAGGGTGGCTGAAGATAGCATCGATAAAACGGCTTTCAGAACCCCAGATGGCTTCTTTGAATGGCTTGTCATGCCTTTCGGCTTGACAAATGCACCTGCTTACTTCGTGGACCTGATGAGTAGGGTATTTAGAGATTTCCTCAACAAATTCGTAGTAGTCTTCGTAGACGATATCCTTATCTTCTCAAAGAGTGAAGAGGAACATGCTCAACACTTAAGGGCAATCATGGAAACTTTGCGAGTCCATCAACTAAAAGCCAAATTTTCCAAATGCCACTTTTGGAGGGAAGAGGTGAGGTTCCTTGGGCACATAGTATCCAAACAAGGGTTAGCAGTGGACCCCGCTAAGGTAGTGGCAGTACAGGATTGGAAGACACCAAGGAATGCGACTGAGGTCCGAAGCTTTCTAGGACTAGCGGGTTTCTATCGAAAGTTCATAAGGGATTTTGCGAAAATCTCAGCTCCGCTCACGAAATTGACTAAGAAGAATCTAGTGTTTAATTGGGACTTGGATTGCGAGTTTGCTTTCCAACGACTAAAAAGGGCTCTTACAACAGCCCCAGTTTTGACGCTGCCAGATGGGAGCAAAATGTTCACTGTTTATACGAATGCATGTGGGACAGGGCTAGGCGCCGTCTTAATGCAAGAAGGAAGGGTAGTAGCTTATGGCGGAAGGCAGTTGAAGGTGCACGAAAAGAACTACCCAACCCACGATCTTGAGTTAGCCGCCATCGTCTTTGCACTCAAGTCTTGGCGACACTATCTCCTAGGTGAGAAGTTCGAAATTTACACTGACCATAAATCGTTGAAATATCTTTTCTCGCAGAAGGATCTTAACTTGAGGCAACAAAGATGGATGGAGTTTCTTGCCTCGTACGATTTCGAAATCTCCTATACTCCGGGCAAAGGCAACGTAGTGGCAGACGCGTTGAGCCAAAAGAAATTAACCCTAAGCCCGTTGTTTGTTGAAAGACAAAGCCTAGAGTTTATAGCCAGCGTCAACTTTAGTCCTTCCTCCGATTTCGTACCAGGCTTACTAGCATCTCTCGAAGTGCGCCCAACTTTAGTGGATTCAGTAGGGACAGCGCAACGCGAAGACCCTCAGCTTGTGGAAATAATTGATAGGCTAATTAGGGGTGAGACTTCAAGTCACCTCAACAGATACTCCATCGACGATAAGGGTTTGCTAAGGCGAGACGGAAGACTATGCATCCCACAGACAAAAGATTTAGTAAAGAAGGTTCTAGAGGAAGCACATCACTCCAAGATGACGATACACCCAGGCGGAGATAAAATGTACAAAGATATAAAAAGGACTTTCTTCTGGAACGGCATGAAAAAGGACGTGGCAGAATTCGTTTCTAAGTGTATGGTGTGCCAACAGGTTAAAGCGGAACAGAAAAAGCCTGGCGGACTACTACATCCTCTGGAGGTCCCGCAGTGGAAGTGGGATAGCATCTCAATGGACTTCATCGATGGGCTGCCTAGGTCTAGGAGAGGCAACACTAGCATTTGGGTAATAGTGGATAGGCTTACTAAAAGCGCCCACTTTTTACCTTTCAAAAGTAAGAGAACTGCCTCATCCCTAGCATCACTTTACCTTAAGGAAATCGTTCGACTCCATGGAATACCATCTAGCATCGTTAGTGACCGAGACCCCATCTTCACCAGCGAGTTTTGGCGGAGTCTGCAAGAAGTAGTAGGAACGCAGTTATGCTTGAGCACAGCCTATCATCCCCAAACCGACGGCCAAACAGAGAGAGTGAACAGAGTTTTGGAAGACCTTTTAAGGCTATGCGTCCTCGACTTCGGAGGGACATGGGAAGACCACCTTCCTTTGGTAGAATTCGCCTACAACAATAGCTATCAAGCAACCATCGGAATGGCGCCCTTCGAAGCTTTATATGGAAGACCGTGCCGATCGCCCACTTGTTGGTGGGAGTCCACGGATAAGCTCATACTTGGATCAGATATGAACCGAGAGACCTCAGAGAAAGTAGACTTAATACGAAGAAGAATGAAGACGGCCCAAGACAGACAAAAGTCCTACGCCGACAAGAGGAGGACCGACCTTGAATTTGAAGTTGGAGACAGAGTTTTTCTCAAGGTATCACCGCTAAGGAACGTTGTTCGTTTTGGAACCACAGGAAAACTGGCACCAAGGTTCGTAGGGCCATTCCCTATTATCGAGAAAATTGGGAAAATGGCCTATAGATTAGAGCTACCCGAGAAGTTGGCTGGAGTCCACAACGTTTTTCACGTTTCACATCTCCGAAAATGTCTACATGAGTCAGCTAAAGTGGTAGAGCCAAATATCCTCGAAGAGGCCGAAGTGGAACGCGAAGCAACCATAAGGAAAGTTCCAACCCGCATATTAGGAACGGAAGTGAAGAAGTTACGCAACCGCGAAGTCAAGCTCGTCAAAGTCCAGTGGAGCGACGCCGAGGGAGACGCGACTTGGGAAACTGAAGCTAGAATACGCACTGCCTACCCTTTTCTATTCGAGGGTACATCCTTGATCTTTCTTTTTCCTTAAGTTGCGCTTTTATTTATCTTTTTAGGTATATTTCCTCGACCGTATCTTTTAGGTAGAAACCCTTTGGATGGAAACATGTAGTTGAAACATGTTATGGATGATGGTTGCAAGTGGTTGCAAGTGATTGCTAGTGGTTGCTCGTGGTTGCATATACACACACAATCTAGGTTTTAGATCGGCTCAGTCACTTCATATTGCATATGCATATATGTTTGCATTCGTATATGGTTGAACTTTAATGTGTTGTCATATGGATGTTGCATTTGTAATGAATGATTGTGCACTCATGTAAAATCAAAAATAGGAAAATTTGCATACATAATGGATTCATGGCACTAACATAATTCGCATTAAGGAGGTCAACTGAATCAGTAGACCGCCTGATTTTGCATTAGATAAGTACATGTACACACGCACTTCGCATATGATCATGAAGCATTAGAAGTCTTTTAAGGGCAATGGATGCTCGTGTTTGATGGATGAGTAGATGGATGATTGGATGTTAGGATATACATTCCTCCTAACTTGAAGATTTCGGGGACGAAATCCTTTTAAGTGGGGGAGAATGTAACACCCCGCAAATTCTATAACTGTGAAATTAACAAATTAAAGTATAATTAATCTGAAATCAAAGAACTAAGGGAAACGGGATACGCCATTGCGTTCATCTCGGAAAAATACGCGAAATAGAGTCCGAGTTTTCGAAAAACGGAGTCCGTATGAAGAAGATATGGCCTTCGGAAGTTTGAGAATTAAATTAAAATTCAAACAGAATAAAATAATTAAAAATCGGGCCCAATGGGCCAGGGCGGATAAACACCCGCCTAGGCCACCCAGGTCGACTGGGCTGTCGACCTGGGCTACCCATGTCGACAGGGCTGTCGACAGCCCTATCGACAGGGGTATCGACCTGGTCGAGCCCAGCCGACCTGGCTGGCCAGGTCTGTGTTTGGCCGATTTTCTGTGGTCTGCTTTGTCATTAGGGTTAGGTGGCAGGCACTAATTGGTCTCTCTTGCGAATGAATGGCTACGATCAATCCAAGCAACATCAATGGTCCTAATCAGTTCCTAACCTCTATATAAACAACCCTAGACTAAACCCTAATCTATTCATTCAAAAATAAGAACATAGCCGCCATGTTGCTGAGGAACGACTAGGAGTAGCCACCAAATCGGAGAGAGGATTAGGAGGAAGATTCTAAAGCTTAAAGGAACCTAAACAAATCAATTCAACAAAGGAATTTGCGTCTTTAATCCCTAAACTAGAGAATTCATCACACCATTGTAAGTAGAGTATTACTTTGGTATGAATAAACAATTGTGTTGGTTTGTATGCTTGAATTGTGGCAATAAAGTAATTCATATTTGTGCGTTCTTATCAATTTGAAATATTATATACGTTTGGATATTTATGAATTATGTTATTCATTATAAAGAACTACATGCAGTAGTTCTATGCAAGTATACGTTTGGAATATTTCGCAAATTATGTAATCCATGTTGAAGCTACATGTATGTAGTTGATTTAAATTCATGCAAGTTTGGGGTTTGCTTCTATGCCACCATGATGTATATTTTTGTGCATAAATCATTTTGTAAGTAATTGGAACAAGTTTGGTTATTATCCATATGAAATTATGTTGAGAATTTGGCATTATGTATTAAGCCATGCTTTTGTACTAGAAAACCTATTTGCAAACTTATGAATATGGCTAGGCTATGATTGATATTGGGCAACCAAGATTAGGTCTATCTTGTTTACAAGAATTATATGATGACATATGTGGTACATGGCTAGGTTAGGTTCAAAAGGTCCCTTTTTGTAAGTTTACATGGCTAAAGTAAGAATCATGATTTCATGTTAGAAATATTTATGCCATGGTTATGTGAACAAATTTAACTATACATATGTCATGCTTATGTTTGATATTATGCCATGCTTATGTTTGACATTATGCCATGCTTATGCTAGAAATATTTATGCCATGCTTATGTTTGACATTATGCCTAAATGAAAATATAGGATCATGTGACAATAATGATATCTCAATTGCAAGTTCACATGCTTTGATTCATGTCACCTATGTTACCACTATGCAAGTACACCAGTTTCTATTTTGTATTTCCAACATCGTATTGCAAGTTCATGCGCTCACATTCCCCTCTTTGTGTATGTAATTACGCTTTAAGCCTCCCCTTTTCGCATGGCTAATTTGGGCTTTAAAAGGCTAAGCCCAAAATATATATAAACGGACGTGTTAAACGGGGGAAAATAACGTTGGGTTAAAAATGAATGAAAATATAAAATAGAAGGGCCCAAGTTCAAGTATGGGTTGGGCCCATGATTGGTGTAACCTTTACACCATTAACTTAATAATGGGCCGCAAATATTTACATATAAGAAATAAAGAGGAATGACAAAATATGTAAATGTAGAACATACGATGTGTTTAACCCGAGGTTGGATGGAGTTGTGATGTAAACCTGCCCGGAACCGCCCGGCTGTCCAGTAGTCACAACAATACCTATCCAATGTGGGAGGTTAAACATAGAGCCCAGCAAGGACCCGAGGTTAGACTGAGTTGTGGCGTAAGACTGCCCGGAACCAACCGGCAACAGGCAGCCACAACAATACCTGTCTAATGTGAGAAGTCAGGGCCTTAATAAGACAATTAAGGCTGAGTCAGGATTGATAGGATTAAGTGAACTAAAGACTTAATCAAAATGGAACATGCTAAACAAAACGGACTGGTGGGGGTTAGGTTAGGAAACACTTAACCAACTTAGCATGTTGGCTAGAGATAGAAAACTTAGTAACGGGGGACCCTTTTCAGCAGTAACCCTAGAAGGTGTATCAGGATACCCTGAAACTAGGCAGGGTGGGGCACGATTACTGGGCTGATTGTAAGAGGTCAAAGCGACGGCGGTGGTGTAGCAGTGTAGGTTCTAACGGAGTGCGGGCGTGCACACACTCCGGCGCAGAAAAATAAGGCACTGGACACCAGTAGCATACCTGTGCACTCTAAGGTTGTGTCGGGTTGCCACTATGGGACTTGATACACCCCATGGTGGGACCAGCATAGGTAACTACAACATCGGGGGCCGTAAGACACATGTAACTATGCGAGTAGGAGCCGATCATCATAGAATGGATCACATCACCCTGATTATGGGGTGCCAGTTGGAAACTAGTTTATATGGGTTCAGAGATCAACATGGGGTACGATAGTATATTCGACCCTAGACAACTTAACCAAGTTTATAGTGCATGCCCACTTCTTGTTTATACTTATCATACCCAGTTCTTTATTCATAGACAAAATAGTACTAGACTTACTCAGGCATTATGTCTGACTCTACTTTTCTTTCGTCTTCTTTCTTCCGTTCCCCCCCCCCCAGGTCCTCAGGGAGGGAACACAGCAGCTTGACCAACCTCAACATCCAGCTTGAAGAAGAGAAATGTATTGCTTGGACTTTCCTGTTTTGAACTATGGCTTTGGACAATCCACTATGGGGCTTTTGCAGTTTATCTATGTTTTATTTATGCTTCTTTAAATAATGTACTCAAGACAGATTATGAAAGTGTTATGTTATGTTTTTGGGAAAGGATGTTGTTGTAACACGTATTTGACTTTATGAAATAAAGTTTGTTGTTCTTCCGCTGTTTACAAATATGTGTTCTTATATCTGTCTTGTATATCTGTGACTTGTACTTATAAACCTCCACCAAAATTAGGGCATTCCCTTTGAGAGTGACCCTAACGGAGGTGGGGTGTTTCATTGAATATAAGTCGATATAATTTCTGTTCAGAGCCTTGTATTTAATAGCAAATTGGATTTTGGGTTCTTCGTGAATGGTGTCTTAAATAACACTGTTCTTAAACCCAGTTGAGAATAGAATAAATCTTTTAATTAAGATCTAGAGAAGTTTACCAATTAATTAATTTAACTGGAATTGAAATGAAAGTTGAATTTGGGTTTATCTTGAATGTTGTTTTAAATGACATTGGTTTTTTAACCTCGTTAAAGAAAGGTTAAATTTTCTTAAAGTTGGATAATAATTAAGTAATGATTTTTGAGATTAAAACTAAATGAAGTTTTAATAAATATTTAATTATATTGAGATGGTAATGAGATAATTTAACTTATCATATTCGAGAAATGTTCGAAAATGGAGTATCACTAGTTTTACTCGATTCGATAGTTAAATCTTTAATTAGATTTGAACGTTAAAGGGTAATTAAATTTACTGATAACCCAGAGGGCGTTAGATATGGAGTACTACCAGTTTTACTCCATGGGATGAATAGGTTGGGATTAGGACTAATAAAATAAAGGATTACTTCGGTAAGGCACGATAATCCCGATGTATGTTATAAAACTTAAATTGGTTTAAGTGGAGAAAAGATAATAAAATCTTTTGAAATTGATATCCAAATGAAGATATAAGAATAAGTTTTAAAAAATCTTATCTTTGGTAAAATTAATGGGAACCTTTCCCCTAAGATGTGAATATTTGAATAAAAGAATATTCTGAATAGGAATGAGGCGTATGATGTGTTTTTTGTATCACTTGATTATTGATTATAAAATATGCGAGTTATTCGGAAAGACTGGGTTTATCCCATTCTGAATAACTAATACGACGACTAAAAGTCGACGATGAAGACGGCGGTCGAAGACTTGAGATCTTCACATCGTATGGATGATTATTGATGTCTTGATTGGGTTGTACACCAAAGAGAAGGTAATAAGCGGTGATCGTCCAGACGTACATGGAGATCGATCGGATATGTGAGGATCTCTCTCCTATATTGGACATATATGACAAGGAATAAGGTGCCTCCGGTTTCGTTTAGACCCGGAATGGGCTTGCAAATGGGTGGTATGTCTGACATTGTATTCCTTTATACTTTATTTGTTGATCTCTGCTAAATATATATATTTGTTTGGTGGTAGAGAATTTATTCTCTTGTTAGCTTAGAGGTTATATATTGGTGGAAATCAGTGGTATTGTATGGATTGACAATGTGGCATGCTAAGATGCAAATGATATAGGCTTTTGCTGAAAAGCAGAGTCTTGTGGTTGATGATCAGAGCACAGCTTTAATTAGCATAGCATTTTGTATAGCGTTAATTCGTGAGCCTCACACCCGGTATGAGTCAAAACAGGGATGAGGGACCATAGGGAGAACTTGCGTTTCTTTCTAGCTAAGAGTAGTGTCATGGTATGGAGCCCAGACATTTTTACTTATATGGATGATGGATTGTGAGTCGCCTCGAATGTAGGCTATATGCTCATTGGGTCGACGTACTGACCTATTTGTAGGTCCAACAGGACCATGAAACGTATTGTTCAGAAATAACTAATCCACTAAAGTAAGTGTGGACCAGCGATATCGTTCCCAGGGTTGCATGTAGGTGTGATCCTTAGGTATTTGCTAGAGTGTCTTGAATTGGTGAGGTAGATCCCTTGCCTCGACTCATGATGGAAATCCACATTCCAATACGATACTTTTCGATTTTGGTTGTAAACTTATGTATGGCTACATAATATATGGTACCTATGCTATCTATGATTGATACATTTATATTTGAAGTGATTTTATACACTATGCACTTATAATAGTATAAAAAAGTATTTGTTTTAAAGCGTATCAAGCATATTTGGCAATTATAAGGTAAAACTCTATCCTCCGACTTGCATTGCATTGTGTGATGGGACGTGAGTCTTATAATAGCTTCATTTTTTCGAAAAGCATTGCGCTATTTATAAACCGTTTCATTTCAAAATATTCATGGGGTTAAACGCTTTCCATGACCTATGACGTGGTTCTGTGAATTACCTAAATTTAATGTGAAGTTTAATAACTGTTTTGAGTTCTCACACCAGTCCCATGACCGACTCGGAGTTTATTGCTTTTACCTAAACTCTGGGTGCCCATATTTTCGACACGGGCAGCTAGTAGTTTTGGTTTGTAGATATTTCTTTTCACAGGATCCTGGATTACGGCTGGAGCTATATTCGGAAAGCTTTGTATCTGTGTATTTCTTTTAGTTGTGCTAGTTAATGATTGTTTCGCTGCATTATATTTATGTATATATATTTCCGTAGTTTTGTAATTTGTAAATTTCTAATATATATTTTCCACTGTATATTATTATTTATGTGAAGTCTGATATATTCTTGTACTTTTATGTAAATTATTGTAAAAGCAATGAAATGTTCTCATGTTTATGTTCTGATGCGTCATGTTTTCAACACGATCCGGGCTCTCCCGTCTCTTCGGATGCCGGGCGAGTTCGGCTCGTAACATTTTGGCATCAAAGCTTTGTTTTACAAAGTTCGGAGAACAACACACATTAGAACCAAACAAAAGAATTCATCAGAGATAGGATTAGTAATATCCTATAATAGTGATCATTAGAGATAGGGTTAGTAATACCGTATAATGAGTTTGAAGAGTATTATTTATAAAAACAAAATGAGTTTTGAAATTTTATATCTATTATTCGTATTTGAGTATTTTATCTTATATTGAATTTGGAATATCGGGTATATGAAGATTTTGAATATACGAGTAATTTACATATATTCGAAGTCTCAAATGTACTGGGTATATATAGAATCACGATCTAGTCACCTGGGGATGATTCTGATGATGAGGCCTCATCATCAGTGTCTATGTTCGAGTTTCGAAAGTGGGATATATATAACTTTAATTGACTAGTTTGAGAACCAAAACTTAGTTAGAGTTTATGTTGTGATTTCGCAATGAAATACAATTTTTGAATATATCCAGTCATATAGTGACTGTTTTTGGGATCTCGACAATATGAAGCAATAAGTTAGTTATTAGTTTTTAATTAATTTATTATAGTAGTTGTAATTATTTAATTAATATTAGGGATCGGACTTTTTTTGATTCTACTAAAAACTCTAAAGAAAAACAAATATATATATATATATATATATATATATATATATATGAAAAACGCCTACAAACATGTTCTTCTCGATTCGTGATCACAATGTACACATTTACACTATAAAATAACCAAGCATTTTCCTTTTCATTCAAATCAAACGTAGCCAATCCTTTAAATTATATGTATACTAATCAAGGAAGTAAGGCGATGGTCTATTCAAGGCGAGATGCATGCGATGACGCTGGAGAATAAATCTTCGATCAATAGAGGCGAGGTGTGACAACATGATAGCTGAAAAGCAACAGTCTTGGATAGCGCCGAGCTTGACGACATTTGGATCAAGAAAGGAGGGTGGCATAACGCCCTAGTTGCCGGTCGCAGATGAGTTTTCGGGGGATGAGGTAGTGAGCAGTTCCGGTTCATGGAGTAGGACTCATGAGTGGGCACAGTTTGATTGATTGCGGACTCGGGCTTGGTGTCAGTAAGGTACATGTACTGGGGAAGCACGGTTTGTGATATTTGCAGTGTACAGAGGATGGAAGATGGTTTAGGGAGAAAAAGAAGTGCTAGGGGAGTTCATGAAACCAAACGTGGACTGGAGGAATTATATATGGCATGAGGAAGATATGGGAACAATAATGGGAGAGTGTTGAGGCGGTAAGAGCGATGAAGTAACGGTGGTAGGGAAGGAATGGTACGGTGGAAAGAGGGTACTGCTTTTCTTTTTACCAGTGGGAAGGTTACAATGTGTACAATAGGGAGAAAAAAGAAAACAGAATGGGAGAAGACGACTTAAAGGCGTGGACTATGATATTTTAATAGGTTTTGGGCCTCTATTAGAATAAAAATAAAATAAAGAAAGTGCAAGACGTTTGGGCGAGGGATGCCTCGAGGCTACATGTGACGTAGTGGGAATTTGTGGTCTAGTTGTTTCCTGCTATTCGTAGTTGGGTGGACAGTTGAGTTCAACTCCCATCAAACATTGTTTCAAGCACTTACAAAGGACGTAACCACAATAACTAGAGTAGGTTGATTGCTTATTTAATTTTGATTTAAAATCATTAACTTATAATATGTATAAATCCTCACATACGTTTACGGAATGGAATGAAATGAAAGCCATTGGAATCATATCGAAAAAGGCAACTCTACCGAGCTGGTTCAAACGGGATTGAAAACAAATGAGTTTCCGTTTAATTTTAAAATGCCTGTTTAACGGAATAACGCGGCAACCATCAATCAAATTAAGGTAAGTTAACTCTCATACTTTTCTAGACTGCTATGATGTGATAAATCCATATAATATCATTAGAATATATATTGGTTGAGTGGCTGCCTTGATTGCTTATGGTTGATTTAATGGTTGCTCTTAATTATATTATTATTATTAATTTATTAATTTAAAATTATATGCTATCATGAAATGTTATAATAATCTATGATGCAGGGAAGAACAGGTTGGAGGGATCCAACTGGATTCCTCAAATATCATGTGTGTTGTTTATTTTTATACTTTTTACGCATGACTGATTGAACCCCAAATGACACTTAATCATGTTTGATTGTTAATGGTTGAATGGATGTGATCGTTGTTGTGAATTTAATCAATCAAAAATATTGATTAGGTGGTTGGCAGTGATGGCCTAAATCTACTGTTTTATGACGTTGTTTTGTTGATAGGCAAATTGACGGAGTTTAAATTTATTTTATAAATAACTTGAAGATTTCAAGTTTATTTTATATAAGTCAGTTAAAATTGATGTTTATAAATATATTTATATTAAAATCATGTTTTACAAATTTTATTATGAAAAGTTGTAAATGGGATATATAAGATAATGTGGGGATAGCGACATGATTTTATTAAGCAAAAATGAAGGGGATTAAATAGGAATTTATAGAAGATGATTAAACGGATTTGTGCAAAAAGGATACCAAATCGTTTAATAAAGTAAGTAAAGGGATTATAAGTCAATTACCAATATAAGACATTTTTTATGAAAATCATATCGAATTCGAATGGTGTATAAGACTAGAAAGTTTACTCAATGAGGAAAAAGGAATTAACATGAAAAGTAGGTTTTCAAATAAAGGAAATTGGTTTATAAAACAAAAATCAGTGGAAATGGGAATAATATATTGGATTATTGAGATAGTTTAATACTGGTTTTAAATTACAAGCTTTTATTTATCTTAAGATAAAAACGTTGTCGATCAAGGCCTGAGAGGTAATTAGAATACCCCAACATGAACGCTTCACTATTATTGAGAGATAATATTAGTTTGTAATGGGTAGGAAAGTGATTATTGAGTTATTTGCGGTTAATAAAATTTATCATTATTTAAATAAACTTTTGTAATAACTCGGAAATCCGAGTCAATTTAAAATTTTTATTTTGGCAATTTTAGCGAATTTTGAATATTTATAATAGATTATTTTAAATAATAACGACGAGAAATTTATTTTAAATAGAATTAGAACATATATATTTATATAGCTCGACGTTATAATATAACTAATTATTTATAATTATAAAAGGAATTGAAAATGGCGCGGTAGTTTGAAATTTCGATTTCAAAGTTCAAATGAATGTGTAGGATGCAAAATAAATCTGATTTTAGTGAAACCAAAAATATTTGAATCTAATTGAGAATATCTTTCCAACACATCCGAAAAATCAAAATTTCATAGCGGGGATAAAAAGTTATGCCAAGTTGAAAATTCAGAATAGCCGCTACGGAATTTTAGCCCTTAAAAATGGAAATTTTGCAAACGACCTCGGTTTTCGACAAAACCACTTTTGTTGGATCCGTGATGTCAAATTATTGCTAGGTTTCAAAATTCGTAATTTTTCGAATCAATATGTGAGCGTGGCAAAGGAAAACGCGTTTGACCAGTTTTAGTTGATTTTAATCGACTGGAAAATGGCCATTTTTCAAACAGTCTCAGAATTCGATGAAATTAGTTTTGTTAGGACCGTATCGTCGATTCGAAGCTAGAAAATATTTTTCGGGAATTTTTAGAAACTGTATGTGGCCCTGATAAAAAGAAATGCGCATTCCAATTCAATATATAAAGTTATATTTTGATGTTGATGAAAACTGATCGAAATGATCGAATCAGCTTGCGAAATATATCCCACTGTGTTCGGAATGGGGGTAATTGGCTACGGACGACATAAGGTGGGTTCAATTTTGAGTTCGAATTAAAAGGGTTGCTTTAAGGAGAAGAAAAAAAATATAAACTTTCACAAACCCCCCCACTCTCTATTTTTCTACACCGTTAGTTGTTTTTAAATTAAAAAAATATATATTGGTCTCTCAAATCGATGGCGGCTACGCCATCGCCAGTCGCAATCTCCCCCTCCGATGATCAGCCTCCTCCGCCTGGCCTAGCGCGTCCACCTCCCTTTCATCTCCAGCCGTCGCTCTCTCTCCCCCCTATCTTCATCGAAGCCCCTCGCCAATCAACAGAAGCCGCGCCCCCAAGCGTGCTGCGTCCAATCGGAGCCCGCTTCTATGAACGCGCCGCCGCACCCTAGATGACCCCCCATCGCCCTTCGTTCCCTTTTCCCCCTCCTGAAGCCACGAACAGGGCAACAACGTTGACCGTCCCTCCTCTTCTACCTCAGATCCGCAAAGCCCCCTCCGCTGTGAGTTTTAAACCCTCCTTCGATTTATGATGACTTATTTTTTTTTTAAATATAAAGACTTAGTTTATAAAAATAGAAAAGAAAAGAATTTTAGATTTGAAATGAAATGATTTTTACTTAGTTAGAGTATTAAAAATATGATTTTTACTTAGGTAGAGTATTAAAAATATGATTTTTACTTAGGTAGAGTAATAAAAATATAATTTTTATATAGGTATGATAATAAAAATTCGATCTTTATATAAGAAGTAGAAATATAATTTTTATATAGAAAGAAGCCTTGTCAATATATGAAGTGAAATAAAAATCTGAACTTTATTTTTATCGTGAAATAGAGAGAATATAAAATTGTGATTTTTATATATGTAGTGACTACGGACAATGAAATTGACAAAAGGTGAGCACGACGAAGGTTTCTACATATGAAGAGTCGTGGCATTTGGTTTAGCTAGTCGGTGAGAACTCCTCACTTTTATTTTAATTTCTAGTTGAAATATATAATAGGATGCAGACGGTGTATAGTAGCACCCGACACCCGTCGTCCACAGATCATGGATGACTTGTTTGTTTGATTGCTGTGTTGTGAAATTTGATTGTGTGATATGGAATGAAATAAAATATTTTATAGTGGAAAATATTTTATAGTTAAAAATATGATTTTTAACGTGTATATAAAATAAATAGTAATAAACAAATCGGACGATTTGTTTATATACACTGATTTGACTGATTCGGATCGAGCGAAATTCCCGGTCGTTTCTTTTGGTATCAGAGCTTTGGTTTACAAAGCTCAGAGAATAAGGCACGTTAGAACCAAACAAAAAAAATCATCTGAAATTGGGTTAGTAATATCCAATGGGAATGATTCGTTAGAGATAGGATCAGTAGTATCCTAAAACGAGTGTGAAGAATATATTTTTAAAATGAAACAAATTTTGTTTTGAAAATTTAAATCAATTATTAGTATTTGATTATTTATTTTATATTGATGTGGAGAATCCAATATATAAAGATTTTGCATGTACGTCTGATCCACGTTTATTCGAAGTTTTAATATACTGGATAGATATAGAATCACGCTCTAGTCGCCCGGAGATGATTCTGATGATGAGGTCTCATCATCAGTGTTTGTGTTCGAGTGACGAAAGTGTGATGTCTATATATTTCCATTAGACTTGTGTGAGAACCAAAATTAGATAGGGCTTATTGTTGTGATTTGGCATCAAAATATGATTTTTAGACTTTGTGTCAAAATTATGAATTTGAAATGATAATCAACTAATTGATTGCTGGTTGTGTTATTTGATTATTGTTTGATTAATTAAAATGTTGAACCTTTAGCCAAATTGAACCAAAAAGTGAACTGTATTGAAAATTAGTCGCATTTGCAAGCATATACATGTACTTACATTGAACAGGTCATAGCAAGGAGGCTATAGAAGAGGAACAAAATTGTTTGCCCGAAAATTAGGTACATGTTTATTGTATTTCTTGGGTTTTGGAAGATTTTATGAGCCGATTGGCTAGCCTCTTGGCTTTTTCTTTTTCTTTTGGATTGATGAAGGCCATGGGAGGCTATATGAAATATCCCGAAGTCCCCGGTGCAGGGGAGGTTATGGCGAAATTTTTCGAAAATTTAGGGTGTTAGCCAAATTTTTGAAGAATTTGAAAAGTTCTTAGAAAGTGAAAAGTTGAAGAACTTAAGCCATAAGGAAAATAGTGGGAGTTGAGTTGATTAGTTAAACAACTTTCAGCTTCTTTCCTTTTCGGGGACGAAAAGTTTTAAGTGGGGAAGAGTGTAATAACCTGGAAATCCGAGCCAATTTAACTTTTTTATTTTGGCAATTTTAGCAAATTTTGAATATTTAAAATAGATTATTTTAAATAATAACGACGAGAAATTTATTTTGAATAGAATTAGAACGTATATATTTATATAGCTCGACGTTAGAATTTAAATAATTATTTATAATTATAAAAGGAATTGAAAATGGCGCGGTAGTCTGAAATTTCGATTTCAAAGTTCAAATGAATGTGCAGGATGCAAAATGAATCGGATTTTGGCAAAACCAAAAATATTTGAATCTAATTGAGAATATCTTTCCAACGAATCCGAAAAATTAAAATTTCATAGCGGGGACAAAAAGTTATGCCCAGTTGAAAATTCAGAATAGTCGCTATGGAATTTCGGCCCTTAAAAATGGAAATTTTGCAAACGACCTCGGTTTTCGATGAAACCACTTTTTTTGGATCCGTGATGTCAAATTATTGCTAGGTTTCAAAATTCGTAATTTTTCAAATCAATATGTGAGCATGGCAAAGGAAATCGCGTTTGACCAGTTTGAGTTGATTTTAATCGACTGGAAAATGGCCATTTTTCAAACGGTCTCAGAATTCGATGAAAATAGTTTTGTTAGGACCGTATCGTCAATTCGAAGCTAGAAAATATTTTTCAGGAATTTTTAGAAACTATATGTGGCCCAGGTAAAATAAAATGCGCATTCATGTTCAATATATAGAGTTATATTTTGATGTTGATGAAAACTGATTGAAACTATCGAATCAGCTTGTGAAATATATCCCATTGTGTTCGGAATGGGGGTACTTGGCTAGGGACGACAGTCAGTGGGTTCAATTTTGAGTTCGAATTAAAAGGGTTGCTTTTAGGAGAAGAAAAAAATTAATAATATTATAAACTTTCACAAATTCCCACATCCTCTCTATTTTTCTACACTGTTACTTGTTTTTAAATTTTAAAAAAATATATCGGTCTCTCAAATTGATGGCGGCTACGTCATCGCCAGTCGCGATTCTCCCCTCCAGCGATCAGCCTCCACCGCCTAGCCTGGTGCGCGCACCTCCCTTTCATCTCCAGCCGTTGCTCTCTCTCCCCCTATCTTCATCGAAGCCCCTCGCCAATCAACAGAAGCCGCGCCTCCAAGCATGCTGCCACCAATCGGAGCCCGCTCCGATGAACGCGCTGCCGCACCCTAGATGACCCCTCCGCCCTCCGTTCCCTTTTCCCCCTCCTGAAGCCACGCATAGGGAAACAACATCGACCGTCCCTCCTCTTCTACCTTAGATCCGCAAAGCCCCCTCCGCTGTGAGTTTTAAACCCTCCTTCGATTTATGATGACTTATTTTTTTTTAAATATAAAGACTTAGTTTTTAAAAATAGAAAAGAAAAGATTTTTAGATTTGAAAAGAAATGATTTTTACTTTGGTAGAGTATTAAAAATATGATTTTTACTTAGGTAGAGTATTAAAAATATGATTTTTACTTAGGTAGAGTAATAAAAATATAATTTTTATATAGATATGATAATAAAAATATGATCTTTATATAAGAAGTAGAAATACAAAAATATAATTTTTATATAGAAAGAAGCGTTGTCAATATATGAAGTGAAATAAAAATCTGAACTTTATTTTTATCGTGAAGTAGAGAGAAAATAATAAAATGATTTTTGTAATGACCCGGAACTTCCCCGTGAAGGGAAAGAACGGATACCTCGAGAACAACACACAAAAGAACGCAGACGGAAGAACATTTCATTGTTTATTACAACAATTCTATCAGAATACAAGAATATACAGAGTATAAACAAATATTACACATTATAAAATATCAGAGATTTTAATACATTACATAGCAGCGGAAAATAATACAAACACAACTGAAGGAGATATATGGATACAAATCTTTCCGGATATCATTCCAGCTGTAAACCGGGATCTTGTGAATATAAATCTGCAAAACCAAAACTACTAGCTGCCCGTGTCAAAATAAGAGCACCCAAAGTTTAGGTTAAAACAATAAACTCTAGGTCAGTCATGGGACTGGTGTGAGAACTAAAATAGTTATTTAAAACTTTACTTTAAATCAGATATATCAAAGGACCACGCCGTATAACACGGAACGAGTTTCCTCCAAAGAATAACAGTGCATATAACAAAATAGCGCAACGCTTTTTGGAAAAATGAAGCTGTTATAAGACCCAGGTCCTATCACACAATGCAACGCAAGCCGGGGGATAGGGTTTTCCCTTATAATAGCCAAAAATGCTTAGTACGTTTAAAACAAATCATTTGATACTAATAAGTGCATAGTGTATAAAATAACTTCAAATCATAAGTATCGATCATAGACGACATGGGTACCATATATCATGTCGCCATACTTGGCTCTACAATTAAAACCGCAAAGTCACGTATTTGGAAATTGGATTTCCATCTGCGAACTGAGGCTATGGATCGTCCTCAACCGATTCGAGACAATCTAGCCCATGTCTCAGGATCAAGACTCAGGTGGGCCCTTGGAGCAACAGAATCGGCCCACCGATGTGGATTAAAATGCCTGAACACTGCGTTTCCCCGCCCTTTGGGGGCGTAAATGTGCCAACGAATGGCTCCATCGGACCCGGATCGTCCGATCTAACCGAGGCGCCTCGCAACAGCAACAACCACATAAGTCAAACTCGTCAGGGCGTGTAAAACCACTGACGCCACTTCTAATTAGAAGGAAACGCATGCCATTCCTGAGGTCCTCTCCCGTTTCTAGTTCACAACCGGGGTGTGAGGCTCGCGAATTCACGTTACACAAAGCTATGCCACACAGGCAGTGCTTTGATCATCAACCACAAGACTTTGCTTTTCAACAGAAGCCTCGATCAGTTACCACTTAGGCATGCCACACAGGCAATTCATTCCATGCGATGGATATCCATCAATATATAACCCCTGAGCTCGTACGTCTCAGAGAAGGGCGTTAAGCAAGAGAATAAATTCTCCGTCGCCAAACAAATGTATATTTAATAGAAATCAATCACATAGACTAAAATCCAATGTCAGACACACAGTCCATTTACAAGTTCATTCTGGGCCTGAACGAAACTGGAGGCACCTTGTACCCCGCATATCCATCGATCTCCAAGTACGTCTGGACGACTACTAACTGATTCCCTTCTCTTGGGTGTTCGGCCCAATCAAGATCATCAGTAATCACCCAAATAACGTGAAGACCTCCGGTCTTCAACCATCGTCTTCATCTTCGACTAATTGCCGAATCGGTTATTCAGAATGGGATAAACCCGGTATTTCCGAATAACTCGCGTATATAATAAACAGGTGTTAAACAAACACAACATGCGCCTCATTCCGATTCATCAGTCACTAGCCGTAAATTAACCAGAGAATAATTCCCCAAATATTAACCCCGAATGCCGAAACCAACATCAGATCAATACCCAGGAAACCGTTCTGCTTAGCTAACCTACAGTTAGTTTCTAAATTTCACATTCTTAGGGAAAGGTTCCCATTAATTTTATCAAAGATAAATTCCTTTAAATTTATTCTTTAATCTTCCTTTGAATATCACTTCAAACTAGTCGAGATTAGCGAACCTTACCAAAGTAATCATTGGTTTTAATTTCCCAATCCCAACCTATTCATCCCATGAAATAAAACAGGTAATACTTCATATCTAACACCACAATGTTATCGGTAAATTCAATTAGCATTTCATGTTCAAATCTAATTAAAGACTAAACTATCGCCTGGTGAAAAACTGGTGATACTCCATTCTCGATCTTTTCAATCTAATTAAAGATTCATTAAAACTCCACTTATTTTTAATATTTGTCTGAGTTAAAGAATCAGTGTCATTTAAAACACGATTCACGGTAAACCCCAAAATCACATCACATTTCAATCAGTCCCTAACCGTAAATTAGCAAGTGAGCAATTCCCTAAGTATTAACCCCGAAGGCCGAAACCAACATCAGATCAATACCCCAAAAACCATTCAACTTAAATAATCTCCGGTTAGTTTCTGATTTTCTTACTCCTTTGGGTCTAAAACAGTATTATTGAAGATACCATTCACGACAACCCAAAATCACATTCCATTAATTATCGCGTTAAAGAACAAGTGTAATTTAAAACACTGTTCACGATAAACCCCAAAAATCAATACCAATTCAATTCCAATTAAATATTATTTAACTGGTCCACTTCATTAAATCTAAACAAAAAGATTTAATCTTTTTCTCAACTGGGTTAAGAACAGTGTTAATGAGGACACCATTCACGACAAACCCAAATCACATTTGATATTAAATACAAGGCTCTGAATAGAAAATATATCGGCTTATATTCAATATCAAATTCTACAACCAACAAATATCGTATTGGAAATAACGATATATATATATATATATATATCTTTCAAATTTCCATAACAACATCTGTATAATCACGAAATCCAACATTGAACTATTCCAAAGACAATTTCGATTCAAATCCATTCCAATTCAATTATTGGAAATTCTGGTTACTTTTAAAACCATTTCAAATTCAATTTATTTATTTCGAAAATAAGTAAATTACTATTCTAGTTCAAAACTAGTTCATTTCGATAAAAATCTATTTTTATCTTTTCAAATTTGGGTTTTTTTCATCTCAATTCTTCACAAATCATTTCTTATGATTTTACACAAATTATTACTATTTTTAATAATTTTGTCAAGGCTCGTACAGTCGATTTCCATCAACGGCCATTGAACTGCACTTATAACGACCTTTTCCAAATTTGATTTGGACATAATTCCAAATCCAACCGTTAGATTTCTAATTTCTAATATTCGTTAGAAAGCTCTTTTCGATACGAACCCAACGCTTCTGGTTTCAGGAGAATTCGACGGTCGGATCTCCTGTAATATCCGTTCGAAGTCAATGGTCGAAATTCGCGAACTACCGCGGCGCGGCCCATTCTATTCAGGCCATTATAATATATACTTTGTATATTTCCTTTTAAAACTTATTTTATAATTCGTTTTCGAAACGATTTCTACTTCATTTCAAATTCAAATCAAAATTGAATTTTTCCTAATAAATTCATTTTAAATTCATTTCAAATTGATTTCAATTCAAATTGATTTCTAATTCAATTTCAGTTCGTTTTCAATTCAATTCAATTTCAATTCGAATTCATTTCTGTTCAATTTCAATTCAAATTCATTTCTATTCAAAATATCAGATTTTGAAATCACTTTCGATATTCATTATAAAATGAATAAAATCGATATAAATATCATTCACATCAAAATGCCGTCAATCTAATCAACATGGCTACATATATTTCTATTTTCAAATATTCTATTTTAAATATTTCTATTTCAAATATTTCTATTTCAAATATTTCTATTTCAAATATTTCTTTTTCAAAACTGGAATGAGGACCAATCAATTACCATATAATGTTACCTATATGGATTTTCTACGACACATGTATACAATAACAACGATGAATAATCAACCATCATCCAAAGTGCATTCTATACTGTATGAGCATCAAATATAAATATTTAACGCTCATAACATTCTGTCCATCAATCGATCGACACACAACTAGTTATTGGGATTAGTGTATGTCATATATCATCCCAATACCCATTTGGGGTTTCAAAAAATCAAACACAGATTTTATTTGTGCAGTTGGGCGATGTGTAAAATTTATCGTCCCAATCAATATCAGTCAAATGTGTGTACATAAACAAATTGTCCGATTTGTTTATTTTTATTTCATTTCATATACACATTAAAAATTCTATTTTTAACTATAAAATATTTCCCACTATAAAATATTTTATTTGAACTATATAAATATTTTATTTCATTTCACATCACATCATACAATCAACTACACATCAAAATCAAATAAACAAGCATACAAGCCGTCCATGGTCTGTGGACGACGGGTGTCGGGTGCTACTAAACACCGTCTACATCCTAGTATATATTTTAACTAGAAATAAATTAAAAGTGAGAAGTTCTCACAGATGGTACCACTCCGCCGTGCATTGCTTTTGAACTGCTGAACCATCTGGATTGGTTTGAAATTCCAATTCAGTCCTTTTCACGCTGTTCAAATAAAAAATTATATTTTTATTGCTTCATTCAATAAATAAAATTCATATTTTTATTTCTACTTCATATATTTTTACAACACTTATTTCAGTATAAAAAATATATTTTTACTTCTTCTACATAATAAAAATTATAATTTTATTCTTTCTATCATATAAAAATTATATTTTTATTACATCTACTATATAAAAATAATATTTTTATTATCTGTACTATATAAAGACCAAATTTTTACTAATTATATAATATAAAAATGGCATTTTTATAATCTCTATAATATAAAAATCATATCTCTACTATACTAAAAATCCTACCTTTACTTTATATGATAAAAATTCGCTTTTTATACTTCCTTTACATATATAAAAATCTGACCTTTCTTTGTTTTAAAAATTTCAAACCTTTCTTTGTTTTAAAATTTTCAATCGTTTTACTTTATAAAAATTCGATCTTTTTATTTTATAAAGATCCAAATTCTCTACAACAAAATCTAAGCTCTCCACTATAAAAATCAAACCTTTGTAGTTTGAAAATCGTATATTTCTAGTTTTAAAATCATATCCTTTCAGTTTTAAAATCCTATCATTTCTAGTTTGAAAAAGCAAATCAATTCATTTTTTAAAAGCAAATCATTTCATTTTTAAAAAAAGCAAATCATTTCAGTTTTAAAATAAATAAAATAAATGAATAATAAAAATAAAAAGAAGAAAGCTTACATCGTTCAAATGGAAGAAAGGGGGGTTTGTTGTGCGCGTCGGATCCAGAAGGGTGCTGGAGGTGGTCGGCGTCCAGATGGAGGTCGAGCTCATCTACGGTGGTGATGTGGTGGCTGAAGGGTAGGCACGCGAGGCTGGGGTGGATGAGGGCACTCGACACATAGGGGTTCGCAGATCTTGGAGAGGAGGGGAGTTTCGCGAGGCGCTGGAGGGAGGTGGAGCGTTGGAGCGAGGTGCGGAGGTTGGTGGTGTCGCGGCTGAGGCCGCGGTGGACGAAGGAGGGGAGGGACGATGCGGATTTGGAAGAGAAAGGGAATCGGGACTTTTTTTGCCCTGAACAAGAAAATGAAAAAGAAAAGGGAGGGGGTTAAGGAGAAAAAGGAGTATTATATATTATTATTTTATTATTATTTCCCTCCTTAAATTTTGACTTTCATTCTACCTCCGATCGAGGCCCAACGACTGTCGCCCCTAGCTAATTACCCTCATTCCGAACACAATGGGATATGTATCGTAAACCAATTCTATCGTTTCGATCAGTTTCCGTTAAATTTAAAATATAAATCTGTATATATTCAGTTTGAACGCACATTTTAATTTACCGGGGCCACATACGGACCCAGAAAATTCCAAAAAAAATATTTCTAGCTTCGTATCGACGATACGGTCCTAACAAAACTAATTTCGTCAAATTCTGAGACCGTTTGAAATGGCCATTTTCTAGTCGATTAAAATCAACTAAAACTAGTCAAACGCGTTTTCCTTTGCCACACTTACATATTGATTCGAAAAATTATGAAAATTGGAATCTAGCAATAACTTAACGTCACGGATCTAACAGAAGTGGTTTCGTCGAAATCCGAGGTTGTTTGCAAAATTTCCATTTTTAAGGGCCAGAATTCCATAGCGACTATTCTGAATTTTCAACTGGGCATATCTCTTGATTCCCACTATGAAATTTCGATTTCCCGGATTCGTTGGAAAGATATTATCGATTAGATTCTAATATTTTTGGTTTCACTAAAATCCGGTTTATTTTGAATCCGTTACAGTCAATTGAATTTTGAAATCGAATTATCGAACTAACACGCCATTTTCAATTCCTTTTATATATGTAAATAATTATTTATATTCCAACGTCGAGCTATATAAATATATACATTTGAATTCTATTCAAAATAAATTTCTCGTCGTTTTTATTTAAAATATTCATTTTAAATAATCAAAATTCGCTAAATTCGCCAAAATAAAATTTTTGGATTGGCTCGGATTTCCGGGTTATTACAATCTCCCCCACTTAAAACTTTTCGTCCCCGAAAAGGAACGAAGCCGAAAGTTGTTTTACAAATCAACTCTACTTCCAGTGTTTTCATTACGACTTAAGTTCTTCAACTTTTTAGTTTCAAAGAACTATTCAAAATTTTCAAAAATTTGGCTAACACCCTAAATTTTCGAAAAATTTCGCCATAACCTCCCCTGCACCGGGAGCACCGGGAAAATCCAGAAATTGCCATACAGGCCCTCTGATCTCAAAAAGAAAAAGAAAAATCCAAGCGGCTAGCCAATCGGCTCATAAAATCATCATCACCCAAACAAAACAGTAAATTATGGTAAACATGTACATATTTATCGGGCAAACAATTTTATTTCCATGCTCTAGCCTCCTTGCTATGACCTATTCAGTAGATATACATGTATATGCATGCAAATTTCAAGCAATTTTAAATACAGTTCAATATTCGGTTCAATTTGGCATAATGGTTCAAAGTTAGCAAACAAATAATCAAACTACACAACCATCAATCAATTAGTTGATTATAATTTCAAACACAACTTTGATACATATATAGAAAATCATTTTTATGATGCCAAATCACAACAATAAATCTATCTAGTTTTGGTTCTCACACAAGTCTAATGGAAATATATAGACATCTCACTTTCGTCACTCGAACATAAATTCTGATGATGTTTCGAACCACCATCAGAACATCCACGGGCGACTAGAGTGTGACTCTATACCTATCCAGTATATTAAAACTTCAAATACACGCGGATCAGACGTATACGCAAAATATTTATATACCGGATTGTCCAAATTCTATATATATAAATAATCAAATACGAATTAAAATGATTTAAATTTCAAAACAAATTTTGTTTTCATTTTAAAAATATACTCTTCACACCCATTCTAGGATACTACTGATCCTATCTCTAACGAGCCATTCTCATTGGATATTACTAATCCAATATCAGATGAATTCTTTCGTATGGTTCTAACGTGCCTTGTTCTCTGAGCTTTGTAAACCAAAGCTCTGATACCAAATGTAAAGACCCGCAACTTCCCCTTCACGGGGAAGTTCTGGGTCTTTACAATTTTTATATATGTAGTGACTATGGACAATGAAATTGACAAAAGGCGAGCACGACGAAGGTTTCTACATATGAAGAGTCATGGCGTTTGGTTTAGCTAGTCGGTGAGAACTCCTCACTTTTATTTTAATTTCTAGTTGAAATATATACTAGGATGCAGATGGTGTTTAGTAGCACCCGACACCCGTCGTCCACAGACCATAGATGACTTGTTTGTTTGATTGTTGTGTTGTGAAATTTGATTGTATGATGTGGAATGAAATAAAATATTTTATAGTGGAAAATATTTTTATAGTTAAAAATATTATTTTTAATGTGTATATAAAATAAATAGTAATAAACAAATCGGACGATTTGTTCATATACACTGATTTGACTGATTCAGATCGAGCGAAATTCCCAGTCGTTTCTCCTTTTAAAATGGATTAACTTTGCTAGTTTTAGTAAATCGGAAAGATAACTAATTTTATTTAATAATAACTAAAGCGAGTACATTACAATTGGAGTTCTTTTCTTAAATGAAATAGAGTTATGGGATGAATTAGTATAGAAAAGATTTGAAGTTTAATTCAAATTAAATAAACAAAAGTTTTACCCAAGATGATGATTTTAAAAATAAGCGTTCACTGGGAAACTTAATTAAGTGAAATGGTTTTGTCGAAATAAGGGAAAGATTTTAGAAATTAACCATATGTCGTTTGATTAAATAGAAATATAACAATATGTCCAAATAGTAAAGGAAATGGAGGGTGAGTTATAAAGCTATAGCGATAAATTTTTTTTAACATAAAAAATTATGAAAAAGGGTCTTGAGATTATATAAATTATAGTTTCGAGAGAAAGGAAACAAATGTTGTTTTATTGAATATGGTAATATTACGGGATAGAGGAATGGAAGGAAGGGATTTGGGTAAATTCTTGTAAGTTATGGTTAATGTTTTCAAATAATGGAAATAGAAGAGTCTTGTTAAGATAAGAATTTTAAATCGATTATAAAAATAGATGAAATGGTTTAATGAAATATCTTATATAAAGGACCTGAGCTGCCAATCCACTTTACTGTATTGTTATGATTTAATTGTTAAAAAACCAACTATCAAAATCTGGCTTTTTATCGATTGTCTATACGGAAATACCGAGATCAAATTTATATTCGAAAACCATTTCGACCATCAAATACGTAACGTTGAAGAAACTAGAAGATGCTCAAGATGGAGACTGAAGACCGTTGATCTTCATGAGCGGAATAACTACTCGTTAATTTTCTCTGGCTAGCTACCAGAGTTATGATGACTTGTAATTCTGTCGTGATTGGAATCTTCAGATTTGCAAGGACTTCTCGTTATTGATCCTTGGCTGATACCTCTATAAGAATGCGGTAGGAGGGTGTCTTCGGTTCATCCTTTTCCTTGATGACTTGTATGGACGGATGTCTGACAGAGTATTTCCTTAAAAATCATGTACATTGATTTTTACAGATATACCAAGTTTGGTGGCAGAGAAATTCTCTTGCTTAACACCCAGAGTGTATTTGTGGACGTCAATTAGTGATTTGATGGATTTGACGATGTGGCATTCAAAGAAAATGGAGATGCACTAAACATGACCTCGAGCCTCATCAACCAGGAATGGCACAAAATCGGGTAGGCAGCATGGCTATGTGGGTCGCACCCATTAAAAGGGTATATCATTACCTGATCTGGAGAAATCAAATGCCTTCAGTTGTTCCTTTATTTTATTTGTATTCTATCGATTCGGTAGGCTGACCCCAAGCATGGTAATGATATATTCGGTACTCTTAAGAGAAATGAGGGGGTCAGTCATGTGTAGCCGGGTTGCAAGACGTTCTTGTTAAACCCCAATGTATTCATCTCTGGAGGTACATTGTCAGAAAGGTGGGCCCATACCTTAGCAGGAAATCCATTCTCGAATAAGAGCCCGCAGTTTTAATTGTATACTATATATATAGAGGTGAGATGCAAGCATTCTACTAGATTATGATTTATTTATGGATTGATAGGTAATATTATAATATCAGAAAAGATATCGATTTCAAAAATGTTTTGGGTTATAGTAAGATAAAAACCGTCCGTATTTATGTGAGGGTTGGTCTTACTATTATCCTTTTCTTTCAAAAAGGATTTTTCAAAGTTAAACAAGTTGTTTGTGCTGTGAATTTATCACTGAAAGTATTCCAGACTGATCTGGGTGAATTTTGCTTTGCTTCCAATGTGCTCGGGTCAGACCGAGTATATTTCCCGGTTAGGATCCGCATGGAGTACCATAAGCTAGAAGCAGGAGGCTTCACCGTTAGTTATACATAATTTATTTCCACTGTGACTGGTGTATGTTGTACTTTGATAAATTGTATGTACATATACAGTTTCTTTTATAAAGAGATTTGTTATATTATATTTATTCGTTCTGCTGTGAGATTCTAATGTGTTCTTCTTTTTCTTCTATTCTAACACTTCTTTCTTTCTACTTCTCATATCCTCTATCTCCTTTCTATAAACGGTCAGGTTTTCGATACTTGGATTTTTGGCAAGTAATACAGGATTGTGTATTATTTTTGAAAATTAAAGCGTTGGAATTTCCTGGACCGTTACAAGTTGGGATTGATTTGGAGTTTAGAATGTTAAACATGAAATTTGTGAATTAAAATAATAAAAATATATACAATATATAGGTCAAAAAGGGTCAAAACCCTACACAAATTCTTCTCGTGGTCAACATATTTAATTAGCCTCGTTTTGATGATTTAAAGGCCACAGTTTCTCAAATCTTTCTTCATCGATTACTCCCAATCCGCAGAATTTTATTCAGAGAATCCAACGCAAACATTCTACTCTTCACGCTCTTCAAATCTATACGAGAGAGATCGACTTTTGTGTTGGGGGATTTGGAAAATTCTGAGCTCAAAGTGGTGGTTTTTGGATGGGTGTTTGGGGGCGCTTAAAGCATGCGAGTTCGTAGAGTCATGGCCATGGGTGGCACACGTGTAGGCGCCTCAAGTGGTGGTGACCAATCAGGTTCCCGCTGGGTGGCGCGTTGAAGAGAGAGGGAGGAGGAGCTCAATTCGATTTTGTGCCTCAAGGTTATGGGGATGATGAGATTAATTAAAACCTTAATTAAGTTTAATTATTATTATAACTATTTAATGTAATTAAATATTTGAATTTTTATAACTTTTTACAATGGAATAAGAATTGAGTGAAACAACTATGAACTGTCCAGGACGAAAATATAGCAGATTGGATTTTTAGCTAAATTAAACACATGTTTAATTTAGTTTAAAAACAGAAATACTCAATTAAAGACGGATGAAGTGGAAAACAAATGTGAGAACTTCTCACTCAAATATTTGTACAGTTATTTATTTTATAACTAAATGTAGTAATTGCCAGGATTGATTTTTATTTGTTTAAATTATCATAAAAATGTTGTACGGTGCCTATTAGATCACCTCACTATTGTTTGAAAACCCCACATGAGTCTGGGAATAATAATTAATTCACATCTCCCTTGGATTTAATTATATGTCAACTGATTGATTGATAGACTATTATCAGCCTTATTTAATTATTTAATGCTTATACAGTTGTAAATTGCATTATGGATGTGAATTGAATGTTTAATAGTTGTTTATCACTATTTTTAAATACATGCGATGTATGGAATCCATATAAATAAAAATTTATTGTACTTGATTGAGTCTAATTCCAATTTAGAGATAACGAATATTTTAAAATAATATTCGGTAAAGAATCAAAATATGATTTGATGTCCGATTTTGGATATACACGAAAATATTGATAAATGAATAAGAGTTAAGTAGATATGCACCATTTTTACTCAAACGGAATTTTATGTCTATTTTATTTATTTTAAAATGAATACCGAGAAGACTGAATTTCAAAATCTGATATTTTGAAAATATTGTCATTTTATTATTGTAATGATATGGAATATTCAATTTTAGAATAAAATTGAAATCGAACTTGAAATTTTTTTAAACTGATTTTATAAAAGATTTATATAATACGTTTTAAAATGGAAATCGATGAAAAATATAATATATGTTTAAAATGGGTTGAATAGAACGCGCCACACAGTGACTGTTCGCAAATTTCAACCATTGACTTCAAATTGATGTAACAGGAGATCCGACCGTTGGATTCTCATAAAACTGAAACCGTTTGGTTCGTGTCGAAAAGGTCTTTCAAATGAATATTGAGATTTAAATTTGAACGGATATATTTAAAAATATATCTAAATCAATTTCAGAAAAGGTCGCTATGAATGTAGTTCGGTGACCGATGTTAGAAACCGATTGTAAGGGACGTATTAAAATTATTAAAAATATGAATAAATTATGTAAAATCATAATAAATGATTTGAAATGATTTTGGGTGAAATATTCCAAGTTTATAAAGATAAAATTTATTTTTATTTTAATAAGTTAGTTACTGATTTGAGTAAAGATCAGAAAAGAATTATAATAGTTTTAATATAACCAAAATTTTCCAACGTATGAATTGGAATGGATTTAAATGGAAATAATCTTCAAAATATTCCGATATTGGATTTTGTGATTATATGGATATTGTTGAGGAATTTGGAAGATATATATATATCGTTATTTCCAATACGATATCCGTTAGTTTCAGAATTTGATATTGAATATAAGTCGATATAATTTCTATTCAGAGCCTGATATTTAATATCAAATTGGATTTTGGGTTCGTTATGAAAGGTATCTTAAATAACACTGTTCGTAAACCCAGTAGAAAATAGAATAAATCTTTTAATTAAAATTTAGAGAAGTTTACCTATTAATAAATTTAATGTAACAACCCGTATTTTGATAACGTGTTATAACCATAAATCTAGGCAGAATTAAATTTTAAATTAAGAACCAAGGGAAACGGATTGCGCCATTTCGTTCGTCTCGGAATTCTGCATGAAATTGAGTCTGAGTTTTTGAAAATCGAAGTCCGTATGACCAAGTTATGGCTCCCCAAAGTTTCAGAAATATTCAGAGTCCAAAACGGCTCAAATTCGAATTCAAAATTCGAATTTCAAACGCAGAACAGACTGGGCGGGAAATTTTCCGCCCAGACCCAGGTCGACTGGGGGGTCGACTGGGGGGTCGACTGGGCAGTCGACACCCCTAGGACCAGGTCGCCTGCGCAGTCGACTTGGGTGTCGACCTGGTCCCCGAGCCCATTTTTGGGCCAGTTTTCGTTCTGATGTATCTAGTCCGATTTCTGTCCAGATTCATCTGCCTAAACCTATTTAAATAGCCCCAAACCTAGCCTTCTCTACACACAATTCTATTCTGCTTCTACTCTTCCTCTGTTCTAAATAAAAATAAAAATGGCGTCGCTACTCTACAGGAATCAAAACTAGAAGCTAATCAACATCAACCTAAGCAACTCAATTCAAACTAGAGATTGAAGCTTCTGCAACGATCCTACGACAATTTCTGTTCTTAGTTCTCAAAAACCACGATCTGTAAGCCCCAGTTACTCTTAGATCTAAACTGTAAATTTAACATGAACACGATGTAAAATGAAATCATGCCTAAACATGATAACTAGGTTGGATCTATCGTTGTAAATCCTTGATCTATGACTATCCTTTTTTGACCTACTATTTTAGATCTAATTTTGTACACCCTAGATCTATTCATGTAAACTTTGACTTGTGGATTATTGTATGAACTTGATTTGGGACATATTCAAGTTATCAACTTAAAACCTCTCATGACCTTTATCTAAACATTACCTGTGATGTTGAAACTATTATTGGGGATATTATCTTATGTCAATCCATTACCATGTCTATCACTATATTCTGCCAAGTTGATGTTGAGACCCGTATTCATAGGCCTGAAATGTTATAATCATCATGCTTAACATGTAAACACCTTTGCCATCCTATGACTATCCTTTTTGTGTTATTCTCTATCTTGATATCTTGTGTTGATGCGAATTCACATACGTTGGGGATACGTTTTGGGTAGATTAGGCAAACTTGAAATTGGCTATAAAATTAACATGATATGACATGAAAACATGACATGTAAACTTGACATGAAATTATACTTGAAAACTTGAATCATGAACATGGTTAACACGAACTTGAACTTGACATGAAAAATTAAGCATGGACATGACACTTAGATAACTTGAACGTGGCCAACTCGAGGTTGGGTTGAGTTTGCAGTATAAATCTGCCCGGAACCGCCCGGCGAATCCAGTAACTGCAAACAATAGGACCCAATGTGAGTAGTTGGTCATATCGCACTTGAAACCCGAGGTTAGACTAGGTTATGGTGTAAATCTGCCTGGAACCGCCTGGCACATCTAGTAACAATAACCAAGTCTAATGTGAGAGGTTAGGGGTGCATTAAGTAAATTAATGCCACTGGATAGGGTTAATTCATGGACCACTTGAATATACTTAACCAATTTGACACGTTTATTGGATAGGGTTAAGTCATGAACCGCTTGATCACACTTAACCAACCTGACACATGATTCGTAGGACTAAGTCTTGAACTAGAACGGCACACTTAGTCAATTTGACATGACACGTAGATGGGGTTAAGTCTCAATTTTAAATGACAACTTAACCTGCTGAACGAAACCCTAGTTACGTGGTCCTTTTCAGCAGTAACCCACTAGATGTATCACAGTACCCTGGGACTAGGCGGGGTGGGGCACGATTGCTGGGATGATTGTAAGCGTCCAGAACGACGGCTGAGTTGGTGCGCCATTGTAGGTTCAGGCGGACTAGGGTCGTGCACTTAGTCCGGAGTTGAAAAAGCAGGCATTGGGCATTAGTAGGATTATCTGTGCATTCTTGATTCGTGTCGGTGGTTGGCACCCTAGGGCTTGATACACCCTATGGTGGACCTAGCACTGGTGACTACATTCGTGATAGGGCCGTATGACACAGACACACGACGAGCTAGACTTGTAGGGAGCCGATCGATTAGATCGTGCCGTTGGACCCCGAATTGGGTCACTTCACGACATTTGGCCAAGGGATTATTTTCTTGATTTATAGTTGACACGGGATTAGTATACCAGTATAGTTGGTATGGCGAACCTTGAATACGCAATGTTAGACTTGAGTTATCTTGGTAGCTTAGTTATCATGTCAGACTTATCATCGTTCCTATGTTTAATTCCAGTTTATTCATGTCTTGTTAACTTTACTAGTTTCTATGCTGATAGTCACTAGGGCTTACCAGTCTTTTTGACTGACCCATTTTCTTTCGCCTCTTTGTCTTTCGTCCCCCCCCCCACCAGGTTCTCAGGGAGGAGACTCTAGCTCTTAGCTTGGACTTTGCTTGCTTTCTGACAGCTCATGTACGGTTTGGTCTTGAGCTATGCTATTGCTGCACTCATGCACTTTTTTTGGGGAATAATATTTTACTTATGTTGTTTTAAGTACTTTGCTTCTTTAGAACTTGATGTAATGAAATAATGACTTGACATTTTGATGCAAGAGGTTCTGACTCTATTTTTCAGTAATGAGATTTGGTTTTAAAGTTTATATCCGCTGCTTTATACACTCTATTTTATCTATGTTCTGTCTTGTGTTATCTCTGTGCCTGTTTACTAGATAATACCCCTCCAAAACTAGGGCATTCCCTTTGTCAGTGACCCTAGCGGAGGTGGGGTGTTACATTTGGTATCAGAGCAGAAGGTTACCAGACTGGGCAAAAGTTTTAAAAACCTTCTGAAACTATTTTCAAAACCGTTTATAAAGACGCATTTTTCAAGAAAAGTTCTATTTTTAAGAAAAGGCTATTCCCCAAAAGCCATTAGCACTTTCCTTTGTTTCCTCGTTTGAATCTTTTTTCCTTTTCTCTTTTCAGCATGTCTGATCTTAACCTTCCTGAGGGAGTACCCATACCTAGCTGGCTCCGAAGATACTTGGAAGCTAGGGCCAACGGCACGGGCCCGACAGATATCCCTCCTCCTCCTCCCCCGGTGGCCGTGGTTCCTCCTCCTCCGGGTACCGCCTTCGCCAAAATATGCAAGGACTTTATAGGAATGGGCGGCAAGAACTTCGTTGGAACTGAAACCTTCCTTGAGGCACGAAACTGGCTAAAAGAGACTAAAGACTTGTTTGTTATTTTCGATATGGAGGATCATAGGAAAGTTCAGTTGGCAACATGGTTGTTGGAAGGGGAAGCTGTATTTTGGTGGGAAGTCACCAACGCTACCAGGCCAATTGAGACTTGGGCAGACTTTAGAGAGTTGTTTGGGCTTAAGTTTTTATCATCCGCAGAAGCGAGTCTACAGATGAAGAGGTTCCTGGCACTCAAGCACGGGGACATGTCAGTTAGGGAATACGTGAATAAGTTTAATCATCTTGCTCGGTTTGGTTTGGACTTAGTCAACACGGCTGAGAAGAAGGCTCTACGCTTTGCTCGAGGATTGAGCGAGCCACTCCACACTATGGCCATGACTCATGTACCCATGGTGGCGACCTTTGAAAGCTTGGTGAATATGGCCCTACTTCATGAAGAAGACGAGAATGGCAAGAAGAAGGTCAAGGCGAATGAGTCTCAAGACAAGAAGGTAGACTCCGAGAAAGGAGGAAAGAACAACAACAACAACAAGAATGACAAGTCATGCGAGAAAAGAAAATGCATCTTCTGTGGTATTGACGGGCATATAGTCCAGGACTGTAGGAAGAAGAAAATGAAGATAGGAGCATGTTTTCAATGCGGTGAAACTGGACACATTAGCAAGAACTGCCCTAAGAAGCAAGGGCAAGCCCCGCAAGAAGGACCTTCTAGGGGTACATCTTTAACTTCTTTTCCCTAGATACTCTGTTTTATCTTGTATATCCTTTCGATCCTCTCTTGAGAACCTTAGGTAGAATCCAATGAATGTAAACATGTATTTGAAACATGTTATGCTTGATGTTTGCGAATGGTTGCAAGTGATTGCTTGTGGTTGCATAACACACATTAGGCGCTAGATCGGCTCATACACATTTTCATATTGCATATGCATGAGTGTTTATACTTATTTATGGATGAAATTGAATGTGTTATCATATGAATGTTGCATATAGATGAATGTTTGTGCACACATATAGTGCTTACGTGAATAGGATTATTTGCATACATGTTGGATTCATGACACTAAACATATTTTGCATTAGAAAGATCAATCAGGCCTGATCATTTGCATTAGATAAGGAACATACACACACGCTTTTGCATATGTTCATACGGCATTAGAAATATCTTAAGGACAATGTTTGCTTGTGGATGATGTTTTGAGTAGATTGATGATGGATGGTAGGAAATGTTCTTCCTAACTTAGAGATTTCGGGGACGAAATCCTTTAAGGAGGGGTGAATGTAACAACCCGTATTTTGATAACGTGTTATAACCATAAATCTAGGCAGAATTAAATTTTAAAATAGGAACCAAGGGAAATGGGTTGCGCCATTGCGTTCATCTCGAAATTCTGCATGAAATCGAGTTTGAGTTTTCGAAAATCGGAGTCCGTATGACCAAGTTATGGCTCCCCAAAGTTTCAGAAATATTCAGAGTCCAAAACAGCTCGAATTCGAATTCAAAATTCGAATTTCAAACGCAGAACAGACTGGGCGGGAAATTTCCCGCCTAGACCCAGGTCGACTGGCGAGTCGACTGGGCAGTCGACACCACCAGGACCAGGTCGACTGCGCAGTCGACTTGGGTGTCGACCTGGTCCCCGAGCCCATTTTTGGGCCAGTGTTCGTTCTGATGTATCTAGTCCGATTTCTGTCAAGATTCATCTGCCTAAACCTATTTAAACAGCCCCAAACCTAGCCTTCTCTACACACAATTCTATTCTGCTTCTACTCTGCCTTTATTCTAAATAAAAATAAAAATGGCGTTGCTACTCTGCTGTAATCAAAACTAGAAGCTAATCAACATCAATCTAAGCAACTCAATTCAAACTAGAGATTGAAGCTTCTGCAACGATCCTACGACAATTTCTGTTCTTAGTTCTCAAAAACCATGATCTATAAGCCCTAGATACTCTTAGATCTAAACTGTAAATTTAACATGAACACGATGTAAACTGAAATTATGCCTAAACATGATAACTAGGTTGGATCTATCGTTGTAAATCCTTGATCTATGACTATCCTTTTTAGACCTACTATTTTAGATCTAATTTTGTACACCCTAGATCTATTCATGTGAAACTTTGACTTGTGGATTATTGTATGAACTTGATTTGGGACATATTCATGTTATTAACCTAAAACCTCTCATGACCTTTATCTAAACATTACCTATGATGTTGAAACTGTTATTGGGGATATTATCTTATGTCAATCCATTACCATGTCTATCACCATATTCTGCCAAGTTGATGTTGAGACCCTATTCATAGGCCTGAAATGTTATAATCGTCATGCTTAACATGTAAACACCTTTGCCATCCTATGACTATCCTTTTTGTGTTATTCCCTACTTGATATCTTGTGTTGATGCGAATTCACATGCGTTGGGGATACATTTTGGGTAGATTAGGCAAACTTGAAATTGGCTATAAAATTAACATGATATGACATGAAAACATGACATGTAAACTTGACATGTAAACTTGACATGAAATTATACTTGAAAACTTGAATCATGAACATGGTTAACACGAACTTGAACTTGACATGAAAAATTAAGCATGGACATGACACTTAGATAACTTGAACATGGCCAACTCGAGGTTGGGTTGAGTTTGCAGTATAAATCTGCCCGGAACTGCCCTGCGAATCCAGTAACTGCAAACAATAGGACCCAATATGAGTAGTTGGTCATATCGCACTCGAAACCCGAGGTTAGACTAGGTTATGGTGTAAATCTGCCCGGAACCGCCCGGCACATCCAGTAACCATAACCAAGTCTAATGTTAGAGGTTAGGGGTGCAATAAGTAAATTAATGCCACTGGATAGGGTTAAGTCATGGACCACTTGAATATACTTAACCAATTTGACACGTTGATTGGATAGGGTTAAGTCAGAACCGCTTGAACACACTTAACCGACCTGACACATGATTCGTAGGACTAAGTCTTGAACTAGAACGACACACTTAGTCAATTTGACATGACACGTAGATGGGGTTAAGTCTCGATTTTAAATGACAACTTAACCTGCTGAACGAAACCCTAGTTACGCGGTCCTTTTCAGCAATGACCCACTAGATGTATCACGATACCCTGGGACTAGGCAGGGTGGGGCACGATTGCTGGGCTGATTGTAAGCGACCAGAACGACGGCTGAGTTGGTGCGCCATTGTATGTTCAGGCGGACTAGGGTCGTACACTTAGTCCGAAGTTGAAAAAGCAGGCATTGGGCATCACTAGGATTATCTGTGCATTCTTGATTCGTGTCGGTGGTTGGCACCCTAGGACTTGATACACCCTATGGCGGACCTAGCACAGGTGACTATTTTCGTGATAGGGCCGTATGACACAGACACACGACGAGCTAGACTTGTAGAGAGCCGATCGATTAGATCGTGCCGTTGGACTCCAAATTGGGTCACTTCACGACATTGGGCCAAGGGATTATTTTCATGATTTATAGTTGACACGGGATTAGTATACCTATATAGTTGGTATGGCGAACCATGAATATGCAATGTTAGACTTGAGTTATCTTGTTAGCTTAGTTATCATGTCAGACTTATCATCGTTCCTATGTTTAATTCCAGTTTATTCATGTCTTGTTAACTTTACTAGTTTATATGCTGATAGTCACTAGGGCTTACCAGTCTTTTTGACTGACCCGTTTTCTTTCGCCTCTTTGTCTTTCGTTCCCCCCCCCCCAGGTTCTCAGGGAGGAGACTCTAGCTTTTAGCTTGGACTTTGCTTGCTTTCTGACAGCTCATGTACGGTTTGGTCTTGAGCTATGATATGGTTGCACTCATGCACTTTTTTTTGGGAATAATATTTTACTTATGTTGTTTTAAGTACTTTGCTTCTTTAGAACTTGATGTAATGAAATAATGACTTGACATTTTGATGTAAGAGGTTCTGACTCTATTTTTCAGTAATGAGATTTGGTTTTAAGGTTTAGATCCGCTGCTTTATACACTCTATTTTATCTATGTTATGTCTTGTGTTATCTCTTTGCTTGTTTACTAGATAATACCCCTCCAAAACTAGGGCATTCCCTTTGTGAGTGACCCTAGCGGAGGTGGGGTGTTACATTTAATTGGAATTGAAATGAAAGTTGAATTTGGGTTTATCGTGAACAATGTTTTAAATGAAATTGGTTCTTTAACCCAGTTAAAGAAAGGATATATTTTCATAAAGTTGAATAATCATTAAGTAATTATTTTTGGTTAGATTGAGATGGTAATGTGATAATTTAATTTGTCTAGTTCGAGAAATGTTCGAAAATGGATTATCACCAGTTTTACTCCAAGCGATAGTTAAATCTTTAATTAGATTTGAACGTTAACTTGTAATTAAATTTACTAATAACCCAAAGGGTGTTAGGTATGGAGTACTGCCAGTTTTGCTCCATAGGACGAATAGTTTGGGATTGGGATTAATAAAATAAAGGATTACTTCGGTAAGGCGCGATAATCCCAGTGTATGTTATAAACCTTAATTTGGTTTAAGTGCAGAAAAGGTAATAAAATCTTTTGAAATTGATATCGAAAGGAAGATTTAAAAATAAGTTTAAAAGAACTTATCTTTGATAAAATTACGGGAACATTTCCCTTAAGATGTGAATATTTGAATAAAAGAATATTATGAATTGGAATGAGGCGTATGATGTGTTTTTTTATAGCACTTGATTATAAAATACGTGAGTTATTCGAAAAGACCAGGTTTATCCCATTCTGAATAACAGATACAACGACAAAATTTCGACGATGAAGACGGTGGTCGAAGACCGGAGATCTTCACATCATATGGATGATTACTGATGTCTTGGTTGGGTTGTACACCCAAGACAAGGTAATAAGTGGTGATCGTACAGACGTACTTGGAGATTGTTCAGATATGCGAGGACCTCTCTCCTGTATTGGACATATGGGACAAGGAGTAAGGTTCCTTCGGTTTCGTTCAGACCCAGAATGGACATGCAAATAGATAGAATGTCTGACACTGTATTCGTTTATACTATATTCGTTGATCTCTGCTAGATATATATATACATGTTTGGTAGTAGGGAATTTATTCTCTTACTTAACACCCTTCCTTGAGACGTACGAGCTTAGAGGTTATATATTGGTGGAAGTCAGTGGTACGATATAGATTGACAATGTGGCATGCTAAGATGCAAATGATCAAAACTTTTGTCGAAAAGCATAGTCTTGTGATTAATTGTAACATCCCACGTCCATTAATGTCACTCACAAAGGGAATGCATTAACTTCCATGGAGGTTTTAAGTGAATATAGAACAGAAAAATTACAACAAGACAGATAATAAGTAGTACTTGAAAATCTAAAACTTTATTTCATTGCAGTGGAAATTAAACATGTTTGTTACATCATAAAACCATAAATCAGAGTCAAGTACAATATCCATCTTGATAAAACAAAATAAATAATCCTATCCATTAAAGAAGATAACAAGCTGGACTTTACTTCAGTGGTCCAAGCTTTCCCAAAAGAGAGAACAAGCAATTCAATAAGACTCCACTAGAGCTGGGTCCACCCTGAGGACCTGGAGGGGGAAAAAAGATAGAAATATAGGGGGTCAGACATAAAGTCTGGCGAGTATGATAATTCTAACAATACTATTATCAAAATAACTAGACTAAGGCATAAGCTGGAAAGCAAGGAAATGTCTATGAACTATTGGGTATGGAAGAGCAGATAAAGATAACGTTAAAGGCACACCTAATACTAACGAATAATTACTACACTGCACCACACCAGTCACCCTAAAGGTTGATCCCACTTGCTTCACTTAGAAATTTTATAAATAACTTTGTGTACGCCTAGCTGACTACATAGGTGCCGCCTGCCCCTATCTCCGCTAGGTGTACCCCACTACCCACTTTCGATCGGCTCCCTACTCGTAGATACCCGTGCTGGTCCCATAGTGGGGTGTATCACTCCCCTAAAGTGGCAACCCGATACAGCCCGAGGATGCACGGCTTATACCTACACGATGCAACAATGTCTTACCTACCAGCCCGGGTCCACACACGCATATGAAACCCGTTGGACTTGCGTTGCCACTGCTAACCCATTTGGCCTCTTATAGTCAAGCCCAGTATGCGTGTCCCGTCCTCGACTTGGGTCGAGCCCACAAAGATACGTTTGGGTTACTGGTTGAAATGGGCCCCCAATTACTTACCACAAGCTATCCACCTAAGCTTGTCCCCAGTAGTATATCCCACTTAACCCTCTTCTTAGTCATGTTCATTTACATGTGTGTTTGGTTAAGTCTTACTAATCGTATTTCAAATGCCACTAAAGGCACCCACTAGATTCCTCATGCCACCCAAGGCACCTACTTATCCCCCATGTCCCACCTCACATGTTTATCTGGTTAAGTATTTATTAATTCATTAAGGCTATAACCTTAAAAAGACCTCTCACATTAGACTGACATTTATGGCAGCTGGATTTACCGGGTGGGTCCGGGCAGTCTTACACCATAAAAGAGTCTAACCTCGTGTCTTTACAACTATTATGCTTTAATTTGGGCCTAGGACCTCTCACATTGGGCTGACATTTGTGACTACCGGATTCTCCGGGCGGGTCCAGGCAGTTTTACATCACAAACAAGTTCAACCTCGTGTCCTAAGCATTGATTAACACTTATAATCTTTTACCCCAGTTTTAAATGTATCCTTATTCGAATCATTAATTAATTCCAATTTTAATGATGTCCATAATTGACTCAATTATGGCCATCCACTTATGGTATGCAAAATCATATCAATTGCATCCAATTTCTTAATATTAAATCCTTAATATTACCCCTACCCCACGTTATACGTTCGCTTATTCAATGCAAAATATACGTTAGACTCGAATAGTCTAACTCATAGCACAAAGATAAATTATCACAACATATAGACAAATAAAATAGATCTAATCATAATAGGGGTGAAACTTGCATAAACTACACATGTCATGGATCTAAAGGTGTCAACTTGTTTGGTTAAATGTCACAACTTACATAATATGATCATAACCTGTAACACCCCACGTCTATTAATGTCACTCACAAAGGGAATGCATTAACATCCATGGAGGTTATAAGTGAATATAGAACAGAAAAATTACAACAAGACAGATAATAAGTAGTACGTGGAAATCTAAAACTTCGTTTTATTGCAGCGGAAATTAAACATGTTTGTTACATCATAAAACTATAAATCAGAATCAAGTACAATATCCATCTTCATAAAACAAAATACATAATCCCATTACACAAATAACCATTAAAGAAGATAACAAGCTGGACTTTACTTCAACGGTCCAAGCTTTCCAAGAGAGATGAAGCAATCCTATCAAACTCCACTAGAGTTGGGCCCAACCTGAGGACCTGAAGGGGGAAAAAGGATAGAAATGGAGGGGGGTCAGACATAAAGTCTGGCGAGTATGATAATTTTAACAATACTATTATCAAAATAACTAGACTAAGGCATAAGCTGGAAGACAAGTAAATGTCTATGAACTATTAGGTATGGAAGAGCAGATAAAGATAATATTTAAGATAACGTTAAAGGTAACGTTAAAGGCACACCTAATTACTAATGAATAATTACTACACTGCACCGCACATTACTGCACTGCACCGCACTAGTCACCCTAAAGGTTGATCCCACTTGCTTCACACAGAAACTGTATAAATAGCCTTGCGTACCCCTAGCTGACTACATAGGTGTCGTCTGCCCCTATCTCCACTAGGTGTACCCCACTACCCACTTTCGATCGGTTCCCTACTCGTAGATACCAGTGGTGGCCCCACAGTGGGGTGTACAACTTGAGAATACACGGCTTATACATACATGATGCAACAACGTCTTACCTACCAGCCCGGGTCCACACACGCATATGAAACCCGTTGGACTTGCATTGCCACCGCTCCCCGTTTTGGCCTCTTATAGTCAAACCCAGTATGCGTGTCCCGTCCTCGACTTGGGTCGAGCCCACAAAGATACGTTTGGGATACTGGTTGAAATGGGCCCCCACACGCTATCCACCTATGCTTGTCCACAAGTACATCCCACTTAACCCATTTAGTCATGTTCATTTACATGTGTGTTTGGTTAAGTCTTACTAATCGTATTTCACATGCCACTAAGGGCACCCACTAGACACCTACTCAACCCCCATGTCTCACCTTACATGTTTATCTGGTTAAGTATTTCTTAATTCATTCAGGCCATAACCTCATAAAGACCTCTCACATTAGACTGGCATTTATGGCAGCTGGATTTGCTGGGCGGGTCCGGGCAGTCTTACACCATAAAAGAGTCTAACCTCGTGTCTTTACAACTTTTATGCTTTAGTTTAGGCCTAGGACCTCTCACATTGGGCTGACATTTGTGACCACTGGATTTTCTGGGCGGGTCCGGGCAGGTTTACGTCACAAACGAGTCTAACCTCGTGTCCTAAGCTTTGATTATCACTTATAATATTTTACCCCAGTTTTAATAATTCCCTATACAAATTATTAATTAAATCCACTTTTAATGATGTCCATAATTGACTCAATTATGGCCATCCATTCATGGCATGCAAAATCATTTCAATTGCACCCCAGCTTCTTTATATTAAATCCTTAATATTACCCCTACCCCACGTTTATACGTTCGCTTATTCAACGCATAATATACGTTAGACTCGAATAGTTTAACTTATAGCAAAAAAATAAATTATCACAACATATAGACTATTAAAATGAGTCTAATCATATTAGGGGTGAAACTTGCATAAACTACACATGTTAAGGATCTAAAGGTGTCAACTTGTTAAATGTCACAATTTACATGATATGACCATAACCCAAATTTATGTATAAACTTGCATATGGGGTTTTAGGCAACATAATGATGGTGTGAACTAGCATAGAATTTCACATATGTCATAGCATAATTCTAGATGTCATAATTCTAGATCAAATAGATGTCATGGCATAAGTTCATAACTTTTACTAATCAACCTAAACTTGCATATGTGACTTGTCATATATATCAACATAGCCCAAATAATATCAATATCATGATTTGATTAACATGAACTAATTAGCATAGATAGTAACATCATGGCTTTTTAACATGTACGATTCATCAAAACTTAGCATAGAAACTCTCAACATACATAACATCATCATAGCATGATTTACAACATATAGGATATCATCACCACATAGCATAGGATTTTTATCATACATGATAGCATAAGACTTACAACAACATATATGACAATTCACATCATCTACTCATAATCCATTCATGACTTAACCTAATTAAAATAATAATAATCTTGTTAAGATCATCATCATACTCACAATTTAGAGAAGAAAAGAGATTTTTGCTTTGCTTTAGAGTTGAGTAGAATTAGGTTTTGATTAGCTTTTCTTCCTTCTTAGTTGGTGGCGGCTAGACTGAGTTCCATGGCGGCGGTATGACGGTAGCTATTCAATTTTTCATATGAATTAGGGTGAGAGACTACCTAGCTATTTATAGAGTTTAGGATTTATTTAGACCGTCAGATCAACTCAGAACTAACCTGAACCGTTTAATTTGGCAACTCAGCCCTAAAGACACATCAGCAGCTCAGTACTGGGCTCAGTCAAAACCCTAGCCAACTGACCAGGTCGACACTATAGTCGACCTGGGGGTGAGGGGGGGCAGGTCGACACTAGTGTAGACTCCCCAGTCGACCTGCCTGGGCGGGAATTTTTCCCGCCCAGCCCGCTTCTGCACTTTCTGTTTGAATTTTAAATTTCCTGCGAACTGTTTTGAATTTTCTGAAACTTCTGATGGCCACAACTTCTTCATACGAAGTCCAATTCACGCAAACTCGGACTCTATCCCAACCAGAATTCCGAGATGAACACAATGGCGCAACCTGTTTCCCACAATTCTCATGTCTGAGATTAGTTATTCTTTAATTTGTGAATATTAATATTATCAGAATTACGGGGTGTTACATTCTCCCCTCCTTATAGGATTTCGTCCCCGAAATCTTCAAGTTAAGAAGAATGTATATCCTAACATCCAATCGTCCATCTACTCAACCATCAAACACAAGCATCCATTGTCCTTATAGACTTCTAATGCTTTCATGTTTAAATGCACAGTGTGTGTATATGTCCATATCAAATGCAAAATTAGGCGGTTCACTAATTCAGTTGACCTCCTTAATGCAAACCATGATAGTGCCATGTGTCCATTATGTATGCAAAAGTTCCCTAATGCTACATATTATTTCTACATGCATGCACAAACATTCAACAAAATGCGGTATCCATATGATAGCACAATGATTATACATCCATTTTACTAAATACAGCCATTTATATGCAATATGCAGTATGAAGTGACTGAGTCGATCTAGTGCCTAATAGTGTGTGTATATGCGTCCACGAGCAACCACTAGCAAACACTTACATCCACTTTGCATCCATCATACATAACATGTCTCAAACACATGTTTCAACCACAGGATTATCCTATCTAAAGGTCAAGAATACCAGCGAGAGGATACTCTAAAGGTTAGATAAGTACAAGAAAAGTGATAAAGGAGAAATTAAAGGACATACCCTAAAAAAGAAAAGGGTATCGTGAACGCATCTTCTCTTCTGTCTCCCAAGTAACGTTGCTCTCATCATCTCCCCATTGTACTTTGACTAGTCTGACCTCTCGATTTCTCACCTTCTTGATTTCTGACCCAAGAATGCGCGTAGGAGCTCGTCGGATCGTTGCATCACGCTCGATCTCCACCTCTCTAAGCAAGCTCGGCTCTACCACTTCCGCGGTCTCATGCAAGCACTTCCTCAAATGTGACACATGTAATACGTCGTGTACACGACTAAGTCTCTCAGACAACTCCACTCTATACGCCATCTGTCCAATCTTCTCCTTAATAGGAAACGGCCCTACGAACCTTGGTGCTAGCTTCCCAACGGACCCAAAGCGAACAACGTTCCGTAATGGAGACACTTTAACAAAGACCATGTCCCCAACTTCAAACTCAAGATCTATCCTCCTCTTGTCCGCATAAGATTTCTGCCTATCTTGCACTGCTTTCATCCTCCTTCGAATCAAGTCGATTTTCTCCGAAGTCTCCCTAATCATATCGGGCCCAAGCAAGATCTTATCCGTAGATTCCCACCAACATGTAGGCGAACGACACGGCCGTCCGTAAAGAGCTTCGAATGGTGCCATACCAATGCTAGACTGAAAGCTATTATTATATGCGAACTCTACCAATGGAAGATGCTCTTCCCATGTACCCCCAAAGTCTAGGATACATAGCCTCAAAAGATCCTCTAGAATGCGATTCACCCTTTCGGTCTGGCCTTCCGTCTGAGGATGATATGCGATGCTCAAACATAACTGAGTCCCTACCGCCTCTTGCAAGCTTCTCCAAAATTCGCTAGTGAAAATAGGATCGCGGTCGCTCACTATGCTAGAAGGAACACCGTGCAAATGAACTATTTCTCGGACATATACAGAAGCTAACCATGGAGCAATCCTCTTACTCTTCACGGGAATGAAATGGGCGCTCTTAGTAAGTCTATCTACTATAACCCAAATTCCCGTATTACCCTTCCTTGATCGCGGTAATCCATCCACAAAGTCCATCGAGACACTTTCCCACTTCCATAGTGGAACCTCCAATGGGTAAAGCAACCCACCGGGTTTCTTTTGCTCCGCTTTTACTTGTTGGCACACCAAGCATCTAGCGACATACTCGGCTACGTCCCTCTTTATACCGGCCCAAAAGTAAACTCGCTTCATGTCTTTGTACATCTTGTCACCGCCGGGATGAATGGTCATTTTCGAACGATGGGCATCGTCAAGAATGGACTTCCTTAGGTCATCGTCTTTTGGTACACAAAGTCTACCGTCCCTACGTAACCAACCCTTATCATCTAGGGTATACCTACGGAGATGGCTTGATGACTCCCCTCCTTTGATCTTTTCTACTAACTCAACCAACTGTGGGTCGTCTCGTTGTGCCTCGCCAATTCATCCCAAAAGCGTCGGTCTGACCTCCAAGGATGCTAGCAAACTGGGTACAAAGTCAATGGAAGGTCTAAAGTCAAACATCGAAATGAATTCTAAACTTCACCGCTCAACAAACAAAGGACTTAAAGATAATCTTTTTATACATAAGGAGTCTGCCACAACATTACCCTTACCAGGGGTATATGTTATCTCGAAGTCGTTGCACGCTAAGAACTCCATCCCCCTTTGCTGCCTTAAGTTCAAGTCCTTTTGAGAGAATAAGTATTTTAGTGATTTGTGGTCAGTGAATAATTCGAATCTTTCGCCAAGAAGATAATGACGCCAAGACTTAAGCGCGAAAACAATAGCAGCCAACTCTAGGTCATGTGTAGGGTAATTTTTCTCATGCGCTCTCAACTGCCTTCCACCATAGGCTATTACCCTTCCCTCTTGCATTAAGACTGCGCCTAGTCCTGTCCCACAAGCATCAGTATAAACAGTAAACCGCTTACTGCTGTCTGGCAATACTAAGACTGGGGCTGAGGTCAAAGCTCTCTTCAAACGTTGGAACGCATCATCACAATCTACGTCCCATGTGAAAACTAGGTTCTTCTTCGTCAAGCGTGTCAATGGAGCTGATATCTTCGCGAAGTCTTTGATAATCTTCCTATAGTAGCCAGCCAACTCCAACAAACTTCTCACTTCGGTAGCATTTTTAGGGACCTTCCAATCTTGGATGGCCACCACCTTTGCGGAATCCACAGCTATCCCTTCTTTGGACAACACATGCCCTAAGAATCGTACTTCCTTCCTCCAGAAGTGCCACTTAGAAAATTTATCCTTAGGATTATGCGCTCGTAGGGTCTCCAACACTTCCCTAAGATGTAGGGCATGCTCTTCTTCATCCTTAGAAAAGATCAGGATGTCATCTACAAAGACTACCACGAATTTGTTAAGGTACTCCCTAAACACCCTACTCATCAAATCAAAAAGTATGCGGGGACGTTTGTCAAACCGAAGGGCATCACTAGCCATTCATAGAAACCGTCCGGAGTCCTAAAGGCAGTCTTGTCAATGCTATCCTCAGCCACTCTCAACTGATGGAAACCAGTGGCTAAGTCCAACTGCAAAAACACTGAGGCGCCAACTAAGTGATTGAAGAGATCGTCAATCCTCTGCAGTGGGTATCTATTTTTCTTAGTAAGCTTATTAAGTTCTCTATAGTCCACACAACGTCTAAGTGACCCATCCACCTTCGTGGCAAATACTACTGGAGCACCCCACTCCGATATACTTCGTCTTATGAACCCCTTCTCAAGCAACTCCTTCACTTGCTTATCGAGTTCCCTCCTTTCACGTGGAGCCATGTGGCGTACTGGCAAAGATACTGGTTTCGCATTATCCACAAGATATATACGAAAATCTATCTCCCGCTTTGAAGGCAAGCCCTTCACCTCCTCAGACACATCCGAGTATTCTCGGACCACTCTAACAGATCGTAGATTTTCCTCAGCCGCGTCAAGCGATTCTAAATAACTTAGCATAACAGAATTTATGGGGTCACAAAATATTTCGAGAGTGTTGCCAAGGCGAGTCACGAGCCTAACTACTCTCCTTTCACAATCAAGAACGGCCCCATTTCTGGATAACCAATCCATTCCTAAAATTAGCACATAGCCCGTGAAGCCCAACACATAAGCATCACATCTAAACTCAACGCTAAGTATAGAAATTTTCAAATCCAAACACATCATGGACAAACAAGCTGAGCCCCCTATTGGATTCGAAACAACTAAGGGATCCTCTACTAAACTGGTGTTTAAGTGCAGTGATTCAACTAATGATGTAGAGATAAACGAATGCGATTCGCCCGAATCGAATAAGGTACGGACAGGATGATCAAACAGAAAAACTAAGCTTTCAACAGAAATGGTTCTACCTCGTTCTTGCAGCGGTGGGACCGCGAGAGCCTGAACTTGTCCCCATGCCTGCCCTGGTGCCATAAGAGCCTGCACCTGTCCTACCGAGGTAGCTCCTGCCCTTTGCCCCTTCTTTGGGCAGTCCTCACTAGATGTCCCGCCTCACCACAGTGGAAACCGCCAATCTTCTTTTTCTTTCAGCAATCCTTGCTGAGATGGCCTGGTGCCCCACAGTTAAAGCATTTCTTCTTTCCCTTGCCATTACCGTCTTTACCACCCTTCTTGTTTTGCTTTTGAGGTTTCTTCTGATCCCCTTTCTTCTCGGGTGCCTTATCAGCTTTAGCGCCTTTCTCCTCGTGCATAAGTGCCATGTCTACAAGCTTCTCAAAGGTGGCCCCCATAGGGATGTGGGTCATAGCCAACCCTTGCAACGGTTCATTCAATCCATTAACGAACCTCAGAGCCTTCTTCTCCGGCATGTTCACTAAGTCCAAGCCAAACCTTGCTAATTGATTAAATTTGTTGACATATTCTTTCACCGATGAGCTTCCTTGCTTCAATGCCAAGAACCTTTCCATATATAGATTCTCTTCTGCCCTTGAGAGAAACTTCGCCTCAAACCTACACCTAAAATCCGCCCAAGAATCAACAGGACACTCCCCATTAGTGACCTCCCACCAAAATGAGGCCTCTCCCTTCATTAACCAAGTTGCTAATCTAACTCTCCTCCCCTCTTCTACTTCAAAGATCTCTAGCAATTCTTCTACCTCCCTAAGCAAATCTCTAGCTTCCACAAACGTTTCTGACCCTTGAAAGGGTTTTCCACCCATAGCCTTAAATTCCTTGCACGTCTTTGCAAAATTATCAACGCGAGGAGGAAGAGGAGGAGGAATGGGTGCAACTAGTGGTGGAGGAACATTGGCCGGACCTGCGGCAGCCCTAGCCTCTAATAGCCTTTTATACCATCCTGGTATCGTTACACCGTCAGGTAGGTTAAGATCTTCATCCATGCTGAAACGAAAAAAGGAAAGATTCAAAATGGAGAATTCGAAAGATAAAGATATATGGCTATTGGGAATTATGTTTTTCATAAAAAATTTCCTCTTCAAATTACTCATTAAAACATGTTTTTGAAATCACTTCTTCCAAAAATACTTTAGAAAAATAGTTTTTCTAAAAAAATTATCTGTTCTGGCAACCTTAAGCTCTGATACCACATGTAACACCCCCATGTCTATTAATGTCACTCACAAAGTGAATGCATTAACTTCCATGGAGGTTATAAGTGAATATAGAATAGAAAAATTACAACAAGACAGATAATAAGTAGTACTTGGAAATCTAAAACATCATTTTATTGCAGCGGAAATTAAACATGTTTGTTACATCATAAAACCATAAATCAGAATCAAGTACAATATCCATCTTCATAAAACAAAATACATAATCCCATTACACAATAGCCATTAAAGAAGACAACAAGCTGGACTTTACTTCAACGGTCCAAGCTTTCCAAGAGAGATGAAGCAATCCTATCAAACTCCACTAGAGCTGGGCCTAACCTGAGGACCTGAAGGGGGGAAAAAGGCTAGAAATGGAGGGGGGTCAGACTTAAAGTCTGGCGAGTATGATAATTCTAACAATACTATTATCAAAATAACTAAACTAAGACATAAGTTGGAAGACAAGTAAATGTCTATGAACTATTAGGTATGGAAGAGCAGATAAAGATAACGTTTAAGATAACGTTAAAGGTAACGTTAAAGGCACACCTAATTACTAATGAATAATTACTACACTGCACCGCAGCAGTCACCCTAAAGGTTGATCCCACTTGCTTCACACAGAAACTATATAAATAGCCTTGCGAACCCCTAGCTGACTACATAGGTGTCGTCTGCCTCTATCTCCACTAGGTGTACCCCACTACCCACTTTCAATCGGCTCCCTACTCGTAGATACCCGTGTTGGCCCCACAGTAGGGTGTATCACTCCCCTAAAGTGGCAACCCAATACAACTTGAGAATGCACGGCTTATACCTACACGATGCAACAACGTCTTACCTACCAGCCCTGGTCCACACACGCATATGAAACCTGTTGGACTTGCTTTGCCACCACTCCCCGTTTTGGCCACTTATAGTACACCCAGTATGCTTGTCCCGTCCTCGAATTGGGTCGAGTCCACAAAGATACGTTTGGGATACTGGTTGAAATGGGCCCCCACAAGCTACCCACCTAAGCTTGTCCACAAGTACATCCCACTTAACCCTCTTAGTCATGTTCATTTACATGTGTGTTTGGTTAAGTCTTACTAATCGTATTTCACATGCCACTAAGGGCACCCACTAGATTCCTCATGCCACCCAAGGCACCTACTAAAACCCCATGTCCCACCTTACAAGTTTATCTGGTTAAATATTTCTTAATTCATTCAGGCCATAACCTCATAAAGACCTCTCACATTAGACTGACATTTATGGCAGCTGGATTTGTCGGGAAGGTTCGGGCAGTCTTACACCATAAAAGAGTCTAACCTCGTGTCTTTACAACTGTTATGCTTTAGTTTAGGCCTAGGACCTCTCACATTGGGCTGACATTTGACACCACTGGATTTGCGGGGCGGGTCTGGGCAGGTCTACGTCACAAACGAGTCTAACCTCGTGTCCTAAGCATTGATTATCACTTATAATCTTATACCCCAGTTTTAATAATTCCCTATACAAATTATTAATTAAATCCACTTTTAATGATGTCCACAATTGACTCAATTATGGCCATCCATTCATGGCATGCAAAATCATATCAATTGCACCCGAGCTTCTTTATATTAAATCCTTAATATTACCCCTACCCCACGTTTATACGTTCGCTTATTCAACGCATAATATACGTTAGACTCGAATAGTCTAACTTATAGCACAAAAATAAATTATCACAACATATAGACAATTAAAATGGATCTAATCATAATAGGGGTGAAACTTGCATAAACTACACATGTTAAGGATCTAAAGGTGTCAACTTGTTAAATGTCACAATTTACATGATATGACCATAACCCAAATTTATGTATAAACTTGCATATGGGGTTTTAGGCAACATAATGATGGTGTGAACTAGCATAGAATTTCACATATGTCATAGCATAATTCTAGATGTCATAATTCTAGATCAAAACAGATGTCATGGCATATGTTCATAACTTTTACTAATCAACCTAAACTTGCATATGTGACTTGTCATATAGATCAACATAGCCCAAATAATATCAATATCATGATTAGATTAACATGAACTAATTAGCATAGATAGTAACATCATGGCTTTTTAACATGTATGATTCATCACAACTTAGCATAGAAACTCTCAACATACATAACATCATCATAGCATGATTTACAACATATAGGATATCATCACCACATAGCATAGGATTTATAAAATACATGTTAGAATAAGACTTACAACAACATATATGACAATTCACATCATCTACTCATAATCCATTCATGACTTAACCTAATTAAAATAATAATAATCTTGTTAAGATCATCATCATACTCACAATTTAGAGAAGAAAAGAGAGTTTTGCTTTGCTTTAGAGCTGAGTAGAATTAGGTTTTGATTAGCTTTTCTTCCTTCTTAGCTGGCGGCGGCTAGACCGAGTTCCATGGCGGCGGTATGACGGTAGCTATTCAATTTTTCATATGAATTAGGGTGAGAGACTACCTAGGTATTTATAGAGTTTAGGATTTATTTAGACCGTCAGATCAACTCAGAACTAACCTGAACCGTTTAATTAGCCAACTCAGCCCTAAAGACACATCAGCAGCTCAGAACTGGGCTCAGTCAAAACCCTAGCCGACTGACCAGGTCGACACTATAGTCGACCTGGGGGGGGGGGGGGGGCAGGTCGACACTAGTGTCGACTCCCCAGTTGTCCTGCCTGGGCGGGAATTTTTCCCGCCCAGCCCGCTTCCGCACTTTCAGTTTGAATTTTAAATTTCCTGCGAGCTGTTTTGAATTTTCTGAAACTTCTGATGGCCATAACTTCTTCATACGAAGTCCAATTCACGCAAACTCAGATTCTATTCCAACCAGAATTCCGAGACGAACGCAATGGCACAACCCGTTTCCCACAATTCTCACGTCTGAGATTAGTTATTCTTTAATTTGTGAATATTAATATTATCAGAATTACGGGGTGTTACATAACCCAAGTTCATGTATAAACTTGCATATGTGGTTTATGCAACATAATGATGGTGTGAACTAGCATCTAACACATAGAACTCACACATGTCATAGCATAATTCTAGATCTAAATAGATGTCATAATTCTAGATCTAAATAGATGTCATACAATATGTGAGATTATACATACTAATAAATCTAAACTTGCATAGGTACATGTGATTTATCATGTGAATCATCATAGCCCAAATATATATAATCAACATCATGATTCATAAGCTAACTACAACATAATAACATCATGGCTTTGTAACATCGCAACTTAGCATAGAAACTTGCAACATATATAATATCATCATAGCGTGATTTACAACATATAGGATATCATCATCACATAACATAGGATTTACAATATACATGATAGCATAAGGTTTACAACAACATATATGACAATTCACATCATTTTCTTATGATCCATATCACAACTTAATCTAATTAGTTTGATAAAAATCTTACTAAGATAATCATACTCACAATTAGAAAAGAAAGAGAGTCTTGATTTGCTTTAGAGTTGAGTAGAATTAGAGTTTTGATTAGCTTCCTTCCTTCTTAGTTGGCGGCGGCTACACTGAGTTCCATGGCGATGGCATGAAGGCGGCTATTCTATTTTTCATGTGAATTTAGAGTGAGAGACTACCTTGGTATATATAGAGTTTAGGATTTATTTAGACCGTCAGATAAACTCAGAACTAACCTAAACCGTTAAATTAGCCAACTCAGCCATAAAGACACATCAGCAGCTCAAAATTGGGCTCTGCCCAAACCTGGCCGACTGGACCAGGTTGACACCCAAGTCAACTGCGCAGTCGACCTGGTCCTGGGGGTGTCGACTGCCCAGTCAACTCCCCAGTCGATCTGGGTGTTGGGCGGGAAATTTCCCGCCTGGCCTGTTTGACTTCGAATTTTGAATTTTCTGAAACTTCTGATGGCCATATCTCCTTCATACGAAGTCCAAATCACGCAAACTCGAACTCTATTTCAACCAGAATTCCGAGACGAACACAATGGCGCAACCCGTTTCCCACAATTCTCACACCTGAGATTAGTTATTCTTTAATTTGTGAAAATTAATATTAACAGAATTACGGAGTGTTACATTCTCCCCTCCTTAAAGGATTTCGACCCCGAAATCTTCAAGTCAAGAAGAATGTATATCCTAACATCCAATCATCCATCTACTCAACCATCAAACACAGGCATCCATTGTCCTTATAGACTTCTAATGCTTTCATGTTTAAATGCACAGTCTGTGTATATGTCCCTATCTAATGCAAAATCAGGCAATCCACTGATTCAGTTGACCTCCTTAATGCAAATCATGATAGTGCCATGCGTCTATTATGTATGCAAAAGTTCCTTAATGCTACATATTATCTCTATATGCGTGCACAATCGTCATCTGAATGCAGCATCCATATGATAAAAAAAATCCTCATACATCCATTTTACTAAATACATCCATATATATGCAATATGCTATACGAAGTGACTGAGCCGATCTAGTGCCTAAAGTGTGTGTATATGCATCCACGAGCAACCACTAGCAAACACTTGCATCCACTTTGCATCCATCATACATAACATGTCTCAAACACATGTTTCAACCATAGGATTATCCTAACTAATGGTCAAAGATAATAGCGAGAGGACATACTAAAGACAAGATAAGTACAAGCTAAGCAATAAAGGAGAAATTAAAAGACATACCCTAAAAAAGAAAAGGGTACAACGAACGCATCTTCGCTTCTGTCTCCCAAGTAGCATTGCTCTCATCATCTCCCCATTGCACTTTGACTAGTCTGACCTCTCGATTCCTAAACTTCTTGATCTTCGATCCAAGAATGCATGTAGGAGCTCATCGAATCATCACGTCATGATCTATCTCCACCTCTCTAAGCAAGCTCGGCTCTACCACTTCCGCGGTCTCGTGCAAGCACTTCCTCAAATGTGACACATGGAATACGTCGTGTACACCACTAAGTCTCTCGAGCAACTCCACTCTATACGCCATCTTTCCAATCTTCTCCTTAATAGGAAACGGCCCTACAAACCTTGGTGCTAATTTCCCAAAGGACCCAAAGCGAACAACATTCCGTAATGGAGACACTTTGATAAAGACCATGTCCCCAACATCAAACTCAAGATCTGTCCTCCTTTTGTCTGCATAAGATTTCTTCCTATCTTGCGCCGTCTTCATCCTCCTTCGAATCAAGTCAATCTTTTCTGAAGTCTCTCTAATCATATCGGGCCCATGTAAGATCTTATCCGTAGATTCCCACCAACATGTAGGTGAACGACAAGGTCGTCAATAAAGAGCTTCGAAAGGTGCCATGCCAATGCTAGATTGAAAGCTATTATTATTTGCGAACTCCACCAATGGAAGATGCTCTTCCCATGTACCCCCAAAGTCTAGGACACATAGCCTCAAAAGGTCCTCTAGAATACGATTCACCCTCTCGGTTTGCCCGTCCGTCTGAGGATGATATGCGGTGCTCAAACATAACTGAGTCCCTACCGCTTCTTGTAAACTCCTCCAAAATTCGCTAGTGAAGATAGGATCGTGATCGCTTACTATGCTAAAAGGAACACCATGCAAACGGACTATCTCTCGGACGTATACAGAAGCTAACCATGGAGCAGTCCTCTTACTCTTCACGGGAATAAAATGGGCGCTTTTAGTAAGTCTATCTACTATAACCCAAATCCCCGTATTACCCTTCCTTGATCTTGGTAATCCGTCCACAAAGTCCATCGAGACACTTTTCCACTTCCACAGTGGAACCTCCAATGGGTGAAGCAACCCACCGGGTTTCTTTTGCTCCGCTTTTACTTATTGGCACACCAAGAATCTAGCGACATACTCGGCCACATCCCTCTTCATACCGGCCCAAAAGAAAACTCGCTTCATGTCTTTGTACATCTTGTCCCCACCGGGATGAATGGTCATCTTCGAATGATGTGCTTTGTCAAGAATAGCCTTCCTCAAACCTTCGTCTCGAGGTACACAAAGTCTACTATCCCTACGTAACCATCCCTTATCATCCAGGATATACCTACGGAGATGGCTTGATGACTCCCCTCTTTTGAGGTTTTCTACTAACTCAACCAACTGTGGGTCGTCTCGCTGTGCCTCACCAATCCGTCCCAAAAGCGTAGGTCTGACCTCCAAGGATGCTAGCACACCAGGTACAAAGTCAATGAAAGGTCTAAAGTCAAACATAGAGATGAATTCTAAGTTTTGCCGCTCAACAAACAATAGGCTCAAGGACAACCTTTTTCTAATTAAGGCATCTGCCACCACGTTATCCTTGCCAGGGGTATATGTTATTTCGAAATCGTAGGACGCTAAGAACTCCATCCACCTTTGCTACCTTAAGTTCAAGTCCTTCTGAGAGAATAAGTATTTTAAAGATTTGTGTTCAGTGAACAATTCGAATTTCTCTCCAAGAAGGTAATGACGCCAAGACTTAAGCGCGAAAACAATTGCGGCTAACTCTAGGTCATGTGTAGGGTAATTTTTCTCATGCACCCTTAGCTGCCTTCCACCATAGGCTATTACCCTTCCCTCTTGCATTAAGACTACGCCTAGACCAGTCCCACAAGCATCAGAATAAATAGTAAATGGCTTACTCCTGTCTGGCAGCACTAGGACTGGGGCTGAGGTCAAAGCTCTCTTTAAACGTTGGAACGCATCATCACAATCTACGTCCCACGCGAAGACTAGGTTCTTCTTCGTCAGGCGTGTCAATGGAGCTGATATTTTTGCGATGTCGTTGATAAACTTCCTATAGTAGCCAGCCAACCCCAAGAAACTCCTTACTTCAGTAGCATTTTTAGGGACCTTCCAATCTTGGATGGCCACCACCTTCGCGGGATCCACAACTATCCCTTCTTTGAAAACCACGTGCCCTAAGAATCGCACTTCCTCTCTCCAGAAGTGACACTTAGTAAATTTAGCTTTAAGGTTATGTGCTCGTAGAGTCTCCAACACTTCCCTAAGATGTAGGGCAAGCTCTTCTTCATTCTTAGAAAAGATCAAGATGTCGTCTACAAAGACCACCACGAATTTATTAAGGTACTCCCTAAGCACCCTACTCATCAAATCAACAAAGTATGCGGGGGCGTTTGTCAAACCGAAGGGCATCACTAGCCATTCATAGAAACCGTCCGCGGTCCTAAAGGCAGTTTTGTCTATGCTATCCTCAGCCACTTTCAATTGATGGAATCCAGTGGCTAAGTTCAACTGCGAAAACGTTGAGGCGTCAACTAACTGATCGAAGAGATCGTCAATCTTCGGTAGTGGTTGTCGGTTTTTCTTAGTATGTTTATTAAGTTCTCTATAATCCACACAAACTCTAAGGGACCCATCCGCCTTCGTGGCAAACACTACTGGAGCACCCCACTACGATATACTACGTCTTATGAACCCCTTCTCAAGCAACTCCTTCACTTGCTTATTGAGTTCCCTCCTTTCACAAGGAGCCATGTGGCGTACTGGCAAAGATACTGGTTTTGCATTATCCACAAGATATATTCAAAAATCTATCTCCCGCTTCGGAGGCAAGCCCTTCACCTCCTCAAACACATCCGAATATTCTTGGACTACTTTAACAGATCGTAGATTTTCCACCGACGCGTCAAGCAATTCTAGATAATTTAGCATAACATAATTTATGGGATTATAAAAGATTTCGAGAGTGTTGCCAAGGCGAGTCATGAGCCTAACTACACTCCTTTCACAATCAAGAACGACCCCATTTCTGGATAACCAATCCATTCCTAAAATTAGCCCATAGCCCGTGAAGCCCAAAACATAAGCATCACATCTAAACCCAACGCTAAGTATAGAAATTTTCAAATCCAAACATATCATGTACAAATAAGGTGAGCCCCCAATTGGATTCGAAACAACTAAGGGATCCTCTATTAAACTGGTGTTTAAGTGCAGTGATTCAACTAATGATGTAGAGATAAACGAATGCCCGAATCGAATAAGGTACGGACAGGATGATAAAACAGAAAAACTAAGCTTTCAACAAAAATGGTTCTACCTCCTTCTTGCAGCGGTTGGACCGCGAGAGCCTGAACTTGTCCCCTTGCCTGCCCTGGTGCCATAAGAGCCTGCACCTGTCCTCCTGAGGTAGACCCTGCCCTCTGCCCCTTCTTTGGGCAGTCCTTCACTAGATGTCCCACTTCACCACAGTGAAAACAGCCAGTCTTCTTTTTCTTTCTGCAATCCTTATTGAGATGGCCTGGTGTCCTACAGTTAAAGCATCTTTTCTTTCCTTTGCCATTATTGTCTTCACCACCCTTCTTGTTTGGCTGTTGTGGTTTCTTCTGATCCCCTTTCTTCTCGGGTTCCTTATTAGCATTAGCGCCTTTCTCCTCGTGCATGAGTGCCATGTCTACTAGCTTCTCAAAGGTGGCCCCCATAGGGATGTGGGTCATAGCCAACCCCTGCAGTGGCTCATTCAAGCCATTAACGAACCTCGGAGCCTTCTTATCCTGCCTGTTCACCAAATCTAAGCCAAACCTTGCCAATTGGTTAAATTTGTTGACGTACTCTTTCACTGATAGATTTTCGTGCTTCAATGTCAAGAACCTTTCCATGTATAGATTCTCTTCTGCCCTTGAGAGAAACTTTGCCTCAAACCGACTACTGAAATCCGCCCAAGAATCAATGGGACGCTCCCCATTAGTGACCTCCCACCAAAACGAGACATCTCCCTTCATTAACCAAGCTGCTAATTTGACTTTCCTCCCTTCTTCTACTTCAAAGATTTCTAGCAATTCTTCGACCACCTTAAGCTAATCTCTAGCTTCCACAAACGTTTCTGACCCTTGAAAAGGTTTTCCACCCATAGCCTTAAATTCCTTGCATGTCTTTGTAAACGTATCAGCGCGAGGAGGGGGAGGAGGAGGAGGAGGAGCGGGTGCAACTGGTGGTGGAGGAACATTGGCTGGACCTACAGCGGCCCTAGCCTCTAATAACCTCCTATACCATCCTGGTATCGTTACACCCTCCGGAGGGTTAAGATCTTCAGCCGTGCTGAAACGAAAAAGGAAAGATTCAAAATGGAGAATTCGAAAGATAAAGATATATGGCTATTGGGGATTATGTTTTTCATAAAAAACTTCCCTCTTTAAATTACTCATCAGGACATGTTTTTGAAAACACTTCTTCCAAAAATACTTTAGAAAAATAGTTTTTCTAAAAAATTTATCTGTTCTGGTAAACTTAAGCTCTGATACCACGTGTAACACCCCACGTCCATTAATGTCACTCACAAAGGGAATGCATTAACTTCCATGGAGGTTTTAAGTGGATATAGAATAGAAAAATTACAACAAGACAGATAATAAGTAGTACTTGGAAATATAAAACTTTATTTCATTGCAGCGGAAATTAAACATGTTTGTTACATCATAAAACCATAAATCAGAGTCAAGTACAATATCCATCTTGATAAAACAAAATACATAATCGCATTACATAAATAGCCATTAAAGAAGATAACAAGCTGGACTTTACTTCAGCAGTCCAAGCTTTCCCAAAAGAGAGAATAAGCAATTCAATCAGACTCCACTAGAGCTGGGTCCACCCTGAGGACCTAGAGGGGAAAAAGGATAGAAATGGAGGGGGGTCAGACATAAAGTCTGGCGAGTATGATAATTCTAACAATACTATTATCAAAATAACTAGAATAAGCATAAGCTGGAAGAGAAGATAAAGATAACGTTAAAGGCACACCTAATACTAATGAATAATTACTACACTGCAGCACACCAGTCACCCTAAAGGTTGATCCCACTTGCTTCACTTAGAAATTTTATAAATAACTTCGTGTACCCCTAGCTGACTACATAGGTGCCGCCTGCCCCTATTTCCGCTAGGTGTACCCCACTACCCACTTTCGATCGGCTCCCTACTCATAGATACCCGTGCTGGTCCCACAGTGGGGTGTATCACTCCCCTAAAGTGGCAATTCTATACAGCCTGAGGATGCATGGCTTATACCTACACGATGCAACAATGTCCTACCTACCAGAACCGGGTCCACACACGCATATGAAACACGTTGGACTTGCGTTGCCACCGCTAACCCGTTTGGCCTCTTATAGTCAAGCCCAATATGCGTGTCCCGTCCTCGACTTGCGTCGAGCCCACAAAGATACGTTTGGGTTACTGGTTGAAATGGGCCCCCAATTACTTACCATAAGCTATCCACCTAAGCTTGTCCCCACTAGTATATCCCACTTAACCCTCTTCTTAGTCATGTTCATTTACATGTGTTTTTGGTTAAGTCTTACTAATCGTATTTCAAATGCCACTAAATGCACCCACTAGATTCCTCATGCCACCCAAGGCACCTACTTAACCCCCATGTCCCACCTCACATGTTTATCTGGTTAAGTATTTCTTAATTCATTAAGGCCATAACCTTATAAAGACCTCTCACATTAGACTGACATTTATGGCAGCTGGATTTGCTGGGCGGGTCCGGGTAGTCATAAACCATAAAAGAGTCTAACCTCGTGTCTTTACAACTGTTATGTTTTAATTTGGGCCTATGACCTCTCACATTGGGCGGACATTTGTGACTACTGGATTCGCCGGGCGGGTCCGGGCAGTTTTACGTCACAAACGAGTCCAACCTCGTGTCCTAAGCATTGATTAACACTTATAATCTTTTACCCCAGTTTTAAATGTATCCTTATTCGAATCATTAATTAATTCCAATTTTAATGATGTCCATAATTGACTCAATTATGGCCATCCACTTATGGTATGCAAAATCATATCAATTGCATCCAATTTCTTAATACTAAATCCTTAATATTACCCCTACCCCACGTTATGCGTTCGCTTATTCAACGCAAAATATACGTTAGACTCGAATAGTCTAACTCGTAGCACAAAGATAAATTATCACAACATATAGACAAATAAAATAGATCTAATCATATTAGGGGTAAAACTTGCATAAACTACACATGTCATAGATCTAGAGGTGTCAACTTGTTTGGTTAAATGTCACAACTTACATAATATGATCATAACCCATGTTCATGTATAAACTGGCATATGTGGTTTATGCAACATAATGATGGTGTGAACTAGCATCTAACACATAGAACTCACATATGTCATAGCATAATTCTAGATCTAAATAGATGTCATAATTCTAGATCTAAATAGATGTCATACAATATGTGAGATTATACATACTAATAAATCTAAACTTGCATAGGTACATGTGATTTATCATGTGAATCATCATAGCCCAAATATATATAATCGACATCATGATTCATAAGCTAACTACAACATAATAACATCATGGCTTTGTAACATCGCAACTTAGCATAGAAACTTGCAACATATATAATATCATCATAGCATGATTTACAACATATAGGATATCATCATCACATAACATAGGATTTACAACATACATGATAGCATAAGGTTTACAACAACATATATGACAATTCACATCATTTTCTTATGATCCATATCACAACTTAATCTAATTAGTTTGCTAGTAATCTTATTAAGATCATCATACTCACAATTAGAAAAGAAAGAGAGTCTTGATTTGCTTTAGAGTTGAGTAGAATTAGAGTTTTGATTAGCTTTCTTCCTTCTTACTTGGCGGCGGCTACACTGAGTTCCATGGCGATGGCATGACGGCGGCTATTCTATTTTTCATGTGAATTTAGAGTGAGAGACTACCTAGGTATATATAGAGTTTAGGATTTATTTAGACCGTCAGATCAACTCAGAACTAACCTGAACTGTTAAATTAGTCAACTCAGCCCTAAAGACACATCCGCAGCTCAAAATTGGGCTTTGCCAAAACCTGGCCGACTGGACCAGGTCGACGCCCAAGCCGACTGCGCAGTCGACCTAGTCCTGGGGGTGTCGACTGCCCAGTCGACTCCCCTGTCGACCTGGGTGCTGGGCGGGAAATTTCACGCCTGGCCTATTTGACTTCGAAATTTGATTTTCTGAAACTTCCGATGGCCATATCTCCTTCATACGTAGTCCAAATCACGCAAACTCGGACTCTATTTCAACCAGAATTCCGAGACGAACACAATGGCGTAACCCGTTTCCCACAATTCTCACGTCTGAGATTAGTTATTCTTTAATTTGTGAATATTAATATTAACAGAATTTCGGGGTGTTACATTAATGACCAAAGCACGGATTTAATTAGCATAACTTTGTTTATAGCGTTAATTCGCCAGCCTCACAACTGGTATGAGTCAAAAACGGGATAAGGGATGGTAGTGAGAACTTGCATTTGTTTCTAGCTGAGAGTGGTGTCATGGTATAGAGCCTAGACATTTTTACTTATGTGGATGATGGATTGCGAGTCGCCTTAGATATAGGGCTATATGCTCATAGGTCGACGTACGGACCTGTTTGTAGGTCCGACAGGACCGGGAAACGTATTATTTAGGAATAACTAATCCACTAAAGTAAGTGTGTATTGGCCTTACCATTCCTAGGGGTGCATGTAGGTGTGATCCTGAGGCATTTGATAGAGTGTCTCGAATCGGTGAGGAAGATCCCTTGCCTCGACTCATGATGGAAATCCAACTTCTAATACGATACCTTTCGGTTTTAGTTTTAAACCTATGTACGGAGACATAATATATGGTACCTATGTGGTGTATGATTGATACATTTATATTTGGAGTCGTTTTATACACTATGCACTTATAATATTATCAAAAATGATTTGTTTTAAAGCGTATCAAGCATGTTTGTCTATAATAAGGTAAAACTCTATCCTTTGGGTTGCATTGCATTGTGTGACGGGACCTGAGTCTTATAATAGCTTCATTTTTCAAAAACATTGCGCTATTTATAAAATGTTTTATTTCAGATATTCACGGGAGTAAACCCGTTCCGTGACCTATAGCGTGGTCCTATGATTTACCTAATTTTATAGTGAAGTTCAATAAATGTTTTGAGTTCTCACACCAGTCCCATGACTGACTCGGAGTTTATTGTTTCTACCTAAACTCTAGGCGCCCATATTTTCCGCATGGGCAACTAGTTGTTTTGGTTCGCAGATAATTTATTTCCGTAGGATCCTAGATTACAGCTGGAGCAATATTTGGAAAGCTTTGTATCCGTGTATTTCTTTCAGTTGTGCTAGTTGATGATTGTTCCGCTACATTATATTTATGTATATATATTTCTGCTGTTTTTTAGTTTGTAAATTTCTGATATCTATTTTTCCGTTGTATATTATTATTTATCTGAACTCTGATATATTCTTGTACTGTGATGTAAATTGTTGTAATAGCAATGAAATGTTCTCATGTTTTTGTTCTGATACGTCGTGTTCTCAGCACAATCCGGGCTCTCTCGTCTCTTGGAAGGTCAGGGAATTTCGGACCTTAACACATTAAGTTTCATGAAGCATAATAGGAAAACAGTACAAAAATTCACAAGAGAGTTATAAAATTAGCAGCGGAAATTTCAACTTTGTAATTAAAATAAAAATCGTCTCAAAACTCGTTACATCATAGAACTAGTTACATCAAAAACCCTGAACCTGAAATCTTTCTCATAATGCAAAATAAAAGAGTGCCATAGTATAAAACCATATCCCTTATAACAAGCCATCATAGAGTGGAAAGTAAGTCAAAGTGGTACATCTCGAAAAGTCTAGATCTAAGCTGGGAGGAAGTCCTAATCACTAAGGAGTGCTATCACTTTAAGGACGTGAGAAGGGGGAGGAAGAAAAGAGGCGAAAACAAAAAGGGTCAGACATAAAGTCTGGTGAATTCCAGTGATTTTTACAAAATATGCATAAAAAAGAGATTAAAACAGGTAAACAAGACTGGATGAGAAAGTACAGTATCATGTAATATGGATAAACAGGATAAAACAGGAATAACAGTGATCGGATAATGCTTCACATTTATATCCTAAAAACATGTTATGTCTGCACCAATACTAGTATAACAGGATTAGGTATAAACCTGATCACTTAACAGAAACAACAGGGTTAAACATCAGGACTAACACCAGGATTAGGCATACCCTAATTACATAACAAGATTAGGAGTTACCCTAATTACATAATAACAGGATTAGGTGTACCCTAATTACTACCCATGTGATTGGCTCCCTAATACATAAATACCTTGTGTCAGCCTCGATAGTAGGGTGTATCACTTCCTAATGCAACCACTTAAATAACACAGACTTATTTACTAGTCTTTCAACGGCTTAGTCTACCTAATCGGACCCATGTACTCTCATAACTCCAACGTAATGCGCCCATACCCACCTTCCCCATTTGAACCTCTAACTCACCAGTTCAGTAAAGTGTGCCCTGGCCCCTAGCTAGTGCGAGGCCCTCTAAAAAAATACCAACAGGGATACTGACTAATATGGGTTCCAAACAACAGATTGACGCAAGCCAAACACCCTAAGCTTGTGCCTCCTAGTAACTAGGATTTAAGAGTCCCCAAAACTCAATACAACACCAGAACGAGGGACCTCTTAGCTTATTAATAATCAGGTTTAACCTAGAAGGTTAAAGTTTAGTAATACGCATGGTTGTATTATTAAATGTTATTATGTGTGTACAACCCTTCCCCAAAACACCTTCTTGGATGTATGTATAATTATCATAGTGATTCACTTTACTAGCCTACATCTGGTACTTACATACTTTAAGCATCTTCTTTCTACTTAATGTCTATCTAAAGTCAAATCAAGCATGTTTTTACATAGGCACACTATTCCTATTCAATCATGCACCCAAAATACAGCATGCACAAGTTTATGCATATTGTCCCTTTCCCAAATAACAATCAGTCAGTCCCCAATTTAACAATATGCCCAAATTCCCCTTTTTCATGCCATTTATCATTATCTCATTTCCTTATTATTTGCAACTCTAATCGGGCATAGCCTAGGCTTCCTAAGGCTTAGTGTAATCAAAAGGAAAAAAGAGAGGAAGGAGAATAGAATCAAATTACATAGGCATATAGGAAAGACTGGAAATAAACTTAAAACAATAGAAATAGGGAAAAGGAAGATAGATACACATAACTAACTGATAATCTAACAGTAAAAGCATATAGTTTACTTATAACAGCAACATAGGTGAATAACAGTGAAGAACCAGTATAGCGATTATCCCATAAACATTGTATGATCTAAATCCAATTTTATTTAACAATCACAATATAGTTCTAGGTATTAGATCTGAAAATAACATTAAACTAACAACGGGTCTTAGTGAAGAAGAGATTAGATCTATTATATATATCTATATGCCATTGTAGAAAAGTCCTATTCTATCTATTTTATTGTTGTATGCAAGTCTTGTATTATTTTTATAGATCTAGTCTTCAGCGGTATCTCCCCATTATACGTATATTTTAGAATTGATTCATGGAGGAAGAGAACATGAATAATAATTATGTATATTGAAATAGGAGAGAGCCACATATTTATAGATATATAGAACTAATACTAACCTTCAGATATTAGGTTTTCAATCTAGGCCATACAAGTTGCGCCGAGTCAGCGACGAACCTAGCGACAAAATAATCCACATACAAAATTAGGAATCTGCCTGAGATCGGGGTGGGTCTACCCATAAGTTAACCCAACCTGCCATGGGTATACCAATAGGTAAACCCGGGCCCGTTGTGGATCGTCCCATGCCTGCGTAATTTCTATGTGTTTATTATTTTGAATATATATATATATATCATTCTTATATGTACACAAACTTCTAATGCCCATAACTTCTTCATACGTTATCCGTTTTACGTAAACTTTGAGTCTATCTAAACCAAAATTCCAAGTTGAACACTACGGTAAAGTCGGTTTCAATAAATTTTGATTATTCAATTATGTAATTCCCAATTTATTACCTGTATTGTATGGTTATAGTAAATTAATTTTTGGGGTGTCACATCATCAAAAAAGGAGTATTAGGGGAGGGTCCTAATGACCAATGAATCTCATCCCAAGAAGAGGAAATGGTAAGCGGTGGAGGAATTTAGGGAGTAAACCTAGTGGATGGAAAAGTGGAACGTCACTGTAACATCCCAAAATTTAATATAATATAACCATGCTTAAAGATAATAAATTGGGAATAAATTAATTAAATATTCATAATTAAGCAGAACCGGCATTACCGTTGCATTTGTATCAGAACTCTAGTATGGATAGGCCCCAAACTTGCGTAAAACGGATAACATATGTAGAAGTTATGGGCACTAGAAGTTTGTATACATATAAGAGGCTTATGTATAAATATAATAAAATAATAATTCCTGAATTTTCAAACAATATGAGAGCGAGAAACCTGACTATTGTGGGACGACCCACAAGCGACCTGGGTCGACCCAATCATTGATAGGTGGACCAATTGGTCGGTGGTTCGACCGACCCTAAATATCGGTGGATTTTAAGTACGTATCTAGACTATTTTTCTACCTATATTCGTTGTTGATTCAACGCTAGGTGTAGAGTTTGGATTAAAACCCTAGAATCTAAAGGCTGAGGATGACTTTGTGAATCTATAAATAGCTGGCTTCTCCCATTCCGATTTACACCATTTCTTCATACCTTCTGCCTCTTTAAATCTATTCTAAAAATATAAACATACAATGGGGGAATACTGCTGAGACCTAGATCAATAGAGACAACATCCGGACTTGCATGCATACGACCAAATGGGATTGGATTCGATATTTTCTACGTTATAGTGTTATATATATACATATATAAGAGATTTAATCTCTTCTTTATCAAGGCCCACAGTGAGTTTCATGTTATTTTTAAATCTGATTTCTTAGACTATAACATGACAATAAAATAAAATTGGGTTAGTATATAAAGTGCTTGTAAGATAAATGTTATACATGTTTTTGACTATTAATCACTTATTCCGTTGTGATAAACATATGCCTTTACTATTGGAAAATTAACAAGTTATATGTATTTTTCTTCCTTTTTCCCTGTTTCTATGTTTTATGTTTACTTCCATTCTTGCTTATATAAATATGTGATTTGATTCTATTCTCCTTACTCTGTTTTCCCTTTTTATTTATGCTAAGCCTAGGCATTTGAAAGACTCAGCTATATCCGATTAGAGAGTGCGTATGATTGGGGCAGTAATGAATGATATAAAAAGAGAAATTTACGTATGTTATTAGGATTGTTTAACTACAATTTGGGAAGGAGATAATATACACTTATTTAGACTTGTTGTAAATTGATAAAAAGGGATAATGTGCATATACTTGCCATAAGTGGATAAAATGCACAAATCTGTATATGTTGTAAATTGGGAACACAGTTGATGAATAATATGCATATGAACTAGGTATGTTAAGTTAGACTTAAAACATACATTAAGTAAATGACATGTTAGAATATTGTAAGTACGAGACATAGGTTAATAAACTGGAATGACGTAGAAATTGTATACATATGGGTAGGTCTTTTGGGGTAGGGTTGTACACACATAATGACATGTAATATTACAACCATTCTTATAAGTAAACCTAAACCTGCTAAGTTAAATATGAGTATTAATACGCTAAAAGGTCTCTTGTTCTTCTTTTGTATTGGGTTTTGGGGACTTTTAAATCCTAGTTTTGAGGGCGCAAGCTTAGGGATTTGGCTTGTGTCGATCTGCTGTCTTGAACCCGTATTAGTCAATACCTCTATTGGTATTTTGTTAGAGGGCCTCACACTTGGTAGAGGCTAGGGAACACTTTACTGAACTGGATAGTAAGAGGTTTGCAGAGGGGTGGGTACGGGCACATTCCGGCTGAGTCATGAGCATGCATGGGTCCGAATAGGAAAGGTAAGACGCTATAACACCAGTATATAGGTCTGTGATATATAGTTGTTGGGTTAAGGAGTGATACACCCTACTGTCGAGGCTGACACGGGGTATTTACATAGTTGGGAGCCGATCGCATGGGTAGTAATTAGGGTACGCCTAATCCTACTGTTGTGTAATTGGTTAACACCTAATATGTTATGTAATTAGGGTATGCCTAATCATGTTGTTTTATCCTGCTATTTAATTCTGCTGTTAATCGTGTTATACTAGTATTGGTGTAGACCTATTTGTTTTAGGGATATAAATGTGAAGAATTACTCAATCATAGTTTATTCCTGATATTCCTGTCAATCATGTTCTATTTACCTGTTACCTTATATGACAATGTACCTTTCTCATCCAGTCTTATTACTTGTCTTGGCATTTCTATTTTATGCATATATGAAAATCAGTAGAACTCGCCAGACTTTATGTCTGGCCCTTTTTCATTCACCTATTTCTTCCTTTTCCCCTAGGTCCTTAGAGTGAAAGCACTTAACAGTGACTAGGATTTCTCTTACAACTTGGACTTGGATTTCTTGAGATGTACTATTTCGATTTGCTCTCTACTTTATATGGCTTATGGCGAGGGATATGATTTTATGTACTCTAATGCTTTGGTTTATGAGACATATTTGATGTAATTGGTTTTGTTGTAACTTGTTTTAAACTAAGCTTTATTTCTAATAAATGAAGTTAAAAATTTCCGCTAGTTATTTTATATCTATCTTATGGATTTATGTACTGTTTACTCATTGCGCTCCACAGAACTTAATGCATTTTGTTATGAATGACATTAACGAACGTTGGGTGTCATAGCCACTTTTAGAATAGTGGCAAAATAAGGCCTATGGCAGAATATAAAGCATGGTAGTTTTGTTTTCATCTCTTAGTGTAACGACCCGGAAAATCTGAACCAATTTAAAAAATGTAAATTGGCTAAAATAGTGAGTTTTAAGTATTTAAAATAAATATTTTAAATAATAATTATGAAAAGTATGTTTGAGTCGACGTTTGAAAATAAAAATAATTATTTTGAATTAAAACAAGGCCTGAAATGGCGTGGCAGTTTCGAAATTTCAATTCAAACTTCGATTGACTGTACCGGGCGCAAAATAAAACGGATTTTAGTGAAACCAAAAATATTTAAATCTGTTAGTGAATATTTTTCTAACGAATCTGAAAAATCGAAGTTTCATAGCAGGAGTCAAAAGTTATGGCCAAATGAATTTTCAGAAAGGTCGCTATAAAGAATATATCGCCCTTGAAAATAGACATTTTGCAAACGACCTTGGAATTTGACGAAAACACTTTTGTTGGATAGGCGTGAAGTTATTGCTAGGTTTCAAATTTCAAAATTTTTGAAGCTTGTATATGAGCGTGGCAAAGAAAAATGTGTTTTGTCAATTATAGTTAAGTTGGGTCGACCAGAAAATGGCCATTTTTCAAACGGTTTCAGAATTCGACGAAACTAGTTTATTGGGACCGTAACACCAAAACATAGCTAGATTTATTTTTCAGGAATTTTTAGAATCAGTATGTCGCCCCGGCAAATTGAAATGTACGTTCAAATCAAATATTGAATGTTTTATATTTTAATTTGAGGAAAAATTGACTAAAACGGTCGAATGGGCCTACGAAATATATCCCATTGTGTTCGGAATGTGGGTATTTAGCTAGGGACGACAGTCGTTGGGTCTGGATTGGGGTTCGTGTGTGAAAGAGGGTATTTTCGAAATTTAAAAATATATAAATAAATGGAAAAATCTCATTGGCCCAAATGATTTTCTCTCACCCCAACATTCTCTCTCTATCCTCCGATTAAAGGCGGAAAACCATTCGCCACTTCCAGGCCATATTCTGGCCGCCACGATCATCGTTGACCCTCGTCCCAGTTGGGTTTTTTGAAGAGCTCGACCTCCTCTCCACATCCATAGCCGGAGTGCCACCTCTCGTCGCCTGTAGGTGGAGATTCGATACCCAGAAGTCGACGTCTTCAAGCCACCACCGCCGCATCCTGGCCAGGTCGAGCCGGACCCCACCACCCTGCGCCTGAAGCTCTCTCCTTGCTCTTCCACGTGGTGAAGACCGATCGATGTATCGTGCTACAGATTGGTCGCAAATCGAAAACCTAGTTTTGAAGGATATTGAAAGGTAACGGCTGATTATAATTTCAACTGTTCTATAGCACTTTAAAGCGCTACGGTTTTTGATTTCACTGTAAAAATCATATCTTTTTGCTATCTTGACGAAATCCAGTGAAATAAGAGATAGTGGACTCATTTGGATGTCTTCTATATTCTAGAAGAGACCGCATATTTTTCTAAGCCGTCTACAAATTTTGTTCGAGTGGAACCCAAAGTGAGATTTTTAATTTATAAACGATATGGAAAACAATGATGTATAAATTATATAGTTGATGTATGAGTTATATAAGCGTTGTACACCTCATGTATAAGCATTGTATAAGTTGTATGTTCGATGTATAAGTTATATATGTGTTTGTAAAAATTATATATGCGATGAAATGACATTGAAATGAATTGAAGTGAATTAAAATATATTTATATACGAATATATATATATATATATATATATATATACTCCCCTCATCCACAGACCATAGAGATATTTATTAGTTGTGATATTGTTTGGATTATTTGGTTGATGTGAAATTTGGTGAATAACGCGAATGGTTGATAGAATTGTTTGTGGTCAAGAATGATTGACTGTGGTTGAAAAATACCCATCTGTGGTTGAAAACAAAATTAGAATAGATTGTGGAAATAAATGAAAACATGCTCGCCTACGTGCGAATTGGATGCATGAAATCCCCATTGTCAAAAACCACGAGGTTTTAAGGTAGAGCGAGGAGTCGTACTAGGGACAGTCCCGGTTTTAACAACCTTGCCGTTATGCTGCCGAAATTTTCAATAATATTCATGTGTTAGAATTATTTTCATTTGTTGAAGTTATTTTCAAGTGGTGAAACCGAATTCATGTGTTGAATAGAAATTCATTCGTTGAATAGAAATTCATGTGTTGAATGGTATTCGTGTTTAAATAAATTGCTTTAACAATAAAAATCATATTTTTATCATCTATACGAACTATATAAAATAGTCGTGTTTTGAAATAAATTGTTTTATAATAAAAATCATATTTTTATCATCTGTATGAACTATATAAAATAGTCGTGCTTTGAAATAAATTGTCTTACAACAAAAATCAGATTTTTATTATATACATGAATTGGTAAAAATAGTGAAGTGTTGAAATAAATGTTTGTTGGATAAAAACATCATTTTTATCAAATGTATGAAATAAATGTGGTTTTGAAATCGAAGATGATTATATTTATATATATATAGTTAAAATAAATCGAATAGCAAAGCTGCAGTTCGTGTTTTGAAACCGTGATTTCAATCGATTAGTACGAGAGATCCGACCATCGTATTTTCCCGAAACCGCAACCGTTGGGTTCGCCTTGGAAATATCTTTCCAACGGCACCAACTTTGTAAAGATCCAACAGTTGGATTGTCTGGAATGTTTAATTCAAATCTAAAGAAAATCAGCGCCATAATCGATTATATTTATATATAAATATAAATATAATTAAATTAAATCGAATAACGATGCTGTAGTTTGTATTTTGAAATCGTAACTTCAAACGATTAGTGCGGGATATCCGACCGTCGGATTTTCCCAAAACTGAAACTGTTGGATTCGTTTTGAAAATATATTTCTAATGACATAAAATTTGTTAAGATCCAATGGTTAGATTTTCAGATATGTGTAAATCCAATTTGGAGAAAAACAGCGCCACGGCCGCGTTATGGCCTGAAGCGTCGTTTTGAATAAATTGGCTATTTTTAAATAAATAAAAATAGTGATAAATTGTGATAAAATGTTATAAACGATATGGAATGGAAATAAACTGAATTTGCTTGGTTTATGTGATATTTGATGGTTGAATGTGTTTGGCGTGAAAATTACACTAAAGAACAGAATGAGTGATATCGAATAATTTAACCACTGAAATGAATTGATTTGAAATTCTAAATATACGTGAATTATTTGAAAAGGCCGAGTTAATTCTCATTTCAAGTAATTGATCGACGATCGAAAGTCGAAGATATGAAGACGATGCAAGACCGATGATCTTCACGTCGAATGGGAGGGTGCTACTGATGCTCATTATGGGAGTAGCTACCTTGAAGGGATTGGAGTAGTAACCGTCCGGTCGTACGTGTTGATTGTACGGATATGCGAGGTATTAAGTGCCTCCAGTTTCGTTAAGACCCTGAACGGACTTGTAAATTGACTATGTGTCTGACATAGGATTTCATTCTATGTGATTGATAAACGTCAGTTGCATGGCGTGAACTGCCTGTGTGGCATGCTGAGATGCAATGATCAAAGCTTTTATTGAAAAGCAGAGCTTTGTGGTTGATGATCAAAGCACGACCTGTGTGGCATAGCTTTCTGTATAGCATTGTTTCGCTAGCCTCACACCCCGGTATGAGCCAGAAACGGAAGACGGACTTCAGGGAGGACATGCGTTTCCTTCTAGCTAGGAGTGGTGCTTTGGGTTTTGTACGCTCGGGTATTTTACTTATGTGGTCGATGGAAAGCGAGGCCTCAGTTTGCTTCGGTCTGTTCAGAGCCGATGGTGTGGTCAGATATGACCAGTGATGCCCGATAGGGCCGGGAAATGCAGTGTTCAGGAATTTTAATCCACATCGGTGGACCGGCCCTGACGATCCAAGGCTTGCCTGCGCGCTTGCCTGAGGGGCGGGCTAGAGCGTCTTGAATTCGTTAAGGACTATCTTTTTCCTTGGTTCATGACGGAAATCCAATTTCCAAATACGAAATCGTGCGGCTTTGATTGTATATATATATAGCGACATGATATATGGTACCCATGCCGTCTATGATTGATATTTATGATTGTATCTAAAATTAGAAACTAACTGGAAACAAGCTAGGGTGGATGGTTTCCTGGGTACTGGTCTGATGTTTGTTTCAGCCTTCGGGGTTAATATTTAGGGAATCGTTCTCTTACTAGTTTACGGTTGGAGTCTGATTGAGAATTAAACGATAAAATTTACCTTTTTTAATGATTTATTTTGCTCGTATCAAGCATATTTTGGCCATTATAAGGTAAAACTCTATCCTTCGGTTTGTGTTGCATTGTGTGATGGGAACTGAGTCTTATAATGGCTTCATTTTTATAAAAAGCATTGCAATGTTTAAAAGATTTATTTGTTTTAAAGCATTGGAAATCCAATGGAGTAAACCCATTCCGCGAAAGTGAAATGTTCCTTTGATTAGCCATATTGTAAAGTGTGTTAAGTAGATTTCTCATACCAGTCCCATGACTGACTCGTAATTTGTTTCACTTGCAAACCCGGGTGCCCCTTTTTCTACACGGGCAGCCTTGTATTTAGGTTTTAGCAGGCTCTTTCTGGATAGCTGGAGATGAAGATGGATTCTATCATTTATCTCTTTTTAAGTTGTTCAGCTCCTGTTGTACATATTATGTTTTCTTTTCCGTAGTAAACATTTATGTATAGCTGAACTGTATTCTGTACTAAGTATGATCCGATATACTGTATAACTCTGATGATTATATTTATCCAGTGTACTCTATTGTACATTATCTGGTGTATTTAATTATTTCTGTTATGTTGTTATCTGTTTATGTGTAATATTCCAAAGATTACCCTTGCACCGTCTCATTGGGGTTTGGGGTCGTCATAATCGTAGTATCAGAGCTTTGGTTAAGCTTAATTCTAGAATATAACATATGAAAGAACTCTTTAATAATGGAACCAGTAGTGTTCTAGGACGAGTAACTCATTACAGATAGGATCAGTAATATCCTAGTATGAGTATAGCAGAATGAAATACACCTCGATAGACACTTTTACGTTCAAGTATACGCCTCTATGCTTTATAATATCTTTTCTGTTGACCTGACACTTGGTCTTCTATTTGCAGAAGTACTAGAAAATGAGTGCCAGAAACAGAAGGAATGCAGACCCAGATATAGAAGCTCTACTTAAGAAGTATAGAAATATGGGTGGAGTATCATTCTTGGGCGAAGAATCTATTTCTAAAACACAAGCTTGGATTCGTTCTGCTGAGAAAATCTTTGAAGGTTTAAAGCTGAGGGATGACCAGAAAAGATTACTGGCATCTTGGGAACTCAAAGACGAAGCTTTGTTCTGGTGGGATTCGATTTTTAAAGATAATCCAGAAGGTGATATCACCTGGGATAGATTCAAGGAGCTTTTTAGTGAAAATTTTATTCCTCTAGAAGCAACTGAGCGGTTATGCGATGAATTCTACTATTTGATACAAGGAGATATGAATATCCCAGAATATCATAAGAAATTCAATTAACGTTCTCATTTTGCCCCTCATCTAATTCAAGATCCAAAGAGGAAGAATCTGAGGTTTATTTATGGTCTGCAAAGGAAATACCAGAATAAAGTAATGGGGCATGTGAAGCTTCCTTTTTCTGAAATGATATACATGGCTTATCAGTATGAGGATCTCGATAGGAAAGGTATGTTGTGAGACGAAGAGGATGCCAGTTCTAGCAGCAAAAGAAAATTCGAAACTGATAGCCCAGAGACGAGTACATAGCCTGAGGCCAGTACAAAGTCTGAGCTCAGAAAGAAGACTAGGTTTAATCGAGAAAAGGTTAAATCTGATGAGGTACAAATAACGATAGCCACATGTTCGAGCTGCAATTATAAAGGGCATTTGGCGATAAATTACAAATCTTGGAACAAAAGGAACAAGGATAAATCAAAATCCAAGAACAAGTTGCAAGACGCTAGGAAATGCAATCTTTCCCATCGGGATGGTCACATAAAGCGGGATTGCGGTTATTGGAGAAACCTGAAATGATACAGGTAAATAAAGTAGCAGAAGTTCCTGCATCCCCAACCAGTCAGGAAAGGCCAGATGTTTTAGAAGGCACATTTACTGTCAAAGATATTCCAGTTAAAGTACTGTTTGACACAGGCGCATCGTGAAGCTTTGTTGCAAAGAATGCGGTTAAGAAACTGGATCTGAATTTGAAGAAGCTCAAAGCACCAATGACTGTTCATAATCCGGTTGGGGATTCCCTTGATCTTAATTGGGTTTGTGGAGTGCCGGCCTCTTTTTCCCTGTATCGGTTCCCCACTATCGCGATCATAATGAATTTTATAGAATTTGACCTTACACTGGGATTGGATTGGTTAACCCAATATGAAGCCGAAGTTAAATGCGCTGAGAGAGTTTTTAGGGAAAAAACAAAGTTCGGGGAATATATAACGATTCCATATGAAGGACCGAATTCTAATAGAAAAGACTTGAATGACCTTGAAGGAGAATGATGAGTTAGATAATCAAACTCGACAGCTAGTATGGAAAGGTCCGATCAGACCTAGTTTCTCTGATTGGGGAGCAGCAATGGTATTTGTCCTGAAGTTAGACGGTACTCTCAGACTGCGTGTGGATTATCGTGACATGAATAAGCAGACATTGAAAAACAAATATTCATTGCCGTGGATTGATGATTTGTTAGATCGTTTGAATGGAGCACATGTATTTTCACGAATGGACCTAACTACATGTTTCCATCAGCTTCGTATTGCCGAAGAGTGTGTTCCTTTGACAACATTCAGAGGCCCAAATTTATTCTACGAGTGGTTAGTAATGTTGTTCGGCTTATGTAGCGCTCCAGCGTATTTTGTCGATCTAATAAACCTAGTATTCAGAGGAGTATTGAATAAATTCGTTTTGGTTTTCATTGATGATATTCTAATCTTCTCTAAGTCAGAAAGCGGGCACGAAAAACATTTGGAACAAGTGTTAGAAATTCTGAGAAAGAATGTGTTGAAAGCAAAGTTTTCCAAATGTATATTCTGGCAAGAGGAAGTCAAATTTCTGGGCCACGTCGTGTCAAAAGAAGGAAATTCAGTGGATCCCAGTAAAATCACTACTATTCAGAATTGGAAACAGGCTCGTATGCCCACAGAAGTCAGGAGTTTTCTTGGATTGGCCAGTTATTATCGGAAGTTCATTGAGAATTTTTCAAAGATATCCAGCCACTTAACGAAGCTTACTAAGAAACATTCGAGATTCAACTGGACACCCGAATGTGAGGCAGCTTTCCAGGAGCTGAAGTTAAAATTGACGACTGCTCCAGTGCTCACAATTATTGAAGGCAATCAGGATTTAAAAGTCTGGACCGATGCTTCTAAAGAAGGCCTTGGTGCAGTGTTAATGCAAAGAGGCCATGTAGTCGCTTATGCTAGCCGTCAATTGAAACAACATGAAATGAATTATGTAACTCATGATCTTGAGTTGTTAGCCATCGTATTCGCTTTGAAAATCTGGAGGCACTCCCTTTTGGGTGAGAAATTCGAACTGTATACAGACCATCAGTCATTGAAATATTTGTTCACTCAGAAAGACATGAATATGAGGCAGCCGCGTTGGCTAGAATTAATTGCGGCGTACGATTTAGAGATTTTGTACACTCCAGGGAAAGCCAATGTTGTGGTTGATGCACTGAGTAGAAAGAATGTAATAATCTCCAATTTTATCATTACGACGTCATTGATTGATAAAATATCTACTCTTCAGAAGGATGATCACTTCATTCAAAGAATCAAAGAAAGAATACAGAAAGGCGAGACCTTGAGTTTTCAGATAGATGACGAGGGAACCCTAAGGTTGAAAGGCCAAAAATGTGTGCCGTACATTGCTGAAGTTCGAACAGAAGTATTGGATGAATGTCCCAGACCCAAGCTTAGTATCCATCCAGGTGTGAGCAAGATGTATAATGATGTCAAACGCACTTTCTGGTGGAGATCTATGAAACGAGACATCTCCTTATATGTTAGCCGGTGTGCTACTTGTCAGCAAGTCAAAAGCGATCTGCAGAAGCTCTTTGGATTGTTGCAACCTTTGGAAATTCCAGGTGGGAAGTGGGAACAGATTTCTGTGGATTTCATAGATGGTTTGCCCAGGAATAGGAAAGGAAATGACAGTATTTGGGTGATCGTAGATCGATTTACGAAGAACGCTCATTTCATACCCGTAAAATCAAATAGAACTGCTCAAAGTCTGGCGCAGATTTATTTCAAAGAAATTGTTAGACTGCACGGAGTTCCCATGAGCAGCGTTAGTGATCGTGACCCGATTTTTGCTAGTAAATTCTGGGAAGCATTCCAAGTAGAATTGGCAACGAAACTAAACTTGAGCACCGCTTATCATCCTCAAACAGATGGTCAAACTGAGAGAGTGAATCGTATTCTTGAAGATCTATTGCGGGCTTGTATTATTGATTTTGGTGGATCATGGGAAGACCACTTACATTTGGCCGAATTCTCATATAACAATAGCTACCAAGCGAGCCTGGAAATGTCTCCATTTGAAGTACTGTATGGTAGACCGTGTCGATCCCGTGCTTGTTGGGTTGAACCTGGTAATAAACTTGTATTGGGGCCAGATATGATTCGCGATGCTGCAAATAAAGTCGATTTCATTAAGAAACAATTATTAGCCGCTCAAAGCCGACAGAAGAGCTATGCAGATAAGAGAAGAAGAGATATATCATTTGTTGTTGGCAACTTTGTTTATTTGAAGGTATCTCCGATGAGAGGAGTTATCCGATTCGTTAAGAAAGGGAAATTGGCACCCAAATTCATTGGTCCGTTTCCTATTCTTGAACGGATTGGAACTCTCGCTTATAAGGTTCAATTGCCTAATTGGTTTCCTAGAGTGCATGATGTATTTCACGTACCTCAACTGCGAAAGCACGTGCATGATCCAGATCTCGTTGTAGAAGAAGCCGCATAATAGGATATAGAAATTACTCCAGAATTGGCTATGAGAAGAGAGCCGCTAAAGATAATTGGCAAAGAAACCAAAGAGCTGAGGAACAAAAAGGTTCACTTAGTCAAAGTGCAATGGAGTGGAGATCCGCGAGATTGTACTTGGGAAATAGAGGAAAGCATTAAGAAAGCATACCCTAATTGCAGGGTGGATATCTCTGATTGACTCTGGTGCAATGTACATTTACCATATTTTGTATTTCTATTATGTTCTCTACTTTGCTATTGTTTTCTTTGCATAGATGTAAACTTTTTAATTATATAGTCTGAATGATTTAAAAGAGTTTATGAATTAATTGATACATTTTTGAAAACTTAAAAATAAATTGATTGATGTTTGTGTTGTGTGATTGTGGATTTGTTTATTAAATTATTAGAATGGTAATTAAATTAATCAATAAGAAAATGAATGGTAGAATTTATTCGAGTAAATCACACATTGAACTGATTAGATAATAGATAAAAATATATACATGTGCATTATATATGTTTGAACAGGTAAATGGATTAGCTGTTGAGTAAAGATTTTAGTAGCGTGCCCGACAAATAGGTAAACCTTAATGAGTTGGATGCGCAATTTTATTATTATATCAACTCCTATGAATGCCATTGGATGCGGAGTGCTGGTTGTTTTGTGTTTTATAATAAATGTCGCCATAGGATATTAACAATTAATTTTGAACTACACTACATGGCATACTCCCTGGAGATAGGCATACTTCATCATATACCACATAAGCATTTGGAGCTTGTGTGACGAGGTTGATGATTTACCGTACGAGCGAGAGGCTTGTATTGCAATGACTATATTTTACAGGTTGAACTGATGACTGATATGGACCATATAAAATATAACGGTAAATTGCCAAATTAGTAAAAAAAACCACAAGGGTCTGGAGATGACAATAAACATGTCTCTCTGGTCATTAAAGCACAAAAACCATTTATAGGGTGACGAGAATTTATTCTCTGGAGTTATGATCTATACACACTCCCCTGTGGACACCGGAATATATCACTATAAATATGTGCATGCTTATTAGGATTTATTGGGTACCTAATAGAGCCCAATAAATTTCCAAACCCCTTCCCGTACAAATGAGGTTATGGCGAAATTTTTCGAAAATTTAGGGTGTTAGCCAAATTTTTGAAGAATTTGGGAATTCTTAGAAACTGAAAAGTTGAAGGATGGAAGCCAGATTGAAAGTAGAGTTGATGAATCAAACCACTTTCGACTTTGTTCCTTTTCGAGGACAAAAAGTTTTAAGTGGGGGAGATTGTAACAACCCGAAAAATCTGAACTAATTTAAAAATTTTAAATCGGCAAAAATAGTGAGTTTCAAGTATTTAAAATAAATATTTTAAATAATAATGACGAAAAGTATGTTTGAATCGATGTTTAAAAATAAATATAATAATTTTGAATTATAAACAAGGCCTGAAATGGAGCGGCAGTTTCGAAATTTCAATTCAAACTTCGACTGACTGTACCGGGTGCAAAATAAAACGGATTTTAGTGAAACCAGAAATATTTGAATCTGTTAGTGAATATCTTTCTAACGAATCTGAAAAATCGAAGTTTCGTAACGGGAGTCAAAAGTTATGGCCAAATGAATTTTCAGAAAGGTCGCTATAGAGAATATATCGCCCTTGAGAATAGAAATTTTGCAAAAGACCATCGAATTCGACGAATCCACTTTTGTTGGATCCGGGATGTGAAGTTATTGCTAGGTTTCAAATTTCATAATTTTTGAAGCTAGTATATGAGCGTGGAAAAGAAAAATGTGTTTTGGTCAATTATAGTTAAATTGGATCGAGCAGAAAATGGCCATTTTTCAAACGGTCTGAGAATTCGACGAAACTAGTTTTGTTGGGACCGTATCATCAAAACATAGCTAGATTTATTTTTCAGGAATTTTTAGAATCAGTATGTGGCCCCGCCAAATTGAAATGTACGTTCAAATCAAATATTGAATGTTTTATATTTTAATTTATGGAAAAATTGACTGAAATAGTCGAATGGGCCTATGAAACATGTCCCATTGTGTTAGGAATGGGGGTAATTAGCTAGGGACGACAATCGTTGTGTAATAACCCGGAAAATGTGAACCAGTTTAAAATTTTTAAATTAGGTTATTACCAAGAAATTTGAATAGTTGAAATAGTATATTTCAATAAAATATAGAATTGTGTATAATAAGGCAGTTTGAAATTTTGAATACAAACTTTGTTTGACTGTACCGGGTGGAAAATATAACGGATTTTGACGAAACTGAAAATATTTAAATTTGTTTATCAATACCTTTCTAACGAATCTGAACAATCGAAATTTCATAACGGCAATCAAAAGTTATGGCCAATTGAATTTTCAGAAAGGTCGCTATATAGTATATATAGCCCTTGAAAATTGAGATTTTGCATACGACCTCGGAATTCGACGAAACCACTTTTGTTGGGTCCGGGATGTCAAATTATGGCTAAATTTCAAATTTCGTAATTTTTGAAGCTAGTATGTGAGCGGGGCAAAAGATAGCGTGTTTGGCCAAATTCTGTTAAAATGGGTCGACCTAAAAATGGCCGTTTTTCAAACGAGCTCAGAATTCGACGAAACTGGTTTTGTTAGGACCGTATCGTCAAAACAAAGCTAGATATATTTTTTTTGGAATTTTTCGATTCAGTTTGTGGCCCTGGAAAATTGAAATGTACATTTAAATTAAATATCGAATGTTTTATATTTTAAATTGAAAAATAACTGACTGTAACAGTCGAAATGGCCAACGAAACATATCCCATTGTGTCCGGAATGGGGGTATTTAGCTAGGGGCAACAGTCGTTGGGTTTAAAAAGGAGTCCGTTTGCAAAAACACTATTTAAAAATTTTCAATAAATCTCTGGCCAATAGGAAATTTTCTTTCAAAAAAAAAAAAAAAAAAAAAACCCCAAAAACCCTCCGCCGTTCAAAAGAATCGACGATCCACGTCGTTCATTTCTTTCCGCCGCCGCCGCTACAGGCCATTCCAGACCTTGCCACCACCGCCGTTCGCTCCGCCTCTTCCCCCTCAACAAATCAGACCCATCGCCGACCCCCATCGCCTCGGCCATCGTCGGAATCGCCCCCACGAAGTTCCGAAATTCCCATCGCCAGATCTGCTCCGATCTGCCACCATCTCCGACCCCACCACCATCGACCTGACGCCCTCGACCTCCTCTACGATGCCATCACCTCAAATCAGACCCACGACGCACAGATTTCGCGAAAACAGCGAATCCCCTTTTGAACAATAATAAAGGTAATTCCTTTATATGTTTTTAACACTTTAAAGCGTTGCAAAGCTTTGAAAAATAATATCTTTTTCGTTCTTTAACGAAATTCGATGAAACAGGAGACACTGTGACCGCAAGGAGGCTCTCTACATTCTAGAAGAAGCCGCGGATTTTTCTGACCTTCCTACGATTTTTAGCACCGCAATAACCAATGTGAGGAATCTAAACTATTTGTGTGAATGAAATCGTGTTGTATAAATTATATAAGCGAAGTGTAAATTATATACGCATTGTATACCGCATGTACATGTGTTGTATAAGTTATATTAGCGATGTATAAATTATACAAGCGTTGTTTGAAACATATATGCTTTGAATTGTGATGAAATGCAAGTGAATTATTATATTATATATATATATATACTCCTCTCGTCCACAGACCATTAACGATATTTATTACTTGTGATTGACGTGATATTATATGGTATGACGAATGGTTGGAAATAATTGTTTGTGGTTGATATTATGGTTGAAAAATACCTTTATGGTTGAAAAATACCCTCTTGTGGTTGAAACAAAATAGAATAGGATTGTGGAATTGAAAATAAAACATGCCGCCTGCGTGCGAACTAGATGCATGATCCCCATTGTCAAAAACCGCGAGGTTTTAAGGTAGAGCGAGGAGCCGTACTAGGGACGGTCCCGGTTTTAACTACCCTACCGTTATGCTGCCGAAATTTTCTGAAATATTTATGTGTTAGAATAATTTTCATTCGTTGAAATATATTCAAACTATATCGAATATTCATGTGTTGAATAGCAATTCATTCGTTGAGTTGAAATTCATGTGTTGAACATTATTCGAATTTAAACCAATGGCTTTAGTGATAAAAATCACATTTTTATATATATTCAAACTATATAGAATATTCGTGTGTTGAATAGCAATTCATTCGTTGAGTTGAAATTCATGTGTTGAATATTATTCGAATTTAAACAAATGGCTTTAGCGATGAAAATCACATTTTTATATATATTCAAACTATATCGAATATTCATGTGTTGAATAGCAATTCATTCGTTTAGTTGAAATTCATGTGTTGAATATTATTCGAATTTAAACAAATGGCTTTAGCGATAAAAAATCACATTTTTATATATATTCAAACTATATCGAATATTCATGTGTTGAATAGCAATTCATTCGTTGAGTTGAAATTCATGTGTTGAATATTATTCGAATTTAAACAAATGGCTTTAGTGATAAAAATCACATTTTTATATATATTCAAACTATATAGAATATTCATGTGTTGAATAGCAATTCATTCATTGAGTTGAAATTTATGTGTTGAATATAATTCGAATTTAAACAAATGGCTTTTGCGATAAAAATCACATTTTTATATATATTCGAACTATATCGAATATTCATGTGTTGAATAGCAATTCATTCGTTGAGTTGAAATTCATGTGTTGAATATTATTCGAATTTAAACAAATGGCTTTAGCGATAAAAATCACATTTTATATATATGCAAACTATATAGAATATTCATGCGTTAAATTGCAATTCATTCGTTGAGTTGAAGTTCATGTGTTGAATGTTATCATCTCTTAAAAATAAAATGAATCGACAATGAAAACTATATTTTTATAGTGGATAAGAAGTGTTAAAAATACACATGTGTCGAATAAATATTTTTGATCATAAAATTTTTCCTTTTATCATGTATACGCTTAGTTAAAAATACACATGTGTCGAATTAAATAATAGTTTGCTAGAAATATTATTATTAGCTTTGTTCTGCATATATATACATGTGTTGAATAGGAAAAATGGATTAGCTGTAGAGTAAAGAAATTATTTGCGTGCCCGACAAATAGGTAAACCTTGATGAGTTGGCTGCGCAATTTTATTTATATAACAACTCCTATGAATGCCATTGGATGCGGAGTGCTGGTTTTTCTGTGTGAAATAATAAACAACGCCATAGGATAGTAACAATAAATTTTGAACTACACTACATGGCATACTTCTTGATGATATGCATACTTCATCATATTCCACGTAAGCAATTGGAGCTTGTGTGACGAGGTGGAAGATTTACCATATAAGCAAGAGGCTTGTATGGCGATGACTATGTACTACAGGTTGAACTGATGACTGATATGGACTATAAAAATTATAACGATAAATTGCCAGATTAATAAAAACCCCACATGGGTCTGGAGTTGATAATAATCACGTCGCTCTAGTTATTAGATACGGCACACGGACTATTTATTTCCACACGGAAACGGGGTGACGGGAATTTATTCTCTGGAGTGATTATCAGTACATGCTCCCCCGTAAACACCAAAATATATCACTATAAATATGTGAATGCTTTTTAGGATTTATTGGGTACCTAATACGGCCCAATAAATTTCCAAACCCCTCCCCGTACAAAGGAGGTTATGGCGAAATTTTTCGAAATATTAAGGCGTTAGTGAAATATTTGAAGTGAAAACAAAGTTGAAAATATAGGATGAGCTATAGTTGAAATTATAGATTGAACTATATTTATATGTATAAATATAAATATAATTAAATGTAATAAAGGCCGTGCAGTTCGCTTTTCGGAATCGTAATTTGAAACGATTAGTACGAGAAATCCAACAATCGGATTTTCCCGAAACCGCAACCGCTGGGTTCGCCTTGGAAATATCTTTCCAACGGCACCAACCTTGTAAAAATCCAACGGTTGGATTGTCCGGAATGTTTAATTCAAATCTGAAGAAAAACAGCGCCAGAATCGTTTATATTTATATATATATATATATATATAAATATAATCAAATTAAATCGAATAACGACGCTGCAGTTCGAATTTTGAAACCGTAACTTCAAACGACTAGTGTGGAAGATCCGACAGTCGGATTCTCACGAAACTGGAACCGTTGGGTTCGCTTTGGGAATATCTTCCCACTCATATAGACTTTGTAGAAATCCAACGGTTAGATTTTCCGATATGTGTAAAACAAATTAAGGGAAAAACAGCGCCAGTGCCACGGCACGACCTGAAACGTCGTTTAATTAAATATGGCCATTTTTAAATAAATAAAAATGGCGAAAAATCGTTATAAAATATTATAAGCAATATTGATTGAGAATAAACCAAATGGGCTCGAATTGTTTGATATTTGATGGTTGTATGTGTATGACATGAAAATAACACTAAAGAACCGAAAGATGGATGTCGAATAATATAACCATAAAATGAATCGATTCAAATTCTAATGACGTGAATTATTTGAAAAGGCCGAGCTAACCCTCATTTCAAATAATTTATCGAGCGATTCAAATTGGAAAATGCAAAGACGATTCAAGACCGACGATCTTCGTATCGGTTGGATGGGCGCTACTGAAGTTCCTAACCGGAGTAGCTACCGGAAGGGGACGGAAGTAGTAGCCGTCTGAACGTATGTGTTGATTGTACGGATTTGCGAGGAATTTGATGCCTCCGGTTTCGTTCAGACCCAGAACGGACTTGTAAATGGACTGTGTGTCTGACATTGGATTTTGTTCTATATTGATTGATCTCTGTTAAATATATATCTATTTGGCAGCGGAGAATTTATTCTTTTGCTTAACGCCCTTCTCTGAGACATACGAGCTCAGAGGTTATATATCGATGGAAATCAATCGTATGGAGTGGACTGCCTATGTGGCATGCCAAGATGCTGTGATCAAGGCTTCTATTGCAAAGCAAAGTCTTGTGGATGATGATCAAAGCACGGTCTACATGGCCTAGCTTTGTGTATTTCGTAGATTCGCGAACCTCACACCCCGGTATGAGTTAAAAACGGGATACGGACTGCAGGGAGAGCACGACGTTTCTTTCTAGCTATGGTGGTGTCAGTGACTTACTAGCCCTGACATATATATCTACTTTTCACCTTTGTGGTTGTTGGAATGCGAGGCGCCTCGATTATAGGTCTGTAAGGACCGGGAAACGTGTGTTCAGGAATTGCCAATCCTCAAACGTAAGAGAGGACCGGCCCTGAAGCATCCAGGGGTTACCCAGAGTGTGTAGTCCCGAGGCATTTGCTAGAGTGTCTCGAAGCGGAGAGGAGCTTGCCCCTTGCCTCGACTCATGACGGAAATCCAACTTCCAATACGAAATAACGGTCTTGATTGTAGAACTAGTATGGCGACATAGTAGATGGTAGCTATGCCGCCTATGATTGATATTTATGATGTTATTCGTTTGAAACATATATGCACTAGTAATAATATCAAATGATTTTGCTTTATAAGTATCAAGCATATTTGGCCCTTATAAGGTAAAACTCTATCCTCCGGCTTGCATTGCATTGTATGATGGGACCTGAGTCTTATACTGGCTTCATTCTTTCTAAAAACATTGCGTTGTTTTAAAAAGAATTTACTTTGTTTTAAATGCACTAGCAATCACTGGAGTAAACCCGTTCCGCGAAAGTGGCGTGTTCCTATGATTTGCTATTACTGTTGTTTAACTGTTAAATAGATTCCTCATACCAGTCCCATGACTGACTCGTTGTTTGTTTCGCTTTGCAAACGCGGGGGCCCTTATTTTCACACGGGCAGCCTAGTACACAGGTGAAAGGTGGTTTTTGGTTCTACACTGCTGCATAGAGTGCATTTTTGGCTCATGGCGAGGCTGACTTCACAGAGATGACTTTGATATTTTCCGCCATTACTGTACTTATATCATGATCCCGCCACTGGCGATGCAGACTGATTTACTTTCCGTATTTCTTGCTATATGTATACGAATTCCGCCTTCGGCGATGTAGACTGATACCCTTATTATGTCTCACTGCATGTATGTATTCCGCCTCTGGCGATGATGACTGATCACTTTCCTTTTCATTTACTAAGTATATCCCACGTTATGCTATTCTGATATTCCTGCATGTTGTGATTCCGCTGTCATATCCATGTAAAATTATTTTATTAATTGTTTCTGCTATTATCTGTACTCTGCTATGGTGATTGATGTGTTATTTCCTAATGATTATCCTTAATACCACCCCTCGGATTTTGGGATTGTCACAGTTGGTATCATAGCTTTGGTTAAACTTAGTTCCGGGATCTAACACATTAAAACACCTCGTCAGAATAGAATCAGTATTGTTCTAATGCGAGTTGCTCATTAGAGATAGGATTAGCAATATCCTAGAATGAGCTAAACATATTGCAAAACAATTTGATCAGTACATCAGCATTATCTTTCTTGGTATTCCCTTGCTTTATCAGTTATGAAAATTATCAAATCTGTGAGCTTGACTCTTTTCTTGCTTGTACAGTTCTCTTAGATGGCTACGCGAGGAGCAGCAGCTAGAGGAGGCCGTGGAGGCCGAGGAGATGCAGCAAGAGGACGGGGGAATATCCCTGTAGTAGTGGAAGGCCCTATTATTCAGCCACCAGCACCAGAAGACTTTGAGCTAGATAAAGTTGCAAAGAGGTACAGAAATCTAGGGGGAAAACCTTTTACTGGCACTGGCACAGTGACCGAGGCAATAGCTTGGCTGAAAACCTGTGAGAAAATCTTCGAAGGCATGGGTATGGGAACTAACAACAAAGCCCGACTTGGCATTTGGCTCCTTCAGGAGGAAGCAGAGCTGTGGTGGGATGCCATTACCTCAGAAGATGCAGCTGGTACTATCTGGACTTGGGAGCAGTTCAAAACTTTGTTCAATGAGAAGTTTGTACCGGAACAGGCTATAGAGAGGATGAGAGAGCAGTTTGCTAATCTCCAGCAGGGAGACCTCTCTATTCAGGATTATCTAAATAAGTTCACTCAGTTATCGAGCTATGCTCCAGAGCTTATTTTGACCAACAAAGCAAAGAACAAGAGGTTCATATTTGGGCTGAAGCGCAAGTACCACGATAGAGCTATGAGCAACATCAAACTCTCCTTTTCAGAACTAGTAGAGATGGCTTGCAATTACGAAGACATGGATGAGAGACATGCTAGCCAAGACCGCGCTAAAAGCCAAGCAGGAAATAAGCACAAGGCTTCAACAGATCAACCCGAATCTAGCACTACCGCGGCCGCTACTCAGAAACCTGCAAAGATCCCGAAAGGAAATTGCTACAACTGCAGGAAGCCAGGTCACTTTTCTAATGTATGCAAAGCTCCAAGGAAGCCAAAGGCAAATGACTCAGCCGAATGCTACAACTGCCATAAGAAGGGGCACTATAGCAGGAACTGTCCTCTGAAGCAAAATGCTCAAGTGGCTCATGTCTATGACGGGAAGACCCCGCCAGCTATCACCGATGGATCAGGTAAACCCGATGTCTTGGGAGGTACCCTTACCATTAAAAATATTCCTGTTTCTGTACTTTTTGATACTGGTGCATCACGTAGCTTCATTTCTGGTAACCTTGTTCACAAATTAAAATTGAAACGAAGAAAAATTAAGGAACCAATTAAAGTTCGAAACCCAATAGGAGGTTTCGTTAGTCTCAGTTCATACAGTAGTGTGCCTATCGCTTATTCTTGCTATAAGTTCTCCTTTGATTCGATTGTTATGGACCTTTCCGAATTTGATGTTATACTGGGACTTGACTGGTTGACAAAATATAAGGCCGAAGTTAGATGTGCCGAAAGAATCGTTAAAGTCGAAACGAAGCTTGGACCTATATATATACCATGTCATGGCTCAGAAATTAATAGAACAGAATTTTGGTCTTCTTTAGAAGTTATTCCCCCTTCGATAGAAAAGATACCGGTCGTTAAAAACTATGCGGATGTGTTTTAAGAAGTAGAAAACTTACCGCCGCAAAGAGAAATTGAATTTGGAATAGATTTAATTCCTAACGCCCGACCAGTAGTACATCCAATAAGAAGAATGGCCCCGAAAGAAAAAGAAGAGCTAAGTAGTCAAACCCGAGAATTGCTTTGGAAAGGTCTAATCAGACCGAGCTTTTCAGCTTGGGGAGCAGCAGTAGTATTTGTCCCGAAATCAGACGGTACTCTAAGACTGTGTTGATTACCGAGATCTCAATAAGCAGACACTGAAGAACAAATATCCTTTGCCCCAAATAGATGATCTGTTAGATCAATTAAATAGAGCAACAGTATTCTCCAGAATGGACCTAGCTACAGGTTTCCACCAATTGCGTATAGCCGAAGACTGTGTTCCTTTAACAGCCTTCAGGGGTCCCGATTTATTCTACAAATGGTTAGTAATGCCGTTCGGCTTGTGTAACGCTCCGGCATACTTCGTTGATCTTATGAACAGAGTGTTCCGTGGTGTACTGAATAAATTTGTTCTAGTCTTCATCGATGACATTTTAATCTACTCCAAGTCGGAAGACGAACATGCAAAACATTTAGAACAAGTGTTGAAAATTCTAAGGAGAAATGTCTTGAAAGCTAAATTTTCTAAGTGTGTCTTCTGGAAGAATGAAGTTAAATTCCTAGGCCATGTCGTATCAAAAGAAGGAATTGCTGTAGACCCAAGCAAAATTACAGCGATTCAGAACTGGAAACAACCTACTACACCCACCGAAGTTCGAAGTTTCCTTGGATTGGCTAGTTACTATCGGAAATTCGTTCAGGATTTTTCAAAGATATCAGGAGTATTGACAAAGCTTACAAAGAAGCATGAGAAATTCAAATGGACTCCCGAATCTGAAGAAGCTTTCCAGGAGCTGAAACTGAAGTTGACGACCGCGCCAGGATTGAACATAATAGAAGGCAACCAAGACTTGACTGTATGGACAGATGCTTCTATTAGAGGGCTAGGCGTAGTACTAATGCAAAAAGGCCAAGTGATTGCTTATCCCAGCCGTCAACTAAAGCCGCATGAAAGAAACTATGCAACTCATGATCTTGAGTTATTAGCCATCGTGTTCGCTTTAAGAATCTGGAGGCATTATTTGCTGGGCGAGAAGTTCGAACTATTTACCGATCATCAATCCTTGAAATACCTGTTCACCCAGAAAAATTTAAACTTGAGGCAACAGCGCTGGTTAGAATTCCTTGCAGCATACGATTTTGAAATTCTATACACTCTAGGGAAAGCCAACGTTGTAGCCGATGCGCTCAGCAGAAAGAATGAAATCATCGCCAGTTTTGTCATCACGTCTTCATTAATAGACAGGATCTCGACTCTTCAGAAAGACGATGAATTTATTCAAAGAATCAGTCAAAGAATCAAAGGAGGTGAATCCACAAGTTTTCGACTCGATGACAAAGGAGTTCTAAGATTAAAGGATAGAATTTGCATCCCAAACCTTCCCGAGCTCAGAAGAGAAATACTTGATGAGTGCCACAAATTCAAATTAAGTATCCATCCCGGTGTGAGCAAAATGTATAACGATATCAAACGCACATTCTGGTGGAGAGCTATGAAAAGAGATATCTCATTATATGTTAGCAGATGCCCCACTTGTCAGCTAGTTAAGAGTGATCAGCAGAAATTGGCTGGATTATTACAACCATTAGAAATTCCATGTTGGAAGTGGGAACAAATCTCGATGGATTTCATCGATGGCCTGCCTCGAACTAAGAAAGGAAACGACAGTATATGGGTAATCGTAGATCGCTTCACGAAGACTGCCCATTTCATACCTGTCCGATCCAACAGAACGGCTCAAAGTCTAGCTAGCACGGGTTTACTTCAGAGAAATAGTTAAACTACATGGAGTGCCGCTCAATATAGTCAGCGATAGAGATCCCCTTTTTACTAGCAAATTCTGGGAAGCATTCCAGGAAGAATTGGGAACCAAGTTAAATCTAAGCACCGCTTATCACCCTCAGACAGATGGCCAAACTGAGCGGGTGAATAGAATTTTAGAAGATTTGCTGCGGGCTTGCGTTATTGATTTCGGAGGTTCATGGGAAGATCATTTATATTTAGTAGAATTCTCTCACAACAATAGCTATCAAGCAAGTTTGGAAATGTCTCCATTTGAAGCATTATACGGTAGGCCATGCAGATCTCCCGCATGTTGGGTGGAACCTGGAAATAGACTTGTGTTAGGGCCCGATATGATTCGAGAAGCATCGGATAAAGTCGATTTCATTAAGAAGCGATTAAAAACCGCACGGAGCCGACAGAAAAGTTATGCTGATGCGAGAATAAGGGATATATCGTTTGCCGTTGGCGATTATGTTTATTTAAGAGTTTCTCCAATGCGAGGAGTAATCAGATTTGGCAGGACTGGGAAGTTGGCACCGAGATTTATTGGTCTCTTTCCTATACTTGAAAGGATTGAAACTCTTGCATATAAGGTTTCATTACCTAATTGGTTGCCTGGTATACATGATGTGTTCCACGTATCCCAACTCAGAAAATATGTTCATGATCCCGACCTTATTGTGGAAGAAGTAGTGCAACATGATATTGACATAACTCCAGAATTAGCACTCAGTAGAGAGCCATTAAAGATAGTTGGCAAAGAAACCAGAGAGCTAAGGAGGAAGAAGATTCATCTAGTCAAAGTGCAGTGGAGTAGTGATCCTAGAGACTGTACTTGGGAAACTGAGGAAAGCATTAAACAAGCTTATCCCAAATGCAGAGTGGACATCTCTGACAAACTCCGGTGCAAGGTACCTTTACAATACTTTGCATTTACATTTTATTTCCTGCTTAACTGTTATTTCGTTTTCGAGGACGAAAAGTTTTAAGTGGGGGAGATTGTAATAACCCGGAAAATGTGAACCAGTTTAAATTTTTTAAATTAGGTTATTACCAAGAAATTTGAATAGTTGAAATAGTATATTTCAATAAAATATAGAATTGTGTATAATATGGCAGTTTGAAATTTTGAATACAAAATTTGTCTGACTGTACCGGGTGGAAAATATAACGGATTTTGACGAAACTGAAAATATTTAAATCTGTTTATCAATACCTTTCAAACGAATCTGAAAAATCAAAATTTCATAACGGCAATCAAAAGTTATGGCCAATTGAATTTTCAGAAAGGTCGCTATATAGTATATATAGCCCTTGAAAATTGAGATTTTGCATACGACCTCGGAATTCGACGAAACCACTTTTGTTGGGTCCGGGATGTCAAATTATGGCTAAGTTTCAAATTTCGTAATTTTTGAAGCTAATATGTGAGCGTGGCAAAATATAGCGTGTTTGGTCAAATTCTGTTAAAATGGGTCGACCTAAAAATGGCCGTTTTTCAAACGAGCTCAGAATTCGACGAAACTGGTTTTGTTAGGACCGTATCATCAAAACAAAGATAGATATATTTTTCTGGAATTTTTCGATTCAGTTTTTGGCCCTGGCAAATTGAAATGTACGTTTAAATTAAATATCAAATATTTTATATTTTAAATTGAAAAATAACTGACTGTAACAGTCGAAATAGCCAATGAAACATATCCCATTGTGTCCGTAATGGGGGTATTTAGCTAGGGGTGACAGTCGTTGGTTTTAAAAAGGAGTCCGTTTGCAAAAACACTATTTAAAAATTTTCTATAAATTTCTGGCCAATAGGAAATTTTCTTTCAAAAAAAAAACCCAAAAACCCTCCGCCGTTCAAAAGAATCGACGATCCACGTCGTTCATTTCTTTCCGCCGACGCCGCCGCCGCTACAGGCCATTCCAGACCTTGCCACGACCGCCGTTCGCTCCGCCTCTTCCCCCTTTACAAATCCGACCCATCGCCGACCCCCATCGCCTCCGCCATCGTCGGAATCGCCCCCACGAAGTTCCGAACTTCCCATCGCCAGATCTGCTCCGATCTGCCACCATCTCCGACCCCACCACCATCGACCTGATGCCCTCGACCTCCTCTACGACGCCATCACCTCCGATCAGACCCATGACGCACAGATTTCGCGAAAACAGCGAATCCCCTTTTGAACAATAATAAAGGTAATTCCTTTATACGTTTTTAACACTTTAAAGCGTTGCGAAGCTTTGAAAAATAATATCTTTTTCGTTCTTTAACGAAATTCGATGAAACAGGAGACACCGTGACCGCAAGGACGCTCTCTACATTCTAGAAGAAGCCGCGGATTTTTCTGACCTTCCTACGATTTTTAGCACCGCAATAACCAATGTGAGGAATCTAAACTATTTGTGTGAATGAAATCGTGTTGTATAAATTATATAAGCGAAGTGTAAATTATATATGCATTGTATGCCACATGTACATGTGTTGTATAAGTTATATTAGCGATGTATAAATTATACAAGCGTTGTTTGAAACATATATGCTTTGAATTGTGATGAAATGCAAGTGAATTATTATATTATACGTATATATATATATATATACTCCTCTCGTCCACAGACCATGGACGATATTTATTGCTTGTGATTGACGTGATATTATATGGTATGACGAATGGTTGGAAATAATTGTTTGTGGTTGATATTATGGTTGAAAAATACCCTCTTGTGGTTGAAACAAAATAGAATAGGATTGTGGAATTGAAAATAAAACCTGCCGCCTGCGTGCGAACTAGATGCATGATCCCCATTGTCAAAAACCGCGAGGTTTTAAGGTAGAGCGAGGAGCCGTACTAGGGACGGACCCGGTTTTAACTACCTTGCCGTTATGCTGCCGAAATTTTCTGAAATATTTATGTGTTAAAATAATTTTCATTCGTTGAAATATATTCAAACTATATCGAATATTCATGTGTTGAATAGCAATTTATTCGTTGAGTTGAAATTCATGTGTTGAATATTATTCGAATTTAAACAAATGGTTTTAGTGATAAAAATCACATTTTTATATATATTCAAACTATATAGAATATTCATGTGTTGAATAGCAATTCATTCGTTGAGTTGAAATTCATGTGTTGAATATTATTCGAATTTAAACAAATGGCTTTAGCGATAAAAATCACATTTTTATATATATTCAAACTATATCGAATATTCATGTGTTGAATAGCAATTCATTCGTTGAGTTGAAATTCATGTGTTGAATATTATTCGAATTTAAACAAATGGCTTTAGCGATAAAAAATCACATTTTTATATATATTCAAACTATATCGAATATTCATGTGTTGAATAGCAATTCATTCGTTGAGTTGAAATTCATGTGTTGAATATTATTCGAATTTAAACAAATGGCTTTAGTGATAAAAATCACATTTTTATATATATTCAAACTATATAGAATATTCATGTGTTGAATAGCAATTCATTCGTTGAGTTGAAATTCATGTGTTGAATATAATTCGAATTTAAACAAATGGCTTTAGCGATAAAAATCACATTTTTATATATATTCAAACTATATCGAATATTCATGTGTTGAATAGCAATTCATTCGTTGAGTTGAAATTCATGTGTTAAATATTATTCGAATTTAAACAAATGGCTTTAGCGATAAAAATCACATTTTATATATATGCAAACTATATAGAATATTCATGCGTTAAATTGCAATTCATTCGTTGAGTTGAAGTTCATGTGTTGAATGTTATCATCTCTTAAAAATAAAATGAATCGACAATGAAAACTATATTTTTATAGTGGATAAGAGGTGTTAAAAATACACATGTGTCGAATAAATATTTTTGATGATAAAAATTTTCCTTTTATCATGTATACGCTTAGTTAAAAATACACATGTGTCGAATTAAATAATAGTTTGCTAGAAATATTATTATTAGCTTTGTTCTGCATATATACATGTGTTGAATAGGAAAAATGGATTAGCTGTAGAGTAAAGAAATTATTTGCGTGCCCGACAAATAGGTAAACCTTGATGAGTTGGCTGCGCAATTTTATTTATATAACAACTCCTGTGAATGCCATTGGATGCGGAGTGCTGGTTTTTCTGTGTGAAATAATAAACAACGCCATAGGATAGTAACAATAAATTTTGAACTACACTACATGGCATACTTCTTGATGATAGGCATACTTCATCATATTCCACATAAGCAATTGGAGCTTGTGTGACGAGGTGGAAGATTTACCATATAAGCAAGAGGCTTGTATGGCGATGACTATGTACTACAAGTTGAACTGATGACTGATATGAACTATATAAATTATAACGATAAATTGCCAGATTAATAAAAACCCCACACGGGTCTGGAGTTGACAATAATCACGTCGCTCTAGTTATTAGATACGGCACATGGACTATTTATTTCCACACGGAAATGGGGTGACGGGAATTTATTCTCTGGAGTGATTATCAGTACATGCTCCCCCGCAAACACCAAAATATATCACTATAAATATGTGAATGCTTTTTAGGATTTATTGGGTACCTAATACGGCCCAATAAATTTCCAAACCCCTCCCCGTACAAAGGAGGTTATGGCGAAATTTTTCGAAATATTAAGGCGTTAGTGAAATATTTGAAGTGAAAACAAAGTTGAAAATATAGGATGAGCTATAGTTGAAATTATAGATTGAACTATATTTATATGTATAAATATAAATATAATTAAAGGGAATAAAGGCCGTGCAGTTCGCATTTCGGAATCGTAATTTGAAACGATTAGTACGAGAAATCCGACAATCGGATTTTCCCGAAACCGCAATCGCTGGGTTCGCCTTGGAAATATCTTTCCAACGGCACCAACCTTGTAAAAATCCAACGGTTGGATTGTCCGGAAGGTTTAATTCAAATCTGAAGAAAAACAACGCCAGAATCGTTTATATTTATATACATATATAAATATAATTAAATTAAATCGAATAACGACGTTGTAGTTCGAATTTTGAAACCGTAACTTCAAACGACTAGTGCGGAAGATCCGACCGTCGGATTCTCACGAAACTGGAACCGTTGGGTTCGCTTTGGGAATATCTTCCCACTGATATAGACTTTGTAGAAATCGAACGGTTAGATTTTCCGATATGTGTAAAAATAATTAAGGGAAAAACAGCGCCAGTGCCACGACACGACCTGAAACGTCGTTTAATTAAATATGGCCATTTTTAAATAAATAAAAATGGCGAAAAATCGTTATAAAATATTATAAGCAATATTGATTGAGAATAAACCAAATGGGCTTGAATTGTTTGATATTTGATGGTTGTATGTGTATGACATGAAAATAACACTAAAGAACCGAAAGATGGATGTCGAATAATATAACCATAAAATGAATCGATTTAAATTCTAATGACGTGAATTATTTGAAAAGGCCGAGCTAACCCTCATTTCAAATAATTTATCGAGCGATTCAAATTGGAAAATGCAAAGACGATTCAAGACCGACGATCTTCGTATCGGTTGGATGGGCGCTACTGAGGTTCCTAACCGGAGTAGCTACCGGAAAGGGACGGAAGTAGTAGCCGTTTGAATGTATGTGTTGATTGTACGGATTTGCGAGGAATTTGACGCCTCCGGTTTCGTTCAGACCCAGAACGGACTTGTAAATGGACTGTGTGTCTGACATTGGATTTTGTTCTATATTGATTGATCTCTGTTAAATATATATCTGTTTGGCGGCGGAGAATTTATTCTTTTGCTTAACGCCCTTCTCTGAGACATACGAGCTCAGAGGTTATATATCGATGGAAATCAATCGTATGGAGTGGACTGCCTACGTGGCATGCCAAGCTGCTGTGATCAAGGCTTCTGTTGCAAAGCAAAGTCTTGTGGATGATGATCAAAGCACGGTCTACGTGGCCTAGCTTTGTGTATTTCGTAGATTCGCGAACCTCACACCCCGGTATGAGTTAAAAACGGGATACGGACTGCAGGGAGAGCACGACGTTTCTTTCTAGCTATGGTGGTGTCAGTGACTTACCAGCCCTGACATATATATCTACTTTTCACCTTTGTGGTTGTTGGAATGCGAGGCGCCTCGATTATAGGTCTGTAAGGACCGGGAAACGTGTGTTCAGGAATTGCCAATCCTCAAACGTAAGAGAGGACCGGCCCTGAAGCGTCCAGGGGTTACCCAGAGTGTGTAGTCCCGAGGCATTTGCTAGAGTGTCTCGAAGCGGAGAGGAGCTTTCCCCTTGCCTCGACTCATGACAGAAATCCAACTTCCAATACGAAATAACGGTCTTGATTGTAGAACTAGTATGGCGACATAGTAGATGGTAGCTATGCCGCCTATGATTGATATTTATGATGTTATTCATTTGAAACATATATGCACTAGTAATAATATCAAATGATTTTGCTTTATAAGTATCAAGCATATTTGGCCCTTATAAGGTAAAACTCTATCCTCCGGCTTGCATTGCATTGTATGATGGGACCTGAGTCTTATACTGGCTTCATTCTTTCTAAAAACATTGCGTTGTTTTAAAAAGAATTTACTTTGTTTTAAATGCACTAGCAATCACTGGAGTAAACCCGTTCCGCGAAAGTGGCGTGGTCCTATGATTTGCTATTACTGTTGTTTAACTGTTAAATAGATTCCTCATACCAGTCCCCATGACTGACTCGTTGTTTATTTCACTTTGCAAACGCGGGTGCCCTTATTTTCACATGGGCAGCCTAGTACACAGGTGACAGGTGGTTTTTGGTTCTGCACTGCTGCATAGAGTGCATTTTTGGCTCATGGCGAGGCTGACTTCACAGAGATGACTTTGATATTTTCCGCCATTACTGTACTTATATTATGATCCCGCCACTGGCGATGCAGACTGATTTACTTTCCGTATTTCTTGCTATATGTATATGTATTCCGCCTTCGGCGATGTAGACTAATACCCTTATTATGTATCACTGCATGTATGTATTCCGCCTCTGGCGATGATTACTGATCACTTTCCTTTTCATTTACTAAGTATATCCCACGTTATGCTATTCTGATATTCCTGCATGTTGTGATTCTGCTGTCATATCCATGTAAAATTATTTTATTTATTGTTTCTGCTATTATCTGTACTCTGCTATGATGATTGATGTGTTATTTCCTAATGATTATCCTTAATACCGCCCCTCGGATTTTGGGATTGTCACACGTTGGGTCTGGATTGGGGTTCGTGTGTGAAAGAGTGTATTTTCAAAATTTAAAAATATATAAATAAATGGAAAAATCTCATTGGCCCAAATGATTTTCCCTCACCCGACATTCTCTCTCTATCCTCCGATTGAAGGCGGAAAACCGTTCGCCGCTTCCAGGCCATATTCCGGCCGCCACGATCATCGTTGACCCTCGTCCCAGTTGGGTTTTTCTGAAGAGCTCGACCTCCTCTCCACATCCACAGCCGGAGTGCCACCTCTCATCGCCTGTAGGAGGAGATTTGACGGCGAGAAGTCGACGTCTTCAAGCTGCCGCCACTTCCTGGCCAGGCCGAGCTGGACCCCACCACCCTACGCCTGAAGCTCTCTCCTTGCTCTTCCTCATGGTGAAGACCGATCGTCGTATCGTGCTACGGATTGGTCGCAAATAGAAAACCTAGTTTTGAAGGATATTGAAAGGTAACGGCTGATTATAATTTCAACTATTCTATAGCAATTTAAAGCGCTACGGTTTTTGATTTCACTATAAAAGTCATATCGTTTTGCTATGATGACGAAATCCAGCGAAACAAGAGACAATGGACTCGTGTGGACGTCTTCTATATTCTAGAAGATACCGCATATTTTTCTGAGCCTTCTACAATTTTTGGTGGAGCAGAACCCAAAGTGAGATTTATAATTTATAGACGATATGGAAAACAATGATGTATAAATTATATAGTCGATGTATGAGTTATACAAGCATTGTACACCTCATGTATAAGCATTGTATAAGCTGTATGTTCGATGTATAAGTTATATATGCGTTGTAAAAGTTATATATGCGATGAAATGACATTGAAATGAATTGAAGTGAATTGAAATATATTTATATACAGATATATATATATATATACTCCCCTCGTCCACAGACCATGGACGATTTTTATTGGTTGTGATATTGTTTGGATTATTTGGTTGATGGGGAATCTGGTGAATAATGCGAATGGTTGATAGAATTGTTTATGGTTAAGAATGATTGATTGTGGTTGAAAAATACCCATCTGTGGTTGATAACAAAATTAGAATAGATTGTGGAAATGAATGAAAACATTCTCGCTTGCGTGCGAATTAGATGCATGAAATCCCAAATGTCAGAAACCGCGAGGTTTTAAGGTAGAGCGAGGAGCCGTACTAGGGACGGTCCCGGTTTTAACTACCTTGCCGTTATGCTGCCGAAATTTTCAATAATATTCATGTGTTAGAATTATTTTCATTTTTTGAAATTATTTTCATGTGTTGAATAGAAATTCATTCGTTGAATAGAAATTCATGTGTTGGATGGTGTTCGTGTTTAAATAAATTTCTTTAACAATAAAAATCAAATTTTTATCATCTATACAAACTATATAAAATAGTCATATTTTGAAATAAATTGTTTTATAATAAAAAATATATTTTTATCATTTAATATGAACTATATAAAATAGTCGTGCTTTGAAAAAAATTGTTTTACAACAAAATCACATTTTTATTATATACATGAATTGTTAAAAATAGTGAAATGTTGAAATAAATGTTTGTTGGATAAAAATATCATTTTTATCAAATGTATGAAATGAATGTGGTTTTGAAATCGAAGGGGATTTTATATATATATATATATATATATATATATATATATAATTCAAATAAATCGAATAACGAAGTAGCAGTTCGTGTTTTGAAACCGTGATTTCAATCGATTAGTACCAGGGATCCGACCATCGGATTTTCCCGAAACTGCAACCGTTGGGTTCACCTTCCAAATATCTTTCCAACGGCACCAACTTTGTAAAAATCCAACGGTTGGATTGTCTAGAATGTTTAATTCAATTCTGAAGAAAAACAATGCCAGAATCGATTATATTTATATATAAATATAAATATAATTAAATTAAATCGAATAACGGCGCTGTAGTTTGTATTTTGAAATCGTAACCTCAAACGGTTAGTGCGGGAGATCCGACCGTCGGATTTTCCCAAAACTGAAACCGTTGGATTCGTTTTGAAAAGATCTTTCTAATGATATAAATTTGTGAAGATCCAACCGTTAGATTTTCAGATATATGTAAATCAAATCTGGAGAAAAACAGCGCTACGGTCGTGTTATGGCCTGAAGAGTTGTTTTGAATAAATTGGCTATTTTTAAATAAATAAAAAAGCAATAAATCATGATAAAATATTATAAACGATATGGAATGGAAATAAACTGAATTTGCTCGGTTTTTGTGATATTTGATGGTTGAATGTGTTTGGCGTGAAAATTATACTAAAGAACAGAATGAGTGATATCGAATAATTTAACCATTGAAATGAATTGATTTGAAATTCTAAATATACGTGAATTGTTTGAAAAGGCCGAATTAATTCTCATTTCAAGTAATTGATCGACGATCGAAATATGAAGATGATGCAAGACCGATGAACTTCACGTCGAATGGGAGGGTGCTATTGATGCTCATGATGGGAGTAGCTACCTTGAAGGTGCTGAAGTAGTAGCCGTCCGGACGTACGTGTTGATTGTACGGATATGCGAGGTATTGAGTGCCTCCGGTTTCGTTCAGACCTAGAATGGACTTGTAAATGGACTGTGTGTCTGACATAGGATTTCATTCTGTGTGATTGATAAACGTCAACTGCATGGTGTGAACTGCTTGTGTGGCTTGCTGAGATGCAATGATCAAATCTTTTGTTGAAAAGCAGAGCCTTGTGGTTGACGATCAAAGCATGGCATGGGTGGCATAGCTTTGTGTATAGCATTGTTTGCTAGCCTCACACCCCGGTATGAGCCAGAAATGGGAGACGGACTTCAGGGAGGACATGCGTTTCCTTCTAGCTAGGAGTGGTGCATTGGGTTTTGCACGCCCGGTTATTTTACATATGTGGTTGATGGAAAGCGAGGCCTTAGTCTGCTTCGGTCTCTTCTGAGCCGATGGTGTGGTCAGATATGACCAGTGACGCACCATAGGGCGGGGAAACACAGTGTTCAGGAATTTTAATCCATATCGGTGGACCGGCCCTGACGATCCAAGGCTTGCCTGCGCGCTTGCCTGAGGGGCGGGCTAGAGCGTCTCAAATTCGGTAAGGAATATCTTTTGCCTTGGTTCATGACGGAAATCCAATTTCCAAATACGACATCATGCGGTTTTGAATGTACATATATGGCGACATGATATATGGTACCCATGTCGTCTATGATTGATATTTATGATTGTATCTAAAATTAGAAACTAACTGGAAACGAGCAAGGACGGATGGTTTCCTGGGTATTGGTCTGATGTTGGTTTCGGCCTTCGGGGTTAATACATAGGGAATTGTTCTCTTACTAGCTTACGGCTGGAGTCTGATTAAGAATTAAACGTTAAAATTTACCTTTTTTAATGATTTGTTTTGCTCGTATCAGGCATATTTTGGCCATTATAAGGTAAAACTCTATCCTCCGATTTGTGTTGGATTGTGTGATGGGAACTGAGTCTTATAATGGCTTCATTTTTATAAAAAAGCATTGCGATGTTTAAAAGATTTATTTGTTTTAAAGCACTGGCAATCCAATGGAGTAAACCCGTTCCGCGAAAGTGGCGTGGTCCTGTGATTAGCCATATTGTAAAGTGTGTTAGTCAATCAAGTTGGGGTAATACTACCTCTCAGAGGTTAACTGAACAACGTTTCTAACCTTGAAATAGACAAAGTTCACCTTTTAATCCTTTAACAAACTTCCTTATGTAACTCTCTTTCGAATCAACTCTATTCGAAAATTCTTTCCTTCGAATAAGGTATATTCGATAACTCTATCTAGTTTACTCTATTCGATTAACCCTTATCAATTAACTCTATTGGACTAATGCTATTGGATTAACTCTATTTGATTTAACTCTAGTCGATAACTCCTTTAATTTCATTCGAATAAACTATATTCGATTTATTCATTTAACTCCATTTAACTCTATTCGAATAACTAATATTCGATAACTCCTTTTACTTTATTCGAATCACTAATATTCGATTAACTCAATTGATTCTATTCGAATAAACTATATTCGATTAACTCCTTTATTTTAATTCTAATCGATTAACTCCATCGAATAACTAAATTCGATAACTCCTTCGAATAACCAATATTCTATAACTCACTTCGATTAAACAAATCGGTAACTCTTTACGATTAAACTATAATAGATAACTCCTTCGACTAACTAAAAATCGATAACTCCTTTCGATTAACTAATAATCGATAACTCCATCGATTAACTAAAAATCGATAACTCCTTTCCTTTAACTCTATTCGAATAAACTAATATTTGATAAATTCCATTTGAATAACTCTAGTTCGATTTAACTCTATCGAATAACTAAATTCGATTAACTCCTTTTCGAATAAACTATTCATTTATAAATATTTACTTTTAGTAACGGTTCTTCACTTTACAAATGATTTCCTTTTTAGTAACGTTTTTCTTTTTATAACATCCTATTCGGTTATAAACAAATTTCCTTTTTATAACTCTATTTATTTTCTAAATATTTCCTTTTAAATTTTATTTGTAAATGGTTTTACAAATATCTCCTTTTCGATTTCATTTGCAAAGGTTTTACAAATATTCCTCTTACGATTTCATTTGTAAAGGTTTTACAAATATTCCCTATTCAATCTCATTTGTAAATAGTTTACAAACATTTCTCTTTCTGATTGATTTGTAAATGGTTTACAAACATTTCTCTTTCTAATCTATTTGAAAATGGTTTGCAAATAATTCCTTTAGGGTTTTATTTCTATGCATCTCCTATTTACAAATAATCCATTTATAAATAAATTTCTATTTATAAATATTCTATTTATAAATATTCTCTTTTCAGTATTCACTTTGACAAATTCCTCTTTTCTCCCAATCCTGGTATGTTATGGTGTTTAACATATCAAATTACGATGTCCAATATCGTCCATACACATATAATCAACAACGGATTATAAATCACGTCATATATCACAATATATGAAAACTATAAAATAACTGTTGAGGAATCCAGTCGGATTCCTCCAACCTGTTTCCGTACATCCACAGATGTTACATAATAAAATCAACATCACTTTCAGTTCCATATGATATATTACGTTAAACAAAATCAATATAGAAATTCAACTAACTGACTAGCAGTTCAATCAAACAGTCAACACACAGTCAATCAGCCAATATTTAACAGTTCTAAAAATACAACATGAAATTATAAACTGTTCAGAGTTAGTGAGATTGACTCACATTTCGCGTTAACCATTAAATAACGATATGCATCTTATTGATTCAGATGGACGATTTATTTCGCCATAAATTGTAACGGACTTGAATTCACTCCCAGTCAGTTCCAGTGTGTAGCACTCGTCCATACGATGCTAAAGGATCCAACCGTTCGAAATTCTGATACAGTATGCAGAAGTTATTACACTTACAAGATTATACCCTTATAAATTTAAAATAACTTTACTAATTAAATTCCCTTTGGGCTTAACCCGCTTATCTTGGCCCATTACCAACTTTCCAAAGCCCAACCGCTTCAAGCCCTTTCTCCCCGAATTGCTTCGCTCCAGGAAAACACGGTTTCCTCGATGGCCATTTCGTTGATTTCAAACAACCCTCCACCCTTTATTACTTCACGAAACCGAACCCCGAGACCACCAGAGTTCATCTCTTCACCTACTCTTCCACCTCATCCCCAAATTTCCATTCTCGAACTCAGCTCTGTGATTCCGTTGACAGGCGTCTTTACGTCCAGTTTCAACAACATCGAACAAAAATCCCACTGAACTACTTCAAATCCTTGTCAACACATGCTATCTTCCATACCAGTTCTAAATATAAAAACCAAATCCTGATTCAAAGCCCCAAAATCACACATTTGGGAACCCTAGTTCCGCTGCAACCAAAAGTCACGAACTCGAACTGCATCGATCTCAGAAAAACCCACCCCAAACTGACGAGAATTGAAACAGGATCTCCAATATAATTATTACTTGATTTAAGGATTTTTCCATGTATTGTTTTCGATTTTTGAAGTTAGATTTTATTTTACTAGAGAAACAAAAAGGAACGGCGGAAAACATTTGACCGTGGAGAATCATGAATTAGGTTTAGGAAGTTTAAGTTATTATATAGAAAAATTTTAATATTATAATATTCGATTATTTTATTTATTTATTTAGCAAATGCTACTTGTATTCATCCTCTAAAATTCCTGTGATCACATACGATACCCAAAAATCAAGAAAATGGGCATGCAGCTACAGTTCGACATTACGGTCCCAACGAAACTGGTTTCGTCGAATTCCGACTCTGTTTGCTCACACAGCGTATTTTTAACGACCATAATACTGACTGTTTTCCACTCTAAAAATCGGTACGGCCACATAGTGGCTTCAAAAATCACGGAAATTGAAATCTAACAACTATCTGAAATTGCGGATCCAACAAAATTAGTTTCGTCGAATTCGCCTTCGTTTACAAAACTGGCTATTTTTAACGCTCTAAAAAGCCTATTTAAATATATAAATATATTTAAATATAATTAAATTTAATATTTAAAAATAAATATTAACGTATATATTCACAACAGAATATCATACAGCTCTAGAAATTTTTTACATGGATTCTAACTTGATATTTCAAATCTGGGTCAACCCGATATTCGATTTATATTGAAATTCCTTTTTAAAATATAAATAATTCCTTTATAAATTATAAAGGAATACCATAACGAATTTTCTAAAATTTGATCTGGACATAAATCAGAATCTACATGACGAAATCCCAATTTTCCTCTTCCACTAGAAAGATATACTCCACCAGCTCCACACATTTCTTGTTTCACAGAAATCCGGCTTAAAACGAATCATGTACATTCAGTTGAAGTTCGAATCACCAAATTACGAACTGCAGCGCTATTTCAAGCTCGATTTTAATTATATTATAACTCTACGTTCAAACTGTCATTTATATAATATATTCGTTATTCAAATTCAATTCCAAACTGAATTATATATTTTGAATTTGCCCAGTTCACACCAGATCGCCATTTCAGCCAATTCTGATTATTTTAGAATTAAGTATATTATTTAATTATTATTTTAATTAAATATTCATCATTATTTAATTCCAAGACCATTTAATTCTCTTGATCACCATTTAAAAAATTAACTAAATTAATTATAATACACCTGCAAATGCGGGTCATTACAACCACTCTTTTCCACTTCACGAGCTCTCCACAATCATCACCGAAATACACCACTCGCACTTCCCAATGAAAACCCGTCGATACCCTTTCTTGTCCTCGAACCGTGACCACATAAATCAAACATTTGCACAGAATCAATCAAAATTCCTCCCCGAGTTGCTAAACACTCTCATGAACTCGAATACAACCTCAAAATCGAACATTGAGGCCTCAATCGAACCCAGTGGTCAACCCTAGTTTACTGTACGTTTTTCGAGCATCAGTGAAGATGCATCGCACACCACCTAATTCATACCATCTCGAAGAGCACACAATACTAATCCCGAATATATTTATCTAGGGATTTATAGAATTTATTTGCATTGGATTTTGATTTTAGAAAGATCGAATAATTTTTTTCTGGTTTGTGAAAATATGCGACGGTGCAAAGCCATTGACCAGAAAAGGTGAAATTAGGTATAGGAATAGGTTTGGTATTTATGGAAAAATTATATTAATTTTTAAATCGATTATTTATTTTATTTTAAGCAAACGGTAATTGTATTCGTCCTCTAAAATTACTATGATCACATATAATACCCAAAAATCACGAAACTGTACATGCAACTACAGTTCGACATTACAGTCCCAACGAAACTGGTTTCGTCAAATTTCGACTTCATTTGCTCACACAGCGTATTTTTAAATCTGAATTTATCGATTGTTTTTCACATTAAAATCCCATACGACCACATACTGACTTCAAAAATCAGGAAAACTGACATCTAACAATAATTTAATATTGCGGATCCAACAAAATTAGTTTCGTTGAAAACCAAGGTCGTTTGCAAAACTGGCTATTTTTAAAGCTCTAAATAACCCAATTAAATATATAAATATATTTAAAAATAATTAAATTAAATATTTATAAATAAATATTACCATATATATTCACAACATAATATCATACAGCTCTAGAATATTCCTATATGAATTTCTAACCTGATATTTCAAATTCTGATTAAATCGATATTCGATTTATAATGAAATCCCTTTTCATAATATAAATAATTCCTCTATAAATTATAAAGGAATTCCATAGCGACTTTTCTAAAATTTGATTTGGACATAAATCAAAATCTACACAATGAAATCCCAATTTTTCTCTTCCACTAGAAAAATATACTTCACCAACTCCTAACGTTTTTTGTTTCACGGAAATCCGATTTAAAATGGACCCTGTATATCCAGTTAAAGTTCCAATCGCCAAATAGCGAAATATAGCGCCATTTCGAGCTCGATTTTTAATTATATTATAATTATACATTCAACTGTCGTTTATGTAATATATTCGTTAATATAATTCAATTCCAAACTGAATTATATATACTCTGAATTGTCCAGTTCACATTATATTGTCAATTCACTAATTCTGATTATTTCAAAATTAAATATATTATTCTATTATTTATATTAATTAAATATTCAATATTATTTAAATAAACGACCATTAACCTTTCTGAATCGTTATTTAAATAATTAAATAAATAAATTATTACCCGTAAAAATTTGGGTCATTGCAAAGCCTCCGCACCAAATATGGATTGTAGTAAAAGAAAAAAATTCGTATGGGGGATTATCTATAGTATCTTCAGCCATAGCGGGAACGACCTCAATTCCTTGAATTCCAAAATCCACCAAGTTCGAATCAACCCTATCTTAGGAAGAAACAAAAGAATGCATTTGAGTCGTATAAATCCTTGGAAGGGCATCCTCTACGAATCATTGGGAAGATTCACTTTCACCTAAAATGGAATCCCTCTGATCAGATTGCTTGGACGACTTCTTCTTATCCGCAATGATGACAGTCAAGTGATGGCATTCTAACTTGTTGATTATAATATAGTTAACAAAGAGTAATATCGAAATATTATAGACTTTTTTAAATCAACTGGAAACCCTTTGGAATTGCGTAAACAAAAAGGGATTTTTTGAGAAAAAAAAGAAAGGTCAAGTCCTCGGATTTGAGTAGATAGTTTTTTTTTATCAAAAGCAAAACTGACAAAACATCGAGTTCAAAAAAAAAATCAACATAAAATCGGAGTTTGGATTTCAATACAGTCGGCTTAAGGAGAATTGATTCGACAACGAAACAATTTTTGATCAACTAATTCGGGACCGAAACTAGGGGAAACATATGAATTAATAAACTCCAAGGATTCAAGTACTAGAGATTAAATTAAGACTCTTACCTCAATTTCTCGAATAAGTAAAACTGGACGATTCAGAATGTTCTGGAAAACTTTGATAACTTTTTCATTAATAGGAAAGCAAAAGAAATGAAGAAAATAAGCCTATTTATAAGAAAGGCCTCCTTCTCACCTTGTGACCCTCAGATCAATTTTGAGGAGGCAAATGAAAACACCAAAAGGTAGGGAAAATTGAATCGTTTCCAATTGCAAAGAGCCGACAGTCGCTAGAGGAGGAGTACTCAGACCTGTATAGTTAGAAAAGACTGGAACTGAAGGGGTCTACCATGGGAATACAAATAAAGAAGAAAAGCAAAAGTTAAGAAAGCCATCATATAACCACAAGAAAAGCCTCAGAAACAACAATAGAAAAAGCCCGATGATCATTTGAGAAATAAGAATGGACAAAATAAAAGGAAAGGAACTCCAAAAGATGCAAAGATGAAAGAAAAAAGGATAATCCCATATGGATACCCAAGGAGCCCTTCGGAGAGGAAAAATCATGGCTTTCGATGCATACCTCCAAGGCCTAGGAAGGACAAGACACACTTGGCATAGATCAAAGGATAAAAGAATTAAAATTCTAGACCTCTAAGCCTTATAGAGAAAGCACAAGACGAAAGTAGAAGAAAGCCAAAAGCCCGTGCGAAAACATCCCTCCCGAATCCAACTAAAATCTCCCTCTGATAAGACCCTAAGAAGATGCTATTTGGATTTGCTAGCGAAGGAAATACACTAATGTGCTCGTAAAGCTTTTGTGTTTAAACCCAATCAGTGACCGAAGCGAAGCATTTAAGTCCAAGGAAGGATTAATCTGGACATGTAAATAGGGCTCCAGAAACCCAATAGGGGTTCTTTTTTTGGATTCATTTTTCCTTTCTTTAAAATTTGTAATGTCTTATGGTAGAATGAAGCATAATTACTAAATCAATGTGAGGAAAGACTTGTAACATTGTCTATGATCAATAAAGAGGAATCTAAGACCATAAAGGTAATAATAACGAATCTTGTTTCGATTATGTATTATTACTTTCATTCACTAACATGAAAGATACAAAAATGTGATCGATACATTACTAATCTATTTCATACCCTAACACGTAACCACCCTTAGATCATGAAATAGAGACTCATTTTAATCTAATAGCCATGGCAATGACTTAATTTTTTTGATAAGATATGCCTACCAAGCGACTTGTAGGATTTATATTCTTGATTAAGGATTATTAATATTTTTTGCACTGCCTCGCCAAATCTTTAAGAGACTATTCACATGGAATTAGCATCTACGATCGTTAACGGAATTCACCTTCTCAGAATTAAGTTTATGATCGTTGAGTATCAAGAGAAAAATAAGTAAGAATCTCAGGGCACTCCTAAGGAATATAAATCACAAGAGGAAAGGCCTTTCATTTAGAAATGAAAGGGAAGTTTATGTTTAGATCTATTCTCTATAAAAACGTATCTTCGGTATTCTACAGTGGTACTTTAATAGGAATTCCTGAATATAGGCAGCTCTTAAGTTTGATTTTCGTTACAAAACAGGAGTTCTGCTGATATATCCCATTTTTAGGGGTGTTAGCTATAAGTTTAGCAAACAAATACCCTTTCTGAAGTTGGAGGAGAGGGTTGCATATTTCGCACCCAAGTCTTCAAAACCATTTTTGGATTTCACCAATTTAGCGCTTAAGCTCGGATTTATAAAGATCTGCATTGAGTTCTCCTGCTTCTAAATAGTGGCTCCCGTAGCATCAAGCTCCTTCGGGGATTCGACTTTCACTTTAAATAATACATTGTTTTGAGCATTCAAGTTTCGGTTCTCTTCCGTGGAAGTAAGCAAGTCAGTAGTATCTTTTTGGGAAGAAATTTGTTGCCTTATAAGATGCAAAAGAATAAGAAAGTATATGAGAAAACGAAAGTAGAATAACTAAAAAGGATGCCAAAACTAATAAATTGCTGAAAGGTAATGGGCATTGACAGTATTTTTCTCGAACAAAGAGCTGGGAGAAGGAAAAGATGTGCAAATGAAGAAGAATCGATTGCTTCCTTCACTAAGCCCGGAATGGAAACTTTCGAAGGCGGGTTTGATAAGGATCCTTGCAATGGGGAGTAAGGGAGAATGCTCTAATGCATTCAAAGTTTCTTACCAAAAGAAGAAGATTGAAGGTTATGGAGATGGCATTGGATCCGCGTTAGTATAAGGAATTACAACTTAAAATTCATTTACAGAAGTCTATTGAGAAACTACTGGATGTGGAATAAAAGCCAAAGCAAAAAATCATGATAATCTCATCTCCACCGCTTGAAGTTGTCATTAAGTTCCACTCAGTTATCATAGTCTTAATGTTACAAAGTTCCTTTTCATAATCGGGTTTCTAAGAAGGAACGGGGGTAGCGCTTGCAAGAGAAGTAATACCAACGATTGTGGAAGAAGAAGCTATCAAAGAAGGGACAAAATAAGTAGAACTACAAGATTTCGCAGCAAAAAACGAAAAATTTAAGCTTACAGGAAGAATTCAAATGAATAGGTGACTAGGAGTAAAAACTTTGCCTAATCACCCCTTGTCAAGTAACAACACATGTCTCTCTATGGTGCATTACTGGGGATGCCCCAAAATCTTATGGCCCACCGAAAGTATAGAATGCTTAATAAATATGCCACATGTTAGAAAAGAAGGTCTCTTTCCAAAATATGAAGTGGCTCCGCAATAAATTTCATAGTAGATCTGGTTTCAGCACTTGAAGTGCACCCCACCTAAATATGAAGTCATAACACTATTAGATAAAGGAAAACAAAGTAAAATACATCTCAGAACCATAACAGCAGGAACAATTGCCAGGTTGACTTAAGATTTCGCAAACTATGATGGGGACATGTAACTAAAAAGAACTGATGTTCCCATCACTGGGATTTATTAATGCTCCCTTTGACTAACTTTAGTGAATGGTTGGCTCTGAAAATGCGAGAATTAACTTGTCTCTGCTTCGCCAGAGGGACTAATTATTCTAGGGAAGCAACATCAAGGGAAGAAAGATTGGATTTTCGGGAAGGACTTCCAGCCCAAGTGTGTATGTATACACATTTAGGACAAGCTGTATCAAGGAATTCCTCAGATGGCAAAGGAAGTCAAGGATACATGAACAAAAAGGAATAATATCGCCATGCCAAATGTGGATGGCAATGAACGCAATGAAGCCTTTAGGGAGGTTATTAATAATATCCTCGAGCTTCAGAGGAATAGCTTGGACTCTAGAAATTCCAATATCTTCCAAAATAGCATTAACTTCACTTTGAGAAGAGATGAAGGATCATTTCTCAATGACAACAACTTTCGGGAGAGCATCGTGTATAGTTTGCTAAGAAGACTGGCTCTCCCAAGTAGCACAGGCTTTGGAACCGGTCTTCTTTGTAGCTTTCTTCTTATAACCTTACTCTTTCTACGTGATATTATTAATTCCAATTATAATGACATGATATGAAAAGAAAATATAATTGTATAAGTACGAAAAGAAAATCTTTTGACCTAACCAAAGCAGTTCAAAAATCTTAGTGATAAAAAACATACAAAAAGGATCCACGATAAGATGTAGGTTTGATCACTTGAATTGGGAAGATAATTTTTCGTATTATAACTTATTTTCCCGTAACTAGACATCTCAGGTCTAAACCCGAATTAAAAAAACAAATCATATAGAAAATAATTTCTAGTGAGAATAAATAAAAATTAAAACTTTAATATTAGAAAAAATGTTCAATGAACAAAGATACTTTGAATTTTTAAGGAAAATTAGGATGTAGTTTGAGTTTAGCCTCAATTAACACTAGAAATACATATTCCCAAGGAATTCGCAATTTAACATTGTTGATACACAATGTTGGAACGACACCTAAAGATTTTCAAATTAATGAAAATAGAGTTTCACGTGAGGAAATCATGTAGGAAGTAATGAACACAATGTTTATAGTGGTTCGATTCGGATTGAACATATGTCCGCTTTGAAGGCTTTGCTTATTTTACTCACTTTTGTAGAACTACAATGGCGGATATCACCATTACAAGTGATTACAAAGGAATGGTGGAAATTAAGTTCTAATAAGTCTAAGTATGGAGTTATTGTCTTTGTTCCCATGATTCCTTTGTTGTCCAGGAGTTCAAATCTTTGAGAACTATGCTATTCCTTCTTCCTAAAGCTTCAAAGCGCTCTACTGTTGTCCAAGGTCAAGAATTTCTTCATAAAGTGTTAAACCAAATAAATACTAACCTTTTTCTCGTTGCTAACAAAGCAGTGTTTGTAGGTAGTGGAGTAGGTGGGAGAAGGTGAGAAGTGGGGCCCATTGGCCATTTTTCATTTCTGGGGATCTATGTCGATCCCTGATTTGGTACTTATCTCGGGGTATCGTTTCCCCATTTCAACTCCTTTGAACCCTTTCGTATCCACTTGCTTGTATATTTTGTATATGCACTATTTCGTGTCCTCTTACTTTTTTTACTTTTTGGGGAGTCGACATCCGAGGATACAGAATTGTATGTGTGAGCAGAATACAAAATATTTGAAGGGAAGCATTGGATACAAAATATTCATGATGGCATCAGGATATGAAAAACAGGGAGTGGTGGATGTGAAGAGTGGTGGTGACTGAGATGTGAAGTTGGGCTTTGTAACACCCCGTATTTTCTATGAATATTAAAATTAGCAAATTTAAGAACACTTAATTTTTAGAGGAAGAATTAAGGGAAAAGGGTTACACCATTGTGTTCGTCTCGGAATTTTGCTTGAGATAGAGTCCGAGTTTGCGTGAATCATATGAAGAAGTTATGGAGGTTTGAAGATTTCTAGTGAAAACAAAAAATATAATAATTAAATAAGAAATTCAATTCAAAATTCAAAATCTGCTGAGAGGGAAATTTCCCGCTCAGGGTGTCGACCCCCCCCCCCCCAAGTGGAGTCGGCATAGGTGTCGACCCCCCTATAGAGGTTTCGACATAGATGTCGACCCACCCCCCATAGGGAGTCGACCCCTTTGAGATCCATTTCCTGTGACGAATTTTGATAGCCCTGAGTTGATGTGGCCTTCTCTTATTGGCCGATGACTAATTTCTGATGTATTAGGGCTTATGTGTCGTGCTATGGTTGGCTGGATGACACATCTTTTTGGTTTGATGGCTATGATTTCTCCTAGACTAATCTAAAGGCTATAATTAATCCTAGACATCTATATATACGTAGCTAAACCTAAACCCTAACCTCATAACCCTAAAACTATGGTGCCGTCATGTTGTTCGTGTACAAGCTAGCCTAGCCTGCTTCATTTTCTCCAAACTAGAAAATCAAATCCAAACTAGTAATCGATTATAAGAACTTCAAATCAAACGTCTACATCAAAGGATAGCTTAACAAATTTAGAAATCAGATCTCAGAGTACAAGATCCGTTCTTTTTCTGTAAGTTCGGTTATTATTTAGATTTAAACATCAAATAGAAATCATGACTGTAATAATCGGATCTAGAACGATGTCTAATTCTGATTCGTGCCAATCCTTTTGTCAAATCTGAGATGCTTATGCCTATGAGACTGTTGGATTGACATAATGGAACCTATCATGCCTATGAGACTGTTGTGATTAACATAATAAAACCTATCATGCCTATGAGACTGTTGGATTGACATAATAAAGCCTATAATGCCTATGAGAGTGTTGGATTGACATAATAAAACCTATCATGCCTATGAGACTGTTGGATTGACATAATGGAACCTATCATGCCTATGAGATTGTTGTGATTGATATGATGGAACCTATCATGTTGTACATCCTATTTTATGAGATTATGGCAATTAAAATAATGGGACTTATCATGTTGTACATAAAAATTAGTGATTCTTTTAAGTCCAAGTCTATCTAATCTTTATACCTATGGTGTAAATTGCTTGGCTTGTCTACACATATTGTTAATGTACAACATTGAAACATGATTCTTGAATTGGGTACATCTTTACATGCCTATTTTTCCTTATGTCAATTCTTAAGCTCCTTCTCTATTTTTCCCTTGTTACTTGCTTTTGTGAATACTAATGTCATTCCGAACTTAGATTGAATCTCGTTGTACGTGCGATTATAACACGGGGAAAACTGGGTGCAATTTCATAAATTTTGGGCATAGCATGGGAATGTGGCATAAACTTGTATTGGCTAGACTTGTGGAAAATTTGACACATAGATTTGGACAAATATGACAAATGTGTAAATTGGCGAGAAGATGAACAAGCCTAACACGAGGTTAGATTGAGTTCCGGTCTAAGACTGCCCGGAACCGCCCGGCACATCCGGCTACCGCAAAAATATAGATCTAATGTGAGAAATTAGCGCATTTAAGCCGAAAAACCCGAGGTTAGATTGAGTTGCGGTGTAAGACTGCCTGGAGCCGCCCGGCACATCCAGCGACCACAGCAATATAGATCTAATGTGAGAGGTTGGGGCTTTAATGAATGAATTAAAGCTAAGGAACAGACAGGCTAAGAATGGTAGTGTTAAGTTAATCATTGCAACACTTAACCAATACAACATGTTAGTTAAACAGATGGGTGGGTTAGGTTAATTTGTGAACACTTAAGCATTATAACATGTTGATAAGGAAACCCTAGTAACAGGGACCCATTTCAGCAATAACCCACATAGATGTATCACGGTACCTAGTACTAGGCAGGGTGGGGCATGATCACTGGGCTGATTACAAGCGGTCAAAATAGCGGCGGGTGGTGCAGTAGTGTATGTTCCAGCGGAGAATGGGCGTGCACGTACTCCGAAGTGGATAAAGCAGGCATTTGCATCAGTAGTATACACTGTGCATCTTGAATTTGTATCGGGTTGCCACCATAGGAATTGATACACCCCATGGTGGGACCAGCACAGGTATCTACAATTAAGCGGGGCCGAATGGCACAAGAAAGAAATGCATGCGAGTAGAAGCCGATCGGGAAAGGGATCACTTGGTTATGAACACAATATGGTAGTTGAAACATTCGTTAATAGGTGCAGAGAAATGGAGATGAGTACAATAGTATATTCATTTTATCTTGCCTTATCTTATGTTATCTTATTTCTATGGTAACGTCCTATGTTCAGTTAATTCATGCCATGATCCTTTTACCTGTTTACATGCTGAATAATCACCGGACTTACCAGACTTATGTCTAATCTGTTTTCTTTCACCTTCTTTTCTTCCGTCCCCCCCCCCCATAGGTCCGAGGGAGGGAATACTTTAGCTTAGTGCAGACCTTTTCCAGCTTGAAGAGAGAAGATGTATTGCTTGGATTCTCGTTTCTTGGGCTATGGCTGTGGTTACACTTTTATTAGGGATTTATGCTGCTTTACTACTGTTTTATGCTTCTTTATGTTCTTGGAGTTTTAAATCCAGGCAGATGTTTTATTGTAATAATTTAGAAGTTGGGTTTTGAGACAGTGCTTGTAATGTTTTGATTGAACGACGCTATTTATGAAATGATTACAATTTTCCACTTTTTATATGTTTGTCTTGTTAGATATCTGAAACTTTTACCTAAAATACTTCACCAAAGTTAATGAATTCCCTTTGTGAGTGACCTTAACGGAGGTGGGGTGTTTCTCTTGGTATTAGAGAAATGGTTTACCAAATCAGATAAAAGTTTTTGGAAACTATTTTTCAAAAAGAAAATTTAAAGAAGCATTTTCAAGAAAAGTGTTGCTTTATTTTAAAGGCATAATCCTCAAAGCTATATGCATTATCTTTCTAACCTTTGTTTTGAACCTTTTCTTTTCGTTTCAGCATGTCTGGGTATCTTAATCTTCCCGAGGGCATATCGATACCTAGCTGGTTCAGAAGGAATTTGGAGGCTAGGGCTGATAACGCAGGCCCAGCAGACGTTCCACCTTCCCCAGTTGCAGCCGTTCCTCCTCCTCCTCCTCCGCATGTGAATGCTTTATCGAAGATATGTAGGGACTTTCGAGCTATGGGTGGAAAGAACTTTAATGGGACTGATCATTTGTGGTAGCAAGAAACTGGCTCAAGGAAACAGAAGATTTGTTTGTTATCTTCGAAGTGGACAATAGGCAGAAGATACAATTGGTTATATGGTTACTTAAGGACGAAGCCTCTTACTGGTGGGAAGTTACTAATGCTGAAAGACCGGTTGAAACTTGGGAGGATTTCATAAGGAGATTTGAAATGAAGTTCCCCTCGCAAGCTAAACGTAGCCTACAGATGGAGAAGTTCTTAGCACTCAAACAAGGAAGCCTATCGGTTAAGGAATACGTCAACCAATTCGACCAGCTGGCTAGATTCAAATTGGAGTTGGTAAACACTCCACATAAAAAGGCTCTCCGTTTCGTGAAAGGGTTGAATGTGCCACTACACAGCCTAGCTATGTCCCACATACCTATGGGTGCGACTTTTGAGAGGCTGGTAGATATGGAACTGTTACAGGAGGAAGACAAAGGTGGCAAGAAAGAGGCAAAGGTAGAAGAACCTCTAGACAGGAAAGTGGAGGGATCGCGGAATAAGAAGACAGATTCCAAGAAAGGCGGGAAGAATAACAAACCCCGTGACAAGAGGAAGTGTAAATTTTGTGGCATACATGGACATCTAATTAAAGACCGTGGGTAGAAGAAGAGGAAGATGGGTGGTTGCTTTCAACGCGGCGAGACAGGGCATATGGCTAAGGATTGCCCAAAAAGGCAAGGGCAAGGACAGAGGACTAGATCCACTTCTGGAGGGCAGATTCACGCTCTCATAGAACCTCCGTAGAAAAGAGGTAGAAATATTTCTGTTGAGAGTTTAGTTTATCTTTTTGATCATCCAGTTCGTACACTTTTTGATTCGAGCGCATCACACTCTTTTATATCTACTGCTTTAGTTGAATCTCTGCACCTAGATACTAGTATAGTAGAGGATCCCATGGTTGTTTCAAATCCAATTGGGAGTTGGGCTTATTTATCAATGATTATTTGGATTTGGAAATTTCTATACTAAGCATTGGGTTTAGATGTAATGCTTATGTTTTGGGCTTCACGGGCTATGGGTTGATTCTAGGCATGGATTGGTTATCCAATAATGGTGCCATCCTTGATTGTGAAAGGAGAGTGGTTAGACTTATGACTCGCCTCGGTAACACTCTCGAAATCTCTTGTAATCCCATGAATTCCGTTATGCTTAGTTACCAAGAATCTCTTAATGCATCTGTTGAAAACTTGCAATCTATTAAAGTGGTCCGTGAATACTTAGATATTTTTGAAGAGGTGAAGGGTTTACCTCCCGAAGCGAGAGATAGACTTCCACATATACCTCGTTGATAATGCAAAACCTGTTGCTTTACCAATTAGACATATGGCTCTAAGGGAAAGGATAGAGCTCAGCAAGAAAGTTAAAGAGTTGCTTGAAAAGGTGTTCATAAGGTGGAGTATTTCTTAATGGGGTGCTCCAGTGGTGTTTACATCCAAAGCAGATGGTTCACTTCGTCTGTGCGTGGATTAGAGGGAGCTAAACAAGCTGACCAAGAAGAATAGGCATCCACTTCCTAGAATAGATGACTTGTTCAACCAGCTCGTAGGAGCCTCGGTCTTCTCCTAACTAGATCTGGCCACCGGATTCCATCAGCTAAGAGTGGCTGAAGACAGCATAGATACTACTATATTCAGGACCCCGGATGGTTTCTTCGAATGGATTGTCATGCCTTTCGGCTTCACAAATGCACCGACCTATTTCTTCGAATGGTTTCTTCGAGTAAGGTTTTCAGGGAGTTCCTTAATAAATTTGTAGTGGTCTTCGTAGACAACATTTTGTTTTTCTCAAAAAGTGAGGAAGAACATGCTTTGCATTTAAGGGAAGTCATAGATACTCTTCGTGCACATCAGCTGAAAGCAAAATTCTCCAAATGCCATTTTTGGAGAGAAGAATAAGGTTTCTTGGACATGTGGTGTCCAGAGAGGGAATAGCTATGGATCTCGCAAAAGTAGTTGCGGTACAAGATTGGAAGATCCCGGGGAATGTTACCGAAGTACGAAGTTTCTCAGGCTAGCGGGATATTACGGAAAATTCATTAAGGACTTTGCAAAGATCTCGGCCCCACTTACTAAGTTGACAAAGAAGAACCTAACTTTGGCTTGGGATTTGGATTGTGATTTTGCTTTCCAATGATTTAAAAGAGCTCTAACAACAGCCTCGGTTCTGACATTGCCTGATCGGAGTAAGATGTTTACTGTATACATAGACGCATATAGTACATGATTGGGCACTGTCTTGATGCAAGAGGGAAGAGTAGTTTGATATGGAGGAAGGCAGTTGAAGGTACATGAGAAAAACTACCCAAATCATGATTTAGAACTAGCTACCATTGTTTTCGCTCTTAAGTCATGGCGTCATTGCATACTAGGAGAAAGGTTTGAATTGTTTACTAACCATTAATTGTTAAAGTACCTTTTCTCACAGAAAGATCTTAACTTAAGACAACAAAGGCGGATTTTCTTTCCTCATACGATTTTAAGATTGCTTATACCCCTGGCAAGGGCAATGTGGTAGCAGACACCTTAAGTAGGAAAAAGCTGACCTTGAATCCTCTCTTTGTAGAAAGGCAAAGCTTGGATTACATAGCAAACTTTGACTTTAGACCCTCCTTTGAATTTGTGCCTGATTAGCATCTCTAGAGGTGCAGCCTACTCTTTTGTACTTAATAGGAACCACGCAATGTGAAGACAGCTAGTTGACGTGATGGATAAGCTAATTAGAGGTGAGACTTCTAGTCACCTAAATAGATACTCCATCGATGACAAGGGTTGGTTGAGACAAGATGGAAGACCATGCGTCCCACAAGCAAGGGATTTAGTGAAAACTGTTCTCGAAGAAGCACACCATTCTAAGTTGACCATACACCCAGGTGGGGATAAGATGTACAAGGACATAAAAAGGGTTTTCTTCTTGAATGGTATGAAGAAGGATGTCGCTGAGTTTGTCTCTAAATGCTTGATATTCCAACAAGTCAAGGCAGAGCAGAAGAAGCCTAGTGGTCTGCTACATCCTCTAGAGGTCCAACAGTGGAAATGGGATAGCATTTCGATGGACTTTATTTATTGGTTGCCTAGGTCAAGAAGGGGCAATATTAGTATTTAGGTAATAGTGGACAGGCTCACTAAAAGCGCTCACTTTATACCTATTAAAAGTAGGAGGACTGCCTCATCGTTAGCATCCATTTATCTTAAAGAGGTAGTTCGACTGCATGGAATACCCTCTAGCATAGTAAGTGATTGATACCCTATCTTTACGAGCGAGTTTTGGAAGAGTTTGCAAGAGGCTGTAGGCTCACAACTATGCTTAAGCACTACCTATCACCATTAAACTGATGGTCAGACAGAAAGGGTGAATAGAGTATTAGAAGATCACTTGAGATTGTGCATTCTTGATTTTGGGGAATATGGGAGGATCACCTTCCTTTGGTGGAGTTCGCCTACAATAGTGGCTACCAAGCCACCATAGGCATGGCACCCTTTGTGGCCTTGTATGGGAGGCCATGCCGATCACCAACTTGTTGGTGGGAATCTACAAACAAGCTCATACTTGGGCCTGACATGATCAGAGAAACTTTAGAGAAGGTGGACTTGATACGAAGACGAATGAAGAACGCACAAGGTAGACAGAAGTCCTACGCTGATAAAACAAAACCGAACTTGAGTTTGAGGTTGGAGATAGAGTTTTTCTTAAAGTATCTCCTTTGAAGAATGTCGTTCGCTTTTGGTCTGTAGGAAAATTGGCATCAAGATTTGTAGGGCCATTTCCTATCTTTGAGAGGATTGGGAAGATGGCTTATAAAGTAGAGCTGCCCGAAAGATTGGCTGGAGTACATAATTTCTTTCATGTCTCTCATCTACAAAAGTACTTACATGAGTCTGCGGAACTTGTAGAGCCAAGTATACTAGAGGAAATAGAAGTGGAACGAGAAGCAATGGTGAGAAGAGTTCTAACTCATATCTTGGGTACAAAAGTTAAAAAGCTTTGCAATTGTGAGGTCAACCTAGTTGAAGTAAAATGGACTGATGCTGAGGAAGACGCGACTTGGGAGACTGAGGACAAGATACGCGCAGCCTATCCTTTTCTTTTCGAGGGTAGATCAATGATCTCTTGTTTTCCATAAAGTTTATGCATGCTTGTATCTATCCTTTTAAGTATATCTCCTCGGTCATATTCTTGATCATTAAGTAGAAACTAATGGATATAAACATGTATTTGAAACATGTTATGATTGATGGTTGCAAGTGGTTGCTAGTAGTTTCTCGTGGATGCATACACACACACACTAGATACTAGATCGACCGAGTCACTTTAATATTGCATATGCATATATGTATTTATATATGGATTGAAACTTGATATGTTATCATGTGGACGTTGTATTTGTATGAATTATTGTGCACTCATGTAGAAGTTACAAAATACGATTAGGAATAACTGCATACATGATGGACTCATAGCACTGACATGATTCTCATCAAGGAGGTCAACTGAATCAGTAGACCGCCAGATTTTGCATTAGATAAGGACATATACACACACTATGAATATGATGATGAAAACATTAGAAATCTTTTACGGACAATGGATGCCTGTGATTGATGGTTGAGTAGATGGATATTGGATGTTAGGATACATTCTTCTTAACTTAGAGATTTCGGAGACGAAATCCTTTAAGGAGGAGAAAATGTAACACCCCATATTTTTTGTGAATATTGAAATTAACAAATCTAATAACACTTAATTTTTAGAAGAAGAATTATGGGAAATGGGTTACGGCATTGCGTTCGTCTCGGAATTCTGCTTGAGATAGAGTCCAAGTTTGCATGAATCGGACTCTGTATGAAGAAGTTATGGAGGTTAGAAGATTTCTAGTGAAAACAGAAAATATAATAATTAAATAAGAAATTCAGTTCAAAATTCAAAATGAGCTGAATGGGAAATTTCCCGCTCATGGTGTCGACCCCCCAGGTGGAGTCGACATAGGTGTCGGCCCCCCTGTAGTCAGTCGTCCCCTTTGAGATCCATTTCCTGTGACGAATTTTGAGAGCCCTGAGCTGATGTGGCCTTCTCTGATTGGTCGATGACTAATTTCTGAGATATTAGGGCTTAGGTGTCGTGCTATGGTTGGCTGGATGACACATCTTTTTGGTTTGATGACTGGTTTCTACTAGACTAACCTAAAGGCTATAAGTAATCCTAGACATCTATATATATGTAGCTAAATTTAGACCCTAACCTCGTAACCGTAAAACTATGGTGCCATCATGTTGTTTGTCTACAAGCTAGCCTAGCCTCCATCTTCTCCAAACAAGAAAATCAAATCCAAAATAGTAATCGATTAGAAGAACTTCAAATCAAACGTCTACATCAAAGGATAACTTAGCAAATTCAGAAATCAGGTCCCAGAATACAAGATCCGTCCATTTTCTATAAGTTCATTTATTGTTTAGATTTAAACATCTAGTAGAAATCATGACCGTAATAATCAGATCTAGAATGATGCCTAATTCTGATTTATGCCTATCCTTTTGTCAAATTTGAATTGCTTATGCCTATGAGACTGTTGGATTGACATAACAGAACCTATTATGCCTATGAGACTGTTGTGACTGACATAATAAAACATATCATGCCTATTGTAATGCCCCGTATTTTTTGTGAACATAAGAGTAATAAATCAGAGAATAAATAAATTGTAACAAAATAATTAAGTGAAACGGGTTATGGCATTGTGTTCTTCTCAAAATTCTACTTGGAATAGAGTCTAAGTTTGGGAAAATCGGACTCCGTATGAAGAAGATATGGCCTTCAGAAGTTTCAATAAAAACTAGCCCAAAATTCAAAATTTAGATTTCAAAATTCAAAACAGAAACCCAGGTTGGGTGGGAAAATTCCCGCCCAGGACCCAGGTCAACACTAGGGTCGACCTAGGGGTCGACCTGATTAAATAGGGCGACACTAGGGTCGACCTTAGGGTCGACCTCCCCCCTCCCCCTTTCCAGATCTGGAGACAGATCCATTTTTCTACACCTGGACGCCTTTCTGACCGGATTTGTGAGCTCTAACCTAATTAAACACCCCCAAACCTAGCTTTCTCTCCACATAATTTCATTCTACTTATAGTATGCCTCTATTCTAATTAAAAATAAAAATGGCATCGCTACTCTGCTGGAATCAAAACTAGGATTAATACATCTTCTTCCAATCTGAATAGAATTAAAAGAGAATCAAATCTAACCGATAGTCTACGCCAAATCTGCGCTATTCAGTGTCAGAATATAGATCCCAGAAATCAGGATTTACCTTTTCAATAGTGAGTACAGTTATTTTCAGATATGAAATTTAATAATTATCTTTACATTTTTGTGAATCTGGATCTGAGGTTACGCATACTTTTCTGTGGATCTATCTTGATTGTTATTGTTCTGTATCTGTTTCCTCTTTTCTTCCTTTTTGTTTATAACTAGGCTACCACGTGCCTGCGCGAAATCTCATAAGAGATTAATGCATGAACGCTAAATTTTGGGACAAATAACTGATAATGCATAATTGGACATGACTGATCTTTGACTGATTTGAGAAATGGACATATGTTGTACATTAGATCTAGATCTATGTATACTTTGTAATTTGGAAGAAGAGGAATCATTGTATGATAACATTTGACTTGAAACTTGGGGACATAATGCATATAAAAAAATTAAGATCTGATTTTGAGATGTTATGATTTAAAGATCTAGACTTTTGGGGTAAATTTTATGTAACGATTCAAGACTTGAAAAAGGAATATGTGACTTAGGCATAGAGACCTATATTATAATAGGATAACTATCAATGTGAATACGCCTAAAAGTGAATTTTTGGGTATTTGGCATTAAAGGCTATAATTTGGCATAATTCATAAGGTATATCATGATTTGGGCTTTTAGAGAATATTCTGTATTGTGCTAAGTTTAACTAAAGATTTGGGCGTATGTTGTATTATGAATTATGACCACGATTTAGTGACGTAAGTTTAGGTTAAATTTATGATTAGGCACGATATGTAAATAAAGTTTTAGAAATATATAATTTGTTGAATTGCCTAATCTGCTAAAACTGTTATCTGCTAAATCTATTGAATTGCCTAATCTGTTATATTTGTTATCTGCTAAATTTGTTATCTGCTAAATCTGTTGAATTGCCAAATCTGCTAAATCTGTTGAATCGCCTAATCGGCTAGGTCTGTTATCTGTTGAATTGCCTAATCTGTTGAAAGCTAAATAATTGTAATTTGGGTATGAAAATCCGTAGGCTCGATCTAAGATTGATAAAACATGGAAATTTGATTAATCGGCTGTAACCAGTAGAGAAGTTTAATCTGTTAAATGAACAGAATTTTTCTGATATCTGTATAATCTGTATTGGAATGAATTGGCTATGACACGAAGTTAGACTCTGTTTGCGGTAGAAGCCTGCCCGGAAGCAGCCGTCTTAACCAACAACCGCAAACTGTCAGTCTAATGTGAGAGGTCGTAGGCATAACTAAAATATGCTTAGGCACGAGGTTAGCTCTGGCTAGTGGCAGAAGTCTGGCCGGAACTGCCTGGCACATCCAGCAGCCACAAGCTACCGACCTCATGTGAGATGTCAATGCATTAATATTTATTTAATGCAAATTTAAGAGAAATGTGGTGTCTAAAAACGTGTTGGGAGGATGGGGTTAAACCAATTGGACTAATGAATTTAACAAACCTGTTTTGTGAATCTGTAAGCCCAATACAAACAATCTATATGTCTGTTAAATCCGTACATCTGATCTGTTAATCTGAAAACTTGTTAACTTGATTGTCTGATCTGTGAACTAGTAAATCTGAACTCTGTATATTTGAAACCTGTAAACAAGTTGACCTGAAATCTGTTAGTCTGGGGACAAAAGGTTAGGAGGGAAAATACTTGTGTCTTCTGTTGTTTGTGACTGATATTAGTCAGTAACCGTTTCTGGTATCAAAACTTTGACCCTACACTATGTAGGGGTCCGGGCACGCTTACTGAACTAATTATAAGCGGTTCATTCTAATAATGACGACGGGTGTTGATGGTGCGTTCCAACCGGGTGATGTGCGTGCATGGATCCGGTCTGTTCTGAGGATGTAAGACACCGTGACATCTGTAAATAGGTCGGTGCCAATAGGTTGCCACTTTAGGGAGTGGTACACACTACTGTGGGTCCGACATAAGGTATTTATGTATTAGGGAGCCGATCGCTTGGGGTAGGACTTAGGGTACACTTAGTTCTGTCTGCTTCTATTGGTACCATCTATTTCTGTTGGGTGGTAACACCTGTTTGTTTCTACGTGGTACCATCTGTTGGGGTGGTAAAGGCCAATTCTAACATTCTGTTTGCGTAGGGATTATTCTGTTTTCGTTTTTGATTCCGTTTCCATGACTTATGTCTATTGGGGTGGTAAAGGCTCATTAGTTGGGCGGTAAAGGCCCATTATTAGTATTTTGTTTCCGTCCGTTGGGGTGGTAAAAGCCCATTATTAGCATTCTGCCTCTGTTCAGGTAGTAAAGGCCCATTTCTAGCATTATGTTTCTGTAGAGATTATTATGTTTCTATTTCTGTTTAGACATTAGGGTAACACCTAATCCTGTTATACTCGTATTAGTACAGAGAAGTGAAAAGCTTAGCTTAACCTATATCATTCTGTTTCTTCTGTTAACCTGCTATTTCTATTACGGTTATCTCTCTTCCAGTTTTATGTACATTTAATGATACTATTACCTGTTTATATGCTGAAAGTCACTGGACTCACCAGACTTATGTATGACCTAGTTTGTTTCGCCTCTTTTCTTTCCGTTCCCCCCTCCCTCAGTTTTCAGGGTGGAAACATAGGAGCTTGATTTAGTTTCTCTCTTCTTAAAGTGTTTGAAGTATTGCTTGGCTTTGGCTCTATTATTCCATGGTAGTTTATATTGGGGATTATGCCTTTAAAAACTACGCATTCTGAAGGCTTTTGTACAAGACCGATATTTATGTACTTGAATTCCAATATTGTGATTTTGAAAGATGTAACCAAACTTATTTCTGTTTCTGTTGAAATAAAGTTATAAAATTTTCAAGTACTACTTTATATGTCTTGTAAATTTCTGTTCTGTCTACTAAAAACGCTTCACCAAAGTTAAGGCATTCCCTTTGTGAGTGACCTTAACGGAGGTGAGGTGTTACACTTGGTACCAGAGTTGAAGGTTACCCGATTTGATAAAAAGTTTTTGAAAACTATTTTCAAAAAAGGTTTAAAAAAGGAAGTATTTTCGAAAGTAGAGTTTATTTTGAAAAACATAATCCCCAAAGCCATATGCCTATCTTTCTATCCTTTGTTTTGAATCTTTCATTTTCTTTCGTTTTAGCATGTCTGGGGATCTTAACCTTCCGGAGGGCGTACCGATACCTGGCTGGTTCAGGAGGTACCTAGAAGCTAGGGCTAATGATGCGGGCCCAGCAGATGTCCCTCCTCCACCAGCTGCAGCGGTTCCTCCTCCTCCTCCGCATGTGAATACTTTACCGGAGATATGTGGAGACTTTCGAGCCATGGGTGGGAAGAACTTTAATGGAACTAAATCCTTCGTAGAGACAAGGAACTGGCTCAAAGAAACTGAGGATTTGTTCGTTATCTTTGAGGTGGACGATAGGCAGAAGATACAGTTGGCAGTATGGTTGCTTAAGGACGAATCTTCTTTTTGGCGAGAGGTAACAAATGGATAGCGTCCGGTAGGGAGATGGATGGATTTCAGGCATAGGTTCGAGATGAAATTTCTCTCACGAGCGAAAGACAGTCTATACATAGAGAGGCTCTTGGCTTTGAAGCAGGGGAATTTATCACTGAGAGAGTACATCAACAAGTTTAATCGGTTGGTGAGATTCAGCTTAGATTTGGTAAATACACCGCATAAGAAGGCAATAAGGTTTGCTAAAGGTTTGAAGGAGCCGCTACACGGATTGGCAATGTCCCACAATCCTATAGGGGCTACCTTCGAGAAATTAGTTAACATGGCACTGATGCATGAAGCGGAAACCAAAAGTGAGAAGAAAGAAAAAAGCTTGGAGGACCACAGAACAAGAAGGCGGGTTCCAAAAAGGAAACACAAAAGAAGGATGAGAATTCTGAAGACAAGAAGGAGAAGAAGTGCTATACTTATGGAAGCTCGACCTATCTGAACAAGGATTCCAGAAAGACGAAGTTCACTTGCTTCAACTGTGGAGAAATGGGGCACTTAACTAGGGACTGCCCAAAGAAACGAGGACAAGGGCAGAGGGTAGAACCTACTTTTGGAGGGTAGGTGAATGCTCGCGAGGCTCGTGGATAGGAAAGAAATAAGAAAACTTATGTAGAAGGTTTAATTTCCTTATCTGATTGTGGAGTTAAAATTCTTTCTAATTCTGGCATTTTGATTCTGTAATTGAAACTTTGCACTTTAATACTAGTCTTGATTCCGATCCCGCTGTAGACTCAAACCCATAAGGGTTATGACTCATCTATTTGTGATAAGTTAGGGTTTGAGGGTATCTGTGTTGGGCATTAAGTTGGCTATGACGCATACATTCTGATTTTTGTGGGATATGGTGGGGTTTTATCATGAGAATCATTTGATAATCTGATCTGTACCAGTAGTTTTTAAGTATCTGAATATTTCTGAAAAGGATAAGGGTTTTTAATCGAAGCGCGAAGTAGATTTCCAGTTGGACATTTGTTCAATGGGAGTGATTCTCCGAGTGTCAATTTGATGTTGATTTAAATCTTCGGGGTTGATACTTAGGGGGTTATTCTCTTAAATCGATGCCTAATAGGAACAAAGATTTTGTTTCAATTATACTTGCTTCTATCACTCGGCTGTATCCTATCGACCGAATCTTCGACCTTTAGGCAGAAACTAATGGGTGTAAACATGTGTTTGAGACATGTTATGTTTGATGGTTGCAAGTGGATGCAAGTGGTTGTTAGTGGTTGCTTGTGGATGCATATACACACACTAGGCACTAGATCGGCTCAAAAACACTCTCATACTGCATATGGATGTGTGTGCATTTTTAAATTTTTTTATGGATGCGAAATGGTTGACTCGACACATGGATGTTGCATATGAATGAACGGTTGTGCACTCATACAGAAAGTATCAAATAGGAAAATTGCATACATGTTGGACTCATGGAACTGACATAATTCGCATTAAGGAGGTCAATTGAATCAGTGGACCGCTAATGTTTGCATTAGATAAGGAACATATACACACACTTTTGCTTATGTCCATACAATATTAGAAGTTTTCTAAGGACAATGGATGCTTGTGGATGATGGTCGAGTAATGGGCGATTGGATGGTAGGACACATTCTTCCTAACTTGAAGAACCAGGGACCAAATCCTTTAAGGAGGGGAGAATGTAACGCCCCGTATTTTCTATGAACACAAGAGGAACAAATCAGAGAATAATTAAATTGTAATAAAATAATAAAGTGAAACGGGTAATGCCATTGCATTCGTCTCGAAATTCTTCTTGGAATAGAGTCCAACTTTGCGTAAATCAGACTCCATATGAAGAAGATATGGCCTTCGGAAGTTTCAATAAAAACCAGTCCGAAATTCAAATTTCAGATTTCGAAATTCAAAACAGACACCCGGGCTGGGCGGGAAAATTCCCGCCTAGGACCCAGGTCGACACTAGGGTAGATCTGGTTAAACAGGTCAACATTAGGGTCGACCTTAGGGTCGACCTCCCCACCTTTTCCAGATCTGGAGACAGATCCATTTTTCTGCACCTGGATGCCTTTCTTACCGGATTTGTGAGCTCTAACCTATTTAAAACCCCCAAACCTAGCTTTCTCTCCACACAATTTCATTCTGCTTATACTCTGCCTCTATTCTAATTAAAAATAAAAATGGAGTCGCTACTCTGCTGGAATCAAAACTAGGATTAATGCATCTTCTTCCAATCTAAATAGAATTAAAAGAGAATAAAATCTAACCGATAGTCTACGCCAAAGGATCGCTATTCAGTGTCAGAATACAGATCCAGAAATCAAGATTTACCTTTTCAATAGTGAGTAAAGTTATTTTCAGATATGAAATTTAATAATTATCTTGACATTTTTGTGAACCTGGATCTGAGGTTATGCATACTTTTCTGTGGATCTATCTTAATTGTGACTGTTCTGTATCTGTTCCCTCTTTTCTTCCTTTTTGTTTGTAGCTAGGCTACCTACAACGAGCCTGCGCCAAATCTCATAAGAGATTAACGCACGAACGCTAAATTTTGGGACAAATAATGGATAATGCATAATTGGACATGACTGATCTTTGACTGATTTGAGAAATGGACATATGTTGTAAATTAGATCTAGATCTGTGTATACTCTGTAATTTGGAAGAAGAGGAATCATTGTATGATAACATGCGACTTGAAACTTGGGGACATAATGCATATAAAAAAATTAAGATGTGATTTTGAGATGTTATAATTTAAAGATCTAGACTTTTAGGGTAAATTTTATGTAACGGTTCATGACTTAAAAAAGGAAAACGTGACTTACGCGTAGAGACCTATATTATAATAGGATAACTATCAATGTGAATACGCCTAAAAGTGGATTTTTGGGTATTTGGAATTAAAGGCTATAATTTGGCATAATTCATATGGTATATCATGATTTGGTCTTTTAGAGAATATTATGTACTGTGCAAAGTTTAACTAAAGATTTGGGCATATTTTGTATTATGAATTATGACCATGATTTAGGCATGTAAGTTTAGGCTAAATTTATGATTAGGCAAGATATGTAAATAAAGTTTTAGAAATATATAATCTGTTGGATTGCCTAAGCTGCTAAATTTGTTATTTACTAAATCTGTTGAATTGCCTAATCTGTTAAATCTGTTATCTGCTAAATCTGTTATCTGTTGAATTGCCTAATCTACTAAATCTATATCTGCTAAATCTGTTGAATCGCCTAATCTACTAGATCTGTTATCTGTTGAATTGCCTAATCTTTTGAAAGCTATATAATTGTAATTTGGGTATGAAAATCCGTAGGCTCAATCTAAGAATGATAAAACATGGAAATATGATTAATCGGCTGTAACCTGTAGAGAAGTTTAATGTATTAAATGAACAGAATTAGTCTGATATCAGTATAATCTGTATTGGAATGATTTGGCTATGACATGAGGTTAGACTCTGTTTACGGTAGAAGCTTGCCCGGAACCAACCAGATTAACCAGCAACCGCAAACTGTCAGTCTAATGTGCGAGGTCGTAGGCATAACTAAAATATGCTTAGGCACGAGCTTAGGTCTGGCTTGTGGCAGAAGTCTGCCCGGAACCACCTGGCACATCCAGCGGCCACAAGCTACCGACCTAATGTGAGAGGTCTATGCATTAATATTTAATTAATGCAAATTTAAGAGAAATGTGGTGTCTAAAAACGTGTTGGGAGGATGGGGTTAAACCAACTAGGCTGACGAATTTAACAAATCCGTTTCGTGAATCTATAGGCCCAATACAAAGTTAGACAATCTGTAAGTCTGTTAAATCTGTACATCTAATCTGTTAATCTAAAAACTTGTTAACTTGATTGTCTCATCTGTGAACTAGTAAATCTGAAATCTGTATGTTTGAAACTTGTAAACAAGTTAATCTGAAATCTGTTAGTCTAGGGACACAAGGTTAGGAAGGGAAATACTTGTGTCATCTGTTGTTTGGGACCCATATTAGTCAGTAACCCTTTCTGGTATCAAAACTTTGACCCCACACTATGTAGGGGTCCGGGCACGCTTACTGAAATAATTATAAGCGGTTCATTCTGATAATGGCATGTGGTGTTGATGGCGCGTTCCAACCAGGTCATGTGCGTGCATGGATCTGGTCTGCTCTAAGGATATAAGACACCGTGACATCTGTAAATAGGTCGGTGCCAATAGGTTGCCACTTTATGGAGTGATACACCCGACTGTGGGGCCAACACAGAGTATTTATGTATTAGGGAGCCGATCGCTTGGGGTAGGACTTAGGGAACACTTAGTTCTGTCTGCTTCTGTTGGTACCATCTATTTCTGTTAGGTGGTAACACCTATCTGTTTCTACGTGGTACCGTCTATTGGGGTGGTAAAGGCCCATTACTAGTGTACACCTGATTCTAACATTCTTTTTACGTAGGGATTATTCTGTTTCCGTCTCTGATTCCATTTCTGATTCTGTTTCCATGACTTCTGTCCGTTGGGGTGGTAAAGGCCCATTAGTTGGGTGGTAAAGGCCCATTATTAGTATTCTGTTTCCGTACCTTCTGTCTATTGTGGTGGTAAAAGCCCATTATTAGCATTATGCCTCTGTTCAGGTGGTAAAGGCCCATTTCTAGCATTATGTTTCTATAGAGATTATTCTGTTTCCATTTCAGTTTCAGTTTAGACATTAGGGTAACACCTAATCCTGTTATACTAGTATTAGTGCTGAGAAGTTAAAAGCTTATCTTAGCCTATATCATTCTACTACTTCTGTTAACCTTCTATTTCTGTTACGGTTATCTCTCATCCAGTTTTATTTACATGTCACGATACTATTATCTGTTTATATGCTGAAAGTCACTAGACTCACTAGGCTTATGTCTGACCTAGTTTGTTTCGCCTCTTTTCTTTCCGTCCCCCCCCCCCCCAGGTTTTCAGGGTGGAAACATAGGAGCTTGATTCATTTTCTCTCTGCTTGAAGTGTTTGAAGTATTGATTGGCTTTGGCTCTATCTTTCCATGGCAGTTTAAATTGGGGATTTTGGCTTTAAAAACTATGCATTCTGAAGGCTTTTGTACAAGACCGATATTTATGTACTTGAATTCCGATATTGCGATTTTCAAAGATGTAACCAAACTTATTTCTGTTGAAATAAAGTTACAAAATTTTCAAGTACTACTTTATCTGTCTTGTAAATTTCTGTTATGTCTACTAAAAACGCTTCACCAAAGTTAAGGCATTCCCTTTGCGAGTGACCTTAACGGAGGTGGGGTGTTACACCTATGAGACTGTTGGATAGACATAATAAAACTTATCATGCCTATGAGAGTGTTGGGTTGACATAATAAAAGCTATCATGCCTATGAGACTGTTAGATTACATAATGGAACTTATCATGCCTATGAGATTGTTGTGATTGATATGATGGTACCTATCATGTTGTACATCCTATGCCTATGAGACTATTGCGATTAAAATATTGGGACTTATCATGTTGTACATAAAAATTAGTGATTCTTTTAAGTCCTATTCTATCTAATCCTTTTACCTATGGTGTAAATTGCTTGGCTTGTCTACACATATTGTTAATGTACAACATTGAAACATGATTCTTGAATTCGGTACATCTTTACGTGCCTATTTTTTCCTTATGTCAATTCTTATGCTCCTTCTCTATGTTTCCCCTTTTTACTTGCTTTTGTGAATACTAAGTCCATTCAGAACTTAGATTGAATCTCGTTGTACGTGCGATTATAACGCGGGGAAAATTGGGTATAATTTAATAAATTTTGGGCATAGCATGGGAAGGTGGCATAAACTTGTATTGGCTAGACTTGTGGAAAATTTGACACATAGATTTGGACACATATGACAAATATGTAAATTAGCTAAAACATGAACATGCCTAACCTGAGTTTAGATTGAGTTGCGGTGTAAGACTGCCCTGAACCGCCCGGCAAATCCATCTACCACAACAATATAGATCTAATGTGAGAGGCTAGTGCGTTTAAGCCCAAAAACCCGATTGCAGTGTAAGACTGCCCGGGACTGCCCGGCACATCCAGTGACCGCAACAATATAAATCTAATGTGAGAGGTTGGTGCTTTAATGAATGAATTAAAGCTAAAGAACATACATGCTAAGAATGGTAGGGTTAAGTTAATCAAGGCAACACTTAACTAATACAACGTGTTAGTTAAACAGATGGGTGGGTTTGGTTAATTTGAGAACACTTAACCATTATAACATGTTGATTAGGAAACCCTAGTAACGGGGACCCATTTCAACAATAACCCACATAGATGTATCACGGTACCCTGAACTAGGCAGGTTGGGGCACTATTACTGGGCTGATTACAAGTGGTCAAAATAGCGGGGGGTGGTGCAGCAGTGTAGGTTCCGACGGAGTATGGGCGTGCACGTACTCCGGAGTGGATAAAGAAGGCACTGGGCATCAACAATATACACTGTGCATCTTGAATTTGTGTTGGGTTGCCACCATAGGAATTGATACACCCCATGATGGGACCAGCACAGGTATCTACAATCAAGCGGGGCTGAATGAAACAAGTAAGAAATGCATGCCAGTAGAAGTCGATTGGGAAAGGGATCACTTGTTTATGAACACATGATGGTAGTTGAAACATTCGTTAGTAGGTGCAGAGAAATGGAGATGAGTGCGTTAATATATTCAGTTTATCTTGCCTTATCTTATGTTATCTTATTTCTATGGTATTGTCCTATGTTCAGTTTATTCATTTCATGATCTTTTTACCTGTTTACATGTTGAATAATCATTGGACTTACCAGACTTATGTCTGACCCGTTTTCTATCGCCTTCTTTTCTTCCGTCCCCCCCCCTCCCCGCCCCTCACAGGTCCGTATGGAGGGAATACTTCAGCTTAGTGCAGACCTTTTACAGCTTTAAGAGAGTAGATGTATTGCTTGGATTCTCTTTTCTTGGGCTATGGCTGTGGTTACACTTTATTGGGGATTTATGCTGCTTTACTACTATTTTATGCTTCTTTATGTACTTGGAGTTTTAAATCAGGATAGATGTTTTATTGTAATAATTTAGAAGTTGGGTTTTGAGACAATGCTTGTAATGTTTTGACTTAACCACACTATTTATGAAATGATCTCAGTTTTTCGCTTTTTATATGTCTGTCTTGTAAATTATCTATGCCTTTTACCTAAAATACTTCACCAAAATTATTGAATTCCCTTTGTGAGTGACCTTAATAGGGGTGGGCTGTTTTAGGCTTGACGGACATTCGAGGAGTTATTGAGGTCGGTGTTCAAATTTGATGATGAGGCTTAGAACTAATCTCGAAAGTTGAGTTGTTTTTAAGTATCTTTGACGAGTTATGATAATCACACTTGTGTGATCTCATCAAGGCTAGTTTCAGAGTTTCTTGGCGACACTTCGGGCAGTTAGGCCATGCGATGGGCTAGGTCATATGGGCTTGGATTGCTTCTGGGAACCAGACCAAAAGTCCCGTTAAACTTTCCCCCAAAGTACGTCTTGTGTTGTCATGATGTGCTTTGAGTTGATGAATGTACTTGTAGGGCTTAAAAGATCTCCACATCTTTTTCAAGTGATTGATTGCAACCCTTCCATTGAGCGTGTTGCTTCTGAGCTATAATGACGCTTTGTCGATGCTTCTCGACATGAGCATGGAGTTCCAGCATTGTTGAGAATACTGCTTACTCGGACTGGAAATCCTGTCTAGTTGTTCGAATGAGTGTCTAATTCCTATCCACACAAGAAACTAGACGTTATGTGTCGACTCCCGCTTGTGTCTGAATGACAATAAGTCATTGTCGACTCAGTGTCACACGTGCACTCACACATTTGTTCACAATTTCGAGTGACATAATTGAAATTTACAGCAAAATATGACATGAAAGACATATTTTAGGCATACGATCGTGCAAGTTTGTTTTTGGAAATGATATTCATAAACTCAATCGCATGACAAACATGCTCTTGAGTTGTTTAAACTTGCGAGCATACGATTTGTTAGTGAGTCAAGTCATCCTCGGTAGTCAGAGTTTCGAAAACGTGTGCACATGGTCACAGCCAAAGTTAGGAAGTTCACCTATCCTGGAGTGTGCCGAGAGCATGCACTCTCCTTTCCTTATTCCCTTTCTTTTCATTTTCATTTCATGGGGATCGGTACAGATCCCTGTAATAAGAAATATTTTTCTAGGTTTTGGGAACCGTATGTGCTTCCCATACTATTTACGACCCTGAAGTTTCATCCCTTTCATTGGCCTTGATTTTGTACTAGTGACTTAGCATTCTCAATGAACTCTGACTTCAAATCCCTACCAACCCTCACCGTTTATCGTTGCCTTCGCTTATACCATCAAACCCCATAGAACTTCGCTTTGAATTAACATAGGTAGGTCTTTCATGTCTGGATTTTGTTATTTGTTTAGGACACATGGAGCGAAGGAGGTGCTTTGGCCATGGTGTCAAATGTGGCAGAGCTCGATGCTTCAAGAAAGCTTGGAGTAAGAATGTGGTGGGGGAGAGATGGAACGAGGGAGGCAATTAGGCCATGGGAGTAAGAATTTGTAGGTAAGAAAAAACATCAATTCCTAGGATGTAAAATTTTATGTCATATCCCAGAAGGACTTCAGTTAATCTAGAGAATTCGTACTACGTGGGGTAATGGACAGTAGACGAAGAATAGAAAGAAAGATTAGGATTGATAAAAAGGGGGAGATAAAAGAAAGTCGAAGTGTCATGGGACACAAAATTTGGAATTTCGTATAATGGCACTTAAAGATTTTTTGACCTCCACCAGTTGAGTTTTAGATTCTGAATTGTTTATGACGTCATGCGATTAGGTTAAACCTGAAATTGAAGATATAGACGAAATTGCCTTGACCTTCGAATAGCGAAATTGCACAGACTAATAATTTGGACATGTATATAGGATTAGAGCATAAACTCGGACTATGGACATATGACTGAACTATTGATTCAGTGACTCAATTTTCAACCTGATTGTAACAAAATCGTGACTTGACGCGAACTCAACAATCTCGATCAGCGATGGCGTTGGTTCAGGTTTATGAAATAGAAAACTATTATCGCGTTCCAATAAGTTTTTATATAATTGCATTAACACGGATGACACTTCACGTTCCACGTTAGTTTGCACCAGTATAGGTTTGCAGATTTTATTATTCTTACTGATGCAACTATCTACCTACTATAGTTTGCAATGGTATCAAGAAGTTCAATGTGATTGCAATTCTTGGAAGAAGAAGTCGTGGAATCACTGTCCATACTGAGTGGGTCACCCCACGATTCCATCCCAATGGGCAGCAAGCTTGGGACTTTCGGATATTCCTCCCCATCTTAGCAAGTTGGGGCGACCAGCATTCATGATCAAGAGGGGATTCAGAAGGATCGCACCATCCAATAAAACATGTAGACGAACCCAAGATCCTTGAAGAGGGAAAAAGGGAAAAGGGCAGCCCGTAATAGGAAGAGGATATGTACAATAAGTAGTAAGACATTCCTGAGGCTCGGAAATGATGGAAAATTCTTCCATTCTTGAGAATCCGCCGGACTCGATTGTCACACGAATCGATGAAGCCGCATTGAGATGCATCTGCAAGAAGTTTGGCATATCGTGCGATACTTTTCTTGTCCTTGGAAAGGAGGATAGAGTCAACCACCATCGGAAGGGTAAAATGCCTCGAATAGGAACATGTGCACTGTTGAATGCGTTCCACCATCTTGTCTGTTCGTTTGAGGTACGATATGTTTCTTTCGGTTAGCGCCAATGGAGCTTCTTTCAAATCCGTACACCTACTTACTCATCACCTACATCCTATCCATCGAAAACTTGGGTGTTTAACCAACTAGAGAATACATTTGATTTATTTTCTCCATGAAGAAGAGGGTTACCTCCAAGCTTTCAGTTGTTTACTAGAAGGCACAACCCAATGCTCATTTCAACCTAAGGACGTGGAACAAGCTGATTAACATTAAATAGGATTGGTTCTATTTTCGGTCCCTTGGGATTTGGGAGGAGATGGCTTGTTCGACGTGATTACTCTATATTTGGGTTGGGGTTTAAGTTAATCTAGTCGTAAGACTTGACCAACTTAAAGTTTTGACATAACAAGTATTCTTCGATTCCCGAGAGATCATGTATTATTTAAGCCGTTGCAGCACTGAGGGAGATTCAAGCCAGGTTTTGCGACACTTATTCTCTGCTAATAGATCGCCTCCTTTACATGTATGCTTTTCTTTCGGAGGGTTTTTTGTCTGGTCGCTCGATCAGTGATGGGGAAGAAGATAAGGGAGAAGATGAGGGAGAATTTTCTCCTTCGAGTTTGCAAGTGGAAGTGCCCCTGTAATGTCTCCTTTCGTTCCCCCTATTAAAGAAGAGGTCGCAGGAGCTCAGTGGGATTCTGACTTCACAACGGTGGTATTGAGGAGATCCATACCGGAGAGGATGGTTTGTCGGCCACTCCCATCATGTTTCTGATAGAGGATACGAGGTTGATACGGTCACCCTAACTGATTTCTTCAGTAACGAACTTTGAGACCACTACATCATTGGAGGTGGAAGGCTAATTTAAAGACTTAGATAAGGTTCTGATTGAGATAACACTTTCTTGGCCGAGTGACTCTAACGTCTATAGCCTTACGCTGAGTAGTGAGGCTATCACCTCTTCAAGCAGGCTGAAATTGGGTTCGTGGAGGAAACATTTTTGATAACACACTCATAAACATTGCATGACACAACATTTATTTGCATGCGTATGATGTCTGATTCTAACTCAAAGATTGCTCTGTGTAGGTGCAATTGCTCGAGAAGGAGATAATGACCTAGATTTAGGCCCGGGAGTCATCAACAACTAAAGAGTGGAACCATAAGCAGCTTTAAGAGAAGTTAAGACTTGCTTTTGCATCCCCCTATTATACGACCATAGTAGTAGCCGAGGACATAGAGACCAACCTCGACACTCGGCGTCCCCACCAGAGGTATTTGGCCGGTGGGAGCAGAAAGAAGGTCAAAAGTAGCGTGTATGAGGCAATTAGTGTCAATAGTGCCTCTTTATGTCCCCCTAGCAGTGCCAGCGACCTAAAAACCTGCAAAGAGAAGGCAATCGGAGGGGTTGGATCCATAAAGAAGGTTATAAGGAAGAGTGTTCTGGCACTGCAATACATGTCGAGATCCCGGAATTCAGCAATGAGGAGAGGAAGGAAATGCTTAAGAAGTCGTTCTCAGGCTTCTATTTTGAGAATTTGTTGTGGCTTCCTGTTATTAGTGTTATCCCATTACACGATGACAAAGAGATGTGTCAACCGGTAGATGCTATCTACTACCAATATGTGGAGTTGTACAAATACCGAAGGATACTCCCGAAGTTGATTTTCAAGAAAAATTCTGTGTTCTAGGGCTTAGAAATTGAGACCAAGGCTGAATAAGATAGCGTTAAAGCTCAGGATGCTGAAATAAGTAAGAATACACTTAGATTTTTATCTGTTTCTGCGTATTCAAGTAACATATTTATGCGCTAACTCTATGTTGCTGAAATTGACTACATGAGAGAGAGCTTTTGAAGGTGAACAGTGAGATAGTGCAGGCCTGGGAATCGTATAAAGACACAATGGCCTTGGCCTCAGCCTAGGTGACAACGCTTGAACATGATAATTAGGGAATCACCGGCGAGAATATCTGGATGGTAACGGAGAATGAGGAAGTACACTAACTTCGCCAAAGCAACGAAGCCTTGATCTAGGAAAATGAAAGGCTGCGGGAGGAGAACGAACTAGCAAGCACAACGACATATCAAAGAAAATGATGAGCTCAGAAAACTTCTAGGCTCGAATCGTGCTGAGCTTGAGTAGGCAAAGAGAGATAAGGAGGCCGTAGAAGCCTCGAATAAGGATGTGTTGGGTCAGGTGGACAGTGTGAAGGCTGATTTCTCGGTCCGGTTGGAAAAACTCAGGGATGAAGTGGAGGAGGCCTAGGAGACAGTAGAGGCGGAGATAGAGCAAGGTATGTGGGACTTCTACGTCAAGACACTTCGATAATGCAAAAACTCATGGCTTGTATATTATGCTCACACATTGGCTTGGGCCTTGGAGAAACTAGAAGAATATGAAGCTAGGATGTAGGAGGACGTGTCGATCAATGAGGCGGTGTTGATGGTTCAATTTTTAATGGAGGAAGAGCACCGGGTGTTAAGCGAAGGTAGGACATTACTAAAAGAGGATGGCAAAGCAACAAAGGTGGCACAACTTACTGCCATGATAGGGAAAGCCGTTATTACTAAGTGTGTGGTGGTCACTCATGCATTTGAAGGTGATAGTTCCGAGCAGTAGCAATTTATTTTGCTCGATTCCACTAGCGGTCTGTTAGTTCCAGGTCCTGTTGTTATCGATTACGATCCTGATTATCTGGTCTTAGAACACGGATGCTCACTTCCACTAACAATCGAAACAACTATATCCGTTGAAACCGCAGAACAAGTATTGGAAGGTAAAACCATTTCTTCATGGGTACCTTGAAGGATTTTAACACGAAGTCAAAGTAGACTAAATTGTCTTCTTCTTCGTCGTGTAGGTACCTCAAGAGCAGAGGTGACAGCGGCTTGTGCATTAATTATGCATGCCATTTCTGGGTTTGATGTGGAAGCATATCAAATGCATCTTGGAGAAGAGTTTGGTCATCTGGACACTTTCATGAATTTGGAGCTGAGAGACTTCAGAATGGAGGACCATTTTCAAGAAGAGAAAGGGGAGAACGAGGAGGATGTCCAGATGACCAAACCGCTAGGAGTTGGTGGGCAAAGCATGTATGAACTAGTCGAAGAGCAAAATCGAACAGCTCATGAAGTTGGAGGAGCGGGAGTCAAAGAGAAAAGCTAATGAGGAACTCTCCTGAATGCTCTGGAGGAATCGAGGGCGAACGCCAAGGAGGAATCCAATGCCGAGGTCCAGGAATTGTCTCAAAAGAAAGGAGAGGATGAGGTTGCCTAGAAGAGAGCTAAGAGGGCACTTGAAAAGCTAAATTCCAAAGTGGGGAGGAAGAAGAAGGCCGGGATTGAGGCTCAGAATAAGATGGAAAGGAAGGCTAAGAAGGCAGAGAGAGCCACAAAAGAAGGCCGATATGGACGCCAAAAAAGCGAAGGAGGATGAAAAGGAGGGGCATGTCTATAGTGCTAGCACTATCCATCAATTTTCATCGTAAGCCTCTGAAATACATAGGCGACCTTATAATGGAGAACACTAAAGTCCCAGAAGATTTTGAGGAAGAGGAGGAGTTCTCAATAAAGCCTTGGCCCAAGCCTACTCCGATGAAGTGAAATAAGGGAAGCAAGGGGAGATACTTTAAGAAGAGGAAGATGAGGATGAGTCGTCCACTATAGAGTCTGAAAAGAAGAAAAAGGGGGGTGACATGTCCGAATGATTGTTATAGATAGCGTTTTGGTTTGGTAGACCGATAGGTTATGCGAGTACGACCCTGGATTTAGGAAGCATGATGTGGTTTTCATTTACATCACATCGTTAGAAAGAAAAGATAGTTGTACTTTGGTTCATGAATGAAAGTTAGACAACTTGCTTACATCACATATTGCTCTATGTGTTCGAATTTTCATTTACGCTTTCAAGTTTCTATACTTACGCAAATGTACTCGTCATTACACTTAAACCAATGTCGTTCGGGCTTTGATCTTGAGGTACTCAAGTCATGCGCAACTCAATTGTGTTATTTTAACTCTCGAGTCATCCTTTCGGTCTTCGGCTTCAAGTCGTGTGGAGTTTGAGTTTGATAACTCCACTCTCGGGATCTTGTTACAGACGTTGATCTCGAGTCATGAGGAGTAAAGTGTGTGAAATTCTCTCTCAATACCTCCCTTCAGTCATCGGCCTTTAGACATGTAGAGTTCGATTGTAACGACCTGCATTCTACGCATCGTAGGATCGTAGAATATTTATTTCATTCACATAGGAAGTGATATGATCGTGTAACTTTGGGGAATGACTATTGGGGGCCATTTCCCATGTTCACGATTTTTGCCGAATTTTCAGTGACCATTTCGCCCCTTGCGAATCTTGTTTTGCCTATAACTTTTGATTGGTAAGGAGTTTGACCTGAGACCACTTCCCCTGGATTCGGCTGACGGTTTACCTTTTCATCGAGTGGTCATATTAATCAAACGGACTTACCATTTGGGAGATATGGCTGATATAAGGTTTGAAGATGGAAAAACATCTTACCGGGCCTAATTAGGTTATTAGAAGCTAGGCCATAACCCATTTCGGGATTAGGGTTATGGGAGGGCTGATACGGTTAGGGAAAACATTTCATTTCAGTTTTCCAACTGCCATTTACATCCTTGAAACCCTAGCAATGGCCTCCACCTTCTAAATTCATCCCAAATCGCTTTCTAATCTCGTATTAGCTTAATCTACACCAAATCAAGGAGGGTTAGTGTCAAATTAGAGTTGGTGCTGCTATTTTGCATTGGAAACCGCGCCTAAACAGTAGAGTTTCAGATCTAGTATTTTATTTGTGGCTAAGGTGAGTGATTTGCATTACTTTTCGCTAATTATGGCTAATTATGGTTATTAATGTTAATTAATGAAATTATGCATTATAAAAATCTGGAAAAATATGTAGAAATTCATAAATAATATTTTAAGCCCATGTTAGAAATTTTGGGTTAAGTTGGACATGATTTGCTAATCGTATGGTTAAATCATGATTAAGGAGATTAAGGGGAAACATGGGTTTTGGGTACGTTTGATCCATATTAACATGTTATGTCATTTCTTTGGTGTTTATGGTTGATTATACATGTTGCTATTACTGTTTGGAATGCTTTGTGATTGTATAGTCAAATTAGAATGGTCTAAAATGTCGTCGTATGGCGTAAATAGCTTGCTGGAAAAGTTGTACAAATTAGTCAGACCAGACCCGTTTCGTGAGGCATGCCCCCCTGATCGTGACACTATCTCCACGAGCCGCCACAAGCATGCACCCACGAGATGACCTCCACCATTTGAGAGCTGGACCACGAACCGGGTCACCAATAGCAAGTCATGAACCGGACAAGGATCACGAGCCGATAGCTTTGAGCCTTGACGACGAACCGGAGTGCCATGACCAGGAACCCCAAACAGTTGTGACGATTCACGAATCGGAGCTTAGTGCACCACCCACGAGCCGACCTAGAGGTTGCGAACCACGATCCATGCCCGTAGGAGGAAGCACGAGCCGATTTGGTCACGAACGGAATGGAACGACCCAAAGCGCCTGAACTGAAGAGTCACGAACCGGGATGATGACCAAAACCCGAGAGGCAAAGGTATTCCAAATAGGAAGTTAGAACTCATACCATTGAGACATGTGCAAAGGTGTTGTCGATATTTATAGCTTTAGTTCACAACTGAGAGACGGATTAGTAGCTATGGATCAACGTAATATGACCGTTAAGACTCCCAAGGGAAAGTGATCTTAGCATGGCTATGAGCCAGTGCAGTGAAGTCTTTATGACTCCATGGGGAAAAGTGGACATAGTAAAGGATTGGTGGATATGGATCAGTGCAATGGTGTCATTATGACGCCCAAGGGCAAAGTGATCACATCAAAGTTTTGGGTGATCTAAGTAATGGATATCGTATGCTTTAAGCATTGAGTGAGAGATGTGAGGATGATTGCTGTATTTGATGTCTTCTATTACCATGACATGCACACTCTGATTTTTACATTGTATGTTAGTGTTACTTTAGAGTATTGTACATCTTGTTGTGTTAACTTATTGGTCATATGTGACAACAAGGAATTTCGCTCGATCCGAATCAGTCGCTAAACCGATCTAGACCTTTCGAAACGCCTGATTGTTTTGAGAACACGACAAAATAGAACGCAAACAGAAGAACATTTCATTGTATATTACAACAATTCCATCAGAATACAAGAATATGCAGAGTATGAAAAAATATTACACAGAAAATATCAGAGATTTAAATTACATTTAAATACATCACAGTGGAAAAACAATATAGATCACAACTGAAAATAATGCACGGATACAGAGTTTTCCGAACATCGTTCCAGCTGTAAATCAGGATCATGTGAATATAAATCTGCAAAACCAAAACTACTAGCTGCCCGTGTGGAAAATAGGGGCACCCAAAGTTTAGGTTAAAACAATAAACTCCAGGTCAGTCATGTGACTGGTGTGAGAACTAAAACAGTTATTAATCTTTGTTTTAAAGTAAGGTAAATCAAGGGACCACACCGTATAACACGGAACGGGTTTCCTCCCAAGAATACCAGTGCAGAAAACAAACAGCGCAATGCTAAATAAAGAACAATGAAGCTATTATAAGACCCAGGTCCCATCACACAATGCAACGCAAGCTGGAGGATAGGGTTTTCCTTTATAATAGCTAAATATGCTTGATACGCGAAATTTCATCTTATATTATAACCATACGTGAAGAAAACAACTTCAAATATAAATGTATCAATCATAGACGAAATGGGTACCATATATCATGTCACCAATACTAGGCTCTATAATCAAAACCGCAAAATGTCATATTTGGAAATTGGATTTCCATTATGGTAGCTCCTGATTCGAAAGACCGATCGCGTAGTGCCATCTCAACGGCTTACGTCTCGGCTAGAGAAAACACCGTAATGCACATCCGCACTTTTGGGAAATCGAGTATCACTGCGGCTTACGTCCCGGTGAGAGAAAACACCGCTTACCCTATCCCTCTGAGCACTAAGCTCACTCTCGGTCGACCGAATCCACGACACCATGAAGGTGCCCATCCACGAAAAAGCATACTGATCAAACCATCATTTTACCACCATACCGGGGTGTGAGGCTCGCGAATCAACGCTATACACAAAGCCGTGCTATATTAAAGCTGCACTTTGATCATCGTCCACCAAACTTTGCTTTTCAACTAAAGTCTGGATCACTGCTGTAACGGCGGGGATTTTCGACCCAGAAAATCAACGTAAATACACTGTCAATTTCTCGAGCATCGAAAATACCGGGACATTAATAGAAAGAATTTAGAGGATGAGAAAGAAAAGATAGAACTAATAGAATAGAAGAAGAAGATCGCAACTGAACCAAATCAGAGTAAACATGAAACTCACAGCGGAATGAATAAATTTTATTATAACATAACTTTGAAATACAAATCTGTATTTGTATAAATACATACCATATATCACAGTACAATACATCGTGTCACAGCGGAAATAGTCTCTAACTAATTTATGGTGAAGCCTTCTGTTTCCAGCTCCTCCAAGTGAATCTGTAAAAGCATAAAACACTTGACTGCCCGTACAAATTTGGGCACCCAAGAGTTTAGGGAAAACAAACAAAATAAACTCTGGGTCAGTCATGGGACTGGTGTGAGTAAATTCCAACCATACTGTTTAACTTTGAAAATCTTTTTCAAACAAGAAGATAATAGTAAGACCAGCCCACACATAAACATGGACGGTTTTTACCTTACTATAACCCAACATATTTTTATATCAAAACCAGTGATATTATGATAATGTCTACTCAATTAAATAATCAAGTAGCAGAAACGCTTGCATCTCACGTTCCACATATATATAGTATAAAATCATAAACCGCAGGGCGCTTATCGGAGAATGGATTTCAACAGACAAGGTATGGGAGCACCTTCTGAATAGTGTACTCTAGAGGGGATACACTCAGGGTTCAACAAGAACGTCTTGCAACCCGGCCACACATGACCGCTCACTCATTTAGCTTGAGTGTCGCGAATATATTGCCACCACGGTTGTAGGCCATCCAACCGTCAATCCGAAGATACAGAATCGAAAAGAAGTATAAATATGAATTTTCTCTAGATCGGTGACAATACACCCTGCTTGGGGATGACCCAACTAGTCATGCTGCCTAGCCCAACTTCGTGTCACTTCCTGGTTGTGAGGCTAGAGGCTACGTCTATATTCAGAACATCTGATCACCATTCACTTTGAATACCACATCATCAGATCCGTAATCACATATTGATTACACAAATGCACACTGGGTGTAGAATAAAGAGAAGTTACCTTCTCCCCACCAACTTGGTATATTCGTAAAATCAACGGCATGACCGTTGGAAATACTCTGTCAGACACTCGTCCATACAAGTTATCCTGGGACTGGACAAACAAAAACACACCATTCTATAACTGGACGATCCTTGCATTTAACTTCGTCTTCAATTATCTTCAGCATATCTAATTCGCAATGATTATGCCTATACGGAGTGGTTTTCGGATAATATATCCAACCGGTTTCTCCGTATTGACAACGATGGTCAAAACCCTTCGACAGTCGGTTATTTAGCTATCGGAGTAAAAACAAACATTCATTCAAATGAATAACTAACATCACACAACCACGGGCACTTTTATTTAACATTCGTTTTATTGTTCAAATTCCCATATCTTACCAGATATTTCTCAAATCCTGTTTTAGCCTTTTCATACTTCTTGGAAAACATTTCCGGTTATTATAAACTATTATTCTTTCATGTTCCAGAAACATACGTTATTAACGTTCGAACTCTTTCCATTAATTTCACATGCTTTATTTCTATACTTGGATAATCTACCCTCTTTATATTGGAAAATATTTCCAATTTCATTATAAATATTTTAATCGGCCAACCGTTTACCTTTAAAAACATTATTCCCTTAAAAATGTGAATACCATTCTTGTTATAGAAATTTGATACCTTTATCAAATAACTCTTTATTTAGAAAATCAATAACATTATCTCGTTTACCGAAATCTCTTTCATACTTTATATTCAAAATCCACTTTATAAACTCTGTTCTCTAAGTCAACTTCTTATCAATATCCAATTGATAACTAAATATTTATTCTTATCCTATTAACATTTATTTGTTTAAAACTAAATTTTAATTATCCTATCAGATTATAATTCCTAAAAATAATTTATTTTTAATACATTCGATATCGTCGAATCCCAGTTCCAAATCCTAATGGTTTAATTCTAATCGCATTTCGAACATCGAAATGTTGTCATTAGTTTCTAATACGATTCCCCAATTCTTTTTCTAAACTCTTTCTTATATTTCTTTGTACAAACGTCGTTACTTATTACTCTAGAATAAGTGGATTTCAAACCAAACTGTTACATTCCCTAGGAAGTGCTGCTATATATAAAAGTCATGCTTAAGTCAAATCAACAGCAGTTAATATGTCGCTATAGTTCTAAACTTGTCATATGCTGTAATATTCTCCTTATAACTAATCTCAACATTACAGTCACACTTACCTTATCAACAGCGTTATTTTATTGCTATAGTTCAACTTGTCATACGCTGTAATATTCTTTATTATAACTAATCTTGACATAACAGTCACACTTAACTTATCAACAGCGTTATTTTATCGCTATAATTCTAAGACTGGCAATACGCTGCCGTATTCCTTTTATACTAATCTTGACCTAACAGTCGCGCTTAAGCCTAGGTAACAACGTTTATTTTATCGCTATAGTTTTAAGACTTGCAATACGCTGTGATACTAATCTTGACATCTTTTTCCGTTACAGACTGATATCGTTCCTCGATAATAGTGAAGTCGTTCAAGTTGTGGTATTCGATTTACCTCTCAGACCTTAATCGACAACGTTCTTACCTTAGAACCGATACAACTCTGCACTCTAATCCCTTATTACCTATAATATCTATCCGATCGTATTTTCATGTTTATTTTTAACTATGGTTTTATAACACCATATCGTTACTTTGAAATCTCTGGTGTTTGATTATTTATATTAAACATTTACTCTTCGCTTTCTCCATTCCACAGTTCTATTGATAACTTCTTAAATTAAAAGGTAATTAAATCTCATTTATTTCTAAACTGTTTTCATTAGATTAATTAAAGGCCAATTAATCTAATAATCATTTTCCCAATAACAGTTGATTAAATCAACTTCATTTCATCAGTAAATTCGTTAACTGATCTTAATTACTTCTCATTAGATAAATAAAATAAATCTAATAATATTTCTAAAATTGTTTATCTTAAATATAATTATCCAAATATTTAATCGTCGGATAATTTCTGCTTTATAAACTTATTTAAATATCAACAAATCGTTTTTATTTATTTTATAAAAACGAACTCTAAAATACTGGTTTACAATAGAACTTCTATTATAAATTTAAATCTTCTTTTTAATTATAAAAATATACTTTTTATAATTAACCTCATTGATTTGACTGATGGCCAATCAACTCCTTAAAAAAACGATGGTTTTACGGTCGACTGTTATCACTTCTAAATTGATATCGTTTATTGATTTATCGAAACAGATGTTGAATTTTCCGTTCAACATCAATATTCACATGGGGTTTTAAATATAATTCGGGTTCACACAAAACAAACAGTACATCTAATTATCAAGGAATCCGGTCGGATTCCTCCAACCGTTTCCGCATCCATAGATGTCAGTCAACACAATTCACACTAACTCTATACTAGGGGTATTCTAATCGGTGGAATCAATGTCCAACTGATGATGTGTACATATATATAACGGTATATAATATTCAACCAAATTAATTGTAATCAACCTAATCAACCATCACACAGCATTCAAACAACATTAAAATATAATTGAAATATTTTAAAATAGATCAGAGTTAGTGATTTTACTCACCTTGGCGCGTTAACCATTAAATAATGATTTGCGTCGGTTGATTCACATCAGTTATTTTATTTCGCCATAATTTCTGGTGAGCTCCAAATGATTCCGATCTATCTTCATAATGCAGCTTGCTTCCGTACGGTTCGGAGTGACAGACCGTACGTACTTCCGTCTTCATATACGCCCGCCCGACCCAATATAAAACCAACATCCAAACTTTAGACGTCGGCTCCTTCTTTATTTCCAAAGTCACTGACTCGTCCCCACATCACCAGAGCTCACACACTCATCTCGAATTGCCCATACATCGTTAGCCTGAACCAAACACCCGCCATCTATGTGCGCCTTCTACTGTGTATGCATATGCCATGCACAACATTCATCCCGCTGAGCTTCAACTCCACTACGTTGACACCACCCAAGATGCACTTAAATCACAATCCAACTCCAATTAGCCCAAACTTTAATGCAACATTACATCCTTCTTCCTACTTCGACCTTGCACCCGGGTGTTGTGATGTTCTCTCTCATCGTTCCCATTTGAGGGGAAGAACGCATTCTTCCAACATATACAAGATATCGAACCCTATAATTTAGTGAATGGTACTGTGACCAGCTTTGGCAACTAAAAAGAGCATCACAGAATCTATTGATCATAATGTAAATCCTCTTTTTCTATCGCTGTAATGATAGCGGGACTTCCACATCCTCTGTACCTATCATAGGTACTTTTACTTTTGTTGTTATTCGGTTGTGCACCGACAAATGAGATTGACATCAACAAGGGAGTCAGATAAACTAGAATATTTAATAATAAAGTTCCCAACCCGTGTCAGCACCCATGCTCCGATAGCCTTCTCAGCAAACATAACTCCATGCAAGCTCAGTCCCAAGCCCACTACTTAAACCGGCCTCCCCTCCATGAACTCCTTCATACCAACGTTGATCCCCTCCACACATTTATTCACGTTCATCCTCAGATTTCCTCCCATGCGAGCCTCAAATAGAACATGCCACATTGCCACTACAGCTTGTTGCGCATCCCATTCCTCACGTTCATGCCTGATAAACCATCTCCATGCATGCAAAAAGGACACGAATCAATGTTCTTCAACATACACCACAGTCCGCACGCATCTCCTCTTATTTTCACCTTCAGCTATGATCATCCCAGGTCCTCACAAAAGACAAAACGTAGCTAGCTCTCCAGAATGCCACTCAGATCACACCATTCATTAACCAACCTTCAACAGACCCGTCTCCTCCAGTCATCACATTGTCTTCGCCTTCGCCAGTTCATCGGAGAACCCCAGATCTGAGTTTTTCTTTTTAAGTATAGGATCGTTTGTTCTAGGTTTATATTGTGAATGGAAAAGACAAGAAGAGGAGTTGCTGTGTATTGATTTTGGAGAAAAATGTGAAGCATAAATCTTCGGTGCAAGGAAAAGAAGAATGGGAAATGAATGGCATACACAGGTCTTCTTGCGTGCATATATAGTGGCGAAGGGATAAGGTAAAAGTCTAATCACAGCATGGTTATCCATCAAGCTTAGAACGTAGGCACTACTTTTTAGAGAGAGGGTCGGCACGTTCACATAGGTACGAAGCTTCATAGGTCTCTGTAGGTTTCTTAGTTCTTAAGTTTTAGAGCTTAGGATAGATCAACTGTATAACGTGTGTTTGCTTTAACATGAAGCAATACAGTATGAACATGTAGGTTGGCTTGTCCAAAAAAAATGTTTATTAAATATATTATTAAGCAACTTCTTTTCACGATGCCATCACTCTTCGCATAAATACTACTTTCTTTGGCGTGAAGTATGGGATTATAGGGTATGTTCCTTGCTCCATAGGCCTGCGTTGAATAATGGTTGGTCATGCTTCTCTAGTTATAGGCTTATGGTTTGAAATTTTCATAATTTAACTATTTCACTGACGTACGGATAGAAGTAAGAGTACAGTTGTACTCAACGAGGTGTCACGGTCCTAAAAATATAATAATACCGGTAGATTGACCCATATTTTGAAATCCCGAAATACCGATACAGGGTGCACAATACTCCAAATAAAAAGTTGCATATTTAATTAATTAAAAATTACAGAAAAATTCTAAAAATTAAATTATCGCTGCGCCTCAAAAGAACCTGGTCCCGATTTGCAACCGATATCAAGTTATATTCAAATAACCGTTACGGTCGATATACGCTTCTATAGCGACTTTCTGAATATTTGATTTGGACGTATCTTGTAGTCTGTAAGACAAAATCTCCATTTTCCACTTCTGTTTAGAAAGATATAGTTCAACAGATTCCAACGCTTTTTGTTTCGAAGAAATCCGATTCAAAACGAGTCCCGTACACTCAGTTGAAGTTCAGAACGTTAAATTACGAACTGCAGCGATATTACGGGCTCGATTATATTTAATTTATATTTTTATACGTTCAACTTCGTATTACTTAAAATATAAATCCACTTATATTTCTGAATTCAATATTTAAACTGATATAAATATTCAAATACAAAGCGACAAAAATGCGGGACGTTACAGTCCATCCCCCTTAAAATAATTTCGTCCTCGAAATTGCTAAGATAGGGAAAATGCTACAATCTCTGTTATAAACAGGTTAAAAATCTTTTTAGTTTACTTCATAATTTCAGTTTCAACTGAACTGATTAATTCAAATTAAAATATTAATTTCTTCTTATTACCGAATATTTTCGAAAATTCTGAAAATTTCCTAACAGCTTAAATTTTCGGAGAATCTCGCCAGTTTCTCCTCTACATTGCTCACTCGGTACTACAACAACTCGCCACTCTGGGCCTTCTTCAATCCAAAATAAAATCAAACAGCCAAACGTCTTGTCAAACAGACTCATACAAATCTCATATTCGTATAAAGTATAAACATGTACCTTTTTGGTCGAGTAACCAACTTAATCTCTTCCATTTGCTATCTTTTTATCATAAACAATTTCATTTCCAATCAATTTTTCCTCGAACCAAATCATCTACTTAAGTCAAACTCCATTCAAACTTCTATTCCAAACTCAATTCTAACTCTTGATCCATCAATTCAATTCTGTTCGGGATCATCTCTAACCCAATCCAAATTTCATTGAATTCAAATTTATATATTCAGTTTTACCATTTTAATCCACTATCTTTATAAGTTATATTTCGGAATTTAAATTCCTGGGTCTTCATTTCAAGTAAGTTTGAAATTATATATATGTTCATAACATAGTGATTCAAAACATTTGAATTTTTGAACAATTTATTTCCTCAAAACAATTCAAAACAAAATCTTTGGTAGTAATCCGTCACTTAGAACCTTGAAAATGAACACTGATGATGCTGCAGTCATCGTCAGAATTATTTTCCAGCTATCAAAGTGAGTTCAATACTATATTACTTTTCAAAACTTATTTTCAAACACCTTTATTTTGAAATTACTTCAAAATCCATTTACTATATTTGAAAAACATTTCAAATTACCCAGGATCTTAAATTTCCATGTATTTAATCCAAATATTATTTCCAACCCTTTTCAAAGTTTCTAGAGTTTTATTTCAATTCTAGTTTTAAATTCAGATGTAGTTCATCTGATTTTGTATAATATACTTATATAACATTTCGATTTGTTATTTATATAACCAACTCAATTATAGATCTTATTTGATCATAATAAAGATCAACACTATAATAATCCCAAGATATATACCCCTTTATATCAAAATATAATTTTGGGTAAAATTATTTTATTTACCCTCTTTTCAAAACATACTGTGTCGAGTTACTCTGTTCAAGAGTTTAGAAACGCCTACCGACCCAGTTTGCATTACTGTTTCGACCAGAATTCATAAACCACTGGACTGAACAATCAACACAATATAAAACAGTTTCTATATTAATTTACAAATACGCACTCATATGTATACACTCAAACTCAATCTAGGGTACTACTATCCCTATCTCTATTGAGTTACGCAATAGGGCCAAGGTAATCACTTAACCTTTAGCTCTGATACCAACTGTATCGACGGGATGGCAGTGGGCTATCATCCCACCATGGCTTACAGAGGTACCCCAGCACCTTGTTTTACGGCCAGCCTCTCGACTCGACCAACCCACATTGTCGGGACATGTAGGGGTAAGAGTCTCCCGTTCGCCACCAAACCGCGAAGCGAGAACCCTCTATCATGCGTACCCAGCTTATGCCAGCGACATGGACTGGTGTGAGTAAATTCCAACCATACTGTTTAACTTTGAAAATCCTTTTCAAACAAGAAGATAATAGTAAGACCCGCCCACACATAAACATGGACGGTTTTTATCTTACTATAACCCAACATATTTTTATATCAAAACCAGTGATATTATGATAATGTCTACTCAATTAAATAATCAAGTAGCAGAAACGCTTGCATCTCACGTCCCACATATATATAGTATAAAATCATAAACCGCAGGGCGCTTATCGGAGAATGGATTTCAACAGACAAGGTATGGGAGCACCTTCTGAATAGTGTACTCTAGAGGGGATACACTCAGGGTTCAACAAGAACGTCTTGCAACCCGGCCACACATGACCGCTCACTCATTTAGCTTGAGTGTCGCGAATATATTGCCACCACGGTTGTAGGCCATCCAACCGTCAATCCGAAGATACAGAATCGAAAAGAAGTATAAATATGATTTTTCTCTAGATCAGTGACAATACACCCTGCTTGGGGATGACCCAACTAGCCATGCTGCCTAGCCCAACTTCGTGTCACTTCCTGGTTGTGAGGCTAGAGGCTACGTCTATATTCAGAACATCTGATCACCATTCACTTTGAATACCACATCGTCAGATCCGTAATCACATATTGATTACACAAATGCACACTGGGTGTAGAATAAAGAGAAGTTACCTTCTCCCCACCAACTTGGTATATTTGTAAAATCAACGGCATGACCGTTGGAAATACTCTGTCAGACACTCGTCCATACAAGTTGTCCTGGGACTGGACAAACAAAAACACACCATTCTATAACTAGACGATCCTTGCATTTAACTTCGTCTTCAATTATCTTCAGCATATCTAATTCGCAATGATTATGCCTATACGGAGTGGTTTTCGGATAATATATCCAACCGGTTTCTCCGTATTGACAACGATGGTCAAAACCCTTCGATAGTCGGTTATTTAGCTATCGGAGTAAAAACAAACATTCATTCAAATGAATAACTAACATCACACAACCACAGGCACTTTTATTTAACATTCGTTTTATTGTTCAAATTCCCATATCTTACCAGATATTTCTCAAATCCTGTTTTAGCCTTTTCATACTTCTTGGAAAATATTTCCAGTTATTATAAACTATTATTCTTTCATGTTCCGGAAACATACATTATTAACGTTCGAACTCTTTCCATTAATTTCACATTCTTTATTTCTATACTTGGATAATCTACCCTCTTTATATTGGAAAATATTTCCAATTTCATTATAAATATTTTAATCGGCCAACCGTTTACCTTTAAAAACATTATTCCCTTAAAAATGTGAATACCATTCTTGTTATAGAAATCTGATACCTTTATCAAATAACTCTTTATTTAGAAAATCAATAACATTATCTTGTTTACCGAAATCTCTTTCATACTTTATATTCACAATCCACTTTATAAACTCTTTTCTCTAAGTCAACTTCTTATCAATATCCAATTGATAACTAAATATTTATTCTTATCCTATTAACATTTATTTGTTTAAAACTAAATGTTAATTATCCTATCAGATTATAATTCCTAAAAATAATTTATTTTTAATACATTCGATATCGTCGAGTCCCAGTTCCAAATCCTAATGGTTTAATTCTAATCGCATTTCGAACATCGAAATGTTGTCATTAGTTTCTAATATGATTCCCCAATTCTTTTTCTAAACTCTTTCTTATATTTCTTTGAACAAACGTCATTACTTATTACTCTAGAATAAGTGGATTTCAAACCAAACTGTTACATTCCCTAGGAAGTGCTGCTATATATAAAAGTCATGCTTAAGTCAAATCAACAGCAGTTAATTTGTCGCTATAGTTCTAAACATGTCATATGCTGTAATATTCTCCTTATAACTAATCTCAACATTACAGTCACACTTACCTTATCAACAGCGTTATTTTATTGCTATAGTTCAACTTGTCATACGCTGTAATATTCTTTATTATAACTAATCTTGACATTATAGTCACACTTAACTTATCAACAGCGTTATTTTATCGCTATAATTCTAAGACTGGCAATACGCTGCCGTATTCCTTTTATACTAATCTTGACCTAACATTCGCGCTTAAGCCTAGGTAACAACGTTTATTTTATCGCTATACTTTTAAGACTTGCAATACGCTGTGATACTAATCTTGACATCTTTTTCCGTTACAGACTGATATCATTCCTCGATAATAGTGAAGTCGTTCAAGTTGTGGTATTCTATTTACCTCTCAGACCTTAATCGACAACGTTCTTACCTTAGAACCGATACAAGTCTGCACTCTAATCCCTTATTACTTATAATATCTATCCGATCGTATTTTCATGTTTATTTTTAACTCTGGTTTTATAACACCATATCGTTACTTTGAAATCTCTAGTGTTTGATTATTTATATTAAACATTTACTCTTCGCTTTCTCCATTCCACGGTTCTATTGATAACTTCTTAAATTAAAAGGTAATTAAATCTCATTTATTTCTAAACTGTTTTCATTAGATTAATTAAAGGCCAATTAATCTAATAATCATTTTCCCAATAACAGTTGATTAAATCAACTTCATTTCATCAGCAAATTCGTTAACTGATCTTAATTACTTCTCATTAGATAAATAAAATAAATCTAATAATATTTCTAAAATTGTTTATCTTAAATATAATTATCCAAATATTTAATCATCGGATAATTTCTGCTTTATAAACTTATTTAAATATCAACAAATCGTTTTTATTTATTTTATAAAAACGAACTCTAAAATACTGGTTTACAATAGAACTTCTATTATAAATTTAAATCTTCTTTTTAATTATAAAAATAAACTTTTTATAATTAACCTCATTGATTTGCCTGACGGCCAATCAACTCCTTAACAAAACGATGGTTTTACGGTCGACTGTTATCACTTTCTAAATTGATATCGTTTATTGATTTATCGAAACAGTTGTTGAATTTTCCGTTCAACATCAATATTCACATGGGGTTTTAAATATAATTCGGGTTCACACAAAACAAACAGTACATCTAATTATCAAGGAATCCGGTCGGATTCCTCCAACCGGTTTCCGCATCCACAGATGTCAGTCAACACAATTCACACTAACTCTATACTAGGGGTATTCTATTCGGTGGAATCAATGTCCAACTGATGATGTGTACATATATATAACGGTATATAATATTCAACCAAATTAATTGTAATCAACCTAATCAACCATCACACAGCATTCAAACAACATTAAAATATAATTGCAATATTTTAAAATAGATCAGAGTTAGTGATTTTACTCACGTTGGCGCGTTAACTGTTAAATAACGATTTGCGTCGGTTGATTCACATCAGTTATTTTATTTCGCCATAATTTCTGGTGAGCTCCAAATGATTCCGATCTATCTTCATAATGCAGCTTGCTTCCGTATGGTTCCGAGTGACAGACCGTTCGTACTTCCGTCTTCATATACGCCCGCCCGACCCAATATAAAACCAACATCCAAACTTTAGATGTCGGCTCCTTCTTTATTTCCAAAGTCACTGACTCGTACCCACATCACCAGAGCTCACACACTCATCTCGAATTTCCCATACATCGTTAGCCTAAACCAAACACCCGCCATCTATGTGCGTCTTCTACTGTGTATGCATATGCCATGCACAACATTCATCCCGCTGAGCTTCTACTCCCCTGCGTTGACACCACCCAAGACGCACTTAAATCACAATCCAACTCCAGTTAGCCCAAACTTTAATGCAACATTACATCCTTCTTCCTACTTCGACCTTGCACCCAGGTATTGTGATGTTCTCTCTCATCGTTCCCATTTGAGGGGAATAACACATTCTTCCAACTTATACAAGATATCGAACCCTAGAATTCAGTGAATGGTACTGTGACCAGCTTTTTCAACTAAAAAGAGCATCACAGAATCTATTGATCATAATGCAAATCCTCTTTTTCTGTCGCTGTAATGATAGCGGGACTTCCACATCCTCTGTACCTATCATAGGTACTTTTACTTTTGTTGTTATTTGGTTGTGCACCGACAAATGAGATTGACATCAACAAGGGAGTCAGATAAACTAGAATATTTGATAATAAAGTTCCCAACCCGTGTCAGCACCCATGCTCCGATAGCCTTCTCAGCACACATAACTCCACGCAAGCTCAGTCCTAAGCCCACTACTTAAACCGGCCTCCCCTCCATGAACTCCTTCATACCAACGTTGATCCCCTCCACACATTTATTCACGTTCATCCTCAGATTTCCTCCCATGCGAGCCTCAAATAGAACATGCCGCATTGACACTACATCTTGTTGCGCATCCCATTCCTCACGTTCATGCCTGATAAACCATCTCCATGCATGCAAAAAGGACTCGAATCAATGTTCTTCAACATACACCACAGTCCGCACGCATCTCCTCTTATTTTCACCTTCAGCTATGATCATCCCAGGTCCTCACAAAAGACAAAACGTAGCTAGCTCTCCAGAATGCCACTCAGATCACACCATTCATTAACCAACCTTCAACAGACCCGTCTCCTCCAATCATCACATTGTCTCCGCCTTCGCCAGTTCATCGGAGAACCCCAGATCTAAGTTTTTCTTTTTAAGTATAGGATCGTTTGTTCTAGGTTTATATTGTGAATGGAAAAGACAAGAAGAGGAGTTGCTGTGTATTAATTTTGGAGAAAAATGTGAAGCATAAATCTTCGGTGCAAGGAAAAGAAGAATGGGAAATGAATGGCATACACAGGTCTTCTTGCGTGCGTATATAGTGGCGAAGGGATAAGGTAAAAGTCTAATCACAGCATGGTTATCCATCAAGCTTAGAACGTAGGCACTACATTTTAGAGAGAGGGCCGGCACGTTCACATAGGTACGAAGCTTCATAGGTCTCTGTAGGTTTCTTAGTTCTTAAGTTTTTGAGCTTAGGATAGATCAACTGTATAACGTGTGTTTGCTTTAACATGAAGCAATACAGTATGGACATGTAGGTTGGCTTGTCCAAAAAAAATGTTTATTTAATATATTATTAAGCAACTTCTTTTCACGATGCCATCACTCTTCGCTTAAATACTACTTTCTTTGGCGTGAAGTATGGGATTATAGGGTATGTTCCTTGCTCCATAGGCCTGCGTTGAATAATGGTTGGTCATGCTTCTCTAGTTATAGGCTTATGGTTTGAAATTTTCATAATTTAACTATTTCACTCACGTACGGACAGAAGTAAGAGTACAGTTGTGCTCAACGAGGTGTCACGGTCCTAAAAATATAATAATACCGGTAGATTGACCCATATTTTGAAATCCCGAAATACCGATACAGGGTGCACAATACTCCAAATAAAAAGTTGCATATTTAATTAATTAAAAATTACAGAAAAATTCTAAAAATTAAATTATCGCTGCGCCTCAAAAGAACCTGGTCCCGATTTGCAACCGATATCAAGTTATATTCAAATAACCGTTACGGTCGATATACGCTTCTATAGCGGCTTTCTGAATATTTGATTTGGACGTATCTTGCAGTCTATAAGACGAAATCTCCATTTTCCACTTCTATTTAGAAAGATATAGTTCAACAGATTCCAACGCTTCTTGTTTCGAAGAAATCCGATTCAAAACGAGTCCGGTACACTCAGTTGAAGTTTAGAACGTTAAATTACGAACTGCAGCGATATTACGGGCTCGATTATGTTTAATATATATTTTTATACGTTCAAGTTCGTATTAATTAAAATATAAATCCACTTATATTTCTGAATTCAATATTTAAACTGATTTAAATATTCAAATACAAAGCGACAAAAATGCGGGACGTTACAACTACATCTCAGCATGCCACACTATCAATCCATATCGTACCACTGATTTCTGCCAATATATAACCTCTGAGCTCGTATGTCTCAGAGAAGGGCGTTAAGCAAGAGAATAAATTCTCCGCCGCCAAACAGATATATATTTAGCAGAGATCAACGAATACAATATAAAGGAATACAATGTCAGACACACCATCCATTTACAAGTCCGTTCTGGGTCTGAACGAAACCGGAGGCACTTTCCTCGCATATCCATCCATCTCCAAGTACGTCCGGACGACCACCAACTATTTCCATCCTCTTGGGTGTACATCCCAATCAGGATCGTCAGTAATTATCCAAACGATGTGAAGACTTCCGGTCTTGAACCACCGTCTTCATCTTCGATTTATCGTCGAATCGGTTATTCAGAATGGGTATAAAACCGACCTTTCCGAACAACCCGCGTATATTTAAAACAAATGTTACACAAACACAACATACGCCTCATTCCAATGTAGAATATCCTTTTTATTCACGAAATCACATTCTTAGGGAAAGGTTCCCATTAATTTTATCCAAGATAAATTCTTTAAAATTTATCCTTTAATCTTCCTTTGGATGTCGTTTCAAACCAGATTATGGTTTTCTAAACTAGTCGAGATTAGCGAACCGTAACGAAGTAATTATTTATTTTATTTCCCAATCCCAACCTATTCATCCTATGAAGAAAACTGGTAATACTCCATATCTAACACCACAGTGTTATCGGTAAAATCAATTACCATTTCACGTTCAAATCTGATTAAAGATTTAACTATCGCTTTGGAGCAAAACTGGTGATACTCCATTCTCGCTCATTTTCTAAAGTTGATAATTTAAATTATTAATTCCCCATTTCAATCTAATTGCAGATTCATTAAAACTCCTTTTACTGGGTTAAAGAACTAGGTGTTATTTAAAACACAGTTCACGACAAACCCAAATCATATTCTATTTATTATCGGGTTAAAGAACTAGTGTTACTTAAAACACAGTTCACGATAAACCCATGAATCAATTCTAGTTTAATTTAATTCAAATATATTAGGAATTCCGATTATTTAAAACCCCTTTTTAAATCTAATTTATTTATTTAAAAACAAATCGGGTTTTAAATTTAGTTCAAACTAGTTCATTTTGATAAAAAACTATTTTTATCTTTTCAAATATGGAGTTTTTCATCCCAAATTTTCCCAAATCATTTCTTATGATTTTACACAAATTATTGATATTTTTAATAATTTTATCAAGGCCCGTACAGTCGATTTCCATCAACGGCCATCGAACTGCACTTACAACGACCTTTTTCGAATTTGATTTGGACGTATCTCCAAATCTAACCGTTAGATTTCAAATTTCAAATATTCGTTAGAAAGCTCTTTTCAATACGAACCCAACGGTTCCGGTTTTAGGAGAATCCGACGGTCGGACCTCCCGTAATGTCCGTTTGAAATAAATGGTCGATATTCACGAACTGCCGCGGCGCGGTGCATTCTATTCAGGCCATTATATTATATATATAATATATATTTCGTCGATTTCTATTTAAAACGAGTTTTATAAATAGTTTTAAATTTGTTTCAAAAACAATTTCAACTTCCATTTCAATCCAAAGCAAAATTGAATTCTTCTTTATAAATTCGTTTTAAAATTCATTTCTATTCAATTCAAATTTCGAATTCAAAATATTCTTTTTACTTTCATTTCTATTTGATTTCAATTCAAATTGATTTTAATTCGATTCGAATTCATTTCGTTTTCTATTCTATTTAAATTTCGATTCGTTTGCTATTCAATTTAAATTGAATTCGTTTTCTATTCAATTCATTTCGAAATAGTTTTCAATTCAATTCATTTCGAAATCGTTTTCAATTCAATTCATTTCGAAATCGTTTTCAATTCAATTCATTTCGAAATCGTTTTCAATTCAATTCATTTCGAAATCGTTTTCAATTCAATTCATTTCGAAATGAATAAAATCGATATAAATATCGTTCACGTCAAAATGGCGTCAATCTAATCAACACGGCTTCATATATTTCTATTTCAAATATTCTATTTCAAATATTTCCTATTATCAAAATATTTTGTTCAACACATGACTAATCTCAACGGATGAGTACAGTCAACACATGAACCTTTGTTTTATATTAATAAAGATGTAAATTTATTACTAAAATATTTCGTTCAACACATGACTAATCTCAACGGATGAGTACAGTCAACACATGAACCTTTGTTATATATTATTCTTTATTTTCTAAATTGAAATGAGGCCCAATCAATCACCATATAATGTTAATTATATGGATTTTCATACATCACACGTATATAATAGCATTGAAAAATAATCAACCATCAACCAGAGTGCACTACACTGTATAAGCATCAAATATAGATATCTAACGCTTATAACAGCATGTCAATCAATCGATTGACATATTTAATCAATCAGGATGAGTGAACTTCAAATTTCATCCCAACACCCGTGTGGGGGTTTCAAACAATCAAACACATATTTTAGTTGTGCGGTTGGGCGATGTGTAAAATTTATCGTCCCAATCAATGTCCTTCAAATAGGTGTACATAAACAAACCGTCCGGTTTGTAAATGAATATTTTTTTTTCACATTCACGTTAAAAATTATATTTTTAACAATCAAACTATTTTATTCAACCTATGAATATTCTATTCGGTTCATTTATTAAACAAAATGTTATCTTTATTTTTAGATAATTTCGGCGGCATAACGGCACGATACTAGAAACGGGACAAGGCCTAGCCTTATCCCCGGTCTAGTGAAGGCCCACGCCATTCAAACACCAATCAAATTAATTTCATTTCACCAAACAATTCAATTCAAACCAAATAATCTAACCAACTACACAACCAAACAATTAAACAAACAAGCCATCCATGGTCTGTGGATGACGGGTGTCGGGTGCTACTAAGCACCGTCTGCATCCTAGTATATATATAACTAGAAAAAGAGATTTTGAGTGAGAAGTTCCCACCTATAGCTATCCAACTTTACGACACTTCATTTAGAGAAATCTTCATCGTCCTCGCCCTTTTGTCACCTTCTTTGCCCGTACTCTCTACATATGTAAAAATCGAATTTTTACTTTACTATTCAATATATAAAAATCGAATTTTTACTTTGTTCTACAATATATAAAAATCGAATTTTTACTTTGTTCTTCAATCTATAAAAATCGAATTTTTTCGCTATTCAATATATAAAAATCGAATTTTTACTTCACTATTCAATATATAAAAATCGAATTTTTACTTCGCTATTCAATATATAAAAATCGAATTTTTACTTCGCTATTCAATATATAAAAATCGAATTTTTACTATGCTATTCAATATATAAAAATCGAATTTTTACTATGCTATTCAATATATAAAAATCGAATTTTTACTATGCTATTCAATATATAAAAATCCCGCCTTTCATAATATAAAAATATCGCCTTTTCTTTGATTAAATCGCATAAAAAAACGACCTTTTCTTTTTCAGAAATCAAATTTTTAACTAAAGAAACCGGTTTTTATATAAAAGAAAAAAAATCAGTTTTATACTCTATGAAAAATCAGTTTTTAACTTAAGAGAAAAAAAACCATTTTTTTAACTCTAATAAACTAAACTAAATGTTTAAAACAAACTAAAATAATATTTAAATAAAACTTACAGTATGAATCGTGAGAAGGAGGGGGCTGGTAGCGGGGGTGGCGCGCGGTGAGCAGGAGATCGGAGGAGGGTGGGGGAACTCGCGATGGAGGCGGTGGGTGGCTGCGATGGAAGCGCGGTTTTAGGGTTTTCGAATTGGGATGGGGGTTTTTGTGGAGTTCGATTTGGAAGCGGGGTGCGGAAGGAGGAGGCGGTGGCTCAGGGGGTGGCGAGGGAAGCTGATCGCCGACGGTGAGGGGATGGAGGCGGGGCGCGATGGTGATTTCCTTTTCTCTTTTTTTTTTATTTAGAAAGCAGTCGGGGAGAAAGAAGGAGAAAGGGGGTGGAGAGGTTTAAATATATGTATAATATAATAATTTAATATTATTTTTCTATAAAAAGTTGACTTTACATTCGAGCACCAATCGAGGCCCAACGACTGTCGTCCCTAGCGTATTACCCCCATTCCGAACACAATGGGATATGTATCGTAGGCTGGTTCGATCATTTCGATCTGTTTCCGTCAAAATCAACATATATCTCTATATATTGAATTTGAACGCGCGTTTCAATTTACCGGGGTCACATACTAACTAGAAAAATTCCAGAAAAATATTTTCTAGCTTCGTATTGACGATACGGTCCTAACAAAACTAGTTTCGTCGAATTCTGAGACCGTTGGAAAAATGGCCATTTTCCAGTCGATTAAAATCAACTAAAACTGGTCAAACGCGTTTTCCTTTGCCACGCCCACATATTGATTCGAAAAATTATGAAATTTGGAATCTAGCAATAACTTTACATCACGGACCCAACAAAAGTGGTTTCGTCGAAATCCGAGGTCGTTTGCAAAATTCCAATTTTTAAGGGCCTGAATTCCATAGCGACTATTCAGAATTTTCACTGGACATATCTTTTGATTCCCGCTATGAAAAATTGATTTTTCGGATTCGTTGGAAAGATATTATCAATTAGATCCTATTATTTTTAGTTTCGCTAAAATCCGGATTTTTTTGCACCTGGTACGTTCATTTGAAGTTTGAAATCAAATTATCGAACTACCGCGCTATTTTCAATCCATTTTATATATATAAATAAATATTTATATTCTATCATCGATTCAAACGAATGTATACGTTCGAATTATATTCTAAATAAATTTCTCGTCGATATTATTTAAAATAATTCATTTTAAATAATCCAAATTCGCTAAAATTGCCAAAATAAAAATTTTAAACTGGCCCAGATTTTCGGGTTGTTACAATCTTCCCCACTTAAAACTTTTCGTCCCCGAAAAGGAACAAAGTCGAAAGTGGCTTGATCAATCAATTCTACATTCGATCTAGCTTCCATTCTCCAACATTTCAGTTTCTGAGAATTTTCAAAAATTTGGCTAACACCCGGAATTTTCGAAAAATTTCGCCATAACTTCCCCAGCACCGGGAGCCACGGGAAAATCCCGAAATTGCCATATAGGCCTTCTGATCTCAAAAAGAAAAAGAAAAAGCCAAGCGGCTAGCCAATAGGCTCATAAAATCATCATCACCCAAACAAAACAGTAAATTATGATAAACATGTACCTATTTGTCGGGCAAACAAATTTTATTCTCTGCTCTAGCCTCCTTGCTATGACCTGTTCATTGTAAGCACATGTATATGCAAGCAAATGCGATAAATTTTCAATATAGTTCAATGTTTGGTGCTAAATTCAACTTGGTTCAACATTTTCTTACCTTAGTTATATTATACAATACCAACACATTTTAAAACAAAAAACATAATTACGTTCATACAAGCATCGTACATACATACATATATCCAAAACGCTAGTTCATTGCATCAAAACCCAGCTTTCTAGGAAGTCGTGCCTTCTACTTGCATGGTTTCCAAAGTTGATAGCTCCTTTCCCTTGGATTTCTTATCACCCTTCTTTAACGGGCAATCTCGGGCTAGATGCCCTACTTCTTTACATTGAAAGCACTTCTTTTCCTTTCCTAAATTTGTGGGTTTCTTCGTTACCTTCGGACACTTATGTACGAAATGCCCCGTCTCTTTGCATTTGAAACACACTATGTCCATTCTCATCATTTTCTCCTTGCTTTTCTTTCTCTCAGGGCACCGAATGGCATAATGTCTTTTTTTTCTACATATGCGGCAATAAATACCCACGTACGCTCCTAAGTTCAACTCACGTCCTTTCTCTGCTTTCTGGTGAGCTCTCCTCGCTTGTTTCGGGGTCATCCAGAATTCAGTATGAGATAAGCCATAGTCGTCCATATCCTATATAATATTTTTAGAATTTTTGTCAAGAGAGTTTGCATTATTTTTCACTTGACAATCATCTTGATTACACTTCATTTATCATTCTAGTATTTTTATTAGTTGAATCAATAAACAAATATCATGGCCATCTATCAATTTGTTGATTAGATTTTCAAATATATACGATTTTTATATACTCAAAAATCAGGTTTCAGTGTCAAGTCACAAACAGTAAATTTCAGTTAAGTTTTGTTCTCACACCAGTCGATTGGAAATATATAGAAATCTCACTTTCGAAACTCGAAAACAAGTACTGGCGATGGGGCCCCATCACCAGAATTATCCCCGGGCAACTAGAGTATGATTCTATATCTATCCAGTATATTAAAACCTCGAATACACGCTTGCAAGGCGTATATGCAAAATCTTTATATATTGGATTGTCCAAATTGATTTAAAATAAATAGTCAAACACGTATGATATGATTTAAATTTCAAAACAAAAATGGTTTTCATTTTAAAAATATACTCTTCACACTCGTTCTAGGATACTACTGATCCTATCTCTAACGAGTCATTCTCATTGGATATTACTAATCCAATTTCTGATGAATTCTTTCGTTTGGTTCTAAAGTGTCATGTTCTCTAGCTCTGTAAACCAAAGCTCTGATACCAACTGTGACAACAGGGAATTTCGCTCGATCCGAATCAGTCGCTAAACCGATCTAGACCTTTCGAAACGCCTGATTGTTTTGAGAACACGACAAAATAGAACGCAAACAGAAGAACATTTCATTGTATATTACAATAATTCCATCAGAATACAAGAATACGCAGAGTATGAATAAATATTACACAGAAAATATCAGAGATTTAAATTACATTTAAATACATCGCAGTGGAAAAACAATATAAATCACAACTGAAAATAATGCATGGATACAGAGATTTCCGAACATCGTTCCAGCTGTAAATCAGGATCCTGTGAATATAAATCTGCAAAACCAAAACTACTAGCTGCCCGTGTGGAAAATAGGGGCACCCAGAGTTTAGGTTAAAACAATAAACTCCAGGTCAGTCATGTGACTGGTGTGAGAACTAAAACAGTTATTAAACTTTGTTTTTAAGTTAGGTAAATCAAGGGACCACGCCGTAAAACACGGAACGGGTTTCCTCCCAAGAATACCAGTGCAGAAAACAAACAGCGCATTGCTAAATAAAGAACAATGAAGCTATTATAAGACCCAGGTCCCATCACACAATGCAACGCAAGCCGGAGGATAGGGTTTTCCCTTATAATAGCCAAATATGCTTGATACGCGAAATTTCATCTTATATTATTACTATACGTGAAGAAAACAACTTCAAATATAAATGTATCAATCATAGACGACATGGGTACCATGTATCATGTCGCCAATACTAGGCTCTACATTCAAAACCGCAAAATGTCATATTTGGAAATTGGATTTCCATCATGGTAGCTCCTGATTCGAAAGATCGATCGCGTAGTGCCATCTCAACGGCATACGTCTCAGCTAGAGAAAACACCATAATGCACATCTGCACTTTTGGGAAATCGAGTATCACTGCGGCTTACGTCCCGGCGAGAGAAAACACCGCTTACCCTATCCCTCTGAACACTAAGCTCACTCTCGGTCGACCGAATCCACGACACCACGAAGGTGCCCATCCACGAAAAAGCATACTGATCAAACCATCAGTTTACCACCATACCGGGGTGTGAGGCTCGCGAATCAACGCTATACACAAAGCCGTGCTATATTAAAGTTGCGCTTTGATCATCATCCACCAAACTTTGCTTTTCAACAAAAGTCTGGATCACTGCATCTCAGCATGCCACACTATCAATCCATATCGTACCACTGATTTCTGCCAATATATAACCTCTGAGCTCGTATGTCTCAGAGAAGGGCGTTAAGCAAGAGAATAAATTCTCCGCCGCCAAACAGATATATATTTTGCAGAGATCAACGAATACAACATAAAGGAATACAATGTCAGACACACCATCCATTTACAAGTCCGTTCTGGGTCTGAACGAAACCGGAGGCACTTTCCTCGCATATCCATCCATCTCCAAGTACGTCCGGACGACCACCAACTATTTCCATCCTCTTGGGTGTACAGCCCAATCAGGATCGTCAGTAATTATCCAAACGATGTGAAGACTTCCGGTCTTCAACCACCGTCTTCATCTTCGACTTATCGTCGAATCGGTTATTCGGAATGGGTATAAACCCGGCCTTTCCGAACAACCCGCGTATATTTAAAACAAATGTTACACAAACACAACATACGCCTCATTCCAATGCAGAATATCCTTTTTATTCACGAAATCACATTCTTAGGGAAAGGTTCCCATTAATTTTATCCAAGATAAATTCTTTAAAATTTATCCTTTAATCTTCCTTTGGATGTCGTTTCAAACCAGATTATGGTTTTCTAAACTAGTCGAGATTAGCGAACCGTAACGAAGTAATTATTTATTTTATTTCCCAATCCCAACCTATTCATCCCATGAAGAAAACTGGTAATACTCCATATCTAACACCACAGTGTTATCGGTAAAATCAATTACCATTTCACGTTCAAATCTGATTAAAGATTTAACTATCGCTTTGGAGCAAAACTGGTGATACTCCATTCTCGCTCATTTTCTAAAGTTGATAATTTAAATTATCAATTCCCCATTTCAATCTAATTGCAGATTCATTAAAACTCCTTTTACTGGGTTAAAGAACTAGGTGTTATTTAAAACACAGTTCACGACAAACCCAAATCACATTCTATTTATTATCGGGTTAAAGAACTAGTGTTACTTAAAACACAGTTCACGATAAACCCATGAATCAATTCTAGTTTAATTTAATTCAAATATATTAGGAATTCCGATTATTTAAAATCCCTTTTTAATTCTAATTTATTTATTTAAAAACAAATCGGGTTTTAAATTTAGTTCAAACTAGTTCATTCTGATAAAAACTATTTTTATCTTTTCAAATATGGAGTTTTTCGTCCCAAATTTTCCCAAATCATTTCTTATGATTTAACACAAATTATTGATATTTTTAATAATTTTATCAAGGCCCGTACAGTCGATTTCCATCAACGGCCATCGAACTGCACTTACAGCGACCTTTTTCGAATTTGATTTGGACGTATCTCCAAATCTAACCGTTAGATTTCAAATTTCAAATATTCGTTAGAAAGCTCTTTTCGATACAAACCCAACGGTTCCAGTTTTAGGAAAATCCGACGGTCGGACCTCTCGTAATGTCCGTTTGAAATAAATGGTCGAAATTCACGAACTGCCGCGGCGCGGCGCATTCTATTCAGGCCATTATATTATATATATAATATATATAATATATATTTCATCGATTTCTATTTAAAACGAGTTTTATGAATAGTTTTAAATTTGTTTCAAAATCAATTTCAACTTCTATTTCAATCCAAAGCAAAATTGAATTCTTCTTTATAAATTCGTTTTAAAATTCATTTCTATTCAATTCAAATTTCGAATTCAAAATATTCTTTTTACTTTCATTTCTATTTGATTTCAATTCAAATTGATTTTAATTCGAATTCATTTCGTTTTCTATTAAATTTAAATTTCGATTCGTTTGCTATTCAATTTAAATTGAATTCGTTTTCTATTCAATTCATTTCGAAATCGTTTTCAATTCAATTCATTTTGAAATCGTTTTCAATTCAATTCATTTCGAAATCGTTTTCAATTCAATTCATTTCGAAATCGTTTTTAATTCAATTCATTTCGAAATCGTTTTCAATTCAATTCATTTCGAAATGAATAAAATCGATATAAATATCGTTCACGTCAAAATGGCGCTAATCTAATCAACACGGCTTCATATATTTCTATTTTCAAATATTCTATTTCAAATATTTCCTATTATCAAAATATTTGTTATTATTAAAATATTTCGTTCAACACATGACTAATCTCAACGTATGAGTACAGTCAACACATGAACCTTTGTTTTATATTAATAAAGATGTAAATTTTATTACTAAAATATTTCGTTCAACACATGACTAATCTCAACGGATGAGTACAGTCAACACATGAACCTTTATTATATATTATTCTTTATTTTCTAAATTGAAATGAGGCCCAATCAATCACCATATAATGTTAATTATATTGATTTTCATACATCACACGTATATAATAGCATTGAAAAATGATCAACAATCAACCAGAGTGCACTACACTGTATAAGCTTCAAATATAGATATCTAACGCTTATAACAGCATGTCAATCAATCGATCGACATATTTAATCAATCAGGATGAGTGAACTTCAAATTTCATCCCAACACCCGTGCGGGGTTTCAAACAATCAAACACATATTCTAGTTGTGCAGTTGGGCGATGTGTAAAATTTATCGTCCCAATCAATGTCCTTCAAATAGGTGTACATAAACAAACCGTCCGGTTTGTAAATGAATATTTTTTTTTCACATTCACGTTAAAAATTATATTTTTAACAATCAAACTATTTTATTCAACCTATGAATATTCTATTCGGTTCATTTATTAAACAAAATGTTATCTTTATTTTTAGAAAATTTCGGCGGCATAACGGCACGATACTAGAAACGGGACAAGGCCTAGCCTTATCCCCGGTCTAGTGAAGGCCCACGCCATTCACACATCAATCAAAGTAATTTCATTTCACCAAACAATTCAATTCAAACCAAATAATCTAAACAACTACACAACCAAACAATTAAACAAACAAGCCATCCATGGTCTGTGGATGACGGGTGTCGGGTGCTACTAAGCACCGTCTGCATCCTAGTATATATATAACTAGAAAAAGAGATTTTGAGTGAGAAGTTCTCACCTATAGCTATCCAACTTTACGACACTTCATTTAGAGAAATCTTCATCATCCTCGCCCTTTTGTCACCTTCTTTGCCCGTACTCTCTACATATGTAAAAATCGAATTTTTACTTTACTATTCAATATATAAAAATCGAATTTTTACTTTGTTCTTCAATATATAAAAATCGAATTTTTACTTTGTTCTTCAATCTATAAAAATCGAATTTTTACTTCGCTATTCAATATATAAAAATCGAATTTTTACTTCGCTATTCAATATATAAAAATCGAATTTTTACTTCGCTATTCAATATATAAAAATCGAATTTTTACTTCGCTATTCAATATATAAAAATCGAATTTTTACTATGCTATTCAATATATAAAAATCGAATTTTTACTATGCTATTCAATGTATAAAAATCGAATTTTTACCACATTATTCAATATATAAAAATCCCACCTTTCATAATATAAAAACATCGCCTTTTCTTTGATTAAATCGCATAAAAAACGACCTTTTCTTTTTCAGAAATCAATTTTTTAACTAAAGAAACCGGTTTTTATATAAATGAAAAAAAATCAGTTTTATACTCTATGAAAAATCAGTTTTTAACTTAAGAGAAAAAAAAACATTTTTTTTAACTCTAATAAACTAAACTAAATGTTTAAAACAAACTAAAATAATATTTAAATAAAACTTACAGTATGAATCGTGAGAAGGAGGGGGCTGGTAGCGGGGGTGGCGCGCGGTGAGCAGGAGATCGGAGGAGGGCGGGGGAACTCGCGATGGAGGCGGTGGGTGGCTGCGATGGAAGTGCGGTTTTAGGGTTTTCGAATTGGGATGGGGGGTTTTGTGGAGTTCGATTTGGAAGCGGGGTGCGGAAGGAGGAGGCGGTGGCTCAAGGGGTGGCGAGGGAAGCTGATCGCCGACGGTGAGGGGATGGAAGCGATGCGCGATGGTGATTTCCTTTTGTCTTTTTTTTATTTAGAAAGCAGTCAGGGAGAAAGAAGGAGAAAGGGGCTGGAGAGGTTTAAATATATATATAATATAATAATTTAATATTATTTTTCTATAAAAAGTTGACTTTACATTCGAACACCAATCGAGGCCCAACGACTGTCGTCCGTAGCGTATTACCCCCATTCCGAACACAATGGGATATGTATCGTAGGCTGGTTCGATCATTTCGATCAGTTTCCGTCAAAATCAACACATATCTCTATATATTGAATTTGAACACGCGTTTCAATTTACCGAGGTCACATACTAACTAGAAAAATTCCAGAAAAATATTTTCTAGCTTCGTATTGACGATACGGTCCTAACAAAACTAGTTTCGTCGAATTCTGAGATCGTTGGAAAAATGGCCATTTTCCAGTCGATTAAAATCAACTAAAACTGGTCAAACGCGTTTTCCTTTGCCACGCCCACATATTGATTCGAAAAATTATGAAATTTGGAATCTAGCAATAACTTTACATCACGGACCCAACAAAAGTGGTTTCGTCGAAATCCGAGGTCGTTTGCAAAATTCGCATTTTTAAGGGCCTGAATTCCATAGCGACTATTCAGAATTTTCAACTGGACATATCTTTTGATTCCCGCTATGAAATCTTGATTTTTTGGATTCGTTGGAAAGATATTATCAATTAGATCCTATTATTTTTAGTTTCACTAAAATCCGGATTGTTTTGCACCCGATACATTCATTTGAAGTTTGAAATCAAATTATCGAACTACCGCGCTATTTTCAATCCATTTTATATATATAAATAAATATTTATATTCTATCGTCGATTCAAACGAATATATACGTTCGAATTATATTCTAAATAAATTTCTCGTCGATATTATTTAAAATAATTCATTTTAAATAATCAAAATTCGCTAAAATTGCCAAAATAAAAATTTTAAACTGGCCCAGATTTTCGGGTTGTTACATCGTAGGTCCAGGTTTAGATATGACTATTTATACATGTTATTGTTTTACTTTGCTACTATCACTCATACCAAAATTTGTCTGACCCAGAGTTTTATGTCTCTTATTATTCTGGTTGCTCCTAAATGAGCAGACTAGAGACAGGTTAGGTTGTATGCACGAGTAGCTGTCCGGAGACGAGCAGGAGGCTTCCACGTATTATTTACATATATTCTCCATACGTTGTTTCTGGTCACTGCTTGGGCATTAGTAGTGTACCTCTTTCTTTCGTTTTAGAGACAGTATTATGAAGTTGTAATAAGCTGTACTTTGATTTCCACAACTCAAATGTTATGGTTTAGTTTTCAGCTTATGCACTGTCTCGCCTGTTTTATGTCAAAGTTATATTATTATTGTTTATTAATATAATTTATTCCATGCGTTGTAAGATATACTACAGGTTCTTCAATGATTCATCCTCTTGCTTCTTCTTTTTTACGACTGTTCAGTGCTAGTTGCGCATCGGTACAACGCATTTTTGGGGAAATGTCGGCTGGTCCGGGGCGGGCTATCACATTTGGTATCAGAGCACTAGGTTGCGTAGTTAACCTAGGGGAATACATCAGGGAGAGATAATATACATATATGAGAGTGCGTATTTGTGATATTTTGATTTTAAAAAGCTATATATATATTACTAGTATATGTAAGGATGAAGTCGCACTGCACTGGCACCACTAGGAAGATGGTTAATCGTTTCTCTTTACAGATTGAACAATGAGCCGATATACGAGGAGTACGAGTTCAAGAGCAAACAATAGGATGTTGCTGATATAAGGGCGATGTTTACTACCTTCATGAAGGAGATGCTTAGGGATGTTCAAGGAGCAGATCCTAATGCTGCTAATGGTGGTGGTGCAGTAGTGCAGGGGCCTAGAGCCGATTTCGCCAAGCTATGCAAGGTTTATACCAGTCTTGGTGGGAAGCCATTCCACGGAATGGAGTCAGCTATAGAGGTTTGAGATTGGCTTGATAGTTGTGAGCGCATCTTTGAGGATTTGGGAATTGAAGATGTAATGAAGTGGAAGCTAGCATCCCGTTAGCTTTAAGAATGAGCTAGGAATTAGTGAAATGCTATTAAAGCAGCTACTCCTGAGGATCAAGTTACTTGGAACCAGTTTAAGACCCGCTTCAGTGATAAGTTTATTCCAGCTGCTCAGAAATCAGAATTATTTAGGAAATTTCTAGAGCTTAAGAAGAATGGTAGGTTTGTCTTGGAATATATTGCTGAGTTCGATACATTATATAAGTATGGATTATCCCATATCAATACTGCCGAGACGAAGAACGAGAAGTTCATAACTGGCTTAGATGGGTACTTGGGTGAAAGGCTTAAATCACATTGATGATACATTCGAATCTATTTTAGGAAAGGCATTGAGATCTGAGGGCCTTTACCCTAAGCTAAAAACAGAGGTTGCTATTGCATCTACAGGAGAGGCAAAGCCACAAGCAAGCGGTGGATGTAAGAATAATTTGCAGAATTAGAGGAAACAGAAAGAAGCTAGGGATGGTCAAAAGAAGAATAATAAATATGTTGAGTGCTATAGTTGTGGCAAGAAGGTCCACTATGCCAAAGAAAGTCGAGCAAAGCCAGCGGACAGGAAGTTCTTCAACAACAGCCAAGTGGGACATCATAAGGATAAATGACCACAAACTCTAACAGAGAAGCAGATCATGAAACCATATGCTACTAGTGCAGTTTCTTCTTCGTCGAGTACCCCAACTGTGGCGGAGAAGGGCAAGAATGTCGTTATTCTTGGTATGCTTTCTGTTTATGATGTTCTTGTTCGAGTGTTGTTTGATACCGGGGCATCACATTCCTTCATATATAGTGACATGGTAGATAGGTTTGGACTGGAACCCGAGATTATCGATAGGCCTTTAGTTATGACGAACCCGATCGGTGTTTCGACTAGCCTTAGTATGATTTGTCATAATTGGGTCTTATTGAGTCATGGATGTATGTTTGCTTGTGATTGCTTTATTTTTGGCTTTACTGGGTTTGGAATTATTTTGGGAGCTGATTGGCTCCAAAGGTATGGGGTGGTAGTAGACTATGAGAGGTCTTTGGTGACCATTAGAGCAGACGATGGGCGGAGGGTACTGTTTGGTAGCCTACCTAGTGATTGAGTGATGGCTAGTTTTCTAAATTCCCTCGACATCCCGCATGATGATTGTCAGATGTTCCTATTGCTGGCGAGTATCTGGACATCATCGGGGAAGTGACCGGACTTCGACCACACCTAGAGATCGAGTTTCGTATTGATTTAGTGAAATATGCCAGGTCTATAGTGATGTCACTTCATCGTATGCCGCCAAGGGAGCAGCGAGAGCTCGGGGTGCAAGTGAGCGATCTTTTGAAGAAGGGATTTATCCGTAGAAGAGTTTCCGAGTGGGGAGCACCAGTTGTATTTGCTACGAAGGCAGATGGTTCCCATCGATTATGTATAGACTATCGCGAGTTGAATAAGGTGACGAGGAATAATAAGTATCCTCTCCCGCGGATAGACGATTTGTTTAATCAGTTGAGTGGAGTAAGAGTGTTATCCCAGTTAGATCTCGTGACAGCTTTTCATTGGCTCTGAGTAGCAGTTGAGAGTATTCCTAAAACGACATTTCGGACGCCGTCTGGATTCTTGAGTGGTTGGCCATGCCATCCAGGTTGACCAATGCACCAACATATTTTGTGGATCTTATGAATAGGGTATTCAGGGATTAGTTGAATAAGTTTTTACTTGTGTTCGTGGACGATATCTTGGTTTACTCGAGGACAAAAGAAGAACTCAAGGAACATTTGAGGATAGTGATGGCGGTGTTGAGGAGCCACCAATTGAAAGCAAAATTTTCTAAGTGTCACTTCTAGAGGAGGGAAATGAGGTTCTTAGGCCATGTCGTTTTGGAGAATGTATTGCCTTAGATCCGGCAAAAGTGGCTACGGTGCAAGATTGGTCTATGCCCAAGAATGCAACGGACATGAGAAGTTTCTTGGGATTAGCTGGATATTATCGTAAGTTTATCCATTACTTCTCCAAGTTAGCAGCACCGTTAACTCGGTTGACCAAGAAGAATTAAGCTTTCGTCTGGGATAAAAGGTGCGAGAATGCATTCAAGAGTCTAAAGGAAAAGTTGATGTGTGCACCAGTGTTAGTTATTTGTAATAACCCGGAAATCTGGGCCAATTTAAAATTTTTATTTTGGAAATTTCGATGAATTTTGAATGTTTAAAATGAATTATTTTAAATAATAACAATGAGAAATTTATTTTGAATAGAATTAGAACTTATATATTTATATATAGATCATCGTTAGAATATAAATATTTATTTTAAATTATAAAAGGAATTGAAATTGGCGCGGTAGTTCGATAATTCGATTTCAAATTTCAAATGAATGTACAGGATTCAAAATAAACTGGATTTTGGCGAAACCAAATAGTAAATTGAAATGTGCATTCAAATTCAATATATAGAGTTATATTTTGATTTTGACGAAAACTGATTGAAACGAGTGAATCAGCCTACGATACATATCCCATTGTGTTCGGAATGGGGGTAATTAGCTAGGGGCGACAGTCGGTAGGTTCGATTCTGAGTTCGAATGAAAAAGGTTACTTTATGGAAGTAATTAAATAAATAAAATTAAATTAAAACCTTTCTCTCTCACCCCTCCTCTCTCATTACTCAGTCAACGCCCCCCCCCTTATCTTTCACGATCGAACAAAGGAAAAACAACCAAAATAGAAAACCCGCAATGCCTACTCCCCCGTTCAGCTTCAGCCGACGCCCTAGCCAGGACCTCGACGCCGCTGGAGGCGACCTCCAGCCTCCCCCATCGTCCTGCCGACCTCCCTCCTCCTCTTGCACCTCCTCTCTCCTCCGCGATTCCACCCCCCACCCCTTCACGCGCTCTCTCTCCCCTCTAAAACCCCCTCGCCATGAATGCCTCCGCCATAGCACCCGCCTCCGACATCCACCGGCCACCACGCCTCCACCCTCCGCGCTACCACCATCTGACCAACGCCATCCCCACTTCCAAAATCTTCAGTAAGTTTTCATTTCAATTCCTATTTTATTATGTAAAGGAAAATTCGATTTTTACGTAAATAGGTTTGGAATCTAAACAACATAGAAAATATATGATTTTGTTTGCATAGAAAATATATGATTTTGTTTACATAGAAAATATATGATTTTGTTTGGATAGAAAATATATGATTTTGTGTGCATAGAAAATATATGATTATGTTTACATATTAAAAATATGATTTTTATTAATGTAGAGTATTAAAGATATGATTTTTATATAATAGAGAATATAAAGATACGATTTTCATATTATATAGATAGTAAAGAATTGATCTTTATTATATGAACACCGTTGTAAAAATAGAATTTCTATCTATATAGTAGCGGTGTAAAATAGAATTTTTATCTATATAGTAGCGGCGTAAAAATAGAATTTTAATCTATATAGTAGCAGTGTAAAAATAGAATTTTTTATACATAGCAACAATGTGATTTTTATATATGTAGTGACTACGGACAATGAAATTGACGAAAGACGAGCACGACGAAGATTTCTACATATGAAGAGTCGCGGTGTATTGGTTTAGCTAGTCGGTGAGAACTCCTCACTTTTATTTTTTTTCTAGTTTGAAATATATACTAGGATGCAGACTAGGTTTAGTAGCACCCGACGCCCATCGTCCACAGACCATGGATGACTTGTTTGTTTGATTGCTGTATTGTGAAATTTGACTGTGTGTTGTGGAATGAAATAAAATATTTTATAGTGGAAAATATTTTATAGTTAAAAATAATTTTTTTAACGTGTATATAAAATAAATAGTAATAAACAAATCGGAGATTTGTTTATATACACTAATTTGACTGATATTGATTAGGACGATAAATTTTACACATCGCCCACCCGCACAAATAAAATATGTGTTTGTTGATTTGAAACCCCACACGGGTACTGGGATGATATTTGGCGTACATTAATCCCGATTGTTTAGTTGTATGTCTATCGATGGGTTGACAGATTGTGTAAGAGTTATTTATTTATATTTAATGCTTATGCAGTTGTGTGGTGCACTCTGGATGATGGTTGATTATTTATCGTTGCTGTTATATAAATGTGTTGTAGAAAATCCATATAATTAACATTATATGGTAATCGATTGGGCCTCATTCCAATATTGAAAATAAATTCAAGTGTTGAATACAAAATAAATTCATGTGTTGAATAAAATAAATATTCATGTATTGAATAGAATAAGCATTCATGTGTTGAATAAAAGCCTTGTTGATTAGATGGACGCCATTTGGACGTGAATGATATGTATATCGATTTTATTCATTTTTCAAGGTATATTGAAAGTGATTTCCAAATCAATTAAATTGAAATTCGAATTAAAGTGAATAGATTTGAAATTCGAATTAAATTGAAATGAATTGAAATTTGAATTAAAGTAAATAGATTTGAAATTCGAGTTAAATTGAAATTCGAATTAAATTGAAATGAATTGAAATTCGAATTAAATTGAAATTGAATTGAAATCGATTTGAAATGAAATTAAAATGAATTTATGTTGAAAAATTCAGTTTTGATTTGAATTTGAAAAGGAAGTTGTAATCATTTTGAAAACGAATTTAAACGATTTATAAAATACATTTTGAAAGGTAATCGACGAAATAATATATATTATATATATTATATATATAATGGCCTGAACAGAACGCGCCGCGCTGCGGCAGTTCGCAAACTTCGACCATTGACTTCGAATGATATTACGGGAGATCCGACCGTCGGATTCTCCTAAAACCGGAACCTTTAGGTTCGTATCGAAAAGAGATTTCTAACGAATATTCGAGATTTGAAATCTAACGGCTGGATTTGGAATAATGCCCAAATCAAATTTGGAAAATGTCGCTGTAAGTGCAGTTCGATGGCCGTTGATGGAAATCGACTGTACGGGCCTGAATAAAATTATTAAAAATAGTAATAATTTGTGTAAAATCATAAGAAATGATTGGTGAAGAACTGGGATGAAAAATCCCAAATTTGAAAAGATAAAAATAGATTTTTTATCGAAATGAACTAGTTTTGAACTAGAATTATAATTCTATTTATTTTTAAAATAAATAAAGTGGATTTGAAATGGTTTTGAAAACAGCCAGAATTTCCAATAATTGAATTAGAATGAATTTGAATCGAAATTGTCTCTAGAATATTTCGATGTTGAGTTTCATGATTATACATATATTGTTATGGAAATTTGAAAGATATATTTATATCGTTATTTCCAATACGATATTTGTTGGTCGTAGAATTTGATATTGAATATAAGCTGATATATTTTCTATTTAGAGCCTTGTATTTAATATCAAATGCGATTTGGGTTTGTCGTGAATGGTGTCTTCATTAACACTATTCTTAAACCAAGTTGAGAAAAAGATTAAATATTTTTGTTAAGATTTAATGAAGTGTACCAATTAAATGGTATTTAATTAGAATTGAATTTGAATTGATTTTTGGGTTTATCATGAACATTGTTTTAAATAACATTTGTTCTTTAACACGATAATTAATGAATGTGATTTTTGGTTTATCGTGAATCGTGTTTTAAATGACATTGCTTCTTTAACCCAGTTAAAGACAGGATATTGATTTTTGGGAAGATTAAAACTAAGTGGAGTTTTAATGAATCTTTAATTAGATTGAAATGATCGAGAATGGAGTATCACCAGTTTTGCTCCAGACGGTAGTTAAATCTTTAATTAGAATTGGACATGAAATGGTAATTAAATTTACCGATACACCGTGGTGTTAAATATGAAGTATGACCAGTTTTACTTCATGGGATGAATAGGTTGGGATTGGGAAATAGAATAAATGATTACTTCGGTGTGGTTCGCTAATCCCGACTAGTTTGAATTGATATTCAAAGAAGATTAAAGAATAAATTTAAAGAATTTATCTTTGATAAAATTAACGGGAACATTTCCCAAAGTGTAAGAATATTTGAATAAAAGAATATTCTGAATTGGAATGAGGCGTATGTTGTGTTGGTGTAACACTTGTTTATTGCGATTTATTCAGAAAGACCAGATTTATCCCATTTTGAATAACTGATTCGACATGGTGTTGAGGATGAAGACGGTGGTCTAAGACCGGAGGTCTTCACGACGTTTGGATGATTACTGATGATCTTTATTGGGCCGTACACCCAAGAGGAGGGAATCAGTTAGTGATCGTCCAGACGTACTTGGAGATCGATGGATATGCGGGGTACTAGATGCCTCCGGTTTCGTTCAGACCCAGAACGAACTTGTAAATGGACTGTGTGTTTGACATTGGATTTTATTCTGTGTGATTGATTTCCATTAAAAATATATCTGTTTGGCGGCGGAGAATTTATTCTCTTGCTTAACGCCCTTCTCTGAGAAGTACAAGCTCAGAGGTTAAATATTGATGGATATCAAACGCATGGAGTGAATTGCCTGTGTGGCATGCCTAAGTGGAAAAGGATCATGGCTTCTGTTGAAAAGCGAAGTCTTGTGGTGATGATCAAAGCACCTCCTGTGTGGCATAGCTTTGTGTAACGTTGATTTACGAGCCTTACCCCGGTTGTGAACCAGAAACGGGAGAGGACATCAGGGAGGGCATGCGTTTCTTTCTAGTTAGAAGTGGCGTCAGTGGTTTTACACACCCTGATGAGTTTGACTTATGTGGTTTTTGCTGTTGCGAGGCCCCTCGGATATATCGGTGACTGTGTGGAGCCGATGGAGTCATATGGCTCATTTACTCCCCAAAGGGCGGGGAAACGTAGTGTTCAGGCATAATAATCCACATCGGTGGACCGGCCCTGACGATCCAAGGGGCAGTTGCGGATGTTCCTGAGAGGCGGACTAGAGGCTCTCGAATTCGGTGAGGACTTTCTTTTGCCTCGGTTCTCAGATGGAAATCCAGCTCCCAATACGTGATTTTTTCGGTTTTATTTGTAGAGCCTAGTATGGCAACATAGTGGGATGGGGCACTCATGTCGTCTATGATTGATACTTATGATTGAAATTGTTTTGTACACTATGCACTTATAATAGTATCAAATGATTTTTTTCAAACGTATCAAGCATTCTTGGCTATTATAAAGTAAAAACCCTATCCTCCGGCTTGTGTTGCATTGTGTGATGGGACCTAGGTCTTATAATAGCTTCATTTTCCTTTATTTAGCATTGCGCTGTTTGTTTTATATACTGGTATTCTTTGGAGGAAACCCGTTCCGTGTTATATGGCGTGGTCCCATGATTTACCTAACTTTAAAATAAAGATTAATAGCTCTTTTAGTTCTTAACCACTCACATGACTGACTTGGAGTTCATTGTTTTAACCTAAACTCTGGGTGCCCTTATTTTGCCAAAGGCAACTAATAGTTTTGGTTTTGCAGATTTATATTTACAGGAACCTGGTTTACAGTTGGAACGATATTCGAAAAGCTTTGTATCCGTATATCTCCTTCAGTTGCGTTTTGTATTATTTTCCGCTGCTATGTAATTTATTATAATCTCTGATATTTATCCAATGTATTTTATTCATTCATACTTTGTATATTCTCGTAATCTGGTGAATTGTTGTAATAAGCAATGAAATGTTCTTCTGTTTGCGATCCGGTGTGGCTTGTTCTCAACTCAATCCGTGATTTTCCGTATGGGGAATTTCGGGTCGTCTCATTATTCCTAAGAGGAACAAAGAGATGATGGTATACCCGGATGCCTACGGTACCAGACTAGGTGTTGTACTGATGCAAGGAGGTAGGGTTATGGCTTATGCTAGTCGATAATTGAAACCACATAAGAAAAGATATCCTACCCATGATTTGGAATTGGTAGCGATCATGTTCGCGTTAAAGATGTGGAGGCATTATCTCTTGGGAGAAAGATTTGAATTGTTTACCGATCATAAGTCATTAAAGTACCTTTTCTCTCAAAAGAATTTAAATCTTCATTAGCAGAGATGGTTAGAGTTCTTGGCTTCATACGATTTTTATGTCGCATACACACCTGGGAAGGGCAATGTGATAGCTGATGCCTTGAGCAGGATACATGCTAGTTTAGGGGCTATGTTTCTAGAATGCAAGCAACTGGAATATATCGCACGATATGATTTCAGGCCTAAGTGCGAATTGGATCCAGAGATGTTAGCGAGTTTGACGATCAGACCCACTTTGATTGAGTGGATTGGTTCTAGTTAGAGGGACGATCCTAACCTACTGGAAATCATCTCCAAGGTAGAGGTGGGTATCGACGACGAGAGAATGAACAAGTATAGTCTTGATCGAGATGGATGGCTTCGAAAGAATGGGTAGTTAGTTGTACCCAATGTTAATGGATTGAGAGATGAAGTTCTTAGAGAATGTCATTACTCGAAGCAGACTGTACACCCAGGTGGTAACAAGATGTATCGAGACATGAAGCAGACCTACTATTGGGAAGGGATGAAGAGAGATGTTGGGAAGTTTATATCCAAGTGCATGAACTGCCAGCTAGTTAAAGCTAAGAAAAAGAAGCCTAGTGGTTTGTTGCAACCACTAGAAATTCCTGAATGGAAATGGGAACAAGTCTCAATGGATTTCATTGATGGTTTACCCAGGACTAGATCGGGCCATGATAGCATTTGGGTGATCATGGATCGATTGACCAAAAGCGCAAGGTTTATACCGGTCAACTCGACCAGAACGGGAGCTAAGTTAGCAGAACAGTATATGAAGTGGGTAGTGAGATTTCACGAAGTACCTAAAGGTATCATGAGCGACCGAGATAGATTATTTACTATTGGATTTTGGAAGAGCTTACAAGAGGCTTTAGGGTCAGAATTACATCTCAGTACCGCATATCATCCTCAAACAGACGGTCAAACAGAGAGGGTGAATCACATATTAGATCATATCTTGAGAGCTTGTATACTGGATTTTGGAGGGTCATAGGATGACCATTTGCATCTGGTTGAATTCGCATATAATAATAGTTACCAATCCAGTATTGGTATGGCTTCATTTGAAGCTTTGTACGGAAGACCGCACAACTCACCATCATGTTTGTTGGAGACCGGTGAGAAATTTGTGCTTGTACCGGATGTAATTAGAGAAACTCCAGACAAGATCAAGGTTATTCAACGGAGAATGATGGCTGCCCAAGATAGGCAGAAGAATTATTATGATAAAAGACGAAGAGAATTGAAATCTCCATTGGTGACTTGGTGTCGTCAAAATCTCTCCGCTAAAGAGCGTGATTCGATTTGGTAGGAGAGGCAAGTTGGCACCAAGATTTGTTGGTGCATTCCCTGTTCTCAAACAAGTTGGGAATTTAGCATATAAAGTTGGATTACTTGACAAGATGGAAGGAGTTCACAACATATTTCATGTTTCCAGTTAAGGAAGTTCGTGCACGATTCAGATGTGACTATTTCACCAGATTAGTTGGACGATATCGAGGTAGAACCCGAGGTGGTTGGGAACCGCAGACCGATTTGTATTGTCGGGCATGATACAAAGCAACTTCGGAGGAAGACGGTGAATCTAGTGAAAGTCCAGTGGGGTGATAATGAGCATGACTATACTTGGGAAACATAGGAGAACATAAGGAAGTCATATCCAGAACTCTTTGCCTGGTAAGATTTCAATTGTGATATAGTTTTCCCTTGTTAGTAAACCGCATGCTAGGATAAGCTTGTTATGTTGCTATGTACGTTTGATTTGGTTAAGGAATTTCGTGGGCAATATTTCTTAAGGGGGGAGTGTAATGACCTGCATTCTACGCATCGGAGGATCGTAAAATATTTATTTCATTCACATATGAAGTGATATGATCGTGTAACTTCGGGGAATGGCTATTGGGGATCATTTCCCATGTTCACGATTTTTGCGGAATTTTAGCTGACTGTTTTGCTCCTAGCGAATCTTATTTCACCTATAACTTTTGATTGGTAAGGAGTTTTGATCTGAAACCACTTCCATTGGATTCAGATGATGGTTTACCTATACATAGGGTAGTCACATTAATCAGATGGACTTACCGTTTGGGAGATAAAGTTGAAATAAGCTTTGAAGATGGAAAAACAGCTTAATCGAGCATAATTAGGGTGATTAGCAGCTAGGCCCATAACCCATTTCGGGATTACGGTAATGGGTGGAATGATAAGGTTAGGGAAAACATTTCATTTCAGTTTTCCTGCCACCATTTACATCCTTGAAACCCTAGCATAGGCCTCCGCCTTCTAAATTCAGCCCAAATCGCTTTCTAACCGCGTATTACACCAAATCAAGGATTAGTGTCAAATCAGAGTTGGAGCTGCTGTGTTGCATTGGAAACCGCGCCGACCCATGAGCCGACCAAGAGGTTGTGAACCACGAACCGTGCCAATAGAAAGACAACCGAGTTGGTCACGAACGGAATGGAACGACCTGAAGCGCCCAAACTGAAGAGTCAAGAATGGGGATGATGATCAAAACCTGAGAGGCAAAGGTAGTCCAAATAGTAAGTAAGAACTCAGGATCCAGATGGGAACCAACGAGTTTACTTCATAGGTTGGGCTTTGCTGCAGCATGTGTGCAAAGGGGTTATCGATATATATATAGCTTTAGTTCACCACTAAGAGACGGATTATAAGCTATGGATCAACGCAATGGGACCGTTAAGACTCCCGAGGGCAAGTGATCGTAGCATGGCTATGAGCCAGTGTAGTGGAGTCGTCATGACTCCATGGGGGCAAAGTGGATATAGGAAAGGATTGGTGGCTGTGGATCAGTGCAATGGGGTCATTATGATGCCCAAGGGCAAAGTGATCGCAGCAAAGTATTGGGTGATCTACGTAGTGGATATCGTATGCTTTACGCACTAAGTGAGAGATGTGAGGATGATTGCTATGTTTGATGTTTGCTATCACTATGACATGTACACTCCCATTTTTACACTTTATGTTAGTGTTACCTTAGAGTATTGTACATCTTTTTGTGCTAACTATTTGGTTGCAAGTCCAAGTTAAGGTATGACTATTTATACCTGTTATTATTTTACTTTGCTACTATCGCTCATACCAGACTTTTGCCTAACCCAGAGTTTTATGTCCCTTCTTATTACTCTGGCTACTCCTAAATGAGCAGACTAGAGACAGGTTAGGTGGTATGCACGAGTAGCTGTCCAGAGACGAGCAAGAGGCTTCAATGTACTATTTACATATATTCTCCATGTGTTGTTGTTGGTTACTACTTGGGCATTAGTAGTGTACCTATTTCTTTCGTTTTAGGGACAATATTATGAAGTTGTAATAAGTTGTACTTTGATTTCCTCTACTCTAATGGTTATGGTTTAGTTTTCAGCTTATGCATTGTCTTGCCTGTTTTACGTCAAAGTTATATTATTATTATATTTTAATCCATAAGCTGTGAGATATACTATATGTTCTTTGATGATTCATCGTCTTGCTTCTTTTCTTTTGACGACCATCCTGTGCTAGTCGGGCATCGGTACAGCACATTTTCGGGGAAATGTCGGCTAGTCCGGGGCGGGCCGTCACATCGATTTTGGAGACTCCACTCTCAAATCCTACTTATGGTCATGGGGTCCGAGTCATGAGGAGTCATGGTTGGATGTTGTTTATACTCTCTCTTCGTTTTGTTCAGGTTAGAGTTGAGGCCTTTTCATTGGTTTGCCAGTTTTATACTCAGATCCAAGCTCCATGGATTGGAGTTAGCTAAGCAAAAGGTCGATATCTGTAACACCCCACACTTCTCTACGCCCAAATTTTAACAAAAATCAAAACTTGAACACATCCAAGCATGGAGCGTGTATATCTGGTACGTGCAATAAATTAGCATGAGCATAATCAAAGTATGAAAAGATAATTCACAGCGGAAACAAAATAGGATAAACTAGTATTAACTCAAGAAACAACCTTTTTCAAAGTAATTCACTTTGCCAATACCGAGCATGAGAGAGAACGTTTGTTTGCTCATATATTTAGGAAGCCCTTTTAAACTATAATTTAATTGATAACTAAATATATGAGTAATCGAAAACTAAACTAAAACATCTGTGAGAACCCAACCTTGTCTAGGAAACCTGGGAGGTTGAAATGATGTGGGGGTCAGAACAACAAGTTCTGGTGACTAAGAAATGTACAATATAGTTTATAATACACAGATGTATCTCGTTTGGTTCAACCCAAGATGTATGCCCAACAAGGTTAGAGATTCTAGCCTAACATTGTAAATGTTTACGCACGACTCTACTACTTTTCCTTGAGTAGTATTCTAAGATATACAAGCTCCATGCGGGGATTTGTTCAAGTTTTGATTTTTGTTGAAATTCGGGCATAGAAAAGTGTGGGGTGTTACAATGTCACACTCACTAGGCTGGCGGGTGCTCCTAAGTTTAGAAGAATAAGGGAGGAGTAAGAAATTTAAGTTAATGAGAATTGCGTGTTATTTATAATCGGCCTTGTCGTTGGTTCGAGACTCGAGTTGACTTGTGAAGGGCGGAAGATTCCACAAGTTTCGAGTCTTTGTAATGACTCGAGATGGTGGATCGATATCAGGCTCTGAGATGTCTATCTAGTATTATTTTCTTATGTATGCAAGTTGGCTGTTATCAAAACTCAAACATACTACGCAGAGAGCAAACACACCAAGTACATGGTTGTTTGAAATTTCTTTACTAATAAATTGTCAACCGAAATGGCCTTTCCTTTACAATGCCCTGAATCATGAAAACAAAACATTTATGGAAAGCAGTAAATATGTGCAGTTAGCTAAGTATTGACGAAGATGCTCGCCATGCATTTGGGAGTTCTGCACCATGAACAGTCATTACTTGAAAGTTCCATCTCCATGCCCCTGCTGAATGACATACAGATCTTCTAAGTGAGGACTGAAACTGGTCGATAGGGTAAAGATCCATTTAGGATGAGGTCGTTGTTGTCGAAGTTCTTTGGGAGGACTTTGGAGTTGAAGTACCGAGTGACTCGCTGATGGTGTGCAGCCGCTTTGGGTTTAGATTCACATCGTTTCTCCTCAAGTAAATCGAGTGATTCCAAGAGAAGTTCTGGTTGGTCTTCAGATCATGGTATGTGATTCGCAAGGACTGAAGCTCAAGCTCACTGATAATGATGGCTTTGGATCCGTACGGGAGACCGAATGCAGTGTGACTGGTCATTGACTTATGGTTATTTCGGTAAGCCCAAAGGGCTAGAAGGAGTTCATTTATCCACTTGCCTCTGGCCTTTTCCAAACACTTCTTAATGATGGATTTGATGATCTTGTTTATAGCTTTGACTTCTCCATTGGCTTAAGGATGAGCAACTGCCGAGAACCGTTTTTCGTTTTGGTTTCGTTGGTAGAAGGTCTTGAAATAAGAACTCTCGAATTGGGTCCCGGTATCAAAAATGATAGTCTTGGAAACTCTAAAACGATTGATGATGTTGTGAACAATGAAGCTAATTACTTTTTTGGTAGTGATTGTTGTGAGGGGCTCGATTTCGGCCCATACGTTAAAGTATTCAACTGCGACGATAGCGTATCGGGCATCGCCTTTGCCATGTAAAGAGTCCCGATTGATATTAATTCCCCACATTACAAACGGCCATGGGTTGACCATCTGCATAAGTTCTGTAGGTGGGGATTTTTGTTTTTGAGAATCTCTGGCACTTCTGGCACTTGTAGGTAGATTCTGTTGTGTCCCGCTCAAGAGTTGGCCAAAAATAGCCATATCGAAGAGTCTTTTTTTGCCTGAATTCTCCTCCCCCACAATGTGATCATGGCACTCGCCTTTACGCTCAACACTACACAGTGGACATCATTATGGGCAACGCGTCGGAGTAATGGAATAGATAATATTCTTCAGTGGAGCTGTTCATCTTATGTGGTTTAGCACAATGAATTGCGGATGTGTGCTCCTTTTTCATTTCGGTTGTCATAGAGGATCTCATGTTGCAAGTAGCTCTTTATTGGAGTCATCCAAAAATCAGGATCATGCTCGGAATCCTTCACTGATATCGATTCAATCTGTACATGATCGATACTCAGAGAGTCGAGTACTTCGTGTAATGAAAAAACAAATTTCAGATCTTGATCACCAACACAAATACCATATCGACTAACCAAGCATCTGAAATTACGGGATCATTAATAGAAAGAAGTTAGAGGGTAAGAAATAAAAAGAAAGAAAAATAAAAATAGAAGAACACGAAGACCACAAAATCAGAAATTCAGAGCAAACACAATTCACAGTGGGACGAATGAAATATATTACATTACATAACTTTTGAATTACAAATCCGTAATTGTATACACATACCATCATCGGAGTACAACACATATAATACGGTAGAAATAAACTTTAGATATCTAATTTTGAAGCATCCAGCTCCAAGCTACACCAAGTATATATGAAAAATCCCAGCTTCTTGAATACCCATACAAATTTGGGTACCTAAGAATTTAGGGCGAAAAAAAAAACTCTTGGTCAGTCATTGGACTGGTGTGAGTAAACTGCAACCACTTGATTTAACATTCAAAAATACTTTAAAAAGATAGAATAATCGGAAAACCGATCCATACATAAACATGGATGGATTTTACCTTACGATAGCCTAAAATGTTCTATGTATCAACATTATTCTGATATTATAATAGTGTCTAATCAAATCAATAACAATCTAGCGGAATGCTTCAATCTTACGCTCCACATACATAATATACAATACAAACCCGCGGGTGGTTATTTGACAATGGATTCCCAACTATGACAAGGTGTGGGATCACCTTCCGCTAGTGTATCTCTAGAGAGGAATACACTATGTTCAACAAGAACATCTTACAACCCAGGCCACACATGATCGACCACTCATTCCGCTTGAGTGTACCAAATATATTATCACAAACGATTATTATTAGCAATTGTTACCAAAAGCTTATAACAGTGATAGAATAAGAAACAAATGAATGATCTCTAGATCTGGTGATAATACACTCTAATTGTGGCGATCTACATAGCCATGCTTCCTGCCTGATTTTTTTCATCTTTTTGGTTGATAAGGCCTGAGGCTAACCCTTACCTTTATAACACCACAGAATCATTCACTTTGAATTCCACATCGTTAAATACGTTAAATCACTAATTGACGTCCTAAAAAATACACTTGGTTTTAAGCCAAGGGAAGTTTCCTTCTCAGCTACCAACTATGGTACGTTTGAAGAAATTAATATAGGTGTCCATCTAGAAATACTTTGTCAGATATCTGTCCATATACGTTGTCCTGGGACTGGACAATCCGAAGGCACCATTCTATTAATCCAACTTAGGCAATTTCTACCTAGGATTAACAGAATAGCCGTTGCACTTTACTCTATCTTCATTTATCTTTAGCATAATTTGATTAGCAACGCTTATTCCCATACGGAGTGTTATACAGATAATAAGCTTGATCCCGGTCTCTCCGTATTGACAACGAAAATATAAAATAGGTTAAAACTTTAATGGTTAGTTATTTAACTCTCAAAGGAAATATATATAAAACCAATGATCCAATTTTCAAATGGAAATTCTATTGATCAAGTATCAAGCAACACAGAGCCATTTAAATTAATTTCTTGTTAATTCATCAATTCCCAATTTCTCATTTCTCATTTTCCATATCTTTTCCCAAATATTTCTCAAACACCGATTAGCTACCCATGATTCTTGGAAAACATTTCCATATATCACAAACAATTTATTTTCTATATTCCATAAAATATTTCTTATCACAGCTAGAAAACATTTCCATATATTCACGATTTCTTATTTTCTACATTTGAAAAATCAATGTTATTAACATCAAAAAACATTTACATATATTCACAATTTCATATTCTCCTTAACCAATTCATTTCATTTTCTATGCTTAGAAAACATTTTTGATTATATCAGCAAATATTTCCTAAACTCCTTTATATGGATTTAAACGGACGATGTATGAAATATTTTACGATAACTCATTTAACAACCTGGATTTTCAGAACCAATTTTAAATTTTTATTTTAGCAATTTTAACGGATTTTGAATATTTAAAATGGTTTATTTTAAATAATAATGACAAAAAAATTATTTTAAATGAAATTAGAATGAATAAATACAAGGAGTTTGAAATTGTGCGGTAATTTGAAAATTCGATTTCAAATGAATGTATAGGATTCAAAATAAATCGGATTTTAGTAAAACAAGAAATATTTGAATCTATTTAAAAATATCTTTCCAACTAATGTGAAAAATCCAGATTTCATAATGGGAATTGAAAGTTATGTCAAGTTTAAAATTGTAAATAGTCGCTATGGAATTTATTTATTTTTTTATATATAATAAATAGCCATTTTGCAAACGACTTCCGTTTTCGACAAGATCACTTTTGTTGGATCCAGAATGTCAAATTATTGCTAAGTTTCAAATTTCGTAATTTTTGGATTTAATATGTGAGCGCAGTAAATTTAAATATGTTTGTAATTTAAATTTGAATTAGATCGACCAGAAAATGGCTATTTTTCAAACGGTCTCCAAATTCGATGAAATTAGTTTTGTGAGGACCGTAACGTCAAAACATAGCTAGATTTATTTTTCGGGAATTTTATGAGTCGGTATGTGGCTCTGATAAATTAAAATGTACGTTTAAATTTAATGTACATGGATTTATATTTTTTTTTATAAAAACTGATCGAAACAGTCGAATTGGTTTACGAAACATATCCCATTGTGTCTGGAATGGGGGTAATTAGCTGGGGACGATAATAGTTGGGTTTGATTTGGTGTTTGCGTCAACAAACATGTATTTTTGGAATTTAAACAACATAAAATTATATATATGGCCAATCATATTTTTTTCTAACCAAATTCGTTTCTGAAATACACGTGTCGCCTCCTTTACGATATATGGCGATAATCGTTCGAAATCATTTCACCTTCGATCTGAAGATCTACGCCCCGATTCAAGCAACTCCATAAGGGAAAATTGTAGAGCTCGGTACAATCTTCCACTCCAATGGGCAAGATCAAGAATCATTTGGTAAATCGCGAGGAATTGTTACTCATCTTGCCGTCATTCAAAGTCGAATACCGGGGTCAAGGGGTTGCGAATTCAAGGCGCCGCCGGCTAGGAGGAGCTCTTGCGGAGGCGCATCATCTAGAGTAGTCCGATCCTCGTCAGGGGCCACGAAGTACGTGCAATTTCTAACCGTAGGTTTCGAGCAGTGGGTTCTAGCGACGGCCTGAATACATTAGGGAGGAATAAAGGTGTTAAAATTAATTAATTACCATATTAATTATATTAAAATTTCATCTGCCATTAAAAGCTGATATCTTTCTCATACAAACTCTAAACTGCATGAAACAGGATCCGTTGCGACCGTGGGGACGAGAGCTTTGCAACAAGACTAACTGGGTCAAATTTGGAGCAAATCAGAATTTACGGCAAATTAAAATCTGAATAGTTCAGAAATTCAGAAATTAAAACTGATGGAGTGGAAACGAATGAGAGATCTCTATCACACTCAAATTATTTCGCAGTTAATATATACTAGGATGTAGACGAGACTTAAAGCCCCCGACAAAATTTATTGTATAGACCAGTTGATTGTTTGTTTGGAATATGTTTGTATTACCGTGTATTGATATTGTTGTATATAAAATTTATTTATATATTATATATATATATAAATTATCATGAAATAAAATAAAATAAATATTCATTTACAAACCTGAGGGTTTATTCATGTACACTTATTTATCTTAAATTGATTGGGACGATAATTTTTACACATTGCCCAACTGCAAAAATAATAAATTGTATTTGTTGTTTTTAAACCATACACGGGTATTGGGATGATATCCGACATACACTGATCCCAATAATTAATGGTATGTCAATCGACGGGTTGACAGATTGTATAAGCGTTATTTATTTATTTTAATGCTTATACCGTTGTAAAATGCACTCTGGATGTTGGATGAATTTTTAATGATTGTTCATCATTATTGTGGTATGCATGCGATGTATGAAAACCATATAAATAAAATTACATGGTAATTGATTGAGTCTGATTCCAGTTCAGAATTAAAGAATATTTTAAAATAATATTCAGCGAATATTGAAATGTGAAGCCGTGTTAAGTAGTTAAACGCCATTTTAAAATGAACGGGATTTCCTGTCCATTTTATTCATTTTATAATGAATATCGAAAAGTGATTTCAAAATATGATATTTTGAAAATTTTATCATTTTAATATTATAATGATAAGGAATATTCAAATTTGATTTGAAAATTGATATGGAAATCGTTTTAAAAAGAATTTAAAACGAATTTATAATGGAATTGAAATCCTTTTAAAATGAATTTAAAATGAATTTATATAGGAATATTAAATTTGGATTTAAATTTGAAAATCAAATTGAAATCGTTTTATAATGAATTTAAAACGAATTTATAAAGGAATATTCAATTTTGATTTAAATTTGAAAATCAAATTGAATTCGTTTTAAAGTGAAATTAAAACGAATTTATAAAGAAAAATTCAATTTTGATTTATGAAATTGATATGGAAATCATTTTAAAATGAATTTAAAATGAATTTATAATGGAATATTCAATTTTGATTTAAATTTGAAAATGAAATGGAAATTTTTTTAAAATGAATTTAAAGCGAATTTATAATGAAATTGAAATCGTTTTAAAATGAGTTTGAAACGAATTTACATAGGAATATTCAATTTCGATTTAAATTTGAAATTCAAATTGAAATGGATTTAAAAGGAATTTAAAGCGAATTTATATAGGAATAATCAATTTGGATTTAAATTCGAAAATCAAATTGAAATTGTTTTAAAATGAATTTAAAATGAATTTAAAAAAGAATATTCAGTTTTGAATTGAAATTGAAATAGAAGTGGAAATCGTTTTTAAAACAAGTTTAAAACAATTTATAAAATTCGTTTTAAATGGAAATCGATGATATTATATATATTAATATATAATAATGGCTTGAATAAAATGCACCGTGCAGCGGTCGTTCGCGAATTTCGACCATTAATTTCAAATCGATGTTACGGGAGATCCGACCGTCGGATTCTCCTAAAACCGGAACCGTTGGGTTCGTGTCGAAAAGAGCTTACAATGAATTTAAGAGACATGAAATCTAATAGCCTGATTAGGAGATATGTCCAAATCAATTTCAGAAAAGGTCGCTATAGATGCAGTTCTATGGCCGATATTTGAAACCGACTGTACGGGCGATAATAAAATTATTAAAAATATGGAAAAATTATGCAAAATTATACTAAATAATTTGGAAATATTTTGGATGAAAAATTCCAGTTATGCAAAGATAAAAATAATTTTTTTATTGAAATGAACTAGTTATTAACTAGAAAAATAATTTAATTATTTTTACAAATAAATAAATCGGATTTGAAATGGTTTTAAAATAACTAGAAATTTTCAATGTATGAATTGGAATGGATTTGTAGTGGAAATAATCTTCGGAATATTTCGATATTGGATTCCATGATTATATGGATATTGTTGAGGAATTTGAAAGATATATATATATGTATATCATTATTCCCAATACGATATTGGTTGGTTTTAGAATTTGATATTGAATATATGCCAATATAATTTCTATTCAGAGCCTTGTATTTAATATCATATTGAATTTTGGGTATGTCGTGAACGATGGCTTCATTAACACTATTCTTAAACCCAGTTGAGAAAAGAATAAATCTTTAAATTAAGATTTAGTGAAGTTTTCCAATTAATTAATATTTAATTGCAATTGAATAATAGAATTGGATTTTTGGGTTTATCATGAACGGTGTTTAAATTACACTTGTTATTTAACCCAATTTTCGACATCCATTTTCGACAAGAACACCTTTTTTGGATCCGGAATGTCAAATTATTGCTAGATTCCAATTTTCATAATTTTTAGAATTAATATGTGAGCGTAGTGAATTTAAACGGGTTTGATCAATGCAGTTTGAATTTAATCGACTGGAAAATGACCCATTTTCAAACGGTCTCTAAATTGAATGAAATTAGTTTTGTTAGGACCTTATCATTAAAACATAGCCAAATTTATTTTTCTAGAATTTTTGGAGTTAGTATATGGCCCGGTAAATTAAAATGTACGTTGAAATCAATTTTGAACGTTATATTAATTTATATTTTAATTTTGAAGCAAATTGGTCGAAATAGTTGAATTGGCTTACGGGAAATATCCCATTGTGTCCGGAATGGGGGTATTTAGCTACGGGCGATTGTCGTTGGGTTCGATTTGGAGTTCAAAAGAAAAGGTTACTTTTTGGAATTAAAAATAATAAATTATATAAAGTCATCCCTTTCTCTTCCTCTCTCTCTCATCGTTCATTAAAAATAAAAAGAAAAAAAGGGTTCAAACCCCCCTCCCGGTCGTTCAGCTCCACCGCGCCCCTCTCTCTTCCACACTGACTTCGGCCTCCCCTCTTCCTTCCGCCCTCTCCTCTTCTTCTTCCTCCTCTTTACCTCTTTCAATTAGCAAATCCCTGAGCCCCAAATCCTAAGTCCACCCACCACCGCCACTACGGGCCCCATCTCAACCGCTGAACAACCCCCCTGCCTACACAGCCCCCTGAGCCGCCAGCGGCCACCCAGCTCCGGCCATGGGCCTTTCCTCCTCAAAAATCACATTTTTCACAAATTTCCCATTTGCAAATAACACCCTGTCACTATTTCGCCAATAACTCCCAAACGTGCAATTCTAGCCAAAACTCCTTAGTACCAAAGTCGAAGAGCATGATTTACTCTTCGATTTGGGTATATGGAAGTCCTATTTTGGATTGCGGAGCTATCCGGAAAATGCGTCCGAAGATCGGGATCTGCTGCTATTTTTCGCGATTTCCGGCGAAGTGGTGCAGTTTTGGAAGAGAGTCCACTGGGGAAAAGTTGTCCGGAATGGCGCGTTTAGGCTAGTGACAAAGTTTGGTGAAGATTGGAGATGGAATGAAGAACCTAGAACAAAAAGGCGAAATCGGACGATGGAAACAACAAAACGGAGACCTCACGACCAAATTCTATAGTAGAAGTGTCGAGCCGATTGGTATAGCTTGGTTGAGAACTTCTCACTCTAATTTTATTTTCTACTAAAATATATATACTAGGATGCAGAGGTGCTTAGAAACACCCGACACCTTTGTTTGAAACCATGGAAGTTTGGTTGTTTGTTTTGATGGATTTATTTGTTTGGATTTGGTTTGGGATGTAAATTGAATTGATTAGAATTGGTATGTGTATGGCGCAATCCAGCATTAGGCGAGGGATAAGGCTAGACCTTATTCTGCTTTTAGTATCGCGACGTTATACTACTGAAATTTTCTAAAAATTTTAGAATAATAAAAATATCATTTTTATTGTATAAATGAACTGTATAAAATATTCATGTGTTGAAATAAATATTTTATCATTAACAACATAATTTTTAATGAATATATGAATGAAAATAAACATTCATTTACAAATCGGACGATTTGTTTATGTACACTCATTTGACAGATATTGATTGGGACGATATATTTTACAGATCGCCCAACTGCATAAATAAAATCGGTATGTGTTGATTGAAATCCCACATGGGTATTGGGACGATATTTGACATACACTAATCCCAATAGTTTAGTTGTATGTCAATCGATTAGTTGACAGGCTGTTGTAAGTGTTAATTATTTATATTTAATGCTTATGCAGTTGTGTAGTGCACTCTGGATGATGGTTGATTATTTATCATTATTGTTATATACATGTTTTGTATGAAATCCATATAAACAGAATTATATGGTAATTAACTGTGTCTAATTCCAATTCGGAAAGAAGGAATATTTTAAATTAACAATTATTTTAAAATGACGAATAATGAATATTTTAAAATAACTAATATTATAAGATAATATTCGGTAATGGATCAAAATATGATTTTGATGTCCAATTTGGGATGGACGCGAAAATATTTTAACATGTGAAGTTGTGTTGATTAGATATGCGCCATTTTGACGCGAACGATATTTATATCGATTTTATTCATTTTTATAGTGAATACAAAAAAGGAAGTGATTTGAAATTCTAATGTTTTGAAAATATTATCATTCATATGTTAATGATATGGAATATTCAATTTTGATTTAAAATTGAGTATGAAGTTGAAATCGTTTTTAAAACTAATTTAAAACGATTTATAAAATACGTTTTAAAATGGAAATTGACAAAAAATATACAATATATATATTATATAAATTTAGTGTAACACCCAACCTCCGCTAGGGTCACTCACAAAGGGAATGCACTAGCTTTGTTGGAGCATTATCTAGGTAAGCATACACAGAAATATTACGAGACAGAGCATATAAAACAGCGGAAGAAGAACCAAATTTTATTGCTTTAAAATCTAGAAAGGTCTAAAGCCTTTTACATCAAAATGCCATTAAATCCATTACATCGAAATCTGTCTTGCAATAGTAAAGAAGCATAAAACCATAGTCATAAATCATTCCCTAAGTAAAACAGTAAAGCAGCCATAGCCAAGAAAGGTCCAAGCCATATATGATGATCTTGAAGCAGAAAGAAGTCCAAACTAAGTAGTAGTGTTTTCCTCCCTGAGAACCTGGGGAGGGGGGAACGGAAGAAAAAGAGGCAAAAGAAAATGGGTCAGTCATAAAGACTGGTAAGTCCTAGTGACTTTCAGCATAGAAACAAGTAAAGATAACATGACATGTATAAACTGAAAGTAAACATAAGGACGATGACAAGATAGGCAAGTTAAACTAAGATGACAAGATAAACTTTGCTAACCAGATAAACTACGGTAACAAGATAAACTATGCTAACCAGATAAACTACGGTAACAAGATAAACTATGCTAACCAGATAAACTATGTATAGCATCGCATGTTTAACATTTTCTGCGCCAACCGTACTAATAACCCAACCTGTATCATCCTTTCCATGTATATGTACAGTACCTTGTCGTATATCGTACAGGTTTCATCACGTATTTCTATACTAGTTCAACGTAGTGCCACCATTCTTGAAATCGTTTGGACTGCCACCCTTGTTCTGGCTAGGTTTCCTTATCATGAACTATCGCGTGTTCAACTAGGATTTATGCTACCTAGGACCACTAGGGATTATGCTACCTATTTAATGTTTTCTAGATTCGATTAGGGTTTATGCGACATAGGACCACTAGGGATTAGGCTACCTAACGAACAACACCCTTTTTCCACGTAACGATCTATTAATCGATCGGCTCCCTATAAGTCCTAGCTCGTTCATGTGTCTGTGTCATACGGCCCAATCACGAAATGCAGTCACATGTGCTAGGTCCACCATAAGGTGTATCAAGCCCTAGGGTGCCAACCACCAACACGAATCAAGCACGCACAGTGTAAACCTACCGGTGCCCAATGCCTGCTTTTTCAACTCCGGACTACGTGCACGACCATAGTCCACCTGAACCTACAATGGCGCACCAACTCAGCCGTCGTTCTGGTCTCTTACAATCAGCCCAGTAATTGTACCCCACCCTGCCTAGTTCCAGGGTACCGTAATACATCTAGTGGGCTACTGCTGAAAAGGACCGCGTAACTAGGGTTTCCGTCCAGTAGGTTAAGTGTTGTCATTTAAATTCGAGACTTAACCCCATCAGTCTAGCATGTCAAGTTGGTTAAATGTTGTCATTCAAGTTCGTGACTTAACCCGCCTGCGTGTCATGTCAAATTGGCTAAGTGTTGTCATTCAAGTTCATGACTTAGCCCTACGAATCATTTGTCAAGTTGGTTAAGTATATTCAAGCGGTTCATGACTTAACCCTATCAAATCATCATGCCAAATTGGTTAAGTATATTCAAGCGGTTCATGACTTAACCCTATCAAATCATCGTGTCAAATTGGTTAAGTGTATTCAAGCGGTTCATGACTTAACCCTATCAAATCATCATGTCAAATTGGCTAAGCATATTCAAGTGGTTCATGACTTAACCCTATCAAATCATCATGTCAAATTGGTTAAGTATATTCAAGCGTTTCATGACTTAACCCTACCATGTGGCATTAATTCATTAATGCACCCCAACCTCTCACATCAGACCTGTTGTTGTGGTCACTGGATATGCCTGGCGGTTCCGGGCAGAACTACACCACAACTCAGTCTGACCTCGGGTTTTTAAGTGCGATATGACCAACTACCCACATTGGATCCTATTGTTTGCTGTAACTGGATTTGCCGGGCGGTTCCGGGCAGAATTACACTGCAGACTCGACCCAACCTCGAGTTTGCCATTTTCAAGTTCATTCTAAGTGTCATATCCATGTTCAAATTTCATGTCAAGTTCGTGTCATGTTTCATGGCGAGTTTCAAATCCAAATCCAGGTTCAGGTTATAACAGCGTTCATGTTTCAAGTTTTTCCTTTTATCAAGTTCATAATTCATGTTCATAACCAATTCATGTTTTGCCTATTCCACCCAATTCGTATTCGCATCGCACGTAAACGTGAATCGATCCATACAACAAATAAATCCAAATCTTAGAATAAAGGGAATAACATCAAAACTATGATAGGCAAGAGGTACGAGCATAAAGCGATAAAAGGGGTTACAAGACTAGCATGACATAACTTGAGATAATTGGTTACAACATCACCGGCATATAGGATTTCAAATCTAGCAAGATAAGGCGATAGTCATGGTAAACGCTGACATAAGAGAATAGGCATGCAAAAGCAAGCCAAATACAAGGATAATGGATCCAATGGTTTTGGTGTACATAATAGCGAATAAACTAAAAGAGTCACACCCTAGGTATGCGATCCAACAAAATGCCAATTCGGTGCACAGCATGGTTTTCAACTATAGTGTTATGGGCATGAACAATCAACTATAATAGTCTTAGGCTATTAATCCCAGTAGTCATAGGTAGAAATCTCATAGTTATGAATCATAAGAGACTCATCACAATAATCATGGATAATTATCAAAAATATTTCTAGGGAAATAGTCATAGGCAATTAACAGTAATAGTTTCAAAGTCATGGTCATAGATAATAGCCTTATGTTCATAATCATAGGTAACAATTCTTATAGTCAAGAGTCATAGGTGATTAGCCACAATTGTCCTTGTCATAGTCATAGGCATAGTCTTATGTTCATAGTCATAGGCATAGGCATAGTCTTATGTTCACAGTCATAGGCATAGTCTTATGTTCTTAGTCATAGGCATAGGCATAGTCTTATGTTCACAGTCATAGGCATAGTCTTATGTTCTTAGTCATAGGCATAGGCATAGTCTTATGTTCATCGTCATAGTCATAGGCATAGGCAAAACTTTATGTCCATAGTCATAGGCATATTAAGGTTATAGACATGAAAGGATTTGATTTACAACATGAATAGGCCCCAAATAGAAATATTCCCACAAGTCAAGATCCAAGAATTTATGTTACAATCTAGCGTTTGAATAATAAACTAGGTCCAACAACATGAATGGGCATGATTCAATCGATAAGAAATAACCCAAAATCATAGATTCAAGAGGAGACAAGAACAGATCTAAATAGATAATCAAGCTTAGGTCCAATTTCATTTCATTCCATGTCCATATTAAATTCAACAAGTTTAAATCTCAAAGTAACTAGAACTTACAGATTGTGGTCTAAGAAATTGAGATGCAGAAGTTGAATCTAGAAACTAGTCGTCTATTGGTTGATTCGATGGATTCTGATTTGATAGCAGAAGCAAGCCTCCAATATGCAATTCCTAGCCATAGTCTTCGTGTTTTACTTTAATTTATTTATTTGTTTTTGAGACAACCCCAAACCCCGTACAGACGGTGGCAAGGGTAATCCTTGGAATATAACACATAAACAGATAATAGCAGAACAGAAATAAATAAATACACCAGATAATGCACAATAGAATATACTGGATAAACGTAATCATCAGAGTTGCATAGTATACAGGATCATACTTAGTACAAATACAGTTCAGCTATACATAAATGTCTACAGCAGAAAACAAACATAATGTACAATAGGAGCTGAACAGCATAAAAAGAGATGAATAATAGAATCCATCTTCAGCTCCAGCTATCCAGAAAAAGCCAGCTAGACCTGAATACAAGGCTACCCGTGTAGAAAAAGGGGCACCCGAGTTTGAAAGTGAAACAAACTACGAGTCAGTCATGGGACTGGTATGAGAAATCTACTCAACACAATAAAAATATGGCTAATCACAGGACCACGCCACTTTCGTGGAAAGGGTTTACTACATCGGATCGCCAGTGCTTTAAAACCAATAATTCTTTTAAACATCGCAATGCTTTTAATAAAAAATGAAGGCATTATAAGACTCAGTTCCCATCACACAACGCAACGCAAACCGAAGGATAGACTTTTTAACTTATAACGGCCAAAATATGCTTGATACGAATAAAACAAAAGAATTTGATATTATTACTAGTGTTTATATGTATCAAAAACAATTTCAAATCATAAGTATCAATCATAGACGGCATTAATGCCCCATACAACTCTGTCGCCATATATAGGTATACAATCAAAACCGCACGGTTATGTATTTGGCAATTGGATTTCCGTCATGAACCAAGGCAAAAGATAGTCCTTACCGAATTCGAGACAACCTAGCCCATGTCTCAGGCAAGCGCGCAGGCAAGCCTTTGGAGCGACAGGGCCAGTCCACCGATGTGGATTAAAATTCTTGAACAGTACGCTTCCCTGCCCTATGGGGCGTAAATGAGCCAACGAATGACTCCATCGGTCCTGGATCGACCAATAAAACTGAGGCGCCTAGCAAACCATCATCCACATAAGTAAAATGTCAGGCCGTATAAAAACACCAACACAACTCCAAGCTAGAAGGAAACGCATGCCCTCACTGAGGTCCTTCTCCCGTTTCTGGTTCGTACCGGGTGTGAGGCTCGTGAATTCACGTTATACACAAAGATACGCCACACAGGCGGTGCTTTGATCGTCAATCACAAGACTTTGCTTTTCAATAGAAGCCCTGTTCACTGCATCTTGGCATGCCACACAGGCAATTCACACAATGTAACTGATGACTATCAATCATAGAAAATAAATTCCAATGTCAGACACACCGTCCATTTGCAAGTCCGTTCTGGGTCTGAACGAAACCGAAGGCACTAAATACCTCGTATGTCCATTGATTCCCATGTACGTTTGGACGATCACCACTCATTATCTATATTTCAGGATGCCTCCCAATCAGGACCTCAGTGACCATCCAAACGAGGTGAAGATCGGTCTTCACCCTCGTCTTCATCCTCGACTTTTTATCGTCAATCCAGTTATTCAGAATGGGATAAACCCGGTCTTTCTGAGCAACTCGCGTATATAATAAACAAGTGCAACACTATCATACATACGCATCATTTCAATTCATTAGTCAACCGTCAATCAGTAAGAGAACGATTTCCCAAATATTAAACCCGAAGGCCGAAACCAACATCAGATCAACATTCAGGAAACCATTCGACTTAGCCAACCTTCAGTTAGTTTCTAAATTTCACATCCATATCGTTTATAATATTTTATAACGATTTATCGCTATTTTTATTTATTTAAAATAGCCAATTTATTCAAAACGACGGTTCGGGCCATAATGCGGCCGTGGCGCTATTTTTCTTCAGATTTGATTTACAAATATATGAAAATCTAACCGTTGGATCTTCACAAAATTTACATCATTAGAAAGATCTTTTCAAAACGAATCCAACAGTTCCAGTTTTGGGAAAATCCGACGATCGGATCTCCCGGTACAATCGTTTGAAGTTTCGATTTCAAAATACGAACTGCAGCGTCATTATTCGATTAAATATAATTATATTTATATATATATATATAAATATAATCGATTCTGATGCTGTTTTTCTTCAGATTTGAATTAAACATTCTAGACAATCCAACCGTTGGATTTTTACAAAGTTGGTGCCGTTGGAAAGATATTTCCAAAGCGAACCCAACGGTTGTGATTTCGGGAAAATCCGATGGTCGGTTCTCCCGCGCTAATCGTTTGTAATCACGGTTTCAAAATACAAACTGCAGTTTCGTTATTCGATATATTTCAATTCTATTTATATATATATATATATATATCGATTCTTCGATTTCAAAACTATATGATTTTCATACGTTTGATAAAAATGATATTTTTATCTAACTGTCTTCTATTTCAACACTTCACTATTTTTAACAATTCATGTATATAATAAAAATGTTATTTTTATTGTAAAACAATTCATTTCAAAACACGATCATTTTCTATAGTTCATATAGGTGATAAAAATAGGATTTTTATTATAAAACAATTTATTTCAAAACAAGATTATTTTCTGTAGTTCATATTGATGATAAAATGGGATTTTTATTATAAAACAATTTATTTCAAAATACGACTATTTTATATAGTTCATATAGATGATAAAAATATGATTTTTATTATAAAACAATTTATTTCAAAATATGAATACCATTCAACACATGAATTTCAATTCAACGAATGAATATCGATTCAACACATGAAGGTTTTCTATAGTTTATATATATAGATAAAAAGGTGATTTTTATATTTAAAACACGAATAACATTCAACACAGGAGTTCTATTCAACGAATGAATTTCAATTCAACACACGAAGGTTTTCTATAGTTTGTGTATATAGATAAAAAGGTGATTTTTATATTTAAAACATGAACGCCATTCAACGCATGAATTTCTATCCAACGAATGAATATCGATTCAACACATGAAGGTTTTCTATAGTTTGTGTATATAAATAAAAGGGTGATTTTTATATTTAAAACACGAACGCCATTCAACACATGAATTTCTATCCAATGAATGAATATCGATTAAACACATGAAGGTTTTCTATAGTTTGTGTATATAGATAAAAGGGTGATTTTTATATTTAAAACACGAATACCATTCAACACGTGAATTCTATTCAACAAATGAATTTCGATTCAACACATGAAGGTTTTCTATAGTTTGTGTATATAGATAAAAAGGTGATTTTTTATAAAACACGAATGCCATTCAACACATGAATTTCTATCCAACGAATGAATATCGATTCAACACGTGAAGGTTTTCTATTCAACGAATAAATATGGTGTCAACAAATGAAAATAATTCTAACACATGAATATTATTCAAAATTTTGGCGGCATAACGACAGGGTAGTTAAAACCGGGACCGTCCCTAGTACGGCTCCTCGCTCTACCTTAAAACCTTGCGGTTTTTGACAATGGGGATTCATGCATCTAGTTCGCATGCAGGCGGCATGTATATTTTTTTTATTTCCACAAACTAATCCTATGTGGTTTCCACCAAATATTTCTCAACCACAAACGGGTATTTTTCAGCCACAATCAATCAATATCAACCGCAAACAATTCCAACCAACCATTCGCTATCAATCAATTTTCACACCAATCACAACCAATAAATATCGTCCATGGTTTGTGGACGAGGGGCGTATATATATATATATATATATATATATATATATATATATATATATATATATATATATAGCATTTCACTTCTATTTCAACACATGTATAATTTTTACAACGCATATATAACTTATACATCGAACGTACAACTTATACAACACTTATACATGAGGTGTACAATGCTTATATAACTCATACATCGACTATATAATTTATACATTGTCGTTTTCCATATCGTTTATAAATTAGAAATCTCACATTGGGTTCCACTCCACCAAAAATAGCAGAAGGCTCAGAAAAATATGCGGTCTCTTCTACAATGTAGAAGACGTCCACACGGTCACGATGTTTCCCGTTTCATCGAATTTCGTCAAGAAACGAAAAAGATATGATTTTTCAAAGTTTGCAAAGGTTTAAAGGTGTTAAAACCGTTGAAATTAAACAAAGCCGTACCTTCACAGTTTGGTTCGAAACTAGGTTTACGATTTTCGTTCAATCCGTGCAACTTTATGATGGTCGGCCTATGCCACGATCTCGAGCTTGGAGAGGGCTTTCCAGCGCCACCACTGGTGGCCAGTTCGACGACCAGATGAACGGGCGGCGGCGCAATGAATGGAGTGACTTCTTGGTGGTAGATCTGGATACACACGCAACGAAAAAATCCAATACTTATATGGATTTGAAGAGAATTCGAAGCTCTACAAAATCCTCAACGGGAGGTGGGGCTAATTCTTCTTGGATTGATCAGAAAATGAGGGGGAAGGTTTCGAACTATTTCCGCCGTTCGTCGCTGAAGGATATCGGGGAGAGAGAAAATAGTTTGACCAATGAATTTTTTTTATATTTATAAATTTTTAAAATCCAAAAATACCCATCTTCACGTACTAACACAATTCCAAACCCAACGACTGCCGTCCCCAGCGTTTTACCCCCATTCCGAACACATCGGGATATGTTTCGTAGGCCCATTCGACTGTTTCAGTCAGTTTTTCTTAAAATTAAAATATAAAACATTCAATATTTGATTTGAACATACATTTCAATTTGCCAGGGGCATAAACTAAGTCGAAAAATTCCCAAAAAATAAATCTAGCTATGTTTTGACGATACGGTCCCAACAAAACTAGTTTCGTCGAATTCTGAGACCGTTTGAAAAATGGCCCATTTTCGGTCGATCCAATTTAACAGTAATTGACCAAAACTCATTTTCCTTTGCCACGCTCACATACTAGCTTCAAAAAATATGAAATTTGAAACCTAGCAATAACTTCACATCCCGGATCCAACAAAAGTGGTTTCGTCGAATTCCGAGGTCGTTGGCAAAATGGCCAATTTCACGGGCTATATAAATTCCAAAGCGACCTTTCTGAAAATTCATTTGGCCATAACTTTTCCTTTCCGCTATGAAACTTCGATTTTTCAGATTCGTTAGAAGTTATTCACTAACAAATATAAATATTTTTGGTTTCACTCAAATCCGTTTTGTTTTGCACCCGGTACAATCAGTCGAAGTTTGAATTCAAATTTTGAAACTACCGCGCCATTTCAGGCCTTCTTTATAATTAGAATTAATTATATTCGTTTTCAAACGTCGATTCAAACTCAGTTTTCATTGCTATTATTTAAAATATTAATTTTAAATATTTAAAATCCACTATTTTAGTCAATTTAAAATTTTTAAATTGGTTCAGATTTTCCAGGTCGTTATAGTTTTTCTCAAAGGGAGCATAAGGACAGAAAGAATTGGTGTAGAGAGAATGAGGCTAGGAGGCTGTTTATATAGGTTTAGAGTCACGAATCTAGTCAGAAAATGGGTCCAAATACATCAGAATGAACCCACGCTGAAGACCAGGTTTTGGCACCAGGTCGACCATAGGGTCGACCTGGTCCCTAGGAGGTCGACCATAGTGTCGACCCCTAGGTCGACCCGGTCCTGGGCGGAAAATTTCCCGCCCAGTCTGCCCTGGGTTTTGAATTTGAATTTCGAATTCAAACTTCGAGCTGTTTTTGATTCTGAAAATTCCTGAAACTTCGGAGGGCCATAACTTAGTCATACGGAATCCGTTTTTCAAAAACTCGAACTCGTTTCCAAGCAGAATTTCGAGGCGAACACAATGGCATAACCCGCTTCCCTTGATTCTTATTTTAAAATTTAATTCTGCCTTGATTTAGGGTTTCAATATGTTATTAAAATACGGGTTGTTACATTCTCCCCTCCTTAAAGGATTTCGTCCCCGAAATCTCTAAGTTAGGAAGTATGTATCCTACCATCCATCATCCATCTACTCAAAAAATCATCCACAAGCAATCATTGTCCTTAAAAGATTCCTAATGTTGTATGTCTATATGTAGAAAGCGTGTGTATATGTACTTATCTAATGCAAAAGATCAGGCGGTTACTGATTCAGTAGACCTCCTTAATGCAAAATATGTTAGTGTAATGAGTCCAACATGTATGCAAATTCCTAACATACTTTATAATCTCTACATGAGTGCACAAACATTCATTCATATGCAACATCCAAATGATAGCATATCAAGTTTCCATCCATGTACAAGTATAAACATTCATGCATATGCAATATGAGATGTGATTGAGCCGATCTAGTGCCTAATGTGTGTTCATGCATCCACGAGCAACAACTAGCAACCACTTGCAACCATCAACCATAACATGTCTCAAACACATGTTTACATCCATTAGTTCCTACATAAAGGTATAGCCAAATGATAGAAGCAAGTAAAGAAAAACTTTGTACCCATTAGGCAATGTCTAAACTGGAAATCTTCCTCACATATATGCTGATTAGGGGAAAAAACTCCCCTAAACACTAGCCCAAAACAAATATATATGATTCTAGGAAACCAAGCATGATAAACTCCTTTTAGGTTGCAAAAATCCCTTCCTAAAACCAACCCATATCCTATAAAGCCCAAAAAGTTTAGTCAACCCAACGGACACCCTCAACCCCTAACATATGTCACAACCAGATGAATCATACTCCTTTTGGTGTTTGCAACAGAAATAAGATTGAGAATAGGACCGAGAGGATATACATAAAAGATATCATGCAAGTAAGCTCTACAGGAAAAGAGGGATCAAGGATATACTCTTAAAAAGAGATATGATGCGCGTATCTAGTATTCAATCTTCTAAGTCGCATTTAGTTGAGCTTAACTCCATTGTGCTTTGTCCGTCTTTAACTTCATAATTTCGTAGCTTCTTAATTCTTGTTTCCAGAATATGAGTTGGAACTCATTTCACTATTGCCACTCGTCCCACTTTCCCTTATCCTCCTTCTAGTATACTCGGCTCAAACATAACTGCGTACTCATGGTTTCATGCAAGCTCTCCAAAATTCACTAGTGAATCCTGGATCTCGTTTACTCACTGTAGGGTATTCCACGCAGAAGAATTATCTCTTGCAAATAAACAGATGTCATCCATGTTGCCAAATGTACTTACTAAGGTGATTTCCTATAACTCATGCCTAAGCGAAATGAACCATCCACCTTAGTGGCGAACACTACTCGAGATCAACAAATGTATCAAGAGATTCTAGGTAACTAAGCATGGCAGAATCCTCAGGGTTACACTAGACTTCGAGGGTATTACCACGGCAAGTCAAGAGTCTAACTGCCCTCTTTTAATACTCAAGAATGGCACCAGTACTGGATAACCATACCATCCCTAGAATCGACCCGTAGCCCAAAAACATAAGCATTTCTTCTAAACTCAACGCTTAGCATAGACATTCTCAAATCCAAACAAGTCATGAATAAATGAGCCGATTCCCCAATAGGATTTGCGAAGGAAAAAAAATACGGGATCCTCTACCATGCTAGTACTAAGGTGCAGAGACTCAACTATCGAAGTAGAAATAAAAAGGATGCGATGTACCATAATCAAAAAGGGTACGGATAGGATAGAAAGATAACTAGGCTTTCTTGCAGAAACATTTCTACCTTATTGTTCTAAGCCTCATTCGCCTTAACCACTCTTATCCCCACTTATTTAACGTGTTAATAGGTCTCTTGAGAACTACCTCCATCGCATGGCAACCCTACAAAGCTTGAAATAAGATTAGTCGCAGATGATACTAATGTGACTACAGATGGAGGATAGAAAGGAAAAGGGATTCAAACAAGGAAACAAAGGATAATGCTAATGGCCTTTGGGGAATAGCCTTTTAAAAAAATGCTTCTTTGTAAATGGTTTTGAAAATAATTTCAAAAGGTTTTAAAAACTTTTGCCCAGTCTGGTAACCTTCTGCCCTGATACCTAATGTAACACCCCACCTCTGCTAGGGTCACTCTCAAAGGGAATGCACTAGCTTTGGTGGAGCATTATCTAGGTAAGCATACACAGAAATATTACAAGAAAGAACATATAAAACAGCGGAAGAAGAAACAAATTTCATTTCTTTAAAATCTAGAAAGGTCTAAAGCCTTTTACATCAAAATTCCATTAAATCCATTACATCGAAATCTGTCTTGCAATAGTAAAGAAGCATAAAACCATAGTCATAAATCATTCCCCAAGTAAAACAGTAAAGCAGCCATAGCCAAGAAAGGTCCAATCCATATATGATGATCTTGAAGCAGAAAGAAGTCCAAACTAAGTAGTAGTGTTTTCCTCCCTGAGAACCTGGGGGGAACGGAAATAAAAGAGGCAAAAGAAAACGGGTCAGTCATAAAGACTGGTAAGTCCTAGTGACTTTCAGCATAGAAACAAGTAAAGATAACATGACATGTATAAACTGAAAGTAAACATAAGGATGATGACAAGATAGGCAAGTTAAACTAAGATGAAAAGATAAACTATACTAACCAGATAAACAAAGGTAACAAATAAACTATGCTAACTAGATAAACTACGGTAACAAGATAAACTATGCTATCCAGATAAACTACGTATAGCATCGCATGTTTACCATTCTCTGCACCAACTGTACTAGTACCCCAACATGTATCATCCTTTCCATGTATATGTACTGTAATGACCCGCATTGTTAGCTGTGGAATAATTAATTAATTTAATTATATAAATAAGGATTTAGAGATTTAAATAATGGCTTAATTAATTATAGTGGTTATTTAATTTAATTAAATAATAGAATAATATATTTAATTCAAAAATAATTAAAAATATTGGAAATCACAATATTTTGTGAACTGGGTCATCCCTAAGATTTAATTCCGCTTAGAGTTGAAGTATATTGACGAATATATTCAGTCGACATCAGTTTGAACGTAGAATTATAATACAATTAAAATAGAGTTGTAAATGGCGCGGCAGTTCGCTATTTGGCGATTTGAACTTCAACTGAATATATAGGGCCCGTTTTAAATCAGATTTCTGTGAAACAAGAAACGTGTGGAGCTGGTGGAGTATATCTTTCTAGTGGAAGAGAAAAATCGAGATTTCATCGTGTAGATTTTTAGTTATGTCCAAATTAAATATTCAGAAGAACAGCGATATATTCGTTCGTGGCCATAACGGTTATTTAAAAATATTTGAATATCGGGTTTGAATTTAGACAAAGTTCTTCTGGGACATAACGATAATTTAATTTTTTCTATTTTACTATAATTTTTAATTAATTAAATAGGCAACTTTTTATTTTGAGTATTCTGCACCCTTAATCAGCTATTTTGGGGTTTCACAATATGAGATAATCTACCGGTATTGTTATATTTTTGGGATCCGGGTACATTGCTCGTCATGATAGTATTTTTAGTTATGTCGCTATCGATTTGTACATGACAAAATTTTACATAACATCATAACCTAAATATCTATTCTACAATTACATCCTTTATAACCCTAATCCATTTTTCCCTGCGGTCGGAATTAAGCCACGCCGCTCATTTACTCTCAGCCGAAACAAGAAACGTAGAGACTCATTCTCCAGTAATACAAAGAAGAAAATCCTATAAATACAGTGCCTACCCTATTGAAACCTAACTTATTATTTCCCCGTGGTCTTCAAATCTCCAACCGCCACAAAAAAGTGATAAACGAAGGAAATTCGTCTTTACAAAAATCCCCAAAAATCAAATATAAATCTATAAATCGAAAAGCATATATTTTTAGGGAGCTGAAGCCTTCCTTTTCCTTGTCGTGGTTGATGTAGCAGTTCGACGGGGTGTTAGAGGGGGAGTGCGAATAGTATGGGTGGTCGGAGAAGGAAGTATGGACGGAGGCGCAAGCTGGAGGTGATGAGTTGAGGTCAGCAGGTCCGTTTCAGGTAGTTGCGAGCTAGTGTTTAGGGTGACGGTGGGAGGGTTGGTCTTGCGGTGAAAACGAGGGTTATGAACAGGTGACGGGTATTTTCCTGTATGAAGGAGAAAGCATGAGCAAATGGGAGTTTTAGTTTCGGCACTGGTATGGGTTCGTTTCTACAGGAGTTGGAAGAGGGGCACGGTGGAATGTACAGGGCAGCCATTGTTCTGGAGATAGGGTGTTTTTATATTCAGAGAAGAAGAAGTCTAAGTGGAGAGGTGGGTTTTGTTGGTGAATCGATGAAAGTTGGGTGTGTACCATGGTGAAGTTTAAAGTGGGTTTTCTGTTACCTGAGATGGAAATTTAAACGTGAATTTCAGTGAAGGATTTGTATTTGTTTTAAATTCCTGGAAAAGGGTTTGGGGTGCATTTGTTTACTACATGGAAGTGTTATCTCTTTCTGTACATGAGTGGTTGTTTGGAGTGCAGACGTTGTGTCGGTGATCAGTATGGAGGACTTGCAATGAAATACAGTGTTGAGGGAGTTGGTCAGGTATTTGCGTTGGGATGGGAAGATGTTTCAGGTTGATAACATAACCTATTTGGCAAAAAGAAATGTCGAAGGTAGAGTTGCTTCTTACTGAACTATTTGGGAAGAAATAGGGTGAGCACGGGTTAAGAAAATTAAGTGGGATATTAAGTATATTATTTATATAATTAATTATTAGTGCCATTTAGATTAAGTTATAACTTGGAAAAAAATCATATCTTATTCAGACGTGATGGGAATTCCGTGAAACAAGATCCATCGGGATCGTAGGGACGAACACTACAATATGGAACTGACTAGAAGTCCACCGGAGCTCGTTACAACTTATAGCAAAATAAATTGTTCGTCTAAATCAACAGACGCAAATCGTTATTTAACGGTTAACGCGAAATGTGAGTAAAACTCACCAACTCTGAACAGTTTATAATTTCATGTTGTATTTTTAGAACTGTTAAAAATTGTCTGATTGATTGTGTGTTGACTGTTGATTGAACTGCTAGTCAGTTAGTTGAATTTCTATATAGATTCTGTTTAATAGAATATTTCATATTGAACTGAAAGTGATGTTGATTATATTGTGTAACATCTGTGGATGCAGGGGGAATAGGTTGGAGGAATCCGACTGGATTCCTCAACATTTATTTTACTGTTTTTCATATATTGTGATATATGATGTTTTATATAATCCGTTATGGATTGTGTGTGTTAGAATGATATTGATCCTTGTTATTCGATATTTTAAAATATCATAAAAGACCCTGAGATGTAAAAGAGTTATTTCAACGTATATTGAAATAAAGGGATTTTATAAAATCAACAGATTTTATAAAAGGAAATATTTCGAAAGTAAATAAAAAGGAAAATGTTTATAAAATGAATAGAGTTTTATAAAAGGGAAAATGTTGATAAAACGAATTGAATAGAATAAAGGAATATTTATTTAGGAAATAAATAGGATTACAAAAGGTGTTAATCAAACGTAGTGTATCAAAAGGAGTTAATCAAACGTAGTTTATCAAAAGGAGTTAATCAAACGTAGTTTATTAAAAGGAGTTAATCGATCAAGAGTAAATCAAATAGAGTTATTCAATTAGAGATTAAAGAAATAGAGTTAAGCAAAATTAGAAACTGAATAGAGATTAGTAAGTTGAATGGTTTTCTGAGTATCGATCTGATGTTGGTTTCGGCCTTCGGGGTTTATACATGGGTAGTCGTTCTCTTACTACTTTACAGTTAGGGACTAACAGTTGTGGAATGGTAGTGATGCATGAATAAGCTATGGAAATGTTTTCCAGGGTTAATAACGTATATTTTCAAAATATAGAAATAAGGACATATATATATATATGGTTGATGATTGATCGATATAATTTCCACTTGGAAATTATATTGTTGTTTGCACACGTGTTTTTCTTTGATAGTTAACACATCGACTATCGAAGTTTTCGACCATTTTAACGTTGTTAGTATGGAGAGACCGGTTGGATTATTATCCGAAGAACCACTCTGTATTGGCATAAGCGTTGCGAATCATATATGCCAAAGATAATTGAAGACAAAGTTATGCAAGGGCTATCCTGTTTACAGAATAGTGCCTTCGGTTTGTCCAGTCCCAGGACGACCTGTATGGAAGAATGTCTGGCAGAGTATATCTAATAGATCGCGTAAGTTGATCTTTTCCAACGTATCCACGTTTGGTGGCGGAGGAATTCGTTTCTCTTAGCTGTATACCCGTGGTATTTTTGGGGAAATCAATTTGTGATTTGGCAGGTATGACGATGTGACATTCAAAGTGAATGAAGATGTGACATGTAAAAGAGATAAGCGTAGCTTCTAGGTTCACATCCGGTAAATGAAAAAAATTGGGCAGACAGCATGGCTAAGTCGGTCGCACCGAAGTAGGGTGTATAATCACCTATCTAGATAATATTCATTTGCTTCTTTAATCTATCAATGATGTTGTACGGGAAACGGTTGCTGATCCCAACCGTTGGTGATATACATTCGATACACTCAAGCGAAATGAGTGGTTGTTCATGTGTGGTTGAGTTGCAAGATGTTCTTGTTGAACTCCAGTGTATCGTTCCTAGAGTACACTGATCGGAAGGTGGTTCCATACCTTGTCATAGTTGGAAATCCATTACCCAATACGTGCTTGCGGTTTTGATTGTATACTATATATGTAGAATGTGAGATGAAAGTGTTTCTACTAGATGATTATTATATTGTGGTTGATTGACATTATTATAATATCAATGAGTTTTGATATAAAGATATTTTGGATTCTCCTAAGGGAAAAACCCGTTCCGTTATACGGCGTGGTCTTATGAGATATCTTTTAAATGGCTCAATCTGTTTTAAACTGTTTTACTCATACCAGTCCCATGACTGACCCGGAGTTTATTTTGTTTTGTTTTCCCTAAACTCTTGGGTGCCTAAATTTGTATGGGCAGTCAAGTAGTCGGGATTTACAAATATACTGGAAGAGCTTGGAGCAGGAGGCTTCAGGATCATATAGTTATAGTTATTTCCGCTGTGTTGTAAGTGCTGTACTTTGATAATGATATTTATATTCAAGTACAGATTTGTATTTCAAAGTTATGTTATGAAATATATTTATTCGTTCCGCTGTGAGATTCGTGTTACTCTGATATTGTGTTCTTCTTCTTCTTTTGTTCTAAGTTTCTATCTAATTGAAACGACCCGAACTTCCCCGGTCTCCGAAGAGAAGAGAAAGCGCGGATTGTTTTGAGAACACGACAAAACAGAACGCATACAAAAGAACCTTTCATTGTATATTACAACAATGCACCAGAATACAAGAATATACAGAGTATGAATAAATATTACACAGAAATATCAGAGATTTAAATTACATTTAAATACATAGCAGCGGAAGATAATACAATACACAACTAGAAGAGATATACGGATACAAAGCTTTCCGGATATCATTCCAGCTGTAAACCAGGATCCTGTGAATATAAATCCGCAAAACCAAAACTACTAGCTGCCCGTGTCAAAATAGGGGCACCCAGAGTTTAGGTCAAAACAATAAACTCCAGGTCAGTCATGGGACTGGTGTGAGAACTAAAACAGTTATTGATCTTTATTTTTAAAGTTAGGTAAATCAAGGGACCACGCCGTATAACACGGAACGGGTTTCCTCCCAAGAACACCAGTGCATAAAATAACAGCGCAATGCTAAATAAAGAAAAATGAAGCTATTATAAGACCCAGGTCCTATCACACAATGCAACGCAAGCCGGGGGATAGGGTTTTTACCTTATAATAGCCAAGAATGCTTGATACGTTTAAAAGAAATCACTTGATACTATAATAAGTGTATAGTGTATAAAACAACTTCAAATCATAAGTATCAATCATAGGCGACATGAATGACCCATACCACTATGTCGCCATATATAAGTTTACAATCAAAACCGCAAGACGTCGTATTGGAAGTTGGGTTATCATTTATGGTATGAACCGAGGCTAGGGGCAAGATCCTCAACCGATTCGAGACTGTCTAGCCCGAGTCTCAAGAACAGCCGCAACTGCCCCTTGGTTCGTCAGGGCCGGTCCACCGATGTGGATTACAATGCCTGAACACTACGTTTCTCTGCCCTTTTGGGCGTAAGTGAGACAACGAATGACTCCATCGGACCCAGATCGTCCGATCAAACCGAGGCGCCTCGTAACAGCAACAACCACATAAGTCAAACTCGTCAGGGCGTGTAAAACCACTGACGCCACTTCTAACTAGAAAGAAAATGCATGTCCCCCCTGAGGTCCGTCTCCCGTTTTTGGTTCATACAGGGGGTGAAACTCGCGGAGTAAACGTTACACAAAGCTACGCCACAAAGGTCGTGCTTTGATCATCACCACAAGACTTTGCTTTTCAACAGAAGCCTTGATCAATTGCCACTTAGGTATGCCACACAGGCAATTCACTCCATGCGATTGATATCCATCAATATATAACCCCTGAGCTCGTACGTCTCAGAGAAGGGCGTTAAGCAAGAGAATAAATTCTCCACCGCCAAACCGATATATATTTAATAGAGATCAATCACACGAACTAAAATCCAATGTCAGACACACAGTCCATTTACAAGTCCGTTCTGGGTCTGAACGAAACCGGAGGCACCTAGTACCCCGCATATCCATCGATCTCCAAGTACGTCCGGATGATCACCAACTGTTTCCATCTTCTTGGGTGTACAGCCCAATCAAGACCATCAGTAATCACCCAAACGACGTGAAGACCTCCGGTCTTCGACCATCGTCTTCATCTTCGACTTATCGTCGCATCAGTTATTCAGAATGGGATAAACCCCGTCTTCCGAATAACTCGCGTATATTTTAAATAAGTGTTACACAAACACAACATACGCCTCATTCCAATTCATCAGTCACTAACCGTAAATTAATCAAGAGAATAATTCCCCAAATATTAACCCCGAAGGCCGAAACCAACATCAGATCAATATCCAGAAAACATTCTGCTTGGCTAACCGAAAGTTAGTTTCTAAATTTAACGTTCATAGGGAGAGCTTCCCATTAATTTTATCCAAGATAAATTCCTTGAATTTATTCTTTAATCATCTTTTTGAATTTCGATTCAACTAGTCGGGATTAACGAACCTTACCGAAGTAATCATTTGTTTTAATTTCCCAATCCCAACTTATTCATCCCATGAACTAAAACTGGTAATACTTCATATCTATTACCACGGTGTTATCGGTAAATTCAATTACCATTTCACGTTCAAATCTAATTAAAGATTTAACTATCGCTTGGAGCAAAACTAGTGATACTCCATTCTCGATCATTTCAATCTAATTAAAGATTCATTAAAACTCCACTTAGTTTTAATCTGTGACTGGGTTAAAGAATCAGTGTCATTTAAAACACGGTTCACGATAAACCCAAAATGACATTTCCATTAATTATCGGGTTAAAGAACGAGTGTTATTTAGAAACACCATTCACGATAAACCCAAGAATCAATATCAACTCAATTCCAATTAAATATTGTTTAATTGGTACACTTCATTATATCTAAATAAAAAGATTTAATCTTTTCTCAGCTGGGTTCAAAAACAGTGTTAATGAAGACACCATTCACGACAAACCCAAATCACATTTGATATTCAATACGAGGCTCTGAATAGAAAATAGATCGGCTTATATTCAATATCAAATTCTACGATTAACAAATGTCGTATTGGAAATAACGATATAAATATATATCTTTCAAATTTCCATAACAACATCCGTATAATCACGAATTCCAACATCGAAATATTCCGAAGACAATTTCTATTCAAATCCACTCCAATGCAATCATTGGAAATTCTAGTTATTTTTAAAACCCTTTTCAAATTCAATTTATTTATTTAAAAATAAATAGAATTATAATTCTAGTTCAAAACTAGTTCATTTCGATAAAAGTCTATTTTTATCTTTTCAAATATGGAGTTTTTCATCCCAATTCTTTCTAAATCATTTCTTATGATTTTATATAAATTATTACTATTTTTAATAATTTTATCACGGCCTGTACAGTCGATTTCCATCAATGGCCATCGAACTGCACTTACAGCGACCTTTTTCAAATTTGATTTGGACATAATTCCAAATCCAACCGTTAGATTTCTAATTTCTAATATTCTTTAGAAAGATCTTTTCGATACATACCCAACGGTTCCGGTTTTAGGAGAATCCGACGGTCGGATCTCCCGTAATGTCCGTTTGAAATAAATGGTCGAAATTCAAGAACTGCCGCGGCGCGGCGCGTTCTATTCAGGCCATTATATTATATATATATATATAATATATATATCGTCGATTTCTATTTAAAACGAATTTTATAAATAGTTTTGAATTCGTTTCAAAAACATTTTCAACTTCCATTTCAAATTCAAATCAAGGTTGAATCTTTCCTTATAAATTCGGTTTAAAATTCAACTCAAGTTTCAATTCAATTTGAATTCATTACACTTCGTTTTAAATTCAATTCGAATTCGTTTTCAATTCGATTCAATTCAAAGTGGTTTTCTATTCAAATCAAATTCGTTATATATGCAATTGAAATCAAATTCGTTTTCTATTCAAATCAAATTTCAATTCAATTTGATTTCACTTCAATTCGTTTTCAATTCAATTCGAATTGGTTTTATATTCAATTCATTTCGAATTGGTTTTATATTCAATTCATTTCGAAATCGTTTTATATTCAATTCATTTCGAAATCGTTTTATATTCAATTCATTTCGAAATCGTTTTATATTCAATTCATTTCGAAATCGTTTTATATTCAATTTCAATTCGAATTCATTTCAATGTGATTTCAATTTCAAATCTATTCAAATTAATTCGAATTTCAAATCTATTTCAATATTCGTTGAAAAATGAATAAAATCGATATAAATATCGTTCACGTCAAAATGGCGTCAATCTAATCAACACGGCTTCATATATTCCTATTTTCAAATATTCTATTTCAAATATTTCTTTTTCAAATATTTCCTTTTCAAATATTTCCTTTTCAAATATTTCTATTTCAAATATTTCTTTTTCAAATATTTCCTTTTCAAATATTTCTATTTCAAATATTTCTTTTTCAAATATTTCCTTTTCAAATATTTCTATTATTAAAATATTTCGTTCAACACATGACTAATCTCAACGGATGAGTACTGTCAACACATGAACCTTTATTTTATAATATTCTTTATTTTCTAAATTGGAATGAGGCCCAATCAATTACCATATAAAGTTAATCATATGGATTTTCACACATCACACGTACATAATAGCATTGAAAAATAATCAACCATCAACCAAAGTGCACTACACTGCATAAGCATCAAATATAGATATCTAACGCTTATAACAGCCTATCAATAAATTGATCGACACATTTAATCAATCAGGATGAGTGAACTTCAAATTTCATCCCAACACCCGTGTGGGGTTTCAAACAATCAAACACAGATTTTATTTGTGCAGTTGGGCGATGTGTAAAATTTATCGTCCCAATCAATGTCCTTCAAATAGGTGTACATAAACAAACCGTCTGGTTTGTAAATGAATATTTATTTATTCACATTTACGTTAAAGATTATATTTTTAACGATCAAACTATTTTATTCAACCTATGAATATTCTATTCGGTACATTTATTAAATAAAATGTTATCTTTATTTTTCTAACTTATTTTTAGAAAATTTCGGCGGCATAACGGCATGATACTAGAAACGGGACAAGGCCTAGCCTTATCCCCGGTCTAGTGAAGGCCCACGCCATTCACACATCAATCAAATCCATTCAATCCACCAAACAATTAAATATCAATCAAATAATCTAACCAATTCTTGCAATCAAACAAACAAGTCCATGGTCTGTGGACGATTGTGTCGGGTGCTACTAAATACCGTCTGCATCCTAGTATATATATATAACTAGAAAAAAAGAAATTGAAAGGTGAGAAATTCTCACCAATAGCTATCCTAACTCCACGGCACTTCTAATGCAGGAAATCTTCACTATTCTCGTCTCTTATCACTTTCTTCGCCCGTAGCCACTACATATATAAAAATTGAATTTTTACTTCGCTATTCAATATATAAAAATCATATTTTTACTTCGATGTTCAATATATAAAAATCACATTTTTACCTCGATGTTCAATATATAAAAATCACATTTTTACCTCGATGTTCAGTATATAAAAATCACATTTTTACCTCGATGTTCAGTATATAAAAATCACATTTTTACTTCGATGTTTAATATATAAAAATCACATTTTTACTTCGATGTTCAATATATAAAAATCACATTTTTACTTCGATGTTCAATATATAAAAATCACATTTTTACTTCGATGTTCAATATATAAAAATCAAATTTTTACTTCGATGTTCAATATATAAAAATCACATTTTTACCTCGATGTTCAATATATAAAAATCACATTTTTACCTCGATGTTCAATATATAAAAATCACATTTACTTCGATGTTCAATATATAAAAATCACATTTTTACTTCGAAGTTCAATATATAAAAATCACATTTTTACTTCGATGTTCAATATATAAAAATCACATTTTTACTTCGATGTTCAACATATAAAAATCGTATATTTTCTCATTATTCAAATAAACAAAATCACTTATTTTTCTTTCTATAATCATATAAAAAGTGAATTTTTAACAAGTATAAAACTGATTTAAATCATATGTGTTATAAACTGAGTTTAAACACTATGTATATGAATTAAGACTGATAAATAAAAAAAAGGAATCACCTTTCTTCCTTTAAAACTCGGCCAGACCCCGTCGTATACTGCTCCACTCCTAGGGCATCGAATCGTCGTCGCCATCAGTCGTCGGAGTGTCAAGGGTGCGGTCAAAGGTGCGGTGTTGGTCTGAAAAAGGGGCGGAGCATTGGGATTCGCGATGGCTTCATCGTAGTCCACGGTCTTCGTCTGAGAAGCGAAAGGAGGAGGTGGAGGGAGAGGAGCGGCGGTCCTGGGGTGGTGGGCGCATGGGCGGAGGCGCCTGGAGGTGGGGAAGAAGGAGAAGGCGCGAGAGAGGAGAGAGAAGAAGGAGGTAGAGGAGGAGCGGAGGAAGAATAGGGGATGGAAGCGGCGAACGGCGGGCGGTGGCTGTAGGGGGAGGAGCGGCGATTTGTTTTTTTTTCTTCTGAGCGAATTCAGAAAGGGGGGGTCAGAAAGAAGATAAGGAAAGCAGGAGAGAGGTTTTATTTATTTATTTTATTTTATTTTAAAATTCAAAAAGTTGACTTTTTATTCGACCTCGAAACGAGACCCACCGCCTGTAGCCCATAACTAATTACCCCCATTCTGAACACAATGGGATATGTATCGCAAGTTGATTCGACTGTTTCGATCAATTTTCGTCAAAATCAACATATAACTCTACATACTAAATTTGAACGCGCATTTCCATTTACCGGGGTCACATACTAACTAGAAAAATTCTAGAAAAATATTTTCTAGCTTCGTATTGACGATACGGTCCTAACAAAACTAGTTTCGTCGAATTCTGAGACCGTTTGAAAAATGGCCAATTTTCAGTCGATTAAAATCAACTAAAACTGGTCAAACGCGTTTTCCTTTGCCACGCACACATATTGACTCGAAAAATTATGAAATTTGGAATCTACCAATAACTTGACATCATGGATCCAACAAAAGTGGTTTCGTTGAAATCCGAGGTCGTTTGCAAAATGGCTATTTTTAAGGGCCTGAATTCCATAGCGACTATTCAGAATTTTCAACAGGACATATCTTTAGATTCCCGCTATGAAATTTCGATCTTTCAGATTCGTTGGAAAGATAGTCACAATTAGATTCCATTATTTTTGGTTTCACTAAAATCCGGTTTATTTTGCACCCGGTACATTCAATTGAAGTTTGAAATCGAATTATCGAACTACCGCGCCATTTTCAATTCCTTTTTATAAATATAAATAAATATTTATATTCTAACGACGGCATATATAATATATACGTTCGAATTCTATTCAAAATAAATTTCTCGTCGATATTATTTAAAATAATTCATTTTAAATAATCAAAATTCGCTAAAATTGCAAAAATAAAATTTTTAAACTGGCCCAGATTTTCGGGTTGTTACAATCTCCCCCACTTAAAACTTTTCGTCCCCGAAAAGGAACAAAGTCGAAAGTGGTTTGATTTATCAACTTTACGCTCAAACTGGCTTCCATTCTCCGACTTTTCAGTTTCTGAGAATTTTCAAATTCTTCAAAAATTTGGCTAACACCCGGAATTTTCGAAAAATTTCGCCATAACCTCCCCTGCACCGGGAGCCACGGGAAAATCCCGACATTGCCATATAGGCCTTCAGATCTTAAAAAGAAAAAGAAAAAGCCAAGCGGCTAGCCAATAGGCTCATAAAATCATCATCACCCAAACAAAATAGTAAATTATGTAGTAAACATGTACCTATTTGTCGGGCAAACAAATTTTATTCTCTGCTCTAGCCTCCTTGCTATGACCTGTTCAATGTAAGTACAAGTATATGCAAGCAAATGCGATAAATTTTCAATACAACTCCCTATTTGATACAATTTGGCTATATGGTTCAAATTTATCAAACAAATAAAAAAACAACACAAGCATCAATCAATTAGTGAATTAGAGTTTCAAATTCATAACTTTGATACATATACAAAAATCATGTTTTTGATACCAAATCACAACAATAGGCCCTATCTAATTTTTGGTTCTCACACCAGTCAATAGGAAATATATAGATATTACACGTTCGTCACTCGAATATAAATTCTGATGATGATATATCAATCATCAGAATCACCCCCGGGCGACTAGAGTGTAATTCTATATCTATCCAGTATATTAAAACTTCAAATACACGTTTGCAAGGCGTACATGCAAAATCTTTATATACTGGACTGTCCTAATCCATATAAATTAATAATCAAATACGAACAATTGATTTAGATTTTCAAAACAACATTGGTTTTCATTTTTAATTTTAAAAAATTTACTCTTCACACTCGTTCTAGGATACTACTGATCCCATCTCTAACGAGTCATCCTCGTTAGATATTACTAATCCAATATCTGATGAATTCTTTCGTATGGTTCTAAGGTGCCTTATTCTCTGAGCTTTGTAAACCAAAGCTCTGATACCAACTGAAACGACCCGAACTTCCCCAGTCTCCGAAGAGAAGAGAAAGCGCGGATTTTTTTGAGAACACGACAAAACAGAACGCATACAAAAGAACCTTTCATTGTATATTACAACAATGCACCAAAATACAAGAATATACAGAGTATGAATAAATATTACACAGAAATATCAGAGATTTAAATTACATTTAAATACATAGCAGCGGAAGATAATACAATACACAACTAGAAGAGATATACGGATACAAAGCTTTCCGAATATCATTCCAGCTGTAAACCAGGATCCTATGAATATAAATCTGCAAAACCAAAACGACTAGCTGCTCGTGTCAAAATAGGGGCACCCACAGTGTAGGTCAAAACAATAAACTCCAGGTCAATCATGGGACTGGTGTGAGAACTAAAATAGTTATTGATCTTTATATTTTAAGTTAGGTAAATCAAGGGACCACGCCGTATAACACGGAACGGGTTTCCTCCCAAGAACACCAGTGCATAAAACAACAGCGCAATGCTAAATAAAGAAAAATGAAGCTATTATAAGACCCAGGTCCTATCACACAATGCAACGCAAGCCGGGGGATAGGGTTTTTACCTTATAATAGCCAAGAATGCTTGATACGTTTAAAAGAAATCACTTGATACTATAATAAGTGTATAGTGTATAAAACAACTTCAAATCATAAGTATCAATCATAGGCGACATGAATGACCCATACCACTATGTCGCCATATATAAGTTTACAATCAAAACCGCAAGACGTCGTATTGGAAGTTGGGTTATCATTTATAGTATGAACCGAGGCTAGGGGCAAGATCCTCAACCGATTCGAGACTGTCTAGCACGAGTCTCAGGAACAGCCGCAACCGCCCCTTGGATCGTTAGGGCCGGTCCACCGATGTGGATTATAATGCCTGAACACTACGTTTCTCCGCCCTTTGGGGCGTAAGTGAGCCAACCAATGACTCCATCGGACTAAGATCGTCCGATCAAACCGAGAAACCTCGTAACAACAACAACCACATAAGTCAAACTCGTCAGGGCGTGTAAAACCACTGACGCCACTTCTAACTAGAAAGAAAACGCATGTCCCCCCTGAGGTCCGTCTCCCGTTTTTGGTTCATACCGGGGGTGAAACTCGCGAAGTAAACGTTACACAAAGCTACGCCACAAAGGCCGTGCTTTGATCATCACCACAAGACTTTGCTTTTCAACAAAAGCCTTGATCAATTGCCACTTAGGTATGCCACACAGGCAATTCACTCCATGCGATTGATATCCATCAATATATAACCCCTGAGCTCGTACGTCTCAGAGAAGGGCGTTAAGCAAGAGAATAAATTCTCCGCCGCCAAACCGATATATATTTAATAGAGATCAATCACACGGACTAAAATCCAATGTCAGACACACAGTCCATTTACAAGTCCGTTCTGGGTCTGAACGAAACCGGAGGCACCTAGTACCCCGCATATCCATCGATCTCCAAGTACGTCCGGACGATGACCAACTGTTTCCATCTTCTTGGGTGTACAGCCCAATCAAGATCATCAATAATCACCCAAACGACGTGAAGACCTCCGGTCTTCGACCATCGTCTTCATCTTCGACTTATCGTCGCATCAGTTATTCAGAATGGGATAAACCCGGTCTTCCGAATAACTCGCGTATATTTTAAATAAGTGTTACACAAACACAACATATGCCTCATTCCAATTCATCAGTCACTAACCGTAAATTAATCAAGAGAATAATTCCCCAAATATTAACCCCGAAGGCCGAAACCAACATCAGATCAATATCCAGAAAACATTCTGCTTGGCTAACCGACAGTTAGTTTCTAAATTTCACATTCATAGGGAGAGGTTCCCATTAATTTTATCCAAGATAAATTCCTTGAATTTATTCTTTAATCATCTTTTTGAATTTCGATTCAACTAGTCGGGATTAACGAACCTTACCGAAGTAATCATTTGTTTTAATTTCCCAATCCCAACCTATTCATCCCATGAAGTAAAACTGGTAATACTTCATATCTATTACCACGGTGTTATCGGTAAATTCAATTACCATTTCACGTTCAAATCTAATTAAAGATTTAACTATCGCTTGGAGCAAAACTGGTGATACTCCATTCTCGATCATTTCAATCTAATTAAAGATTCATTAAAACTCCACTTAGTTTTAATCTGTGACTGGGTTAAAGAATCAGTGTCATTTAAAACACGGTTCACGATAAACCCAAAATCACATTTCCATTAATTATCGGGTTAAAGAACGAGTGTTATTTAAAAACACCATTCACGATAAACCCAAGAATCAATATCAACTCAATTCCAATTAAATATTGTTTAATTGGTACAATTAATTAAATCTAAATAAAAAGATTTAATCTTTTCTCAGCTGGGTTCAAAAACAGTGTTAATGAAGACACCATTCACGACAAACCCAAATCACATTTGATATTCAATTCAAGGCTCTGAATAGAAAATATATCGGCTTATATTCAATATCAAATTCTACGATTAACAAATGTCGTATTGGAAATAACGATATAAATATATATCTTTCAAATTTCCATAACAACATCCGTATAATCACGAATTCCAACATTGAAATATTCCAAAGACAATTTCGATTCAAATCCACTCCAATGCAATCATTGGAAATTCTGGTTATTTTTAAAACCCTTTTCAATTTCAATTTATTTATTTAAAAATAAATAGAATTGTAATTCTAGTTCAAAACTAGTTCATTTCGATAAAAATCTATTTTTATCTTTTCAAATATGGAGTTTTTCATCCCAATTCTTTCTAAATCATTTCTTATGATTTTACATAAATTATTACTATTTTTAATAATTTTATCAAGGCCTGTACAGTCGATTTCCATCAATGGCCATCGAACTGCACTTACAACGACCTTTTTCAAATTTGATTTGGACATAATTCCAAATCCAACCGTTAGATTTCTAATTTCTAATATTCGTAAGAAAGCTCTTTTCGATACGAACCCAACGGTTCCGGTTTTAGGAGAATCTGACGGTCGGATCTCCCGTAATGTCCGTTTGAAATAAATGGTCGAAATTCACGAACTACTGCGGCGCGGCGCGTTCTATTCAGGCCATTATATTATATATATATAATATATATAATATATATATCGTCGATTTCTATTTAAAACGAATTTTATAAATAGTTTTGAATTCGTTTCAAAAACATTTTCAACTTCCATTTCAAATTCAAATCAAAGTTGAATCTTTCCTTATAAATTCGGTTTAAAATTCATTTCTATTCAACTCAAGTTTCAATTCAATTTGAATTCATTTCACTTCGTTTTAAATTCAATTCGAATTCGTTTTCAATTCGATTCAATTCAAAGTGGTTTTCTATTCAAATCAAATTCGTTATATATGCAATTGAAATCAAATTCGTTTTCTATTCAAATCAAATTTCAATTCAATTTGATTTCACTTCAATTCGTTTTCAATTCAATTCGAATTGGTTTTATATTCAATTCATTTCGAAATCGTTTTATATTCAATTCATTTCGAAATCGTTTAATATTCAATTCATTTCGAAATCGTTTTATATTCAATTCATTTCGAAATCGTTTTATATTCAATTTCAATTCGAATTCATTTCAATGTGATTTCAATTTCAAATCTATTCAACTTAATTCGAATTTCAAATCTATTTCAATATCGTTGAAAAATGAATAAAATCAATATAAATATCGTACACGTCAAAATGGCGTCAATCTAATCAACACGGCTTCATATATTCCTATTTTCAAATATTCTATTTCAAATATTTCTTTTTCAAATATTTCCTTTTCAAATATTTCCTATTCAAATATTTCTATTTCAAATATTTCTTTTTCAAATATTTCCTTTTCAAATATTTCATTTTCAAATATTTCTATTATTAAAATATTTCGTTCAACACATGACTAATCTCAACGGATGAGTACTGTCAACACATGAACCTTTATTTTATAATATTCTTTATTTTCTAAATTGGAATGAGGCCCAATCAATTACCATATAAAGTTAATCATATGGATTTTCACACATCACACGTACATAATAGCATTGAAAAATAATCAACCATCAACCAAAGTGCACTACACTGCATAAGCATCAAATATAGATATCTAACGCTTATAAAAGCCTGTCAATCAATCGATCGACACATTTAATCAATCAGGATGAGTGAACTTCAAATTTCATCCCAACACCCGTGTGGGGTTTCAAACAATCAAACACAGATTTTATTTGTGTAGTTGGGCGATGTGTAAAATTGACCCGTTTCGTGTTATACGGCGTGGTCCCTTGATATACCGAACTTTAAAATAAAGATTAATAATTGTTTTAGTTTTCACACCAGTCCCATTACTGACCTGGAGTTTATTGTTTTAACCTAAACTCTGGGTGCCCCTATTTTTAGCACGGGCAGCTAGTAGTTTTTATTTTGCAGATTTATATTCACATGGTCCTGATTTACAGCTGGAACGATGCTCGGAAAGCTCTGTATCCGAGTATCACTTTCAGTTGTGCTTTTTTATTATTTTCCGCTGCGATGTATTTAAATCTAATTTAAATCTCTGATATTTGTTGAATGTATTTTATTCATTTATACTCTGTATATTCTTGTATCTGATGGAATTGTTGTAATAACAATGAAATGTTCTTCCGTCTGGGTTCTATTTTGTCTTGTCATCAATTCTATCTGTGCTTTCCTTCACGGGGAAGTTCGGGTCTTCTCAGTTTGGTATCAGAGCTTTGGTTTACAGAGCTCGAGAACAAGACACATTAGAACCATACGAAAGAATTCATCAGATATTGGATTAGTAATATCCAATTAGAATGGCTCGTTAGAGATAGGATCAGTAGTATCCTAGAACAGGTGTGAAGAGTATATTTTTCAAATGAAAACAATTTTGTTTTGAAAATTTAAATCGCTTTATACGTATTTGATTATTTATTTATTTTTAATATGGACAATCCAATATATATACATTTTGCGTATACGCGTCATGAACGTATAGTCGAAGTTTTAATATACTAGATAGATATAGAATCACATTCTAGACACCCGGGGATAATTCTGATGATGTGGCCACATCATCAGTATTTATGTTCGTATTTCGAAGGTGTGATTTCAATATATTTCCATTAGACTGGTGTGAGAACCAAAAACTTATATAGATAGATTTATTTGTTATGAATTGGCATCAAAAACATGATTTTCTGCATATGTATCAAAATTATGAATTTGAAACTCTAATCAACTAATTGATTGATTGTTGTGTTGTTTGTTTATTTGTTTGATAATTTTGAACCATTTAGCCTAATAGAACTGAATATTGAATTGTATTGAAATTGGTCGCATTTGCATGCATACATGTACTTACATTGGACAGGTCATAGCAAGGAGGCTAGATGTAACACCCCGAAAATTCTATAACTGTGAAATTCATGAATTAAATTATAATCAAATTAAAATCAAAGAACTAAGGGAAACGGGATACGCCATTGCGTTCGTCTCGGAAAAATACGCGAAATAGAGTCCGAGTTTTCGAAAAACGGAGTCCGTATGAAGAAGATATGGCCTTCGGAAGTTTTGAATTAAATTTAAAATTCAAACAGAATTAAATAATTAAATATTCCAGAGTGGGGCCCATTGGGCCAGGGTGGAAGAACACCCGCCTAGGCCACCCAGGTCGACTGGGCTGTCGACCTGGGCTACCCATGTCGATAGGGCTGTCGACAGCCCTGTCGACAGGGGTATCGACCTGGTCGAGCCCAGTCAACCTGGCTGGCCAGGTCGGTGTGTGGTCGAATTTCTGTGGTCTGCTTTGTCATTAGGGCTAGGTGGCGGGTTTTTATTGGTCTCTCTTCCTAATGAATGGCTACGATCTAAACTAGCAACATCAATGGTCCTAATCAATTCCTAACCTCTATATAAACAACCCTGGACTAAACCCTAATCTATTCATTCAAAATAAGATTATAGCCGCCATGTTGCTGAGGAACGACAAAGAGTAGCCGCCAACTAGAGAGAGAATTAGGAGGAGAGTTCTAAAACCTAAAGCAATTCAAGCAACCTAAAGCCAATCATTTCAACAAAGGAATCATATCTCTTAATTAGAGAATTCGCCGCAACCATTGTAAGTAGAGTATTACTTTGGTATAAATAAACAACTGTGTTGATGTGTATGCTTGAATTGTGGCAATGAAAGTGATTCATATTTGTGCGTTCTTATCAATTTATATACGTTTGGATATTTATGGATTATGTTATAAAGAACTACATGCGGTAGTTCTATGCAAATATACGTTTGGAATATTGCGCAAAGTATGTAATCTATGTTGAAGCTACATGTATGTAGTTGAGTGAAATTTATGCAAGTTTGGGGCTTTGTTATTATGTCGTCATGATGAATATTTTTGGTGCATAAATCATTTTGCAAGTAATTGAAACTACGTTGGAATTTTGACACCATAATCCATGTATTAAGTCATGCTTTTGCAAACTTATGAATATGGCTAGGCTATGAATTATATTTGGCATAATTGAAATCTATGATTAAGTCTATCTTGGTTAAAAGAATTATATGGTGACATATGTGAGACATGGCTAGGTTAGACTCAAAAATCCTCTTTTTGCAAGTTTTAAAGCAAACACCATGATTAGGAATATTTATGCATAAGTATGTTTGTACCATCGTTATGTGATTAGACTTAAACCATGATTAAGTTGAACTATGCTTTTGTGTTGGTAACAAAGTATCCCCTTGTAAACATGTAGAAACCTTATGAACATGACATGTTTATGTTTATGCCAAAAGTACTTATGCCATGCTTATGTTTGACATTATGCCATGTTTATGCCAAAAGTATTTATGCCATGCTTATGTTTGACATTATGCTATGCTTATGCTAGAAATATTTACGACATGCTCATGTTTGACAATATGCCTAAATAAGAATATAGGTTCATGTTGTAGTTAAACCTATGCAAGTTCACATGCTTTTATTCATGTCACCTATGTTACCACTATGCAAGTACACCAATTTCTATTTTGTATTTCCAACGTCGTATTGCAAGTTCATGCGCTCACCTTACCCTCTTTGTGTATACGCCATAAGCCTCCCTTTTCGCATGGCTAAATTGGGCTTTAAAAGGCTAAGCCCAATATATATAAACGGACGTGTAAAACGGGGGAAAATAACGTTGGGTTAAAATTAATTAATGAATGAAAATATAAAATAGAAGGGCCCAAGTTCAAGTATGGGTTGGGCCCGTGGTTGGTGTAGTCTTTACACCATTGACTTAATAATGGGCCGCAAATATTTACATATAAATAAAGAAGAAAGACAAAATATGTCAAAGTAGAAAATACGATGTGTTTAACCCGAGGTTGGATTGAGTTGTGATGTAAACCTGCCCGGAACCGCCCGGCTGTCCAGTAGTCACAACAATACCTATCCAATGTGGGAGGTTAAACATGGAGCCCAGCAAGGACCCGAGGTTAGACTGAGTTGTGGCGTAAGACTGCCCGGAACCAACCGGCAACAGGCAGCCACAACAATACCTGTCTAATGTGAGAGGTCCGGGCCTTAATAAGACAATTAAGGCTGAGTCAGGATTGTTAGGATTAAGTGAACTAAAGACTTAATCAAAATGGAACATGCTAAACTAAAAGGACTGGTGGGGTTAGGTTAGGAAACACTTAACCAACTTAGCATGTTGGCTAGAGATAGAAAACCTAGTAACGGGGGACCCTTTTCAGCAGTAACCCTAAAAGGTGTATCAGGATACCCTGAGCTAGGCAGGGTGGGGCACGATTACTGGGCTGATTGTAAGAGGTCAAAGCGACGGCGGTGGTGTAGCAGTGTAGGTTCTAACGGAGTGCGGGCGTGCACACACTCCGGAGCAGAAAAATAAGGCATTGGACACCAGTAGCATACCTGTGCACTATAAGGTTGTGTCGGGTTGCCACAATGGGACTTGATACACCCCATGGTGGGACCAGCATAGGTAACTACAGACATCGGGGGCCGTAAGACACATGTAACTATGCGAGTAGGAGCCGATCATCATTGAATGGATCACATCACCCCGATTATGGGGTGCCAGTTGGAAACTAGTTTATATGGGTTCAGAGATTAACATGGGGTACGATAGTATATTCGACCCTAGACAACTTAACCAAGTTTATAGTGCATGCCCACTTCTTGTTTATACTTATCATACCCAGTTCTTTATTCATAGACAAAATAGTACTAGACTTACTCAGGCTTTATGTCTGACTCTACTTTTCTTTCGTCTTCTTTCTTCCGTTCCCCCCCCCCCCAGGTCCTCAGGGAGGGAACACAGCAGCTTGACCAACCTCAACATCCAGCTTGAAGAAGAGAAATGTATTGCTTGGACTTTCCTGTTTTGAACTATGGCTTTGGACAATCCACTATGGGGCTTTTGCAGTTTGTCTACGTTTTATTTATGCTTCTTTAAAAATAATGTACTCAAGACAGATTATGAAAGTGTTATGTTATGTTTTTGGAAAGGATGTTGTTGTAACACGTATTTGACTTTATGAAATAAAGTTTGTTGTTCTTCCGTTGTTTTACAAATATGTGTTCTTATATCTGTCTTGTATATCTGTGACTTGTACTTATAAACCTCCACCAAAATTAGGGCATTCCCTTTGAGAGTGACCCTAACGGAGGTGGGGTGTTTCACTTGGTATCAGAGCATAGGTTTACCAGATAAGATAAAAAGTTTTGAAAAATTATTTTCAAAAAGAAAATTTAAAGAAGCATTTTTAAAAGAAAAATACTATTTTATTTTAAAAAGGCAAAGTCCACCCCCCAAAGCCATAAGAACTATCTCTTATCCTTCGTTTTGAATCTATCCTTTTTGTTTCAGCATGTCCCAAGAACTTAACTTGCCTGAAGGGGTGCCAATACCTGGTTGGTTTAGACGGTTCTTAGAAGCAAGGGCCACTCAGCCAGGTCCTACCATTCCTCCTCCCCCAGCTGAAGGAAATCAACCAGCTGCAGCGGCACCTTTTCCTCCACCTCCTCCTCAGGGAAACACTTTCGCTAAGATATGTAAAGATTTTAAAGCTATGGGAGGAAGGGATTTCCATGGAACTGAGTCCTTCGTAGCAGCTAGAAATTGGCTGAAAGAAACTGAGGACCTATTCATCATCTTTGAGGAAGAAGATAGACAAAAAGTACAGTTGGCAGTGTGGCTATTGAAGGGTGAGGCTTCCTACTGGTGGGAAGTCACTAATGCTGAAAGACCAGTGGAGACATGGGAGGACTTTAGAGCAAGGTTTGAGACCAAATTTCTCTCAGATGCGGAAAGAAGTTTGCAGTTGAAAAAATTCTTATTTCTTAAGAAAGGAGACAAGACTGTCAGAGAGTATGTGAATCAGTTCGATGAGCTGGCTAGGTTTGGACTTGACCTAGTCAACACCCCGCACAAGAAGGCTCTCCGTTTCGTCAAAGGGTTAAATGAGCCATTACACAGTTTGGCCATGACCCATATACCCATGGGGGCCACGTATGAAAGATTGGTGCAAATGGCATTGCTGAATGAGGAGGATAAGGGCAAGAAGGAGACAAAGGCAGAAAGCTCTCAAGGGAAGAAAGAGGGTTTGCAGCCTAAGAAGGCGGACTTTAAGAAAGGCGGAAAAGGCAACAAAGAGAAGAGGAAGTGCAATTTCTGTGGCAAAGTGGGGCACTTAGTAAAGGACTGCCGGAAAAAGAAGGCCAAGGAAAATGGTGGGTGCTTTTCATGCGGTCAGACAGGCCACAGGGCTAAGGACTGCCCAAGGAAACGAGGACAGCGGCAGGGCGCTGGATCCACCCCAGGGGCACAAGTTCATGTGCTAGAAGCGCCACCATTGCAACAGCGAGGTATAAATACTTCTGTAGAAAGCGTAGTTTATCTTTATGATCACCCCGTTCGCACTTTATTTGATTCGGGCGCATCACACTCCTTTATCTCGTCTGCTTTAGTGGAATCTCTGCACCTAAAAACTAGTATGGTAGAGGACCCCTTAATTGTTTCAAACCCAATTGGGGGCCCAGCTCATTTGTCTATGATCTGTTTGGATTTGAAAATTTCTATTCTAAGTGTTGAATTTCAATGTAGTGCCTTTGTTTTGGGCTTTTCGGGGTATGGTTTGATTTTGGGTATGGATTGGCTATCCCGTAATGGGGCCATCCTTGATTGTGAGAAAAGGGTTGTTAGGCTCCTGACCCAGCTCGGTAATACTTTGGAAATTTCTTGTAATCCCTCGTATGCGGTTATGCTTAGTTATCTTGAATCGCTAGATGCCTCTGTTGAAAATTTGCAATCAGTTAAAGTGGTCCGGGAATATCTGGATGTCTTTGAAGAGGTGAAGGGCTTGCCTCCGAAGCGGGAAATAGACTTCCGCATATATCTTGTAGATAATGCAAAGCCCGTTGCATTGCCCGTTAGACATATGGCTCCACGAGAAAGGAAAGAGCTCAGTAAACAGATTAAAGAGCTCCTAGAGAAGGGGTTCATTAGGAGGAGCATTTCAGAATGGGGCGCTCCAGTGGTGTTCGCTACAAAGGCGGATGGTTCACTCCGTCTATGTGTTGACTATAGGGAGCTCAACAAGCTAACGAAAAAGAATAGACACCCTCTCCCTAGAATTGACGATTTATTTGACCAGCTTGTAGGAGCGTCTGTTTTCTCCCAGCTCGATTTAGCAACCGGTTTTCATCAGCTAAGGGTGGCTGAAGATAGCATCGATAAAACGGCGTTCAGAACCCCAGACGGCTTCTTTGAATGGCTTATCATGCCTTTCGGCTTGACAAATGCACCTGCGTATTTCGTGGACCTGATGAGTAGGGTATTTAGAGATTTCCTCAACAAATTCGTAGTGGTCTTCGTAGATGATATCCTTATCTTCTCAAAGAGTGAAGAGGAACATGCTCAGCACTTAAGGGCAATCATGGAAACTTTGCGAGTCCATCAACTAAAAGCCAAATTCTCCAAATGCCACTTTTGGAGAGAAGAAGTGAGGTTCCTTGGGCACATAATATCCAAACAAGGGTTAGCAGTGGACCCTGCTAAGGTAGTGGCGGTACAGGATTGGAAGACACCAAGGAATGCGACTGAGGTCCAAAGCTTCCTAGGACTAGCGGGTTTCTATCAAAAGTTTATAAGGGATTTTGCGAAAATCTCAGCTCTGCTCACGAAATTAACCAAGAAGAATCTAGTGTTTAATTGGGACTTGGATTGCGAGTTTGCTTTCCAACGACTGAAAAGGGCTCTTACAACAGCCCCAGTTTTGACGCTGCCAGATGGGAGCAAGATGTTCACTGTTTATACGGATGCATGTGGGACAGGGCTAGGCGCCGTTTTGATGCAAGAAGGAAGGGTAGTAGCTTATGGTGGGAGGCAGTTGAAAGCGCACGAAAAGAACTACCCAACCCACGATCTCGAGTTAGCCGCCATCGTCTTTGCACTCAAGTCTTGGCGACACTATCTCCTAGGTGAGAAGTTCGAGCTTTACACTGACCATAAATCGTTGAAATATCTTTTCTCGCAGAAGGATCTTAACTTGAGGCAACAAAGATGGATGGAGTTTCTTGCCTCGTACGATTTCGAAATCTCCTACACTCCGGGCAAAGGCAACGTAGTAGCAGATGCGTTGAGCCGAAAGAAATTGACCCTAAGCCCGTTGTTTGTTGAAAGACAAAGCCTAGAGTTTATAGCCAGCTTCGACTTTAGGCCTTCCTCCGATTTCGTACCAGGCTTGCTAGCATCTCTCGAAGTACGGCCAACTTTAGTGGATTCAGTAGGGACAGCACAACGCGATGACCCTCAGCTTGTGGAAATAATTGATAGGCTAATTAAGGGTGAGACTTCAAGTCACCTCAGCAGATACTCCATCGACGATAAGGGTTTGCTAAGGCGAGACGGAAGACTATGCGTCCCACAGACAAACGATTTAATAAAGAAGGTTCTCGAGGAAGCACATCACTCCAAGACGACGATACACCCAGGCGGGGATAAAATGTACAAAGACATAAAAAGGACTTTCTTTTGGAATGGCATGAAAAAGGACGTGGCAGAATTCGTTTCTAAGTGTATGGTGTGCCAACAGGTTAAGGCGGAACAGAAAAAGCCTGGCGGACTACTACATCCTCTGGAGGTCCCGCAGTGGAAGTGGGATAGCATCTCAATGGACTTCATCGATGGGCTGCCTAGGTCTAGGAGAGGCAACACGAGCATTTGGGTAATAGTGGATAGGCTTACTAAAAGCGCCCACTTTTTACCTGTCAAAAGTAAAAGAACTGCCTCATCCCTAGCATCACTTTACCTCAAGGAAATCGTTCGACTCCATGGAATACCATCTAGCATTGTTAGTGACCGAGACCCCATCTTCACCAGCGAATTTTGGCGGAGTCTCCAAGAAGTAGTAGGAACGCAGTTATGCTTGAGCACAGCCTATCATCCCCAAACCGACGGCCAAACGGAGAGAGTGAACAGAGTTTTGGAAGACCTTCTAAGACTATGCGTTCTTGACTTCGGAGGGACATGGGAAGACCACCTTCCTTTGGTGGAATTCACCTACAACAACAGCTATCAAGCAACCATAGGAATGGCGCCCTTCAAAGCTTTATATGGAAGACCGTGCCGATCGCCCACTTGTTGGTGGGAGTCTACTGATAAGCTTATACTTGGACCAGATATGATCCGAGAGACTTCAGAGAAAGTAGACTTAATACGAAGAAGGATGAAGACGGCCCAAGACAGACAAAAGTCCTATGCCGACAAGAGAAGGACCGACCTTGAATTCGAAGTTGGAGACAGAGTTTTTCTCAAGGTGTCACCGCTAAGGAACGTTGTTCGTTTTGGAACCACAGGAAAGCTAGCGCCAAGGTTCGTAGGGCCATTCCCTATCATCGAGAAAATTGGGAAAATGGCTTATAGGTTAGAGCTACCCGAGAAGTTGGCTGGAGTCCACAACGTTTTTCACGTTTCACATCTCCGAAAATGTCTACATGAGTCTGCTGAAGTGGTAGAGCCAAATATACTCGAAGAGGCCGAAGTGGAGCGCGAAGCAACCATAAGAAAAGTTCCAACCCGCATCTTAGGAACGGAAGTGAAGAAGCTACGCAACCGCGAAGTCAAGCTCGTCAAAGTCCAGTGGAGTGACGCCGAGGGAGACGCGACTTGGGAAACTGAAGCGAGAATCCGTACTGCATACCCTTTTCTGTTCGAGGGTACATCCTTGATCTTTCCTTTTTCCTTAAGTTGCGCTTTTATCTATCTTTTTAGGTATATTTCCTCGACCTTATCTTTTAGGTAGAAAACCTTTGGATGAAAACATGTAGTTGAAACATGTTATGGATGATGGTTGCAAGTGATTGCTAGTGGTTGCTCGTGGTTGCATATACACACACAATCTAGGTTTTAGATCGGCTCAGTCACTTCATATTGCATATGCATATATGTTTGCTTTCATATGTGGTTGAACTTTAATGTGTTGTCATGTGGATGCTGCATTTGTATTGAATGATTGTGCACTCATGTAGAATCATGAATAGGAAAATTTGCATACATAATGGATTCATGGCACTTACATAATTCCCATTAAGGAGGTCAACTGAATCAGTAGACCGCCTGATTTTGCATTAGATAAGTTCATATACACACACTTCGCATATGATCATGAAGCATTAGAAGTCTTTTAAGGACAAATGATGCTCGTGTTTGATGGATGAGTAGATGGATGATTGGATGTTAGGATATACATTCCTCCTAGCTTGAAGATTTCGGGGACGAAATCCTTTTAAGTGGGGGAGAATGTAACACCCCGAAAATTCTATAACTGTGAAATTCATGAATTAAAGTATAATCAAATTCAAATCAAAGAACTAAGGGAAACGGGATACGCCATTGCGTTCGTCTCGGAAAAATACGCGAAATAGAGTCCGAGTTTTCGAAAAACGGAGTCCGTATGAAGAAGATATGGCCTTCGGAAGTTTTGAATTAAATTTAAAATTCAAACAGAATTAAATAATTAAATATTCCAGAGTGGGGCCCATTGGGCCAGGGTGGAAGAACACCCGCCTAGGCCACCCAGGTCGACTGGGCTGTCGACCTGGGCTACCCATGTCGACAGGGCTGTCGACAGCCCTGTCGACAGGGGTATCGACCTGGTCGAGCCCAGTCAACCTGGCTGGCCAGGTCGGTGTGTGGTCGAATTTCTGTGGTCTGCTTTGTCATTAGGGCTAGGTGGCGGGTTTTTATTGGTCTCTCTTCCTAATGAATGGCTACGATCTAACCTAGCAACATCAATGGTCCTAATCAATTCCTAACCTCTATATAAACAACCCTGGACTAAACCCTAATCTATTCATTCAAAATAAGATTATAGCCGCCATGTTGCTGAGGAACGACAAAGAGTAGCCGCCAACTAGAGAGAGAATTAGGAGGAGAGTTCTAAAGCCTAAAGCAATTCAAGCAACCTAAAGCCAATCAATTCAACAAAGGAATCATATCTCTTAATTAGAGAATTCGCCGCAACCATTGTAAGTAGAGTATTACTTTGGTATAAATAAACAACTGTGTTGATGTGTATGCTTGAATTGTGGCAATGAAAGTGATTCATATTTGTGCGTTCTTATCAATTTATATACGTTTGGATATTTATGGATTATGTTATAAAGAACTACATGCGGTAGTTCTATGCAAATATACGTTTGGAATATTGCGCAAAGTATGTAATCTATGTTGAAGCTACATGTATGTAGTTGAGTGAAATTTATGCAAGTTTGGGGCTTTGTTATTATGTCGTCATGATGAATATTTTTGGTGCATAAATCATTTTGCAAGTAATTGAAACTACGTTGGAATTTTGACACCATAATCCATGTATTAAGTCATGCTTTTGCAAACTTATGAATATGGCTAGGCTATGAATTATATTTGGCATAATTGAAATCTATGATTAAGTCTATCTTGGTTAAAAGAATTATATGGTGACATATGTGAGACATGGCTAGGTTAGACTCAAAAATCCTCTTTTTGCAAGTTTTAAAGCAAACACCATGATTAGGAATATTTATGCATAAGTATGTTTGTACCATCGTTATGTGATTAGACTTAAACCATGATTAAGTTGAACTATGCTTTTGTGTTGGTAACAAAGTATCCCCTTGTAAACATGTAGAAACCTTATGAACATGACATGTTTATGTTTATGCCAAAAGTACTTATGCCATGCTTATGTTTGACATTATGCCATGTTTATGCCAAAAGTATTTATGCCATGCTTATGTTTGACATTATGCTATGCTTATGCTAGAAATATTTACGACATGCTCATGTTTGACAATATGCCTAAATAAGAATATAGGTTCATGTTGTAGTTAAACCTATGCAAGTTCACATGCTTTTATTCATGTCACCTATGTTACCACTATGCAAGTACACCAATTTCTATTTTGTATTTCCAACGTCGTATTGCAAGTTCATGCGCTCACCTTACCCTCTTTGTGTATACGCCATAAGCCTCCCTTTTCGCATGGCTAAATTGGGCTTTAAAAGGCTAAGCCCAATATATATAAACGGACGTGTAAAACGGGGGAAAATAACGTTGGGTTAAAATTAATTAATGAATGAAAATATAAAATAGAAGGGCCCAAGTTCAAGTATGGGTTGGGCCCATGGTTGGTGTAGTCTTTACACCATTGACTTAATAATGGGCCGCAAATATTTACATATAAATAAAGAAGAAAGACAAAATATGTCAAAGTAGAAAATACGATGTGTTTAACCCGAGGTTGGATTGAGTTGTGATGTAAACCTGCCCGGAACCGCCCGGTTGTCCAGTAGTCACAACAATACCTATCCAATGTGGGAGGTTAAACATGGAGCCCAGCAAGGACCCGAGGTTAGACTGAGTTGTGGCGTAAGACTGCCCGGAACCAACCGGCAACAGGCAGCCACAACAATACCTGTCTAATGTGAGAGGTCCGGGCCTTAATAAGACAATTAAGGCTGAGTCAGGATTGTTAGGATTAAGTGAACTAAAGACTTAATCAAAATGGAACATGCTAAACTAAAAGGACTGGTGGGGTTAGGTTAGGAAACACTTAACCAACTTAGCATGTTGGCTAGAGATAGAAAACCTAGTAACGGGGGACCCTTTTCAGCAGTAACCCTAAAAGGTGTATCAGGATACCCTGAGCTAGGCAGGGTGGGGCACGATTACTGGGCTGATTGTAAGAGGTCAAAGCGACGGCGGTGGTGTAGCAGTGTAGGTTCTAACGGAGTGCGGGCGTGCACACACTCCGGAGCAGAAAAATAAGGCACTGGACACCAGTAGCATACCTGTGCACTCTAAGGTTGTGTCAGGTTGCCACTATGGGACTTGATACACCCCATGGTGGGACCAGCATAGGTAACTACAGACATCGGGGGCCGTAAGACACATGTAACTATGCGAGTAGGAGCCGATCATCATTGAATGGATCACATCACCCCGATTATGGGGTGCCAGTTGGAAACTAGTTTATATGGGTTCAGAGATTAACATGGGGTACGATAGTATATTCGACCCTAGACAACTTAACCAAGTTTATAGTGCATGCCCACTTCTTGTTTATACTTATCATACCCAGTTCTTTATTCATAGACAAAATAGTACTAGACTTACTCAGGCTTTATGTCTGACTCTACTTTTCTTTCGTCTTCTTTCTTCCGTTTCCCCCCCCCCCCCCCCAGGTCCTCAGGGAGGGAACACAGCAGCTTGACCAACCTCAACATCCAGCTTGAAGAAGAGAAATGTATTGCTTGGACTTTCCTGTTTTGAACTATGGCTTTGGACAATCCACTATGGGGCTTTTGCAGTTTGTCTACGTTTTATTTATGCTTCTTTAAAAATAATGTACTCAAGACAGATTATGAAAGTGTTATGTTATGTTTTTGGAAAGGATGTTGTTGTAACACGTATTTGACTTTATGAAATAAAGTTTGTTGTTCTTCCGCTGTTTTACAAATATGTGTTCTTATATCTGTCTTGTATATCTGTGACTTGTACTTATAAACCTCCACCAAAATTAGGGCATTCCCTTTGAGAGTGACCCTAACGGAGGTGGGGTGTTTCACTAGAGCAGAAGAATAAAATTTGTTTGCCCACAAATAGGTACATATTTACTATAATTTACTGTTTTGTTTGGGTGATGATGATTTTATGAGTCGACTGGCTAGCCGCTTGTCTTTTTCTTTTTCTTTTTGAGATCAGAAGGCCTATATGGCAATTTCGGGATTTTCTTGTTGCTCCCGGTGCAGGGGAGGTTATGGCGAAATTTTTCGAAAATTTAGGGTGCTAGCCAAATTTTAGAAAAATTTGAAAAGTTCTTAGAAACTGAAATGTTAAAGAACTTAAGCCGTAGTCAAAATACTGGAATTTGAGTTGATTTGTTAAACAACTTTCGGCTATGTTCCTTTTCGACCATTGATTTAGGGAAGATTAGGATATCATCAATAAAAACCAGAACAAATTTATTTAATTAAATCACACATTGAACTGATTAGTAAATAGTTAGGAATATATACTCGTGCATTATATATGTTTGAACAGGAAATTGGATAGCTGTTGAGTAAACATTTTATTTGCGTGCCCGATAAATAGGTAAACCTTAATGAGTTGGATGTGCACTTTTATTATTATATCAACTCCTGTGAGTGCCATTGGATGCGTAGTGCTGGTTATTCTGTGTGTAATTAATAAATATCGCCATAGGATAGCAACAATTAATTTTGAACTACATTACATGGCATACTTCTGGAAGATAGGCATACTTCATCATATACCACATAAGCATTTGGAGCTTGTGTGACGAGGTGGAAGATTTACCGTACGAGCGAGAGGCTTGTATGGCGATGACTATTTTTTACAGGTTGAACTGATGACTGATATGGACTATTTAAATTGTAACGATAAAATTGCCAAATTAATAAAAAACCACACGGGTCTAGAGTTGACAATAATCACGTCTCTCTATTTATTAGATATGACACATGGACTATTTATTTCCCACACGGCACGAGGTGACGAGGATTTATCCTCTGGAGCATTTAAAATACACACTCCCTCAGGCTTTGATAGGGTGACGAGAATTTATTCTCTGGAGTTATTATCAATACACGCCCCCTCTGTAAACACCAGAATATATCACTATAAATATGTGTATGCTTATTAGAATTTATTGGGTACCTAATACGGCCCAATAAATTTCGAAACCTCTCCCCGTACAAAGGAGGTTATGGCGAAATTTTTCGAAAATTCCGGGTGTTAGCCAAAATTTTGAAGAATTTGAAAATTCTCAGAAACTGAAAAGTTGGAGAATGGAAGCCAGATCGAACGTAGAGTTGATTAATCAAACCATTTTGGGCTTTGTTCCTTTTCGTGGACGAAAAGTTTTAAGTGGGGGAGATTGTAACAACCCGAAAATCTTGGCCAATTTAAAATTTTTATTTTGGCAATTTTAGCGAAGTTTGAACATATAAAATGAATTATTTTAAATAATATCGAAGATAAATTTATTGTGAGTAGAATTAGAATGTATATATTATATATGTCGTCGTTAGAATATAAATAATTATATATAATTATAAAAGGAATTGAAAATGGCGCGGTAGTCCGATAATTTGATTTCAAACTTCAATTGAATGTTCCGGGGGCAAAATAAACCGGATTTTAGCGAAACCAAAAATAATGGAATCTAATTGAGAATATCTTTCCAACGAATCCGAAAAATCGAAATTTCATAGCGGGAATCAAAAGATATGTCCAGTTGAAAATTCGGAATAGTCGCTATGGAATTCAGGCCCTTAAAAATGGAAATTTTGCAAATGACCTCGGATGAGACGACCCGAACTTCCCCGTAAAGGAAAGCACGGATAGAATTGAGGACAGGACAAAATAGAATGCAAACGGAAGAACATTTCATTGTTATTACAACAATTCCATCAGATACAAGAATATACAGAGTATAAATGAATAAATTACACTCGACAAATATCAGAGATTACAATAAATTACAAAGCAGCGGAAAATAATACAAAATCACAACTAGAATTGATACACGGATACAGAGCTTTCCGAGCATCGTTCCAGCTGTAAATCAGGACCCTGTGAATATAAATCTGCAAAACCAAAACTACTAGCTGCCCGTGCGGAAAATAGGGGCACCCAGAGTTTAGGTCAAAACAATAAACTGCAGGTCAGTCATGGGACTGGTGTGAGAACTAAAACAGTTATTTAAACTTTACTTTAAAGATAGTAATTCAAGGGACCACGCCGTATAACACGGAACGGGTTTCCTCCCAAGAATACTAGTGCATATAACAAAACAGCGCAATGCTCTTTGGAAAAATGAAGCTATTATAAGACCCAGGTCCCATCACACAATGCAACGCAAGCCGGAGGATAGGGTTTTCCCTTATAATAGCCAAACATGCTTGGTACGTTTAAAAACAAATCATTTGATACTATAATAAGTGTATAGTGTCAAAACAATTTCAATCATAAATATCAATCATAGACGACATAGGTACCATATATCATGTCGCCATACTAGTTCTACAATTAAAACCGCAATACACGTATTGGAAATTGGATTCCATCATGAGTCGAGGCAAGGGGCAAGCTCCTCCCCGCGTTCGAGACACTCTAGCAAATGTCCCAGGACCCCACTTTGATCCTTGGAATCGGCTGGGCCGGTCCTCTCTTACTTTTGAGGATTAGTTATTCCTGAACACACGTTTCCCGGTCCTTACAGACCTATATCCGAGGCGCCACGTATCCAACAACCACACAGGTGAAAAGTATATAAATGTCAGGGCTGGTAGGTCACTGACACCACCCTAGCTAGAAAGAAACGTCGTGCTCTCCCAGCGGTCCGTCTCCCGTTTTTGACTCATACCGGGGTGTGAGGCTCGCGAATTCACGTTACAGACAAAGCTACGCCACACAGGCCGTGCTTTGATCATCAACCACAAGACTTTGCTTTTCAACAGAAGTCTTGATCCATTGCCACTTACGCGTGCCACACAGGCAATTCACTCCATGCGACTGATGTCCATCGATATACAACCTCTGAGCTCGTACGTCTCAGAGAAGGGCGTTAAGCAAGAGAATAAATTCTCCGCCGCCAAACAGATGTATATTTAATAGAGATCAATCAACACAGAATAAAATCCAATGTCAGACACACAATCCATTTTCAAGTTCGTTCTGGGTCTGAACGAAACCGGAGGCACTTTCCTCGCATATCCATCCATCTCCAAGTACGTCTGGACGATCACCAACTGATTCCCTCATCAGGGGTGTATAGCCCAATCAAGATCATCAGTAATCACCCAAACGATGTGAAGACTTCCGGTCTTCTACCACCGTCTTCATCTTCGACATCTCGTCGAATCGATTATTCAGAATGGGTATAAACCCGGCCTTTCTGAATAACCCACGTATATAATAAACGAATGTTACACAAACACAACAAACGCCTCATTCCGATTCAGAATATTCTTTTATTCACAAAAACACATTCTTAGGGAAATGTTCCCATTAATTTTATCCAAGATAAATTCTTCTAAATTTATTCTATAATCTTCCTTTGGATATCATTTCAAACTAGTCGGGATTAGCGAACCACACCGAAGTAATTATTTATTTTATTTCCCAATCCCAACCTATATATCCCATGGAGCAAAACTGGTAATACTCCATATCTAACACCACGGTGTTATCGGTAAAATTAATTACCATTTCACGTTCAAATCTAATTAAAGATTTAACTATCGCTTTGGAGAAAAACTGGTGATACCCCACTCTCGATCACTTTTCAGATTTGATAATTTAAATCATCAATTCACATTTTTAATATAATTAAAGATTCATTAAAATCCACTTAGTTTTAATCTTTTCAAAAATCAACATCCTGCAATTAACTGGGTTAAAGAACCAATGTCTTCTAAAACACGGTTCACGATAAACCCAAATCACATTTGATATTAAATACAAGGCTCTGAGTAGAAAATATACCGGCTTATATTCAATATCAAATTCTGAAACCAACAAATATCGTATTGGAAATAACGATATAAAATATATCTTTCAAATCCCCATAACAATATTTGGATAGTCACGAAATCCAACACCGAAATATTCCGAAGATAATTTCGATTCAACTCCAGTCCAATCCACGTATTGGGAATATTGATTATTTTTAAAATCACTTCAAATTCAATTTATTTATTTAAAAATAAATTGATTTTAATTCTAGTTTCGAACTAATTCATTTCGATAAAAATCTATTTTTATCATTTCAAATGTGTAATTCTTCATCCCAGTTCTTTCCAATTCACATATTATGATTTTACACAAATTATCAATATTTTTAATAATTTTATCAAGGCCCGTACAGTCGATTTCCATCAACGGCTATCGAACTGCACTTACAGCGACCTTTTTCAAATTTGATTTGGACATAATTCCAAATCCAACCGTTAGATTTCAAATTTCTAATTTTCATTGGAAAGCTCTTTTCGATACGAACCCAACGGTTCCGGTTTTAGGAGAATCCGACGGTCGGATCTCCCGCAACGTCAATTCGAAGTCAATGGTCGAAATTCACGAACTGCCATGGCGCGGCGCGTTCTATTCAGGCCATTATATATAATATATATATATATTATATATTTCGTCAATTTCCTTTTAAAACGTATTTTATAAATCGTTTTAACTTCGTTTCAAAACAATTTCAACACTATTTCAATTTCTAATCAAAACTGAATATCTTATATCATTACTATATAAATGATAATATATTCAAAACGTTATATTTTGAAATCACTTCATTTCTATGTTCATTATAAAAATGAATATAATCGATATAAATATCGTTCGCGTCAAAATAGCGCAACTCTAATCAACACGGCTTTATATATTTCAATAAATCCGTTATTCTATTCAACAAATGAATATTTATTCCATTCAACACATGAATTTTCTTTTATAATATTCATTGTTTTCCCGATTGGAATGAGGCCCAATCAATCACCATATAACGTTAATTATATGGATTCCATACAACACATGTATATAATAGCATTGATAAACAATCAACCATCATCCAAAGTGCACCGCACAACTGCATAAGTATCAAATATAAATAATCGACGCTTACACAGTCTGTCGACCAATCGATCGACAATAATTAAATAATTGGGATTAGTGTACGCCAAATATCATCCCAACACCCGTGTGGGGTTTCAAATCAACAAACACTGAATATTATTTGTGCAGTTGGGTGATGTGTAAAATTTATCATCCCAATCAGTATCAGTCAAATCAGTGTATATAAACAAATCGTCTGATTTGTAAATGAATATTTATTTATTCACATTCACGTTAAAATTTATATTTTTAACATCAAAAATATTTATTTCAACACTTTACTATTTTTAACTAACACTTTTTATTTTAGAAAATTTCGGCGGCATAACGGCACGATACTAGAAACGGGACGAGGCCTAGCCTTATCCCCGGTCTAGTGAAGGCCCACGCCATTCACACATCAATCAAATCCATTCCATTTCACCGAACAATTCAATTTAAGCCAAATAGACTAACCAACTACACAACCAAACAATTTAACAAATAAGCCATCCATGGTCTGTGGACGACGGGTGTCGGGTGCTACTAAACACCGTCTGCATCCTAGTATATATATATAACTAGAAAAAGAGAATTTAGAGTGAGAAGTTCTCACCGACAGCTATCCAATCATCTTGACTCTTCTTTGATAGAAATTTTCATCGTTATCGCCTTTTTGTCATCTTCGTTGCCCGTATTCTCTACATATGTAAAAATCGAATTTTTACTTCACTATTCAATATATAAAAATCAAATTTTTACTTCGATATTCAATATATAAAGATCACATTTTTACTTCGATGTTCAATATATAAAGACCACATTTTTACTTCGATGTTCAATATATAAAGATCACATTTTTACTTCGATGTTTAATATATAAAAATCACATTTCTCTGACGCTACTATATAGATAAAAATTATATTTTTCTGACGCTACTATATAGATAAAAATTATATTTTTATCACGTTATTATTTATATAAAGATTTCGCCTTTTCAAAAATATAGATTTCGCCTTTTCAATTTTAAAAATATCGTCTTTTCTATTTTAAAAATATCGTCTTTCTTCCTTTAAAAATCACGTCTTTTATATTTTAAAAACTGATTTTCCTACTATGTAAATACACACAAAACTGATTTAAATTAAACGTGAAAACTGATTTAAATTAAATATAAAAACAGATTTAAATTAATCATAAAAGAAAGAACTCACTTTTCGAAGAGAGGGGGTGGTCTCAGCAACGCCGCGGTGGAAGGGGGAGGGAGCGGCGGCTTAGGGTTTAGGGGGCGACGGCTTTTCAGGCAGAAGAAGGAGGAGATGGAGGCGAGAGAGGGAGGAAGAAGAATATAGGGAGGCGGAGGTGGTCGAATGCGGGTTTGGGGGGGGGGCTGCTTGCATCGCGCGACGCCTGGGGGGGGGGGGGGGGGTCGATGGAGGAGATGGAAACGGAGGAAGGGAAGAAGGAAGGAGGAAGAAGAGGAAGCAGCGGCGGCGGCAGCGTCCCGGGGGGGGGGGGGGGGGCGATGTGGTGGCGGCGGCTCTCCCCCCCGTCGCCCTCCTCTTTCCTCTTTTTTCTTTTCAGTCGAAAATGATTTCAGAAAAAGGGGGGGCCAACGATGATTTAAGGAGAAGGGGAGAATTTTTAATTATTTTATTTTGCAAAATGTTGACTTTCACATACGACCTCGAAACGAGGCCCAACGCCTGTCGTCCATAGCGTTTTACCCCCATTCCGAACACAATGTGATATGTATCGTAGGCTGATTCGGCTGTTACAATCAGTTTCCGTTAAATTTACATTTAAATCACTACATTGAATTTTAAACGTACATTTCAAATTACCGGGGTCGCATACGAACTTTAAAAATTATAGAAAAATATTTTCTAGCTTCGTATTGACGATACGGTCCTAACAAAACTAGTTTCATCGAATTCTGAGACCGTTAGAAAAATGGACATTTTCCAGTCGATTAAAATCAACTGAAACTGGTCAAACGTGTTTTCCTTTGCCACGCTCACATATTGATTCGAAAAATTATAAAATTTGGAATCTAGCAATAATTTAACATCACGGACCCAACAAAACTAGTTTCGTCGAAATCCGAGTGCATTTGCAAAATGTCTATTTTTAAGGGCCTGAATTCCATAGCGACTATCCAGAATTTTCAACTGGACATATCTTTTGATTCCCGCTATGAAATTTCAATTTTTCGGATTCGTTGGAAAGGTATCATCAATTAGATCCTAATGTTTTTGGTTTCACTAAAATCCGGATTGTTTTGCACCCGGTACATTCAATTGAAGTTTGAAATCGAATTATCGAACTACCGCGCCATTTTCAATTCTATTTATAATTATATATAATTATTATATTCTAACGACGACGCGTATAAATATATACGTTCGAATTATATTCAAAATAAATTTCTCGTCGTTATTATTTAAAATAATCTATTTTAAATATTCAAAATTCGCTAAAATTGCCAAAATAAAAATTTCAAACTGGCTCGCATTTTCGGGTTATTACATCGGATTTCGACGAAACCACTTTTGTTGGATCCATGATGTCAAATTATTACTAGGTTTCAAATTTCATAATTTTTCGAGTCAATATGTGAGCATGGCAAAAGAAAACGCGTTTGACCAGTTTCAGTTGATTTTAATCGACTAGAAAATGGCCATTTTTCCAACGGTCTCAGAATTCGATGAAGCTAGTTTTGTTAGGACCGTATCGTCGATACGAAGCTAGAAAATATTTTTATGGAATTTCTAAAGTTCGTATGTGACCCCAGTAAATTGAAAAACTCGTTAAAATTCAATATATAGAGTTATATGTTGATTTTAACGGAAACTGATCGAAACGGTCGAATCAACTTACGGTACATATCCCATTGTGTTCGGAATGGGGGTAATTAGCTATGGACGACAGGCGGTGGGCCTCGTTTAGTGGTCGTATGTAAAAGTCAACTTTTTGAAACTAAAATAATAATAAAAAAATAAATCCCCCTTCCTCTCCTTACTTCCTCTCTGCCCCCCCCCCCCCTTCCGTTCAATTCATTTCAGAAATAAAAAATAAAAAAGAGAAAAAAAACCATAGCCCCCCCATCGATCGCCGCCGCCGCAATTCCCTCCCCCCCCCCCCCCCCCCCCCCCCCCGCCTCACGCCAGGCCGCGCCGCCCCCATCGCACCCCCCTCCTCTTCTCCTTCTCTTCCTCTCCTCCAGCCAAGACCTCGCGCGAACCCCCAAATCCCGTCCAACCCTAGCCTCCTCCTGACCTCGCACCACCGCGATCCTCCGCCTTCCCGCGCCCGTTAGTGCGCCTCCGTTCCCCTCCCTCTGGTGCAGTGGAAGCACAGACCAAGGAAGGTGATTATTTTTCTTTTTATATATAAAAACGTAGTTTTTTTTTCCATTTAATTTTTATGTAACTTGAATTGGATTTTATTTTTCTGATCTTTATATGAAATGCAAATAGAAATGCTTTGATTTTTTAATTTGAAATGTTTTGATTTTTAAATAGAAAAGAAACTATTTTTATGTAAGAAAAAGAAATGATTTTTAGTGAGGTGAAGAATAGATTCTTAAAGATATAAAGACGAGATGTTGAACGATGAAACGATTGGATTTTTAATATAGAAAAGAATAGATTTTTATTTGGTAAAAATATGATTTTTATTTGATTAGAATAGCGAGAAAAGGAATGATTTTTCATAGTAAAAAGATTAGATCTTCAATTTAGGAAATATAAAAAGATTTGATTTTGATTTGCATATATAATATATAAAGATATGATTTTCCATAATATGAACGTTAGTTTTTTTTCATCGATTAAAAATATGATTTTTAATCAAGGAAAAATACGATTTTTATGACGTCTTCATTTGGGTAAAGATGCGATCTTTATAAGGTTACCATTAGAATAAAAATTTGATTTTTATAAATATGATAGCAAGATAAAATTTTGATTTTTTTAATGAAGTAAAATATAATTTTTCTATAGAAAGGTTATATCTTTAACGTGAAAAAGATTAAATCTTTATATTTGAAAAGGCGAAATCTTTATAATTGAAAAGGCGAAATCTTTATAATTGAAAAGGCAAAATCTTTCTATTTGAAAAGGCAAAATCTTTTTATAGAGAATAGCGTGATAAAAATATAATCTTTATTCTATGAACATCAATGTAAAAATAGAATTTTTATCTATATAGTAGCGATGTAAAAATAGAATTTTTATCTATATAGTAGCGATGTAAAAATAGTATTTTTATCCATATGGAGTAATTATAAAAATATGATTTTTATATACATAGCAACAATATAAAAATCTGATTTTTATATATGTAGTGGCTACGAAGGTGAAAAAGGCGAGAACAGCGATGACTCCTACATAAGAAGAGTCGCGGTATTGGATTAGCTATCGGTGAGAACTTCTCACTCTAAATTTCTTTTTCTAGTTATATATATATATATACTAGGATGCAGACGGTGCTTAGTAGCACCCGACACTCGTCATCCACAGACCATGGATGGCTTGTTTGTTTGATTGATGTGTTGTGAAAATTGTTTGTGATGTTGATGTGAAATCGATAATAAAATGTAGATGTGTTGAAATAAATTAATTATCGTTAAAAATATAATTTTTAACGTGAATGTGAATAAATAAATATTTATAAACAAATGGGCCGATGTAACACCCCGGATTTTTCCGTTAACAGTAAATTAACAAATTAAAGTATAATTAAATTGTAACAGAAAAATTAAGGGAAACGGACATCACCATTGCGTTCGTCTCGTAATTCTGCTTGAGATAGAGTCCGAGTTTGCGCAAAACGGATAACGTATGAAGAAGATATCTTTAATTTAAATATTACAGCAAAACATGAAAAAAGAGAAGTAAGGAGAGGACAATAATTATTATTATTCTAAGACTTATTAACAAAAGCCTCTGTAGCTCAGTTGGTTAAGGCATTGGATTTGTAGCATGGAGGTCGGGGGTTCGAACCCCGGCGGCGACATAACTTTTATCTCTGTTTTAGAGAGGGCCAACTGAGCATGCAAATACATGTACGTATACAAATTCAAATTTTGAAAGGATAAGAACGTACATATAAGGAAATAAAGAAAATATATGTATATATATGAGAATATATATATATATATGCAAAAATATATGTATACAATAGATAAAATTCAAATAGACTAAAACAGCTCAATTTAAAGTTTAATTTTTGAAAATCGAACCCAGTCCCTCCTGGCTGGCCTGGTCTGTGTTTGGTCGAATCTCTGTGGGATGCTTTGTCATTAGGGCTAGGTGGCAAGTTTTAATTGGTCTCTCTATCTAATGAATGGCTACGATCTAACCTAGCAACATCAATGGTTCTAAGCAATTCCTAACCTCTATATAAACAACCCTAGACTAAACCCTAATCTATTCATTGAAATTAAGAGCATAGCCGCCATGTTGCTGAGGAACGACTAAGAGTAGCCGCCATCTAGAGAGAGAGGATTAGGGAGAAAGTTCTAAAGCCTAAAGCAATTCAAGCAACCTAAAGCTAATCAATTCAACAAAGGAATCATATCTCTTAATTAGAGAATTTGCCGCAACCATTGTAAGTAGAGTATTACTTTGGTATGAACAAATGATTGTGTAGATATGTATGCTTGAATTGTGGCAATGAAATTCGTATTTATGCGATTTATATACTTTTGGATATTCTGAATTATGTCATTCAATTATAAAGAACTACATGCGGTAGTTCTATGCAAATATACGTTTGGAATATTGCGCAAATTATGTAGTCTATGTTGAAGCTACATGTATGTAGTTGATTGAAATTCATGCAAGTTTGGGGCTTTGTTATTATGCCATCATGATGTCTATTTTGTGCATAAATCATTTTGCAAGTAATTGAGACAAGTTTGGTTGTTATAGTTCATATGAAACTATGTTGGAATTTTGACACCATAATCCATGTATTAAGTCATGCTTTTGCAAAACTTATGAATATGGCTAGGCTATGAATGATATTGGGCATAATTGAAATTCATGATTAAGTCTATCTTGTTTAAAAGAATTATATGATGACATATGTGAGACATGGCTAAGTTAGACACAAAAATCCCTTTTTTGCAAGTTAAAAGCAAACACTATGATTAGGAATATTTATGCATAAGTATACCATCGTTATGTGATTAAATTTAATTAAGTTGAACTATGATTTTGTGTTAGTAACAAAGTATCCTCTTTGTAAACATGTAGAAACCTTATGAACATGACTTGTTTATATTTATGCCATGAACAAATTTAACTATACCTATGCCATGTTTATGCTAGAAGTATTTATGCCATGCTTATGTTTGACATTATGCCATGTTTATGCTAGAAGTATTTATGCCATGCTTATGTTTGACATTATGCCATGTTTATGCTAGAAGTATTTATGCCATGCTTATGTTTGACATTATGCCATGTTTATGCTAGAAGTATTTATGCCATGCTTATGTTTGACATTATGCCATGTTTATGCTAGAAGTATTTATGCCATGCTTATGTTTGACATTATGCCATGTTTATGCTAGAAGTATTTATGCCATGCTTATGTTTGACATTATGCCATGTTTATGCTAGAAGTATTTATGCCATGCTTATGTTTGACATTATGCCATGTTTATGCTAGAAGTATTTATGCCATGCTTATGTTTGACATTATGCCATGTTTATGCTAGAAGTATTTATGCCATGTTTGACATTATGCCATGTTTATGCTAAAAGTATTTATGCCATGCTTATGTTTGACATTATGCCTAAGTAAAAATATAGGTTCATGGGTCAATAATGATATCTCAATTACAAGTTCACATGCTTTGATTCATGTCACCTATGTTACCACTATGCAAGTACACCAGTTTCTATTATGTATTTCCAACGTCATATGCAAGTTCATGCGCTCACCTTCCCCTCTTTGTGTATGTAATCACGCTTTAAGCCTCCCCTTTTCGCATGGCTAAATTGGGCTTTAAAAGGCTAAGCCCAATATATATAAACGGACGTGTAAAACGGGGGAAAATAATGTTGGGTTAAAATTACTAATGAATGAAAACTAAAGTAGAAGGGCCCAAATTCAAGTATGGGTTGGGCCCATGATTGGTGTAACCTTTACACCATTAACTTAATAATGGGCCGCAAATATTTACATATAAGAAATAAAGAAGAATGACAAGATATATAAATGTAGAAAATACGATATGTTTAACCCGAGGTTGGATTGAGTTGTGATGTAAACCTGCCCGGAACCACCCGGCTGTCCAGTAGTCACAACAATACCTATCCAATGTGGGAGGTTAAACATGGAGCCCAATAAGGACCCGAGGTTAGACTGAGTTGTGGCGTAAGACTGCCCGGAACCAACCGGCAACAGGCAGCCACAGCAATACCTGTCTAATGTGAGAGGTTAGGGCCTTAATAAGACAATTAAGGCTGAATCAGGATTGTTAGGATTAAGTGGACTAAGACTTAATCAAAATGGAACATGCTAAACTAAACGGACTGGTGGGGTTAGGTTAGAAAACACTTAACCAACTTAGCATGATGGTTAGAGATAGAAAACCTAGTAACGGGTGACCCTTTTCAGCAGTAACCCTACACGGTGTATCATGATACCCTGAAACTAGGCAGGGTGGGGCACGATTACTGGGCTGATTGTAAGAGGTCAAAAATCGACGGCGGTGGTGTAGCAGTGTAGGTTCTAACGGAGTGCGGGCGTGCACACACTCCGGCGCAGAAAAATAAGGCATTGGACACCAGTAGCATACCTGTGCACTCTAAGGTTGTGTCGGGTTGCCACTATGGGACTTGATACACCCCATGGTGGGACCAGCATAGGTAACTACGACATCGGAGGCCGTAAGACACATGTAACTATGCGAGTAGGAGCCGATCATCGTAGAATGGATCACATCACGCTGATTTTGGGGTGCAAATTGGAAACTAGTTTATATGGGTTCAGAGATTAACATGGGGTACGATAGTATATTCGACCCTAGATAACTTAACCAAGTTTATAATGTTGCCCACTTCCTGTTTTACTTATCATACCCAGTTCTTTATTCATAGACAAAGTAGTACTAGACTTACTCAGGCTTTATGTCTGACTCTATTTTTCTTTCGTCTTCTTTCTTCCGTTCCCCCCCCCCCCCCCCAGGTCCTCAGGGAGGGAACACAGCAGCTTGACCTACCTCAACATCCAGCTTGAAGAAGAGAAATGTATTGCTTGGACTTTCCTGTTTTGAACTATGGCTTTGGACAATCCACTATGGGGCTTTGGCAGTTTGCCTATGTTTTATTTATGCTTCTTTAAAAAAAAAATAATGTACTCAAGACAGATTATGAAGTGTTATGTTATGTTTTTGGAAAGGATGTTGTTGTAACACGTATTTGACTTTATGAAATAAAGTTTGTTGTTCTTCCGCTGTTTACAAATATGTGTTCTTATATCTGTCTTGTATATCTGTGACTTGTACTTATAAACCTCCACCAAAATTAGGGCATTCCCTTTGAGAGTGACCCTAACGGAGGTGGGGTGTTTCAGCCGATTTGTTTATATGCACTGATTTGACTGATATTGATTGGGTCGATAAATTTTACATATCGCCCAACTGCACAAATAAAAATCTGTGTTTGTTGATTTGAAATCCCACACGGGTGTTGGGATGATATTTGGCGTACACTAATCCCAATTATTTAATTGTATGTCGATTGATGGGTCGACAGGCTGTGTAAGCGCTAATTGTTTATATTTGATGCTTATGCAGTTGTGTGGTGCACTTTGGATGATGGTTGATTGTTTATCGTTGCTATTATATACATGTGTTGGGTGGAATCCATATAATTAACGTTATATGGTGATTGATTGGGCCTCATTCCAATTGGGAAAATCATGAATATTAAAAAAGAAAATTCATGTGTTGAATATAAAAATAGTCGTATGTTGACAGTACTCATGTGTTGAGATTAGTCAGGTGTTGAAAGAAATATAGATTCATGTGTTGAATAGAATAAATATTCATTTGTTGAATATAATAACGGATTTATTGAAATATATAAAGCCGTGTTGATTAGAGTTGCGCTATTTTGACGTGAACGATATTTATATCGATTATATTCGTTATTTTAATGAATATAGAAAAGATAGTGATTTCAAAATATAACATTTTGAAAATATTATCATTTATATAGCAATGATATGAAATATTCAATTTTGATTTGAAATTGAATATATAGTTGAAATGATTTTGAAAACGAATTTAAAACGATTTATAAAATACGTTTTAAAAAGGAAATCAACAAAATATATATAATATATATATATATATATATTATATATATATATTGGCCTGAATAGAACGCGCCGCGCCGCGGCTGTTCGTGAATTTCGACCATTGTCTTCGAATTGACGTTGCAGGAGATCCGACCGTCGGATTCTCCTAAAACCGGAACTGTTGGGTTCGTATCGAAAAGAGATTTCCAATGAATATTAGAAATTTGAAATCTAACGGTTGGATTTGGAATTATGTCCAAATCAAATTTGGAAAAGGTCGCTGTAAATGCAGTTCGATGGCCGTTGATGGAAATCGACTATACGGGCCTTGATAAAATTATTAAAAATATCTATAATTTGTGTAGAATCATAAGAAATGATTGGGGAAAAATTGGGCTGAAAAATTCCATATTTGAAAAGATAAAAATAGATTTTTTTTTATCGAAATGAACTAGTTTTGAACTAGAATTAAAATCAATTTATTTTTGAAATAAATAAATTGAATTTGAAAGTGATTTTAAAAATAATCAGTATTCCCAATACGTGGATTGGATTGGAGCTGAATCGAAATTATCTTCGGAATATTTCGATGTTGGATTTCGTGACTATACAGATATTGTTATGGGAATTTGAAAGATATATTTTATATCGTTATTTCCAATACGATATTTGTTGGTTTCAAAATTTGATGTTGAATATAAGACGGTATATTACCTATTCAGAGCCTTGTATTTAATATCAGATGTGATTTGGGTTTGTCGTGAATCGTGTTTTAGATGGCATTGGTTCTTTAACCCAGTTAAAGGCAGGATGTTGATTTTTGAAAAGATTAAAACTAAGTAGAGTTTTAATTAATCTTTAATTAGATTAAAATGTGAATTTATAATTTAAATTATCAAATCTGAAAGGTGATCGAGAATGGAGTACCACCAGTTTTGCTCCAAAGCGATAGTTAAATCTTTAATTAGATTTGAACGTGAAATGGTAATTAATTTTACCGATAACACCGTGGTGTTAGATATGCAGTATTACTAGTTTTTCTCCATGGGATGAATAGGTTAGAATTGGGAAATAAAATAAATAATTACTTCGGTGTGGTTCGCAAATCCCGACTAGTTAGAAGTGATATCCAAAGGAAGATTAAAGAATAAATTTAGAAGAATTTATCTTGGATAAAATTAATGGGAACCTTTCCCTAAGAATGTGATTTTGTGAATAAAAGAATATTCTGAATTGGAATGAGGCGTTTGTTGTGGTTGTGTAACATTTGTTTATCATATACGTGGGTTATTCAGAAAGGCCGGGTTATACCCATTCTGAATAACCGATTCGACGAGATGTCGAAGATGAAGATGATGTTTGAAGACCGGAAGTCTTCACATAGTTTGGGTGATTACTGATGATCTCGATTGGGCTATACACCCAAGATGAGGGAAACTGTTGGTGATCGTCCAGACGTACTTGGAGATAGTTGGAACACTAGTTACGTGTTGCAGAGATATAGAAATTAGTATAACAAGGAAATAGCGAAGTGGCGAAAGTACTAGAGCGTATCTAGTTTATCTTATCTTAGCATATCTTGTGATTACCTTGTCTAATCTTGTTGACCCTATCGTCATGGTGTAATCTTGTATTCAGTTAATTCATGTCGTTTTGTTTTTCCATGTTCACATGCTAGAAGTTACTGAACTTACTCAGGCTTTATGTCTGACTCTGTTTTTCTTTCGTCTTCTTTTCTTCCGTCCCCCCCCCCTAGGTAGTAAAGGAGGGAATAGTTTAGCTCAGGTTAAGTTGGACTGCCACTCTTTCCTAGCCTGAAGATTCGTCAAAGTTTGCTTGGATTCTCTTTTCAGATGCTATGGCTGGCTCTTGCTAAAATCAGGGAATATAAATGTCATTTTTATGCTTCTTTTTTTTGTAAGACAGATGATACTCTGATATTGTAAAGAAACCATTGTACAAACTATTTTATCAATAAAGCAAAGTTTTATTTTTCGCTGTTTAATTTCTGTCTGTCTTGTAATTTATCTGCATCTTTTACCCTAAATGCTCCACAGAACTTAGTGCATTCCCTTTGTCAGTGACACTAACGGATGTGGGGTGTTACACGTGGTATCGGAGCTGAAGTTTACCGGATCAGATAAAAGATTTGAAAAATTATTTTCAAAACGGTTTTTAAAGAAGCATTTTCAAAAGAAAAGATTTGTTTTAAAGGCATATTCCCCAAAGACATACGCACTATCTTCTCTTCCTCTATTTGAATTCTTGTCTCCTTCTTTCTTGAGTCTCTGGGGCTCCTGGCTTTCTAGGAGGTAACCTCATCGAAGGGCAAAGTAGTGCCCGACTTCCATCCATAGCCGTAGTTGTTTCATCTACGGGCAGTTTTCTTTCGAAGCTTATAGGTTTTCCGGACGATGGAGGTAGTTTTCGAGAGATTTGCCAACATGACTACACACGGAAGGGGATGAGGAGGTTGGCTAAGGAACATAACCCTAGGATGAGGAATTCATGGACGTAGACTTAGCACACGAAGGAGGAAGAAATTATAAAGACTAAGACAAGAGGAAGTATCTTTACTAGGGTATGATAGGGCATATACTTAAGGACAAGGGCAAGAACGAGGACGAGATTTTCAGAAGGACAAGTACATGCTTTCGCCACCAAGCGTACCTAGGAGAAAGGTAGTCTGGTTGGAAGAGTCTAGTTTTCTGTTCGTACTATTTCCTTAGGCTCTAGCACTTCTCATTTGTTCATATCCACTTCCATAGTTGGGTCTCTGCACCATAGTACTTGTATAGTAGAAAGATCCCACTGGAGTATCAAATCCAATTGGTGGACCGACCAGTTTATTTTTTTGGTTAGTAGGGATTTGAGAATAGCTATCGAGTTTGCTTATATCATCTCACGTAGATCATTTAAATTCAGGGGAGATATTCCTTGGGTGCTTGTCTGATATTGGTTCAGGCCTTTGGGGCTTGTACTTGAGGAATGTCGAGTTCGGTTTGGATGGTTTGCGTGAGAGATGAGTAGTTGTGGCAGACACTCTAAAAAGTACATAGTGACCTTTCGACTCTTATAGTTATGGCATGGCGGATTAGAGGGAAACCTCTAATCATCTTAGTACGTATACCTGGTACCGTGATTGACATCTGTTTATTTTGGAAATGGAGATCCGGAACTTCACAATCATGAAGTTAAATTAGTTAAGATATAGTGGAGTAAAGCTCAAGAAGGCTAGATACTAGCATCATACCCTTTTCCTTGAGGGCGCATCCTTGATTTCTTTGTTTTAGGAGCTTTACGCATAATTATTTCTCTCTTTCCAAAGTATATCACCTAGGTCGTATCTTCGATCCTTAGGTAGAAGCCAATGGATGTAAACATGTATTTGAAACATGTTATGGTTGGTGGTTGCAAGTGGTTGCTTGTGAATGCATATGCATACGTATTAGGCACTAGATCAGTTCAGACGCTTTCATATTGCATTTACAGATATGTATTTGTTTGTAAATTGAACTCGATATTTTATCATATGTGTGTTGCATATGGATGAATGGTTGTGCACACATGTAGTATTTACATAACTAGGGATGCTTGCATACATGATTGGACGCATGGCACTGACATGATTCACATTAAGGAGGTCAACTGAATTAGTAGACCGCCTGATTTTGCATTAGATAAAGACATATACACACACTATGCATATGAACATGAAAGCATTAGAAATATTTTAAGGACAATGAATGCCTGTGGTTGAATGGTTGAGTAGATGGGCGATTGGATGATAGGACACATTCTTCCTAACTTGGAGATTTCGGGGACGAAATCCTTTTAAGTGGGGGAGAATGTAGCACCCCGTAATTCTGTAACGCTAAGATTCACAAATCAGGGCAGAATTAAAAGTTAAAAATTAGAATCAAGGGAAACGGGCTGCGCCATTGCGTTCGTCCCGGAATTCTGCATGAAAACGAGTTCGAGTTTGCGTAAATCGGAGTCCGTATGAGGAAGATATGGCCTCCGGAAGATTCAGCGAAGTTCATATTTCAAAACTGGTCGAATTCGAAATTCAAAAACAGACCCAGAATTGGCAGGGCAGAAAATTTTCCCGCCCAAGGCACCCAGGTCGACTGGGCAGTCGACCTAGGCACCCAGGTCGACTGGGTAGTCGACCTGGGGGTCGACCCCCCCTGTTTTTCCTGTTTTCTGCAACTGGTTCGTTCTTTTGTATCTAGACACCATTCTGACCAGATTCGTCCGCCTAACACTATATAAACAGCCCTAGTCTTCTTCTCTATTCACAATTCTCCTCTACCCTTATGTTGCAAAGATTCTTAGTGAACATGGCCTCTTCTCCTACTCTTAATTAAAATATAAATAGAATAATATAAATCAAGACGAGGAGATGCTGCTAAAAGACTTTCAAGAAAAGGTTCAATTCAGGCTAGGATTTCAAGTGAAGAATCAAAGGCTAGCTCAAATGGTTTCGAGCAACGTCGCACGAATCATAGCAACGCCATCTTTCTGTTTTGATCTAATCTCTGTAAGTCAGTTATTTCTAGATTTGAACATTTTTTCTGTTCGTGACATGAAATTAAAGGAATAAAAGAATATGCCAAATCTCTCTCTCTATTCGAATCAGTGCCTATACTCTTGAACCTAATTAAGAACTGTTATGATTCGAGGACAAATAGGACCGTGACTATGAAACTATAGACCTTAGAACCATATGCCTATGACTATGAACATTGCCTATGACTATGAACATTGCCTATGACTATGGACATTGCCTATGACTATGAATATTGCCTATGACTGTGACTGTGACTATGAGGGACATTTCCTTGACTAAGCCTATGCCTTTGATTAGAGAACATAAACTATTGCCTATGACATAACAAGGACATCTGTGATCAAACACCTGTGATTCATGACTAGGAAAGTGTTGCTTAAGTTTTATGACTATGAAATTGGGTCTAAACCCGATCATCTATTCTGTCTATTTTTTGTTATCTTTGGTTTTAGACCGTGGGAATTTACCTATTAAGTTAGGTCTACCCATGTTCTTGAACCTGCGTCTCTATTCTGTCTATCCTTGGTTTTAGGCCTTGGGAATTTACCTATTAAGTTAGGTCTACCCATGTTCTTGAACCAACATCGTTATGCAACCCTTTTTATGCCAGTTATTATGTCCATCTTTTGCCTAGCGTCTTTGGTTCATTCTCTATTTTCTACGAATCTAGATTTATCTATAATCTAGACTGAATCACGATTATACGAACGGTGGGAATACGGTTTTGGCAAAATATGAAATTTACTAAAAACATAGTTTAACTTGGGAATTGGCATAAATCGGGAACATGTAATTATGGCATGCAAATTGGATAAATTTGACATGAATTATAAGATGTGTAATTTGAATCTAGTATTGACATGTAAATCTAGCATGAATAGTGAACTAGAGTAATAAGTCTAGTTTGACGTGAATTAGAATGTTGAATCGGAATTGGATTAGCTAATTTGGCACGGTAAGTATATTGGCATAAATGTGAAATTGGCCATAATTGAGAATAACTGTCAGGTTTAGAAAAGTCATGGTTAGTGGCACTTAATTTGGTATAGTTTACATACCAAAAAGCATAAATATGATTTAGGAAGGGAAATGGGCCAGAGAAATAAATGTAGACAATTTACATTAAAAGAGTAATTGGGAAATAAGTAAATTAGGAATAATTTACCTATAGAATCTGGCCTAAATGAGGAAATGTGAATTTAGACAAATTAAAGGTTTATTAACGACATCTCTTTTAATAATAAGCCAGAAAGTTCTGGGGTGACAGAGAGGATAGTTTCTAGGCTTGAGTTTGGAAAATACAAGTTTCCTGCTCTGCCTGGCTATCCCTAACTGATCCGACAGACGGGATGGTTACTTTCAAAACCTGATTTGAAAACTAATCAAAACCACTTTGAACTTAGAAAACACGAATATGCCTAACCCGAGGTTAGACTGAGTAGCGATGTAAACCTGCCCGGAACCAACCGGTACATCCAGTATTCGCAACAATATCTGTCTCATGTGAGTGGTAGCGGCTTTAATTTATTTAGTTAAAGCTAGAACAAGAATGGTAGGGTTAAGTTAACTAGGACACTTAACCAGTTCAATATGATAACTAGACTGATCGGTGGGTTAGGTTCAGACTGACACTTAACACAGTTAAGCTAGAATGGGAGGGTTAAGTCCATAGGAACACTTAACCAACTTAACACAGTTAAGCTAGAATGGGAAGGCTAAGTCCACAGAGACACTTAACCAAACTAAAGGTAGCAAAACGAGACTTGTAGGGGTTAAGTAAAGTTAATACACTTAGCCAAATTAATATGTTAACTATACTAGAGGTTGGGGTTATGTAAAATCTAATACAGTTAGCCAATTTTGATATGTTAGCTGGGCTAAACTGTAGGGTTAAGTAAACCTAAACACTTAGCCATCAGGTTGTGATAAAGGAATGAGGTTAAGTCTAAAACATGAAGGGATAATAATTAACCATTAACAACATGTTAGTTAAGACAGACGGGCAAGGTTAAGTTAAAAAGGAACACTTAACCAATACAGGGTGAATGGGTAGGGTTAAGTAATAAGAAATACTTAACCAATATAACTTGGTTTGTGGTGGGTTTAAGTCAACATGAATTACGGATAACACTTAACTGGTATAACAGGATGAATGAAGAGGGTTAAGTTGGCTTGAACTGACTAATGACACTTAACCAATCCAAATTGACGGGAAAGGGAACTAAGTAGTAAACCTTAGTTAAGAAAACAACGATTCTGGAAACTAAGTGGTAAATCTTAGTTAGTAAAACTATGTAGTAATTCTTAGTATAACACGGGAAGGAGCGAATGTCCGTCTGAGTAAAAAGAAGGCTCAAACGAATTGGGTTACGAAGCCCGAGGCTTCGAGGGGACGTGAGGGTACTCTTGGTATCCCTCTGTGAGGCTGCAAATGATTCTCCTGGGCTCACAGAGGTTAAAGTCTGCGTAGAAGAACCAGGGGTATACCTTGGTTGCAATATATGGCAACCTAAAGACTAGGATGGACTGGCGTGATTCGACGAGAAAATGGTAGCCCTGTGATAGCAACTCGTCGTCTACCATCCATCTTGAGTCAATCAAGATACGTGAAGCGGAAAGGCGGAGAACTCCAAAAGACCATATACTTGCTATCTAGTTATGGGTGAGGATGGTCATAGGATAGAGGGGCACCGGGGGACGGCATATAGTTCTCATTTTACAAGGTGTGCCTTTCATTAGTTGAGGGATGGGTCAAGTGGGACCATAGCCACTGGAATAAAAACAGACCTTAGCATCTGCATCGGCAGATATCTGAAAGCTCCCGACCGAGTTCTGTATTCCTTGATTTGCCCTGTCACAGGACTCGGACCGCACATTACAGGACATGTGCATCTAGACAAGCGATAACGATTCGCGATACATGTGTGGGGAAGTATAGGAACATATACCACTCTAGGTAGTGTGTCCTAGACTTGGGGGCATCGTTCGATAGTTAGCATAATCCCTAGTGGACTAGGTGGCATAAATCCTGAATCCGAGAAGCGTTCAGCAGATTGTAACACCCCACTCCCGCTATGATCACTCACTAAGGGAATGCCATAGCATCGGTGGAGTATTTTAGTGAATATAGAACAGAAAAATTACAACAAGACAGATATAAATAGTACTTGAAATTTTAAAACATCATCTCATAACAGCGGAAGTAAAACATGTCTGGTTACATCATAAAACCACAATAAAGGTCAAGTACAATATCCATCAAAATAAAGAAGTACATAATCCCACTCTCATACAATAGCCAAACAAAAGAAAAGATAACTGGATAACTGGAGCTTTACATCTATCCAAGCTCCTAAAGACTGGAACAGCAATCCGATCAAGCTCCACTACTGCTAGGATCCACCGTAGGACCTGAGGGTTGGGAAAAAGATAAAAACAACAGGGTCAGACATAAGTCTGAGCGAGTCCTATAACTTTAACAATACAATCGTTAAAGTAACCAGAGAAGACATAAACTGATATACGGTAACATATAGGGATGAATGGCTACCCTAAGCAGTCAACTAAATGAAGATAAAGGATAAAGACGCATCTACCCTCCCTAAGGTAAATTACTAAACTGCACCACACCAGTCGTTCCTAACTTAAAGGTTGATCCCACCCAAGGACTTATAAAATTTACTAATTAGTACCTGCGTACCCCTAGGTGACCAAGTAGGCGCCACGGGGCCCTACAATTCACTAGGTGTACACACTACTTCCCATTCGATCGGCTCCCTAACGTAGATACCCGTGCTGGCCCCACCGTGGGATGTATCATTCCCCAATGTGGCAACCTGATGAAACTAAAGGTGCACGGCTTATATCTACTCGATGCAACAACGGCTTACCTACCAGCCCGGGCCCACTCACGCATATGAAGCCCGTTGGACTTGCGTTGCCACCGCTAACCCGTTTGCCTCTTACAGTCAAGCCCAGTATGCGTGTCCCGTCCTCGACATGGGTCGAGCCCACAAAGATACGTATGGGTTACTGGTTGAAATGGGCCTCCACAAGCTACCCACCTAAGCTTGTCCCTTTTTCTAGTATATCCCACTTAACCCTTTAATCATGTTTTAATTACATGTTCTATTTTGGTTAAGTATTCTAATCGTATTTTCTATTGCCACCCAAGGCAACCACTAGATTTTCTCATGCCACCCGAGGCACCCACTTAACCCCTCATGTCCCTCTACATGCTAATGTGGTTAAGTGTTTCTTAATTAATTAATTAAGAACGTAACCTTTGTAAAGACCTCTCACATTAGACTGTCTTTTATGACCGCTGGTTAAGCCGGTTGGGTCCGGGCAGCCTTATGTCATAACAGAGTCTAACCTCGTGTCTTTACATTAATTACGTATTTAGTTTATGCCTAAGACCTCTCACATTGGGCTAACATTTGTAGCAACTGGTTAAGCCGGTTGGGTCCGGGCAGTTTTACGCTACAACTGAGTCCAACCTCGTGTCTTAGTCAATTAATTACACCTAATTAATCACCCTCATAATTTTATATTAATTATCCCTAATTAATCAAGTTTTCTTAACATGGGTAGACCTAACTTAATAGGTAAATTCCCATGGGGTAGACCTAACTCAATAGGTAAATTCCCAACACATAGTATGGGTACACCTAACCAAATAGGCAAATTCCCATACTATGTTTATTTATTTTGTGTTATGCATAATTATATTAATTTCACACAATCTTATTAACTTATGCATTTAATTACCCCATCATTCCCACGTAATTTCGTTCATGATATAACACATATAAAAGGTGTCAACTTGCATATGAATGAACATGTTTCAAAGGTGCCATCTTGCATATTAACAAACACATAACTTGCATATGAACTTGCATAACATGTCACATAACTTGCATATAATATGTCACATAACTTACATATTCATTTTGCATAACAAACTTGCATATTAGCTTATAGACTTGCATAATGTGTCATCATGAACTTGCATATTAATAAACATGTAACTTGCATATTTACATACATGTAACTCGCATATTAACAAACATGTAACTTGCATATAAAGAAACATGTAACTTGCATATTTACATACATGTAACTTGCATATTAACAAACATGTAACTTGCATATTAACAAACATGTAACTTGCATATTTACATACATGTAACTTGCATATTAACAAACATGTAACTTGCATATTAACAAACATGTAACTTGCATAGCATATTACCATGAACTTGCATAACATGCATATGATTACATAGCCCACAACTTGCATATTTAGCATCATGCAAACATAACATACATCATATTAAACTTGCATAAGCTTACATACTCAACATGCATAAACATAAGATTAATGCTAACATCATATCATATGATTCAAAGCTCATTAACCCACATACAAAACCATAAATCTCATCACATCTCATCTAATTAGTTTACCAAAAGATCATCAAAGTGATAGAAACTCACAACTAGCAACTTTGAACACCAAATGAAGAAGATTAAGATGCTAAGAAGGGATTAGAAGTTGATTAGAGAGTGATTAGTATGCAACCCTCTTCATAAAATTAGTGGAGGCCATGAGAGCTAGCATTTTGCCATAGTTTAGTCACTAGGTTTAATTATGAATGAATTAGGGTAGGTTAGGGTCTTATTTATAGATTAGGCAAGTGTTTTAGGCCATAGGATTAACCCTAGATTCAATCCAAGCCATCAAAGCATGTCTTGGGGAAGAAGTCAAGTGTAGGAACCATCTAGGGCCTTTAGATTAAAGATGGACCATGAGAACCATTCAAATGCAAAATCTGCACTTGAGCGAATCGGCCCACGGGTTGACAGCCAAACACCCTGGATTAACCCCTAGTCGACCCAGCGGGCTCGGGTCGACTTCAAAAATCGGCCGGTTCGGTTATTCCCCTCTCCCAATTCGCTGTTTTGAGCATTTTTGCATATTTATTTATTAAATTTTCAATTATATATATATATATATATCAATATATATATATATATCTACACAACCCATTTCACTTAATTAAGTATACTTTAATTTGGGAATTTTCGTGAAACTTCGCGAGGCCATATCTTGGTCATACGGACTCCGATTTTCGAAAACTCGGACTCTATTTCGCGTATTTTTCCGAGACGAACACAATGGCATAGCCCGTTTCCCTTGATTCCCATTTTAGAATTAAATTCTGCCTCGATTTATGTTATTACAGGTTATTGAAAATACGGGTTGTTACATTCTCCCCTCCTTAAAGGATTTCGTCCCCGAAATCTTCAAGTTAGGAAGAACGTATCCTACCATCCAATCATCCATCTACTCAAAGCATCATCCACGAGCAATCATTGTCCTTACAAGATTCTAAATGCTGGATGGATATATGCAAAAGTGTGTGTATATGTACTTACCTAATGCGAAAATCAGGCGGTTACTGATACAGTAAACCTCCTTAATGCAAACCATGATAGTGCCATGCATCCAATATGTATGCGAAACCCTATTGACACATACAAATTTCTACATGCGTGCACAACCATACACAAAAATGCATCATCCATATGATAACACAGCCATGATACATCCATCAATCTAACTACCACATCCATTTATGCAATATGCAACATGAAGTGACTGAGCCGATCTAGTGCCTAATGTGTGTGTATATGCATCCACGAGCAACCACTAGCAAACAATTGCATCCATATGCATCCATCAACCATAACATGTTTCAAACACATGTTTCAACCATAGGTTTTACCCTATCTAAAGGTCATAGGTATTAGCGAGAGGATATACTAAAGATAAGATAAGTACTAGACAAGCAATAAAGGAGAAGTTAAAAGACATACTCTCAAAAAGAAATGGATACAAAGAACGCATCTTTGCTTCCGTCTCCCAAGTAGCATTGCTTTCGTCATCTCCCCATTGCACTTTAACTAGCTGAACTTCTCTGTTCCTCAACTTCCTAGTTTCTGACCCAAGGATGCGAGTAGGAGCTCGTCGAATCGTCGCATCACGCTCTACCTCTACATCTCTAAGCAAGCTCGGCTCTACCACCTCCGCGGTCTCATGTAAGCACTTCCTCAAATGTGATACATGGAATACATCATGAACACCACTAAGTCTGTCGGGCAACTCCACCCTATATGCCATCCGTCCAATCCTTTCCTTAATAGGAAACGGCCCAACAAATCTCGGTGCTAACTTCCCTACGGACCCAAAGCGAACAACATTTCTCAATGGAGATACTTTGACAAAAACCATGTCCCCAACCTCAAACTCAAGATCCGTCCTTCTCCGATCCGCATAAGATTTCTGTCTATCTTGCGCTGCTTTCATCCTTTTTCGAATTAAATCAATCTTCTCTGAAGTCTCTCTAACCATATCCGGCCCAAGCAAGATCTTATCCGTAGATTCCCACCAACATGTAGGAGATCGACAAGGCCTTCCATAAAGAGCTTCGAAAGGAGCCATACCAATACTGGACTGAAAGCTGTTATTATATGCGAACTCCACCAAAGGAAGATGTTCTTCCCATGTACCTCCAAAATCCAAGATACAAAGCCTCAAAAGATCTTCTAAGATACGGTTCACCCTCTCGGTCTGACCGTCCGTCTGAGGATGATATGCGGTGCTCAAACACAACTGAGTCCCTACCGCCTCTTGCAAACTTCTCCAAAACTCACTAGTGAAAATAGGATCTCGATCACTCACAATGCTGGATGGTACGCCATGCAATCTAACAATCTCTCTAACATAGACTGAAGCAAGCCATGGAGCGGTCCTCTTACTCTTTACGGGTATAAAATGGGCACTCTTGGTAAGTCTGTCTACCACAACCCAAATTCCCGTATTGCCCTTCCTCGATCTCGGTAACCCGTCGATGAAATCCATCGAGACACTATCCCACTTCCACTTTGGAACTTCCAATGGGTGTAGCAACCCACCGGGTTTCCTTTGCTCCACTTTAACTTGTTGGCACACTAAGCATCTAGCCACATACTCGGCCACATCTTTCTTCATACCGGCCCAGAAGAAAACTCTCTTCATGTCTTGGTACATTTTGTCTCCACCGGGATGAATAGTCATTCTTGAACGATGTGCATCATCCAAAATAGCCTTCTTCAAACCCTCATCTTGCGGTACACAAAGTCTACCGTCTCTATGCAACCATCCCTTATCATCTATGGTGTATCTACCCAAATGGCTGGACGACTCCCCTCTTATAAGCTTCTCTACCAACACAACCAACTGTGGGTCGTCTCGCTGAGCCTCGCCAATCCGTCTCAAAAGAGTAGGTCTAACCTCCAAGGATGCCAACAAACCAGGTACAAAATCAACAGAAGGTCTGAAGTCAAACAAAGAAAGAAACTCCAAGCTTCGTCGTTCCACGAACAATGGACTCAAAGATAGCCTTTTTCTACTTAAGGCGTCTGCCACCACGTTACCCTTACCAGGGGTATACGCTATCTCGAAATCATAGGATGCTAAGAACTCCATCCACCTTTGCTGTCTTAAGTTTAAATCCTTCTGAGAGAATAAGTACTTCAATGATTTATGGTCGGTGAACAACTCGAATCTCTCACCAAGAAGATAATGGCGCCAAGACTTAAGTGCGAAAACAATCGCGGCCAACTCTAGATCATGGGTAGGGTAATTCTTCTCATGCACTCTCAATTGTCTCCCTCCATAGGCTATTACCCTTCCCTCCTGCATCAAGACTGCGCCTAATCCTGTTCCACAAGCATCGGTATAAACAACAAACGGCTTACTCCCATCTGGAAGCACTAAAACTGGAGCGGTGGTCAAAGCTCTCTTTAACCATCGGAAAGCATCATCACAATCTACATCCCATGAGAAAACCAGATTCTTCTTTGTCAAGCGGGTTAATGGGGCTGATATCTTCGCGAAGTCTTTGATGAACTTCCTATAATATCCTGCCAACCCCAAGAAACTTCTTACCTCGGTAGCATTTCTAGGAACTTTCCAATCCTGGATAGATACTATCTTTGCGGGATCCACAGCTATCCCTTCCTTAGAGACCACATGCCCTAAGAATCGCACTTCTCTTCTCCAAAAATGGTATTTAGAGAATTTAGCTTTAAGACTATGCGCTCGAAGAGTCTCCAACACTTCCTTGAGATGTAAGGCATGCTCTTCTTCATTCTTGGAAAAGACCAAGATGTCATCCACAAAAACTACTACAAACTTATTCAGATACTCTCTGAACACTCTACTCATGAGATCAACAAAGTATGCGGGGGCGTTTGTCAACCCAAATGGCATCACTAGCCACTCATAAAAACCATCCGGAGTCCGGAAAGCAGTCTTCTCTATACTGTCCTCCGCCACTCTTAACTGATGAAACCCTGTAGCTAAGTCCATCTGCGAAAATACTGACGCGCCAACCAACTGATCAAAGAGATCATCTATCCTCGGTAATGGGTGTCTATTCTTCTTCGTGAGCTTATTAAGTTCCCTATAATCCACACAAAGTCTGAGGGACCCATCCGCCTTTGTGGCAAACACTACTGGAGCTCCCCACTCCGATATACTTCGCCTTATGAACCCCTTCTCAAGCAACTCCCCTACTTGCTTATGAAGTTCTCTTCTCTCACGAGGAGCCATGTGGCGTACTGGCAAAGACACTGGTTTGGCATTATCCACCAAATAAATTCGGAAATCTATCTCCCGCTTCGGAGGCAAACCCTTTACTTCTTCAAACACATCCGGATATTCCCGGACTACTCTGACAGAACACAAACTTTCGACCGAAGCATCGAGCGATTCAAGATAACTTAGCAAAACAGATTCCATGGGATTGCAAGAGATCTCGAGAGTGTTACCCAAGCGGGTCATGAGCCTGACAACTCTCCTTTCGCAATCAAGAACGGCACCATTACTGGATAACCAGTCCATGCCCAAGATCAACCCATAGCCCGTGAAGCCCAATACAAAAGCATCACATCTAAACTCAACGCTAAGTATAGAAATCTTCAAACCCAAACATATCATAGACAGATATATGGAGCCCCCAATTGGGTTTGAGACAACCAAGGGATCATCAACTAGACTGGTGTCTAAGTGCAGTGACTCAACTAACGATGATGAGATAAAAGAATGCGATGCGCCAGAGTCAAACAAAGTACGAACTGGATGATCAAACAGAAAAACCAGACTTTCAACGGAAATAGTTCTACCTCTCTGCTGAATCGGTGGAACTGAGAGAACCTGAACTTGCCCCCCTGACTGAGGTGGTGCTATAAGAGCTTGCACCTGGCCTCCTGAGGTAGACCCCGTCTTCTGCCCCTTCTTTGGGCAGTTTTTCACAAGATGCCCTGCTTCACCACAATGAAAGCAACCGGTCTTCTTCTTTTTGCGACAATCCTTACTGAGGTGTCCTTGTGTTCCACAATTGAAGCACTTCTTCTTCGTCTTCTTTTTGTCACCATTGCCTTTTCCGCCCTTGCCTTGTTGTTGCTGTTGCGGTTTCTTCTGATCCCCCTTTTTCTCTGGTGCCTTAGAATTCTTATCATCCTCATGCATAAGTGCCATGTAGACAAGCTTCTCAAAAGTGGCCCCCATAGGAATGTGAGTCATAGCTATTCCTTGCAATGGTTCGTTCAAGCCTCTAACGAACCTCAAAGCCTTCTTCTCCGGTGTATTCACCAACTCTATGCCAAACCTTGCTAATTGATTGAATTTGTTGACATATTCTTTCACCGTGAGATTCCCTTGCTTCAAATTCAAGAACTTCTCCATAAACAGATTCTCTTCCGCCCTTGAGAGAAACTTAGCCCCAAACCTTTGCTTAAAATCTGCCCAAGAGTCAACAGGGCGTTCTCCATTAGTGACCTCCCACCAGAATGAGGCCTCTCCCTTCATTAACCAAGCCGCCAACTTGACTTTCTTTCCCTCTTCCACTTCAAAGATATCTAGCAACTCTTCCACTTCCTTAAGCCAATCTCTAGCCTCTACGAAAGTCTCTGAACCAAGAAAAGGTTTTCCTCCTATAGCCTTGAACTCCTTGCAAACCTTAGCAAAATTATCCACTCTAGGCTGAGGAGGAGGAGCGGTTGTCTCTGGTGTAGTAGCATTGGCCGGACCCGCAGCCGCGGCCCTAGCCTCTTGCAACCTCCTATACCATAGTGGTATAACTAAACCCTCCGGGATGTTAAGATCTTCAGCCATGCTGAAACGAAAGAGGAAAGATTCAAAAAGGAGATTCCGAAAGATAAAGATATGGCTATTGGGGATTATGCTTTTCTTTTTCAAAAACTTTTTCTCTTAGAAGACATGCTTTTAAAAATACTTTCTTCGAAAATACTCTTAGAAAGTAGTTTTTCTCAAAAATTTTATCTGTTCTGGTAACCTTAAGCTCTGATACCACGTGTAACACCCCACTCCCGCTATGATCACTCACTAAGGGAATGCCATAGCATCGGTGGAGTATTTTAGTGAATATAGAACAGAAAAATTACAACAAGACAGATATAAATAGTACTTGAAATTTTAAAACATCATCTCATAACAGCGGAAGTAAAACATGTCTGGTTACATCATAAAACCACAATAAAGGTCAAGTACAATATCCATCAAAATAAAGAAGTACATAATCCCACTCTCATACAATAGCCAAACAAAAGAAAAGATAACTGGATAACTGGAGCTTTACATCTATCCAAGCTCCTAAAGACTGGAACAGCAATCCGATCAAGCTCCACTACTGCTAGGATCCACCGTAGGACCTGAGGGTTGGGAAAAAGATAAAAACAACAGGGTCAGACATAAGTCTGAGCGAGTCCTATAACTTTAACAATACAATCGTTAAAGTAACCAGAGAAGACATAAACTGATATACGGTAACATATAGGGATGAATGGCTACCCTAAGCAGTCAACTAAACGAAGATAAAGGATAAAGACGCATCTACCCTCCCTAAGGTAAATTACTAAACTGCACCACACCAGTCGTTCCTAACTTAAAGGTTGATCCCACCCAAGGACTTATAAAATTTACTAATTAGTACCTGCGTACCCCTAGGTGACCAAGTAGGCGCCACGGGGCCCTACAATCCACTAGGTGTACACACTACTTCCCATTCGATCGGCTCCCTAACGTAGATACCCGTGCTGGCCCCACCGTGGGATGTATCATTCCCCAATGTGGCAACCTGATGAAACTAAAGGTGCACGGCTTATATCTACTCGATGCAACAACGGCTTACCTACCAGCCCGGGCCCACTCACGCATATGAAGCCCGTTGGACTTGCGTTGCCACCGCTAACCCGTTTGCCTCTTACAGTCAAGCCCAGTATGCGTGTCCCGTCCTTGACATGGGTCGAGCCCACAAAGATACGTATGGGTTACTGGTTGAAATGGGCCTCCACAAGCTACCCACCTAAGCTTGTCCCTTTTTCTAGTATATCCCACTTAACCCTTTAATCATGTTTTAATTACATGTTCTATTTTGGTTAAGTATTCTAATCGTATTTTCTATTGCCACCCAAGGCAACCACTAGATTTTCTCATGCCACCCGAGGCACCCACTTAACCCCTCATGTCCCTCTACATGCTAATGTGGTTAAGTGTTTCTTAATTAATTAATTAAGAACGTAACCTTTGTAAAGACCTCTCACATTAGACTGTCTTTTATGACCGCTGGTTAAGCCGGTTGGGTCCGGGCAGCCTTATGTCATAACAGAGTCTAACCTCGTGTCTTTACATTAATTACGTATTTAGTTTATGCCTAAGACCTCTCACATTGGGCTAACATTTGTAGCAACTGGTTAAGCCGGTTGGGTCCGGGCAGTTTTACGCTACAACTGAGTCCAACCTCGTGTCTTAGTCAATTAATTACACCTAATTAATCACCCTCATAATTTTATATTAATTATCCCTAATTAATCAAGTTTTCTTAACATGGGTAGACCTAACTTAATAGGTAAATTCCCATGGGGTAGACCTAACTCAATAGGTAAATTCCCAACACATAGTATGGGTACACCTAACCAAATAGGCAAATTCCCATACTATGTTTATTTATTTTGTGTTATGCATAATTATATTAATTTCACACAATCTTATTAACTTATGCATTTAATTACTCCATCGTTCCCACGTAATTTCGTTCATGATATAACACATATAAAAGGTGTCAACTTGCATATGAATGAACATGTTTCAAAGGTGCCATCTTGCATATTAACAAACACATAACTTGCATATGAACTTGCATAACATGTCACATAACTTGCATATAATATGTCACATAACTTACATATTCATTTTGCATAACAAACTTGCATATTAGCTTATAGACTTGCATAATGTGTCATCATGAACTTGCATATTAATAAACATGTAACTTGCATATTTACATACATGTAACTCGCATATTAACAAACATGTAACTTGCATATAAAGAAACATGTAACTTGCATATTTACATACATGTAACTTGCATATTAACAAACATGTAACTTGCATATTAACAAACATGTAACTTGCATATTTACATACATGTAACTTGCATATTAACAAACATGTAACTTGCATATTAACAAACATGTAACTTGCATAGCATATTACCATGAACTTGCATAACATGCATATGATTACATAGCCCACAACTTGCATATTTAGCATCATGCAAACATAACATACATCATATTAAACTTGCATAAGCTTACATACTCAACATGCATAAACATAAGATTAATGCTAACATCATATCATATGATTCAAAGCTCATTAACCCACATACAAAACCATAAATCTCATCACATCTCATCTAATTAGTTTACCAAAAGATCATCAAAGTGATAGAAACTCACAACTAGCAACTTTGAACACCAAATGAAGAAGATTAAGATGCTAAGAAGGGATTAGAAGTTGATTAGAGAGTGATTAGTATGCAACCCTCTTCATAAAATTAGTGGAGGCCATGAGAGCTAGCATTTTGCCATAGTTTAGTCACTAGGTTTAATTATGAATGAATTAGGGTAGGTTAGGGTCTTATTTATAGATTAGGCAAGTGTTTTAGGCCATAGGATTAACCCTAGATTCAATCCAAGCCATCAAAGCATGTCTTGGGGAAGAAGTCAAGTGTAGGAACCATCTAGGGCCTTTAGATTAAAGATGGACCATGAGAACCATTCAAATGCAAAATCTGCACTTGAGCGAATCGGCCCACGGGTTGACAGCCAAACACCCTGGATTAACCCCTAGTCGACCCAGCGAGCTCGGGTCGACTTCAAAAATCGGCCGGTTCGGTTATTCCCCTCTCCCAATTCGCTGTTTTGAGCATTTTTGCATATTTATTTATTAAATTTTCAATTATATATATATATATATATATCAATATATATATATATATATATCTACACAACCCATTTCACTTAATTAAGTATACTTTAATTTGGGAATTTTCGTGAAACTTCGCGAGGCCATATCTTGGTCATACGGACTCCGATTTTCGAAAACTCGGACTCTATTTCGCGTATTTTTCCGAGACGAACACAATGGCAAAGCCCGTTTCCCTTGATTCCCATTTTAGAATTAAATTCTGCCTCGATTTATGTTATTACAGGTTATTGAAAATACGGGTTGTTACACAGATAGCGTAAACTCTAGTTGAATCAAGAAAGCACTGGATAGAAAACCCTAGATTAGATCTAGGTAATAAATAATAAATGGTTGGCCGAAGACAATGGGAAAACACAGGGATTGGGACCACGTTATCGTTGCTAGTTGGAACAATAGTTTGGTGGTGAAGAGATATAGAAATCAGTATAACAAGGAAATAGCGAAGCGGCGAAAGTACTAGAGCATATCTAGTTTAGCTTATCTTGTCATATCTTGTGATTACCTTTTCTAATCTTGTTGACCCTATCGTCATGGTGTAATCTTGTATTCAGTTAATTCATGTCGTTTTGTTTTTCCATGTTCACATGCTAGAAGTTACTGAACTTACTCAGGCTTTATGTCTGACTCTGTTTTTCTTTCGTCTTCTTTTCTTCTGTTCCCCCCCCCCCCCCGGGTAGTAAAGGAGGGAATAGTTTAGCTCAGGTTAAGTTGGACAGCCACTCTTTCCCAGCCTGAAGATTCGTCGAAGTTTGCTTGGATTCTCTTTTCAGATGCTATGGCTGGCACTTGCTAAAATCAGGGAATATAAATGTTATTTTTATGCTTCTTTATTTTGTAAGACAGATGATACTCTGATATTGTAACGAAACCATTGTATAAACTATTTTATCAATAAAGCAAAGTTTTATTTTCCGCTGTTTAATTTATGTCTGTCCTGTAATTTATCTGCATCTTTTACCCTAAATGCTCCACAGAACTTAGTGCATTCCCTTTGTGAGTGACACTAACAGATGTGGGGTGTTACAGTTCCGGGCAGAATTACACTGCAAACTCAACCCAACCTCGAGTTGGCCATTTTCAAGTTCATTCTAAGTGTCATGACCATGTTCAAGTTTCATGTCAAGTTCGTGTCAAGTTTCATGGCGAGTTTCATGTCGATATCCAAGTTCAGGTTATAACAGCGTTCATGTTTCAAGTTTTGCCTTTCATCAAGTTCATAATTCATGTTCATAACCAATTCATGTTTTGCCTATTCTACCCAAATCGTATTCCCATCGCACGTAAACATGAATCGATCCATACTACAAATAAATCCAAATCTCAGAATAAAGGGAAAAACATCAAAACTATGATAGGCAAGAGGGACGAGCATAAAGCGATAAAAGGGGTTACAAGACTAGCATGACATAACTTGAGATAATTGGTTACAACATCACTGGCATATAGGATTTCAAATCTAGCAAGATAAGGCGATAGTCATGGTAAACACTGACATAAGAGAATAGGCATGCAAAAGCAAGCCAAATACAAGGATAATGGATCCAATGGTTTTGGTGTACATGATAGCGAATAAACTAAGCAAGTCACATCTTAGGTATGCGATCCAACAAAATGCCAATTCGGTGCACAACATGGTTTTCAACTATAGTATTATGGGCATGAACAATCAACTATAATAGTCTTAGGCAATTAACCCCAGTAGTCATAGGTAGAAATCTCATAGTTATGAAGCATAAGCGACTCATCACAATAATCATGGATAATTATCAAAAATAATTCTAGGTAAATAGTCATAGGAAATTAACAGTAATAGTTTCAAAGTCATGGTCATAGATAATAGCCTTATGTTCATAATCATAGGTAGTAATTCTTATAGTCAAGAGTCATAGGTGATTAGCCACAATTGTCCTCGTCATAGTCATAGGCATAGTCTTATGTTCTTAGTCATAGGCATAGGCATAGTCTTATGTTCTCAGTCATAGGCATAGTCTTATGTTCTTAGTCATAGGCATAGGCATAGTCTTATGTTCTCAGTCATAGGCATAGTCTTATGTTCTTAGTCATAGGCATAGGCATAGTCTTATGTTCATCGTCATAGTCATAGGCATAGGAAAAACATTATGTCCACAGTCATAGGCATATTAAGGTTATAGACATGAAAGGATTTGATTTACAACATGAATAGACCCCAAATAGAAATATTACCACAAGTCAAGATCCAAGAATTTATGTTACAATCTAGCATTTGAATAATAAACTAGGTCCAACAACATGAATGGGCATGATTCAATCGATAAGAAATTACCCAAAATCATAGATTCAAGAGGATACAAGAACAGATCTAAATAGATAATTAAGCTTAGGTCCAATTTCGTTTCATTCCATGTCCATATTAAATTTAACAAGTTTAAATCTCAAAGTAACTAGAACTTACAGATCGTGGTCTAAGAAATTGAGATGCAGAAGATGAATCTAGAAACAAGTCGTCTATTGGTTGATTCGATGGAGTCTGATTTGATAGCAGAAGAAAGCCCCCAATATGCAATTCTTAGCCGTAGTCTTCAAGAACTAGTCTTTGTGTTTTACTTTAATTTATTTATTTGTTTTTCTCAGAGGGAGCATAAGGACAGAAAGAATTGGTGTAGAGAGAATGAGGCTAGGAGGCTGTTTATATAGGTTTAGAGTCATGAATCTAGTCAGAAAATTGGTCCAAATACATCAGAATGAACCCAGGCTGAAAACCATGTTTTGGCACCAGGTCGACCATATGGTCGACCTGGTCCTTGGGAGGTCGACCATAGTGTCGACCCCTAGGTCGACCTGGCCCTGGTCGGGAAATTTCCCGCCCTGTCTGCCCTGGGTTTTGAATTTGAATTTTGAATTCAAACTTCGAGCTGTTTTTGATTCTGAAAATTCCTGAAACTCCGGAGGGCTATAACTTGGTCATACGGACTCCTTTTTCAAAAACTCGGACTCGTTTCCAAGAAGAATTTTGATACGAAGCAATGGCGCAACCCGCTTCCCTTGATTATTATTTTAAAATTTAATTCTGCCTTGATTTATGGTTTCAATATGTTATTAAAATACGGGTTGTTACATTTAGTGGCCTGACTAGAACGCTCGCGCCACGGCCATTCGCGAATTTCGACCACTGACTTTGAATTGATATTACGGGAGATCCGACAGTCGGGTTCTCCTAAAATCGAAACCGTTGGGTTCGTATCGAGAAGAGCTTTGTAACGACCCACATTTTTGACCACTCAAATCGACAATAAACCACATATGTCGACCCGAACAAACCATAAATACAGGCAGTTATTGGGAAAAGAAGAAAAAGAAGAAAGAAGAGGAAAAACAATAACAGAATCTCACAGCGGAAGGACAACATATAATACACAAATAGCAGTTTAAAACAGTTGAAATATATATACACTGATTATCAGAGTTCTACATACATAGGTTTCATCACATGGCAGCGGAAATAAAAATGCAGCGGAAATACATATATATATATATATATATATATATATATATATATATATGATAGATATATATCAATCTTCGTCTTCGATCTCCAAAGCACAGTCATCTACGGTAACTGCAAACGTCTGCTGACCCGAGCGTATTACATAAAAGAAACACAACAGACACTCGGATCAGCACTAAATCATTCTCATATTAGTCAAATTAAAATATGAAATAACATCAGTGTCATGAGTACAGTAACTTAAGAGATGTTACGGGATTTTTTCCATCTCTCAAGGATCCATTAAACTAATACATAGATAGTATAATACGTTATTATGATAGCGTCTACTCAGTAAAATATAAATACTGAAAATAGCATAAGCGGGATTACATTTTTGCCCTTACACTGTTTATAATTCCGTAGTCTATACAGTACCGTAAACCCACCGTAAGCGTTGACATCAAAGGGCAATCCATAGGTACGATACAAATCAAAATTGTATGGGGCCCGATAAGGATATTATGACAAGGCACTCGTGGCAATGCCCAGGGTAAGATTCTACCAATTGCACTCCCTGACCGGTGGTAACGCATAGCAGCCACTACCGCCCACCTCGGAACACATTCCCTAAATCATAAATGGGCCCAAATCATCATCATCATCATCATAGAAATAGTATCGAAGAAGTGTGTCTGATCTAAGGTGCTACCTCAATTAGTCACGGTATAGCTCCTGTTTTAGTCATTTCAATTCTGACCCGAAGGTCAAGGCTATTTCGTCATCATTCATCTTCTTCGATTCAATAATCGCCTCCAAGTCATCATACTCATTCTGGATACGTCATAACGTTCACAGTTGTCAAAGTGGTATCGACACTGACAGAGAGTATGCCTTATGTCGACTCCGGTCTCTTTAACAACCAACGCTTACAAATATCACATCGGTTGGTTCTTTTACATTCACAAAGGTTCGTTTCATATCAAAATATCATATTTGTTTCGAACCAAATTTATATTCAAATAGAATGTAATTTCGTATCAAATATCATAATCATTCCAAACTGATTATATTCTAAACTAGAATATATATTTCCATATCATTATATTATAACCATATAATATTTTCAAAAAAATCAAGTTATATTCAAGTCGAATATATTTCATCCCAGGGTTATAATTATTTCAAACGATTATGTCCAAAATCCATTCATGTTCAAATAGAATGTATATGTTCGTTTCAGCTCATTTAAATTATTTTGGACATCCATTTATATTCAAGGAGAATATAATTTACATTCCATTTTAAATCGGTTTAACAATCGATTCATATTCATATAACTTCATTCCAACTCCATTTGAACCAATAGTCTAAATCCAAACACTTTCCATTCGGAAGAGATTCATAATTCACAAAAATAAAATTTTGGAAAATAGATGCTTATGAGAAAAATCTTTCTATGAAATATATATATAATATAATGATTAGAATAAGATAAGATAATTTAGATAACCATGTATATACAAAATAAAAGTTTTACTACTTAGTCCGCGTAATAATAAGAATATAAGGAAAAAAATTAGCTATATAAAAATAGTTTATAAGTAAAAGTTTTATAAGTAAATTTTAAGAAAATAAATAGTTTATTTAAATCAATAGTGTAAATATATAATAAAATTCTTTAAATCATAATAGTTCCTTCCTTCCGAAATTTCCAGTACTTGAATCTATACCCCAATTAATGGAGTTTGCATAGGTCTCATATCTTGTTTCAACATCATTCCAGACAACCGTTCGATTTCAAGAATTCAAATAAATATTCAAACTGAGTTAAAACAACTCAGAATATCTCGATTCCCTTATTTCCAAAATTAAATTCAATAAGAATTTATTTCATTCAAATCCACCCCATAAATTTGGAAAAATTTCCAAATCATATTCAAATCCCAATTTGAGAATTTCCACTTTGTTTTGGGATAATTTCCTTAACCCCTTTTTAATAACATTCCAAGTTCAGAATCTTTAAAGAAATGGATTTTATTGAGTATCGATTCTTCTAAATGAAAATTCTATCAAATAAAATTTCCGAATATATATATATATATATATATAAATAATAATTTAACCAACTGATGTCTGTATATAATTATCTATCCAATGGCCAAGTGATTTAAATTTAATTTCTCGAAATTTCAGGGATGGATCTATCATTTCAATCCAAATCAGAGTCACGGAGTTTTATCATTTCACTCTGTGATCTTAATTGATTTCTATCGATTAATCCCGGGTTTATTCGATGCCCGTAACATCTAGGGTGAAAATGGGACTAATCGTCAACATGAGCACACAATATTCATATATTGAAAAAGGGACATTTCAAGCAGTATTCACTCACTAGTTCAAATCAACCAATGCATCCATCACACAACATTTTATTCCATGGTCAGTGTTAAATCATTCCATTGATTTCAAGTGTCGAGATTTTTCTAATTAGAAATTTAAATTAAACTTTAATAACTAATTATTGATTTTCATTGCATGTTATACATTGCATGTCAAATTTAAGCAACCATTCACCAATCAAACACAACCATGCAACAAAACTTACTTCACAATTTAATTTGATAAATATGGGAAAAATTTAGTTATTCGTGAGCGAAGAATCACTCACCTTTGGTCTTTAATCAAACGAGCGTCTAAACATAGCCCAAAATTTCACAGTCTTTAAACACAGCCAGGTTAGTGCCAAAACGTCCGCAACCCCGCCACGATCCCAAGTAACAAACCGCACCTCAATCCGAGGTCGTTTGTAAAAGTTATTAGCATTTTACTAGATTGAAGATTTAAATATATAAATAAATAAAATAATAAATTTCACCAACCATTCTCCCACACGTCCGCACATCACTCCCGCTCACCATCTTCTCGCTACAACGACACACGATGTCGAAAAAAAACAACCTAACCGCCCAAATTTTGACCGCCGGTAGCCACCTCCTCCGACCGAACCAAGACCAGAGACCACCACCATTCTGACCGTCATCGAAAACCGCACCTACCAGGACCGGCCCCATCAATTCCGGTGGTCCGCATGCCCTCCTCTGTCGTGCCCTAAAACTGCCCTTTCAGGCCTTCGAACCCCAAATCTGTCCACCACGACGACTTCTAGATGATGCCGTCATCACCGCTGAACTCGTATGGACATCCTCGACAATACCCATAAGCCTGATTTCTCAATTATCCCTTAAATCGAAAAACCCTAATTTCCAGCCTAGGATTTCGAAAACTGGAAGTTTGACCACTGATTTTCGGCCAAACCGTGCACTGCATGTCGAAACGAATCACATCAGAAGCTTCGTATCATTGAGAGCTTCCATTCTGTATACAATATGCAAGGATTTGTGGAGTTTTGAAATTAAAGTTGAGATTTTTATTTCTGATCTAGGGTTTGGAAAAAGTTTTTCTGCCATCAGAGAAAAGAGTCTGCAGATAGAAATATACGTAAAGTGAGAAATGGCTAGGGAATGAAGGAAAGGAAATTTATTTATATAAATATAAGGCCCAATTATGAGAAATACCCAATTATCCACTTACGTGATCTCATTCACATTTCTCTCGTACGATCAAACGGTAAAGCGGATTGTAACGCAATTTGAAATGCTATCATAATCCACCGTTCCGGATCCGATGGCGCCAGTTTCGTCGCATTCCGAGACAATCGCCAAAATAGTTAAATTTCACAGTTAATTATATAAATAAAATATTTAATTATTAGATTAAATATTTTTATTCAAGTTAAATATTCATTAAATTCAAATTGAATCAAATTATACGTAAATCAATTCTATAGATTTAATTCATAAATTTAAGTTCCACATTTTCATTATTTACAAATTCAGATTTGAAATTTCAGATTTAACTTAAACAACTTAAATTCCATCGTTTAACAAATCAAATTTGAATTCTCCTTAAACTCAAACACAGCTTATATAAATTTGTTTCACACATTTTACGTTTCTAGTTCTTGCTTATTTTTCAAATTAAATCTGAACTGCAATTTCAAATAATTGAATTCGCTTTTATCTCAAGTTATTCAATATCAAATCCAAAATTCCACAAATTCCAATTTAAAATTTTGAATTTCACTTTTAAATTAACCCACTCAAATTAATTTAATTATTTAAATATTAAATTTTCAAAACATCCTTTCTAAATAAACTACATTAAGAAATCTATTTATAATCACCATCATTAAAATTTACAAAATTTTTATTTTCCCTAATATATTCCAATTTATTTATTTTAAATTGAAATTTAAATATGTTGAAAATTATGGGATGTTACAAGCTTTCCAACGAATATGAGAGATTTGAAATCTAACGATTGGATTTGGAATTATGTCCAAATCAAATTTGGAATAGGTCGTTGTAAGTGTAGTTCAATGACCGATTAAGGAAATCGACTGTAAAGGTTTTGATAAAATTACTAAAAATATTAATAATTTGTGAAAAATCATAATAAATGATTTGGAAAGAATTCAGAGAAAAAATCCCATATTCGAAAAGATTAAAATATATTTTTATCGAAATGAACTAGTTATGAACTAGAATTATAATCGAATATTTTAAAAAAAAAAAAAATTGGATTTGAAATGGTTTTAAAAATAACCAGAATTTCCAATATATGAATTGTAATGGATTTGAATCGAAATTATCATCGGAATACTTCGATATTGGGTTCTGTGATTATATGGATATTGTGGAGGAATTTGGAAGATATATATATATATATATATATATATATATATATATATATATATATATATATATATATCGTTGTAACAACCCGAATTTTGACAGACCGAATTTTTCAAATTCGATCCATCGAGACCCGAGTTGGGTGCTCTGGTATCCTGCAGAAAAAGACAGAGAAAAAGAAATATGTCAGAACTCGTAAAGCATCTCACAGCGGAAGGAATTAAAATATAATATATTCAAAAATAGCTTTACCTTATATATCATACTGTCTAAGCAGTATCCATAGTTATACGATCTTTGCCTTGAACCTAACCTGGAAGTATGTAATGAGGAGGGGGTCAGAACATAAGTTCTGTGTGAGTGGACTTATAATAAACTTCTGTGTAATACTACATATACCGTTCAGTTATATTTTCTTGCTTATTAGGTTATTCACGATATTAGCTCTCTAGGCTATACTCATGTCTCACTAGTAGGTTAACCTAATACAACGTATATGTAGATACCCCCAACTAGTCTAATCCTTTTCCATGTATATATACAGCCCCTTTCCATATGTCGTACGGGTTTCATCATGTAAATATATATTACTTTAGTGTAGTGCCACCATTCTTGAAATCGTTTGGACTGCTGCTCTCGATCTTGCTAGATTCTGTGTATCATCTATATCTAATCTAAGGTATACTATCGAGCACTTCTTAGATTCAACCAGGGTTTACGCTACCCAGGGTCATTGGGGTTTATGCTACCTATTGAACGCTTCTCGGATTTAGGGTTTACGCGACCTAGGTCCAACTAGGGATTATGCTACCTATCGAACGATGCCCCTTAGTCTAGAACAATCTACCCAGAGTGATAAGTGTTCCTATAATTGACGTCCTAATCGTATCGTAAACGTGCTAGATATCTAGTTGCACATGTCCTCTATATGTGCGGCCCGAGTCCCGTGGCAGGGCTAATCAAGACACACGGAACTCGGTCGGGAGCTTTAAGTTATCTGCCGATGCAGATGCTAAGGTCTGTTTTTCCAGTGGCTATGGTCCCACTTGACCCCTCCCTCAACTAATGAAAGGCACACCTTGAAAAATGAGAACTGTACGCAGGCCCCCCTATGACCCACAAACCTATTGGCCAACCTCACACATAACTAGATCGCAAGTATATGGTCTTTTGGAGTTCTCCGCCTTTCCGTTTTACGTATCTCGACTGACTCAAGATGGTAGGTAGAAGACGAGTCGCTATCACAGGGCCACTTATCTCGCCGAATCACGCTGGTCCATCCTAGTCTTTAGGTTGCCCTAAATTGCAACCAAGGCATACTCTAGGTTCTTCTAACGCAGACCTTAACATCTGTGAGCCCAGGCGGATCATCTGCATTCTCACAGAGGGATACCAAGAGTACCCCCACGTCCCCTTGAAGCTGCGTGCTTCGTAACCCAACACGTTGGAGCCTTTTTCATGATCAGATGGACGTTCGCTCCTTCTCGTGTTCTACTTGAGTTTCTTGACTAAGGTTTAGTACTTAGTTCTCTTAACTAAGGTTTACCACTTAGTTTCCTGAATCGTTCGTTTTCTTAACTAAGGTTTACTACTTAGCCCTCTTAACTAAGGTTTACTACTTAGTTCTCTTTCTCGTTACTTAGTTATCTTAACTAAGGTTTTTTTACTTGGTTCTCTTAACCAAGGTTTGATACTTAGTTTCTGTTACTTAGTTCTCTTCTCAACTAAGGTTCGTTAATTAGTTCCTATTTAACTAAGGTTTTTCAACGAATTCAAACATGACTTAAGTTTTCTTTATCAAACGATAGCGTACGGGTGTTTTCCCACATTTTCAACTTAGATTAACTTATTTCATAGTATAAGTCATCCCACCCTTCAAGTGTTGTATTATATCTTAAGTCATAATCTTCCATTGTCCCTAGTACAAGTTTTACATATTCAATTCAAGTTTATAATAGGTAGTTATCATTCCCCCATTACGGTGTCGTTAATTTTAGTTTTGACTTAACCCTTCCTTTTACTTAACCCGCTACTTAAACTTTACCCAATTCAATTAATTTGTAATGCCATAACGGGTCCCCTTTGGTTAAGCATTATGTACGTATGTCTTAAATGTTGCCCATGTCCCACTTAACCTCTTTTATTATTGTATCCATGTCTTACACATGTTGTACTACGGTTAAGTCCACCTTATTCATGTTTTACTTTACGTATCTTACTATAGTTAAGTCCACATTTACATGTTTTACATGTCTTGTCTTACTATGGTTAAGTCCATATTTACATGTCCTATTTTACATGTCACCCACTTAACCCTTTAACCATACCCATGTCACCGACATGTCTTATTATGGTTAGTATTCCTTAATTCATTCATTATGACGAATGGTGCATGACCTCCCACATTAGACCGAACACTTTGTGGCTGCTGGATTCGCCGGGCGGTTCCGGGCAGTCTTACACCACAAAGCGGGTCTAACCTTGTGTCACCAACAGTTACACCGACAATTCATGCCTTTGACCTCTCACATTAGACGTCCAATTGTGGCAGCTGGATTTACCTGGCGGGTCCGGGCAGTCTTACACTACAATTGCGCCTAACCTCGTGTCAAAGGTTCATTAACATCGTATTTAATCTGAACCCCAATTTTCATGTTATGTGCTTCCAATTCAACATATAGTCATGTTTACAATTTTTCCTATTCCAACTTGTCACTAATTACATATTAATTAGCCTTAATTACAAATTTCCAATTATAGGCAATTTCATCAATTCTATGTAATTCATACCCAAATATGCCAATTTCATATATATATATATATATATATATATATATATATTCCAATTATCCAAAATATCCAATAATACTCACTTTCATAAAATCAAAGTTATCAAATTACCTGTCGTTCATACCAATTTATTCATATTAAATTATACCAACACCATAGTCAATTAGAATTATTCCCAATTTGCATAAATTTAATATTGCAATATAATTATGTCCATATTCCAAATCATACGCAAATCCTTCCAATCCATGTTATGCCCAAACATGTAAATTTCCAATGTCCAATTATACCTAATTTCATATAGTCCATATCCAATGGCAATTGTGTCAAACTTACTTAAATCCAACATTATAGATTACATTCCTCGACTGTATAAAGTAGATTATGCCCGATATATGAGATAACAATTGTTATGCCACAAACTCCAAAATTACGAATTATGTTCTTCTTTCGCATAAAATAAGTTATGCACCAATATTTTCATATTTCAACCGTACGTATACATAATAAGATTTCATCTAGGTTCGAGATAACCTAGATCTCAAAAATAAAAAGGGGCAAGAGAATAAAGGAACAATTATTTTAACATAAATTTTTGCATTGAATTTATAACTGGGGAAATGATGAACGATAGTAATACTGTTATACAAAATTTTATCATAATTCCACTCACAATTATTTTTGTGCTTTAATTCGTAGATCTTGGATTGATTTCCTCCTTTTTGTGTTATATAGCTTGAATTTCAGATCTAGATTTCTTTTATGTTCTTGCGCAATACTTGAATCTCCCCTTTATTTTGTTCGTAGTAATAGAATTCCTCAATCTAATTCTTTTTAAATTTAAGAATAGTTTTGTGAGGAGAGAGGAGAGAAGAATAGATCAGAGATTTAGTGAGGAAGAAGAAGAATATGAGTTAGAGTAGAGCCATGGCGTTGCCATGAACTTTAGTGAAGATTACAATAGGCCTAGGGGTGTTTATGTAGCTGCTCAAGACCTTATCGTACACGCAGCGCTGAGTCAGCATTGAACCTAGTTAAGAAAATAGTCCAGGTTCGCAGATGAATCTAGCCAAATCTTATCGTACATGCAGTGCTAAGTCAGCATTGGGTCCCACAAGCTGTTTTGGTGCAGAAATTTGAATTTCGAATGTTTGAATTGTTTTGGCGTAGAAATTTGATTTTCGAACTTTTGAATTTCTGGAATTTATTTAACTGTTTTGTTCACATGAAATATTCTTATATGTATACAATTCCTTTAACGACCATTTTACGTGTATATATATATATATATATATACGCACAACTTTCATTTTATTTTCAAAATTCAAACGATGTTGCACCGTTATTTAATTCTTGCCATATTTCATTTACTATAGCCTTATCTTAAATTTTATCTTTCGTATACATATATTTTTGCATATATATATATATATATATATTCTCATGTATATACATAAATTTTCTTTATTTCCTTATATATACGTTCTTATCCTTTCAAATTTTGAATTTGTATATGTACATATATTTGCATGTTCAGTTGGCCCTCTCTAAAACAGAGATAAAAATTATGCTGCCGCCGGGGTTCAAACCCCCGACCTCCATGTTACAAATCCAATGCCTTAACCAACTGAGCTACAAAGTCTTTTGTTAATAAGTCTTAGAACCATGATAATTATTGTTCTCTCCTTACTTCTCTTTTTCATGTTAGTTACAATACTTAAGGTAAACCAATGCATGAATCTTTTTCTTTTATTTTTCTTTTAATGTTAATGCATTATGTTTGCAAATCAGTGCATGCAACATATTTACATCGCATGCAACCAATCCTTTCTTTCTTTCATATATTAATTAATTTTCATTATACATCACCATATTAATCCTATCTATGGATATATATACATTTTTAATTACATTAAAAATACAAGGTGTTACATTCTCCCACCCTTAAAGAATTTCGTCCCCGAAATTCGATAAGAGTAAAATAGATAATCCCTCGCAACATCCAATAAGTGTTCATCCAATTGTTGCAGCATTGTGCACATGTGCAAAGTGAATTACATCATAGCAAAGCATGTATGCCTAATTTGGATCCACCTATATGTATGCAAATTTTGAAAACTCTTTCAAATCATGATGCTCACATCCTAAATATACTTGCAGTTCTATATGAATGCAATATTTTTGAAAAATCAAAACATTTTTCACCCAAATTTTCCCATACTCTTACAAAATAAGAGCATAGCTCATCCAATTGTCGCATCCAAAACCCTACCAACCATCATTAAATTCGAAATTTAGAAAAATCTAATTTTCCAAATTCGATTTCTTATGTTATGAAAACGGAAAAATCCACATCCTCCGTTTTTCTTTTCTAATTGCACTTGGATTTTAACCTAACTGTTCTATAAAGATTTCCTATTTTCGTGTCCAAGTACAACCACATTAAAAGCTTCCTTCTCTATTTTAACTTATCTTGGAGTAATTTCATATTTATTCATCTTTTTCTTAAAATTTTCATTTTCTTTTCCCATCTTACTTTGTTGCTTGATTGATTCAGTTGTTTTCTTTGTTAGTTAGGCTAGTCTTCTTCTTAAGTTTATTTTTCAACCAAGCTCTTCTGTTTTCAACTCAAACTGTATTCTACACAGCTACAGCTATGGGCCATGCATCTTAGGACTATGCCACGAGTCCACTCAACAGGATCTATACACTTGCTTGCCCTTTACTACCTAGTAGTCACTACTAGTCCATGTTGTGTATTACTAGCCTATACTTCTCTTTTCAAGAAACAATCCTAGACTCACACGGCTTATGCATTCTACGGGAATTTTCCATTAGTTCAACACTGGCTAATCCTTGACTGTAAATTGGCAAGAAAATAACTCCCTGAGTATCAACCCCGAAGACCAAAATCAACATCAGATTGACACTCAAAGAATTATTCAACTCAACCAATCCCCAATTGGTTCTAATTGCTTTAACTTTATCTCGTTCTTTCTAGGCCTTAATCCTTAACTACTCCATTTTTAAAACATGGTTTGGCCTTTTTTTTATTTATTACATTCTTCTTTCAAAAACTAAAAGTGGTAAAACATTTATTCTTTTCTCAAAAACTTGCTTTTGCCAAACCCAAAAAAACATGTCACAAAATAAAATGCAAAACATTTTCTTCAGATCTTGAAACTGGAGTAGACAAGGACAACTAATGGGTTACATTGTTCCTAGTGTTAAATTTGGTTGCTAAGGTGCAAATATCTACTCTTCTTAAACTTTACCGCTTATGTTGTTCACCCAATAAAATTTCTTTTTAAAACAATAATCAAAATTTATTGTTAACAGAATAGAATTTCTTTTACAAAATGCAACACTTTCTTTTCAATCCTTTCATATATTATAATATGAAAACTAGCGAGCTATATATGCTCTATATTATCCACATTTTAAATGAGAGAATTTTTTTAAAATCATTTTTTTATATCCTACTTTACTTTCAAAACCCAACATGCACTAAATAATTTTTCAAACATCATAAATTACTTTTAAGATTAAAACATGAAAAACACCACAAACTCTTTTACAAATTCAAGTTCTTAAAAGTTTATTATTGGGTTAAACTCAAAGTGGCTCTTTCAACTCAACTAGGCTTTCCTAGGCACTTTCCAAACCAATTCTCTCAACTATATATATATATATATATATATATTCCTAATCTATTTTCCAAATTTTAACCTTTTTCTAATTTCTAAGGTTTCATTTCTATACCCACTAATCTGAAATACTAATATTTCAGTTTCCACCCTATGGGATACTTTTCTTTCTTTAGCTCTAAGCCATATTGTACACTTTCCCAACCACCTAATGGTCTCAAAAATTTCTATGTTTATTACTTTTGTGTACAAACTAAATATCCCAACTCTTTTCATAACTAGTAGGCTACTTTATGGATTTAGGTTTATATATAATATATTTATATTTTAGAAAATACAAATACGTTCACTCATTATCTCCCTAAGATCACTAAACCGAAGCTCTGATACCAGATGTAACAACCCGAATTTCGATAGAACGAATTTTTCAAATTCGATCCATCGAGACCCAAGTTGGGTGCTCTGGTATCCTGTAGAAAAAGACAGAGAAAAAGAAATATGTCAAACTCGTAAAGCATCTCACAACGGAAGGAATTAAAATATAATATATTCAAAAATAGCTTTACCTTATATATCATACTGTCTAACCAGTATCCATAGTTATACCATCTCTGCCTTGAACCTAACTTGGAAGTATGTAATGAGGAGGGGGTCAGAACATAAGTTCTGTGTGAGTGGACTTATAATAAACTTCTGTGTAATACTACATATACCGTTCAGTTATATTTTCTTGCTTATTAGGTTATTCACGATATTAGCTCTCTAGGCTATAATCATGTCTCACTAGTAGGTTAACCTAATACAACGTATATGTAGATACACCCAACTCGTCTAATCCTTTTCCATGTATATATACAGCCCCTTGTCGTATGTCGTACGGGCATCATCATGTAAATATATACTACTTTAGTGTAGTGCCACCATTCTTGAAATCGTTTGGACTGCTGCTCTCGATCTAGCTAGATTCTGTGTATCATCCATATCTAATCTAAGGTATACTATCGAGCACTTCTTAGATTCAACCAGGGTTTACGCTACCCAGGGTCATTGGGGTTTATGCTACCTATTGAACGCTTCTCGGATTTAGGGTTTACGCGACCTAGGTCCAACTAGGGATTATGCTACCTATCGAACGATGCCCCTTAGTCTAGAACACACTACCCAGAGTGATAAGTGTTCCTAGACTTGACGTCCCAATCGTATCGTAAACGTGCTAGATATCTAATTGCGCATGTCCTCTATATGTGCGGCCCGAGTCCCGTGGCAGGGCTAATCAAGAAACATGAAACTCGGTCGGGAGCTTTAAGTTATCTGCCGATGCAGATGCTAAGGTCTGTTTTTCCAGTGGCTATGGTCCCACTTGACCCCTCCCCCAACTAATGAAAGGCACAGCTTAAAAAATGAGAACTATACGTAGGCCCCCCATGCCCCCACAAACCTATTGGCCAACCTCACCCATAATTAGATAGCAAGTATATGGTCTTTTGGAGTTCTCCACCTTTCCGTTTTACGTATCTCGACTGACTCAAGATGGTAGGCAGACGACGAGTCGCTATCACAGGGCCACTTGTCTCGCCGAATCACGTTGGTCCGTCCTAATCTTTAGGTTGCCCTAAATTGCAACCAAGGCATACTCTTGGTTCTTCTAACGCAGACCTTAACCTCTGTGAGCCCAGGCGGATCATCTGCATTCTCACAGAGGGATACCAAGAGTACCCTCACGTCCCCTTGAAGCTGCGTGCTTCGTAACCCAAGACGTTGGAGCCTTTTTCATGATCAGACGGACGTTCGCTCCTTCTCGTGTTCTACTTGAGTTTCTTGACTAAGGTTTAGTACTTAGTTCTCTTAACTAAGGTTTACCACTTAGTTTCCTGAATCGTTCGTTTTCTTAACTAAGGTTTACTACTTAGCCCTCTTAACTAAGGTTTACTACTTAGTTCTCTTTCTCGTTACTTAGTTGTCTTAACTAAGGTTTTTTTTACTTGGTTCTCTTAACCAAGGTTTGATACTTAGTTTCTGTTACTTAGTTCTCTTTTCAACTAAGGTTCGTTACTTTGTTCCTATTTAACTAAGGTTTTTCAATGAATTCAAACATGACTTAAGTTTACTTTATCAAACGATAGCGTATGGGTGTTTTCCCACATTTTCAACTTAGATTAACATATTTCATAGTATAAGTCATCCCACCCTTCAAGTGTTGTATTATATATTAAGTCATAATCTTCCCTTGTCCCTAGGACAAGTTTTACATATTTAATTCAAGTTTATAATAGGTAGTTATCATTCCCCCATTACTGTGTCGTTAATTTTAGGTTTGACTTAACCCTTCCTTTTACTTAACCCGCTACTTAAACTTTACCTAATTCAATTAATTTGTAATGCCATAACGGGTTCCCTTTGGTTAAGCATTATGTACGTATGTCTTAAATGTTGCCCATGTCCCACTTAACCTCTTTTATTATTGTATCCATGTCTTACACATGCTGTACTACGGTTAAGTCCACCTTATTCATGTTTTACTTTACGTATCTTACTATAGTTAAGTCCACATTTACATGTTTTACATGTCTTATCTTACTATGGTTAAGTCCATATTTACATGTCCTATTTTACATGTCATCCACTTAACCCTTTAACCATACCCATGTCACCCACATGTCTTATTATGGTTAGTATTCCTTAATTCAATCATTATGACGAATGGTGCATGACCTCCCACATTAGAACGAACACTTTGTGGCTGCTGGATTCGCCGGGCGGTTCCGGGCAGTCTTACACCACAAAGCGGGTCTAACCTCGTGTCACCAACCGTTACGCCTACAATTCATGCCTTTTACCTCTCACATTAGACGTCCAATTATGGCAGCTTGATTTGCCGGGCGGTTCCGGGCAGTCTTACACCACAATTGCGCCTAACCTCGTGTCAAAGGTTCATTAACATCGTATTTCATCTGAACCCCAATTTTCATGTTATGTGCTTCCAATTCAACATATAGTCATGTTTACAATTTTGCCTATTCCAACTTGTCACTAATTACATATTAATTAGCCTTAGTTACAAATTTCCAATTATAGGCAATTTCATCAATTCTATGTAATTCCTACCCAAATATGCCAATTATATATATATATATATATATATATATATTCTCCAATTGTCCAAAATATCCAATAATACTCACTTTCATAAAATCAATGTTATCAAATTACCTGCCGTTCATACCAATTTATTCATATTAAATTATACCAACACCATAGTCAATTAGAATTATTCCCAATTTGCATAAATTTAATATTGCAATATAATTATGTCCATATTCCAAATCATACGCAAATCCTTCCAATCCATGTTATGCCCAAACATGTAAATTTCCAATGCCCAATTATACCTAATTTCATATAGTCCATATCCAATGACAATTGTGTCAAACTTACTTAAATCCAACATTATAGATTACATTCCTCGACTGTATAAAATAGATTATGCCCAATATATGAGATAACAATTGTTATGCCACAAACTCCAAAATTACGAATTATGTTCTTCGTTCGCATAAAATAAGTTATGCCCCAATATTTTCATATTTCAACCGTACGTATACATAATAAGATTTCATCTAGGTTCGAGATAACCTAGATCTCAAAAATAAAAAGGGGCAAGAGAATAAAGGAACAATTATTTTAACATAAATTTTTGCATTGAATTTATAACTGGGGAAATGATGAACGATAGTAATACTATTATACAAAATTTTATCATAATTCCACTCACAATGATTTTTGTGCTTTAATTCGTAGATCTTGGATTGATTTTCCTCCTTTTTGTGTTACATAGCTTGAATTTCAGATCTGGATTTCTTTTATGTTCTTGCGCAATACTTGAATCTCCCCTTTATTTTGTTCGTAGTAATAGTATTCCTCAATATAATTCTTTTTAAATTTAAGAATATTTTTGTGAGGAGAGAGGAGAGAAGAATAGATCAGAGATTTAGTGAGGAAGAAGAAGAATATGAGTTAGAGTAGAGCCATGGCGTTGCCGTGAACTTTAGTGAAGATTACAATAGGCCTAGGGGTGTTTATATAGCTTCTCAAGACCTTATCGTACACGCAGCGCTGAGTCAGCATTGAACCTAGTTAAGAAAATAGTCCAGGTTCGCAGATGAATCTAGCCAAATCTTATCGTACATGCAGTGCTAAGTCAGCATTGGGTCCCACAAGCTGATTTGGTGCAGAAATTTGAATTTCGAATGTTTGAATTGTTTTGGCGTAGAAATTTGATTTTCGAACTTTTGAATTTCTGGAATTTATTTAACTGTTTTATTCACATGAAATATTCTTATATGTATACAATTCCTTTAACGACCATTTTACGTGTATATATATATACGCACAACTTTCATTTTATTTTCAAAATTCAAACGATGTTGCACCATTATTTAATTCTTGCCATATTTCATTTACTATAGCCTTATCTTAAATTTTATCTTTCGTATACATATATTTTTGCATATATATATATATATATATATATATATTCTCTTATATATACATATATTTTCTTTATTTCCTTATATGTACGTTCTTATCCTTTCAAATTTTGAATTTGTATATGTACATATATTTGCATGTTAAGTTGGCCCTCTCTAAAACAGAGATAAAAATTATGCTGCCGCCGGGGTTCGAACCCCCGACCTCCATGTTACAAATCCAATGCCTTAACCAACTGAGCTACAAAGTCTTTTGTTAATAAGTCTTAGAACAATGATAATTATTGTTCTCTCCTTACTTCTCTTTTTCATGTTAGTTACAATACTTAAATTAAACCAATGCATGAATTTTTTTCTTTTATTTTTCTTTTAATGTTAATGCATTATGTTTGCAAATCAGTGCATGTAACATATTTACATCGCATGCAACCAATCCTTTCTTTCTTTCATATATTAATTAATTTTCATTATACATCACCATATTAATCCTATCTATGGATATATATACATTTTTAATTACATTAAAAATACAGGGTGTTACAATCGTTATTCCCAATACGATATTTGTTGATTCCAGAATTTGATATTGAATATAGTTTGATATAATTTCTATTTAGAGCCTTGTATTTAATATTGAATTGGATTTGGGTTTGTCGTGAATGGTGTCTTAAATGACATTGTTCTTAAACCCCGTGTGAGAAGAATAAATCTTTAATTAAGATTATTAGAGTTTCCAGTCATATTTAATAATTGGAATAAAATGGAATGTGAATTGGGTTTATTGTGAACTGTGTTCAATTAACATTCGTTCTTTAACCCAATTTACAGTGAAATGTGATTTGGAATTTTAAAATATTATCCTAAGATTTAATGCAATTTCCCAAAGTAAAGTTTTCCACTTTAAAATAATAAATTGGAATTAAATGGAACTCGATTTGATAATAATTGAAATGAGCTTCTGTGGAGGAAGACTATTAATATATATGGAATTTAAAAGGCTTGATCGTTATTCCATTTATATTTTTAATTGGATACGGAAATTGATATCAATTACATGTATATCGATCTGTTTTCCGTGAAGATTCCATAATTAATGGAATGTGATTTTGGGTTTATCCAGAACTGTTTTTTAAATGACATTAGTTCTTTAACCCAGTTAAAGACAGGATTACATCTCTAACATTATATTTCAAACTGTAGGGTTGATCTCTGCGAAATATATATCTGTTTGGTGGCTTATTCTCTTGCTTAACCCCCTTCTCTGAAACGTATGAGCTTAGAGGTTATAATTTGGTAGAAATCAATCATACGGTGTAGATTGTTAATGCAGCATGTTTGTGTTTCCAAAGTTAAATAATCATTACTATTGATTTTTGGAAAGATTAAAACTAAGTGGAGTTTTAATTAATCTTTAATTATATTGGAATTGGAATGTGATAATTTAAATTACCAAATTTGGGAAATGATCGAGAATGGAGTATCACCAGTTTTGATCCAAGTGATAGTTAAATCTTTAATTATATTTGGACGTGAAATGGTAATTAAATTTACCGATAACACCGTGGTGTTAGATATGGAGTATTACCATTTTTGCTCCATAGGATGAATATGTTGAGATTGGGAATTTGAACAAATGATTACTTCGGTAAGGTTCGCTAATCCCGACTAGTTGATAAACCTTAATTTGCTTTAGAATTTATATCCGAAGGAAGATTAAAGAATAAATTTAAAAGTATTTATCTTTGATAAAATTAATGGGAACCTTTCCAAATGGATTTGAATATTTAAATAAAAGAATATTCAGGATAGGAATGAGGCATATGTTGTGTTTTATAGCACTTGTTTATAATATACACGAGTTATTCGGAAAGTCTGGGTTTATACCCATTCTAAATAACGGATTCGATGATAAGTTGACGATGAAGACGGTGGTTGAAGACCGGAGGTCTTCACATCGTTTGGATGATAACGGGTGTCCTGATTGGGCTATACAACTAAGATGGGGTAATAAGCGGTGATCGTCCAGACGTACTTAGAGATCGGTCGGATATGCAAGGACCTCTCTCCTGTATTGGAAATATGGGACGAGGAAAAAGGTGCCTACGGTTTCGTTCAAACCTAGAACGTACTAGCAAATGGATGTGTGTCTGACATTGGATTTTATTATGTGTTGATTGATTTATATTAAATGTATATCTTTTTGGTGGTGGAGAATTTATTCTCTTGCTTAACGCCCTTCTCTAAGACGTACGAGCTCGGAGGTTATATATTGACAGACATCAGTCGCCTGGCGTGGATTTCCTGTGTGGCATGCTGAGATGCAAATAATCAAGGCTTCTGTTGAAAAGCAGAGTCTTGTGGTTGATGATCAAAGCACGGATTTAATATAGCATAGCTTTGTGTATAGCGTTAATTCGTGTGCCTCACGCCTAGGTATGAGTCAAAAAGGGATAAGGGACCCAAGGAGGACATGACGTTTCTTTCTAGCTATGGATGGTGTCATGGTATGGAGCTCAGATATTTATTATTTTTAACTATTTGGTTGTTGTATATGCAAGGCATCTCAGATATACCGGTTACTACTGAGCCGATGGATATAGGTCCTATAGGACCAAGAAACGTGTGTTCAGGAATAACTAATCCGCAAACGTAAGTGTGGACCGGCTTGGTGGATCGAAGGGTCATCAGCGGGAGATCCTGAGGCCTTTTCTAGAGTGTCTCGAAGCCGGCGAGGAGTACATCCCTTGCCTCGACTCACGACAGAAATCCAGTTTACAATACGTGAGATTTCGTTTTTGATTATAGAGCCTAGTATAGGCGACATGATATATGGTACTCATGTCGTCTACAATTGATACATTTATATTTGAAGTAGTTTATACACTTTGCACTTATAATAGTACCAAATGATTTATTTTAAACGTACTAAGCATGTTTGGCAGTTATAAGGGAAAACTCTGTCCTCCGGCTTGCGCTGCATTGTGTGACAGGACCTGGGTCTTACAATAGCTTTATTTTTCCAAAAAGCATTGCGCTGTTTATTCAATGCACTGGTATTGTTGAGAGGAAACTCATTCCGTGTTACATGGTGTGGTCCCTTGATTTACTTTATTTTAAAGTAAAGACTAAATAACTGTTTTAGTTCTCACACCAGTCACATGATTGACCTGGAGTTTATTGTTTTAACCTAAACTTTGGGTGCCCCTATTTTCCACACGGGCAGCTAGTAGTTTTGGGTTTGCAGATATTATATTCACATGATCCTGGTTTACAGCTAGAGCTATTTTTGGAACGCTCTGTATCTATGTCTTTCTTTCAGTTGTGTTTTGTATTATTTTCTGCTAGCACTACAAGAAAATATGATATACATAGCATTGTATCATAGCCTTACGTTAAAGTGCTATACTAAAATAATTAAAAAAGGAAAATTATGCATATATTGTGCTATATAAAAGAAGTAGTAAAAATAGCAAATAAATTATGCTATATATAGTTGTATTCCGCTATATTAAGATTGCTAATGGAAAAAGCGGGAAGAAAACTAACTCGAGATAAAATAAAATGCAAGGCCGGGATAGTAAAAATATCACTCCATCACATTCAACCTTATCCCTAAATCCCTAGAATTTTCGATTCATTGAAGGTCTGTTATTTCTGATTCATTTTCCCTAAGATTCTCGTGCCACTTTGCAAAATTAATTCATTTCCCCTCTCTTCTATCCACGTTGTCGCTGCATTATTGAATTCTCCTTTTCTCTTGATTTCCTTCAAATTTCTTTCGTTCTTCTGGTTCTATTGTAGAGTTGAACTTGCTGCCCTAATTTCTTGCTCAAGCTTCAGGTATCCCTAATTCGTTTTTAAGATTTGTTTGATTCATCGATTTTTAGGTGTGTTTCTTTGGTTAATTTTTATTTGGATGTACTTTGCTTATTAGTTTTTGGTAATGTTCACATATGATTTGTAAACGTATCATCGATCATAAATGTAAATACTTTTTTTATTTGCTAGTGAATCCCAAATCTGCACTTGCGTTGTAGAACCAGTCACAATTGTCATTATGGTCCCTAATGTCAGTGGCTGGCGAAAGCGCTACCTCTTCTATTTTGCTTTCATTCTCAATTTTCCCCTTCTATTTTCGGTACTCGATTTACATCAAAATGATGTAACCTCGCCAGTTGGAGTCGCTCAATATCCCACAAGTAAACCAAATCATTTTATTTTAGGCACTGCTGCTGGCCAAGTTTTGCCGAGTCGTCTCCAGTGCAGCACCGAAGGTACAAGAGCTATTAACAAAGATGATTTTTTGAGAAAGAGAGATATAGCTGATGGTAAATATGGTCTTTCATTCGTTACTGTTGTTACAATATATAATCGCATGGTGGGAGCAAAATCAAATGACTTGGTAACGGTTGGGAATGTTTACTACAACAAAGGAGAGATATCTATGGCCGTGCTCAACACTTTCATTGATTTCATCTAGATGTCGATGACAAGAAGTCGGGTGATCATTCTGACTGATCCTAATTACAAATTTTCAATGACTAAAAACACTGCAACATTGTTACCAATCAAAGGTGATTATTCTCGTGGTCAGCTAATGCTTCAAAGAACCAAATCTTACATAGCCTTTTTGCCAACAAAGATTGAGCAAAGTTGGACTTTGAAGCCAGCTAACAATTACTTTCACAGATTTTGATGTTGCAATAGTCAATAATCTTGGACATATATTCGGAAACTATCAGCATTTTGATTTGGCTCTCACCTTCCGAAACAATAAAGATCAACCTTTGAATTCAGGATTCATAGCAGTAAGAGGCACTCCAGATGGGTTACTCAAAGCAAAAAAGTTTCTTCAGGAAGTTTTGGTTGTGTTCATGTCAAAGTAGATGAAGTAATCCAGAATGCTTGGTGATCAATTAGCTCTTGTTTTGATTGTAAAAGCATATTACCTTTCATTGAGAAAAGATTTAAGAAACCTGGAATATTCCACTTAGAACTAAATGGTATCTCCATATGATTTTTTCCTTGTTCTGTTTACAATTGGACAACCTGAAGGTGTTGGACAGTTTCATGGATTGCCATTGGATGTAAAGGTTATTCAATTCATAAGGTCGAGAAAAGGCTAATGCTTGAATCATGGAACTTCTTCAATTCTACATCTGAGTTACCTGATACGTGGTCTTACATTAAGGAGTAGGAGAACAAAGTACGACTTCTGACATCTGAAGCATAATGCTTTTTTAGTGTCATAGTGAATGCAATTACGGGTTTGAGTTTGAGATTTGTGGATAAAGCTGTTAAAGGTATGTCCAAGGAATGAAGTAGTCAATAACTGCAGATGTTGGAAGGAAATATTTATGTAGATATTGCTTTGCTTGGCTATTTTGGTAATTAATTTTATGAAAATATATTTTGGTGAAAATGTTGGCTAATGTTATTAGCAGATATTGAAGTTAACAATGTTACAAAAAAAATCATAAATGTAAATACTTATTTCAATGTTAACAGGTGCATATGTTTGAAAACTTAAATAAGGCAGTAGTTATGAGTTCCCAGTTCTACCTCAGTGCATGCTGATCTTCGGCTCCTATACTAATCACATAGACAATAACCATCTTTCTGGCGGCCTTGTGGGACATGTTGTTGGTTCTAGGAATCTAAGATTGGAGAAGTCCAACAGTTAAGGCAAAGTGGATATCAAGTCTATGCCTAAAGGTTTATTTTTTCCTTTCTCTTTCAACTATTGCTATTACAATATTCTTTTAAGATTATGCATCTTCATATCGTTTTATTGGTAGCCATGATGTATGCTGGCTAGATCATCTAACCGTGCCGTGCAATCATAACATATAATTCTATCTTTAAAACATTTAGTTATTTACAGGTTCAACAACTTAATAAAAACCAAACTAATGAAATAGAATAATATTTTACGGTATCATTTGTCGCGGTTAACTACTTCTAGGAATGCAAATTAGGACCAATCCAAGATTTGGGCTGTCCAAGCCATACATCTGGCAGCCGTTATATCTAGAGGTAAAAAAGTTGTTTAGCAAATTTTAGGATGGATAATGGGAATTGACTAATGGACTTCAAACTCAGGACGAGGGGTCTACTACATTAACCATCGAACAACGATACCAAACACTGACTAATGCATAATGCAATTTTTTTTATGATATACGCATAATCAATTCATTGATTATTCTTTTATGAAGTAAGATTGGTAATTGTATTTATGATATACGCATACATGCACCTACTAGCAAATGCAACATTTTTTCATTTTTTTCCATGATAAGGAAATTCCATTTTAGATTGAAATAACTCATCCAGGTCAAACCAACACCTAGTAAAATAAAGCACCACTATAATTTATTTAACATACAGCATAAAAGAAGACCATCTGCGTTCTTTTTTTTCAACATGATACACATTTTTATTAGAGGAAAAAAAGCATATAAGACACCTTGTAATGTGCTTCTATGTTAGTATTATCAAGACATAGACTAGGAGTTCAAGACATGATGAATTGTTGTATTATTTACCTTCTGCATATATGTAATGATTATTCTACAAATATATACACATGAAAACTGAAGCAACTGAGATATTAACAACAATGGAAACTGAGCATGTATTTATTTTGAAACCAGTAAGGCGTAGGAAAAGCATGCTAATGAGATTATTAATGAAGAATTGACATTTTCTTCTAATGAAGATTTTAAAGCAATTGTATTCATTTAAGTACATTGCTTAGTAATTAATCTCTCTGTTTTCTGCCATTGTATTTTGGGAAATTCTCAAATCCATAATTTATTGCTTTTTTAATAATCTGCCTATCTATTTTGGCTTTAGGCCATATTCAGTTTTAGAAAAGAATTAAGTTTCTATCTCTCATAAGTACTCATAAGCAAGAAAGAAACAAATCAAAAAGAAAACAAAAAGGCTATTTGCAATCGAGTGACAAATTTTTTACTGCTGTCATGCACTTAAGTTTGCTATAAATTGCATCTTACATTTATTTACACTTTCAAATAAATACTAGAGCTCAGTGAGCAGTTATACGTTTACATGTCTTCTTTTGTTTTTGTTATTTTCTTTTATTAATAATCCTATCTTAGTTCAATGTACAAATTCCATGACTCAAACTATTATACATGAGATTTTTATTAAATTAAACTGAAGCCATTTGCTTAAACCTGAAATAGGCTAAATCAAACGGACTAGATTTACCCAATGCATCAATAACAACATTATACATCCCAAGTACTTTAATTGCTGCATTTATCATGTAATTTGGCTGGTTTTCTATTTCATTTCCGATGCTTCTTTGGTCCAAAATTGATATTCCTTAATTTCCAATTGTTCTTTCATTTATCAGAATATAACATTAGAATAAACTTTAGGTGCTTTAATTGTTGCATTGATTAGGTAATTGTTTCCTTGAATGTTGATTCATATTGCAGCTCTGAAAAAACTGTTGCTTTGATTCTTATTGCAGTTTTTAGCATTATCGCACAATTACTGCATATTCATATATCAGAGTATAATGTTAGTCATAAACTTTGTGTGCTTTAATTACTACATTCACTGGATTTTTTTTCCTAAAATGTTGATTCTTACTGCAGTTGTTAAAAAATTGTTGCTTTGATTTATAGTAGCACCAAATTGACTTATTCTCTCAATTCTTTGTGCATTCTTTAACATATGTTTTATTTAAAATATAATTTTGTGTGTGTGTGTGAATAAATTGGATGCTTTAAGTATTTGGACATTACTATATACAGGTGATCAATAGAGAATTTACATAAGTGGTGTGCTCCGTGTTATGATTTGTGTTTGTAGTCTGTTGATACAGTTCGATTTTCTCAATTTTTTTGTCTTCCTACGACGGTCTTAATTCTGTTGGGATGCAAACAACTGACCGTTGTTGGAATGGTTGCTTTTTCAAACCATTATCCTATAATTGCTTTACTTCCTTTTTCCATTGCTTATTCTATTTCTGTGTTAGGTTATTTTCTTCAATTTGCATTTTTAGTTAAACCATCTGCATTATTTTAATCCCTATTATGTGGATTATCCGCCCTGTACATTGTCATAAATCTTTGTCCACTTTATCCATTGACTGTCAATACCATGTGTATTGAAATCGAAAAAAAACTTCAAACATGTACACATCAATGGTATATACGATGGTCTGCAATAGGTCAACAACCGCTCGGCACATGCATGAACATCAATTATAGGTATGATTTTAAGTTTAAATTCTACTCACTTATCCGGCTGACCTCACCAAATTATTCTACATTGGATGATGCGGTAACAGTTTTAACTGTGTTCCGATGTTGCTACTGCTACATTGGTCCGTGGAAACAAAAATTGACATATTGTATTTGTATATTTCTAGCATTAATTAATATGCAGTTTGCAATAGGTCATCAACCGCTCAGCACATGCGTGAACATCAATTATAGGTATGATTTTAAGTTTAAATTCCACTCACTTATCCGGCTGACCTCACCAAATTATTCTACATTGGATGATGCGGTAACAGTTTTAACTGTGTTCCGATGTTGCTACTTCTACATTGGTCCATGGAAACAAAAATTGACATATTGTATTTGTATATTTCTAGCATTAATTAATATGCAGTTTGTTTGGTTCTTGGTAAACATGTGACTCCACAAGCATTATGTCCATAATTAGCAAACTACCAGCACAAGCATTATGTCCATAGTTAGCAAATTACCAGCACAATCATTATGTCCATAATTAGCGAATTACCAGCACAAGCATCATATTCCAATCATCCATTTAATGTGCTAATCAATTGGACTACATTTGTATTTGATAACCGTAAAACCGTCCTTTTCCACTTCCTAAATTGATTAATTCTCTTTTCATTATATTCATGCTGTGTGCGGATGAACATACCATGTAGATGGTGCCTAAATGTTCGTTTATATAAAACTCATGCACGGAAGTTTTTCTATTCATAAATTTACCAATGAAAAGTTATAAACAAATAAATTTGCCATCTTCTTCATTGTTTCTGAAGTCATTCACAACTATATGCTTATCAAAATTATGTGTTATAAAGATTGGTATAGAACACCCTTTCGGGAGCTGCATGCTTAAAATAGACTCTATAGCATCACATACTTTTTACATGAATAGTACATATTCTGACTTTATTTAGAAATTGAACTTCCAAAACTTATAAAAACATATTTGTTTAAAAACATGTTTTATATTAGGTTTGCTATGCCCAAATGACTATGTGTACAGCTTGCATCTTAAAAGATTAAACTTTGATTATTTTAAATAGGAACCACGCACTCAAAAACTGCCTAAACCATACTCTCCATGTGTCTAGAGCCATCTATAGCTCTCTTGTTCCATGTACATATTAAACACATTTTTCTTGAAAATGATATGCACATATATAAATCATAAAAGCTTAATTTTAGCGATAATTAGGCCCAGAAATCAATACATTTAATCAATGAGGAAGAACATAGTGGTATAGCTATCCAATCAAACACCATTTCACTGCTTCTTTTGAAGTACCAGTGCCTATGGACAACACAAAAAATATGCCATAATCCATAGACTTTATGGGGAAAAAAATCTTGATTTTTCTTGAATATCTCTTGTGTCACCACACTCATAGCTATTAGTGTCTATCAGTTTTTTTTATTTTTTTTTGTTATTTCTTTTATATATATACTAAAATTTAAAAAAAATTGGGGTTATTAATTATACAGGATTATTAACAGTCACGCCTCCAACCACATTATGGTTGGTGCTGCAAGTATACGGATGTAAATCTTTGTACCATTTTTTTACATTGATATGTTTAATTCGGAAAAAAATATCATTACTTTATTTATTTAGTCATATATTACTCACTTTGTAAATCTTTGTACTATTTGTCGATGGAAAGAGAAGGCGCATCTACCGAACAAGTCTAGGCTACCTTTGATTAGGATTTGTAGAAATCAAGGTCATACTTTAATCCCTCTTTTAATTTTCTTTTACTGTATTTTGATTATATTCTAGATTTGTTTTACTACAAATTAGGTCGTCATCATTGTTGCTAGTTGATCCAAAGAGATGGCTTATTTGAATAAGAAGAAGGCTAAGGTACGTTTGCTTTGGATCTCTAGAAATCAAGGTCATACCTTAATCCATCTTATAACTTACTTTAACTATATTTAGACTAGATTCCAGATCATCAGTTTACTACAAATGATCAAATCATTGAATTTGGGCTTGGATAATTTAGTTATGTTCTTTTTTATGACAAGTAAATTTATGGTGATGTTGGTTTCCATGTATGAATACAGCCCCGAAAATTAATAATATTCCATCCAAATTCTTAATTGTTTGATAAATATGCTGAATTATCCCATATGACATTAGATGTAATTAAAAAGGAGTTGAAACCAATTTGGACATGTGGTGATTATGATTAAGGCTAGTCCACTAAGTAACATTACTTTCTAAATATTGTATACATAGCTTTTGGGTACACAGTGCAAAACAAGAACCTCTATCTCTGTGAAGGTTAACCAGGAACCCTTACATGACAACATAAGTTACCTTCATGATTCTTGAACATTGTGCTAGTCTTAGGTATGACGACTGTTTATAGGTTTCACAACAGCATACTGACAAAAACTAGTTTTAGTTAACTTCATGCTTCTTAGCCCTTCCCGCTTTCTGTGCCACTGTAACTAAGGAATAATTGTTTTAGAAAGAGCCGCTGGAGGGACATTTTCCTTCCACACAACAGTTTTTTAATGTTTTGAGGATGATGCTTTCTGGATACTCCATTTTTCTCTAAATATTTGAGATTATCTTTGATTCTTTGCTTTATATCACCTTCAAGAGAGCCGAGTCCAGGATTTACAGTAGCAGAAGCAGCCATTTTCAATGGTGAGGGATAGTGTGACATTTAGCACCTCTTTCCCCCTTTCTTCCTCCCTGGTATAGAAATTAAGATAAAGGAGGGAACACTCAAAAATTGGAGAAAAAGATTCCAAGTTACGTCCCTAGTTCTCTACATATCTTGAGTTACTTGGCATGTGATAAATTGGATAAGAAAATGAGGGATATGGAAAAAAAATTGTTTAGATGAACAGTTATTTTGAAGATGCGAAAACTTAACTGAAAACTTAACTGTAAGCATTAATGATGTATTGAAGAGAGTAAATGAATATTTCTATCCTATGGGGAATTAAATTTAAAATTTCGACATAAGGATTTCAAATGAAATAATTTGTAATAAATTGTAAAGATGTGGATAACTTGAATGAAAAAGGTGATGAGAGATATACAAAGAAGAGAAAAATGTTTCTTCTTTGCTATTGTCCATAGATTAGAAATGCCAAACTAGAGTAGTTAAGTAAACTAATAAATTTTTCGTGTATCCAAATCGGTATCTAAATCTACTGACCATATGGGACAGTGCACTTTGAGTTGTCTAACCATGGTCGCATTTTGATGTCTTCGCAATGACTTAGTGTGTGTATATATGTATGTATGTATGTATGTATGTATGTATATGTGCAGTGGGTTATTATTTGAATTGTTCGTTTATTCTATCCAGATAAAAAAGTAAATTTCATTGACTGTTCTTCCTGCTTTCGTAGTACAAAAGGCTAATTATGTATCAGAACCTGTTTCTGCTAATTTTGAAGGCTGTTTTTTCCTTCAAACAGGATAATAAATTTCTTTTTTTTATAAGATATAGGGAGGTATAGGGTTCATAAGTCATGAATGCGGCACGACAACATATTTATGATAACTATATATATCAGGCAGTGCTTCCATTTGGGTGTAGGTAACCTTTTGGTTTTTGTATGATGACAGTGATTTAGGTGGTACACACCTTTATGTAGTCAGAGGGTTTCTTTTCTCTTTATTTTGGTTTTGTCAATTATTCCTTACAATTATGCGTTTAGTTTTGCTTAAAAAAACTGGAATGGGTATAATATAAGTTTTACTTTATGATTTACAGGCATTTTTGGTTCCTTCGTGTCCATTGTGCAAGTTCATTCTTGGTTTGGATTAACACCAAGTGATGTAAACTTAAGCAGTAATTGCATTTGAGTCTGTTAATATTTAATAATATGAGTTTTGGTCTGTCCGCCCAAGTCCTATTAATACGAGTAGGATTTTTTGCTTTTGATCAAGTACGGTTTTATTAAAATTCATTCTGATTTGGATCTGATATGGTAATTAGCTTTTAGTTGTAATTTTAATTGTACATTTATATGATCAGGCATCTGAACGTTGTTCAAATGTACGAGGTAACGCATCTCACTGACTGTTATTCTTCCCACTTTTGATTGGATTTGGATGAAGTACATCTCCAATTTTTTTGTAAATTACTAAAAAGTGAAACGAGCTTATTAGAGTAGCTCATAGTCACAAAAATGTCTTTTTCATGTGTTGTATTTTAAAGTGTTTGTTATGAGAAGTGTTATAGGCTCAATGTAGTACATGCACGAACTATTTTCTATTTTACGTAATTACTACATGCATACATATTTTCGGCATATTTTCTGTTATACCAAAAGCCTATTTTACCTGCAACATATTTTCTGTTTGTTATGAGCTGTTTGAGATGACATCTAACACTGTTTCATTTCTGCATTTTAACTGTGTTTCTTGCAGGTTCTAGAAGTTGGACGAGTTTACAAGCTGAAGACTAAGTGATTTTTCATGTAATCATGTTTTGAAACGATGTTTGAACAGTATGTATGTTGACTTATTTTTATAAATATTAGTAGATTTGTTAACTTTGACTTTGTTATTGAAATCAAATATGCCTTTGGTATTAATTTTTTGCTATTGACAGTTTTATCTTATGAATTTACTGCTTAAATGTTTAAACTGTACACAAATTAAATAAGAAATTTGCTATATAAAGATCATATCTGAGATATGTGCTATATATTAAAAAAAATTAATAGCGGAGAATTTCTCTTCTGGAAATATAAGGTGAAATGCTATGTAAAAAAATAAATTGTGTGGAAAACTTTTTCATATCATTGAGTGTGTGCTATGAAAACACTGACAACGCTATATATACTACAAGTATTCATAGCGGGAAACTCCACTTATGGAATCAAAATGTGAAAGCTATAAACCATGTGGAAAACTTTTCATGTCACTGGATATGAGCTATAAAACAATGATAATGCTATAAAAGAAAACGAGTATTTTAACGTGGCAAGGTCTAAACGTTATATATAATTGGGGAATTCAATAATAGCGGATTTAGAAAAAATGAAAAACATTTTTCATAGCAATGAATATGTACTATGAAATTATTGATAACGCTATAAAAAATAAATTGAGATTTTAGCAAGCAAATATAATTGCAAGGTCTGAACGCTATGTAAAACATTTCATGCTGGTAAACTATGTATAATCTATAGCGTTTAGATTTGAGCTATAAGATATAACAGGGCTATTGTTGCATGTCGTTATATAGCGTCATCACTAATGCTATGGTAACCTATTATAGCGTTTTTCACGTGCTATTAAAAGGTAAATCTGTTGTAGTGTGCATAATAATTTGTAAATCTCTAATATTTATCAAATGTATATTATTTGTTCATACTTAGTATATTCTTGTACTCCAATGTAAAGTGTTGTAATAAAAATGAAATGTTCTTCCGTTTGTGTTCTGATTTTTCGTGTTCTCAACTCAAACCGGGCTTTCCCATAAGGGCGAGTTTGGATCATTTCATTTTGGTATCAGAGCTTTTGTAACACCCCGTGTATTCTATAACAGTGAAAATCAAAAATTAAAGTATAACAAATTTCAAATCAAAGAATTAAGGGAAATGGGATACGCCATTGCGTTCGTCTCGGAATTCTGCTTGAAATAGAGTCCGAGTTTGCGTAAAACGGACTCCGTATGAGGGAGATATGGCCTCCAGAAATTTCAGAATTTAGTTTAAAATTCAAACAGACCAAAACAGCTTAGAAAACAAGTTTAAATTTCAAAAATCGGGCCAGATTGGCCAAGGCGGGAATTTTCACGCCAAAGGCACCCAGGTCGACTGGGGTAGTCGACCTGGGCTACCCTGGTCGAGTGGGTAGTCGACCTGGGGCACCCAGGTCGACTATATAGTCGACCTGGGGGTCGACTGGGGGGTCGACCTGGCCACTGAGCCGGGCCGAACCCAACCCCCCCCCCCCCCCCCGGCTGGCCTGATCTGTGTTTGGTCGATTTTCTGAGCCTTGCCTTGTGACTAGGGCTAGGTGTCAGCTCCTGATCGGTCTCTCCTTCAAACGAATGGATATTATTAAACCAAGCTCCATCGACGGTCCTAATCAACTCACAAACTCTATAAAAAGGACCTAAGACTCACCCTAATTCACACAAACAAAAATGGAGATGAGACCGTCATGCTGCTGAGGAAAGAATAGGAATAGCCGTTAGAAATTGAGAGACAATTAGGAGACAATTCGAAAGCTTAAGGCAACGTCAATTAAATCAAAACAACGCCTACAACAAAGGATAGCATCTCCAAATTCAGAATTCAGATTCCTGAATTGAAGATTCGTCATACGTTGTAAGTAAAGTGCTATTGTAAAGTGAATAAATAATTGTGTTTTGATTTGTGTAAAATGAGAAATAGAATTGTATTCGACTTGTGGTGATAATAATCTATATTTGTATGATGTTTTGATTCTAAACGATTTGGAAATATTGTGGTATAACGATTGTATATTTGCAAGCATATGATTCATGTTAATGACCATATGTTGTGGTAGTTTATTTGAGATTCATGCAAGTATATGATTCACCATTATGCCAATATAATGTACATACTTTTATAATCACTTTTAGTGTGTAATTGAATTCCACTAAGTACTATGGCTTATATGAATTTATGTTGGAATTGGCATCATGATTCAAGTGTAAAACCATACTTTTGTATTAGAGACAAAAGTAAGCATCTTTATGAACATGATTAAACTATGTTTGGTGTTATACCTAGTTGAAAACATATTTTAGGCCTATGGTGTTATCAAAATCATATGGTGATATATGTGATACATTATTAAGTTAGATTTACATTCCAATTGCCAGTTTACATGAATAGATTAAAAACCATGATCCATGTTTAGGTATGTTTATGCCATGATTATATGAATAGAATGGTTCATGTTTAGGTATGTTTCTTCCATGATTATATGAATAGAATGATTCATGTTTAAGCATGTTAATGCCATGATTATATGCTATTACAATGCAAGTTCACATGTGCCTAATTCATGTTAATTAGTTCGTTATGTTGCAAGTTCATGCGTTCACACTCCCCTTTTTATGTTACTTAGAATAATAAACACCATGTTCTAAGCCTCCCCTTTTTCATGTGGCTAAGTTGGGTTTAAATGTTAAACCCAACATATGTTATATTGTAGCGAACGTATAAAACGGGGGTAATGACGATTGGGTTAAAATATAGAACATATGTGTTGGCATGTTTGACGCATGCCAACAACCTTGAAAAACAATTAAATGGAATAAATTAATTTTACCCAATAAAGATGAATTCGATTAATGGGCCGCAAATATTTACATATGAAAAGAAAAGAGGCAAAATATGTAAATTTTGAAAATACGATGTGTTTAACCCGAGGTCGGATTGAGTTGTGATGTAAATCTGCCCGGAACCGCCCGGCTGTCCAGTAGTCGCAACAATACCTATCCAATGTGGGTGGTTAAACACGGAGCCCAATAAGGACCCGAGGTTAGACTGAGTTGTGGCGTAAGACTGCCCGGACCCAACCGGCAACAGGCAGCCACAACAATACCTGTCTAATGTGAGAGGTCAAGGCTTTAATAAGACAATTAAGGCTGAGTCAGGACTGATAGGATTAAGTAAATTGAATTAATACTTAATCAAAATGGAACATGCTAAACTATACAGACTGATTGGGGGTTGGTTTTACAAAACACTTAACCAACTTAGCATGTTGGCTAGAAATAGAAAACCTAATAGCGGAGGACCCTTTTCAGCAGTAACCCTACAAGGTGTATCAGGATACCCTGATCTAGGCAGGGTGGGGCACGATTACTGGGCTGACTGTAAGAGGTCAAATCGACGGCGGTGGTGCAGCAGTGTAGGTTCTAACGGGGTGCGGGCGTGCACACACTCCAGCGCAGAAAAATAAGGCACTGGGCACCAGTAGCATACCTGTGCATTCTTGGATTGTGTCGGGCCGCCACCATGGGACTTGATACACCCCATGGTGGGACCAGCATAGGTAACTACAACATCGGGGGCCGTAAGACACATGTAACTATGCGAGTAGGAGCCGATCATCAGAAAACGGATCACTTCACCTTGATTATGGGGTGCCTGTTGGGAACTAGTTTACATGGATGCAGAGATTAATATGGGGTACGATAATATATTCGACTCTAGACAACATAACTTAGTTTATGGTGCTTTTCCATTTCCAGTTTATACTTATCGTACCCACTTCTTTATTCATAGACTGAATAGTCCTAGACTTACTCAGGCTTTATGTCTGACTCTACTTTTCTTTCGTCCCCCCCCCCCCCCAGGTCCACAGGGAGGGAATACCGCAGCTTGACCAGTTTTCACATCCAGCTCAAAGAGAAAGAATGTATTGCTTGGATCTTTTTCGTTAGGGACTATGGCTTTGGACAGCAATTATGGGACTTATGCAGTTTACTTATGTTTTTATGCTTCTTTAAATAATGTAATCAAGACAGTTATGAAGATGTTATGTTTTTGGAAGTATTGTAAGACAAATTATGACATGGTTTGTGTAACACGTATTTTGTTGAAATAAAAGTTGTTGTTGTTTTCCGCTGTTCAAAAATATGTGTTCTTATATCTGTCTTGTATATCTATGACTTATACTTATAAACCTCCAACAAAATTAGGGCATTCCCTTTGAGAATGACCCTAACGGAGGTGGGGCGTTTCACTTGGTATCAGAGCATAGGTTTACCAGATAAGATAAAAAGTTTTGAAAATTTATTTTCAAAAGAAAATCTAAGGAAGCATTTTTAAAAGATAAAATATTATTTTAAAAAGGCATAGTCCCCCCCCCCCCAAGCCATAGGTACTATCTTTTATCCTTATTTTTGAATCTATCCTTTTTGTTTCAGCATGTCTGAAGAACTTAACTTGCCAGAGGGTATACCAATATCTGGTTGGTTTAGACGATTCTTAGAAGCAAGGGCCACTCAGCCAGGTCCTACCGTTCCTCCTCCCCCAGCTGCAGGAAATCATCCAGCTGCGGCAGCACCTCTTCCTCCACCACCTCCGCGGGGAAATACTTTTGCTAAGATATGTAAAGATTTTAAAGCTATGGGAGGAAAGGACTTTCATGGAGCTGAGTCCTTCGTGGTTGCCAGGAATTGGCTGAAAGAAACCGAGGACTTATTCATCATCTTTGATGTAGAAGATAGGCAGAAGGTACAACTGGTAGTATGGCTACGTAAAGGCGAGGCTTCCTACTGGTGGGAAGTCACTAAAGCAGAAAGACCAGTGGAAACATGGGAGGACTTTAGGGCAAGGTTTGAGGCTAAATTTCTCTCAGAAGCTGAAAGGAGTCTTCAGTTGGAAAAATTCTTATTTCTTAAGCAAGGGAATATGACAGTCAAAGAGTATGTTAACCAGTTTGATCAGCTGGCTAGGTTCGGACAGGACCTAGTCAACACCCCGCACAAGAAGGCTCTCCGCTTTTTCAAGGGGTTGAATGAGCCATTACACAGTTTGGCCATGACCCATGTACCCATGGGAGCTACGTATGAAAGGTTGGTGCAGATGGCATTGCTGAACGAAGAGGATAAGGGAAAGAAGGAGACAAAGGAAGAAAGCTCTCAGGGGAAGAAAGAAGGTTTGCAGCCTAAGAAGACAGACTTTAAGAAGGGCGGGAAAGACAACAAAGAGAAGAGGAAGTGTAATTTCTGTGGTAAAGTGGGGCACTTAGTGAAAGATTGCTGGAAAAAGAAGGCAAAGATGAATGGTGGTTGCTTTTCTTGCGGTGAGACAGGCCACCTGGCTAAGGATTGCCCAAAGAAGCAGGGGCAGAGGGCTGAATCCACCTCAGGGGCACAAGTTCATGCGCTAGAAGCGCCACCTCTGCAGCAGCGAGGTATAAATACTTCTGTAGAAAGTGTAGTTTATCTTTATGATCACCTAGTTTGCACTTTATTTGATTCTGGCGCATCACACTCCTTTATCTCATCTGCTTTAGTAGAATCTCTGCACCTAGAAACTAGAATGGTAGAGGACCCCTTAATTGTTTCAAATCCAATTGGGGGCCCAGCTTATTTATCTATGATCTGCGTCGGATTGAAAATTTCTATTCTAAGCGTAGAGTTTAAATGTAGTGCCTTTGTTTTGGGCTTTTCGGGATATGGTTTGATTTTGGGCATGGATTGGCTATCCAGTAATGGTGCCATCCTGGATTGTGAGAAAAGGGTTGTTAGGCTTCTGACCCAACTCGGTAACACCTTGGAAATTACTTGTAATCCCTCGTATGCGGTTATTCTTAGTTATCTTGAATCGCTAGATGCTTCTGTTGAGAGTTTGCAATCAGTTAGAGTGGTCCGGGAATATCCGGATGTCTTCGATGAGGTGAAGGGCTTACCTCCGAAGCGGGAAATAGACTTCCGCATATATCTTGTAGATAATGCAAAGCCCGTTGTGTTTCCCGTTAGACACATGGCTCCACAGGAAAGGAAAAAACTCAATAAACAGATTAAAGAGCTTCTAGAAAAGGGGTTCATTAGAAGGAGCATTTCAGAATGGGGCGCTCCAGTGGTGTTCGCTACAAAGGCGGATGGTTCACTCTGTCTATGTGTTGACTATAGGGAGCTCAACAAACTAACGAAAAAGAATAGGCACCCTATCCCCAGAATTGACGATCTGTTTGATCATCTTGTAGGAGCGTCTGTTTTCTCCTAACTCGATTTAGCAACCGGATTTCATCAGCTAAGGGTGGCTGAAGATAGTATCGATAAGACAGCATTCAGAACCCCAGATGGCTTCTTTGAATGGTTTGTCATGCCTTTTGGCTTGACAAACGCACCCGCTTACTTCGTGGACCTGATGAGTAGGGTGTTCAGAGAATTCCTCAACAAATTCGTAGTGGTCTTCGTTGAAGATATCTTGATCTTCTCAAAGAGTGAAGAAGAACATGCTCAGCACCTAAGGGAAATCATGGAAACCTTGCGAGTACATCAACTAAAAGCCAAATTCTCCAAATGCCACTTTTGGAGAGAGGAAGTAAGATTTCTTGGGCACATAGTATCCAAAGAAGGGTTAGCAGTAGACCCAGCTAAGGTAGTAGCGGTGCAGGACTGGAAGACACCAAAGAACGCAACAGAGGTCCGAAGCTTTCTCGGGCTAGCAGGCTTCTATCGTAAATTCATCAGAGACTTTGCAAAGATATCAGCTCCGCTCACAAAGCTGACCAAGAAGAATCTAGTGTTTAATTGGGACTTGGATTGCGAATTTTCTTTCCAACGACTAAAAAGGGTTCTTACAACAGCCCCAGTTTTGACGTTGCCAGATGGAGGCAAGATGTTCACAGTTTATACAGATGCATGTAGGACAGGGCTAGGCGCTGTCTTAATGCAAGAAGGAAGGGTAGTAGCTTATGGCGGAAGGCAATTGAAAGTGCATGAAAAGAACTACCCGACCCACGATCTTGAGTTAGCTGCCATCGTCTTTGCACTCAAGTCTTGGCGACACTATCTCCTAGGTGAGAAGTTCGAACTTTACACTGACCATAAATCGTTGAAATATCTTTTCTCGCAGAAAGATCTTAACTTGAGGCAACAGAGATGGATGGAGTTTCTTGCCTCGTACGATATCGAGATCTCCTACACTCCGGGCAAAGGCAACGTAGTGGCAGATGCGTTGAGCTAAAAGAAACTAACCCTAAGCCCACTGTTTGTTGAAAGACGAAGCCTAGAGTTTATAGCCAGCTTTGACTTTAGGCCCTCCTCCGATTTTGTACCGGGCTTGCTAGCATCTCTCGAAGTACGCCCGACTTTAGTGGACGCAATAGGGACAACACAACGCGAAGACCCTCAGCTTGTGGAGACGATTGATAGGCTCATTAGGGGTGAGACTTCAAGTCACCTCAGCAGATACTCCATCGACGACAAGGGTTGGCAAAGGCGAGACGGAAGACTATGCGTCCCACAGAAAAGGGATTTAGTAAAGAAGGTTCTCGAGGAAGCACATCACTCCAAGATAACGATACACCCAGGCGGGGATAAAATGTACAAGGACATAAAGAGAACTTTCTTTTGGAACGGCATGAAGAAGGATGTGGCAGATTTCGTTTCTAAGTGTATGGTGTGCCAACAGGTTAAGGCGGAACAGAAAAAGCCTGGCGGTCTGCTCCATCCTCTAGAGGTCCCGCAGTGGAAGAGGGATAGCATCTCAATGGACTTCATTGATGGGCTGCCTAGGTCTAGAAGAGGCAACACTAGCATTTGGGTAATAGTGGATAGGCTTACTAGAAGTGCCCACTTCTTACCTGTCAAGAGTAAAAGAACGGCCTCATCCCTAGCATCCTTTTACCTCAAGGAAATTGTTCGACTCCATGGAATACCATCCAGCATTGTTAGTGACCGAGACCCTATCTTCATAAGTGAGTTTTGGCGGAGTCTGCAAGAAGTGGTAGGCACACGGTTATGCTTAAGCACAGCCTATCATCCCCAAACCGACGGCCAGACAGAAAGAGTGAACAGAGTTTTGGAGGACTTTTTAAGACTGCGTCCTTGACTTCGGAGGGACGTGGGAAGACCATCTTCCTTTGGTGGAATTTGCCTACAACAACAGCTACCAAGCAACCTTCGGAATGGCGCCCTTCGAAGCTATATATGGAAGACCGTGCCGATCGCCCACTTGTTGGTGGGAGTCTACTGACAAGCTCATACTTGGAACGGATATGATCCGAGAGACTTCAGAAAAAGTAGACTTAATACGGAGAAGGATGAAGACAGCCCATGACAGACAAAAATCCTATGCCGACAAGAGGAGGACTGACCTTGAATTTGAGGTTGGGGACAGAGTTTTTCTTAAGGTATCTCCGCTAAGGAACGTTGTTCGTTTTGGAACCACAGGAAAGCTAGCACCAAGGTTCGTAGGGCCATTTCCTATCATCGAGAAAAATGGGGAAATGGCCTATAGATTAGAGCTACCCGAAAAATTGGCCGGAGTTCACAACGTTTTCCATGTTTCGCACCTCCGAAAATGTCTATATGAATCTGCTGAAGTGGTAGAGCCAAATATCCTAGAAGAAGCTGAAGTGGAACGCGAAGCAACCGTGAGGAAAGTTCCAACCTGCATATTAGGAACGGAAGTGAAAAAGCTACGCAACCGCGAAGTCAAGCTCGTCAAAGTTCAATGGAGCGACGCCGAGGGAGACGCAACTTGGGAAACTGAAGCTAGAATACGCGCAACCTACCCTTTTCTTTTCGAGGGTACATCTCTGATCTTTCTTTTTCCTTAAGTTGCGCTTTTATCTATCTTTTTAGGTATATCTCCTCGACCTTATCTTTTAGGTAGAAACTCTTTGGATGAAAACTTGTAATTGAAACATGTTATGGATGATGGTTGCAAGTGATTGCTAGTGGTTGCTCGTGGTTGCATATACACCCACAATTTAGGTTTTAGATTGGCTCAGTCACTTCATATTGCATATGCATAAATGTATTTATTCGTATTTGGTTGAAGTTTAATGTGTTGCCATATGGATGTTGCATTTATATATGAATGATTGTGCACTCCTGTAGAATCATGAATAGGGAAATTTGCATACATAATGGATTCATGGCACTTACATAATTTGCATTAAGGAGGTTAACTGAATCAGTAGACCGACTGATTTTGCATTAGATAAGTACATATACACACACTTCGCATATGATCATGAAGCATTAGAAATCTTTTAAGGACAATGGATGCTCGTGTTTGATGGATGAGAAGATGGATGTTTGGATGTTAGGACGTACATTCTTCCTGAACTTGAAGATTTCGGGGACGAAATCGTTTTAAGTGGGGGAGAATGTAACACCCCGTGTATTCTATAACAGTGAAATTCACAAATTAAAGTATAACAAATTTCAAATCAAAGAATTAAGGGAAACGGGATACGCCATTGCGTTCGTCTCGGAATTCTGCTTGAAATAGAGTCCGAGTTTGCGCAAAACGGACACCGTATGAGGGAGATATGGCCTCCGGAAGTTTCAGAATTCAGTTTAAAATTCAAACAGACCAAAACAGCTTAGAAAACAAGTTTAAATTTCAAAAATCAGGCCAGATTGGCCAAGGCGGGAATTTTCCCGCCCAAGGCACTCAGGTTGACTGGGTAGTCGACCTGGGGCACCCAGGTCGACTATATAGTCGACCTGGGGGTCGACTGGGGTGTCGACCTGGCCCCTGAGCCAGGTCGAACCCAGCACCCCTGGCTGGCCTGGTCTGTGTTTGGTCGATTTTCTGAGCCTTGCCTTGCCACTAGGGCTAGGTGTCAGCTCCTGATTGGTCTCTCCTTCAAACGAACGGCTATTATAAAACCAAGCTCCATCGACGGTCCTAATCAACTCACAAACTCTATAAAAAGGACCAAAGACTCACCCTAATTCACACAAACAAAAATGGAGATGAGACCGTCATGCTGTTGAGGAAAGACTAGGAATAGCCGTCAGAAATTGAGAGACAATTAGGAGACAATTCGAAAGCTTAAGGCAACGTCAATTAAATCAAAACAACGCCTACAACAAAGGATAGCATCTCCAAATTCAGAATTCAGATTCCTGAATTGAAGATTCGTCATATGTTGTAAGTAGAGTGCTATTCCGATGTGAATAAATAATTGTGTTTTGATTTGTGTAAAACGAGAAATAGAATTGTATTCGACTTGTGGTGATAATAATCTATATTTGTATGATGTTTTGATTCTAAACGATTTGGAAATATTGTGGTATAATGATTGGATATTTGCAAATATATGATTCATGTTAACGACCATATGTTGTGGTAGTTTATTTGAGATTCATGCAAGTATATGATTCACCATTATGCCAATATGATGTACAGACTTTTATAATCACTTTTAGTGTGTAACTGGATTCCACTAAATACCATGGCTTATATGAATTTATGTTGGAATTGGCATCATGATTCAAGTGTAAAACCATACTTTTGTATTAGAGACAAAAGTAAGCATCTTTATGAACATGATTAAACTATGTTTGGTGTTATACCTAGTTGAAAACATATTTTAGGCCTATGTTGTTATTAAAATCATATGGTGATATATGTGATACATAATTAAGTTAGATTTACATTCCAATTGCCAGTTTACAGGAATAGATTAAAAACCATGATGCATGTTTAGGTATGTTTATGCCATGATTATATGAATAGAATGGTCCATGTTTAGGTATGTTTCTGCCATGATTATATGAATAGAATGATTCATGTTTAAGTATGTTTATGCCATGATTATATGCTATTACAATGCAAGTTCACATGTGCCTAATTCATGTTAATTAGTTCGTTATGTTGCAAGTTCATTCGTTCACACTCCCCTTTTTATGTTACTTAGAATAATAAACACCATGTTCTAAGCCTCCCATTTTTCATGTGGCTAAGTTGGGTTTAAATGTTAAACCCAACATATGTTATATTGTAGCGAACGTATAAAACGGGGGTAATGACGATTGGGTTAAAATATAGAACATATGTGTTGGCATGTTTGACGTATGCCAACAACCTTGAAAAACAATTAAATGGCATAAATTAATTTTACCCAATAAAGATGAATTCGAATAATGGGCCGCAAATATTTACATATAAAAAGAAAAGAGACAAAATATGTAAATTTAGAAAATACGATGTGTTTAACCCGAGGTAGGATTAAGTTGTGATGTAAACCTGCCCGGAACCGCCCGGCTGTCCAGTAGTCACAACAATACCTATCCAATGTGGGTGGTAATACACGGAGCCCAATAAGGACCCGAGGTTAGACTGAGTTGTGGCGTAAGACTGCCCAAACCCAACCGACAACAGGCAGCCACAACAATACCTGTCTAATGTGAGAGGTCAAGGCTTTAATAAGACAATAAAGGCTGAGTCAGGACTGATAGGATTAAGTAAATTGAATTAATACTTAATCAAAATGGAACATGCTAAACTATACAAACTGATTGGGGGTTGGGTTTACAAAACACTTAACCAACTTAGCATGATGGCTAGAAATAGAAAACCTAGTAGCGGGGACCCTTTTCAGTAGTAACCCTACAAGGTGTATCAGGATACCCTGAACTAGGCAGGGTGGGGCACGATTACTGGGCTAACTGTAAGAGGTCAAATCGACGGCGGTGGTGCAGCAGTGTAGGTTCTAACGGGGTGCGGGCGTGCACACACTCCGGCGTAGAAAAAAAAAGCACTGGGCACCAGTAGCATACCTGTGCATTCTAGGATTGTGTCGGGCCGCCACCATGGGACTTGACACACCCCATGGTGGGACCAGCATAGGTAACTACAACATAGGGGGCCGTAAGACACATGTAACTATGCGAGTAGGAGCCGATCATCAGAAAACGGATCACTTCACCCGGATTATGGGGTGCCTGTTGGGAACTAGTTTATATGGATGCAGAGATTAATATGGGGTACGATAGTATATTCCACTCTAGACAACTTAACTTAATTTATGGTGCTTTTCCATTTCCAGTTTATACTTATCATACCCACTTCTTTATTCATAGACTGAATAGTCCTAGACTTACTCAGGCTTTATGTCTGACTCTACTTTTCTTTCGTTCCCCCCCCCCCCCCCCCAAGGTCCACAGGGAGGGAATACCGCAGCTTGACCAGTTTTCACATCCAGCTCGAAGAGAAAGAATGTATTGCTTGGATCTTTTTCGTTATGGACTATGGCTTTGCACAGCAATTATGGGACTTATGCAGTTTACTTAAGTTTTTATGCTTCTTTAAATAATGTAATCAAGACAGTAATAAAGATGTTATGTTTTTGGAAGTATTGTAAGAAAAATTATGACATGGTTTGTGTAACACGTATTTTGTTGAAATAAAAGTTGTTGTTTTCCGCTGTTCAAAAATATGTGTTCTTATATCTGTCTTGTATATCTGTGACTTATACTTATAAACCTCCACCAAAATTAGGGCATTCCCTTTGAGAGTGACCCTAACGGAGGTAGGGTGTTTCAGCTTTGGTTTACAAAACTCGAGAACTAGGCACATTAGAACCAAACAAAAGAATTCATTAGAGATTGGATTAGTAACATCCAATGAGAATGACTCATTAGAGATGGGATCCGTAGTATCCTAGAATAAGTTGGAAGGGTATTATTTTAAAACCAAATATAGTTTTGAAATTTTAAACCATATTATATTTATGTGAATATTTATTTTATATTGAATTTGGACAATCGAGTATCTAAAGATTTTGCATATATGCCCTGCACACGTGTATACAAAACTTCAAATATACTGGATAGATATAGAATCACACTCTAGTCGCCCGAACATGATTTTGATGATGAGCATGACAATATCAGCATTTATGTTCGAGTATCCGAAAGTGGGATATCTATATATTTCCAATTGACTGGTGTGAAAACCAAAAATCGATAAGGTTATTGTTGTGAATTGGCATCAAAAACATGATTTTGTATTTGTATATCAAAATTATGAATTTGAAAATTTAACCAACTAATTGATTGTTGGTTGTGTTGCTTGATTATTAGTTAACTAAGTATACTGTTCGAACCAATATGAAAATGAATAGTAAATGTAGCCAATCAAGTCAAATATTGAACTGAATTGAAAATTGATTGAAATTGCAGGCATATACATGTATATACATTGAACAGGTCATAGCAGGGAAGCTAAGAAGAGGAATAAAATTATATGCCCGACAAATAGGTACATGTTTACTAATTTATTGGGTATGGATGATTTTATGAGCCGATTGGCTTTTTCTTTTTCTTTTTGGATAATGTGGGCCCTATGTGGCTAGTTGCGGTTTTAAATGTCTCCCCTTACAAAGGAGGTTAGGGCGATTTTTTTTGATAATTTAGGATGTTAGCCAAATTTTTGAAAAATTAGAAAATTCTTAGAAACTGAAAAGTCGAAGAATGAAATCCAGAATGAAAGTTGAGATGGTTAGTTAAACAAATTTCAGCTCCATCCTTTTTTAGGACGAAAAGATTTTAAGTGGGGGAGATTGTAACAACCCGGAAAATCGGAACCAATTTAAAATTTTTATTTTAGCAATTTTAGTTGATTTTATTTATTTAAAATGATTTATTTTAAATAATTACTACTAGAAATTTATTTTGAATAGAATTAGAACGTATAAATTTATTTAAATCAAAGTTAGAATATAAATATTTATTTTAATTATAAAAGGAATTGGAAATGGCGCGGTAGTTTGAAAATTCGATTTCGAATATCAAATGAATGTACATGATTCAAAATAAACCGGATTTCAGTAAAATCAAAAATATTTGAATCTATTTGAAAATATCTTTCCAACGAATGTGAAAATTCCAGATTTCATAACAGGAATAAAAAGTTATGTCCAGTTGAAAATTCAGAAAAGTCGCTATGAAATTTATATATTTTAATATATATATAAAGCCCTTAAAAACAGAAATTTTGCAAATGACATTCGTTTTCGAGGAGATCACTTTTGTTGGATCCAGAATGTCAAATTATTCCTAGATTCCAATTTTCATAATTTTTGGAGTTAATATGTGAGCGTGGTGAATTTAAATGGTTTTAGTCAATTCAATTTAAATTTAGTCGACTGGAAAATGACCGTTTTTTCAAATGGTCTCCAAATTCGACGAAATTAGTTTCGTTAGGATTGTATCATCAAAACATAGCCATATTTAGTTTTCTGGAATTATTGGAGTCAGTATGTGGCCCCGGTAAATTAAAATGTGCATTGAAATCAATTTTGAATGTTATATTAATTTATATTTCAATTTTGATGAAAATTGATCGAAATAGTTGAATTGGCTTACGGGACATATCCCATTGTGTCCGGAATGGGCATATTTAGCATGAGGCAACAGCTGTTGGGTTCGATTTGGAGTTCAAAAGTAAAAGTTACTTTTTGGAATTAAAAATAATAAATTATATAAAGTCAGCCCTTTCTCTTCCTCTCCTTTCTCTTCCTCTCTCTCTCTCACACATCATTCATTAGAAATTTAAAAAAATGGCTCAAAACCCCCCTCCCCCGTCGTTCAGCTCCACCGCGCCCCCTTCCCTCCTCCTTCCCCTCCTCTTCCTCTCCTCCTCCTTTTCTTCTTCCTCCTCATTCCCTCTTTCAATTAGCAAATCCCTAAGCCCCAAATCCTAAATCCACCCACCACCGTCACTACGGTCCTCACCCGGACCGCTGAACCACGCTCGCCGCCTGCACAACCCCCTGCACCGCCACCAGTCACCCAACTCTAGCCGTTGGCCCATCCTCCTCAAACATCACATTTTTCACCAATTTCTCGTTTTGCAAATAACACCCTGTCACTATTTCGCCAATAACTCTTAAACCATCCATTTCTAGCCAAAACACCACAGCACCAAAGTCGAAGAGCACGATTTTCTCTTCGATTTGGGTATATGCAAGTCCTATTTTGGATTGCGGAGCTGTCCGGAAAACGCGTCCAAAGATCACGGATCTACTGCTATTTTTCGCTATTTCCAGTAAATTGGCGCAGTTTTGGAAGAAGGAGAAGTTGTCCGGAATGGCGCGTTTAGGCTAGTGACAAAGTTTGGTGAAGATTGGAGGCAGTATGAAGATTCTAGAACAAAAGAGGCGAAATCAGACGATGGAAATGACAAAACAGAGACCATATGACCAAATTCTACAGTAGAAGTGTCGAGGCAATTAGTATAGCTTGGGTGAGAATTTGCTACTCTAGTTTTGTTTTCTAGTAAAATATATATACTAGGATGCAGACGGTGCTTAGAAGCACTTGACACCTTTGTTTGAATCCATGGTTATTTGTTTTGATGGATTTATTTGTTTGGATTTGGTTTGGGATGTAAATTGAATTGGTTAGAATTGGTATGTGTATGGCGCGAGCCAGTATTAGGCGAGGGATAAGGTTAAACCTTGTTCCAGTTCTAGTATCGCGTCGTTATGCTGCCGAAATTTTCTAAAAATGTTAGAATAATAAAAATATCATTTTTATTGTATAAATGAACTGTATAAAATATTCATTTGTTGAAATAAATATCTTATCGTTAAAAACATAATTTTTAACGAATATATGAATGAAAAGTAATATTCATTTACAAATCGGACAATTTGTTTATGTACACTCATTTGAATGATATTGATTGGGACGATATATTTTATACATCGCCCAACTCCACAAATAAAATCGGTGTGCGTCGATTGAAACCCCACACGGGTATTGGGACGATATTTGACATACACTAATCCCAATTGTTTAGTTGCATGTCAATCGATTGGTTGACAGGCTGTTATAAGCATTAGTTATTTATATTATTGCTTATGCAGTTGTGTAGTGCACTCTGGATGATGGTTGATTGTTTATCATTGTTGTTATATACATGTTTTGTATGAAATCAATATAAATAAAATTATATGGTAATTGACTGTGTTTGATTCCAATTTGGAAAGAAGGAATATTTTAAATTAATGAATATTTTAAAATGACGAATAATGAATATTTTAAAATAAATAATGTTTTAAAATAATATTCGGTAATGGATCAAAATATGATTTTGATGTCCGATTTGGGATGGATACAAAAAAATTGAAATATATGAAGCCGTATTTGTAACGGCCGGGAAATTCGTACCAATTTGAGCTGACTAATATTCCACACGTTCAACTCAAAATGCACAAAAATTCAGGTCATTAATAGAAGAATTTAGAGGGTGAGATAGAAAATATAGAACTAATAGAAAAGAAAAAGAAGAAGAACACACTAAACAGAATCAGAGTAAACACGAATCTCACAGCGGAATAATAATCTTTATTATATAACAAGTTTAAAATACAAATCAGAGTTTGTATATATATACATACCATATCAGAGTATAATACATGGTATACATCATAGCGGAAATAATCTCTAATAACTAATAGTGGAGCCTCCTGCTTTTAGCTCCTCCAAGTGAATCTGCAAAGCCTGAAACACTTGACTGCCCGTACAAATTTGGGCACCCAAGAGTTTAGAGAAAATAAACAAAATAAACTCTAGGTCAGTCAAGGGACTGGTTTGAGTAAATTACAACTATAATGTTTAACTTTGAAAATCCTTTTGAAACAAAAGGATAATAGCAAGACTAGCCCACACATAAATATTGATGGTTTTTATCTTGCTATAACCCGAAACAGTTTGATATCAAAGCCAGTGATAATATGATAATGTCTAAACAAATAATTATACAAGTAGCAGAACGCTTGCATCTCACATTCCACATATATTTCGTATAAAATCATAAACCGCAGGGCATTTATTGGAGAATGGATTTCAACAGAAAAGGTATGGGAGAACCTTCTGATTAGTGTACTCTAAAGGGGATACACTCAGGGTTCAACAAAAACGTCTTGCAACCCGGCCACACATGACTGCTCACTCATTTTGCTTGAGTGTCGCGAATATATTATCACCATGGTTGTAGGCCATCCAACCGCCATCCGAAGATACAGAATCGAAAGAAATATAAATGTGAATTTTCTCTAGATCGATGACAATACACCCTGCTTGGGGATGACCCAACTATCCATGCTGCCTAGCCCAACTTCTGTCATTCCTGGTTGTGAGGCTAGAGGCTACGTCTATCTTCAGAACATCTGATCACCATTCACTTTGAATGTCACATCGTCAAATCCGTAATCACACATTGATTACCCAAATGCACACTGGGTGTAGAATAAAGAGAAGTTACCTTCTCCCCACCAACTTGGTATATTCGTAACAATCAACGGCGTGACCGTTGGAAATACTCTGTCAGACACTCGTCCATACAAGTTGTCCTGGGACTGGACAAACAAAAAGCACCATTTTTGGACTTGACGACCCCTGCATTTAACTCTGTCTTCAATTTGACTTAAATATAATTCGCAGCGCTTATGCCTATACGGAGTGGTTTTCGGATAATAAATCCAACCGGTCTCTCCGTATTGACAACGATGGTCCAAACACTTCGATAGTCGGTTATTTAACTATCGAAGTAAAAACAACATTCATTCAAATGTATCACTAGACATCACACAAACACAGGTACTTTTTATTTAACATTCGTTTTTATTATTCGAATTCCCATATCTTGCCAGATATTTCACAAATCCCGTTATATCCTTTTAACACTTCTTGGAAAACATTTCCAGTTATTATAAACTCTTAATTTCTCATGTTCCAGAAAACATACGTTATTAACATACGAACTAATTCCGTTTATTTCACATTCTTTATTTCTATACTTGGATAATCTTTCTATTTACATTGGAAAATATTTCCAATTTCATTTTAACCTTTTAATATGCCCAACGTTCACTTTTAAAACGTTATTCACTTTAAAATGTGAATACCATCCCTTATTATAGAAATCTAAACATCTTTATCATATACTCATTATTAACGTAATAATTTCCCTTATCATGTTTACCGAAATCTCTTTCATACTTTTATATTCCTATTTCACTTTATAAACTTTGTTTCTACATTAACATCTTATCAAATCAAGATCAAGTTTATAACTAAATAATGATTCTTATCCTATTAACATTTATTTGTTTAAAACTGAATGTTAATTATTCTATCAGATTATAATCCCTAAAAATAGTTTACTTTTAATACATTCGACATTGTCGAATTCTAGTTCCAAATCCTAACGACTTAATTCTAATCACATTTCGAACATCGAAATGCTGTCATCGTTTTCTAACACGATTCTCCAATTTCTCTTTCTAAACTTATTCTTATATTTTCGTTGGACGAACGTCGTTATTTATTTCTTTAGACTAAGTGGATTTCAACTAAACTGTTTCCATTCCCTAGGAAGTGCTACTATATAAAAATCATGCTTAAGTTTGGTTAACAGCGTTTATTTTATCGCTACAGTTCAAAACTTTTCATACGCTGTAATATCCTCCTTTATAATTAATCTTGACATAACAGTCACGCTTAAACCTAGTCAATAGTGTTTATTATATCGCTATAGTTCTAAGATTGGCAATACGCTGCCGTATTCCTTTTATACTAATCTTGACATCTCTTTCCATCACAAACTGATATCGTTCCTCGATAATAGTGAAGCCGTTCAACTTGGGGTATTCTATTTACCTCTCAGACCTTGATCGACAACGTTCTTACCTTAGAACAGTTATAAGTCTGTACCCTAATCCCTTATTTTATATACATCAAATCGTATTTCCTTCTTTTATTTTGGCATATGGTTTTATAACACCATATTCATACATTGAATTCTCCGTTGTTTATGATTATTTATATTAAACGTTAACTCTTCGCTTTCTCCATTCCACGGTTCTATTTATAACTTCTTAAACTAAAAAGGTAATTAAATCTCATTAATTTTGATCAATTTATTTCTAAACTGTTTCCATTAGTTTAATTAAAAACCAATTAATCCAAAAATCATTTTCCCAAATAACAGTTGATTAAATCAACTTTATTCCATCAGTAAACTCATTAACTGATTTTAATTACTCCTCAACATTAGATTAATATAATTAATCTAAAAATATTTCTAAATTGTTTATCTTAAATATAATTATCCACATATTTAATTGTCGGATAATTTCTGCTTTTATGAACTTATTTAAATGTCAACATCCGCTTTTATTTATTTTATAAAAACGAACTCTCAAATACTGGTTTATAATAGAACTTCTATTACAAATTTAAATCTTCTTTTTAATTATAAAAATATAATTTTTATAATTAACCTCGTTGATTTGCTTGACGACCAATCAACTCTTTAACAAAACGATGGTTTTACGGTCGACTGTCACCACTTTCTCAATCGATATCGTTTATTGTTTTATCGATACAAATGCTGAATTTTCTTTCTACATCAATTATTCACAAGGGGTTTTAAATGTAATTCGGGTTCGAACAGTGCATACAAAATAAACAGTACATATAAATATCGAGGAATCCGGTCGGATTCCTCCAACCGGTTTCCGCATCCACAGATGTTAGTCAAACATTTATCACTGGTTCCATACTAGGGAATATAGAATCGATGGGATCAGTACCCAACAAATGATGTGTATATATATGACGATATTCAATCAATTAAATTGTAATTTATCTAATCAATCATCACACGGCATTCAAACAACATTAAAATAAAATTTTAATATTTTAAAATAAATCAGAGTGAGTGAATTTACTCACCTTGGCGCGTTAACCGTTAAATAACGATTTGCGTCAGTTGATTAAACCAAGCGTTCAATTCTGTTGTACTTCATAACGAGCCATAGATCGCCCCTACTAGCTTTGTTTCATAACGCTCGTCCATACCGACTCAACGCAACCGATGCCACCAAATTCTTCTGTTTAACCCGGTCAACGGATTCAACCGCCGTACTATAGCCTTAACTCCCGCTTAGATCTTACGTAACTCGCACTCTTCCATTCATCTCGTCGACTTCCTTCTTCGTTTTCCAACACCACGTACCCAACAGGAAACCACCACTGTTTCACTTTCTTTAAACCCAGACTTCATATGTATTGTTTCGCTTTAAATGGACTCAACCCATAATCTCGGCCCGTGCACAATTTGTTGCTTACTGTAGTTGTGTCATTTGTGTCTTCTTCAAACATCTCGGGCATGCTACAACAGTGCCTCACGTCGAATACCCGTAGGATACCTGCCGCTCACATTTTGGACTCCATTTCCGTTCTATTATTCATGATTATACAGTGAAACATCGCATAACCTCATCACATCACTCCACTATTTCAAGTTCAACTTCTGTCCCTCAACAAACACCCTACTACAGAATAGTTTCAACCTCCTCTATCCCTTTTGTCCATGTCACTGGCCTTCTCTCTTATACCTATATACATTTTGCTTCACGTTATTTCTTTGGCCGATCATCAAGCCTCCAAACCCATCCTGCTAATCACATTAAACTATTGCTCCCCTTGGTAACGTACGCAACAAAAATCCCACTTAACAAAAAGGACTCTAACACTTTTACGTTTATTTTTTTATGCAACAGTGCTTCCATCATTTTCACTCCAGAAGAAACACGTGCACCAAGATAAACTAACTACAACTTTTGAACACGCCTCCGCCTTACCACCTTGATTTACGTGCCACCATCTAACTCCCCATTTCATATATATGTGTTTCACTGTCCTGCTTTAAACATCTCATACCCGTACTCCCTTTGATGCTTTTCTCTTCTTCCTGTAACACTTTCACATAAACAAACTCCTACCTGTCTATCTCACGTGCATAGCAGCACAGACCAAACACACATAGTCCGCATTCACCCCATACAGTAAGTCACGAACCACCTTAATGCTTCTCCGTCTTCCTGTTCATGTTTGAGCCTTCTCACCGCGCCTTCTTTGCCCGGTCTCAGCACTGTTTGCCCCTTTACACCTCATGAAATTCAAGAATGAACCCACCTGTTTTGCCAAGAAGAACCCATTCATGAACGTGCCTTTCCAAATCTCCAGCTTCCACGCCTAGCTGTGACCATCTCAAAAACTCCCAACGTCCTTTACAAACCAAGGTATCAAAGAACCCATGCGGGTTTGGTTTCACCGCATACATGTACCCAGAAATGCCCCTCCTCCCACAAAATGCATGCTGCACATCATCCCAGCATTTCAAACACCCCTCCAATACCACTGTGCTCCCATACTTCACCACAAAAGACCACGTGTGTCCACTGTTGTACATACCAACGTTCCATGTTGCGGTACCCAAACTCCACATAGTAGTACACACGTACTCCCCCTTTAACCAATCCACACCTCTCACTCATGATGCCACAAACACCTCACCTACTACACACGCCACCATCAGTTTCTCCTTCATGCCGGCGCGACTTTAAACCCTTCCTCCGCTTTCAAATGGTCCTCACCATATTTCTTTGCTTCCCTTATTAGTTCGACCATCATTTGTGTTGAGGGTGGCAGCTTCGTTTTGGATCTTGAGTTCAGCAAACGGACAGAGAAATGAATTTATAGATGTTGATACTTCATGGTGAAGGAATAGTGTATTGGGTAGGCCATGCTGTTCTAACAATAGGCGTACGGTTTTGTTTTTGCTTAATTACTATGCAATAGGTAGCTACCTATTTGTATATATATTTTAGTCATTTGTGAAGTATAGTATACACGAAAATATCTCAACGCTGAGCTAGAGTAGGTATGCTATTTCTTGGGTATGAAGTTATAGGGGTATGGTCTGCATTAATTTTAAAGTATGGTATGTCCTTGTATTTAGAGTATTGTCTATGTTAGAAGATGGCATGTGTATGTTTTGTTTTTTCTATAAATTCTATTCATGCACGGACAAAAGTAAGAGTACATTTGTGCTCAACGAGGTGTCACGATTCCAAAAATATAATAATACCGGTAGATTGACTCATATTTTGAAATCCCGAAATAACGATACAGGGTGTGAAATACTCCAAATAAAAAGTTGCATATTTAATTAATTAAAAATTACAGTAAAATTCTAAAAATTAAATTATCGCTGTGCCTCAAAAGAACCTTGTCCCGATTTGCAACCGATATCTAGTTATTTCAAATAAACTGTTACGGTCGATATACGATTCTACAACGACTTTTTGAATATTTGATTTGGACATATCTTGCAATCTATACGACGAAATCTCCATTTTCCACTTCCGTTGGAAAGATACAGTTTAACAGATTCCAACGTTTCTCGTTTCGAAGAAATCCGATTCAAAACGAGTCTGGTACACTCAGTTGAAGTTCAAAACGTTAATTTACGAACTGCCGGGATATTACGGGCTCAATTATAATTAATATATATTTTTATACGTTCAACTTCGTTTTAATTAATATATAAATCCATTTATATTCAGAATTCAATATTTAAACTGATTTAAATATTCAAATACAAACTAACAAAAATGCGGGACGTTACAGTCCTTCCCCCTTAAAATAATTTCGTCCTCGAAATTGCTAAGATAGGGAAAATGCTACAATCTCTGTTATAAACAGGTTAAAGATCTTTTTGGTTTACTTCATAATTTCAGTTTCAACTGAACTGATTAATTCCAATTAAAATATTAATTTCTTCTTATTACCGAATATTTTCAAAATTCTGAAAATTTCCTTGCAGCTCAAATTTTCGGAGATTTTTGCCTGCAACTTCTCTTGACGGCTTATTCGGTACTACAACAATTTTCCACTCTGGGCCTTCTCCAATCAAATAGCCAAACTGGCTCATCAAAATATTATACCCCTTTAAACTTCTACCCTTTGTTGGGAACTCAACTCTATCTATTCCACCTGCTATCAGTTCAGCTTATACAAACGCCATATCAATCCATCTCTACTGAATTTACCCTCAATCCAATTATTCCTTTATACTCAAGTCAAATTCCATTTCAACATCCAATTTCATTTACAGATTTATCTCTCAAATCGGTTATCTTCGTCTCCAAATTCAAAATTCGATTCTTATTCTGCAATAATCCATTCACTTTAATAACTCGAATCCACAATATTTCTCTTTTACAATTTCCATTATGGATCGTCCCAAATTCAATCCATTTTTGTTATCTTCATTTAAATTCCACCTTTACCATTTTAACTCCATAAGTTAAATTTTTATTTCAAAATTCAAATTCTTGGGATTTATTTCGAATCAGTTTGAAATCATATATTATTCAAAACATTTGAATTTCTAACAACTTGTTTCCTTACAATAATTCAAAACAAAATCTTGGGTAGTAATCCGACACTTAAAACCTCGAAAATGAACACCGATGATGCTGCACAGTCATCTTCGGAATTTATTTCCCAGCCATCGAAGTGAGTTCAATACTGTATTACTTTCAAAACTCATTTTAAAACACTTCCATTTTGAAAATTACTTCAAAATATCTTTCACAGTACTTGGAAAACAATTTCAAATCTCCCAGGATTTTAAAATTCCCATTTAATTAATCCAAACATTATTTCTATCTCTTTTCCTAGTTTTTAGAGTTTTATTTCAATTCTAGTTTTAATTTCAGATTCAGTACATCTGATTTTTCATATTATACTTATATAATATTTAGATTTGGTTATTTATATAACCAACTCAATCATAATCATGTTCGATCATAATAATGATCAACACTATAATAATCTCAAGATATATACTCCTTTTTGTATCAAAATAAAATTTTGGGTAAAATTATTTCATTTACCCTTTTTTCAAAACATATTGTGTCGAATTACCCTGTTCAAGAGTTTAGAAACACCTATCGATACAGTTTGCATTACTGTTTCGACCAGAATTCATAAACCACTCGACTGACTAGTCAACACAATATAAAACAATTTTTTTATATTAATTTACAAATACGCGCTTATATATATACACTCAAACTCAATCCAGAGTATTACTAACTCCATCTCTATTGAGTTACGCCACAGAGCCAAGGTAATCACTTAACCTTCAGCTCTGATACCAACTGTAACGGCCGGGAAATTCGTACCAATTTGAGCTGACTAATATTCCACACATTCAACTCAAAATGCACGAAAATTCCGGTCATTAATAGAAGAATTTAGAGGGTTAGATAGAAAAGATAGAACTAATAGAAAAGAAGAAGAAGAAGAAGAAGAACAAACTGACCAGAATCAGAGTAAACACGAATCTCACAGCGGAATAATAATCTTTATTATATAACAAGTTTGAAACACAAATCAGAGTTTGTATATATATACATACCATATCAGAGTATAATACATGGTATACATCACAGCGGAAATAATCTCTAATAGCTAATAGTGGAGCCTCCTGCTTTTAGCTCCTCCAAGTGAATCTGCAAAGCCTGAAACACTTGACTGCCCGTACAAATTTGGGCACCCAAGAGTTTAGGGAAAACAAACAAAATAAACTCTGGGTCAGTCATGGGACTGGTGTGAGTAAATTCCAACTATAATGTTTAACTTTGAAAATCCTTATGAAACAAAAGGATAATAGTAAGACCAACCCACACATAAATATTGACAGTTTTTATCTTGCTATAACTCGAAACAGTTTGATATCAAAACCAGTGATATTATGATAATGTCTAAACAAATAATTATACAAGTAGCAGAATGCTTGCATCTCACATTCCACATATATTTAGTATAAAATCATAAACCGCAGGGCGTTTATTGGAGAATGGATTTCAACAGACAAGGTATGGGAGCACCTTCTGATTAGTGTACTCTAGAGGGGATACACTCATGGTTCAACAAGAATGTCTTGCAACCCGGCCATACATGACCGCTCACTCATTTAGCTTGAGTGTCGCGAATATATTATCACCACGGTTGTAGGCCATCCAACCGTCATCCGAAGATACAGAATCGAAAGAAATATAAATGCGAATTTTCTCTAGATCGGTGACAATACACCCTGCTTGGGAATGACCCAACTAGCCATGCTGCCTAGCCCAACTTCTGTCATTCCTGGTTGTGAGGCTTGAGGCTACGTCTATCTTCAGAACATATGATCACCATTCACTTTGAATGTCACATCGTCAAATCCGTAATCACACATTGATTACAAAAATGCACAATGGGTGTAGAATAAAGAGAAGTTACCTTCTCCCCACCAACTTGGTATATTCGTAACAATCAACGGCGTGACCGTTGCAAGTACTCTGTCAGACACTCGTCCATACAAGTTGTCCTGGGACTGGACAAACAGAAAGCACCATTTCTGGACTGGACGACCCCTGCATTTAACTCCATCTTCAATTAGACTTAAATATAATTCGCAGCACTTATGCCTATATGGAGTGGTTTTCGAATAATAAATCCAACCGGTCTCTCCGTATTGACAACGATGGTCCAAACACTTCGATAGTCGGTTATTTAACTATCGAAGTAAAAACAACATTCATTCAAATGTATCACTAGACATCACACAAACACGGGTACTTTTTATTTAACATTCGTTTTTATTATTCGAATTCCCATATCTTGCCAGATATTTCACAAATCCTGTTATATCCTTTTAACACTTCTTGGAAAACATTTCCAGTTATCATAAACTCTCAATTTCTCATGTTCCAGAAAACATACGTTATTAACGTTCGAACTAATTTCATTTATTTCACATTCTTTATTTCTATACTTGGATAATCTATCTATTTACATTGGAAAATATTTCCAATTTCATTTTAACCTTTTAATCGGCCCAACGTTCACTTTTAAAACGTTATTCACTTTAAAATGTGAATACCATCCCTTATTATAGAAATCTGAACATCTTTATCATATACTCTTTATTAACGTAATAATTCCCCTTATCATGTTTACCGAAATCTCTTTCATACTTTTATATTCCTATTCCACTTTATAAACTTTGTTTCTACGTTAACTTCTTATCAAATCAAGTTCAAGTTTATAACTAAATAATGATTCTTATCCTATTAACATTTATTTGTTTAAAACTGAATGTTAATTATTCTATCAGATTATAATCCCTAAAAATAGTTTACTTTTAGTACATTCGACATCGTCGAATTCTAGTTCCAAATCCTAACAGTTTAATTTTAATCACATTTCGAACATCGAAATGCTGTCATCGTTTTCTAACAGGAATCTCCAATTTCTCTTTCTAAACTTATTCTTATATTTTATTTGGACAAACGTCGTTATTTATTTCTTTAGACTAAGTGGATTTCAACTAAATTGTTTCCATTCCCTAGAAAGTGCTGCTATATAAAAATCACGCTTAAGTTTGGTTAACAGCGTTTATTTTATCGCTACAGTTCAAAACTTGTTATACACTATAATATCCTCCTTTATAACTAATCTTGACATAACAGTCACGCTTAAACCTAGTCAACAGCGTTTATTATATCGCTATAGTTCTAAGATTGGCAATACGCTGCCGTATTCCTTTTATACTAACCTTGACATCTCTTTCCGTCACAAACTGATATCGTTCCTCGATAATAGTGAAGCCGTTCAAGTTGGGGTATTCTATTTACCTCTCAGAACTTGATCGACAACGTTCTTACCTTAGAACAGATATAAGTCTGTACCCTAATCCCTTATTACTTTATATACATCAAATCGTATTTCCTTGTTTTATTTTGGCATATGGTTTTACAACACCATATTCATACTTTAAATTCTTCGTTGTTTATGATTATTTATATTAAACGTTAACTCTTCGCTTTCTCCATTCCACAGTTCTATTTATAACTTCTTAAAGTAAAAAGGTAATTAAATCTCATTAATTTTGATCAATTTATTTCTGAACTATTTCCATTAGATTAATTAAAGACCAATTAATCCAAAAATCATTTTCCCAAATAACAGTTGATTAAATCAACTTTATTCCATCAGTAAACTCATTAACTGGTTTGAATTACTCCTCAACATTGTATTAATATAATTAATCTAAAAATATTTCTAAATTGTTTATCTTAAATATAATTGTCCACATGTTTAATTGTCGAATAATATCTGCTTTTATGAACTTATTTAAATGTCAACATCCGCTTTTATTTATTTTATAAAAACGAACACTAAAATACTAGTTTATAATAGAACTTTTATTATAAATTTAAATCTTGTTTTTAATTATAAAAATATAATTTTTATAATTAACCTCGTTGATTTGCCTGACAGCCAATCAACTCTTTAACAAAACGATGGTTTTACGGTCGACTGTGACCACTTTCTAAATCGATATCGTTTATTTTTTTATTGATACAAATGCGGAATTTTCTTTCAACATCAATTATTCACATGGGGTTTTAAATGTAATTCGGGTTCGAACAGTGCATACAAAACAAACAGTACATATAAATATCGAGGAATCCGGTTGGATTCCTCCAACCGGTTTCCGCATCCACAGATGTTAGTTAAACATTTATCACTGGTTCCATACTAGGGAATATAGAATCGATGGGATCAGTACCCAACAAATGATGTGTATATATATGACGATATTCAATCAATTAAATTGTAATTTATCTAATCAATCATCACACGACATTCAAACAACATTAAAATAAAATTTTAATATTTTAAAATAGATCAGAGTGAGTGAATGTACTCACCTTGGCACGTTAACCGTTAAATAACGATTTGCGTCAGTTGATTAAACTAGGCGTTCAATTCTGTTGTACTTCATAACGAGCCACAGATCGCCCCCACTAGCTTTGTTTCATAACGCTCGTCCATACCGACTCAACGCGACCGACGCCAGCAAATTCTTCTGTTTAACCTGGTCAACGGATTCAACCATCGTACTATAGCCTTAACTCCCGCTTAGATCTTACTTAACTCGCACTCGTCCGTTCATCTCGTCGACTTCCTTCTTCGCTTTCCAACACCACGTACCCAAAAGGAAACCACCACTGTTTCACTTTCTTTAAACCCAGACTTCATATGTATTGTTTTGCTTTAAATGGACTCAACCCATAATCTCGGCCCGTGCACCATTTGTTGCTTACTGTAGCCGTGTCATTTGTGTCTTCTTCAAAAATCTCGGGCATGCTACAACAGTGCCTCACGTCAAATACCCGTAGGATACCTGCCGCATACATTTTGGACTCCATTTCCGTGCACTTCTTCATGATTATACAGTGAAACATCGCATAACCTCATCACATCACTTCACTATTTCATGTTCAACTTCTGTCCCTAAACAAACACCCTACTACAGAATAGTTTCAACCTCCTCTATCCCTTTTGTCCACGTCTCTGGCCCTTCTCTCTTATACCTATATACATTTTGCTTCACGTTATTTTTTTGGCCGATCGTCAAGCCTCCAAACCCATCCTGCTAATCACATTAAACTATTACTCCCCTTAGTAACGTACGCAACAATAATCCTACTTAACAAAAAGGACTCTAACACTTTTACTTTTATTTTTTTATGCAACAGTGCTTCCATCATTTTCACTCCAGAAGAAACACGTACACGCCTCCGCCTTAGCACCTTGATTTACGTGCCACCATCTAACTCCCCATTTCATATATATATGCATTTCACAGTCCTGCTTTAAATATCTCATACCCGTACTCCCTTTTGATGCTTTTCTCTTCTTCCCGTAACACTTTCACATAAACAAACTCCTACCTGTCTATCTCACGTGCACAGCAGCACAGACCGAACACACATAGGCCGCATTCACCCCATACAGTAAGTCACGAACCACCTTAAGGCTTCTCCGTCTTCCTGTTCATGTTTGAGCCTTCTCACCGCACCTTCTTTGCCCGGTCTCAGCACTGTTTGCCCCTTTACACCTCATGAAATTCAAGAATGAACCCACCTGTTTTGCCAAGAAGAACCCATTCATGAACGTGCCTTTCCAAAGCTCCAGCTCCCACGCCTAGCTATGACCATCTCAAAAACTACCAACGTCCTTTGCAAACCAGGGTATCAAAGAACCCATGCTGGCTTGGTTTCACCGCATACATGTACCCAGAAATACCCCTCCTCCCACAAAATGCATGTTGCGCCTCATCCCAGTGTTACAAACACCCCTCCAATACCACCGTGCTCCCATACTTCACCACAAAAGACCACGCGTGTCCACTGTTGAACATACCAACGTTCCATGTTGCGGTACCCAAACTCCACATAGCAGTACACATGTACTTCCCCTTTAACCAATCTGCACCTCTCACTCATGATGCCACAAATACCTCACCTACTACACATGCCACCATCAGTTGCTCCTTCATGCCGGCGCGACTTTAAACCCTTCCTCCGCTTTCAAATGGTCCTCACCATATGCTTTGCTTCCCTTATTAGTTCGGCCATCATTTGTTTTGAGGGTGGCTGCTTCGTTTTGGATCTTGAGTTCAGTAAATGGACAGAGAATTGAATTTATAGATGTTGATACTTCATGGTGAAGGAATAGTGTATAGGGTAGGCCATGCTATTCTAATAATAGGCATATGGTTTTGTTTTTGCTTAATTACTAAGCAATAGGTAGCTACCTATTTGTACATATATTTTAGTCATTTGTGAAGTATAGTATACACGAAAATATCTCAACGCTGAGCTAGAGTAGGTTTGCTATTTCTTGGGTATGAAGTTATAGGGGTATGGTCTGCATTAATTTGAAAGTATGGTATGTCCTTATATTTTGAGTATTGTCTGCGTTGGATGATGGCATGTGTATGTTTTGTTTTTGTTATAAATTCTGTTCATGCACGGACAGAAGTAAGAGTACATTCGTGCTCAACGAGGTGTCACGATTCCAAAAATATAATAATACCGGTAGATTGACTCATATTTTGAAATCCCATAATACCGGTACAAGGTGCGAAATACTCCAAATAAAAAGTTGCATATTTAATTAATTAAAAATTACAGTAAAATTCTAAAAATTAAATTATCGCTGCGCCTCAAAAGAACCTTGTCCCGATTTGCAACCGATATCTAGTTATTTCAAATAAACCGTTACGGTCGATATACGATTCTACAACGACTTTTTGAATATTTGATTTGGACATATCTTGCAATCTATACGACGAAATCTCCATTTTCCACTTCCGTTGGAAAGATACAGTTCAACAGATTCCAACGTTTCTCGTTTCGAAGAAATCCAATTCAAAACGAGTCCGGTACACTCAGTTGAAGTTCAGAACGTTAATTTACGAACTGCCGCGATATTACGGGCTCAATTATAATCAATATATATTTTTATACGTTCAACTTCGTTTTAATTAATATATAAATCCATTTATATTCAGAATTCAATATTTAAACTGATTTAAATATTCAAATACAAACCGACAAAAATGCGGGACGTTACAGTATTGATTAGATATGCGCCATTTTGATGCGAACGATATTTATATCAATTTATTCATTTTTATAATGAATATAAAAAGGAAGTGATTTTAAAATCTAATGTTTTGAAAATATTATCATTTATATATTAATGATAAGGAATACACAATTTTGATTTAAAATCGAACATGAAGTTGAAATCGTTTTTAAAACGATTTAAAATGGAAATCAATGAAATATATATAGTATATATTATATATATTTAGTGGCCTGAATAGAACGCTTCGCGCCACGGCCGTTCGGAAATTTCAACCACTGACTTCGAATTGATATTACGGGAGATTTGTCCATAGAATTCTCCTAAAACCGAAACCGTTGAATTTGTATCGAGAAGAGCTTTCCAACGAATATGAGAGATTTAAAATCTAACGGTTGGATTTGGAATTATGTCCAAATCGAATTTGGAAAAGGTCGTTGTAAGTGTAGTTCGATGACCGTTTATGGAAATAGACTGTAAGGACCTTGATAAAATTATTAAAAATATTAATAATTTGTGTAAAATCATAATAAATGATTTGGAAAGAATTCTAAAAAAAAATTCCATGTTCATAAAGATTAAAATATATTTTTATCAAAATGAACTAGTTATGAACTAGAATTATAATCCACTATTTTTTAATAAATAAATTGGATTTGAAATGGTTTTAAAAATAACTAGAATTTCCATTATAAGAATTGCAATGGATTTGAATCGAAATTATCATCGGAATATTTTGATATTTGATTTTGTGATTATACGGATATTGTGGAGGAATTTGGAATATATATATATATATATATATATATATCGTTATTCCCAATACAATATTTGTTGATTTCAGAATTTGATATTGAATATAAGCCGATATAATTTCTACTCAGAGCCTTGTATTTAATATTGATTTGTATTTTGGGTTTGTCATGAATGGTGTCTAAAATAACACTATTCTTAAACCCCGTGTGAAAAGAATAAATCTTTCAGTTAAGATTATTAGAGCTTCCAATTATATTTAATATTTGGAATAAAATGGAATGTGAATTGGGTTTATTGTGAACTATGTTTTAATGACATTCGTTCTTTAACCCGATTTACAGTGAAATATGATTTGAAATTTATAAATCTTTATTCTAAGATTTAATGGAATTTCCCAAAGCAAAGTTTTCCAATTTAAAATAATAAATTGGGATTGAATGGAATTCGATTTGATAATAATCGAAATGAGCTTCTGTGGAGGAAGACTATTAATATATATGGAATTTAAAAGGCTTGGTCGTTATTCCATTTATATTGTTAGTCGGATTCGGAAATTGATATCGATTACATATATATCGATTTGTTTTCCGTGAAGATTCCATAATTAATGGAATGTGATTTTCGGTTTATTGTGAACTGTGTTTTAAATAACATTAGATCTTTAACCCAGTTAAAGACAGGATTACATGTCTAACACTGTATTTTGAATTGTAGGGTTGATCTCTGCTAAATATATATCTTTTTGGTGGCAGAGAATTTATTCTCGTGCTTAACACCCTTCTCTAAGACGTACGAGCTTAGATGTTATATATCGGCAGAAATCAATAGTACAGTGTAGATTGTAGACGCGGCATGTTTGTGTTTCCAAAGTTAAATAATCATTAATATTGATTTTTGGAAAGAATAAAACTAAATGGAGTTTTACTGAATCATTAATTAGATTGGAATTTGAATGTGATAATTTAAATTATCAAATTTAGGAAATGATCGAGAATAGAGTATCACTAGTTTTGCTCCAAGCGATAGTTAAATCTTTAGTTAGATTTGGACGTGAAATCGTAATTAAATTTACTGATAACACAGTGGTGTTAGATATGGAGTATTACCATTTTTGCTCCATGGGATGAATAGGTTGGGATTGGGAAATTAAACAAATGATTACTTCGGTAAAGTTCGCTAATCCCGACTAGTTGATAAACCTTAATTTGGTTTAGAATTTATATCCGAAGGAAGATTAAAGAATAAATTTAAAAGAATTTATCTTTGATAAAATTAATGAGAACCTTTCCCAACGGATATGAATATTTAAATAAAATAATATTCATAATTGGAATGAGCCGTTTGTTGTGTTTTATAACACTTGTTTATAATATATGCGAGTTATTCGGAAAGGTCAGGTTTATACCCATTCTGAATAATTGATTTGACGATAAGTCGACGATGAAGACGGTGGTTAAAGACCGGAGGTCTTCACATCGTTTGGATGATTACCGATGTCTTGATTGGGCTGTACACCCAAGATGAGGTAATAAGTGGTGATCGTCTGGACGTACTTGGAGATCGACTAGATATGCGAGGACCTCTCTCCTGTATTAGACCTATGGGACAAGGCATAAGGTGCCCCCGGTTTCGTTCAGAACCAGAACGAACTAGTAAATGGATGTGTGTTTGACATTGGATTTTGTTCTATGTTGATTGATTTCTATTAAATATATATCTGTTTGGCAGCGGAGAATTTATTCTCTTGCTTAACGCCCTTCTCTGAGACGTACGAGCTCAGATGTTATATATCGATAGACATTAGTCGCATGGCGTGGATTGCCTATGTGGCATGCTGAGATGCAAATGATCAAGGCTTCTGTTGAAAAGAAGAGTCTTGTGGTTGATGATCAAAGCACGGATTTAATATATCATAGCTTTGTGTAGCGTTCATTCGCGAGCTCTCACCTAGGTATGAGTAAAAAACGGGATAAGGGACCCAAGGAGGACATGACGTTTCTTTCTAGCTATGGGTGGTGTCATGGTATGGAGCCAAGACATTTATATTTTTACCTATGTGGTTGTTGGATATGTTAGGCACCTCAGATATATCGGTTACTACGGAGCCAATGGATATAGGTCCTATAGGACTAGGAAACGCGTGTCCATGAATAACTAATCCATAAACGTAAGTGTGGACTGGCCTCAGAGGATCCAAGGGTCTTTTGCGGGAGATCCTGAGGCATTTGAAAGAATGTCTCGAAGCCGGCGAGGAGTACATCCGTTTCCTCCACTCATGACGGAAATCCAGTTTCCAATATGGGACATTTCGGTTTTGATTGTAGATGCTAGTATTGGATACATGATATATGGTACCCATGCCATCTATGATTGATACAATTATATTTGAAGTTGTTTTATACACTATGCACTTATAATAGTATCAAATGATTTGTTTTAAACGTACCAAGCATGTTTGCAATTATAAGGGAAAACCCTATCCTCCGGCTTGCGTTGCATTGTGTGATGGGACCTGGGTCTTATAATAGCTTCATTTTTCGAAAAAGCATTGCGTTGTTTATTCTATGCACTAGTATTCTTAGGAGGAAACCCGTTTCGTGTTATACGGCGTGGTCCCTTGAATTCCTCTCTTTTAAAATAAAGTTTTAATAACTGTTTTAGTTCTCACACCAGTAACATGACTGACCTGGAGTTTATTGTTTTAACCTAAACTCTGGGTGCCCCTATTTTCCGCACGGGCAGCTAGTAGTTTTGGTTTTGCAGATTTATATTCACAGGATCCTGGTTTACAGCTGGAATGATATCCGGAAAGCTCTATATCCGTATATCACCTTCAGTTGTGCTTTGTATTATTGTTCCGCTGCTATGTAATTTAATGTAATCTCTGATATTTATCGAATGTAATTTATTCATTTATACTCTGTATATTCTTGTATCTGATGGAATTGTTGTAATAGCAATGAAATGTTCTTCCGTCTGCGTTCTGTTTTGTCCTGTTCTCAACGATTAGGGGTTTCGAATGGTTTAGATCGGTTTAACGACTGATTCGGATCGAGCGAAATTCCTTGTCGTCACACAATGGGATATGTCCGGTAAGCCAATTCGACTGTTTCACCCAGTTTTTCATCAAATAAAAATATAAATCATTATATATTAAATTGAACACACATTTTAATTTATCTGGGCCACTTACTGATTCCAAAAATTTAGGAAAATTAAATCTAGCTATGTTATTATGATATGGTCCTAACAAAACTAATTTCGTCGAATTTGGAGACTGTTTGAAAAGCGGGCATTTTTCAGTCGATTGATTCAAATTAAATTTCCAAAAGCATTTAAATTTACCACGCTCACATATTAATTCCCAAAAATATGAAACTTGGAATCCAGCAATAATTTGATATTCCGGATCCAACAAAAGTGGTTTCATTGAAAACGGAAGTCGTTTGCAAAATGGCCATTTTAAGGGCTATATATTATATAAAATATATATATATATATTCCATAGCGACTATTCTGAATTTTAAACTGAACATAACTTATAATTTATAAAGTGAAATGTAACGACCGGGAATTTCGCTCGATCCGAATCAGTCGCTAAACCGACCAAGACGGTATGAAACGCCAGATTGTTTTGAAAAATGGCCATTTTCCATTCGATTAAAATCAACAAAAACTGGTTAAACGCGTTTTCCTTTGCCACGCTCACATATTGATTCGAAAAATTAAGAATTTTGAAACCTAGCAATAACTTGACATCACGGATTCAACAAAAGTGGTTTCGTCGAAAACCAAGGTCGTTTGCAAAATTCACAGTTTTAAGGGCCGGAATTCCATAGCAATTATTCTGAAATTTCAACTGGACATATCTTTTTATTCCCGCTATGAAATTTCAATTCTCCGGATTCGTTGGAAAGATATTCTCAATTGGGTTCAAATATTTTTGGATTCGCTAAAATCCGGTTTATTTTCAATCCTATACATTCATTTGAACTTTGAAATCGAATTTTGAAACTACCACGCCATTTTCAATTCCTTTTATAATTAAAATAAAATATTTATATTCTAATGTCGAGCAATATAAATATATAAGTTCTAATTCTACTCAAAATAAATTTCTCGTCGTTATTATTTAAAATAATCAAAAATCGCAAAAATTGCCCAAATAAAATTTTTAAATTGGCTCAGATTTCCGGATTATTACAATCTCCCCCACTTAAAACTTTTCGTCCCCGAAAAGGAACGAAGCCGAAAGTTGTTTAACTAACCAATCCTCTAACGTAAGTGAGGACCGGCCTAGCCGATTCCAGGATTGCCCAGAGTGTGTAGTCCTGAGACATTTGCTAGAGTGTCTCGAACGCGGAGAGGAGCTTGCCCCTTGCCTCGACTCATGACGGAAATCCAATTTCCAATACGTGCATTTCGGTTTTAATTGTAGAACTAGTATGGCCACATAGTGGTATGGGACATTCATGCCGCCTATGATTTATATTTATGATTGAAATTGTTTTGACACTATACAATTATTATAGTATCAAATGATTTGTTTTAAACGTATCAAGCATTCTTGGCTATTATAAGGTAAAAACCCTATCCTCCGGCTTGCGTTGCATTATGTGATGGGACCTGGGTCTTATAATAGCTTCATTTTTCCAAAAAGCATTGCGTTGTTTATTCTGTGCATAGGTATTCTTGGGAGGAAACCCATACTGTGTATACGTCATGGTCCCTTGATGTACTTTATTTTAAAGTAAAGACTATATAACTATTTTAGCTCTCACACCAGTCAGATGACTGACCTGGAGGTTATTGTTTTAACCTAAACTCTGGTGCCCCTATTTTCCACATGGGCACCTAGAAGTTTTGGTTTTGCAGATATTATATTCACAGGATCCTGGTTTACAGCTGGAGCTATATTCAGAACGCCCTGTGTCCGTGTATTTCTTTCATTTGTGTTTTGTATTATTTTCCGCTGCATAATAATTTGTAAATCTCTGATATTTATCAAATGTATATTATTTATTCATACTCTGTATATTATTTTACACTTATGTAAATTTTTGTAATAGCAATGAAATATTCTTCTGTTTGTGTTATGATTTGTCGTGTTCTCAACTCAATCTTGGCTTTCCCGTAAGAGCGAGCTTGGGTTGTTTCAATAATGATTTTTGAGAAGATTAAAACTAAGTGGAATTTTAGTGAATCTTTAATTAGGTTGAAAAGTGAATGTGATAATTAAAATTATCAATTCAAGAAAATGATTGAGAATGGAGTATCACCAGTTTTGCTCCAATCGATTGTTAAATCTTTAATTAGATTTGAACGTGAAATGTTAATCAATTTTTATTGATAAAACCTTGGTGTTAGATATGGAGTATTACCAGTTTTGCTCCTTGGGATGAATAGGTTGGGATTGGGAAATTAAACAAATGATTACTTCGGTAAGGTTCAATAATCCCGACTAGTTTGGAAAACCTTAATTTGGTTTAGAATTGAAAAGATAATGAAATCTTTGTAATGATATCCAATAGAAGATTAGAGAAAAAATTTAAAAGAATTTATCTTTGATAAAATTAATGGGAACCTTTCTCTGAATATGTGAATATTTGAATAAAAGAATATTGTGAATTGGAATGAGGCATATGATGTGTTATTATAGAACTTGATTATAAGATACGCGAGTTATTCAGAAAGACCAGGTTTAACCCATTCCGAATAACTGATATGACGAAAATTCGAAGAGATTGAAGACGGTGCAAGACCGACGATCTTCACATCGAATGGATGGGTTGCTACTGATGCCCATGATTGAAGTAGCCACATTGAATGGGATACACTGGTAGCCGTCCGGATGTACTTTTTGATTGTTCGGATATGCGAGGGCCTCTCTCCTTTATTGGACATAAGGGACGAGGAATAAGGTGCCTTCGGTTTTGTTCAGACCCAGAACGGAATTGTATATGGATGGTATGTCTGACGTTGTATTATTTTATACTGTATTCGTTGATCTCTGCTAAATATATATATATATCTATTTGGTGGCAGAGAATTTATTCTCTTTCTTAACACCCTTCTCTGATACGTATGAGCTTAGAGGTTGTATATCAGCAGAAATCAGTGGTACGGTATGGACTGATAGTGTGACATGCTTAGATGCAGTGACCCAAGTTGTTGTTGAAAAGTAAATCTTGGTGGATGATAATCAAAGCACAGCTTTATGTAGCATTAATTCGCGAGCCTCACACACGGGTATGCTGGTAAACTGATGGTTAGATTAGTATACTTTTGAGATTAGGATAGACATCCTACGGGTTGTTATGGATTCGGTCGACCGACGTGATACTGGGTGTGGTCGTCCCACACCAGTAGGGATAGGGCACACCCCCGATTCCCAGATGGATAGAGTTAGCAGTGTTTTCTAATGCTTGGATGTAAGCCGTGGTAACTTGTTTCCTGGATATTGCAGATGTGCATTACGGTGTTTTCGCATGCCTGTGACGTAAACCGTTGGGAATTGCACTACGCGATAGATCTTTCGGATCAGGAGCCACCATGATGGAAATCCAAACTTCCAATACGACAATTTGAAGTTTTCGTTGTATACTATATATGGCGACATAATAGGATGTGGCGCTCATGCCGTCTATGATTAATACATTTATATTTGAAGTTGGTTTCTTTACTTATAGTAATAATACAAGATTTTTTTTTAAAACGTACCAAGCATACTTGGCTATTATAAGGTAAAACTCTATCCTCGACTGCATTCATTGTGTGATGGGACCTAAGTCTTATAATAGCTTCATTTTTCTTTATTTATCATTGCGCTGTTTGTTTTAGGCACTGGTATTCTTGGGGGTAAACCCGTTCCGTGTTATACGGCGTGGTCCCTTGATTTACCTTATTCTAAAAGTAAAGTTTTAATAACTGTTTTAATTCTCACACTAGTCCAATGACTGACCTGGAGTTTATTTGTTTTAACCTAAACTCTGGGTGACCCTATTTTCCATATAGGCAGCTAGTAGTTTTGGTTTTGTTGATTTATTTACATAGGATCCTGGATTCACAGCTCGATTTATATTCGTAACGCTCTGTATCCGTGTATTTCTTTCAGTTGTATTTGTTAATGTATTTCTACTACGCATTATATTTATACATTTTATTTCCGTTGCTATGTATTTTAATCTCTGATATTTTTCTATGTAATATTTATTCATACTCTGAATATTCTTGTGATCTGATCTAAATTGTTGTAAATAGCAATGAAATGTCCTTCTGTTTGTGTTCTGATTTATCGTGTTCTCAATTCAATCCAAGCTTTCCCGTAAGGCGAGTTTGGGTCGTCTCAGCATGGTATCAGAGCTTTGGTTTACACAGCTCGAGAACAAGACATATTAGAACCGAACGAAAGAATTCTTCAGAGATTGGATTAGTAATATCCAAGGAGAATGACTCATTAGAGATGGGATTAGTAGTGTCCTAGAATGAGTTGGAAGAGTGTTATTTATAAAAATCAAACTCGATTTTGGAAATTTCATATCTTATTACTTGTATTTGAATATTTATTTTAAATTGATTTTGGACTATCGGGTATAACGAGACTTTTCATATATGTCTGATCCATGTGTATTTAAAGTCTCAAATTACTAGATAGATATAGAATCACACTCTAGTCGCCCGGAGATGATTCTGATGATCGCTATAGCATCATCAGTATGTATGTTCGAGTTTCGAAGGTGGGATATCTATATATCTCCAGTCGACTGGTGTAAGAATCAAAACATTAAATACGGTTTATTGTTTGTGATTTGACACTAGAAATATGATTTTTGAATATATATTGTAACACCCCATGTCAATTAATGTCACTCGCTAAGAGAATGCATTAACTTTCATGGAGTATTATAAGAGTATAAAGTAGAATATCACAAGACAGTTATATAAAATGGTACTTAAGAAATTTCAAATTTTATTCATTGCAACGAAAAAGCAAAACATGTCTGGTTACAATATTAAAACCATATGCTAAATCCAAGTACACAAATATCTATCTTGTACAAAATTATTATCAGAGTACATAAAAGTAAAATCATAATCCCACTGCAAATAGCCATAATGGAAAAGAGATAAAGCTGAGCATTACTTTCAACACTTCCAAGCACTTCAAGAAGAAAGGAATCCATGTCAAGCTTCACTATTCCCACCCTGAGAACCATGAGGGGGAGAAAAGAGGAGAAACAAAAAGGAGTCAGACATACGTCTGGCGAGTCTAGTGACTTTAACAATATAATCAGTAAAGTAACAGGATAAGAACATAAACTGGATATAAGAGATGACTGTAACATAAGTAGATATGATAAGGTAACAAGATGAACAAGATGTAACGTTGACTGCACTTCTAATCACTATAAGATAACTCCTACGCCTCACCAATGCTAGTTCCATACTAAAAGTTGATCCCTCTTACTAAACACAGTAACCATAATAATGATGGTAGTTTCGTGTACTCCTAGCTGCTGTCATAGTGTCGCATGCTCCTATCTCCACTAGCTGTACCCTCTACCCTCCCCATTTGATCGGCTCCCTAACTCGTTGATACCCGTGATGGTCCCACAGTACGGTGTATCACTCCCTAATGTGGCAACCCGATACTACTAAAAGGCACGGCTTATACCTACACAATGCAACAACATCTTACCTTTTAGCCCCGACCCACGCACGCACATGTAAAGTGGCAACCCGATACTACTAAAAGGCACGGCTTATACCTACATGATGCAACAGCGTATTACCTTTTAGCCCGGACCCACGCACGCACATGACTCCATTCGACTTGCACTGCCATCGCTAACTCTTTATTGACCTCTTACAATCAACCCAGTAAGCGTGTCTCATCCTTGACCTAGTTCGTGCACACATAGATACTAAATGGGTTACTGGTTGAAAAGGGTCCATCCACTTGACACAAACTTCCCTCCTAAGCTTGGTCCCCACTAGGAATTCTCACTTAACCCCTCTTTTTCCCTATGTCTAATCACATGTCCCATCTTGGTTAAGTGTTTTAATTATGTTTCACATGCTACCCATGTTACCCACTTAACCCTTTTATCATTCCCATGTCTTATCACATGTCTTATCTTGGTTAAGTGTTCATTAATTCATTATAATCGTAATCTTGCAAGACCTCCCACATTAGATTGTCGTTTTGCGGTTGCTGGATATGCCGGGCGGTTCCGGGCTGTCTCATACCGTAATCCGAATCTAACCTCGTGTTTTTGCATTGTTGCATATCTAATTTCTGTCTTTGATCTCTCACATTAGATTACTAAATTGTTGTTGCTGAATGTGCCAGGCGATTCCGGGCAGTCTTATACCGTAATTTGAATATAACTCGTGTCTTAGGCGTTCATTATCACTTTCTTGATTCATGTCCCAATTTTAAATCTTTGACTAAAATATATTCCAATTATCCATAATTTCCAATCTAAATTATGTTTTTAATCCAAATTAGGCCTATAATCTTATGTATACATGTTATGCCAAATTACGCCCAAATTAATTTGCATTCATTGTTATTAACAATTTATGCCATACCGCATGTATATAAATTATATCCAACCATGCCCAATCCAACTTATGTCAAATCTCATGTATATAATTTATACACAATTAGGCTCAAACTGATTTATGCCAATAATCTCATTTTATTACAAGTTTCCCTAAATTTTTCCTAATCATCCAAACGTTATTCGTACGCAAATCTCAACACAAAATGTTAGGCTCGAAGTTATCCTAATCTCATAAAGAAAAAGGAAAAGAAGAAGGGAAGAGAATCATGTCATCAAAATTGGCATAAAATAGACATATGAAACATGAATTGGCATAGAACAATTAAATAGGTCCAATAGGCATATGATGACAATAATTAGGGTATGAATCTGAAAGATAAAAGACAAAAATCTACAAAACTTGATATGATTCGTCTAACTTATAGGCATAATCATTAATTCCAATCTACAATCCTATCACAATTACTTTTTAATTATATGTGAAAGTAACTCAGACTCACAGCGACGGGATTAAGAAGAGAGGACATATCTGAATTCTGATTTCTGAATTTGATTAGCTAAATCGTTGTTGTAGAATTTGATACTTATCTTCCAATTTGAATACTCCTATTCTGATTTGCTTTGGTGGAGAAGAAGGGCTAGACTAATTTAGATTTGAGCTGCATGGAGGCGCCATGGATGAATGAATGACAATGAGATAAGGGTTAGGTTTAGGGGTATTTTATAGATGCTCTAGGTGAATTAGGACCTTTAGATTAGATTAGAACCCATCTAAACCATCCAAGAAGACACGTCATCCAGCCAATCCCAGAAGGACACATCAGCCCTAGACCACCAAAACACGTCTGCCAGATCTGGGCAGATGGGGTCGACACGTAGGTCGACTCCCCTTGGGATGGTTGACACCCTAGAGCTTGAGATTTCACGCTCACCTAAATTTTACTGATTTTGATTTTTGAACTCGTTTTTGATTTTTAATTATTATTTTAATTTAAATTCTGCTAATTCTTCAATTCTTCTAAGCTTCATAACTACTTCATGTGATATCCGATTTACGCAAACTCGAACTCTATTCCGAGCAGAATTCCGAGATGAACGCAAAGGAGGAACCCGTTTCCCTTAATTCTTCTTATAAAAATTAAGTATTCTTTTATTATCCCTTTTGATATGTTTTAAAATAACGGGTTGTTACATTCTCCCCTCCGTAAAGGATTTCGTCCCTGAAATCTTCAAGTTAAGAAGAATGTATCCTACCATCCAATCATCCATCAACCACAAGCATCCATTGTCTTTAAAAGATTTCTGATGTTATATGAACATATGCAAAAATGTGTATATGTCCCCTATCTAATGCAAAGATCAGGCGGTCTACTAATTCAGTTGACCTCCTTAATGCAAAACATGATAGTGCAATGCATCCATTATGTATGCAAAAGAATCCTAATGATACATATCATTTCTATATGAGTGCACAACCATTCATTCAAATGCAACATCCATATGATAACACATTCAATATACATCCATTAACTTAAATATGCACACTCATTCATATGCAATATGAAAGTGATTGAGCCGATCTAGTGCCTAATGTTTGTGTAAATGCATCCATGAGCAACCACTAGCAAACACTTACATCAACCAAACATAACATGTCTCAAACACATGTTTACAACCATAGAATTTTCTACCTAAGGGTCAAAGATATAATCGAGAGGATACACTAAACGATAGAACAAGTATAAACAAAGCAGTAGAAAAAGGAGAAGTTAAGAACATACCCTCAAAAAGGAAAGGGTACAATGCGCGTATCTTGTCTTCAGTCTCCCAAGTCGCGTCTCCTTGATTATCTCTCCACTAGACTTTAACCAACTTGATCTCTCGGTTGCGTAATTTCTTGACCTTCGATCCAAGGATGCATGTAGGAGCTTGTCTAATCGCGGCATCTCGCTCTACTTCCACTTCTCTATGCATGCTCGGCTCTACTACTTTCGCGGTATAATGTAAACACTTCCGCAAATGTGACACATGAAATACGTCATGAACACCACTAATCTTCTCGGGCAACTTCACTCTGTAGGCCATCTGTCCAATTCTCTCTGTTATGGGGAATGGCCCTACGAACCTAGGTGCCAATTTCCCTACAGACCCAAAACGAACTACATTCCTCGGCAGTGATACTTTAATAAGGACCATGTCTCCAATACTGAACTCAAGATTGGTTCTTCTCTTATTAGAATATGACTTTTGCTGGTCCTGTGCCATCTTCATGTGTCTTCGAATCAATTCTATCTTCTTTGAGGTTTCCCTAATCATCTCGGACCCAAGCAAAATCTTGTCCGTAGATTTCCACCAACAAATCGGTTATCGGCAAGGTCATCCATATAGATCCTCAAAAGGTGCCATGCCGATACTAGTCTGATAGCTGTTGTTGTAGGCTAACTATACTAATGGAAGATGTTCCTCTCATTTCCCACCAAAGTACAAGATGCATAACCTCAAAAGATCTTCTAAAATCTGATTCACTCTTTCTGTTTGATCGTCCGTCTGAGGGTGATAAGTGGTGCTCAAACACAATTCCGTTTCGACCGCCTCTTGCTAGCTCTTCCAAAACTCACTAGTGAAAATGGGATCTCGGTCGCTTACGATACTAGAAGGTATGCCGCATAGATGAACTATCTCTCGGAGATAAACAGATGCTAACCGTGCTGCTGTTCTTTTACTCTTAATGGGAATGAAATGGGCGCTTTTAGTAAGTCTATCTATTACTACCCAAATCCCCGTATTACCCTTCCTTGACCTCGGCAACCCGTTAATGAATCCATGGAAACACTCTCCCACTTCCACTGCGGAACCTCTAAAGGGTGAAGCAAACCACCAGGCTTCTTTTCGTCATCCTTGACTTGTTGGCACACTAAGCATCTAGAAATGAACTCAGCCACATCTTTCTTTATTCTGGCCTACAAGAAAACTCGCTTTATGTCCCTATGCATCTTGTCACCACCGGGATGTATGGCAAGCTTAGAACGATGTGCTTCTTCAAGGATTGTCTTTGTCAAACTCTCGTCTCGAGATACGCAAAGTCTCCCATCTCTATGCGACCAACCTTTGTCATCTATAGTGTACGTACTAAGATGGCTCGAAGAATCCCCTCTAGTGAGTTGCTCTACTATCTCTATCAAATGTGGGTTATATTGTTGTGCTGCACCTATTTGTCCCAAAAGCATAGGTCGTACCTCTAACAATGCCAACAAACCGGGTACATAATCAATAGAGGATCTAAAGTCAAATGTAGAGATATACTCTAAACTCTACCGCTTGACAAACAAAGGACTCAAAGTCAACTTCTTTCTACTTAAGGCACCAGCTACAACGTTACCCTTGCCTGGGGTATATGCAATCTCAAAATCGTAGGATGCTAAGAACTCCATCAACCTTTGTTGCCTTAAGTTTAAATATTTTTGGGAGAACAAGTACTTTAGTGACTTATGGTCTTTATACAACTCAAACCTCTCACCAAGCAAATAGTGACGCCAAGACTTAAGCGCAAAATCTATGACAACTAACTCTAAGTTATGGGTAGGGTAATTCTTCTCATGGACCTTCAACTGCCTTCCACCATAACATATAACCCTTCCCTCTTGCATCAAAAATGCACCAAGCCCTGTCCCGCAAGCATAGTTATACACTGTGAACGACTTACTCCCATCCGGTAAAACTAAAATTGGAGCAATCGTCAATGCCCTCTTCAAACGTTGGAAAGCATTATCACAGTCAACATCCCAAGAAAATGTCAAATTCTTTTTTGTCACCCGTGTAAGTGGGGCTGATATCTTAGCAAAGTATTTAATGAACTTTCTGTAATAGCCCGCCAAACCAAGAAAACTTCTTACTTTTGTGGCATTCTTAAGAACCTTCCAATCTTGGATTACCACCACCTTCGCGGGATCCACTTCTATCCCCTCCTTAGAGACCATGTGTCCTAAGAACCTCACTTCCTTCCTCAAAAAATTACACTTGGAGAACTTAGCTTTGAGTTGATGTGCTCGAAGGGTCTCTAAGACTTCCCTAAGATGTAGGGCACATTCTTCTTCGCTTTTAGAGATATCAAAATATCATCCACAAAGACAACCACGAACTTGTTTAGAAACTCCCTAAACACCATACTCATCAAGTCTACGAAATATGCGGTTGCATTCATCAAACCAAAAGGCATGACGAGCCATACGAAGAAACCGTCGGGTGTTTTAAAGGCGGTCGTATCTATACTATCCTCAGCTAGCCTCAACTGATAAAATCCTGTAGCTAAGTCCAACTGCGAGAAAACCGAAGCACCAACCAACTTATCGAACAAATCATCTATCCTCGACAATGGGTATCTGTTTTTCTTCGTGAGCTTTGTTAGCTCCTTATAGTCCACGCACAATCTAAGCGAACCATCAGCCTTGGTGGCAAAAACAACAGGAGCACCCCACTCCGAGATACTTCTTCTTATGAACCCTTTCTCAAGAAAAATTTTCACTTGATTATTAAGCTCCCTTCTTTCTCTTGGATCCATGTGGCGCACTGGCAATGCAACTGGCTTTGCATTGTTCACCAAGTATATACGGAAATCTTTCTTGCGTTTTGGAGGCAAGCCCCTAACCTCCTCAAAGACATCGGCATACTCATGGACTACTCGAACAGATTGCAAATCATCAATAGATGTGTCAAGAGATTCTAGGTAGCTAAGCATAATAGAACCCTTAGGGCAAAAGAAATATCGAGAGTGTTATCCAAACTAGTCAATAGTCTAACCACACTCTTTTCACAGTCGAGAATGGCACCATACCTGGTTAGCCAATCCATCCCTAGAATCAACCCATAGCCCATGAAGCCAAGCACATAAGCGTTGCATTCTAATTCAACGCCATACACATATATTCTCAAATCCCGACATAACATAGAAAGATGAGCCGTACCCCCAAAAGGATTTGACACAACTACAGGATCCATAACTAGACTAGAATTTAGGTGTAGTGTTTCAACTAACGAAGTAGATATAAACGAATGTGAAGCGCCAAAATCAAACAAAGTTCGAATAGGATGACCAAAAAGGAAAATCAAACTTTCAACAGAAATGTTTTTACCTCTCTCTTGTCTAGGTGCCATGAGAGCATGAACCTGCCCTCCAGAAGTGGACCTTGTCCTCTGTCCTTGCCCTTGCCTCCTTGGGTAGTCATTAATCATATGTCCTGCCTCACCACATTGAAAGCAACCCGTTTTCTTCTTCTTCCAACAGTCCTTGCTTAAGTGGCCCGGTGTTCCACAATTAAAACACCTTTTCTTCCCTTGTCCCTAATTATCCTTGCCTCCTTTCTTTTGTTGTTGTTCCGCCTTCTTTGGATCCCCTTTTTTATCCTGTGCCTTATCTACATTAGCACCTTTCTCCTCTTCATGCATCAACGCCATGTCAACAAGTTTCTCGAAAGTAGCCCCCATACGAATGTGGGACATAGCCAACCCGTGTAATGGTTCATTCAGAACCTTGGCAAATCTTAAAGCCTTCTTATGTTGCGTATTAACTAATTCCATAAAAAATCTTGCTAACTGGTTAAACTTGTTAATGTACTCCTTCACAGACAAACTCCCTTGTTTCAAAGCTAAGAACCTCTCCATGTATAAACTATCCTCCGCTTGTGAAAGAAATTTCAACTCGAATATGCTCCTAAAATCCACCCACGTCTCAACTGCACGTCCTCCATTAGTTACTTCCCACCTAAAGGAAGCTTTCTCCTTCATCAACCAAGCAGCTAGCTGAACTTTCCTTCCCACATCTATCTCAAAGATACCAAACAAGTCCTCCACTTCCTTGAGTCAATTTCGAGCCTCCTCAAATGTCTCAGTCCCATAAAACGGCTTTCCGCCCATTGCATGGAAGTCTTTGCGTATCTTAGAAAAATCACCTACACAAAGAGGAAGAGGAGGAGCGGCTGCAACTGGGGGAGGAGGAACGTCTGCTGGGCCTGCGGCAATAACTCTAGCCTCCAGATACATTCTGAACCAGCCTGGTATCTGTACGCCCTAGGGTATAATGGGTTCCCTAGACCTGCTGAAAGGAAAAAGGAAGAGATTCAAAATAGAGAATCGAAAGATAGACATATGGCTTTTGGGGATTATGTTTTTTATAACAAAAACTTCTCTTGAAAATATCCTCTTTAAAACATGTTTTTGAAAATACTTCTTTTTAAATATGCTTTTGAAAATGGTTTTCAAAATCTTTTATCTGTTTTCGTAACCTTCAACTCGGATGCCACGTGTGAAACACCCCACGTTCATTAATGTCACTAACAAAGGGAATGCATTAACTTCAGTGAAGCGTTATAGGAAAGAGATGCAGATAAATTACAAGACAGACAAATAAAGCAGCGGAAAATAAAGTCATTTTATAAGCAACGTAGTTCAGTCAACCTTTTACAACAATTGACTCAATCACACTAAAAAGTATTACATAAAACTTCTGTCTTGATTCAAAAACTTCCAAGTATATAAGAAGCATAAAACATAGCAAAGTAGCATAAGTCCCCAAATTAAAGTGCAATCGCAGCCATAGCCAAAGACAAGAGGTTCCAAGCCATACATCACAGAATCTCCGAGCTTGGAAAGAGAAACGGTCCAAACTAAGCTGAGCTATTCCCTCTCTGACTAACTGGGGTGGGGGGAAACGGAAGAAAAGAAGACGAAAGAAAACAGGTCAGAATAAGTTTGGTAAGTCCAGTGATTTTTCAGCATGTAAACAAGATAAAGGATCATGACATGAATAAAATGAAAATAGGACAATCCCATAAAACAAGATAACTTAAGACAAGATAAGGCAAGGTAAACTGAATGCGCTTCTACTCTTTCTCTGCTTCGCTACTATCCTGTTATCCTGATTTCTATATCTCTGCACCGCCTAACTAGTGTCCCAACTAGTAATCTGTATAAAGTGATAATATTACAATGTGATCCCAATCCCCGCAATTGTGGTAGCCTTCAGGTGTACATCTAGTATGAGGATCTTACCTCAATAGCCTAATTGCCATGAAGATGTTAGATGTACCGTTACTAGCCTATTGATTGGCTCCCTATATGTATTAATGTTCCATGTGTCGGTGTCAATCGACCCTCTCTTGCGTGTAGATACCCTGTGCTGGTCCCACCATAAGGTGTATCAATCCTTATGATAGCAACCCGATACGACTCAAGATGCACAGTGTGTAACTATTGGTATCCAGTGCCTGCTTTTTCCTACTCCAGAGTACGTGCACGCCCGTAAACCATTGAACTTAAACCGACGTACCCCCTGCCGCTATTTTGACCGCTTATAATCAGCCCCGTAATCGTACCCCACCCTGCCTAGTTCAGGGTACCACGATACATCTATGTGGGTTACTAATGAAATGGGTCCTGTTACTAGGGTTTCCTACTGGTTAAGTTAGTGAGCCTATATATACGATTATTACCCACCTACACGAGGTGTATTTAACCCTCCCACCTATTCAAGCATGTTTATTTAACAGTTAAGTTTGTGGGCCTGTATATACTAATATTACCCACCTATACGAGATGTACTTAACCCTCTCACCGATTCAAGCATGTTTATTTGACGGTTAAGTTTTTGGGCCTATATATACTTATGTTACCCACCTACACGAGATGTACTTAACCTCCCACCGATTCAAGCATGTTTATTTAACGGTTATGTTTGTGGGCCTATGTATACTAATATTACCCACCTACACGAGATGTACTTAACCCTCCCACCGATTCAAGCATGTCTATTTAAATGTTAAGTTTGTTGGCCTATATATACTAATATTACCCATCTACACGAGACGTACTTAACCCTCCCACTGATTGAAGCATGTTTATTTACTAATATTACCCACCTACATGAGATGTCCTTAACCCTCCGACTGATCAAGTCAATACGTATTATTGGTTAAGCTTGCCTTAACCCTATCTGCTTCATTTATGTAATATTGGTTAAGTGTTATCCATTCATGTTAACTTAACCCACCCACAAATCATGTTGTATTTGTTAAGTGTTTTCTATTAACTTATCCCCACTCGTTCATCATGTTATATTGGTTAACTGTTGCCTTCTTGTGTTACTTAACCCTATCATACATCATGTCATATATTGGCTAAATGTTGCCTTCTTTTGTTACTTAACCCTATCATACGTCATGTTATATATTGGTTAAGTGTTGCCTTCTTGTGTTACTTAAGCCTACCATACATCACGTTATATCGGTTAGGTGTTGCCTTAGTTAACTTAACCCTACCATTCTTAATATGTCATGTTCATTAGCATTAATTGATTTATTAATGCACCAACCTCTCACATTATATCTGTGTTGTTGCGGTTACTGGATGTGTTAGGCGATTCCGGGCAGTTCTACACCACAACTCAATCTAACCTCGGGTTTTTCTTGGGCATGATGCACTAACCTCTCACATTAGATTGGTGTTGTTGCGGTTACTGGATGTGTCAGGTGGTTCCGGGCAGTTTTAGACCACAACTCAATCTAACCTCAGGTTAGGCATGTTCATCCTTTATTTAATTTACATATTTGTCATTTATGTCAAGTTTATACGTAAATTATCCACAAGTGTTATCATGTCACATTTACTATTTAAATTATGTTCATAATTAATGATATACAAATTATACCATTTCATGCTATTAATCATTTACATGATTATGAGCCAATCTATGCCATTAGCATGTAATTTAATGTTTTACCCCAACATTTCCCCCCGTTATTCGTTCGCATAATTTACATAGAACATTAGGCTCGCAAATTAGCCTAACTCATAAATAAAAGGGAAAAGAACGGAACATGTAGCATTCCAACAACACAAAATAATATAAATCTAACTAAGCATGTGTAATACAAATTTTTCATGAACAATATAAACTTAATCAAGCATATCAATGTGAACTTGTACTTGAGTTAGATCCAATTAACATAGATCTTAAGCATATGAACAAGAATTTACACAGATCTTAAATATATGTATTAACTTCGATCTAAACATGTAAGCATGTAGATCAAAATATATAAGCATATGTGAACATGACTTAGTTTATGAGCATGTACATAACATAACATAAAAGCAAACGTGTAGATCTAAACATATAAGCATACATGAACATTACTTAGCTTATGAACATGTACATAACATAAAGCATGTAGATCTAAACATATAAGCATATATGAACATGACTTAGCTTATGAACATGTACATAACATAACATAAAAGCATCACCAAATTAATATACAATACGATAGGTCCAATTGTACAAATCACAAAGTCTCATAGGCATAGTTAATTTCAGATTTGTCATAAGGATAAACATGAATCAGAATCACAATTAGGCACAGTTCTACATTCGATTTATTTCAAGTCATGACTTTTATATATTTAAATTCGAAATATAACTAAACTTAAAGAAAAAGAACAGTTCTTGTATTCTGCAATCTGATTTCTGAATTTGTTAAGCTATTCCTTTGATGTAGACTATTGATGTTCTTCTAATTGATTTCTAGTTGAAGAAGATATTCTAGTTTTAAGAAGATGGAGGCTAGCTAGTTCAGAGAGAGACAGCATGACGGCTTCATAGAATGTGTTTAGGTGTTTTAGGTTTAGGGTTTTAGTTGATTATATAGAAGTCTAGGATTAATTCTAGCCTTTGGATCAACCTAGGATCCATCCAGATCATCATGACACAATGACACCTCACCAGACCAATCAAATAAGGCCACATCAGCCCTAATACAAAAAAATCGTCACCCAACCAACCAGAAAAAACCCACGTTAAAAAAAAACAATCCTCGACCAACAAAAATGTGTCATGTGTGCCACATGATGTGTACACGTCATATATATATATATATCTGTGTGTGTGTGTGTGTGTGTGTGTGTGTGTGTCTTTTTAGCTATCTTCGCAATTAACCATTTTCGCACTAAACCACTTTTTGAACTGCGCTCACATTAAGCCCCTTTTTAGCCATTCCCCTAAAACAAAAATATGGATCTGGCGGGGATCGAACCTTGCACCTCTTGTATGCAAGTCACATGTTCTAACCAAATGAGCTACTAAGTCCTTTGCTTACAAACCTTAGAACAATGCTAAACATTATTCTTTTCTCATTCTTCTTTTTCATGTTTTGCTGCAATATTTAATTTAAACATATCTTCTTCATTTTAAATTGGTTTTCTGCAAACTATTGGTCTAAATAGATCAGAAAATCGCCACGAATACAATGACGCTAATTTCGTGACCAAATTCCTTAAGCTCTTCAAATTTTTCTTTTTTTTATTTAATTGTTTGCATGCGTTTCTTCGCATTTCATGTATTGCACTTAATTTCTTCTTCATTTCACTGCATGAACTTATTACATGAAATATTTATTGTCATTATTTATTTTTTCTCTTAAAATTACTATGTATATATAAATATTTCCTCATTTTTAGTTTCATTAAAAATGCGGGATGTTACATTCTCCCCTACTTAAAAGATTTCGTCCCCGTAATCTCTGAGTTAAGAAGAATGTATCCTACCATCCAATCATCAATCTACTTATCCATCATCCACAAGCATCCATTGTCCTTAAAAGATTTCTAATGCTTTTCATGAACATATGCATAGTGTGTGTATATGTTCTTACTCTAATGCAAAATCAAGCGGTCTACTGACTTAGTCGACCTCCTTAATCCAATTCATGATAGTGTCATGCATCCATTATGTATGCAAAAGAATCCTAATGATACATATCATTTTTACATGCATGCACAATCATTCATTCAAATGCAACATCCATATGATAATACATTCAATATACATCCATCAAATTAATTATGCACACTTATTCATATGTAATATGAAAGTGATTGAGTCGATCTAGTGCTTAATGTGTGTGTAAATGCATCCACGAGCAACCACTAGCAAACACTTGCATCCACCAAACATAACATGTCTCAAACACATGTTTACAACCTTAGAATTTTCCTACCTAAAGATCAAAGATGTAATCGAGAGGACATACTGAATGATAGAATAAGTATAAACAAAGCAATAGAAAAAAAAGAGAAGTTGAGAACATACCCTCCAAAAGGAAAGGGTAAAGCGTACGCATTTTGTCTTCCGTCTCACAAGTCGCGTCTCCTTGATCATCTTCCCATTGGACTTTAACCACTTGACCTCTCAGTTGCATGACTTCTTGACCTCCGATCCAAGGATTCATGTAGGAGCACGTCTAATCATGGCATCTTGCACCACTTCCACTTCCCTAAGCATGCTCGGCTCCACTACTTCTGCAGTATCATGTAAACGCTTCTTCAAGGATTGTCTTCCTCACGCTCTCTTCTTATGAACCCTTCCTCAATTAGCTCCCTCACTTGCTTACTGAGTTCCCTCCTCTCTCTCGGAGCCATGTGTCGTATAGGTAATGCAACTGGCTTTGCATTGTCAACTAGATAATGCGGAAGTCTATCTCGCGTCTTAGGGGGAAAACCCCTAAACATCTACGCACTCATGGACTACTCTAACGGATCACAAATCGTCATGGATGCATCAAGTGATTCTAGGTATCTCAGACAAACTAATCCCTTAAGATCGCAAGAAATCTCGAGGGTATTCCCGAGGCAAGTCGAAAGTCTAACTACCCTCCTTTCACAATTACTAGCTAACCAATCCTTGCCTAGAATCAACCCATAGCCCATGAAACCAAAAACATAAGCATTACACTTAGACTCAATGCTTAACATAGCTATTCTCAAATCCTTACAAACCAAAGATAAATTAGCCGAACCACCAATTTAATTTGAGACAATAATGAGATCTTCACAATACAAGCACTAAGGTGCAGAGACTCAACTATGGAAGCAGATATAAACTAATGTGAAGCGCTAAATTCAAAAAGAGTAATAACAGGATGATCAAAAAGAAAAACTAGACTTTTTAACAGAACCTCTACTACCTCTCTTTCGGTACACTGGCGGTGAGAGCATGCACTTGCCCTCCTGAAAATCATGTCCTTTGTTCTTGCCCTTGTCCTTAATTACATGACCCGTTATACCATAATAACAACACTTTCTCTTGTCTTAGATTTTTCTATTCTTTCCTCCTTCGTGAACCAAGTCCATGTACATGAGTTTCTCATCCTTGGGTTGTGTTCCTTAGCCAAACTCCATTATTCTCATCTTTGCCACCTTTGTGTAAGTCGTTAACAAGTCTCTTGAAAGCTGCCTCCACTACACAGAAAACCCTACAAAGCTAGAAAGAAAATTGGCCGCAGGTGAAACTACTACGGCTATATATGGAAGTTGGGCATTTCTTCGCCCTTTGACTGGTGTCGTAGTCTCATCAAGCCTACAGAATCATGCCGCATGAGGTTATCTCCCAGAAAGCCAGGAGCCCTGGAGACTCAGTAAAGAAGGAAAACAAGGATTCAAACAGAGGATCAAAAGATAATGCATATGGCTTTGGGGAATATGCCTTTAAAACAAAACTTTTCTTTAGAAAATGTTTCTTTTAAAACCGTTTTGAAAATAATTTTTCAAATCTTTTATCTGATCTAGTAACCTTCAGCTCTGATACCAAGTGAAACACCCCACGTTCATTAATGTCACTCACAAAGGGAATGCATTAACTTCAATGAAGCGTTATAGGTAAGAGATGCAGATAAATTACAAGACAGAAAAATAAAGCAGTGGAAAACAAAGTCATTTCATAAGCAATGTAGTTCAGTCAAGCTTTTACAACAATTGACTCAATCATACTTAAAAGTATTACATAAAACTTCTGTCTTGATTCAAAAACTTCCAAGTATATATGAAGCATAAAACATAGCAAAGTAGGATAAGTCCCCAAATTAAAGTGCAATCACAGCCATAGCCAAAGATAAGAGGTTCCAAGCCATACGTCACATAATCTCCGAGCTTGGAAAGAGAAACGGCCCAAACTAAGTTGAGCTATTCCCTCCCTGACTACCTGGGGTGGGGGGAAATGGAAGAAAACAGGTCATACATAAATCTGGTAAGTCTAGTGATTTTTCAGCATGTAAACAAGATAAATGATCATGACATAAGTAAACAAGATAAATGATCATAAGAAAACAGGTCATACATAAATCTGGTAAGTCTAGTGATTTTTCAGCATGTAAACAAGATAAATGATCATGACATAAGTAAACTGAAAATAGGACAATACCATAAAATAAGATAAATTAAGACAAGATAAGGCAAGGTAAACTGAATGTGCTTCTACTCTTTCTCTGCTTCGCTGCTACCCTGTTATCCTGATTTCTATATCTCTGCACCGCCTAACTAGTGTCCCTACTAGTAATCTGTATAAAATGATAATATTACAATGTGATCCCAATCCCCGCAATTGTGGTAGCCTTCAGGCGTACATCTCGTATGAGGATCTTACCTCAATCAACCTAATTGCCATGAAGATGTTAGATGTACCCTTACTACCCTATCGATCGACTCCATACTTGTATTAATGTTCCATGTGTCTGTGTCAATCAGCCCTCTCTTGCATGTAGATACCCTGTGTTGGTCCAACCATAAGGTGTATCAATCCTTATGATGGCAACCCAACACGACTCAAGATCCACATTGTGTAACTACTGGTACCCCATGCCTGCTTTTTCGCACTCCAGAGAACGTGCACACTCGTAAACTGTTGGAACCTACACTAACGTACCCTCTGCCGCTATCTTGACCGCTTATAATCAAACCAGTAATAGTGCACCACCCTGCCTGGTTTAGGGTACCATGACACATCTATGTGGGTTACTGTTGAAATGGGTCCCCGTTACTAGGGTTTCCTACTGGTCAAGTTTGTGGGCCTATATGTACAATTATTACCCACCTACACAATATGTACTTAACCCGCCCACCGATTCAAGCATGTTTGTTTAACGGTTAAGTTTGTGGGCCTATATATACTAATATTATCCACCTACATGAGATGTACTTAACCCTCCCACCGATTCAAGCATGTTTATTTAACGGTTAAGTTTGTGGGCCTATATATACTAATATTACCCACCTACACGAGATGTACTTAACCCTCCAATCGATTCAAGCATGTTTATTTAATGGTTAAGTTTGTTGGCCTATATATACTAATATTACCCACCTACATGAGATGTACTTAACCCTCCAACCGATGCAAGCATGTTTATTTAACGGTTAAGTTTGTGGGCCTATATATACTAATATTACCCACCTACACAAGATGTACTTAATCCTCCCACTGATCAAGTCAATACGTATTATTGGTTAAGCTTGCCTTAACCCTATCTGCTTCATTTATGTAATATTGGTTAAGTGTTAGCCATTCATGTTAATTTAATCCACCCACACATCATGTTGTATTGGTTAAGTATTTCTATTAACTTAACCCCACTCGTTCATCATGTTATATTGGTTAAGTGTTGCATTCTTGTGTTACTTAACCCTATCATACATCATGTTATATATTGGTTATGTAGCAGCCCAAATCTCAGGTACCCTTTGAGCTGACCAAACAACACTAATCCAACCCAAATGATACTAGAAACCCAGATACCAATAGAAAGAATTTAGAGGATGAGATAAGAAAGAAAGAATTATTAGAATAGAAGAAGAAGAAGAGTCAACACAACAGAATCTCACATCGCAGCGGAACAAATTATAATATAGAAATAAATTTTATTGAGAGCTTATAAAATACTTACAATCATCAAAGTACATCAGTACATTTGGACAGTTATAATAACCTGTCCTTATATACACCACACAGCAGAATAATTACCAATACATCTGAACTTCTACAACACGTTTTCTGAACTTCGTAGTGTTCAATAACCTGAACCTGTAAAACCCAGGCTAACCCGAGCATTTCAAATACCGGGTCACTATGGTGAACCAGAGTGAGAAACCCACTAAGTTTATATAACATCCATATTGATTTTAAAGTCAAAAATCCTTTTGAAAGAAAAGGATAATAGTAAGACTAGCCCACACATAACAATGGACGGTCTTTACCTTACTATAACCCAACACAGTTTGGAAATCATATATATGTTTTGATATTATAATAGTGTCTAGCGGAACGCTTACATCTCACGCTCCACCTATATAGTATACAAACAAAACCGCGGGCGCTTATTGGAGATTGGATTCCGACGATGACAAGGTATAGAACCACCTGCCAATAGTGTATCTCTAGAGGTGAATACACTAGATTCAACAAGAACGTCTTGTAACCCGGTCCACACATGACCGACCACTCATTTCTCTTGAGTGTATCGAAAGTATATCACCAACGGTTGGGATCAGCAACCGTTTCCCGACAAGGGACAGCATCGGTTAGAATAAAGAATGAAATGGAATTTCTCTAGATAGGTGATTATACACCCTAATGGGAGAGACCCACATAGCCATGTTGCCTGCCCGATTTTTGTCATTTCTCGGTTGATGAGGCTTGAGGCTATAATGCTTCTTTTTCAGAAACTCTGATCATCATTCACTTTGAATGCCACATCGTCAGATCCGTCAAATCACTAATTGACGTCCACAAGAATATACTGGTGTTAGCTAAGAGAAGGTGTCTTCTCCGCCAACAACCAGAAAACATTTGTAAAAATCAACATACGTGATCTTTTGAAACTACTCTGTCAGACATTCGTCCATACAAGTCATCCAGGAACAGGATGAACCGAAGGCTTCTCCTACCGCATCCAAAGGATAGTAGCGAGAAGTTCTTGCAATCCGCAAAACCTCAACCACGACCGAATCACAGTTTAAAAACCTCTGGTAGCTAGCCAGAGAAATTCAACAGCAATCCTTCCGCTTATGAAGATCCACAATCTTCAATGCTCCATCTCGACCATCTTCTGGTATCTTCAATGTTTACATATTTGATGGTCGGAATTGTTTTCGAATATTAATTCGATCCCGGTCTTCCCGTACCAATAATCGATTTGGCCAGATTTTGATAGTCGGTGTTTTAACTATCAGAATAAACAACCGTCATCCATAGAGAAAAATGGATTCACTGGTCATGTATACAGCGTAGTTGGCCTCTTTGGCTAAACAGTCGTTAATTTGATTTCTAAAATTTTTCGACATTTGGATTACCGCCTTTACAATTTTCATTCAACTTATAATAAGTTTAGATAGGTTTAATTCAAATTAACGAAGTAAATGATTATGGAATTATTCTCCAAATAAAATCAATGATATTTTCAGAAATAGGGGACAATATAAGTTGGAGATCTTATTTTCATATTTTATCTAGTTATATTCATACAAGTAATGGCGCTTAACATTTGCATTTCAAACATGTTTTTAATTCACATAAGTATAGAATTGCATAGACTTATAAATAAAACGATAATTTACAAAGTGTGACAAAGGTTATAAATTGCAAATAAACATCGTATAAACAAACTGACAAACGGAGTAAAATACTTGTGCGACGCACACGCTTTAATTGTTCATTTACAAAGGACAGTCACAACTGAATAATTTACCGTGTACGACACACACTTTATTGGTATGTTTATAAAAGATAAAAAAACCTTTGGGTTTAAACAATTTAGTTATATACCCTTCCTGTTGGTTAAAGATCATAGAGTAGAAAATAAATTATACTCATTCACATATTCCCAGAAAATTTAAATTCCTTCGAATTATCGTTCATGATTTTCTTTACGAAAATACTTATTTTAATCACTTCCACTATCCTCGTAACTAAACTAATATCATCCTTGGATAATTATGAATTCGTTACAAGTTGGGTTATTTTATTTACCTCTCAGACCTTGAGATGACAACACACTCATATTCGGAATAGTTATAAGTTTACTAACGAAATCGCATTCCAACAATTATTCCAACACTTCTATTTACTATAGAATCCCATTTATAACCACTGTACTTAGTTCTGATTTAAATAACCCTATTTCACATTAGGGTACTTAACCTTAGATATTATCATTAGATTTTCACTTTAATTATCAATTTAAATCCACTTAAGCTTTCATTCACTTCTAACTCTTGTTAGAAAACTTCCCTTTTAATAAAATTCCTTTTAGGGAATAAAGAAAAATTCTAACTTATATAAATATGGGTAAAGCTTTTTTTTCCTTTTTTTTAAAAAAAAACCTTTTTAGATATAAACAAGGTCCCACTCGACAAATCCCCTTTATCACCATTTCCATTTCAACCTGGTATCTTTCAACCACTATTTACTTTAAAAGTTAACATTATACTTCTCGTAGAAGTCTAGACTCGATTCTAACCAGCTCGGTTTCATTTGTAAACTTAATCATATATTGAAACCTTGTCTACCGAGTTGCCTTATGAATTCATATTCATATTACATTTTAAAAATCTCGTTTATAAATCGACTTCTCGTTAATAGTCTAACATGCTTTAAACCAAATAGTTTACCTTATTACGAAATAATTAATCTCCCTTAAATGGTTATTTTAAAATGATACTTAATTCCAATAATGTAATAATTGTTTTTAATAATCAATTCCCATTCAAGTAGTCGACATGGTTATCTCAAACAAGGCTACTTTGTTAATCATTTCCACTTGGTTATTTCTTTTAAATTAATATATTAATTTAAATAATTCCATTTAATTAATTAACCATCTAATTAAATAAAATAATCTCATTTAATTGTTTATTGGAAATAATTAATCCAACTCTCAACCATTTGGTTAACAACTGCTAATTTGCTTACAAACTCATTAACATTCAAATCTTCTTTTATATACTCGTTTTGTAATTACATGATAACTATATAATTATTATTTTCCTTTAATAATTTCATTTTAAAATAATCTATATAAAATAGATTTCAACATCTATCTTTAGTTATAAAACAAATTTATAACTTTTTTCCATTGATTTACCTAACGGTAAGTCAAATTCTGTAAAACGATTTATTTATAGGCCATTTGCCGATAATCACTCAACCAATATCATCCATTGGTTGACATCAAAAAACTGTTGGGTTTGGGTTTAACAATCAACAATCAATTAGATTAACAGTTCATATAATATGAAAGTAAACAACATATTTGAGGAATCCGGTTGGATCCCTCCAACCTGTCCTTCCCTACATCACAATGGGTTACCTCAAATTATATATGATACATATTACAGAAACAAAACAATTTAACTAATAACCTTCAACAACAATTTATACCATCCATTCAATCATCAAATTATTTATTTAACATAACCCATAAGTTAGTTACCATGCTTGGGTTATAATCATTAAAATTACGATTAATTTGATCAAATTGAACAATCTCTCAATTTAATTCAAGAATATTAAAAAATATTCAACATACAAACAAATAATCATCCAATCATCAACCATTAGCAAATATTGCATACAAAATAAAAACCATGTTTATAAAAATATAAACAGGGTAAACTAAGTGAGTTGAACTCACCTTGATTCCATTCGTTGCTGAAGCAGTTGGTTTTAATTAAATTAAACAGGTGTTGAATTTAATTAAAATTTCCATCTACGCCCCCATTCTGTCCAAACCAGCTCCAACTTGTAACGCTTTCCGGTACGGGTCTAATGCGACTGATTTCATTGAGTTCTGCCAACATAAGAGCATGTTACACCTATTTTCGCGTTGCACCTTTAAATTAATTAACGCTTAATTAAATCTTATTTTTATTAATTAATTTCGTTAACAAAATAAATCGGCCACATTAGTTCCGGTTGGGTATATTTATATAAAAGGTCAGTCAGATTCGTATATATGTATTAATACCACATACATTATAGGGTTATAAACTTATTCAAATTTTACTATGAGGACTGAACCACTATTTATATATACATAAACTAAACTATGTTTTTGCTACTATGTGCGTTGTATACATAGGTTTAGGTATTATTATAAAGTAAAAAACTATAGGCCACGTTTTAAGGTAAAAACTTGTGTAGCTAGTACTTAACGGTTAAACCAACAGGTGGCGCACGTTATATGTGTACAAGACAAGGCATGTTTAACTTCTCTACCTGCTATACTATCTTCATTGACCATGTTAATAACTAAATCCCAAACCCACTTTATATATAATAATATTAACTAAATGGCTAAATGTTTATTAACTTTGATTAGGCAAGTAAAATGTCATTAGGCATATTAGCATATTAATCTTTTCCTTACCGGCGCTACTGTACATCTCTCGTCCATGTATTGGACAACCTACCCCACCTTGTTACACAGCTCACCACCAGCTTTCAACGGCATGTATGCTACCAGATAATGACATATGGCATCCCTCTCTCCACTTCATATTATTGTTCTTTTTTTTCTTTCTTTCTTGACAGCACTTCCCACCGCACAATGAATCCATCCCATTTCATAATCCTTCTTGTCCTACGCTAGTGTTCACCTTCCACAAAACACTATTTACTAAATGCTTCTCTCCATGGACTGCAACCACTTCACCTTGTACCCCATTCCACTGAAGTGCCTTTCGTTTCTCCACCACCATCGGCGCCACCAGCATGCGCTCTGCCTTCGACCACTCACTTCCACCATGAAACCCAAACAGTACGCACACATCACTTCTGGCCTCACTTCTTTCCATCGTGACCCCCTTTTTTTATGATGGAATGGTTTGATTTTTGCACTCAAAGGAGGAAAAAGAAAGAAATGGTGAGAGTTGGGTTTGTTTAAGGGAAAGAACGAAAATGAGCGTATTTATAGAGTAAGAAGTGTGGGAAGCACGGTATTACCAAAATATTTTTTTATTTAGATAACTTGGTAGGCATGGTTCTGAGATTGTTTGAGGTGCAAGTTGTTTAAAACTTTGGGACGCAAGTTTTCGGTTGTTTGGGATGCAAGTTATTCAGTGATTTGGGACGTAAGAAACCACGGTGTGGATCTGGAGGGAAAATAAAATTTAAAGGATAAAGGGTAGGTGGCACTCTGTATGTAGCTGTGTGATTTAAATTTTGATGAGACGGCAGATGTTGATGTTACTACAACATTTATTTTATTTTAATTTAACATGGTACGACCATTTTACACGATTACAAATTATACCGTAATGCGTTAAATATTCATACTGTCACCGTCCGCCCTCCGGTCCACCGATATACAAATCTATATAAAATTTCCTTTAGTTTCAAATTAATATTTTCAGTTAGTAAATATGAGAATCTAACCGTGTGCGGAGCACGGGCCTTATTCGTGTGTATATATATAGCAGAATCTACGTTGAACGTTCTAAAATCGTACTGATATTTATGAACTCTATTTAAATAAATAAATTCGATATAAAAATTTAATTAAATTTCCAATACAATATTTAAAATAGATTTAAATATTCAAATTTAAATGGCAGAAAAATCCGCAACGTTACATTCTTCCCTCCTTAAAAATTTCATCCCCGGAATTACAAGTTAAGAAGAATGATCCGAACACAATTATTTTAAATAACTAATTTTTGAATTATGTTCAAGACGAATTCAGATTCTTAAAATTTCTCCTGCACTTCCTCTACATGGCTCGATCAGAAAAACTACAACTGCTACTCTAGGCCTCAATTTCACCAATAGAAAAACCAAAGACCAAATGACTACCCAACGTTGTGGTATAAATCAACCATTCCAATCCATATATTAAGGTTTACCTATTTGTCTAGCGAATCAATTTCAATTCTGCAGCAAATCAACAAACTGCTCTTCGTATGTACTTCCAGTCTGTATGACCAAATCATCACCATAGCCTTCTGATATCTGCACTAAACTCTACTAATAATGCAAATGACAATCCAAGGTTAAAATAATTTAATTCATTCCGTAACCGATTTTAATTCCAATTTATTATTTTGGAATTTGGTTTCAATTTGTTCAACTTGGTGAATTTTATTCAATCAACCCAATACTCAAATAATAAACAACCAACCCTTTGAATTATCTTCAACATTGATGCCTACTAGGTTGTACTCATTTTGGTTAAACATATTTTTAATATTAATCGATTGATATTCGATTGTTTTTCCATTATTGTCCATTCGATTTCTAATTACCAAATTTATTTTATTTGAATCCACTTAACCAGGATAAATTTTATTTTCATATCCAATTTAGTTGACTGATTGATTTCTAACCAATTCAATTCCATTTCACACTTCAATCTGAATTTCAACCATATAGAGCAACACAACCAACAACCAATATTACTATATTATAGAAATTTATTTCCTTTTTCTATAAAAATATAATTTGGGAAAAACATTACATTTACCCTCTAATTTAAAAATAATTTTATAATCAATTACAAATACGTGATCTCATATATACACCCAACTCAATCCAGGGTATTCCTAACCCTATTTCTATCAAGTTATCCTACAGAGCCAAGGTTACTACTCAACCATTAGCTCTGATACCAAATGTAGCAGCCCAAATTTCTGGTACCCTTTGAGCTGACCAAACAACACTAATCCAACCCAAATGATACTAGAAACCCAGATGCCAATAGGAAGAATTTAGAGGATGGGATAAGAAAGAAAGAAATATTAGAATAGAAGAAGAAGAAGAAGAAGAAGAGTCAATACAACAGAATCTCACATCACAGTGGAACAAAATATATTATAGAAATAACTTTCATTGAGAGCTTATAAAATACTTATAATCATCAGAGTACATCAATACATCTGGACAGTTATAATAACCTGTCCTTATATACACCACACAGCAGAATAATTACCAATACGTCTGAACTTCTATAACACGTCTTCTGAACTTCGTGGTGTACAATAACCTGAACTTGTACAACCCAGGCTAACTCGAGAATTTCAAATACCGGGTCAGTCTGGTGAACCAGAGTGAGAAACCCACTAAGTTTATCTAACATCCATATTGATTCTAAAGTAAAAAATCCTTTTGAAAGAAAAGGGTAATAGTAAGACCAACCCACACACAACCACAGACGATTTTTACCTTACTATAACCTAACACAGTTTGGAAATCATATATATGTTCTGATACTATAATAGTGTCTAATTACAAATAAATAACAATCTAGCGGAACCCTTGCATCTCATGCTCCACCTATATAATATACAAACAAAACCGCGGGCGCTTATTGGAGATTGGATTCCGACTATGACAAGGTATGGAACCACCTGCCGATAGTGTATCTCTAGAGGCGAATACACTGGATTCAACAAGAACGTCTTGTAACCCGGCCCACACATGACCGACCAATCATTTCTCTTGAGTGTGTCGAATGTATATCACCAACGGTTGGGATCAGCAACCGTTTCCCGAAAAGTGACAGCATCGGATAGAATAAAGAATGAAATGGAATTTCTCTAGATAGGTGATTATACACCCTAATGGGAGCGACCCACATAGCTATGCTGCCTGCCTGTTTTTTGTCATTTCCTATTTGATGAGGCTTGAGGCTATAAAGCTTCTTTTTCAGAACCTTTGATCATCATTTATTTTGAATGCCACATCGTCAAATCCGTAAAGTCACTAATTAACGTCAACAAAAATATATTGGTGTTAGCTAAGAAAAGGTGTCTTCTCCGCCAACAACCGAAAAAAGTTTGTAAAAATCAACGTACGTGATCTTTTGAAACTACTCTATCAGACATTTGTCCATACAAGTCATCCAGGAACAAGATGAACCGAAGGGACCCTCCTACCGCAGCTAAAGGATAGTAGCGAGAAGTCCTTGCATTCCGCAATACCTCAACCGTGACCTAATCAGAGTTTGAAAACCTCTGGTAGCTATCCAGAGAAATTCAACAGCAATCCTTCATCTTATTGAAATACCCGGTATTTTAATAACATGTTAAAACCATAAATCAAGGTAGAATTAATTTTTAAAATAAGAATCGGGTTGCACCATTGCGTTTGTATCGAAATTCTGCTTGGAAACGAGTCCGAGTTTTCGAAAAACGGATTCCGTATGAGGGAGATATGACCCTCCGAAGTTACAAGGATTTTCAGAACCGAAAAGCACCTCAAATTCGAAATTCGAATCCAAACCCCAGCGCAGACTGGGCAGGAATTTTCCCATTCAGGAGCAGGTCGACCTGGGGGTCGACACTATGGTCGACCTCCCAGGGGCCAGGTCGACCCAATGGTCGACCTGGGGGTCGACCTAGTGCTGAAACCCAGTTTTGAGACTGGGTTCATTCTGATGTTTTTGGTCTCGTTTTCAGTCTAGATTCGTTCGCCTAATCCTATATAAACCCACCTAATCCCCATTCCTTCTCACACCATTCTTCTCAAACTTTATCCTGCACAAATTCTTGATGGACATGGCTTCTTCTTTTCATCAAAAATTAAATTAAAAATAAAGTTAATCAAATCAAGGTAATTCTTCTACCTTCTTCTTCAAGCAACATAAGATTCGCAAGTTGGGGATTTTCTTCTACAATCAAATTGAGATTCAAAGATTCAACAATTCGATGACTACTTTCTAGATTCAACTTCTGCATCCCAATTTCTTAGTCCACGATCTGTAAGTTCTAGTTACTTTGAGATTTAAACTTGTTAATTGTAATTTGGACATGAGATAAAGAGAAATTGGACTTAAGTATGATAATCGATTCACACCTATTCTAGTTTCCATCTTGGATCTTGACATTTGGGAATATTGCTATGAAATCAGTTTGGACCTATTCATGTTGTAAATCAAACTCCTTCATGTCCATAGTATTATCATGCCTGTGATGTCGAATCAATCTACTTTTCACAAATTTGGATTATCACCTTTATCGTGACTATCACCTTATTATGCTAGATCTGTAATCCTAATGTTTTGGGACTATTATTCTATATGCCAGCGATGTTATAACCAATTATCTCAAGCTATATCATGCTAGATTTATCACCTTGTGCTCGTTCTTTTGCCTATCATAGTTTGGATGTTATTCCCTTTTATTTTGGATTTGGATTTACTTGTAATCTAGATCGATTCATGTTTACGTGCGATTGGATTACGATTTGGGTAGATTAGGCAAAACATGAATTGGTTATGAACATGAATCATGAAATTTGACATGAAACTTGCCATGAAACTTGACACGAACTTCACATGAAACTTGAACATGGACACGACACTAGAATGAACTTGAAAACGGCCAACTCGACGTTGGGTTTAGTTTGCAGTGTAATTCTGCCCGGAACCGCCCAGCAAATCCGGTGACTGCAAACAATAGGATCCAATTTGGGTAGTTGGTCATATCGCGCTTGAAACCCGAGGTCAGACTAAGTTGTGGTGTAAATCTTCCTGGAACCGCCCGGCATATCCAGTGACCACAACAATAGGTCTGATGTGAGAGATTGGGGTGCATAAATGAATTAATGCCACATGATAGGATTAAGTCATGAAAATGAAAGACAACACTTAACCAACTTGACACATGATTAGTGGGGTTAAGTCATGAAATTGAAAGACAACACTTAACCAACTTGACATGCTAGACTGATAAGGGTTAAGTAACAAATTTAAATGACAACACTTAACCTGATGGACGGAAACCCTAGTTACGCGGTCCATTTCAGCAATAACTCACTTAGATGTATCATGGTACCCTAGAACTAGGCAGGGTGGGGCACGATTACTGGGCTGATTATAAGATACCAGAACGACGACTGAGTTGGAGCGCAAGTGTAGGCTCAGGCGAACTATGGTCGTGCACGTAGTACGGAGTTGAAAAAGCAGGCATTGGGCATTAGTAGGTTTACACTGTGTGTGCTTGATTCGTGCCAGTGGTTGGCACCCTAGGGCTTGATACACCCTGTGGTGGACCTAACACAGGTGACTACAATCGTGATAGGGCCATATGACACAGACACACGATGAGCTAGAACTTGTAGGGAGTCAATCGATTAATGGATCATTCCATAGGACCCTGAAATGAGTAATTTCAAGATATTGGGCGAAGGGATCACTTCATGGTTAATATATGACATAGGTTTGGGATACTAGTACAATTGGTGCAGCGAATCTTGAACATGAGATGTTATACTTGATTTATCATGTTATCTTAGTCTGTCTTGCCCATCTTGACAGCATCCTTATGTTTACTTTCAGTTTATACATGTCATGTTACCTTTACCTTTTTTTATGCTGAAAGTCACTAGGACTTACCAGTCTTTATGACTGACCCATTTTTTTCGCCTCTTTTTCTTTCATTCCCCCCTAGGTTCTTTGGGAGGAAACTCTAGCACTTAGCTTGGATTTCTCTTCTTTCGGTTCAGCTCATGTACGGTTTGATCTTGAGCTCTGCTATGGCTGCATTTCTGCTATCTTGGGGAATTATGCTATTTTTGCTATTTAAGCTTTTATGCTTCTTTATTTATGCAAGACAGAATTTGTTGTAATGGAAAATGATGACTTTGGCTATTTGGTACTTTGGATGAAAAAGGCTTTGACAATTTAGAAAGTAATGAAATTTATCTTTTGATTCTTCCGCTGTTTTATTTATGTCTATCTTGTAATATTTCTGTGATTGTTTACCTCGATAACGCTCCTCCAAAACTAGTGCATTCCCTTTGTGAGTGACCCTAGCGAAGGTGGGGTGTCACACCTGGTATCAGAGCAGAAGGTTACCAGACTGGGCAAAAGTATTTAAAACCTACTAAAACTATTTTCAAAACCTTTTACAAAGAAGCATTTTTCAAGAAAAGTTTTGTTTTCTTTAATGGCTATTCCCCAAAAGCCATTAGCACTATCCTTTGTTTCCTCGTTTTGAATCTCTTCTTTTTCATTTCAGCATGTTTGGGAATCTTAACCTTCCAGAGGGTGTCCCAATACCTGGCTGGTTCAGGAGGTACTAAGAGGCTAGAGCCAATGATGCAGTCCCAGCAGATATCCGCCCTCCAGCTGCAGCGGTTCCTCCTCCTCCTCGTACAAATGCTTTCTCAAAGATCTATAGAGATTTTAGGGCCATGGGTGGAAAGGATTTCAAGGGAACTGAATCTTTCGTAGAAGCGAGGAACTCGCTCAAAAAACTGAGGATCTGTTCGTTATCTTCGAGGCGGACGATAGGTAGAAGGTACAGTTGGCAGTATGGTTGCTCAAAGACGAAGCTTCCTATTGGTGGGAACTCACTAACGCTGAAAGACCTGTTGGGTTTGAGATGAAATTCCTCTCACAAGCTGAACGAAGTCTACAGCTTGAAAAGTTCTTATCTCTTAAGCAAGGAAGTATGACGGTCAAGGAGTACGTCAATCAATTCAATCAGCTGGCTCGGTTTGGATTGTACTTAGTGAATACTCCTTTTAAGAAGGCTCTCTATTTTGTCAAGGGATTGAATGAGCCATTTCACAGCTTGGCTATGACCCTCATACCTATGGGGGCTACTTACGAAAGGTTAGTAGACATGGCACTCTCAAATGAGGAAGACAAGGGCAAGAATGAGGCAAAAGCAGAAGTGCCTCAAGATAAGAAGGGGGAAGGGTCATAGAACAAGAAGGCTGATCCAAAGAAAGGCGAGAAGAACAACAAACCCAGTGAAAAGAGAAAGTGTAATTTCTGTGGCATTCCTGGACATCTGGTCAAAGACTGCAGGAAGAAGAAAAGGAAGATGGTTGGTTGTTTCCACTGTGGTGAGATAGGATACATGGCTAGGGCCTGCCCAAGGAAACAAGGGCAGGGATCGGGACCTTCTTCTGGAGGAAAGTCCACGTTCTCACGACACCTCCGCAAGAACAAGGTAGAAATATTTCTGTCGAAAGTTTAGCCTATCTTTTTGATCATCCTATTCGAACCTTGTTTGATACAGGCACATCGCATACTTTTATTTCTTCTGATATTGTTGAAACTCTGCACCTAAGTACTAGTCTAGTTGAGGATCCCATTATTGTTTCAAATCCAATTGGTGGCTTCACTCATTTATCTATGATATGTGTGGATTTGAGGATTTCTTTTTTAAGCGTAGAATTCACGTATAATGCTTATGTTCTCGGATTTATGGGATACGATTTGATTCTAGGCAAGGATTGGCTGTCCAATAATGGAGCCATTCTCGATTGTGAACGAAGGGTAGTTAGACTCATGACTCGCCTTGGTAATACCCTTGAAATTTCTTGTATCCCTACGGGCCCTGTCATGTTATGTTATCTAGAATCTCTTGACTCGTCTATCGATGATTTGCAATCAGTAAGGGTAGTCTGAGAATATCCCGATGACTTTGATGAGGTTAAGGGGTTACCCCCTAAACGCGAGATAGATTTCCGTATATATCTTGTTGATAATGCTAAGCCAGTTGCATTGCTCGTTAGACGCATGCCCCTGCGAGAGAGAAAAGAGCTTAGAAAGCAAGTTAAGGAGTTGCTTGAGAAAAATTTCATTAGGCAAAGCATTTCTGAATGGGGTGCTCCAGTGGTATTCGCTACTAAGGCGGATGGTTTGCTTCGTCTATGCGTAGATTATCGTGAGTTAAATAAGCTGACTAAGAAGAATAGGCACCCACTACCGAGAATTGACGACTTGTTCGAACATCTTGTAGGAACGTCTGTTTTCTCTCAACTCGATCTAGCTACAGGATTCCATCAACTTAGAGTGGCAGACGATAGCATTGACAAGACTGCATATTGGACTACGGATGATTTCTTCGAATGGCTCGTCATGACGTTTGGTTTGACGAATGCACCCGCATACTTTGTAGACTTGATGAGTAGGGTGTTTAGGGAGTTCCTTAACAAGTTTGTGGTGGTCTTCGTGGACGATATTTTGATCTTCTCAAAGGATGAGGAAGAACATGCTAGACATCTCAAGGAAGTCATGGATACGCTTAGAGCACACGAGTTAAAGGCTATGTTCTCCATGTGTCATTTTTGGAGAAAAGAAGTTCGGTTTCTTGGACATGTAGTTTCTAAGCAAGGTATAGCTGTGGACCCCGCAAAGGTCGTTGCGGTGCAAGACTGGAAAGTTCCTAAGAATGCAATGGAAGTGAGAAGCTTTCTCGGTTTGGCGGGCTACTATAGGAAGTTCATTAAGGACTTCGCTAAGATTTCAGCCTCTCTTACTAGGTTAACGAAGAAGAACCTAGCTTTTTCATGGGACATAGAGTGTGACGTTGCTTTTCAAAGGCTTAAGAGAGCCCTTACCACAACTCTAGTTTTGGCATTACCCGACGAAGGTAAAATATTTACGGTGTACACAAATGCATGCGGCACGGGGTTAGGCGCTGTCCTAATGCAAGAAGGGAAAGTGATATGCTACGGGGGTAGACAACATAAAGTTCATGAGAAAAACTATCCCATGCATGACTTGGAATTGGCCGCGATTGTTTTTGCGCTTAAGTCTTGGCGCCACGATCTTCTAGGTGAGAAGTTAGAGTTATATACCGATCACAAATCGTTTAAGTACCTCTTTTTGCAAAAAGATTTGAATCTAAGGAACAGAGGTGGATGGAATTCTTGGCATCGTATGATTTTGATATAGCTTATACCCCTGGCAGGGGTAACGTGGTGGCGGATGCGCTAAGTAGGAAAAGGTTGACTTTGAGTCTTTTGTTTGTTGAAAGGAAAAGTCTAGGGTTTATAGCAACCTTTTATTTCACACCTATTGTTGAGTCATTGGCTATCACGTTAGTAACTCTTGAGTTAAGGCCTACGCTTCTAGACCAAGTAGGGACTTCACAGAAGGAAGACCCACAGATAGTCGAGATCATGGACAAGTTGATTAGAGGTGAGATGTCAAGTCACCTCAGTAGGTATGCCATAGATGACAAGGGATGGCTAAGGCATGATGGTAGACTATGTGTCCCACAAGTGGGAGACTTAGTTAAGAGAGTTCTCGAAGAGGCGCATCACTCGAAGATGACTACACATCCTGGAGGGGATAAAATGTACAAGGATATGAAGTGCATTTTCTTTTGGAACGGGATGAAAAGGACATGGTGGAGTTCGTTTCTAAGTGCATGGTGTGTCAACAAGAAAAGGCCGAGTCGAAAAAGCCCAGTGGGCTATTGCATCCTTTGGAGGTTCTGCTGTGGAAATGGGAGAGCGTCTCGATGGATTTCGTGGATGGATTGCCTAGGTCAAGGAAGGGCAATACTGGCATATGGGTTATAGTAGATAGACTCACGAAGAGCGCTCACTTCATTCCTGTGAAGAGCAAGAGGACCACATCATGGCTAGCGTCTATATACCTTCGAGAAATAGTACGGTTGCATGGAGTTCCTTCTAGTATAGTTAGTGACCGTTACCCAATTTTCACTAGCGAATTTTGGAATAGTTTACAAGAAGCAATGGGTACACGACTAAGTTTAAGCACGGCCTATCACCCACAGACGGATGGATAAACCAAAAGGGTAAATAGGGTACTAGAGGATCTTTTGAGACTATGCATTCTTGACTTTGGTGGTACTTGGGAAAATCACTACCTCTCATTGAGTTTGCGTATAATAATAGTTACCAAGCTAGCATAGGAATGGCACCATTCGAAGCTTTATACGGAAGACCGTGCAAGTCAACAACTTGTTGATGGGAGCCGACAGACAAGCTCATACTTGGACCCGACATGATAACGGACACTTCCAAGAAGTTTGAGTTTATACGAAGACGGATGAAAACGGCCCAAGATAGACAGGAATCCTACGCGGACAAGAGAAGGATAGACCTAATGTTCGAAGTCGGAGATATGGTCTTTATAAAAGTTTCTCCTTTACGCAATGTGGTTCGCTTTGGAGCGGTTGGAAAGTTAGCACCGAGGTTCATAGGACCGTTCCCTATCATTGAGAGGATTGGACAGATGGCTCATAAGGTAGAGTTATCCAAGAGGTTGGCCGGAGTACACAATGTCTTTCATGCTTCGCATCTCCGAAAGTGCTTACATGAGTCTGCCGAAGTGGTTAATCCAAGCATCATTGAAGGCGTAGAAGTGGAAAGAGAAGCAACATTGAGGCGAGTTGCAATTCGTATCTTAGGAACGGAAATCAAGAAGCTAAGGAATCGAGAAGTCAAGCTAGTTAAAATACAATGGAGTGAAGCCCAAGAAGACGCAACTTGGGAAACCGAAGAGAAGATACGCGCGCTATACCCAATTCTTCTTTACATTCTCAATCTCTTTTTCCTATAAGTTTACATACCTTTCGTGTCATGTACATGCTTTTGCTATTCATGTTTGTCTTGTTATCTTCTCGATCCTATCTTGAGAACCTTAGGTAGAACCCTTTTGGATGTAAACATGTGATTGAAACACGTTATGGTTGATGATTGCAAGTGGTTGCAAGTGGTTGCTTGTGATTGCATAACACACATTAGGCACTAGATCGGCTCAGTCACATTTGTCATGTTGCACATGCATGAGTGCTTATGCTTGTACATAGATGGAAACTTGATATGTTATCATATGGATGTTGCATATGGATGAATGGTTGTGCACCCATGTAGATATTATATTAGGAAATTGCATACATATTGGATTCATTGCACTAGCATATTTTGCATTAAGGAGGTTTACTGAATCAGTTACCGCCTGATCTTTTGCATTAGATAAGTACATATACACACACTCTAGCATAAGTTCATACAGCATTAGAAATCTTTTAAGGATAATGGTTGCTTGTGGATGATGGTTGAGTAGGTGGATGTTGGATAGTAGGACACATTCTTCTTAACTTGAAGATTTCAGGGACAAAATCCTTTAAATAGTGGAGAATGTAATACCCGACATTTTAATAACTTGTTAACACCAAAAATTAAGGTATAAATAATTTATAAAATAAGAATCAAGGGAAACGGGTTGCGTCATTGTGTTTGTCTCGAGATTCTACTTGGAAACGAGTTCGAGTTTTCGGAAAACGGATTCTATATGAGGGAGATATGATCCTTCGAAGTTTCAAGGATTTTCAGAACCGAAAAACAGCTCAAATTCGAATTCGAAATTCGAATTCAAACCCCAGCGTAGACTGGGCGGGAATTTTCCCACCCAGGATTAGGTCGACCTAGGGGTCGACACTATGGTCGACCTCCCAGGGGCCAGGTCGACCTGGGGGTCGACCTGGTGCTGAAACCCAGTTTTGAGCCTGGGTTCATTCTGATGATTTTGGTCTCGTTTTCAGTCTAGATTCGTTCGCCTAATCCTATATAAACCCACATAATCCCCATTCCTTCTCTAACCTTATGCTGCACAAATTCTTGAAGGACATGGCTTCTTCTTCTTCTTCAAAATTAAATTAAAAATAAAATTAATCAAATCATGGGAATTCTTCTACCTTCTTCTTCAAGCAACATAAGATTCGCAAATTGGGGATTTTTTTCTACAATCAAATCAAGATTCAACGATTCAACAATTCGATGACAACTTCTACATCTCAATTTCTTAGTCCACGATCTGTAAGTTCTAGTTAATTTGAGATTTAAACTTGTTAATTGTAATTTGGACATAAGATAAAGTGAAATTGGACTTAAGTATGATAATCGATTCACATCTATTCTAGGTTCCATCTTGGATCTTGACATTTGGGAATATTGCTATGAAATCAGTTTGGACCTATTCATGTTGTAAATCAAACTCCTTCATGTCCATAGTATTATCATGCCTGTGATGTTGAATCAATCTACTTTTCACAAATTTGGATTATCACCTTTATCATGACTATCACCTTATTATGCTAGATCTGTAATCCTAATGTTTTGGGACTATTATTCTATATGCCAGCGATGTTATAACCAATTATCTCAAGCTATATCATGCTAGATTTATCACCTTGTGCTCGTTCTTTTGCCAATCATAGTTTTGATGTTATTCCCTTTTCTTTTGGATTCGGATTTACTTGTAATCTAGATCGATTCATGTTTACGTGCGATGGGAATACGATTCGGGTAAATTAGGCAAAACATGAATTGGTTATGAACATGAATCATGAAACTTGACATGAAACTTGCCATGAAACTTGACACGAACTTGACATGAAACTTGAACATGGACATGACACTACAATGAACTTGAAAATGGCCAACTCGTGGTTAGGTTGAGTTTGCAGTGTAATTCTGCCCGGAACCGCCCGGTAAATCCAGTGACTACAAACAATAGGATCCAATGTGGGTAATTGGTCATATCTCATTTGAAACCCGAGGTTAGACTGAGTTCTGGTGTAAATCTTCCCAGAACCGCTCGGCATATCCAGTGACCACAACAACAGGTCTGATGTGAGAGGTTGGGGCGCATTAATGAATTAATGCCACATGGTAGGGTTAAGTCATGAACATGAAAGACAACACTTAACCAACTTGACACATGATTAGTAGGGTTAAGTCATGAAATTGAAAGACAACACTTAACCAACTTGACATGCTAGACTGATAAGGGTTAAGTCACGAATTTAAATGACAACACTTAACCTGTTGGATGGAAACCCTAGTTACGCGGTCCATTTCAGCAGTAACCCACTTAGATGTATCATGGAACCCTGGAACTAGGCACGATGGGGCACGATTACTAGGCTAATTGTAAGCGACCAGAACGACGGCTGAGTTGGTGCGCCAGTGTAGGTTCAGGCGGACTATGTCGTGCACGTTGTCCGGAGTTGAAAAAACAGGCACTGGGCATCAGTAGGTTTACACTGTGCGTGCTTGATTCGTGTCGGCGGTTGGCACCCTAGGTCTTGATACACCCTATGGTGGACCTAGCATAGGTGACTACATTCGTGATAAGGCCGTATGACACAGATACACTACGAGCTAGAACTTGTAGGGAGCCGATCGATTAATGGATCATTCTGTAGGACCCCGAAATGGGTCATGTCATGATATTGGGCCAAGGGATCATTTCATGGTTAATATATGACATGGGTTTGGGATACTAGTACAGTTGGTGCAGCGAATCTTGAACATGCGATGCAATACTTGTTTTAAACTTGATTTATCATGTTATCTTAGTCTGTCTTACCCATCTTGACAGCATCCTTATGTTTACTTTCACTTTATACATGTCATGTTACCTTTACCCTTTTTAATGCTGAAAGTCACTAGGACTTACCAGTCTTTATGACTGACCCTTTTTCTTTCGTCCCCCCCCCCCCCAGGTTCCCAGGGAGGAAACTCTAACACTTAGCTTGGATTTCTCTTGCTTTCGGTTCAGCTCATGTACGGTTTCATCTTGAGCTCTGCTATGGCTGCATTTCTGCTATCTTGGGGAATTATGTTATTTTTGCTGTTTAAGCTTTTATGCTTCTTTATTTATGCAAGATAGAATTTGTTGTAATGGAAAATAATGACTTTGGCTATTTGGTACTTTGGATGAAAAAGGCTTTGACAATTTTGAAAGTAATGAAATTTATCTTTTGATTCTTCCGTTGTTTTATTTATGTCTGTCTTGTAATATTTCTATGATTGTTTACCTCGATAACGCTCCTCCAAAACTAGGGCATTCCCTTTGTGAGTGACCCTAGCGGAGGTGGGGTGTTACACTTATGAAGATCCACGGTCTTCAATGCTCCATCTCGACCATCTTCTGGTATCTTCAATGTTTACATATTTGCTGGTCGGAATGGTTTTTGAATATAAATTCGATACCGGTCTTCTCGTACCAACAAAATAATCGATTTGGCTAGATTTTGATAGTCGGTGTTTAAACTATCAGAATAAACAACCGTCATTCATAGAGAAAAATGGATTCAATGGTCCAGTATACAGCATTAGTTGGCCTCTTTAGTCAAACAGTCGTTAATTTGATTTCTAAAAACTTTCGACATTTGGATTACCGCCTTTCCAATTTTCATTCAACTTATAATAAATTTAAATAGGTTTAATTCAAATTAACGAAGTAAATGATTCTGCAATTATTCTCCAAATAAAATCAATGATATTTTCTGAAATAGAAAATGGGCAATATAAGTTGGAAATCTTATTTGCATATTTTATCTTGTTATATTCATACAAATAATGGCGCTTAACATTTGAAATTTGCATTTCAAACATGTTTTTAATTCACATACGTATAGAATTGCATAGACTTATAAATAAAACGATAATTTATAAAGTGTGACAAAGGTTATAAATTGCAAATAAACGTCGTTTAAACAAACTGACAAAAGTAGTAAAATATCGTGTGCGACATACACGCTTTAATTGTTCATTTACAAAGGACATTCACAACTGGATAATTTACCGTGTGCGACGCACAAACTTTAGTGGCTTGTTAATAAAAGATAACAAAACCTTTGGGTTTAAACAATATAGTCATATACCCTTCCTATTGGTTAAAGATCATAGAATAGAAAATAAATTATACTCATTCACTTATTCCCAAAAAACTTAAAATCCTTCAAATTATCTTTCATCATATTCTTTACGGAAATACTTATTTTAATCACTTCCACTATCCTCATTTCTAAACTAATATCATCCTTGAATAATCATGAAGTCGTTACAAGTTGGGGTATTTTATTTACCTCTCAGACCTTGAGACGACAACACTCTCATCTTCGGAATAGATATAAGTTTACAAACGAAATCACATTCCAACAATTATTCCAACACTTCTATTTACTATAGAATCCCATTTATAACCACTGTTCTTAGTTTTGATTTAAATAACCCTATTCCACATTAGGATACTTAACCTTAGATATTGTCATTAGATTTTTGCTTTAATTATCAATTTCCATCCTCTTAAGCTTTCATTCACTTCTAACACTTGTTAGAAAACTTCCCTTTTAATAAAATTCCTTCCAGGGAATAAAGAAAAATTCTAACTCATATAAATATGAGTAAAGCTTTTTTTCTTTTAAAAAAAACTTATTAGATATAAACAAGGTCTCACTAGAAAAATCCCCTTTATCACCATTTCCATTTCAACCTGGTTCTTTTCAACAACTATTTACTTTAAAAGTTAACATTATACTTCTCATAGAAGTCTAGACTCGATTCAAATCAACTCGGTTTCATTTGAAAACTTAATCGTATATTGAAACCTTGTCTGCCAAGTTGACTTACGAATTCATGTACATATTACATTTTAGAAATCTCGTTTATAAATCGACTTCTCGTTAATAGTCTAACATACTTTAAACCAAATATTTACCTTATTACAAAATAATTAATCTCCCTTAAATGGTTATTTTAAAATGATACTTAATTACAATAATATAATAATTGTTTATAACAATCGATTCGCATTCAAGTAGTCAACTTGGTTATCTCAAACAAGGCTACTTTGTTAATCATTTCCACTTGGTTATTTCTTTTAAATTAATAAATTAATTCAAATAATTCCATTTAATTAATTAACAATCTAATTAAATAAAATAATCTCATTTAATTGTTCATTGGAAAAAATTAATCCAACTCTCAACCATTTGGTTAATCACTGCTCCTTTTCTTACAAACTCATTAACATTCAAATCTTCTTTTGTATACTCGTTTTGTAATTACATGATAAATATATAATTATTATTTTCCATTAATAATTCCATTTTAAAATAATCTATATAAAATAGATTTCAACATCTATCTTTTGTTATAAAACCAATTTATAACTTTCTTTCCATTGATTTACCTGACGGTAAGTCAAATTCTGTAAAACGATTTATTTATAGGCCATCTGTCGATAATCACTTAACCAATATCACCCATTGGTTAACATCAAAAAACTGTTGGGTTCGGGTTCAACAATCAGCAAACAATCAGATTAACAGTTCATATAATATGAAAGTAAACAACATATTTGAGGAATCCGGTTGGATCCCTCCAACCTGTCCTTCCCTGCATCACAATGGGTTAACTCAAATTATATATGATACATAGTACAAAAACAAAACAATTTAACTAATAACCATCAACAAACAATTTATACCATCCATTCAATCATCTAATTATTTATTTAACATAACCCATAAGGTAAGTTACCTTGTTTGGGTTATAATCGTTAAAATAATGATTAATTTGATCAAATTGAACAATCGCTCAATTTAATTCATGAATATTAAGTAATATTCAACATACAAACAAATAATTATCCAATCATCAACCGTTAGCAAATATTGCATACAAAATAAAAACGTTGTTTATAAAAATATAAATAAGGTAAACTGAGTGAGTTGAACTCACCTTGATTCCATTCGTTGCTGAAACAGTTGGCTTCAATTAAATTAAACAGGTGTTTAATTTAGTTAAAATTTCTGTCTTCGCCCCATTATGTCCAAACCAGCTCCAACATGTAACGCTTTCCTGTACGGGTCTAATGCGATTGATTTCGCCAAGTTCTGCCCACATAAGAGCATGTTACACATATTATTGCGTTGCGCCTTTAAATTAATTAACCCTTAATTAAATCTTATTTTTATTAATTAATTTCGTTAACAAAATAAATCGGCCACATCAGTTTCGGTTGGGTATATTTATATAAAAGATCAGGCAGATTCGTATATATGTATTAATACCACATACATTATAGGGTTATAAACTTATTCAAATTTTACTGTGAGGACAGAACCACTATTTATATATACATAAACTAAAGTATGTTTTTTCTACTATGTGCGTTGTATACATAGGTTTAGGTATTATTATAAAGTAAAAAACTATAGGCCACCTTTAAAAGTAAAAAATTGTGTAGCTAGTACTTAACGGTTTAACCATCAGGTGGCGCACGTTATATGTGTACAAGAGAAGGCATGTTTAACTTCTCTACCTGCTATACTATCTTCATTGACCACATTAATAACTAAATCCCAAACCCACTATATATATATATAATAATATTAACTAAATGGCTAAATGTTTATTAACTATGATTAGGCAAGTAAAATGTCATTAGGCATATTAGCATATTAATCTTTCCCTTACCGGTGCTGCTGTACATCTCCCGTCCATGTATTGGACAACCTTCTCCACCTTATTACATAGCTCACCAGCACTCCTCACTTTCAACCGCATGTATACTTCCAGATAATGACATACGACATCCCTCTCTCCACTTCATATTATTGTTTTTTTTCTTTCTTCTTTCTTTCTTTCTTGACAGCACTTCCCACCGTACAATGAACCAATCCCATTTCATAATCCTTCTTCTCCTACACTAGTGTTCACCTTCCACCAAACACTATTTACTGAATGCTTCTTTCTTTGGACTGCAACCACTTCGCCTTGTACCTCATTCCACCGGAGTGCCTTCCGTTTCTCCAGCACCACCGGCGCCACCGTCATGTGCTCCACCTCTGACCACTCACTTCCACCGTGAAACCCAAACAGTACGCACACAGCACCTCTGGCATCACTTCTTTCCATTGTGACCCTCTTTTTTTTAATGATGGAATGGTTCGGTTTTTGCACTCAGTGGAGGAAATAGAAAGAAATGGCGAGAGTTGGGTTTGTTTAAGTGAAAGAATGAAAGTGAGGGTATTTATAGAGTAAGAAGTGTGGGGAGCAAGGTATTACAAAAATATATTTTTCTTCAGATAACTTGGTAGGCACGGTTCAGAGATTGTTTGAGGCGCAAGTTGGACGCAAGTTTTCGGTTGTTTGGGATGCAAGTTATTTAGAGATTTGTGACGCAAGAAACCACATTGTGGATCTGGACTGAAAAGAAAATATAAAGGATAAAGGGTAGGTGGCACTCTATGTGTAGCTATGCGATTTAAATTTTAATGAGATGGTAGATGGTTATGTTATTACAACATTTATTTTAATTTAACATGGTACGACCATTTTACACAATTACAAATTATACCGTAATGTGTTAAATATTCATACCATCACCGTCCACCCTCCGGTCCACCGATATACAAATCTATATAAAATTTCCTTTAGTTTCAAATTATTATTTTCAGCCAGTAAATACGAGAATCTAACCGTGTGCGGAGCACGGGCCTTATTCGTGCATATATATAGCAGAATCTACGTTGAACGTTCTAAACTCGCACCGATATTTATGAACTCTATATAAATAAATAAATTCGATATAAAAATTTAATTAAAATTCCAATATAATATTTAAAATAGATTTAAATATTCAAATTTAAATGGCAGAAAAATCCGGGACGTTACAGGTTAAGTGTTGCCTTCTTGTGTTACTTAACCCTATCATACATCATGTTATATAACGGTTAAGTGTTGCCTTCTTATGTTACTTAACCCTACCATACATCATGTTATATCGGTTAAGTGTTTCCTTAGTTAACTTAATCTTACCATTCTTAGCATGTCATGTTCATTAGCATTAATTGATTTATTAATACACCAACCTCTCACATTAGATCTGTGTTATTGCGGTTACTAGATGTGCGGGGCGGTTCCGGGCAGTTTTACACCACAACTCAATCTAACCTCAGGTTTTTCTTGGGAATGACGCACTAACCTCTCACAGTATATAGGTGTTGTTGAGGTTACTGGATGTGTCGGGCGGTTCCGGGCAGTTTTACACCACAACTCAATCTAACCTCGGGTTAGGCATGTTCATCCATTATTTAATTTACATATTCGTCATTTATGTCAAGTTTATATGTAAATTATCCACAAGTGTTGTCATGTCATATTTACTATTTAAATTATGTTCATAATTAATGGTATACAAATTATACCATTTCATGTTATTAATCATTTACATGATTATGAGAAAATCTATGCCATTAGCATGCAATTTAATGTTTTACCCCAACATTTTCCCACCGTTATTCATTCGCATAATTTACATAGAACGTTAGGCTCGTAAATTAGCCTAACTCATAAACAAAAGGGAAAAGAAAGGAACATGTAGCATTCCAACAGCACAAAATAATATGAATCTAACTAAGCATGTGTAATACAATTTTTTCATGAACAACATAAACTTAATCAAGCATATCAATGTGAACTTGTAATTGAGTTAGATCCAAATAACATAGATTTTAAGCATATGAACAGGAATTTACATAGAACATAGACATATGTACTAACTTGGATCTAAACATGTAAGCATGTAGATCTAAACATGTAAGCATATATAAACATGACTTAATTTATGAACATGTACATAACATAACATAAAAGAAAGTGTGTAGATCTAAACATATAAGCATATATGAACATGACTTAGCTAATGAACATGTACATAACATAACATAAAAGAAAGCATGTAGATCTAAACATATAAGCATATATGAACATGACTTAGCTTACGAACATGTACATAACATAACATAAAAGCATCACTAACTTTATATATAATACGATCGGTCCAATTGTACAAATCACAATAGTCTCATAGGCATAGTTAATTTCAGACTTGTCATAAGGATAAACATGAATTAGAATTACAATTAGGCACGGTTCTAGATTCGATTTATTTCAAGTCATGACTTTTATATATTTAAATCTGAAATATAACTGAGCTTACAGAAAAAGAACAGTTCTTGTATTCTCAAATATGATTTCTGAATTTGTTAAGCTATTCCTTTGATGTAGACTATTGATGTTTTTCTAATTGATTTCTAGTTGAAGAAGATATTCTAGTTTTTAGAAGATGGAGTCTACGCTAGTTCAGAGAGAGACAGCATGACGGCTTCATAGAATGTGTTTATGTATTTTAGGTTTATGGTTTGAGTTGATTATATAGAAGTCTAAGATTATTTCTAGCCTTTGGATCAACCTAGGATCCATCCATACCATCCAAATCATCATGACAGAAAGATACCTCACCAGACCAATCAAATAAAGCCGCATCAGCCCTAATACTAGAAAAATCGTCACCCAACCAAACAGAAAAAGCCACGTTCAAAGAAAAAAAAACAATCCTTGACCAACAAAAACGTGCCACGTGTGCCACATGATGCGTACACGTCATATACACAAGTATATATATATATATATATATATATATATATTTATACATATATTTTCTCTATATACATATATATATATATATATATATATATATATTCTTTTTAGCTCTCTTCCGTATTAACCATTTTCACACTAAACCACTTTTTGAACTGCGTTCACACTAAGCCACTTTTTAGCCATTCCCCTAAAATAAAAATATGTTGCTAGTGGGGATCGAGCCCTATACCTCTTGTATGCAAGTCACATGTTCTAACCAAATGAGCTACTAATTCTTTTGCTTATAAATCTTAGAACAATGCTAAACATTATTCTTTTCTCATTCTCCTTTTTCTTGTTTTGCTGCAATATTTAATTTAAAGATATCTTCTTCATTTTAAATCAGTTTTCTGCAAACCATAGGTCTAAATTGATTAGAAAATCGCCACGAATGCAATGACGTTGATTTCGTGACCAAATTCTTTAAGATCTTCAAATTTTTCTTTTTTTATTTAATTTTTCGCTTGTGTTTCTTTGCATTTCATGTATTGCACTTAATTTTTCCTTCATTTCACTGCATGAACTTATTACATGAAATATTTACTGTCATTATTTAATTTTTCTCTTAAATATATCAATGTATATAATATATATAAATATTTCCACATTTTTAATTTCATTAAAAATGCGGGGTGTTACAATGTGTAACACCGCACGTCCATTAATGTCACTCGCTAAGGGAAAGCATTAACTTTCATGGAGTATTATAAGAGTTTAGAACAGAATATCACAAGACAGATATATAAAATGGTACTTAAGAAAATTCAAAATTTATTCATTGCAGCGGAAAAGCAAAACATGTCTGGTTACAAAATTAAGCCAAGTACACAAATATCCGTCTTGTACAAAATTATTATCAGATTACATAAAAGTAAAACCATAATCCCACTCCAAATAGACATAATGGAAAAGAGATAAAGCTGAGCATTACTTTCAACACTTCTAAGCACTTCAAGAAGAAAGGAATCCAAGTCAAGCTTCACTATTCCGACCCTGAGGACCTAGGAGGGAGGGGGAAGAAACAAAAGAGGCGAAACAAAAAGGGGTCAGACATAAGTCTGGCGAGTCTAGTGACTTTAACAATATAATCGGTAAAGTAACAGGATAAGAACATAAACTGGATATAAGAGATGACTGTAACATAAGCAGATATGACAAGGTAATAATATGAACAAGATGGAACATAGACTACGCATCTAATCACTATAAGATAATTCCTACGGCGCACCAATACTAGTTCCATACTGAAAGTTGATCCCTCTTACTAAACATAGTAACCATAATAATGATGGTAGTTTTGTGTACTCCTAGCTGCTGTCATAAGTGTCGCCTGCTCCTATCTCCACTAGTTGTACCCACTACCCTCCCCATTCGATCGGCTCCCTAACTCGTAGATACCTGTTAACCCTGTTTTTAAAATGCGGTTCACAACCAAGAAGCATTCACGGAAAACAATATGCCACACAACTGACTCAAGTCATTTCCGCGATCGGGTTAATCAAGTCGTTCGTGCACAATAAATGGTCAGCGCGACATGAGTCGAGTCGTCCGCATCATTTGAGTCGTTCATAACGAAATGCATCAGACCATTGGCAGTTGTCTATGGCGTTCATCAGTCCTTCATATGATTCATGCCGCAGAGACGCGTGCATATATTGATCCATAAAACAATCGTGGTCAACACTAATAGTTTTACTACATGGGGCCTGAGCTTGAATGCGAAGCATACATGTGGCATTAGTTAAACGCTCAGGTTGTAAAAAAGTTAACGCAAAGACATACCAGTCACAGTTCAGGACTCAAGGTCTCACGACATGATGAAAATACGGCATGGAAGTCATGTCGTCTAAATCTCCATGTCGCTGGCTCCATTCAAGTCGTGAGCTACCAACTTCATCATGGCGCGTGTATTCAAATCGTTTATGCAGGTATCATTTATGCCGCATCTGTTCTTCGTGCATTCCAAGTCGTTCAACATATGATAATGAAGCCAGCTGTCATCTTGTATTGGACCGTGTCGCATACAGCTATATGAATCCAACCCGCTATTTTCATGTCGTTAACCGAATACAACTAGCAAAGAGAGACACATGGCCATGGTAGGACCAGTTGGGCAGTTTCAAGTATTGACTAGAAATATTGAAGCATGTTGCAACTGCGACTTTCTCCATGTCGTTTCTATCATGGCGTAACAGGTATATTGGAAAAGCAAACCTAGCTATATATGCTTGCACGCGTTTAAATCGTTGGGGGGAGGCTACTCTGAAGCGTGTCCTTCCTGTTCATAATTATATCGCACACCAGTTTAATCCACAAGTCCATGTCACTTCGTATTTAAAGCCATGACGTTCCAATTCATGTCGTGGAAGTCATGTCGTGCCATGAGCACAAGACACTGAGAAGCATATGGTCCTGACGCCATTCAGTGTGAGTCATGTCGACCCGCACCATGAGTCAAGGCGATTTTGCCACGTAATTACCAAACTGCCACCCGGGCTAAAATCATCTATAAATACCCCATCACTTCTTCATTAAGGGGGGGGGGCGAAAATTGATTCGTTCAAGGAGACTCGGTCAAATTCAAAGCTCATTTGCAACTTCTCTAATGGCTTCTATGGATTCATCAACATTTTCCTAACTTCATGAAGATCAAATCCAAATCAATGATCATTAGAGCTTTTTACAATTGGATCTAAGCATCTTCAATCTCATTCAAGCTACATAATAAATCTCTCAAGCAATTTCATATCTTCTCTAATCCTCTCCAAAGTCTAAATCAAATGTTAATTTACTATGAAATCTGTGAAGATCATGGAAAAAGATCAAAGCACACAAGTGGTTGAAGATTTATCATAAAGCTAAAAGATCTCTTCTTATTCTTCACCGAATTCAAGTGAAATTAGATCATAAGGAAAGGAAAAAGAGAGAAATGATTGTAACGAGGGAAAATCCATATTTTGTAAGCTTCAGTACTATAATGAGAATTGATTGAAAGTGGACATAGATTCATAGAGAATCGAACCACTATAAAACCTCCTTTTTCTTCTTATTTCTTTTTACTTTTGTTTTGTGTTTGTGGTCTCACAATTTCATACCATTTATTTGGTGACATGCTTTTCTAGCATCAATTGGTGTTTGTGCCATTTTTGACGCAAACATTTTGCTCCCACTGTGGGGCCGCGCACGCATCTCCTTCCTCTTCTCGCACTCTCCTAAAGTTGAGATCCTTGCATTAAAGCTCTAAGTTGCATCCTTCTCCTAAATCATGGAAAAATCTAAGAAGACTGTTAGCAAAACCGTGATAGAAGCCTATTACATTGCTAATGAAGAGCACCACTTAATAACCGTTTCGATGTTGGTGAAAATTCGATAAGTGGAGCTGGCGTGACTAGAAATGAACTAAATGCCGCTATTGCTAACATGAACCGCCGAATTGAAACTTCAAATAAGACTTTGATGGATGCTAATGATGCGCTAATGGAAAAAATGAATGCTCTTCTAAATGCTCAATCAATTCAAGCCCCTCCAAAAGTGCATGTAGATCTCAAGGAGGATGGAAAATCGCCAGCTTCTGATCATAACCACAATGACAATACGGAAGACGATTATGATGGGGCAAGTGACGGGGATGAAGCTTATATCGAAGGATGGAAATCGAAAGCTAAGAACCATTCCGAAGTGAACGTTCGAAAAGCAGCCAATCCTATCACTGGGGCACCTCTTCGTCGAGAAGACAAAGGGCTTAAGCTCTCCAATCGAGATCATATGCCTAGACGAACATTTGGTAAAGAGCTCAGCTTCAATGGGCACCATAGCACCGAAGAATACATTTTGGACATGATAGAATGAGCCATGAAAAAGAATCAAGCTAGCAAGGACGACGAAAGAGAATGGGACTTCTCTCCCGATAGGACTCCATTCACCAAAAGAATCCTTGGAGCAGAATGTCCGAAGAAGTTCAATCCTCAGACTCTGCCTCCGTACTATGGTCTCGTTGATCCGAACTACTTCTTATTCAAATACAAATGGCATATGTGTGCAGCTATGGCGACCAATGTGATGAGATGCACGTACTTTCCTCTCTACTTAGAAGGTGCCGCATCACTATGGTTCACAAAGCTGCCGCCCAAGTCTATCGATCGGTTTTCTGACCTCACCAAAAAGTTCAAGGAGCAGTTCCGCCTCTATGCTACTAAAGCCAAGGATGCTATAACACTCTCAGCAATGAAGCAAAATCCAGGGGAAACTGTCAAAGCCTTCCTCAGTCGATTCAATGTTGCCTCGTCTGAAGTGAGGAATCCAGAGCCACGCATAATTCTCATGGCCTTACTCGACGCTATAGACAAAACAAGCGAATTCAGAAGATGGATAAAGATGAAGGAACCGACTACGCTTGACAAGTTCTATAAGAAGGTGGAGGAGTACATGAGAGTAGACGACAACCCTATACCCTTTCAGGTCATTGATGGCAATCAACTCCTTGAAGCTCCTAAAAATTCGGCTGTCCAATCTAACCAAAAGAATAATCAGGGACAGAAGCGAACCAATGATGGGAACGACAACAAGACTAATAAGAAGTCTCGCCTTTTCAACTCATCAGAGCTAACACCTTTGAATGACACTCCTGAAAATATCTATCTTGCAACAAAGAATTCGGATGAGTAAGCAGAGCCAAATCCGATAAGGATAAGTAACAAAGCAGCGAGCTCGGGGAAATTCTGCAGATTTCATAACCAACCTAGTCATAACACCAACGAGTGCCAACACCTGAAGAACCTCATTGAGGAATTGATTGGGAAAAACAGGTTACAGCAATATGTAAAGAATCCACAAGCCATGAATCCTTCTGCTGCTCCCCAGGGGCAAGGGGCATCAAATGATCGGTCTGATCCAAGCAATATAGCATCTGCTCAAATCATGCCAAGGTTGATCATCAACTAATAACCACTACGGTGTTCCAATTTCAATGACTCGGAATAAGCGATCAGCGTCACTACATCTTTACGTCATGCTCTATTTCTTGCTTTAGTTCATGCTTTACTTTGCGTTTACTTTCTGTTATATTCAAAAACTTTATGAAAAAGGTCTGTAATAATCTGCAAGTGATGAACTGAACATTCGCTCTATGACTAAGAGCATATATGTTTGAATGAATTTCCTACTTGCAAAGTTATATGTCGAATCTAAACATTCTTAAAAGATGGTTTCATATTGTAGGCCATTTGTCGAGCGCTTGTTCATGAAGCATCGCAACCCCAATAACGTTAGCTCAAAAGCACTACCTTGAAAAGCGAATGGGAAAGACGCTAAGATTCAAACAGCGAGCAAGCGCCATGACAAACTAGCACAAGAGCAGAAACTTTTATCGAAGGGTCACTTCCTTAAGTGGGAGGTTCAGAGCTTCATTTCATGAACCAGAATAGCATGCTAAGTCAAGCATCTGACAAAGGGACTGATGGCCACCTCGCGAAACAATATAACAGCCACAAAATCCATTTGCGTAGCGTTTGATATGATCAAATGTGAAAAATGAAAATCCATTTGCGTAGCGTTTGATATGATCAAACGTGAAAAATGAAAATCCATTTGTGTAGCGTTTGATATGATCAAACGTGAAGAATGAAAATCCATTTGCATCCATTTGTGTCGCGTTTGATATGATCTAACGTGAAGAATGAGAATCCATTTGTGTAGCGCTTGATAGGATCAAACGTGAAGAATGAAAATCCATTTGCGTAGCGTTTGATATGATCAAACGTGAAGAATGAAAATCCATTTGCGTAGCGTTTGATATGATCAAACGTGAAGAATGAAAATCCATTTGCGTAGCGTTTGATATGATCAAACGTGAAAAATGAAAATCCATTTGCGTAGCGTTTGATATGATCAAACGTGAAGAATGAAAATCCATTTGCGTAGCGTTTGATATGATCAAACGTGAAGAATGAAAATCCATTTGCATCCATTTGCATCCATTTGCGTAGCGTTTGATATGATCAAACGTGAAGAATAAGAATCCATTTGCGTAGCGTTTGATATGATCAAACGTGAAGAATGAAAATCCATTTGTGTAGCGTTTGATACGATCAAACGTGAAGAATGAAAATCCATTTGCGTAGCGTTTGATATGATCAAACGTGAAGAATGAAAATCCATTTGCATCCATTTGCGCAGCATTTGATATGATCAAACGTGAAGAATGAGAATCCATTTGCGTAGCATTTGATATGATCAAACGTGAAGAATGAAAATCCATTTGCATAGCGTTTGATATGATCAAACGTGAAGAATGAAAATCCATTTGCGTAGCATTTGATATGATCAAACATGAAGGATGAAAATCCATTTGCGTAGCGTTTGATATGATCAAACGTGAAGAATGAAAATCCATTTGCGTAGCGTTTGATATGATCAAACGTGAAGAATGAAAATCCATTTGCGTAACACCTGATTACTTCAGATGTGAAGAATATCGGACTTCTAATCCATTCACGTGACATCTGATCATTTCAGACACGGCAGAATTATTGTGTACTAAAACCCGAAGTCTACCCTTAGCGGGGGCATAACACGTAAAGTCCTTGCTAGTGGCACCCAGTTGATCTTCAGAATTAGGAAGCACCTAATCCGATCACAACAAACATTGGGTTTTGACCAAAAGCTCTCTCTGGGGCACTCCTTCTAAAATTACCGATGCTTGGATTAATCAGTACGATTGAATGACAAAAGTCCCCAATTGACTGAATTAACCAAGCTGGATTGTAAACAGAATTTGAATGTTAATCGCTTAACCTGCGTGGTGTCTGAAAATCTCAGACACGACAAGTACTAAATTTTAACCCAAACACGGGTATGGAATCCAAAATACTTCATGTGGAGAAGACTGATAACAACTCCCTAAAACAGTGGTATAATTATCCAAGTCTTCTCCGAAAGGGAACCAAAAAGTCTCTCAAATACATATTTCTCGAAAGAGAAATATCATGCACCATAATGTTAGTCACTGAAACGGTAGCGCTTGAAATCCATAGTCGGCATAGTCGATTAGTTGATTTCAAGCGTTAACATGAATTCGAATTTGAATATCGTATTAGTACAGACATTATTTAGCAGCTATAAACCATTGGGTAAAATAATTCTGTGCAGACACGTTATTCAATTCAAAGTAAAAGTTTGCTATAATTCATTTTCTAATGATTAAACTAATCCACTATCGATGCGGACAATCAATAGTGAAGTATAAGTCCAGAAAAAGTGCAATCTACTGTTATTACAGAACAGGTAGCACGAAGCACGTGAATTCAAAGCATGCTTTGCCATCGCGAATAAAAAGCGACAACAGAATCTCAACGCAGAATGTGTTTATTTCGAAGCCCGCATTTCTCGCAAGCAAAAAATACAAACTTTGAGGGGCAAATGTTAACCCCATTTTTAAAACGAGGTTCACAACGAAGAAGCATTCACGGACAACAATATGCTGCACAACTGACTCAAGTCGTTTCCTCGATCGGGTTAATCAAGTCGTTCGTGCGTAATAAATGGTCAGCGCGACATGAGTCGAGTCATCCACACCATTTGAGTCGTTCATAACGACATGCATCGGACCATTGGCAGTTGTCTATGGCGTTCATCAGTCCTTCATATGATTCATGCCGCAGAGACATGTGCATATATTGATCCATACAACAATCGTGGTCAACACTAATAGTTTTACTACATGGGACCTGAGCTTGAATGCGAAGCATACATGTGGCATTAGTTAAACGCTCAGGTTGTAACAAAGTTAACGCAAAGGCATACCAGTCACAGTTCAGGACTCAAGGTCGCACGACATGATGAAAATATGGCATGTAAGAAATGTCGTCTAAATCTCCATGTCGCTGGCTCCATTCAAGTCGTGAGCTATCAACTTCATCATGGCGCGTGTATTCAAATCGTTTGTGCAAGTATCATTTATGTCGCATCTGTTCTTCATGTCGTGCATTCCAAGTCGTTCAACATATGATAATGAAGCATGTTGTCATATTGTGTTGGACCGTGTCGCATACAGCTACATGAATCCAATCCGCTATTTTCGTGTCGTTAACCGAATACAACTAGCAAAGAGAGACATGTGGCCATGGTAGGGCCAGTTGGGCAGTTTCAAGTATTGACTGGAAATATTGAAGCATGTTGCAACTGCGACTTTCTCCATGTCGTTTCTATCATGGCGTAACAGGTATATTGGTAAAGCAAACCGCAAATAACAGGTGAGTGACAACTGTAATGTGGGCATAACTAGCTATATATGCTTGCACGCTTTTAAATCATAGGGGGGAGGCTACTCTGAAGCGTGTCCTTCCTGTTCATAATTATATCGCACATCAGTTTAATCCGCAAGTCCATGTCGCTTCATATTTAAAAGCATGACGTTCCAATTCATGCTGTGGAAGTCATGTCATGCCATGAGCACAAGGCACTGAGAAGCATAAGGTCCTGACGCCATTCAGTGTGAGTCATGTCGACCCACACCATGAGTCAAGGCGTTTTTGCCACATAATTACCAAACTACCACCCGGGCTAAAATCATCTATAAATACCCCCTCACTTCTTCATTGAGGGGGGGCGAAAATTGATTCCTTCAAGGAGACTCCGTCAAATTCAAAGCTCATTTACAACTTCTCTAGTGGCTTCTATGGATTCATCAACATTTCCCTAATTTCATGAAGATCAAATCCAAATCAATGATCATTAGAGCTTTCTACAATTAGATCTATGCACCTTCAATCTCATTCAAGCTAAATAATAAATCTCTCAAGCAATTTCATATCTTTTCTAATCCTCTCCAAAATCTAAATCAAATGTTAATTCACTATGAAATCTGTGAAGATCATGGAAAAAGATCAAAGCACACAAGTGGTTGAAGATTTGTCATAAAGCTAAAAGATCTCTTCATATTCTTCACCGAATTCAAGTGAAATTAGATCATAAGGAAAGGAAAAAGAGAGAAATGATTGTAACGAGGGAAAATCCATATTTTGTAAGCTTTAGTATTATAATGATAATTGATTGAAAGTGGACGTAGATTCATAGAGAATCGAACCACTATAAAAACTCCTTTGTCTTCTTATTGCTTTTTACTTTTGTTTTGTGTTTGTGGTCTCACAATTTTATACCATTTATTTGGTGACAAGCTTTTCTATCATCAATTGGTGTTTGTGCCATTTTTGACACAAACAATACCCGTGTTGGTCCCATAGCAGGGTGCATCACTCCCTAAAGTGGCAACCCGATACTACTAAAAGACACAACTTATACCTACACGATGTAACAGCGTCTTACCTACCAGCCCGACCCACGCACGGACATGACTCCATTGGACTTGCACTGCCATCACTAACTCTTTATTGACCTCTCACAATCAACCCAGTAAGCGTGTCCAGTACTCGACCTAGTTCGAGCTCACAAAGATACTAAATGGGTTACTGGTTGAAAAGAGTCCACCCACTTGACACAAGCTTCCCTCCTTAGCTTGGTCCCCATTAGGAATTCGCACTTAACCCCTCTTTACCCCCATGTCTAATCACATGTCTCATCTTGGTTAAGAGTTTTAATTATGTTTCACATGCTACCCATGTTACCCACTTAACCCCTCTTTATCACCATGTCTAATCACATGTCTCATCTTGGTTAAGTGTTTTAATTATGTCTCACATGCTACCCATGTTACCTACTTAACCCTTTTATTATTCCCATTTCTTACCACATGTCCTATCTTGGTTAAGTGTTCATTAATTCATTATAATCGTAATCTTGCAAGACCTCCTACACTAGACTGCCCTTTTGCGGTTGCTGGATATGTCAGGCGGTTTCGAGCAGTCTTATACTGCATTCCGAATCTAACCTTGTTACTTTGCATTATTACGTATCTAATTTCTGCCTTTGACCTCACACATTAGATTACCAAATTGCGGTTGTTGGATGTGCCGGGCGGTTCCGGGTGATCTTATACCGCAATTCGAATCTAACCTCGTGTCTTAGGTGTTCATTATCACTTTCTTGATTCAAGTCCCAATTTTAAATCTTGGATTAAAATATATTCCAATTACCCATAATTTCTAATCTAAATTATGTTTTTTAATTTGAATTAGGCCTATAATCTTATATATACATGTTATGCCAAATTACGCCCAAATTAATTTGCATTCATTGTTATTAATAATTTATGCCAAACCTCATGTGTAGAAATTATATCCAATCATGCCCAATCCAACTTATGTCAAATCTCATGTATATAATTTATACACAATTATGCTGAAATTGATTTATTCCAATAATCTCATTTTATTACAAATTTCCCCGAACTTTTCCCAATCATTCAAACGTTATTTGTACGCAAACCTCAACACATGTTAGGCTGGAAGTTAGCCTAATCTCATAAAGAAAAAGGAAAAGAAGAAGGGAAGAGAATCATGTCATTAAAACTGGCACAAAATAGACATATAAAATATGAATTGGCATAGAACAATTAAATAGATCCAACATGCATATGATAACAATAATTAGAGTATGAATCTGAAAGATAAGAATCTACAAAACTTGATATGATTCGTCTTACTTACAGGCATAATCATTAAATCCAATCTACAATCCTATCACAATTACTTTTTAATTATATGTGAAAGTAACTTAGACTCACAGCAATAGGATTAAGAAGAGAGGATAGATCTGAATTCTGATTTCTGAATTTGATTAGCTAAATCGTTGTTGTATAATTTGGTACTTATCTTCCAATTTGAATACTCCTATTCTGATTTGCTTTGGTGGAGAAGAAGGGCTAGACTAATTTAGATTTCAGCAGCATGGAGGCGCCATGGATGAATGACAATGAGATTATGGTTAGGTTTAGGGATATTTTATAGATGCTCTAGGTGAATTAGGACCTTTAGATTAGATTAGAACCCATTTAAACCATCCAAGAAGACACGTCATCCAGCCAATCCCAGAAGGACACATCAGCACTAGACCACCAAAACACGTCTGCCAGATATCGGCAGATGAGGGTCGACACCCCTATAGGGGGGTCAACACCTATGTCGACACCCCTATAAGGGGGTCGACACCTAAGTTGACTCCCCTAGGGGGGTCGACACCCTAGAGCGGGAAATTTCCCGCTCGCCCAGATTTTACTGATTATGATTTTTGAAATCTTTTTTTATTTTTAATTATTATTTTAATTTAAATTTTGCTAATTCTTGAATTATTCTAAGCTTCATAACTTCTTCGTATGATATCCGATTTACGCAAACTTGGACTCTATTCCAAGCAGAATTCCGAGACGAACGCAATGGCGTGACTCGTTTCCCTTAATTCTTCTTATAAAAATTAAGTATTCTTTAATTATCTCTTATGTCATGTTTTTAAATTACGGGTTGTTACATATATACAAAGGTATATGTTTTGGAAATTTAATTCACAAATTTATTGCTGATTGTGTTGTGTGACTATTAGTTAACTAATTAAAATATTAGAATAATCAAACAAATTGAAATTTATCTTAAATGAAGTAAAAATTGGAATGACAAACCCGATAATAGAATCAAAGGTAAATTTTAGCCAAATCGAATCAAAGGTTGAACTGAATTGAAAATTGATTGCAATTGCATATATGTACATGTATATACAATGAACAGGTCAGAGCAAGGAGGTTAAAGAAAAGGAATAAAATTGTATGCCCGACAAATAAGTACATGTTTACCATTTTATTGGGTTTTGGTGATTTTATGAGCCGATTAGCTAGCCGCTTGGCTTTTTCTTTTTCATCTGGATTGATGAGGGCCTGTAAGGCTAGTTGTGGTTTTGAATATCAACCGGTACAAAGGAGGTTATGGCAAAAAAATTCGTAGATTTAGGGTGTTAGCCAAATTTTTGAAGAATTTGAAGATTCTTAGAAACTTAAAAGTTGAAGAATGAAAGCCAGAATGAAAGTTGAGTTCGTTGGTTAAACAACTTTCAGCTCCATTCCTTTTTGAGGACGAAAAGATTTTAAGTGGGGGAGATTGTAACAACCCGGATTTTCAAAACCAATTTAAAATTTTTATTTTTGCAATTTTAACGGATTTGGAAAATATTTAAAATGGTTTATTTTAAATAATAACGAATAAAAATTTATTTTAAATGAAGTTTGAATGAATAAATTTATTTTAATTATAAAAGGAGTTTGAAATGGCGCGGTAATTTGAAAATTCAATTTCAAATATCAAATGAATGTATACGATTCATAATAAATCGGGTTTTAGTAAAATAAGAAATATTTGAATTTTTTAAACAAATGTGAAAAATCTAGATTTTATAATGGGAATTGAAAGATATGTCCAGTTTAAAATTTGAAATAGTCGATGTGGAATTTTTTTATATAATAAATAGCCATTTTGCAAACGACCTTTGTTTTAGACGAGACCACTTTTGTTGGATCCAAAATGTTAAATTATTGCTAAGTTTCAAATTTCATAATTTTTGGATTTAATATGTGAGCGCAGTAAATTTAAATATGTTTGGTAATTTAAACATGAATTGGATCGACCGGAAAATGTCCATTTTTCAAACGGTCTCCGAATTCGACGAAACTAGTTTTGTTAGGACCGTATCGTCGAAACATAACTAGATTCATTTTTCGGGAATTTTTGGAGTCAGTATGTGGCTCCAATAAATTAAAATGTACGTTTAAATTTAAAATACATTGATTTATATTCTTGTTTTGTGAAAAACTGATTGAAACAGTCGAATTGGCTTACGAAATGGGGGTAATTAGCTAGGGACGAAAGTCGTTGGGTTTGATTTGGAGTTCGTGTCCACAAACATGTATTTTTGGAATTTAAATAATATTAAATTATATATATGGCCAATCTATTTTTTTCTAACCTAATTCATTTCTAAAATAAACGCGCTGCCTCCTTTACGATATACGACGATAATCATTTGAAATCATTTCACCTCCAATCTAAAGATCCAAGCCCTGATTCAAGCAACTCTATAAGGGAAAATTGTAGAGCTCGGTACGATCTTCCAATCCAACGGGCAAGATTGAGAATCATCCGGTAAATCGCGAGTAATTATTGCTCATCTCACCGCCATTCGAAGTCAACTACCGGGGTCAAGGGGGATGAGAGTTCAACGCACCGCCGGCCAGGAGGAGCTCTTGTGGAGGCGCATCATCTGGAGTAGTCCGATCCTCGTGACGGGCCTCAAAGTTCGTGCAATTTCTAATCCTATGTTTCGAGCAGTAGGCTCTAACGACGGCCTGAATACATTGGGGAGGAAGAAAGGTGTTAAAATTAATTAATTACCATATTAATTATATTAAAATGTCATTAATCATTAAAAGTTGATATCTTTCTCATACGAACTCCAAACTGCATGAAACAGGATCCGTTGGGACCATAGGGACGAGAGCTTCGCAACAAGTCTAACCGAGTCAAATTTGGAGCAAATCAAAATTTACAGCAAATTAAAATCCGAACAATTCAGAAATTAAAATTGACGAAGTGGAAATGAATGTGAGATGTCTCTCATACTCAAATTATTTCACAGTTAATATATACTTGAATGAAGACGGGGCTTAGAAGCCCCGACACTATTTATTGTACAGACCAGTTGATTGTTTGTTTGGATTGTGTTTGGATTGCTGTGTGTTGATATTGTTGTATATAAAAATTATTTATATAAAATATATATATATATATATATATTATCATGAAACAAAATAAAATAAATATTCATTTATAAAACGGACGGTTTTTTTATGTACATTTATTTATTTGATATTGACCATGACAATAATTTTTACACATCGCCCAATTGCACAATTAATAAACACTATTTGTTGTTTGAAAGCCCCACACGGGTATTGGGATGATATCTAACATACACTGATCCCAATAATTAGTGGTATGTCGATCGATGGGTTGACTATTTATTTTAATGCTTATACAGTTGTAAAATGCACTGTGGATGTTGTATGAATTTTCAATGATTGTTTATCATTATTGTGGTATACATGCTGTAACGAACCGGATTTTTAAGCCATTTAATTCTGAATATCTAAATTTGTTTTAAATATTTTATTTGAATTATATATAGAAATTTATAAGGAATTTATTTAATAAAATAAATGGATTTTAAAATATATTGAATATCGTTTTAACTTAAAAATAGAAATACCGAGTTTAAAACTCAAATTAGATTACTTTGAAGTTATTCGTATATATTCAGATTAGATAGGTATTTTTTTATTTTTTTATTTTGAAATTGGTTCGATTTAATTTCCAAACAATGTATGATTATAATGAGATTAATTTTATAAAATCCGAAATAGATTATTATTGCAAGATTTTGTTTGGGGCGTAGTTATAATTTAATTCATAGAATTTTTGTGTAATTTTTTATTTAAAAAAATAGCAACTTTTTATTTGCAGTATTTTACAACCTATATTAGGGTTTTGGGATATAACGATATAAGTTATCTTGAAATAACCCGGAAATTCTGAGCCAATTTAAAATTTTTATTTTGGCAATTTTAATGAAGTTTTGAATATTTAAAATGAATTGTTTTAAATAAAGACAACGAGAAATTTATTTTGAATAGAATTAGAACGTATATATTTATATAGATCGTCGTTAGAATATAAATATTTATTTTTAATTATAAAAGGAATTGAAAATGGCGCGGTAGTTCGAAAATTTGATTTCAAAGTTCAAATGAATGTACAGGATTCAAAAGTGAACTGGATATAGCGAAACCAAAAATATTTGAATCTATTTGAGAATATCTTTCCAACGAATCCGAAAAATCAAAATTTCATAGCGGGAATAAAAAGATATGCCTAGTTGAAAATTCAGAATAGTCGCTATGGAATTCTGGCCCTTAAAAATGGAAATTTTGCAAACAACCTCGGTTTTCGACGAAACCACTTTTGTTGGAACCGGAATGTCAAATTATTGCTAGATTCCAATTTGCATAATTTTCTGAATTAATATGTGAGCGTGTTGAAGTTAAACGTGTTTTAACTAGTTTTAGTTGAATTTAATCGACTGGAAAATGGCCATTTTTCAAACGGTCTCAGAATTTGATGAAATTAGATTTGTTAAGACCGTATCATCAATACGAAGCTAGAAAATATTTTTAGGGAATTTTTAGAGTCCGTATGTGGTCCCGGTAAATTGAAATGCGCATTCAAATTCAATATATATATTTATATTTTGATTTTGACAGAAACTGATCGTAACGAATGAATCAACTTATGATACATATCCCATTGCGTATGGAATGGGGTAATTAGTTATGGACGGTAGGCAATGGATCTCGTTTAGAGATCGAAATTTAAAGTTACTTTTTGGAAATTTAAAATAATTAAATTTTATATAAAGCCCCCCATTCTCCTTCTCTCTACCCGATTCATTCACGAATAAAAATAAAAAAAAAAAGAGAAAGGAGGAGTTGCGCTACTCCCAGCAGCGCGCCGCCAGCGCTGGCGTTGGCCCCTCCCCCGTCGCCAACCCTCCCTTCCTCCTCGCGCTGGGCGCAATTCTCTCCCCCCTTCCTCCTCGCGCTGGGCGCAATCCCCTCCCCCCCCCTTCCTCCTCCTCGCTACGGCAATGAAGCTCGACACCCCCCCACTTCATTGAAAAAAACGTGAGTTCCTTGGATTTTCCATTTTTTCTTTCTTTTCTTTTTATTTATGTGTTTTATTATTTAAAGATTCGATTTTAATTAAGAGAAAAACCTGATTTTCATTAAATGAAAATATAGTTTTTTTAGTTAGGTAAAAATAAAATTTTTACTTAGGAAAAGATTTCAGTTTTATATATATGAAGTCGTGATAAGGATAGGATTTTATCGCATGTATGAGATCATTTTGAGCGAGAGGAGAATGGGATTTTTTTCGTGTAAAAGGATTAGATTTTTAAAAAAAAATAGAAAAGTATGGTTTTTAGAGATTATAAAAAGATCAGATTTTTTTATCACAAAGAAAGCGATATAAAAATATAATTTTTATATCATAGGAAGAGGAAAAATATAATTCTCATATCATAGGAAGAGGAAAAATATAATTTTTATATCATAGGAAGAATAAAAATATGATTTTTATATTATAGAGATAATAAAAATATGATTTTTATATAATAGAGATTATAAAAATGTGATTTTTATAAGACAGAGAATATAAAAATACAATTTTTATACATGTTGTAGGGAATTAAAAATTCGATTTTTATATGAGTAGCGAATTGAAAATAGAATTTTTTATATAATAGAGAATATAAAAATATAATTTTTATATATGTAGCGAAATAAAAATCTGATTTTTATTATATATATGTTGAAATAAAAATGTGATTTTTATAGTGTCGAAATAAAAATTCAATCTTTATATTAGAAGTAGATATATAAAAATATAATTTTTATATAGGAAGGAGCGTTGTAAAAATATATAAACATCATATTAAAAATGTGATTTTTAATATGAACAGCGTGAAAAGGATGACGTGGAAATTTCGAGCAAATCCAATCGATCAGAAATTCAGAATAGAATGGCGTAGTGGAACCCTCGGTGAGAACTTCTCACTTTAATTTTTATTTTCTAGTTAAAGTTATATACTAGGATGCAGACGGTGCTTAGCAGCACCCGACACCTGTCGTCCACAGACCATGGACGACTTGTTTGATTTTGTTGTGTTCTAAAAATTGATTGTGACGTGTTGAATGAAATATATATCCATGTGTTGAAATAAATTATTTATCGTTAAAAATATAAATTTAACGTGAATGTGAATAAATAAATATTCATTTACAAATCGAATGATTTGTTTATGTACACCCATTTGAAGGATATTGATTGGGATGATAAATTTTACACGTCGCCCAACTGCACAAATAATATTCAGTGTTTGTGGATTGAAACCCCACACGGGTGTTGGGATGATATTTGACGTACACTAATCCCAATTGTTTAGTGGTATGTCGATCGTTTGATTGACAGACTGTATGAGCGTTAATTATTTATATTTAATGCTTATGTAGTTGTGTGGTGCACTTTGGATGATGGTTGATTATTTAGCATTGCTATTATATACATGTGTTGTATGGAATCCATATAATTAACATTATATGGTAATTGATTGGGCCTCGTTCCAATTTGGAAAATTAAAGAATATTATAAAATAAAATTCATTTGTTGAATAGAATAAATAGTCATGTGTTGACGATACTCATGTGTTGAGAATATTCATGTGTTGAAACTTATCATGTGTTGAATGAAATATTTATACAATAAAATTCACGTTTTTATTGTAAGTAAGAATTAATAAATATTCATGTGCTGAATAAAATATATTTTCATGTGTTGAAGAAAATATTCATTTGTTGAATAGAATAACGAAGTTATTGAAATAAATAAAGCCATGTGGATTAGATATGCGCAATTTTGATGCGAACGATATTTATACCGATTATATTCATTTTTAATATATGAATATAGAAAAGGAAGTGATTTCAAAATCTAACGTTTTGAAAATATTATCATTTATATATTAATGATATGAAATATTCAATTTTGATTAAAATTGAATATGAAGTTGAAATCGTTTTTAAAATGAATTTAAACTATTTATAAAATACTTTTTAAATTGAAATCAACAAAATATATATAATATATATTATATATATTAAATGGCCTGAATAGAATGCGCCGCTCCGCGATAGTTCGTGAATTTTGACCATTGGCTTCGAATTGACGTTACAGGAGATCCGGCCGTCGGATTCCCCTGAAACTGGAACTGTTGGGTTCGTATCGAAAAGAGCTTTCCAATGAAAATTAGAAATTTGAAATCTAATGGTTGGATTTGAAATTATGTCCAAATCAAATTTGGAAAAGGTCGCTGTAAAGTGCAGTTCGGTGGCCATTATTGAAAACCGATTGCACGGGCCTTGATAAAATTATTAAAAATATTAATATTTTGTGTAAAATCCTAATATATGAATTGGAAAGAACTGGGATGAAAAATCCCATATTTAAAAAGTATAAAAATATATTTTTATCGAAATGAACTAGTTTTGAACTAGATTTGAAATGGGTTTGAAAATAATCAGAATTTCCAATATACGAATAGGAATGGATTTGAATCGAAATTATCTTCGGAATATTTCTATGTTGGATTTCATGATTATACAGATATGTTAAGGAAATTTGAAAGATATATTTATATCTTTATTTCCAATACGATATTCGTTGGTTTTAGAATTTGATATTGAATATAAGCCGATATATTTTCTATTCAGAACCTTGTATTTAATATCAAATGGGATTTTGGGTTCGTCGTGAATGGTGTCTTAAATAACACTATTCTTGAACCCAATTTAGAAAAGAAAAAAATCTTTTAATTAAGATTTAGTGAAATTGTCCAGTTAATTTAGTATTTAATTGGAATTGAATTTAAATTGGTTTTTGGGGTTTATTGTAAGCGGTGTTTTGAATAACACCTGTACTTTAACCCGATTAACAATGGAATGTGATTTTGGATTTATCGTGAACTGTGTTTTAGATGACATTGGTTTTTTAACCCGGTGAAAGATAGGATTTTGATTTTTGGGAAGATTAAAACTAAGTGTAGTTTTAAAGAATCTTTAATTAGATTGAAATGATCGAGAATGGAGTATCACCAGTTTTGCTCCAAAATGATAGTTAAATCTTTAATTAGATTTGAACGTGAAATGGTAATTAATATTTACCGATAACACCGTAAAGTTAGATATGGAGTATTACCAGTTTTGCTCCACGGGATGAATAGGCTGGGATTGGGAAATAAAATAAATGATTACTTCGGTGTTGTTCGTTAATCCCGACTAATTTGGAAAACCTTAACATGGTTTGAAATGATATCCAAAGGAAGATTAAAGAATAAATTTAGAAGAATTTATCTTTGATAAAATTAATGGGAACCTTTCCATAAGAATGTGAAAATTTGAATAAAAGAATATTCTGAATTGGAATGAGGCGTATGTTGTGTTTTGTAACACTTGCTTATTATATACGTGGGTTATTCGGAAAGGCTGGGTTTATACCCATTCTGAATAACCGATTCGACGATAAGTCGAAGATGAAGACGGTGGTTGAAGACCGGAGGTCTTCACATCGTTTGGATGATGATCTTGATTGGGCTGTACACCAAAGAGGAGGGAATCAGTTGGTGATCATCCAGACGTACTTGGAGATCGATGGATATGCGAGGAATAAGGTTCCTCCGGTTTCGTTCAGACCCAGAACGAACTTGTAAGTGGACTGTGTGTCTGACATTGGATTTTATTCTGTGATGATTGATCTCTATTAAATATACATATGTTTGGTGGAGGAGAATTTATTCTCTTGCTTAACGCCCTTCTCTGAGACGTACGAGCTCAGAGGTTGTATATCGATGGACATCAGTCGCATGGAGTGAATTTCCTGTGTAGCATGCCTAAGTGGCAGATGATCAAGGCTTCTGTTGAAAAGCAAAGTCTTGTGGTTGATGATCAAAGCATGGCCTGTGCGGCACAGCTTTGTGTATGGCGTTAACTCGCGAGTCTCACACCTCGGTATGAGTCAAAAACGGGATAGTGACTGTAGGGAGAGCACGACGTTTGTTTCTAGCTATGGGTGATGTCGGTGACCTACCAGCCCTGACATTTATATACTTTTTACCTATGTGGTTGTTGGATGCGAGGCGCCTCAGATATAGGTCCTATAGGACCGGGAAACGTGTGTTCAGGAATAATTAATCCTCAAAGGTAAGAGAGGACCGGCCCAGAAGATCCAGGATCGCTGTGTGTGGTCCTGAGACATTTGCTAGATTGTCTCGAAAGGGGAGGAGCTTGCCCCTTGCCTCGACTCATGACGGAAATCCAATTTCCAATATGTGATATTGCAGTTTTATTTGTAGAACCTAGTATGGCGACATGGTAGATGGTAGCTATGCCGTCTATGATTGATACTTATGATTGAAATTGTTTTGACAATAAACACTTATAATAATATCAAAATAATTTGTTTTTAAATGTATCACGCATTCTTTGGCTATTATAAGGTAAAACCCTATCCTTCGGCTTGCGTTGCATTGTGTGATGGGACCTGGGTCTTATAATAGCTTCATTTTTCTTTATTTCGCATTGCGTTGTTTGTTTTATGCACTAGTATTCTTGGGAGGAAACCCGTTTCGTGTTATACGGCGTGGTCCCTTGATTTACCTAACTTTAAAATAAAGATTAATAACTGTTTTAGTTCTCATGCCAGTCACATGACTGACCTGGAGTTTATTGTTTTAACCTAAACTCTGGGTGCCCTTATTTTGACATGGGCAGCTAGTAGTTTTGGTTTTGCAGATTTATATTCACAGGATCCTGGTTTATAGCTGATGTGATATTCGAAAAGCTCTGTATCCACGTATTTCTTTCAGTTATTTTTTGTATTATTTTTCTGCTGCTATGTATTTAAATGTAATTTTAATCTCTGATATTTATTAAATGTGTAATTTTTATTCATACTCTGTGGTATTCTTGTATTCTGATGAATTGTTGTAATAAGCAATGAAATGTTCTTCTGTTTGTGCTCTGATTCGCCTTGACCTCATGGTAATTCGTCCTTTCTGTTCTCTTCGGAGATTGGGGAAGTTCGGGTCGCTTCAATTGGTAACAAAGCTTTGGTTTACAGAGCTCGAGAACAAGGCACGTTAGAACCAAATGAAAGAATTCATCAGAGGTTGGATTAGCAATATCCATTGAGAATTACTCATCAGAGAGAGGATCAGTAGTATCCTAGAACGAGTGCGAAGAGTATATTTTTAAAAATAAAATTGCAAACAAGTTTTGTTTTGAAAATTTAAACCATTTTTTATGTATTTGAATATTTTATTTGTATTGAATTTGGACGATCGAGTATATAAAGATTTTGCATATACGTGTCATGAATGTATATACGAAGCCTTAAATATACTAGATAGATATAGAATCACACTCTTGTCGCTCGGGGAAAATTCTGGTGATGGCCGCACATCATCGGTATTTATGTTCGTGTTTCGAAAGTGGGATTTCTATATATTTCCAACTGACTGGTGTGAGAACCAAAACTAGATAGGGCTTATTGTTGTGATTTGGCATCAAAAACGTTATTTTCTGTATATGTATCAAAGTATGAATTTGAAACGATAATCAACTAATTGATTGATGGTTGTGTTGTTTGATTATTGGTTTGATATTTTTAACCATTTAGGACAAATTGAACCGAATATTGAACTATATTGAAAAGTGATTACCATTGCATGCATATACATGTATATACATTGAATAGGTCATAGCAAGGATGCTAGAGAAGAGGAATAAAATTGTTTGCCCGACAAATAGGTACATGGTTATTGTATTTCTTGGGGATTTGATGATTTTATGAGCCGCTTGGCTTTTTCTTTTTCTTTTGGATTGGTGAGGGCCATGGGAGGCTATTTGAAATATCCCGAAGCTCCCAGTGCAGGAGAGGTTATGGCGAAATTTTTCGAAAATTTAGGGTGTTCGCCAAATTTTTGAAAAAATTTTAGAAACTGAAAAGTGAAGAACTTAGGCCATAAAAGAAAATAATGAAAGTTGAGTTGGTTTGTTAAACAACTTTCAGCTTCATTCCTTTTTTCGGGGACGAAAAGTTTTAAGTGGCGGAGATTGTAATAACCCGGAAATTCTGAGCCAATTTAAAATTTTTATTTTGGCAATTTTAATGAAGTTTGAATATTTAAAATGTAATACTTTAAATAATGACGACGAGAAATTTATTTTGAATAGAAATTGAACGTATATATTTATATAGATCATCGTTAGAATATAAATATTTATTTTTAATTATAAAAGGAATTGAAAATGGCGCGGTAGTTCGAAAATTCGATTTCAAAGTTCAAATGAATGTACAAGATTCAAAATAAATCGGATTTTAGTGAAACCAAAAATATTTGATTTTATTTGAGAATATATTTCCAATGAATCCGAAAAATCAAAATTTCATAGCGGGAATAAAAAGATATGCCCAGTTGAAAATTCAGAATAATCGCTATGGAATTCTGGCCCTTAAAAATGGAAATTTTGCAAACAACCTTGGTTTTCGACGAAACCACTTTTGTTGGAACCGGAATGTCAAATTATTGCAAGATTCCAATTTGCATAATTTTCTGAATCAATATGTGAGCATGGCAAAGTTAAACATGTTTTAACTAGTTTCGGTTGAATTTAATCAACTGGAAAATGGCCATTTTTCAAACAGTCTCAGAATTTGACGAAATTAGATTTGTTAGGACCGTATCGTCAATACGAAGCTTGAAAATATTTTTCAGGACTTTTTAGAGTCCGTATGTGGTCCCAGTAAATTGAAATGCGCGTTCAAATTCAATATATAGATTTATATTTTGATTTTGATGGAAACTGATCGTAACGATTGAATCAGCTTACGATACATATCCCATTATGTTCGAAATGGGGGTAATTAGTCATGGATGGCAGGCGATGGGTCTCGTTTGGAGATCGAAATTTGAAATTACTTTTTGGAAATTTAAAATAATTAAATTTTATATAAAGCCCCCTTATTCTACTTCTCTCTCTCCGATTCATTCACGAATTAAAATAATAAAAAAAAAGAGGAAGGAGTAGCCGCGCTCCTCCCAGCAGCGCGCCGCCAGCGCTGGCATTGCCCTCCACCCCTCGCCGACCCTCTCTCCCCCTTCCTCCTCGCGCTGGGCGCGATTCTCTCCCTCATTCCTCCTCGCACTGGGCGCGATTATCTCCCCATTTCCTCCTCGCGCTGGGCGCAATCTGTAACACCCCGTAATTCTGTGACCTTAACATTCATAAATTAAAGTACAATTAATTTTTAAAAGAAAATAAAAGATCCATGCAGTTGTTTAGTTTAAGTATCGTAACTAACATGAAAAAGAGAAGTAAGGAGAGAACAATAATTATTATTGTTCTAAGACTTATTAACAAAAGCCTCTGTAGCTCAGTTGGTTGAGGCATTGGATTTGTAGCATAGAGGTCGGGGGTTCGAACCCCGGCGGCGGCATAATTTTTTTATCTTTGTTTTAAAGACGGCCAACTGAACATGCAAATATATGTATGTATACAGATTCAAAATTTGAAAGGATAAGAACGTACATATAAGGAAATAAAGAAAATATATATATACATATGAGAATATATATATATATATGCAAAAATGTATGTATACGAAAGATAAAATTCAAGATAAGGCTACAGTCAATGAAATATGGCAACATCATTTGAATTTTGAAAATAAAATGAAAGTTGTGCGTATATATATACGCGTAAAATGGTCGTTAGAGGAATTGTATACATATAAGAATATTTCATGTGAATAAAACAGTTAAATAAATTCCAGAAATTCAAAAGTTTGAAAATCAAACTTTTACGCCAAAATAGCTTGTGGGACCCAATGCTGACTCAGCACTGCGTGTATGATAAGGTTTGGCTAGATTCATCTACGTACCTGGACTATTTTCTTAACTAGGTTCAATGCTGACTCAGCGCTGCGTGTACGATAAGGTCTTGAGCAGCTATATAAGCAGCCCTAGTCTTCATTCTCTTTGCACCAATTCTCTTCTATCCTTATGCTGCTAAGATTCATGGCTTCTTCCCCTCTTCTAAATTTTCTTAAGTAAATAAAATAAAATATGATTCAAGACGAGGAGATGCTGCTAAAAGACTTTTAAGGAGGGATTCAAATCAAAGTTTCAAGTGAAGAATTCAAAGGCTAGCTCAAACAAGTTTCAAGCAACGACGCACGAATCATAGCCACGCTTTCCTTCTTTTCTAGATCTATTTTCTGTAAGTTGGTTATTTCTAGATTTGAATATTTTGTTTTATTTGTGACATGAAATTAAAGGAATAAAGGAATATGCCAAGTCTCTCTCTCTCTTCGAATCTGTGTTTATACTCTTGGACTGAATTAAGAACTGTTATGATTCGAGGACAAATAAGACTGTAACCGTGACTATGACTATAGAACTGTGGCCTTTGAAAGCATATGCCTTTGGACTATGACATAAGCCTTTGATTTTGGGACATATAAACATTGCATATGACAATGATTTAGGACTATGGGAATTATTTTCCCTTTTGGACTATGAACATCGCCTATATTGCCTATGACCATGGACATTACTTATGACTAAGAACATAAGCCTTTGAATTGGACATAAACTATTGCTTATGACATAATGAGGACAATTGTGATTTTTACACCCATGATTCATGATTAGGAAAATATTGCTTTAGTTTGGTGATTGTGAAATTGGGTCTAAACCCAATTATTTATTCTACCTGTTCCTTGTTTTTTTTTTCTTTGGTTTTAAGACAGTGGGAATTTACCTATTAAGTTAGGTCTACCCACGTTCTTGAACCTATTTTGCCCATTCTTTGGTTTTAAGACAGTGGGAATTTACCTATTTAGTTAGGTCTACCCATATTCTTGAACCTACATTGTTATCCAAACCTTTTTATGTCAATTATTTCTTCTTGTCATTTTGATTCATTCCCTTTTTATCCACGAATCTAGATTTATTTATAATCTAGGTTGAATCACGATTATTCGAACGGTGGGAATGCGATTTGGGGAAAAACATGGAAATGAATATGAACGTAATTGTAAACTTGGAAATTGGCATAATTTGGAATATGTATTATGACATGCATATTAAAATGAAAACGGGGAAATTTGACATGGATTAGGGAATATGTGATTTTGACATATTAAATTTAGCGTTAGTAAGTAAGCTAAATTTTAGGCATAAAATGTAAACTAGAAAAATAATTCTAGTTTTGCCATAAATTGTGAATTAGGATGTTAAACCAAGATTGGGTTAATTAAGGTTGATTTGGAATAAGTATATTAGCACAATTTTGAATTTATTCATAATTGTGAGCAATTGTCATGTTTAGAATAAATTATGGTTAGCGACACTAAATTTGGTATAATTTACATACAAAAAAATATAAATATGATAAATAAGAGAGAATGGACCATAATAATAAATGTGACAATGTACATTAAAAGAGTAGTAATGAAATAAGTAAATTAGGAGTAATTTACTTATAGAATTCGTCATAAATGTTAAATTGTTCATTTACCACAAAATATGTAACTTGGTTAAGTTTTGGCCATAAATTATAAACTAGGATATTTAATCTAGTTTCGGCAATGAAATAGGAAATGGCCTAAACTGCATGTTGGGTTAGGACTTGGGCCTAGAATATAAGTATACTAGTAGGCTTGACAAATAAATATAGGCCAAATTTGTCTAAAAAGGGGAAATGGGCTTTTGAAATAAATTGTTAACAATTTATAAACAAAAGAAAAGTATTTTGATAACATCCCTTTTTATAACACATAGACCAGAAGGTTCTAGGGTGACAGAGAGGATAGTGTCTAGGCTTGGGTTTGGAAAATACAAGTTTCCTTCCCTCCCTGGCTATCCCTAACTGATCCGAAGGACGGGATGGTTGTTTTCAAAACCAGATTTGGAAACTAATCAAAAACCCTTTGAACTTAGAAAACATGAATATGCCTAACCCGAGGTTAGACTGAGTTGCGGTGTAAACCTGCCCGGAACCGATCGGCACATCCAGTAACCACAGCAATATCTGTCTAATGTGAGAGGTTACGGCTTTAATTTATTAATTAAAGCTAGAACAAGAATGGGAGAGTTAAGTCTATAGGAACACTTAACCAACCTAACACGGTTAAGCTAGAATGGGAAGGTTAAGGAACACTTAACCAACTTAGCACAGTTAAAGCTAGAATGGGAGGGTTAAGTCCATGGGAATACTTAGCCAAATTAACATGTTGACTAGACTAGAAGGTGGGGTTAAGTAAAGTTAATACACTTAGCCAATTTAACATGTTAATTAGACTAGAGGTTGGGGTTAAGTAATACACTTAGCCAAATTAATATGTTAACTGAACTAGACCATAGGGTTAAGTAAACTTGAACGATTAACCATCAGAATATGATAAATGAATAGGGTTAAGTAAAAAGCATGAAGGGATAACACTTAACCAGTGTAATAGGATAAGGGAAGAGGGTTAAGATAGCTTGAATCGACTAAATACACTTAACCAACCCAACCTGGCGAGAAAGAAAACTAAGTAGTAGACCTCAATTGAAAAGGGGACTAAGTAGTAAAACTTAGTTAAGAAAACAAGGAATTTGGAAACTAAGTGGTAAACTTTAGTTAGTAGAACTAAGTAGTAATTCTTAGTATAACACGAAGGAGCAGACATCCATCTGGTTTTAAGAAGGCTCCAACGAATTGGGTTACGAAGCCCGAGGCTTCGAGGGGATGTGAGGGTACTCTTGGTATCCCTCTGTGAGGCTGCAGATGATCATCCTGGGCTCACAGAGGTTAAGGTCTGCGTTAGAAGAACCGAGGATATGCCTTGGTTGCAATATATATATGTGGCAACCTAAAGACTAGGATGGACCAGCGTGATTCGGCGAGAAGACGGTAGCCCTGTGATAGCAACTCGTCATCTACCATCCATCTTAAGTCAATCGAGATACGTGAAGCGGAAAGGCGGAGAACTCCAAAAGACCATATACTTGCTATCTAGTTATGGTTGCGGATGGCCATAGGATAGTGGGGCACCGGGGGCCGGCGTATAGTTCTCATTTTACAAGGTGTGCCTTTCATTAGCTGAGGGAGGGGTCAAGTGGGACCATAGCCACTGGAGTAAAAACAGACCTTAGCATCTGCATCGGCAGATATCTGAAATCTCCCGACCGAGTTCTGTATTCCTTGATTTGCCCTGTCACAGGACTCGGATCGCACATTACAGGACATGTGCATCTAGACAAGCGATAACGATTCGCGATACATACGTGGGGAAGCCTAGGAACATATACCACTCTAGGTAGTGTGTCCTAGACTTGGGGGCATTGTTCGACAGGTAGCGTAATCCCTAGTTGGACTAGGTGGCATAAACCCTGAACTCGAAAAGCGTTCAGCAGATAGCGTAAAACTATAGTTAAATCTAGAAAGCAGTGGATAGAAAACCCTAGATTAGATCTAGGTAACAACTAATAAATGGATGCCTGAAGGCGATGGAAAATACAGGGATTGGGATCACGTTATCGTTACTAGTTGAAACACTAGTTAGGCGGTGCAGAGATATAGAAACCAGTATAACAAGTAAATAGTGAAGCAGCGAAAGTATTAGAGCGTATCCAGTTTATCTTAGCATATCTTGTGACTACCATGTCTAATCTTGTTGACCCTATCGTCATGGTGTAATCTTGTATTCAGTTAATTCATGTCGTTTTGTTTTCCATGTTCACATGCTAGAAGTTACTGAACTTACTCAGGCTTTATGTCTGACTCTGTTTTTCTTTCGTCTTCTTTCTTCCGTTCTCCCCCCCAGGTTGTTAAGGAGGAAATAGGATAGCTCAGATTTGTTTTGGGATGATTTCTCTTTCCAAGCTTGAAGAATCTTGGATACATCAGCTTTGGATTGCTATGGCTGGCTCTTGTTACATTGGGGAATATAAATGTATTTTATGCTTCTTTATTTTGTAAAGACAGTTGATACTCTGATATTGTAAAGGAACCTTGTACAAATTATTTTGTCAATAAAGCAAAGTTTTATTTTCCGCTGTTTAATGTTTGTCTGTCTTGTAATTTATCTGCATCTTTTACCCATAATGCTCCACAGAACTTAGTGCATTCCCTTTGTGAGTGATACTAACGGATGTGGGGTGTTACACGTGGTATCAGAGCTGAAGGTTACCGGATCAGATAAAAGATTTGAAAAATTATTTTCAAACGGTTTTTTAAAGAAGCATTTTTAAAAGGAAGGATTTGTTTTAAAGGCATATTCCCCAAAGCCATACGCATTGTCTCCTCTTCCTCTATTTGAATTCTTGTCTCCTTCTTTCTTGAGTTTCTGGGGCTCCTGGCTTTCTGGGAGGTAACCTCATCGAAGGGCAAAGTAGTGCCCGTCCTCCATCTATAGCCGTATTCGTTCCACTTACGGCCAGTCTTCTTTCAAGTTTATAAGGTTTTTCTGTATGATGGAAGCAGTTTTCGAGAGATTTGCCAACATAGCAATACATGGAAAGGGATGAGGAGTTTGGCAAAAGGGACAAAACCCTAGGATGAGGAATGCATGGAGATAGGTTAGCTCACGAAGGAGGAAGAAATTATAAAAGAGGAAGTATCCTTACTAGAGTATGATAGGGCATATAATTAAAGACAAGGGCAAGGACGAGGGACAAGATTTTCAGAAGGACAAGTACATGCTAAGCATACCTAGGAGATAGATGGTAAAAGTTTCTGTTGGAAAGAATCTAGTTTTCTGTTCATACTCTTTCCTTCGGTTTTAGCGCTTCGCATCTGTTCATATTTGCTTCCATAGTTAAGTCTCTGCACCTTAGTACTTGTATAGTAAGAAGATCCCAATCAGTCTCAAACCCAGTGGGTGGTTCGACCCGTTTATTTTTGGATAGTAGGGGTTTGAGAATAGTTATCGAGTTTGTTTATATCATATCACGTAGATCGTTTAAATTCAAAGGAGATATTCCTTGGGTGCTTGTGTGACATTGGTTTAGGCCTTTGGGGCTTGTACTTGAGGAACGTCGAGTACGACTAGGATGGTTTGCGTGAGAGATGAATAGTTGTGACAGGCGCTCTAAAAAGCGCGTAGTGATTTTTCAACCCCTATAGTTATGGCATGGTGGATAAGGGAGAGACCTCTAATCATACACTTGGTACCGTGATTGACATCTATTTATTTTGGAAATGGAGGTTAGGAACTTCACAATCGTGAAGATAAATTGGTTAAGATACATTGGAGTAAAGCTCAAGAAGGCTAGATACTAGCAACATGCCCTTTTTCCTTAAGGGTGCATCCTTGATTTCTCTGTTTAGGTGCTTTACGCGTAGTTGTTTCTCTCTTTCCAAAAGTATATCCTCTAGGTCATATCTGCGATCCTTAGGTAGAAGCCAATGGATGTAAACATGTATTTGAAACATGTTATGGTTGAATGGTTTCAAGTGGTTGCAAATGGTTGCTCGTGGATGCATATGCATACGTATTAGACACTAGATCAAGTTCGAACGCTTTCATATAGCATTTACATATATGCATTTGTTTGTAAGTTGAACTTGATATGATATCATATGGACATTGCATATGGATGTATGGTTGTGCACGCATGTAGTATTTACATGACCAGGGATGCTTGCATACATGATTGGACGCATGGCACTAACACAATTTGCATTAAGGAGGTCAACTGAATAAGGAGACCGCCTGATTTTGCATTAGATAGAGACATATACACACACTATGCATATGAACATGAAAGCATTAGAAATCTTTTAAGGACAATGAATGCCTGTGATTGAATGGTTGAGTAGATGGGTGATTGGATGTTAAGACACATTCTTCCTAACATGAAGATTTCGGGGAAGAAATCCTTTTAAGTGGGGGAGAATGTAACACCCCGTAATTCTGTGACATTAAGATTCATAAATTAAAGTACAATTAATTTTTAAAAGAAAAAAAAAGATCCATGCAGTTGTTTAGTTTAAGTATCGTAACAAACACGAAAAAGAGAAGTAAGGAGAGAACAATAATTATTATTGTTCTAAGACTTATTAACAAAAGCCTCTGTAGCTCAGTTGGTTGAGGCATTGGATTTGTAGCATAGAGGTCGGGGGTTCGAACCCCGGCGGCGGCATAATTTTTTTATCTTTGTTTTAAAGAGGGCCAACAGAACATGCAAATATATGTACGTATACAGATTCAAAATTTGAAAGGATAAGAACGTACATATAAGGAAATAAAGAAAATATATATATACATATGAGAATATATATATATATATATATATATATGCAAAAATGTATGTATACGAAAGATAAAATTCAAGATAAGGCTACAGTCAATGAAATATGGCAACATCATTTGAATTTTGAAAATAAAATGAAAGTTGTGCGTATATATATACGCGTAAAATGGTCGTTAGAGGAATTGTATACATATAAGAATATTTCATGTGAATAAAACAGTTAAATAAATTCCAGAAATTCAAAAGTTTGAAAATCAAACTTTTACACCAAAATAGCTTGTGGGACCCAATGCTGACTCAGCACTGCGTGTATGATAAGGTTTGGCTAGATTCATCTACGTACCTGGACTATTTTCTTAACTAGGTCAATGCTGACTCAGCGCTGCGTGTACGATAAGGTCTTGAGCAGCTATATAAACAGCCCTAGTCTTCATTCTCTTTGCACCAATTCTCTTCTATCCTTATGCTGCTAAGATTCATGGCTTCTTCCCCTCTTCTAAATTTTCTTAAGTAAATAAAATAAAACATGATTCAAGATGAGGAGATGCTGCTAAAAGACTTTTAAGGAGGGATTCAAATCAAAGTTTCAAGTGAAGAATTCAAAGGCTAGCTCAAACAAGTTTCAAGCAACGACACACGAATCATAGCCACGCTTTCCTTCTTTTCTAGATCTATTTTCTGTAAGTTGGTTATTTCTAGATTTGAATATTTTGTTTAATTTGTGACATGAAATTAAAGGAATAAAGGAATATGCCAAGTCTCTCTCTCTCTTCGAATCTGTGTTTATACTCCTGGACTGAATTAAGAACTGTTATGATTCGAGGACAAATAAGACTGTAACCGTGACTATGACTATAGAACTGTGGCCTTTGAAAGCATATGCCTTTGGACTATGACATAAGCCTTTGATTTTGGGACATATAAACATTGCCTATGACAATGACTTAGGACTATGGGAATTATTTTCCCTTTTGGACTATGAACATCGCCTATATTGCCTATGACCATGGACATTACTTATGACTAAGAACATAAGCCTTTGAATTGGACATAAACTATTGCTTATGAAATAATGAGGACAATTGTGATTTTGACACCCATGATTCATGATTAGGAAAATATTGCTTTAGTTTGGTGATTGTGAAATTGGGTCTAAACCCAATTATTTATTCTACCTGTTCCTTGTTTTTTTTTTCTTTGGTTTTAAGACAGTGGGAATTTACCTATTAAGTTAGGTCTACCCACGTTCTTGAACCTATTTTGTCCATTCTTTGGTTTTAAGACAGTGGGAATTTACCTATTTAGTTAGGTCTACCCATATTCTTGAACCTACATTGTTATCCAAACCTTTTTATGTCAATTATTTCTTCTTGTCATTTTGATTCATTCCCTTTTTATCTACGAATCTAGATTTATTTATAATCTAGGTTGAATCACGATTATTCGAACGGTGGGAATGCGATTTGGGGAAAAACATGGAAATGAATATGAACGTAATTGTAAACTTGGAAATTGGCATAATTTGGAATATGTATTATGACATGCATATTAAAATGAAAACGGGGAAATTTGACATGGATTAGGGAATATGTGATTTTGACATATTAAATTTAGCGTTAGTAAGTAAGCTAAATTTTAGGCATAAAATGTAAACTAGAAAAATAATTCTAGTTTTGCCATAAATTGTGAATTAGGATGTTAAACCAAGATTGGGTTAATTAAGGTTGATTTGGAATAAGTATATTAGCACAATTTTGAATTTATTCATAATTGTGAGCAATTGTCATGTTTAGAATAAATTATGGTTAGCGACACTAAATTTGGTATAATTTACATACAAAAAAATATAAATATGATAAATAAGAGAGAATGGACCATAATAATAAATGTGACAATGTACATTAAAAGAGTAGTAATGAAATAAGTAAATTAGGAGTAATTTACTTATAGAATTCGTCATAAATGTTCAATTGTTCATTTACCACAAAATATGTAACTTGGTTAAGTTTTGGCCATAAATTATAAACTAGGATATTTAATCTAGTTTCGGCAATGAAATAGGAAATGGCCTAAACTGCATGTTGGGTTAGGACTTGGGCCTAGAATATAAGTATACTAGTAGGCTTGACAAATAAATATAGGCCAAATTTGTCTAAAAAGGGGAAATGGGCTTTTGAAATAAATTGTTAACAATTTATAAACAAAAGAAAAGTATTTTGATAACATCCCTTTTTATAACACATAGACCAGAAGGTTCTAGGGTGACAGAGAGGATAGTGTCTAGGCTTGGGTTTGGAAAATACAAGTTTCCTGCCCTCCCTGGCTATCCCTAACTGATCCGAAGGACGGGATGGTTGTTTTCAAAACCAGATTTGGAAACTAATCAAAAACCCTTTGAACTTAGAAAACATGAATATGCCTAACCCGAGGTTAGACTGAGTTGCGGTGTAAACCTGCCCGGAACCGACCGGCACATCCAGTAACCGCAGCAATATCTGTCTAATGTGAGAGGTTGCGGCTTTAATTTATTAATTAAAGATAGAACAAGAATGGGAGAGTTAAGTCTATAGGAACACTTAACCAACCTAACACGGTTAAGCTAGAATGGGAAGGTTAAGGAACACTTAACCAACTTAGCACAGTTAAAGCTAGAATGGGAGGGTTAAGTCCATGGGAATACTTAGCCAAATTAACATGTTGACTAGACTAGAAGGTGGGGTTAAGTAAAGTTAATACACTTAGCCAATTTAACATGTTAATTAGACTAGAGGTTGGGGTTAAGTAATACACTTAGCCAAATTAATATGTTAACTGGACTAGACCATAGGGTTAAGTAAACTTGAACGATTAACCATCAGAATATGATAAATGAATAGGGTTAAGTAAAAAGCATGAAGGGATAACACTTAACCAGTGTAATAGGATAAGGGAAGAGGGTTAAGATAGCTTGAATCGACTAAATACACTTAACCAACCCAACCTGGCGAGAAAGAAAACTGAGTAGTAGACCTCAATTGAAAAGAGGACTAAGTAGTAAAACTTAGTTAAGAAAACAAGGAATTTGGAAACTAAGTGGTAAACCTTAGTTAGTAGAACTAAGTAGTAATTCTTAGTATAACACGAAGGAGCAGACATCCATCTGGTTTTAAGAAGGCTCCAACGAATTGGGTTACGAAGCCCGAGGCTTCGAGGGGACGTGAGGGTACTCTTGGTATCCCTCTGTGAGGCTGCAGATGATCATCCTGGGCTCACAGAGGTTAAGGTCTGCGTTAGAAGAACCGAGGGTATGCCTTGGTTGCAATATATATATGTGGCAACCTAAAGACTAGGATGGACCAGCGTGATTCGGCGAGAAGACGGTAGCCCTGTGATAGCAACTCGTCATCTACCATCCATCTTAAGTCAATCGAGATACGTGAAGCGGAAAGGCGGAGAACTCCAAAAGACCATATACTTGCTATCTAGTTATGGTTGCGGATGGCCATAGGATAGTGGGGCACCGGGGGCCGGCGTATAGTTCTCATTTTACAAGGTGTGCCTTTCATTAGCTGAGGGAGGGGTCAAGTGGGACCATAGCCACTGGAGTAAAAACAGACCTTAGCATCTGCATCGGCAGATATCTGAAAGCTCCCGACCGAGTTTTGTATTCCTTGATTTGCCCTGTCACAGGACTCGGATCGCACATTACAGGACATGTGCATCTAGACAAGCGATAACGATTCGCGATACATACGTGGGGAAGCCTAGGAACATATACCACTCTAGGTAGTGTGTCCTAGACTTGGGGACATTGTTCGACAGGTAGCGTAATCCCTAGTTGGACTAGGTGGCATAAACCCTGAACTCGAAAAGCATTCAGCAGATAGCGTAAAACTATAGTTAAATCTAGAAAGCAGTGGATAGAAAACCCTAGATTAGATCTAGGTAACAACTAATAAATGGATGCCTGAAGGCGATGGACAATACAGGGATTGGGATCACGTTATCGTTACTAGTTGAAACACTAGTTAGGCGGTGCAGAGATATAGAAACCAGTATAACAAGTAAATAGTGAAGCAGCGAAAGTATTAGAGCGTATCCAGTTTATCTTAGCATATCTTGTGACTACCTTGTCTAATCTTGTTGACCCTATCGTCATGGTGTAATCTTGTATTCAGTTAATTCATGTCGTTTTGTTTTCCATGTTCACATGCTAGAAGTTACTGAACTTACTCAGGCTTTATGTCTGACTCTGTTTTTCTTTCGTCTTCTTTCTTCCGTTCTCCCCCCCAGGTTGTTAAGGAGGAAATAGGATAGCTCAAATTTGTTTTGGGATGATTTCTCTTTCCAAGCTTGAAGAATCTTGGATACATCAGCTTTGGATTGCTATGGCTGGCTCTTGTTACATTGGGGAATATAAATGTATTTTATGCTTCTTTATTTTGTAAAGACAGTTGATACTCTGATATTGTAAAGGAACCTTGTACAAATTATTTTGTCAATAAAGCAAAGTTTTATTTTCCGCTGTTTAATGTTTGTCTGTCTTGTAATTTATCTGCATCTTTTACCCATAATGCTCCACAGAACTTAGTGCATTCCCTTTGTGAGTGATACTAACGGATGTGGGGTGTTACACAATCCCTTCCCCCCTTCCTCCTCCTCGCAACGGCAAGGAAGCTCGACACCCCCCCCCCCTCCCACTTCGCTGAAAAAACTGTGAGTTCCTTTGATTTTCCCTCTTTTTTTCTTTCTTTCTATTCTTTTAATTTATGTGTTTTATTATTTAAAGATCCGATTTTAATTAAGAGAAAAACCTGATTTTCATTATATAAAAATATAGTATTTTTAGTTAGGTAAAAATAAAATTTTTACTTAGTAAAATATTTCTGTTTTATATATATGAAGGCGTGATAAGGTAGGATTTTATCGCATGTATGAGATCATTTTGAGCTAGAGGAAAATGGGATTTTTATCGTGTAAAAAGATTAGGATTTTTTCAAAAATAAATTTAATAGAAAAGTATGGTTTTTAGAGATTATAAAAAGATCAGATTTTTTTATCACAAAGAAAGCGATATTAAAATATAATTTTTATATCATAGGAAGAGGAAAAATATAATTCTCATATCATAGGAAGAGGAAAAATATAATTTTTATATCATAGGAAGAATAAAAATATGATTTTTATATTATAGAGATAATAAAAATATGATTTTTATATAATAGAGATTATAAAAATGTGATTTTTAAAAGACAGAGAATATAATAATACAATTTTTATACATGTTGTAGCGAATTAAAAATTCGATTTTTATATGAGTAGCGAATTGAAAATAGAATTTTTATATAATAGAGAATATAAAAATATAATTTTTATATATGTAGTGAAATAAAAATCTGATTTTTATTATATATATGTTGAAATAAAAATGTGATTTTTATAGTGTCGAAATAAAAATTCAATCTTTATATTAGAAGTAGATATATAAAAATATAATTTTTATATAGGAAGGAGCATTGTAAAAATATATAAACATCATATTAAAAATGTGATTTTTAATATGAACAGTGTGAAAAGGATGACGTGGAAATTTCGAGCAAATCCAATCGATCAGAAATTCAGAATAGAATGGCGGAATGGAACCCTCGGTGAGAACTTCTCACTTTAATTTTTATTTTCTAGTTAATGTTATATATTAGGATGCAGACGGTGCTTAGCAGCACCCGACACCTGTCGTCCACAGACCATGGACGACTTGTTTGATTTTGTTGTGTTGTAAAAATTGATTGTGACGTGTTGAATGAAATATATATCCATGTGTTGAAATAAATTATTTATCGTTAAAAATATAAATTTAACGTGAATGTGAATAAATAAAAATTCATTTACAAATTGAATGATTTGTTTATGTACACCCATTTGAAGGATATTGATTGGGATGATAAATTTTACACGTCGCCCAACTGCACAAATAATATTCAGTGTTTGTGGATTGAAACCCCACATGGGTGTTGGGATGATATTTGACGTACACTAATCCCAATTGTTTAGTGGTATGTCGATCGTTTGATTGACAGACTGTATGAGCGTTAATTATTTATATTTAATGCTTATGCAGTTGTGTGGTGAACTTTGGATGATGGTTGAATATTTATCGTTGCTATTATATACATGTGTTTTATGGGTTCCATATAATTAAAATTATATGGTAATTGATTGGGCCTCATTCCAATTTGGAAAATTAAAGGACATTATAAAATTAGGATTCATGTGTTGAATAGAATAAATAGTCATGTGTTGACGATACTCATGTGTTGAGAATATTCATGTGTTGAAACTTATCATGTGTTGAATGAAATATTTATACAATAAAATTCACATTTTTATTGTAAGTAAGAATTAATAAATATTCATGTGTTGAATAAAATATATATTCATGTGTTGAAGAAAATATTCATTTGTTGAATAGAATAACGAAGTTATTGAAATATATAAAGCCGTGTTGATTAGATATGCGCCATTTTGACGCGAACAATATTTATATCGATTATATTCGTTTTTAATATATGAATATAGAAAAGGAAGTGATTTCAAAATCTAACATTTTGAAAATATTGTCATTTATATATTAATGATATGAAATATTCAATTTTGATTTAAAATTGAATATAAAGTTGAAATCGTTTTTACAACGAATTTAAAGGATTTATAAAATATGTTTTGAATTGAAATCGACGAAGTATATAATATATATATATATATACATTGGCTTCGAATTGACGTTACGGGAGATCCGGCCGTTGGATTCCCCAGAAACCAGAACCGTTGGGTTCGTATCGAAAAGAGCTTTCCAATGAATATTAGAAATTTGAAATCTAACGGACGGATTTGGAATTATATCAAAATCAAATTTGGAAACGGTCGCTATAAGTGCAGTTCGGTGGCTGTTATTGAAAACCGACTGTACGTGCCTTGATAAAATTATTAAAAATATTAATAATTTTTATAAAATCATAATATATGAATTGGAAAGAACTGGGATGAAAAATCCCATATTTAAAAAGGATAAAAATATATTTTTATCAAAATCAACTAGTTTTGAACTAGATTTGAAATGGTTTTGAAAATAATCAGAATTTCCAATATACGAATAGGAAGGGATTTGAATCGAAATTATCTTCGGAATATTTCGATGTTGGATTTCGTGATTATACAGATATGGTTGTGGAAATTTGAAAGATATATATATCGTTATTTCCAATAAGATATTCGTTGGTTTCAGAATTTGTTATTGAATATAAGCCGATATATTTTCTATTCAGAGCCTTGTATTTAATAGCAAATGGGATTTCGGGTTCGTCGTGAATGTTGTCTTAAATAACACTGTTCTTGAATCCAATTTAGAAAAGAATAAATCTTTTAGTTAAGATTTAGTGAAATTGTCCAATTAATTAGTATTTAATTGGAATTGAATTTAAATTGGTTTTTGGGGTTTATCGTGAGCGGTGTTTTGAATAACACTTGTTCTTCAACCCGATTAACAATGGAATGTGATTTTGGATTTATCGTTAACCGTGTTTTAGATGACGTTGGTTCTTTAACCCAGTGAAAGACATGATATTGATTTTTGGGAAGATTAAAACTAAGTGGAGTTTTAATGAATCTTTAATTAGATTGAAATGATCGAGAATGGAGTATCACCAGTTTTGCTCCAAAGTGATAGTTAAATCTTTAATTAGATTTGAACGTGAAATGGTAATTAATATTTATCGAGAACACCATGGTGTTAGAAATGGAATATTACCAGTTTTGCTTCATGGGATGAATAGGTTGGGATTGAGAAATAAAACAAATGATTACTTCAGTGTTGTTCGTTAATCCCGACTAGTTTGGAAAACCTTAACATGGTTTGAAATGATATCCAAAGGAAGATTAAAGAATAAATTTAGAAGAATTTATCTTTGATAAAATTAATAGGAACCTTTCCCTAAGAATTTGAAAATTCGAATAAAAGAATATCTGAATTGGAATGAGGCGTATGTTGTGTTTGTGTAACACTTGTTTATTATATACGCGGGTTATTCGGAAAGGCCGGGTTTATACCCATTCTGAATAACCGATTCGACCATAAGTCGAAGATGAAGACGGTGGTTGAAGACCGGAGGTCTTCACATCATTTGGATGATTATTGATGATCTTGATTGGGATGTACACCCAAGAGGAGGGAATCAGTTGGTGATCGTCCAGACGTACTTGGAGATCGAGGGATATGCGTGCAATAAGGTTCCTCTGGATTCATTCAGACCCAGAACGAACATGTAAATGGACTGTGTGTCTGACATTGGATTTTATTCTGTGTTGATTGATATCTATCAAATATACATCTATTTGGCGGTGGAGAATTTATTCTCTTGCTTAACGCCCTTCTCAGAGACGTACGAGCTCAGAGGTTGTATATCTATGGACATCAGTCGCATGGAGTGAATTTCCTGTGTGGCATGCCTAAGTGGTAGATGATAAAGGCTTCTGTAGAAAGGCAAAGTCTTATGGTTGATGATCCAAGCATGGCCTGTTTGGCACAGCTTTGTGTATGGTGTTAATTCGCGAGCCTCACACCTCGGTATGAGTCAAAAACGGGATAGTGACTGCAGGGAGAGCACGACTTTTCTTTCTAGCTATGGGTGATGTCAGTGACCTACTAGCCCTGAAATTATATACTTTTTTACCTATGTGGTTGTTGGATGCGAGGCGCCTTGGATATAGATCCTATAGGACTGGGAAACGTGTGTTCAAGAATAACTAATCCTCAAAAGTAAGAGAGGACCGGCCCTGAAGATCCAGGATCGCTGTGTGTGGTCCTGAGACATTTGCTAGAGTGTCTCGAATGGAGAGGAGCTTGCCCCTTGCCTCGACTCATGACGGAAATCCAATTTCCAATGCGTGATATTGCGGTTTTATTAGTAGAACCTAGTATGGCGACATAGTAGATGGTAGCTATGCCATCTATGATTGATACTTATGATTGAAATTGTTTTGACAATACTTATAGTAATATCAAAATAATCTGTTTTGAAACGTATCAAGCATTCTTTGGCTATTATAAGGTAAAATCCTGTCCTCCGGCTTGCATTGCATTGTGTGATGGGACCTGGGTCTTATAATAGCTTCATTTTTCTTTATTTAGCATTGCGTTGTTTGTTTTATGCACTGGTATTCTTGGGAGGAAACCCGTTCCGTGTTATACGGCGTGGTCCCTTGATTTACCTAACTTTAAAATAAAGATTAATAAATATTTTAGTTCTCACACCAGTCACATGACTGACCTGGAGTTTATTGTTTTAACCTAAACTCTGGGTGCCCATATTTTCCACAGGGGCAGCTAGTAGTTTTGGTTTTGCAGATTTATATTCACAGGATCCTGGTTTATAGCTGAAGTGATATTCGGAAAGCTTTGTATCCGCGTATTTCTTTCAGTTATGTTTTGTATTATTATTGCGCTGCTATGTATTTAAATGTAATTTAAATCTATGATATTTATACAATGTGTAATGTTTATTCATACTCTGTGGTATTCTTGTATTCTGATGGAATTGTTGTAATAAGCAATGAAATGTTCTTCTGTTTGTGTTCTGATTCGTCCTTTCTCTTCTCTTCGGAGATTGGGGAAGTTCGGGTCGCTTCATGTCTTGTCTATTTTTATTATATATTTGGGATCGTGACACATTGGTCAACACGATCATATTTTATTTTTGTCCATAATAGTTAGTAGATGAATGAGATTTTTGTTGTAGGGTACCAAATAAATATTTATATTATTTATATGTGTGCTTTACATGAAGAGGATGCACTTTCAATAGAAAAATACAACTATATATATCAAGTTAAAAGCTACACGTATACATAAAGTTTTTGTTTCCATTAAACAGCGTGTCATGGGTGCCAAGGCATTTGAATACATGCGTGCCAAGCCCACTAAAAACCATGCAGGCTAAGAAAATTGATATCGTGTGCTCCAAGTAACCATGCCTGCCAAGTTACCTTTTTTTATATATTGGCACTCTCTCACTTCCGTTCTCCATATCCCTAAAATCCGCAATTTTTCCTGTTCAATCTCATTCACTAGTCCCTGATAACGCGAAGATAAAAACCCATTTCAGAAATTGGTTAAAAATCAAATCTTCGATTTAAATTCTAAATTCATTACACCACTTGTAACTCAAGTTTTCACTCCATAGCAGTCTTCCGCAAATCGATTACCTTTGTTTTCGAAACCGAGGTTTCAACAGAAAACCTTTGGTTTGTTTTTGGTAAAAAGAATGTGGTTCCGATCCATTCTGGGTTTGATTTTGGTACGAGGGTAGTAAGGTAGATTGATTGTGGAAATTGTAGCGGGTTCTATGCGAAATCACTTCGCGCTTGCTGCTGCAGCTGGCGTACGCTGGGTTCGGTCGCCATGCCTGTACCCTACTTTCAACTCAGCACCAGTGGAGGTCGCCATCGTTAGGCGGAGCAGTGGGCTATTTCGACAGTGTGGTTGGGTTTCTGGCAGTCTCAGATGACTGAATCGGAGTCTGGGAATTTCAGGAAGGTCATGACACAGGTTTGTTTTATGAATGGAGTAGAAGATCAGCTTACAACACTAATGGTGGTTAAGGGATTTTAAACATGGTTTCGAAAGGTGAAAAAGAAATAATGGGCTAAATGTTGGTGCAAGTATGCTGGAGTAAAGGCAATACCGTATGAAGGAGGATTAGCGAAGACATGGATTAAGGCATGTTTGTGATTTAGAACGTTAAGTGTTGTTCTTCTGAGAATGAGAAGTTGGATGGAAAAGGTGGTAATATCATTCGCACTGTATTGTTTGTGCATGAGCTAAGGTCTGTATGGAAGGAGTGAGAAGAGCACGGCTTTGGGGTTGTTGCTGAAACCATGAGCTTTATATGTGGGGAAGAAGCATGAACCACGTTTAATTAGTGGATGCAGCAGTTACAAGTTGTGGAGAGTACTGATGAACTGGGTTTGGTGAACGATGGTTTTAGACGGTAGCAAGGGGAGTTTGCAAGGTACATGGTGAAAAGGTTAAGCACAGTGGCGGTTTGGTGTTTTTATTAATGGGAAAAAGACTAATAGGCACTAAAACATGATTAAGAAAAGGGTAGTTTAAGGTTATTAGTTTCAGATTATAATTAATGATATTTAAAGTAAATCAAAATTTTCAATTACTATAATTATTGTATTCGTGAACAGAATTGAACAGAATCAATCACATTACAATCAAAGCGACGAGGTCTTCATTATGGAACTGGCGTGGCTAAGAACGGAGCTACTGGAATTTTGGAATAAAATCAAACGCTCATTTGATTTTAAACGAAACCAAAGCAAAACCATCAACTGCAAAACGATGTAAGTAAACTCAATAATTTTGACTCTTTTATATTTTTAAATGAGTTTTAAATTTATTTATAGAAAATTTATACTGTGCAATGGTTGATTGATTGAATAGTTGATAAAATTGGTTGAAACGATTGATATGATTACATCGTTGATCGATTATCAGTTCTGACATTTTATATTGATGTGAAATTAATATTATTGATGTTGATTAACATCTGTGGATGCAGGGAAACAGGTTGGAGGAATCCAACAGGATTCCTCAACATTTATATTATTGTGTTTGCATTAATTGTGACCTATGCTTTGATATATTAACTGTGATTGTTCTTGTTGTGTTTAAATATCACTGGCCCTAGAATTCGGTATTTAAATACCATAAAAAAAATTCGAATATAGAAAATGAAATTTGAATTTTAAAAAAGGGAATTTATTTCCAAAAATAGAAATGCAATTTCGAACAGAATTGAAACTAAAAACATGTAAATGGAGAAAACAAGAATTTGTATATAAACGAGAGTATAAATTAAGTGAATTATTTATCATTAAATTAATTGAAATAGAAATTCAAATTTGAATTAATATGGAAAAATGGAAAAGGGTTTTGGAACCAATATTTGAAGTTAATTTGAATTTAACGAAGGGTGTTAAATATTAGTTAATCTTTGATTAACTATAATTAAAGTAATTATCGAATTGGTTAGTGCTAATAAAGTTAATTATTATTTGATAAGCTTTTAAAAATGATAATTATACTATTTCTGGTTAATAGTAAAGTCAACTTTTTTTAATATAGTTGATAATAAGGTTAATTGTTATTTTAATTAATAATAATTAAAATAATGATTTTAATTGGAGATTCAATTAAGAAATGATGTGGTGGCATTGTAGTTTGATCAAGGAGATGATAAGAGTTTCATAGAGGGATTTGTAATCCAAGTTTTAAATGAGATTTGTAAATGGGATTTTTCGGTAAATGCAGAGTTTTAAATAATGTTTTTTTATTTTTAAATTAAATAAAGAAAATTCAATGGAATGAAACTTTTAAGGAAGATGGTTAGTAGGTTAATAATAGACTAAAATGTGTTAATGGTTTTAGAATGAAACCTAAGCTAAGTGGTGAAAAGATGGTAAATGGATTAGTATAAGTGATTAATCCAAACAAGATTTAAATGAGGTTTTTAAAACCAAAGTGATGGCTTCAATTGAATTAAGCAAAGCACTGTAATTGAAATAAAAAAATTAAATGCAAAGGAAAACACAAATGATAACTTTGTGTTAAACATTGATAAATGGATATTCGAAAAAAAAATCCAAGTAAAGAGGTCTTGTTGTAAAGAAGGTGGAAAGCGGACTTTTATCCTTATATACCCTTTATCTTATGAGGTTTCGACAAATAGAATGGTATATGTCTGCATTGTTTAAATCCAAACATTTTGCCATTATAATAAATGTTTTGTAAATCTAAACAGCGAATTTAACGCTGTCGTTATAATAAATGTCTTATAAATCAAATATTTTGAAACAGCGATTATAACGCTACCGTTATAATCAATGTTGTTTCGTAAAGGAAGTGGATTCTTAGATTGAATCCGAGAGCCACGTAAGCGATGTTTAGTTTGAAGTTGTGAGCTTTAAATGTTTTAAAGTTGAGCATATTGTTCAGTTAAGGTCTGAGAGGTAATTATACCCCAACTTGATTTACTTCATAATTAACTAAGGAATGGTTAAGGTTCGTTAGTGAAGATTGGTTATGGATCCGATTAGTAAATGAATAATTAATGAAGTGAGTTATAGCAACGATGTTTATTATGTAACATGGGTTTAACTAAATGAAAAGGTCTTGGAAACATTTTCCAAAGTAAATCAGAGGTGGTTTCTAAGTATAGAAAATGAAATGATTTGGGATAACTAGAAGTAAGGAATGATAATTAGAAATGTTTTTTTTCAATGTTAATAAAGTATATTTTCTAAAATATAGAAATAAGAATATATGAATATATAGAAATGTTTCAAATTGGAATAAGTGATATCTTCTTTAATAAAGAAATGATGACGTTGGAAATGTCTTCCAAGAATCGAGATTGAGATTTGAAAGGATATGGAAGATTGAAAATGGATTTTTGAATCGATAATATAATAAGGAATTAATATAAAAAGGGGCCAGTTTTGTTTGATGTTTGATCGGTAGAAATTTCCAATTGGGAAATAGGACAATTGATTGTATGGATGTTTCTTTGATAGTTAAATCACCAACTATCAAAGTTTTGATTTATTTTATACCTCCGTTGTCAATACGGGGAGACCGGGATCCGGTTTACTATCTGAAAACAACTCCGTATTGGCATAAGCATTACGAATCAACTTATGTTAAAGAGATTATGAAGACGGAGTAAAGTGCAAGGGCTATTCTGTTAATCCTAGGAAGAAATTGCCCAAGATGGATTAAGAGAATGGTGCCTTCGTTTGTCCAGGCCCAGGACAACTTGTAAGGATGGGTGTCTGACAGAGTATTTCCAAAGAGATTACATATGTTGATTCCTTCAAACGTACGAAGTTGGTGGCGAAGAAGGGAAACTTATTTAGCCTAACAATCTGAGTATTTTTGTGGGAATCAATTAGTGATTTCCGATGGATCTAACGATGAGGCATTCAAATTGAATGGCAGCCAGATGTTCTGGAAGATAATTCAAACCTCAAGCCTCATAACCAGTAATTGAAAAAAATCGGGCAGGCAGCATGGCTATGTAGGTCGCTCCCATTAGGATGTATAATCACGTATCTAGAGAAATTACATTTGCTTCTTTAATCTATCGATGTTGTCCCTTTCGGGAAACGGTTGCTGATCCCAATCGTTGGTGATATACATTCGATACACTCAAACAAAATGAGTGGTCGGTCATGTGTGGGCCGGGTTGAAAGACGTTCTTGGATGTATCCCCTCTCGAGTACACTGATCGGAAGGTGATTCCATACCTTGTCATGTTGGAAACCCAATCTCCAATTAGTGCCCTGCGGTTTTCGATTTTATATTATATATGGAGCGTGAGATGCAAGCGTTCCGCTAGATTGCTATTTATTTGAATTAAGCTTATAATATCACTGGATTTGATATCAAAAATACTTTTGGTTATCGTAAGGTAAAAACCATATGTATTTATGTGTGGATCGGTCTTACGATTATCATTTCTTTCGAAAGGATTTTTGAAAGTTAAATAAATGGCTGGAGTTTACTCACACCAGTCCCATGACTGACTTAGAGTTTATTTTGTTTGTTTTCCCTAAACTCTTGGGTGCCCAAATTTGTATGAGCAGACAAGTAGTCGGGATTTTTCAGATTCACTTAGAAGAGCTGGAAGCAGGAGGCTTGAAACGACCCGAACTTCCCCGTGAAGGAAAGCGCAGATAGAATTGAGGACAAGACAAAATAGAACGCAGACGGAAGAACATTTCATTGTTATTACAACAATTCCATCAGATACAAGAATATACTGAGTATAAATGAATAAATTACATTCGATAAATATCAGAGATTACAATAAATTACATAGCAGCGGAAAATATACAAAACACAACTGAAAGTGATACACGGATACAGAGCTTTGCGAGCATCGTTCCAGCTGTAAACCAGGTTCCTGTGAATATAAATCTAAAAAACCAAAACTACTAGCTGCCGTGCGGAAAATAGGGGCACCTAGAGTTTAGGTTAAAACAATAAACTCCAGGTCAGTCATGTGACTGGTGTGAGAACTAAAAAAGTTATTTAAAGTTTTACTTTAAAAGAGAGTAATTCAAGGGACCACGCCGTATAACACGGAACGGGTTTCCTCCCAAGAATACCAGTGCATAAAACAAACAGCGCAATGCTAAATAAAGAAAAATGAAGCTGTTATAAGACCCAGGTCCCATCACACAATGCAACGCAAGCCGGAGGATAGGGTTTTCCCTTATAACAGCCAAAGCGTGCTTGATACGTTTAAAACAAATCATTTGATACTATTTTAGGTGCATAGTGTCAAAACAATTTCAATCATAAATATCAATCATAGACGGCATAGCAACCATCTACTATGTCGCCATACTAGGCTCTACAAATAAAACCGAAACACACGTATTGGAAATTGGATTCCATCATGAGCCGAGGCAAGGGGCAAGCTCCTCTCCGATTCGAGACACTCTAGCAAATGTCTCAGGACCCCACTATGATCCTTGGATCTTCAGGGCCGGTCCTCTCTTACTTTTGAGGATTGGCAATTCCTGAACACACGTTTCCCGGTCCTTACAGACCTATATCCGAGGCGCCTCGTATCCAACAACCACACAGGTGAAAAGTATATAAATGTCAGGGCTGGTAGGTCACTGACACCACCTTAGCTAGAAAGAAACGTCGTGCTCTCCCTGCAGTCACTATCCCGTTTTTGACTCATACCGAGGTGTGAGGCTCGCGAATTCACGTTATACACAAAGCTACGCCACACAGGCCGTGCTTTGATCATAAACCACAAGACTTTACTTTTCAATAGAAGCCTTGATCAATTGCCACTTACGCGTGCCACACTGGCAATTCACTCCATGCGACTGATGTCCATCGATATACAACCTCTGAGCTCGTACGTCTCAGAGAAGGGCGTTAAGCAAGAGAATAAATTCTCCGCCGCCAAACAGATGTATATTTAATAGAGATCAATCAACACAGAATAAAATCCAATGTCAGACACACAATCCATTTACAAGTTCGTTCTTGGTCTGAACGAAACCGGAGGCACTTTCCTCGCATATCCATCCATCTCCAAGTACGTCTGGACGATCACCAACTGATTCCCTCATCCTGGGTGTACAGCCCAATCAAGATTATCAGTAATCACCCAAACAATGTGAAGACTTCCGGTCTTCAACCACCGTCTTCAACTTCGACATCTCGTCGAATCTGTTATTCAGAATGGGTATAACCCGGCCTTTCTGAATAACCCACGTATATAATAAACAAATGTTACACAAACACAATGAACGCCTCATTCCCATTCAGAATATTCTTTTATTCACAAAATCACATTCTTAGGGAAATGTTCCCATTAATTTTATCAAAGATAAATTCTTCTAAATTTGTTCTTTAATCTTCCTTTGGATATCATTTCAACCTAGTCGGGATTAACGAACCACACCGAAGTAATTATTTATTTTATTTCCCAATCCCAACCTATATATATCCCATGGAGAAAACTGGTAATACTCCACATCTAACACCACGGTGTTATCGCTAAAATTAATTACCATTTTACGTTCAAATCTAATTAAAGATTTAACTATCGCTTTGGAGCAAAACTGGTGATACTCCACTTTCGATCTCTTTTCAGATTTGATAATTTAAATTATCAATTCACATTTTAATCTAATTAAAGATTCATTAAAAATCCACTTAGTTTTAATCTTTTCAAAAATCAACATCTTGCCTTTAACTGGGTTAAAGAACCAATGTCATCTAAAACACGATCCACGATAAACCCAAATCACATTTGATATTAAATACAAGGCTCTGAATAGAAAATATATCGGCTTATATTCAATATCAAATTCTGAAATCAACAAATATCGTATTGGAAATAACGATATAAAATATCTTTCAAATCCCCATAACAATATTTGTATAGTCACGAAATCTAACATCGAAATATCCCGAAGATAATTTCGATTCAACTCCAGTCCAATCCACGTATTGGGAATATTGATTATTTTTAAAATCACTTCAAATTCAATTTATTTGTTTAAAAATAAATTGATTTTAATTCTAGTTCAAAACTAGTTCATTTCGACAAAAATCTATTTTTATCTTTTCAAATGTGAAATTCTTCAGCCCAATTTTCCCCAAATCATTTCTTATGATTTTACACAAATTATCAATATTTTTAATAATTTTATCAAGGCCCGTACAATCGATTTCCAACAACGGCCATCGAACTGCACTTACAACGACCTTTTTCGAATTTGATTTGGACGTATCTCCAAATCCAATCGTTAGATTTCAAATTTCTAATATTCGTTAGAAAGCTCTTTTCGATACAAACCCAACGGATCCGGTTTTAGGAGAATCCGACGGTCGGATCTCCCGTAATGTCCGTTTGAAATAAATGGTCGAAATTCACGAACTGTCGCGGCGCGGCCCGTTCTATTCAGGCCATTATATTATATATATAATATATATAATATATATTTTGTCGATTTCTATTTAAAACGAATTTTATAAATCGTTTTAAATTCGTTTCTAAAACAATTCAACTTCTATATTCAATTTCAAATCGATTTGATTTCAATTCAACTCGAATTCATTTCAATTTTATTTAATTCGAATTCAAATTCGTTTCAATTCAAATTCAAATTCGTTTCAATTCAAATTGATTTCAATTTAATTTCGATTCGAATTCAATTAAATTTCAGTTCGTTTTCAATTCAACTTGAATTTGTTTTATATTCAATTCTATTCGAAGTCCTTTTATATTCAATTCAAATTCGTTTTCTTTTCAATTCGAATTCGCTTTCTTTTCAATTCGAATTCGCTATAATATTCATTTCAATTTGAATAAAATCGATGTAAATATCGTTCACGTCAAAATGGCGCAACTCTAATCAACACGGCTTTATATTCTTCACAACTTCTTTATTCTATTCGACAAATGAATATTTATCCCATTCAACACATGAATCTATATTTCTTTCAACACACGACTAATCTCAACACATGAGTGCTGTCAACACATCACTATTTTTGTTATGTAAAATATTTTATAAAACTATGGTATCTATCGTTTGATTTTAATTAGACTCCACCGTGAAGTAGATTCTAATTGTAAATATGATATAAGATGTAATTTATTTTATTTAAAATATTTTACTCAACACATGAATAGTTTCAACACATGATCATCGTCAACACATGACTATTTTTATATTCAACACATGAATTTTCTTTTATAATATTCATTATTTTCCCGATTGGAATGAGGCCCAATCAATCACCATATAATGTTAATTATATGGATTTTCATACATCACACGTATATAATAGCATTGAAAAATAATCAACCATCAACCAAAGTGCACTACACTGTATAAGCATCAAATATAGATATCTTACGCTTATAACAGCCTGTCAATCAATCGATCGACATATTTAGTCAATCAGGATGAGTGAACTTCAAATTTCATCCCAACACCCGTGTGGGGTTTCAAACAATCAAACACAAATTTTAGTTGTGCAGTTGGACGACGTGTAAAATTTATCAACCCAATCAATATCAGTCAAATCAGTGTATATAAACAAATCGACCGATTTGTTTATAAATATTCATTTATTCACTTTCACGTTAAAAATTATATTTTTAACGATAAAACATTTTATTTTAACACATGAATTTCTATTCAGTTCATTTATTCAATAAAATGATATTTTTATTTTTCTAACATATTTTAGAAAATTTCGGCGGCATAACGGCACGATACTAGAAACGGGACGAGGCCTAGCCTTATCCCCGGTCTAGTGAAGGCCCACGCCATTCACACCTCAATCAAATCAATTTCATTTCACCTAACAATTCAATTCAAACCAAATAATCCAACCAACTACACAACCAAGCAATTTAACAAACAAGCCATCCATGGTCTGTGGATGACGGGTGTCGGGTGCTACTAAACACCGTCTGCATCCTAGTATATATACATAACTAGAAAAAGAAATTTTGAGTGAGAAGTTCTCAACGAAAAGCTATCCAATCATCTTGACTCTTCTTTTATAGAAATCTTCTTCATTCTCGCCTTTTTATCTTCTTCGTTGCCCGTAGTCACTACATATATAAAAATCACACATTTTTATATTTTGATGTCTTTAAGATAAAAGTCGCATTTTTATTTCGCTATTCAATATATAAAAATCGAATTTTTACTACGATGTTCAATTTATAAAATCACATTTTTCATCTTCGACAATATAAAAGATTATATTTTTATCACGCCATTCTTCATATAAAGATTTCGCCTTTTCAAATATGAAGTTTTCGCCTTTTCAAATATGAAGTTTTCGCCTTTTCAAATATTAAGTTTTCGCCTTTTCAAAAATATAATTTCGCCTTTATAAAAATCACCACTTTATTTCAACGTATATAAAATAAAAATCAGATTTTTATTTTGCTACATACACAAAGATGATAATTTTAATTCTCTACATAAACAAAAATCATATTTCTACTACTTCTATTTAATAAAGATTATATTTTTAATACTTTAAAAATATAAAAATCATATTTTTACTTTGATGTTATATATAAAAATCATATTTTTACTTGCTACTTCACATGAATAAAAATCTAACCTTTGTCAAAAAAAAATCCAATCTTTCTTATGTTAAAAAAACAACACTTTCATGTTTATAACATCACGTTTTTATAGAGTTGGAAAATCAGAGTTTTATATGATAAATAAAATAAATAAAGTAAATAATAAATAAATAAAACTTACAGCGCACGAGGGGGGGGTTTCTTGCTCGCGTAAGCGTGGTGGGCCCTCCAGCAGGCGGCGGAGGTGGAGCGGAAGGGGGGGTTTCTTTTCAGAGGAAGAAGAAGAAGGAGAGGAGGGAGGAAGCGGCGGTGGCTCATCGGGGGGGGGGGGGGGGGGGGGGCGATGCGGCTGAGGCTGCGGTGGAGAGAGAAGAAAGGAAGAGGAGGAAGAAGAGGAGAGGGCGGCTACAGGGAGGAGGTGGGCATCGCGAGGTCAGGGGAAGAGGGGGTGGCGGAGGTGGTGGCCCACCAGGCCGCGGCGGCGTCGATCATCTTGGGCGGGGGGGGGGGGGGGGGGGGGCGACGAGTCCCCCCCCCCCCGTCCGCCTCTTCCTTCTTTTTTTTTCTGTTTTTTTTTTCTGTTTTGAAAGAAAAGAGGGGGGGGCAGAACGTATAGGAAGAGGGAGGGATATATTTTTTTTATTTTTTTTTATATTATTTAATTTCTAAAAGTTGACTTTTACTTACGACCTCTAAACGAGGCCCACCGCCTGTCGTCCATAGTGTATTACCCCCATTCCGAACACAATGGGATATGTTTCGTACGTTGATTTGATCGTTTGAATCAGTTTCCGTTGAATTTACATTTAAATCACTATATTGAATTTTAAACGTATATTTCAATTTACCGGGGTCACATACTAACTAGAAAAATTGCAGAAAAATATTTTCTAGCTTCGTATTGACGATACGGTCCTAACAAAACTAGTTTCGTCGAATTATGAGACCGTTGGGAAAATGGCCAATTTCCAGTCGATTAAAATCAACTAAAACCGGTCAAACGCGTTTTCCTTTGCCACGCTCACATATTGATTCGAAATATTATGAAATTTGGAATCTAGCAATAATTTGACATCACGGACCCAACAAAAGTGGTTTCGTCGAGATCCGAGGTCATTTGCAAAATGTCCATTTTTAAGGGTCTGAATTCCATAGCGACTATTCAGAATTTTCAACTGGACGTATCTTTTTATTCCCGCTATGAAATTTTGATTCGTCAGATTCGTTGGAAAGATATCATCAATTAGATCCTAATGTTTTTGGTTTCACTAAAATCCGGATTGTTTTGCACCCGGTACATTCAATTGAAGTTTGAAATCGAATTATCGAACTACCGCGCCATTTTCAATTCTATTTATAATTATATATAAATATTTATATTCTAACGACGACGTATAATATATACGTTCTAATTATATTCAAAATAAATTTCTCGTCGATATTATTTAAAATAACTCATTTTAAATATTCAAAATTCGCTAAAATTGCCAAAATAAAAATTTTAAACTGGCCCAGATTTTCGGGTTATTACAGTCTCCCCCACTTAAAACTATTCGTCCCCGAAAAGGAACAAAGCGAAAGTGGTTTGATCAATCAACTCTACGTTCGATCTGGCTTCCATTCTCCAACTTTCAGTTTCTGAGAATTTTCAAATTCTTCAAAAATTTGGCTAACACCCTAAATTTTCGAAAAATTTCGCCATAACCTCCCCTGCACCGGGAGCATCGGGGAATTTAAAATAGCTTCCCCGGTCCTTCTAATCTCAAAAAGAAAAAGAAAAAGCCAAGCGGCTAGCCAATAGGCTCATAAAATCATCATCACCCAAACAAAACAGTAAATTATGTAGTAAACATGTACCTATTTGTCGGGCAAACAAATTTTATTCTTCGGTTCTAGCCTCCTTGCTATGGCATGTTCAATGTAATTATATGTATATGCAAGCAAATGCGACCAATTTTCAATATAGTTCAATATTTGGTTTGATTAGGCTAAATGGTTAAAAATTAGCAAAAAAATAAACAACCAACGCAAACATCAATCAATTAGTGAATTAGAGTTTCAAATTCATAATTTTGCTACATATATACATAGAAAATCATGTTTTTGATGCCAATTCACAACAATGTGTTCTAGCTATATTAGTTTTGGTTCTCACACCAGTCTAATGGAAATATATAGAAATCACACCTTCGAAATTCGAATATGAATACTGATGATGATGCACCATCATCAGAATCATCCCCGGATGTCTAGAATGTGACTCTATTTCTATCCAGTATATTAAAACTTCGAATATACGTTCATGACGCGTATACGCGAAATCTTTATATATTGGATTGTTCATATTCAAAATAAATAAATAACCAAATACGTATAAAATGATTTAAATTTTCAAAACAAAATTGTTTTCATTTGAAAAATATACTTTTCACACTCGTTCTAGGATACTACTGATCCTATCTCTAACGAGTCATTCTAATTGGATATTACAAATCCAATATCTGTTGAATTCTTTCGTATGGTTCTAATGTGTCTTGTTCTCGAGCTCTGTAAACTGTGAGAACCCGCAACTTCCACGTAAAGGAAAGCGTCAGATAGTTCGAGAACAAGCCACAAAAGAACACATACAAAAGAACATTTCATTGTATATTACAACAATGCATCAGATTACAAGAATATACAGAGTATGAAACAATATTACACAGAAATAACAGAGATTTAAATTACATTTAAATACATCGCAGCGGAAAATAATACAATACACAACTAGAAGAGATATACGGATACAAAGCTTTCCGGATATCGTTCCAGCTGTAAACCAGGATCCTGTGAATATAAATCTGCAAAACCAAAACTACTAGCTGCCCGTGTCGAAAATAGGGGCACCCAGAGTTTAGGTTAAAACAATAAACTCCAGGTCAGTCATGTGACTGGTGTGAGAACTAAAACAGTTAATCTTTATTTTAAAGTTAGGTAAATCAAGGGACCACGCCGTATAACATGGAACGGGTTTCCTCCCAAGAATACCAGTGCATAAAACAAACAGCGCAATGCTAAATAAAGAAAAATGAAGCTGTTATAAGACCCAGGTCCCATCACACAATGCAACGCAGCCGAGGATAGGGTTTTTCCTTATAACAGCCAAAGAATGCTTGATACGTTTAAAACAAATCGTTTGATACAACTATAAGTGCATAGTGTATAAAACAACTTCAAATCATAAGTATCAATCATAGGCGGCATGAATGCCCCATAACACTATGTCGCCATATATAAGTTTACAATCAAAACCGCAAGACGTCGTATTGGAAGTTGGGTTATCATTTATGGTATGAACCGAGGCTAGGGGCAAGATCCTCAACCGATTCGAGACAATCTAGCCCATGTCTCAGGAACAGCCGCAACTGCCCCATGGATCGTCAGGGCCGGTCCACCGATGTGGATTATTATGCCTGAACACTACGTTTCCCCGCCCTTTGGGGCGTAAGCCTGGCGCGTCAGCCGACCAGAAGCATCGGCCGAAACCGATATCACGAGGCGCCTCGCTTTTCAGCAAGTAATAATAAGTAACATCCACATGAGTCAAACTCATCAGCCAGTTCAAGCACTGACGCCACTCATAACTAGAAAGAAACGTAGGTCCTCCCTGATGTCCGTCTCCCATTTTTGATTCATACCGGGTGTGATACTCACGAATCAACGTTACACAAAGCTACGCCACAAAGGCCGTGCTTCGATCATCAACCACAAGACTTTGCTTTTCAACAGAAGCCTTGATCATTTGCATCTTAGCATGCCACACAGGCAATTCACTCCAGGCGATTGATATCCATCAATATATAACCCCTGAGCTCGTACGTCTCAGAGAAGGGCGTTAAGCAAGAGAATAAATTCTCCGCCGCCAAACAGATATATATTTAATAGAGATCAATCACACGGACTAAAATCCAATGTCAGACACACAGTCCATTTACAAGTCCGTTCTGGGTCTGAACGAAACCGGAGGCACCTAGTACCCCGCACATCCATCGATCTCCAAGTACGTCTGGACGATCACTATCTGTTTCCATCTTCTTGGGTGTGCAGTCCAATCAAGATCATCAGTAATTATCCAAACGACGTGAAGACTTCCGGTCTTCGACCACCGTCTTCATCTTCGACTTATCGTCGTATCAGTTATTCAGAATGGGATAAACCCGGTCTTTCCGAATAACTCGCGTACATATTATAAAAATGTTACACAAACACAACATACGCCTCATTCCAATTCATTAGTCACTAATCGTAAATTAATCAAGAGAATAATTCCCCAAATATTAACCCCGAAGGCCGAAACCAACATCAGATCAATATCCAGAAAACCATTCTGCTTAGCTAACCGACAGTTAGTTTCTGATTTTCACATTCATAGGGAAAGGTTCCCATTAATTTTATCCAAGATAAATTCCTTGAATTTATTCTTTATTCTATTTTTGAATCTCAATTCAAACTAGTCGGGATTAGCGAACCTTACCGAAGTAATCATTTATTTTAATTTCCCCATCCCAACCTATTCATCCCATGAAGTAAAACTGGTAATACTTCATATCTAACACAACAGTGTTATCGGTAAATTCAATTACCATTTCATGTTCAAATCTAATTAAAGATTTAACTATCGCCTGGAGCAAAACTGGTGATACTCCATTTTCGATCATTTCAATCTAATTAAAGATTCATTAAAACTCCACTTAGTTTTAATCTTCGACTGGGTTAAAGAATCAGTGTCATTTAAAAACACGGTTCACGATAAACCCAAAAATCATTCCATTAATTATCGGGTTAAAGAACAAGTGTTATTTAAAACACTGTTCACGATAAACCCAAAAATCATTACCAATTCAATTCCAATTAAATATCATTTAATTGGTACACTTCATTAAATCTAAATAAAAAGATTCAATCTTTTCTCAACTGGGTTCAAAAACAGTGTTAGTGAAGACACCATTTACGACAAACCCAAATCACATTTGATATTCAATATAAGGCTCTGAATAGAAAATATATCGGCTTATATTCAATATCAAATTCTACGATTAACAAATGTCGTATTGGAAATAACGATATAAATATATATCTTTCAAATTTCCATAACAACATCCGTATAATCACGAATTCCAACATCGAAATATTCCGAAGACAATTTCGATTCAAATCCATTCCAATGCAATTATTGGAAATTCTGGTTATTTTCAAAACCATTTCAATATTCAATTTATTTATTTAAAAATGAATAGAATTGTAATTCTAGTTCAAAACTAGTTCATTTCGATAAAAAACTATTTTTATCTTTTCAAATATGGAGTTTTTCATCCCAATTCTTTCTAAATCATTTCTTATGATTTTACATAAATTATTACTATTTTTAATAATTTTATCAAGGCCCGTACAGTCGATTTCCATCAATGGCCATCGAACTGCACTTACAGCGACCTTTTTCGAATTTGATTTGGACATAATTCCAAATCCAACCGTTAGATTTCAAATTTCTAATATTCGTTAGAAAGCTCTTTTCGATACGAACCCAACGGTTCCGGTTTTAGGAGAATCCGACGGTCGGATCTCCCGTAATGTCTGTTTGAAATAAATGGTCGAAATTCACGAACTGCCGCGGCGCGGCGCGTTCTATTCAGGCCATTATATTATATATATAATATATATATAATATATTTCGTCGATTTCTATTTAAAACGAATTATATAAATAGTTTTAATATTCGTTTCATAAGCAATCTCAACTTCCATTTCAATTCAAATCAAAATTGAATTCTTCTTTATAAATTCGTTTTAAAATTCATTTCTATTCAATTCAAATTTCAATTCAATTTGAATTCATTTCAATTAGCTTTCAATTCAATTTGAATTCGTTTTCAATTCATTTCGAAATCGTTTTCATTTCAATTCATTTCGAAATCGTTTTCAATTCAATTCATTTCGAAATCGTTTTCAATTCAATTCATTTCGAAATCGTTTTCAATTCAATTCATTTCGAAATCGTTTTCAATTCAATTCATTTCGAAATCGATAAAATCGATATAAATATCGTTCACGTCGAAATGGCGTCAATCTAATCAATGCGGCTTAATAAATTTCTATTTTCAAATATTCTATTTCAAATATTTCTTTTTCAAAATAGTTGTTATTATCAAAATATTTCGTTCAACACATGACCAATCTCAATGGATGAGTACTGTCAACACATGAACCTTTATTTTATATTGATAAAGATGTAAATTTTATTACTAAAATATTTCGTTCAACACATGACCAATCTCAATGGATGAGTATTGTCAACACATGAACCGTTATTTTATAATATTCTTTATTTTCTACATTGGAATGAGGCCCAATCAATCACCATATAATGTTAATTATATGGATTTTCATACATCACACGTATATAATAACATTGAAAAATAATCAACCATCAACCAAAGTGTGCTACACTGTATAAGCATCAGATATAGATATCTAACGCTTATAACAGCCTGTCAATCAATCGATCGACATATTCAATCAATCAGGATGAGTGAACTTCGTATTTCATCCTAACACCCGTGTGGGGCTTCAAACAATCAAACACCGATTTAGTTGTGCAGTTGGGCGATGTGTAAAATTTATCGTCCCAATCAATGTCCTTCAAATAGGTGTACATAAACAAACCGTCTGGTTTGTAAATGAATATTTATTTATTCACATTCACGTTAAAAATTATATTTTTAACGGTAAAACATTTTATTTCAACATATGAATTTCTATTCAATTCATTTCTTCGATAAAATGATATTTTTATTTTTCTAACTTATTTTAGAAAATTTCGGCGGCATAACGGCACGATACTAGAAACGGGACGAGGCCTAGCCTTATCCCCGGTCTAGTGAAGGCCCACGCCATTCACACATCAATCAATCCATTCATTTCACCAAACAATTCAATTTCAAATCAAATCATCTAACTAATCTATGCAACCAAACAAACAAGTCCATGGTCTGTGGACGATTGTGTCGGGTGCTACTAAGCACCGTCTGCATCCTAGTATATATATATAACTAGAAAAGAAATTGAAGAGTGAGAAATTCTCACTGATAGCTATCCAAACATCTTGACTCTACTTTGATATAAATCTTCTTCGTTCTCGCCTTTTTGTTACCTTCGTTGCCCGCTTTCACTACCTATGTAAAAATCGAATTTTTACTTCGCTATTCAATATATAAAAATCATATTTTTATTTCGAAGTTCAATATATAAAAATCATATTTTTATTTCGAAGTTCAATATATAAAAATCATATTTTTATTTCGCTATTCAATATATAAAAATCATATTTTTATTTCGCTATTCAATATATAAAAATCATATTTTTATTTCGAAGTTCAATATATAAAAATCATATTTTTATTTCGAATTTCAATATATAAAAATCATGCGATATATATTTTCAAAACATTCCTATATATTTTCAAAACCTTGTGATATATACATATTCAAAACTTTGCAAGGTATATATTCAAAACTTTGTGATATATATATATTTTCAACAATGCTAATTTTTATATTTAAAATCATTTCAAATTTATATCTTCTAACCTTTACTATATTTTAAAAAAAATCTAATCCTTGCTTCATGAAAAATCGTATAAAAATTCAATCTTTAGATTCATGAGAACATTATATTTTAATTTAAAACTGAATCTGAAATAAAATGAAGAGGAGAAGCTCACTGTTGCTTTCATCGGTAGGGTTGAACTGGAGCTGCACCTAGGGTTTTCACCGTTGCCGCTCTCCTATCGTCTTTCTTCCCGGAGCCATATAGAACCGCCGAACCCATGTTTGCTAAAAAAAAACGCCACCGCCCCTCAATTCTTGCCGCCTGCCAACGATCCACCAACACCACTCGGACGCCACAACCTCCCTCTCTCCGACGCTTGATGAATGGTGCAACTCGCACCCCGATGGCTCCCATAAATCGCGTTCGAAGTGGGTGCGTTTGGGCCCCATTTGCTGGTGATTCAGGAAATTAGAGACGATCATACTCATGTAGAATTAAAGAGGAATGGAAACTCTTCTATTTTTGTTTGGATTTATGATTGAATTTGAATCAGATCATTTGAGTTTAGGGTTTGAAAATCGGGGCAAAATTGGCCCTTGAAATTATGAACGGCGGCTTGGTGTTTTGGGAACTAGGGTTAGGGCTTATAGAGATGTTTATATTATATTTTAATATTATTTATTTCTAAAAATACTTGTTTAATGCTTCGAACTCGAAACCAAACCCAACGATTGTCGCCCCTAGAAAAATACCCTCATTCCGAACACAATGGGATATGAATCGTAGGTTGATTCGACTGTTTCGATCAGTTTTCGTTAAATTTACATTTAAATCACTATATTGAATTTTAAACGTACATTTCAATTTGCCAGGGCCACAAACTGATTCGAAAATTTCCAGAAAAATAAATCTAGCTAAGTTTTGATGATATGGTCCCAACAAAACTAGTTTCGTCGAATTTTGAGACCGTTTGAAAAATGGCCATTTTCCAGTCGATTAAAATCAACTAAAACTGGTCAAACGCGTTTTCCTTTGCCACGCTCACATATTGATTCGAAAAATTATGAAATTTAAAACCTAGCAATAATTTAACATCACGGACCCAACAAAACTGGTTTCGTCGAAATCCGAGGTCGTTTGCAAAATGTCCATTTTTAAGGGCCTGAATTCCATAGCGACTATTCAGAATTTTCAACTGGACATATCTTTTGATTCCCGCTATGAAATCTTGATTTTTCTGATTCGTTGGAAAGATATCATCAATTAGATTCCATTATTTTTGGTTTCACTAAAATCCGGATTGTTTTGCACCCGGCACATTCAATTGAAGTTTGAAATCGAATTATCGAACTACCGCGCCATTTTCAATTCCTTTTATAATTTATATATAAATATTTATATTCTAACGACGGCGTATATAATATATACGTTCTAATTCTATATTCAAAATAAATTTTCGTCGATATTATTTAAAATAATTCATTTTAAATAATCAAAATTCGCTAAAATTGCCAAAATAAAAATTTTAAACTGGCCCAGATTTTCGGGTTGTTACAATCTCCCCCACTTAAAACTTTTCGTCCCCGAAAAGGAACAAAGTCGAAAGTGGTTTGATTAATCAACTCTACGCTCGATCTGGCTTCCATTCTCCAACTCTTTAGTTTCTGAGAATTTTCTAATTCTTCAAAAATTTAGCTAACACCCTAAATTTTCGAAAAAAATTCGCCATAACCTCCCCTGCACCGGGAGCATCGGGGAATTTCAAATAGCTTCCCCGGTCCTTCAGATCTCAAAAAGAAAAAGAAAAAGCCAAACGGCTAGCCAATAGGCTCATAAAATCATCATCACCCAAACAAAACAGTAAATTATGTAGTAAACATGTACCTATTTGTCGGGCAAACAAATTTTATTCTCTGGCTCTAGCCTCCTTGCTATGACCTGTTCAATGTAAGTATATGTATATGCAAGCAAATGCGACCAATTTTCAATACAATTCAATATTTGATACAATTAGGCATAATGGTTATAAATTATCAAACAAATCAACAAGTAACACAAACATCAATCAATTAGTGAATTAGAGTTTTAAATTCATAATTTTTGTTATATATACGGAAAATCATGTTTTGATGCCAAATCACAACAATGTATTCTAGCTATATTAGTTTTGGTTCTCACACCAGTCTAATGGAAATATATAGAAAATCCCACCTTCGAAACTCGAACATAAATGTTGATGATGCGATCGCTATCATCAATATCATCTTCGGGCGAATAGAGTGTGATGCTATATCTATCCAATATATTAAAACTTTGAATACACGCGGATCAGACGTATACGCAAAATCTATATATACTGGATTGTCCTCATCAATATAAATAAATAACCAAATACGAATAATTGATTTATACTTCAAAACTAAATTTGTTTTCACTTCAAAAATTTACTCTTCACACCCGTTCTAGGATACTACTGATCCCATCTCTAACGAGTCATTCTCGTTGGATATTTCTAATCCGATATCTGATGAATTCTTTCGTACGGTTCTAATGTGCCTTGTTCTCTAAGCTTTGTAAACCAAAGCTCTGATACCAACTGTGAGAACCCGCAACTTCCCCGTAAAGGAAAGCGTCGGATAGTTCGAGATCAAGCCACAAAAGAACACATACAAAAGAACATTTCATTGTATATTACAACAATGCATCATATTACAAGAATATACAGAGTATGAAACAATATTACACAGAAATAACAGAGAATTAAATTACATTTAAATACATCGCAGCGGAAAATAATACAATACACAACTAGAAGAGATATACGGATACAAAGCTTTCCGGATATCGTTCCACCTGTAAACCAGGATCCTGTGAATATAAATCTGCAAAACCAAAACTACTAGCTGCCCGAGTCGAAAATAGGGGCACCAAGAGTTTAGGTTAAAACAATAAACTCCAGGTCAGTCATGTGACTGGTGTGAGAACTAAAATAGTTAATCTTTATTTTAAAGTTAGGTAAATCAAGGGACCACGCCGTATAACACGGAACGGGTTTCCTCCCAAGAATACCAGTGCATAAAACAAACAGCGCAATGCTAAATAAAGAAAAATGAAGCTGTTCTAAGACCCAGGTCCCATCACACAATGCAACGCAGCCGAGGATAGGGTTTTCCCTTATAACAGCCAAAGAATGCTTGATACGTTTAAAACAAATCGTTTGATACTACTATAAGTGCATAGTGTATAAAACAACTTCAAATCATAAGTATCAATCATAGGCGGCATGAATGCCCCATAACACTATGTCGCCATATATAAGTTTACAATCAAAACCGCAAGACGTCGTATTGGAAGTTGGGTTATCATTTATGGTATGAACCGAGGCTAGGGGCAAGATCCTCAACCGATTCGAGACAATCTAGCCCATGTCTCAGGAACAGCCGCAACTGCCCCATGGATCGTCAGGGCCGGTCCACCGATGTGGATTATTATGCTTGAACACTACGTTTCCCTGGCCTTTGGGGCGTAAGCCTGGCCCGTCAGCCGACCAGAAGCATCGGCCGAAACCGATATCACGAGGCGCCTCGCTTTTCAGCAAGTAATAATAAGTAACATCCACATGAGTCAAACTCGTCAGCCAGTTCAAGCACTAACGCCACTCATAACTAGAAAGAAACGTAGGTCCTCCCTGATGTCCGTCTCCCGTTTTTCATTCATACCGGGTGTGATACTCGCGAATCAACGTTACACAAAGCTACGCCACAAAGGCCGTGCTTCGATCATCAACCACAAGACTTTGCTTTTCAACAGAAGCCTTGATCATTTGCATCTTAGCATGCCACACAGGCAATTCACTCCATGTGATTGATATCCATCAATATATAACCCCTGAGCTCGTACGTCTCAGAGAAGGGAGTTAAGCAAGAGAATAAATTCTCCGCCGCCAAACAGATATATATTTAATAGAGATCAATTACACGGACTAAAATCCAATGTCAGACACACAGTCTATTTACATGTCCGTTCTGGGTCTGAACGAAACCGGAGGCACCTAGTACCCCGCACATCCATCGATCTCCAAGTACGTCTGGACGATCACTATCTGTTTCCATCTTCTTGGGTGTACAGCCCAATCAAGATCATCAGTAATTATCCAAACGACGTGAAGACTTCCGGTCTTCGACCACCGTCTTCATCTTCGACTTATCGTCGTATCAGTTATTCAGAATGGGATAAACCCGGTCTTTCCGAATAACTCGCGTACATATTATAAAAGTGTTACACAAACACAACATACGCCTCATTCCAATTCATTAGTCACTAATCGTAAATTAATTAAGAGAATAATTCCCCAAATATTAACCCCGAAGGCCGAAACCAACATCAGATCAATATCCAGAAAACCATTCTGCTTAGCTAACCGACAGTTAGTTTCTGATTTTCACATTCATAGGGAAAGGTTCCCATTAATTTTATCCAAGATAAATTCCTTGAATTCATTCTTTATTCTATTTTTGAATCTCAATTCAAACTAGTCGGGATTAGCGAACCTTACCGAAGTAATCATTTATTTTAATTTCCCCATCCCGACCTATTCATCCCATGAAGTAAAACTGGTAATACTTCATATCTAACACCACAGTGTTATCGGTAAATTCAATTACCATTTCACGTTCAAATCTAATTAAAGATTTAACTATCGCCTGGAGCAAAACTGGTGATACTCCATTTTCGATCATTTCAATCTAATTAAAGATTCATTAAAACTCCACTTAGTTTTAATCTTCGACTGGGTTAAAGAATCAGTGTCATTTAAAAACACGGTTCACGATAAACCCAAAAATCATTCCATTAATTATCGGGTTAAAGAACAAGTGTTATTTAAAACACTGTTCACGATAAACCCAAAAATCATTACCAATTCAATTCCAATTAAATATCATTTAATTGGTACACTTCATTAAATCTAAATAAAAAGATTCAATCTTTTCTCAACTGGGTTCAAAAACAGTGTTAGTGAAGACACCATTTACGACAAACCCAAATCACATTTGATATTCAATATAAGGCTCTGAATAGAAAATATATCGGCTTATATTCAATATCAAATTCTACGATTAACAAATGTCGTATTGGAAATAACGATATAAATATATATCTTTCAAATTTCCATAACAACATCTGTATAATCACGAATTCCAACATCGAAATATTCCGAAGACAATTTCGATTCAAATCCATTCCAATGCAATTATTGGAAATTCTGGTTATTTTCAAAACCATTTCAATATTCAATTTATTTATTTAAAAATGAATAGAATTGTAATTCTAGTTCAAAACTAGTTCATTTCGATAAAAATCTATTTTTATCTTTTCAAATATGGAGTTTTTCATCCCAATTCTTTCTAAATCATTTCTTATGATTTTACATAAATTATTACTATTTTTAATAATTTTATCAAGGCCCGTACAGTCGATTTCCATCAATGGCCATCGAACTGCACTTACAGCGACCTTTTTCGAATTTGATTTGGACATAATTCCAAATCCAACCATTAGATTTCAAATTTCTAATATTCGTTAGAAAGCTCTTTTCGATACGAACCCAACGGTTCCGGTTTTAGGAGAATCCGACGGTCGGATCTCCCGTAATGTCTGTTTGAAATAAATGGTCGAAATTCACGAACTGCCGCGGCGCGGCCCGTTCTATTCAGGCCATTATATTATACATATAATATATTTCGTCGATTTCTATTTAAAACGAATTATATAAACAGTTTTAATATTCGTTTCAAAAGCAATCTCAACTTCCATTTCAATTCAAATCAAAATTGAATTCTTCTTTATAAATTTGTTTTAAAATTCATTTCTATTCAATTCAAATTTCAATTCAATTTGAATTCATTTCAATTCGCTTTCAATTCAATTTGAATTCGTTTTCAATTCATTTCGAAATCGTTTTCAATTCAATTCATTTCGAAATCGTTTTCAATTCAATTCATTTCGAAATCGTTTTCAATTCAATTCATTTCGAAATCGTTTTCAATTCAATTCATTTCGAAATCGATAAAATCGATATAAATATCGTTCACGTCGAAATGGTGTCAATCTAATCAATACGGCTTAATAAATTTCTATTTTCAAATATTCTATTTCAAATATTTCTTTTTCAAAATAGTTGCTATTATCAAAATATTTCGTTCAACACATGACCAATCTCAATGGATGAGTACTGTCAACACATGAACCTTTATTTTATATTGATAAAGATGTAAATTTTATTACTAAAATATTTCGTTCAACACATGACCAATCTCAATGGATGAGTACTGTCAACACATGAACCGTTATTTTATAATATTCTTTATTTTCTACATTGGAATGAGGCCCAATCAATCACCATATAATGTTAATTATATGGATTTTCATACATCACACGTATATAATAACATTGAAAAATAATCAACCATCAACCAAAGTGCGCTACATTGTATAAGCATCAGATATAGATATCTAACGCTTATAACAGCCTGTCAATCAATCGATCGACATATTCAATCAATCAGGATGAGTGAACTTCATATTTCATCCTAACACCCGTGTGGGGCTTCAAACAATCAAACACAGATTTAGTTGTGCAGTTGGGCGATGTGTAAAATTTATCGTCCCAATCAATGTCCTTCAAATAGGTGTACATAAACAAACCGTCTGGTTTGTAAATGAATTTTTATTTATTCACATTCACGTTAAAAATTATATTTTTAACGGTAAAACATTTTATTTCAACATATGAATTTCTATTCAATTCATTTCTTCGATAAAATGATATTTTTATTTTTCTAACTTATTTTAGAAAATTTCGGCGGCATAACGGCACGATACTAGAAACGGGACGAGGCCTAGCCTTATCCCCGGTCTAGTGAAGGCCCACGCCATTCACACATCAATCAATCCATTCATTTCACCAAACAATTCAATTTCAAATCAAATCATCTAACTAATCTATGCAGCCAAACAAACAAGTCCATGGTCTGTGGACGATTGTGTCGGGTGCTACTAAGCACCGTCTGCATCCTAGTATATATATAACTAGGGAAGAAATTGAAGAGTGAGAAATTCTCACCGATAGCTATCCAAACATCTTGACTCTACTTTGATATAAATCTTCTTCGTTCTCGCCTTTTTGTTACCTTCGTTGCCCGCTTTCACTACCTATGTAAAAATCGAATTTTTACTTCGCTATTCAATATATAAAAATCATATTTTTATTTCGAAGTTCAATATATAAAAATCATATTTTTATTTCGAAGTTCAGTATATAAAAATCATATTTTTATTTCGCTACTCAATATATAAAAATCATATTTTTATTTCGCTATTCAATATATAAAAATCATATTTTTATTTCGAAGTTCAATATATAAAAATCATATTTTTATTTTGAATTTCAATATATAAAAATCATGCGATATATATTTTCAAAACATTCCTATATATTTTCAAAACCTTGTGATATATACATATTCAAAACTTTGCGAGGTATATATTCAAACCTTTGTGATATATATATATATATATATATATATTCAACAATGCTAATTTTTATATTTAAAATCATTTCAAATTTATATCTTCTAACCTTTACTATATTTTAAAAAAAAATCTAATCCTTGCTTCATGAAAAATCGTATAAAAATTCAATCTTTAGATTCATGAGAACATTATATTTTAATTTAAAACTGAATATGAAATAAAATGAAGAGGAGAAGCTCACTGTTGCTTTCATCGGTAGGGTTGAACTGGAGCTGCACCTAGGGTTTTCGCCGTTGCCGCTCTCCTATCGTCGTTCTTCCTGGAGCCATATAGAACCGCCGAACCCATGTTTGCTAAAAAAAACGCCACCACCCCTCAATTCTTGCCGCCTGCCAACGATCCACCAACACCACTCGAACGCCACAACCTCCCTCTCTCCGACGCTCGATGAATGGTGCAACTCGCACCCCGATGGCTCCCATAAATCGCGTTCGAAGTGGGTGCGTTTGGGCCCCATTTGCTGGTGATTCAGGAAATTAGAGACGATCATACTCATGTAGAATTAAAGAGGAATGGAAACTCTTCTATTTTTGTTTGGATTTATGATTGAATTCGAATCAGATCATTTGAATTTAGGGTTTGAAAATCGGGGCAAAATTGGCCCTTGAAATTATGAACGGCGGCTCGGTGTTTTGGGAACTAGGGTTAGGGCTTATAGAGATGTTTATATTATATTTTAATATTATTTATTTCTAAAAATACTTGTTTAATGCTTCGAACTCGAAACCAAACCCAACGATTGTCGCCCCTAGAAAAATACCCTCATTCCGAACATAATGGGATATGAATCGTAGGTTGATTAGACTGTTTCGATCAGTTTCCGTTAAATTTACATTTAAATCACTATATTGAAATTAAACGTACATTTCAATTTGCCAGGGCCACAAACTGATTCGAAAAATTCCAGAAAAATAAATCTAGCTATGTTTTGATGATATGGTCCCAACAAAACTAGTTTCGTCGAATTCTGAGACTGTTTGAAATATGGCCATTTTCCAGTCGATTAAAATCAACTGAAACTGGTCAAACGCGTTTTCCTTTGCCACGCTCACATATTGATTCGAAAAATTATGAAATTTAAAACCTAGCAATAATTTAACATCACGGACCCAACAAAACTGGTTTCGTCGAAATCCGAGGTCGTTTGCAAAATGTCCATTTTTAAGGGCCTGAATTCCATAGCGACTATTCAGAATTTTCAACTGGACATATCTTTTTATTCCCGCTATGAAATCTTGATTTTTCTGATTCGTTGGAAAGATATCATCAATTAGATTCCGTTATTTTTGGTTTCACTAAAATCCGGATTGTTTTGCACCCGGCACATTCAATTGAAGTTTGAAATCGAATTATCGAACTACCGCGCCATTTTCAATTCCTTTTATAATTTATATATAAATATTTATATTCTAACGACGGCGTATATAATATATACGTTCTAATTCTATATTCAAAATAAATTTTCGTCGATATTATTTAAAATAATTCATTTTAAATAATCAAAATTCGCTAAAATTGCCAAAATAAAAATTTTAAACTGGCCCAGATTTTCGGGTTGTTACAGTAAACCAAACTCTGATACCAAACTGAAACGACCCGAAATTCCCCGTGAAGGAAAGCACGGATAGAATTGAGGACAAGACAAAATAGAACGCAGACGGAAGAACATTTCATTGTTATTACAACAATTCCATCAGATACAAGAATATACTGAGTATAAATGAATAAATTACATTCGATAAATATCAGAGATAACAATAAATTACATAGCAGTGGAAAATATACAAAACACAACTGAAAGTGATACACGGATACAGAGCTTTCCGAGCATCGTTCCAGCTGTAAACCAGGTTCCTGTGAATATAAATCTGCAAAACCAAAATTACTAGCTGCCCGTGCGGAAAATAGGGGCACCCAGAGTTTAGGTTAAAACAATAAACTCCAGGTCAGTCATGTGACTGGTGTGAGAACTAAAACAGTTATTTAAAGTTTTACTTTAAAAGAGAGTAATTCAAGGGACCACGCCGTATAGCACGGAACGGGTTTCCTCCCAAGAATACCAGTGCATAAAACAAACAGCGCAATGTTAAATAAAGAAAAATGAAGCTGTTATAAGACCCAGGTCCCATCACACAATGCAACGCAAGCCGGAGGATAGGGTTTTCCCTTATAACAGCCAAAGCATGCTTGATACGTTTAAAACAAATCATTTGATACTATTTTAGGTGCATAGTGTCAAAACAATTTCAATCATAAATATCAATCATAGACGACATAGCTACCATCTACTATGTCGCCATACTAGGCTCTACAAATAAAACCGAAACACATGTATTGGAAATTGGATTCCATCATGAGCCGAGGCAAGGGGCAAGCTCCTCTCCGATTCGAGACACTCTAGCAAATGTCTCAGGACCCCACTATGATCCTTGGATCTTCAGGGCCGGTCCTCTCTTACTTTTGAGGATTGGCAATTCCTGAACACACGTTTCCCGGTCCTTACAGACCTATATCCGAGGCGCCTCGTATCCAACAACCACACAGGTGAAAAGTATATAAATGTCAGGGCTGGTAGGTCACTGACACCACCTTAGCTAGAAAGAAACGTCGTGCTCTCCCTGCAGTCACTATCCCGTTTTTGACTCATACCGAGGTGTGAGGCTCGCGAATTCACGTTATACACAAAGCTACGCCACACAGGCCGTGCTTTGATCATCAACCATAAGACTTTGCTTTTCAACAGAAGCCTTGATCAATTGCCACTTACGCGTGCCACACTGGCAATTCACTCCATGCGACTGATGTCCATCGATATACAACCTCTGAGCTCGTACGTCTCAGAGAAGGGCGTTAAGCAAGAGAATAAATTCTCCGCTGCCAAACAGATGTATATTTAATAGAGATCAATCAACACAGAATAAAATCCAATGTCAGACACACAATCCATTTACAAGTTCGTTCTGGGTCTGAACGAAACCGGAGGCACTTTCCTCGCATATCCATCCATCTCCAAGTACGTCTGGATGATCACCAACTGATTCCCTCATCCTGGGTGTACAGCCCAATCAAGATTATCAGTAATCACCCAAACAATGTGAAGACTTCCAGTCTTCAACCACCGTCTTCAAATTCGACATCTCGTCGAATCGGTTATTCAGAATGGGTATAACCCGGCCTTTCTGAATAACCCACGTATATAATAAACAAATGTTACACAAACACAATGAACGCCTCATTCCCATTCAGAATATTCTTTTATTCACAAAATCACATTCTTAGGGAAATGTTCCCATTAATTTTATCAAAGATAAATTCTTCTAAATTTATTCTTTAATCTTCCTTTGGATATCATTTCAACCTAGTCGGGATTAACGAACCACACCGAAGTAATTATTTATTTTATTTATTTTATTTCCCAATCCCAACCTATATATATCCCATGGAGAAAACTGGTAATACTCCACATCTAACACCACGGTGTTATCGGTAAAATTAATTACCATTTTACGTTCAAATCTAATTAAAGATTTAACTATCGCTTTGGAGCAAAACTGGTGATACTCCACTCTCGATCTCTTTTCAGATTTGATAATTTAAATTATCAATTCACATTTTAATCTAATTAAATATTCATTAAAACTCCACTTAGTTTTAATCTTTTCAAAAACCAACATCTTGCCTTTAACTGGGTTAAAGAACCAATGTCATCTAAAACACGATCCACGATAAACCCAAATCACATTTGATATTAAATACAAGGCTCTGAATAGAAAATATATCGGCTTATATTCAATATCAAATTCTGAAACCAACAAATATCGTATTGGAAATAACGATATAAAATATCTTTCAAATCCCCATAACAATATTTGTATAGTCACGAAATCCAACATCGAAATATCCCGAAGATAATTTCGATTCAACTCCAGTCCAATCCACGTATTGGGAATATTGATTATTTTTAAAATCACTTCAAATTCAATTTATTTGTTTAAAAATAAATTGATTTTAATTCTAGTTCAAAACTAGTTCATTTCGACAAAAATCTATTTTTATCTTTTCAAATTTGAAATTCTTCAGCCCAATTTTCCCTTAATCATTTCTTATGATTTTACACAAATTATCAATATTTTTAATAATTTTATCAAGGCCCGTACAATCGATTTCCAACAACGGCCATCGAACTGCACTTACAACGACCTTTTTCGAATTTGATTTGGACGTATCTCCAAATCCATCGTTAGATTTCAAATTTCTAATATTCGTTAGAAAGCTCTTTTCGATACGAACCCAACGGTTCCGGTTTTAGGAGAATCCGACGGTCGGATCTCCCGTAATGTCCGTTTGAAATAAATGGTCGAAATTCACGAACTGCCGCGGTGCGGCGCGTTCTATTCAGGCCATTATATTATATATATGATATATATTTCGTCGATTTCTATTTAAAATGAATTTTATAAATCGTTTTAAATTCGTTTCTAAAACAATTCAACTTCTATATTCAATTTCAAATCGATTTGATTTCAATTCAACTCGAATTCATTTCAATTTTATTTAATTCGAATTCAAATTCGTTTCAATTCAATTCAAATTCAAATTCGTTTCAATTCAAATTGATTTCAATTTAATTTCGATTCGAATTCAATTAAATTTCAGTTCGTTTTCAATTCAACTTGAATTTGTTTTATATTCAATTCCATTCGAAGTCCTTTTATATTCAATTCAAATTCGTTTTCTTTTCAATTCGAATTCGCTTTCTTTTCAATTCGAATTCGCTATAATATTCATTTCAATTTGAATAAAATCGATGTAAATATCGTTCACGTCAAAATGGCGCAACTCTAATCAACACGGCTTTATATTCTTCACAACTTCTTTATTCTATTCGACAAATGAATATTTATCCCATTCAACACATGAATCTATATTTCTTTCAACACACGACTAATCTCAACACATGAGTACTGTCAACACATCACTATTTTTGTTATGTAAAATATTTTATAAAACTATGGTATCTATCGTTTGATTTTAATTAGACTCCACCGTGAAGTAAATTCTAATTGTAAATATGATAAAGATGTAATTTATTTTATTTAAAATATTTTACTCAACACATGAATAGTTTCAACACATGATCATCGTCAACACATGACTATTTTTATATTCAACACATGAATTTTCTTTTATAATATTCATTATTTTCCCGATTGGAATGAGGCCCAATCAATCACCATATAATGTTAATTATATGGATTTTCATACATCACACGTATATAATAGCATTGAAAAATAATCAACCATCAACCAAAGTGCACTACACTGTATAAGCATCAAATATAGATATCTTACGCTTATAACAGCCTGTCAATCAATCGATCGACATATTTAGTCAATCAGGATGAGTGAACTTCAAATTTCATCCCAACACCCGTGTGGGGTTTCAAACAATCAAACACAAATTTTAGTTATGCAGTTGGACGACGTGTAAAATTTATCAACCCAATCAATATCAGTCAAATCAGTGTATATAAACAAATCGGCCGATTTGTTTATAAATATTCATTTATTCACTTTCACGTTAAAAATTATATTTTTAACGATAAAACATTTTATTTTAACACATGAATTTCTATTCAGTTCATTTATTCAATAAAATGGTATTTTTATTTTTCTAACATATTTTAGAAAATTTCGGCAGCATAACGGCACGATACTAGAAACGGGACGAGGCCTAGCCTTATCCCCGGTCTAGTGAAGGCCCACGCCATTCACACATCAATCAAATCAATTTCATTTCACCTAACAATTCAATTCAAACCAAATAATCCAACCAACTACACAACCAAGCAATTTAACAAACAAGCCATCCATGGTCTGTGGATGACGGGTGTCGGGTGCTACTAAACACCGTCTGCATCCTAGTATATATACATAACTAGAAAAAGAAATTTTGAGTGAGAAGTTCTCACCGAAAAGCTATCCAATCATCTTGACTCTTTTTTTATAGAAATCTTCTTCATTCTCGCCTTTTTATCTTCTTCGTTGCCCGTAGTCACTACATATATAAAAATCACACATTCTTATATTTTGATGTCTTTAAGATAAAAGTCGCATTTTTATTTCGCTATTCAATATATAAAAATCGAATTTTTACTACGATGTTCAATTTATAAAAATCACATTTTTCATCTTCGACAATACAAAAGATTATATTTTTATCACGCCATTCTTCATATAAAGATTTCGCCTTTTCAAATATGAAGTTTTCGCCTTTTCAAATATGAAGTTTTCGCCTTTTCAAAAATATAATTTCGCCTTTATAAAAATCACCACTTTATTTCAACGTATATAAAATAAAAATCAGATTTTTATTTTGCTACATACACAAAGATGATATTTTTAATTCTCTACATAAACAAAAATCATATTTCTACTACTTCTATTTAATAAAGATTATATTTTTAATACTTTAAAAATATAAAAATCATATTTTTACTTTGATGTTATATATAAAAATCATATTTTTACTTGCTACTTCACATGAATAAAAATCTAACCTTTGTCAAAAAAAAATCCAATCTTTCTTATGTTAAAAAAACAACACTTTCATGTTTATAAAATCACGTTTTTATAGAGTTGGAAAATCAGAGTTTTATATGATAAATAAAATAAATAAAGTAAATAATAAATAAATAAAACTTACAGCGCACGAGGGGGGTTTCTTGCTCGCGGAAGCGTGGTGGGCCCTCCAGCAGGCGGCGGAGGTGGAGCGGAAGGGGGGGTTTCTTTTCAGAGGAAGAAGAAGAAGGAGAGGAGGGAGAAGGAAGCGGCGGTGGCTCATCGGGGGAGGGGGGCGATGCGGTTGAGGCTGCGGTGGAGAGAGAAGAAAGGAAGAGGAGGAAGAAGATGAGAGGGCGGCTACAGGGAGGAGGTGGGCATCAAGAGGTCAGGGGAAGAGGGGGAGGCGGAGGTGGTGGCCCACCAGGCCGTGGCGGCGTCGATCATCTTGGGGGAGGGGGGCGGCGACGAGTTCCCCCCCCCCCCCCCCCCGTCCGCCTCTTCCTACTTTTTTTTCTATTTTGTTTTCTGTTTTGAAAGAAAAGAGGGGGGCAGAACGTATAGGAAGAGGGAGGGATATATTTTTTTTATTTTTTTTTATATTATTTAATTTCTAAAAATTGACTTTTACTTACGACCTCTAAACGAGGCCCACCGCCTGTCATCCATAGCGTATTACCCCCATTCCAAACACAATGGGATATGTTTCGTAGGTTGATTTGATCGTTTGAATCAGTTTCCGTTGAATTTACATTTAAATCACTATATTGAATTTTAAACGTACATTTCAATTTACCGGGGTCACATACTAACTAGAAAAATTGCAGAAAAATATTTTCTAGCTTTGTATTGACGATACGGTCCTAACAAAACTAGTTTCATCGAATTCTGAGACCGTTGGAAAAATGGCCAATTTCCAGTCGATTAAAATCAACTGAAACCGGTCAAACGTGTTTTCCTTTGCCACGCTCACATATTGATTCGAAATATTATGAAATTTGGAATCTAGCAATAATTTGACATCACAGACCCAACAAAAGTGGTTTCGTCGAGATCCGAGGTCATTTGCAAAATGTCCATTTTTAAGGGCCTGAATTCCATAGCGACTATTCAGAATTTTCAAATGGACGTATCTTTTTATTCCCGCTATGAAATTTTGATTCGTCGGATTCGTTGGAAAGATATCATCAATTAGATCCTAATGTTTTTTGTTTCACTAAAATCCGGATTGTTTTGCACCCGGTACATTCAATTGAAGTTTGAAATCGAATTATCGAACTACCGCGCCATTTTCAATTCTATTTATAATTATATATAAATATTTATATTCTAACGACGACGTATAATATATAAGTTCTAATTATATTCAAAATAAATTTCTCGTCGATATTATTTAAAATAACTCATTTTAAATATTCAAAATTTGCTAAAATTGCCAAAATAAAAATTTTAAACTGGCCCAGATTTTCGGGTTATTACAATCTCCCCCACTTAAAACTTTTCGTCCCCGAAAAGGAACAAAGTCGAAAGTGGTTTGATCAATCAACTCTATGTTCGATCTGGCTTCCATTCTCCAACTTTTCAGTTTCTGAGAATTTTCAAATTCTTCAAAAATTTGGCTAACACCCTAAATTTTTGAAAAATTTCGCCATAACCTCCCCTGCACCGGGAGCATCGGGGAATTTCAAATAGCTTCCCCGGTCCTTCTAATCTCAAAAAGAAAAAGAAAAAGCCAAGCGGCTAGCCAATAGGCTCATAAAATCATCATCACCCAAACAAAACAATAAATTATGTAGTAAACATGTATCTATTTGTCGGGCAAACAAATTTTATTCTTCGGTTCTAGCCTCCTTGCTATGACTTGTTCAATGTAAGTATATGTATATGCAAGCAAATGCGACCAATTTTCAATATAGTTCAATATTTGGTTTGATTAGGCTAAATGGTTAAAAATTAGCAAACAAATAAACAACCAACACAAACATCAATCAATTAGTGAATTAGAGTTTCAAATTCATAATTTTGATACATATATACACAGAAAATCATGTTTTTGATGCCAATTCACAACAATGTGTTCTAGCTATATTAGTTTTGGTTCTCGCACTAGTCTAATGGAAATATATAGAAATCACACCTTCGAAATTCGAATATGAATACTGATGATGATGCACCATCATCAGAATCATCCCCGGATGTCTAGAATGTGACTCTATATCTATCCAGTATATTAAAACTTCGAATATACGTTCATGACGCATATACGCGAAATCTTTATATATTGGATTGTCCATATTCAAAATAAATAAATAACCAAATACGTATAAAATGATTTAAATTTTCAAAACAAAATTGTTTTCATTTGAAAAATATACTCTTCACACTCGTTCTAGGATACTACTGATCCTATCTCTAACGAGTCATTCTAATTGGATATTACTAATCCAATATCTGTTGAATTCTTTCGTATGGTTCTAATGTGTCTTGTTCTCGAGCTCTGTAAACCAAAGCTCTGATACCAAACTGAAACGACCCGAAATTCCCCGTGAAGGAAAGCACGGATAGAATTGAGGACAAGACAAAATAGAACGCAGACGGAAGAACATTTCATTGTTATTACAACAATTCCATCAGATACAAGAATATACTGAGTATAAATGAATAAATTACATTCGATAAATATCAGAGATTACAATAAATTACATAGCAGTGGAAAATATACAAAACACAACTGAAAGTGATACACGGATACAGAGCTTTCCGAGCATCGTTCCAGCTGTAAACCAGGTTCCTGTGAATATAAATCTGCAAAACCAAAACTACTAGCTGCCCGTGCGGAAAATAAGGGCACCCAGAGTTTAGGTTAAAACAATAAACTCCAGGTCAGTCATGTGACTGGTGTGAGAACTAAAACAGTTATTTAAAGTTTTACTTTAAAAGAGAGTAATTCAAGGGACCACGCCGTATAACAGGGAACGGGTTTCCTACCAAGAATACCAGTGCATAAAACAAACAGCGCAATGTTAAATAAAGAAAAATGAAGCTGTTATAAGACCCAGGTCCCATCACACAATGCAACGCAAGACGGAGGATAGTGTTTTCCCTTATAACAGCCAAAGCATGCTTGATACGTTTAAAACAAATCATTTGATACTATTTTAGGTGCATAGTGTCAAAACAATTTCAATCATAAATATCAATCATAGACGACATAGCTACCATCTACTATGTCGCCATACTAGGCTCTACAAATAAAACTGAAACACACGTATTGGAAATTGGATTCCATCATGAGCCGAGGCAAGGGGAAAGCTCCTCTCCGATTCGAGACACTCTAGCAAATGTCTCAGGACCCCACTATGATCCTTGGATCTTCAGGGCCGGTCCTCTCTTACTTTTGAGGATTGGCAATTCCTGAACACACGTTTCCCGGTCCTTACAGACCTATATCCGAGGCGCCTCGTATCCAACAACCACACAGGTGAAAGGTATATAAATGTCAGGGCTGGTAGGTCACTGACACCACCTTAGCTAGAAAGAAACGTCGTGCTCTCCCTGCAGTCACTATCCCGTTTTTGACTCATACCGAGGTGTGAGGCTCGCGAATTCACGTTATACACAAAGCTACGCCACACAGGCCGTGATTTGATCATCAACCGCAAGACTTTGCTTTTCAACAGAAGCCTTGATCAATTGCCACTTACGCGTGCCACACTGGCAATTCACTCCATGCGACTGATGTCCATCGATATACAACCTCTGAGCTCGTACGTCTCAGAGAAGGGCGTTAAGCAAGAGAATAAATTCTCCGCCGTCAAACAGATGTATATTTAATAGAGATCAATCAACACAGAATAAAATCCAATGTCAGACACACAATCCATTTACAAGTTCGTTCTGGGTCTGAACGAAACCGGAGGCACTTTCCTCGCATATCCATCCATCTCCAAGTACGTCTGGACGATCACCAACTGATTCCCTCATCCTGGGTGTACAGCCCAATCAAGATTATCAGTAATCACCCAAACAATGTGAAGACTTCCGGTCTTCAACCACCGTCTTCAACTTCGACATCTCGTTGAATCGGTTATTCAGAATGGGTATAACCCGGCCTTTCTGAATAACCCACGTATATAATAAACAAATGTTACACAAACACAATGAACGCCTCATTCCCATTCAGAATATTCTTTTATTCACAAAATCACATTCTTAGGGAAATGTTCCCATTAATTTTATCAAAGATAAATTCTTCTAAATTTGTTCCTTAATCTTCCTTTGGATATCATTTCAACCTAGTCGGGATTAACGAACCACACTGAAGTAATTATTTATTTTATTTATTTTATTTCCCAATCCCAACCTATATATATCCCATGGAGAAAACTGGTAATACTCCACATCTAACACCACGGTGTTATCGGTAAAATTAATTACCATTTTACGTTCAAATCTAATTAAAGATTTAACAATCGCTTTGGAGCAAAACTGGTGATACTCCACTCTCGATCTCTTTTCAGATTTGATAATTTAAATTATCAATTCACATTTTAATCTAATTAAAGATTCATTAAAACTCCACTTAGTTTTAATCTTTTCAAAAATCAACATCTTGCCTTTAACTGGGTTAAAGAACCAATGTCATCTAAAACACGATCCACGATAAACCCAAATCACATTTGATATTAAATACAAGGCTCTGAATAGAAAATATATCGGCTTATATTCAATATCAAATTCTGAAACCAACAAATATCGTATTGGAAATAACGATATAAAATATCTTTCAAATCCCCATAACAATATTTGTATAGTCACGAAATCCAACATCGAAATATCCCGAAGATAATTTCGATTCAACTCCAGTCCAATCCACGTATTGGGAATATTGATTATTTTTAAAATCACTTCAAATTCAATTTATTTGTTTAAAAATAAATTGATTTTAATTCTAGTTCAAAACTAGTTCATTTCGACAAAAATCTATTTTTATCTTTTCAAATGTGAAATTCTTCAGCCCAATTTTCCCCAAATCATTTCCTATGATTTTACACAAATTATCAATATTTCTAATAATTTTATCAAGGCCCGTACAATCGATTTCCAACAACGGCCATCGAACTGCACTTACAACGACCTTTCTCGAATTTGATTTGGACGTATCTCCAAATCCAATCGTTAGATTTCAAATTTCTAATATCCGTTAGAAAGCTCTTTTCGATACGAACCCAACGGTTCCGGTTTTAGGAGAATCCGACGGTCGGATCTCCCGTAATGTCCGTTTGAAATAAATGGTCGAAATTCACGAACTGCCGCGGCGCGGCGCGTTCTTTTCAGGCCATTATATTATATATATAATATATATTTCGTCGATTTCTATTTAAAACGAATTTTATAAATCGTTTTAAATTCGTTTCTAAAACAATTCAACTTCTATATTCAATTTCAAATCGATTTGATTTCAATTCAACTCGAATTCATTTCAATTTTATTTAATTCGAATTCAAATTCGTTTCAATTCAAATTCAAATTCGTTTCAATTCAAATTGATTTCAATTTAATTTCGATTCGAATTCAATTAAATTTCAGTTCGTTTTCAATTCAACTTGAATTTGTTTTATATTCAATTCCATTTGAAGTCCTTTTATATTCAATTCAAATTCGTTTTCTTTTCAATTCGAATTCGCTTTCTTTTCAATTCGAATTCGCTATAATATTCATTTCAATTTGAATAAAATCGATGTAAATATCGTTCACGTCAAAATGGCGCAACTCTAATCAACACGGCTTTATATTCTTCACAACTTCTTTATTCTATTCGAAAAATGAATATTTATCCCATTCAACACATGAACCTATATTTCTTTCAACACACGACTAATCTCAACACATGAGTACTGTCAACACATCACTATTTTTGTTATGTAAAATATTTTATAAAACTATGGTATCTATCGTTTGATTTTAATTAGACTCCACCGTGAAGTAGATTCTAATTGTAAATATGATAAAGATGTAATTTATTTTATTTAAAATATTTTACTCAACACATGAATAGTTTCAACACATGATCATCGTCAACACATGACTATTTTTATATTCAACACATGAATTTTCTTTTATAATATTCATTATTTTCCCGATTGGAATGAGGCCCAATCAATCACCACATAATGTTAATTATATGGATTTTCATACATCACACGTATATAATAGCATTGAAAAATAATCAACCATCAACCAAAGTGCACTACACTGTATAAGCATCAAATATAGATATCTTACGCTTATAACAGCCTGTCAATCAATCGATCGACATATTTAGTCAATCAGGATGAATGAACTTCAAATTTCATCCCAACACCCGTGTGGGGTTTCAAACAATCAAACACAAATTTTAGTTGTGCAGTTGGGCGACGTGTAAAATTTATCGACCCAATCAATAACAGTCAAATCAGTGTATATAAACAAATCAGCCGATTTGTTTATAAATATTCATTTGTTCACTTTCACGTTAAAAATTATATTTTTAACGATAAAACATTTTATTTTAACACATGAATTTCTATTCAGTTCATTTATTCAATAAAATGATATTTTTATTTTTCTAACATATTTTAGAAAATTTCGGCGGCATAACGGCACGATACTAGAAACGGGACGAGGCCTAGCCTTATCCCCGGTCTAGTGAAGGCCCACGCCATTCACACATCAATCAAATCAATTTCATTTCACCTAACAATTCAATTCAAACCAAATAATCCAACCAACTACACAACCAAGCAATTTAACAAACAAGCCATCCATGGTCTGTGGATGACGGGTGTCGGGTGCTACTAAACACCGTCTGCATCCTAGTATATATACATAACTAGAAAAAGAAATTTTGAGTGAGAAGTTCTCACCGAAAAGCTATCCAATCATCTTGACTCTTCTTTTATAGAAATCTTCTTCATTCTCGCCTTTTTATCTTCTTCGTTGCCCGTAGTCACTACATATATAAAAATCACACATTTTTATATTTTGATGTCTTTAAGATAAAAGTCGCATTTTTATTTCGCTATTCAATATATAAAATTCGAATTTTTACTACGATGTTTAATTTATAAAAATCACATTTTTCATCTTCGACAATATAAAAGATTATATTTTTATCACGCCATTCTTCATATAAAGATTTCGCCTTTTCAAATATGAAGTTTTCGCCTTTTCAAATATGAAGTTTTCGCCTTTTCAAATATGAAGTTTTCGCCTTTTCAAAAATATAATTTCGCCTTTATAAAAATCACCACTTTATTTCAACGTATATAAAATAAAAATCAGTTTTTTATTTTGCTATATACACAAAGATGATATTTTTAATTCTCTACATAAACAAAAATCATATTTCTACTACTTCTATTTAATAAAGATTATATTTTTAATACTTTAAAAATATAAAAATCATATTTTTACTTTGATGTTATATATAAAAATCATATTTTTACTTGCTACTTCACATGAATAAAAATCTAACCTTTGTCAAAAAAAATCCAATCTTTCTTATGTTAAAAAAACAACACTTTCATGTTTATAAAATCACGTTTTTATAGAGTTGGAAAATCAGAGTTTTATATGATAAATAAAATAAATAAAGTAAATAATAAATAAATAAAACTTACAGCGCACGAGGGGGGGGGGTTTCTTGCTCGCGGAAGCGTGGTGGGCCCTCCAGCAGGCGGCGGAGGTGGAGCGGAAGGGGGGGGTTTCTTTTCAGAGGAAGAAGAAGAAGGAGAGGAGGGAGAAGGAAGCGGCGGTGGCTCATCGGGGGGGGGGGGATGCGGCTGAGGCTGTGGTGGAGAGAGAAGAAAGGAAGAGGAGGAAGAAGAGGAGAGGGCGGCTACAAGGAGGAGGTGAGCATCGCGAGGTCAGGGGAAGAGGGGGAGGCGGAGGTGGTGGCCCACCAGGCCGCGGCGGCGTCGATTATCTGGGGGGGCGGCGACGAGCTCCCCCCCCCCCCCCCGTACGCCTCTTCCTTTTTTTTTTCTATTTTGTTTTCTGTTTTGAAAGAAAAGAGGGGGGCCAGAACGTATAGGAAGAGGGAGGGATATATTTTTTATTTTATTTTATTTTATATTATTTAATTTCTAAAAGTTGACTTTTACTTACGACCTCTAAACGAGGCCCACCGCCTGTCGTCCATAGCATATTACCCCCATTCCGAACACAATGGGATATGTTTCGTAGGTTGATTTGATCGTTTGAATTAGTTTCCGTTGAATTTACATTTAAATCACTATATTGAATTTTAAACGTACATTTCAATTTACCGGGGTCACATACTAACTAGAAAAATTGCAAAAAAATATTTTCTAGCTTCGTATTGACAATACGGTCCTAACAAAACTAGTTTCGTCGAATTCTGAGACCGTTGGAAAAATGGCCAATTTCCAGTCGATTAAAATCAACTAAAACCGGTCAAACGCGTTTTCCTTTGCCACGCTCACATATTGATTCGAAAAATTATGAAATTTGGAATCTAGCAATAATTTGACATCACGGACCCAACAAAAGTGGTTTCGTCGAGATCCGAGGTTATTTGCAAAATGTCCATTTTTAAGGGCCTGAATTCCATAGCGACTATTCAGAATTTTCAACTGAACGTATCTTTTTGTTCCCGCTATGAAATTTTGATTCGTCAGATTCGTAGGAAAGATATCATCAATTAGATCCTAATATTTTTGGTTTCAATAAAATCCGGATTGTTTTGCACCCGGTACATTCAATTGAAGTTTGAAATCGAATTATCGAACTATCGCGCCATTTTCAATTCTATTTATAATTATATATAAATATTTATACTCTAACGACGACGTATAATATATACGTTCTAATTATATTCAAAATAAATTTCTCGTCGATATTATTTAAAATAACTCATTTTAAATATTCAAAATTCGTTAAATTGCAAAAATAAAAATTTTAAACTGGCCCAGATTTTCGGGTTATTACAAGGCTTCACCAATTAGCTATAGACTATCACATTTCTGCTGTGTACTAGGTTGTATCTGGAAACATGTGTTTATAGCTGTTCCAGGAATAACTGTCGTGCTCTGATAATGGTATGTATATACAGTTACTGATTTGTATTTCAAAAGTTATGTTATTTAATATATTTTATTCGTTCCGCTGTGAGTTTGGGATTTTCGTTTTTCTTCTATTCTAATATTTCTTCCTTTCTGTTTCTCATCCTCTAACTTCTTTCTAATAATGATTCGTATTTCTGTATAAATTTGGGTAGGGCGTGTGGTGTTATTAGTTGACTCATAGTGTATGGAAATTCGAGCCATTACACATGCGATGTATGAAATCCATATAAATAAAATTATATGGTAATTGATTGAGTTTGATTCCAGTTCAGAATTAACCAATATTTTAAAATAATATTCAGTGAATATTGAAATGTGAAGCCGTGTTAAGTAGTTAAACGCCATTTTAACACAAACAGGATTTCCTGTCGATTTTATTCATTTTATAATGAATATCAAAAAGTGATTTCAAAATCTGATATTTTGAAAATATTATCATTTTAATATTATAATGATAAGGAATATTCAAATTTTATTTCAAAATTGATATGGAAATCATTTTAAAATGAATTTAAAACGAATTTATAATGAAATTGAAATCATTTTAAAATGAATATAAAACGAATTTATATAGGAATACTCAATTTGGATTTAAATTTGAAAATCAAATTGAAATCATTTTAAAATGAATCTAAAACGACAGTATGAAGGAATATTCAATTTTGATTTACATTTGAAAATCAAATTGAAATCGTTTTAAAATGAATTCAAAACGAATTTATAACGGAAAATTCAATTCCGATTTAAATTTGAAATTGATATGGAAATCGTTTTAAAATGAATTTAAAACAAATTTATAATGAAATATTCAATTTTGATTTAAATTTGAAGATGAAATGGAAATTGTTTTAAAATGAATTTAGAACGAATTACAATGAAATTGAAATCGTTTTAAAATGAATTTAAAACGAATTTATAGTGGAATATTCAATTTTGATTTAAATTTGAAAATGAAATGGAAATTGTTTTAAAATGAATTTAAAACGAATTTATAATGAAATTGAAATCGTTTTAAAATGAATTTAAAATGAATTTATATAGAAATACTCAATTTGGATTTAAATTTGAAAATCAAATTGAAATCGTTTTAAAATGAATTTAAAATGAATTTATATAGGAATATTCAATTTTGATTTAAATTTGAAAATCAAATTGAAATTGTTTTAAAATGAATTTAAAACGAATGTAAAAAAGAATACTCGGTTTTGATTTGAAATTGAAATGGAAGTGGAAACTATTTTTTAAACGAATTTAAAACGATTTATAAAATTCGTTTTTAAATGTAAATCGATGATATATATTATATATTATATATTATATTTATTATAATCGCCAGAATAGAACATGCCGCGCAGCGACCATTCGTGAATTTCGACCATTAACTTCAAATCGTTGTTACGGGAGATCCGACCGTTGGATTCTCCTAAAATCAAAACCGTTGGGTTCATATCGAAAAGAGATTCCTAATGAATATAAGAGATTTTGAAATCTAACGGTTAGATTTGGAGATATGTCCAAATAAATTTCAGAATAGGTCGTTATGGATGCAGTTCGGTGGTCGTTATTGGAAACCAACTGTACGGGCGATAATAAAATTATTAAAAATATGGAAAAATTATGTAAAATCATAATAAATGATTTTAAAAGATTTTGGATGAAAAATTCTAGTTTTGCATAGATATAAATATACTTTTATCGAAACGAACTAGTTATTAACTATAAAAATAATTTAATTATTTTTAGAAATAAATAAATTGGATTTGAAATGGTTTTAAAATAACCAGAATTTTTCAATGTATGAATTGGAATGGAAATAATCTTCGGAATATTTTGATATTGGATTCGTTGATTATACGGATAATGTTGAGGAATTTGGAAGATATATATATATATATATATATATATATATATATATATCGTCAATCCGAATACGATATTGGTTGGTTTCAGAATTCGATATTGAATATAATTCGATATAATTTCTATTCAGAGCCTTGTATTTGATATCAAATTGGATTTTGGGTTTTTCGTGAACGATTTCTTCATTAACACTATTCTTAAACCCACTTGAGAAAAGAATAAATCTTTAAATTAAGATATAGTGAAGGTTTCCAATTAGTTAATATCCAATTGGAACTGAATAATAGAATTGGATTTTTGGGTTTATCGTGAACAGTATTTTTAATAACACTTGTTCTTTAACCCAATTAACAATGAAGATATGATTTGGAATTTATAAATCATTTTATTAAGATTTGATGGAAATTTTCCAAAGTAAAGTTTTCCAATTTAATATAGTAAATTGGAATTGAACGAAATTCGATTTGGTAATAATCGAAGTGAGCTTCTGTGGAGGAAGACTGTTAATATATATGGAATTTAAAAGGCTTTGTCGTTATTCCATTTATATTATTAGTCAGATATCGAAATTTATATCGAGTATATATATTGATCTGTTTTCCGTGAATATTCCATGGTTAATGCAATGTGATTTTGGGTTTATCGTGAACTGTGTTTTAAATGACATTGGTTCTTTAACCCAATTGAAGACGGGATTTCATATATCGATAGAAATCAATGGTACGGTGTAAATTGTCAATGCAACATGTTTGATTTCCCTAGGTTAACTAATCGTTAATAATGATTTATAGGAAGATTAAAACTACGTGGAGTTTTAATGAATCTTTAACTAGGTTGAAAAGTGAATGTGATAATTAAAATTATCAATTCAAGAAAATGATCGAGAATGGAGTATCACCAATTTTGCTCCAAGCGATAGTTAAATTTTTAATTAGATTTGAATGTGAAATGGTAATTAATTTTTACCATGGTGTTAGATATGGAGTATTAACAGTTTTGCTCCATGGGATGAATAGGTTGGGATTGGGAAAATAAGCAAATGATTACTTTGGTAAGGTTCGCTAATCTCGACTAGTTTGAAAAACCTTAATTTGGTTTAGAATTGAAAAGATAATGAAATCTTTGTAATGATATCCAAAGGAAGATTAAAGAATAAATTTAAAAGAATTTATCTTTGATAAAATTAATGGTAACCTTTCCCTAAAGATGTGAATTTTTGTATAAAAGAATATTCTGAATTGGAATGAGGCGTATGATGTGTTGTTATAGCACTTGATTATATGATATGCGAGTTATTCGGAAAGACTGGGTTTAACCTGTTCTGAATAACAGATACAATGAAAAGTCGAAGAGATTGAAGGTGGTGCAAGACCGATGATCTTCACATCGAATGGATGGGTTGCTACTGATGCCCATGATTGGAGTAGCTACCTTGAAGAGGCTACAATGGTAGCCATCCGGACGTACTTGTTGATTGTTCGGATATGCGAGGGTCTCTCTCCTGTATTGGACATACGAGACGAGGAATAAGGTGCCTCCGTGTGACGACCCAAACTTCCATAGTACGGAAATAAAGACAATCGTAGGAGCATAACATTAATAAAACAATAATAGATCTCAGAAAATAGTAGAATATATAAACCATTGCAGCGGAAATGAAATTGTCATCACAACATAATATCACAGATAACAGAGTACGTAGTGCAGGATACACTTAGCAAAATAGATGTCTTAAACAGGGAAGGAAATAATAGTCTCAATCTCCTAAAATACATCAATACTCAATACTGTCTCAAAGTCTCAAAAAGCAAAATAAAAGATAAAAAGATAAGATTCTTCATCTCCTTCAACAGCAAGCTTCAGTCCAGAAAATGTCCATACCTAACACCTGTCAGTTGGCTACCCGTCTGGAAAGAGGCCACCCGAGTTTGCAAAGTGAAACAAACTACGAGTCAGTCATGGGACTGGTATGAGAAATCTAACTAACTAATAATATGGCTAATCACTGGACCATGCCACTATCGTGGAACGGGTTTAATTCCATTGGATTGCCAGTGCATACGTTTTATAAATTTATAAGTCAAAAACAACGCAATGCTTTTTAGAAAAATGAAATCATTATAAGACTCAAGTCCCATCACACAATGCAACGCAAACAGAGGATAGAGTTTTACCTTATAATGTTCAAAAATGCTTGATACATAGAAAATAATGTTTTTAGTATTATTACTAGTGTCTAATATGTTTTAAAATACTTCAAAGTAAATGTATTAATCCTAGACCGCATAGTACCCCATTCTACTATGTCGCCATATATAGAATTACAATCAAGACCATAATGTCGTATTGGATATTGGTTTCCATCATGAGTCAAGACTAGGAACGATCTCCTGATCGATTTGAGACACTCTAGCAATGTCTCAGGATTCGGACGCTGGTGAACCCTTAGATCCTGCAGGGCCGGTCCACAAATACTTTAGTGTATTACTTATGCCTGAACACACGCTTCCCGATCCTATTGGACCTATAAATTTGCCATAGCGGCCAATAAAAAAATCCGAGGCGCCTCATTCCATCAACCACATAAGTAAAATGTCGAGCCATGTTAAACCCAAACTCCACTTCTAGCTAGAAAGAAACGTGTGCACTCCCTGCGTTAGCTTGTTCCATTTTAGACTCCACCATGATGTGAGGCTCGCGAGGTAACGTAATACACAAAGCTATGCCTAAATAGGCTATGCTTTGATCATCATCCACAGGGCTCTGCTTTTCAACAAAAACCCTAATCAATTGCATCTTGGCATGTCACATTGACAGTCCATACCATGCAATCGATAACTACCAATATATAACCTTCGAGCTCGTGCATCTCAAAGAAGGGTGTTTAGCAAGAGGATAAATCCCCCGCCACCTCAGAAATATATTAATAGATATCGATTAAATTACATGGCATGAAATTCAATGTCGGACATGCATCCATTTACAAGTCCGTTCTGGGTCTGAACGAAACCGGAGTCACCTAAGTGCTCGCATATCCGAACGATCAAAAACTGCGTCCGGACAACTACCACTTTAACCCTTTATTGGTAGCTAGCCAATGCTAGGCATTAGTAGCTATCCTTTCGACGTGAAGATCGCCGGTCTTCAATCGTCGTCTTCGATATCTTTAAATCGTCGTAAAATTATTTAAAATCAGTTGAACTCGGTCTTTTCAAATAATTTTCAAAATATTATCATTTATACCATTTGATATCGTTAATATTAATTTATAACGATTTTTCACAATTTTTATTTATTTAGAAATAGCACAATATAATTAAACGACGCTTCGGGCCAATGGGCGACCCTGGCGCTATTTTTCCCAAATTTGATTTACACTTATCTTGAAATCTGACCGTTGGATTTTGATAAAGTTTATATCATCGGAAAGATCTTCCCAATGCGGTTCTAACGGTTCCATTTTTGGGCAAATCCGACGGTTGGATCTTACGGTATAATCGTTTAAAGTTACAATTGCCGAAACGCGAACTACTGCGCATGATTCGTTTAATTTTAATTTATATTTATATATATAAGTATATATATATATACATTATTTGGTGATTTTAATATTTTACTGCAATTGAAGTGACAATAAAAATTTCAATACTTAAATCAATTTTTATATTATAATGTTTTGTTTACCACCAATTTTGTAACAAAATGCAACTTCCTCCTACGGTGCTGGTTTTTCAACGAAATATGCATATAAAAGTGAAACCATTTCTATGTTGTTTTATTTGCATCTAAATATGCAAATAGAAATGCAATCTTTTTCTATGCTATTTATTTGCATCTAAGCATGCAAAGAAAAATGAAATCTTTATACTAATGTTTACGTCTAAATTGCAAACAAAAATATGACTTTAACTTTAGTGTTTTGTTTTCATCTAAAAGTGCAAACAAAAATATGTTTTCTATTTTACTGTTTTGTTTGCATCTAAAAGTGCAACAAAAATATGTTTCTATTTTACTCTTTTGTTTGCATCTAAAAGTGTTTAGATGCAAACAAAAATATGTTTTTATTTTACTGTTTTGTTTGCATCTAAAAGTGCAAACAAAAATATGTTTTTTTTTATTTTACTATTTTGTTTGCGTCTAAACGTGCAAACAAAAATATGTTTCTATTTTACTCTTTTGTTTGCATCTAAAAGTGCAAACAAAAATATTTTTTACTGTTTTGTTTGCATCTAAAAGTGCAAACAAAAATATGTTTTTTTATTTTACTGTTTTGTTTGCATCTAAAAGTGCAAACAAAAATATGTTTCTATTACAATACATATTTGCATTAGAGAATGCAAACAAAAGGATATTTTATATTCAAAGTTTATTTGCATAAAAGGATGCAAATAAAGAAACATTTTATTTTCCTACGCATATTTTGCATTAAAGAATGTGAGTAAAAGAACATTTTATTTTCTCAAATATATTTGCAAAAAGGAATGCAAATAAAAGGACTTTATTTGTTATGCAGTAACGCTATACTAAAATATGATTTTATTTCATATGCATTAACGCTATACTAAAATATGATTTTATTTCAAATGCATTAACGCTATACTAAAATATGATTTTATTTCATATGCATTAACGCTATACTAAAATATGATTTTATTACATATGCATTAACGCTGTACTAAAATATGATTTAATTTCATATGCATTAACGCTATAATTAAATATGATTTTATTCCATATGCATTGACGCTATACTAAAATACGATTTTATTTCATATGCAATAACGCTATACTAAAATGTGATTTTATTTCACTAAATGTATTTGCATAAAAGAATTGCAAATAAATAACATTTTATTTTAACGTAATTCTTTCATTTCAATGTATTAACAAAGACGCTAAAAATGTGTCTATTTTCATGTATATATACATGGCATAGATATAATGTTTCATTTCTAATGAATTAACATGACATTAAAATAATGTCCATTTCCAATGTATTAACAAAAAAAAACAATGTTTATTTTTAATGTCGATTCCATATCACTTCCATATTACAACAAATATTTCAGTGTAACACCCCGTGTATTCTATAACAGGGAAATTCATAAATTAAAGCATAACTAATTTCAAATCAAAGAATTAAGGGAAACGGGATTCGCCATTGTGTTCGTCTCGGAAAAATACGCAAAATAGAGTCCGAGTTTTCGAAAAACGGAGTCCGCATGAGGAAGATATGGCCTCCGGAAGTTTCAGAATTCAGGTTAAAATTCAAACAGATGAAAACAGCTCAGAAAAACAAGTTTAAAATTCAAAATCGGGCCCAATTGGCCAGGGCGGGAAAATTCCCGCCTAAGGCACCCAGGTCGACTTGGCAGTCGACCTGGGCAAGCCAGGTCGACAGGGCTGTCGACCTGGGTGTCGACTGGGCTGTCGACCTGGCCCCAGAGCCAGGTCGAACCCAGCCCATCCTGGCTGGCCAGGTCTGTGTTTGGTCGATTTTTTGAGCCTTGCCTTGTCACTAGGGCTAGGTGTCAGCTCCTGATTGGTCTCTCTTTCGAATGAATGGCTACGATTAACCCAAGCTACATCGACGGTCCGAATCAATTCATAAACTCTATAAAAATGACCTTAGACTCTACCTAATCTATTCATTCAAAAATAAGAATGAGGCCATCATGCTACTGAGGAACGACTGGAAGTAGCCACCAATTTGAGAGACAATTAGGAGACAAACTCTAAAGCATAAAGCAACCACAAGTTAAACTTAAACAAATCAAATCAACGCCTACATCAAAGGAATAGCATCTCCAAATCCAGAATTCAGATTCCTGAATTGAAGAATTCGTCACACGATTGTAAGTAGAGTACTATTCCGATGAGAATAAATAACTGTGTTTGATTTGTGTAAAATGAGAATTACACTTGATTTGTGGTGATAGTAATTCATATTTGTGCGTTGCTATGATTCTAATCGATTTGGAATGTTGTGATATAACGATTGGATATTCGCAAGTATGTAATTCATAATAAAAATTACATGTTTGCGGTAGTTTATTTGAGATTCATGCAAGTATACGATTGGATATTCGCAAGTATGTAATTCATGTTGAAGCTACATGTTTGTGGTTGTTTAATTGAGATTCATGCAAGTATGTGGTTTTGCTACTATGCCAACATAATGTATATTTTTGTACAAAATCACTTTGTGTGTAATTGGATCAAATTTGGGGTATTATGATTCATATGAAATTATGTTGGAATGGGCATCAAGATCTATGTATAAAACCATAGTTTTGTATTAGAAACAAAAGTAAGCCCTTTTGTGAACTTATGTTGATTTTATGAATATGACTAGGCTATGTTTGGTATTATGCCTAATTGAAAAACATGTTCGGCCTATATTATTAACAAGAATTATATGATAATATATGTGACACATAGCTAAGTTAGATTTACATTCCAATTGCAAGTTTGCATGAATAAAGTAAAAGCCATGATTTCATGTTTAGGAATATTTATGCCATGATTACATGAATAGATCAAAAACCATGATATTTATGCCATGATTACATGAATAGATCAAAAACCATGATTTCATGTTTGGGTATATTTGTGCCATGATTATGTGGATAGATTAAAAATCATGATTAAGTTGGAATAATTCTAGTTGAACTATACTTTTGTATTAGTAACAAAAGTAAGCACCTTTGTAAACATATAGTAATTTTATAAACATGATTTGCTTATGTTTGACATTATGCCTAAGTAAAAATATAGGTTTATGTTGTAGTTAAGACTATGTGTCAATAATGATATCTAATTTAGTTGGATTCTTAACTTAACTACAAGTTTACATGGTTTGATTCATGTCACTTATGCTTTATGACCAAAGTATATGTTACCACAATGCAAGTATACCAGTTTCTATTTTGTAGTTCCAACGTTATGTTGCAAGTTCATGCATTCACATTCCCCTTTTTTGTGTATATAATCACGTTTTTAGCCTCCCCTTCTTTCATGTGGCTAAGTTGGGCTTAAAAGGCTAAGCCCAACATATATTATAATAAACGAACGTATTAAACGGGGGAAATAGCGTTGGGCCAAATTAATTAATAAATGAAAATATAAAAGTAGATGGGCCCAAATTCGTGAATGGGTTGCGCCCATGATTGGTGTAAACCTTTACACCATTAGCTTAAATTGATTTTGAATAATGGGCCGCAAATATTTACATATAAGAAAATAAAGAAAAGAGACAAAATATGTAAATGTAGAAAATACGATGTGTTTAACCCGAGGTTGGATTGAGTTGTGATGTAAACCTGCCCGGAACCGCCCGGCTGTCCAGTAGTCACAACAATACCTATCCAATGTGGGTGGTTAAACATGGAACCCGATAAGGACCCGAGGTTAGACTGAGTTGTGGCGTAAGACTGCCCGGACCCAACCGGCAACAGGCAGCCACAACAATACCTGTCTAATGTGAGAGGTCAAGGCTTTAATAATACAATTAAGGCTGAGTCAGGATTGATAGGATTAAGTAAATTATATTAATACTTAATCAAAATGGAACATGCTAAACTAAACAGATTGATTGGGGGTTAGGTTTATAAAACACTTAACCAACTTAGCATGTTGGCTAGAAATAGAAAAACCTAGTAGCGGGGGACCCTTTTCAGCAGTAACCCTATAAGGTATCATGATACCCTGAAACTAGGCAGGGTGGGGCACGATTACTGGGCTTACTGTAAGAGGTCAAATCGACGGCGGTGGTGCAGCAGTGTAGGTTCTAACGGGGTGCGGGCGTGCACACACTCCGGCGCAGAAAAATAAGGCACTGGGCACCAGTAGCATACCTATGCATTCTAGGATTGTGTCGGGCCGCCACCATGGGACTTGATACACCCCATGGTGGGACCAATATAGGTAACTACAACATCGAGGGCCGTAAGACACATGTAACTATGCGAGTAGGAGCCGATCATCATAAAATGGATCACTTTACCCTGATTATGGGGTGCCTGTTGGGAACTAGTTTATATGGGTACAGAGATTAATATGGGGTGCGATAGTATATTCGACCCTAGACAACTTAACTAAGTTTATGGTGCTTTCCCATTTCTAGTTTATACTTATCATACCCAGTTCTTTATTCATAGACTGAATAGTCCTAGACATACTCAGGCTTTATGTCTGACTCTACTTTTCTTTCGTCTTCTTTTCTTCCATTCCCCCCCCCCCCCAGGTCCGCAGGGAGGGAATACCTCACCTTGACCAGCCTTCATATCCAGCTTGAAGAGAAAGAATGTATTGCTTGGATCTTTTCGTTTTGGACTATGGCTTTGGACAGCAATTATGGGACTTTTGCAGTTTATTTATGTTTTCTTTATGCTTCTTTAAATAATGTAATCAAGACAGTTATGAAGATGTTATGTTTTAGGAAGTATTGTAAGACGATTATGGTATGGTTGTTGTAACACGTATTTTTGGTGAAATAAAAGTTGTTGTTTTTCCGCTATTCAAAAATATGTGTTCTTATATCTGTCTTGTATATCTGTGACTTATACTTATAAACCTCCACCAAAATTAGGGCATTCCCTTTGAGAGTGACCCTAACGGAGGTGGGGTGTTTCACTTGGTATCAGAGCATAGGTTTACCAGATAAGATAAAAAGTTTTGAAAATTTATTTTCAAAAAGGAAATTTAAAGAAGCATTTTTAAAAGAAAAATATTATTTTATTTTAAAAAGGCAAAGCCCCCCCCAAAGCCATAGGTACTATCTCTTATCCTTCGTTTTGAATCTATCCTTTTTGTTTCAGCATGGCCGAAGAACTTAACTTGCCAGAGGGTGTACCAATACCTGGTTGGTTTAGACGGTTCTTAGAAGCAAGGACCACTCAGCCAGGTCCTACCGTTCCTCCTCCCCCAGCTGCAGGAAATCATCCAGTTGCAGCAGCACCTCTTCCTCCACCTCCTCTACGGGGAAACACGTTTGCTAAGATATGTAAAGATTTTAAAGCTATGGGAGGAAAGGATTTTCATGGAACTGAGTCCTTCGTGGCAGCTAGAAATTGGCTGAAAGAAACCGAGGACTTATTCATCATCTTTGAGGTAGAAGATAGACAGAAAGTACAACTGGCAGTATGGTTGCTAAAAGGTGAGGCTTCCTACTGGTGGGAAGTCACTAATGCAGAAAGACCAGTGGAAACATGGGAGGACTTTAGGGCAAGGTTTGAGGCTAAATTTCTCTCATATGCGGAAAGGAGTTTGCAGTTGGAAAAATTCTTATTTCTTAAGCAAGGGAACAAGACAGTCAAAGAGTATGTTAATCAGTTCGATGAGCTGGCTAGGTTTGGGCTGGACCTAGTCAACACCCCGCACAAGAAGGCTCTCCGTTTCGTCAAAGGGTTGAATGAGCCATTACACAGTTTGGCCATGACCCATATACCCATGGGAGCCACGTATGAAAGATTGGTACAGATGGCATTGCTGAACAAAGAGGATGAGGGCAAGAAGGATGTAACACCCCACCTCCGTTAAGGTCACTCACAAAGGGAATGCCTTAACTTTGGTGGAGCATTTTAGTAAACAGAACAGAAACTTACAAGACAGATAAAACAGTACTTGAAAATTTTTAACTTTATAACAGCGGAAACAGAAATTAATATGTTTACATCTTTTCAATTTCAGAATTCAAGTACAAAATATCAGTCTTGTACAAAAGCCTTCAAACACATAGTTTAAAATCATAATCCCGATGGAACGGAAGCTATGCAGAGCCAAGCCATACTTTAAGCACTTCAAGCAAAGAGAAATCCGGATCAAGCTAAAGTATTTCCCTCCTTGGATAACCTAGGGGGGAAACGGAAGAAAGGAGGCGAAACAACAAGGGTCAGACAAAAAGTCTGGCAAGTCCAGTGACTTTCAGCATATGAACAGATAATAATAATATGATATGAACGTAAAACTGGATGTGAGATAACTATAACAGGTGTAGCAGATATAACAGAAAAACAGAATGATATAAACTATTGTTTTACACTTCTCTACACTAATACTAGTATAACAGAATTAGGGGTCACCCTAATGTCTAAATTGAAGCAGGAATGGGTACAGAATACTTTAACAGAATCGGAATGCTAATAATGGGCCTTTACTACCCGATCAGAAACAGACAGAAGAAGAAACAGATTTATCCCTATGGAAACAGAATGTGGAATTAGGTGTACACTAGTAATGGGCCTTTACCACCCGAACAGACGGTACCACACAGAAACAGACAGGTGTTACCACCCAACAGAAACAGACGGTACCAACAGAAACAGACAGAACTAAGCGTACCCTAAAACCCTACCCCAAGCGATCGGCTCCCTAATACATAAATATCCTGTGTCGGCCCCACAGTAGGGTGTATCACTCCCTAAAGTGACAACCAATTGGCACAGACCTATTTACAGATGTCACGGCGTCTTACATCCTCAGAGGCAGACCGGGATCCATGCACGCACATGACCCGGTTGGAACGCACCATCAACACCCCTCGCCATTATCAGAATGAACCGCTTATAATTAGTTCAGTAAGCGTGCCCGGACCCTACCTACTGTTGGGTCAAAGTTTTGATACCAGAAAGGGTTACTGACTAATATGGGTCCCAAACAACAGATGACACAAGTAATTCCCCTCCTAACCTTGTGTCCCCAAACTAACAGATTTCAGATTTATTTGTTTACAAGTTCAGACATACAGAATTCAGATTTACTAGTTCACAAATGGAGTTAACAAGTTTTCAGACTAACGGATCAGATGTACAGATTTTTCAAATTTGTCTAACTTTGTATTGGGCCTACAGATTCATGGACAGGTTTTACTACATCTATTAATCCCTTTGGTTTAACCCTATTTTCCCCAATACGTTTTAGACATCATTCTTATCTTAGATTTGCATTAATTAATTTTTAATGCACAGACCTCTCACATTAGGTCGGTAGCTTGTGGCCGCTGGATATGCCGGGCGGTTCCGAGCAAACTTCTGCCACAAGCCAGACCTAACCTCGTGTCTTACGCATGTTATGACTAACTTCTCACATTAGAACCTATTGTTTGCGGCCACTGAATGTGCCGGGCGGTTCCGGGCAGATTTACGTCGCAAACTCATTCTAACCTCGAGTTAGCCATATTCATCTTTGCGGCCAATTAATTAATTATTTACCGTTTATGCGCACACCCAATATATATGCCAATTCAGATTATATCAATAACAGAATGATCACATCAACTCAACTGATATAGCAGATAACAGATTTTAGCAGATTGGGTGACTTAACAGATTTAACCGATTTAGCACTTAGCAGATTTTGGCATATAACAGATTAGGCATCTCAACAGACAAATTTAACAGATTTGGCATTTCAATCTAATTAGCAGTCTAGGCAATATAACAAAACTAGCAGTTTAGGCAACTTAGCAAATTAGCAGATTTAGCAAACCTAATAATTCTAAAGGTTCTATTTACATGCCTTGCCTAGTCATAAATTAGGCCTAAATTCATATGCCTACATAATTTTTCATGATTCACAACATATATTCCATGTTTGCTTAAGCGCAGAATATGGACATAATTTTCCATATAACATATGTTCCAATATAGATTATACCAAATATAACCATTAATTTCAATGCATGTCATATATCCAAAAATCCCTATTTAGGTGTAATTACAATAATAGATACCCTAATTAATGTAAATCTTAAGTTTCCATATCTTCCTTCTTTTCCTGTCATGAATTATTATGCAAACTATCCCCAATAATATAAATCTTTAAACCATATCTTCTAAAAATCAGATCTTGCCTTTTTATATGCATTTTGTCCAAAGTCTCAAATCATATGTAATCTTTACAGTGGTTCCTCTTCTTCTTTTATCACAAAATATGCATAGGTCTAAAACTAGTTTATAACATATGCTATTTTTTTCTAATTAATTACAGTTCTTAAATTACAACATAACTATGCATACAACATGCGTAAATTATATGTTCATAGTCAAATTTATGCATCCAATCCCAAGTCATATGTCCAATATATTTTATGCCTCAGACCTAAAGTCAAACATTCAATTTGGTTTTGTAAAATTTCTCATCATTCATCCCAAAACTTGCGTTCATACGTTCATCTCTTATGAGATTAGGCACAGGCTCGTGGTAGCCTGGCTATAGAAACAGAAAAGAAGAAAGGAATATAGAACAGTCACAGAAAACAGATCTAACAGAAGAGAATACAACCTCAAACTCAGATTTAAATGCATATCAAAATTATAATTAACGTTTATAGCGGAGAATAACTGTACTTGCCTTGATTGGATTAAAGAAAGAACTTTAACTTGTTGTAGAATCTTTGCAGAACTTTAACCTCTAGTTTGAATTGAGTTGCTTAGGCTGATGTTGATTATCTTCTAGTTTTAATTCCAGCAGAGCAGAGACGCCATTTTTATTTTTTTATTAGAAGAAGAGAGCAATGGAGGCTAGAGAATTGTGCAAGAAACCTAGGTAGAGTCTAGGGTCCTTTTTATAGAGGTTAGGAACTGATTAGGACCATTGATGTTGCTTGGATTGATCGTAGCCATTCATTCGAAAGAGAGACCAATTAGAGCCTGCCACCTAGCCCTAATGACAAAGCAGACCACAGAAAATCGACTAACAGAGAATAGGCCAGCCGGGTTGGACTGGGTTCGACCTGTCTCTAGACCAGGTCGACAGCCCTGTCGACAGCCCTGTCGACCTGGTTAGACCAGGTCGACAGCCCAGTCGACCTGGGTGCATCTGGCGGGATTTTTCCCGCCCTGGCCAATTGGGCCCGGTTTTAATTTTAAATTGTTTTATTCTGAGCTGTTCGAATTTTAAACTTAATTCAGAAACTTCCAGAGGCTATATCTTCTTCATACGGACTCCGTTTTTCGAAAACTCGGACTCTATTTCGCGTATTTTTCCGAGACGAACGCAATGGCGTATCCCGTTTCCCTTAGTTCCTTGATTTCAAATTAATTATACTTTAATTTATGACTTTCACGGTTATAGAATATACGGGGTGTTACATTCTCCCCCACTTAAAAGGATTTCGTCCCCGAAATCTTCAAGTTAAGAAGAATGTGTCCTACCATCCAATCATCCATCTACTCAATCATCAACCACAGGCATCCATTGTCCTTATAGACTTCTAATGCTTTCATGTTTAAATGCACAGTGTGTGTTCATGTCCGTATCTAATGCAAAATCAGGCGGCCCACTGATTCAGTCGACCTCCTTAATGCAAATCATGTTAGTGCCATGAGTCCAATATGTATGCAAATTTTCCTACTTGAGACACATCATTTCTATATGAGTGCACAACTGCTCATTCATATGCAACATCCATATGCTGATTCGACCATTTTGCATCCATAAAAATTTAAAAATGCTCACACATCCATATGCAGTATGAGAGTGCTTTCGAGCCGATCTAGTGCCTAGTGTGTGTATATGCATCCACGAGCAACCACTAGCAACCACTTGCATCCACTTGCAACCATCAAACATAACATGTCTCAAACACATGTTTACACCCATTAGTTTCTACCTAAAGTTCAAATATTCGATCGATAGGATACAGTCGAATGATGGAAGCGAGTACAGGTAGAACGAAAATTTGGTTCCCATTAGACATGGGTCCTAAGTATCGGCCCCAAAGACCGAAACCGACATCAAATTGACACCCAGAGGATTACCTTCTTTAGACAATGTCAAAACTGGAAATCCTATCAAAAGTATTTAGATATTTACAGACTACTGGTACAGATCAGGTTCCCTAATGATTCTTAGGAAGCTAAGCATGATAAAATCATACCCCACGAAAACTCAGAATGTATGCGTCATACTTGACGCCTGACACAGATATCCCTCAAACCCCAATCTCAAACAGATGATCCATAACCCTTATGGGTCTGAGTCTATAGCGGAATTCAGAAATAATACTAGCATTAAAGTGCACAGTATCGATTACAAAATCAAAATACCAAAATCAGAAAAAGTCACAATCAGATAAAGAAATTAAACCTACTATAGAAATTTTCCTATTTCTATCCTAGCCACTAGCCTCAAGAGTGTTCGCCTGCCCTCCTTGTCCTCGTCTCTTCGGGCAGTCCCTAGTGAAGTGTCCCATCTCCCCACAGTTGAAGCAAGCGCCATTCCTTTTTCTGCAATCCTTGTTCAGATGAGTTGAGCTCCCACAAGTAAAGCACTTTTTCCCCTTCTTATCTTCAGACTTCTCATCCTTCTTTTGTGTTTCCTTTTTGGGCCCCGCTTTCTTATTCTGTGGTTCTTCCTTCTTTGTCTCTTTCGGGCCCTTGTCTTCCTCGTGCAGTAGTGCCATATCCACCAATTTCTCGTAAGTTGCTCCCATGGGTACATGGGTCATGGCTAGGCTGTGCAGTGGCTCATTCAATCCTTTAACAAAGCGGAGAGCCTTTTTATGCTGAGTGTTGACTAAATCCAATCCGAATCTTGCTAGTTGGTTGAACTGGTTGACGTATTCCTTGACCGTCATACTTCCTTGCTTAAGAGACAAGAACTTTTCCAATTGTAAACTTCGTTCAGCTTGCGAGAGAAATTTCGTCTCAAACCTTGTTCTGAAATCCATCCATGTCTCAACCGGCCTCTCGGCGTTAGTGACTTCCCACCAGTAGGAAGCTTCGTCTTTGAGCAGCCATACAACCAACTGTACCTTCTGCCTATCGTCCACCTCGAAGATAACGAATAGATCCTCAGTTTCTTTGAGCCAATTCCTTGCTTCTACGAATGATTCAGTTCCTTTGAAATCCTTCCCACCCATGGCCCTAAAATCTCTACAGATTTTTGAGAAAGCAATAGCACGAGGAGGGGGTGGAGGAGGGGGATCATTTGCTGGACCTGCAGCGGCGGTCCTAGCCTCAAGATATTGACGAAACCAACCGGGTACATGAACACCCTCTGGTATCTCAGATGCTTCAGACATGCTGGAACGAAAAAGGAAAGGTTCAATACAAAAAGGACTGAAAGAAAGATATATGGCTCTTGGGGATCATGTTTTTCAAAATAAGCTTTATTTTTGAAAATACTTCCTTTCCAAAACCTTTTTGAAAATAGTTTTCAAAAACTTTACCCAATCCGGTAACCTGGCTCTGATACCAAGTGTAACACCCCACCTCCGTTAAGGTCACTCACAAAGGGAATGCCTTAACTTTGGTGGAGCATTTTAGTAAACAGAACAGAAACTTACAAGACAGATAAAACAGTACTTGAAATTTTTTAACTTTATAACAGCGGAAACAGAAATTAATATGTTTACATCTTTTCAATTTCAGAATTCAAGTACAAAATATCAGTCTTGTACAAAAGCCTTCAAACACATAGTTTAAAATCATAATCCCTATGGAACAGAAGCTATGCAGAGCCAAGCCATACTTTAAGCACTTCAAGCAAAGAGAAATCCGGATCAAGCTAAAGTATTTCCCTCCTTGGATAACCTGGGGGGAAACGGAAGAAAGGAGGCGAAACAACAAGGGTCAAACAAAAAGTCTGGCAAGTCCAGTGACTTTCAGCATATGAACAGATAATAATAATATGATATGAACATAAAACTGGATGTGAGATAACTATAACAGGTGTAGCAGATATAACAGAAAAACAGAATGACATAAACTATTGTTTTACACTTCTCTGCACTAATACTAGTATAACAGAATTAGGGGTCACCCTAATGTCTAAATTGAAGCAGGAATGGGTACAGAATACTTTAACAGAATCGGAATGCTAATAATGGGCCTTTACTACCCGATCAGAAACAGACAGAAGAAGAAACAGATTTATCCCTATGGAAACAGAATGTGGAATTAGGTGTACACTAGTAATGGGCCTTTACCACCCGAACAGACGGTACCACACAGAAACAGACAGGTGTTACCACCCAACAGAAACAGACGGTACCAACAGAAACAGACAGAACTAAGCATACCCTAAAACCCTACCCCAAGCGATAGGCTCCCTAATACATAAATATCCTGTGTCGGCCCCACAGTAGGGTGTATCACTCCCTAAAGTGACAACCAATTGGCACAGACCTATTTACAGATGTCACGGCGTTTTACATCCTCAGAGGCAGACCGGGATCCATGCACGCACATGACCCGGTTGGAACGCACCATCAACACCCCTCGCCATTATCAGAATGAACCGCTTATAATTAGTTCAGTAAGCGTGCCCGGACCCTACCTACTGTTGGGTCAAAGTTTTGATACCAGAAAGGGTTACTGACTAATATGGGTCCCAAACAACAGATGACACAAGTAATTCCCCTCCTAACCTTGTGTCCCCAAACTAACAGATTTCAGATTTATTTGTTTACAAGTTCAGACATACAGAATTCAGATTTACTAGTTCACAAATGGAGTTAACAAGTTTTTAGACTAACGGATCAGATGTACAGATTTTTCAGATTTGTCTAACTTTGTATTGGGCCTACAGATTCATGGACAGGTTTTACTACATCTATTAATCCCTTTGGTTTAACCCTATTTTCCCCAATACGTTTTAGACGTCATTCTTATCTTAGATTTGCATTAATTAATTTTTAATGCACAGACCTCTCACATTAGGTCGGTAGCTTGTGGCCGCTGGATATGCCGGGCGGTTCCGGGCAGACTTCTGCCACAAGCCAGACCTAACCTCGTGTCTTACGCATGTTATGACTAACTTCTCACATTAGAACCTATTGTTTGCGGCCACTAGATGTGCCGGGCGGTTCCGGGCAGATTTACGTCGCAAACTCATTCTAACCTCGAGTTAGCCATATTCATCTTTGCGGCCAATTAATTAATTATTTACCGTTTATGCGCATACCCAATATATATGCCAATTCAGATTATATCAATAACAGAATGATCACAACAACTCAACTGATATAGCAGATAACAGATTTTAGCAGATTGGGTGACTTAACAGATTTAACCGATTTAGCACTTAGCAGATTTTGGCATATAACAGATTAGGCATCTCAACAGACAAATTTAACAGATTTGGCATTTCAATCTAATTAGCAGTCTAGGCAATATAACAAAACTAGCAGTTTAGGCAACTTAGCAAATTAGCAGATTTAGCAAACCTAATAATTCTAAAGGTTCTATTTACATGCCTTGCCTAGTCATAAATTAGGCCTAAATTCATATACCTACATAATTTTTCATGATTCACAACATATATTCCATGTTTGCTTAAGCGCAGAATATGGACATAATTTGCCATATAACATATGTTCCAATATAGATTATACCAAATATAACCATTAATTTCAATGCATGTCATATATCCAAAAATCCCTATTTAGGTGTAATTACAATAATAGATACCCTAATTAATGTAAATCTTAAGTTTCCATATCTTCCTTCTTTTCCTGTCATGAATTATTATGCAAACTATCCCCAATAATATAAATCTTTAAACCATATCTTCTAAAAATCAGATCTTGCCTTTTTATATGCATTTTGTCCAAAGTCTCAAATCATATGTAATCTTTACAGTGGTTCCTCTTCTTCTTTTATCACAAAATATGCATAGGTCTAAAACTAGTTTATAACATATGCTATTTTTTTTCTAATTAATTACAGGTCTTAAATTACAACATAACTATGCATACAACATGCATAAATTATATGTTCATAGTCAAATTTATGCATCCAATCCCAAGTCATATGTCCAATATATTTTATGCCTCAGACCTAAAGTCATACATTCAATTTGGTTTTGTCAAATTTCTCATCATTCATCCCAAAACTTGCGTTCATACGTTCATCTCTTATGAGATTAGGCACAGGCTCGTGGTAGCCTGGCTATAGAAATAGAAAAGAAGAAAGGAATATAGAACAGTCACAGAAAACAGATCTAACAGAAGAGAATACAACCTCAAACTCAGATTTAAATGCATATCAAAATTATAATTAACGTTTATAGCGGAGAATAACTGTACTTGCCTTGATTGGATTAAAGAAAGAACTTTAACTTGTTGTAGAATCTTTGCAGAACTTTAACCTCTAGTTTGAATTGAGTTGCTTAGGCTGATGTTGATTATCTTCTAGTTTTAATTCCAGCAGAGCAGAGACGCCATTTTTATTTTTTTATTAGAAGAAGAGAGCAATGGAGGCTAGAGAATTGTGCAAGAAACCTAGGTAGAGTCTAGGGTCCTTTTTATAGAGGTTAGGAACTGATTAGGACCATTGATGTTGCTTGGATTGATTGTAGCCATTCATTCGAAAGAGAGACCAATTAGAGCCTGCCACCTAGCCCTAATGACAAAGCAGACCACAGAAAATCGACTAACAGAGAATAGGCCAGCCGGGTTGGACTGGGTTCGACCTGTCTCTGGACCAGGTCGACAGCCCTGTCGACAGCCCTGTCGACCTGGTTAGACCAGGTCGACAGCCCAGTCGACCTGGGTGCATCTGGCGGGATTTTTCCCGCCCTGGCCAATTGGGCCCGGTTTTAATTTTAAACTGTTTTATTCTGAGCTGTTCGAATTTTAAACTTAATTCAGAAACTTCCAGAGGCTATATCTTCTTCATACGGACTCCGTTTTTCGAAAACTCGGACTATATTTCGCGTATTTTTCCGAGACGAACGCAATGGCGTATCCCGTTTCCCTTAGTTCCTTGATTTCAAATTAATTATACTTTAATTTATGACTTTCACGGTTATAGAATATACGGGGTGTTACAAAGGAGACAAAGGCAGAAAGCTCTCAAGGGAAGAAAGAGGGTTTGCAGCCTAAGAAGACAGACTTTAAGAAAGGCGGGAAAGGCAACAAAGAGAAGAGGAAGTGTAATTTCTGTGGCAAAGTGGGGCACTTAGTGAAAGATTACCGGAAAAAGAAGGCCAAGGAGAATGGTGGGTGCTTTTCTTGTGGTGAGACAGGCCACATGGCTAAGGACTGCCCAAAGAAACGAGGACAGGGGCAGAGGGCTGGATCCACCTCAGGGGCACAGGTTCATGTGCTAGAAGCGCCACCTCTGCAACAGCGAGGTATAAATACTTCTGTAGAAAGTGTAGTTTATCTTTATGATCACCCCGTTCGCACTTTATTTGATTCTGGAGCATCACACTCCTTTATCTCGTCTGCTTTAGTAGAATCTCTGCACCTAAAAACTAGTATGGTAGAGGACCCCTTAATTGTTTCAAACCCAATTGGGGGCCCAGCTCATTTGTCTATGATCTGTTTGGGATTGAAAATTTCTATTCTAAGCGTAGAATTTCAATGTAGTGCCTTTGTTTTGGTCTTTTCGGGATATGGTTTGATTTTGGGCATGGATTGGCTATCCAGTAATGGGGCCATCCTTGATTGTGAGAAAAGGGTTGTTAGGCTCCTAACCCAGCTCGGTAATACTTTGGAAATTTCTTGTAATCCCTCGTATGCGGTTATGCTTAGTTACCTTGAATCGCTAGATGCCTCTGTTGAAAATTTGCAATCAGTTAGAGTAGTCCGGGAATATCCTGATGTCTTCGAAGAGGTGAAGGGCTTGCCTCCGAAGCGGGAGATAGATTTCCGCATATACCTTGTAGATAATGTAAAGCCTGTTGCGTTGCCCGTTAGACACATGGCTCTGCGAGAAAGGAAAGAGCTCAGTAAACAGATTAAAGAGCTTCTAGAAAAGGGGTTCATTAGAAGGAGCATTTCAGAATGGGGCGCTCCAGTGGTGTTCGCTACAAAGGCGGATGGTTCACTCCGTCTATGTGTTGAATATAGGGAGCTCAACAAGCTAACGAAAAAGAATAGGCACCCTCTCCCCAGAATTGATGATTTGTTTGATCAGCTAGTAGGAGCGTCTGTTTTCTCCCAACTCGATTTAGCGACCGGTTTTCATCAGCTAAGGGTGGCTAAAGATAGTATCGATAAAACGGCATTCAGAACCCCAGACGGCTTCTTTGAATGGCTTGTCATGCCTTTCAGCTTGATAAATGCACCTGCTTACTTCGTGGACCTGATGAGTAGGGTATTCAGAGATTTCCTCAATAAGTTCGTAGTGGTCTTCGTAGACGATATCCTTATCTTCTCAAAGAGTGAAGAGGAATATGCTCAGCACTTAAGGGCAATCATGGAAACTCTGCGAGTCCATCAGCTAAAAGCCAAATTCTCCAAATGCCACTTTTGGAGAGAAGAAGTGAGGTTCCTTGGGCACATAGTATCCAAACTAGGGTTAGCAGTGGACCCTGCTAAGGTAGTGGCGGTACAGGATTGGAAGACACCAAGGAATGCAACTGAGGTCCGAAGTTTTATAGGACTAGCAGGTTTCTATCGAAAGTTCATAAAGGATTTTTCGAAAATCTCAGCTCCGCTCACGAAATTGACCAAGAAGAATCTAGCATTCAATTGGGACTTGGATTGCGAGTTTGCTTTCCAGCGACTAAAAAGGGCTCTTACAACAGCCCCAGTTTTGACGTCGCCAGATGGAAGCAAGATGTTCATTGTTTATACAGATGCATGTGGGACAGGGCTAGGCGCCGTCTTAATGCAAGAAGGAAGGGTAGTAGCTTATGGCGGGAGGCAGTTGAAAGTGCACGAAAAGAACTACCCGACCCACGATCTTGAGTTAGCTGCCATCGTCTTTGCACTCAAGTCTTGGCGACACTATCTCCTAGGTGAGAAGTTCGAACTTTACACTAACCATAAATCGTTGAAATATCTTTTCTCGCAGAAAGATCTTAACTTGAGGCAACAGAGATGGATGGAGTTTCTTGCCTCGTACGATTTCGAGATCTCCTACACTCCGGGCAAAGGCAACGTAGTGGCAGACGCGTTGAGCCGAAAGAAATTGACCCTAAGCCCGCTGTTTGTTGAAAGACAAAGCCTAGAGTTTATAGCCAGCTTCGACTTTAGGCCTTCCTCCGATTTTGTACCAGGCTTGCTAGCATCTCTCGAAGTGCGCCCGACTTTAGTGGACTCAATAAGGACAGCACAACGTGAAGACCCTCAGCTTGTGGAAACAATTGATAGGCTAATTAGGGGTGAGACTTCAAGCCACCTCAACAGATACTCCATCGACGACAAGGGTTTGCTAAGGCGAGACGGAAGACTATGCGTCCCACAGACAAGGGATTTAGTAAAGAAGGTTCTCGAGGAAGCACATCACTCCAAGATGACGATACACCCAGGCGGAGATAAAATGTACAAGGACATAAAAAGAACTTTCTTCTGGAACGGCATGAAAAAGGACGTGGCAGAATTCGTTTCTAAGTGTATGGTGTGCCAACAGGTCAAGGCAGAACAGAAAAAGCCTGGCGGTCTGCTACATCCTCTAGAGGTCCCGCAGTGGAAATGGGATAGCATCTCAATGGACTTCATCGATGGGCTGCCTAGGTCTAGGAGAGGCAACACTAGCATTTGGGTAATAGTGGATAGGCTTACTAAAAGCGCCCACTTCTTACCTGTCAAAAGTAAAAGAACTGCCTCATCTCTAGCATCTCTTTACCTCAAGGAAATTGTCCGACTCCACGGAATACCATCCAGCATTGTTAGTGACCGAGACCCTATCTTCACAAGTGAGTTTTGGCGGAGTCTGCAAGAAGCGGTAGGCACGCAGTTATGCTTGAGCACAGCCTATCATCCCCAAACCGACAGCCAAATGGAAAGAGTGAACAGAGTTTTGGAGGACCTTTTAAGACTGTGCGTCCTTGACTTCGGAGGAACGTGGGAAGACCATCTTCCTTTGGTGGAATTTGCCTACAACAACAGCTATCAAGCAACCATCGGAATGGCACCCTTCGAAGCTTTATATGGAAGACCGTGCCGATCGTCCACATGTTGGTGGGAGTCTACTGATAAGCTCATACTTGGACCAGATATGATCCGAGAGACTTCAGAGAAAGTAGACTTAATACGAAGAAGGATGAAGACGGCCCAAGACAGACAAAAGTCCTACGCCGACAAGAGGAGGACCGACCTTGAATTTAAGGTTGGGGACAGAGTTTTTCTTAAGGTATCTCCGCTAAGGAACGTTGTTCGTTTTGGAACCACAGGAAAGCTAGCACCAAGGTTCATAGGGCCATTCCCTATCATCGAGAAAATTGGGAAAATGGCCTATAGATTAGAGCTACCCGAAAAGCTGGCAGGAGTTCACAACGTTTTTCATGTTTCACATCTCCAAAAATGTCTACATGAGTCTGCTGAAGTGGTAGAGCCAAATATCCTAGAAGAAGCTAAAGTGGAGCGCGAAGCAACCGTGAGGAAAGTTCCAATCCGCATATTAGGAACGGAAGTGAAAAAGCTACGCAACCGCGAAGTCAAGCTCGTCAAAGTTCAGTGGAGCGACGCCGAAGGAGATGCAACTTGGGAAACTGAAGCTAGAATACGCGCTGCCTACCCTTCTCTTTTTGAGGGTACATCCTTGATCTTTCTTTTTCCTTAAGTTGCGCTTTTATCTATTTTTTTTTTTTAGGTATATCTCCTCGACCCTATCTTTTAGGTAGAAACTCTTTGGATGAAAACATGTAGTTGAAACATGTTATGGATGATGGTTGCAAGTGGTTGCAAGTGATTGCTAGTGGTTGCTCGTGGTTGCATATACACACACAATCTAGGTTTTAGATCGGCTCAGTCACTTCATATTGCATATGCATATATGTTTGCATTCGTATATGGTTGAACTTTAATGTGTTATCATATGGATGTTGCATTTGTATGAATGATTGTGCACTCATGTAGAATCATGAATAGGAAAAATTTGCATACATAATGGATTCATGGCACTTACATAATTCGCATTAAGGAGGTCAACTGAATCAGTAGACCGCCTGATTTTGCATTAGATAAGTACATGTACACACACACTTCGCATATGATCATGAAGCACTAGAAGTCTTTTAAGGACAATGGATGCTCGTGTTTGATGGATGAGTAGATGGATGTTTGGATGTTAGGATATACATTCTTCCTAACTTGAAGATTTCGGGGACGAAATCCTTTTAAGTGGGGGAGAATGTAACACCCCGTGTATTCTATAACAGGGAAATTCATAAATTAAAGCATAACTAATTTCAAATCAAAGAATTAAGGGAAACGGGATACGCCATTGTGTTGGTCTCGGAAAAATACGCGAAATAGAGTCCGAGTTTTCGAAAAACGGAGTCCGTATGAGGAAGATATGGCCTCCGGAAGTTTTAGAATTCAGGTTAAAATTCAAACAGACGAAAACAGCTCAGAAAAACAAGTTTAAAATTCAAAATCGGGCCCAATTGGCCAGGGCGGGAAAATTCCCGCATAAGGCACCCAGGTCGACTTGACAGTCGACCTGGGCTAGCCAGGTCGACAGGGCTGTCGACCTGGGTGTCGACTGGGCTGTCGACCTGCCCCAGAGCCAGGTCGAACCCAGCCCATCCTGGCTTGCCAGGTCTGTGTTTGGTCGATTTTCTGAGCCTTGCCTTGTCACTAGGGCTAGGTGTCAGCTCCTTATTGGTCTCTCTTTCGATTGAATGGCTACGATTAACCCAAGCTACATCGATGGTCCGAATCAATTCATAAACTCTATAAAAATGACCTTAGACTCTACCTAATCTATTCATTCAAAAATAAGAATGAGGCCATCATGCAGCTGAGGAACGACTGGAAGTAGCCACCAATTTGAGAGACAATTAGGAGACAAACTCTAAAGCATAAAGCAACCACAAGTTAAACTTAAACAAATCAAATCAACGCCTACATCAAAGGAATAGCATCTCCAAATCCAGAATTCAGATTCCTGAATTGAAGAATTCGTCACACGATTGTAAGTAGAGTACTATTCCGATGAGAATAAATAACTGTGTTTGATTTGTGTAAAATGAGAATTACACTTGATTTGTGGTGATAGTAATTCATATTTGTGCGTTGCTATGATTCTAATCGATTTGGAATGTTGTGATATAACGATTGGATATTCGCAAGTATGTAATTCATAATAAAAACTACATGTTTGCGGCAGTTTATTTGAGATTCATGCAAGTATACGATTGGATATTCGCAAGTATGTAATTCATGTTGAAGCTACATGTTTGTGGTTGTTTAATTGAGATTCATGCAAGTATGTGGTTTTGCTACTATGCCAACATAATGTATATTTTTGTACAAAATCACTTTGTGTGTAATTGGATCAAATTTGGGGTATTATGATTCATATGAAATTATGTTGGAATGGGCATCATGATCTATGTACAAAACCATACTTTTGTATTAGAAACAAAAGTAAGCCTCTTTGTGAACTTATGTTGATTTTATGAATATTACTAGGCTATGTTTGGTATTATGCCTAATTGAAAAACATGTTAGGCCTATATTATTAACAAGAATTATATGATAATATATGTGACACATAGCTAAGTTAGATTTACATTCCAATTGCAAGTTTGCATGAATAAAGTAAAAGCCATGATTTCATGTTTAGGAATATTTATGCCATGATTACATGAATAGATCAAAAACCATGATATTTATGCCATGATTACATGAATAGATCAAAAACCATGATTTAATGTTTGGGTATATTTGTGCCATGATTATGTGGATAGATTAAAAATCATGATTAAGTTGGAATAATTCTAGTTGAACTATACTTTTGTATTAGTAACAAAAGTAAGCACCTTTGTAAACATATAGTAATTTTATAAACATGATTTTCTTATGTTTGACATTATGCCTAAGTAAAAATTTAGGTTTATGTTGTAGTTAAGACTATGTGTCAATAATGATATCTAATTTAGTTAGATTCTTAACCTAACTACAAGTTTACATGGTTTGATTCATGTCACTTATGCTTTATGACCAAAGTATATGTTACCACAATGCAAGTACACCAGTTTCTATTTTGTAGTTCCAACGTTATGTTGCAAGTTCATGCGTTCACATTCCCCTTTTTTGTGTATATAATCACATTTTAAGCCTCCCCTTCTTTCACGTGGCTAAGTTGGGCTTAAAAGGCTAAGCCTAACATATATTATAATAAACGAACGTATTAAACGGGGGAAATAGCGTTGGGCCAAATTAATTAATAAATGAAAATATAAAAGTAGATGGGCCCAAATTCAAGAATGGGTTGGGCCCATGATTGGTGTAAACCTTTACACCATTAGCTTAAATTGATTTTGAATAATGGGCCGCAAATATTTACATATAAGAAAATAAAGAAAAGAGACAAAATATGTAAATGTAGAAAATACGATGTGTTTAACCCGAGGTTGGATTGAGTTGTGATGTAAACCTGCCCGGAACCGCCCGGCTATCCAGTAGTCACAACAATACCTATCCAATGTGGGTGGTTAAACATGGAGCCCAATAAGGACCCGAGGTTAGACTGAGTTGTGGCGTAAGATTGCCCGGACCCAACCGGCAACAGGCAGCCACAACAATACCAGTCTAATGTGAGAGGTCAAGGCTTTAATAATACAATTAAGGCTGAGTCAGGATTGATAGGATTAAGTAAATTATATTAATACTTAATCAAAATGGAACATGCTAAACTAAACTGATTGATTGGGGGTTCGGTTTATAAAACACTTAACCAACTTAGCATGTTGGCTAGAAATAGAAAAACCTAGTAGCGGGGGACCCTTTTCAGCAGTAACCCTATAAGGTATCATGATACCCTGAAACTAGGCAGGGTGGGGCACGATTACTGGGCTGACTGTAAGAGGTCAAATCGACGGCGGTGGTGCAGCAGTGTAGGTTCTAACGGGGTGTGGACGTGCACACACTCCGGCGCAGAAAAATAAGGCACTGGGCACCAGTAGCATACCTGTGAATTCTAGGATTGTGTCGGGCCGCCACCATGGGACTTGATACACCCCATGGTGGGACCAGCATAGGTAACTACAACATCGGGGGCCGTAACACACATGTAACTATGCGAGTAGGAGCCGATCATCATAAAATGGATCACTTTACCCTGATTATGGGTTGCCTGTTGGGAACTAGTTTATATGGGTACAGAGATTAATATGGGGTACGATAGTATATTCGACCCTAGACAACTTAACTAAGTTTATGGTGCTTTCCCATTTCTAGTTTATACTTATCATACCCAGTTCTTTATTCATAGACTGAATAGTCCTAGACTTACTCAGGCTTTATGTCTGACTCTACTTTTCTTTCGTCTTCTTTTCTTCCGTTCCCCCCCCCCCCCCCCCCCAGGTCCGTAGGGAGGGAATACCGCAACTTGACCAGCCTTCATATCCAGCTTGAAGAGAAAGAATGTATTGCTTGGATCTTTTCGTTTTGGACTATGGCCTTGGACAGCAATTATGGGACTTTTGCAGTTTATTTATGTTTTCTTTATGCTTCTTTAAATAATGTAATCAAGACAGTTATGAAGATGTTATGTTTTTGGAAGTATTGTAAGACGATTATGGTATGGTTGTTGTAACACATATTTTTGGTGAAATAAAAGTTGTTGTTTTTCCGCTATTCAAAAATATGTGTTCTTATATCTGTCTTGTATATCTGTGACTTATACTTATAAACCTCCACCAAAATTAGGGCATTCCCTTTGAGAGTGACCCTAACGGAGGTGGGGTGTTTCATTCAGTGTCCATAATGAGGTCAATTTCTCATATCAATACATGCCATCACATTAGACTTCAGTGTAAATTCCCAAAATACTTCATGTAACAAAATTCTAAATTTTGATGTCGACACTCACAACATGATTCACATCAACACATACTATTCAATTTAAAAAAATTAATCTTTTAATAGAAACAACCTTGTGTAAACTTAAAATATTAAAAATTGAATCTTTTTATTTTTTTATCTAAAACTAGATCTAATTCTTATCGATGTTTATGGATCTAAATAAATTGGAGTTTCTATCATATAACATAGATCCAAACCATAACAGATTCGGAACAAATAATAGAATTTCAACGCAGAATCAGATCTAGAATAACAGATCTGAAAAAAAAATAGATTTTCATCGCAGAACTAGATCATTGCATACATATGCAGAATTTATCAGCGAAAGAATAATTAGTTTAAATATTAATTCTGAAAACGGGGATTCTCACCTTGCTTTAAGAAGATTTAAAAATCCAAACGAGTTCAGAAATTGTTCTAATCAGTTTCAACAAGTTCTATTCGACGTTAGGGTCCAACCGGATCTGAAATTTTCAAATTCGGATCTCGTACGAATAAATTATCAATTTTATAAATTAAATATCATTTTGCGACGGAAAAATAGTGTCACAATTCCTTTGTTTATTTCGTACTGTGGGTTTCAGTTTTTGTTCAAAACTTTGATTCAAATTTGCGGGCGATTGGATGATCGACTGGAGGAGCGGGTTGTTGGAGGTAGTGCGGCCTGGAGTGGCGCATGTGCACCTGGAGTAGGGGAGGGTGCGGCGCTGCCTGGTCGGCCCGGCGAGGCTTCGAACGGTGCGAGTTCGGGGTCGCGGATCTCGAGGGAGGGAGCTCGATACAACTCAGGTGTAGAAATGAAGAGGAGGAGAAGCTCTTCAAAAACTTGAACTAGAGGGATGAATTTTATTGTAAGGATTTGTGGGAATTTGTGGAGGAAGGTTGGAATGCAATGGAGAGGGTGGCGGCTAGGCAAGACGATGAACAGTACTCTTTAGGGTTTTAATTTTCCTCCTTTTTATATTATTTAAATGAATTTTTGCAATTAAATCCCTACATCAAAAACTAATCTGATTCCAGTCCAACCAAAGGTGACCCTAGCCAATAGCCCCCGTTCCGGATCCAACGGGCTAGGTCTCGTCAGCCCAAACGACTGTCTGTGGCATGAAATATTTAATTGATTATTTTAATCATTTAAATAATTAATTTATTCGTCTATTTAAATCCACTGGGGTCACATACGAACTCAGAAAAATCCAGATAATTTATTTCTGGCTTTGTTTTTACGATACGGTTCTAACAAAATTAATTTCGTTGAATTCTGAGACTGTTCGAAAAATGGCTATTTTCAAGTCGATCAGATTTGACTGAAATTGACAAAACACATTTTTGTTCGACACGCTCTCATATTGATTCGAAAATTTTTGAAAAACTGAAACATAACAATAATTTGTCATTCCGAATCCAACAAAAGTAGTTTCGTCGAAAAGTGAGGTCATTTGAAAAATGGCCTTTTACACGGGTTATAAATTATATTATAGCGACCATCCCGAATATTCAATTGGCCATATCTTTTAATTTCCGCTATGAAATTTAGATTTTTCGGATTCGTTGTAAAGATATTTTCAAACAAATTTAGATATTTTTGGTCTCGCTAAAATCTGTTAGATAATGAATCCGGTACATTCGGTCAAAGTACAAGTTTGACTTTTCAAACTACCATACTATTTTTTATTTCTTTGGAAATCAAAAAGAATATATTTGTTCTATCTCTAATTAAAATAAATTTTTAATCGTTATTATCTTAAATGAATTATTTTAACTATTCAAAACTTACTGAAATAGCCAAAATAAAAATTTTAAATTGGCTCGGATTTTCCGGGTAGTTACAATCCCCCCCCCCCACTTAAAATCTTTTCGTCCTCGAAAAGGGAATAATGATAAAGTAGGAAAATAAATGGAAAATGCAAAGTATTGTAAATGTACCTCAACACAAAAGCTACTCGGAGATATCCACTTTGCACTTGGGATAGGCCTGTTTGATGCTGTCCTCAGTCTCCCATGTACATTCTCTAGGATCCCCGCTCTACTGCACTTTGACTAGGTGGATCCTCTTATTCCTCAGCACTCGGGTTTCTTTGCCCATAATCTTCACTGGCTTCCTTCTCACTGCTAGAGCCGGGGTAATCTCCAAATCTCGTTGTGTTTCTTCCTCTACAACTAAATATGGATCATGAACATGCATCCGGAGTTGGGAAACATGAAATACATCGTGGACCCGTGGCAATCAGTCAAGTAGTTGTACTCTATAGGCGAGAGTTCCAATCCTTTCGAGAATAGGAAATGGACCAATAAACCTCGGCGCCAATTTCCCTGTCATCCCAAATCGAACTACGCCTCTCAATGGGGAAACCTTCAAGTATACAAGATCACCAACAGAGAATTCTAAATCCCTTCTTTGAGAGTCTGCATAGCTCTTCTGTCAGCTTTGGGCAGCAAGTAATCGCTTCTTAATAAAGTCAACTCTTTTCGAAGATTCGCGAATCATGTCGGGACCCAATAACAATCGATTACCGGGTTCCACCCAACATGCGGGAGATCGGCACGGCCTGCCATATAAAGCTTCAAATGGCGACATCTGCAAGCTGGCTTGGTAGCTGTTATTATAAGAGAACTCAACCAAGTGCAAATGATCTTCCCACGACCCTCCAAAATCTAAGATGCATGCCCTCAACAAGTCTTCCAATATGTGGTTCACCCTCTCTGTCTGGCCATCTGTCTGGGGGTGGTAAGCAGTGCTCATATTCAGCTTAGTCCCTAACTCTTCTTGGAAATCTTCCCGGAACTTACTAGCAAATATTGGGTCGCGGTCACTGACAATGCTGCTGGGAACTCCATGCAGCCTGACAATCTCTCTGAAATAAAGTTGTGCCAAACTTCGAGCTGTCCTATTGGATTTGATAGGAATGAAATGTGCAGTCTTTGTGAGGCAATCTACAATCACCCATATGATGTCATTGCTTTCCTAGTCTGGGGCAAGCCATCAATGAAGTCCATAGAAATTTCGTCCCATTTCGAACCTGGAACCCCTAACAGTTGCAATAGACCTGCTAGCTTTTGCTGATCGCTCTTGACCTGCTGGCAGGTGGGACATCTAGAAACATAGATAGAGATGTTTCTCTTCATCGCCTTCCATCAGAAAGTGCGCTTAAGATCACGGTACATCTTGCTTATACCCGAATGGATGCTGAGCTTAGACTTGGGGCATTCATCCATAACTTCCCTTTTTAGTTCGGGGATATATGGCACACATATTCGCCCTTGTAGCCTAAGGGTCCCTTTGCTGTCTATTTGGAAGCTTAGCGCTTCATCTTTCCGAACTCGCTCGCTGATCATCTGAATAAATCTATCACCTTTCTGGAGAGCAGAGATCTTATTGAACAAAGTAGGGGGTGATAATAAGATTGGCAAGGATAAGTTTGGTGTCGGCCGTATTCTTCCTGCCGAGAGCATCTGCCACAACATTAGCTTTTCCTGGAGTAAATAAGATGCCTAGGTCATACAATGCAAGGAATTCAACCCAACGCTGTTGCCTCAGGTTCAAATCTCCTTGGGTAAATAGATGCTTCAAGGATTTGTGATCCGTATATCGCTCAAATTTCTCGCCCAAGATATAGTGCCTCCATATTTTTAAAGCAAATACTATGGCCATTAGCTCAAGGTCGTGAGTGGCATAATTCTTCTCATGTTGTTTTAATTGGCAGCTAGCATATGTGACAACCTTGCCTCTTTGCATTAGCACTGCACCAATACCTTAAATAAAGAAAAGAATAACATGCTAAAATAAGACTTGACGTTAGAAAACTGTCATTTTTGACATGTTTGTTTCGATGGGAAGGATAACTTTCTCTGGAAGCATCAGTCCAGACTTTCAAATCCTGATTGCCATCAATGATGGTCAACACGGGAGCAGTGATCAATTTCTGCTTCATCTCCTGGAAAGCTGCCTCACATTCGGGTGTCCACTTAAACTTGTTATGCTTCTTAGTCAGCTTCGTCAATGGACAAGATATTCTCGAGAATTCCTTAATGAATTTCCGATAATAACCGGCCAGACCTAAGAAACTTCTGACTTCAGTGGGCGTAGTCGGCAGCTTCCAATCTTTGATGGCCGAGATCTTTCCTGGATCTACAGAGATGCCTTCTTTAGATACAACATGGCCGAGGAATTTCACCTCTTCTTGCCAGAATATGCATTTGGAGAATTTGGCTTTCAGTACATTTCTACACAAAATCTCCAAGACTTCCTTCAGATGTTTTCCATGTTTAGCGGTGGACTTAGAGAAGATGAGACTATCGTCGATGAACACCAGCACAAATTTATTTAGAACATCTCTGAAGATTCTATTCATTAGATCTACGAAGCATGCTGGAGCATTGCATAGACCGAAGGGCATTACTAGCCATTCATAAAATATATCTGGCCCTCCAAAAGTTGTCAAAGGCACACATTCTTCGGCAATGCATAATTGGTGGAAACCTATAGCTAGGTCCATCCTAGAGAATACTCGAGCTCCAAAAGCGGTCTAGCAGATCATCAATGTGGGCCAGTGGGTATTTATTATTCAGTCTGCTTATTTAGATCCCGGTAGTCTACACATAGCCTGAGGGTACCATCTGACTTTGGGACGAAAACCATTGCCGCACCCCCGCTTGAGAAACTAGGTCAGATCAAACCCTTCCACAAAAGCTGCTTGGTTTGATTGCTTAGCTCTTCTCTTTCTTTTGGCGACATCCTTCGAATGGGATGCACGACGGGCCTTGCATTAGGGACTAATCAATTCTAAAATCGATTTCCCTACGCGGAGGTAAGCTGTCTACTTCTTCGAACACATTTGCATAGTCTCTGACGATAGGAATATCCTCAATAGAAGCAGAAGTGACTTCTATAGAAGACCAGAATTCTTTCCTATCTGTGGCTGAGCCGTGGCATGGTATAGCAATGATGTCTCCAAATTTTGTTTTGATTCTAATTACTCTTTCAGCACAAAGTAACTTAGCCTCATATTTCGCTAGCCAGTCCATCCCAAGTATGATATCATACCCGGAGAAATTCATGATGATCAGATTAAAAGGAAATTGGAAGTAGGAGTAAAAAATAGGCACTCTACAATATTGTTCGAGAATAAGTAAGCCTCCTATCGAGCTATGGGCTCTAATAGGTTCTTTGAGTTTTCTAGGTTTCAATTTAAGCTTTTTAATCGTGTCAACATATATGAAACTTCTAGATGCACCCGTGTCAAACAAAACAGTAATAGGGATGTTTTTAATATTAAGGGTACCTCCTAAAACATCAGGCGTACCTGCTTCTGAAGAAGTCGGTGCAGTTGCTCCTTCGTAGACATCAGCCACCTGAGATTTTTTGAGCAAAGGGCAATCCTTGATGAGGTGTCCAGGCTGGTGGCAGTTGAAATATTCCCTTGGGCCATGGGGATTCTATCCACTGTTCTGACTCGGTCCTGACTCGTTCCTTTTGGGCCTCTTCGGAGCTCAGCACTCATAGTCAAAATGCCATATCCTCTGGCAATTGAAGTACTTAACCTTGGATCGGTCTCTCTTCTTCTTTTTCTCCTGGGGCTTGGCGGTGGAAGTGCTGCCTGCGTCAGTCTTCTTGTCCGACTCCTTCTTCTTGTTGTTGGCCTGGTTCTTTTCTTTCTCTTGCTGTGAACCCTTCTGATCAATCTCTTCAAATCTGCATGCCATCTCGATAACCTTAGCAAATGGGTGCTCGATATGTGCAGCCACCATGTTATGGTACCTCCTTGCCAGACCATTGATAAACCTCTTATTTTTCTGTAGCGGGTCTTGGATTAATTCTGGGGCGTATCTGGAAAGCTCATCAAATTTCTTAACATACTTTGAAATAGTCATGCTCCCTTGTTGGAGGTGGGAGAACTCATCGTGAAGGCGCTCAACTTCGTGGGATGGAATGAACTTCCCATTGAATAATTCCTTGAATTCTCCCCAAGTCACATCAGCCTCATTACACCCACCATAGATATCTCCCACCAAATTTGGGCCTGACCTTTCAGAAACCAAGTTGCCATGAATCGTTTTCTGTGGTCCTCGAGCTCTAAACCATCCAAAATCTTTTCCATCATCTTAAGCCATTCTTGCGACTCCGTCACCGTTTCTTGGCCAGTATAGTGTACACCTCCAAGATTCTTTATCTTTTTATCCACTTTGTCAAGATTGAAAGCACGTGGGGGTGGTGGTGGTGTCTCAATTTCTGGTGAGTCCTGTCTCTGTTCTTGGACTGCAGAATTCTCATCTCGGGCGGGTCCTCTTGCCCCACCTCTGCCTCGCGCTCTAGTACGGGCTCTAGTACTCATCTCTCAATTAGTCTGTAACATCAAGGGAAGAGTCAAACCAAGAGGAATGATAAATTTCAAAGGAAATATTTTAAAATAGAGACATATGACGAAATGATAATGACGTAATGACTGATTAATATGTGCTATTCTGTTGTCCTCATTTGGACATTACTAATCCTATCTCTAATGAGCTACACGTCTTAGAATACTACTGATTTTATTTAGACGAATTGTTCTAAAAATGTTATACTCCAGATGCTAAGGTAAACCTTTAGCTTTGATACCAAATGTGATGACCTAAACTTCCATGGTATGGAAATAAGGATAATCGTAGGAGCATAACATTAATAAAACAATAACAGATCTCAGAAAATAGCAGAACATATAAACCATTGCAGCGGAAATGAAATTGTCATCACAACATAACATCACAGATAACAGAGTACGTAGTGCAGGATACACTTAGCAAAATAGATGTCTTAAACATGGAAGGAAATAATAGTCTCAATCTCCCAAAATACGTCAATACTCAATACTGTCTCAAAGTCTCAAAAAGCAAAATAAAAGATAAAAAAGATAAGATTGTTCATCTCCTTTAACAGCAAGCTTCAGTCCAGAAAATGTCCATACCTAACACCTGTCAATTGGCTGCCCGTGTGGAAAGAGGGCACCCAGGTTTGCAAAGTGAAACAAATTACGAGTCAGTCATGGGACTAGTATGAGAAATCTAACTAACTAATAATATGGCTAATCACTGGACCACGCTGCTATCGCGGAACGGGTTTAATTCCATTGGATTGCCAGTGCATACGTTTTATAAATTTATAAGTTAAAAACAACGCAATGTTTTTTAGAAAAATGAAATCATTATAAGACTCAAGTCCCATCACACAATGCAACGCAAACGGAGAATAGAGTTTTACCTTATAATGATCAAAAATGCTTGATACGTGGAAAATAATATTTTTAGTATTATTATTAGTTTCGAATAAGTTTTAAAATACTTCAAAGTAAATGATTAATCCTAGACGGCATAATACCCCATCCTACTATGTCGCCATATATAGAATTACAATCAAAACCATAATGTCGTATTGGATATTGGTTTCCATCATGAGTCAAGGCTAGGAACGATCTCCTGACCGATTTGAGACACTCTAGCAATGTCTCAGGATTCGGACGCTGGCGAACCCTTGGATCCTGCAGGGCCGGTCCACAAATAATTTAGTGGATTAGTTATGCCTGAACACACGCTTCCCGATCCTATTGGACCTATAAATTGGCCATTGCAGCCAATAAAAAAATCTGAGGTGCCTCATTCCATCAACCACATAAGTAAAATGTCGGGCCGTGTTAAACCCAACACCACTTCTAGCTAGAAAGAAACATGTGCACTCCCTGCGTTCCCTTGTTCCGTTTTAGACTCCACCGGTGTGTGAGGCTCGCGAGGTAACGTAATACACAAAACTATGCCTAAATAGGCTATGCTATGATCATCATCCATAAGGCTCTGCTTTTCAACAAAAACCCCGATCAATTGCATCTTGGCATGTCACATTGACAGTCCATACCATGCGATCGATAACTACCAATATATAACCTTCGAGCTCGTGCGTCTCAAAGAAGGGTGTTTAGCAAGAGGATAAATCCCCCGCCACCTCAGAAATATATTAATAAATATCGATTAAATTACATGGAACGAAATTCAATGTCGGACATGCATCCATTTACAAGTCCGTTCTGGGTCTGAACGAAACCGGAGTCACCTAAGTGCTTGTGTATCCGGACGATCAACAAGTGCGTTCGGACAACTACCACTTTAACCGTTTATTGGTAGCTAGCCAATGTCAGGCATCAGTAGCTATCCTTTCGACGTGAAGATCGCCAGTCTTCAATCGCCATCTTCGATAACTTTAAATCGCCGTAAAATTATTTGAAATGAGTTGAACTCGGTCTTTTCAAATAATTTTTGAAATATTATCATTTAAACCATTTGATATCGTTAATATTAATTTATAATGATTTTTCGCTATTTTCATTTATTTAAAAATAGCTCAAAATAATTAAACGACACTTCGGGCCAATGGGCGGCCCTAACGCTATTTTTTTTTCCTGAAATTTGATTTACACTTATCTTGAAATCTAACCGTTGGATTTTGTAAAGTTTATATCATCGGAAAGATCTTCCCGAAGCGGTCCTAATGATTCCAGTTTCGGGAAAATCCGATGGTTGGATCTTACGGTATAATCGTTTAAAGTTATGAGGCGATTCGTTAAATTTTAATTTATATTTATATATACAAGTATAAATATACATTATTTGGCGATTTTACTATTTTACTGCAATTGAAGTGACAATAAGCATTTCAACACTTAAATCAATTTTTATATTATAATGTTTTGTTTACCACCAATTTTTTGTAACAAAATGCAACTTCCTCCTACGGTGTTGGTTTTTCAACGAAATATGCATATAAAAGTGAAACCATTTCTATGTTGTTTTATTTGCATCTAAATATGCAAATAGAAATGCAATCTTTTTCTATGTTATTTATTTGCATCTAAACATGCAAAGAAAAATGAAATCTTTATACTAATGTTTACGTCTAAATTGCAAACAAAAATATGACTTTAACTTCAATGTTTTATTTGCATCTAAAAGCGCAAACAAAAATATGTTTTCTGATTTACTGTTTTGTTTGCGTCTAAAAGTGCAAACAAAAATATGTTTTTTTTTATTTTACTATTTTGTTTGCAACTAAAAATGCAACAAAAATATGTTTCTATTTTACTCTTTTGTTTGCATCTAAAAGTGCAAACAAAATTATGTTTTTATTTTACTATTTTGTTTGTATCTAAAAGTACAAACAAAAATATGTTTTTTTTTATTTTACTGTTTTGTTTGCATCTAAAAGTGCAAACAAAAATATGTTTCTATTTTACTCTTTTGTTTGCATCTAAAAGTGCAAACAAAAATATGTTTTTTTTTTTTTTACTGTTTTGTTTGCATCTAAAAGCGCAAACAAAAATATGTTTTTTTATTTTACTGTTTTGTTTGCATCTAAAAGTGCAAACAAAAATATGTTTCTATTTTACTCTTTTGTTTGCATCTAAAAGTGCAAACAAAAATATGTTTCCTTTTTTATATTACATAATGCATATTTGCATTAGAGAATGCAAACAAAAGGGTATTTTATATTCAAAGTTTATTTGCATAAAAGGATGCAAATAAAGGAACATTTTATTTTCCTATGCATATTTTGCATTAAAGAATGTGAATAAAAGAACATTTTATTTTCTCCAAATATATTTGCAAAAAGGAATGCAAATAAAAGGACATTTTATTTGTTATGCAGTAATGCTATACTAAAATATAATTTTATTTCATATGCATTAACGCTATACTAAAATATGATTTTATTTCATATGCATTAACGCTATACTAAAATATGATTTTATTACATATGCATCAACGCTATACTAAAATATGATTTTATTTCACTAAATGTATTTGCGTAAAAGAAGTGCAAATAAATAAACTTTTATTTTAATGTAATTCTTTCATTTTAATGTATTAACAAAGACGCTAAAAGTGCTTCTATTTTAATGTATATAGACATGACACTAATATAATGTTTCATTTCTAATGAATTAACATGACATTAAAATAACGTCCATTTCCAATGTATTAACATAAAAAAACAATGTTTATTTTTAATGTCGATTCCATATCACTTCCATATTACAACAAATATTTCGGTTCCATAATGAGGTCAACTTCTCATATCAATACATGCCATCACGTAAGACTTCGGTGTAAATTCCCAAAATACTACATGTAACAAAATTCTAAATTTTGATGTCGACACTCACAACATGATTCACATCAACACAAACTATTCAATTTAAAAAATTTAATCTTTTAATAGAAACAACCTTGTGTAAACTAACAATATTCAAAATTGAATCTTTTATTTTTTTATCTAAAACTAGATCTAATTCTCATCGATGTTTATGGATCTAAATAAATCGGAGTTTCTATCATATAACATAAATCTAAACCATAACAGATTCGGAACAAATAATAGAATTTCATCGCAGAATCAGATCTAGAATAACAGATCTGAAAAAAAAATAGATTTTCATCGTAGAACTAGATCATTGCATACATACGCAGAATTTATCAGCGAGAAAATAATTAATTTAAATATTAATTCTAAAAATGGGGATTCTCACCTTGTTTTGAGCAGATTTAAAAATACAAACGAGTTCAGAAATTGTTCCAATCAGTTTCAACAAGTTCTATTCGACGTTAGGGTCCAACCGGATCTGAAATTTTCAAATTCGGATCTCGTATGAATAAATTATCAATTTTATAAATTAAATACCATTTTGCAACGGAAAAATAGTGTCACAATTCATTTGTTTATTTCATACCGTGGGTTTCAGTTTTTGTTCAAAACTTTGATTCGAATTTGCGGGCGATTCGATGATCGATTGGAGGAACGGGTTGTTGGAGGTAGTGCGGCCTGGAGTGGCGCACGTGCGCCTGGAGTAGAGGAGGGTGCGGCGCTGCCTGGTGGGCCCGGCGAGGCTTCGAACGGCGCGAGTTCGGGGTCGCGGATCTCGAGGGAGGGAGCTCGAGGTGGTACAACTCAGGTGTAGAAATGAAGAGGAGGAGAAGCTCTTCAAAAACTTGAACTAGAGGGATGGATTTTATTATAAGGATTTGTGGGAATTTGAGGAGGAAGGTTGGAATGCAATGGAGAGGGTGGCGGCTAGGCAAGACGATGAACAGTACTCTTTAGGGTTTTAATTTTCCTCCATTTCATATTATTTAAATGAAATTTTTGCAATTAAATCCCTACATCAAAAACTTATCCGATTTCAGTCCAACCAAAGGTGACACTAGCCAATAGCCCCTGTTCCGGATCCAACGGGCTAGGTCTCGCCAGCCCAAACGGCTGTCTGTGACCTGAAATATTTATTTATTATTTTAATCATTTAAATAATTAATTTATTCGTCTATTTAAATCCACCGGGGTCACATACGAACTCAAAAAAATCCAGAAAAATTATTTTTGGCTTTGTTTTTACGATACGGTTCTAACAAAATTAATTTCATCGAATTCTGAGACTGTTCGAAAAATGGCTATTTTCAAGTCGATCAGATTTGACTAAAATTGACAAAACACATTTTTGTCCGCCACACTCACATATTGATTCGAAAAATTTTGAAAACTGAAATCTAACTATAATTTGACATTCCGAATCCAACAAAAGTAGTTTCGTCGAAAACTGAGGTTGTTTGAAAAATGGCCTTTTACACGGGTTATAAATTATACTATAGCGACCATCCCGAATATTCAATTGGCCATATCTTTTGATTTTCGCTATGAAATTTCGATTTTTTGGATTCGTTGAAAAGATATTTTCAAACAGATTTAGATATTTTTGGTCTCGCTAAAATCCGTTAGATTTTGAATCCAGTACATTCGGTCAAAGTACAAGTTTGACTTTTCAAACTACTGTACTATTTTTGATTTCTTTAGAAATCAAAAAGAATATATTTGTTCTATCTTTGATTAAAATAAATTTTTAATCGTTATTATCTAAATGAATTATTTTAACTATTCAAAACTTACTGAAATAGCCAAAATAAAATTTTTAAATTGGCTCGGATTTTCCGGGTTGTTACAGTTCAGACCTAGAACGGACTTGTATATGGATGGTATGTCAGACGTTGTATTCTTTTATACTGTATTTGTTGATCTCTGCTAAATATATATCTGTTTGGTGGCGGAGAATTTATTCTCTTGCTTAACACCCTTCTTTGAGACGTATGAGCTCAGAGGTTATATATCGGCAGAAATCAGTGGTACAGTATGGATTGACAGTGTGACATGCTAAGATGTAGTGATCCGAGCTGTAATTGAAAAGCAAAGCTTGGTGGATGATGATCAAAGCACAGCTTTAAATAGCAAAGCCTTGTGTAGCGTAAATTCGCGAGCCTCACACACCGGTATAGTGGTAAATTGATGGTTAGATTAGTATACTTTAGAGATGAGGATAGACATCCTACCGGTTTTCATGGATTCGGTCGACCGAGGTGATATTGGGTGTGGTCGCCCCACACCAGTAGGGATAGGGCACACGCTTCGATTCCCAGATGGATAGAGTTAGTGGTGTTTTCCAGTGCTTGGACGTAAGCTGCGGTAATTTGTTTCCTGGATAGTGCGGATGTGCATTACAGTGTTTTCGCATGCCTACGACATAAACCGTTGGGAATCGCACTACGCGATAGATCCTTTGGATCAGGAGCCACCATGATGGAAATCCAAACTTCCGATACGACATTTTGCGGTTTTCATTGTATACTACATATGGCGACATAGTGGGATCGGGCGTTAATGCCGTTTATGATTAATACATTTATATTTGAAGTTGATTTCTTCACTTATAGTAATAATAAAAGATTTTTTTAAAACGTACCAAGCATATTTGGCTATTATAAGGTAAAAATCTATCCTCGACTGCGTTCATTGAGTGATGGGACCTGAGTCTTATAATAGCTTCATTTTTCTTTATTTAGCATTGCGATGTTTGTTTTAGGCACTGGTATTCTCGGGGGTAAACCCGTTCCGTGTTATACGGCGTGGTCCCTTGATTTACCTTATTCTAAAGGTAAAGTTTTAATAACTGTTTTAGTTCTCACACCAGTCCCATGACTGACATGGAGTTTATTGTTTTAACCTAAACTCTGGGTGCCCCTATTTTCCACACGGACAGCTAGTATTTTTGGATTTGCAGATTTATTTATACAGGATCCTGGATTTATAACTGGAGCTATATTCGGAACGCTCTGTATCGGTGTATTTCTTTCAGTTGTATTTGTTAATGTATTTCCGCTACGCATTGTATTTATACATTTTATTCCCACTGCTATGTATTTTTATCTCTGATATTTTTCTATGTAATATTTATTCATAATCTGAGTATTCTTGTACTCTGATGTAAATTGTTGTAAATAGCAATGAAATATCCTTCTGTTTGTGTTTTGATTTGTCGGGTTCTCAACTCAATCCATGCTTTCCCGTAACGGTGAGTTTGGGTCGTCTTAACTCAATCCATTAATCACTCATTAACTAACTGTATCTCTAACCTATCATCGCCATCGAACCTTAAATATTCCTTTGCGAAAACTGAAGTCAATCAAGTTGGGGTATAATTACCTCACAGATCTTAATAGAACAACATTCTTAACTCTAAAATGTACAAAGTTCACAACTTCAATCTATGGCAAACATTGCTTACATAACTCTTGGATTCGGTTTAAGAATCCATTTCTTTTGCTGAAATCATCGTTTATAACAATAGCATTATAATCCAGGCTCCAAGATACTCACTTTAAAATATAACTTTTATTCATTTCTTTGAATAAACAAGTAAATAAATTATTAAATCTTCATTTAAAACGGAAAGTAAATAGTACTTTCCAAAATCCAACGTAGTCGAATTTCAATGTATAACTCTCTTTCGAATAATCTGTGTTCGATTAAGGTTCCGACTTCAGAATTAATTTACCATTTCAAGTCAACTCAATTTCCATTTTCATTCTAACTTTACCTTTAAATTTATCACTTCCAAATCCTTACCATTTTCCCTTGTAACCATTACAATTTACAAAACGTTTGCTTTTAAATCATTACTCACTACAACAAAAATACCTTTTTATTACGTTTAAAAACCGCAATAAAAACTTTCTATGATGATTCTATAAACGTCATATATCAACATGTTATTAAAAGTCCCGTAGATACTATGACGTGTAATTCTTGCAATAGAAAACGTACTATTGTTGCAATCTTAAATAGGGTCATATTGATGCAACTGCTTTTCCATAACGTTATAAAACGTGTTATAGAACTTTTATGACGTCATTTGGTTGCTATAATACGTTAGCATGCCATATTATTGTGGCATCTGAACATGCTATGGAATCATCACATGACGCAATGATAGGCTATAGAAAATTCATTACTGTCTACTACAACATCGTTTTGTTGCTATAAAAATTGTTTACTTCTTGCAAAATATTTTCTATAGCACTAGCATGATGTTATAGTATAACAAAGCTAATAAAAATATTTCTATTGCACATTTTTGCTGCCATAACATTCAAAGCTTATAATTTTCAATTATACTAATATATTATAACGATTCAAGAAGCCACAATTATCACATTAATGTACGTAGACAAATGGAGTCACAAGCCAAATCATAAGATATATATACCAATAAGATTTCATACATGAATAATTAAACACAAATATTTGTGATACAAATTAAAGAAGCTAATCGAACTTTCAACTCAAGCATATCAACATCCTCATCATCGCTTTCAACAACAGCAGCCTGCAGGTTCAATAAATCAAAGATAAGAAATGAGATGTTGCAACTCCAGAAGCAAAGTTAAGAAAACAAACCTTCTTTGGTACAGCTTTCTTTGATGCAACTTTAGTTTTATAGCACTGATGAAATTTTTGGAATACAAGCTCAGAATTAAGATATTTGCACACCGTAAACATTGTGAGATAAATTTTAAACCTGTAAAAGTGAAGCATCAACACATACTATCATAGCTCCATAAGCAATTAATGAGTCAGTTATTGTGCAAGTATGAAGAGAAAAAATTCCTAAGACAATACCTAGGGAAGAAAATAATGTTTAATGGAATTCACTGAGCTAAGATTAATGGAAAACAACACTGTAAACATGTATGTTGATATTCTTTCTACTTTTCCTGGTTTAAATTGATTACACATAACTAAACGTGGTATCTAACCAACATTCAACCTCTTTCAAAACAAACAATGTATATGTTAAAATTAACATATATATTGAGCATGTTCACACAAGTGAAATCAGACCAACCTTGTAAATTTGCAAATTTTCTCTTGAACCTATATTGTATTCAAAATTATACTATACCAGCTAGATTTCATAAAAAAATTATGATAGAATCACACATAAATTATACCAATTGTTTAAAAACTACAGCGTTTACCTGAGAATTCCAATACATCTACAGTTCAATCCTTGTTGGCTTCGCTGATGTGTTTAGTGTATGTCGCAGCAACACCAATGATTCAGCTCTTTTCATACCCATGGACTGAAAATGCATTGAATTGAGAACGCATCGAATGGCTTAGTTCTGCCTGTTGATGTCTGCTTGTCACGGTATTATGATTCTCGAGTTATTGCACATAACTGGAAATTAATTATATTGATCACGATAAGGGGGTGTATACAATAACCAAAAATATTAAAAACCTTTTAAAAAAAACTTGTAATATCTATCTAGTTCCCTTATAGCAGCATTAAAGTAAAAAGATCCCGCAAGACACATCCGAAAACTGAGTCATGTCCTCTTGGCAAGTCAATATTGGGAGTTTCATCTACTGCACATTCCCTTTAATTTGTCAGCATAAAACTTTCGAGTAGCATGTTTATGGCCAATATATTAGTCGTATTATAACTGAAATAGAAACAAAAAGACAGAGACAAATGCATCAGCAGATAAACTACAATGCATGTAAGAATACCTCTGCCTTGGTATACGTATTGTCGGTGATAAAGAAGAACTGTTCGATAGGAGGAGCACATATCTCTTCATATTTACTGCATAAAATTAATAAATGTAACAAGGCATAGTAAGTTGATGCGATTAAAAAATATAATCTTTGTATTTCCTCATTTTTAGCTTTTATATCTCTGAACAGCAGCACTAACTGAGTGAAAAAACATTTTCAGCAAAATGATTTTATAAAACAAAATGACGGGAAAAAAAAAGACACTGCATATACAGGTTATGTTGCTACTCAAGTAAGTACTACTGCATAGGACTATGGTTCTTACCAGGCAATCAACATGCATGTAATGCCAAGTAGTTGCAACCTTTGATGCACCATACAACTTTCAGAAATATATCTGTCAATGTAATTAACGGTGAGATAAAGTGTATCTGGGACAAGCCTGTACTCATCACAAACCTAAAGGGAAAAAATTGTCAATAAACAAGATTGCCATGAAGACACACTGCTTGAAAAAAACTTTGTAAAAAGATGTTATGCATCTTTATATTATTACGAGCCTAACGGCAGGCGCTTCGCGCGTGGATTGTTATTAACCCATTATTCAAGGGTCAACGTATGCATATATGAAGTTTTAAAAAGAAAAAAAATTTAGCCCAGGGTTATTGGTTATATCATAGATACATTATTGTGCAAGAGCGGCACTGTGAGCAACATCTGCATTTTCAAGGGCCTATTATATGTGAGGATGGATGAGGTTGGGAGAAATAAATTAGAACTGCATTTTCAGAGAATTAATCTAATGTTAAAATAACCCTTTGATAATTCTGTACAGCTAATTGCTAGAGTGATAAATTTTGGAGCATTAATGGTAAACATTGTATAATACATGGTTCGAAAGAACTAATGAAAAAGAAACTAAGTGATCCGAAGAATTCAACAAAATCATATATAAGTTCGATGATATTGAGTATTATTCAGGATAAGCATTTATTTTCGTTATTACTTTTATTCAGGTATGTATTAACATTCTTATTATGTGCGATAATAATCCAATACATTAATAAAATAAATGAAGACATTCGCTAAAATCCACCTTGGCATATCAGGTCAGTATCATATGCAGTTTACATTTCAACAACAAAACCATTTTCCACCTATTCATTGTCAAACATGAAGCTTTATTTTTGTGCTCCTCTAACACCTTATTTAACAGCAAGTAAACTCTCTCGTCTTATGCTTATGACAACTCAATATAACATTATATTCATGGTAGGGGTTCTATACCTTTTTCTAATTGTTAATACCAAACACCAATGTTCCCCTTCTTTTGCTTTCTCGCTCCAAAAAATGCAAATCAACATGGTCTTCTTCCATATATATTAGATACCTGTTGGATCTAGATTAACCCTAGAGGGGGGGTGAATAGGGTTTATCACAGTTTTTAAACTGAATTGAAAAATTGACAGGGTATTAAAATAATAATAAAAACAGATCACAGAATGCAGCAGAAATAAAAGTGCAGAAAATAAATCACACACAGATATACCCAGCTTCGGCAAAACCCTGCCTACTGTTGCATTCCTAAGGTTTCTACTAGATGATAGAACAGATCCCGCATACAAGACCTTGTACACTCGCGACTCTCGCTCCTATTCTAACTCTACGCTCAAAACCCTAGACTGATTCAAACCCCTGAATCAGAATTTCCCCTAGTTTTACACAGACTAGTCAACTGCCAGTTAAACCCCTAACTGGTCCCCCCTAGATTTTACAGAATCTATAAACTGTTCGGTTTACAAAGAAATTAAAACTAAAAACAATACAAAATAAAGAAAACAAATATAAAAACCCTAGGCTTAATAAACTTAGCCCTTAAAAAAATGGCCGACCCATTCTTATTTCATTTGCATCCGATCCTCTTTATTCTCTGGAAAATCAAAAATGGCGGCTGCCCTAGGGTTTTCAATATTGAATCCCCAAATCGAATCTCGATGGCTTCAGATTGATGAATTCATGTTCTCTGATGTGTTCTCTTCGTCGATTGATTTGGTTGTCCCTCTCAGTCTCTGGCGATCGAATCTCTGAAAAACCTGTGAGTGCTTCTGAATACGATTTTCTCTGTTGCTCCAAATCGCTGCTTAAATTTCTTGAGGAGATTGATTCTTCGATGCTCGATTCTTCGATGGCTAACAATTTGAGGTTCTGGTGATCGAAAAAACTGTAAGTTTGAGAAATGATTTTCTTTGATATGCTTTAGGGTTTTGTTGCTTGGTTTTCGATCGTTTGCCTGTGATGATTTGGTGAAAATATATAGGGTTAACAAACCCTTCGATAGCCTATGATTTCGTTATAGTGACTTGGCTGATTTCATGCGTGTGAATTTCCCTTTTTTTTTGAAAAATCTCGGTTTGAATGAGAATTGTCTCTTGTGTGTGTATTTGAATTTCTCGGCTTTAATTGTGATTGTGTAATTCTGGAAAACATATCCTTGAATTTCCTTGCGTGATTCTCTGCCTTGATTGAATCCTAAAGGAATTGCCTTGCCAAGAAAACTATTGCCTTTTTCGATTTAAAAACTGTCTTGAATTGATGCTCTGTAAATTGCTTGTCTTACTTTGTTACCATAGATTGAATTCAATCTGCATTTATTTGAGTAAAAACAGACAGATAATATCTGTGGCCCCTTTTAGTTTGTTGTCTGATTTTGCTCGACTTTGAATGGAAAAAATGAGCCTCGAATTCTTTATGTCATATACTCCAGAGACGTTTGCTTTGTGAATTTGTGATGTTTCCTCTTTTGATAAATTCAGTTTTGAAATACTTTGCTTTGATGGCTCTTGTGATTGACTCTCCTTGGCTCCTGTCGAATTTGCTGGAAGAGTATTGAATACAAAATGATTTGTTTCCTGTTTTTGCCTTGATTGCCTGTCCCTAGAATAAGTCCATCCTTGATTTATGCTCTGCTATGAATTATTCTCTTTGAACACACTTGCAGAAAAAAAACTTGATATAAATCATGAGTCATTTCAGATTTATTTGCCAAAGATTTTCCGAATAAAATGCCAATTCTGGAAAATGTTTTAAAACATGCCAAACTAAACCTTTTCAAACTTGGAGCCAAATTATCTGTCCAAAAATGATGTGTGACTCATAGTTGATTTGTGGAATAATTTTCTTTCCAATTTGATTCCTTTGATTGCACATACTGTGTATGCAAAAATAAATTGTTTGGACATTTTCCATATATTCATGGACTGATTTTTAGGCAAATTCCAATGTTTTTTTTTTTTAAAAAAGGAAATAATATTCCATTTATGTTTCCTTGATTAAATTTAATCCATGAAAACTGTCAAAAGGATTTATTGCTCAAAGCTAATTTTCGAAATGAAATTTTGCCAAAACAAATGTTGAAAAAAACAGGAAATCAATTTCTGATTTAAAAAAAAACTTTTGCCAAAAACTGTTTGTTCCCTGATTCCACTTGTAAGGCTCGACTTGATCATTAGTGTTGACAATGACCATTTAAGAACTGAGAAGCGTTTCTTGCTTGTGCTTGTATGCATGTTCATACATAACTGAACTGATGCACCCACTTTTCTGAAATGAACTATGGTTCATTTTGCCCCATCTTGTGCTTCATCTTGTATGTTGATTCACCATTAATTTGCTGTAGTATGCACCATTGTATAGCACTACCATATATGTACCATGCTCATTTGAATTCTCCATATTTAGCTGCTGAAGTCATTGCTGCTGCACCCTTTGACTTTGAGCTGCCTTGACCAATGGTTGAACTGTCATGTTTGTCACTTGTTCTCTGAATTGTTTGCACCACTTTTGTCTTTGTGCTTGCTTATGAGCTTGTCAATCATGCTTGAGTTTTGCCGTGTTGTTTTTGGGCTGCACTATCCAGTTTGTTTCTAAGTTTGCTGTAGACTCTTTTACACCACATGCTCGACTTGCTTATGAACTTGAACATGCCTTGAATTTGCTCTCTTGTGCTGAATCATATATACGTGCTTCTTGACTTTGATTACCACTGATATGTCACGGTGCTTGGCCATTGATGTTGAGCATCATCACATTGGACCCATGACCTTGTACATATGAATATGCTGTGTTGTGCTTGTATTTATTTCTTGATTTGTGCCATGTAATCATGTACTTGCTCCACCATGCTACTTGAAATTGACTTGCTGTGCTGTACTCATGCTGACATCTGCTTGACAACATTTTGGCCTTGTTTTGTTGAGCTGCTTTTCTTCTTGTATTTACATGTTTGGTTTCACTGTTTTGCACCTGAAATATGAGTATACCATCTCTTGTGCTAGACCATTTTGAATTTTCATGTTTGACATTTTGTTTTTAAGATATATCAGCAGACTAGTCACACTATGTTGAGGCTGATCAAAAATCAGCAAACTAGTGTGATTATGTCGAGGCTGATCAAATCAGATCGAGTCAGAAAAATGATGAGAAACACACCGAAATTCTGAGGCAAATAAAATTTTTAAAATAAAATAAAATTTATATTTGCATGAATTCTGTTTTATTTCTATTGCAGTGTACTGTGCGTGTGTTTCTGTGAATGACAGGTATGAAGCCGATGACTGGACTGACAGTGACTGGACAGACTGAAGACTGAAGATAACACTGTGCAATTTGTATATGTATATGAGTCAGTAAAGAAAAATGTAGCGAAGAGCTGATATGTAAATGAAATTCAGTGATGTACAAATAGTGGAGTTATAAATTTTGTACTGTATGGAATGTTGAAATAAAATATTATATTTAAATAAAATACTGTTGAATATTTGAATTCGTGTATAGTCGTATTCTATTTAAATATAGATATTATATTTCTGTCTGTGATGTGATATAACAATACAAAAACAAACACATTTATAATAATATATATTTGGTTGTTATCATCAAACAAAAATCATATAATTGTGTATACAACTGCGTTATATACAACAATCTCCCCCTTTTGATGATGACAAACAAATATGGAGATTTTGAATCAGATAAATGTGTTTGGCTGCGAAGAACTGAACTCCCCTATTTGAATGCTCCCCCTACAACTAAACTCCCCCTATAACTGTGCATGAGTGAAAAAGAAAGAAAATTGAACGAATTTTCAAAATTAAAAAATTTATAAAGTATTCACTCATAAATCAAAATCTCAACCCATTCTCCCCCTTTTGTTATCATAAAAAAAAATATAGAATTTAAAATATAGATGAATAGTGACTAACAAATATAATTTCAGCATAAGAGGAAGAATGACCATCATAAATTTCAATCAGTCAAACAAAAATCATAATATTCTAGGAACAGGTGGCATATTTCACATTTTAGAGAATGACGGATATACGATGAATTTTATATAAAATGGAGAGAGTTTTAAAAAACAATTCATTTTCGATTATTTTCAAAAAGATTTTTATAAAGATAAAGCACAAAAACAGTGATGGATTTGGACTATAATTATAAATTCAACTTAAGTGACAAAAACTGATAATCTCAAATCCCAATAGCTATCAATCAACAAAACATAATACTTCATAAGGTATTAACACATTTCACAGATTAGAGAGATGGATTGATAGGCTGGTTTTTACACACCAAGGAGAATTTCAATTTTATTTCAGTTTTTAGCACAACTTTTTTTTTATTTAAGAGCACACTGACCACGCATAACCAGAGCTTGGATTTTTAAATGAGGTCAGTCGCAGCTTAAATTATAGGTTGTCTCTTAACCATGCATGACCAGAGCTTGGATTTTTAAATGAGGTTAGAGACACACTTATATATTTATTATATATATATTTATCATTTCAGCTTTTAAAAAGAAAAACTCCTTGGTATAAAACCAATATATGGATGATAGAAAATGTGATAGGTACAGAAATGGACTGTGAAAAAAATTTCTAAATTAATTATATTATGAAATATGACCAACTGTACCGGGATTATTGAAAAAAATTTCAATTATCACTAATTCTGAATAATAATATAACCACAATTCCATCACAAATATTTTCACTGTTTATTAAAATGATTTTAAGAAAAATTAAACTGTCCACATTTATATAAAATCATAACGGATGGTAGAAGGATGATAAGTAATGAAGATGGCCGTGAAATAATTTGCCAGTTCAAAGATATTATAATAAATATTCAACCATCATGAAAATCTAAATAAAATTCTCCTCTTGTTGTGAAATATACTGCAGTCACAATTCATCACAATTTCTAAATCTGGTTATAATTTTGATGAATTATAAATACAGTTTAATTTGGATATTGATTTCAATTTCTGAAAGAATAATCAATTACAAGAGGAGTTTATACAGATTTATACTAAAAAAAAAAAATGTGTATGATGTCCATACAAGGTGAAAATTCAAAAACAGATGGATGAGAGAAAAAAAACTGATACCAATTGTAGTCTCCTTTATCGAGGAATTTAATTACACCCTGATGGACTATCATGGACATCTCAGACCAAAGAAATTTAAACACAGACCCAGCCAGATAAATTTAGCACATTTATTTGTATAAGGAAAAAAATGTATGGATCTATACAAGGTGAAAATTTGAATCTCAGTACAGATGGGTGAGACAAATATAAGGTGCTTCTGATACAACTTGGTGTCTCTATTTACAAGGAATTTTAACATGATACTGAACAGAATGTTATAGACAAAAGAATTATTAAGTACCAAGCTCAAACAGACGAGATAATAGATTATGCACATGTATCAGAGCAGCAAGCATGTGATTCCAGAACAAACATTTTTCAAAAACAGTATCAGAGCAGCACGGAGAAATCAGTATCACAACAGACTTGTCAGACGATGTTTCTGAAGGTCTCAAAAACAATATATTCCATGATCCATGATTATAAAGATTCAATTTATATTAAATCATTTGAAGAAATGTGAATATATCAGGATTTAATGGATCAATCACACAATATTATATTTCAGATTCAAGATATGTGTGTGATTCAATAAATCAATAATTTCAAATGATTTTAAACAAACATATATTAAAATCAAATAACCATGAAATAATAGAGAATTTTAAGACCGTATTTTCAAGGAAATTTTCACAAGTATTTCTGACAAACCCATAAAAAAAATCAGATCATTTACATCAGGTTTGATAGATATTCATGATCCAAAATAATTTATTTGGAATCACTTGAAACAATGTTAAGTTTTGAAATATAATGAATCAGTCACACAAGGTTGATAATTTCAAATTTAGGAGGTGTGTGATTATTCAAAATATTAATAATTTCAGATGATTTCAAGCAAACAAATTCTAACCATGATGATCATGAATAACAATGATTTTCAAGATGTATCACTGAGATTCCAGACAATTTAAAATTTTCAAGCCAATCTGAAAAATAATGAAAACATCACAACTGATAAATAATAGAGTGCTGTAATGAGTGTAATATTTCAAGCTTTTCTAAAATGAATTGGAAGAATCTCAAAACAGCAAAGATGTGTGAATTTCCATTAAATTTTCAGATCTTCAAAAATTTAGAATTCAAATTAACAGTGTTCAAGATATGACAAGAATACATCAACACTGTTATGAATTCAGAAAAAAAAAAAAAAAACCTCAAAACAATTGCAGATTTTTACAGGATTAAATTCAGGATATGGAAATGATTAACACACGATGATTTTAAACAAATAAAGCATATTTCCAAAAAAAATCATGAATTCTGCAACTGGAAGTTTAATAAGTATAGACAAAGAAGAATATGGCAGTGTCAAATCAAAAGAAGAAAAAAAAACAGAAAGAGATAGAGAAAGGAATAAATACAGAAAATAAAAACAAACAAAGAGAATATACAAAGGTGAGTTTAGAGATCATACCAGAATCCAATGTAAAGCAGAATCTCTAACTCAACAATCTTGGCTGGAGGAACTGTGAATGATACAGAAGTGTAAACCGGCTTGATTTCAAATTTCTTTTCAGTACAGTAGTTCCTTAGCCACCCTTCTTCGGTACCTAACAGTTGAGAGGATTGAGTGGTCTAACAAAATTAGAAAAACCACCCGCAGTTTTATTAACATCTTTCGGTACCCAGACTTGTTTGTATAACAATCCATCAGAATTTACCTTTGCTCCCTTTGGAACCCATATCTGTTTGAATTTAATGAAGTTTGTTTCATCTCCTTTTGGGATCCAGAATTGTTTAGATGAATTATTACAAAACAAATTCAAATTTTTCTTTTGATTCAAAAAACCTTCGGAATTAACAAAGGTCAAATTATGAAGACGATTTTTTTCAAAGAAAGTTGAAGGATTTTTAAAACCATTTGAATTGCGATTTTCAAAAACATTTGTTTTCCCAAAACCAAGACCATGTTTATTTCTAATAGAATTTTGGTTTTGCAACAACATATTCAACGACTTTTCACTATTAGAAAATTTAGTCAAAGTTTACTCTAGTCGTTGAATTTTGAATTTAAGATCACCGTTCTCTTTTATTAAATCTGAACAGCGGTTATCAATGATCTTCCTTTCAGCATCATATTGTTTCAAAACCAAATTTTCAGATTCAAGTGATTTAATTTTGGTTTGGAATTCAGCAATTTCAAATTCAAAATGTTTTCGATTTTCAGATTCAAATTTCTTGAAATTTTCAATCTCGTTTTCAAGTTCTTTCAAAACCGAATTCGATTTCAACAAATTTTCCTTTTCAGCATTTTCAAGTTTGGAATGAATATTAGTTTTAAAAATTTCAAATTCCTTTTGTAGATGATTGTTCAAACTTGATAACTCAGTCTTGTTCTCATTTAAGATCAAAATTTCATTTTCAAACTTTTGAATATTTTTATTGAGATAAACAAGATTTGTTTTCAATTTTAAACAATTTTTGCAATCTGAATTTGAAGAATTTTTAAAATATTCAAGCTGTGATTCCAAATCATCAATTTTGCTGATCAACTCAGAATTCCTAGATTTCAGAGATTTGTTTTTAGATTTTAGTTTATCAACAGATTTAGTTAAATCAACACACATATAAACCAAATCTTCGTATGAGAAATTTTCAACTTCAGCATCTGTTGATTCTCCATCATCTGATCCTTCTGAATTTTCATTTGTAAATCCTGTTAAACAGAGTTCTAAATCTGAGTTGACTTTCTCGGGTTTTGAGCTACCGTTGTCAGATCTTCCATACTTCGTATTGAGAGTATCCCAGATTTCCTGTGCAGATAAACAGTGGCAGATAAGATTAAACTGATCAGTACTAAGATAATCAAATATAATTTTCATAGCACGGGTATTGAAAGTAATATCTACACTATCAAATCCATTGATAACAACATCCCAATATTTAATATTAACAGATTTTAAATAAAATTCCATTTTGGATTTCCAGTTTAAAAAATCTGTTCCATTGAAAATAGTTGGAGATGAACTGGACTGACTCTCTATCAACTGACAACTAGGAATCACCATTACTCTAGAGTTAAACAGAAAACCTGCTCTGATACCAAATGTTGGATCTAGATTAACCCTAGAGGGGGGGTGAATAGGGTTTATCACAGTTTTTAAACTGAATTGAAAAATTGACAGGATATTAAAATAAAAAAAAACAGATCACAGAATGCAGCAGAAATAAAAGTGCAGAAAATAAATCACACACAGATATACCCAGCTTCGGCAAAACCCTGCCTACTGCTGCATTCCTAAGGTTTCTACTAGATGATAGAACAGATCCCGCATACAAGACCTTGTACACTCGCGACTCTCGCTCCTATTCTAACTCTACGCTCAAAACCCTAGACTGATTCAAACCCCTGAATCAGAATTTCCCCTAGTTTTACACAGACTAGTCAACTGCCAGTTAAACCCCTAACTGGTCCCCCCTGGATTTTACAGAATCTATAAACTGTTCGGTTTACAAAGAAATTAAAACTAAAAACAATACAAAATAAAGAAAACAAATATAAAAACCCTAGGCTTAATAAACTTAGCCCTTAAAAAAATGGCCGGCCCATTCTTATTTCATTTGCATCCGATCCTCTTTATTCTCTGGAAAATCAAAAATGGCGGCTGCCCTAGGGTTTTCAATATTGAATCCCCAAATCGAATCTCGATGGCTTCAGATTGATGAATTCATGTTCTCTGATGTGTTCTCTTCGTCGATTGATTTGGTTGTCCCTCTCAGTCTCTGGCGATCGAATCTCTGAAAAACCTGTGAGTGCTTCTGAATACGATTTTCTCTGTTGCTCCAAATCGCTGCTTAAATTTCTTGAGGAGATTGATTCTTCGATGCTCGATTCTTCGATGGCTAACAATTTGAGGTTCTGGTGATCGAAAAAACTGTAAGTTTGAGAAATGATTTTCTTTGATATGCTTTAGGGTTTTGTTGCTTGGTTTTCGATCGTTTGCCTGTGATGATTTGGTGAAAATATATAGGGTTAACAAACCCTTCGATAGCCTCTGATTTCGTTATAGTGACTTGGCTGATTTCATGCGTGTGAATTTCCCTTTTTTTTTTGAAAAATCTCGGTTTGAATGAGAATTGCCTCTTGTGTGTGTATTTGAATTTCTCGGCTTTAATTGTGATTGTGTAATTCTGGAAAACATATCCTTGAATTTCCTTGCGTGATTCTCTGCCTTGATTGAATCCTAAAGGAATTGCCTTGCCAAGAAAACTATTGCCTTTTTCGATTTAAAAACTGTCTTGAATTGATGCTCTGTAAATTGCTTGTCTTACTTTGTTACCATAGATTGAATTCAATCTGCATTTATTTGAGTAAAAACAGACAGATAATATCTGTGGCCCCTTTTAGTTTGTTGTCTGATTTTGCTCGACTTTGAATGGAAAAAATGAGCCTCGAATTCTTTATGTCATATACTCCAGAGACGTTTGCTTTGTGAATTTGTGATGTTTCCTCTTTTGATAAATTCAGTTTTGAAATACTTTGCTTTGATGGCTCTTGTGATTGACTCTCCTTGGCTCCTGTCGAATTTGCTGGAAGAGTATTGAATACAAAATGATTTGTTTCCTGTTTTTGCCTTGATTGCCTGTCCCTATGTGACGAGCAGGGATTTCGCTCGGTCCGAACCAGTCGCTAAACCGATCCATGCCGTTCGAAACGCCCTATCGTTTGAGAACAGGACAAAACAGAACGCATACAGAAGAACATTTCACTATATATAACAACAGTGCATCAGATTACAAGAATATACAGAGTATAAATGAATATTACACAGAAATATCAGAGATTTAAATACATAGCAGCGGAAAATAATACAATACACAACTAGAAGAGATATACGGATACAAAGCTTTCCGGATATCGTTCCAGCTGTAAACCAGGATCCTGTGAATATAAATCTGCAAAACCAAAACTACTAGCTGCCCGTGTCAAAATAAGGGCACCCAGAGTTTAGGTTAAAACAATAAACTCCAGGTCAGTCATGTGACTGGTGTGAGAACTAAAACAGTTATTAATCTTTATTTTAAATCATTAGGTAAATCAAGGGACCACGCCGTATAACACGGAACGGGTTTCCTCCCAAGAATACCAGTGCATAAAACAAACAGCGCAATGCTAAATAAAGAAAAATGAAGCTGTTATAAGACCCAGGTCCTATCACACAATGCAACGCAAGCCGGGGGATAGGGTTTTTCCCTTATAACAGCCAAAGAATGCTTGATACGGTTAAAACAAATCGTTTGATACTATTATAAGTGCATAGTGTATAAAACAACTTCAAATCATAAGTATCAATCATAGGCGGCACGAGCGTCCCATGCCACTATGTCGCCATATATAGGTTTACAAATAAAACCGCAAAGTCACGTATTTGGAAATTGGATTTCCATCTATGAACCGAGGCAAAAGATAGTCCTCAACCGATTCGAGACAATCTAGCCTACCATGTCTCAGGAACAGCCGCAACTGTCCCCTGGATCGTCAGGGCCGGTCCACCGATGTGGATTATTATGCCTGAACAATACGTCTCCCCGCCCTTTGGGGTGCAAACGAGCCATCAAATGACTCCATCGGTTCGAGAACGACCGATCAATCCGAGGCGCCTCGCAACAGCAACAACCACATAAGTCAAACTCGTCAGGGCGTGTAAAACCACTGACGCCACTTTTAGCTAGAAAGAAACGCAAGTCCTCCCTGAGGTCCGTCTCCCGTTTTTGGTTCATACCGGGTGTGAAACTCGCGAAGCAAACGTTACACAAAGCTACGCCACAAAGGCCTTGCTTTGATCATCACCACAAGACTTTGCTTTTCAACAGAAGCCTCGATCAATTGCCACTTAGGCATGCCACACAGGCAATTCACTCCATGCGTTTGATATCCATCAATATATAACCCCTGAGCTCGTACATCTCAGAGAAGGGCGTTAAGCAAGAGAATAAATTCTCCGCCGCCAAACAGATATATATTTAATAGAAATCAATCACACAGACTAAAATCCAATGTCAGACACACAGTCCATTTACAAGTCCGTTCTGGGTCTGAACGAAACCGGAGGCACCTAGTACCTCGCATATCCATCGATCTCCAAGTACGTCTGGACGATCACCAACTATTTCCATCTTCTTGGGTGTACAGCCCAATCAAGATCATCAGTTATCACCCAAACGACGTGAAGACCTCCGGTCTTCGACCATCGTCTTCATCTTCGACTTATCGTCGTATCAGTTATTCAGAATGGGATAAACCCGGTCTTCCCGAATAACTCGCGTATATTTTAAATAAGTGTTACACAAACACAACATACGCCTCATTCCAATTCATCAGTCACTAACCGTAAATTAATCAAGAGAATAATTCCCCAAATATTAACCCCGAAGGCCGAAACCAACATCAGATCAATATCCAGAAAACCATTCCGCTTAGCTAACCGACAGTTAGTTTCTGAATTTCACATTCATAGGGAAAGGTTCCCATTAATTTTATCAAAGATAAATTCTTGAATTTATTCTTTAATCTATTTTTGAATATCAATTCAAACTAGTCGGGATTAGCGATCCTTACCGAAGTAATCATTCGTTTTAATTTCCCAATCCCAACCTATTCATCCCATGAAGTAAAACTGGTAATACTTCATATCTAACACCACGGTGTTATCGGTAAATTCAATTACCATTTCACGTTCAAATCTAATTAAAGATTTAACTATCGCCTGGAGCAAAACTGGTGGTATTCCATTTTCGATCTTTTCAATCTAATTAAAGATTCATTAAAACTCCACTTAGTTTTAATCTGTGACTGGGTTAAAGAATCAGTGTCATTTAAAACACGGTTCACGATAAACCCAAAATCACATTTCCATTAATTATCGGGTTAAAGAACGAGTGTTATTTAAAACACTGTTCACGATAAACCCAAAAATCAATATCAATTCAATTCCAATTAAATATTATTTAATTGGTAAACTTCATTAAATCTAAATAAAAAGATTTAATCTTTTCTCAACTGGGTTCAAGAACAGTGTTAGTGAAGACACCATTCACGACAAACCCAAATCACATTCGGTATTCAATACAAGGCTCTGAATAGAAAATATATCGGCTTATATTCAATATCGAATTCTACGACTAACAAATGTCGTATTGGAAATAACGATATAAATATATATCTTTCAAATTTCCATAACAACACCTGTATAATCCCGAATTCCAACATCGAAATATTCCGAAGACAATTTCGATTCAAATCCACTCCAATGCAATCATTGGAATTTTGGTTACTTTTAAAACCCTTTTCGAATTCAATTTATTTATTTAAAAATAAATAGAATTATAATTCTAGTTCAAAACTAGTTCATTTCGATAAAAATCTATTTTTATCTTTTCAAATATGGAGTTTTTCAACCCAAACTTTCACAAATCATTTCTTATGATTTTACACAAATTATTACTATTTTTAATAATTTTATCAAGGCCCGTACAGTCAATTTCCATTAACGGCCATCGAACTGCACTTACAGTGACCTTTTTCGAATTTGATTTGGACGTATCTCCAAATCCAACCGTTAGATTTCAAATTTCTAACATTCATTAGAAAGCTCTTTTCGATACGAACCCAACGGTTCCGGTTTTAGGAGAATCCGACGGTCGGATCTCCCGCAATGTCCGTTTGAAATAAATGGTCGAAATTCACGAACTGCCGCGGCGCGGCGCGTTCTATTCAGGCCATTATATTATATATATAATATATATAATATATACTTCGTCGATTTCTATTTAAAACGAATTATATAAATAGTTTTAAATTCGTTTCAAAAGCAATTTCAACTTCCTTTTCAATTCAAATCAAAATTGAATTCTTCTTTATAAATTCGTTTCAAAATTCATTTCTATTCAATTCAAATTTCAATTCAATTTGAATTCATTTCAATTCGTTTTCAATTCAATTCATTTCGAAATCGTTTTCAATTCAATTCATTTCGAAATCGTTTTCAATTCAATTCATTTCGAAATCGTTTTCAATTCAATTCATTTCGAAATCGTTTTCAATTCAATTCATTTCGAAATCGTTTTCAATTCAATTCATTTCGAAATCGTTTTCAATTCAATTCATTTCGAAATCGTTTTCAATTCAATTTGAATTCGTTTTCAATTCATTTCATTTCGAAATCGTTTTCAATTCAATTCATTTCGAAATCGTTTTCAATTCAATTTGAATTCGTTTTCAATTCATTTCATTTCGAAATCGTTTTCAATTCAATTCATTTCGAAATCGTTTTCAATTCAATTCATTTCGAAATCGTTTTAAATTCAATTCATTTCGAAATCGTTTTCAATTCAATTCATTTCGAAATCGTTTTCAATTCAATTTGAATTCGTTTTCAATTCATTTCATTTCGAAATCGTTTTCAATTCAATTCATTTCGAAATCGTTTTCAATTCAATTCATTTCGAAATCGTTTTCAATTCAATTCATTTCGAAATCGTTTCCAATTCAATTCATTTCGAAATCGTTTTCAATTCAATTTGAATTCGTTTTCAATTCATTTCATTTCGAAATCGTTTTCAATTCAATTCATTTCGAAATCGTTTTCAATTCAATTCATTTCAAAATCGTTTTCAATTCAATTCATTTCGAAATCGTTTTCAATTCAATTCAAAATATTCGATTTCGAAATCACTTTTCAATATTCATTTTTAAGATGAATAAAATCGATATAAATATCGTTCACGTCAAAATGGCGTCAATCTAATCAACACGGCTTCATAAATTTCTATTTTCAAATATTCTATTTCAAATATTTCTTTTTCAAAATAGTTGTTATTATCAAAATATTTCGTTCAACACATGACCAATCTCAATGAATGAGTACTGTCAACACATGAACTTTTATTTTATAATATTCTTTATTTTTCAAATTGGAATGAGGCCCAATCAATCACCATATAAAGTTAATTATATGGATTTTCATACAACACATGTATATAATAACATTGAAAATAATCAACCATCAACCAAAGTGCACTACACTGTAAAAGCATCAAATATAGATATTCAACGCTTATAACAGCTTGTCAATCAATCGATCGACATATTTAATCAATCAGGATGAGTGAACTGCAAATTTCATCCCAACACCCGTGTGGGGTTTCAAACAATCAAACAAATATTTTATTCGTGCAGTTGGGCGATGTGTAAAATTTATCGTCCCAATCAATGTCATTCAAATAGGTGTACATAAACAAACCGTCTGGTTTGTAAATGAGTATTCTATTTTATTCACTTCACGTTAAAAATTATATTTTTAACGATAAAACATTTTATTCCAACATATGAATTTCTATTCAGTTCATTCTTTAAATAAAATGATATTTTTTTTTTCTAACACATTTTAGAAAATTTCGGCGGCATAACGGCACGATACTAGAAACGGGACGAGGCCTAGCCTTATCCCCGATCTAGTGAAGGCCCACGCCATTCACACATCAATCAAATCAATTCGTTATGCAAACCACAAAATTTGGAGTAAGAGTCTAACCTAGCCTTACTCCTTCGCCTTATAACGGCGCACGTCTAATCCTAACCAATTTATCGATTCGATTTTTCACACCACAAACCACATTCAAACCAATATCGCAATCAATCACCAAACAGTCAAACAAACAAGTCCATGGTCTGTGGACGATTGTGTCGGGTGCTACTAAGCACCGTCTGCATCCTAGTATATATATAACTAGAAAAAGAATTTTAGAGTGAGAAGTTCTCACCGATAGTTATCCTAACTCCACGGCACTTCCAATGCAGAAAATCTTCACTGTTCTCGTCTCTTATCACTTTCTTCGCCCGTATTCTCTATATATGTAAAAATCGAATTTTTACTTTGCTATTCAATATTTAAAAATCGAATTTTTACTTTGCTATTCAATATTTAAAAATCGAATTTTTATTTCAAAGTTCAATATATAAAAATCGAATTTTTATTTCAAAGTTCAATATATAAAAATCGAATTTTTATTTCAAAGTTCAATATATAAAAATCGAATTTTTATTTCAAAGTTCAATATATAAAAATCGAATTTTTATTTCAAAGTTCAATATATAAAAATCGAATTTTTTCCAAAGTTCAATATATAAAAATCGAATTTTTTTCTACTATGTTATATAGATAAAAATTATATTTTTATCACGCTATTTTCTATATGAAGATTTCGCCTTTTTAAATTTAAAGATTTCGCCTTTTTGATTTTAAAGATCAAATCTTTTCTTTTACTTTTTAAAGTTTAACTCTTTTCTATTTTAAAATCTAAATCTTTTCCTTTTAAAATCTAAATCTTTTTCCTTTTAAAATCTAAAAATAAAAATCAGTTTTTACTTCTAATTAAAATCAGTTTAAAATACTTTTTTTAAAAAAATCAGTTTCTCCTTTTTAAAAAAAAACAGCTTTATCCTTTTAAAATTCAGTTTTAACTATTTAAAAAAAACAGTTTTTAAACCTAATTAAAATTCTGTATTAAAGAATTAAATAAAAATAAATAAATAAATAAATAAAAAAGTAAAATACTTACTGGAATCGGAGAAGAGGGGGGGTGTCGGCGGTTTCCTCGCTGGAGGGAGGTGGGTGGCGGAGCTCGAGCGCAGGCCCGGGTGGCGGCTTGGAGGCTGAAGCGGTGGTCGATGGGAGGAGCGTGTGAGCAGTGGATTTAGGGTTCTCGAGCTTGCGGGGATCGATCGAAGGGGGAGCGATTGGAGGAGATGAACGGAGGATTATGGGGGGTGCGATGGCGACGGGGGCGGTGGGGCGCAGTGGCGACGTCGATCGCCGTTCGATTAGGTTTTTTTTTTTCTTTTCTACCCGGTATCGGGTTATGGCAAAGAGGAAAGAGGGTTAACCCCTTTTTATTTAATTTAATTTTTATAATTAATTATCGCGGAAAAGTAACTTTTTGTTTCGAACTCGAAATCAAATCCACTGACTGTCGTCCCTAGCGTATTACCCCCATTCTGAACACAATGGGATATGCATCGCAAGCTGATTCGATCGTTTGAATCAGTTTCCGTTTGAATTTACATTTAAATTACTATATTGAATTTCAAACGTACATTTCAAATTACTGGGGTCGCATACTAACACGAAAAATTCCAGAAAAATATTTTCTAGCTTCGTATTGACAATACGGTCCTAACAAAACTAGTTTCGTCGAATTCTGAGACCGTTAGAAAAATGGCCAATTTCCAGTCGATTAAAATCAACTGAAATGGTCAAAACACGTTTTCCTTTGCCACGCTCACATATTGATTCGAAAAATTATGAAATTTGGAATCTAGCAATAACTTAACATCACGGACCCAACAAAACTGGTTTCGTCGAAATCCGAGGTCGTTTGCAAAATTGCTATTTTTAAGGGCCTTATATATATAAAAATATATATATATTCCACAGCGACTATTTCTAATTTTAAACTGGACATATCTTAACATTTCTAAGATGAAATCTCAGTTTGTTAACTTCGTTATAAAGATATAGTTATACAGATTCAAATATTTCTTGTTTCGTTCAATTCTGACTTATATTGAATTCTGTATATTCATTTGAAATTAGAAATCGAATTTTCGAACTACCGCGCCATTTTCAATTCTATTTATAATTATATATAAATATTTATATTCTAACGACGACGTATATAATATATACGTTCGAATTATATTCAAAATAAATTTCTCGTCGATTTTATTTAAAATAATTCATTTTAAATATTCAAAATTCGCTAAAATTGCCAAAATAAAAATTTTAAACTGGCCCAGATTTTCGGGTTGTTACAATCTCCCCCACTTAAAACTTTTCGTCCCCGAAAAGGAACAAAGTCGAAAGTGGTTTGATTATTCAGCTCTACGATCGATCAGGCTTCCATTCTCCAACTCTTTAGTTTCTGAGAATTTTCAAAATTTCAAAAATTTGGCTAACACCCTAAATTTTTGAAAAATTTCGCCATAACCTCCCCTGCACCGGGAGCATCGGGGAATTTCAAATAGCTTCCCCGGTCCTTTGGATCTCAAAAAGAAAAAGAAAAAGCCAAGCGGCTAGCCAATAGGCTCACAAAATCATCATCACCCAAACAAAACAGGAAATTATGTAGTAAACATGTACCTATTTGTCGGGCAAACAAATTTTATTCTCTGGCTCTAGCCTCCTTGCTATGACCTGTTCAATGTAAGTATATGTATATGCAAGCAAATGCGACCAATTTTCAATACAATTCAATATTTGATTTAATTAGGCTAAATGGCTAAAAATTAGCAAACAACTAAACAAACAACACAAACATCAATCAATTAGTGAATTAGAGTCTCAAATTCATAACTTTGATACATATACAAAAATCAGATTTTTGATGCCAAATCACAACAATAGGCCCTATCTAATTTTGGTTCTCACACCAGTCAATAGGAAATATATAGATATCTCACTTTCGTCACTCGAACATAAATTCTAATGATGGAGCTCCATCATCAAAATCATCTCCGGGCGATTAGAGTGTAATTCTATATCTATCCAGTATATTAAAACTTCAAATACACGTTTGCAAGGCGTATATGCAAAATCTTTATATACTGGACTGTACAAATCAATATAAATAAATAATCAAATACGAATAATTGATTTAAATTTTCAAAACAAAATTTGTTTTCATTTGAAAAATATACTCTTCACACTCGTTCTAGGATACTACTGATCCTATCTCTAACGAGTCATCCCATTGGATATTACTAATCCAATATCTGATGAATTCTTTCGTATGGTTCTAATGTGTCTTGTTCTCTAGCTTTGTAAACCAAAGCTCTGATACCACGTGTGACGAGCAGGGATTTCGCTCGGTCCGAACCAGTCGCTAAACCGATCCAAGCCGTTCAAAACGCCCTATCGTTTGAGAACAGGACAAAACAGAACGCATACAGAAGAACATTTCACTATATATAACAACAGTGCATCAGATTACAAGAATAAACAGAGTATAAATGAATATTACACAGAAATATCAGAGATTTAAATTACATTTAAATACATAGCAGCGGAAAATAATACAATACACAACTAGAAGAGATATACGGATACAAAGCTTTCCGGATATCGTTCCAGCTGTAAACCAGGATCCTGTGAATATAAATCTGCAAAACCAAAACTACTAGCTGCCCGTGTCAAAATAAGGGCACCCAGAGTTTAGGTTAAAACAATAAACTCCAGGTCAGTCATGTGACTGGTGTGAGAACTAAAACAGTTATTAATCTTTATTTTAAATCATTAGGTAAATCAAGGGACCACGCCGTATAACACGGAACGGGTTTCCTCCCAAGAATACCAGTGCATAAAACAAACAGCGCAATGCTAAATAAAGAAAAATGAAGCTGTTATAAGACCCAGGTCCTATCACACAATGCAACGCAAGCCGGGGGATAGGGTTTTTCCCTTATAACAGCCAAAGAATGCTTGATACGGTTAAAACAAATCGTTTGATACTATTATAAGTGCATAGTGTATAAAACAACTTCAAATCATAAGTATCAATCATAGGCGGCATGAGCGTCCCATGCCACTATGTCGCCATATATAGGTTTACAAATAAAATCGCAAAGTCACGTATTTGGAAATTGGATTTCCATCTATGAACCGAGGCAAAAGATAGTCCTCAACCGATTCGAGACAATCTAGCCTAACATGTCTCAGGAACAGCCGCAACTGTCCCCTGGATCGTCAGGGCCGGTCCACCGATGTGGATTATTATGCCTGAACAATACGTCTCCCCGCCCTTTGGGGCGCAAACGAGCCATCAAATGACTCCATCGGTTCGAGAACGACCGATCAATCCGAGGCGCCTCGCAACAGCAACAACCACATAAGTCAAACTCGTCAGGGCGTGTAAAACCACTGACGCCACTTTTAGCTAGAAAGAAACGCAAGTCCTCCCTGAGGTCCGTCTCCCGTTTTTGGTTCATACCGGGTGTGAAACTCGCGAAGCAAACGTTACACAAAGCTACGCCACAAAGGCCTTGCTTTGATCATCACCACAAGACTTTGCTTTTCAACAGAAGCCTCGATCAATTGCCACTTAGGCATGCCACACAGGCAATTCACTCCATGCGTTTGATATCCATCAATATATAACCCCTGAGCTCGTACGTCTCAGAGAAGGGCGTTAAGCAAGAGAATAAATTCTCCGCCGCCAAACAGATATATATTTAATAGAAATCAATCACACAGACTAAAATCCAATGTCAGACACACAGTCCATTTACAAGTCCGTTCTGGGTTTGAACGAAACCGGAGGCACCTAGTACCTCGCATATCCATCGATCTCCAAGTACGTCTGGACGATCACCAACTGTTTCCATCTTCTTGGGTGTACAGCCCAATCAAGATCACCAGTTATCACCCAAACGACGTGAAGACCTCCGGTCTTCGACCATCGTCTTCATCTTCGACTTATCGTCGTATCAGTTATTCAGAATGGGATAAACCCGGTCTTCCCGAATAACTCGCGTATATTTTAAATAAGTGTTACACAAACACAACATACGCCTCATTCCAATTCATCAGTCACTAACCGTAAATTAATCAAGAGAATAATTCCCCAAATATTAACCCCGAAGGTCGAAACCAACATCAGATCAATATCCAGAAAACCATTCCGCTTAGCTAACCGACAGTTAGTTTCTGAATTTCACATTCATAGGGAAAGGTTCCCATTAATTTTATCAAAGATAAATTCTTGAATTTATTCTTTAATCTATTTTTGAATATCAATTCAAACTAGTCGGGATTAGCGATCCTTACCGAAGTAATCATTCGTTTTAATTTCCCAATCCCAACCTATTCATCCCATGAAGTAAAACTGGTAATACTTCATATCTAACACCACGGTGTTATCGGTAAATTCAATTACCATTTCACGTTCAAATCTAATTAAAGATTTAACTATCGCCTGGAGCAAAACTGGTGGTACTCCATTTTCGATCTTTTCAATCTAATTAAAGATTCATTAAAACTCCACTTAGTTTTAATCTGTGACTGGGTTAAAGAATCAGTGTCATTTAAAACACGGTTCACGATAAACCCAAAATCACATTTCCATTAATTATCGGGTTAAAGAACGAGTGTTATTTAAAACACTGTTCACGATAAACCCAAAAATCAATATCAATTCAATTCCAATTAAATATTATTTAATTGGTAAACTTCATTAAATCTAAATAAAAAGATTTAATCTTTTCTCAACTGGGTTCAAGAACAGTGTTAGTGAAGACACCATTCACGACAAACCCAAATCACATTCGATATTCAATACAAGGCTCTGAATAGAAAATATATCGGCTTATATTCAATATCGAATTCTACGACTAACAAATGTCGTATTGGAAATAACGATATAAATATATATCTTTCAAATTTCCATAACAACACCTGTATAATCCCGAATTCCAACATCGAAATATTCCGAAGACAATTTCGATTCAAATCCACTCCAATGCAATCATTGGAATTTTGGTTACTTTTAAAACCCTTTTCGAATTCAATTTATTTATTTAAAAATAAATAGAATTATAATTCTAGTTCAAAACTAGTTCATTTCGATAAAAATCTATTTTTATCTTTTCAAATATGGAGTTTTTCATCCCAAACTTTCACAAATCATTTCTTATGATTTTACACAAATTATTACTATTTTTAATAATTTTATCAAGGCCCGTACAGTCGATTTCCATTAACGGCCATCGAACTGCACTTACAGCGACCTTTTTCGAATTTGATTTGGACGTATCTCCAAATCCAACCGTTAGATTTCAAATTTCTAACATTCATTAGACAGCTCTTTTCGATACGAACCCAACGGTTCCGGTTTTAGGAGAATCCGACGGTCGGATCTCCCGCAATGTCCGTTTGAAATAAATGGTCGAAATTCACGAACTGCCGCGGCGCGGCGCGTTCTATTCAGGCCATTATATTATATATATAATATATATAATATATACTTCGTCGATTTCTATTTAAAACGAATTATATAAATAGTTTTAAATTCGTTTCAAAAGCAATTTCAACTTCCTTTTCAATTCAAATCAAAATTGAATTCTTCTTTATAAATTCGTTTCAAAATTCATTTCTATTCAATTCAAATTTCAATTCAATTTGAATTCATTTCAATTCGTTTTCAATTCAATTCATTTCGAAATCGTTTTCAATTCAATTCATTTCGAAATCGTTTTCAATTCAATTCATTTCGAAATCGTTTTCAATTCAATTCATTTCGAAATCGTTTTCAATTCAATTCATTTCGAAATCGTTTTCAATTCAATTCATTTCGAAATCGTTTTCAATTCAATTCATTTCGAAATCGTTTTCAATTCAATTCATTTCGAAATCGTTTTCAATTCAATTCATTTCGAAATCGTTTTCAATTCAATTCATTTCGAAATCGTTTTCAATTCAATTCGAAATCGTTTTCAATTCAATTCATTTCGAAATCGTTTTCAATTCAATTCATTTCGAAATCGTTTTCAATTCAATTCATTTCGAAATCGTTTTCAATTCAATTTGAATTCGTTTTCAATTCATTTCATTTCGAAATCGTTTTCAATTCAATTCATTTCGAAATCGTTTTCAATTCCATTCATTTCGAAATCGTTTTCAATTCAATTCATTTCGAAATCGTTTTCAATTCAATTTGAATTCGTTTTCAATTCATTTCATTTCGAAATCGTTTTCAATTCAATTCATTTCGAAATCGTTTTCAATTCATTTCGAAATCGTTTTCAATTCAATTCATTTCGAAATCGTTTTCAATTCAATTTGAATTCGTTTTCAATTCATTTCATTTTGAAATCGTTTTCAATTCAATTCATTTCGAAATCGTTTTCAATTCAATTCATTTCGAAATCGTTTTCAATTCAATTCATTTCGAAATCGTTTTCAATTCAATTCAAAATATTCGATTTCGAAATCACTTTTCAATATTCATTTTTAAGATGAATAAAATCGATATAAATATCGTTCACGTCAAAATGGCGTCAATCTAATCAACACGGCTTCATAAATTTCTATTTTCAAATATTCTATTTCAAATATTTCTTTTTCAAAATAGTTGTTATTATCAAAATATTTCGTTCAACACATGACCAATCTCAATGAATGAGTACTGTCAACACATGAACTTTTATTTTATAATATTCTTTATTTTTCAAATTGGAATGAGGCCCAATCAATCACCATATAAAGTTAATTATATGGATTTTCATACAACACATGTATATAATAACATTGAAAATAATCAACCATCAACCAAAGTGCACTACACTGTAAAAGCATCAAATATAGATATTCAACGCTTATAACAGCCTGTCAATCAATCGATCGACATATTTAATCAATCAGGATGAGTGAACTGCAAATTTCATCCCAACACCCGTGTGGGGTTTCAAACAATCAAACAAATATTTTATTCGTGCAGTTGGGCGATGTGTAAAATTTATCGTCCCAATCAATGTCATTCAAATAGGTGTACATAAACAAACCGTCTGGTTTGTAAATGAATATTCTATTTTATTCACTTCACGTTAAAAATTATATTTTTAACGATAAAACATTTTATTCCAACATATGAATTTCTATTCAGTTCATTCTTTAAATAAAATGATATTTTTTTTTTCTAACACATTTTAGAAAATTTCGGCGGCATAACGGCACGATACTAGAAACGGGACGAGGCCTAGCCTTATCCCCGATCTAGTGAAGGCCCACGCCATTCACACATCAATCAAATCAATTTGTTATGCAAACCACAAAATTTGGAGTAAGAGTCTAACCTAGCCTTACTCCTTCGCCTTATAACGGCGCACGTCTAATCCTAACCAATTTATCGATTCGATTTTTCACACCACAAACCACATTCAAACCAATATCGCAATCAATCACCAAACAGTCAAACAAACAAGTCCATGGTCTGTGGACGATTGTGTCGGGTGCTACTAAGCACCGTCTGCATCCTAGTATATATATAACTAGAAAAAGAATTTTAGAGTGAGAAGTTCTCGCCGATAGCTATCCTAACTCCACGGCACTTCCAATGCAGAAAATCTTCACTGTTCTCGTCTCTTATCACTTTCTTCGCCCGTATTCTCTACATATGTAAAAATCGAATTTTTACTTTGCTATTCAATATTTAAAAATCGAATTTTTACTTTGCTATTCAATATTTAAAAATCGAATTTTTATTTCAAAGTTCAATATATAAAAATCGAATTTTTATTTCAAAGTTCAATATATAAAAATCGAATTTTTATTTCAAAGTTCAATATATAAAAATCGAATTTTTATTTCAAAGTTCAATATATAAAAATCGAATTTTTATTTCAAAGTTCAATATATAAAAATCGAATTTTTTCCAAAGTTCAATATATAAAAATCGAATTTTTTTCTACTATATTATATAGATAAAAATTATATTTTTATCACGCTATTTTCTATATGAAGATTTCGCCTTTTTAAATTTAAAGATTTCGCCTTTTTGATTTTAAAGATCAAATCTTTTCTTTTACTTTTTAAATTTTAACTCTTTTCTATTTTAAAATCTAAATCTTTTCCTTTTAAAATCTAAATCTTTTTCCTTTTAAAATCTAAAAATAAAAATCAGTTTTTACTTCTAATTAAAATCAGTTTAAAATACTTTTTAAAAAAAAATCAGTTTCTCCTTTTTAAAAAAAAACAGCTTTATCCTTTTAAAATTCAGTTTTAACTATTTAAAAAAAATAGTTTTTAAACCTAATTAAAATTCTGTATTAAAGAATTAAAATAAAAATAAATAAATAAATAAAAAATAAAGTAAAATACTTACTGGAATCGGAGAAGAGGGGGGGTGTCGGCGGTTTCCTCGCTGGAGGGAGGTGGGTGGCGGAGCTCGAGCGCAGGCCTGGGTGGCGGCTTGGAGGCTGAAGCGGTGGTCGATGGGAGGAGCGTGTGAGCAGTGGATTTAGGGTTCTCGAGCTTGCGGGGATCGATCGAAGGGGGAGCGATTAGAGGAGATGAACGGAGGATGATGGGGGGGGTGCGATGGCGACGGGGGCGGTGGGGCGCAGTGGCGACGTCGATCGCCGTTCGATTAGGTTTTTTTTTTCTACCCGGTATCGGGTTATGGCAAAGAGGAAAGAGGGTTAACCCCTTTTTATTTAATTTAATTTTTATAATTAATTATCGTGGAAAAGTAACTTTTTGTTTCGAACTCGAAATCAAATCCACCGACTGTCGTCCCTAGCGTATTACCCCCATTCTGAACACAATGGGATATGCATCGCAAGCTGATTCGATCGTTTGAATCAGTTTCCGTTTGAATTTACATTTAAATTACTATATTGAATTTCAAACGTACATTTCAAATTACTGGGGTCGCATACTAACACGAAAAATTCCAGAAAAATATTTTCTAGCTTCGTATTGACAATACGGTCCTAACAAAACTAGTTTCGTCGAATTCTGAGACCGTTAGAAAAATGGCCAATTTCCAGTCGATTAAAATCAACTGAAATGGTCAAAACACGTTTTCCTTTGCCACGCTCACATATTGATTCGAAAAATTATGAAATTTGGAATCTAGCAATAACTTAACATCACGGACCCAACAAAACTGGTTTCGTCGAAATCCGAGGTCGTTTGCAAAATTGCTATTTTTAAGGGCCTTATATATATAAAAATATATATAAATTCCACAGCGACTATTTCTAATTTTAAACTGGACATATCTTAACATTTCTAAGATGAAATCTCAGTTTGTTAACTTCGTTATAAAGATATGTTATACAGATTCAAATATTTCTTGTTTCGTTCAATTCTGACTTATATTGAATTCTGTATATTCATTTGAAATTAGAAATCGAATTTTCGAACTACCGCGCCATTTTCAATTCTATTTATAATTATATATAAATATTTATATTCTAACGACGACGTATATAATATATACGTTCGAATTATATTCAAAATAAATTTCTCGTCGATTTTATTTAAAATAATTCATTTTAAATATTCAAAATTCGCTAAAATTGCCAAAATAAAAATTTTAAACTGGCCCAGATTTTCGGGTTGTTACACCCTAGAATAAGTCCATCCTTGATTTATGCTCTGCTATGAATTATTCTCTTTGAACACACTTGCAGAAAAAAAACTCGATATAAATCATGAGTCATTTCAGATTTATTTGCCAAAGATTTTCCGAATAAAATGCCAATTCTGGAAAATGTTTTAAAACATGCCAAACTAAACCTTTTCAAACTTGGAGCCAAATTATCTGTCCAAAAATGATGTGTGACTCATAGTTGATTTGTGGAATAATTTTCTTTCCAATTTGATTCCTTTGATTGCACACACTGTGTATGCAAAAATAAATTGTTTGGACATTTTCCATATATTCATGGACTGATTTTAGGCAAATTCCAATGTTTTTTTTAAAAAAAATGGAAATAATATTCCATTTATGTTTCCTTGATTAAATTTAATCCATGAAAACTGTCAAAAGGATTTATTGCTCAAAGCTAATTTTCGAAATGAAATTTTGCCAAAACAAATGTTGAAAAAAACAGGAAATCAATTTCTGATTTTAAAAAAAAACTTTTGCCAAAAACTGTTTGTTCCCTGATTCCACTTGTAAGGCTCGACTTGATCATTAGTGTTGACAATGACCATTTCAGAACTGAGAAGCTTTTCTTGCTTGTGCTTGTATGCTTGTTCATACATAACTAAACTGATGCACCCACTTTTCTGAAATGAACTATGGTTCATTTTGCACCATCTTGTGCTTCATCTTGTATGTTGATTCACCATTAATTTGCTGTAGTATGCACCATTGTATAGCACTACCATATATGTACCATGCTCATTTGAATTCTCCATATTTAGCTGCTGAAGTCATTGCTGCTGCACCCTTTGACTTTGAGCTGCCTTGACCAATGGTTGAACTGTCATGTTTGTCACTTGTTCTCTGAATTGTTTGCACCACTTTTGTCTTTGTGCTTGCTTATGAGCTTGTCAATCATGCTTGAGTTTTGCCGTGTTGTTTTTGGGCTGCACTATCCAGTTTGTTTCTAAGTTTGCTGTAGACTCTTTTACACCACATGCTCGACTTGCTTATGAACTTGAACATGCCTTGAATTTGCTCTCTTGTGCTGAATCATATATACGTGCTTCTTGACTTTGATTACCACTGATATGTCACGGTGCTTGGCCATTGATGTTGAGCATCATCACATTGGACCCATGACCTTGTACATATGAATATGTTGTGTTGTGCTTGTATTTATTTCTTGATTTGTGCCATGTAATCATGTACTTGCTCCACCATGCTACTTGAAATTGACTTGCTGTGTTGTACTCATGCTGACATCTGCTTGACAACATTTTGGCCTTGTTTTGTTGAGCTGCTTTTCTTCTTGTATTTACATGTTTGGTTTCACTGTTTTGCACCTGAAATATGAGTATACCATCTCTTGTGCTAGACCATTTTGAATTTTCATGTTTGACATTTTGTTTTTAAGATATATCAGCAGACTAGTCACACTATGTTGAGGCTGATCAAAAATCAGCAAACTAGTGTGATTATGTCGAGGCTGATCAAATCAGATCGAGTCAGAAAAATGATGAGAAACACACCGAAATTCTGAGGCAAATAAAATTTTTAAAATAAAATAAAATTTATATTTGCATGAATTCTGTTTTATTTCTATTGCAGTGTACTGTGCGTGTGTTTCTGTGAATGATAGGTATGAAGCCGATGACTGGACTGACAGTGACTGGACAGACTGAAGACTGAAGATAACACTGTGCAATTTGTATATGTATATGAGTCAGTAAAGAAAAATGTAGCGAAGAGCTGATATGTAAATGAAATTCAGTGATGTACAAATAGTGGAGTTATAAATTTTGTACTGTATGGAATGCTGAAATAAAATATTATATTTAAATAAAATACTGTTGAATATTTGAATTCGTGTATAGTCGTATTCTATTTAAATATAGATATTATATTTCTGTCTGTGATGTGATATAACAATACAAAAACAAACACATTTATAATAATATATATTTGGTTGTTATCATCAAACAAAAATCATATAATTATGTATACAACTGCGTTACATACAACAATACCTACCAGCGTAACTGTTATTATGTACACAAATAAAGGATTGTACAACATACCATTTATATCCCTCAGGTAAACCCAAAAAGAATAAATGTAAAAAACAATATTAATCGAAAAACCATAGTAGGGCCTGGAAAATAAGACCAACTTAGGCGGGAAAAGCATCCACTGTCCCTCTAAATTCAATTACTTAATCTGACCTCTCCTATCATTTTTGCACAAACTATTGCCTATATTTTATATTTCTTGCATGTAAATTTGCTGCTACACAATAAATGAAAGTTGTTGAAGGCAATTTTTCTTTCAGATTAAAACTTTTCAGTGATTATAGTTGTTTGTATTCTTTATGTCATACTTAGAGCCATGTTACACCCAAAAAAGCAGTGCACAATGCAAATAATGCACCATTCTCGTGAAACTGATGATTTTTGAAACGTTAACAAATTAATCATTGAAAAAATTTAGTTGGAAATCATTAAACCAAAGGAAAGAACCCATGTATGCCATGAAAATTATCGCTGAAAGATAACACATAAAAGTCCCTAAATGAAAGGAAGCTCAGTTCAGCACGTTGTTCTTTATTTCTTCTCCCGAGACCACAATAGTACACAACATCTTTATTGACATTTGGAATAAACAAAGAAGTATATCCTAGGTTGAAACAGTGAGATAGATAAATGATGTTTTAGCCTTCCTCATTGACAAAATCTGTCTAGCATTGACAGAGTGGAAAAATATAACCAATTTAATGCTTAGCTTTGCACTTGCAACACGGTATTAGTAATAACTTATCTATTGCAGACTATAACTATGCGAACCACCAAATATATATTATAGAAAAATGTAGTTACATGCTGTTAAACAATTCGAAGACACTTTAAATTTTTATTTAAAGTGCAGTTTATCTTTCTACTCCGTTGTATAGGATACTTAATTGAGCAAATAAAATGTGTTGCATCTTTTATGCTACACAGAAAGGTTTTGCTTTAATAACAGTATTATTTCACAAAAACACCAAAACGTAACTCTCATCTACTATTATATGAACTCTCACACAGACTGTTAAATAAAAATACAAATGAATTTTATAATTAATGAAAGTCTCCAATGATATTTCAAAAATGAATGGTAGAATTATTTGCCTGTATGTTCATTGAATTATTTGCCTGTATGCAGAGTTAGATCAAATGAATTATCTATTTGAGAAAAGAAATATAAATTTGTATTTTTTTGATAAGAAATAAGGAATCCAAAAAAGTATGCAGTTAATGCGAAAAGAAGAAACTGTGTCTTTAAATGAAAGACAATTTGATTTGGATTCATGTTCAACTATCTGTACTGGAATATAAATTGTTTACTTTGCTAAATTTAAGGACCATTCATAGCAATTCCTGGTTACTGCCGTTTCAGTATTTAAAAATCAGTGTGTAATTCAATTCAATGTATGCAAATCAGTTTGTAATTCAATTCAATGTACCATGAAACAAACATTTACAGCATTAATATTTGAAACTGAAACGGCCTTATATAATCAATATAAAAAGATGGGACGTCATGTTTGCAATTACCGTTTATTAGAATAATTTTCAAATCTAATTTGATAATTCAAAATGTTAGATTAATTAATATTATTTACAAAACTTAATGATAGAACCATCAAACAGAGCTGACATGATCAAAATTAACATTTGATGTTGCGCTATTAAATGTTATATTCTCAACAAAATTTGTAGGACTTATCATCTACTGCCATAAATTACAAAACCAGTAAATGCATTTTCATCCTATTTATTAGCAACAATCTCTCTTCATAGAAAAAATTTCAACTTGTTTTCATTTTTTGCCCATGACTTTAATCTATTTCCATTCTACTTCCTTTTTCCTTCCCTTGAAACTCGTCTACCAAGGAGATTCATGCAAGATACGTATTATTCATTTGAATAGTGCCTAACAGAGGTGGAGAAAGCTATCATGCTAATAATTGCATTTATCGTAACTAAGTTTTAAGATAAATAACAAAGAGCTATATATAATGTAACACATGTTTTAAATGACTTACTGATTTGAGATAAATTTTGAAGTAAAACATATGGAAATAAGTATTTATAGAGAATAACATGTTCCACTTCTTGATCCCATGTACCTCTATCTTTGTTATATGTTATGATTTCTCAGGTCAATCGCCTTGTTTTAAAAATTATTATACATGTTGGACATTAAAAATAATAATATATACTGTAAGCATTGTTTTGAATAGAAAAGTACGAATCACATAAATGAAAGTATCAATATTTATCGTAAGCCAATGATCAACAATTTTGTGATAATATTAACAAAGCATATTTTCCGCGGATGTACATGTATAACACATGCATAAGCAATACGTCTTTGAACTACACACTAAGGAACCACTGCCATGTATCCCACTAGACAAATGTATCTTAAAACAGTCAGTCTCGACTCTTACTAGAACTGAAGTAAAAAAATTCTACACCCTAAATAACTGATAAGGCTGCACTCCATCTCTACAAAAAGAACAGAATGCATAGCACATTCAAAATAATGTTAAGTTTGTGCTTATACATACTTGTATATGCTGTCACACTCGAAATAATAAGTACTATTAACATTGACAAATATTTGGCTGCACTCCATCTCTATAAATGTACGATTCATTATAAACACATGACTTTTTTTAACAGAGCACTCATTTATGTTGTTAAACTTGTCCAAGCTATCAAGCATGATTTTATGGTGCAAATTTACATAATAGCTTTCAATTATCAAACTCAATCAGAAATACATATATAAATAATGGTATAAACAATTAAAAATAATGTTAAGTAATTTGTTGTTAGCTTTTACCTTTATCCTCCCAGGTTTCATAAGAGAGCAAAGTTCCTGTAATAACCCGCAAAATCTGGGCCAGTTTAAAAATTTTATTTTGGCAATTTTAGCCAATTTTGAATATTTAAAATGAATTATTTTAAATAATATCGACGAGAAATTTATTTTGAATGGAATTCGAACGTATATTATATACGTCGTCGTTAGAATATAAATAATTATATATAATTATAAATAGAATTGAAAATGGCGCGGTAGTTCGATAATTCGATTTCAAACTTCAATTGAATGTACCGAGTGCAAAAAAATCCGGATTTTAGTGAAACCAAAAACATTAGGACCTAATTGATGATATCTTTCCAACGAATCCGACCCATCAAAATTTCGTAGCGAGAATCAAAAGATATGTCCAGTTGAAAATTCTGAATAGTCGCTATGGAATTCAGGCCCATAAAAATGGACATTTTGCAAATGACCTCGGATTTCGACGAAACCACGTTTGTTGGGTCCGTGGTGTTAAATTATTGCTAGGTTTCAAATTTCATAATTTTTTGAATCAATATGTGAGCGTGGCAAAGGAAAACGTGTTTTGACCATTTCAGTTGATTTTAATCGACTGGAAAATGGCCATTTTTCTAACAGTCTCAGAATTCGACGAAACTAGTTTCGTTAGGACCGTATCGTCAATACGAAGCTAGAAAATATTTTTATTGAATTTTTAGAGTTAGTATGTGACCCCGGTAATTTGAAATGTACGTTTAAAATTCAATATAGCGATTTAAATGTAAATTTAACGGAAACTGATCGAAACGATCAAATCAACTTGCGGTACATATCCCATTGTGTTCGGAATGGGGGTAAAACGCTATGGACGACAGGCGGTGGGCCTCGTTTCGAGTTCGTTTATAAAAGTCAACTTTTTAAATTAAAAAAAAATAAATAATAATAAAAAAATAAATAAAACTCTTTCCCCCCTTTTATCTCCTTCTGCCCCCCCCCCCCCCCCCCTTCTACCATTCGTTCGATCCAAGAAAAAAAAAAGAAAAAAATATAAAAAAAAGGGAGCGACGGGGGGAGGGAAGCCGCCGCCGCCCCTCCCCGATGGACCCCGCGACCCCCTCCCTCAGCTCGCCGCCCTCCCCTTCTCCTCCTCCGCCACCTCGAAGCTCCGACCCCCCCTGCCCTAATCGACAGCCGCAAAACCCCCGCCCCTCCCATTCGCCGACGCCGCCCTCTGAACCCCCACCTCCGGCGCCTCCGCCACGAGTCCCCCCCCTCCCTCAGCCACTGACGAACGGAGAAGCCCCCCCCCCTGTAAGTTTTTCTGATTTTATTTAATATATAAACTGAATTTTATTTAATATATGAACTGAAATTTATTCATTATATAAACTGAATTTTATTTATGTGGTAAAGTTATAAAAATGTAATCTTTTATGTTTTTAAAGTAGTAAAAATATGATTTTTATATTTTTAAAGTATTAAAAACATAACCTTTACTATATAGAAATATTAAAAATATGATTTTTATATTTTTAAAGAATTAAAAATATGATTTTTATATTTTTAAAGTATTAAAAATATAATCTTTATTAAGTAGAAGATGTAAAAATATGATTTTTGGTTAGGTAGAGAGTTAAAAATATAATTTTTACATGATAAGAATATTAAAAATATCATCTTTATATGTGTAGAAAAATAAAATTGTGATTTTTATAAAGATGAAATCTTTAAATTTGAAAGGGCGAAGTCTATGTTTTTAGAAAGGCGAAATCTTGATATGGAAAATAGCATGATAAAAATATAATTTTTATCTATATAATATAGTAGTAAAAATTCGATTTTTAAATATATGAAGTGATTATAAAAATATGACTTTTAAATTGAAAGTGAATAAATAAAAATGTGATTTTTATTTTAAAGAAATCAAAATATAAAAATGTGATTTTTGTGTATATAGTGACTACGGGCAACGAAGATGACGAAGATGGGATAATGAAGAAGATTTCTATAAAAGAAGAATCAAGATGAGTGGATAGCTTTCGGTGAGAATTTCTCACCTTTCAATTTCATTTCTATTTATACATATATATACTAGGATGCAGACGGTGCTTAGTAGCACCCGACACAATCGTCCACAGACCATGGACTTGTTTGTTTGGTTGCATAGCTTAGTTATATGATTTGATTTGAATTTGGTTGTTTGGTGAATTTGATTGATGTGTGAATGGCGTGGGCCTTCACTAGATCGGGGATAAGGCTAGGCCTTGTCCCGTTTCTAGTATCGTGCCGTTATGCCGCCGAAATTTTCTAAAATATGTTAGAAAAATAAAAATGTCATTTTTATTGTGTAAATGAACTGAATAGAAATTCAAGTGTTGAAATAAATATTTTTGACGTTAAAAATATAATTTTTAACGTGAAAGTGAATAAATAAATATTTATAAACAAATCGGCCGATTTGTTTATTTACACTGATTTGACAGATATTGATTGGGTTGATAAATTTTACACATCGCCCAACTGCACAAACAAAAATATGTGTTTGTTGATTTGAAACCCCACACGGGTGTTGGGATGATATTTGGCGTACACTAATCCCAATTATTTAATTATTGTCGATCGATTGGTCGACAGACTGTGTAAGCGTCGATTATTTATATTTGGTGCTTATGCAGTTGTGTGGTGCACTTTGGTTGATGGTTGATTATATTTCAAAGTTATTATATACATGTGTTGTATGGAATCCATATAATTAACATTATATGGTGATTGATTGGGCCTCATTCCAATCGGGAAAATAATGAATATTGTAAAGGAAAATTCATGTGTTGAATCTATTCATGTGTTGAGTGAAATATTTTAATAATAAAATTCATATCTTTATCATATTTAAAATTAGAACTACTTCCCAGTAGAAGTCTAATTAAAAAATCAAACGATAGATACCATAGTTTTATAAAATATTTTACATAACAAAAATAGTGATGTGTTGACAGTACTCCTGTGTTGAGATTAGTCGTGGGTTGAAAGAAATATAGATTCATGTGTTGAATGGGAAAAATATTCATTTGTTGAATAGAATAAAGGAGTTGTGAAAAATATAAAGCCGTGTTGATTAGTTTTGCGCCATTTTGACGTGAACGATATTTATATCGATTTTATACGATTTCGAAATGAATTGAATTGAAAACGATTTCGAAATGAATTGAATTGAAAACGATTTCGAAATGAATTGAATTGAAAACGATTTCGAAATGAATTGAATTGAAAACGATTTCGAAATGAATTGAATTGAAAACGATTTCGAAATGAATTGAATTGAAAACGAATTCGAATTGAATTGAAAGTGAATTGAAGTGAATTCAAATTGAATTAAAATTTGAATTGAATAGAAATGAATTTTAAAACGGATTTATAAAGAAGAATTCAATTTTGATTTGAATTGAAAAGAAAGTTGAAATTGCTTTTGAAACGATTTTAAAACTATTTATATAATTCGTTTTAAATAGAAATCGACGAAATATATATTATATATATTATATATATAATATAATAGCATGAATAGAACGCACCGCGCCGCGGTAGTTCGTGAATTTCGACCATTTATTTCAAACGGACATTGCGGGAGATCCGACCGTCGGATTCTCCTAAAATCGGAACCGTTGGGTTCGTATCGAAAAGAGCTTTCCAATGAATATTAGAAATTTGAAATCTAACGGTTGGATTTGGAATTATGTCCAAATCAAATTCGAAAAAGGTCGCTGTAAGTGCAGTTCGATGGCCGTTGATGGAAATCGACTGTACGGGCCTTGATAAAATTATCAAAAATATCTATAATTTGTGTAAAATTATAATATGTGAATTGGAAAGAATTGGGCTGGAAATTTCCACATTTGAATGGGTAAAAATAGATTTCTATCGAATTGAACTAGTTTTGAACTAGAATTAAAATCAGTTTATTTTTGAAATAAATAAATTGAATTTGAAAGTGAATTTGAAAATAATCAATATTTCCAATACGTGAATTGGACTGGAGTTGAATCGAAATTATCTTCGGAATATTTCGATGTTGGGTTTCGTGACTATACAGATATTGTTATGGGAATTTGAAAGATATATTTTATATCGTTATTTCCAATACGATATTTGTTGGTTTCAGAATTTGATATTGAATATAAGCCGGTATATTTTCTATTCAGAGCCTTGTATTTAATATCAAATGTGATTTGGGTTTATCGTGAATCGTGTTTTAGATAACATTGGTTCTTTAACCCAGTTAAAGGCAAGATATCGATTTCTGAAAAGATTAAAACTAAGTGGAGTTTTAATGAATCTTTAATAAGATTAAAAATGTGAATTGATAATTTAAATTATCAAATCTGAAAAGTGATCGAGAATGGAGTATCACCAGTTTTGCTCCAAAGCGATAGTTAAATCTTTAATTAGATTTGAACGTGAAATGGTAATTAATTTTACCGATAACACCGTGGTGTTAGATATGGAGTATCACCAGTTTTGCTCCATGGGATATATAGGTTGGGATTGGGAAATAAAACAAATAATTACTTCGGTGTGGTTCGCTAATCCCGACTAGTTTGAAATGATATCCAAAGGAAGATTATAGGATAAATTTAGAAGAATTTATCTTGGATAAAATTAATGGGAACATTTCCCTAAGAATGTGATTTTGTGAATAAAAGAATATTCTGAATTGGAATGAGTCGTTTGTTGTGCTTGTGTAACATTCGTTTATTATATACGTGGGTTATTCAGAAAGGCCGGGTTTATACCCATTCTGAATAACCGATTCGACGAGATGTCGAAGATGAAGACGGTGGTTGAAGACCGGAAGTCTTCACATCGTTTGGGTGATTACTGATGATCTTGATTGGGCTGTACACCCAGGATGAGGGAATCAGTTGGTGATCGTCCAGACGTACTTGGAGATGGATGGATATGCGAGGAAAGTGCCTCCGGTTTCGTTCAGACCCAGAACGAACTTGTAAATGGATTGTGTGTCTGACATTGGATTTTATTCTGTGTTGATTGATCTCTATTAAATATACATCTGTTTGGCGGCGGAGAATTTATTCTCTTGCTTAACGCCCTTCTCTGAGACGTACGAGCTCAGAGGTTGTATATCGATGGACATCAGTCGCATGGAGTGAATTGCCAGTGTGGCATGCGTAAGTGGCAATTGATCAAGGCTTCTGTTGAAAAGCAAAGTCTTGTGGTTGATGATCAAAGCACGGCCTGTGTGGCGTAGCTTTGTGTATAACGTGAATTCGCGAGCCTCACACCTCGGTATGAGTCAAAAACGGGAGACGGACCGCTGGGAGAGCACGACGTTTCTTTCTAGCTAGGGTGGTGTCAGTGACCTACCAGCCCTGACATTTATATACTTTTCACCTGTGTGGTTGTTGGATACGAGGCGCCTCGGATATAGGTCTGTAAGGACCGGGAAACGTGTGTTCAGGAATTGCCAATCCTCAAAAGTAAGAGAGGACCGGCCCAGCCGATTCCAAGGATCATAGTGGGGTCCTGAGGCATTTGCTAGAGTGTCTCGAACGCGGAGAGGAGCTTTCCCCTTGCCTCGGCTCATGACGGAATCCAATTTCCAATACGTGTATTGCGGTTTTAATTGTAGAACTAGTATGGCGACATGATAGATGGTACCCATGCCGCCTATGATTGATATTTATGATTTGAATTGTTTTGACACTATACACTTATTGTAGTATCAAATAATGTGTTTTAAACGTATCAAGCATGCTTTGGCTGTTATAAGGGAAAACCCTATCCTCCGGCTTGCGTTGCATTGTGTGATGGTACCTGGGTCTTATAACAGCTTCATTTTTCTTTATTTAGCATTGCGCTGTTTGTTTTATGCACTGGTATTCTTGGGAGGAAACCCGTTCCGTGTTATACGGCGTGGTCCCTTGATTTACCTAACTTTAAAAATAAAGATTAATAACTGTTTTAGTTCTCACACCAGTCACATGACTGACCTGGAGTTTATTGTTTTAATCTAAACTCTGGGTGCCCCTATTTTCCACACGGGCAGCTAGTAGTTTTGGTTTTGCAGATTTATATTCACAGGGTCCTGATTTACAGCTGGAACGATGCTCGGAAAGCTCTGTATCCGTGTATCACTTCTAGTTGTGCTTTTGTATTATTTTCCGCTGTTATGTAATTTAGTGTAATCTCTGATATTTATCGAATGTAATTTATTCATTTATACTCTGTATATTCTTGTATCTGATGGAATTGTTGTAATAACAATGAAATGTTCTTTCGTCTGCGTCCTTTTGTGTGTTGTTCTCAAAGTATTCGTGCTTTCTTTCACGGGGAAGTTACGGGTTCTTTCATTTGGTATCAGAGCTTTGGTTTACAGAGCTCGAGAACAAGACACATTAGAACCATACGAAAGAATTCATCAGATATTGGATTAGTAATATCCAACTAGAATTACTCGTTAGAGATAGGATCAGTAGTATCCTAGAACGAGTGTGAAGAGTATATTTTCCAAATGAAAACAATTTTGTTTTAAAAAAATCTAAATCGTCTTACACGTATTTGAATATTTATTTATTTTGAATATGGACAATCGAGTATATATAGATTTCGCGTATACGCGTCATGAACGTATATTCGAAGTTTTAATATACCGGGTAGATATAGAATCACATCCTAGACATCCGAGGATGATTCTGATGATGGTGCATCATCATCAGTATTCATATTCGAATTTCGAAGGTGTGATATCTATATATTTCCATTAGACTGGTGTGAGAACCAAAACTTATATAGCTAGAATACATTGTTGTGAATTGGCATCAAAACAAGATTTTCTGTATATATATCAAAATTATGAATTTGAAACTCTAATTCACTAATTGATTGATGTTTGTGTTGTTTGTTTAATTGTTTGCTAATTTTTAACCATTTATGCCTAATATAATCAAATATTGAATTGTATTGAAAATCGGTCGCATTTGCTTGCATATATATATACTTACATTGAACAGGTCATAGCAAGGAGGCTAGAGCAGAGAATAAAATTTGTTTGCCCGACAAATAGGTACATGTTTACTACATAATTTCCTGTTTTGTTTGGGTGATGATGATTTTGTGAGCCTATTGGCTAGCCGCTTGGCTTTTTCTTTTTCTTTTTGAGATCTGAAGGACCGGGGAAGCTATTTGAAATTCCCCGATGCTCCCGGTGCAGGGGAGGTTATGGCGAAATTTTTCGAAAATTTAGGGTGTTAGCCAAATTTTTGAAATTTTGAAAATTCTCAGAAACTGAAAAGTTGAAGAATGCAAGCCAGATCGAATGTAGAACTGAATAATCAAACCACTTTCGACTTTGTTCCTTTTCGGGGACGAAAAGTTTTAAGTGGGGGAGATTGTAATAACCCGCAAAATCTGGGCCAGTTTAAAATTTTTATTTTGGCAATTTTAGCGAATTTTGAATATTTAAAATGAATTATTTTAAATAATATCGACGAGAAATTTATTTTGAATGGAATTCGAACATATATATTATATACGTCGTCGTTAGAATATAAATAATTATATATAATTATAAATAGAATTGAAAATGGCGCGGTAGTTCGATAATTCGATTTCAAACTTCAATTGAATGTACCGGGTGCAAAACAATCCGGATTTTAGTGAAACCAAAAACATTAGGATCTAATTGATGATATCTTTCCAACGAATCCGACCAATCAAAATTTCGTAGCGAGAATCAAAAGATATGTCCAGTTGAAAATTCTGAATAGTCGCTATGGAATTCAGGCCCATAAAAATGGCATTTTGCAAATGACCTCGGATTTCGACGAAACCACTTTTGTTGGGTCCGTGGTGTTAAATTATTGCTAGGTTTCAAATTTCATAATTTTTCGAATCAATATGTGAGCGTGGCAAAGGAAAACGTGTTTTGACCATTTCAGTTGATTTTAATCGACTGGAAAGTGGCCATTTTTCTAACAGTCTCAGAATTCGACGAAACTAGTTTCTTTAGGACCGTATCGTCAATACGAAGCTAGAAAATATTTTTATTGAATTTTTAGAGTTAGTATGTGACCCCGGTAATTTGAAATGTACGTTTAAAATTCAATATAGCGATTTAAATGTAAATTTAACGGAAACTGATCGAAACGATCAAATCAACTTGCGGTATATATCCCATTGTGTTCGGAATGGGGGTAAAACGCTATGGACGACAGGCGGTGGGCCTCGTTTCGAGTTCGTTTGTAAAAGTCAACTTTTTAAATTAAAAAAAAATAAATAATAATAAAAAAATAAATAAAACTCTTTCCCCCCTTTTATCTCCTTCTGCCCCCCCCCCCCTTCTACCATTCGTTCGATCCAAGAAAAAAAAAAGAAAAAAATATAAAAAAAAGGGAGCGACGGGGGGAGGGAAGCCGCCGCCGCCCCTCCCCGATGGACCCCGCGACCCCCTCCCTCAGCTCGCCGCCCTCCCCTTCTCCTCCTCCGCCACCTCGAAGCTCCGACCCCCCCTGCCCTAATCGACAGCCGCAAAAACCCCGCCCCTCCCATTCGCCGACGCCGCCCTCTGAACCCCCACCTCCGGCGCCTCCGCCACGAGTCCCCCCCTCCCTCAGCCACTGACGAACGGAGAAGCCCCCCCCCCTGTAAGTTTTTCTGATTTTATTTAATATATAAACTGAATTTTATTTAATATATAAACTGAAATTTATTCATTATATAAACTGAATTTTATTTATGTGGTAAAGTTATAAAAATGTAATCTTTTATGTTTTTAAAGTAGTAAAAATATGATTTTTATATTTTTAAAGTATTAAAAACATAACCTTTACTATATAGAAATATTAAAAATATGATTTTTATATTTTTAAAGAATTAAAAATATGATTTTTATATTTTTAAAGTATTAAAAATATAATCTTTATTAAGTAGAAGATGTAAAAATATGATTTTTGGTTAGGTAGAGAGTTAAAAATATAATTTTTACATGATAAGAATATTAAAAATATCATCTTTATATGTGTAGAAAAATAAAAATGTGATTTTTATAAAGATGAAATCTTTAAATTTGAAAGGGCGAAGTCTATGTTTTTAGAAAGGCGAAATCTTGATATGGAAAATAGCATGATAAAAATATAATTTTTATCTATATAATATAGTAGTAAAAATTCGATTTTTAAATATATGAAGTGATTATAAAAATATGACTTTTAAATTGAAAGTGAATAAATAAAAATGTGATTTTTATTTTAAAGAAATCAAAATATAAAAATGTGATTTTTGTGTATATAGTGACTACGGGCAACGAAGATGACGAAGATGGGATAATGAAGAAGATTTCTATAAAAGAAGAATCAAGATGAGTGGATAGCTTTCGGTGAGAATTTCTCACCTTTCAATTTCATTTCTATTTATACATATATATACTAGGATGCAGACGGTGCTTAGTAGCACCCGACACAATCGTCCACAGACCATGGACTTGTTTGTTTGGTTGCATAGCTTAGTTATATGATTTGATTTGAATTTGGTTGTTTGGTGAATTTGATTGATGTGTGAATGGCGTGGGCCTTCACTAGATCGGGGATAAGGCTAGGCCTTGTCCCGTTTCTAGTATCGTGCCGTTATGCCGCCGAAATTTTCTAAAATATGTTAGAAAAATAAAAATGTCATTTTTATTGTGTAAATGAACTGAATAGAAATTCAAGTGTTGAAATAAATATTTTTGACGTTAAAAATATAATTTTTAACGTGAAAGTGAATAAATAAATATTTATAAACAAATCGGCCGATTTGTTTATTTACACTGATTTGACTGATATTGATTGGGTTGATAAATTTTACACATCGCCCAACTGCACAAACAAAAATGTGTGTTTGTTGATTTGAAACCCCACACGGGTGTTGGGATGATATTTGGCGTACACTAATCCCAATTATTTAATTATTGTCGATCGATTGGTCGACAGACTGTGTAAGCGTCGATTATTTATATTTGGTGCTTATGCAGTTGTGTGGTGCACTTTGGTTGATGGTTGATTATATTTCAAAGTTATTATATACATGTGTTGTATGGAATCCATATAATTAACATTATATGGTGATTGATTGGGCCTCATTCCAATCGGGAAAATAATGAATATTGTAAAGGAAAATTCATGTGTTGAATCTATTCATGTGTTGAGTGAAATATTTTAATAATAAAATTCATATCTTTATCATATTTAAAATTAGAACTACTTCCCAGTAGAAGTCTAATTAAAAAATCAAACGATAGATACCATAGTTTTATAAAATATTTTACATAACAAAAATAGTGATGTGTTGATAGTACTCCTGTGTTGAGATTAGTCGTGGGTTGAAAGAAATATAGATTCATGTGTTGAATGGGAAAAATATTCATTTGTTGAATAGAATAAAGGAGTTGTGAAAAATATAAAGCCGTGTTGATTAGTTTTGCGCCATTTTGACGTGAACGATATTTATATCGATTTTATACGATTTCGAAATGAATTGAATTGAAAACGATTTCGAAATGAATTGAATTGAAAACGATTTCGAAATGAATTGAATTGAAAACGATTTCGAAATGAATTGAATTGAAAATGATTTCGAAATGAATTGAATTGAAAACGAATTCGAATTGAATTGAAAGTGAATTGAAATGAATTCAAATTGAATTAAAATTTGAATTGAATAGAAATGAATTTTAAAACGGATTTATAAAGAAGAATTCAATTTTGATTTGAATTGAAAAGAAAGTTGAAATTGCTTTTGAAACGATTTTAAAACTATTTATATAATTCGTTTTAAATAGAAATCGACGAAATATATATTATATATATTATATATATAATATAATAGCCTGAATAGAACGCGCCGCGCCGCGGCAGTTCGTGAATTTCGACCATTTATTTCAAACGGACATTGCGGGAGATCCGACCGTCGGATTCTCCTAAAACCGGAACCGTTGGGTTCGTATCGAAAAGAGCTTTCCAATGAATATTAGAAATTTGAAATCTAACGGTTGGATTTGGAATTATGTCCAAATCAAATTCGAAAAAGGTCGCTGTAAGTGCAGTTCGATGGCCGTTAATGGAAATTGACTGTACGGGCCTTGATAAAATTATCAAAAATATCTATAATTTGTGTAAAATTATAATATGTGAATTGGAAAGAATTGGGCTGGAAATTTCCACATTTGAATGGGTAAAAATAGATTTCTATCGAATTGAACTAGTTTTGAACTAGAATTAAAATCAGTTTATTTTTGAAATAAATAAATTGAATTTGAAAGTGATTTTGAAAATAATCAATATTTCCAATACGTGAATTGGACTGGAGTTGAATCGAAATTATCTTCGGAATATTTCGATGTTGGGTTTCGTGACTATACAGATATTGTTATGGGAATTTGAAAGATATATTTTATATCGTTATTTCCAATACGATATTTGTTGGTTTCAGAATTTGATATTGAATATAAGCCGGTATATTTTCTATTCAGAGCCTTGTATTTAATATCAAATGTGATTTGGGTTTATCGTGAATCGTGTTTTAGATAACATTGGTTCTTTAACCCAGTTAAAGGCAAGATATCGATTTCTGAAAAGATTAAAACTAAGTGGAGTTTTAATGAATCTTTAATAAGATTAAAAATGTGAATTGATAATTTAAATTATCAAATCTGAAAAGTGATCGAGAATGGAGTATCACCAGTTTTGCTCCAAAGCGATAGTTAAATCTTTAATTAGATTTGAACGTGAAATGGTAATTAATTTTACCGATAACACCGTGGTGTTAGATATGGAGTATCACCAGTTTTGCTCCATGGGATATATAGGTTGGGATTGGGAAATAAAACAAATAATTACTTCGGTGTGGTTCGCTAATCCCGACTAGTTTGAAATGATATCCAAAGGAAGATTATAGGATAAATTTAGAAGAATTTATCTTGGATAAAATTAATGGGAACATTTCCCTAAGAATGTGATTTTGTGAATAAAAGAATATTCTGAATTGGAATGAGTCGTTTGTTGTGCTTGTGTAACATTCGTTTATTATATACGTGGGTTATTCAGAAAGGCCGGGTTTATACCCATTCTGAATAACCGATTCGACGAGATGTCGAAGATGAAGACGGTGGTTGAAGACCGGAAGTCTTCACATCGTTTGGGTGATTACTGATGATCTTGATTGGGCTGTATACCCAGGATGAGGGAATCAGTTGGTGATCGTCCAGACGTACTTGGAGATGGATGGATATGCGAGGAAAGTGCCTCCGGTTTCGTTCAGACCCAGAACGAACTTGTAAATGGATTGTATGTCTGACATTGGATTTTATTCTGTGTTGATTGATCTCTATTAAATATACATCTGTTTGGCGGCGGAGAATTTATTCTCTTGCTTAACGCCCTTCTCTGAGACGTACGAGCTCAGAGGTTGTATATCGATGGACATCAGTCGCATGGAGTGAATTGCCAGTGTGGCATGCGTAAGTGGCAATTGATCAAGGCTTCTGTTGAAAAGCAAAGTCTTGTGGTTGATGATCAAAGCACGGCCTGTGTGGCGTAGCTTTGTGTATAACGTGAATTCGCGAGCCTCACACCTCGGTATGAGTCAAAAACGGGAGACGGACCGCTGGGAGAGCACGACGTTTCTTTCTAGCTAGGGTGCTGTCAGTGACCTACCAGCCCTGACATTTATATACTTTTCACATGTGTGGTTGTTGGATACGAGGCGCCTCGGATATAGGTCTGTAAGGACCGGGAAACGTGTGTTCAGGAATTGCCAATCCTCAAAAGTAAGAGAGGACCGGCCCAGCCGATTCCAAGGATCATAGTGGGGTCCTGAGGCATTTGCTAGAGTGTCTCGAACGCGGAGAGGAGCTTGCCCCTTGCCTTGGCTCATGACGGAATCCAATTTCCAATACGTGTATTGCGGTTTTAATTGTAGAACTAGTATGGCGACATGATAGATGGTACCCATGCCGCCTATGATTGATATTTATGATTTGAATTGTTTTGACACTATACACTTATTGTAGTATCAAATAATGTGTTTTAAACGTATCAAGCATGCTTTGGCTATTATAAGGGAAAACCCTATCCTCCGGCTTGCGTTGCATTGTGTGATGGGACCTGGGTCTTATAACAGCTTCATTTTTCTTTATTTAGCATTGCGCTGTTTGTTTTATGCACTGGTATTCTTGGGAGGAAACTCGTTCCGTGTTATACGGCGTGGTCCCTTGATTTACCTAACTTTAAAAATAAAGATTAATAACTGTTTTAGTTCTCACACCAGTCACATGACTGACCTGGAGTTTATTGTTTTAACCTAAACTCTGGGTGCTCCTATTTTCCACACGGGCAGCTAGTAGTTTTGGTTTTGCAGATTTATATTCACAGGGTCCTGATTTACAGCTGGAACGATGCTCGGAAAGCTCTGTATCCGTGTGTCACTTCTAGTTGTGCTTTTGTATTATTTTCCGTTGTTATGTAATTTAGTGTAATCTCTGATATTTATCGAATGTAATTTATTCATTTATACTCTGTATATTCTTGTATCTGATGGAATTGTTGTAATAACAATGAAATGTTCTTTCGTCTGCGTCCTTTTGTGTGTTGTTCTCAAAGTATTCGTGCTTTCTTTCACGGGGAAGTTACGGGTTCTTTCAGTTCCTAATACATAGCATTAAGCCAAAAAAAGGTTAGTTACACAATTAACTTATATAATATTTGTTTAACTACAAAAAGACATGAATGATAATACTGTTCAAAGTGAGCAAAGTGCACAAACCAACTTGCTGAATCAAACTTGCAGGTGCTAGCATGCTCAGAAATTATTTGAGAAAGCAGTGCAGGCAAGTCCAAAGAATTAGTTTGCTTGGCACGCATAGGCCTTGTTTGAAGCTAGCCTTGGCTTCATTGATAAAGTACGGTTGCTACTCAGAATTGGACATGCACTAAACCTTAGAGATCCTGTCGTACTTCAGTCCGCTGCTCTGCTTGAATATACAAATTCATCTACTAATCTTGCTCGAGTACGGTTTAGGAGATCATCAAAACTTGACCAAAGCATCAACCAGTATGACGTGCATGGGGATGGATGGAGTGGAAAGAAGGAAACATGCATACTACAAGAGAACTAAACCAAAAGGTATTATCAATTGATTCAACAAGTGAACACGTTGCACGCTATATTTAGACATGGGGTGTCTGGGAATAGAGGGCTGGTAAATGAATCAGCAGCTAGAAGATTGTTTAGGTCATCACTTAACATAAATTCTCAAACCTAAATAACATGGATGACTTGGGCATCATTGGAGGAGGAACAAGGCAACCCCATACGAGCTGATCAGATTCGAAACTTTTATTTTCAGCAGTGGACATATGTTGTGGACGATGCATCACGGGTTATGGGTTTTCTTGATATATTTGATCCTGCAATTGGGAGCATTAAAAGGTTATTAAACTTCAATAAAAATCTAGACTTCAAGGGAAGAGAAACTTCAAGAAAATCTGAAGAGGACGATGTTTCAACTAGCAGCTTGAGAAGTGATGTAAACAAAGAGGTTCAAATAAGTGACTTTGATTTGGATGCTTTTATAAAAGATAAGCTATCTTTGGACGCCTCAAACCTTAAAGCTTAGGTTATTTTCCCTGAACCTCATAAAATTAAATCGAGTAGAAAGTTGTGGAGATGTGACAAAAAATGTATTGTCGTTCAGCCTTGAATCAGAGTGTGCATTTTTATTCTTAAACAAGTTGTTTATATGTTGCTAATCATAATATATGGTGTACTACAATTAATGTGTGAGAGCTTTGACTTAGGAGCTAACTGTAATCACAGTTGTCATATAGAGTAGTACAAAGTTTGTGTGATATTATCTGCTGTAGGAAAAAAAAAAACATTACTTACCAGATCTTATAACCATATAAACTAACAAAAAAGTTAAACGCTAATAGGAAAATTTTGATACATAATAATTCATTTTGCAAGCAATTCTATTATACGGAAGCAAAACGCTAATAAGAAAATCTTGATACATAATAATTCATTTTGCAAGCAATTCTATTATACGCAAGCAAAACTGTCACCTTCTTTAAAAGCAAAGAAAGACAGCGTGATATAAGGAAATGAATTATTTAGGAATGGTAGCAAATACTCATCCTAATGCACATGATTTGGTACACTGCAACTAGATCTACCATATACAAGCACAAATGGACTTATTTAAAGAAAAATGAAAGATATGAATAGGATAACACATCAGCATAGAAAATATAGGACCATGTGATCCCTCCCTTTTATTACAAGCCTACAACAACCAAAATGAATAAACTTTCAAACATCAGCAATTCTCTTTACACAAGTTGAACTACATATTAAAACTATAATTACACTACAGTGGTATGTCTTAACGAAAGAAACAAAAGATTGCAAAAGTTCGATCTTTCTACAAGACAGAGATAAAATATCTTGGTGGAAAAGATCTTGCAACTGTTAAGAAATTACAGCATCATCAACTAACCATTAAAAAATTCAATAAGTACTACCAAATAAATCATTGTTATACGATTATCAGTAATGTCATATATCAATTTGAATATACCATACGCGCCAATCTCATTGAATCCTACAAATTAATTGTGCAATATTACAGAAATATTATCCAGGCATTACTATTAGTAATTTGAATATACTCGGCGATTTGAACTGATCTCAATACTAAGCAATATTATTTGTAATTTGAGCTAATCTCATCGAATTCTACAAAATTATTTTGCAGTATCACAATAAGCTTACAATAATCCTAAATATAATTAGTCCACATGCGATGTTGTAGTTTTAGCATAAAGGCTATTCTAATTTAATGTTTTCATTTACAAATCAAATTCAGATTATCACATCATCCTTCATTACGGTGTTGCACTTTTACACCACAACACTTTTACTCAGCAACTAAACAACCTCAGGTCCTCACTGCTCAATGATTGAATATTTAAAACACTAAAAATGCAAATTTCTTACCTTCGGCTTCAACCAAAATTATGAATCAGACTCGATTTCATACCTGCCGCCTTCTGAAACCCTCAGGTAAAAAATACCTACTCTAATGAGCAACACTACTCGTCTTGTCGTTCGTAGGTTTGATTTTAATACTATGTTTAATGATTTTAGGAGCTCCATGTTCCCTTCTTATTAAAATCATGAATCAGGCAAAGCTGAAATTCGATTTGCTCACCGACATCGCGCTAACTGCCATGGAGATGAACATCAGCTCGCCGCTCCGCCTAGAAAGTTGCGATTATCGGTTCGCTCATCTTCGAGTTTCGCGATTTGAGGATCGCTTCTTCTTCTTTTTTAGCTGTTAGTTTTCGGATGAATTGATGCCCTAGATAATTCGGGGCCTAAGCGGTTGCTTCATCGTCTATGGTAACGCGCCGGATTTGGGAGTAATGAGGAAAGGAACATGAGGAAGGTGGAAGTGAACGAAGAAAAGGAATGAGAGAATTTAGCGGATATAATCGATTATAAGTTGGCACCTACATACTGTTATTTCTTGCAAGTAATGGACATAGGGAATTGGATGATGGAATCGCGCAAATAAGAGTATTCCCAGCTTCAGCTTCAGCTTCATGAAGAATCACGCAAATACGTTGATGGAAAGGGGTATGATTGGAGCTTTGACGGTAAGGAGAGATCGGTGATGGAGAGGAGTTCGTGGGTTGAAGAAAGGTTCATGGATAAAGCAGGTTTCTGTAAAGGGAAACCTAATTTGGAAGAGTAGGGAAAATGAAGAATTGGGAGGAAAAAACGTGAAAAATTAGAGGGAAGCGAGAAAAAATAGATTTTGTGAAGAGGAGGACAAGCAAATTTTAGCTAGAAATGCTACTTTGCCCGTTTTTCATTTTGTCAAAAACTATGGTAGAGACAAGAAAATAGAAGGCTCACCCCTTGAATTACACAAATACCCTCCTGAATTCAGTGCTTAACACCCCTGAATTCCGGATTTACCCAAATCCTCATTTCTTACTTTTTGACAAAAATCTTTTCGGGTACTGTAGCATTTCTCAATTTTAGCAGCCAAGAATTGGGAGGGAAACCAAAAAATTTTGGTAGTCAAAGTTTTGCCCTATCGTTTGCTATTGCATGGATGTCATGTCATGGTTTATTGTTCATGATCATGATTTATTTGTTATTGCAATGGTCAATGTTATGAGTTACTATTAAAAGTCATAGTTTATCATAATTAATGACTAACATATTTAACTATAATAAGCTAAATTATCGTGCAATCTTTGCTTGCTATCAATATATTATTTTCTTGTAGTGATTCACTTTAAAATGTAATTATTATTTCTTTTATAGAAATATGGACTTGTTATATCAAATAAATCTTGAGTTTATTTGTAAATACCATTACAGGCTCAAATCTTGTTTATCGAGTCACTTTATGAATTCGCATCATATTTCCCTTCATTCATAAACTCTGTTTATATGTCAAAACTTCTCGTTATTTATTTTACAAGTTTATAACCTCATATCAACTTTACATTCGATTATAAAATATTAGTTGCAAACCAAATATTAATTATTTTATCACGTTCTTAATTATATAATATAAAATTTCTCGAAAATAGATTATTTATATAAAGTTTAACATAGTCGAATTCAAATTATAAATCCTTATGGATTTATTTTAATTCTATTTACATTCCGAACATCGGAATAAATTTAATTGCTTTCTTTTTAAAACAAATTCCAATGTCCCCTTTTTTAATTCACTCTTGAATTTACATTCAAAAATTATCCAATGATAATCATTTCAGTTCATTTATATATATCGTTTATATATTAAATTACCAACTACGAAATGGTATGAAACCACCTTCTAATAGTGTATCTCTAGAGAGGAATACATTGGGTTCAACAAGAACATCTTGCAACCCAGACCGCACATCACCGGCCACTCATTTCGCTTATGTGTATTGAATGTATTGTTACCAACGTTTGTGATCAACAACAATTACCGAAAGCATACAACAACATAGAATAAGAAACAAATGAATTTTCTCTAGATCAGGTGATAATACCCCCTAATGGGGTCGACCCAGATAGCCATGCCACCTGCTTGATTTTTGTCATCCTTTCGGTTAATGAGGCCTAAGGATGCGTCTTACCTTTATAACACCATAGAATCGTTCACTTTGAATGTCATATCTTCATATCCCTCAAATCACTAATTGACCTCCTCAAAAATACACTGGATGTTAAGCTAAGAGAAGTTTCCTTCTCCACTACCAACTATGGCATGTTTGAAGAACTCAATGTACGTGACCATCCAGAAATACTCTGTTAGACATCCATCCATATATGTTGTCCTGGTACTGGATAAGCTGAAGGCACCATTCCATCAACCCATCTTAGGCAATTTCTACATAGACTTAACAGAACAACCCTTGCACTTTACCCCGTCTTCAGTTACCTTCAACATAACTTGATTCGAAACACTTACGCCTATATGAAGTGGTTTTCATATTATAAGCATGATCCCGGTCTCTCTGTATTGACAACGGAAATATAAAACGGTCCAAAACTTTGATAGCCGGTTACTTAACTATCAAAGGAAACATCAATAAAACCAACAATCCTATTTCCAAATGGAAATTCTAATGAGCAAGCATCAAGTAACACTGATCCCTTTAAATTAATTTCTTACAATTTATCATTTCCCAAATTTTGTTTTTTCGTTTTCCATATTTTTCCCTAGATATTTCTCAAAATCGTTTATCCTATTACGATTCTTGGAAAACTTTTCCATATATCAAAAACTTTTTATTTTCCATATTCTAGAAAACATTTCATATCATAGTTGGAAAACATTTCCATATATTCATAATTTCTTATTTTCTATATTGAAAATATACGTTATTAACATCGGAAAACATTTCAATATATTCACAATTTCATATTCTACTCAACTTACTCATTTGATTTTCTATGCTTAGAAAACATCTCTGATTATATTGGAAAATATTTCAAAAATTAATTTATATGAATTTAAACAAACATTGTATAGAACATCGTTACGACAACTCAATTCATTAATCACTCATTAACTAACTATACCTTTGACCAATCTTCGCCGTCGAACCTTAAACATTCCTTAGTCAAATTAAAAGTCAATCAAGTTGGAGTGTAATTACCTCTCAGATCTTAATTGAACAACATTCTTAATTTTGAAATGGACAAACTTCACAACTTCAGTTTATAACAAACATCGCTCATGTAACTATCAGATTTAGTTTGAGAATCCATTTCTTTACAGTAATCAACAATTATAACAATAACGTTATAACCCATGCTCCAAGATTTTCACTTAAAAGTATAACTTTTATTCATTTCTTTTAATAAATAAGTAAATAAATAAGTAGGTAAATAAATAGTTAAATCTTTATTTGAAATGGAAAGTAAATAGTACTTTCTTGAATCCGACATAGTCGAATTCCAATGTATAGCTCTCTTTCGAATAATCTTTATTAGAGTAGCATTCCGAACTTAGTTGTGTTTTGAGAATTTTAAGCACTTGTTGTCATTTCTTCCATACATCAAATCGAGAGTACTTCAAATTTCCTATGTAGTTAAAAAATGGCAGATATGGTTAAACTGATCATCATTAATATAAGAATATTAAATATGTGCAGCACGAGAATTAATTACAATATCATTTTGATCTACCATATCACATCCATTGATAAATAATACCCTAACATCTAACATTAACAAATTTTAAATTAAATTCCATTTTTGATTTCCATTTTAAAAAAGTTGTGCCATCAAATATAGTTGGGGTTATACTAGAAAAGTTCTCGTTAGACTGACCACTAAATAAATCACTGATATTGAAATTTATGACTTTACATTTAAAAAAATAAAAATAAAAACTTGCTCTGATACCACTTATAGGATCTAAATTAACCCTAGAGGGGGCTTAATATGATTTATTGCATTTTTGCGAATATAAAAATTATCACAGCACAAATCACAACAGAATAAATAAATGCAGAAAATAAACAATACAGAATTTACCCAGCTTCGCCAAACCCCTGCCTACAACTGAATTCCCCGAGGTTTCTACTAGGTATTAAAAACAATATCCTGCATACAACACATGTACACTCACGACCCCTCACCATTGTTCTAATTCTACATTCAGAATTCTGCACTGAACTCAAACCCCAAGATCAGATTTTCCTAACTACAAACCTTGCAGCTAAAACCCTAGTTTAAAGAAAACTAGAAAACTATAGATCGAGTTTCAAAATTGAAACAAGTTAAAAATAATATAAAAACAACCCCCCCCCCCCTTTAACGCTAAGTTAAATAGAAGAATTCAATCCACCTTTTTTCTTATGCTATGTCACTTAAAAAAAATGACAGCTTCCTCTTGGCCCTTTTAACGATGGTCGAATGGAAAGATTAGGGTTTTAATCCACCTTCCAAATCATGACTTCAATGTTGATTTGATTTTGTTCTCTGATGCCTTCGATTATTCGATGTTCCCTGGTCGTTTGATTTGGTGTTGCAATTTAATTGAAAACTCTAAGTGTAAGTTCCTCTGACTTTCTTTTTCGATTGAATGCTTGTGTTTTTCGATGTCATTTCCTATGATGAAATTAGTGTTATTTATAGGATGCTCAGAAACCCTTTAAATATTTGATAACGCAGTTGCTAGTTATAACTTGGTTGTGGTATTTGCATGTTGTATATTTGCTTGATTTCCATGGCTTTGAATTGGCTTTATATATAGAATGTTTTGAATTGATGTTTCCAAATATATTCCTAAAATAAACTTCAATAAAAAATATAGCTTGGAATGTTTGAAAGATTTGAAATTTGTTTTATATTTGGAAACATTATATTGGTTTGATTTTGTTGAAACTTTCAACATGATTTAAAATTGATACTTTCCAAATATTTATGCCCTTGCTTTCCCAATACCAGGCTTGGGCCATGCGTATTGAAATATTCAAACATTCTGCATTTGTATATAGTTTGATTTATTGCCATATAAGTGCATGCCCATTTTCTTTGTATGCATAACAATTAATTTCTACACACACAACACTAGAATTCTTCCATGTTCAACATTGTTTGGTCTCTTGCCATGCATTCTTACATGCATTTGAGTGACATGTGCATGCAGTTATGTTTGTGCACATATGCAATGTCCTACTAATCATTTTGGTTGGACCTGCCTTGTTCATGTGTTAGAGCTTGCTGCCTTGTTTATGTTGAACTTGGAATTTTACTTGAACTTGTGTTATTCATGCTGCTTTGATCCATGCATGCTTTGATTGGTCAGTCATTGTACTTTGTATTGCTGCATGCAAGCTTCACTTTTATAATTCCATGCACACGCTTTGTGCTTGCTGACTATATTACCCATGTTCACCTGAAAGTTGACTTTGTGTGTATATTATATATTTATTATTTCTATTCCAGCAAGCCAATTATGGTTGTGTTCAGGCTGGTCAAGTTCAACAGACCACGTATGTGTGTCGAGGTTTATCTTGATCAGCAGACCGCTATGACGTATGTGTGTCGAGGTTTGTCTTGATCAGCAGACCACTGTAACTACGTTGAAGTTGGTTTATGAGCGCTAGAGATTCAACCTACCTTATTGTATTTATAGTAAATTACTATGAATATCACAAGCAGTCTAGACTCAAATAGATAAACAAATAAATATCTAACCAGGTCTAGAAAGATGAGGAGAAAACACACCAAATATCTGAGGCAAATAAAATTTAAAATAAATTTATATTTCTCTGTAGATAATTCCATTTTATTTCTGTGACATGCATGTAGGTGACTGAATTGGATGTTGAGATAATTGAAGAAAAAGTGTGTACGTGTTGTATATGAAATTGTATGTATAACTGAGTGAAATTTGAGTGAAATGAGTGTTTTAGTGAAGAATGAATGTAATGAATATAAATGTGAATTGAATGTATTATATCACAGTGAAATGCACAATAGTGGAGTCAAAAGTTATTGTTATTTCAAATGTTGAAATAAAATGTTTATTTGAATAAAATTACTATTATAACGTTGAATTGCGATTATACTCAATAAATATTTATTTCTGCGTGAGATGTAATATGGAATAGTACAATTACAAACACGTTTATGTAAAATATATATAAATTTATATATTTGTTTGTTATCATCAAAATAAAATCATATTGTTATAAATAAAAAGGTATTCCATGCTTCTAAATTTTCCATTATGCTAGCATAGCTAATACCACATCACGTTGTTTCCTTCTAAGGGGATCTGTAACTATATTCCCTTTCCTGGTATAAACTCAGTGCCAAAATCATAAGTTGCTAAAAGCTCTAATCATCTCTACTTTCCATATTCAATTCATTTTTAGGGAATTAGCATATTAAAATGTTATGATTAGTAAATAACTCGAACTCTCTACTCAAAGGTAAAATCTCCAAATCGTAGGAGAAAAAACTACAACTGTTAAATCTAAATCATAAATCAGATATATTACCTCATGCAGTTTAAGCTATCTAGAAGCAAACAAAATTACCATACCCTTTTGTACAAGAATAGCTCCTAACCTAGTTTTGCAAGGCATCGATACAAAATATCAAATCATCATTACCATCTAGTACTATTAAAAATGGAGAATTAGTCAATAGATGCTTCAAACTCTGGAATTCCTTTTCCCACTTGATTGACTAAATAAACTTAAATCCATCCTAGTCAATCTGTAAGTGGCGCTGCTATCCGCGAAAAATCCTTAATGAAACTCCATTATAGCCAACCAATCTAAGAAAACTTCTAATATCGATAATATTTTCCCACCTCTTAAAATTATTGGTGACCTCGATCTTTGCTAGATCTTTCGCTTGCTACACCCAAAAATAAAATTTATAAAATTTAGCCTTCAAGTGATGTTTCCTCAAAGTTCTGAGCATAATTTAAGATAAATCTCAAGATCCTTCTCATCTTTGAAATACATCATATGACATCAATGAAGAGTAACACAAATCTATCCAATTGCTCTTAGAAAACAAGTTCATCAAATCCGCAAATAAAGATGGCGTATTTATTAACCTATGTGGCATTACCAACCCCTCGTATGGTCCATATCTGGATATGAATGTCGTCAATGGTATGTTATCTTCCACTACTCTCAATTGATGAAATTCAGTTTCTGAATCCAATTGAGAAAACATTTTTTCCCTGCTTAATCGATCGATCAGATCATCTATTCTTGGCGAAGAATATCTATTCCTCGCCATCATCCCATTAAGCTTTTAATAATCAATGCACAAGCTCTGTGATCCATTTGGCTTCTCTACAAACACTACAGCTACTCCGCATATTGACCTACTTGGTCAAATAAAACTTCTTACTTCCAATTCCACTAGTTGCAACTTTAATTCCTTCAACTCAGTGGATGTCATCCTGCTAAGTGATCTACTTATTAGATCAGCTCCAGGTACGAGATCTGTTCTGAACTTGACAGGCTATCTTTTTGGTAATCCAATAACTTGTTCAAAAGCATCGATCTATCCTTTAACTTCTTAACAACAGGAACTATACTATCTTTGTTTTTGAGTTCCAATGTAGTCAAAAATGCATAGATATGTGAATTCGCACTCTCCGCCAAGTATACAATCAAACTAATGCAGTTAGGGTGTCCTGATGATATTTTCCTATCATAGCAAAATATCACAAATTGTAACACCCCATGTCCATTAATGTCACTCTCAAGGAGAATGCATTAACTTGCATGGAGTATTATTGGTGTATAGAACAGAATATAACAGGAAAGATACATATATTGGTACTTGAAAATTTTAAAACAACTTTTATTGCAGTGGAGAAATAGTTTGGTTACAACAACATCAAAATCCAACATTAAAACCAAGTACACTTAATATCCATCTTGACAAACTGTTTTCTTAGTACATAAAGTAAAAAGCATAAACCCAACATAAGTAGCCATAAAAGAGATGAGCTGAACTTTACTATCAACAATACAAGCACTTCCAAAAGAGACAGAAAGATCCAAATCAAGCTCCACTAGCACTAGTCCCACCCTAAGAACCTGGTGGGGTGGGGGGGAGAGGAAGAAAAGAGGCAAAAACAAAGGGGGTCAGACTTAAAGTCTGGCGAGTCTAATAACTTTAACAATATAATTATTAAAGTAATTAGAATAAGGCATAAACTGGTAAAAACAAGGAATGATTGTGAAACAAATGGGCATGACAAAGCAAACAAGAGGAATAAGATAACAATAATTTGTGCCTCCAACACTATAGGATAATTACTATACTGCACCATTACTAGCCACCCTATAAGTTGATCCCGCCTACTGAACATAATAATCATAATGGTAGTTTCGTGTACCCCAAGCTGTCTTCATAGGTGCCTCCTGCCCCTATCTCCCCTAGTTGTACCCACTACCCCCATGCGATCGGCTCCCTAACTCGTAGATACCCGTGCTGGTCCTACAGTGGTGTGTATCACTCCCCAAAGTGGCAACCCATTACCGCTAAAGATGCACGACTTATATCTACACGATGCAACAACGTCTTACCTACTAGCCCGGGCCCACGCACGCACATGACCCCGTTGGACTTGCGTTGCCACCGTTAACCCGTTTTGACCTCTTACATTCAAACCTAATAAGCGTGTCCCGTCCTCGATCTAACTCGAGCTCACAAAGATACTTAATAGGTTACTGGTTTGAAAAGGGTCCCCAAACTTGACACATGCTTTCCACCTATGCTTGGTCCCCACTAAGATTTCCCACTTAACCCCTTCTTATTTATGTCTTCTTACATGTTTCAATTTGGTTAAGTGTTTCTAATCGTATTTCACATGTCACCCAAGTCACCCACTTAACCCCCATATCCCACCACATGTTTATCTTTGTTAAGTGTTACTTAATTCATTATAACTGTAACCTTGTAAGACCTCCCACATTAGACTACCATTTGCGGTTGCTGGATTTGCTGGGCGGGTCCGGGCAGTCTTATACTGCAAATGAGTCTAACCTCGTGTCTTTACAATTGTTACACATTTAATTTATGCCTTCGACCTCTCACATTATACTACCGTTTGTGGTTGCTGGATTTGCCGGGCGAGTCCGCGCAGTCTTATACCACAAACGAGTCTAACCTCGTGTCTTAGGCGTTTATTATTACACATAATTATTCCACCCCAACATGCATTAATTATCCCTATTCAAATTTTCAATAATTTCCAAATTAATCTATGTCCATAATTGTCACCTAAATTATGTCCATACTTTTCATGTATATAAATTATACCAGTTAGTGTCTCAAATTAATTATATGCCTTTAAAGCCATTTTATGCCAATTCACAATTTGCATAATTAATATTTTCCCATTGTCCCCACGCTATTCATACGTTTTAATATGAAATATGTTAGACTCGCAAATAGTCTTACTCATAAAAAGAAAAGAAACATCACAACTTGCATAACACATAAAATAGATCTAACTTGCAAATAAGAATTATAACATAAGTTTGCATAGTCAATAACTTGCATAGGAAACGGACATATAAAACATAAATTTGCATAAACTACCATGGATCTAAATATAGATCTAAACACGAAATTGTGAACTTGCATACATGAATATGGGTTTCACCTAAAATTGCATATATGTAATATGGTTTTCACCTAAACTTGCATATGTGAATATAGTTTTCACCTAAAAATGTGAATATAGTTTTCACCTAAACTTGCATATGGATTCCTGCAAACTTGGATATGAATTTAGACATGTAAACTAATATCACATGTTTTTCATATAAACTAACATATGTATACACTTGATTCACATAAAAACTTGTGTATAATTCGCATATAGACTTGCATAAGATTCACATACAAATTAGCATATGTAAAAACATACTTGCATAAGATTCACATACAAACTAGCATATGATTTACATCCCAAACTTGCATATAAACTGATGTCATAAAATGAATCAAGTTAAACATATGTGATTGACATATGAAATAGATCTACCAACATAAATTAACAAAACTGTCATATGTTCACCAACGAACGATAACAAAGTTAAGTAACATCACATGATTCAACAGTCATGTTCTCATAATCTAAATTATAACTCATCAAAATTATTTTGTGAAAGAAATTGTACTCACAAAGACAGATTAGAGAAGAGAATAATTCGTTCGTCGTTTGTATTAGAATTCTGACTTGCAATTCCTAAGCTTTAAGAAGAAGAACTATCCTAGCAGCAGCATGGAAGCCAAGAGACTAATTTAATTTAGGTTTAGGGTTTGAGTCTATGCGTGCTTATATAGAAGTTTAAATCAACATAAGCCGTTAGATTATCATAGGAGCAATCACAACCGTCCAGACTAGATAGAGTTATCTAGAATTGCCACATATGCCCTAGTGACTCAGCAACAGGTCAGGAAAGACTCAGCAACAAGTCAGAATCATTACAGTTCAGATCCACCCCGGGGGGTAGGTCGACCCCCAGGTTGACCTGTATAGGGGAGGTCGACCCCCTGGTCGACCCCTTGGTCGACCTGGCCTAGGGTGGGAAAAACCCCGCCCAGCCCGCTTCCTCGTTTGAATTTTGAATTTTGAAATTTTAACCTGAACTGTTTTAATTTATATAAAATTCCTGAAACTTCTGAAGGCCATAACTTCCTCATACGAAGTCCGATATACGAAAACATGGACTCTATTCCAAGCAGAATTTTGTGACGAACACAATGGCGTAACCCATTTCCCTTAATTCTCACTTTAACAATTAAGTACTCTTAAAATTGTTAATTTTATTATTTAAAATTACGGGGTGTTACATCCTCCCCTCCTTAAAGGATTTCGCCCCCGAAATCTCCAAGTTAAGGAGAATGTATATCCTAACATCCAATCATCCATCTACTCAACCATCAAACACAGGCATCCATTGTCCTTACAAGATTTCTAATGCCATATGAACATATGCAAAAAGTGTGTGTATATTTTCCTTATCCAATGCAAAATCAGGCAGTCCACTGATTAAGTAAACCACCTTAATGCAAATCATGATAGTGTTATGCGTCCATTATGTATGCGAAAGAATCCTAACGATACATATTACTTCTATATGTGTGCACAACCATTCATCAAAATGCAGCATCCATATGATAACACAACCATTAATTTAAATATGCACACACATTTATATGCAATATGAAAGTGACTGAGCCGATCTAGTGCCTAATGTGTATGTGTACATGCATCCACGAGCAACCATTAGCAACCACTTGCAACCACTCGCAACCATTAATCATAACATGTTTCAAATACATGTTTACATCCATTGTGTGACGATCCCAAAACCCCGTGACATGGTGTTAAAGATAATCGTTGGAATATAACACATTAATCATCATTAGCAGATCACAGATAATATCATAAACAGAAAATAGAATAATTTACACACATATGACAGCGGAATCATATAGATATCATCACATCAGAGAGCACAGTACAGGATACAACTTAGTGCATAATGATACATAATCAGTCACCATCGCCTGAGGCGGAATCATACATAAAGAGTACACAAAATAAATATCAGTCGACATCGCCAATGGAGGAATCATAATATAGATACAATAATGGCGGAGAAAATCCAAGTCAGCACGGTGTAGTCAAGCCTCGCCATCAGCCAAAAGTGCGTCAGAAACCTATAACTAGGCTGCCCGTGTGAAAATAAGGGCACCCGAGTTTGCAAGGTGAAACAAACTACGAGTCAGTCATGAGACTGGTATGAGAAATCTACTTAACTTATTAACAACAATAATAAGGCAAATCAAAGGACCATGCCACTTTCGCGGAACGGGTTTACTCCAATGAGTGCTAGTGCATAAAATAAAGTAAATGATTAAATCATCGCAATGCTTTTAATAAAATGAAGCCATTATAAGACTCAGGTCCCATCACACAATGCAACGCAAGCTGGAGGATAGAGTTTTACCTTATAATGGCCAAAAATGCTTCATACGTATAAAACAAAAGTGTTTGATATTATTACTAGTGCATATATGTTTTAAAAGCAAATTCCATCATAAATATCAATCCTAGACGGCATGGGTACCATATATCTTGTCGCCATACTAGTAATACAATCACATTCGCATATTTCGTATTGGAAATTGGATTCCTTCATGAGTCGAGGCAAGGGGCAATCTCCTCTCCGATTCGAGACACTCTAGAAAATGTCCCAGGACCCCACTATGATCCTTGGATCTTCAGGGCTGGTCCTCCCTTACTTTTGAGGATTAATTATTCCTGAACACACGTTTCCCGGTCCTTACAGACCTATAATCGAGGCGCCTCGCGTTCCAACAACCACACAGGTGAAAAGTATATATAATGTCAGGGCTGGTAGGTCACTGACACCACCTTAGCTAGAAAGAAATGTCGTGCTCTCCATGCAGTCACTCTCCCGTTTTTGACTCATACCGAGGTGTGAGGCTCACGAATTCACATTATACACAAAGCTACGTCACACGGACCATGCTTTGATCATCAACCACAAGACTTTGCTTTGCAACAGAAGCCTTGATCATATGCCACTTAGGCGTGCCACACAGGCAATCCACTCCATGCGACTGATTTCTATCAATACATAACCTCTGAGCTCGTACGTCTCAGAGAAGGGCGTTAAGCAAGAGAATAATTTCTCCGCCGCAAACAGATATATATTTAACAGAGATCAATCAGCACAGAACAAAATCCAATTTCAGACACACAGTCCATTTACAAGTCCGTTCTGGGTCTGAACGAAACCGGAGGCACCAATTCCTCGCATATCCGTACAATCAACAGTATGTCTGGACGGCTACTACTTCTGCTCCTTCATGGTAGCTACTCCAATCATGAGCATCAGTAGCGCCCATCCATCCAATGTGAAGATCATCGGTCTTCAACCGTCTTCGATTCTTCGACTTCTCAACGTCGATCGATTATTTGAAATGAGATGAACTCGGCATTTTCAAATAACCCACGTATATTTAGATTTTCAAATCAATTAATCACATGGTTGGACTATTCAACATTCACATTTCAGTTCTTTAGTTATAATCTTCATGTTAGATACATTCAACCATCACATATCAAGCAAACACAACGAAATTGGTTTATTTCCATTCTATATTGTCTATAGTATTTTATAACGATATATCGTCATTTTTATTTATTTTAAAACGGCCATATTTAATTAAACAACGTTTCAGGTCGTGCCGATGCACTGGCGTTGTTTTTCACTAATTTTGGTTTACATATATCTGAAAATCTAACCGTTGGATCTTCACAAATTTTATATCATTAGGAAGGTCATTTCAAAATGAATCCAACGGTTTCAGTTTTGGGAAAATCCGACGGTCGGATCTTCCACACTAGCCATTTGAAGTTACAATTTCAATTTATGAACTGCAGCGTTGTTATACGATTTAATTTAATTATATTTATATATATATATATATATAAATATAATCGTTTCTGGCGCTGTTTTTCTTCAGATTTGAATTAAACATTCCAGACAATCCAACCGTCGGATTTTCACAAAGTTGGTGCCGTTGGAAAGATATTTCCAAAGTCGAACCCAATGGTTGCAGTTTCGAGAAAATCCAATGGTCGGATTTCCCGCACTAGTTGTTTGAAATCACGGTTTCAAAACACGAACCGCACGGCAACGTTTCGTTTTAATTTTATTTATATTTATATATTTATATAAATATAGTTCATTCAAAAATTCCTATTTCGTTTTCACTTCAATTATTTCACTAACGCCTTTAAATTTTAGAAAATTTCGCCATAACCTCCTTTGTACGGGAGGGGCTGGGAAAATTCCCAAATAGCCACACGGGCGTCTCATGTCAAAAAGAAAAAGAAAAAGCCAAGCGGCTAGCCAACAGGCTCATAAAATCATCACCCAAACAAAACAGTAAATGTGTACCTATTTGTCGGACACAAAATTTTATTCCTCTTCTCTAGCCCCTTTGCTATAACCTGTTCAATAAATATGCATGTACATAATAATTTTTATCACTTATCATTTTCCATTCAACTTCATATTTGATTTACTTTGGTTTAAAAACACCATTCATTCTAATGTTGCATGCATAGGCTAAAATCATATCATTAGCTAATTAATGTATATTTCAACTCATGCATATTTATTTGAACAAGTGGCTATTTTTAACACTTCACATTTCAAAGATGATAATTTTGGCGAACTAAATATATTTCAACACATGACTATTTTATTTAGTTCCTATGCATGTTAAAAATAATATTACATTCACAAATATTTATTTCAACGTGCGCATATCTTTAGCATATCACATATATGATAAAAATGATATTTTTATCATTTAAAATATTTATTCAACAAATGAATGTTTTCAACACTTCATAGTTTCAATAAAAATGTAATTTTTATGGTTCGATCTTTTTATTCAACACATGAACATTTCCAATACACACACTTCTCAACACATGAGCATTTCCACACATGGATATTTTATATATGTTGTTCATATAAGAAAGATGGAAATTTTATTGTTGAAACTATTTATATATAAGGTGGATATTTTACATACTTCATATATATTATAAAAATGTGATTTTTATCGTTTAAACACTTCATTCATTCACAAATGAATTTAATTTTCACACATCACTTTAATTTCAATGCATGAAGATAATTTCAACATATGAAAATAATTCTAACACATGAATATTATTCAAAATTTCGGCAGCATAACGGTAGAGTAGTTAAAACCGGCACCGTGCCTAGTACGGCTCCTCGCTCTACCTTAAAACCTCGCGGTTTTTGACAATGGGGATTCATGCATCTAATTCGCACGCAAGCGGCATATTTTATTTTTATTTCCATGGATATTTCCAATTCATTTCAATCACCAATGGGTATTTTTCAACCACAACCAAACAATATCAACCACAAACAATTATTCAACCATTCGTATTTTTCATCCAATATTTCACACCAATTCACAACAATAAATATCGTCCATGGTTTGTGGACGAGGGGAGGATATATATATATATATATATATATATATATATATATATATTATAATTTCTATATTTCACTTGCATTTCAACACATATATCAATTATTCTATGCATGTATAATTCATACTTCGCTTATATAGCTTACACCACTCATGTACATGAGGTATACAACACGTGTGTAATTTATATTTCGCTTATATAATTTATACACGACATTTTCCATTCAAATTCATTTAATTTAGATTTCTCACATTGGTTTGCGGAGTGCTAAAAATCGTGGATGACTCAGAAAAATCCGCGGCTTCTTTTATGTGGTAGAGAGCTTCCTTGCGGTCCCGATGTTTCCTGTTTCATCGAATTTCGTCAACACACCAAAAAGATATGATTTTTCAAAGTGCAGACATCGAAAAGGACTCACCTTTCTAAGTGGTTCGAAACTAGGGTTGAGGTTTTCGCGAAATCCGTGGCACGTGGGGACGATCGGGGGTGCTGACGTGGAAGAGCTTCCAGCAGGCTTCCTATCGACGGTGGTGAGGTGCAGCTCGATGGTTCCTATGGCGATCGGCGGCGCTGGGAAGTGGGCGACTTCCTGGGCCCGATTCAGGTGGAGGCGGCGACGAGGGGTGGAGGGAGTTGGTCGGATTTGAAGAGGAGGAAGAGGCGAGTCGAGGGAGGGTAGCGGTGGTGGCTGGAGTGGCCTGTAGCGATGGGAAAAGGGGAGGGAAGCGGCGAACGACGATGATCGTCGAGAGCAGATGGGGACGAGGGTTTTTTAGATTTTTTTATTTTAAAAATAATGAAAGAAAATTTCTGATTGGCCTAGGGTTTTATTAAATTTTTAAATAGTGTTTTCTCCAACGAACTCCTTTTCAAGTCCAACGACTGTCGTCCCTAGCTAAATACACCCATCCCGGACACAATGTGATATGTTTCGTTGGCCAATTAGACTGTTATAGCCAGTTATTTTTCAAATTAAAGTATAAAACATTTAATTTTTAACTCTGAACGTACATTTCAATTTGCCAGGGCCTCAAGCTGATTCGAAAAATTCCAGAAAAATAAATCTAGCTATGTTTTGACACTACGGTCCCAACAAAACTAGTTTCGTCGAATTCTGAGATCATTTAAAAATGGCCATTTTCTGGAGGATCCAATTTAACAGAAATTGACCAAACACATTTTCTTTTGCCACGCTCACATACTAGCTTCAAAAATTATGAAATTTGAAACCTAGCAATAATTTGACATCCCGGACCCAACAAAAGTGGTTTCGTCGAATTCCGAGGTCGTTTGCAAAATATCAATTTTCCAGGGCTATATATTCTATATAGCGACCTTTCTGAAAATTCAATCGGCCATAACTTTTGATTCCCGTTATGAAATTTCGATTTTTCAGATTCGTTAGAAAGGTATTGATAAACAGATTTAAATATTTTTGGTTTCACTAAAATCCGTTATATTTTCCACCCTGCACAGTCAGTCAAAGTATGAATTCAAATTTTCAAACTGACTCGCTATTTCTAATTCACTATTTTATTGAAATATTCTATTTTAATTGTTCAAATTCCTTTGAAATGACCAATTTAAAAATTTTAAATTGGCCCGTATTTTCCAGGTTATTACAATCTCCCCCACTTAAAACTTTTCGTCCTCGAAAAGGAAACAACAGTAAAGTAGGAAACAAAATGTAAATGCAAAGTATTGTAAAGGTACCTTGCACCGGAGTTAGTCAGAGATGCCCACTCTGCATTTGGGGTAAGCTTGCTTAATGCTTTCCTCAGTCTCCCAAGTACAGTCTCTAGGATCACTGCTCTACTGCACTTTAACTAAATGAACCTTTTTGCTTCTTAGTTCTCTAGTTTCTTTGCCAACAATCTTTAATGGCTCTCTTCTGAGTGCTAATTCTGGAGTTATGTCTATATCCTGTTGCGCTGCTTCTTCTACAACAAGATCTGGGTCATGCACATGTCTTCTAAGTTGAGATACGTGAAATACATCATGCACCCAGGCAACCAATCTGGTAATTGAACCCTATAAGCAGGAGTTCCAATTCGTTCGAGTATAGGAAAGGGACCAATAAATCTCGGTGCCAACTTCCCAGTTTTGCCAAATCTGATTACTCCTCTCATCGGAGAAACTTTCAAATAAACATGATCACCAAAAGCAAATGTCAAATCTCTTCTTCTAGAATCTACATAACTTTTCTGTCGGCTTTGCGCGGTTCTCAATCGCTTTTTGATGAAGTCGACTTTATCAGATGCTTCTCTAATCATATCGGGTCCTAACACAAGTCTGTTGCCTGGTTCTACCCAACATGCTAGAGATCTGCACGGTCTGCCATATAATGCTTCAAATGGCGACATTCTCAAACTTGCTTGATAGCTATTGTTATATGAGAATTCTGCCAAATGCAAGTGATCTTCCCATGACCCACCAAAATCAATTATACAAGCCCGCAATAAATCTTGTAGAATTCTATTCACCCGCTCAGTTTGGCCATCTGTTTGAGGGTGATAAGCGGTGCCCATATTCAGTTTCGTTCCCAATTCTGTCTGGAAAGCCTCCAAGAATTTGCTAGCAAATATCGGGTCTCTATCACTGACTATGCTGATGGGAATTCCATGCAACTTAACGATTTCTTTGAAATATATCTGTGCTAGACTTTGAGCGGTTTTATTGGATCTGACAGGTATGAAATGGGCAGTCTTCGTGAAGTGATCTACGATTACCTAAATGCTGTCATTACCTTTCCTGGTTCGTGGCAAGCCATCTATGAAATCCATGGAAATCTGTTCCCATTTCCAACCCGGGACTTCCAACGGTTGCAACAATCCAGCTAGCTTCTGTTGGTCACTCTTGAACAATTGACAAGTAGGGCATCTGCTAACATACAAAGAAATATCCCTTTTCATTGCCCTCCAACCAAAAGTGCGTTTGATATCGTGGTACATTTTACTCACTCCAGGATGGATGCAAAATTTGGATTTATGGCATTCGTCTAACACTTCTCTTTTGAGCTCAGGGATGTTAGGAACACATATTCTCCCATTCAGTCTCAGAACTTCTTCTTTATCTACCTGAAAACTTGAGGGCTCTCCCTTCTGGATTCTCCCTTTGATCCTTTGAATGAAATAATCACTCCTCTGGAGAGCACATATCTTATTGATCAAGCTAGGTGTAATTATAAGATTGGCAACGATTACGGTTTTTCTACTAAGCGCATCCGCTACAACATTAGCCTTTCCCGGCGTATACAGGATATCAAGATCATACGCTGCAAGAAATTCCAGCCAACGTTGCCGTATCAAATTCAGATCTTTCTGGGTGTCTAAATACTTCAATGATTGATGATCTGTGTACAGTATAAATTTCTCGCCCGATAAATAATGCCTCTAGATTTTCAAAGCAAAAACGATAGCTAGCAACTCAAGATCATGAGTCACATAATTCTTCTCATGCGGTTTCAGTTGGCGGCTTGCATAAGCGACTACTTGGCCTCTTTGCATTAACACTGCACCAAGACCTCTAATAGAAGCATCTGTCCAAACCATTAAATCCTGATTACCATCAATAATTGTTAACACTGGAGCAGTTGTCAGTTTCGATTTCAATTCCCGGAAAGCTTCTTCATAGTCGGAAGTCCACTTAAACTTCTCATGTTTCTTTGTGAGCTTCGTTAACGGACCGGATATCTTCGAAAAATCCTTAACGAACTTACGATAATAACTAGCCAACCCCATAAAACTTCTAACCTCTGTGGGAGTAGTGGGTTGTTTCCAGTCTTGAATCGCTGTTATTTTGCTTGGGTCTACAGAAATCCCTTTCTCTGACACGACATGGCCAAGAAACTTCACTTCTTCTTGCCAGAAGACACATTTAGAGAATTTGGCTTTGAAGACGTTCTTTCTTAGAATCTCCAATACTTATTCTAAGTGCTTTTCATGCTCGGGTTTTGATTTGGAGTAGATTGAAATATCATCGATGAATACGAGGACAAATTTATTCAGAACTCCCCTGAACACTCTATTCATTAGATTGACAAAGTATGCTGGAGCATTGCACAGGCTGAACGGCATTACTAACCATTCATAAAATATGTCTGGACCTCTGAAGGCTGTCAAAGGAACACACTCTTCTGCTATTCTCAATTGATGAAAACCTGTATCTAGGTCCATTCGGGAGAATACTCTCGCCCCATTCAATTGGTCTAGCAAATCATCGATGCGGTGTAATGGATACTTTTTTTTAAGCGTCTGTTTGTTGAGGTCTCGGTAATCAACGCATAATCGAAGAGTACCGTCAGACTTTGGGACAAACACAACAGCTGCACCCCAATTACAAAAACTAGGTCTGATTAGACCCTTCCACAACAGTTGGCGAATTTGATCGCCTAATTCTTCTTTTTCCTTCGGAGTCATTATGCGAATTGGATGTACCACTGGTCTGGCATTGGGAATTAGATCGATTCGGAATTCTATTTCTCGTTGCGGAGGTAAATTTTCAACTTCTTCAAACACATCCGCATAGTATCTAACAATCGGAATCTTTTCCAAGGAAGTGGGGATAACTTCTAATGCGGACCAAAATTCTTCTCTATTTGGATTCGAACCATGACAGGGTACCGTAATATATCCAAGCTTCGTTCGAATTTTAACGATTCTTTCTGCACAATTCACTTCGGCTTCATATTTCGTTAACCATTCTAACCCAAGGATAACGTCGAATTCGAGAAAATCCATAACGATCAAATTAATGGGAAATTTGTAGGAAGAATAAGAGATTGGCACTCTACAACATGAACTGAGAATAATAGAACCACCTATCGGATTATGTACTTCAACCAATTCTTTAAGCATTCTCTGTTTTAACTTTAATTTGTGCATTGTGTTACTAGCAATAAAACTACGTGATGCACATGTGTCAAACAATACAAAAACAGAATATTTTTAATTGTAAGGGTACCTCCCAAAACATCGGGTTTACCTGCTCCATCGGAAGCAGCTGGCGGGCTCGACCCTTCATACACGTGAGCTACTGCGGCTTTCTTCAGCAAAGGACAGTCTTTGACTAGATGATCGGTCTTGCGGCAATTAAAGCAGGAGCGAGGGTTCTGAGAACCCTGGCTTGAACCTTGTGAATTTGTCTTCTGCCTCTTCGGGGCTGTGCACACATTAGAGAAGTGCCCCCACTTTGCCACAATTATAGCAGCTTCCTCTTGGCGGCTTGCCTGTCTGAGGTTTTGAGGATGCTGCTTGGCTTGACTCAGCTTCATTCCCGACAGGCTTGCGTTTGTTCCCGGCTTGGCTTCTAGCGCGATCCTGCTCCAGATGCCTTTGGTCAAGGTCTTCGTAGTTGCATGTCATTTCCACCAATACATTAAATTCCAGCTTGACATGGGCCATGGCTCTATCATGATACTGTCGCTTTAGCCCAAGGATAAACCTCTTATTTTTGGACTTTGCAGTGGCGACGAGCTCCGGAGCATAGGGCGACAACAGTGTAAATTTATTCAGATAATCCTGCATGGAAAGATCCCCCTGCTGGAGTTTGGCGAAGTCATCGTGCATTCATTCTAGTGCTTGTTCCGGGACATATTTCTCCTTGAAGAGTTCTTTGAATCCATCCCATGTTCTTCCAGCTTCTCTATTCCCGGCGGTGAGAGATTCCCACCATAGTTCAGCTTGTTCCTGCATAAGCTAGGCGCCCATAATGGCTTTATCTTGGTCTCCAAGCCTTAGGCCTTCTAGAATTTTCTCGCATGTTTTGAGCCATGCAAGGGCCTCTATTACTGTGCCAGTTCCCGAGAAGGTCTTCCTCCTAGGTTTTTATATCTCTTAGCTACACGGTTTAGCTCGAAGTATTGAGCGGCCGGGGGTTGTATCAAAGGTCCTTCTTCAACTGGGGCTTCTCCCCGTCCTCTGCCACGACTGGCACGGCCTCCTCTAGCGGCGGCTGCTCTGGTTGCCATTTTTCAAATTCTGTATAAGCAAGAAAAGAGTCAGCTTACAGAAATGATAGTTTATTGCATAGTTAAGCAGAAAATTTACGGAAAGATAACGATGGACTGATCAAATTGTTTTAGCTATTCTGCTCGGCTCATTCTAGGACTTTTCTAGTCCTATCTCTAATGAGCGACTCGCCTTAGAATACTACTGATTCTATTTTGACGAAGTGTTTAATGTGTTAGACTCCAGAACTAAGGTTAACCAAAGCTCTGATACCAGCTGTGACGATCCCAAAACCCCGTGACACGGTGTTAAGGATAATCATTGGAATATAACACATTAATCATCATTAGCAGATCACAGATAATAGCATAAACAGAAAATAGAATAATTTACACACATATGACAGCGGAATCATATAGATATCATCACATCAGAGAGCACAGTACAGGATACAACTTAGTGCATAATGATACATAATCAGTCACCATCGCCTGAGGCAGAATCATACATAAAGAGTACACAAAATAAATATCAGTCTACATCGCCAATGGCGGAATCATAATATAGATACAATAATGGCGGAGAAAATCCAAGTCAGCACGGTGTAGTCAAGCCTCGCCATGAGCCAAAAGTGCGTCAGAAACCTGTAACTAGGCTGCCCGTGTGAAAATGAGGGCACCCGAGTTTGCAAGGTGAAACAAACTACGAGTTAGTCATGGGACTGGTATGAGAAATCTACTTAACTTATTAACAATAATAATAAGGCAAATCAAAGGACCATGCCACTTTCGTGGAATGGGTTTACTCCAATGAGTGCTAGTGCATGAAATAAAGTAAATGATTAAATCATCGCAATGCTTTTTATAAAATGAAGCCATTATAAGACTCAGGTCCCATCACACAATGCAACGCAAGCCGGAGGATAGAGTTTTACCTTATAATGGTAAAAAATGCTTCATACGTATAAAACAAAAGTGTTTGATATTATTACTAGTGCATATATGTTTTAAAAGCAAATTCCATCATAAATATCAATCCTAGACGGCATGGGTACCATATATCATGTCGCCATACTAGTAATACAATCACATTCGCATATTTCGTATTGGAAATTGGATTCCTTCCTGAGTCGAGGCAAGGGGCGAGCTCCTCTCTGATTCGAGACCCTCTAGCAAATGTCCCAGGACCCCACTATGATCCTTGGATCTTCAGGGCCGGTCCTCCCTTACTTTTGAGGATTAATTATTCCTGAACACACGTTTCCCGGTCCTTACAGACCTATAATCGAGGTGCCTCGCGTTCCAACAACCACACAGGTGAAAAGTATATATAATGTCAGGGCTGGTAGGTCACTGACACCACCTTAGCAAGAAAGAAACGTCGTGCTCTCCCTGTAGTCACTCTCCCGTTTTTGACTCATACCGAGGTGTGAGGCTCGCGAATTCATGTTATACACAAATCTACGTCACACAGACCATGCTTTGATCATCAACCACAAGACTTTGCTTTGCAACAGAAGCCTTGATCATATGCCACTTAGGCATGCCACACAGGCAATCCACTCCATGTGACTGATTTCTATCAATACATAACCTCTGAGCTCGTACGTCTCAGAGAAGGGCGTTAAGCAAGAGAATAAATTCTCCACCGCCAAACAAATATATATTTAACAGAGATCAATCAGCACAGAACAAAATCCAATGTCAGACACACAGTCCATTTACAAGTCCGTTCTGGGTCTGAACGAAACCGGAGGCACCAATTCCTCGCATATCCGTACAATCAACAGTATGTCTGGACGGCTACTACTTCAGCTCCTTCATGGTAGCTACTCCAATCACGAGCATCAGTAGCGCCCATCCATCCAATGTGAAGATCGTCGGTCTTCAACCATCTTCGATTCTTCGACTTCTCAATGTCGATCGATTATTTGAAATGAGATGAACTCGGCCTTTTCAAATAACCCACGTATATTTAGATTTTCAAATAATTTAATCACATGGTTGGACTATTCAACATTCACATTTCAGTTCTTTAGTTATAATCTTCATGTTAAATACATTCAACCATCACATATCAAGCAAACACAATGAAATTGGTTTATTTCCATTCTATATCGTCTATAGTATTTTATAACGATATATCGCCATTTTTATTTATTTTAAAACGGCCATATTTAATTAAACGACGTTTCAGGTCGTGCCGATGCACTGGCGCTCTTTTTCGCTAGTTTTGTTTTACATATATCTGAAAATCTAACCGTTGGATATTCACAAATTTTATATCATTAGGAAGGTCATTTCAAAACGAATCCAACGGTTTCAGTTTTTGGAAAATCCGACGGTCGGATCTTCCACACTAGCCATTTGAAGTTACGATTTCAATTTACGAACTACAGCGTCGTTATTCGATTTAATTATATATATATATATATATAATCGTTTCTGACGCTGTTTTTCTTCAGATTTGAATTAAACATTCCAGACAATCCAACCGTCGGATCTTCACAAAGTTGGTGCCGTTGGAAAGATATTTCCAAGGCGAACCCAACGGTTGCGGTTTTGGGAAAATCCAATGGTCGGATTTCCTGCACTAGTCGTTTGAAATCACAGTTTCAAAACACGAACTGCACGGCCACGTTTTGTTTTAATTTTATTTATATTTGTATATTTATATAAATATAGTTCATTCGAAAATTCCTATATCGTTTTCACTTCAATTATTTCACTAACGCCTTTAAATTTTGGAAAATTTCGCCATAACCTCCTTTGTATGGGAGGGGCTGGGAAAATTCCCAAATAGCCACACGGGCGTCTCATGTCAAAAAGAAAAAGAAAAAGCCAAGCGGCTAGTCAACAGGTTCATAAAATCATCACCCAAACAAAACAGTAAATGTGTACCTATTTGTCGGGCACAAAATTTTATTCCTCTTCTCTAGCCCCTTTGCTATAACCTTTTCAATAAATATGCATGTACATATATACAATTTTTATCACTTATCATTTTCCATTCAACTTCATATTTGATTTACTTTGGTTTAAAAACACCATTCATTCTAATGTTGCATGCATAGGCTAAAATCATATCATTAGCTAATTAATGTATATTTCAACTCATGCATATTTATTTGAACAAGTTGCTATTTTTAACACTTCACATTTCAAAGATGATAATTTTGGCGAACTAAATATATTTCAACACATGACTATTTTATTTAGTTCCTATGCATGTTAAAAATAATATTTCGTTTACAAATATTTATTTCAACGTCCGCTTATCTTTAGCATATCACATATATGATAAAAATGATACTTTTATCATTTAAAATATTTATTCAACAAATGAATGTTTTTAACACTTCATAGTTTCAATAAAAATGTAATTTTTATGGTTCGATCTTTTTATTCAACACATGAACATTTCCAATACACACACTTCCCAACACATGAGCATTTCCACACAAGGATATTTTATATATGTTGTTCATATAAGAAAGATGTAATTTTTATTGTTGAAACTATTTATATATAAGGTGGATATTTTACATACTTCATATATATTATAAAAATGTGATTTTTATCGTTTAAACACTTCATTCATTCACAAATGAATTTAATTTTCACACATCACTTTAATTTCAACGCATGAAGATAATTTCAGCATATGAAAATAATTCTAACACATGAATATTATTCAAAATTTCGGCAGCATAACGGCAGGGTAGATAAACCGGCACCGTCCCTAGTACGGCTCCTCGCTCTACCTTAAAACCTCGCGGTTTTTGACAATGGGGATTCATGCATCTAATTCGCACGCAGGCGGCATGTTTTATTTTTATTTCCACGGATATTTCCAATTCATTTCAATCACCAATGGGTAGTTTTCAACCACAACCAAACAATATCAACCACAAACAATTATTCAACCATTCGTATTTTTCATCCAATATTTCACACCAATTCACAACAATAAATATCGTCCATGGTTTGTGGACGAGGGGAGGATATATATATATATTATAATTTCTATATTTCACTTGCATTTCAACACATATATCAATTATTCTATGCATGTATAATTCATACTTCGCTTATATAGCTTACACCACGCATGTACATGAGGTATACAACACGTGTGTAATTTATATTTCGCTTATATAATTTATACACGACATTTTCCATTCAAATTCATTTAATTTAGATTTCTCACATTGGTTTGCGGAGTGCTAAAAATCGTGGATGACTCAGAAAAATCCGCGGCTTCTTCTATGTGGTAGAGAGCTTCCTTGCGGTCCCGATGTTTCATGTTTCATCGAGTTTCGTCAACACACCAAAAAGATATGATTTTTCAAAGTGCAGACATCAAAAAAGACTCACCTTTCTAAGTGGTTCGAAACTAGGGTTGAGGTTTTCGCGAAATCCGTGGCACGTGGGGACGATCGGGGGTGCTGGCGTGGAAGAGCTTCGAGCAGGCTTCCTATTGACGGTGGTGAGGTGCAGCTCGATGGCTCCTATGGCGATCGGCGGCGCTGGGAAGTGGGCGACTTCCTGGGCCCGATTCAGGCGGAGGCGGCGATGAGGGGTGGAGGGAGTTGGTCGGATTTGAAGAGGAGGAGGAGGCGAGTCGAGGGAGGGTAGCGGCGGTGGCTGGAGTGGCCTGTAGCGATGGGAAAAGGGGAGGGAAGCGGCGAACGAAGATGATCGTCGAGAGCAGATGGGGACGAGGGTTTTTTAGTTTTTTTTATTTTAAAAATAATGCTCTGATTGGCCTAGGGTTTTATTAAATTTTTAAATAGTGTTTTCTCCAACGAACTCCTTTTGCAAGTCCAACGACTATCGTCCCTAGCTAAATACCCCCATCCCGGACATAATGGGATATGTTTCGTTGGCCAATTAGACTGTTACAGTCGGTTATTTTTCAAATTAAACTATAAAACATTTAATTTTTAACTCTGAACGTACATTTCAATTTGCCAGGGCCACAAAATGATTCGAAAAATTCCAGAAAAATAAATCTAGCTATGTTTTGACGCTACAGTCCCAACAAAACTAGTTTCGTCGAATTCTGAGATCGTTTGAAAAATGGCCATTTTCTGGTCGATCCAATTTAACAGAAATTGACCAAACACATTTTCTTTTTCCACGCTCACATACTAGCTTCAAAAAATTATGAAATTTGAAACCTAGCAATAATTTGACATCCCGGACCCAACAAAAGTGGTTTCGTCGAATTCCGAGGTCGTTTGCAAAATATCAATTTTCCAGGGCTATATATTCTATATAGCGACCTTTCTGAAAATTCAATCGGCCATAACTTTTGATTCCCGTTATGAAATTTCGATTTTTCAGATTCGTTAGAAAGGTATTGATAAACAGATTTACATATTTTTGGTTTCACTAAAATCCCTTATATTTTCCACCCTGCATAGTCAGTCAAAGTTTGAATTCAAATTTTCAAACTGACTCACTATTTCTAATTCACTATTTTATTGAAATATTCTATTTCAATTGTTCAAATTCCTTTGAAATGACCAATTTAAAAATTTTAAATTGGCCCGTATTTTTTGGGATATTACACATTGGTTCCTACCTAAGGATAAAGAATAGGACCGAGGAGATATACTTAAAAGATAGATATAAGCATGAATAAACTTATGGAAAAAGAGATCAAGGAGGTACCCTCAAAAAGAAAAGGGTAGGCTACGCGTATTTTTCTCTTAGTTTCCCAAGTCGCGTCTTCCTCAGCGTCACTCCATTGAGCTTTAACAAGCTTGACTTCACGGTTGCGTAGCTTGTTGACTTTCGTACCCATGATATGAGTTAGAACTCTTCTCACAATCGCTTCTCATTCCACTTCTACTTCCTCTAGTATACTTGGCTCCACAACTTCCGCAAAATCATGTAAGCACTTTCATAGTTGAGAAACATGAAAAACATTATGGACTCCAGCCAGTCTTTCGGGTAGCTCTACTCTGTAAGCCATCGTCCCAGTCCTTTCAATGATAGGAAATGGTCCTACAAATCTTGGTGCTAGCTTTCCTACGGACCCAAAGCGAATGACATTCCTCTAAGGAGATACTTTAAGGAACACCCTATCTCCAAGCTTAAACCCAAGATCGGTCCTTCTTTTGTCTGCGTAGGACTTCTGTCTATCTTGTGTAGCCTTCATCCATCTTCTTATCAAGTCCACATTTTCTGAGGTTTCTCTAATCATGTCTGGCCCAAGTACGAGCTTGTATGTAGACTCCCACCAACAAGTTAGTGATCGACATGGTCTTCCATATAAAGCTTCGAATGGTGCCATGCCTATGGTGGCTTGGTAGCTATTGTTGTAAGCGAATTCCACCAAAGGAAGATGATCCTCCCATGTCCCTCCAAAGTCAAGAATGCACCATCTCAAGAGGTCTTCCAATACTTTGTTCACCCTTTCCGTCTGACCATCGGTTTGGGGATGATAGGCCGTGCTTAAGCATAATTGTGTGCCTACAGCCTCTTGCAAACTCTTCCAAAACTCGCTCGTAAAGATAGGATCTCGATCACTCACTATGTTGGAGGGTATCCCATGGAGTCGAACTATCTCTTTAAGATAAATGGATGCTAGGGACGAGGCAGTCCTTCTACTCTTAACAGGTATAAAGTTAGCGCTTTTAGTGAGCCTGTCCACTATTACCCAAATACTAGTATTGCCCCTTCTTGACCTAGGCAACCCATCAACAAATTCCATCGAAATCTATCCCACTTCCACTGTGGGACCTCCAGAGGATGAACCAGACTACCAGGCTTCTTCTGCTCCGCTATGACTTGTTGGCATATCAAGCACTTAACAATGAACTCAACTACATCCCTCTTTATGCCATTCCAAAAGAAAACCCTTTTTATATATTTATACATCTTGTCTCCGCTTGGGTGTATGGTCAGCTTAGAATGATGTGCTTCTTCGGGAACCGCCTTTACTAAATCCCTTGCTTGTGGGACGCATAGCCTTCCATCCCATCTCAACCAGCCCTTATCATCGATGGAGTATCAATTGAGGTAACTAGAAGTCTCACCCCTAACTAGCTTATCCAACATACCAACTAGCTAAAGGTCTTCTCGTTGCGCGGTTCCAATTGAGTCCAAAAGAGTAGGCCACATCTCTAGCGATGCTAACAGACCACGTACAATTTCAGAGGAGGGTCTAAAGTTAAAGTTTGCTATGTACTCCAAGCTTTGCCTTTCTACAAAGAGAGGACTCAAGGCCAGCTTCTTTCTACTCAAGGCATCTGCTACGACATTGCTCTTGCCAGGGGTATAGGAAATCTCAAAATCAAATGAGGCCAGAAATTCCATCTGCCTTTATTGTCTTAAGTTAAGATCTTTCTATGAGAAAATGTACTTTAATGATTTATGGTCAGTAAACAATTCAAACCTTCCTCCTAGTAGGTAATGATGCCATGACTTTAGAGCGAAAACAATGGCAGCTAGCTCCAAATCATGAGTTTGGTAGTTCTTCTCATGTACCTTCAATTGCCTTCCCCTATAACAAACTACCTTGCCTTCTTGCATCAAGACAGCGCCCAACCCTGTACCGCATGCGTCTGTGTATATGGTAAACATTTTTCTCCCATCAGGCAATGTCGGAACTGGGGCTGTTGTTAGAGCCCTTTTTAAACGTTGGAAAGCAATATCGCAATCCATATCCCAAGCAAAAGTTAGGTTCTTTTTTGTCAATCTTGTGAGTGGGGCTGAGATTTTTGCGAAGTCTTTAATGAACTTTCGGTAAAAGCCCGCTAGCCCGAGAAAGCTTCGGACTTCGGTTGCATTCCGTGGAACCTTCCAATCTTGCACCGTAACTACTATTGCGGGGTCCACAGCTATCCCCTCTTTGGACATCACATGTCCAAGAAACCTCACTTCTTCTCTCCAGAAATGGTATTTGGAGAATTTGTCTTTTAGCTGATGTGCATGAAGAGTATCCATGACTTTCCTTTAATGCAAAGCATTCTCTTCTTCATTCTTCAAGAAAATCAAAATGTCGTCTACGAAGACCACCACAAACTTATTAAGGAACTCCCTGCACACCCTTCTCATCAAGTCAACGAAGTAAGCGGGTGCATTTGTCAAGCCATAAGGCATGACAATCCATTTGAAGAAACCATCCGGGGTTCTGAACGCGGTCTTATCAATGCTGTCTTCAGCCACTCTTAGCTGATGGAACCCGGTAGCCAGATCTAGTTGGGAGAAAACCGATGCACCTACAAGCTGATCAAACAAGTTGTTTATTCTTGGAAGTGGGTGTCTATTTTTCTTGGTCAGCTTGTTTAGCTCCCTAATCAACGCATAGGCGAAGTGAACCATCCGCTTTAGTTGCGAATACTACTGGAGCACCCATTCAGAAATACTCCGCCTTATAAACCCTTTCTCGAGCAACTCTTTGACTTGCTTACTGAGCTCTTTTCTCTCCCTTGGAGCCATGTGTCTAACGGGTAGAGCTACGGGTTTTGCATTATCAACAAGGTATATGCCGAAGTCTATCTCTCGCTTCGGAGGTAAGCCCTTCACCTCTTCAAATACATCTGAGTATTCACGGACTACTCTAATAGACTGCAAGTTTTCAACAGATGCGTCAAGAGATTCTAGGTAGTTAAGCATAACTGAATGTATGGGATTACAAGAGATTTCGAGAGTGTTGCCGAAGTGAGTCATAAGTTTGATCACTCTCTTTTCACAATCGAGGATGGCACTATTACTGGATAACCAATCCATGCCTAGAATCAACCCATAGCCCGTGAAGCCAAGAACGAAGGCGTTGCATTTAAACTCAACACTCAAGATAGACACTCTCAAATGCCAACAAATCATTGAAAGATGAGCCGAACCACCAATAGGATTTAAGACTACTATGGGATCCGTAACTAGACTAGTATTTAGGTGTAGTGTTTCAACTAATGAAGCAGAACAAACAAGTGTGAGGTGCCAGAATCAAACAAAGTACAAACAAGATGATCAAATAGAAAAACCAGACTTTCAACAGAAATGTTTCTACCTCTCTCCTGTCCTGGTGCCATGAGAGCATGAACTTGCCCCCTTGCCTGCCCTGGTGCCATGAGAGCCTGAACCTGCCCTCCAGAAGTAGACCCTGTCCTCTGCCCTTGCCCTTGTCTTCTCGGGCAGTCTTTAATCAGATGTCCTGCCTCACCACAGTTGAAACAGCTAGTCTTCTTCTTCTTCCTACAGTCCTTGCTCAGATGGCCTGGTTTTCCATAATTAAAGCACCTTTTCTTTCCTTTGCTATTGTTATCCTTACCACCTTTCTTAGGTTACTGCTGTAACTTCTTTTGATCCCCTTTCTTTTCCTGTGCCTTATTAGCATTAGCGCCTTTCTCCTCTTCATGCATAAGCGCCATGTCAACCAGTTTCTCGAAGGTAGCCCCCATAGGAATGTGGGTCATAGCCAACCCATGTAGCGGCTCATTCAAACCTTTAACGAATCTCAGGGCCTTCTTTTCAGGTGTGTTCACCAAGTCTAAGCCAAATCTTGCCAACAGATTCAACTTTTTGACATACTCCTTTACTGAAAAATTCCCCTGCTTCAATGCCAAGAGCCTCTCCATGTATAAATTATCTTCTGCTCGTGAGAGAAATTTCATCTCGAACCTATGCCTGAAATCCATCCATGTCTCCACTGGACGCTCTCCATTCGTGACCTCCCACCAAAACGAGGCTTCGTCCTTCATTAACGAAGCAGCTAATTGGACCTTCCTTCCATCTTCTATCTCGATGATACCAAACAAATCTTCCACCTCCTTAAGCTAATTTCGAGCTTCAACAAATGTCTCTGGTCCATGAAAAGGTTTCTCGCCCATTGCCCGAAAGTCTTTGCATATCTTCGAAAAAGTATCAACGCGAGGGGGGGAGGTGGAGGAGTTGCTGCAGCTGGGGTAGGAGGAATGTCTGCTGGGCCTGTGGCGGTGGCCCTAGCTCCAGATACCTTCTAAACCAGGTTGGTATCGGTATTCCCTTGGGTATCTCGGGTAAACCAGACACGCTGAAAAGAAAAAGGAAGAGATTCAAAATGGAGAAACGAAGGAAAGGTATATGGCACTTGGGGGTTATGTTTTTAAAACAAACTTTTCTCTTGAAAATACTCTCCTTAAAACATTTTTTTTGAAAGTATTTCTTTATAAAATGCTTTTGAAAAAAACAGTTTTTCAAAATCTCTTATCTATTCTATTAACCTGGCTTTGATACCACGTGTAACACCCCACATCCATTAATGTCACTCTCAAGGGAATGTATTAACTTTCATGGAGTATTATTGGTGTATAGAACAGAATATAACAAGACAGATACATATGTTGGTATATGAAAATTTTAAAACAACTTTTATTGCAATGGAGAAATAACATGGTTACAACAACATCAAAAACCAACAATAAAAGCAAGTACACTTAATATCCATCTTGACAAATTGTTTTCTGAGTACAAAAAGTAAAAAAGCATAACCCTAACATAAGTAGCCATAAAAGAGATGAGCTGAACTTTACTTTCAGCAATCCAAGCACTTCCAAAAGAGAGAGAAAGATCCAAACCAAGCTCCACTAGGACTAGTCCCACCCTAAGAACCTTGGGGGGGGGGGAGGAAGAAAAGGGGCGAAAACAAAGGGGGTCGAAAAAAAAGGGGGTTAGACATAAAGTTTGGCGAGTCCAATAACTTTAACAATATAACTATTAAAGTAATTTGGATACGGCATAAACTAGTAAAAACAAGGAATGATTGTGAAACAAATGGGCGTGACAAAGCAAACAAGAGGAATAAGATAACGTTAATTTGCGCCTCCAACACTATAGGATAATTACTATATTGCACCATTACTAGTCACCCTACAAGTTGATCCCACCTACTGAATATAATAACCATAATGGTAGTTTCGTTACCCCTAACTATCTTTATAGGCGCCGCCTGCCCCTATCTCCACTAGTTGTACCCACTACCCCCATGCGATCGACTACCTAACTCGTTGATACCTGTGCTGGTCCCACAGTGGGGTGTATCACTCCCCAAAGTGGCAACCCGATACCACTAAAGATGCACGACTTATATCTAAACGATGCAACAACGTCTTACCTACCAGCCCGGGCCCACGCACGCGCATGACCCCGTTGGACTTGCATTGCAACCATTAACCCGTTTTGACCTCTTACAATCAAACCCAGTAAGCGTGTCCCATCCTTGATCTAACTCGAGCTTACAAAGATACTTAATAGGTTACTAGTTTGAAAAGGGTCCCCATACTTGACACAAGCTTTACACCTATGCTTGGTCCCCATTAAGATTTCCCACTTAACCCCTTCTTATTCATGTCTTCTTACATGTTTCAATTTGGTTAAGTGTTTCTAATCGTATTTCACATGTCACCCATGTCACCCACTTAACCCCCATGTCCCACCACATGTTTATCTTGGTTAAGTGTTACTTAACTCATTATAACCGTAACCTTGTAAGACCTCCCACATTAAACTACCATTTTGCGGTTGCTGCATTTGTCGGGCGGGTTCGGGCAATCTTATACAGCAAACAAGTCTAACCTCGTGTCTTTACAATTGTTACACATTTAATTTATGCCTTCGACCTCTCACATTAGACTACCGTTTGTGGTTGCTGGATTTGTCGGGCGGGTCTGGGCAATCTTATACCACAAACGAGTCTAACCTCGTGTCTTAGGCGTTTATTATTACACATAATTATTCCACCCTAATATGAATTAATTATCCGTATTCAAATTTGCAATAATTTCCAAATTAATATATGTCCATAATTGTTACCTAAATTATGTCCATACTTTCAGGTATATAAATTATACCAATTAGTGTCTCAAATTAATTATATGCCTTTAAAGCCATTTTATGCCAATTCACAATTTGCATAATTAATATTTTCCCATTGTCCCCACGCTATTCGTATGTTTTAATATGAAATATGTTAGACTTGCAAATAGTCTAACTCATAAAAAGAAAAGAAACATCACAACTTGCATAACACATAAAATAGATCTAACTTGCAAATAAGAATTATAACATAAGTTTGCATAGCCAATAACTTGCATAGGAAATGGACATACAAAACATAAATTTGCATAAACTACCATGGATCTAAACATGAAATTGTGAACTTGCATATATGAATATGGGTTTCACCTAAACTTGCATATATGGAATATGGTTTTCACCTAAACTTGCATATGTGAATATAGTTTTCACCTAAAAATGTGCACCTAAACTTGCATATGGATTCCTGCAAAACTTGCATATGAATTTAAACATGTAAACTAATATCACATGTTTTTCATATAAACTAGGATATGTATACACTTGATTCACATAAAAACTTGTGTATAATTCGCATACAGACTTGCATAAGATTCACATACAAATTAGCATATGTAAAAACAGACTTGCATAAGATTCACATACAAACTAGCATATGATTTACATCCCAAACTTGCATATAAACTGATGTCATAAAATGAATCAAGTTAAACATATGTGATTGGACATATGAAATATATCTACCAACATAAGTTAACAAAACTGTAATATGTTCACGAACAAACGATAACAAAGTTCAGTAACATCACATGATTCAGCAGACATGTTCTCATAATCCAAATTATAACTCATCATAATTAATTTATTAATTATTTTGTGAAAGAAATTGTACGCACAAAGACAGATTAGAGAAGAGAATAATTCGTTCGTCGTTCGTATTAGAATTCTAACTTGCAATTCCTAAGCTTTGAGAAGAACTATCCTAGCAGCAGCATAGAGGCCAAGAGACTAATTTAGTTTAGGTTTAGGGCTTGAGTCTATGCATGCTTATATAGATGTTTAAATCAACATAAGCCGTTAGATTATCATAGTAGCAATCACAACCGTCCAAACTAGATAGTGTTATCCAGAATTGCCACCTATGCACTAGTGACTCAGCAACAGGTCAGGAAAGACTCAGCAACAAGTCAGAATCGTCACAGTTCAGATCTACCCTAGGGGGTAGGTCGACCCCCAGGTCAACCTGGCCCGAGGCTGGAAAAATCCCGCCCTGCCGCTTCCTCGTTTGAATTTTGAAATTTGAAATTTTAACCTGAACTATTTTATTTTATATAAAATTCCCGAAACTTCTGAAGGCTATAACTTCCTCATACGAAGTCCGGTTTATGAAAACTTGGACTCTATTCCAAGCAGAATTTCGAGACGAACGCAATGGCTTAACCCATTTCCCTTAATTCTCACTTTAACAATTAAGTATTCTTAAAATTTTTAATTTTAATATTTAAATTTATGGGGTGTTACACAAATCGTCATGGTTCAACCAATCCATACCCAAGACAATTCCAAAGCCCTAAAAATCAATCACATACAAATTAAATGAAAAGTTATAACTTAACAATTTAATTTTTATGTTATCGTATATCAACCGCAGAGTTATGTAACCTCTTATCGATTAGTCATCCTGAAGGTTGTAACGAGTTATAATACTTTTAATAACTTATCTATTATATATTGAGAGGTAAATGAATATGATGCACTGATATCAAATAATAATGTAAAAGGTATGTAACACCCTGTATTTTCTATGAATATTAAATTTGGAAAAATGAAGAATACTTAATTTTTAATAGAAGAATACGTAAAACAGACAATACCATTGCATTCATCTCAAAATTCTGGACAAGATGGGCCTAATGTTTGTGTTAAACAGATAATGTATGAGAAAGTTATGGACCTTGGAAGTTTGTATACATATAAGGGAAATGGATGTATATATATATATTAATAAAATAAAATCAACCTAAAATTCAAGAAAAAATTCAACAAAGTGGAAGCGGAAAGGCAAAACACCGAACCGACCTATTTTTTTGATCGACCCGGGGGTTGATTCACGGTGTTAGGTGCCGATCCCATCGGCCCAGAATGGCCTGTGACGAATTCTTGTGTTTTAGGGCATACGTGGCATTCTCTTACTGGCCCGATGATGCATTTTCTTGGACTAGATGATTTGGACGGATCCTATGTTGATCTAAATGCTCTAATTAATCCTACACATATATAAATACATATCTAAACTTAACCCTAACCTCATAACCCTATTCTATGATGCTACCATGCTATCCATCTCTAAGCTAGCCTAGCCTCCTTCTTCTTCTCCAAATTAGAAATCAAATTGGAGAGCTTCAAATTAAAGTAAAGGTTTTCTGCTCCAATCAATAAAGAGAGCTTATAATCGCTACAACGTCAAATAATTCTTTTTTTCTAATCCTATCGCTGTAAGTTCAGTTATTATTCAGATTTGAACAAGTAATAGGAATCATGACTGTGATGAATCAAATCTAGAACTATGCCTAACTGTAATGATAACCAATTCTGATTCATCCTTATTCTTTTGTCAAATCTGAGATTACCTATGCCTGTGAAACGGTTACTAGTGATATAATTGAGTCTATCTTGTTGTACATCAAATTGGTGATTCTTTCATGTTCAGTTCTATCGAATCTTTATGCCTATGATGTAACTTGCTCAGTTTTCTCATGTTTACTGTTAATGTACAACAAATCTATTGGAACCATGATTCTTGTGTTTGATACAACTTTACACGGTTATTCTCTTATGTCAATTCTTGCGTTTCTTCTCTATTCCCCTTTTTGTTTTGTTTTGTGAATACTAGGTTCAATTGGAAACCTAGTTTGAATCTTGTAGTACGTATGATTGTATCGCGGGAACTAGGTACAACTTATTGGAGTAATTTTGGACATAACAAGTAAATGAGACATAACTTGAATTGACTACAATTATGGATAATTAGCATACAAAAATCTAGACTTGGACATGTATGGTAGGTAAATATGTAAATTGGCTAAAAAACGAACATGCCTAACCCGAGGTTAGATTGAGTTGCGGTGGAAGGCTGCCCGGAACCGCCCGTCACATCCAGCGACCGCAATAGCAGATCTAATGTGAGAGGTTAACCCATTAAGCCAAAAACCGGATGTTAAATTGATTTTGCGGTAGAAGTCTGCCCGGAACCACCCGACACATCCAGCAACCGTAAATAACAGTTCTACTGTGAGGTTGGTGCATTAATGAATGAATTAATGCTAATGAACTGACATGCTAAGAATGGTAAGGTTAAGTAACATATGAATAGGCGACACTTAACCAATACAACATGTTAATTAAACAAAAGGGTAGGGTTAGGTTAAATTGAGAACACTTAACCGTTATAACATGTTGATTAGGAAACCCTAGTAACGGGGATCCATTTCAGTAGTAACCCACATAGATGTACCATGGTGCCTTGAACTAGGCAGGGTGAGGCACGATTACTGGGTTGATTATAAGCGGTCAAAATAGCGGCAGGTGGTGTGTTAGTGTAGGTTTCAATGGAGTACGAGCGTGCACGTACTCCGTAGTGGAAAAATCAGGCACTGGGCATCGGTAGTTATACACTGTGCATCTTGAATTGTGTCGGGTTGCCATCATAGGGATTAATACACCCATGGTGGGACCGGCACAGGTATCTACAAACAAGTGGGGCCGAATGAAACAAGTAATAAATACATGCAAGTAGAAGCCGATCGATATAGGAATCATTTTATTATGAACACATGAGGCTATTTGAAATAATTGTTAGTGGGTGTAGAGAAATAGAAATGAGTGCGATAACATATTCAGTTTATCTTCCTTGCCTTGTCTTATGTTATCTTGTTACTATGGTATTGTCTTATATTTAGTTTATTCATGTCATGATCTTTTTTCTTGTTTACAAGCTGAAAATCACTATGCTTACCAGGCTTATGTCTTACCCATTTTCTTTCGTATTCTTTTCTTCTGTTTTCCCCCTAGGTCCGCAGGGATGGAATACTTCAGCTTAGTTCAGATCTTTTCCAGCTTGAGGAGAGTAGATGTATTGTTTGGATTTTCTTTTCTTGGGCTATGACTGTGGTTACGCTTTTATTGGGGATTTATGCCGCTTACTACTGTTTTATGCTTCTTTATGTATTTGGAGTTTTTAATCAAGAAAGTGGTTTCATTGTAATGACTTGGAAGTTGGGTTTTGAGACAATGGTTGTAATGTTTTGACTAAACCACGCTGCTTATGAAAAAATTCCCGTTTTTCTCGCTGTTTGCATGTATGTCTTGTAAATTATCTGTATCTTTTACCTACAATGCATCACCGAAGTTAATGCATTCCCTTTGTGAGTTACCTTAACGGAGGTGGGGTGTTTCACTTTGTATCAAAGTCGATGGTTACTAAATCAGATAAAAGTTTTTGAAAACTATTTTTCAAAAAGAAGTTTAAAAGAAGCATTTTCAAGAAAAGTGTTGTTTTATTTTAAATGCATATTCCGCAAAGCCATATGCACTATCTTTCTATCATTTGTTTTGAATCTTTTCTTTTCTTTTCAACATGTCTGGGGATCTTAATCTTCCAGAGGGACTCACAATACCTGGATGTTTCCGTAGGTATTTTGAGGCCACAGTACCTGCCGAAGGCCAAGGAGACGTCCCTCCGGTTGTACCCATCGTTCCTCCTCCTCCTCCACTTGTGAATGCTTTCTCAAAGATATGTAGAGACTTTTGAGCTATGGGCGGAAAGAACTTTAATGGGACTGAATCATTCGTGGAAGCAAGAAACTGGCTCAAGGAAACAGAAGATTTTTTTGTTATCTTTGAAGTGGACGATAGGCAGAAGATACAGTTGGCTGTATGGTTACTTAAGGACGAAGCCTCTTTCTGGTGGGAAGTTATTGATGCTGAGAAACCAATTGAGACTTAGGAGGATTTCAGAATGAGGTTTGAAATGAAGTTCCTCTCGTAAGCTGAACATAGCCTACAGATGGAGAAGTTCTTAGCACTCAAACAGGGAAGCCTATCAGTTAAGGAATATATCAACAAGTTCAACCAGCTGGCTAGATTCGGACTGGAGTTAGTAAACACTCCATATAAAAAGGCGCTTTGTTTTGCTAAAGGGTTAAATGAGCTACTGCACGGCCTAGCTATGTCCCATATACCTATGGGCGCGGCCTATGAGAGATTGGTGGACATGGCACTGTTACAGGAGGAAGACAAGGATGGGAAGAAAGAGGAAAAGATGGAAGAACCTTTAGACAAGAAAGTGGAGGGATCGCAGAATAAGAAGACGGATTCCAAGAAGGGCGGGAAGAATAACAAACCCCGTGACAAGTGGAAGTGTAATTTTTGTGGCATACCTATACATCTAGTTAAGAATTGCAGAAAGAAGAAGAGGGAGATGGGTGGTTGTTTTAAATGTGGCGAGACAGGACATATGGCTAAGGACTGCCCAAGAAGGCAAGGGTAAGGGCAGAGGACCGGGTCTACTTCTGGAGGGCAGATTCACGCTCTCACAACACCTACGCAAGAAAGAGGTAGAAACAATTCTGTAGAGAGTTTAGTTTATCTTTCTGATCATCCTGTTCGTACACTTTTTGATTCTGTGCTTCGCACTCTTTTATATCTACTGCTTTAGTTGAATCTCTACACCTAGATACTAGTATAGTAGAGGATCTCATGGTTGTTCCAAATCCAATTGGGAGTTCGGCTTATTTATCGATGATTTGTTTGGATTTCGAAATTTCTATACTAAGCGTTGGGTTTAGATGTAATGCTTTTCCGGTTTCATGGGCTATGGTTGATTCTTGGCATGGATTGGTTATCCAGTAATGGTGCCATCCGTGATTGTGAAAAGAGAGTGGTTAGACTTATAACTGGCCTTGGTAATACTCTCGAAATCTCTTGTAATCCTATGAATTCTATTATGCTTAGCTACCTAGAATCTCTTGATGTGTCTGTTGAAAATTTGCAATCAGTTAGAGTTGTCCATGAGTACTCGGATGTCTTTGAAGAAGTGAAGGTTTTACCTCCAAAGCGAGAGATAGATTTCCGCATATACCTAATTGATAATGCAAAACCAGTTGCTTTACCTGTTAGACACATGATGGATCTAAGGGGAAAGGAAGGGGCTCAACAAGCAAGTTAAAGAGTTTCTCGAAAAGGGGTTCATAAGGTGGAGTACTTCTAAATAGGGTGGTCCAGTAGTGTTCGCAACCAAAACGGATGGTTCACTTCACCTATGCGTGGATTATAGGGAGCTAAACAAGTGACCAAGAAGAATAGGCACCCACTTCCAAGAATAGACGACTTATTCGACCAGCTCATAGGTGCATCAGTTTTCTCCCAACTAGATCTGGCCACCGGATTTCATCAGCTAAGAGTGGCTGAAGACAGCATAGATAAGATCGCGTTCAGGACCCCGGATGGTTTCTTTGAATGGCTTGTCATGCCTCTCGGCTTGACAAACGCACCCGCCTATTTCATAGACTTGATGAGTAGGGTGTTTAGGGAGTTCCTAAATAAGTTTGTAGTGGTCTTCGTGGACGACATTTTGATTTTCTCAAAAAGTGAGGAAGAATATGCTTTGCATTTAAGGGAAGTTATGGATACTCTTCGAGCATAACGGCTGAAAGCAAAATTCTCCAAATGCCTTTTTTGGAGAGAACAAGTAAGGTTTCTTAGACATGTGGTGTCCAAAGAGGGAATAGCTGTGGATCCCGCAAAAGTAGGTGCGGTGCAAGATTCCACGGAATGCAACCGAAGTACAAAGTTTTCTCGGACTAGTGGGCTATTACAGGAAGTTCATTAAAGATTTTGCGAAGATCTCAGCCGCACTTTCAATATTGACGAAGAAGAACCTAACTTTCGCGTGGGATTTGGATTGTGTTGTTTCTTTCCAACGATTGAAAAGGGCTCTAACAACAGCCCTAGTCCTAACATTGCCTGATGGGATTAAGATGTTTACAGTATACATAGACGCATGCGGTACAGGATTAGGCGCTGTCTGGATGCAAGAAGGCAAGGTAGTTTGTTATGGGGGAAGGAAATTGAAGGTACATGAGAAGAACTACCCAACTCATGATTTAGAACTAGCTGCCATTTTTTTACTCTTAAGTCATGGCGTCATTACCTACTAGGAGAAAGGTTTGAATTGTTTACTGACCATAGATCATTAAAGTACCTTTTCTCACTAAAAGATCTTAACTTAAGATAACAAAGGTGGATGAAATTTCTTGCCTAATACGTTTTTGAGATTGCTTATACCCCTGGCAAGTAAAATCTGGTACCAGATGCCTTTAGTAGGAAAATGTTGACCCTATGTCCTCTCTTTGTTCAAAGGCAAAACTTGGAGTACATAGCAATCTTTGACTTTAGAATCGCTTTTGAGTTTGTACCTGGTTTGTTAGCAACGCTAGAGGTGCGGCCTACACTTTTGGACTCAATAGGAACCGCGCAATGTGAAGACCCTCAGATAGTTGATATGATGGATATGTTAATTAGAGGTGAGACTTCTAGTTACCTCAATAGATACTCCATAGATGATAAGGGTTAGTTGAGACGGGATGGAAGACTATGTGTCCCACAAGCAAGGGATTTGGTGAAGACAGTTCTTGAAGAAGCACACCATTCTAAGTCGACCATACACCTAGGTGGAGACAGGATGTATAAAGACATAAAAAGTGTTTTCTTTTGGAATGGCATAAAGAAGGATGTAGCTGAATTTGTCTCGAAATGCTTGATATGCCAGCAAGTCAAGGCGAAGCCTGGTGGTCTGCTTCATCCTCTAGATGTTCCACCGTGGAAATGGGATAGCATTTCCATAGACTTTATAGATGGGTTGCCTAGGTCAAGAAGGGGCAGTACCAGTATTTGGGTAATAGTTGACATGCTCACTAAATGCGCTCACTTTATACCTGTTAAGATTAGGAGGACTGCCTCATTATTAGCATCCATTTATCTTAAAGAGGTAGTTTGACTGTAAGTGATCGAGATCCTTTCTTTACGAGTGAGTTTTGGAAGAGTTTGCAAGAGGCTGTAGGCACACAGCTATGCTTAAGCACTGCCTATCACCCTCAAACCGATGGTCAGACTAAAAGGGTGAGCAGAGTATTAGAAGATCTGTTGAGATTGTGCATTCTTGATTTTGGAGGAATGTGAGAAGATCATCTTCCTTTGGTGGAGTTCGCCTACGATAATAGCTACCAAGCCACTATAGGCATGGCACCCTTTGTGGCTTTATATGGAAGACCATGCCGATCACCAACTTATTGGTGGGAATCTACAGACAAGCTCGTACTTGGGTCCGAAATGATCAGAGAAACTTCAGAGAATGTGGACTTGATACGAAGACGAATGAAGACCGCACAAGATAGACAGAAGTCCTACGTGGATACAAGGAGGATGACCTTGAGTTTGAGGTAGGAGACAGGGTTTTCCTTAAAGTATCCCCTTTGAGGAATGTCATTCGCTTTGGATCCGTAGGAAAATTGGCACCAAATATTGTAGGGCCATTCCCTATCATAGAAAGGATTGGGACGATGGCTTATAGAGTAGAGCTACCCAAATGATTGGCTAGAGTTCATAATATTTTTCATGTTTCTCATCTACGAAAGTGCTTACATGAGTCTGCGGAAGTTGTGGAGCCGAGCATACTAGAGGAAGTGGAACGAGAAGCGACAGTGAGAAGAGTTCTAACTCGTATCTTGGGAACAGAAGTTAAAAAGCTACGCAATCGTGAGGTCAAGCTAGTTAAAGTACAATGGAGTGACGCTGAAGGAGACGCGACTTGGAAGACTGAAGACAAGATACGTGCAGCTTACCCTTTTCTTTTTGAGAGTATATCCTTGATCTCTTTTTCCATAAGTTTATGCATGCTTATATCTATCTTTTAAGTATATATCCTCGGTCCTATTCTTGATCCTTAAGTAGAAACCAATGAATGTAAACACGTATTTGAAACATGTTATGATTGGTGGTTGCAAGTGGTTGCTCGTGGATGCATACATACACACACATTAGGTACTAGATCGGCTCAGTCACTTTCATATTGCATATGCATATATGTATTTGTATATGGATTGAAACTTAATGTGTTATTATATGGATGTTGCATTTGTATGAATAATTGTGCACTCATGTAGAAGTTATAAAGTACGATTAGGAATAATTGCATACATGATGGACTCATGGCACTGACATAATTCGCATGTAGGAGGTCAACTGAATTAGTAGACTGCCTGATTTTGCATTAGATAAGGACGTATACACACACTATGCATATAATCATGAAAGCATTAGAAATATTTTTAAGGACTATGGATGCCTGTGAATTGATGGTTGAGTAGATGGATGTTGGATGTTATATACATTCTTCTTAACTCAGAGATTTCGGGGACGAAATCCTTTAAGGAGGGGAGAATGTAATACCCTGTATTTTCTATGAGCATTAAATTTAGCAAAATGAAGAATACTTAATTTTTAGAAGAACAATTAAGTAAAACCCATTGTGTTCGTCTCAAAATTCTGGTCAAGATGGGCCTAAAATTTGCATTAAACAGATAATGTATGAGAAAGTTATGGACCTTGCAAGTTTGTATACATATAAGGGAAATGTATGTATATGTATATAAATTAATAAAATAAAATCAACCTAAAATTCAAGGAAAAAATTCAAAATAGCGGAAGCAGGAAGGCAAAACGCCGAACCAATCTATTTTTTTTGTGTCGACCCGAGACCCGCTGGGTCGACCCGGGGTCGATACAGGGTGTTTGGAGTTGGTCCCATCGGCCCAGAATGGCCTGTGATGAATTTTTGTGTTTTAGGGCTTACGTGGCACTCTATGATTGTCCTGATGGCGCATATTCTTGGACTAGACAGTTTCGATGGATCCTATGTTGATATAAAGGCTCTAATTAATCCTACACATCTATAAATACATATCTAAACTTAACCCTAACCTCATAACCCTATTCTATGATGCCGCCATGCTGTCCTTCTCTAAACTAGCCTAGCCTCCTTCTTCTTCTCCAAACTAGAAATCAAATAGGAGAGCTTTAAATTAAAGTAAAGGTTTTTCGCTCCAATCAACAAAGAGAGATTAGAATCGCTACAACGTCAAATAATTCTCTTTTTCTAATCCTATCGTTGTAAGTTCAGTTATTATTCAGATTTGAACACATAATAGGAATCATGACTGTAATGAATCAAATCTAGAACTATGCCTAATTGTAATGATAACCAATTCTGATTCATCCTTATTCTTTTGTCAAATCTGAGATTACCTATGCATATGAGACTATTACTAGTGATATAATTGAATATATCTTATTGTACATCAAATTGGTGATTCTTTATGTTCAGTTCTATCGAATCTTTGTGCCTATGATGTAAATTGCTCAGCTTGCTCATGTTTATTGTTAATGTACAACAAATCTATTGGAACCATGATTCTTGTGTTTGGTACAACTTTACATGGTTATTCTCTTATGTCAATTCTTGCGTTTCTTCTCTATTCCCCTTTTTGTTTTATTTTATGAATACTAGGTTCAATTGGAAACCTAGTTTGAATCTTGTAGTACGTACGATTGTAACGCGGGGAATTGGGTATAACTTGTTGGAGTAATTTGGATATAACAAGTAAATGAGACATAACTTGAATTGACTACAATTGTGGATAACTGGCATACAAAAATCTTGACTTGGACATGTATGGTAAATATGTAAATTGGCTAAAAGATGAACATGCCTAACCCGAGGTTAGATTGAGTTGCAGTGTAAGGCTACTCAGAACCGCTCGACACATCCAACGACCGCAACAATAGAACTAATGTGAGAGGTTAGCACATTAAGCCCAAAACCCGAGGTTATAATGAGTTTGCTGTAGAAGTCTGCCCGTAACCGCCCGACACATCTAGCAACCGCAAACAACAGTTCTAATGTGAGAGGTTGGTGCACAAATGTATGAATTAATGCTAATGAACAGACATGCTAAGAATGGTAAGGTTAAGTAACATATGAATAGGCGACACTTAACCAATACAACATCTTAATTAAACAAACGGGTGAGGTTAGGTTAAATTGAGAACACTTAACCGTTATAACATGTTGATTAGGAAACCCTAGTAATGAGGACCTATTTCAGCAGTAACCCACATAGATGTATCATGGTACCCTGAACTAGGCAAGGTGGAGCATGATTACTGGGCTGATTATAAGCGCTCAAAATAGCGGCAGGTGGTGCGTCAGTGTAGGTTCCGACGGATTACGTACTTGCACGTACTCCGCAGTGGAAAAATCAGGCACTAGGCATCACTAGTTATACACTGTGCATCTTGAATTGTGTCGGGTTACCATCATAGGGAATGATACACCCCATGGTGGGACCAGCACAGATGTCTACAAACAAGCGGGGCTGAATGACACAAGTAATAAATACATGCGAGTAGAAGCCGATCGATAAACAGATCATTTTATTATGAACACATGCGGCTAGTTGAAACAATTGTTAGTAGGTGCAGAGAAATAGAAATGAGTGCGATAACATATTCAGTTTATCTTTCCTTACCATGTCTTATGTTATCTTGTTACTATGGGATTGTCTTATATTCAGTTTATTCATGTCATGATCCTTTTTCTTGCTTACATGCTGAAAATCACTGGGCTTACCAGGCTTATGTCTGCCCCGTTTTCTTTCGTCTTCTTTTCTTCCGTTCTCCCCCTCCCCCCAGGTCCGCAGGGAGGGAATACTTTAGCTTAGTTCAGACCTTTTCCAGCTTGAAGAGAGTAGATGTATTGCTTGGATTCTCGGTGTGATGGCCCGCCCCGCACCAGCCGACATTTCCTCCGAAAGTGCGTCGTACACATGCCAACTAGCACGGAACGGTCGCCAAAGAAAGGAAAGAAGGGAATGAACTAATCGAAAACCTATAGAATGTCTCACAGCGTATGGAACAAAATATAATACTAATGTACTTGACATAAAACATGCGAGACAGTGCATAAGCTGATAACTAAAATCACCATCAACATCAGAGTAGCGGAAGTCTAAATACAGCTTATTACAACTTTTCAAATTACCGTCTCTAAACCAAAGAAAGGAAGAGTGCACTACTAAGGCCCAAAGTAGTGACCTGCAGTGATACAGGGAGAATATCTATATATGTATCATACGTGGAAGCCTCCTGCTCGTCTCCGGTACAACTACTCGTGCATCACCAGCTAACCTGTCTCTAGTCTGCTCATGAGAGCACCCAGAGTAATAAGAAGAGACATAAAACTCTGGGTCAGACAAAAAGTCTGGTATGAGCGATAAGCAGCTAAACAGAACAATAACAGGTATACTAAACCATACCTGAACCTGGACCTACAACCAAAGAGTTAGCACTACATACTGTACAATACTCTAAGGTGCCACTGAACAGATGGTGTAAAGATAATGGGGGTGGGGTTGTGCATGTCATAATGATGGCAAACAAATCAAGCATAGCAACCATCCTCACATCTCTCACTCAGTGCGTAAAGCATACGATATCTACTGCTTCGATCACTAGACCCATCGAAGTAGTGACGGAGTTCGACTTGTACAACTACTGCTACTACCAAGCTCACCACATGGAGTCATGACCAAATCTTTACAAATGACCCCACTTCATTGGTCTATAGCTCTTTAGTCGTACCAAGCCATTATGGCCCTAAATCCGTTCACGTACTCCCTACACATAGTGATCCAAAGTTATAGACATCGACAACCCCTTAGCACACGTCCCGCAGCAAAGCCCAATCACGAAGCTCACTCATTCGTTCCCATGTGGATCCTAAGTCAAAGCTCCTCATTTGGACCTCCTTTGCATCTCGGGTTTTGGTCGAATTGGAGTTGGTCTTTAGAAGAGTCGTCTTGTAGAAATAGAAGCACACGTCCGGTTCGGTTCGGTCACCCATGCTCGGTTCGATTCGGTCACCCATGCTCGGTTCGGTTCAGCTTCTCACATGTGGCTCGGTCTGGTCCGGTGGTAAAGTGCCAAGGTCCTCCTTATAGTGTCAAGTTCCGATCCGATCCAACCTTCCTTGTTGTCTCTTTCGTTTGCACGCCTCAGAAGATGCTAGCATCGGTTCGGCTCGGTAGCCGATCCGATCCCACGCCCTAGCTCCGATCCGATCCCCTTTTTGTCTCTCCAATCTGATCCCCTTTTTGTCTCTCCGATCCGATCCTCTGCCCAACTCCAACTCTAAGCAAATGGCCTTCCTTCTTGCCATGGCCCATATGTTAAGTCCCAATCTGAATCAAGTCCACTTGCTCGGTTCTCCTATCCGATCCGAGCCCAATAATCCGATCCGATCCGGTTTGAAACCCTGCACATTTCCTGCAACTTTCCAGCAACTATTTTACGTCATTCGACGGCGTTTTCGACCAATCTAACACTTCTAGACAATCACAAATCATACCATACAGTCATAGAAACATGTACAATCAATCATAAACACCAAAACAACAACTATAACATGTAAAATGGATCAAACGTACCTAAAATCCCATATTTTCCCTTAAGCATGTTCTAGCAAATCTAATGATATGATTAGCAATACTTAGCCAAATTAACCCAAACTTCTAACAGAGGTCTAAAACATCATTTCAGAATTTATAAATATTTTTCCAGATTTTTAACGTGTATAAATTTGCCAATTATCACTAATTACCCCTAATTAGCCGTAATTAGTGAGAAACCTTGCAAATCACTCACCTTGGCCACAAATGAACTTTAGATCTGAAATAATCTACTATTTTGGCGCTGTTCCCAAAGCAACACAACAGCTCTAACCTTGTTTTGGCTCTATTCCTCCTTAATTAGATGTGGTTTAAGTCAAAACTTGATTAAGAAGTGATTAGAGGTGTTTTTAGATGTTGGAGGCCATTGTTAGGTTGAAGAGAGGGTTTGTGGCGGCTGGAAAATGAGTGAAAAACCGAAATCCTAACCCTAGCAGCCCTTAAATACGTCAAATCCCGAAATTCCCCATTGGGCCTAGACCTTAATCACCCAGTTAAGCTCAATTAAGCTGTTTTTCACCATCTGAAACTTGTTTCAGCCATATCTCCCAAACGATGAGTCCGTTTGGCTAATTTGACCACTCTACAAAATTGTAAACCATCATCCGGAACCAATGGAAGTGGTTTCAGGTCAAAAATCCTTTCCAATCAAAAGTTACGGCCAAAACAAGATTAGCTAGTGTAACACCCCACCTCCGTTAAGGTCACTCACAAAGGGAATGCCTTAACTTTGGTGGAGCATCTTAGTAAACAGAACATAAACTTACAGGACAGATAAAATAGTACTTGAAAAATTTATAACTTTATTACAACAAAAACCGAAATAAGCTTGGTTACATCCTTTCAAATCACAATATCAGAATTCAAGTACAAAATATCAGTCTTGTACAAAAAAGCCTTCAGAATGCATAGTTTAAAATCATAATCCCCACAGAAGAAGACAAGCCATACTTTAAGCACTTCAAGCAGAAGAAATCTGGATCAGGCTAGAGTATTCCCTTCTACAAAAGCTGGGGGGGTGGGGGGGGGGGGGAGAAACGGAAGAAAGGAGGCGAAACAACAAGGGTCAGACAAAAAGTCTGGCAAGTCCAGTGATTTTCAGTTATGAACAGATAATAATAACATGACACGAAAACAAAACTAGATGAGAGATAACTGTAATACGTGTAGCAGATATAACAGAAGAACAGAATGATATAAGCTATTGCTTTACACTCCTCTGCACTAATACAAGTATAACAGAATTAGGTGTCACCCTAATGTCTAAACTGAAACAGAAACGGGTACAGAATAATTTCCACAGAAGAGAGTGCTAGTAATGGGCCTTTACCACCCGAACAGAAACGGACAGAAACAGAATGCTAATAACGGGCCTTTACCACCCCAACAGAAACGGACATAAACAGATTAATTCCTACGGAAACAGAATGTAGGATTAGGTGTACACTAGTACTGGGCCTTTACCACCCGAACAGACGGTACCACGCAGAAACAGACAGGTGTTACCACCCAACAGAAACAGACGGTACCAACAGAAACAGACAGAACTAAGTGTACCCTAAAACCCTACCCCAAGCGATCGACTCCCTAATACATAAATACCCTGTGTCGGCCCCACAGTAGGGTGTATCACTTCCTAAAGTGACAACCAATTGGCACAGACCTATTTACAGATGTCACGGCGTCTTACATCCTCAGAGGCAGACCGGGATCCATGCACGCACATGACCCGGTTGGAACGCACTATCAACACCCTCGCCATTATCAGAATGAACCGCTTATAATTAGTTCAGTAAGCGTGCCCGGACCCTACCTACTGTTGGGTCAAAGTTTTGATACCAGAAAGGGTTACTGACTAATATGGGTCCCAAACAACAGATGAACAAGTAATTTCCCTCCTAACCTTGTGTCCCCAGACTAACAGATTTCAGATTAACTTGTTTACAAGTTCAGACATACAGAATTCAGATCAACCAGTTCACAGATTAGACAACTTTTCGGACCAACGGATCAGATATACAGATTTAACAGACTTACAGATTAACCGGTTACATATTAACAGACTTACAGATTAACTGATTACAGATTACAGATTAACCGACTACAGATTAACAGACTTACAGATTGTCTAACTTTGTATTGGGCCTATAGATTCATGAAATGGGTTTATTAATTTCATCAGTCTAGTTGGTTTAACCCTATCCACTCAACACGTTTTAGACATCATATTTATCCCAGATTTTCATTAATTAAATATTAATGCCCAGACCTCTCACATTAGACTGACAGTTTGTGGCTACTGGTTAGGCCGGTTGGTTCTGGGCAAGTTTCTACCACAAACTGAGTCTAACCTCAGGTTTCAAGCACGTTATGACTAACTTCTCACATTAGAACCTATTGTTTGCGGCCACTGGATGTGCCGGGCAGTTCTGGGCAGAATTACGCCGCAAACTCATTCTAACATCGAGTTAGCCATGTTTATCTTTGCGGCCAATTAATTAATAATTTACCATTTATGCCCACGCCTAATATACATGTCAATTATTCATAACTATAGCCAATTCAGATTATGTCAATAATAGACTAATTATATAGACTCAACATATATAGCAGATAACAGATTTTGCAGATTAGGCGACTTAACGGATTTAGCAGATTAAGCAAACTAGCAGATTTAGCAGATAACAGATTAGGCATCTCAACAGATTTAGTTTAGCAGATTTCGCATTTTCAACAGACTTAGCAGATGACAAATTTGGCAGATGAACAGATCTAGCAGACTAGGCCGGAGAGCAGAGCTAGCAGATTAAGCAATATAACAGAACTATCAGATTAGGCGATATAACAGAACTAGCAGGTCAGGCAAATATAGCAGAACAAGCAAATTAGGCAAATATAACTGATTTAATCATTCCTTAAAGTTTCACAAACATATTTTGCCTAATTATAAATTTGGCCTAAGTTTGCATGCCTAAATAGTTGTCATGATTCACACTATGGTCATATATCCCACGTTTGCATTGAATTTACATGTCACAGATTATGGTTATAATTTACATGTCCTAATTTAGTTCAACTTGCCTAGTACAAAAGATTCACATACAAATTATGCCAATTATAGCCATCGATTTCAATGCATGTCATATATTCAAAAATCTCCTACTTAGGTGTTATTCACATTTGATAGTTATCAAATCTTAATATAGATCTTCACACCTAAGTCATATTCTCTTTCAAACCATGAATTGTTATATAAACAATATGCCCAACAATCTAGTTATAACAGATCTTAATTCAAAATATGCGTTATGTCAAATGTCTCAAGTCACATGTTAACATACCATGGTTCCTCTTCTTCCAATTCACAGACTATGCATAGATCTAAATCTAGTTTACAACCTATGTCTTTTTTTCTTAATTCAGTCACAGATTAGCCATGTCCAATTATGCCACATTCATTATTTGTCCCAAACATTTTAGCGCTCGTGCATTAATCTCTTAGGAGATTGGCGCAGGCTCGTAGTAGCCTGGCTATAGAACAGAAAGAAGAAGAGATACAGAGTAAAATAGATCAGAACAGAACATACACAATCTCAAATTCAGATTTACAATCATGTCACAATTATGATTAAAGTTTATATCGGAAAATAACTACACTTGCCTTCCATGGTTAAAGAAAGAACTTTAATTTGTTGTAGAATCATTGTAGGAGCTTTAATCTCTATTTTGATTGAGTTTGGAGGCTAAGAGAATTGCTTAGAGAGTGGCGGCCATGATCAAGAGGAAGTCCAGCAACATTTTGACGTAAGAATGTTTTGTTATCCATTAGTTAGGTCTTAGGATGTATTTATAGGTGTAGGAACTCATTTAGGCCCTCAGATTAACCCTAGAACTCATCAGGTCCGTCCAAGCACGTCACAGCCCCCAAAATTGCGCACACACACGCACCAGGTTCGACCAGGGAGGTCGACCCACAGGTCGACTGCCCAGTCGACCTGGTCTGGGGGGTCGACTGCCCAGTCGACTCCCTAGTCGGCCTGGGTCTAGGGGGGTCGACTTCCCAGTCGACTCCCCAGTTGACCTGGGTTCTGGGCGGGAAATTTCCCGCCCAACCCGCTTCTGGGTTTGAATTCAAATTTTGAATTCGAATTTCGAGCTGTTTTCGATTCTGAAAATTCCTGAAACTTCGGAGGGTCATATCTCCCTCACACGGACTCCGATTCTTGCAAACTCGGACTCGTTTTCAAGCAAAATTCCGAGACGAACGCAATGGCGCAACCAGTTTTCCCTGATTCTTATTTTATATTTTAATTATCCTCTAATTTGTTACTTATACGTTCACAAAAAATATGGGGTGTTACATTCTCCCCTCCTTAAAGGATTTCGTCCCCGAAATCTTCAAGGTAAGAAGAATGTGTCCTACCATCCAACATCCATCTACTCAATCATCAATCACTGGCGTCCATTGTCCTTAGAAACTTCTAATGTTGTATGAACATATGCAAAAGTGTGTGTATATGTTCCTTATCTAATGCAAAGATCAGGCGGTCCACTGATTCAGTTAACCTCCTTAATGCGAATTATGCCAGTGCCATGAGTCCAACATGTATGCAATTTTTCTACTTGATACATATCATTTCTATATGAGTGCACAACCATTCAGTCATATGCAACATCCATGTGCTGAGTTAATCATTTTGAATCCACAAAAATTGAAAATGCTCACACATCCATATGCAGTATGAGAGTGTTTTCGAGCCGATCTAGTGCCTAGTGTGTGTATATGCATCCACCAGCAACCACTTGCATCCACTTACAACCATCAAACATAACATGTCTCAAACACATGTTTACACCCATTAGTTTCTACCTAAAGTTCGAAGATTCGATCGATAGGATACAGTCGAATAATGGAAGCGAGTACAGATAAAACAAAAACTTGGTTTCCATTAGACCATGGTTGAGGGAATAATTTCCCTAAGTATCGGCCCAGAAGGCCGAAACCAACATCAGATTGACACCCAGAGGATTACCCTCTTTAGACAATGTCAAAACTGGAAATCTTAACCTTATCAGAAATATTCAGATGTTTACACATTACTGGTACAGATCAGATTACCGAACTAAGCATGATAAAAACCAGAATGTATGCGTCCTTCTTGACGCCTAACACATATATCTCTCAATCCCCAATCTATCACAAAAAGATGAGTCCTAACCCTTAGGGGTTTGAGTCTATAGTGGAATCAGAAACAATACTAGTATTAAAGTGTAGAGCCAGAATCAAAAAGAGTTTTAACTCAAAAATCAGATAAGAAAATTAAACCTTCTACATAAATTTTCTTATTTCTACCCTATCTACCAGTCACTTGAGCATTCGTTTGTCCTCCAGAAGTGGGTTCTGCCCTTGCGCTCCTTTCTTCGGGCAGTCCCTAGTGAAGTGTCCCATCTCACCACAGTTGAAGCAAGTGCCCTTCCTTTTTCTGCAATCCTTGTTCAGATGAGTCGAGCTTCCACAAGTAAAGCACTTTTTCTCCTTCTTATCTTCAGACTTCTCATCCTTCTTTTGTGTTTCCTTTTTGGGCCATGCTTTCTTATTCTGTGGTTCTTCCTTCTTTGTCTCTTTCGGGCCCTTGTCTTCCTCGTGCAGTAGTGCCATGTCCACCAATTTCTCGTAAGTCGCTCCCATGGGTACATGGGTCATGGCTAGGATTTGCAGTGGCTCGTTCAATCCTTTAACAAAGCGGAGAGCCTTTTTATGCTGAGTGTTGACTAAATCCAATCCGAACCTAGCCAGTTGGTTGAACTGGTTGACGTATTCCTTGACCGTCATAATTCCTTGCTTAAGAGATAAGAACTTTTCCAGTTGTAGACTTCGTTCAGCTTGCGAGAGGAATTTTGTCTCAAACCTTGTTCTGAAATCCATCCATGTTTCAACTGGCCTCTCGGCGTTAGTGACTTCCCACCAATAGGAAGCTTCATCTTTGAGCAGCCATACCGCCAACTGTATCTTCTGCCTATCGTCCACTCGAAGATAACGAATAGATCCTCAGTTTCTTTGAGCCAGTTCCTCGCTTCTACGAATGATTCAGTTCCCTTGAAATCCTTCCCACCGAAGACCCTAAAATCTCTACAGATCTTTGAGAAAGAAATTGCACGAGGAGGGGGCGGAGGAGGGGGATCATTTGCTGGACCTGCGGCAGCGGTCCTAGCCTCGAGATATTAACGAAACCAACCGGGTACATGAACACCCTCTGGTATCTCAGATGCTTCAGACATGCTGAAATGAAAAAGGAAAGATTCAATACAAAAAGGACCGAAGGAAAGATATATGGCTCTTGGGGATCATGTTTTTCAAAATAAGCTTTATTTTTTTGAAAATACTTCCTTTTAAAACCTTTTTGAAAATAGTTTTCAAAAACTTTACCAAATCTGGTAACCTTCAGCTCTGATACCAAGTGTAACACCCCACCTCTGTTAAGGTCACTCACAAAGGGAATGCCTTAACTTTGGTGGAGCATTTTAGTAAACAGAACAGAAACTTACAAGACAGATAAAACAATACTTGAAAAATTTATAACTTTATTACAGTAGAAACCGAAATAAGCTTGGTTACATCCTTTCAAATCACAATATCAGAATTCAAGTACAAAATATCAGTCTTCTACAAAAAAGCCTTCAGAATGCATAGTTTAAAATCATAATCCCCACAGAAGAAGGCAAGCCATACTTTAAGCACTTCAAGCAGAAGAAATCTGCATCAGGCTAGAGTATTCCCTTCTACAAAACCTGGGGGGGGGGGGGGGGAGGAAGAAAGGAGGCGAAACAACAAGGGTCAGACAAAAAGTATGGTAACATGACATGAAAATAAAACTGGATGAGAGATAACTGTAATATGTGTAGCAGATATAATAGAAGAACAGAATGATATAAGCTATTGCTTTACACTCCTCTGCACTAATACTAGTATAACAGAATTAGGTGTCACCCTAATGTCTAAACTGAAACAGAAACGGGTACAGAATAATTTCCACAGAAGAGAGTGCTAGTAATGGGCCTTTACCACCCGAACAGAAACGGACAGAAACAGAATGCTAATAATGGGCCTTTACCACCCCAGCAGAAACGGACAGAAACAGATTAATCCCGACGGAAATAGAATGTAGAATTTGGAGTACAGTAGTAATGGGCCTTTACCACCCGACCAGACGGTACCACGCAGAAACAGACAGGTGTTACCACCCAACAGAAACAGACGGTACCAACAGAAACAGACAGAACTAAGTGTACCCTAAAACCCTACCCCTAGCGATCGGCTCCCTAATACATAAATACCCTGTGTCGGCCCCACAGTAGGGTGTATCACTTCCTAAAGTGACAACCAGTTGGCACAAACCTATTTACAGATGTCACGGCGTCTTACATCCTCAGAGGCAGACCGGGATCCATGCACGCACATGACCCAGTTGGAACGCACCATCAACACCCCTCGCCATTATCAGAATGAACCACTTATAATTAGTTCAGTAAGCGTGCCCGGACCCTACCTACTGTTGGGTCAAAGTTTTGATACCAGAAAGGGTTACTGATTAATATGGGTCCCAAACAATAGATGACACAAGTAATTTCCCTCCTAACCTTGTGTCCCCAAACTAACAGATTTCAGATTAACCTCTTTACAAGTTCAGTCATACAGAATTCAGATCAACCAGTTCATAGATTAGACAACTTTTCAGACCAACGGATCATATATACAGATTTAACAGACTTACAGATTAACCGGTTACAGATTAACAGACTTACATATTAACCGATTACAGATTACAGATTAACCGATTACAGATTAATAGACTTACAGATTGTCTAACTTTGTATTGGGCCTACAGATTCATGAAATGGGTTTACTAACCTCATCAGTCTAGTTGGTTTAACCCTTTCCACCCAACATATTTTAGACATCATATTTATCCCAGATTTTCATTAATTAAATATTAATGCCCAGACCTCTCACATTAGACTGACAGTTTGTGGCTACTGGTTAGGCCGGTTGGTTTCGGGCAGTTTTCTGCCACAAACTGAGTCTACCCTTGGGTTTCAAGCACGTTATGACTAACTTCTCACATTAGAACCTATTGTTTGCGTCCACTGGATGTGCCAGGCGGTTCCGGGCAGAATTACGCCGCAAACTCATTCTAACCTCGAGTTAGCTATGTTTATCTTTGCGGCCAATTAATAAATAACTTACCATTTATGCCCACGCCTAATATACATGTCAATTATTCATAACTATAGCCTATTCAGATTATGTCAATGACAGACTAATTATATCAACTCAATAGATATAGCAGATAACAGATTTTGCAGATTAGGCGACTTAACGGATTTAGCAGATTAAGCAAACTAGCAGATTTATCAGATAACAGATTAGGCATCTCAACAGATTTAGTTTAGCAGATTTGGCATTTTCAACAGACTTAGCAGATGATAGATTTGGCAGATGAACAGATCTAGCAGACTAGGCAGTAGAGCAGAACTAGCAGATTAAGCAATATAACAGAACTAGCAGATTAGGCGATATAACAGAACTAGCAGATTAGGCAAATATAGCAGAACTAGCAAATTAGGAAAATATAACTGATTTTATCATTCCTTAAAGTTTCACAAACATATCTTGCCTAATTATAAATTTGGCCTAAGTTTGCATGCATAAATAGTTGTCATGATTCACACTATGGTCATATACCCCACGTTTGCATTGAATTTACATGTCACAGATTATGGTTATAATTTACATGTCCCAATTTAGTTCAACTTGCCTAGTACAAAAGATTCACATATAAATTATACCAATTATAGCCATCGATTTCAATGCATGTCATATATTCAAAAATCTCCTACTTAGGTGTTATTCACATTTGATAGTTATCAAATCTTAATATAGATCTTCACACCTAAGTCATATTCTCTTTCAAACCATGAATTGTTATATAAACAATATGCCCAACAATCTAGTTATAACAGATCTTAATTCAAAATATGCGTTATGTCAAATGTCTCAAGTCACATGTTAACATACCATGGTTCCTCTTCTTCCAATTCACAGACTATGCATAGATCTAAATCTAGTTTACAACCTATGTCTTGTTTTCTTAATTCAGTCACAGATTAGCCATGTCCAATTATGCCACATTCATTATTTGTCCCAAACATTTTAGCGCTCGTGCATTAATCTCTTAGGAGATTGGCGCAGGATCGTAGTAGCCTGGCTATAGAACAGAAAGAAGAAGAGATACAGAGTAAAATAGATCAGAACATAACATACACAATCTCAAATTCAGATTTACAATCATGTCACAATTATGATTAAAGTTTATATCGGAAAATAACTACACTTGCCTTTCGTGGTTAAAGAAAAACTTTAATTGGTTGTAGAATCGTTGTAGGAGCTTTAATCTCTAGTTTGATTGAGTTTGGAGACTAAGAGAATTGCTTAGAGAGCGGCGGCCATGATCAAGAGGAAGTCCAGCAACATTTTGATGTAAGAATGTTTTGTTATCCATTAGGTTAGGTCTTAGGATGTATTTATAGGTGTAGGAACTCATTTAGGCCCTCAGATTAACTCTAGAACTCATCAGGTCCGTCCAAGCACGTCACAGTCCCCAAAATCGCACACACACACGCACCAGGTTCGACCAGGGAGGTCGACCCACAGGTCGACTGCCCAGTCAACCTGGTCTGGGGGGGTCGACTGCCCAGTCGACTCCCTAGTCAACCTGGGTCTGGGGGGGTCGACTGCCCAGTTGACACCCCAGTCGACCTGGGTCCTAGGCGGGAAATTTCCTGCCCATCCCGCTTCTGGGTTTGAATTCAAATTTTGAATTCAAATTTCAAGCTGTTTTCAATTCTGAAAATTCCTGAAACTTCTGAGGGTCGTATCTCCCTCATACGGACTTCGATTCTTGCAAACTCGGACTCGTTTTCTAGCAGAATTCCGAGACGAACGCAATGGCGCAACCCGTTTTCCCTGATTCTTATTTTATATTTTAATTATCCTCTGATTTGTTACTTATACGTTCATAGAAAATACGGGGTGTTACAGTTAGGGGAAAAACATTCATTTAAAAATCGGGAAAAATCTTGAACATGGGAAATGAGCTCAATAGTCGTCCCCCAAAGTTACATGACCATACGACTTCGTATGTGAAAGAAATAAATATTCTATGATCCTTCGATGTGTAGAATGCGGGTCGATACACTCTCCCCCCTTAAGAAATTTCATCCCCGAAATTCCTTAACCCAAAACATACCAAGGATCCCGCATGCCTACCAATCATATTTATAAACCAAACATGCAAAAGAAACAAAACAACCTATCCTAGCATGCGGAAATACTAAATCGAAACTCAAATTTTACCGGGCGAAGAGTTCTGGATACGTCTTCCTAATGCTCTCCTCTGTCTCCAAAATACAGTCATTCTCATTCTCGTCCCACTGAACTTTGACTAATTTCACCGCCTTCCTTCGAAGCCGCTTTGTATCGTTCCCAACAATACGCATAGGCCTACGGTTCCCAACTGCCTTGGGTTCAACTTCGATATATCCAACTTATCAGGTGAAATAGTCACATCTGGGTCATGTACGAACTTTCTTAATTGGGAAACATGAAATACATTGTGGACTCCTGCCATCTTCTCTGGTAATTCAACTCTGTATGCCAAATTCCCAATTTGCTCAAGAATTGGGAATGGACCAACAAATCTTGGTGTTAACTTACCTCTCCTGGCAAATCGTATCACGCTCTTCAATGGAGAAATCTTGACAAACACCAAGTCGCCAATGGAGAACTTTAATTCTCTTCTCCTCTTATCAGCATAACTCTTCTGGCTATCTTGGGCAGCCTTCATTCGCTGTTGGATAATCTTAATCTTAGCTGAAGTTTCTCTTATCACATCGGGTCCAAGTACAAACTTCTCACCAGTTTCTACCCAACATGACGGTGAGTTGCACGGTCTTCCGTACAAAGCTTCAAATGGAGCCATACCGATACTGTATTGATAGCTATTATTGTATGCAAACTCTACTAGATGCAAATGGTCATCCCATGATCTACCAAAATCTAATACACAAGCTCTCAAGAGGTCTTCTAACACTCGATTCACCCTCTCTGTCTGTCTGTCAGTTTGAGGATGATACGCGGTACTGAGATGTAATTCTGATCCTAACGCCTCTTGTAAGCTCTTCCAAAATCCACTAGTGAACAACGAATCTCGGTCACTCACAATGCCTTTGGGTATTCCATGAAATCTCACTACCCACTTTATATACAGTTCTGCTAACTTAGCTGCTGTCCTGTTCGACTTGACGGGTATAAACCTTGCACTCTTAGTCAATCGGTCCACAATCACCCAAATGCTATCATGGCCCGATTTAGTTCTTGGTAACCCATCAATGAAATCCATGGACACTTGTTCCCATTTCCATTCTGGAATTTCTAATGGTTGCAACAAACCACTAGGCTTCTTTTTCTCAGCTTTAACTAGCTAGCAATTCATGCATTTGGATATAAATTTCCCAATGTCTCTTTTCATCCCTTCCCAGTAGTAGGCCTGCTTCATGTCTTGGTACATCTTGTTACCACCAGGATGTATAGTCAGTTTTGAGTGATGACATTCTCTAAACACTTCATCTCTCAATCCATTGACATTGGGTACAAGAAGTCTTCCATTCTTTCTAATCCATCCATCTCAATCAAGCAAATACTAGTTCATCTCTCCATCGACTCCCATCACTAACTTTGAGATGATTTCCAATAGGTTAGGATCGTTCCTCTGACTGGAACCAATCCGCTCAATCAAAGTGGGTCTGATCGTCAAACTTTCTAACATTTCTGGATCCAATTCGCACTATGGTCTGAAATCATACCTAGCGATATACTCCAGTTGCTTCCATTCTAAAAACATAGCTCCTAAACTGGCATGTCTCCTACTCAATGCATCAACTACCGCATTGCCCTTTCCTGGTGTGTATGCGATATCGAAATCATAGGAAGCTAAGAATTCTAACCACCTTTGTTGTCGGAGATTTAGATCCTTTTGAGAGAAAAGATACTTTAACGATTTATGATCGATAAACAACTCGAATCCTTCTCCCAAGAGATAATGTCTCCACATCTTTAACGCGAATACGATCGCAGCCAATTCCAAGTTTTGGTAGGGTATCTTTTCTCATGCGGTTTCAGTTGCCGACTTGCATAAGCTACAACCCTACCTCCTTGCATCAATACAACACCTAGCCCTGTGCCACATGCATCCGTATGTACTGTCATCTCTTCATTCCCCTTAGGAATGACTAACACTGGTGCACATGTCAACTTTTCCTTTAGGCTCTTGAATGCATTCTCGCACCTTTCGTCCCAGACGAAGGCTTGATTCTTCTTGGTCAACTGAGTCAATGGTGCTGCTATCTTGGAGAAGTCTTGGATAAACTTACGATAATATCCAGTTAATCGCAGGAAACTTCTTATGTCCGTTGCATTCTTGGGCGTAGACCAATCTTGTACCGTAGCCACCTTCGCTGGATCCACGGCAATACCATTCTCTGAAACAACATGGCCCAAGAATCTCACTTCTCTCCTCCAGAAGTGACACTTAGAAAACTTTGCTTTCAATTGGTGTATTCTCAACACCTCCATCACTATTCTTAAATGTTCCTTGTGTTCTTCCTCTGTCCTCAAATAGACCAAAATATCATCCACAAACACAAGGACAAACTTATTCAACTGATCTCTGAATACCCTATTCATAAGATCCACAAAATATGATGGGGCATTGGTCAACCCAAATGGCATCACCAACCATTCATAAAATCCAGACGGCATCCGAAATGCTGTTTTAGCAATACTCTCAGCTTCCACTCTAAGCTGATGAAAACATGTCGCGAGATCCAACTGAGAGAATACTCTCGGGCCACTCAATGGATCAAACAAATCATCTGTCTGCGGTAGAGGATACTTATTCTTCCTCGTCACTTTATTCAACTTGCGGTAGTCTACACACAAACGAAGGGAACCATCCGCCTTGGTAGCAAACCCAACTGGTGCTCCCCATTCAGAAACACTCCTTCTGATAAATACCTTCTTCAAAAGATCGCTGACTTGCACCTCGAGCTCTCGCTGCTCCCTTGGTGCCATACGATGTAGTGGCATCACTATAGGTCTGGCATCTTTCACTAAATCAATACGGAACTCAATCTCTCGGTGTGGTGGAAGCCCGGTCACTTCCTCAAAAATGTTCGGATACTGGCCAACCATGGGAAAACCTAACAAGTCACTGTGCAGAATGTCGAGGGAATTCAAAAAACTAGCCATTACCCCATCATCGGGTAGACCACCAAACACTACCCTCTTTCCATCATCCGCTCTAGCTGTCACCAAAAAGCCCTCACAGTCTACCACCACCCCGTATATTTGGAGCCAATCGACTCCCAAAATAATGCCAAACTCAGTAAAGCCCAAAGCAAAGCAATCACAAACAAACATGCATCCATGACTCGATAGGACCACATTACGACAAATCATGCTAAGTTTAGTTGAACCACCAAGTGGGTTCGTCACTACTAAAGGCCTATCGACAATCTCGGGCTCCAATCCCAACCTATCTACTCGGTCACTAGATATGAAAGAATTGGAAGCCCCGGTATCAAACAAAACACAAACAGGAACATCATAAATAGAAAGCATACCTAGGATAACAACATTCTTTCCCTTCTCCGCCGCAGTTGGGGCATTCGACGAAGAAGGTAGCATTAAGGGCATATGCTTTCACCATCTGCTTTTCTTTAGGGGGTTGCGGACACTTGTCCTTGTGATGTCCCACTTGGCCATAGTTGAAGCACTTCCTATCCGCTGGCTTGGCCCGACAATTACTAGCATAATGGCCCTTCTTACCACAGCTGAAGCACTCAACATCTTTCTTATTCTTTTCTAGCCATCCTTATTCTGGTTCTGCTTCCTCTTATTCTAAGAACCACTCTTGCCTCCACCACTTGCTTGGCGGCTTCAGCTCCTCTGCAAATGCAACCTCAGTCTTCGGCTTAGGGTAAAGAATCTCTAACCTCAATGCATTCCCCACAATCGATTCAAACGTCTCATCGATGTGGTTAATAAGCCTTTCCCCCAAGTACTGATCCAAGCCAGTTGTAAACTTCTCGTTCTTCTTCTCGGCAGTATCAATAAGAGATAACCCATACTTCGACAAAGTGTCGAATTCGGCAATATACTCCGAGACAACTCTGCAATTCTGCTTGAGTTCCAAGAATTTCCTATACAACACTGACTTCTGAGCAGCTGGAATGAACTTATCGCAAAAGCGAACCTTAAGCTGCTCCGAAGTAATCTGATCCTCGAGAGTAGCTGCCTTTATAGCAATCCACCAATTCATTGCCCGTCCTTGCAGCTGACGGGATGCTAGCTTTCACTTCGTCGCATCCTCGATACCCAAGTCTTCGAAGATGCGCTCACAGCTATCCAACCAATCCTGAACATCCGTAGCTAACTCCGTTCCGTGGAACGGCTTCCCACCAAGGCTAGTATAATCCTTGTTCAGCTTGGCGAAATCGACCCTAGGCGCATGCACTATTGGACCACCACCATTACCATTATTGGGAGCTGCCCTCTGCACAACCCTAAGCATCTCTCTCATGAGGTCAGTAAACATCATCCTCATGTTAGTACCATTCCCATTATTGGCTCCTCTACCGGCACCTCTTGCGTATCGGCTCAACGTTTAATCTGTAAAGAGAAAATGATTAACCATCTCTATAGTGGTGCTATTGCAGTGCGACTTCATCCTTAGCTATATTAATAGCATATATATAGCTTTTGAAAACCAAAATAATCACAAATACGTGCTCTCATATACGTATACTATCTCTCCCTGATGACTTCCCTGGGTTAACTACGCAACCTAGAGCTCTGATACCAAGTGTGACGGCCCGCCCCGCACCAGCCGGCATTTCCTTCGAAAGTGCGCTGTACACATGCGAACTAGCACGGAACGGTCGCCAAAGAAATGAAAAAAGAGAATGAACTAATCGAAAACCTGTAGAATGTCTCACAGTGCATGGAACAAAATATAATAATAATGTACTTGACATAAAACAGGTGAGACATTGCATAAGCTGATAACTAAAATCACCATCAACATCAGAGTAGTAGAAGTCTAAATACAGCTTATTACAACTTTTCAAATTATTGTCTCTATACAAAAGAAAGCAAGAGTGCACTACTAAGGCCCAAAGTAGTGACCAGCGGTGACACAGGGAGAATATCTATATATGTATCATATGGGGAAGCCTCCTGCTCGTCTCCGGTACAACTACTCGTGCATCACCAGCTAACCAGTCTCTAGTCTGCTCGTGAGAGCACCCAGAGTAATAAGAAGAGATATAAAACTCTGGGTCAGACAAAAAGTCTAGTATGAGCGATAAGCAGCTAAACAGAACAATAACAGGTATACTAAACAATACCTGAACCTGGACCTGCAACCAAAGAGTTAGCACTACATACCATACAATACTCTAAGGTGCCACTGAACTGATGGTGTAAAGATAACGGGGGTGGAGGTGTGCATGTCATAATGATGGCAGACAAATCAAACATAGCAACCATCCTCACATCTCTCACTTAGTGCGTAAAGCATACGATATCTACTGCTTCGATCACTAGACCCATCGAAGTAGTGACGGAGTTCGACTTGTACAACTACTGCTACTAAATTACTGCTACTACCAAGCTCACCACATGGAGTAATGACCAACTCTTTACAAATGACCCCACTTCATTGGTCTATGGCTCTTTAGTCGTACCTAGGCCACTATGGACCAGAATCCGTTCACGTACTCCCTACACATAGTGATCCAAAGTTATAGACATCGACAACCCCTTAGCACATGTCCCGTAGCAAAGCCCAATCATGAAGCTCCCTCATTGGTTCCCATCTGGATCGTGAGTCAAAGCTCCTCATTTGGACCTCCTTTGCATCTCGGGTTTTGGTCGAATTGGAGTTGGCCTTCAGAAGATCCGTCATGTAGAAATAGAAGTACACGTCCGGTTCGGTTGTTCACCCACGCTCGGTTCGATTCGATCACCCATGCTCGGTTCGATTTGGGTTCATCTCCTCCATGCGGTTCGGTTCAGCTTCTCACATGTGGCTCGGTCCGGTCCGGTGGTAAAGTTCCAAGGTCCTCCTTATAGTGTCAAGTTCTAATCTGATCCAACCTTCCTTGTTGTCTCTTTCGTTTGCACGCCTCAGAAGATGCCAGCTCCGGTTCGGTTCGGTAGCTGATCCGATCCCACGCCCTAGCTTCGATCCAATCCCCTTTTCGTCTCTCCAATCCGATCCTCTGCCCAACTCCAACTCTAAGCAAATGTCCTTCCTTCTCGCCATGCCACTTATGCTAAGTTCCAATCCGAATCAAGTCCACTTGCCCAGTTCTCCTATCTGATCCGAGCCCAATAATCCGATCCGATGCGGTTTGAAACCCTACACATTTCCTGCAACTTTCCAGCGACTGTTTTACACCATTCGAGGCATTTTCGACCATTTTAACACTTCTAGACAATCACAAATCATACCATACAGTCATAGCAACACGTACAATCAATCATAAACACCAAAACAACAACTATAGCATGTAAAATGGATCAAACATACCCAAAATCCCATATTTTCCTTTAAGCATGTTCTAGCAAATCTAATGATATGATTAGCAAAACACAACCAAATTAACCCAAACTTCTAACAGAGGTCTAAAACATCATTTCAGAATTTATAAATATTTTTCCAGATTTTTAACATGTTCAAATTCGCTAATTATCACTAATTACCCCTAATTAGCCGTAAATAGTGAGAAACCTTGCAAATCACTCACCTTGGCCATAAATGAACTTTAGATCTGAAATAATCTACTATAATGGCGTTGTTCCCAATGCAACACAGCAGCTCTAACCTTGTTTTGGCGCCATTCCTCCTTAATTCGATGTGGTTTAAGCCAAAACTTGATTAAGAAGTAATTAGAGGTGTTATTAGATGTTGGAGGTCATTGTTAGGTTGAAGAGAGGGTTTGTGGTGGCTGGAAAATGAGTGAAAACACCGAAATCCTAACCCTAGCAGCCCTTAAATACCTCAAATCCCGAAATTCCCCGTTGGGCCTAGCTGTTAATCACCCGGTTAAGCCTAATTAAGCTGTTTTTCACCATCTGAAACTTGTTTCAGCCATATCTCCCAAACGGTGAGTCTGTTTGGCTAATATGACCACTCTACGAAATTGTAAACCATCATCCGGAGCCAACGGAAGTTGTTTTAGGTCAAAACTCCTTTCCAATCAAAAGTTATGGCCAAAACAATATTATCTAGGGGCAAAAGGGTCACTTAAAAATCGGGAAAAATCATGAACATGGGAAATGACCTCATTAGTCGTCTCCCAAAGTTACATGACCATACGACTTCGTATGTGAAAGAAAGAAATATTCTACGATCCTTCGATGCGTAGAATGCGGGTCGTTACAGATTTTATTTTCTTGGGCTATGGTTGTGGTTAACTTTTTTTGGGGATTTATGTCGCTTACTACTGTTTTATGCTTCTTTATGTATTTGGAGGTTTTAATCAAGATAGAGGTTTTACTGCAATGACTTGGAAGTTGGGTTTTGAGATAATGGTTGTAATGTTTTGACTAAACCATGTTACTTATGAAATAATTCCAGTTTTTCCTGCTATTTGTATGTCTGTCTTGTAAATTATCTGTATCTTTTACCTATAATGCTTCACCGAAGTTAATGCATTCCCTTTGTGAGTGACCTTAACGGAGGTGGGGTCTTTCAAGGTATGCATGGAAACAAAAGCACTCCTTCTAATAGCTCTTTTCTTTTTCTACAGCAATGGTTTAAGATGATGGTGGTTCCAATCAAGAACTTTCCTTTCACTGCCTTTGGATACTTATTCTTGAAGTTCTCACCTAGCTGTAGCTTTAGCTTCTCACATTCTGCCTACCAGTAATTGTCAAGATCTCACCTGCTCTGTACAAATTAGCATCTATAGATTTCCCTCCTATTTCAACTTTCTTCCTTTTGAAAAGCTTTCTCTTATTTTCTTAAGAACTTTGGTCCTTTGAGGACTTCTAACAAGTAGCAATCATTGATTCATTACAGTGACCATTTCCATAATAATGTCACTAGAGTGTCTTAAATCATCACTCAACTTAGATTTGGGTAGAAAAGAAGTAATTTTTTCTTGTTTAATCCTAAGCTTCTTTCTTTTTGGCTTTTCCTTAATATTACTTCTCTAAATTTGCAATGCTCCGCCTTTTGTGCTTTTAGTTTAAGGTTTTGAAAAATGAAAAAGGAGAATGAAAGGGTGAAAGGTTATGTATATACGAAAGGTTGTGCGTTACCTACTTTTCCCCTTGCATAAGCCTTCATTTATGTTATATAGTTACTAAGGCCTAACCATATTTAATTATAGATCTATCTCATCATCCCGCTACATTACTATTATTTAATTTAGCCAATTAAATTCTTGAATAAAGTTTACGAAAGATCAGGTGTATTATATCTCATTTATTTAATATACTCATAATATTGTGAATGGAATCCCTAGCTTGAGTTCACTCAACAACCAATGAGTATGCAAGTAAAATGTTAATATATATTATAGAGGACAATGTTGTATTAATGATTCATAATCTTCAATATATTATATTGAGTGATATCAACTTATGAAATAATTTACTTCTTTTGAAATATCCACGTGATTTAAGTGTCAAACATATCTGCAGTCACGGTATTTGTATAATACATAATTTATTTATCCATCAAGTTTATTTGGGTTTCTTTGATGTTTCACCTTTAATTTATACATTCATATTATATAGATTTTGTTATTATATTACATTTATATTTCATGTTACGTTTCTATATTGTCACATTAATTTAATATTATTTGATTAATTTTAATGAACTAACATTTTAATTAATTTTAACATATCTTAGCATAACATTTATATTCATTATACGCTATTACCCTTATAGTATAATGCAATATTATATATATGTGTGCATATTATTTAATTAATTAACTTCTAACTAACTAATTTTAATTAATTAATTAACCTTTAAAAAAACAATATGAATTTAATTATATAAGATATGAAATTTAATTCATATGCATTCATGTATGCTTTTATGTTGACTTAACATTTGAAAATAACATTACAATTTTTATATATTTTATTCTTAATTGGATTCTAGTTTTAGTAATTTAGTTTCAGTTAAGTGGTTCTCGTTGTTTTATGTCAATAATTTGTTTAGGGATAATTCTGCGATGATTTTTGTTGCGAAGCTAGGTAAGTTAAATTTTTTATCTCAAGCATTGGAATAAGTATAATTTTGGTAGTGTTAGGATTAGGAAAGATAATATCACATGTGAGATGTTAGATTTAGATAAGATTAGTGAGGCTAGGATTCTAAATTCCAATGAGAGGGATAGACTTAGCAACCTCAGGAATGATTTCAAGTTGATTTTAGAAAAAGAAGAGATCATGTGGAAGTAAAGGGCCCGAGTTCATTGGATTGAGGAGGGGGATGATAACACGAAGTTCTTTCATAGTGTGGCTAATAAGAGGACGTGTGATAATTTGATTCATTCAATTTTTATTATAAGCAGATTTTAGGTTCTTGGACTAAGAGAAGGATTAATGTTAGATGGAATGACATTTTTCCGCTGGCCTCTAAGGTTGAGTTAGTAGATTTAGACAGACCTTTCTCTGAACAAGAGATTTGGAAGGCTATCTGTGATATGCCTAGTGACAAAGCTCTTGGGCCTGATGGTTTTTCTATTCTTTTTTATAAGTAGTTTTGGGAGGTTCCGAAATTTGATATCATTAACCTTTTTAATGATTTTTACACTGGTGATTTACGTTTAGGTAATTTTAACTTTGCTAATGTTATCCTTATTCATAAGAGAGAGGGTGCTAATTCTCTTAAGGAGTTCAGGCCTATTTCTTAAATTAATTGTTCGATCAAGATTATTTCCAAAGTTCTTGCTAACAGGCTTAGTATTAAGATGAATGATCTTATTGACTGTTCATAAATAGCCTTTATCAAGGGTAGAAACATAGGGGACGGAGTGGCCGCTGTGCAGGAGTACATTAATGTCTGTTGTAAGAATAATTTTTCTTGTGCAATTTTGAAGTTAGATTTTTAGAAGGCGTTTGACTCTGTTGATTGGGATTTTATCTGTGAATTATGTCTTACTAGGGGCTTTAGTGTTAGATGGATCAACTGGATCATGCTTTTGCTTAGATATGGGTTCTCTAGTATTGTTGTTAATGGGGGTGTGGGTAAGAAGATCTAATCTAAGAGAGGTCTTAGACAAGGTGACCTCCTTTCACCTTTTTTGTTTAATCTAGCGGTAGATGTTTTCTCTAGAATTATTAAGAGAGCTGGGAGATTAGGTGTCTTAGGCAATGTTGGTAATGAGGAATTAAATAATGATTATCTATTATTCAGTTTGTACATGATACATTATTATTTTCCTCGCATTTGCTCAAGCGCATTATTGCTCTTAAGTTTATTTTTTATTGTTTTGAGATGATATCTGGACTCAGAATCAATTTCGACAAGAATGCTATTATGTTCCTTAATGATTTTGACAATATTGAGCCTTTGGTTGCTAGCACCATGAACTGTTCTGTAATGAAATTCCCTTTCGATTATCTGGGTTTTCAGATTAGACCTTCAAAGCTTAAGAAGGACAATTGGTTAGTTATTATAGATAAGATCAATAATAGATTATCGAGTTGGAATAACAGATTTCTTTCTAGAGCGTGTAGATTGGTTCTAGTTAATTCGGTGTTATCCGCTATTCCTACTTATTGGATGGCAGTTCATCATTTTCCTCAATGGGTTATTGAGAAAATTGACAGAATTAGGCGAAATTATCTTTGAAGTGGTGCTCCTATTTGTAGAGGTTATAAATGCTTAGTTAACTGGGAGTTGTGTTGTAAGCCCAAGAAAGATGGGGGTCTAGGGATCATTAATCTTTATAATTTTAATTCTTCCTTGTTGGCCAAATGGTTATGGAGATTTAGATTCCCTGATGTGTCGGCTACTTGGAATATTATTATTTCCAAATTTTATTATCCTCGGGGCGAGTTTATTGTTGGGTCTGGTTTTAGTTGGAATAATAGATTACCTTATTTTTGGAAGTCTGTTTTGTTTTGTTTTGACTTTTACAAATTAGGTTGAATGGTGACTGTTTATTCTGGTAATCTTACTTATTTTTGGCATGATTCTTAGATTTCTAGTGTGCCGCTTAAAATTGAATTCAGGGAGCTTTTTAATAATTGCAACTTTAAGAATGCCTTAATTGCAGATGTTTATAGAATGGGTGTAAATCCTCGGGGGAGTTTTCCTTTGATAAAATTTTAGAAGTGGGTTTGTTAAGGCAATTATCCATTCTAAAAGCTTAGTTAGCCTTGTATCACTTGGATGTGAATGCTGATTCTTTTAGTTGGGGTCTGGATAAGAGTTTAGTTTACTCTTTTAATTCTATGTATAATTTTATTAATTTTTCTGGTGTTTCTTTGCTCCCTTTTAAGTTTATTTGGAATTCTAATTCTCCTCCTAAAGCTAAGTTTCTTATGTGGTTGATTATTCATTAGAAGCTTAATACGGTTGAGCTTTTAAGGAAGAAGAATATTATTTTTGACGTTAAGTGTTGTATTTGTATTCTTTTGGATGAAGATGTTGATCATTTATTTTTCTCTTGCAGTTTTACCAATTATATTTTAACTATGGTTTTAAGGATTTTTGTTTTTGGTTGTTTTAATTCTTTTAGTAGATGTGTTGAGTATTGGGATCGTTATAGATTTGTTTATAATTCTAAATAGAGATATGTGTTGGATTCTTTAGTTATTATCTCCAGTTGGTTCATTTGGCTGGAGTGGAATCAGAGATTTTTTTCATTCTATTTCTGTGTCCGCTGACAATTTAATCATTAAGTCTGTTAATCACTGTCTGGATTGGATGTCCAACTCGCGCTTCAAGTTTTTTGGTGATTCGCGTTTTGGTTGTTTTTTGCTTAAGGTTAGGTTTAATTTGAATTTATTTATGATAATCAATAGTTTTTTTTAGAAATGATAGAACCTGCATTTGTTGATAAATTTTTTTTTTTTTGGTATTGCTTGTTTTTCTCTTATTCTTTTTTATTTCTTCTCCACATATATGTATGGATATATATATATATATGTGTGTGTGTGTGTGTGTGTGTGTGTTGTATATATATATACACTTACACTCATATATATATATATATGTGATGGGTTCTTACGGTTTGCCTAGTTTCTTTCAGGTTTCAGGTTGTTGACTTTTGTTGAGGAGATTTGTGGGTTGGTGTCTAGATTGGTGATTGGCATTAGCTTTGGAGTTCTGTTTGTGCTTGATTTCTGAGAGTTTTAGGGGTTGTACTATCTTATTTTTGTTGTTTTTGCTTGGACAGACTGGTTAATTGTATTGGATTAGATATACTTCTCTATCGGGTGTTGGCTTTGCTAGAATTCGATATTGGAGTATGATGGGCGGTGGTTTTTCCGGAGCTCATCCATCTACTATCCTTCACTTTCTTATAGTCGTGTTTTGTTTTGTTTTGACTCCTTTTGTACTGTAGTCGGATTTTGTAGCTTATTATTTTATATTATATATGTGTGTTCTCTTCTTTTTAGAAGATCACACTTTTTTGTTACAAAAAATATATATTTTGTTCTAAATTTGACTTTTAAATTGAAATTTATATTTTAGAGTTTTCGAAATAATTTGAAACTTCAACATTATTATATTTGTAATATTGTTCTTATCTAAAATTTAGATTTTCAAATTTGAAGCGTACATTTCAATTCCAAATAATTTTGAAAATTATCCAAGGCCTAATTAAAAATATATCATTTCTATTAGGAACAACCTTTGGTCTCACTTATCTGTTCAGGCTAGGCTAGTAGTCGAGTGATGTAGAGGACTTGATTATCCACACTCAATCCTAGACGCTGCACTTCTAGATACTTTATTAATTAGGCTATCAATTTAACTAGTTATGTGACACCCCACATCCCTTAATGTCACCCATATGAGGATGCATTAAGTTTTGTAAAGTGCAATAGGTATAAAATAATAATACAAAGGCTTATATTCACAAGATAGAATGTAAACACAGCAGAAAACTTTTCAAAACTTTTATTATCAAATCACAACATTACGGTTTCAAATATCATCGAGTCATAATCATAAAACATCTGTGTTGTCGAAAGTGGGTCACTAGAGTACAAGTACAAAACCATAAAAATCATATTCCTCACGAGTCATAACAATAGCCGTAGAATAGAAATCAAAATAATACATGAGTAAGAAATAGTCCAAGTTCAAACAGAATTAAAAAGTCATGGTCAATACTGCAATCCCCCACCCTAAGAACCTGTGGGGAAAGGAATTGAAACACCCCACCTCCGTTAGGGTCACTCTCAACGGGAATGCCCTAATTTTGGTGGAGGTTTTTAAGTATATGTCACAGAGATACAAGACAGATATAAGAACACATATTTGTAAACAGCGGAAAAACAACAACCTTTATTTCATAAAAGAAAATACGTGTTGCAAAACATCACCATGATTGTCTTACATCCTTTCCAAAAACATAACATAACTCCTTCATAATCTGTCTTGATTACATTATTAAAGAAGCATAAATAAAACATAGATAAACTGCAAAAGCCCCCATAGTGATTTGTCCAAAGCCATAGTTCAAAATGAAAAGGTCCAAGCAATACATTTCTCTTCTTCAAGCTGGATGTTAAGGCTGGTCAAGCTGCTGTGTTCCCTCCCTGTGGACCTGGGGGGGGGGGGGGGGGGAACGGAAGAAAAGAAGACGAAAGAAAAGTAGAGTCAGACATAAAGCCTGAGTAAGTCTAGTACTATTCTGTCTATGAATAAAGAACTGGGTATGATAAGTATAAACAAGAAGTGTGAAAGCACTATAACTTGGTTAAGTTGTCTAGGGTCAAATATACTACCGCACCCCAAGATAATCTCTGAACCCATATAAACTAGTTCCCAACTGGCACCCCATAATCAGGGTGATGTGATCCATTCTATGATGATCGGCTCCTACTCGCATAGTTACATGTGTCTTACGGCCCCCGATGTTGTAGTTACCTATGCTGGTCCCACCATGGGGTGTATCAAGTCCCATGGAGGCGTCCCGACACAATCCTAGAATGCACAGGTATGCTACTGGTGTCCAGTGCCTTATTTTTCTGCGCCGGAGTGTGTGCACGCCCGCACCCCGTTACAACCTACACTGCTACACCACCGCCGTCGATCTGACCTCTTACAATCAGCCCAGTAATCGTGCCCCACCCCGCCTAGTTTCAGGGTATCGTGATACACCTTTTAGGGTTACTGCTGAAAAGGGTCCCCCGTTACTAGGTTTTCTATCTCTAGCCAACATGCAAAGTTGGTTAAGTGTTTTCCTAACCTAACCCCACCAGTCCGTTTAGTTTAGCATGTTCCATTTTGATTAAGTCTTTAGTTCACTTGATCCTAACAATCCTGACTCAGCCTTAATTGTCTTATTAAGGCCCTGACCTCTCACATTAGACAGGTATTGTTGTGGCTGCCTGTTGCCGGTTGGTTCCGGGCAGTCTTACGCCACAACTCAGTCTAACCTCGGGTCCTTATTGGGCTCCATGTTTAACCTCCCACATTGGATAGGTATTGTTGTGACTACTGGACAGCCGGGCGGTTCCGGGCAGTTTACATCACAACTCAATCCAACCTCGGGTTAAACACATCGTATGTTCTACATTTACATATTTTGTCTTTCTTCTTTATTTTTCTTATATGTAAATATTTGCGGCCCATTATTAAGTTAATGGTGTAAAGGTTACACCAATCATGGGCCCAACCCATACTTGAATTTGGGCCCTTCTACTTTATATTTTCATTTATTAATTTATTTAACCCAACGTTATTTTCCCCCGTTTAACGCGTCCGTTTATTACATATATGTTGGGCTTAGCCTTTTTAAGCCCAACTTAGCCATGAGGAAAAGGGGAGGCTTAAAGCGTGATTATACACAAAAAGGGGAAGGTGAGCGCATGAACTTGCAACATAACGTTGGAACTACAAAATAGAAACTGGTGTACTTGAATAGTGGTAACATATACTTTGGTCATAAAGCATAGGTGACATGAATCAAAGCATGTGAACTTGTAGTTGAGATAAGAATCTAAATTGGGTATCATTATTGACACATAGTCATAACTACAACATGAACCTATATTTTTATTTAGGCATAATGTCAAACATAAGAATGGCATAAATATTTCTAACATAAGCATGGCATAATGTCAAACATAAGCATGGCATAATGTCAAACATAAGCATGGCATAAGTATAGTTAAATTTGTTCACATAACCATGGCATATATATTTCTAACATGAAATCATGATTTTTACTTTAGTCATGCAAACTTGCAAAAAGGGATTTTTGGACCTAACCTAGTTATGTACCACATATGTCATCCTATAATTCTTGTTAACAATTTCAATTATGCAAATTATCAATCATAGCCTAGTCATATTCATAAGTTTGCAAATAGGTTTTCTAGTACAAAAGCATGGCTTAATACATGATGCCAAATTCTCAACACAATTTCATATGGATTATAATAACCCAAACTTATTCCAATTACTCACAAAAATGATTTTTGTATAAAAATACATATTATGATGGCATAGTAGCAAAACCCCAAACTTGCATGAATTTCAATTAATCAACTACATACATGTAGCTTCAACATGGATTACATAATTTGCGAATATTCCAAACGTATACTTGCATAGAACTACCGCATGTAGTTCTTTATAATGAATAACATAATTCGAGAATATCCAAACCTATACAATATTCCAAATCGATAAGAATCATAGTAACGCACAAATTATGAATTATTTATCACCACAACTAAGTACACAAACCAACACAGTTATTTGTTCATACCAAAGTAATACTCTACTTACAATGGTGTGGCGAATTCTCTAATTTAGGGATTTGAAGATGCGGTTTGATTTGATTGAGTTGCTTTATGCCTTAGAATTTTGCCTCCTAATCCTCTCTCCAATTGGTGGCTACCCCTAGTCGTTCCTCAGCAACATGGCGGCTTTGTTCTTATTTTTGAATGAATAGATTAGGGTTAGTCTAGGGTTGTTTTTATAGGGGAAATGAACTGATTAGGGCCATTGATGTTGCTAGGTTAGATCGTAGCCATTCATCCTAAAGAGAGACCAATTAGAGCCTGCCACCTAGCCCTAATGACAAAGCAGTCTACAGAAAATCGACCAACATAGAATAGGCCAGCCAGGTTAGACTGGGTTCGACCTGGCTCTGGACCCGGTCGACATGCCTGTCGACAGCCCTGTCGACAGCCCTGTCGACCTGGCTAGACCAGGTCGACAGCCCAGTCGACCTGGGTGCGTTAGGCGTGTGTTTTTCCGCCCTGGCCCATTGGGCCCCATTTTGGAATTTTAAACTGTTTTATTCTGTTTGAATTTTAAACTTAATTCAGAAACTTCCGAAGGCCATATCTTCTTCATACGGACTCCGTTTTTCGAAAACTCGGACTCTATTTCGCGTATTTTTCCGAGACGAACGCAATGGCGTATCCCGTTTCCCTTAGTTCTTTGATTTCAATTTCACTATACTCTAATTTTTGAATTTCACAGTTATAGAATTCGCGGGGTGTTACATTCTCCCCCACTTAAAAGGATTTCGTCCCCGAAATCTTCAAGTTAGGAGGAATGTATGTCCTAACATCCAATCATCCATCTACTCATCCATCAAACACGAGCATCCATTGTCCTTAAAAGACTTCTAATGCTTCATGATCATATGCGAAGTGTGTGTGTACATGTACTTATCTAATGCAAAATCAGGCGGTCTACTGATTCAGTTGACCTCCTTAATGCGAATTATGTAAGTGCCATGAATCCATTATGTATGCAATTTTTTTTCCTATTCGTGATCCTATATGAGTGCACAATCATTCAATACAAATGCAACATCCACATGACAACACATTCGGACTCTATTTCGCGTATTTTTCCGAGACGAACGCAATGGCGTATCCCGTTTCCCTTAGTTCTTTGATTTCAATTTCACTATACTCTAATTTTTGAATTTCACAGTTATAGAATTCGCTGGGTGTTACATTCTCCCCCACTTAAAAGGATTTCGTCCCCGAAATCTTCAAGTTAGGAGGAATGTATGTCCTAACATCCAATCATCCATCTACTCATCCATCAAACACGAGCATCCATTGTCCTTAAAAGACTTCTAATGCTTCATGATCATATGCGAAGTGTGTGTGTACATGTACTTATCTAATGCAAAATCAGGCGGTCTACTGATTCAGTTGACCTCCTTAATGCGAATTATGTAAGTGCCATGAATCCATTATGTATGCAATTTTTTTTCCTATTCGTGATCCTATATGAGTGCACAATCATTCAATACAAATGCAACATCCACATGACAACACATTAGAGTTCAATCATATACGAAGGCAACCATATATGCATATGCAATATGAAGTGACTGAGCCGATCTAAAACCTAGATTGTGTGTGTGTATATGCAACCACGAGCAAACACTAGCAATCACTTGCAACCACTTGCAACCATCATCCATAACATGTTTCAACTACATGTTTCCATCCAAAAAGATTCTACTTAAAAGATAAGGTCGAGGAAATACACCTAAAAAGATAGATAAAAGCGCAACTTAAGGAAATAGAAAGGTCAAGGATGTACCCTCGAACAGAAAAGGGTAGGCAGTGCGTATTCTAGCTTCAGTTTCCCAAGTCGCGTCTCCCTCGGCGTTGCTCCACTGAACTTTGACGAGCTTGACTTCACGGTTGCGTAGCTTCTTCACTTCCGTTCCTAATATGCGTGTTGGAACTTTTCTTATGGTTGCTTCGCGTTCCACTTCGGCCTCTTCGAGGATATTTGGCTCTACCACCTCAGCAGACTCATGTAGACATTTTCGGAGATGTGAAACGTGAAAAACGTTGTGGACTCCGGCCAACTTCTCGGGTAGCTCTAATCTATAGGCCATTTTCCCAATTTTCTCGATGATAGGGAACGGCCCTACGAACCTTGGTGCTAGCTTTCCTGTGGTTCCAAAACGAACAACGTTTCTTAGTGGTGATACCTTGAGAAAAACTCTGTCTCCAACCTCAAATTCAAGGTCGGTTCTTCTCTTGTCGGCATAGGACTTTTGTCTGTCTTGGGCCGTCTTCATCCTTCTTCGTATTAAGTCTACTTTCTCTGAAGTCTCTCGGATCATATCTGGTCCAAGTATGAGCTTATCAGTAGACTCCCACCAGCAAGTGGGCGATCGGCACGGTCTTCCATATAAAGCTTCGAAGGGCGCCATTCCGATGGTTGCTTGATAGCTGTTGTTGTAGGCAAATTCCACCAAAGGAAGGTGGTCTTCCCATGTCCCTCCGAAGTCAAGGACGCATAGCCTTAAAAGGTTTTCCAAAACTCTGTTTACTCTCTCTGTTTGGCCGTCGGTTTGGGGATGATAGGCTGTGCTTAAGCATAAATGCGTTCCTACTGCTTCTTGCAGACTCCGCCAAAACTCACTGGTGAAGATGGGGTCTCGGTCACTAACAATGCTAGATGGTATTCCATGGAGTCGAACGACTTCCTTGAGGTAAAGTGATGCTAGGGATGAGGCAGTTCTTTTACTTTTGACAGGTAAAAAGTGGGCGCTTTTAGTAAGCCTATCCACTATTACCCAAATGCTAGTGTTGCCTCTCCTAGACCTAGGCAGCCCATCGATGAAGTCCATTGAGATGCTATCCCACTTCCACTGCGGGACCTCCAGAGGATGTAGCAGTCCGCCAGGCTTTTTCTGTTCCGCCTTAACCTGTTGGCACACCATGCACTTAGAAACGAACTCTGCCACGTCCTTTTTCATGCCGTTCCAGAAGAAAGTCCTTTTTATATCTTTGTACATTTTATCTCCGCCTGGGTGTATCGTCATCTTGGAGTGATGTGCTTCCTCGAGAACCTTCTTTACTAAATCTTTTGTCTGTGGGACGCATAGTCTTCCGTCTCGCCTTAGCAACCCCTTATCGTCGATGGAGTATCTATTGAGGTGACTTGAAGTCTCACCCCTAATTAGCCTATCAATTGTTTCCACAAGCTGAGGGTCTTCGCGTTGTGCTGACCCTACTGAATCCACTAAAGTTGGGCGCACTTCGAGAGATGCTAGCAAGCCTGGTACGAAATCGGAGGAGGGCCTAAAGTCGAAGCTGGCTATAAACTCTAGGCTTTGTCTTTCAACAAATAACGGGCTTAGGGTTAATTTCTTTCGGCTCAACGCGTCTGCCACTACGTTGCCTTTGCCCGGAGTGTAGGAGATTTCGAAATCGTACGAGGCAAGAAACTCCATCCATCTCTGTTGCCTCAAGTTAAGATCCTTCTGCGAGAAAAGATATTTCAACGATTTATGGTCAGAGTAAAGTTCGAACTTCTCACCTAGGAGATAGTGTCGCCAAGACTTGAGTGCAAAGACGATGGCGGCTAACTCAAGATCGTGGGTTGGGTAGTTCTTTTCGTGCACTTTCAACTGCCTTCCACCATAAGCTACTACCCTTCCTTCTTGCATTAAGACGGCGCCTAGCCCTGTCCCATATGCATCCGTATAAACAGTGAACATCTTGCTCCCATCTGGCAGCGTCAAAACTGGGGCTGTTGTAAGAGCCCTTTTCAGTCGTTGGAAAGCAAACTCGCAATCCAAATCCCAATTGAATACTAGATTCTTCTTAGTCAATTTCGTGAGTGGAGCTGAGATTTTCGCAAAATCCCTTATAAACTTTCGATAGAAACCTGCTAGTCCTAGAAAGCTTCGGACCTCAGTTGCATTCCTTGGTGTCTTCCAATCCTGTACCGCCACCACCTTAGCAGGGTCCACTGCTAACCCTTGTTTGGATACCATGTGCCCAAGGAACCTCACCTCTTCTCTCCAAAAGTGGCATTTGGAGAATTTGGCTTTTAGTTGATGGACTCGCAAAGTTTCCATGATTGCCCTTAAGTGCTGAGCATGTTCCTCTTCACTCTTTGAGAAGATAAGGATATCATCTACGAAGACCACTACGAATTTGTTGAGGAAATCTCTAAATACCCTACTCATCAGGTCCACGAAGTAAGCAGGTGCATTTGTCAAGCCGAAAGGCATGACGAGCCATTCAAAGAAGCCGTCTGGGGTTCTGAACGCCGTTTTATCGATGCTATCTTCAGCCACCCTTAGCTGATGAAAACCGGTTGCTAAATCGAGTTGGGAGAAAACAGACGCTCCTACAAGCTGGTCAAACAAATCGTCAATTCTAGGGAGAGGGTGCCTATTCTTCTTCGTTAGCTTGTTGAGCTCCCTATAGTCAACACATAGACGGAGTGAACCATCCGCCTTTGTAGCGAACACCACTGGAGCGCCCCATTCTGAAATGCTTCTCCTAATGAACCCCTTATCTAGAAGCTCTTTAATCTGTTTACTGAGCTCTTTCCTTTCCCGTGGAGCCATATGTCTAACGGGTAACGCAACGGGCTTTGCATTATCTACAAGATATATGCGGAAGTCTATTTCCCGCTTCGGAGGCAAGCCCTTCACCTCTTCGAAGACATCCGGATATTCCCGGACCACTCTAACTGATTGCAAATTTTCAACAGAGGCATCTAGCGATTCAAGATAACTAAGCATAACCGCATACGAGGGATTACAAGAAATTTCCAAAGTATTACCGAGCTGGGTTAGGAGCCTAACAACCCTTTTCTCACAATCAAGGATAGCCCCATTACTGGATAGCCAATCCATACCCAAAATCAAACCATAACCCGAAAAGCCCAAAACAAAGGCACTACATTGAAATTCTACACTTAGAATAGAAATTTTCAATCCCACACAGATCATAGACAAATGAGCTGGGCCCCCAATTGGGTTTGAAACAATTAAGGGGTCCTCTACCATACTAGTTTTTAGGTGCAGAGATTCTACTAAAGCAGACGAGATAAAGGAGTGTGATGCGCCAGAATCAAATAAAGTGCGAACGGGGTGATCATAAAGATAAACTACGCTTTCTACAGAAGTATTTATACCTCGCTGTTGCAGAGGTGGTGCTTCCAGCACATGAACCTGTGCCCCTGGGGTGGATCCAGCCCTCTGCCCCTGTCCTCGTTTCTTTGGGCAGTCCTTAGCCCTATGGCCTGTCTCTCCGCAAGAAAAGCACCCACCATTCTCCTTGGCCTTCTTTTTCCGGCAGTCTTTTACTAAGTGCCCCACTTTGCCACAGAAATTGCACTTCCTCTTCTCTTTGTTGCCTTTCCCGCCTTTCTTAAAGTCTGTCTTCTTAGGCTGCAAACCCTCTTTCTTCCCTTGAGAGCTTTCTGCCTTTGTCTCCTTCTTGCCCTTATCCTCTTCATTCAGCAATGCCATTTGCACCAATCTTTCATACGTGGCTCCCATGGGTATATGGGTCATGGCCAAACTGTGTAATGGCTCATTCAACCCTTTGACGAAACGGAGAGCCTTCTTGTGCGGGGTATTGACTAGGTCAAGCCCAAACCTAGCCAGCTCATCGAACTGATTCACATACTCTCTGACTGTCTTGTCCCCTTGCTTAAGAAATAAGAATTTTTCCAACTGCAAACTTCTTTCCGCATCTGAGAGAAATTTAGTCTCAAACCTTGCCCTAAAGTCCTCCCATGTCTCTACTGGTCTTTCAGCATTAGTGACTTCCCACCAGTAGGAAGCCTCGCCCTTTAATAGCCACACTGCCAATTGTACTTTTTGTCTATCCTTTACCTCAAAGATGATGAATAGGTCCTCAGTTTCTTTCAGCCAATTCCTAGCTGCCACGAAGGACTCAGTTCCATGGAAATCCTTTCCTCCCATAGCTTTAAAATCTTTACATATCTTAGCGAATGTGTTTCCCCGTGGAAGAGGTGGAGGAAAAGGTGCTGCTGCAGCTGGATGATTTCCTTCAGCTGGGGGAGGAGGAACGGTAGGACCTGGCTGAGTGGCCCTTGCTTCTAAGAACCGTCTAAACCAACCAGGTATTGGTATCCCTTCCGGCAAGTTAAGTTCTTGGGACATGCTGAAACAAAAAGGATAAATTCAAAACGAAGGATAAGAGATAATACCTATGGCTTTGGGGAGTGGCCTTTGCCTTTTTAAAATAAAATAACATTTTTCTTTTTTAAAAATGCTTCTTTAAATTTCCTTTTTGAAAATAATTTTTCAAAACTTTTTATCTTATCTGGTAAACCTATGCTCTGATACCAAGTGAAACACCCCACCTCCGTTAGGGTCACTCTCAAAGGGAATGCCCTAATTTTGGTGGAGGTTTTTAAGTATAAGTCACAGAGATACAAGACAGATATAAGAATACATATTTGTAAACAGCGGAAAAACAACAACCTTTATTTCATAAAAGCAAATACGTGTTACAAAACATCACCATGATTGTCTTACATCCTTTCCAAAAACATAACATAACTCCTTCATAATCTGTCTTGATTACATTATTAAAGAAGCATAAATAAAACATAGATAAACTGCAAAAGCCCCCATAGTGATTTGTCCAAAGCCATAGTTCAAAATGAAAAGGTCCAAGCAATACATTTCTCTTCTTCAAGCTGGATGTTAAGGCTGGTCAAGCTGCTGTGTTCCCTCCCTGTGGACTTGGGGGGGAAACGGAAGAAAAGAAGACGAAAGAAAAGTAGAGTCAGACATAAAGCCTGAGTAAGTCTAGTACTATTCTGTCTATGAATAAAGAACTGGGTATGATAAGTATAAACAAGAAGTGTGAAAGCACTATAACTTGGTTAAGTTGTCTAGGGTCGAATATACTACCGCACCCCAAGATAATCTCTGAACCCATATAAACTAGTTCCCAACTGGCACCCCATAATCAGGGTGATGTGATCCATTCTATGATGATCGGCTCCTACTCGCATAGTTACATGTGTCTTACGACCCCCGATGTTGTAGTTACCTATGCTGTTCCCACCATGGGGTGTATCAAGTCCCATGGAGGCGGCCCGACACAATCCTAGAATGCACAGGTATGCTACTGGTGTCCAGTGCCTTATTTTTCTGCGCCGGAGTGTGTGCACGCCTGCACCCCGTTAGAACCTACACTGCTACACCACCGCCGTCGATCTGACCTCTTACAATCAGCCCAGTAATCGTGCCCCACCCCGCCTAGTTTCAGGGTATCGTGATACACCTTTTAGGGTTACTGCTGAAAAGGGTCCCCCGTTACTAGGTTTTCTATCTCTAGCCAACATGCTAAGTTGGTTAAGTGTTTTCCTAACCTAACCCCACCAGTCCGTTTAGTTTAGCATGTTCCATTTTGATTAAGTCTTTAGTTCACTTGATCCTAACAATCCTGACTCAGCCTTAATTGTCTTATTAAGGCCCTGACCTCTCACATTAGACAGGTATTGTTGTGGCTGCCTGTTGCCGGTTGGTTCCGGGCAGTCTTACGCCACAACTCAGTCTAACCTCGGGTCCTTATTGGTCTCCATGTTTAACCTCCCACATTGGATAGGTATTGTTGTGACTACTGGACAGCCGGGCGGTTCCGGGCAGGTTTACATCACAACTCAATCCAACCTCGGGTTAAACACATCGTATGTTCTACATTTACATATTTTGTCTTTCTTCTTTATTTTTCTTATATGTAAATATTTGCGGCCCATTATTAAGTTAATGGTGTAAAGGTTACACCAATCATGGGCCCAACCCATACTTGAATTTGGGCCCTTCTACTTTATATTTTCATTTATTAATTTATTTAACCCAACGTTATTTTCCCCCGTTTAACGCGTCCGTTTATTACATATATGTTGGGCTTAGCCTTTTTAAGCCCAACTTAGCCATGAGGAAAAGGGGAGGCTTAAAGCGTGATTATACACAAAAAGGGGAAGGTGAGCGCATGAACTTGCAACATAACGTTGGAACTACAAAATAGAAACTGGTGTACTTGCATAGTGGTAACATATACTTTGGTCATAAAGCATAGGTGACATGAATCAAAGCATGTGAACTTGTAGTTGAGATAAGAATCTAAATTGGGTATCATTATTGACACATAGTCATAACTACAACATGAACCTATATTTTTATTTAGGCATAATGTCAAACATAAGCATGGCATAAATATTTCTAACATAAGCATGGCATAATGTCAAACATAAGCATGGCATAATGTCAAACATAAGCATGGCATAAGTATAGTTAAATTTGTTCACATAACCATGGCATATATATTTCTAACATGAAATCATGATTTTTACTTTAGTCATGCAAACTTGCAAAAAGGGATTTTTGGACCTAACCTAGTTATGTACCACATATGTCATCCTATAATTCTTGTTAACAATTTCAATTATACAAATTATCAATCATAGCCTAGTCATATTCATAAGTTTGCAAATAGGTTTTCTAGTACAAAAGCATGGCTTAATACATGATGCCAAATTCTCAACACAATTTCATATGGATTATAATAACCCAAACTTATTCCAATTACTCACAAAAATGATTTTTGTATAAAAATACATATTATGATGGCATAGTAGCAAAACCCCAAACTTGCATGAATTTCAATTAATCAACTACATACATGTAGCTTCAACATGGATTACATAATTTGCGAATATTCCAAACGTATACTTGCATAGAACTACCGCATGTAGTTCTTTATAATGAATAACATAATTCGAGAATATCCAAACGTATACAATATTCCGAATCGATAAGAATCATAGTAACGCACAAATTATGAATTATTTATCACCACAACTAAGTACACAAACCAACACAGTTATTTGTTCATACCAAAGTAATACTCTACTTACAATGGTGTGGTGAATTCTCTAATTTAGGGATTTGAAGATGCGGTTTGATTTGATTGAGTTGCTTTATGCCTTAGAATTTTGCCTCCTAATCCTCTCTCCAATTGGTGGCTACCCCTAGTCGTTCCTCAGCAACATGGCGGCTTTGTTCTTATTTTTGAATGAATAGATTAGGGTTAGTCTAGGGTTGTTTTTATAGGGGAAATGAACTGATTAGGGCCATTGATGTTGCTAGGTTAGATCGTAGCCATTCATCCTAAAGAGAGACCAATTAGAGCCTGCCACCTAGCCCTAATGACAAAGCAGTCTACAGAAAATCGACCAACATAGAATAGGCCAGCAAGGTTAGACTGGGTTCGACCTGGCTCTGGACCAGGTCGACATGCCTGTCGACAGCCCTGTCGACAGCCCTGTCGACCTGGCTAGACCAGGTCTACAGCCCAGTCGACCTGGGTGCGTTAGGCGGGTGTTTTTCCGCCCTGGCCCATTGGGCCCCATTTTGGAATTTTAAACTGTTTTATTCTGTTTGAATTTTAAACTTAATTCAGAAACTTCCGAAGGCCATATCTTCTTCATACGGACTCCGTTTTTCGAAAACTCGGACTCTATTTCGCGTATTTTTCCGAGGCGAACGCAATGGCTTATCCTGTTTCCCTTAGTTCTTTGATTTCAATTTCATTATACTCTAATTTGTGAATTTCACAGTTATAGAATTCGCGGGGTGTTACAGGAATATAGAGAAAAGACATACCAGGTCAGATAATAACTCTGGAAAATTCCAGTGATTTTTAGCATAAGCATAAGATAAAGAAGTATTAGGACAGATCATTAGTTCTTGATATGAAAATACAGTAAAGTAGGAAATATGGTAAAAACCAAGATAAGTAAGACAAGAAAAGCTTCTCATTCCTATCCCAGTACAGAATTTCTGCACCAGCTATTAGAATATCAGGATTAGGTTTTACCTAATTACTACCCAGCGATCACCTCCCTAAACAGACACGAAAAACCTATGCCAGCTATGGAAATCGGGGATATCAGTCCCGAACCCATCAACTTAAAAGACACCACCTTATCCAACGGTGTTACAGCATTTTATCTTCCACAATCGGATCCATGCATGCTCATGACTCCTTCGGAAAGCACCATACCCACATCTAGAATTTGAATCTCTTACAATCATCCGTCAGTAAAGCGTGCCCTGGTCGCTACCTAGTGCGAGACACATTTGATAATAGGACGGTACTAACTGATATGGGTTGTAGACAGAAAAACAAACAGTAGATTGACACAAGCCACCCCTAGGCTTGGTCCCCAAGTTAACTAGGATTTTAAGAGTCCCCACATATTTTACCAGCAGAATGGACAAGTTAGCTTATTAATCAGATAGGTTTATCTCAGCTAGTTATGTTTACTTCTAAAAAAAATCATACACACATTGATGGATTAAGACGTAGGGAAAGACCAGAAGTTCCCTAATTCAACTTGTAATCGATCGGTCTGAAATACATTTACTGACCGGTTGGTCCTAAGGATGTATACTGTGTTCTACGTCATTATACCTGTAGTTTATAAAGATACAAGACCGATCGGTCATGTTTTGGAGTTCTAGAACCACTAGGATGCAAAGATGTGACACAATCCTACTGGTCGGTCAGAAAGATACATAACCGACCGGTCATGCTAGGAGTAACTCGCTTGGATAAACTTTACCACATTGGTCAGTCAAGAAAATGCATGGCCGACCGGTCATGATATGGGATCCACCACAGATCAGTTTCACAGAAAGGGAAATACACCGACCGGTTGCCCCCTAGAACAAGGTACCAAATTCAAACATTACCGTACCGGCCGATCAGAAAGACAAACAACTGAACGGCAGCACACAGCTGATCGATTACACAAGAAAGAAGAAGAGCCATACTGATCGATCGGTTCTGATTCAGACCTATCGGTCCTCCAGACAGCTATTTACAGATTGGCCGGTGGCAATTTCTATTAATATAATCCAGACCGACCATCGGCCTGCACATGATTTTTTGGCTCTCCCTCACTCCTATAAATAGGGGGCCAACCCCACATTAATGGGGTTCAAATTCCCTTGCCACGAAGTGCTGCTAAAATCTCTCCACAACTATTTCATATAGCTCTAATGCTCATCCATCATCATCAAGTGAAGATTCATTCATTCATTGATCATGGCTTCCGTCAAATCCATCCAAGTGATATAGGAGTTGGAGATCTATGATCAAAGTTAAAACATTTAAAGAAAACCTTCCAATCCTTCTCCGATCATACCTTATCTCCACTGGTCATACCATTTCTTCATCGCTTACTATGAATTTAAGTGCGATCTACAAGTTGAGAGAGTGATAAAACTTGTTATAAGTTTGAATCAAACCTTGTAATTGATAAATTGGTAATGGAATCCTATGTGAAAGTGGATGTAGATTCCTTTCGGATCAAACCACTATAAAAATGTTCTTGTGTTTTACTTTAATGTTTTCTATGCTTATGACTGTGGCTCCATATACCTTAAGTTGAAGTACTTAAAAGAGTACCTTTGGTGTTTCATACCATTTTTGGTGTAAACATTTTGGCGCTCACCATGTGGCTACATTCGATCTTTTAGCTCACTCTCTCTCACAAGGTATGCCTATTATCTTGGGAAGAGACTAAACGTTTTCCCTTGCCATATACCTCTAAGCCTATCTCACTACGATCTAATTCAAGTCCTTGTCTGAAATCATGGATAGACTGCTAAAGAAAACTACCGATAAAAATGTCAAGGATGTTGATAATGCCGCCAACAATGAAACTACTCCTCTCACCAACCAATTCGAGATTGGAGAAACCTCTAAGGCTGGAGAAGTTGTAACGAGAAGGGAGTTGGATGAAGTTGTTGTGGGTTTTACGAGCCATATGGATATTGGGAACAAAGCCATGATGAAAAAGCTTGAGTGAATGTTTGCCTTGCAAGCCGCCACAACAAAAGTTACCATTGAAACCACTCGTGTTAAATCTGCTCGAACGGATCACACGGGAAATAAGGGATTTCTTTGTCAAGTCCAAATCGAGGAGATTCTGTCCAAGAGGTCGCTGATCCTAACGATCCTCGAAAAGAAGCAAAGCCTCTTACACATGACCGCTTCGATAAAGCAACTTCTCGACAAGCGCTTAGTGCCAACAAATTGGCACCTCCCCAAGGGGGAGGCCAAGGGCCACGGAATCTGAACCGTGACCATTTGCTTAGGAAAAGATCCGGTAAGGATGATGGCATCTGCCCCGTGGACCAGCTCAACGAGGAGGAGCGTCTATTAGAATTTGTTCGCAAAATAATGGAGAAAAGGCTGGAGAAGCAAGATAACGTGAAAGACTGGGGGTTCGCTCCTACCAAAACCCTGCTTACGGAGAGAATTAAGATGGCTCCATATCCAAACAAATTTAAGCCTCCGACAGTCCAAGTTTACAATGGGACAAGTGATCTCAAAGTGTTCTTGTTCAAATATGATCAGCACATGGATGGGGCACGGTCAACGGACGAGTTGAAGTGCTTGTACTTTCCAACTTATCCCTGGGGGTGGCATCGCTTTGGTTCACAAAACTACCACCTAGATCTGTGGATGATTTTGCTACCTTGGCCAAACTATTTCAGAACAATTCAGGCCCAAAGCGATGAAAGTACGAGATGTCACGGAGTTAAACGAGCTTAAGCAAAGGCCAGGAGAATCCATAAGGGCTTTTCTCACCCGCTTCAACACCGCCGCAGCCGAGGTTGGGAACTATGAGGATTGCTTGGTTTTAATGGCTTTGAAGGGAGCCATAAGCAAGAAGACCAAGCTTGGGGGATGGATTAAAAGAAAAAAACCAAGTACTCTTAAGGAAATGTTTGACAAAGATGAGGAGTATATAGGTGTGGATGAGGATCCAACCTATACTATAGGTGTTCCTGACAGCAATATACAGCCCGAGAAGAAAAATAATGATGCAAAAGGTGGCTAGAAGAATCCCAGTAGTCAGAAAAGAGGGAATTATGGAGGAGATAACTGACCTAACAAAAAGCTTCGCTTCTTTAAGAGTTCGGAATTAACTTCTTTAAATGACACCATGGAGAACATCTTCATGGCAACTAAAGACACTGAAGAGTACCAAACACCGAAGCAAGTGAAGGTTAGTTATGCTGCGATCAAGTCAGGGAGGTTCTGCTGATTTCATAACCATCCAAGTCACAATACAAACGAGTGCAAACACCTGAAGAGCTTAATCGAAGAACTGATAAGGAATAACAGAGTTCAGCAGTATGCAAAGAACCCGCAAAACGCCCAGAATACTCAAGGCCAGGGAACGTCTAGGGGGCAACCTAGGCAAAATGAGAATGCTGCGGTCGTTGTACATCCATGGTTGATCACTAATACTATTTTAGGTCGGCCACCCCAGCCGGAAGAAGCTGGGGGATATTGTGAAATACACTGATGGAGTGAAGAACCTATCAAAAGGAGAAGAGCTTATCATCATGAGCGAAGCCTTGTTAGCTAAGATGCCAAGAATTCCATGGGATGACATTGTGATCAAAGATGAGGACTCAGATGGACTCATAACTTCAATGGCGGATCCAATGGTGATAACCATTGGCTTGGGTCTAGCCATTGTCAGCAGGGTCTTACTTGATAGTGGGGCATCTGCCAATATCCATTTCATCAATACATTTCATAAGATGAAACTCTATGTAGTTGATGTGAAAGCTAGCCAGAATAAAATTGGTGGATTCACAGGGCAAGCCGTTCAACTGATTGGCATCATCAATATTCTTGTCGAACTTGGAGAAGGAGAACCAAAGGCTGCATTAAAACAAGACTTTGTCACAATTGATGAGTTGTCTGCTTACAATTCTTTCCTTGGAAGGCCAACCCTCGTAGCATTTAGAAAAACAATGGCCCTGTGGTGCTTAACAATGAAATTCCCTACTGAAAACGGAGTTGGCATAGTCAAAGGCGACCAACAGGCGGCGAGGCAGCCTAGCGGGTTGAGCTTGCTGAGCCATGGAAAAAAGAAGTGAAGGAGGATGTGGAGCCTCCACTCTGCATTCATGACCCCCCTTATAGCAATTAGGGCTGGGCCCTCATAATGGCGAGCATAGCGGAGCTCAAAAGGAGATTGATCCATGGAAAGCTAGTATGGGGGAAAACAGAGTGGCACCAACTGAGGATACCATCTCTATTCCTGTGCACAATAAAGTTCCATACTGAGTCTTACACATAGGTACCCAGTTAGGCCTAAAGTTGCAGAAAGATTTGATATTGTTTTTAAAAGAAGACTTAGATGGTTTTACTTGGACGCATTTCGACATGTGTGGAACATCACCAAATGTAATCGTTCATAATTTGAATATTAATCCTAGTTTAACTCCTGTAAAACAAAAAAGATGAATTCAAGGACTTAGAAATCTATAGCATTAAAAAAAGAAACAGATAGACTATTCAAGAATAATTTTATACAAGAAACTACGTATCCCGATTGGGTTTCAAACAAAGTCCTTGTTAAGAAGTCCAACGGCAAATGAATTGCATGCATAGACTATTCAGATCTTAACAAGGCATGTCCCAAAGATAGTTTTTCACTGCGTAGAATTGATCAACTTGTCGATGCAAATGCGGGGAACGAACTGTTATCCTTTATGGATGCATACTCTGGGTACAATCAAATCATGATGCATAAGCCGGATGTGGAGAACACAAGTTTCAAAATCGATAGAGGCCTATATTGCTATAATGTTATGCCGTTTGGAGTAAAAAATGCAGGATCAACTTGCCAACGCCTTGTGAATTCCATGTTCAAATCCCAAATCGAGAACACGATGGAGGTCTATGTAGATGATATGCTGGTAAAGTCAAGAAAGGCCGAAAATCATTTGGAGAATATAGTTGAGATGTTTCATATCCTTAGAAAGTAAGGAATGAAGCTAAATCCTCTTAAATGCTCATTTGGAGTTTCATCGGGAAAATTTCTTGGGTTCATGGTCAACGCCAGGGGCATTGAGGCGAATCCTTCTCAAGTCACATCCTTACAGAAAATGCGATCTCCGAGGACAAAGAAAGAGCTTCAAAGCTTGAATGAGAAAGTTGCAGCCCTTAACCGATTCATCTCAAAAGCAACGGATCGGTGCATCCCGCTATTCGATGCTTTGAAGAAGGGAAAGAAAGAGTTCCAGTGGACTTATGAATGTCAGACGGCCTTTGAAGAGTTGACAAAGCACATAGAGTCACCACTAATGCTCTCTAAACCCAGAGATGGAGTGGAACTATTCCTATATTTGGCTTTCTCATCACGTGCCTTAAGCGTTGCACTTATCTGTAGGATGCTACTATCCAAAGGCCAGTTTATTACATTAGCAAGCGGCTTGCTGGGGCAGAGTTAAACTACCCAAAGTTGGAGAAATTTGCAAACTGTCTGCGCATTTCCTCAAAGAAGTTAAGACCATATTTCCAATTGCATCCTAAAAGAGTTCTCACTGATCAATCGCTATGAAGGTTCTTTTACGCCCAGAAACCTCGGGAGGTTATTAAAGTGGAATATTGAGCTTAGCCAGTATGACATCACTTATCACCCTCGAAGAGCTATTAATGGGCAAGCCTTAGTAGATTTCATCGCCGAATTCACGGCCTGGGGAGAGAAAATTGAAGAACCAGCAGAGACAATGGTTAGTTGGAAGTTATACTTTGATGGGTCCAGAAATGATTATTGATCAGGGGCCGGAATTGTCCTAGAAACTCCAGATGGCCATTCTCTATGCTATGCCTTAAGATTAGGGTTCCCATCAACGAATAATGAGGTCGAATACGAGGCATTAATAACAGGGCTAAAACTGGCAAAAGAGAAGAATATGAAAACCTTGCAAATCTTTAGTGATCCTCAACTGATAGTGTGTCAAGTCCTTAAAGAATTCCAGACTAAGGTTAGAAACCTTCCTTCTTATCTTACCAAAGCCATGGAAATTCTCAACAACCTCGACCACTACATTATATCTCACATTCCTAGGGAAGAAAATTCAAAGGCAGATTCTCTCAATAAATACGCTGGTTCTTCAGATTCACAGTTACTGGGACTAATACCCATTGAAGTCCTTACAACCCCTGCTATTGAAGAGGTGGGCATCGATTGGATCATGGAGACTGTTGAAGAGCCTATGTCCTGGATAACTCCAATTAAGGAGTATATCCTCAATGGAACACTCCTGGAGGAGCCAAAAAGCGAACGACGATATTACGAAAAGCTCCATTATACCTTATTCGGAATGGAAGGTTATACAGAAGAGGATTCTCCATGCCACTGCTTCGGCGTATAACCAAAGAGGAATCAACAGCGATTTCGGCGGAATTACATGAGGGAGATTGCGGTGGTCACATAGGCGGTCAAACACTGGCTAAGAAAATTCTACGATATGGCTAATTTTGGCCTGATGTGAACCTAGATGCAATGGCTTATGTTAAAAAGTGTGATAGATGCCAAAAATTAGCAAAAATTCCGATAGTACCTCCCAATGAACTAACTCAAATGGTCATCCCATGGCCATTTGCTGTCTGGGGCATAGACTTGTGTAACGACTTGGCATTTTTCCCATCCAAAATCGGTATTTAAACCAACTCTAGACGTCCAACATGAAAGATTATTATTGGCTTACGCAGTTTAAATAGAATTAACACAGAATCATAGAGTACAAAATTTACAGCAGAATAAAAGTTCATATAAAATATCAGAGTTTTACAAACATTTGTACAATGAAAGAAAAATGTAAATTTGTACATAAGTTTCAAAGAATAAAACTTTATGATTTTGTTGTCGAGCTAGCGCAGGCGTATGTGTCTCTACGTGCCATCTTCATGTTCCTCTCCAGTTTGCGAGCTGAAACTTTACCTAGAACACTTGGAGCCTGAACCGAGTGTCCCATGCCAAAACACAAAACACCCGAGTTAGGATTAAACTTATTTCAAGTTTGCGCACTTCGATAAATGCATAAATATAATTAGTTTGATCCCATTAATTATTAAATACTTTGAGTACAATACTCATGAACTGCAACAATACTTACCAAAGCGGATGTACAGACGCAAAATGAAACCACACAGCAAGGGTGATACACAGCATGAAAATTTACATGTTCGAAATTTGCAGTACAACATAATCAACATGTATGGCGTTGGCGTGATAGGCATATCTATTACCAGGGAATAGAAAATACACACAATAAGATGCTACAACTATCAATATAGAAATATGTAAGGGTTCAATATTAAGGACTGGACACGCATATATGCAAGATCCATTTTGAACTAGGAAAAATAGTGTGGTAGGTTTGCTAACACTAGTATTAGAACATTTACATGTATAATTTCAGGCGCAAAAGAACTATACTGAAACATAACAAGGTGGCTTAACCAAATAAATGAAATGTGGTTATATGATAAATAGCACAAAGGGGTCCTATCAACTGAACAGCAGCCGATAAATAAACAGTGAACTAATGCATTTATGGTTCCAGTAGGTAGCAAACTCAAATGGGAAAGAACTAGGCTGGGGCTTAAATAAATCACGCATATAAAGAATGATAATGGCACACACATCTGAATTCCCTGCCCAGGTTTTGTAGTTCAAAAATAGCAATACAGAAAATGCGTTTCTTGTTATATTTTCTTCTCTTTCAAAACTCCAAGCTGCAAAAATGTTTAAAAGAACTATATTTTTCCTATAGTTTATAGTAAGTGTAGGGAAAATTTTGGTCCGTTAGGACCGGGATGAACAAATTAAATTGAAGCATACTTGCATAGGAACGTAACATGGACCATGACAAGAAGCTTGGCCAGAGTAAATCAGAATAGTAGTAGGTTTTAGGAACTGATAGCTTATATGTGTTCATCATGTATGAAATCAAGGTCCCAAACTATATGGGAGTAACCAAAGGGTGACAAATTCATGCAATTATGGGTACTGTAAATCAAGTTAATCGAACATGCAAGGTGTATCATAAACAAAGGAAGGTGTTGACAAAAGTGGCCAACTTCATATCATGCAATATCATAGAAAAGGCAATAGGCATATGAAGGGTTCTCCAGGCATATAACTAGCTTAATATATGTAGACAATAGAACACTGGTAGGTGTTACTGTTGCAGAAAAATATGGATGCATACCAAAGTTTCATGATAGCTTCACAATCATAAGGCGTTGGTACACAAGCATGTAGTCATTAAAATAGTAAGTAATACAACAATTACAATTTAAATGTATCATGTAAGTTCTACACAAAAGGGAAACATGCAGAGGTGCCAGAATAGTTAAGAAAGGTGAAATTATTTCAGTCTCATTACACGTCCCTTCCTTAAACGCATAAACAAGGTAAAGGGTGTTTTTCTGGTCCATTAACATGTGGTCTTTGCATAATAACGAAAATAAACAAGGCACATGAGCCCACAATTGATTAGTGAAGCTGCAGCATGGCATGTTAACCAAGTATGGTGTCAACTACTTACTCATGTTTTATTCCTTTGTTTTATATACATTAACCGTATATATATATATATATATATATATATATATATATATATGTGTGTGTGTGTGTGTGTGTGTGTGTGTGTGTGTGTGTGTGTGTGTATATATAATGCAAAACATATGTTCCAGAACTCAGGAAACATAAATTAAAAATCAAATCTAGGCACCCAAAAAAAGGATACGGAGTAGAACAACCTACGACTAATTACACTCAGCATAAATCGAAGTAAATGACATGGAATGAGTTGAATCTTAAGTCGAAACTTACCTTTGGTGACATGTACAAGTGGGGCTGGAAAACAGTGATGTTCGAATGGTGGAACAACACTAGAAAGAAAGGCAGCAGCTCCAGTGAGCTCTGGCATGTCAACGGCTCATGGTAGAGCAAGGTGTTGAGAGGTTTCAGATAGCACGGGTTCAATCAGAGGAAGGGAAAGAGAAAAACTACTGGTTCGGGTGAGCTTCTACCGGAGCGGTTCTGGCTTCAATTGGAGGATGCATGCAGTAGGGGAAAGAGGCGCGCAATGGTCAAAAGAGGTGGTGCAGCGGCATCGGCCCGGGTCCGAATTCCCGGTGGATGACACGACTATTGGCGGCGTAATGATGGTAAGGCAATGCTGTGGTTTGGTGGCACCACAGAAGGTTGACGGAGGAGCACGAGATGGTGGTGTAGTCATAGATTTTGATTTGAGGGAAAACGCTCGGCCTTTGCTTTTGATTTTGAGAGAACCAAAGATTGATTTGGGAATAGTATTTGGCTAAGGAAAACAACTGTTGTTGTAACTAAAACAGAGATCATTTGTTTTGTGGTGAACGATGAAGATTGTACGCAGTATTTTATAATGTAGACGAAGGGAACAAGACCCTAGAGAAAAACAACACGTGTAATCCCCAATAGAGCGGCAAAGACAAGTGGTAAATAGTTTCCACCGCCCAAATCTCAAGCAAATATTTATCAGATACTGTGCTAGATCTGATGTCGGGCTGAACAAGGTAAACGGGGTTTGAACGAAGCATTACAAGTGAACGGTGCACAAAGTTGAACAAAAGGTCAGGCTAGAACACGGTTGACACAAAAGGGAAGTGAATGCTGTTTTCTGAACGAAGCACAACAACGTTAAAATTTCAAACTATAAATTAAGTTTAACGTTAATACAGTGCTACGCGAAATTTAGTTTGTAATTTTTTTTCTTTTATCACATCAATCGCATTCTATTATTGTCGTCATTGAGATTAATTTACCCTTAGCAAAATGAAAATAAATTTTGTTTTTCGAGCTAATGTTAAAATAAAATAAATTGCTCTTTTAAATTTGTAAACATGTCTAATTCATTCATGAAATTTAGTTAGTTTAAATTAAATCGTTTCTTTATTTATTTCCAATGTTAATTGTTAAGTTTTAATATTCAAACGACTCAAAATTTGTTTGTTCCAATAACCATTCATATTAAAATTATATTTACAGCAAAGGCGGATTATATATTTCTCATGTAAATAAAATAACGTTTGGTTTTATATAACACTTCTTGTAACAAAACATTCATATTTGGAAGTAAACTCAAAATTTGTAATGACGTTAATCCTAGCAAAACGTTTAAATTGAGATTATATTTACCAAAAGCATTTCCATTGTAAATGTAAATACCATGTTCAAAACAATTAAAAGTCCAATTTCTAAGTCGAAAACCCTATATAAATATTTATTTTACATTAAATCTTAATTTAATTTTTATTTTAATTGCCAAAATTCCTTGATCGCTACAGCCTCCACCACTTAAAACTTTTCGTCCTTGAAAAGAAGAGTTGTAAAATTTCATACTTAAGTAAACAAATTTCACTTATAAGTTTATTGAAATCAAATATATGAATAAACTTATTAAATCAAATACTTACTGAATTTTTATAAGTTTGAAAATTTTGAAAAAGGTTCTTAATAGATTAACACAAATGTATCATACAATTAAATTGGTAAACTTCTCATATCAAAATTATTATTTAAGCAAACTTAAATTATAGTACAAACTAAATAAGAAAATTTGCTATATAATGTGAAAGAAAGTTATCCGAATAATTTTAGTAACAATAGTTTAATATAAGATAACCTTAAAAGTTACAAACAATGGTTAAATATAATAAGCAGTAAAAAAAACTACAGAATAGATAATGCAACAGAATAGTAAAATAATACATGTAAAAGAATTTTAAATGGATAAATCATAGGTACAAATGCAAAATATAGTAGTTAGTAAAATGAATAAATTAGATAAGTAATATTATAACACTATATAAATTACTATATTTGAGTCGTTTCCAAATATTTCGAAGTATCAGAATTCAAGTCATTGGAATTCCTTTTATTTACCACTAAATAAACTATTCATCGTATCCAAATAACCTGGAAGATTAATTCGATCAATTGAAAATGTGATTTAATTTTTCAAACATACAACTTGTGAAAATAATGATCTTATTTAAACATTTCAAGCCTTTCAAAAATTGGAAATTAAATTTGACCAATACGGTTTCCTTATTATCTGTTTAACTCTAGTAAGCTTTTCAAATTTCATACGCTTCAGAAAATCATTGATAGTCTATGTAAGTCATATCAAATTTCTTTAGATCAATTTCCATTGTTTCAAGTGTTTCAAGATTTCCTAATATGTTCTCAATATCTTTTAACTCACATACAATTCAAATAGTCAAATTCTTTCCTTTCAAAACAACATGGAGTTTTTTCCTTTATTTTTCAGAGATCATATCATGTTGGAAAAAGATAACATTATTCAACTAGTTGGAAAACCTCTTGAAGAATTTCTGTTCAAAATACCATTACGCTTCTATTGCGCACTATGATTTAGCGTATATCCAAACAAGTATTGGTAAAACATTTCAAAACATTGATCTCAAAAGTTCTGGAACCCAAATCCTCAAAATTAACATTTCAAAAATCCACTTTCCAAACACTTCAAGTACTATACAGGAATTCATTTATTGAGGTTCCATTGGCATTAATATCTTTGGACAAATTAAAGTTATCTAGTTCGAATAAAGTTTCACACGGCACGAAGGGGTGTACATGGATCAAAGAAAAATTCCACCTACTGAAGTGGGGATGCACTAATAGAAGTCCAGTATCATATGTGTCTCAAGAAGTTATGTTGACTCAAAACAGAGCACTTGGCCAAATTCATGAAATTTAGGGTATGAGTAACACTACTCAAGATTAAATGGTTTGAATTCAAAGGATTAGCCAAAGCCAAGATAGGAAAATCAAGTGCATATAAGGATACAAAATATCAGCAGTTCAATCATGGGATACTCGATTATTTCATAAATATTTTATTTTTCCTTAATTCAAAATTTTTTCTTTGCGTCATAAGTGAGTATTTATCAAGTAATTTCCACTCGGTTCATTCTTAAAGTTTTAACGGTATTCTCCGCCACTTAGACATTTGTTAAAATTTGATTAAATTTGATTGTCAAACTTTGAAATACGGGGTTTATTCGTAACATATCTCAAACATGATTTTTCACTAGATAAGCTCACTTATGTATACTATCAAAAATTTTACATCCCAATTCTTTCAGTGATATTTACTTCTAAAATATATCTTTCCAGACATTAACGAAATAGTTCGCTTGCGCTTATCCAAGTTAAGTAAGTGTTTAACTCAAATATCTTATTTTCTAATGTTTATCGAAACAGTTTAAGTATTTCTCGGCGTCTCAATCTGAAGTAATCCAATTTTCAGAACTTGAAAATAAATATATGGGATGTTGCAATCATCAACAGAATTATACTCAAGCGACTGGAATGTGATTCTATATCCATGTTTGACACATATTTAAGTCAATTACTTATTCTTATTTATTTAACACTCAACGATGGGTTTAGCTATAATATCCTCCTTGTTTAGTTTACAAAAATCCATATACAACTTGATTAATTTTCGAACTTTGATTTTCAAAATTAGTCATAGTAAAGCAGAAAGATTCGTATAAAATTTCAAAGCTATGGGCTTGGAAACCATTTAAAATCCCCTTTCTTAATTCATTAAGTTGAGGTTGTACAAGTTCTAATTACTAGTTATTGATTGGTTGTTTAGAGTTTGAGAATACTTGATAACTCGAAGTCTAACTAGTCTACCTCTGTTCTGAAAGAAATTTAGTCATACGTGGTACCTGCGCATGTTTAAAAATCCCTAAGTACTAAATATATACTTGTTTTAACTCCCAGTGAAAATACTTTAAAATTTTGAAAAATAGATATTGGAAGTTCTAACCCATGCCAATTGTCAAAACTACTCATGAATCGCAGACACACAATGGTTATGCCTGGGTCCCTTAGGAAACATCCGCACCTATAGGAAGTCGCTTCCTTGCAAATTTCGTCATGAGCAAATCAATAGAAGGCATCTAATAAAAGAAAGACTTGAGATCCTAATAGAACGCATCTAGGCTAGGTAATCACTGCCACGTTATGCCCTTGTATCTCAAGTTGGACCGCAAATATACAATGGTTGCGCCTGGATCCATCAGGAAACATACGTACCCAATCCCTCCCAGCCTTGTGGATTACGCCATCACAAATTGACCATTAATCACAACAAACACAGTGATTTCGCCTTGATCTCCCAGGAAACATCTGTCGCCGTAGGCGCTCCCAGCCCTGCGAATTTCGTTGTGCAGTTGAAGGGAACATACATATTTTACGCCCGGACAACCCAATCATCACATGAAATACCTACCAAATATATTCATTATTCGCAAGAAGGTACTTCCTATATCTTAATTTGAAAACATAGGATATTTGTAACAACCCGAAAATCTGGGCCAGTTTAAAAATTTTATTTGGCAATTTTAGCGAATTTCGAATTTATAAAATAGGTTAATTTAAATAATATCGACGAAAAATTTATTTTGAATGGAATTCGAACGTATATATTATATACGTCGTCATTAGAATATACATAATTATATATATAATTATAAATATAATTGAAAATGGCGCGGTAGTTCGATAATTCGATTTCAAACTTCAATTGAACGTACCGGGTGCAAAACAAACCGGATTTTAGTGAAACTGAAAATAATAGGATCTAATTGAGGATATCTTTCCAACGAATCAGAAAAATCGAAATTTCATAACGGGAATCAAAAGATATGTCCAGTTGAAAATTCTGAATAGTCGCCATGGAATTCAGGCCCTTAAAAATTGACATTTTGCAAACGACCTCGGATTTCGACGAAACCACTTTTGTTGGATCCATGATGTCAAATTAATGCTAGATTCCAAATTTCATAATTTTTCGAATCAATATGTGAGCGTGGCAAAGGAAAACGCGTTTGACCAGTTTTAGTTGATTTTAATCGACTGAAAAATGGCCATTTTTCTAACGGTCTCAGAATTCGACGAAACTAGTTTTGTTAGGACCGTATCGTAAATACGAAGCCAGAAAATATTTTTCTGGAATTTTTTGAGTTAGTATGTGACCCTAGTAAATGGAAATGCGCGTTCAAATTCAATATATAGAGTTATATGTTGATTTTGACAAAAACTGATCGAAACAGTCGAATCAGTGAACGATACATATCCCATTGTGTTCGGAATGGGGGTAAAACGCTATGGACGACAGGCGGTGGGCCTCGTTTAGAGGTCATATGTGGAAGTCAACTTTTTCATAATAAATTAATTAAATAATATATTATTATATAACTCCTTACCCCCCCTTCACGTTTCCTCCTTCAGATCAAAACAAAAAAAAAAGAAAAAAAACCCGTTGCTCAGGAAATCGCGACCCCCTTCCTCCCCGTTCGCCGCCGCCGACAGGCAAGCGCCCCCCAACCTCGCGTCAGCTACCCCTCCGACTCCTCTTTCCTCCTCCCTTCGCTCTACTCCCCCTCCCTCTCCTGATCGAACCCGAAGCAACCTCCCTTTTCCGAGCACCACGACCGACACCTACCCCCCCTCCGCCGATTTGAAGCAGCCTCCCCCCTTCGTTTGCTGGCATGCGACGTGAAGCCCCCTCCCTTGACGCCCTCTGATCTGGTTCAAGCAGCTCCAAGCGACATCGGGAAGAAGCCCTAGTTTCCGAGTGCGGTTCTGGTCACGGTTCAAGCCAAAATGACAGAGAGGGGTTCTAACCTTTTCTTTATTTTATTTTAAATAGCCTATAGTTTATAAAATCAGTTTTAAAAATATATATTTACTATATAAGAGCAGTTTTTGAAAATATAAATTAGCCTATATAAAATTCATTTTTAAAAATGTATAAAATGCAGTTTTAAGATATATAGCATTGTGATAAAATAGAAGTGATTTTAAAAATATAAAAAGACTTTGTTTTGAAAATATAAACATACTTTGTTTTAAAATTAAAAATAACATTGGTTTTATAAAGTAAAAATACGATCTTTATATTGTTTTCATCGAAGTAAAAATACGATCTTTATATTGTTTTCATCGAAGTAAAAATAAAATCTTTATATGTGAAAAGGCGAAGTCTTTATATAGAGAATAGCGTGATAAAAATAGAATTTTTATCTACATAGTAGCGATGTAAAAATAGAATTTTTATCTATATAGTAGCGATGTAAAAATAGAATTTTTATCCATATAGCGTGGTTATAAAAATGGGATTTTTATATATTGAATAGCGAAGTAAAAATTCGATTTTTCATATATTGAATAGCGAAGTAAAAATTCAATTTTTATATATTCAATAGCGAAGTAAAAATTCGATTTTTATATATTGAATAGCGAAGTAAAAATATGATTTTTATATATTGAATAGCGAAATGAAAATTCGATTTTTACATATGTAGAGAATACGGGCAATGAAAGCGACAAAAGGCGAGAATGGCGATGATTTCTCTACATGAAGGGGCGTGAAGTTGGGATAGCTTTGGTGAGAACTTCTCACTCTTCAATTTCTTTTTCTAGTTATATATATATATACTAGGATGCAGATGGTGCTTAGTAGCACCCGACACAATCGTCCACAGACCATGGACTTGTTTGTTTGATTGCGAAAATTAGTTAGATTATTTGATTGAAATTTGAATTGTTTGGTGAAATGAAATTGAATTGATTGATGTGTGAATGGCGTGGGCCTTCACTAGACCAAGGATAAGGCTAGGCCTCATCCCGTTTCTAATATCGTGCCGTTATGCCGCCGAAATTTTCTAAAATAAGTTAGAGAAATAAAAATACCATTTTTACTTTGTAAAGGGACGGAATAGAATTTCATTTGTTGAAATAAAATAAAATATTTATATAGTTAAAAATATTTTATCGTTAAAAATATAATTTTTAACGTGATAGTGAATAAATGAATATTTATAAACGAATCGACCGATTTGTTTATATACACTGATTTGACTGATGGATTGGGATGATAAATTATACACATCGCCCAACTGCACAAATAAAATCTGTGTTTGATTGTTTGAAACCCCACACGGGTGTTGGGATGAAATTTGAAGTTCACTCATCCTGATTGATTAAATATGTCGATCGATTGATTGACAGGCTGTTATAAGCGTTAGATATTTATATTTGATGCTTATACAGTGTAGTGCACTTTGGTTGATTGTTGATTATTTTTCAATGCTATTATATACGTGTGATGTATGCAAATCCATATAATTAACATTATATGGTGATTGATTGGGCCTCATTCCAATTTAGAAAATAAAGAATATTATAAAATAAAGGTTCATGTGTTGACAGTACTCATCCGTTGAGATTAGTCATGTGTTGAACAAAATATTTGAAATAGAAATATTTGAAATAGAAATATTTGAAAACGAAATATTTGAAATAGAAATATTTGAAAAGGAAATATTTGAAATAGAAATATTTGAAATAGAATATTTGGAAATAGAAATATATGAAGCCGTGTTGATTAGATTGACGCCATTTTGACGTGAACGATATTTATATCGATTTTATTCATTTTAAAATGAATATTGAAAAGTGATTTCGAAGTCGAATATTTAGAAACGAAATTCGAATTAAATTGAATATATAACGAATTTGATTTCAATTGAATATATAACGAACTTGATTCGAATAGAAAACGAATTAGAAAATGAATTTCGAAATGAATTGAATATAAAATGAATTTCGAAATGAATTGAATATAAAATGAATTTCAAAATGAATTGAATATAAAATGAATTTCGAAATGAATTGAATATAAAACGATTTCGAAATGAATTGAATATAAAACGATTTCGAAATGAATCGAATAGAAAACCAATTTGAATCGAACAGAAAACCAATTTGAATCGAACAGAAAACGAATTTGAATTGAATCGAATAGAAAACCAATTTGAGTTGAATATGAAACGAATTTGAATTGAATCAAAAATAAATTGAATATAAAATCGAATTGAAAAGAAAATGAATTCGAATCGAGTTAAAAATCGATTTGAATTGAAATTAAATAGAAATGTAAGTAAAAAGGATTTATAATAGAAAATTCAATTTTGATTTGAATTTGAAATGGAGGTTGAAATTGTTTTTGAAACGAATTCAAAACTATTTATAAAATTCGTTTTAAATAGAAATCGACGAAATATTTATTATATATATTATATATATAATATAATGGCCTGAATAGAACGCGCCGCGCCGCGGTAGTTAATGAATTTCGACCATTTAATTCAAACGGACATTACGGGAGATCCGACCGTCGGATTCTCCTAAAACCGGAACCGTTGGGTTCGTATCGAAAAGAACTTTCTAACGAATATTTGAAATTCAATATCTAAAGGTTGGATTTGGAGATACGTCCAAATCGAATTCGAAAAAGATCGTTGTAAGTGCAGTTCGATGGCCGTTGATGGAAATCGACTGTACGGGCCTTGATAAAATTATTAAAAATAGTAATATTTAGTGTAAAATCATAAGAAATGATTTGGGAAAAATTGGGATGAGAATCTCCATATTTGGAAAGATAAAAATAGATTTTTATCAAAATGAACTAGTTTTGAACTGAAATTAAAACCCATTTATTTTTAAATAAATAAATTGGTTTTGAAATGGGTTTAAATAGAATTGATTCATGGGTTTATCGTGAACTATGTTTTAAAAAACACTAGTTCTTTAATCCGATAATCAATAGAATGTGATTTGGGTTTTTCGTGAACTGTGTTTTAAAAGACATTAGTTCTTTAACCCAGTAATAGGAGTTTTAATGAATCTGCAATTAGATTGAAATGTGAATTGATAATTTAAATTATCAAATTTAGAAAATGAGCGAGAATGGAGTATCGCCAGTTTTGCCCCAAGCGATAGTTAAATCTTTAATTAGATTTGAACGTGAAATGGTAATTAATTTTACCAATAACACCGTGGTGTTAGATATGGAGTATTACCAGTTTTGCTTCATCGGATGAATAGGTTGGGATTGGGAAATAAAATAAATAATTACTTCGGTGTGGTCCGCTAATCTCGACTAGCTTGGAAAACCATAATTTGGTATAATACGACATCCAAAGCAAGATTAAAGGATAAATTTTAAAGAATTTATCTTGGATAAAATTAATGGGAACCTTTCCCTAAGAATTGAAATTTAGAAACTAGCTGTAGGTTAGTTAAGAAGAATGGTTTCCTGGATATTGATCTGATGTTGGTTTCGGCCTTCGGGGTTAATATTTGGGAAATTGTTCTCTTGCTAATTTGCGGTTAGTGGCTGCTGAATTGGAATGAGGCGTATGTTGTGTTTGTGTAACATTTGTTTTTAATATACGCGGGTTGTTCGGAAAGTCCGGGCTTATACCCATTCTGAATAATCGATTCGACGATATGTCGAAGATGAAGACGGTGGTCGAAGACCGGAAGTCTTCACATCGTTTGGATAATTACTGACGATCCTGATTGGGCTGTACACCGAAGAGGATGGAAATAGTTGGTGGTCGTCCAAACGTACTTGGAGATGGATGGATATGCGAGGAAAGTGCCTCCGGTTTCATTCAGACCCAGAGCGAACTTGAAAATGGATTGTGTGTCTGACATTGGATTTTATTCTGTGTTGATTGATTTCTGTTAAATATATATCTGTTTGGCAGCGGAAAATTTATTCTCTTGCCTAACGCCCTTCTCTGAGACGTATGAGCTTAGAGGTTATATATCGATAGATATCAATCGCATGGCATGAATTGCCTGTGTGGCACGCTAAGATGCAATGATCAAGGCTTCTGTTGAAAAGCAAAGTCTTGTGGTTGGTGATCAAAGCACAGCTTACGTGGCAGCTTTGTGTATAACGTGAATTAACAAGCCTCACACCTTGGTATGAGTCAAAAACGGGATACGGACCGCTGGGAGAGCATGACGTTTCTTTCTAGCATTGGTGGTGTCAGTGACTTACTAGCCCTGACATTTATATACTTTTCACCTTTGTGGTTGTTGGAATGAGGCGCCTCGATTATAGGTCTATAAGGACCGGGAAACCTGTGTTCAGGCATAATCAATCCTCTAACGTAAGTGAGGACCGGCCCAGCCGATTCCAGGATTGCACAGAGTGTGTAGTCCTGAGACATTTGCTAGAGTGTCTCGAACGCGGGAGCTTGCCCCTTGCCTCGACTCATGATGGAAATCCAATTTCCAATACGTGCATTTCGGTTTTAATTGTAGAACTAGTATGGCGACATATTGGTATGGGACATTCATGCCGCTTATGATTTATATTTATGATTGAAATTGTTTTGACACTATACACTTATTATAGTATCAAATGATTTGTTTTAAACGTACCAAGCATGTTTGGCTATTATAAGGGAAAACCCTATCCTCCGGCTTGCGTTGCATTGTGTGATGGGACCTGGGTCTTATAATAGCTTCATTTTTCGAAAAAGCATTGCGTTGTTCATTCTATGCACTAGTATTCTTGGGAGGAAACCCGTTCCGTGTTATACGCCGTGGTCCCTTGAATTACTCTCTTTTAAAGTAAAGCTTTAAATAACTGTTTTAGTTCTCACACCAGTCACATGACTGACCTGGAGTTTATTGTTTTAACCTAAACTCTGGGTGCCCCTATTTTCCGCAAGGGCAGCTAGTAGTTTTGGTTTTGCAGATTTATATTCATAGGATCCTGGTTTACAGGTGGAATGATATCCAAAAAGCTTTGTATCCGTATATCACCTTCAGTTGTGCTTTGTATTATTTTCCGCTGCTATGTAATTTATTGTAATCTCTGATATTCATCGAATGTTATTTATTCATTTATACTCTGTATATTCTTGTATCTGATGGAATTGTTGTAACATACAATGAAATGTTCTTCCGTCTGCGTTCTATTTTGTCGTGTTCTCAAAACGATCAGGGGTTTCGAACGGTCTAGATCGGTTTAACGACTGATTCAGATCAAGCGAAATTCGACGGCCGTCACATTTGGTATCAGAGCTTTGGTTTACAGAGCTCGAGAACAAGACACATTAGAACCATACGAAAGAATTCATCAGATATTTGATTAGTAATATCCAATTAGAATGACTCGTTAGAGATAAGATCAGTAGTATCCTAGAACGAGTGTGAAGCGTATATTTTTCAAATGAAAACAATTTTGTTTTAAAAATTTAAGTCGTTTTTACGTATTTGAATATTTATTTATTTTGATTTGGACAATCCATTATATAAAGGTTTTGCATATACGCGTCATGAACGTATATTCGAAGTTTTAATATACTGGATAGATATAGAATCACATTCTAGGCACCCGGAGATGGTTATGATAATTGATATATCATCATCAGAGTTTGTGTTCGTGTTTCGAAGCTATGATATCTATATATTTCCATTAGACTGGTGTGAGAACCAAAACCAATATAACTAGAACACATTGTTGTGAATTGGCATCCAAAACATGATTTTTTGTATATATATCAAAATTTATGGATTTGAAACTCTAATCCACTAATTGATTGATGTTTGTGTTGTTTGTTTATTGGTTTGATAATTTTGAACCATTATGCCTAATTGAATCAAATATTGAATTGTATTGGAAATTGGTAGCATTTGCTAGCATATACATGTACTTACATTGAACAGGTCATAGCAAGGAGGCTAGAGCCAAAGAGTAAAATTGTTTGCCCGACAAATAGGTACATGTTTACTATAATTTACTGTTTTGTTTGGGTGATGATGATTTTATGAGACTATTGGTTGGCCGATTGGCTTTTTCTTTTTCTTTTTGAGATCAGAAGGCCTATATGGCAATTTCGGGATTTTCCCATGGCTCCCGGTGCAGGGGAGGTTATGGCCAAATTTTTCGAAAATTTAGGGTGTTAGCCAAATTTTTGAAGAATTTGAAAATTCTCAGAAACTGAAAAGTTGGAGAATGGAAGCCAGATCGAACGTAGAGTTGATTGATCAAACCACTTTCGACTTTGTTCCTTTTCGGGGACGAAAAGTTTTAAGTGGGGGAGATTGTAACAACCCGAAAATCTGGGCCAGTTTAAAATTTTTATTTTGGCAATTTTAGCGAATTTTGAATATTTAAAATAGGTTATTTTAAATAATATCGACGAAAAATTTATTTTGAATGGAATTTGAACGTATATATTATATACGTCGTCGTTAGAATATACATAATTATATATATATATAATCATAAATAGAATTGAAAATGGCGCGTTAGTTCGATAATTCGATTTCAAACTTCAATTGAACGTACCGGGTGCAAAACAAACCGAATTTTAGTGAAACTGAAAATAATAGGATCTAATTGAGGATATCTTTCCAACGAATCAGAAAAATCAAAATTTCATAACGGGAATCAAAAGATATGTCCAGTTGAAAATTCTGAATAGTCGCTATGGAATTTAGGCCCTTAAAAATTGACATTTTGCAAACGACCTCGAATTTCGACGAAACCGCTTTTGTTGGATCCATGATGTCAAATTATTGCTAGATTCCAAATTTCATAATTTTTCGAATCAATATGTGAGCGTGGCAAAGGAAAACGCGTTTGACCAGTTTTAGTTGATTTTAATTGACTGGAAAATGGCCATTTTTCTAACGGTCTCAGAATTCGACGAAACTAGTTTTTTAGGACCGTATCGTAAATAAGAAGCCATAAAATATTTTTTTCTGGAATTTTTCGAGTTAGTATGTGACCCCAGTAAATGGAAATACGCGTTCAAATTCAATATATAGAGTTATATGTTGATTTTGACGAAAACTGATCGAAACAGTCGAATCAGCGAACGATACATATCCATTGTGTTCGGAATGGGGGTAAAACGCTATGGACGACAGGCGGTGGGCCTCGTTTAGAGGTCATATGTGGAAGTCAACTTTTTCATAATAAATTAATTAAATAATATATTATTATATAACTCCTTACCCCCCTTCACGTTTCCTCCTTTAGATCAAAACAAAAAAAAAAAAAAAAAAAACCCGTTGCTCTGGAAATCGCGACCCCCCTTCCTCCCCGTTCGCCGCCGCCGAACGGCAAGCGCCCCCCCAACCTCGCGTCAGCTACCCCTCCGACACCTCTTTCCTCCTCCCTTCGCTCTACTCCCCCCTCCTTCTCCTGATCGAACCCGAAGCAACCCCCCCTTTTCCGAGCACCGCGACCGACACCTACCCCCCTCCGCCGATTTGAAGCAGCCTCCCCCTTCGTTTGCTGGCCTGTGACGTGAAGCCCCCTCCCCTGACGCCCTCCGATCTGGTTCAAGCAGCTCCAAGCGACAACGGGAAGAAGCCATAGTTTCCGAGTGCGGTTCTAGTCACGGTCCAAGCCAAAACGGCAGAGAGAGGTTCTAACCTTTTCTTTATTTTATTTTAAATAGCCTGTAGTTTATAAAATCAGTTTTAAAAATATATATTTACTATATAAGAGCAGTTTTTGAAAATATAAATTAGCCTATATAAAATTCACTTTTAAAAATGTATAAAATGCAGTTTTAAGATATATAGCATTGTGATAATATAGAAGTGATTTTAAAAATATAAAAAGACTTTGTTTTGAAAATATAAACATACTTTGTTTTAAAATTAAAAATAACATTGGTTTTATAAAGTAAAAATACGATCTTTATATTGTTTTCATCGAAGTAAAAATACAATCTTTATATTGTTTTCATCGAAGTAAAAATAAAATCTTTATATGTGAAAAGGCGAAGTCTTTATATAGAGAATAGCGTGATAAAAATAGAATTTTTATCTATATAGTAGCGATGTAAAAATAGAATTTTTATCCATATAGTGTGGTTTTAAAAATGGGATTTTTATATATTGAATAGCGAAGTAAAAATTCGATTTTTTATATATTGAATAGCGAAGTAAAAATTCGATTTTTATATATTCAATAGCGAAGCAAAAATTCGATTTTTATATATTGAATAGCGAAGTAAAAATATGATTTTTATATATTGAATAGCGAAATGAAAATTCGATTTTTACATATGTAGAGAATACGGGCAACGAAATCGACAAAAGGCGAGAATGGCGATGATTTCTCTACATGAAGTGGCGTGAAGTTGGGATAGCTTTGGTGAGAACTTCTCACTCTTCAATTTCTTTTTATAGTTATATATATATACTAGGATGCAGACGGTGCTTAGTAGCACCCGACACAATCGTCTACAGACCATGGACTTGTTTGTTTGATTGCAAAAATTAGTTAGATTATTTGATTGAAATTTGAATTGTTTGGTGAAATGAAATTGAATTGATTGATGAGTGAATGGCGTGGGCCTTCACTAGACCGGGGATAAGGCTAGGCCTCGTCCCGTTTCTAGTATCGTGTCGTTATGCCACCGAAATTTTCTAAAATAAGTTAGAGAAATAAAAATACCATTTTTACTTTGTAAAGGGACGGAATAGAATTTCATTTGTTGAAATAAAATAAAATATTTATATAGTTAAAAATATTTTATCGTTAAAAATATAATTTTTAACGTGATAGTGAATAAATGAATATTTATAAACTAATCGACCGATTTGTTTATATACACTGATTTGACTGATGGATTGGGATGATAAATTTTATACATCGCCCAACTGCACAAATAAAATCTGTGTTTGATTGTTTGAAACCCCACACGGGTGTTGGGATGAAATTTGAAGTTCACTCATCCTGATTGATTAAATATGTCGATCGTTTGATTGACAGGCTGTTATAAGCGTTAGATATTTATATTTGATGCTTATACAGTGTAGTGCACTTTGGTTGATGGTTGATTATATTTCAATGCTATTATATACGTGTGATGTATGCAAATCCATATAATTAACATTATATGGTGATTGATTGGGCCTCATTCCAATTTAGAAAATAAAGAATATTATAAAATAAAGGTTCATGTGTTGACAGTACTCATCCGTTGAGATTAGTCATGTGTTAAACGAAATATTTGAAATAGAAATATTTGAAATAGAAATATTTGAAATAGAAATATTTGAAAAGGAAATATTTGAAATAGAAATATTTGAAAAGGAAATATTTGAAATAGAAATATTCGAAAAGGAAATATTTGAAATAGAAATATTTGAAATAGAATATTTGGAAATAGAAATATATGAAGCCGTGTTGATTAGATTGATGCCATTTTGACGTGAATGATATTTATATCGATTTTATTCATTTTAAAATGAATATTGAAAAGTGATTTCGAAATCGAATATTTTGAATTGAAATTCGAATTAAATTGAATATATAACGAATTTGATTTCAATTGAATATATAACGAACTTGATTCGAATAGAAAACGAATTAGAAAATGAATTTCGAAATGAATTGAATATAAAATGAATTTCGAAATGAATTGAATATAAAATGAATTTCAAAATGAATTGAATATAAAATGAATTTCGAAATGAATTGAATATAAAACGATTTCGAAATGAACTGAATATAAAATGATTTCGAAATGAATCGAATAGAAAACCAATTTGAATCGAATAGAAAACCAATTTGAATCGAACAGAAAACGAATTTGAATTGAATCGAATAGAAAACCAATTTGAGTTGAATATGAAACGAATTTGAATTGAATCGAAAATGAATTGAATATAAAATCGAATTGAAAAGAAAATGAATTCGAATCGAGTTAAAAATCGATTTGAATTGAAATCAAATAGAAATGTAAGTAAACAGGATTTATAATAGAAAATTCAATTTTGATTTGAATTTGAAATGGAGGTTGAAATTGTTTTTGAAACGAATTCAAAACTATTTATAAAATTCGTTTTAAATAGAAATCGACGAAAAATTTATTATATATAATATAATGGCCTGAATAGAACGCGCAACGCCGCGGTAGTTCGTGAATTTCGACCATTTAATTCAAACGGACATTACGGGAGATCCGACCGTCGGATTCTCCTAAAACCGGAACCGTTGGGTTCGTATCGAAAAGAGCTTTCTAACGAATATTAGAAATTCAAAATCTAATGGTTAGATTTGGAGATACGTCCAAATCAAATTCAAAAAAGATCGTTGTAAGTGCAGTTCGATGGACGTTGATGGAAATCGACTGTACGCGCCTTGATAAAATTATTAAAAATAGTAATAATTAGTGTAAAATTATAAGAAATGATTTGGGAAAATTTGGGATGAGAATCTCCATATTTGAAAAGATAAAAATAGATTTTTATCGAAATGAACTAGTTTTGAACTGAAATTAAAACCCATTTATTTTTAAATAAATAAATTGGTTTTGAAATGGGTATAAATCGAATTGATTCATGGGTTTATTGTGAACTGTGTTTTAAATAACACTAGTTCTTTAACCCGATAATCAATAGAATGTGGTTTGGGTTTGTCGTGAACTGTATTTTAAAAGACACTAGTTCTTTAATCCAGTAATAGGAGTTTTAATGAATTTGCAATTAGATTGAAATGTGAATTGATAATTTAAATTATAAAATTTAGAAAATGAGCGAGAATGGAGTATCGCCAGTTTTGCTCCAAGCGATAGTTAAATCTTTAATTAGATTTGAACGTGAAATGGTAATTAATTTTACCGATAACACCGTGGTGTTAGATATGGAGTATTACCAGTTTTGCTTCATGGGATGAATAGGTTGGGATTGGGAAATAAAATAAATAATTACTTCGGTGTGGTTTGCTAATCTCGACTAGCTTGGAAAACCATAATTTAGTTTAATACGACATCCAAAGGAAGATTAAATGATAAATTTTAAAGAATTTATCTTGGATAAAATTAATGGGAACCTTTCCCTAAGAATTGAAATTTAGAAACTAGCCGTAGGTTAGTTAAGAAGAATGGTTTCCTGGATATTGATCTGATGTTGGTTTCTGCCTTTGGGGTTAATATTTGGGAAATTGTTCTCTTGCTAATTTGCGGTTAGTGGCTGCTGAATTGGAATGAGGCGTATGTTGTGTTTGTGTAACATTTGTTTTTATTATACGCGGGTTGTTCGGAAAGTCCGGGTTTATACCCTTTCTGAATAACCGATTCGACGATATATCGAAGATGAAGACGGTGGTCGAAGACCGGAAGTCTTCACATCGTTTGGATAATTACTGACGATCCTAATTGGGCTGTACACCCAAGAGGATGGAAATAGTTGGTGGTCGTCCAGACGTACTTGGAGATGGATGGATATGCGAGGAAAGTGCCTCCGGTTTCATTCAGACCCAGAACGAACTTGAAAATGGATTGTGTGTCTGACATTGGATTTTATTATGTGTTGATTGATTTCTGTCAAATATATATCTGTTTGGCGGCGGAGAATTTATTCTCTTGCCTAACGCCCTTCTCTGAGACGTATGAGCTTAGAGGTTATATATCGATAGATATCAATCGCATGGCATGAATTGCCTGTGTGGCACGCTAAGATGCAATGATCAAGGCTTCTGTTGAAAAGCAAAGTCTTGTGGTTGGTGATCAAAGCACAGCCTACGTGGCAGCTTTGTGTATAACGTGAATTTGCAAACCTCACACCTCGGTATGAGTCAAAAACGAGATACGGACTGCTGGGAGAGCACGGCGTTTCTTTCTAGGTTTGGTGGTGTCAGTGACTTACCAGCCCTGACATTTATATACTTTTCACCTTTGTGGTTGTTGGAATGAGGCGCCTCGATTATAGGTCTGTAAGGACCGGGAAACGTGTGTTCAGGCATAACCAATCCTCTAACGTAAGTGAGGACCGGTCCAGCCGATTCCAGGATTGCCCAGAGTGTGTAGTCCTGAGACATTTACTAGAGTGTCTCGAACGCGGAGAGGAGCTTGCCCCTTGCCTCGACTCATGATGGAAATCCAATTTCCAATACGTGCATTTCGGTTTTAATTGTAGAATTAGTATGGCGACATAGTGGTATGGGACATTCATGCCGCCTATGATTTATATTTATGATTGAAATTGTTTTGACACTATACACTTATTATAGTATCAAATGATTTGTTTTAAACGTACCAAGCATGTTTGGCTATTATAAGGGAAAACCCTATCCTCCGGCTTGCGTTGCATTGTGTGATGGGACCTGGGTCTTATAATAGCTTCATTTTTCGAAAAAGCATTGCGTTGTTCATTCTATGCACTAGTATTCTTGGGAGGAAACCCGTTCCGTGTTATACGGCGTGGTCCCTTGAATTACTCTCTTTTAAAGTAAAGCTTTAAATAACTGTTTTAGTTCTCACACCAGTCACATGACTGACCTGGAGTTTATTGTTTTAACCTAAACTCTGGGTGCCCCTATTTTCCGCACGGGCAGCTAGTAGTTTTGGTTTTGCAGATTTATATTCACTAGATCCTGGTTTACAGCTGGAATGATATCCGGAAAGCTTTGTATCCATATATCACCTTCAGTTGTGCTTTGTATTATTTTCCACTGCTATGTAATTTATTGTAATCTCTGATATTAATCGAATGTAATTTATTCATTTATACTCTGTATATTCTTGTATCTGATGGAATTGTTGTAACATATAATGAAATTTTCTTCCGTCTGCGTTCTATTTTGTCGTGTTCTCAAAACGATCAGGGGTTTCGAACGGTCTAGATCGGTTTAACGACTGATTCAGATCGAGCGAAATTCGACGGCCGTCACAATATTACATACATAGTACTTCATTTCATGTTTCGATATATCGCACTTCTATAAATGTCTATTTACATAAGATTTCCAAATCATGTTTTCAAACACATCATTCTTATATATATACCTTCCTTTGCATATAATTTCATTTCAGGTCAATTACCTTCCAAAACACTGGTTTCAAATTAATCACTTCCTTATAAGTCCTGAAAACGTATATCGATATCTTGGAAATTTTCATTCCGTTCCAAAGGTCATTTCTAATTTCTAAATCGATCAATTCGAATCCAAACTCATGTTCTCAAATTTGCTATTGAAACATCATATTTGATTTGGATTTACATGCCAAGCATTCCATTATTCGATTGAGTCTTCATACTCAATTTATACACCATAATTTCCTAGATCGAAATTCATATACTTTTAAAATAAGTTAGGTTAAATAGTAAAAGACAGATAAGACCTCACATATTGTAAACCAAATAGAATAGTTAAGTTAAAGATAATGTAGGTAAAACAGTAAAGTAATAATTTTTTTAAAGTAACGTAAGTTGGAAAAAACAAGTCGAGTAAAATAAGGTAGAACTTCTCAAATAAAAATCCAAATAAAATAGTCAGGTACGAGGTAATTTCAGAAAAGTAGTTTAAATAAAACAGTCAAATTAATATGAACAAAATACAATAGATTACAAAGAAATAAATTTGAATAAATAAATAGGTTAAATAAGATTAAATAGTACAAGTAACTAAATCAAATTTGGAATGTTAGGGTGATTACAAAGAATATAATATATGAAAGCAAAATACAAATAGTTTATTGTAAAAGATTCACTAGATGCAAAATTTACAATAAATAGGTTAAATACAAATAGTAAGAACAAAATAGAACTAAATACAATATAAAATAGTTAAGGTAAAGATAAAATTTTATGAAAATATGAATAATTTAGACAAAAGTGGAAAACTAGGTATACAAAATGAATAAACTTGAGAAGTAATTTAAGTAATAATTGGTAAAACAAGATTACTTAAAATAAAGTTTAGACAAAATAGAGATATAACATACTAAAAATAATTAATGCTAATTTCAATCCGATCCAAATCAATTCCAGTTCTGATTCAGCTCATATTTCCACTTTCGTTCCTCAAATCGAGTACCGTCAAATTTCAACTTCGTCCAGTTTCAACTTTACCAAGTTTTTAAATTTTCCCACACTTTAGTACTTGCTTTGCTTGGTAAAATCCCTTTCAAATAACTGTTCTCGAATTAATCGTCGTTCATAGATACATCGTTCACCTATAGGTTTTAATCATTACGAAATTTTCATTCTAGTCTTGAAGTCTCCTTTCTTTTCTTTCTCTTCTCTTCAAAAAATGTATTATAAGATTTCAAAATTCTTGGAAAATCGGTTCATCTTTCACTTTTATTTTCGTTGAAAATTTCGAATACTCGACGATTGATTTCGTAAATCTTTACCGCAAAAGCTTTTATTTTCGAAAATATTTCCTTTCAAAATACACTTTTCAAAGTATTTTATTTCGAAATCACTTCCAAATTTTTTAATTTCATTTTGAAATCCGTTGATCCTATATCAATTCCACCCATTCTAAGGTATTTCTACCTTATCTCTAATGAGGTTTTAAACCGATTAAGCCAAGCCTAGTATGAACCAGAGCTCTGTTACCAGATGTAACGACCTGGCATTTTTCCCATCCAAAATCGATATTTAAACCAACTTTAGACATCCAAAATGGCAGATTGTTATTGGCTTACGAGGTTTAACTAGAATTAACATAGAATCGCAGAGTACAAAATTTGCAGTGGAATAAAATTTCATATAAAATATCAGAGTTTTACAAACATTTGTACAACGAAAAAAATGTAAGTTCATACATAAGTTTCAAAGAATAAAACTTTACAATTTTTGTTGTCAAGCTAGCACAGGCGTATGCGTCTCTACGTGCCATCTTCACATTCCTCTCCAGTTAGCGAGCTGAAATTTTAACCCGGAACACCTGGAGCCTGACCCGATTGTCCCATGCAAAAACCCAAAACACCCGAGTCATGATTAAACTTATTTCAAGTTAGCACACTTCGATAAACACAAAAATATAATTAGTTTAATCCCAATAATTATTAAATACTTTGAGTATGATACTCATGAATTGTAGCAATACTTACCAAAGCGGATGTACAGATGCATCAAATGAAACTACACGGCAAGGGTGATACATGGCGTGAAAATTTACATGTTCGAAATTTGCAGTACTACATAATCAACATGCATGGCATTGGCGTGAGAGGCATGTCTATTACCAATCAATAGAAAATACACACAATATGATGCTACAACTATTAATATTGAATATGTAAGGGTTCAATATTAAGGACTGGACACGCATATGTGCAAGATCCATTCTGAACTAGGAAAAATAGTGTGGTAGGTTTACACACACTAGATATTAGAACAACATGTATAATTTCAAGCACAAAAGGACTATACTGAAACATAAAAAGGTGGCTTAACCAAATAAATGAAATGTGGTTATATGATAAATAGCATGAAGTGGTCCTAGCAATTGAACAGCAACCCATATATAAATAGTGAACTAATGCACTTATGGTTCTAGTAGGTAGCAAACTCAAATGGGAAAGGACTAGGCTGGGGCTTGAATAAATCACGCATATAAAGGATGATAATGGCACACACATCTGAATTCCTGCCCAGGTTTTGTAGTTTGGAAATAGCAATACAGAAAATGTGTTTCATGTTATATTTTCTTCTCTTTTAAAACTCCAAGCTTCAAAAATGTTTAAAAGAACTATTTTTTTCCAATAGTTTATAGTAAGTGTAGGGAAAATCTTGGGTCCGTTAGGACCGGGAAGAACAAATTAAATGGAAGCATACTTGCATAGGAACATAACATGTACCGTAACAAGAAACTTGGCCTCGGCAAATCGGAATAGTAGTAGGTTATAGGAATTGCTAGCTTATATGTGTTCATCATGCATGAAATCAGGTTCCCAAACTAGATGGGAGTAACCAAAGGGTGACAAATTCATGCAATTATGGGTAGTTAAATCAAGTTATTCAAACATGCAAGGCATATCATAAACAAAGGAAGGTGTTGACATAAGTGACCAACTTCAAATTGTGCAGTGTCATAGCAAAGGCAATAGGCAATAGGCAAATGAAGGGTTCTCCAGGCATATAACTAGTTTAATATATATTGACAATAGTACACTGGGTAAGTGTTACTATTGCGGAAAAATATGGATGCATACCAAAGTTTCATGATAGGGTCACAAGCATAAGGTGTTGGTACACAAGCATGTAGTCATTAAAATAGTAAGTAATCCAACAATTACAATTTAAGTGTATCTTGTAAGTTCTGCACAAAAGGGAAACATGCAGAGGTGCCGGAACAGTCAAAAAAGGTGCAATTATTTTAGTCTCAGTACACGTCCCTTGGTTAAGCACATAAAAAAGGTAAAGTGTGTTTTTCTGGTGCATTAACATGTGGTCTTTGCAAAATAATGAAAATAAACAAGGCACAGGAGCCCATAATTGATTATTGAAGTTGTAACATTGCATGTAACCAAGTATGGTGTCAACTACTTACTCATATTTTATTCCTTTGTTTTATTTACAATAACCGTATATATGTATAATGCAAAACATATATTCCAGAACTCAGGAAACATAAATCAAAAATCAAATCTAGGCACCAACAAAAGGATACGTATTTGAACAACCAATGACTAATTACACTCAACATAAATCGAAGTAAATGGCTTGTAATGAGTTGAATCGTAAGTCGAAACTTACCTTCGGTGACATGGAGAAGCGGGGATGGAAAAAGGTGATGTTCGAATGGTGGAACAACACTGGAAAGAGAGGCAGCGGCTCCGATGAGCTCTGGCACATCAACGGCTCATTGTAGAGTAAGGCGTTGAGAGGGTTCACATAGCATGGGTTTGATCAGTGGAAGGGGAAGAGAAAAACTGCTGGTTGGGATGAGCTTCGACCGAAGAGGTTCCGGCTTCAGTTGGAGGCTGCATGCAGTAGGGGAAAGAGGCGGAGCAATGGTCAGACGAGGTGGTGTCGCGGCGTAGGCTGGGGTCCGATTTCCCGGTGGAGGACACAACTACTGGCGGCGCAACGGGGGTATGGCAATGCTTTGGTTTGGTGGCGCCGCCGAATATTGATGGAGGATCACAAGATGCAGGCGTGGTCATAGATTTCGATTTGAGGGAAAAGGCTTAGCCTTTGCTTTTGATTTTGATTTTGAGAGAACCATAGATTGATTTGGGAATTTAATTTGGCTGAGGAAAACAACTATCGTTGTAATTAAACAAAGAGCATTTGTTTTATAGTGAACGGTGAAGAATGTAAGCATCGTATTTTATAATGTAGACGAAGGGAACAAGACCATGGAGAAAAGAAGCACATGTAATCCCCAACAGAGCGAAAAAGACAAGTGGTAAATAGTTTCGACCACCCAAATCTCAAGCAAATATTTATCAGATATTGTACTAGATCTGATGTTGGGCTAAACGAGGTAAACGGGGTTTGAACGAAGTATTACAAGTGAACGGTGCACAACGTTAAACGAACGGTCAGGCTAGAACACGGTTGAAACAAAAGGGAAGTGAACGTTGTTTTTTGAACGAAGTACAACAACGCTAAAATTTCAAACTTCAAAAATAATTTATGTTTAATGTTAACGCAGGTCTATGCAAAATTTAGTCCGTAATTTTTTTCTTTTGTCACATCAATCGCATTCTATTATTGTCGTCATTGAGATAAATTTACCCTTAGCGAAATGAAAATAAATTTTGTTTTCCAGCTAAAGTTAAAATAAATAGCTCTTTTAATTTTTAAACATGTCTAATTCACTCATTAAATCTAGTTAGTTTAAAATAAATCATCTCTTTATTTATTTCCAATGTTCATTGTTAAGTTTAATATTCAAATGACTCAAAATTTGTTTGTCATTCATATTAAAATTATATTTACAGCGAAGGCAGATTATAATTTTCTCATGTAAATAAAATGATGTTTGCTTTTATATAACACTTATTTTAACAAAACATTCATATTTACAAGTAAACTAAAATTTGTAATGACGTTAGTCCTGACAAAACATTTAAATTGAGATTATATTCACAAAAAGCATTTCCATTGTAAATGTAAATACCATGTTCAAAACAAATTTTCTAAGTCGAAAACCCAATATAAATATTTATTTTACATTAAATCTTAATTTAATTTATATTTTTACTGCCAAAATTCCTGGATCATTACAACTTTTTTGGGGCATTACCTACGGCTAAATCAAATATGAAGTACGCGATAGTAGCAGTTGACTATTTCACTAAATGGGCTGAAGTTGAACCGCTAGCTACTATTACTTCAAAGAAGGTGATCAATTTTGTCTTGAAGAACATCATCTGCAGGTTTGGTGTACCGCAAAAAATAATCACCGATAATGGAACTCAATTCGAGAGCACTGAATTTCTAGATTTTTGTAACACCCCGTAATTCTGTAACACTAAGATTCACAAATCAAGGCAGAATTAAATTTAAAAATCAAAATCAAGGGAAACGGGCTGCGCCATTGCGTTCGTCTCGGAATTCTGCATGAAAACGAGTCCGAGTTTCGTAAATCGGAGTCCGTATGAGGAAGATATGACCTCCGGAAGATTCAACGAAGTTCAAATTCCAAAACAGTTCAGAAAAACGAGTTCAAATTTCAAAAATCGGACCTAGATTGGGCTGGGCGGGAATTTTCCCGCCCAAGGCACCCAAGTCGACTGGGTAGTCGACCTGGGGCACCCAGGTCGACTGGGTAGTCGACCTAGGGGTCTACACCCCCGCATTTTCCAGTTTTCTGAACCTGGTTCGTCCCTCTGTATCCGGACGCCATTCTGACCAAATTCGTTGACTTCTACACTATATAAACAGCCCTGGTCTCCTTCTCTATTCACAATTCTTTTTCTATCCTTATGCTGCCTCTGAGAAATGAATAAATAAGTGAGTAAAATAATATATAAAATAAATCAAGAAGAGGAAATGTTGCTCAAGACTTTCAAGAAGAGGTTCAAGTCAAGCTAGGATTTCAAGTGAAGATTCAAACGACTGCAACGACTGTTTTTCTATGAATCTAATATAATTTCTGTAAGTCGGTTACTTTTTAGATTTGAAAGTTTCTCTCTGTTCGTGACATGAATTAAAGGAATAAAAGAATATGCCAAATCTCCTATTCTAATCTGTGCCTACATCTTTGGACCTAATTAAGAACTGTTAAGATTCGACCTTGCCTATGACTATGAACATTGCCTATGACTATGAGCATTGCCTATGACTATGAGCATTGCCTATGACTATGAGCATTGCCTATGACTGTGATTCTGACTATAAGAATTATTCCCTTGACTATGAACACAAGCCTATGCCTTTGATTAGAAAACATAAACTGTTGCCTATGACATAACAAGGACAACTGTGATTAAACACCTATGATTCATGACTAGGAAAGTGTTGCTTAAGTTTTTTGACTATGAAATTGGGTCTAAACCCGATTACCTATTCTGTCTGTTCTTGGTTTTCTTTGGTTTTAGACCTTGGGAATTTACCTATTAAATTAGGTCTACCCATGTTCTTGAACCTACGTCTCTATTCTGTATATTTTTGGTTTTAGACCTTGGGAATTTACCTATTAAGTTAGGTCTACCCATGTTCTTGAACTTATGTCGTTATTCAACCCTTTTTATGTCATAAGATTTTCAGACCTATAGGCCATCGATGTTTTAGATCAATTTCAGTGAAATTCGTTAGGTCTGTAATTAGTAAATTACCATTTTATGCCCGTTGTTATGTCTATCCTTTTCATAGCAATCTTTGGTTCATTCCCTATTTTCTACGAATCTAGATTTATCTATAATCTAGGTTGAATCCCGATTATACAAACGGTGGGAACACGATTTGGGCAAAATATGAAATTTACTAAGAATGTAGTTTTTAACTTGGAAATTGGCATAAATTGGGAACATGTATTATGGCATGTTCATAGAAATGCAAATTGGACAAGTTTGACATGAATTATAGGATGTGAATCTAGTATCGACTTGTAAATCTAGTATTTACATGAATTGTGAACTAGAATAATAAGTCTAGTTTGACATGAATTGTAATTAAAATGTTAAATCAGAATTGGATTAGCTAATTTGGCGTACTGGCATAAATTTGCAATTGGCCATAATGGGGAATAATTGTCATGTTTAGCAAAAATCTTGGTTAGTGACATTTAATTTGGTATAGTTTACATACCAAAAAGGCATAAATATGATATAGAGGGGAAAATGGGCCATAAGAATAAATGTTGACAATTTACATTAAAAGAGGAATTAGGAAATAAGTAAATTCAGAATAATTTACTTGTATAATTTGTCCTAAATGAGAAAATATAAATTCAAACAAATTAAAGGTTTCTTAACGACATCTCTTTTAGTAATACGCCAGAAAGTTCTAGGGTGACAGAGAGGATAGTGTCTAGGCTTAAGTTTGGAAAATACAAGTTTCCTGCTCTCCCTGGCTATCCCTAACTGATCCGACGGACGGGATGGTTACTTTCAAAACCTGATTTGAAAATTAATCAAAACCCTTTGAACTTAGAAAACACGAATATGCCTAACCCGAGGTTCGACTGAGTTGCGATGTAAACCTGCCCGCAACCAACCAGTACATCCAGTAGTCGCAACAATATCTGTCTAATGTGAGTGGTCGCGGCTTTAATTTATTTAGTTAAAGCTAGAACAAGAATGGTAGGGTTAAGTTAACTAAGGCACTTAACCAATTCAGCATGATAACAAAACCGATGGGTGGGGGTTAGGTTCATGTAGAAACTTAACATAGTTAAGCTAGAACGGGAGGGCTAAGTCCATAGGGATACTTAACCAACTTAACATGGCAACAAGACAAGATTTGTAGGGGTTAACTAAAGTTAATTGAGATGACCCCAAACCCCGTACTTACGGCGGCAAGGGTAATCCGTGGAATATAACACAGAAACATATAATAGCAGAACAGAATTAAATAAATACACCAGATAATGTATAGAATATACTGGATAAAAGTAATCATCAGAGTTACACAGTATACAGGATCATACTTAGTAAAAATACAGCTCAGCTATACATAAATGTCTACAGCGGAAAACAAACATAATATGTACAGTAGGAGCTGAACAGCATAAAAAGAGATAAATGATAGAATCCATCTTCAGCTCCAGCTATCCAGAAAGAACCAGCTAAACCTGAATACAAGGTTGCCCGTGTAGAAAAAGGGGCACCCGAGTTTGAAAGTGAAACAAACTACGAGTCAGTCATGGGACTGGTATGAGAAGTCTACTCAACACATATATAATATGGCCAATCACAGGACCACGCCACTTTCGTGGAACGGGTTTACTCCATTGGATTGCCAGTGCTTTAAAACAAATCTTTCTTTTAAACATCGCTATGCTTTTTATAAAAATGAAGCCGTTATAAGACTCAATTCCCATCACACAATGCAACGCAAACCGGAGGATAGAGTTTTTTACCTTATAACGGCCAAAATATGCTTGATACGAATAAAACAAAGGCATTTGATATTATTGCTAGTGTTTATATGTTTTGAAAACAATTTCAAATCATAACTATCAATCATAGACGGCATTAGTGCCCCATACCACTATGTCGCCATATATATAGGTCTACAATCAAAACCGCACAGTCACGTATTTGGAAATTGGATTTCCATCATGAACCAAGGCAAAAGATAGTCCTTACCGAATTCGAGATGCTCTAGCCCACCCCTCAGGAACAGCCGCAACTGCCCCTTGGATCGTCAGGGCCGGTCCACCGATGTTGATTATTATGCCTGAACACTACGTCTCCCCGCCCTTTGGGGCGTAAACGAGCCAACGAACGACTCCATCGGACCCGGATCGTCCGATCAAACCGAGGCGCCTCGCAACAGCAACAACCACATAGGTGAAAAGTATATAAATGTCAGGGCTGGTAGGTCACTGACACCACCCTAGCTAGAAAGAAGTGCAGGCCCTCCCTGATGTCCTCTCCCGTTTCTAGTTCATACCGGGGTGTGAGGCTCGCGATTTTACGTTATACACAAAGCTATGCCACACGGGCGGTGCTTTGATCATCTCCACAAGACTTTGCTTTTCAACAGAAGCCCTGATCACTGCATCTTAGCATGCCACACCGGCAATTCATGCCATGCGACTGATGTCCATCGATATACAACCTCTGAGCTCGTGCGTCTCAGAGAAGGGCGTTAAGCAAAAGAATAAATTCTCCGCCGCCAAACAGATGTATATTTAATAGAGATCAATCAACACAGAATAAAATCCAATGTCAGACACACAATCCATTTACAAGTCCGTTCTGGGTCTGAACGAAACCGGAGGCACTAAAAACCTCGCAAACCCATCGATCACCACGTACGTCTGGACGATCACCACTCATTATCCATATTTCGGGATGCCTCCCAATCAGGACCTCGGTTACCATCCAAACGAGGTGAAGATCTCCGGTCTTCGACCACCGTCTTCATCTTCGACTTTCAATCGTCGGTCAATTATTTGAAATGAGAATTAACTCGACCCTTTCAAATAATTCACGTATATTTAGAATTTCAAATCAATTTATTTCAATGGTTAAATCATTCGACGACACCAATTTTGTTCTTTAATGTAATTTTCACACCAAACACATTCAACCATCAAATACCACATAAATCGAGCAAATTCAGTTTATTTCCACTCCATATCGTTTATGATATTTTATAACGATTTATCGCTATTTTTATTTATTTTAAAATAGCCAATTTATTCAAAACGACGCTTCTGGCCATAACGTGGCCGTAGCGCTGTTTTTCTTCAGATTTGATTTACACATATCTGAAAATCTAACCGTTGGATCTTCACAAAATTTACATCATTAGAAAGGTCTTTTCAAAACGAATCCAACGGTTCCAGTTTCGGGAAAATCCGACGGTCGGATCTCCCGGTACAATCGTTTGAAGTTTCGATTTCAAAATACGAACTGCAGCGTCGTTATTCGATTAAATATAATTATAAATATATATATAAATAAATATAATCGTTTCTGGCGCCGTTTTTCTTCAGATTTGAATTAAACATTCCAGACAATCCACCCGTTGGATTTTTACAAGGTTGGTGCCGTTGGAAAGATATTTCCAAGGCGAACCCGATGGTTGCGGTTTCGGGAAAATCCAATGGTCGGATCTCCCGTACTAGTTGTTTGAAATCACGGTTTCAAAACGCGAACTGCACGGCCACGTTTCGTTTTAATTTTATTTATATTTATATATTTATATAAATATAGTTCTTTCAACAATTTCAATATCGTTTTCACTTCAAATTTTTTTCACTAACGCCTTAAAATTTTGGAAAATTTCGCCATAACCTCCTTTGTACGGGAGGGGCTGGGAAAATTCCCAAATAGCCACACGGGCGTATGTCAAAAAGAAAAAGAAAAGCCAAGCTGCTAGCCAACAGGCTCATAAAATCATCACCCAAACAAAACAGTAAATGTGTACCTATTTGTCGGGCACAAAATTTTATTCCTCTTCTCTAGCCCCTTTTGCTATAACCTGTTCAATAAATGTGCATGTACATATATACAGTTCTTATCCCTTATCATTTTTCATTCAACTTCATATTTGATCCCATTTGGTTTAAAAGCATCATTCATTCTAATGTTACATGCATAGGTAAAAATCACGTCATTAGCTAATTAATGAATATTTCAACTCATATATATTTATTTGAACGAGTTGCTATTTTTAACACTTCACATTTCAACAATTCATGTATATAATAAAAATGTGATTTTTATTGTAAAACAATTCATTTCAAAAACACTATTATTATATATAGTTTATATAGGTGATAAAAATAGGATTTTTATTATAAAACAATTTATTTCAAAATATGAATACCATTCAACCCATGAATTTCTAATCAACGAATGAATATCGATTCAACACATGAAGGTTTTCTATTCAATGAATAAATATAGTTTCAACAAATGAAAATAATTCAAACACATGAATAATATTCAAAATTTCAGCAGCATAACGGCAGGGTAGTTAAAACCGGGACCGTCCCTAGTACGGCTCCTCGCTCTACCTTAAAACCTCGCAGTTTTTGACAATGGGGATCATGCATCTAGTTCGCACGCAGGCCGCATGTATATATTTATTTCATTTCCACAAACTAATCCTATGTGGTTTCAACCAAATATTTCTCAACCACAATTGGGTATTTTTCAACCACAATCAATCAATATCAACCACAAACAATCCCAAACAACCATTCGCTATCAATCAATTTTCACACCAATCACAATCAATAAATATCGTCCATGGTTTGTGGACGAGGGGCGTATATATATATATATATATATATATATATAGCTTTTCACTTTTATTTCAACACATATATAATTTTTACAACGCATATACAACTTATACATCGAATGTACAACTTATACAACGCATATACATGAGGTGTACAACGCTTATATAACTCATACATCGACTATATAATTTATACATCGTCGTTTACTATATTGTTTATAATTTAGAAATCTCACATTGGGTTCCACTCCACCAAAAATAGCAGAAGGCTCAGAAAAATACGCGGTCTCTTCTAAAATGTAGAAGGCGTCCACACGAGTCCACTGCCTCTTGTTTCACTGGATTTCGTCAACATAGCAAAAAGATATATAATTTTAAATATCAAACAATTTAAAAACGTAGTTAATTAAATTTATAGCATTAAAAAAACGCTACCTTTCTTCTTCAATCTCAGGCCGTCGCTTTTCCTTTTCTGCTCAAACTCGGTTTACACCTAATTCCTCCACCCGTCGACGAGATCGAGATCTGGACCCACCACCTCGTGCGCCTTGGCCAAGGCTTTCACCAACATGAACGGTGGCCAACTCGCACTAGCCCTCTCGCCGGAAACCAAGGCGAAACGGCGCCTCTTTAGAGCGCTAAAACGAACAGCCCACTCCCTGAACTTCGATCACACGGGTATCAAATCAAAGAGCTAAGGAAGCTCTGCAAATTTCTCTAAAGAACGGGGGTTCAATTCTTTGTAATTTGATGGCGATTTGGGGTTTTTTCCTTGATCGATTTCAGCCGTTCAAAGGAAGTGGCGGCTAGGGTTATGAACGATGGGGTGGGGTGGTTTTTTATATAAATTATTATTATTATTTAATTCAATTAAATTCAAAAAGGTGAATTTCACATTCGAACTGCAAATCGAACCCAACGACTGTCGTCCTTAGCGTTTTACCCCCATTCCGAACACAATGGGATATGTTTCGCAGGCCCATTCGACTGTTTCAGTTAGTTTCCATTCAAATTAAAATATAAAACATTCAATATTCAATTTGAACGTGCATTTCAATTTGCCAGGGCCACAAACTGATTCGAAAAATTCTAGAAAAATAAATCTAGCTATGTTTTGACGATACGGTCCCAACAAAACTAGTTTCGTCGAATTCCGAGACCGTTTACAAAAAGGCCCATTTTTGGTCGATCCAATTCAACTGTAATTGACCAAAACACATTTTCCTTTTCCATGCTCACATGCTAGCTTCAAAAATTATGAAATTTGAAACCTAGCGATAACTTCACATCCCGGATCCAACAAAAGTGGTTTCGTCGAATTCCGAGGTCGTATGCAAAATGGCCAATTTCACGGGCAATATAAATTCCATAGCGACCATTCTGAAAATTCATTCGGCCATAACTTTTGCTTTCCGCTATGAAAATTCGATTTTTAGATTCGTTAGAAAGGTATTCACTAACAGATTTAAATATTTTTGGTTTCACTAAAATCCGTTTAGGTTTGCACCCGGTACAGTCCGTCAAAGTTTGAATTCAATTTTTGAAACTACAGCGCCATTTCAGGCCTTGTTTATAATTATAATTAATTATATTCGTTTTCAATTGTCGATTTAAACTCACTTTTCATCTCACTTATTTAAAATATTTATTTTAAATATTTAAAATCCATTATTTTAGCCATTTTAAAATTTTAAATTGGTTCAGATTTTCTGTGTCGTTACATTAATACACTTAGCCAAATTAACATGTTAACTAGAATAGATGGTGGGTTTAAGTAAAGCTAATACACTTAGCCAAATTAACATGTTAACTAGACTAGAGGTTGGGGTTAAGTAAAACTTAATACACGTAGCCAATTTGATATGTTAGCTGGGCTAGACCGAAGGGTTAAGTAAACTTGAACACTTAACCATCAGATTGTGATAAAGAGTAGGGTTAAGTCTAGAACATGAAGGGATAATACTTAACCATTAATAACATGTTATTTAAAACAGACGGGCAAGGTTAAGTTAAAAAGGAACACTTAACCAATACAGGATGAATGGGTAGGGTTAAGTAATAAGAAATACTTAACCAATATAACCTGGTTTGTGGTAGGGTTAAGTCAACATGAATTACTGATAACACTTAACCAGTTTAACAGGATAAATGAAGAGGGTTAAGTTAGCTTGAATTGACTAATGACACTTAACCAATCCAAATTGACGAGAAAGAGAACTAAGTAGTAAACCTTAGCTAAAAGGAGCCAAGTAGTAAAACTTAGTTAAGAAAACAACGATTCTGGAGACTAAGTGGTAAACCTTAGTTAGTAGAACTAAGTAGTAATTCTTACTATAACACGGGAAGGAGCGAATGTCCGTCTGAGTAAAAAGAAGGTTCAACGAATTGGGTTACGAAGCCCGAGGCTTCGAGGGGACGTGAGGGTACTCTTGGTATCCCTCTGTGAGGCTGCAGATGATCCTCCTGGGCTCACAGAGGTTAAGGTCTGCGTAGAAGAACCAGGGGTATGCCTTGGTTGCAATACATGGCAACCTAAAGACTAGGATGGACCGGCGTGATTCGACGAGAAAACGGTAGCCTTGTGATAACAACTCGTCGTCTACCATCCATCTTGAGTCAATCGAGATACGTGAAGCGAAAAGGCGGAGAACTCCAAAAGACCATATTCTTGCTATCTAGTTATGGGTGAGGATGGCCATAGGATAGTGGGGGCACCGGGGGCCTGCGTATAGTTCTCATTTTTTCAAGGTGTGCCTTTCATTAGTTGAGGGAGGGGTCAAGTGGGACAATAGCCACCGGAATAAAAACAGACCTTAGCATCTGCATCGGCAGATATATGAAAGCTCCCGACCGAGTTCTGTATTCCTTGATTTGTCCTACCACAGGACTCGGGTCGCACATTACAGGACATGTGCATCTAGACAAGCGATAACGATTCGCGATACATGCATGGGAAAGTATAGGAACATATACCACTCTAGGTAGTGTGTCCTAGACTTAGGGGCATCGTTCGATAGGTAGCATAATCCCTAGTTGGACTAGGTGGCATAAACCCTGAATTCGAGAAGCATTCAGCGGATAGCATAAACTCTAATTGAATCTAGAAAGCACTTGATAGAAAACCCTAGATTAAATCTAGGTAATAAATAATAAATGTATGCCCGAAGGCAATGGAAACTACAGGGATTGGGATCACGTTATCATTACTAGTTGGAACACTAGTTAGGCGGTGCAGAGATATAGAAATCAGTGTAACAAGGAAATAGCGAAGCGGCGAAAGTATTAGATCATATCCAGTTTATCTTATCCTAGCATAGCTTGTGATTATCTTGTCTAATCTTGCTGACCCTATCGTCGTGGTGTTATCTTGTATTCAGTTAATTCATATCATTTTGCTTTCCATGTTCACATACTAGAAGTTACTGAACTTACTCAGGCTTTATGTCTGACTCTGTTTTTCTTTCGTCTTCTTTTCTTCCGTTCCCCCCCAGGTAGTAAAGGAGGGAATAGTATAGCTCAGGTTAAGTTGGACTGTCACTCTTTCCCAACTTGAAGATTTGTTGAAGTTTTGCTTGGATTCTCTTTCCGGATGCTATGGCTGGCTCTTGCTACAATTGGGGAATATAAATGTTGTTTTATGCTTCTTTATTTTGTAAGACAGATGATACTCTGATATTGTAAAGAAATCATTGTACAAACTATTTTATCAATAAAGCAAAGTTTTATTTTCCGTTGTTTAATTTCTGTCTGTCTTGTAATTTATCTGCATCTTTTACCCTAAATGCTCCACAGAACTTAGTACATTCCCTTTATGAGTGACACTAACGGATGTGGGGTGTTACACGTGGTATCAGAGCTGGAGGTTACCGGATCAGATAAAAGATTTGAAAAATTATTTTCAAAACGGTTTTAAAAGAAGCATTTTCAAAAGAAAAGTTTTGTTTCAAAGGCATATTCCCCAAAGCCATACACACCATCTTCTCTTCCTCTGTTTGAATTCTTGTCTCCTTCTTTCTTGAGTCTCTGGGGCTCCTAGCTTTCTGGGAGGTAACCTCATCGAAGGGCGAAGTCGTGCCTGGCTTCCATCCATAGCCGTAGTTGTTTCACCAACGGCCAGTTTTCTTTCAAGCTTATAGGATTTCCCGTACGATGGAGACGGCTTTCGAGAGATTTGTCAACATGACTTGACACGGAAGAGGATGAGGAATTCATGGATGTAGATTTAGCTCACGAAGGAGGAAGGAATTATAAAACCTAAGACAAGAGGAAGTATCTTTATTAGCGTATGATAGGGCATATAATTAAGGACAAGGGCAAGAACGGGGAACAAGATTTTCAGAAGGGTAAGTACATACTTTCACCGCCAAGCGTACCTAGAAGAAAGATAGTGAAGTCCTGTTGGAAGAGTCCAGTTTTGTTGTTCGTTTTAGCGCTTCGCATTTGTTCATATCCACTTCCATAGTTAAGTCTCTGCACCGTAGTACTTGTATAGTAGAAAGATCCCAATAGAGTCTCAAATCCAATTGGTGGTCCGACCAGTTTATTTTTGGTTAGTAGGGATTTGAAAATAGCTATCGAGTTTACTTATATCATATCACGTAGATCGTCTAAATTCGGAGGAGATATTCCTTGGGTGCTTGTCTTATATTGGTTTAGGCCTTTGGGGTTTGTACTTGAGGAATGTCGAGTTCGACTAGGACGGTTTGCGTGAGAGATAGATAGTTGTGGAAGGTACTCTAAAAAGCACGTAGTAACCTTTCAACCCTTATAGTTATGGCATGGCGGATAAGAGGGAGACCTCTAATCATCTTAGTACATATACTTGGTACCGTGATTAACATCTGTTTATTTTGGAAATGGAGGTCAGAAACTTCACAATCGTGAAGTTAAATTAGTTAAGATATAGTGGAGTAAAGCTCAAGAAGGCTAGATACTAGCATCATACCCTTTTCCTAAGGGGTGCATCCTTGATTTCTTTTTGTAGGAGCTTTACGCATAATTGTTTCTCTCTTTCCAAAGTATATCCTCTAGGTCGTATCTTCGATCCTTAGGTAGAAGCCAATGGATGTAAACATGTATTTGAAACATGTTATGGTTGATGGTTGCAAGTGGTTGCTAATGGTTACTCGTGAATGCATATGCATACGTATTAGGCACTAGATCAGTTCGGATGCTTTCATATTGCATTTACAGATATGTATTTGTTTGTAAGTTGAAATTGATATGTTATCATATGGATGTTGCATATGGATGAATGGTTGTGCACGCATGTAGTATTTACATAACTAGGAATGCTTGCATACATGATTGGACGCATGGCACTGACATGATTCGCATTAAGGAGGTCAACTGAATCAGTAGGCCGCCTGATCTTGCATTAGATAAATACATATACACACACTATGCATAAGAACATGAAAGCATTAGAAATCTTTTAAGGACAATGAATGCCTATGATTGAATGGTTGAGTAAATGGGTGATTGGATGGTAGGACACATTCTTCCTAACTTGAAGATTTCGGGGACGAAATCCTTTTAAGTGGGGGAGAATGTAACACCCAGTAATTCTGTAACACTAAGATTCACAATTCAAGGCAGAATTAAATTTAAAAATCAAAATCAAGGGAAACGGGATGTGCCATTGCGTTCGTCTCGGAATTCTGCATGAAAACGAGTCCGAGTTTGCGTAAATCGGAGTCTGTATGAGGAAGATATGGCCTCTGGAAGATTCAGCGAAGTTCAAATTTCAAAACAGTTCAGAAAAACGAGTTCAAATTTCAAAAATCGCATCCAGATTGGGCTGGGCAGGAATTTTCCCGCCCAAGGCACCCAGGTCGACTGGGTAGTCGACCTGGGGGTCGACCCCCCTTCTTTTTCCAGTTTTCTGAACCTGGTTCGTTCCTCTGTATCCGGACGCCATTCTGACCAGATTCGTTGACTTCTACACTATATAAACAGCCCTGGTCTCCTTCTCTATTCACAATTATTTTCTATCCTTATGCTGCCTCTGAGAAATGAATAAATAAGTGAGTAAAATAATATATAAAATAAATCAAGACGAGGAAATGCTGCTCAATACTTTCAAGAAGTGGTTCAAGTCAAGCTAGGATTTCAAGTGAAGATTCAAACGACTGCAACGACTGTTTTTCTACGAATCTAATATAATTTCTGTAAGTCGGTTACTTTTTAGATTTGAACATTTCTCTTTGTTCGTGACATGAATTAAAGGAATAAAAGAATATGCCAAATCTCCTATTCGAATCCGTGCCTACATCTTTGGACCTAATAAAGAACTGTTATGATTCGGCCTTGCCTATGACTATGAACATTGCCTATGACTATGAGCATTGCCTATGACTACGAGCATTGCCTATGACTGTGATTGTGACTATAAGAATTATTCCCTTGACTATGAACACAAGCCTATGCCTTTGATTAGAAAACATAAACTGTTGCCTATGACATAACAAGGACAACTGTGATTAAACACCTATGATTCATGACTAGGAAAGTGTTGCTTAAGTTTTGTGACTATGAAATTGGGTCTAAACCCGATTATCTATTCTGTCTGTTCTTGATTTTCTTTGGTTTTAGACCTTGGGAATTTACCTATTAAGTTAGGTCTACCCATGTTCTTGAACCTACGTCTCTATTCTGTCTATTTTTGGTTTTAGACCTTGGGAATTTACCTATTAAGTTAGGTCTACCCATGTTCTTTTACCTATGTCGTTATTCAACCATTTTTATGTCATAAGATTTTCAGACCTATAGGCCTTCGATGTTTTAGATCAATTTCAGTGAAATTCGTTAGGTCTGTAATTAGTAAATTACCATTTTATGCCCGTTGTTATGTCTATCCTTTTCATAGCAATCTTTGGTTCATTCCCTATTTTCTACGAATCTAATTTATCTATAATCTAGGTTGAATCTCGATTATACGAACGGTGGGAACACGATTTGGGCAAAATATGAAATTTACTAAGAATGTAGTTTTTAACTTGGAAATTGGCATAAATTGGGAACATGTATTGTGGCATGTTCATAGATATGCAAATTGGATAAGTTTGACATGAATTAAAGGATGTGAATCTAGTATCGACTTGTAAATCTAGTATTTACATGAATTGTGAACTAGAATAATAAGTCTAGTTTGACATGAACTGTAATTAGAATGTTAAATCAGAATTGGATTAGCTAATTTGGCGTATTGGCATAAATTTGCAATTGGCCTTAATGGGGAATAATTGTCATGTTTAGCAAAAATCATGGTTAGTGACATTTAATTTGGTATAGTTTACATACCAAAAAGGCATAAATATGATATAGAGGGGAAAATGGACCATAAGAATAAATGTTGACAATTTACACTAAAAGAGGAATTAGGAAATAAGTAAATTTGGAATAATTTACTTGTAGAATTTGTCCTAAATGAGAAAATATAAATTCAGACAAATTAAAGGTTTCTTAACGACATCTCTTTTAATAATACGCCAGAAAGTTCTAGGGTGACAGAGAGGATAGTGTCTAGGCTTGAGTTTGGAAAATACAAGTTTCTTGCTCTCCCTGGCTATCCCTAACTAATCCGATGGACGGGATGGTTACTTTCAAAACCTGATTTGAAAATTAATCAAAACCCTTTGAACTTAGAAAACACGAATATGCCTAACTCGAGGTTAGACTGAGTTGCGATGTAAACCTGCCCGGAACCAACCGGCACATCCAGTAGTCGCAACAATATCTATCTAATGTGAGTGGTCGCGGCTTTAATTTATTTAGTTAAAGCTAGAACAAGAATGGTAGGGTTAAGTTAACTAAGGCACTTAACCAATTCAGCATGATAACAAAACCGATGGGTGGGGGTTAGGTTCATGTAGAAACTTAACACAATTAAGCTAGAACGGGAGGGCTAAGTCCATAGGGATACTTAACCAACTTAACATGGCAACAAGACAAGATTTGTAGGGGTTAAGTAAAGTTATTACACTTGGCTGAATTAACATGTTAACTAGAATGGATGGTGGGGTTAAGTAAAGTTAATACACTTAGCCAAATTAACATGTTAGCTAGACAAGAGGTTGGGGTTAAGTAAAACTTAATACACATAGCCAATTTGATATGTTAGCTGGGCTGACCGAAGGGTTAAGTAAACTTGAACACTTAACCATCAGATTGTGATAAAGGAGTAGGGTTAAGTCTAGAACATGAAGGGATAATACTTAACCATTAATAACATGTTAGTTAAAACAGACGGGCAAGGTTAATTTAAAAAGGAACACTTAAGCAATACAGGATGAATGGGTAGGGTTAAGTAATAAGAAATACTTAACCAATATAACCTGGTTTGTGGTAGGGTTAAGTCAACATGAATTACTGATAACACTTAACCAGTTTAACAGGATAAATGAAGAGGGTTAAGTTAGCTTGAATTGACTAATGACACTTAACCAATCCAAATTGACGAGAAAGAGAACTAAGTAGTAAACCTTAGCTAAAAGGAGCTAAGTAGTAAAACTTAGTTAAGAAAACAACGATTCTGGAGACTAAGTGGTAAACCTTAGTTAGTAGAACTAAGCAGTAATTCTTACTATAACACGGGAAGGAGCGAATGTCCGTCTGAGTAAAAAGAAGGCTCCAACGAATTGGGTTACAAAGCTCAAGGCTTCGAGGGGACGTGAGGGTACTCTTGGTATCCCTCTGTGAGGCTGCAGATGATCCTCCTAGGCTCACAGAGGTTAAGGTCTACGTAGAAGAACCAGGGGTATGCCTTGGTTGCAATACATGGCAACCTAAATACTAAGATGGACCAGCGTGATTCGGCGAGAAAACGGTAGCCCTGTGATAGCAACTCGTCCTCTACCATCCATCTTGAGTCAATAAAGATACGTGAAGCGGAAAGGCGGAGAACTCCAAAAGACCATATACTTGCTATCTAGTTATGGGTGAGGATGGCCATAGGATAGTGGGGTACCGGGGTCCTACGTATAGTTCTCATTTTTCAAGGTGTGCCTTTCATTAGTTGAGGGAGTGGTCAAGTGGGACCATAGCCACTGGAATAAAAATAGACCTTAGCATCTGCATCAGCAGATATCTGAAAGCTCCCGACCGAGTTCTGTATTCCTTGATTTGCCCTGTCACAGGACTCGGGTCGCACATTACAGGACATGTGCATCTAGACAAGCGATAATGATTCGCGATACATGCGTGGGGAAGTATAGGAACATATACCACTCTAGGTAGTGTGTCCTAGACTTGGGGGCATCGTTCGACAGGTAGCATAATCCCTAGTTGGACTAGGTGGCATAAACCCTGAATCCGAGAAGCGTTCAGCGGATAGCATAAACTCTAGTTGAATCTAGAAAGCACTTGATAGAAAACCCTAGATTAAATCTAGGTAATAAATAATAAATGTATGCCCGAAGGCAATGGAAACTACAGGGATTGGGATCACGTTATCATTACTAGTTGAAACACTAGTTAGGCGGTGCAGAGATATAGAAATCAGTGTAACAAGGAAATAGCGAAGCGGCAAAAGTATTAGAGCATATCCAGTTTATCTTATCTTAGCATAGCTTGTGATTATCTTGTCTAATCTTGCTGACCCTATCGTCATGGTGTTATCTTGTATTCAGTTAATTCATGTCGTTTTGCTTTCCATGTTCACATGCTAGAAGTTACTGAACTTACTCAGGCTTTATGTCTGACTCTATTTTTCTTTCGTCTTCTTTTCTTCTGTAACAACCCGTATTTTCAATAAACTGTTATAACATAAATCGAGGCAGAATTTAATTCTAAAATCTGAATCAAGGGAAACGGGCTATGCCATTGCGTTCGTCTCGGAAAAATACGCGAAATAGAGTCCGAGTTTTCGAAAATCGGAGTCCGTATGACCTAGTTAAGGCCCATAGAAGTTTTCAGAAATTTCCATGTTAAAAACAGATTTAAATTTTAAATTAAAAACAAGGATTAGGGCTAACTGGCGTCAGGCGGGAAAACTCCCGCCAAGACCCCCATGTCGACAGGCATGTCGACAGGGGTCTAAGGGTGTCGACTGCCCTGTCGACAGCCCTGTCGACACGGGGTGGCCGGGCAGTTTTGCCTGGCGCACCATTTTTGATTTGGGCTTGGTTGTGTGGCTTGGTTCTGGAGAATTCCGAAATCTGATGGACCTAATTCAACCTAGGGTTAATCCTATGGTCTAAATCACTAGCCTAATCTATAAATAAGACCCTAACCTACCCTAAATCACTCATTATTCACTCTAGCAACCAAACTATGTCAAATTGAATTCTCAAATGGCCTCCACCTAAAAACCCTAGCCTCCACCCTCTTCAAAAATCATTCCTATGAAGGTTTTGATGTTCATACAAGCATTTCTAAGTTGTATGAATGATCATTAGCTTGCATACATCATCAAGTTGCAAGCTTTGATTGCTAAGCTAGAGTTTTTGGGATTTTTGTTAATTGGAGCTTTGTTTTGGGTTTTTATATGCTTGCATAAAGGGCTTCTCAATCTTTATTAGTAGATTTGTGTCTTCATAATATTTGTAAGCCCTCTTACCTTCATTTTAGAAACTCTAAAGTTAATATGTGATGAAAGTTGGGATTTATGCATGTTTAATAAGTTATGCATGCTTATGCGAGTTCACTATGCTACGTTATGCATGTTTAATAAGTTATGCATGCTTATGCGAGTTCACTATGCTATGTTATGCATGTTTAATAAGTTATGCATGCTTATGCGAGTTCACTATGCTATGTTATGCATGTTTGATAAGTTATGCATGTTTATGCAAGTTCACTATGCCATGATTTGCAAGTTTAACAAGTTATGCATGTTTATGAAAGTTCACTATGCTAAGTTATGCAAGTCCAACATGTTATGCATGTTTATTATGATATGTAAGATTCATCATGTATGTTGTGTCAAGTTCCCTCTTTCTATCCTTTATGCGTTATAACGAATATGTAAGCGATAGAATGACGTTGGGGGATTTTGGGGTAAAACTTAAAATACATGAAAATATGAGATTGGGAATTTACCTATTAAGTTAGGTCTACCCCTTGGGAATTTACCTATTAAGTTAGGTCTACCCAAGTATTTGTTAAACTTGTAATTATGCTTTGAAAATAAAGTGGACATGACACTTAGAAAACATAAGAGTGGCCAACTCGAGGTTGGGTTGAGTTTGTAGCATAAACCTACCCGGAACCGACCGGCTTAACTAGTGGCTACAAGCAATAGGACCCAATGTGAGTAGTTGGTCATGTTGCACGTGAAACCCGAGGTTAGACTAAGTTGTGGTGTAAACCTACCCGGACCCGCCCGGCCTAACTAGTAACCACAACAAGGTCTAATGTGAGAGGTTGGGTGCATTAAATTAATTAATGCCTCATGATTAGGGTTAAGTCATGGCCCACTAATACTTAACCAATTTTGGGGATACGAGGGATTAAATGGGGTTAAGAGGTGAACTGTTGGTTACACTTAACTAATTTAATCCATGATTAGTGAGGGGTTAAACCACACTTAACCCTCTTAGAAAACCCTAGCAACGTGGTCTGTTCCAGCAGTAATCCCAGCTTGGTATCATTCACAACCCTAGAGGCTAGGCTAGGGCGGGGCACGATTACTGGACTGATGTAAGCGACCAAAGCGACGGCTGAGTGGTACAGTGGTGCGGGTCCAGGCGGGCTACGGACGTGCACGTAGTCCGGTGTTGGACAAACTCGAGGCACGGGTACCGGTAGGTGTAGACTGTGCATTATTGCTTAGGTGTCTGGGGTTGACACCCGAGGGCTTGATACACCCGAAGGTGGACCCAGCACAGTCTGACTACAACCATATGTGGGCCGTATGGACACCAACACTTGACGTGTTAGGTTTATAGGGAGCCGATCGACTAGACCGTTGGGCTGGACCTTGCATTAAGGTCACCTCATGCTATTGGGCCAAAGTTTGGGCTGAGGGATCAATACCTGTTATGTTAGTTTGCTAGTACACTATGGTGCAAAGCTTAATCTTCTCTATGTAATGACACCTTTATCTATTGCCAGTATGTTCATCTCAGTTTCCATCATGATGTTAACTTTATTAGTTTATAGACTGATCGTAGTAGGGCTTACCAGTCTTTTTGACTGACCTGTTTTCTTTCGCTTCTTTTCTTCCGTTCCCCCCCCCCTAGGTTCTCAGGGAGGGAACAGTGGTGCTTAGCTTGGATCGCTTGCTTGTTTGCTGGATAGCTCATGTATGTCTGGACATTGAGCTCGCTATGGTTTATCATCTTTATTTTTGGGGATAGCACTATGTATTTCAGTATTTCTGTTTATGATGTACTAGACATGTTTATTTTGGCAGTTGACTTTATGATGTACTAGACTTGTTTTGAGATGGTTTGAGATATTCCGCTGTTTTATTCTCACTTACTCTGTTTTACATATATATTTATGTTCTTGTTCTGCCTTGATATATCATTGTGCATGCTTACCCAGTTCTAACGCCCCCCAGAAGCTAGTGCCCCCGAAAGAGTGACCCTAGCGGAGGTGGGGTGTTACAAATTTGGTATCAGAGCATATGGTTTACAAGAAAGAACAAAAAGTTTTTAAAAGACTTTTGAAAAACTATTTTCAAAACAAGTATAAAGTATTTTCCAAAGAAAAGTCTAGTATTTTAAAAGGCTATTCCCCAAAAAGCCATTAGCGTTATCCTTCGTTCCCTTGACCTAATCTTATCTTATCCTTCGTTTCAGTATGGCTGAGGATCTTGCCATCCCGGATGGAGTAAATGTACCACTCTGGTATAGGAGACTTCTAGAAGCTAGGGCGGCAGCCGGCCCCGCAAACCCTACTCCCACTCCTCCTCCTGTAGTTGAGAATCCTCCCCCTAATGTCCCTCCTCCGGTGGTTCCTGTTCCCCCTCCTCCAGTAGTTAATGTTCCTCCTCCTCCTGTTGCTGAGGCTCCTCTTCCTCCTCCTCCCCCTCAGCATCCTCAGGTTGAGTTCACGAAGGTTTGTAAAGACTTCAAGGCGATGGGAGGCAAGAATTTCCGAGGCACGAAATCTTTTGTTGAAGCTAGGAATTGGCTGAAAGACACCGAGGACTTATTTGCTATCTTTCGGATTGATGACGAAAGGAAGATCTTATTGACAGTGTGGCTTTTGAAGGACGAAGCAGCCTATTGGTGGGAAGTCACCAATGGGACGAGGCCCGTTAAGACTTGGGCCGATTTGAGGGCTAGATTTGTGGCCAAGTTTCTATCTTCTGCTGAGGCGAATTCACAGATGGAGAAGTTCATTGCATTAAAGCAAGGTGATATGTCTGTCAAGGAGTATGTGAACAAGTTTAATCAGCTGGCCCGTTTTGGTTTGGATATGGTGAACACTCCTGAGAAGAAGGCTCTTCGATTTGCTAGAGGATTGAATGAGCCGCTGCAGGGTTTGGCGATGTCACATATTCCGCATGGGGCTACTTTTGAGAGTTTGGTCGATATGGCTCTACTTCAGGGAGATGGAAAGAAAGAGGTAAAGTCGAGTGATACTCAAGCAAAGAAGACTGATTCTCAAGGTAAAGGCAATCAAGGTGGTCAAAGCAGTCAGGGGAATCAGAGCAAGAACAAGAAGGGGAACAACAACAAAGGCAAGGGAAAGTGCAATTACTGTGGTGCGCCTGGACACTTTGCTAAGGATTGTAGGAAGAAGAAAAGGAAGCTTAGTGGTGGATGTTTTTCCTGTAGTGAGACTGGACACTTCAGCAAGGAATGCCCAAAGAAGAAAGGACAGGCTGGACCTTCAGGAGGGCAAGTTCATGCTCTCAATACCGCTCCAGTTCCCGATCGAGGTAGTGTTTCTGTTGAGAACCTTGTTTATGTTTCCTATCTTCCAGTTCGTACCTTGTTTGATTCTGGTGCATCACATAGCTTTATTTCATCTGATCTTGTTGATAGTTTGCACCTTTGTACTAGCTTAGTGGATGATCCCGTTTGTGTTTCGAATCCCATTGTGGGTTCTGCTTATCTATCTATGATATGTGAGGATCTAAGGATCTCTATACTCAGTGTAGAGTTCTTGTGTAGTGCGTATGTTCTTGGTTTCAGGGGATACGGATTGATATTGGGCATGGATTGGCTGTCCAGATATGGAGCCATTCTTGATTGTGAGCATAGGGTTGTGAGGCTTGTGACTCGCCTTGGCAACACCTTAGAGATTTCATGCAATCCGAAGGATCCCGTCATGTTGTGCTATCTTGAATCTCTCGACTCGTCAGAGGAAGCCCTTCAGTCTGTAAGGGTGGTCCGAGATTATCCAGATGTTTTTGAAGAAGTTAAGGGGTTGCCCCCTAAACGAGAGATTGATTTTCGCATTTATCTGGTGGATAATGCTAAGCCTGTTTCTTTGCCCGTTCGGCACATGGCTCCGCGTGAGAGACGGGAGCTCAGCAAGCAAGTAAAGGAGTTGCTTGAGAAGAACTTCATCAGACGAAGTATATCCGAATGGGGAGCGCCTGTGGTGTTTGCTACTAAGGCAGATGGTTCTCTTCGACTATGTGTTGACTATCGAGAATTGAATAAGCTGACTAAGAAGAACAGACACCCGTTACCGAGGATCGATGATCTCTTTGACCAGCTTGTTGGTGCTTCTGTTTTCTCTCAGCTTGATCTTGCTACTGGATTTCATTAGCTCAGAGTGGCTGAAGATAGTATAGACAAGACTGCATTCAGAACTCCAGATGGATTCTTTGAATGGCTTGTTATGCCGTTCGGTTTGACGAATGCACCCGCGTATTTCGTGGACTTGATGAGTAGGGTGTTTCGAGAGTTCTTGAACAAGTTTGTCGTGGTCTTTGTGGATGATATTCTGATCTTCTCCAAGGATGAAGAAGAGCACGCGAGGCATCTTGTAGAGGTGATGGATACGCTTAGAGCGCATCAGTTAAAGGCCAAGTTCTCCAAGTGTCACTTTTAGAGAAGGGAAGTTAGATTCCTTGGGCATATCGTATCCAAGCAAGGCTTAGCGGTGGATCCTGCTAAGGTGGTTGCAGTTCAGGATTGGAAGACTCCAAGGAATGCAATCGAGGTGAGAAGTTTTCTAGGTCTTGCAGGTTTTTACCGGAAGTTCATCAAGGACTTCGCGAAGATATCTTCTCCTCTTACTAAGTTGACAAAGAAGAACTTAGTTTTTGCTTGGGATATGGACTGTGAGCTTGCTTTTCAGAGACTCAAGATAGCCCTTACCTCAGCACCAGTTCTAGCTTTACCCGATGGTGGTAAGATGTTTACCGTGTACACTGATGCTTGTGGCACGGGATTGGGCGCCGTTCTGATGCAAGAGGGCAGAGTTATATGTTTTGGTGGTAGGCAACTTAAGGTGCATGAGAAGAATTATCCCACTCATGATCTAGAGCTGGCAGCGATAGTATATGCACTCAAGGCTTGGCGTCATTATCTTCTGGGAGAGAGATTTGAGCTGTATACTGATCATAAGTCTTTGAAGTATCTCTTTTCGCAGAAGGATCTGAACTTGAGGCAGCAAAGGTGGATGGAATTCTTGGCGTCCTATGATTTTGATATAGCCTATACCCCTGGCAAGGGGAATGTTGTAGCGGATGCGTTGAATAGAAAAAGGTTGACACTAAGTCCTCTATTTGTTGAGATGAAGAATTTAGAGTTCTTGGCTATCTTTGATTTCTCTTTGGCGGTTGAGTCGATGACCGGTTCTTTAGCATCTCTTGAGCTCAGGCCTACCCTTCTAGAACAAGTTGGGGCTTCGCAGAAGGAAGACCCTCAGATAATTGAGATTATGGATAAGCTGATTCGAGGGGAGACATCTAGTCACCTTGCTCGATATTCTATAGATGATAAGGGTTGGCTGAGGAGAGACGGAAGGCTTTGTGTTCCGATGGTGGAAGACTTGGTGAGGAAAGTTCTTGAGGAAGAACATCGTTCCAAGTTGACTATACATCCAGGCGGTGATAAGATGTATAAAGATATGAAGCGTATTTTTTTTTGGCCTGGGATGAAGAAGGATGTGGCAGAGTTTGTCTCTAGATGTATCATTTGCCAGCAAGTTAAGGCCGAGTCAAAGAAGCCCGGTGGGCTATTGCATCCTCTAGATGTTCCACTTTGGAAGTGGGAGAGTATCTCCATGGACTTTATTGATGGGCTTCCAAGGTCAAGGAAAGGGAATACGAGCATTTGGGTTATTGTGGATAGACTCACGAAGAGTGCTCATTTTATTCCAGTAAAGAGCAAGAGGACCGCATCTTGGCTAGCGTCCGTATATCTTCGTGAGATTGTGAGACTTCATGGAGTCCCTTCTAGTATTGTCAGTGACTGTGACCCAATCTTTACAAGTCAATTCTGGAATAGCTTGCAAGAGGCTATGGGCACGAGGTTGAATCTGAGTACTGCTTATCACCCACAGATGGACGGCCAAACCGAAAGGGTGAATAGGGTACTCGAGGATCAATTGAGGCTTTGTATTCTGGACTTTGGTGGTGCTTGGGAAGACCATCTTCCTCTTGTTGAGTTTGCATATAATAACAGTTATCAAGCAAGCATAGGGATGGCACCATTTGAAGCTTTATATGGGAGGCCGTGCAAGTCACCTACATGTTGGTGGGAGACTACAGATAAGCTTATACTTGGACCTGACATGATTAGAGATACATCCGAGAAGGTCGAGTTGATTAGAAGACGGATGAAGGTGCCCCAAGACCGACAGAAATCCTATGCTGATAAGCGAAGATCCGATTTGGAGTTTGATGTTGGGGATATGGTTTTCGTAAAGGTTTCTCCTTTGCGGAATGTAGTCCGATTTGGAGCTGTTGGGAAGTTAGCACCAAGATTTGTTGGACCCTTCCCTATCATAAAGAGAATTGGGAAGATGGCTTATAAAGTGCAATTGCCCGAGAAGCTGTCCGGAGTGCATAATGTCTTTCATGTCTCGCATCTTCGAAAGTGCCTACATGAGTCCGCTGAGGTGGTTGAACCTAGCATTCTTGAAGACGTGGAAGTAGAGAAAGAGGCAACTTTGAGGAGAGCTCCGATTCGTATCTTGGGGACGGAGACCAAGAAGCTAAGGAATCGAGAGGTCAAGTTGGTGAAGGTTCAATGGGGTGAAGCCGAAGAAGACGCAACTTGGGAAACCGAGGAGAAGATGCGTGGGCTTTATCCATTCCTTTTTGAGGGTACACTCTCAATCTCTTTCCTTTGTTAGCATATATTTCACTTTGCTATCCATGTTTATCTAGTTATCGTGCTAATCTTGTCATGAGAACCTTAGGTAGAAACCCTTTTGATGAAACATGTGTTTGAGACATGTTATGTTTGATGGTTGCAAGTGGTTGCAAGTGTTTGCAAGTGGTTACTCGTGGATGCATGATACACATTAGGCACTAGATCGGCTCACACACTCCTCATATTGCATGTGCATGAGTGTTTATGCTTATTCTTGGATGAAATTTGTATGCAATCACATGGATGTTGCATATGGATGTATGATTGAGCACGCATGTAGATATTATACATTATGTTAGGGATTTGCATACATGTGGATACATTTCACTAACATATTTTGCATTGATCTTTGCATTAGATAAGTACATATACACACACTTTTGCATATGTTCATACAGCATTTAGAATCTTTTAAGGACAATGATTGCTCATGGATGATGCTTTGAGTAGATGGATGATTGGATGGTAGGATACGTTCTTCCTAACTTTAAGATTTCGGGGACGAAATCCTTTAAGGAGGGGAGAATGTAACTACCCGTATTTTCAATAACCTGTTATAACATAAATCGAAGCAGAATTTAATTCCAAAATTTGAATCAAGGGAAACGGGCTATGCCATTGCGTTCGTCTCGGAAAAATACGCGAAATAGAGTCCGAGTTTTCGAAAATCGGAGTCCGTATGACCCAGTTAAGGCCCATAGAAGTTTTCAGAAATTTCCATGTTAAAAACAGATTTAAATTTTAAATTAAAAACAAGGATTAGGGCTAACTGGCGTCAGGCGGGAAAACTCCCGCCAAGACCCCCATGTCGACAGGCATGTCGACAGGGGTCTAAGGGTGTCGACTGCCCTGTCGACAGCCCTTTCGACACGGGGTGGCCGGGCAGTTTTGCCTGGCGCACCATTTTTGATTTGGGCTTGGTTGTGTGGCTTGGTTCTGGAGAATTCCGAAATCTGATGGACCTAATTCAACCTAGGGTTAATCCTATGGTCTAAATCACTAGCCTAATCTATAAATAAGACCCTAACCTACCCTAAATCACTCATTATTCACTCTAGCAACCAAACTATGTCAAATTGAATTCTCAAATGGCCTCCACCTAAAAACCCTAGCCTCCACCCTCTTCAAAAATCATTCCTATGAAGGTTTTGATGTTCATACAAGCATTTCTAAGTTGTATGAATGATCATTAGCTTGCATACATCATCAAGTTGCAAGCTTTGATTGCTAAGCTAGAGTTTTTGGGATTTTTGTTAATTGGAGCTTTGTTTTGGGTTTTTATATGCTTCCATAAAGGGCTTCTCAATCTTTATTAGTAGATTTGTGTCTTCATAATATTTGTAAGCCCTCTTACCTTCATTTTAGAAACTCTAAAGTTAATATGTGATGAAAGTTGGGATTTATGCATGTTTAATAAGTTATGCATGCTTATGCGAGTTCACTATGCTATGTTATGCATGTTTAATAAGTTATGCATGCTTATGCGAGTTCACTATGCTATGTTATGCATGTTTAATAAGTTATGCATGCTTATGCGAGTTCACTATGCTATGTTATGCATGTTTAATAAGTTATGCATGCTTATGCGAGTTCACTATGCTATGTTACACATGTTTGATAAGTTATGCATGTTTATGCAAGTTCACTATGCCATGATTTGCAAGTTTAACAAGTTATGCATGTTTATGCAAGTTCACCATGCTAAGTTATGCAAGTCCAACATGTTATGCATGTTTATTATGATATGTAAGATTCATCATGTATGTTGTGTCAAGTTCCCTCTTTCTATCCTTTATGCGTTATAACGAATATGTAAGCGATAGAATGACGTTGGGGGATTTTGGGGTAAAACTTAAAATACATGAAAATATGAGATTGGGAATTTACCTATTAAGTTAGGTCTACCCCTTGGGAATTTACCTATTAAGTTAGGTCTATCCAAGTATTTGTTAAACTTGTAATTATGTTTTGAAAATAAAGTGGACATGACACTTAGAAAACATAAGAGTGGCCAACTCGAGGTTGGGTTGAGTTTGTAGCATAAACCTACCCGGAACCGACCGGCTTAACTAGTGGCTACAAGCAATAGGAACCAATGTGAGTAGTTGGTCATGTTGCACGTGAAACCCGAGGTTAGACTAAGTTGTGGTGTAAACCTACCCGGACCCGTCCGGCCTAACTAGTAACCACAACAAGGTCTAATGTGAGAGGTTAGGTGCATTAAATTAATTAATGCCTCATGATTAGGGTTAAGTCATGGCCCACTAATACTTAACCAATTTTGGGGATACGAGGGATTAAATGGGGTTAAGAGGTGAACTGTTGGTTACACTTAACTAATTTAATCCATGATTAGTGAGGGGTTAAACCACACTTAACCCTCTTAGAAAACCCTAGCAACGTGGTCTGTTCCAGCAGTAATCCCAGCTTGGTATCATTCACAACCCTAGAGGCTAGGCTAGGGCGGGGCACGATTACTGGACTGATGTAAGCGACCAAAGCGACGGCTGAGTGGTACAGTGGTGCGGGTCCAGGCGGGCTACGGACGTGCACGTAGTCCGGTGTTGGACAAACTCGAGGCACGGGTACCAGTAGGTGTAGACTGTGCATTATTGCTTAGGTGTCTGGGGTTGACACCCGAGGGCTTGATACACCCGAAGGTGGACCCAGCACAGTCTGACTACAACCATATGTGGGCCGTATGGACACCAACACTTGACGTGTTAGGTTTATAGGGAGCCGATCGACTAGACCGTTGGGCTGGACCTTGCATTAAGGTCACCTCATGCTATTGGGCCAAAGTTTGGGCTGAGAGATCAATACCTGTTATGTTAGTTTGCTAGTACACTGTGGTGCAAAGCTTAATCTTCTCTATGTGATGACACCTTTATCTATTGCCAGTATGTTCATCTCAGTTTCCATCATGATGTTAACTTTATTAGTTTATAGACTGATCGTAGTAGGGCTTACCAGTCTTTTTGACTGACCTGTTTTCTTTCGCTTCTTTTCTTCCGTTCCCCCCCCCCCCCAGGTTCTCAGGGAGGGAACAGTGGTGCTTAGCTTGGATCGCTTGCTTGTTTGCTGGATAGCTCATGTATGTCTGGACATTGAGCTCGCTATGGTTTATCATCTTTATTTTTGGGGATAGCACTATGTATTTCAGTATTTCTGTTTATGATGTACTAGACCTGTTTATTTTGGCAATTGACTTTATGATGTACTAGACTTGTTTTGAGATGGTTTGAGATATTCCGCTGTTTTATTCTCACTTACTCTGTTTTACATATATATTTATGTTCTTGTTCTGCCTTGATATATCGTTGTGCATGCTTACCCAGTTCTAACGCCCCCCAGAAGCTAGTGCCCCCGAAAGAGTGACCCTAGCGGAGGTGGGGTGTTACATCTTCCGTCCCCCCCCCCCCCCCCCCAGGTAGTAAAGGAGGGAATAGTATAGCTCTGGTTAAGTTGGACTGTCACTCTTTCCCAGCTTGAAGATTTGTTGAAGTTTTGCTTGGATTCTCTTTCCGGATGTTATGGCTGGCTCTTGCTGCAATTGGGGAATATAAATGTTGTTTTATGCTTCTTTATTTTGTAAGACAGATGATACTCTGATATTGTAAAGAAATCATTGTACAAACTATTTTATCAATAAAGCAAAGTTTTATTTTCCGTTGTTTAATTTCTGTCTGTCTTGTAATTTATCTGCATCTTTTACCCTAAATGCTCCACAGAACTTAGTACATTCCCTTTATGAGTGACACTAACGGATGTGGGGTGTTACAATTTTTGTGCCAAGTACAAGATCAAGAAGAGTTTCGCAGCTGTTGCTCATCTGCATGCCTATGGGCAAGTCGAAGCAATCAATAAAATTATGAAGTCAACTATTAAGAAGCGACTCAAAAAAGCTAAGGGTGCTTGGGTAGACGAGCTTCTGCTTGCACTATGGGAATATCGTACCACACACAAAACTGCATTCGGATCCGAGGCTATGATCCCAGTAGAGCTGGAAGTTCCAACTCATAGAAGAATCCACTTCAACCAAGAAGAGAATGAGAGAGTTCAACTCGAGGCACTTGATTTACTCGAAGAAAAAAGAAGAGAAGTAGAACTCAGAGTGATGGCACAACGGAGAAGGATAGCTCATCATTTCAATGCTAAAGTAAAGCGGAGAACCTTTCAAGTTAGGGATTTTGTTCTGAAAAGAATCATAACAGGAACTGGAGTACTCGGACCCAACTGGGAGGGACCATATATGATTAGCCAAAAATTCTCCGATGTTACTTTTGAGCTGAAAACAATGGATGGAATCCAACTTCCAAGAGTGTGGAATGCTATACACCTCTGTCACTAGTTCACTTAAAGTTTCTTTCATATGTCTGAAAATGTTGTAAATACCATGCGTTGTAAATACCGTGCAACATTGTTACAAGCTTTGCACATATTAATGAAAGGAACTGCTTTACTTGCCTAAATTGTACGATTCAAAAACTATTTTCTAAGATTTGATTTTGATTGCAGGTCCCTAAAAGAACGCTGACGCATCTATGACCTAATATAACCTAATGATTGTTGTAGCACACCCTGATTGGGATAGATAAAATACCCGTTCCTTAATGCTTAAAACATCTTTCGCAACAAATACGAAAGGTGTGAAGCACATCAGCACAAAGAAGGGACACTAGGAACTAAGTGGTCAAATGAAGCAGCGTTCGAGCTACAAATGAAGCTGCAAGTTTCACCAAAGGGGCACCTTCTTAATTGCAAGGTCTTAGACCCTAGTTCTAACAAATCGCGGTAAAACCCGATGAATGAACTAGTGTCTGACCCGTGAAACAATGCAAATTTAAAACCAAAGACCTCTCCGACGGGTTCCCGGTCGATTGCCGACGCTATTGATACATGGCTGGATTGCGACAAACACTCGGCTTTAAAACCAAAGACCTCCCCGAGGGCAACCCGGTTCATCGTCGTTGCCTTTATTACATGGCTAAATAGCGATATAAACATTGGGTTCTAAAAGACCCCTTCAGGGGCCTCCGATCATATGCCAGGTCTTCCAAATTCGGTTAGTGACGGACCCAAAGACCTTTTCGAAGGCACCCTACAAATTCTACAAGTGGTTGAGTCATTCAGTCACAACGGATAACAGGTTTACAAATATCTCTTCAGAGGAACGGAAAATAAGACCTCGCTGGGGGCATATGTTCAAATCTAGTCTCTGAAGTGTCAGGATTACCGGGCTAGCGAGAAATATGATTTAATATATAAAATATAAGACCTCTCGAGCAAGGGCACAAAAAAGGAGTTCATCTCCACTAAAAGTTATGAATAAGACCAACTAAACTGGAAACCTTTGATCCTGATCATGCTAAGAGATTCAACAATGGTAAAAACACATGATCAAAAGGTTCTAAATAAAGTGTGTGACGAATTTTGGTATGGAGGCATTATCACCGCATTAAAGAATATTCAATGATGCTTACTTCTTAAAGACATATAACAAACTCGTCACAACTTTGAAATTAAAGGTTCAGCATCTTCAAGGACCAACTTGACCAACAAAGCGAAACTCTGAAATGACTAAGGAAAAATTGATAACCCTGATATTGCGATGAGCATAGAGGAGGTTATTTATAAAAATCTCAAAATTGCCTTAATTCAAAGAGATCCAGCAAAATTGGTCAAGTTTGGTCCAACCAATAATTATTTGTGGCTACAATTGATAAACCCCATGAAATCATTTTATTACCAAGTATTGCGATAACAAATGACTTGCAGTGTAAAGATTTAGTGTTGTAAGCATGAAAAGAAAACAAGTTTAGAATGCAAAACAGTGAAGTATGACAAAGATCAAGTAAAATAAGTCGAACACAATTTAATTTCAGCGTCAAATAATCCGATAGCAGAATCACAAAGCCATAAATCCAGCATATAAGTATCAAACAAAGAGAAACATAAAGTAATAAGCAAGGACCGACACCTGCATATACAACCGGTCTGAATACAACATATAGAAGAGAGTAATCGAGAAGCAAAATAAGTTGGTATCGAGCACTACTACTTCTTCATGTCACCTGACCTTAAAGATGGTTGGTTAAGAGAATGAGGAGGGGTCTCTTCCACATTAATCAGATTTTCTTGAGAAGATAAAGTAATAGCTTCCGTGTCTTTATTCTTCTTCTTCATGTGCTTCTTAGATGATGAGGACTTGGCAACTTTCTTTCCTTTACTCTTAGCAGCATCGTTTAGGCTTTCATCTATTTCAGTAGCTGCAAGGTCATCACTAAGATTATAATCAAAATCATCTAAATCTTAGAAGCACCGATTCATGCATCATGTGACCCGAGAGTTGTAATCACAAGTAGGGATGTGTTACTAGGAGGAGGGGGAGAAATAACGGAAGCAAGGGGGATGGTCATCAGGGGTGAATCAGTTATAGCAACTTCAATTGGTGTTGCATTTGCCTATAGTTGGAGAAGATTGAGGTGAGATTAAACCTAGAGTATGGGAGCAATGAGCATAATAGGCAAGGGACCCAGGAGAGTCAAAAATGGATTCTAAATATGACAAGGTATCGTCAATTTCGATTTTACCTACATCCAGAAGGTTTTCCTGAACATCCCCATGCTCAATCTTATAATTTTCTATGTTTTCGTCGTCGCCTTCATCATCTCCATCAGGCTCTCTGATAACATTCTCTATGGTAGCATACCCTTCAGTATTTACATCTTTTTCTTTTGAAGCAACAAGCATGTTGGCAAGTGTTTGCGAACTGGAAACTCCAATGTTACCAGGATTGACAGGATAATTGACATCAAGTGGATTATCTAGTGCTGTGAGCCGAAAGTTCTAATGGTACTAGGATCACCAAAAGGATTGATATTGGATTGGTTCTGGATTTTCTCCCCAGAGGTGCCAGCCCTCTCACTCGCTAGCTGGGTCTTTCCCTCAGCTAAAGCCTTCTTAGACCTGCCATCTAAAAGTTTATTTATGAGTTCATCCTCGCTGCAATCGTCACCATTAACTTCAAGCACTCGTTCCCAAACAAGCCCCAAAGTAGTTGAAAAGCTATCCCCTAAGTAATTGAAACTCCCGCGACTCGTGACGCTGAAGACGTAAAATCAGAATATGTCTTCATCAGTCTCATCCAAAGCTTGCTTAAGAGTTCCTCAAAAGTTGTCTTGTCTTTCTCAGGTCATTTAACCTTAGCCGTCAATGTTTGATTGGAAGCCTTTAAGGAACCGATGGTTTTCCTAAGTTTGGTTGCTTCGTCCTGGTCTATTTGGAAAAATTCTTTTCCATAGATAATGTAGCTTCAACATTGCATTTGGCGGTTAAGGCTTCCTTTACCTTTTTTCAATAGCTTAAAGTTCTTCTTGAAGTAAACACATTTTCATCGTCTAATGCTTCTAACTCTATGACTCTTTTATTGAGCGACGCAATAGTAGGATCATAAGAATATAAAACTTTTTCCCATTGGTCTTATCATTTTCCAGCTCCACGATTTTGGCAAGATTGTTGTCATGACGCTTTTGGAGATCATCACAAAATTTACTCCATATGTGCAGCATTCTCTTGGCACTGTCTTTGATAGTATTCCACTTTGTATCAAGTTGGCTCTTAGCATTGTCCAGTCGAGTATGCGTTTGCCTTATTACCACATTTACCTCCTCAGATAGGTCATCGGCGTCAGTTAAACTCACACCACGATCAAACATAAGCCCTTTTAAATTCCAACCTGGGAGTAGTTCGGAGATAGGAACACCCACTGGTTTAGGATCAAGGCGAGGCTTATGAATGATTGAGTGGATCTTAGCCGGAGGACCAAGGGGACCAGAAGATGGAATCGATCGGGGTTTAATAGGAAGCTTCCCTATTCGGGAATGTTTGTATGAGCCACCTTTTCCTTGATCATCCCTTCCTCGCTTCTTCCCTTGGCCCTCTTCATTAGGAGTATCTTCTCGGAGCCAATTACGTCTTCTCGCTTCCTCATCACCTTCCTAACATATCTTCCATCTCTACTCCTCAGTCAAGTCTGACTCTGATATGTGTAAAGGATGATGAGAAGATTTCGGGGGCGGGGGATGATGGAGTTGCTTAAGATGATGCGATGGTCGTGGGGGATCAGATTGTAATAGGTGCTTTGGATTGATGCCTTTGCTTTTCCTACTGAACTCTGATCTGAAACCTGATGAAGGTTTCCCGAGCATATCTATAACTGAAATAAGATTAAGACGGATTTCAGTGCTTGACCTACAAAGTACTAAAGGCAAATCATAAAACGTGTTTATGAGAAATATTGTATATTAGAAATGTTTTCTAAAAGGAAGTTGCTGCTAACGAACCTGTGACACCCCATGTCCGTTAATGTCACTCACTAAGGGAACGCATTAATTTCCGCAAAGCGTTATAGGTAAATAAGAAAATAACAGCACAAGACAGACATGTAAAACAGCAGCAAAATTAAAAACTTTTAAAAAAACTTTATTTAAATCAAAGCATCATTGTCCCAAATATTGAGTCTACATCATAAGTAACTAATTACATTAATAATATGTCTTGCCAAAAATATCAGAGTGCTAAAGCATAAAACCATATTTCCCTGTGAAGCCATAAGTGAGTTGACGAGAAGTCAAAGCGATACATCTATATCCAAAATCCAAGCTAAGTTGAAAGAATCCAATCAACTCTAAGCACTTCTGCCGTGAGAACCTGGGGGGAAAAGAAGAGAGAGAAGAGGAAACAAAAAGAGCAAGACATAAAGTCTAGCGAGTCCAGTTACTTTTAAATATAAATAAATAAAAGTATCATGGCAGGTACATATAAAACTGGAAGAACAAGATAACAGTAACAATAACAAGTGTGAACTGAGCAAGATAAGATGAACAGGATATATTATGCTTCTTAAATATATTTCTCTGCACCGCGCAGATACTAGTATATCAGAAGTAGAATGATCCCTACTAATATCATTCCATTACACTTTCTTGATTATTAGGTTAATGGCACTCAAGACTTATATGCGCATCGTACCCATTAACTTTCCTATGGATTCACCGAATACATTACACGTAGTTATCTCTCAATATCGAGATACACCCCATGGTACCCCATTCGCCCGGTCTCCACCGTAATGAACGCAGTCCCTCATCCTACGCTGGAGTGAAGTATGGATCTCTATATAAAATGTTACGTTCTGCACATATCATTCATTACTATGCTACGTAAGCATACAGATTGTCATCATCGATCAAATCAGATTCCATATTGGTTAATGCCCTCTAGTCTACGACACATCATCCAGAGAAGATATGCATGTGTCTAGACTATCCCACGTATGTACTATAATTGCAGCTCGATGCCTCAATCGTACGTCCTCTAATATGCACCGAGTTCTGTGGCATGGCTAAATAAGAAACACGGAACTCAGCCTGGAGCTTTTCCATACCAGTACAGGCCGCCTTTAAGTACATTCAAATATAGATATTCCTCGGGTCTGTTTTCCATGGTGGCTATGGCCCCAACTCGGCCCCACCCACAACTAGTAAAGAATATAGAGCTAAGCGACCGCCTCTAATAGCAACCAATCTAAACATCCGTGTGGCGTCTACCCTCAACCCTGTACCTCGATAGTGAAAGGTGAAATGATATCTTGGGTTTAGCTCTAGTCTTTTCGCATCCCGCTGGCTATCGATGGCGGGTGTCCGACGGTCTACTATACTTGTTTGTCATGACCCTCTCTACCTCCTCGTGAGGCAACTGTCAAGTCACCCTGGTGTCACCTCGTCACAACATTCTGACTGCATAGCTACATCTGTAGTCAAGGCCCACTCACCTAGTAGTTACGCACATACCCAACCTCTGCGAGTATAGCCTAAGACATCTGTCATCGCACAGAGGACTACTTGGAGCACCTTACGTACCTCAGGAAGCTGCGTGCTTCCCATTCCCATCCTTTGGAGCCGTCATAACAGTTAGATGAATGCGAGCAGCCTTGTGTCTTTTAAAACCTCGATGATCAATCCCATTGGGTTATTCACCCTCAAACGTACGGACTGGTCCAAGCACATTTCTTTAATATGTTGTTAGACACTATGTCTAAACATTCTTTTACGCGCTTGCCTTATCTTACCCGGTACCCATTTAACATAGTCGTTTCTATTCATATTGAATTCTTATTCCAATTTACGAAGTTTCTCTTGCTTATTAATTTCAATTACATAAATCCATTTAAGTTTATAAATAAGCCCACAACATGTTATTCTCTAGATTGTGGCCCAAGGTCTGTAATCCACAATCTATTTTATATTCTTGCTTGGTTACATCATTATAATAACATGTTCTCCTTAATACGTTATTAAGTATATCTCAATTCACATGTTTCCTAATCACTTACCATTTAAATATAACTTTTTTATTTTACAAGTTTTCCTCATTCTTTCTCATTTAATCATATATTCAATTTACACCGTCACTACAACTTATCGTTGTTTACTTAGCAGATTATTACGCATATCTAATTCGACCATTTCTACAAGTTATGCTTACCCTACAAGGTGTCTTTAATTACATAACTTTATTATATTTTCCATTGGTTATGTATACCACTAGGTGTCTTTAATTACATAACCTTATGGGGTTAAGTTCGTGGGCCTATATGTAAATATTACCCACACCCTCTATTTTACTTAACCGACCCGCTGCCCATCCAATTTTACTTAATCCTAACTTAAGTTCGTAATCATACAATCCTTATGGATTAAATTAGGTTAAGTAGTCCTATTCATTACGATGTCAAATTATGGTTATAATGGGCTAGACCTCCCAAATTAGGCCAACAACGCGTGGATGCTGGATATGCCGGTCGGGTCCGGGCAGACTTCCACCACTAATGCAACCTAACCTCGTGTCATAAGTGCAATTACAGTTTCTACTTGTAATTACTAGACATTCCATTTTTATCCAAATAATTCTACCTATGCCTTTATAGGTGTTCATGTCTCTTTTCCCCATATTTAATTATATGCCCAATTCATTATTCAAATTATAGACTTTTATGCCCCTTTTTTATTCATCTTTTAATTATGCACTATACGCTCCTTTTTCCCATGTCATAAATCAAGGCATATATATATATATGTATGTATACATTATGCACAAACCAAGACCCATATATTTTCCAATTTATGCCAAAAATTCATATTCACATATGTTCCAATATATGTCCCAAATCAATATTTAGACATGCCCCATTTTATACCCAATTCCATATTTACATATACTCCAATGTGTGCCTAAATTCATATTATCCAATAGGACATATGTCCCCAAATCCATATTCGTATATTTCCAAACTTATGCCGAAATTTAGATCCATATTTTCCAATACAAATTATGCCCCAAATTATGTCTTTCCCAATCGTTTGCATGTTCGCATTTTTCAGCGTTAGGCCTAGGCTCGAAGGTAGCCTGGCTATATAAAAATAAAAAGGGAAAAAGAGGGAAAGAATAGAATCAGAATAGGAATAATAATGAGTTAATAACATAACAGTAGAAATAGGCATAAAAACAGAATGGACATATTATGACAAGCTTGGACTTGGTAACGTTATAAACATATAAGAACATATCAGATGATTAAGTCATAATAGAACTAATTAGGCACTGATTCAAGATACAATTTTTATATACATGCCACGATTACTATTTAAATATTCAGAACTAAAAATAACATGAACTCACAGTGAATAGATCTAAGGAAATAGATCCAATTTACTATGAAGAACATGTTGAATAAGTTGTCATAGGCATCGCTGAATTTGTTGTAGCTGTCTTCAAATATGTATAATCCATTTTGAACTGATTTAGAAGAAGAAAGGCCTTTTTAATTTTCATTGCAGTAGATCTTCGTCGTAAGTATTTAGATAAATGAAACCTAGGTCTACGGTCCTTTATATAGCCTAGGGTTCATGAATCTAGATCGAAAATTGTCCAGGTTCAGAAAAGAAGCTTCCAGAGCCATGGGTGCGTCAATTCCCCCTTTAGGTGGGTCGGCCCCCCTTCATGGGTGTCGACCCCTAGGCCGACCCCCTTCATGGGTGTCGACCCCTAGGCCGACCCCGGGGTCGACCCCCATGAGCCTGAGTCGACCCCTAGGTCTACCCAACAAGGTCTCAGTTTGACTCCAAAATGTTGGCCCTTTCTTGATTTATGTGCCGAATTTCTGGTTTTGCTGATTTTTGAATATTTTTGAGTTTATATGTATATATATCTTCCTTATATGCATACGAACTTCAAAACTTAATAACTTCTTCATACGGTGTCTGATTTACGCAAACCAAGTGTCTATCTTGACCAGAATTCCAAGACGGAAGCAATGGCACAGTCCGTTTTACTTAAATCTGATTATTAAATTAATTATTCCTTAATTCATTGTTAATAGTGTATTTCACATTGATTATTCTTTAATTCATCATCTTAAGCATCATTAAAATTTCAGGGTGTTACATTCTCCTCTAATCAAAGGATTTCATCCCCGAAATCTCTAATTTAAGAACGTATATTCTAACGTCCAACAATCGTACATCCATCTAGCAATCACAGGCATCCATTATCCTTAAGAAATTTCTAATGTTTGTATGAACATACGCAATAGTGTGTGTATATGCCCGTAAATTAATTTGAAAGATCTAATGGTCTACTGATTCAGTTGACCTCCTTAATGCAATGTATGTTTGTGCCATACAACCAAAATGTATGCAAATCATCCTATTCCATGTAAGTTCTATATGTGTGCACAATCATCCATCCACATGCAACATCAATATAACGATAATCCATAAAAGTTTAAAATGTACACACATCAATATGAAATATGTAAGTGATTGAGCCGATCTATTTCCTATTGTGTGTGTATGTGCATCCATGAACAATCACTATCAACCACTTGCATCCATCAAACATAACATGTCTCAAGCACATGCTTACATTCATTATTCTTCTACCTAAAACTCGATCGATAGGAGATATTCAAACAATAGATACAAGTATTATTTCGAAGCTTGGAAAAGAAGTTAAGAACATATTCTCGAAAAGAAACGATATGAAGCGCGAATTTTGTCTTCAGCCTCCCATGTAGCGTTCTCGTAGCCCTTAGCCCATTGCACTCTTACTAGATTCACTTCTTTGTTGCATGATTTCTTAACCTCCGATCCAAGTATGCAAGTCAGAAATCGTCTTATCATTGCTTCCTTCTCTACTTTCACTTCTACTCGCTAGTTTGGCTTCACTACCTTGAACTCTTTACATTTTATCGCCTCTTGAATGAATAGTCATCTTAGAATGATAGGCTTCCTCAAGGACTGTCTTCAATAGGTTTCGTATTCGGATATAATTCACCTAACAAAACTCTTCCCAAGTAGCTCCCCTAATTTCTTACAAAGTTCCCTCTTTTCTTTTAGGAGTCACATGTCGCAAATCATCGATAGATATATAAAGCGGTTCTAGGATACTAATCATGACAGACCCTTTTAGGGTCATAAGAAATCTTGAGTGTCTTTCTATGGCAAGTCAGAAGTCTAATGATCATCCTCTGACCATCTAGAATGGCTCCATATATCCTTAACCCATTCATCCTAGAATCAAACCGTATATTATGAAATCAAGAACGTATGCGTCGCAGTCAAACTCGACACCTAACACAGAGATTCTCAAACCCTGACAAATCATCGATAAATCAGCCGTACTTCCACTGGGGTTTGAGGCAATAATGGGATGAAAAACCATACTAGTATCTTGGTGCATCTAAAGGATCAGATATAAAAGAATGTGAAGCGCCATGAAAAGAATCCCAATAGGATGATCAGAAATAGAAATCAATCCCTCGATGGAAACTTTCCTACCCTTATCTTGTCCACCAGCTACGAGAACATTAGCTTGCCCCATAGAAGTTCGTGCCTTCTATCCTTGTCCTAGTCTCTTTGGGCACTCCTTCCTAAGGTGTCCCGCCTTACCAAAGTGGTAAAAATTCCTTTCCTCTTTTTACAATCTTTTTTCAGATTACCCACCATTCAAAAATTATGGTATTTCCTCTTTTCTTCTTTGGGCTGTGCTCCTCAGCCCCATTCCCTTATTCTCCTTTTTACCATCCTTGTGCAACATGCCAACAAGTCTCTTGAAAGCAGCCTCCATCGCACAGAAATCCTTTCGAGGCTTGAGAGAAAATAAGATGCAGGTGAAACAACTGCGGCTAAAGATAGAGGTTGGGCACTTCTTTGCCCTTCGATATGTACTATAGTCTTAACATGCCTACGGAACCATGCCGAAATAGGGACACCCTTTCGAGAGGAAACGGTTCCTTGATCAAAAAGAAAAAGAAATCAAGCGGATAATCGAGAAGATATTTATGGCTTTGGGAAATATGCTTTTCAAAAACAGACTTTTTATTTTAATATACTTTGTTTTTTAGACCTTTTTCAAAACCATTTTCAAAATATTTTTTCCAATCTTATAACCACATGCTCTGAAACCAAATGTGATACCCCATGTCTGTTAATGTCACTCACTAAGGGAATGAATTAAGTTTTGTGAAGCGTTATAGGTAAATAAGAACATAACAGCACAAGACAGACATGTAAAATAACAGCGGAATAAAAACTTTTAGAAACTTTATTTATATCAAAACATCATGGTCCAAATACTGAGTTTACATCATAAGTAATTAATTACATTAATAATTTGTCTTGCCAAAAATATCAGAGTGCTAAAGCATAAAACAATATTTCCCTGTGAAGCCATAAGAGAGTTGACCAGAAGTCAAAGCGATACATCTATATCCAAAATCCAAGCTAAGGTGAAGGAATCCAAATCAACTCTAAGCACTTCAACCCTGAGAACTTGGGGGGGGGGGGGGGGACGGAAGAGAGAGAAAAGGAAACAAAAAGAGTCAGACATAAAGTCTGGCGGGTCCAGCTACTTTTAAATATAAATAAATATAAGTATCATGGCAGGTATATATAAAACTGGAAGAACAAGTTAACAGTAACAATAAAAAGTGTGAACTGAGCAAGATAAGATGAAAAGGATATATTGCGCTTCCTAAATACATTTCTCTGCACCCCGCAGATACTAGTATATCAGAAGTAGAATGATCCCTACTAATACCGTTCCATTACATTTTCTTGATTTTTAGGTTACTTGGGTTAATAGCATTCAAGACTTATACGCGCATCGTACCAATTTACTTTCCCATGGATTCACCTAATACGATACATGTAGTTATCTCTCAATATTGAGATACACCGCAAGGTACCCCACTCGCACGGTCTCCGCCATAATGAACGCAGTCGCTCATCCTACGCCGGAGTTACGTACGAATCTCTATATAAAATGTTACGTTCTGCATATATCTGTCATTACTATGCTACGTAAGCATAAAGAATGCCACCATCGATCGAATCAGATTCCAAATCGGAATAATGCCCTCTAGCCTACGATACATCATTTAGAGAAGGTATGCATGCATCTAGATTGTCCCACGTATGTACTATAATTATAGCCCAATGCCTCAGTCGCATGTCCTCTATTGTGCACCGAGTTCCTAGACAGGGCTAAACAAGAAACACGGAACTCGACCGGGAGCTTTTCCATACCTGTACAAGCCGCCTTTAAGTGCCTTCAAATATAGATATTCCTCGGGTATGTTTTCATGGTGGCTATGGCCCTACCTCGGCCCCTCCTTCAACTGGTAAAGACTATAGAGCTAAGCGACTGCCCCTAATAACAACCAATCTAAACATCCATGTGGCGTCGACGCTCAATCCCGTACCTCGATAGTGAAAGGTGAAATGATATCTTAGGTTTAGCTCTAGTCTTTTCGCATCCCGCTGGCTGTCGATGAAGGGTATCCGACGGTCTACTATCCTAGTTGTTCGTGACCCTCTCTACCTCCTCGTAAGGTAACCGTCGAATCACCCTGGTGTAACCTCATCACAGCATTCTGACTACATAGCTACATCTGCAGTCAAGGCCCACCCAACTAGTAGTTCAGCGCAGACCCAACCTCTGCGAGTACAGCCTAAGACATCTGTCACCGCACAAAGGACTACTATTAGCACCTTACGTACCTCAAGAAGCCGCATGCTTCCCCTTCCAGTCCTTTGGAGCCGGCATAACAATCAGATGAATGTTTGCTCCCTCGTGTTTTATAACACCTCGATGATCTACCCCGTTGGGTTATTCACCCTCAAATGTATGGACTAGTCCAAGCGCCTTTCTTTAATATGTTGTTAGACCCCTATGTCTAAACATACTTTTATGCGCTTGCTTACATTTGCAAAAGGCAGACAATCACATATTGATTTCTACGTGTTGTGTGTTCTATTTACACAGACAACGAGTATTTTTGTATTAGATGCAAAGGTAATTATCAAAAAGCCAACCAGACAACAGCTACATATGGCTAGTATGTGTTTATTATACAGAAGATAAATAAAACATAATCAATAAGTGTTTGAATTATGTGCAGGAAGTAAAGAAACTTTATACAAAAGGCATGGATAATATAGCAATGAAGCGACCCGTAACTTCCCCGGTCTCCGAAGAGAAGAGAAAGAACGAATTACTGTGAGAACAAGACAAAATAGAACGCAGACGGGAGAACATTTCATTGTATATTACAACAATGCATCAGATACAAGAATATACAGAGTATAAATGAATAAATTACATTCGATAAATATAAGAGATTACAATAAATTACATAGCAGCGGAAAATAATACAAAGCACAACTGAAGGTGATATACGGATACAGAGCTTTCCGGATATCATTCCAGCTGTAAACCAGGATCCTGTGAATATAAATCTGCAAAACCAAAACTACTAGCTGCCCGTGCGGAAAATGAGGGCACCCAGAGTTTAGGTTAAAACAATAAACTCCAGGTCAATCATATGACTGGTGTGAGAACTAAAACAGTTATTTAAACTTTACTTTAAAAGAGAGTAATTCAAGGGACCACGCCGTATAACACGGAACGGGTTTCCTCCCAAGAATACCAGTGCATAGAATAAACAGCGCAATGCTTTTTCGAAAAATGAAGCTATTATAAGACCCAGGTCCCATCACACAATGCAACGCAAGCCGGAGGATAGGGTTTTCCCTTATAATAGCCAAACATGCTTGGTACATTTAAAACAAATCATTTGATACTATAATAAGTGTATAGTGTCAAAACAATTTCAATCATAAATATAAATCATAGACGGCATGGGTACCATATATCATGTCGCCATACTAGTTCTACAATTAAAACCGCAATACACGTATTGGAAATTGGATTTCCGTCATGAGTCGAGGCAAGGGGCAAGCTCCTCTCCGCGTTCGAGACACTCTAGCAAATGCCTCAGGGTTACGCACTCTGGGCAACCCCGGATCCTCCAAGGCCGGTCCTCACTTACGTTAGAGGATTAATTATGCCTGAACACACGTTTCCCGGTCCTTACAGACCTAAAATCGAGGCGCCTCGCATCCAACAACCACATAGGTGAAAAGTATATAAATGTCAGGGCTGGTAAGTCACTGACACCACCATAGCTAGAAAGAAACGTCATGCACTCCTTGGGTCCTTATCCCGTTTTTGACTCATACCGAGGTGTGAGGCTCGCGAATCCACGCTATACACAAAGCTACGCCACAAAGGCCGTTCTTTGATCATCAACCACAAGACTTTGCTTTTCAACAGAAGCCTTGATCCATGCAACTCAGTATGCCACATAGGCAATTCATGCCATGCGATTGATATCTATCGATATATAACCTCTAAGCACGTACGTCTCAGAGAAGGGCGTTAAGCAAGAGAATAAATTCTCCGCCGCCAAACAGATATATATTTAACAGAAATCAATCAACACAGAATAAAATCCAATGTCAGACACACAATCCATTTACAAGTTCGTTCTGGGTCTGAACGAAACCGGAGGCACTTTCCTCGCATATCCATCCATCTCCAAGTACGTCTGGACGACCACCAACTATTTCCATCCTCTTGGGTGTACAGCCCAATCAGGATCGTCAGTAATTATCCAAACGATGTGAAGACTTCCGGTCTTCGACCACCGTCTTCATCTTCGACATATCGTCGAATCGGTTATTCAGAATGGGTATAAACCCGGCCTTTTCGAACAACCCGCATATATTAAAAACAAATGTTACACAAACACAACATACGCCTCATTCCAATTCAGAATATTCTTTTATTCACAAAATCACATTTTTAGGGAAAGGTTCCCATTAATTTTGTCAAAGATAAATTCTTTCAAATTTATCCATTAATCTTCCTTTGGATGTCATTACAAACCAAATTATGGTTTTCCAACTAGTCGAGATTAGCGAACCACACCGAAGTAATTATTTATTTTATTTCCCAATCCCAACCTATTCATCCCATGAAGCAAAACTGGTAATACTCCATATCTAACATCACGGTGTTATCGGTAAAATTAATTACCATTTCACGTTCAAATCTAATTAAAGATTTAACTATCGCTTTGGAGCAAAACTGGCGATACTCCATTCTCGCTCATTTCTAAATTTGATAATTTAGATTATAGATTCAAATTTCAATCTAATTACAGATTCATTAAAACTCCTTTTACTGGGTTAAAGAACTAGGTGTTATTTAAAACACAGTTCACGACAAACCCAAATCACATTCTATTTATTATCGGGTTAAAGAACTAGTGTTGTTTAAAACACAGTTCGCGATAAACCCACAAATCAATTCTAGTTCAATTCAAATCAAATATATTAGGAATTCCGATTATTTAAAACCCCTTTTTAAATCTAATTTATTTATTTAAAAATAAAAACCCGGGTTTTAAATTGAGTTCAAACTAGTTCGTTTCGATAAAAATCTATTTTTATCTTTTCAAATATGGAGTTTTTCACCCCAATATTTCTCAAATCATCTCTTATGATTTTACACAAATTATTGATATTTTTAATAATTTTATCAAGGCCCGTACAGTCGATTTCCAACAATGGCCATCGAACTGCACTTACAACGACCTTTTCTGAATTTGATTTGGACGTATCTCCAAATCCATCCGTTAGATTTCAAATTTCTAATATTCGTTAGAAAGCTCTTTTCGATACGAACCCAACAGTTCCGGTTTTAGGAGAATCTGACAGTCGGATCTCCCGTAATGTCCGTTTGAAATAAATGGTCGAAATTCACGAACTGCCGCGGCGCGGCACGTTCTATTCAGGCCATTATATTATATATATAATATATATAATATATATTTCGTTGATTACTATTTAAAACGAATTATATAAATAGTTTTGAATTCATTTCAAAAACAATTTCAACCTCCATTTCAATTCAAAGAAAAATTGAATTCTTCTTTATAAGTTCGTTTAAAATTCATTTCTATTCAATTCAAATTTCGATTCAATTTGAATTCGTTTCAATTCGCTTTCTATTCAATTTGAATTCGTTTTCAATTCGATTCAATTCAAAGTGGTTTTCTATTCGATTCAATTCAAATTGGTTTTCTATTCGATTCAATTCAAATTGGTTTTCTATTCGATTCAAATTGGTTTTCTATTCGATTCAATTCAAAGTGGTTTTCTATTCGATTCAATCCAAATTGGTTTTCTATTCGATTCAATTCAAATTGTTTTTCTATTCGATTCAATTCAAATTGGTTTTCTATTCGATTCAATTCAAATTGGTTTTCTATTCGATTCAATTCAAATTGGTTTTCTATTTGATTCAAATTCGTTATATATTCAATTGAAATCAAATTCGTTTTCTATTCAAATCAAATTTCAATTCAATTTGATTTCACTTCAATTCGTTTTCAATTCGAATTCGTTTTCAATTCAATTCGAATTGGTTTTATATTCAATTCATTTCGAAATCGTTTCATATCCAATTCATTTCGAAATCGTTTTATATTCAATTCATTTCGAAATCGTTTTATATTCAATTCATTTCGAAATCGTTTTATATTCAATTCATTTCGAAATCATTTTATATTCAATTCATTTCGAAATCGTTTTATATTCAATTCATAATGAATAAAATCGATATAAATATCGTTCACGTCAAAATGGCGTTAATCTAATTAACACGGCTTCATATATTCCTTCATTCTATTCAACAATTGAATATTTATTTTTGTCAACACACGACTAATCTCAACGAATGAGTACTGTCCACGTGTGACTATTTTTGTTAAATTATTTCGTTCAACACATGACTAATCTCAACGAATGAGTACTGTCCACGTGTGACTATTTTTGTTAAATTATTTCGTTCAACACATGACTAATCTCAACGGATGAGTACAGTCAACACATGAACCTTTATTTTATAGTGATAAAGATATAAATTTTATTATTAAAATATTTCGTTCAACACATGACTAATCTCAACGGATGAGTACAGTCAACACATGAACCTTTATTTTATAATGATAAAGATATAAATTTTATTATTAAAATATTTCGTTCAACACATGACTAATCTCAACGGATGAGTACAGTCAACACATGAACCTTTATTTTATAATATTCTTTATCTTCTAAATTGGAATGAGGCCCAATCAATCACCATACAATGTTAATTATATGGATTTTCATACATCACACGTATATAATAGCATGGAAAAATAATCAACCATCAACCAAAGTGCACTACACTGTATAAGCATCAAATATAGATATCTAACGCTTATAACAGCCTGTCAATCAATCGATCGACATATTTAATCAATCAGGATGAGTGAACTTCAAATTTCATCCCAACACCCGTGTAGGGTTTCAAACAAACAAACACAGATTTTATTCGTGCAGTTGGGCGATGTGTAAAATTTATCGACCCAATCAATGTCCTTCAAATAGGTGTACATAAACAAACCGTCTGGTTTGTAAATGAATATTTTATTTTATTCACTTTCACGTTAAAAATTATATTTTTAACGATAAAACATTTTATTCCAACATATGAATTTCTATTCATTTCATTCTTTAAATAAAATGATATTTTTATTTTTCTAACTTATTTTAGAAAATTTCGGCGGCATAACGGCACGATACTAGAAACGGGACAAGGCCTAGCCTTATCCCGGGTCTAGTGAAGGCCCACGCCATTCACACATCAATCAAATTCACCAAACAACCAAATTCAAATCTAATCATCTAACTAATTTATGCAATCAAACAAACAAGTCCATGGTCTGTGGACGATTGTGTCGGGTGCTACTAAGCACCGTCTGCATCCTAGTATATAAATATAACTAGAAAATGAAATTGAAAGGTGAGAAATTCTCACAAATAGCTATCCAATCATCTTGACTCTTCTTTGATAGAAATCTTCATCGTTATCGCATCTTCGTCATCTTCGTTGCCCGTATTCACTACATATATAAAAATCACATATTTTTATATTTTGATGTCTTTAAAATAAAGATCAAATTTTTATTTGTTCACGTTCAATTTGAAAACCATATTTTTATAATCGCTTCATACATTTAAAAATCGAATTTTCACTTCGCTATTCAATATATAAAAATCGAATTTTTACTATGCTATTCAATATATAAAAATCGAATTTTACTATGCTATGCAATATATAAAAATCGAATTTTTACTGTGCTATGCAATATATAAAAATCGAATTTTTACTATGCTACTATATAGATAAAAATTATATTTTCACATCGATGTTCATATAGTAAAGATTATATTTTTATCACGCCATTCCTCATATAAAGATTTCGCCTTTTCAAAAATAAAGACTTCGCCTTTTCAAAAATAAAGACTTCGCCTTTTCAAAAATAAAGACTTCGCCTTTTCACATTTAAAAATATCGCCTTATCATATTTTTATAGTTCCTACTATGCAAAGATCATATTTTTATCTTTTTACAATATAAAAGATTATATTTTTAATTCTTTAAAAATATAAAAATCATATTTTTACATCTTCTATATAGTAAAGATCATGTTTTTATTTTCGCTACTTCGTTATAAAAGAAATATATTTTTTCTTCATAAACCGCTATGGAAAAAAAAAATCTAATTTTCTTCTATTACAAAAAACCCTAATTGTTGTTTTTTTTTCTTTTTTATTATTATCTGTATTTTACTGAAAATGAAAATACAATAAAATAAAATTAGAAAATAAAATAAAAATAAAACATACCAGCGAGGGGGGGTGATGGCCAGGCTCAGCGGCAGGAGGAGGAGCAGGGGGTGTGCGGCGGTGGAGGAAAAAGGGAGGGGGGGCTCTCGATGCTGCGGCGTGACTCATCGGGGGGGGGGCTCTCGATCCGACGAGGGGGGGGGGGGTGTCGCTTCGAGGTGGCGGAGGAGAAGAAGAAGGGGAGGGCGGCGAGCTGAGGGAGGGGGTCTGCGTCGATGGTGAGGCGGCACGGTGGTTTAGGGGTGGCGGCGAAATCGATTCCCCCCCTTTTTTTCTGTTCTGTAAAATCGATTGAAAATGAAAAGGGGGTCCAGAGCGGGTTAAAGGGGAGGGAGATATTTTTTTATATTATTTAATTTCAATATTTTATCTACATAAAGTAACTTTTTCTATCGACCTCGAAACGAAGCCCACCGCCTGTCGTCCGTAGCGTTTTACCCCCATTCCGAACACAATGGGATATGTATCGTAGGTTGATTTGATCGTTTGAATCAGTTTCCGTTAAATTTACCTTTAAATCTATATACTGAATTTTAAACGCGCATTTCAAATTATCGGGGTCACATAACAACTCTATAAATTCCATAAAAATATTTTCTAGCTTCGTATTGACGATACGGTCCTAACAAAACTAATTTCATCGAATTCTGAGACCATTGGAAAAATGGCCATTTTCCAGTCGATTAAAATCAACAGAAACCGGTCAAACGCGTTTTCCTTTTCCACGCTCACATATTGATTCGAAAAATTATGAAATTTGGAATCTAGCAATGATTTAACCTCACGGACCCAACAAAAGTGGTTTCGTCGAAATCCGAGGTCGTTTGCAAAATTCCCATTTTTAAGGGCCTGAATTCCATAGCGACTATTCAGAATTTTCAACTGGACATATCTTTTGATTCCCGCTATGAAATTTTGATTTTTCGGATTCGTTGGAAAGATATCATCAATTAGATCCCAATGTTTTTGGTTTCACTAAAATCCGGATTGTTTTGCACCCGGTACGTTCAATTGAAGTTTGAAATCGAATTATCGAACTACCGCGCCATTTTTAATTCTATATATAATTTTATATAAATATTTATTTATATTCTAATGACGACGTATATAATATATACGTCCTAATTCTATTGAAAATAAATTTATCATCGATTTTATTTAAAATAATTCATTTTAAATATTCAAAATCCGCTAAAATTGCCAAAATAAAAATTTTAAACTGGCCCAGATTTTCCGGGTTGTTACAAGCAATATGATGTACTACCATGCCGAGTTTTTAAGCACTGGAACAACACTAAACTCCACACCACTAACCTTTCTATCAACTGGCACAAAATTTTCGTACCAGAAAATAATCTATTTTAATTATATCGCATACCTCTTAAATTATAATAAGCAACTATTTTATAGAACTTTGTTCAAATTGCAACCATGTGTTATTTGCATTAAACGGAATTATTGAAACACCCCACCTCCGTTAGGGTCACTCTCAAAGGGAATGCCCTAATTTTGGTGGAGGTTTATAAGTATAAGTCACGGATATACAAGACAGATATAAGAACACATATTTTTGAACAGCGGAAAACAACAACTTTTATTTCAATAAAATACGTGTTACACCAACCATACCATAATTGCCTTACAATACTTCAAAAAAACATAACATCTTCATAACTGTCTTGATTACATTATTTAAAGAAGCATAAAGAAAACATAAATAAACTGCAAAAGTCCCATAATTGCTGTCCAAAGCCATAGTCCAAAACGAAAAGATCCAAGCAATACATTCTTTCTCTTCAAGCTGGATATGAAGGCTGGTCAAGCTACGGTATTCCCTCCCTGTGGACCTTGGGGGGGGGGGAACGGAAGAAAAGAAGACGAAAGAAAAGTAGAGTCAGACATAAAGCCTGAGTAAGTCTAGGACTATTCAGTCTACGAATAAAGAACTGGGTATGATAAGTATAAACTAGAAATGGGAAAGCACCATAAACTTAGTTAAGTTGTCTAGGGTCGAATATACTATCGTTCCCCATACTAATCTCTGTACCCATATAAACTAGTTCCCAACGGGCACCCCATAATCAGGGTAAAGTGATCCATTTTATGATGATCGGCTCCTACTCGCACAGTTACATGTGTCTTACGGCCCCCGATGTTGTAGTTACCTATGCTGGTCCCACCATGGGGTGTATCAAGTCCCATGGTGGCGGCCCGACACAATCCTAGAATGCACAGTTATGCTACTGGTGCCCAGTGCCTTATTTTTCTGCGCCGGAGTGTGTGCACGCCCGCACCCCGTTAGAACCTACACTGCTGCACCACCGCCGTCGATTTGACCTCTTACAATCAGCCCAGTAATCATGCCCAACCCTACCTAGTTTCAGGGTATCGTGATACCTTATAGGGTTACTGCTGAAAAGGGTCCCCCGCTACTAGGTTTTTCTATTTCTAGCCAACATGCTAAGTTGGTTAAGTGTGTTATAAACCTAACCCCCAATCAGTCTGTTTAGTTTAGCATGTTCCATCTTGATTAAGTATTAATATAATTTACTTAATCCTATCAATCCTGACTCAGCCTTAATTGTCTTATTAAAGCCTTGACCTCTCACATTAGACTGGTATTGTTGTGGTTGCCTGTTGCCGGTTGGGTCCGGGCAGTCTTACGCCACAACTCAGTCTAACCTCGGGTCCTTATTGGGCTCCATGTTTAACCACCCACATTGGATAGGTATTGTTGTGACTACTGGACAGCCGGGCGGTTCCGGGCAGGTTTACATCACAACTCAATCCAACCTCGGGTTAAACACATCGTATTTTTTACATTTACATATTTTGTCTCTTTTCTTTTTATATGTAAATATTTGCGGCCCATTATTCAAATTCATCTTTATTGGTTAAATTTCATTTATGCCACTTAATTGTTCTTTCAAGGTTGTTGGCATGCGTTAAACATGCCAACACATATGTTCTATATTTTAGCCCAAACGTCATTACCCCCGTATTATACGTTCGCTCCAACGTAAGGTGTGTTGGGTTTAATACTTAAACCCAATTTAGCCAAGTGAAAAGGGGAGGCTTATAACATGATGTTTATAAGATAACATGAAAAAGGGGAGTGTGAACGCATGAACATGCAACGAACGATTCAATTAACATAAAATAGGCACATGTGAACTAGCAATTTTAACATCATATAATCATGGCATAACATGAATCATTTTATCCATATAATCATAGCATAAACAATACTTAAACATAAATCATTCTATTCATATGGTTAATGCATAGACAATACTTAATCATGAATTATTTTACTCATGTGATTATGGCATAAGCAGTACTTAAACATGGATTATTCTAGTCATATGATAATGGCATAAACTTAAACATGAATCATAGGTTCAACTAACCATGTAAACTTGAAATTAAGAATCTAACTAAATTAGATATCGTTATTATTGGCACCGGGTCTTGACTAGAAATATAAGTCTATATTTTTTATTTAGGCATAATATAAACTAATCATGTTCATAAAATCACTATATGTTAACAAAAGGTACTTACTTTTGTAAATAATACAAAAGTATGGTTCAACTAGAATTATCCCAACCTAATTCTTATATGAATCATGGTTTTTAATCCATTTATAAAATTATAGCATAAACATATCTAAACTTACATCATGGTTTTCTTTTTTTATCTATGTAAACTTGCAAGAGGAATGTAATTCTAATGTAATTCTAATGTAATTCTAATGTAACTTATGATAACAACATGAGCCTAAAAACATGTTTTTCAATTGGGCATAATAACGAACATAGTTTAGTCATGTTCATAAAGGTGCTTACTTTTGTTTCTAACACAAAAGTATGATTTTCCAATTTTCAACATAGATTCATATAAATCATAGTACATAGTTGGTTCAATTACACACTAAAAGTGGTCATAAAAGTATGTACATCATATTAGCATAATAACGAATCATATACTTGCATGAATTCCAATTAAAATATCATAACATATAGTTGTTAACATGAATCATATACTTGCATGAATCTTAAATAAACTATTACAACATATAGTTGTTACTTTCAACAATGAATCATATACTTGCAATGATCAAATAGGTGTTGTAAATAACTACCACAAACATGTAGTTTCCAATATGAATCATATGCTTACATGAATCCCAATTATAATTCCACAACATGTGGTTGTCAACATAAATCATATACTTGTATGAATCCAATCGTACACCATAGTATTGCCAAATCGTTTAGAATCAAAATAACATACAAATATAAGTCATTATCGCCACAATTCCATTTCGTTTCCAACGCAAATTGCGTACTTGCAAATATCCAATCGTATACCATAATATTCCCAAATCGTTTTGCATCAAAGCAACATACAAATATAGATTATTATCGCCACAATTCCATTTCTTACATTACACAAATCAACACAATTATTTAATTCATATCGGAATAGCACTCTACTTACAGCGTATGACGAATCTTCAATTCATAAATCTGAATTCTGAATTTGGAGATGCTATCCTTTGTTGTAGGCGTTGCTTTGATTTGAATAACGTTGCTTTAAGCTTTGAATTATCTCCTAGTTGCCTCTCAATTTCTGACGGCTATACTTAGTCTCTCCTCAGCAACATGACGGTCTCATCTCCATTTTAGTTTATGTGAATTAGGGTTAGCCTTAGGTCCTTTTTATAGAGTTTGTGAGTTGATTTAGACCGTCGATGAAGCTTGGTTCAATAATAGCCGTTCGTTTGAAGGAGAGACCAACCGGGAGCTGACACCTAGCCCTAGTGATAAGGCAAGGCTTAGAAAATCGACCAAACACAGACCTGGCCAGCCAGGGTAGGCTGGGTTTGACCTGGCTCAGGGGCCAGGTCGACACCCCAGTCGACACCGTGTCGACTTGGCAGTCGACACGGGTTACCCGGGTCGACTGCCCAGTCGACCAGGCTAGCCCCAGGTCGACTGCCAAGTCGACCTGGGTGCTTTGGGCGGGAATTTTCCCGCCTTGGCCAATTGGGCCCGATTTTGAATTTTGAATTAGTTTTTCTGAGCTGCTTTCGTCTGTTCGAATTTTAAACCTAATTCTGAAACTTCCGGAGGCCATATCTTGGTCATACGGACTCCGATTTTCGAAAACTCGGACTCTATTTCGCGTATTTTTCCGAGTCGAACGCAATGGCGTATCCCGTTTCCCTTAATTCTTTGATTTGAAATTAATTATACTTTAATTTATGAATTTCACGGTTATAGAATACACGGGGTGTTACATTCTCCCCCAATTAAAAGGATTTCGTCCCCGAAATCTTCAAGTTAGGAAGAATTTATATCCTAACATCCAAACATCCATCTACTCATCCATCAAACACGAGCATCCATTGTCCTTAAAAGACTTCTAATGCTTCATGATCATATGCGAAGTGTGTGTGTACATGTACTTATCTAATGCAAAATCAGGCGGTCTACTAATTCAGTTGACCTCCTTAATGCGAGTTATGTAAGTGCTATGAATCCATTATGTATGCAAATTCTCCTATTCATGATTCTACATGAGTGCACAATCATTCATATAAATGCAACATCCATATGACAACACATTAAACTTCAACCATACATGAATGCAAACATATATGCAATATGAAGTGACTGAGCCGATCTAAAACCTAGATTGTGTGTGTATATGCAACCACGAGCAACCACTAGCAATCACTTGCAACCACTTGCAACCATCATCCATAACATGTTTCAGCTACATGTTTTCATCCAAAGAGTTTCTACCTAAAAGATAGGGTCGAGGAGATATACCTAAAAAAAGATAGATAAAAGCGCAACTTAAGGAAAAGGAAGGATCAAAGATGTACCCTCGAAAAGAAAAGGGTAGGCAGTGCGTATTCTAGGTTCAGTCTCCCAAGTTGCATCTCCTTCGGCGTCGCTCCACTGAACTTTGACGAGCTTGACTTCGCGGTTGCGTAGCTTCTTCACTTCCGTTCCTAATATGCGGGTTGGAACTTTCCTCACGGTTGCTTTGCGTTCCACTTCAGCTTCTTCTAGGATATTTGGCTCTACCACTTCAGCAGACTCATGTAGATATTTTCGGAGATGTGAAACGTGAAAGACGTTGTGAACTCCGGCCAATCTTTCGGGTAGCTCTAATCTATAGGCCATTTTCCCAATTGTTCCTATCTAAAGGTATAGTCAAATGATAGAAGTAAGTAAAAACTTTGTGCCTATTAGGCAATGTCAAAACTGGAAATCTATGCCACATATATATTGATTAGGAGAAGAACTCTCTAAGCATCAGCCCCGAAGACCGAAATCAACATCAGACTGACACCCAAAGAATTACTCAACCCAACCACTATATATGATTCTAGGAAACTAAGCATGATGGACTCCTTTTAGGTCACAAGGGAGTCCCTCCATAAGACCAACCCGTATCCTATAAAACCCAAATAGTTTAGTCAAACCAACAAACACCCTCCAGCCCCAACATGTGTTACTAACAGATGAGTCATACTCCCTATGGGGTTTGCAACAGAAAGTGGATTGAGAAGGGGACCGAGAGGATATACACAAAAGATAGCACGCAAGTAAGCTCTACAGGAAGAGAGGGATCAAAGATATACTCTTAAGAAGAGATATGATGCACGAATCTAGTCTTCAATCTTCTAAGTCGCATTTCCTTGAGCTTAAATCCATTATGCTTTGTCCGTCTTTAACTTCACAATTTCGTAGCTTCTTAATTCTTGTTTCCAAAATATGAGTTGGAACCTATTTCACTGTTGCCTCTCGTTCCACTTTCACTTATTCTCCTTCTAGTATACTTGGCTCAAGCATAACTGCGTACTCATGGTCCCATGCAAGCTTTCCGAAATTCACTAGTGAATCTTGGATCTTGTTCACTTACTAGAAGGTATTCCACATAGATGAATTATCTCTTGAAAATAAACAAATGTCAACTATATTTCCAAATGTACTTACTAAGGTGATTCTTTACGACTTATGCATAAGCGAAATGGACCTTCTGCCTTAGTGGCGAACACTACTGGAGCGCCCCATTCTGAAATGCTCCTTCTAATGAACCCCTTCTCTAGAAGCTCTTTAATCTGTTTACTGAGCTCTTTCCTTTCCCGTGGAGCCATGTGTCTAACGGGCGACACAACGGGCTTTGCATTATCTACAAGATGTATACGGAAGTCTATCTCCCGCTTCGGAGGCAAGCCCTTCACCTCTTCAAAGACATCCGGATATTCCCGGACCACTCTAATCGATTGCAAATTTTCAACAGAGGCATCTAGCGATTCAAGGTAACTAAGCATAACCGCATACGAGAGATTACAAGAAATTTCCAAAGTATTACTGAGCTGGGTTAGGAGCCTAACAACCCTTTTCTCACAATCAAGGATGGCCCCATTACTGGATAGCCAATCCATGCCCAAAATCAAACCATATCCCGAAAAGCCCAAAAGAAAGGCACTACATTTAAACTCTATGCTTAGAATAGAAGTTTTCAATCCCATACAGATCATAGACAAATGAGCTGGGCCCCCAATTGGGTTTGAAACAATTAAGGGGTCCTCTACATGCTAGTTCTTAGGTGCAGAGATTTTAACAAAAGCAGACGAGATAAAGGAGTGTGACGCGCCAGAATCAAATTAAAGTGCGAACGGGGTGATCATAAAGATAAACTACACTTTCTACAGAAGTATTTATACCTCGCTGTTGCAGAGGTGGCGCTTCTAGCACATGAACTTGTGCCCCTGAGGTGGATCCAGCCATCTGCCCCTGTCCTCGTTTCTTTGGGCAGTCCTTAGCCATGTGGCCTGTCTCACCGCAAGAAAAGCACCCACCATTCTCCTTGGCCTTCTTTTTCCGGCAATCTTTCACTAAGTGCCCTACTTTGCCACAGAAATTACACTTCCTCTTCTCTTTGTTGCCTTTCCCGTCCTTCTTAAAGTCTGTCTTCTTAGGCTGTAAACCCTCTTTCTTCCCTTGAGAGCTTTCTGCCTTTGTCTCCTTCTTGCCCTTATCCTCTTCGTTCAGCAATGCCATCTGTACCAATCTTTCATACATAGCTCCCATGGGTATATGGGTCATGGCCAAACTGTGTAATGGCTCATTCAACCCTTTGACAAAACGGAGAGCCTTCTTGTGCGGGGTGTTGACTAGGTCCAGCCCAAACCTAGCCAGCTCATCGAACTGATTAACATACTCTTTGACTGTCTTGTTCCCTTGCTTAAGAAATAAGAATTTTTCCAACTGCAAACTCCTTTCCGCATCTGAGAGAAATTTAGCCTCAAACCTTGCCCTAAAGTCCTCCCATGTTTCCACTGGTCTTTCTGCATTAGTGACTTCCCACCAGTAGGAAGCCTCACCTTTTAGCAACCATACTGCCAGTTGTACTTTCTGCCTATCTTCTACCTTTAAGATGATGAATAAGTCCTCGGTTTCTTTCAGCCAATTTCTAGCTGCCACGAAGGACTCAGTTCCATGGAAATCCTTTCCTCCCATAGTTTTAAAATCTTTACATATCTTAGCAAACGTGTTTCCCCGTGGAGGAGGTGGAGGAAGAGGTGCTGCTGCAGCTGGATGATTTCCTGCACCTGGGGGAGGAGGAATGGTAGGACCTGGCTGAGTGGCCCTTGCTTCTAAGAACCGCCTAGACCAACCAGGTATTGGTACACCCTCTGGCAAGTTAAGTTCTTCGGACATGCTGAAACAAAAAGGATAGATTCAAAACGAAGGATAAGAGATAGTACCTATGGCTTTGGGGGGACTTTGCCTCTTTTTTTTTTAAAATAAAATAATATTTTTCTTTTAAAAATGCTTCTTTAAATTTCTTTTTTGAAAATAAATTTTCAAAACTTTTTATCTTATCTGGTAAACCTATGCTCTGATACCAAGTGAAACACCCCACCTCCGTTAGGGTCACTCTCAAAGGGAATGCCCTAATTTTGGTGGAGGTTTATAAGTATAAGTCACGGATATACAAGAGAGATATAAGAACACATATTTTTGAACAGCGGAAAACAACAACTTTTATTTCAATAAAATACGTGTTACACCAACCATACCATAATTGTCTTACAATACTTCAAAAAAACATAATATCTTCTTAACTGTCTTGATTACATTATTTAAAGAAGCATAAAGAAAACATAAATAAACTGCAAAAGTCCCATAATTGCTGTCCAAAGCCATAGTCCAAAACGAAAAGATCCAAGCAATACATTCTTTCTCTTCAAGCTGGATATGAAGGCTGGTCAAGCTACGGTATTCCCTCCCTGTGGACCTTGGGGGGGGGGGGGGAAACGGAAGAAAAGAAGACGAAAGAAAAGTAGAGTCAGACATAAAGCCTGAGTAAGTCTAGGACTATTCAGTCTACGAATAAAGAACTGGGTATGATAAGTATAAACTAGAAATGGGAAAGCACCATAAACTTAGTTAAGTTGTCTAGGGTCGAATATACTATCGTACCCCATACTAATCTCTGTACCCATATAAACTAGTTCCCAACGGGCACCCCATAATCAGGGTTAAGTGATCCATTTTATGATGATCGGCTCCTACTCGCACAGTTACATGTGTCTTACGGCCCCCGATGTTGTAGTTACCTATGCTGGTCCCACCATGGGGTGTATCAAGTCCCATGGTGGCGGCCCGACACAATCCTAGAATGCACAGGTATGCTACTGGTGCCCAGTGCCTTATTTTTCTGCGCCGGAGTGTGTGCACGCCCGCACCCCGTTAGAACCTACACTGCAGCACCACCGCCGTCGATTTGACCTCTTACAATCAGCCCAGTAATCGTGCCCTACCCTGCCTAGTTTCAGGGTATCATGATACCTTATAGGGTTACTGCTGAAAAGGGTCCCCCGCTACTAGGTTTTTCTATTTCTAGCCAACATGCTAAGTTGGTTAAGTGTGTTATAAACCTAACCCCCAATCAGTCTGTTTAGTTTAGCATGTTCCATCTTGATTAAGTATTAATATAATTTACTTAATCCTATCAATCCTGACTCAGCCTTAATTGTCTTATTAAAGCCTTGACCTCTCACATTAGACAGGTATTGTTGTGGCTGCCTGTTGCCGGTTGGGTCCGGGCAGTCTTACGCCACAACTCAGTCTAACCTCGGGTCCTTATTGGGCTCCATGTTTAACAACCCACATTGGATAGGTATTGTTGTGACTACTGGACAGCCGGGTGGTTCCGGGCAGCTTTACATCACAAATCAATCCAACCTCGGGTTAAACACATCGTATTTTCTACATTTACATATTTTGTCTCTTTTCTTTTTATATGTAAATATTTGCGGCCCATTATTCAAATTCATCTTTATTGGTTAAATTTCATTTATGCCACTTAATTGTTCTTTCAAGGTTGTTGGCATGCGTTAAACATGCCAACACATATGTTCTATATTTTAGCCCAAACGTCATTACCCCCGTATTATACGTTCGCTCCAACGTAAGGTGTGTTGGGTTTAATACTTAAACCCAATTTAGCCAAGTGAAAAGGGGAGGCTTATAACATGATGTTTATAAGATAACATGAAAAAGGGGAGTGTGAGCGCATGAACTTGCAACAAACGATTCAATTAACATAAAATAGGCACATGTGAACTTGCAATTTTAACATCATATAATCATGGCATAACATGAATCATTTTATCCATATAATCATAGCATAAACAATACTTAAACATAAATCATTCTATTCATATGGTTAATGCATAGACAATACTTAATCATGAATTATTTTACTCATATGATTATGGCATAAGCAATACTTAAACATGGATTAAACTAGTCATATGATAATGGCATAAACTTAAACATGAATCATAGGTTCAACTAACCATGTAAACTTGAAATTAAGAATCTAACTAAATTAGATATCATTATTATTGGCACGGGGTCTTGACTAGAAATATAAGTCTATATTTTTTATTTAGGCATAATATAAACTAATCATGTTCATTAAATCACTATATGTTAACAAAAGGTACTTACTTTTGTAACTAATACAAAAGTATGGTTCAACTAGAATTATCCCAACCTAATTCTTATATGAATCATGGTTTTTAATCCATTTATAAAATTATAGCATAAACATATCTAAACTTACATCATGGTTTTCTTTTTTTATCTATGTAAACTTGCAAGAGGAACGTAATTCTAATGTAATTCTAATGTAACTTATGATAACAACATGAGCCTAAAAACATGTTTTTCAATTGGGCATAATAACGAACATAGTTTAGTCATGTTCATAAAGGTGCTTACTTTTGTTTCTAACACAAAAGTATGATTTGCCAATTTTCAACATAGATTCATATAAATCATAGTACTTAGTCGGTTCAATTACACACTAAAAGTGGTCATAAAAGTATGTACATCATATTAGCATAATAACGAATCATATACTTGCATGAATTCCAATTAAAATATCATAACATATAGTTGTTAACATGAATCATATATTTGCATGAATCTTAAATAAACTATTACAACAAATAGTTGTTACTTTCAACAATGAATCATATACTTGCAATGATCAAATAGGTGTTGTAAATAACTACCACAAACATGTAGTTTTCAATATGAATCATATGCTTGCATGAATCCCAATTAAAATTCCACAACATGTGGTTGTCAACATAAGTCATATACTTGTATGAATCCAATCGTACACCATAGTATTGCCAAATCGTTTAGAATCAAAACAACATACAAATATAAGTCATTATCGCCACAATTCCATTTCGTTTCCAACGCAAATTGCGTACTTGCAAATATCCAATCGTATACCATAATATTCCCAAATCGTTTTGCATCAAAGCAACATACAAATATAGATTATTATCGCCACAATTCCATTTCTTACATTACACAAATCAACACAATTATTTAATTCATATCGGAATAGCACTCTACTTACAGCGTATGACGAATCTTCAATTCAGAAATCTGAATTCTGAATTTGGAGATGCTATCCTTTGTTGTAGGCGTTGCTTTGATTTGATTAACGTTGCTTTAAGCTTTGAATTATCTCCTAGTTGCCTCTCAATTTCTGACGGCTATACTTAGTCTCTCCTCAGCAACATGACGGTCTCATCTCCATTTTAGTTTATGTGAATTAGGGTTAGCCTTAGGTCCTTTTTATAGAGTTTGTGAGTTGATTTAGACCGTCGATGAAGCTTGGTTCAATAATAGCCGTTCGTTTGAAGGAGAGACCAACCAGGAGCTGACACCTAGCCCTAGTGACAAGGCAAGGCTCAGAAAATCGACCAAACACATACCTGGCCAACCAGGGTGGGCTGGGTTCGACCTGGCTCCGGGGCCAGGTTGACACCCCAGTCGACATCGTGTCGACTTGGCAGTCGACACGGGTTACCCAGGTCGACTGCCCAGTCGACCTGGCTAGCCCCAGGTCGACTGCCAAGTCGACCTGGGTGCTTTGGGCGGGAATTTTCCCGCCTTGACCAATTGGGCCCGATTTTGAATTTTGAATTAGTTTTTCTGAGCTGCTTTCGTCTGTTCGAATTTTAAACCTAATTCTGAAACTTCCGAAGGCCATATCTTGGTCATACGGACTCCGATTTTCGAACACTCGGACTCTATTTCGCGTATTTTTCCGAGACGAACGCAATGGCGTATCCCGTTTCCCTTAATTCTTCGATTTGAAATTAAATATACTTTAATTTATGAATTTCACGGTTATAGAATACACGGGGTGTTACAATTATTCTCCAACATGTACAATCAACGAGCAAACAAAATTCATTAATTTGCAGTAAAGAATCATCACACGTGGAATCATCCTATCATGGGAGAACCGTCTCTCAACACCTAACTTAAACAAAGAAAACTAAATAAAATATAGCTAACATGATCAATACAGCTAGGACAGTAGCACCCCTTCTAACATCAAAGTAAATTCCATAATAACATGAACAGTGTAGCAAGAAGATTGCCATATACCAGTAACAATAGCATCTATCATTCTGATTCTCTTTTAAGCACTCACAATAGAGGAAACAACCCAATTTCTTTTTCCAAAAAACGTATATGCTAGTCTCATGTGTAATTAGATGTCGGTACATAGGCCAGTCAGATATTTCAATTAATTCAAACCGATAAATCATAAAACATAATATGGATCGGGCTATTGTTTCGCGGACAATATTATCATATATTAGTTAGTTGGAACTTAAAAAGGCATAAATTATTAATAAACACAGGATTCTTGGCTCCACGATTATGAAGTAACAATACATCATAGTTCCTTCCTTTCAGTCTGTAGGTTATGCACTCTCTATGCTGAAGAACAAGCAAGAGCTCTGGAAGGTAGACTCTGAGTGATGAGTGATATTTGTAGCAAGGTCTGAATGGTTTTCCTTAGGCTACTCCATTGTACTCGAATGTCTTTCAGCTGCAGTTGATGCCTCTTCCACTAATTCCCTGTTTTCTCCAACACAGCAGAAAGGAATCAAGATTTCATATAGAACAAACATTAGAAGCGTGACTATCAAAGTGTCGTCCAGATATAAATAGTTGAAGCAATCAAATCCTAGTAGAGGGTATATAAATATTATCTATTGTGTGTATTTCGATAGGTTGTGTAACAACCCCAATTTCAATAGACAGTTTTTTTTTAAATTCCAATTTATCGAAACTCGGATTGGTTTGCTCTGGTATCCTGTAGAAAAGACAGAGACATAAAATATGTCAGAGCTCAGAAAATACCTCACAGCGGAATGGATAAAATATAATATAAATCAAAGTATAGCTTACCGTATTAATAATACTGCCTAACCAGTATCCAAAGCTATAATGTCTCATGTCTCTGCCACAAATCTAACCTACAAGTATGTTAAGAGGGGGGGGGGTCAAAACACAAGTTCTGTTGACTGGATTTAAACAATACACTTTGGATAATCCTACATATACCGTTCAATCATATTATCTTATTTATTAGGTTACTTGGGTTAACAACACTCAAGGCTTACACACATGTCGTACTCATTTACTTCCCAGTGAATTAACCAAATACAGTATATGTGTAGCTACCCCCAATATCGAGGTACACCCCATGGAACCCCACGCGCACGGTCTCCACCGTAACACTATCGCAATATACACAGTCCCTCATCCTACGCCGTAGTGACGTATGGACAACAATATTACGTTCCGCATATATCTATCATTATTATGCTATGCAAACGTACGGACTACCACCTTTGTTCCAATCAGACTCCATAACAGAGTAATGCCCTCAACTCTACGATACACCACCCAGAGCCGATATTCATGTATCTAGACTGTCCACCATACGTATCTTCGATTCATTTGTAGCTCATAAATCAGATTAACACAATATCTAACATACAACTAAATTGGGAAACTTCTAATATCAACTATTATTTAAGAAAAACTTAAATCATTGTGTAAACTAAAAAGGGAAATTTGCTGCATAATGCAGAAGAAGACTATGTTCAAAGTACAAGATAATTTAAGGAAAAGTAGTTTAAAGTGGTAAAGTTTTTTTGAAATGAAAGTAGATTTAACAAAATCCAAAGAGTTTAATAGAATATAGCCTTAATAGCTACAATAAAATGATTAAATATAAGAAATTTTAGAAAACTTGGTAGAAATAGATAATATAATAAAATAGTAAAATAACGTAAGTGAAAGAACATGAAAAGGATCAATTGTAGGAACAAACACAAATCGTAATAATTTAGTGAAATGATAAGTTATATTTAGGTAAGTTAAATTAAAATACTACATAATTTTTTATATTTATGAATTTCAAAACATTTGAAAGCTTCAAAATGATTTCTCCAAACTTAGAATCCCATTCACATTTTAAACCATTGAAGTACTATACATTTCTTTTATATAGAATCATACTTCACTTCGGGATTTCAAAACCCAAATCGCTTTCAAAACTTCAACATATATGATAACCCGAAGCCTAACAAGTCCATCGTCGTCCTTGCAAACTTTAGACATGCGTTGATCAGGCACGTGACTAAAATATACAATTACTAAATATACTTGTTTCAACTTCTAGTCAAAAATTTTGTTTCATTTCCTCAAGTTTCCCATGACAAGGCCTAGGGACAGCCTATCGTACGCAGTAATATAGTAATTATGGTCGCTTCGGACACCTAAAGCAGACCATCGTCGAGGGTTCTCAAACGAAATGTATCTCACGGTTTTTATCTAGGCTCGGACCTCCAAGTATAAAATCGCGAAGCACATATATCTCACGGTTTTCATCCAGACTCGAACATCGTATATGCCTAGGTTGCTCAGTCCTAAATACCATCATCGAGGGATCTCAAGTGAAGTGTATCTCAAGGCTTTCGTCCAGACTTGGACCTCCAAGTTCAAAATCACGAAGCACATATATCACATGGTTTTTCATCCAGACTCGGACATCTATATGTCTAGGTTGCTTACCCTAAGTCACACACACTCTTCTTTTAGTCACGGGTTAACCGAATCCATGAAAACATATTAAATCATTTCATATCCCGAAGTCATAAATTATTTCGCAACAATAATTCGCAAATACTTTCAATCATAGTATTGTTGTCTTTCGAACATTTCAAATATCGGGATTCAAGTCTTCGAAATTACCTTAGCTCATAAATCAATTTATAAACTATTCATCGTATCCAAAATAATCAATTTCGTTCAAAATTAATTCAATCAGTTGAAAGTATAATTTTCAACTTTCAAACATACAACTTATGTTACTTATTTCAAAATCAATGATCTTATTCAAATATTTCAAGTCTAAATCAAATTCTATAAATCAAGGACTTTAAGATTCATTGCATATTATATCAAGCTTCATGAAGATAACTTCAATTTATTTTGAAATGTCCTTTCCACAATTATACATAAGTTGAAAATTTCCAGGAGGCTCATATTGTCTCATGTCTCCTTTCGATGCTTTAAAAATAAAACTTGGTAAATACGATTTTCTTATCATCTTTTCAAACCGAGTAAGCCATTAAAAAGCTCTTAAAAAACGTTTATTGTCTCTCTAGATCAAATTTTAATTAGCTTTGAAACATCTCAAGATTTCCAAATAAATTTCACATTCTCGTAATATAGAAATTTTCAATAGCTTCAAAATGATTGTCCTAGAAATCATTTACCATTCATATAGTCGAACAATCCTTTCTTTCAATATAATTCAAAAATCCAAATATACGACTTTATTTTATTCGTTCACATTTCAAATATCAAATCTTGTTGAAAGGGTTATACTATCCAATTAGTTGGTAAACCTCTTGAAAAATACTGTTATGCTTCTGCAGCGCACTCGAATTATTCATATACATATTCAAACTAGTATTGGTAAAACATTCCAAAACATTGATTTCAAAATCTCCGAAACCAAATTCTCAAAATTAATATTTGAAAAATCCAATTTCCTTACAAAAATTTGGATTCTATATTTCAACATTTCAATTAATATGGAAAGCTAATTTAGGGTCCGTTACAAGCGTCTTGGATAAAATCAAAGTTATCTAGTTTGGTTTCGTTCGACACACAACACAAAAAGGGTGTACATACATGGATCAAAACAAATTCCATGTTCTCAAAATAGGAGTTCAACATCAGATGGGTATCAAAAGGTATGATGGCTCAAATCAAAAATGCTTGGCTGAAAATGGTACAGTAGTCATTACTCAAGAGCGAACGGTACTACTTTAAATGATTATCCTAGACCAAGATGGGAAAGTCAAATGCACACAAGGATACAAATTTAAACAGTTCAACCATGAGATTCCCAATTAATTTTTCTTGAGTAAATTTTACTTCAACTTTTCATTTTCTTTATATCATGAGAAATTCCATTCGATTCATTAATCCTTATTGGCCAACATTTAATTCATTCAATTCGTTCAATCTTTCTCACTTGAAAACATTTGCTAATTTGTCATATTAACCTTGTTGTTCAAACTTATTGTATTCCACTTCATTTCATTTGATTCACTCATACGATTCCGAATGGGGAAAAGCAGTTTTCTCCCACATTTAGACATTCATTAAAATTTGATTAACTACAATTGTCTAATCTAAAAAATGGGGTGATATTCTCAACACATTTTAAATACGATTACTTAACAAATAAGCTCACTTACATGATCTTTCATAATTTCACCTTTCACTCCTTTAAGTGAGACTCATTTCTAAAATATCGCTATTTTATCAATTATCGACAAATTGATTTGATTTGCGCTTATCATTCACTTATCTCGAACTTTATTTCAATCCCACAAAATTCCACTTTTTCTCTTTCTCTTTCTTTTTCCGACTCAATTTCGCAATATCATTTCAAAAATCCAAGTTCATTTTCTCAAATAAACCATGTTGTCAACATCATGTTTGGATTAAATTTACATCGCGCATACCACTTCTTCAATCGAATCCTCATACTTAATTTGCTTGGACCATAATGGCTCGTATCGAACCGCATTCACCTCTAAATATTTTGAATAAAATAGTAGTCTGGAATAAAACTAGTTCGCGTAAAAGATAAGATAAAGGCTGTAACACCCCACGTCCGTTAATGTCACTCACTAAGGGAATGCATAAACTTTCATGGAGCGTTATTAGAGTACAGAACAGAACATCACAAGACAGATATATAAAATGGTACTTAAAAATTCAAAATTTATTCATTACGGCAGAAAAGAAAAACATGTTTGGTTACAACATCTAAACCAGATACTAAAGCCAAGTACACAAATATCCATCTTGAACAAAATTATTATCAGAATACATAAAAGTAAAACTATAATCCCACTCCAAATAGCCATAATGAAAAGGAGATAAAGCTGAGCATTACTTTCAACACTTCCAAGCACTTCAAGAAGAAAGAGATCCAAGTCAAGCTTCACTAATCCCACACTGAGGACCATGGGGGGAAAAATGAGGCGAAACAAAAAGGGGTCAGACATAAGTCTGGCGAGTCTAGTGACTTTAACAATATAATCAGTAAAGTAACAGGATAATAACATAAAATGGATATAAGAGATGACTGTAACATAAGCAAATGTGATAAGGTAAACAAGGTAAGCAAGATAAAACATCGACCTCGCATCTAGCCACTATAAGATATGCTCTGCACCGTACCACATACTAATTACATATTAAGATATGATCCCTCCCTGCTAATGGTAGCTTCGTGTAATCCTAGCTGCTCTCGTAGGTGCCCCATTTTCTCCTACCACCACTAGTTGTACCCACTACCCTTCCCATTCGATCAGCTTCCTAACAACGTAGATACCTGTACTGGTCCCACAATAGGGTGTATCACTCCCTAAGGTGGAAACCCCGATACTACTGAAATGCACAGCTTATACCTACACGATGCAACAACATCTTACCTACGAGCCCAGACCCACGCACGCACATGACTCCGTTGGACTTGCACTGCCATCGCTAACTCTTTATTGACCTCTTACAATCAACCCCAGTAAGCGTGTCCCTGTCCTTGACCTAGTTCGAGCTCATATAGATACTAAAATGGGTTACTGGTTGAAAAGGGTCTACCCACTTGACACAAGCTTCCCTCCTAAGCTTGGTCCCCACTAGGAATTCCCACTTAATCCCTCTTAATCACCATGCCTAATCACATGTCCTATCTTAGTTAAGTGCTTTTCATATGTTTCACATGCTACCCATGTTACCTACTTAACCCTTTATTATCCCCATGTCTAATTGCATGTCTTATCTTGGTTAAGTGTTCATTAATTCATTATAACTGTAATCTTGCAAGACCTCCCAAAATAGATTGCTATTTTGCGGTTGCTGGATTTGTCGGGCGGTTCCGGGCAGGCTTATACCGCAATCCGAATCTAACCTCGTGCCTTTGCATTATTACGCATCTAATTTTTGCCTTTGACCTCTTACATTAGATTACCGAATTGCGGTTTCTGGATATGTCGGGCGGTTCCGGGCAGGCTTGTACCGCAATCCGAATCTAGCCTCGCGTCTTAGGCGTTTATTATCACTTCCTTGATTCAAGCCCCAATTTTAAATCTTGGATTTTAATATATTCCAATCACCCCTAATTTCCAATTTAAATTATGTTTATAATCTCATGTGCCAAGTTATGCCCAAACCAATTTTCATAGTTATTAACAATTTATGCCAAAATCTCATGTATACAAGTCATACTCGATTATGCCGAAACCAAATTTCCATATTCATCAACAATTTATGCCAAATCTCATTTTATTGCATATTTCCCAAACTTTTCCTAATCGTTCCAATGTTATTCGTACGTAAATCTCAATGCAATATGTTAGGCTTGAAGTTAGCCTGATCTCGTAAAGAAAAAGGAAAAGAGGAAGGGAAGAGAATCAAAGCACCAAAACTGGCATAAACATATAAATGGGCATATGAAATGAATAATGACAAAGTATATCAGATAGACATATGATAATAGCAATTGGGTATGAGTCTAAAGGAAAACAAATTAGAAAACTTGATATGATTCATCTTATTTACAGGCATGTACATCAGATCCAATTTACAATCCTATCACAAATACTTTTTAGTTTAATTATATGTGAAAGTAAAATAGAGTCACAGTGATAGGATTCTTTGAAAACAGAATTAGGTGTTGTTGTAGCAATTCTGATCTTGAATAATCTCTACTTTGATTTGTAGATCTGATCTTCTAATTGGAATACTCCTATTCTGATTTGTTTTAGTGGAGAAGAAAGGCTAGTTTAGATTAGAACAGCAGGGAGGTGCCATGGATGATAACAATGAGATTAGGGTTAGGTTTAGGTGTTTATTTATAGATGTATTAGGTGAATTTGGACCTTTAGATTAGATTAGGAACCATCTGAACCATCAGACTAGAAAAACACGTCATCTAGCCAATCCCAGAAAGATACGTCATCATGGATCTCTCCGGAATTCTGCAGAGCTGGCTCGGCCTGGGCGCACTTCCCAGGTGCGCCAGTGCAATTTTTTTTGGTGCACTTCACAAGTGCGCCAGTTATCCTGGCCAGTTTTCTGATTTTTCTGCTCAACTTCTATCGTCCGTAACTCCTTCATACAGTATCTGTTTTGCGCAAACTCGGACTCTATCTCAAGCAGAATTCCGAGACGAACATAATGTCTTAACCCGTTTCACTTAATTCTTTTTTTAAAAATTAATTATTCTTTAATTACCCCTTATGTCATGTTTTAAAATTATGGGTTGTTACGTTCCCCTCTACTTAAAGGATTTCTTCTTCGAAATCTCGAAGTTGAAAGGAATGTATGTCCTACCATCCATCATCCATCTACTCATTCATCAATCACGGGCATCCATTGTCCTTAAAAGATTTCTAATGCTTTCATGAACATATGCAAAGTGTGTGTGTATGCCCTTATCCTAATGCAAAATCAGGCGGTCCGCTGATTGAGTTGACCTCCTTAATGCAAATCATGATAGTGCCATGCGTCGATTATGTATGCAAAAAAATCCTAATGATACATATCATTTATAAATGAGTGCACAACCATTCATCCAAATGCAACATCCATATGATAACACATTCAATATACATCCATTAATTTAAATATGCACACTCACCCATATGCAATATGAAAGTGATTGAGCCGATCTAGTGCCTAATGTGTGTCTAAATGCATCCACGAGCAACCACTAGAGAACACTTACATCCACTTGCATCCACTAAATATAATATGTCTCAAACACATGTTTACAACCATAGGATTGTATACCTTAAGATCGAAGATATAATCGAAAGGATACACTACACAATAAAACAAGTATAAACAAAGCGATAGAAAAAGAGAAGTTAAGAACATACCCTCAAAAAGGAAAGGGTACGAGGCACGTATCTTGTCTTCCGTTTCCCAAGTCGCATCTCCTTGATCATCTCCCCATTGAACTTTAACCAACTTCACCTCTCGGTTGCGTCAATTCTAGAACTCCGATCCAAGGATGCATCGCAGGAACTCATCTAACCATGGTATCTTGCTCTACTTCCACTTATCTAAGCATGCTCAGCTCTATTACTTCCTTTGTATCGTGTAAACACTTCCTCAAATGCGACACATGAAATTCGTCATGAACACCACTAAGCTTCTCAGGCAACTTCACTTTGTAGGCCATCTGTCCAATTCTTTCTATAATGGGGAATGGCCCTATGAACCTTAGTGCCAATTTCCCTATAGATCCAAAACGAACTACATTCCTCAATGTTGATACTTTAATAAAAACCATATCTTCAACCTCGTACTCAAAATCGGTTCATCTCTTATCATCGTATTATTTTTGTCGGTCTTGTGCCATCTTCATGCATCTTCGAATCAAGTCAATCTTCTCCGAAGTTTCTCTAATCATCTCGGGCCCAAGCAAAATCTTATCCATAGATTCCCACCAACAAATCCGTGATCGGCAAGGTCGTCCGTATAGAGCTTCAATAGGTGCCACGCCAATATTAGCTTGATAGTTGTTGTTGTAGGAGAACTCTACTAATGGAAGGTGTTCCTCCCATGTTCCTCTAAAGTCCAAGATGCACAACCTCAAAAGATATTCTAGAATCCAATTTACTCTTTTTGTTTGGCCGTCCATCTGAGAGTGATAAGCGGTGCTCAAACACAATTGCGTTCCTACCGCCTCCTACAAGATCTTCCAAAACTCACTAGTGAAAATGGGATCTCGATCACTCACGATACTAGAAAGTATGCCGTGTAGATGGACTATCTCTTGAAGATAAACAGATGCTAACCATGTCGTTGTTCTTTTACTCTTAACGGGAATGAAATGGGCGCTCTTGGTAAGTCTATCTACTACTACCCAAATCCCCGTATTGCCCTGCCTTTACCTCGGCAACCCGTCAACGAAATCCATGGAAACACTTTCCCATTTCCACTATGGAACCTCTAAAGGGTGAAGCAAACCACCAGGTTTCTTTTGCTCAGCCTTAACTTTTGGCACACTAAGCATCTAGAAATGAACTCAGCCACATCCTTCTTCATTCCGGCTCAAAAGAAAACTCGCTTCATGTCCTTATACATCTTGTCACCATCGGGATGTATGATCATCTTAGAATGATGTGCTTCTTCAAGGATTGTCCTTCTCCAACTCTCGTATTGAGACACGCAAAGTCTCCCATCCCTACAACTAACCTTTGTCATCTATAGTATACCTACTAAGATGGCTCGAAGACTCCCCTCTTATGAGCTTGTCTACTATCCCTATCATCTGTGGGACATCTCGTTGTGCCGCACCTGTCTGTCCCAAAAGCATAGGTCGCACGTCTAATGATGCCAACAAACCGGTTACATAAACAATAGCGGGTCTAAAGTAAAAGTAGAGATATACTCTAAACTCTGCCATTCGACAAACAAAGGACTCAAAGTCAACTTCTTTCTACTCAAGGCATCAGCTACAACGTTACCATTGCCAGGGGTATATGCAATCTCAAAATCGTAGGATGCTAAGAACTCCATCCACCTCTGTTGCCTTAAGTTTAGATATTTTTTAGAGAAAGGATATTTTAGTGACTTATGGCCTATATACAACTCAAACCTCTCACCAAGCAAGTAATGGCGCCAAGACTTAAGCGCAAAAACTATGGCAGCTAATTCTAAGTCGTGGGTGGGGTAATTCTTCTCATGGACCTTCAACTGCCTTCCACCATAACATATCACCCTTCCATCTTGCATCAAAACTCCGTCAGCCCTATCCCGCAAGCATCAGTATGCACTGTGAACGGTTTACTCCCATCTGGCAAAACTAAAGCTGGAGTAGTCGTCAATGACCTCTTCAATCGTTGAAAAGCATCGTCATAGTCAACATCCTAAGAAAAGGTCAAATTCTTTTTCATTAACCAAGTAAGTGGGGCTGATATCTTAGCAAAGTCCTTGATGAACTTTCTATAATAGCCCGCCAAACCAAGAAAACTTCTTACTTCCATTGCATTTCTATGAATTTTCCAATCTTGGATTGCCACTACCTTCGCGGGATCCACTGCTATCCCTTCTTTAGAGACCACGTGCCCTAAGAATCTCACTTCATTCCTCCAAAAATGAGAACTTAGCCTTGAGTTGATGTACTCGAAGGGTCTCTAAGACTTTCTTAAGATGTAAGGCATGCTCTTCCTCGCTTCAAGAGAAGATCGGGATATCATCCATAAAGACTACCACGAATTTGTTTAGAAACTCGTAAACACCCTACTCATCTAGTCACGAAATATGTAGGTGCATTCGTCAAACCAAAAGGCATGAAGAGTCATTCAAAGAAACCATCTGGAGTTCTAAATGCAGTCATATCTATGCTGCCCTTAGCCACACTTAGCTTATGAAATCCTGTAGCTAAATGTAACTGTGAGAAAACCGAAGCACCAACCAACTGATCGAACAAGTCATCTATCCTCGGTAATGGGTGTCTTATCTTCTTCATGAGCTTACTCATCTCCCTATAATCGATGCACTATCTAAGCAAACCATCAGGCTTCATGGCAAAAACAAATGTAGCACCCCACTCTGAGATACTTCTTCTTATGAACCCTTTCTCAAGCAAATCTTTCACTTTTTTGCTAAGCTCCCTCCTTTCTTTTGGAGCTATGTGGCGCACAAGCAATGCAACTGGCTTTGCATTGCCCACCAAATATATACGGAAATCTATCTCGCGTTTTGGAGGTAAGCCCCTAACTTCCTCAAAGACATCTGCATACTCACGGACTACTCGAACAGACTGCAAATCATCAATAAATGTGTCAAGAAATTCTAAGTAGCTAAGCATAACAGAACCCTTAGGATCGCGTGAGATATCGAGAGTATTCCCCAAACTAGTCAATAGTCTAACTACTTTTCACAGTCGAGAGTGGCACCATACCTGGCTAGCCAATCCATTCCTAGAATCAACCCATAGCCCGTGAAACAAAGCACATAAGAATTGCATTCGAACTCAATGCCATACACAGATATTCTCAAATCCCGACATAACATAGACAGTTGAGTCGTACCCCTAATAGTATTTGAGATAACAATGGGATCCACTACTATACTAGTATCTAGGTGCAGAGACTCAACAACAGAAGCAGAAATAAATGAATGTGAAGCGCCAGAATCAAACAAAGTACGTACAGGGTGATCGAAAAGAAAAATCAAACTTTCAACGGAAATGTTTCTACCTCTCTCTCTCTTGCATAGATGCCATGAGTGAATGAACCTGCCCTCCAGAAGTAGATCCTGCACTCTGTCATTGCCCTTGTCCTTGCCTCCTTAGGCAGTCTTTAATCGTATCTCCTGCCTTACGACATTGGAAGCAACCAGTCCTCTTCTTCTAGCTATAGTCCTTCTTTAAATGGCCAGGTATTCCACAATTGTGACACATTCTTTTCTCTAAGCCCTTGTTATCCTTACCGCCCTTCTTTTGTTGTAGCTGTGCCTTCTTTGGATCCCCTTTCTTATCATGTGCATTAACTCCTTTCTCCTCTTCATGTATCAACGCCATATCAACAAGATTCTCGAAAGTAAGCCACATAGGAATGTGGGACATAGCCAACCCGTGCAATGGTCCATTCAGACCCTTGCCAAATCACAAAGCCTTCTTATGTGGTGTATTAACTTATTCCATACCAAATCCTGCTAAGTGGTTAAATTTGTTAATGTACTCCTTTACAGAAAAGCTTCCTTATTTCAGAGCCAAGAACCTCTCCATGTATAAACTCTCCTCCGCTTGTGAAAGAAATTTCAACTCGAACCTTTGTCTAAAATCCATCCACATATCCACTACACGTCCTCCATTAGTTACTTCCCACCAAAAGAAAGCTTCATCCTTCATCAACCAAGCAGCTAGCTGAACCTTCCTTCCATCGTCTATCTCAAAGATACCAAACAAATCCTCCACTTCCTCGAGCCAATTCCGAGCCTCAACAACCGTCTCAGTTCCATAAAACAGTTCTCCACCCATCGCACGGAAGTCTTTGCATATCTTAGAAAAAGCGTCTAAACAGAGAGAAGGAGGAAGAGTGGCTGCAGCTGGGGGAGGAGGAAAGTTTGTTGGGCCTGCGGCTGTAGCCCTAGCTTCTAGATACCTTCTGAACCAGCCTGGTATCTGTACGCCCTCGGGTATATCGGATTCCCCAGACATGGTGAAACGAAAAAGGAAGAGATTCAAAACAGAGAATCGAAAGAAAGATATATGGCTTTTAGGGATTATGTTTTTCATAATAAACCTTTCGCTTGAAAATACCTTCTTTAAAACATGTTTTTGAAAACAGTTTTCAAAATCTTTTATCTGTTCTGGTAACCTTCAGCTCTGATGCCACGTGTAACACCCCATGTCCGTTAATGTCACTCACTAAGGGAATGCAATAACTTTCATGGAGCGTTACAAGAGTATAGAACAGAACATCACAAGACAGATATATAAAATGGTACTTAAAAATTCAAAATTAATTCATTGCAGTGGAAAAGCAGAACATGTTTGATTACAACATCAAAACCACATACTAAAGCCAAGTACACAAATATCCATCTTAAACAAAATTATTATCAGAGTACATAAAAGTAAAACCATAATCCCACTCCAAATAGCCATAATTAAAAAGAGATAAAGCTGAGCATTACCTTCAACACTTCCAAGTACTTCAAGAAGAAAGAGATCCAAGTCAAGCTTCACTAATCCCACCCTAAGGACCTACGGGGTGGAAGAAAGAAAAGAGGCGAAACAAAAAGGGGTCAGACATAAGTCTGGCGAGTCTAGTGACTTTAACAATATAATCAGTAAAGTAACAAGATAAGAACATAAACTGGATATAAGAGATGACTGTAACATAAGCAGATTTGTTAAGTTAGACAAGGTAAGCAAGATAGAATATCGACCACACTCCTAGCCACTATAAGATATGCTCTGCACCGTACCACATACTAGTTACATATTAAGAGATGACCCCTCCCTACTAATCATAATAATGGTAGCTTCGTGTACTCTTAGCTGCTCTCGTAGGTGCCTCACTTGCTCCTACAACCACTAGTTGTACCCACTGTCCTTCCCATTCGATCGGCTCCCTAACCTTGTAGATACCTATGTTGGTCCCACAATAGGGTGTATCGCTCCTTAAGGTGGAAACCCCGGTACTATTGAAATGCACGGCTTATGCCTACACGATGCAATAGCGTCTTACCTACATGCCTGGACCCACGCATGCACATGACTCCGTTGGACTTGCACTGCATCGCTAACTCTTTATTGACCTCTTACAATCAACCCCAGTAAGCGTGTCCCTGTCCTTGACCTAGTTCGAGCTCATATAGACAATAAAATGGGTTACTGATTGAAAAGGTTCCACCCACTTGACACAAGGTTCCCTCCTAAGCCTGGTCCCCAGTAGGAATTCCCAGTTAACCCCTCTTTATCACCATGTCTAATCACATGTCTCATCTTGGTTAAGTGCTTTTCTTATGTTTCACATGCTACCCATGTTACCCACTTAACTCTTTATTATCCTCATTGTCTTATCTTGGTTAAGTGTTCATTAATTCATTATAACCGTAATCTTGCAAGACCTCCCAAATTAGATTGTCGTTTTACGATTGCTGGATTTGCTGGGCGGCTCCGGGCAGGCATATACCGCAATCCGAATCTAACCTCGTGTCTTTGCATTATTACGCATCTAGTTTCGGCCTCTGATCTCTCACATTAGATTACCGAATTGCGGTTGCTAGATATGCCGGCCAGTTCCGGGCAGGCTTATACCGCAATCTGAATCTAACCTCGTGTCTTAAGCGTTTATTATCACTTCCTTGATTTAAGCCCCAATTTCAAATCTGGGATTTTAATATATTCCAATCACCCATAATTTCCAATCTAAATTATGTTTATAATCTGATGTGCCAAACTATGCCCAAACCCATTTTCATAGTTATTAACAATTTATGCCCAAATATCATGTATACAAGTCATACTCAATTATGCCCAAACCAATTTTCCATATTCATCAACAATTTATGCCAAATCTCATTTTATTGCAAATTTCCTAAACTTTTCCTAATCGTTCCAACATTATTCATACGTAAATCTCAACGTAACATGTTAGGCTCGAAGTTAGCCTAATCTTATAAAGAAAAAGGAAAAGAAGAAGGGAAGAGAATCAAAGCATCAAAACTGGCATAAACATATAAATGGGCATGTGAAATGAATAACGACAAAGTAGATCATATAGGCAAATGATAATAGAAATTGGGTATGAATCTAAAGGATAACAAATTACAAAATTTGATATGATTCATCTTATTTCCAGGCATATACATCAGATCGAATTTACAATCCTATCACAATTACTTTTAATTTAATTATATGTGAAAGTAACATAGACTCACAGCGATAGGATTCTTAGAAAAGAGAATTTGGTGTTGTTGTAGCAATTCTGATCTTCAATAATCTCTACTTTGATTTATAGATTTGATCTTCTAATTGGAATACTCCTATTCTGATTTGTTTTGGTGGAGAAGAAAGGCTAGTTTAGATTAGAATAGCATGGAGGCACCATGGATGATAACAATGAGATTAGGGTTAGATGTTTATTTATAGATGTATTATGTGAATTAGGACCTTTAGATTAAATTAGGAACCATCTGAACCATCATACCAGAAAAACACGTCATCCAGCCAATCCAAGAAAGACACGTCATCATGGAACTCTCCAGAATTCTACAGAGCTGGCTCGGCCTGGGCGCACTTCCCAGGTGCGCCAGTGCAATTTTGTTCTGGCGCACTTCACAAGTGCGCCAGTTATCCTGGCTTGTTTTCTGATTTTTCTGCCCAACTTCTATCGTTCGTAACTCCTTCGTACGTTTTATGTTTTGTGCAAACTCGGACTCTATCTCAAGCAGAATTCCGAGACGAACGCAATGGCATAACCTATTTCATTTAATTATTTTTTAATAATTAATTATTCTTTAATTATCCCTTATTTCATGTCTTAAAATTATGGGTTGTTACAAAGGCTTTAGCTGTTATAAACCAAATAAATAGTTAAGTACAACATAGTTTAAAGCAAAAAGGTTTGAGTAAATGATAAAATATTTGATAGAATAAATTGTTTGGAAAATATTTTCAATAAATACCAACAGATTAGAAAAATTAGAAACTTAGGACAAATTGAGAATAGATAATAGCTGAATTAAAATAGTTTAACTAAAATGGTCTTGAATAAACAATAGTTTCAGTATAGAAAAATAGTTAAATTAAGTACACAAAAGTTAAAATACTATAAATACAAATACTTTGGTCAAAATAGGATGTTAGTCATAAATACAAAAGAGTTTGGGCAAAATAAAGAATATACTATATAAAAGCTAAATACAAACGATTTAGTAGAATAATAAGTTCCAATAAATTTATTTAAATATAAATGAGTTAAGAAAATAGAACGCGTAGTACGACTTAAAAATAGATAATAGCTAGACACCAACAAACACTAACCCGTCAATTTTTAGTGAATAATAGGTAAATTAATGTTGGCAAAACACACAGGATACAAATAGTTTTATCAAAATAATGAATAAAGTGAATAGCTAAGTATAAATAGTATAGGTTGGTAAAAACAAGTTTAATTGTAAGCTAAGTTTAACAAAATAGTTTAAATAAAAATAGAATATAGTAATTAATGCTAATTTTGATCCTATCCGAGTCCATTTCACTATCGTTTCAACTCATGTTTCTATACCGTTCAAGTGTCATCTCATTTCCAACTTATCAAGTTTTCAAAATACTTTTCAAAGTTCACACTTAGTACTCATCTTGCTTTTTTCCTTTTAAATTAATAGTTCTCGAATCATAAATCATTTATATATAAGCTTCGAAACTTTTCATTTCATTTATCTTGATATTTCATTTACTTTCGAAACTTTTCCTATTTTTTTCACAAAGCCCTTTAAAACTAATTTGGGGAAATACTTGAAAAACCCATCTTGTTTTATTTTCCGACGAATCAAACAACTCACCGATGGATTTCAATATCTTTATTGCGAAGAGCTTTTAAGTAAACATTTCAAAAGTAGTTTAAATTTCAAAAATTACTTTCTTCAAAATATATTTGTTCAAAAGTTCTTCTAAAGGTTTTAAAAATTTTCACAAAATCCGCAGATTCTAGCATTAATCCTGCTCGTTCTAAGGTATTTCTACCTTATCTCTAATGATTTTAGAATGAATAAGCCAAGCTTTGTACGAACCAAGCTCTGATACCAGTTGGAACGACCTGGCATTTTGCCCGCCTCAAGTCGGTAATTAAACCAACTCAAAATGTTCAAAACGACATATTGTTATTTGGCTTACACAGTTAAACAGAATTAACATAGAATCACCTATTACTAAAATTGCAGCGGAAATAAATTTCGTATACAATATATTAGAGTTGTATACAATATTTGCACGGCGGAAAAATATATATAAAATGTATATTTGAATTTTCAATTGAATAAAATTTACATTTTGTCGAGCTTAGCGCGAGCGTGTGTCTTCACGTCTCCACATCCTCTCTAGTTTTCGAGCTGATATCTTTAAACCTGGAACACTTAGGACCTGACCCAAGTGTCCAATGCAAAATACACAAAACACCCAAGTTAGGGTTAAACTTATTTCAAGTTGGAAAACTTCGATAAACTCTAAATATAACTGTTTAATCCTAACACATATATTAAATAACCTGAGTATATCAACCTTGATAACTGCCTTGAATACGACAATACTGTGGTTTGCGAGTGTGATTTCATGCATGGGCCTAAGTCTAGCATTAAAGAAGGGCGCATGCAGGTAGTAAAAGGAAAGACATGTTGTATGGTCAAACATGGAGCAGCCGACAGAATGTATACATTTGATTCTATGGTAAGATAGCTCATATCTAATGGCACAGTAGCCTAGCTGATATAACGTGTATGCATCGGAATATGCTACAGCAAAAAGGGGAGCAATTGCAACTGACTGGGTAGGCATGAAAATGAGGTGCAGATTATACAGCATGCATGCATTACAATATGCGGGAAAAAGACTCTAAGCTAGAATAAATTAGGATTGCAAATAATGGGATTTGTTAACTATCATCTAAGCAATGTATAAATAGTGGATCGTCATTTATAACTAGAACCGCATGGACCCTAAACACAAGTACCAAAATAGCATTCATATCTGTAATTTCAAGTGTAAATGAGAGCATCCATGTATGGAATGGAAGGGACTCCAAGCAAAAGAAAATAACCACTGGCAATTATGGGCATGCTTAGTGGCAGAACAGGCTGAGTCAAAATGCCCTTTCATTAATATATGAACGTATTCCATGTCAGACAACAAGGTCTGTGGTACATAATACATTTCCAGAACACAGGAACGTAAATTCAAATATATAAATGAGGTGGATCTATGGGTCTTAAGTTCCAATATGCATAAGGACACCGTAATGCATGCCGTATGTAGAAAAATATAAAAGAAAGGACTTTGGTCTGGCAAAATTATGGGTTCAAGTTATTTGTTAAAACAACCAAGAACAAAAAAGGAAACCAACATCAAAAATCTTGATCCGGTTGACATCAATAAATTACATGCATGTTACTACATGCAACAAGAAATTTCAAGAAATTAAGGAATCCCTAAGCAGTCCACATATATTTGGATCCAAGGGGCAAAATAAATGGCAAGATTAATTTGCTGATAACCATATGCATCAGCATAACCGAAACAACAGTAGGAAATATGTGTATACTAACCCATGAGCCTGTAAAGATATCACTAGACGAATCTGGCACCATGGAATAATGCAAGACCGCATATATACCATGGAATAGAAATTACATACAAGAAGATACTACGACCATCAATATCAAAATCAAGGACCGGAAATTATAAATGAGACTGCCAAGATATGCATGCGACACAATGGGATGGCATAATATGTTTGAAAATAAGATGCCAAATAAGCTCCTGGACAACACTTTGTGTTGTTTATGAGCGAGGCCCGATCAAAACAAGCATAAGTAGATGCAAGTGTATGCGATGCAGACAATACTAAGGAAAAGCATTAAGACGACCCAAACTCACCCTTATGGGAAAGCCTAGATTAAATTGAGAATACAACAAATCAGAACACAAACATAAGAACATTTCATTGCTTATTACAACAATTACATCAGAATACAAGAATATATCAGAGTATTAATAAATATACAATACAGAAAAATATCAGAGATTTAAAATACATAGCAGCGAAAATATAATACATAAGTACAATGCGTAGCGGAAAATAACAACTGACACAACTGAATGAAATATACGGATACAAAGCTTTCCGAATATAGCACCAGTTGTAAATCTAGGATCCTAGGAAAAGAAGTATCTGTGGAAACCAAAACTACTATCTACCCGTGTGTAAAATATGGGCACCCAGAGTTTAGATAGAAACAATAAACTCCGAGTCAATCATGGGACTGGTGTGAGAACTCAAAACAGTTAATTAAAACTTTACTTTAAAATAAGGTAAATCAAGGGACCACGCTGTATAACACGGAACGAGTTTATCCCCAAGAATACCAGTGCCTAAAACAAACAGCGCAATGCTAATTAAAGAAAAACGAAGCTATTATAAGACTCAGGTCCCATAACGCAATGCAACGCAAACCGGAGGATAGAGTCTTACCTTATAATAGCCTAAATATGCTTGTTATGTTTTTTAAAACATATCTTTTATTATTACTATAAGTGAAGAAATCAACTTCGAATATAGATGTATCAATCATAGAAGGCATAGGTACCATATATTATGTCGCCAATGTAGGTTTACAATTAAAACCGCAAAATGTCATACTAGATGTTTGTATATCCATACTAATGGCTCCTGATTCGAAAGATCTATCGCGTAGTACAATACACAATGGCTTACATCCCATCCAGAGAAAACACCGTAATGCACATCCACACTTTTGGGAAATCAAGTATCATTGCGGCTTACGTCCCAGTGAGAGAAAAAACCACTTACTCTATCCCTCTAGGAATCGGGGGGTGTGCCCCATCCCTCTAAGCGTGGAGCGACCACACTCAACTCATCTCGGTCGACCGAATCCATCCTCATATCGAAGGCATACTGATCTGATCATCAGTTCACCATCATACCGATGTATGAGGCTCCCGAATTAACGCTACATAAGGCTATGTTAATTAAAGTTATGCTTTGATCATCATCCATAAGGCTGTGCTTTTCAGAAAAAGCCTTGATCCATGCATCTCAGCATGTCACATTGTCAATCCATACCATACCATTAATTTCTGCCAATATATAACCTCTAATCTTTTACGTCTCAGAGAAGGGTGTTAAGCAAGAGAATAAATTCTCCACCACCAAACAGACATATATTTAGCAGAGATCAATGAATACAACATAAAGGAATACAACGTCATACATACCATCCATTTACAAGTCTGTTCTGGGTCTGAACGAAACCGAAGGCACCTTATTCCTTGTCCCGTATGTCCAATACAGGAGAGAGAGTCCCTCGTATATTAGAACAATCAACAAATACGTCCGGACGGGTACCACTGTAGCCCCTTCAACGTAGCTACTCCAATCATGGGCATCAGTTCCAACCCATCCATTCAATGTGAAGATCGTCGGTCTTGCACCATCTTCAATCTCTTCAACTGTTAGTCGCCATATTCATTATTTAGAATGAGTTAAACCTGGTCTTTCTGAATAAATTGCGTATTTTATAATCAAGTGTTATAAAGACACATAATACGCCTCATTCCAATCCAGAATATTCTTTTACTCAAATATTCATATTATTAGGGAAAGGTTCCCATTAATTTATCAAAGACGAATTCTTTTAAATTTATTCTATAATCTTCCTTTGGATATCATTTCAAAATATTTTATTTTATCTTTTCACAATTCTAAACCATATTAAGGTTTATCAACTAGTCAGGATTAGCGAACCGAAGTAATCATTTATTATTTATTATCCCAATCCCAACCTATTCATCCCATGGAGCAAAAATGGCAGTACTCCATATCTAACACCCACGGTGTTATCGGTAAATTTTAATTACCATTTCACGTTCAAATCTAATTAAAGATTTAACTATCGCTTAGAGTAAAACTGGCGGTACTCCATTCTCGATCATTTCATGAATTCGATAAGTTTAATTATCCCATTCTCATTTCAATCTAATTAAAAATTTATTAAAACTCTAGCATAGTTTTAATCTTAAAAAAATCATTACTTAATGATTATTCGAATTTAGGAAATAAATCCTATCTTTAATTGGGTTAAAGAACAAATGTTATTTAAAAAATTGTTCACGATAAACCCAAAATCATCTTCCAGCAAAATGGAATCTACATGGAAATCATAACAGTGTATAATCGATATAAATTCCCGTATTGGACTAATAATATAAATGGAATAGCGGCAAGGCCTTTTAAATTCCATATATAGTAGGGGTCTTCATCCACAGAAGCTCATCACGATTATTACCAAATCAAATTCCATTCAATTCCAATTTAATACATTAAATTGAAAAGACTTTACTTTGGAAATTTTCTAATTAAATCTTAATAAAAGATTTATAAATTCAAAATTATATCTTCACTATTAGTTGGGCTAAAGAAAAATTTTATTCAAAACATAGTTCACGATAAACCCAAAAATCCAATTTCAATTCTAATTAAATATTAATTAATTGGTAAACTTATCTAAATCTTAATTAAAAGATTTATTCCTCTCTCAACTGGGTTTAAGAACGGTGTTATTAAAGACACCATTCACGACAAACCCAAAATCCAATTTGACATTAAATAAAAGGTTCTGAATAGAAATTATATCAGCCTATATTCAACATCAAATTCTGAAACCAACAAATATCGTATTGGGAATAATGATATTTATATCTTCCAAATTCCTCAGTAATATCTGTATAATCATGGAATCCAATATCGAAATATTCCAAAGATTATTTCTGTTCAAATCCATTACATTTCATACATTGGAAAATTTGGTTATATTAAAACCCATTTACCAAGCAAATTTATTTATTTAAAAACACTGGATTTATTAGTCTAGTTAATAACTAGTTCATTTCGATAAAAATATATTTTTACCTTTTCAAACTTGGAATTTGTAACAACCCAGAAAATCTGAACCAATTTAAAAATTTTAAATTGGCTAAAATAATGGATTTTAAATATTTTAAATAAATATTTTAAATAATAGCGATGAAAACTGAGTTTAAATCGACAATTGAAAACGAATATAAATAATTCTAATTATAAACAAGGCCTGAAATGGCGCTGCAGTTTCAAAAATTGAATTCAAACTTTGTCGAACTGTACTGGAGGCAAAACAAAACGGATTTTAGTGAAACCAAAAATATTTAAATCTGTTAGTGAATACCTTTCTAACGAATCTGAAAAATCAAATTTTCATAGCGGAAAGCAAAAGTTATGGCCAAATGAACTTTCAGAAAGGTCGCTATGGAATTCATATAGCCCGTGAAATTGGCCGTTTTGCATATGACCTCCGAATTCAACGAAACCACTTTTGTTGGATCCGGGATGTGAAGTTATTGCTAGGTTTCAAATTTCATAATTTTTGAAGCTAGTATGTGAGCATGGAAAAAGAAAACGTGTTTTGGTCAATTACAGTTAAATTGGATCGACCAGAAATGGGCCTTTTTGCAAACGGTCTCAGAATTTGACGAAACTAGTTTTGTTGGGACCGTATTGTCAAAACATAGCCAGATTTATTTTTCTGGAATTTTTCGAATCAGTTTGTGGCCCCGGCAAATTGAAATGTACGTTCAAATCGAATATTGAATGTTATATATTTTAAATTGAATGAAAACTGACTGAAACAGTCGAATGGGCCTACGAAACATGTCCCATTGTATTCGGAATGGGGGTAAAATGCAAGGGACGACAGTCGTTGGGTTTGGATTAGAGTTCGTATGAGATAAGGGGTATTTTCGAAATTTTAAAAATATATAAATAAAAGAAAAAATATGATTGGCCCATATCTTCTTCTCTCTCCCCGACACTCCAGATCGCACGGTGGAAATGAACTCAACCCCTTCTCTCCTCGATTGCTCTCAATCCGCACAAAATTAGACCTCCATCCTGTTGAGGATTTTGTAGACTAGTCAAGATCGTCAAATCCATAGCAAGTTTGGATTTTTTTCATTGAGTATCCTTCGAGATTTGAAGCCCCGAAGTCACCGACTTTGTGCCGCCGCCAACGCCAGCTCCAACCACCGAGTTCGACGAGGTTGCCCTCGTTCTGCGCACCTCTCCTAGCTCTTCGAGGTGGCACAGGCCGATCGTCATATAGTTGCACGGATTGAAAGAAATTTGCAAACCTAGTTTTGAACATTTATTGAAAGGTACAGGTTTTATTTTCTGAAATGATTTTAACACCTTTAAACCATTGCAAACGTTGTAAAAATCATATCTTTTTCGTTTCTTGACGAAATTCAGTGAAACCAGAGACAGTGGACTCGTGTGGACGCCTTCTACATTCTAGAAGAGACCGCATATTTTTCTGAGCCTTCTGCTATTTTTGGTGGAGTGGAACCCAATGTGAGATTTCTAATTTATAAACGATATGGAAAAACGACGATGTATAAATTATATAATCGATGTATGAGTTATATAAGCGTTGTACACCTCATGTATAAGCATTGTATAAATTGTACATTTGATATATAAGTTATATATGCATTGTAAAAAAATTATATATGTGTTGAAATAGAACTGAATTGCTATATATATATATATATACATATATATATATACGCCCCTCGTCCACAAACCATAGACGATATTTATTGGTTGTGATTGGTGTGAGAATTGATTGATAGCGAATGGTTGTTTGGGATTGTTTGTGGTTGATATTGATTGATTGTGGTTGAAAAATACCCCTTTGTGGTTGAGAAATATTTGGTTGAAACCACATAGGATTAGTTTGTGGAAATGAAATAAATGTATACATGATGCCTGCGTGCGAACTAGATGCATAATCCCCATTGTCAAAAACCGCGAGGTTTTAAGGTAGAGCGAGGAGTCGTACTAGGGACGGTCCCGGTTTTAACTACCCTGCCGTTATGCTGCCGAAATTTTGAATAATATTCATGTGTTTGAATTATTTTCATCTGCTGAAACTATATTTATTCGTTGAATAGAAAACCTGCATGTGTTGAGTCGATATTCATTCGTTGGATAGAAATTCATGTGTTGAATGGTATTCGTGTTTTAAATATAAAAATCACATTTTTATCTATATATAGAAACTATAGAAAACCTTCATGTGTTGAATCGACATTCATTCGTTGAATTGAAAATCATGTGTTGAATGGTAATCAAATTTTGAAATAAATTGTTTTATAATAAAAATCACATTGTTATCATCTATATGAACTATATAAAATAATCTCGTTTTGAAAGAAATTGTTTTATAATAAAAATCCTAGTTTTATTACCTATATAAAATAATAGTGTTTTGAAATGAATAGTTTTACAATAAAAATCACATTTTTATTATATGCATGAATTGTTAAATATAGCGAAGTGGTGAAATAGAAGACAGTTAGATAAAAATATCATTTTTATCAAATGTGTGAAAAGAATATAGCTTTGAAATCGAAGAATCGATATATATATATATATATATATATATGGAATTAAAATATATTGAATAACGACGCTGCAGTCCGTATTTTGTAACCGTGATTTCAAACGATTATACCAGGAGATCCGACCATCGGATTTGCCTAAAATCGCAACCGTTGGGTTCGCTTTGGAAAAATCTTTCCAACGGCACCAACTTTGTAAAAATCCAACGGTTGGATTGTCTGGAATGTTTAATTCAAATCTGAAGAAAAACAGCGCCAGAATCGATTTTATATATATATATATATATATATATATATATATATATAATTATAATTATATTTAATCGAATAACGACGCCGCAGTTCGTATTTTGAAATCGAAACTTCAAATGATTATACCGGGAGATCCGACCGTCGGATTTTCGCGAAACTGGAACTGTTGGATTCGTTTTGAAAAGATCTTTCTAATGATGTAAATTTTGTGAAGATCCAACGGTTAGATTTTCAGAGATGTGTAAATCAAATCCGAAGAAAAAGAGCGCCACGGTTGCGTTATGGCCCGAAGCGAGAACAAAATTGTTGTTGTCGAATGATTTAACCATTGAAATGAATTGATCTGAAATTCTAAATATACGTGAATTATTTGAAAAGGCCGAGTTAATTCTCATTTCAAATAATTTACCGACGATTGAAAGTCGGAGATGAAGACGGTGGTCGAAGACCGGAGATCTTCACTCGTTTGGGTGGTAACCGAGGTCCTGATTGGGAGGCATCCCGAAATATGGATAATGAGTGGTGATCGTCCAGACGTACGTGTGATCGATGGGTTTGCGAGGTATATAGTGCCTCCGGTTTCGTTCAGACCCAGAACGGACGTGTAAATGGACTGTGTGTCTGACATTGGATTTTATTTTGTGTTGATTGATCTCTATTAAATATACATCTGTTTGGCGGCGGAGAATTTATTCTTTTGCTTAACGCCCTTCTCTGAAACGCACGAGCTTAGAGGTTGTATATCGATGGACATCAGTCGCATGGCATGAATTGCTAGTGTGGCATGCCTGATTGGTAAATGATCAAGGCTTCTGTTGAAAAGCAAAGCCTTGTGGTGATGATCAAAGCACTGCCTGTGTGGCGTAGCTTTGTGTATAACGTGAAATCGCGAGCCTCACACCCGGTATGAACCAGAAACGGGAGGAATGACCTCAGGGAGGACATGCATTTCTTTCTAGCTAGAAGTGGCGTCAGTGGTTTTACACGCCCTGACGAGTTTGACTTATGTGGTTGTTGCTGTTGCGAGGCGCCTCGGTTTGATCGGACGATCCGGGTCCGATGGAGTCATTCGTTGGCTCTTTTACGCCCCATAGGGCGGGGAAACGCAGTGTTCAGGAATTTTAATCGACATCGGTGGACCGGCTCTGTCGCTCCAAGGGTCGGTGCGCTCTGACCCTATGGCTCGGGCTAGAGAGTCACGAATTCGGTAAGGACTATCTTTTGCCTCGGTTCATGACGGAAATCCAATTTTCCAAATAAGTGACTGTGCGGTTTCGATTGTATATATATATATATGGCGACATGATATATGGTACCCATGCCGTCTAAGATTGATAGTTATGATTGAAATTGTTTTTGAAACGTATAAACACTAGTAATAATATCAAATGCTTTTGTTTTATTCGTATCAAGCATATTTTGGCCATTATAAGGAAAAACTCTATCCTCCGGTTTGCGTTGCATTGTGTGATGGGAACTGAGTCTTATAATGGCTTCATTTTGATAAAAAAGCATTGCGATGTTTAAAGGAATGATTTGTTTTAAAGCACTGGCAATCCAATGGAGTAAACCCGTTCCATGAAAGTGGCGTGGTCCTGTGATTAGCCATATTATAAATGTGTTGAGTAGATTTCTCATACCAGTCCCATGACTGACCCGTAGTTTGTTTCACTTTCAAACTCGGGTGCCCCTTTTTCTACACGGGCAGCCTTGTTTTTAGGTTTAGCTGGTTCTTTCTGGATAGCTGGAGCTGAAGATGGATTCTATTATTTATCTCTTTTTATGTTGTTCAGCTCCTATTGTACATATTTTGTTTGTTTCCGCTGTAGACATTTATGTATAGCTGAACTGTATTTGTACTAAGTATGATCCTGTATAATGTGTAACTCTGATGATTACTTTTATCCAGTATATTATATTGTTCATTATCTGGTGTATTTATTTAATTTTGTTCTGCTATTATCTGTTTCTGTGTTATATTCCAAAGATAACCCTTGTCTCCGTCAGTACGGGGTTTGGGGTCGTCACAGAATTTTTCATCCAAAAACATTACAAATCATTTATTAACACAACTTTTCCTTATTTTAAATAGTTTTATTAAGGCCCTTACAGTCGGTTTCTAATAACGGCCACCGAACTGCATTTACATCGACCTTTTCCAAAATTGATTTGGGTATATTTTAAAAACTAACCATTAGATTTCAAATCTCTTGTATTGTAATAACCCGCTCATTCGATGATAATAGATTTAAATATTTTATTTAAATATATTGTCGTATCCGATGTGTCACTCAAAATATCAATTTTCACAAACGAAAATTTAGGATTCGGGACCACTTCCATTGAGTCTGGATCATCTTTTACGATCATTTTGACTGTAAACATCGATACCTTTTGAGTTGAGCAATTTTGGCCTTTTTCGTTGGGTATATGACCAAAATATCACTTTCTGCATATGAACGAATTTGGACTCGTGTAGCACCCCGTAACTTCCACGTTAAGGAAAGCCTGGATTGCTTAGAGAACAACACACATCGGAACGCAAACAGAAGAACATTTCATTGTTTATTACAACAATTCCATCATAATACAAGAATATACAGAGTATGAATAAATATTACACATTTGACGGATATCAGAGATTTAAATTACATTTAAATACATAGCAGCTGAAAAATAATACAACACACAACTGAAGGCGATATATGGATACAGAGCTTTCCGAATATCATTCAACCTGTAAACCAGGATCCAGTGAATATAAATCTGCAAAACCAAAATTATTAGCTGCCCGTGTCAAAATAAGGGCACCCAGAGTTTAGGTTAAAATGAACTCCAGGTCAGTCATGTGACTAGTGTGAGAACTAAAACAGTTATTAATCTTTATTTTTAAAGTTAGGTAAATCAGGGGACCATGCCGTATAACACGGAATAGGATTCCCCCCAAGAATACCAGTGCATAAAACAAATAGCGCAATGCTAAATAAAGAAAAATGAAGCTATTTGTAATGACCCGGAAATTTAGCGATCTTGGTTATATGATATACAACACATATCGAACATCCAAGGTTCGAAAATAACGGGTTATTATTGAAAAAAATTAGAGGGTGACAATAGATAAGATAAGCAGAGGGCTATCCTCCCCCCGTGGCATACAAAGGTACCCCAGACACCAAGCTTTACGGCCAGCCTCTCGACTCGACCAACCCGCTATAATGCAGGACCTGTAGGGGTAAGAGTCTCCCGTTCGCCACCAAACCGCGAAGTGAGAACCCCCTATCAGACGTACCAGTGAAGCAACATGGACTGGTATGAGTAAAACAGTTTGAACAGGTAAACGATATCTCATAAGACCACGCCATATAACGGAACGGGTTTTTCCCTTATGAGAATCCAAATTATCTTTATAACAAAAACCTTCTGATATTATAATAACGTCTATCAACCACAATATAATAATCATCTAGCAGAAACGCTTTCATCTCATGTTCTACACGCATAGTATACAATCAAATCCGCAAGCACGTATTAGGTAATGGATTTCCAACTATGACAAGGCATGGAACCACCTTTCGCTGGTGTACCTCTAGAGAGGAATACACTGGGTTCAATAAGAACATCTTGCAACCCGGCCACACATGACCGACCACTCATTTCGCTTGAGTGTATCAAATGTAAATCACCAACGGTTGGGATCAGCAACCGTTTCCCGAATGGGACAGCATCAACAATAGATTTTTAGAAATAAATGAAACTCTAGATCAGGTGATTATACACACTAATAGGTGCGACCTACATAGCCATGCTACCTGCCCGATTTTTGTCATTTACCGGTTGATGAGGCTTGAGGTTACGCTTCATCATCACATCAGATTCACTTCGAATGCCACATCGTCAAATCCATCAAATCACCGATTGACGTCCTCAGTAATACATTATGTGTTAGCTAAAAGTAGTTTCCTTCTCCGCTTCCACTCTTGGTACTGTTGGAGAAATCAATATACGGGATCGTCTGGAAATACTCTGTCAGACATCCGTCCATACAAGTCATCCAGGAACAGGATGAACCGAAGGCACTATTCAGTACATCCATCTTAGGCACTGTTATCTAAGACTTATACAATAGCCCTTTCACTTAGCTCCATCTTTGGCATATATGATTCGCAATGCTTATGCCAATACATAGTGGTTCTTTGGATAATAATCCAATCGGTCTCTCCATATTAACAACGTTAAAACGGTCAAAAACTTCAATAGTCGGTGAGTTAACTATCAAAGAAAAACACGTTTGCAAACAACGATATTATTTCCAGATGGAAATTCTATTAATCAATCATCAATCATATATATATCTATATATATATATTCATATTTCCTTATTTTCTATGTTTAGAAAATATACGTTAACGCTGGAAAACATTTCCATGACTTATTTACATATCACTATCATTTCACAACTATCAGCCCCTGACTGTAAACTAGTAGGAGAACAATTCCCTAAGTATAAACCCTGAAGGCCGAAACCAACATCAGATCGACACTTAGAAAACCATTCAATTTACTAATCTCTAGTCAGTTTCTAATCTTGCTTAACTCTATTTCTTTTAACTATGTTTGATTAACTTCTTTTGAATAACTATGTTCAATTGACTCCTTTCGAATAACTATACTCAATTGACTCCTATTTGATGACTCTATTTGATAACTCTAATCGACTAACTCTTTTCTATCTCGTTAATTTCCTTTTATAATCCTATTTATTTTCCCAATAAATATTCCTTTGTTCTATTTATTTATCAACTAAATATTCCTTTATTCTATTTATTTACTTTCTACGTAAATATCTTTCTTTATACTTCTATTTACTTCTTAAATAAATAACGTTTTACACTTCTATTCACTTGCTAAGTAAATAATCGTTTTATAAATTCTTTGATTTTATAATTATTCCCTTATCAACATTCCGGTATGTTATGGTATTCAACATATCAAATCACGATGATCAATATCTTCCAAACACATATAATTGACAACAGATTATATATCACATCATATATCACAATATATGAAAAACAGTAAAATAAATGTTGAGGAATCCAGTCGGATCCCTCCAACCTGTTTCCCTGCACCTACAGATGTTACATAATAAAATCAACATCACTTTCAGTTCCATATGATATATTCTATTAAACAGAATCAATATAGAAATTCAACTAACTGACTAGCAGTTCAATCAAACAGTCAACACACAGTCAACCAGCCAATATTTAACAGTTCTAAAAATACAACATGAAATTATAAACTATTCAGAGTTAGTGTTATTTACTCACATTGGCAGTTCATCATTAAAAATGATTAACTGTCTTTGATTCAGACGGACAAATTATTTTGAAATAAATTGTAATGAGCTTCGACCCACTCCTCGTTAGTCCATGTTGTAGACGTCGTCCATACGATCCCAACGCGACCAGTTTCGCTGAATTTTGATTTGGTATGACAAAGTTGTCACTAATTGAAGTCAGTATGCATTTTAAATAATTTAAAACTTGGATTAACTATAAATGGGCCTTAGCAAATTCAAATAGCCCATACCCCATATGAACTCGGCCCACTTTGGAGCCTTTCTTCCCCAAATCTGCCGTGATAAACCAGCTCACTCCTTCACCATTCACCGAATGCTTTCTTATCCACTTAACTCCCTCATTTCTTTATGTTAAATCAAAAAAAGATCACCACATAATTCCTCATCAAAAACTCCACTATCCTATCACCCTCGAATTCAGCTCGGCCTCCTCCTTCTGGTTGCGTCATCCCGGTTGCTGTGTGTTATACCAATGAAGGTGGGATCTGAAACTTCTCGAAATCTTGCCAAATTTCTCAAACAAAAGTAAAACTCCATCCCGATATCCGATACAATATCCAAATTTCAAATCCATACTCCAATTTTACCAATACCGTAACCCTAGCTTCACGCTGGTTCAAAGACTGTGAACCATTTGCTCGAACTCCTCAAAAAAAATCATACATGCTGAACTCGAACCCTGAAATCCAAATATATCAAAGACAACTAACACCGCAACCTCAAACTTCCCAAAAGTTGAATCTTAGCTTACGATGTTGATTTTCCTGCAAAGACAAAAGGCAACGAACTCAGCAAAACTCTCATGAGAACAAAGGGCGCTGCTTCCTGATTCTAAGTATATATATAATGATTTTACAAATATTATTTGCAATTGTTTTTATTTTTCAAGACTCACGATCTCCATTTTATTTGATGTAAGAAAAGAAACAACAGCTGGTTTTGAAAGCCTTGACCGAGAATGAAGAAGTCTTAGGGTTAGAGGATGTGAAGGTGTATTTATAGTGTAAGGAAAATATCTAGATATTTTGTAGAATGGAATATTCCCAGTATATTCTCATTTTCTATATTCATTTTTCTTTCTAAAAATTCTCGTGATTCCATACGATACCCAAAAATCACCAAACTGGACATACTGCCAGAGTTTGACAATGCGGACAGAACGAAACTAGTTTCGTTGAATTCCGACTCCGTTTGCTCACGCAGCTTATTTTTAACCGTCAAAATACTGACTATTTTTCACTTTAAAAATCCATACGGCCACACAGTGACCCCAAAAATCACGGAACTTGGAATCTAGCAACTATTCGACATTGCGGATCCAACAAAATTAGTTTCGTCGATCTGACTTCGTTTACAAAAGTGGCTATTTTTAAAGTCCTAAATAACCCATTTAAATATATAAATATATTTAAATATAATTAAATTAAATGTTTATAAATAAATATTATCGTATATATTCACAGTGGAACACCATACAGCTCTAGAATATTCCTATATGAATTTCTAGCTTGATATTTCAAATCCTAATTTAATTGATATTCTACTTATAATGAAATTCCTTTTTAAAATATAAATAATTCCCTTATAATTTATAAAGGAAATCCACAGCGACTTTTTCTGAAATTTGATTTGGACGTGAATCAAAATCTACACGATGAAATCTCGATTTTTCTCTTCCATTAGAAAGATATACTCCACCATCTCCACACGTTTCTTGTTTCATAGAAATCCGGCTTAAAACGAATCTTGTACATTCAGTTGAAGTTCGAATCGCCAATTTATGAACTGCAACGCCATTTCAAGCTCGATTTTAATTATATTATAATTCTATGTTCAAACTGTCGTTTATATAATATATTCGTTACTCAAATTCAATTCCAAGCTGAATTAAATATCACAGATGATCCGGTTCACACCATATCGTCATTTCAGCCAATTCTGATTATTTCAGAATTAAATATATTATTTAATTTATTATTTTAACTAAATATTCATCATTATTTAATTCAACGACCATTAAATTCTCTGAATCGCTATTTGAATAATTAAATAAATTAATTATAATACCTCTGCAAATGCGGGTCATTACAATCTTCCCCGCTTAAAATAATTTCGTCCTCGAAATTGCTAAGGTAGAGAACAACCCTATCGATTGGTTAGAACATATTTGTTCACTTACTTTAATTTCAAATGAACCAATTTAATTTCAATTAAAAAATTATTTAATTCTTTTCAACGAAAATTTCAAAAATCCTGAAAATTTTATAACGCCTTAATTTTCAAAAAAAATCGCCATAACCTCATTTGTACTGGTCAATAGGTCAAACTCCAACTCACCTCTCTGGGCCATCTCCATCCCAAAAGAAAATCAAACAGCCAAGCGGCTTGCCAATTCGGCTCATAAATCTTATATCCAATAGAAATATAAACTTGTACCTTTTGTCGGCATATCATTATATCCTTTCCACCTGTTATCAAATCAGCGGATACAAGGGTCATCCCAATCAAATTTCAATCTGATTTTATCCACAACACAACCATTCGCTTATATCTGAGCCAAATATCATTTCAACTCGAGTTTCTTCTCGATTCCCAACTCTTAAATTGATTATCACCTCACACTACAAATTTGAATTTCACAATCCAATTTGTCTTGATATCATTCTAATTCAATCTCACTTACCACTTTACTGGCTTTACTTTAATTCAAATTGGCTTTCCCAAGTTTCTGTTAAATTTGTTTTTAATTCAAACAGTCTTTCCCTGGGAGTTTTTAAACAGTTTACTCTTTTCAAAAAAATCAGATTTTCCTTTTTGAAATTCAACACAACTAGTCTTTCCCAAAAAAAACTAATTCAAAACAGTATCTCTGGTAGTAATTCGTCACTTACAACTTGAAAATGAACACTGATGATGTAGCTGTCATCATCAGAATCTATTTTCCAGCAATCGAAGTGGGTTCAATACTATAAAACCATTTCTAAACATTTCCACTTTGAAATTCATTTCAAAATATTATTCACACTGCTTGTAAAACAATTTAAAATCTCCCAGGATCTTAAATTTTTCTTATTTTTAATCCAAATCCATTTACAAACACTTATCCAATTTTCCAGAATTTTAATTCAATTTCTTATTTAAATTCAGATTTAATTCATTTCGTAACACTTGTACGAATTCTACTTGGTTATATATATATATATATAACCATGTCCATTATAATCTTAATCAATTATAATAACAAATATACTTTGGGTAAAATTATTTCATTTACCCTCTTTTCAAAACATATCGTGTCGACCAATCGTATTCGAGTGTTTAGTAACTCTTATCGATACAGTGGATCAAACCGATCGACCAGAAATTCATAAGCCACTCAATCAATAAATCTCCACAATATAAAACAAATTTTTATATCAAATAACAAATACGTTCACTCGTATATATACACTGAAACTCAATCTAGGGTATCACTAACCCCATCTCTACTGAGTCACGCCACAGAGCCAAGGTAAATCACTTAACCTTAAGCTTTGATACCAACTGTGAAGACCCAGATTTTTTCGATCCTTGGATGTTCGATATGTGTTGTATATCGGATAACCAAGATCGCAAAAATCTGGGTCGTTACATCAAATGTAACGACCCGAAAGCAGAGGGCTATCCTCCCCCCGTGGCATACAAAGGTACCCCAGACACCATGCTTTACGGCCAGCCTCTCAACTCGACCAACCCGCTATAATGCAGGACCTGTAGGGGTAAGAGTCTCCCGTTCGCCACCAAACCGCGAAGTAAGAACCCCCTGTCAGATGTACCAGTGAAGCAACATGGACTGGTATGAGTAAAACAGTTCAAAATAGTTTGAACAGGTAAACGATATCTCATAAGACCACGCCGTATAACGGAACGGGTTTTTCCCTTATGAGAATCCAAATTATCTTTATATCAAAAACCTTTTGATATTATAATAATGTCTATCAACCACAATATAATAATCATCTAACAGAAACGCTTCCATCTCACGTTCTACATACATAGTATACAATCAAAACCGCAAGCACGTATTGGGTAATGGATTTCCAACTACGACAAGGTATGGAACCACCTTTCGCTAGTGTACCTCTAGAGAGGAATACACTGCGTTCAACAAGAACATCTTGCAACCCGACCACACATGACCGACCACTCATTTCGCTTGAGTGTATCGAATGTATATCACCAACGGTTGGGATCAGCAACCGTTTCCCGAATGGGACAGCATCAACAATAGGTTTTTAGAAATAAATGAAACTCTAGATCAGGTGATTATACACCCTAATAGGTGCGACCTACATAGCCATGCTACCTGCCCGATTTTTGTCATTTACCAGTTGATGAGGCTTGAGGTTACACTTCATCATCACATCAGATTCACTTCGAATGCCACATCGTCAAATCCATCAAATCACCGATTGACGTCCTCAACAATACATTATGTGTTAGCTAAAAGAAGTTTCATTCTCTGCTTCCACTCTTGGTACGGTTGGAGAAATCAATATACGTGATCGTCTGGAAATACTCTGTCAGACATCCGTCCAAACAAGTCATCCAGAAACGGGATGAACCGAAGGCACTATTCAGTACATCCATCTTAGGCACTGTTATCTAAGACTTATACAATAGCCCTTGCACTTTACTCCATCTTCAGTTATCTTTGGCATATATGATTCGCAACGCTTATGCCAATACAGAGTGGTTCTTTGGATAATAATACAACCGATCTCTCCATATTAACAACGTTAAAACAGTCAAAAACTTCGATAATTAGTGAGTTAACAATCAAAGAAAAACACGTGTGCAAACAATGATATTATTTCCAAATGGAAATTCTATCAATCAATCATCAATCATATATATATCTATATATATAAGCATATTTCCTTATTTTCTATGTTTAGAAAATATACATTAACGTTGGAAAAGATTTCCATAACTTATTTACGTATCATTATCATTTCACTACTATCAGTCCCTGACAATAAACTGGTAAGAGAACAATTCTCTAAGCATAAACCCCGAAGGCCGAAACCAACATCAGATCGACACTTAGAAAACCATTCAATTTACTAATCTCTAGTCAGTTCTAATCTTGCTTAACTCTATTTCTTTTAACTATGTTTGATTAACTTCTTTTGAATAACTATGTTCAATTGACTCCTTTCGAATAACTATATTCAATTGACTCCTATTTGATGACACTATTTGATAACTCTAATCGACTAACTCTTTTCTATCTCGTTAATTTCCTTTTATAATCCTATTTATTTTCCCGATAAATATTCCGTTATTCTATTTATCTATCAACTAAATATTCCTTTATTCTATTTATTTACTTTCTACGTAAATATCTTTCTTTATACTTCAATTTAATTCTTAAATAAATATCGTTTTACACTTCTATTTACTTGCTAAGAAAATAATCGTTTTATAAAATTCTTTGATTTTATAATTATTCCCTTATCAACATTCCAGTATGTTATGTTATTCAACATATCAAATCACGATGATCAATATCGTCCAAACACATATAATTGACAACCGATTATATATCACATCATATATCACAATATATGAAAAACAGTAAAATAAATGTTGAGGAATCCAGTCGGATTCCTCCAACCTGTTTCCCAGCATCCACAGATGTTACATAATAAAATCAACATCACTTTCAGTTCCATATGATATATTCTATTAAACAGAATCAATTTGGAAATTCAACAAACTAACTAGCAGTTCAATCAAACAGTCAACACACAGTCAATCAACCAATATTTAACAGTTCTAAAAAAACAACATGAAATTATAAACTGTTCAGAGTTAGTGAGATTTACTCACATTAGCAGTTCATCGTTAAAAACGATTAACTGTCTTTGATTCAGACGGACAAATTATTTTGAAATTAATTGTAATGAGCTTCGACCCACTCCCGTCAGTCCATGTTGTAGACGTCGTCCATACGATCCCAACGCGACCAGTTTCACTGAATTTCGATTTCGCGTATGACAAAGTTGTCACTAATTGAAGTTAGTATGCATTTTAAAAAGTTTAAAAACTTGGATTGACTATAAGTGGGCCTTAGATAATTCAAATAGCCCATACCCCATATGAACTCGGCCCACGTTGGAGCCTTTCTTCCCCAAATCTACCGTGATAAACCTGCTCACTCCTTCACCATTCACCGAATGCTTTCTTATCCACTTAACTCCCTCATTTCTTTATATTAAATCAAACAAAGATCACCACATAATTCCACATCAAAAACTCCACTATCTATCACCCTCGAATTCAGCTCGGCCTCCTCCTTCTGGTTGCGTCATCCCGGTTGCTGTGCGTTATACCAGTGAAGGTGCGATCTGAAACTTCTTGAAATCTTGCCAAATTTCTCAAACAAAAGTAAAACTCCATCCCGATATCCGATACAATATCCAAATTTCAAATCCATACTCCAATTTTACCAATACCGTAACCCTAGCTTCACGCTGGTTCAAAGACAGTGAACCATTTGCTCAAACTCCTCAAAAAAAATCATACATGCTCAACTCGAACCCTGAAATCCAAATATATCATAGAAAACTAACATCGCAACCTCAAACTTCCCAAAAGTTGAATCTTAGCTTACGCTGTTGATTTTCAAGCGAAGACAAAAGGCAACGAACTCAGCAAAACTCTCATGAGAACAAAGGGCGTTGCTTCCTAATTCTAAGTGTATATATATATGATGATTTTACAAATATTATTTGCAACTGTTTTGATTTTTCAAGACTCACGATCTCCATTTTATTTGCTGTAAGAAAAGAAACAACAGGAGGTTTTGAAAGCCTTGACCGAGAATAAAGAAGTCTTAGGGTTAGAGGATGTGAAGGTGTATTTATAGTGTAAGGAAAATATCTAGATATTTTGTAGAATGCAATATTCCCAGTACATTCTCATTTTCTATATTCATTTTTCTTTCTAAAAATTCTCGTGATTCCATACGATACCCAAAAATCACCAAACTGGACATACTGCCAGAGTTTGACATTGCGGACCTAACGAAACAAGTTTCGTTGAATTCCGACACCGTTTGCTCACACAGCGTATTTTTAACCGTCAAAATACTGACTATTTTTCACTCTAAAAATTCGTACGGCCACAGAGTGACCCCAAAAATCACGGAACTTGGAATCTAGCAACTATTTGGCATTACGGATCCAACAAAATTAGTTTCATCGAATTCCGACTTCGTTTGCAAAAGTGGCTATTTTTAAAGTCCGAAATAACCCATTTAGATATATAAATATATTTAAATATAATTAAATTAAATGTTTATAAATAAATATTATCGTCTATATTCACAGTGGAACACCATACATCTCTAGAATATTCCTATATGAATTTCTAGCTTGATATTTCAAATCCCGATTTAATCGATATTCTATTTATAATGAAATTCCTTTTTAAAATATAAATAATTCCCTTATAAATTATAAAGGAATTCCACAGTGACTTTTTCTGAAATTTGATTTGGACGTGAATCAAATCTACACGACGAAATCCTGATTTTTCTCTTCCACTAGAAAGATATACTCCACTTGCTCCACATGTTTCTTGTTTCATAGAAATCCAGCTTAAAACGAATCTTGTACATTCAGTTGAAGTTCGAATCGCCAATTTACGAACTGCAGCGCAATTTCAAGCTCGGTTTTAATTATATTATAATTCTATGTTCAAACTATTGTTTATATAATATATTCATTATTCAAATTCAATTCCAAGCTGAATTAAATATCATAGATGATCCGGTTCACACCATATCGTCATTTCAGCCAATTCTGATTATTTCAGAATTAAAAATATTATTTAATTTATTATTTTAATTAAATATTCATCATTATTTAATTCAACAACCATTAAATTCTCTGAATCACTATTTAAATAATTAAATAAATTAATTATAATACCTTTGCAAATGCGGGTCATTACACTATTATAAGACCCAGATCCCATCACACAATGCAACGCAAGCCGGAGGATAGGGTTTTACCTTATAATAGCCAAAGAATGCTTGATACGTTTAAAAACAGATTATTTTGATATTACTATAAGTTTATAGTTTCAATACAATTTCAATCATAAGTATCAATCATAGACGGCATAAGTGACCCATACCACTATGTCGCCATACTAGGCTCTACAAATAAAACCGAAAGTCACGTATTGGAAATTGGATTCCATCATGAGTCTAGGCAAGGGGCAAGCTCCTCTCCGTTCGAGACACTCTAGCAAATGTCTCAGGACCACACACAGCGATCCCTTGGAACCTCCAAGGCCAGTCCTCTCTTACTTTTGAGGATTAGTTATTCCTGAACACACGTTTCCCGGTCCTATAGGACCTATATAATGGTCTGTACGTTGGCTCACATAGTGCCAGTTATCGACCATATATTCGAGGCGCCTCGCATTCCAACAACCACATAGGTAAAAAAAGTATATAAATGTCAGGGTTGGTAGGTCACTGACATCACCCATAGCTAGAAAGAAACGTCGTGCACTCCTTGGGTCCTTATCCCGTTTTTGACCCATACCGAGGTGTGAGGCTCGCGAACTAAAGCCATACACAAAGCTGCGCCACACCGGCCGTGCATTGATCATCAACCACAAGACTTTGCTTTTCAACAGAAGCCTTGATCATCTGCCACTTAGGCATGCCACAAAGGCAATTCACTCCATGCGATTGATGTCCATCGATATACAACCTCTGAGCTCGTACGTCTCAGAGAAGGGAGTTAAGCAAGAGAATAAATTATCCGCCGCCAAATAGATGTATATTTAATAGAGATCAATCAACACAGAATAAAATCCAATGTCAGACACACAGTCCATTTACAAGTTTGTTTTGGGTCTAAACGAAACCGAAGGTACTTTCCTCGCATATCCATCGATCTCCAACTACGTCTGGACAATCACCAACTGATTCCCTCCTCTTGGGTGTATAGCCCAATCAAGATCATCAATAATCATCCAAACGATGTGAAGAATTCCGGTCTTCAACCACCGTCTTCACCATCGATTTATCGTCGAATTGGTTATTCAGAATGGGTAAAAACCTGGCCTTTCCGAATAACCCGCGTATAATAAACAAATGTTGTATAAACCCAACATACGCCTCATTCCAATTTAGAATATTCTTTTATTCATATTATCACATTGTTAGGGAAAGGTTCCCATTAATTTTATCGAAAATAAATTCTTCCAAATTTATTCTTTAATCTTCCTTTGGATATCTTTTCAAACCATGTTACGGTTTTCCAAACTAGTTGGGATTAGTGAACCACACCGAAGTAATCATTTATTTTATTTCCCAATCCCAACCTATTCATCCCACGGAGCAAAACTGGTAGTACTCCATATCTAACACCATGGTGTTATCGGTAAATATTAATTAACATTTCACGTTCAAATCTAATTAAAGATTTAACTATCGCTTTGGAGCAAAACTGGTGATACTCCATTCTCGCTCACTTTAATCTAATTAAAGATTCATTAAAAATCCACTTAGTTTTAATCTTCCCAAAATTCAATATTCTGTCTTTAATCGGGTTAAAGAACCAATGTCATCTAAAACACTGTTCACGATAAACCAAAAATCACATTTCAATTCAATTCCAATTAAATACTAATGAACTAGACAATTTCACTAAATCTTAATTAAAAGATTTATTCGTTTTCTAAACTGGGTTCAAGAACAGTGTTATTTAAGATACCATTCACGATGAACCCAAAATCCCATTTGATATTAAATACAAGGCTCTAAATAGAAAAAATATCGGCTTATATTCAATATCATACTCTGAAACTAACAAATATATTATTGGAAATAACGATATAAATATATCTTTCAAATTTCCACAACCATATCTGTATAATCGCGAAATCCAACATCGAAATATTCTGAAGATAATTTTGATTCAAATCCATCCCAATTCGTATATTGGAAATTCTGATTATTTTCTAAACCATTCCAAATCTAATTCAAAACTACTTCATTTCGATAAAAATATATTTTTATCTTTTCAAATGTGGAATTTTTCATCCCAGTTCTTTCCAATTCATACATTATGATTTTACACAAATTATTAATATTTTTATCAAGGCCCGTACAGTGGTTTTCAAAAACGGCCACCGAACTACACTTACAGCGAACTTTTCCAAATTTGATTTGAACATAATTCCAAATCCAACTGCTAGATTTCAAATTTCTAATGTTCTTGGAAAGCTCTTTTCGATACGAACCCAATGGTTCCGGTTTCAGGAGAATCTGACAGTCGGATCTCCCGTAACGTCAATTCGAAGTCAATGGTCGAAATTCACGAACTGCCACGGCGCGGCGCGTTCTATTCAGGCCATTTAATATATATATTATTTATATTTCCTCGATTTCAATTCAAAACGTATTTTATAAATCGTTTTAAATTCGTTTTCAAAACAATTTCAACTTCATATTCAATTTCAAATCAAAGTTGAATATTTCATATCATTAATATATAAATGATAATATTTTCAAAACGTTATATTTTGAAATCACTTCTTTTCTATATTTATTATAAAAATGAATATAATCGATATAAATATCATTCACGTCAAATGGCGCATATATAACCAACACGGCTTTATATATTTCAATAACTTCTTTATTCTACTCAACAAATGAATATTTATTCTATTCAACACATGAATCTATATTTCTTTCAACACATGAGTATCGTCAACACATGACTATTTATTCTATTTAATATATTTTATAAAATTATAATAAAGATGTAAATTTTATTGTTAAAAATAGTTTACTCAGCACATGATAATTTTCAACACATGAATATTCTCAACACATGAGCATCGTCAACACATGACTATTTATTCTATTCGACACATGAATATATATTCTATAATATTCTTTATTTTCCCAATTGGAATGAGGCCAAATCAATTACCATATAATGTTAATTATATGGATTCCATACAACACATGTATATAATAGCAACGACAAATAATCAACCATCATCCAAAGTGCACCACACAACTGCATAAGCATTAAATACAAATAATTAACGCTTACAGAGTCTGTCAATCAAACGATCGACATACCACTAAACAATTGGGATTAGTGTACGTCAAATATCATCCCAACACCCGTATGGGGTTCCAAATCAACAAACACAGATTTTTATTTGTGCAATTGGGAGACATGTAAAATTTATCATCCCAATCAATATCCTTCAAATAGGTGTACATAAACAAACCATCCGGTTTGTAAATGAATATTTATTTATTCATATTCACGTTAAAAATTATATTTTTAACGATAATTAATTTATTTCAACACATGAATGTTTTATTATCCATTTCACATCAACATCACAAAATACACTTCACAACACATCAAACAAGCATACAAGTCGTCCATGGTCTGTGGACGATGGGTGTCGGGTGCTGCTAAGCACCGTCTGCATCTTAGTATATATTTTAACTGGAAAACAAGATTTAAAGTGAGAAGTTCTCACCGACTAGCTAAACCAATACACCGCGACTCTTCATATGTAGGAAGTCTTCGCCGTGCTAGCCTTTTGTCACTTTCGTCGTCCGTGTTCGCTACATATATAAAAACTACATTTTTATATTATCACTCCATGGATAAAAATTATATTTTTATATCGCTATATACATTTTAAAGATTATATTTTTACTTTGCTAAAATATATATAAAAATCATAACTTTATACTAGCATAAAAATCGTATATTTATTTTACTTCTCATCTAATAAAAATCATATTTTTATTATGTTATTCATATAAAAATCCCATTTTTATATGAATAAAAATACCCATTCCATACGAATAAAACCATAGCTTCATCCGAATAAAAATCCCAACTTTATACGAATAAAAATCTCGGCTTTGTTCGAATAAAAATCTCGTCTTTGTTCGAATAAAATCTCATCTTTGTTCAAATCAAAGATCATTTCCTTTTCATAAAAATAATATCATACTCTAATATTTCTACTAATAAAAATCATTCCTTTCTTCTATCAAAAATCCAACTATCATGTGATTGAAAATCCCCCTTTTCACGATTAAAAATCTTATCTTTTTATATGATAAAAATCTGAGTTTTCCTACGCACTCATGTAAAGAATTAACATAAAATAATAATAATAATGTTTTAATAAAATAAAAGAAACTAAAATCACTTACAGGACTTAGAAGAGGGGGGCTGCTTTTCCCTTTGCGCTGGAGGTGTAGGGTCAGAGGAACGAGGGGCGGGTTTCAGGGGTTTAGGGTTCGAAGGGGGTTAAATCGCAGGAGGAGAGTGACGAGGGGGGCTTCGCTGCAGTCGACGGTGGATTCGATGGGGTGCTTCGCGGTGGAATCGATGGGGATAGAGGGTTTGCGGTCTTCGAGGTGGGCGGTTTCGTGGGGGAGCAGGGGATGAGCGAGAGGGGAGGAAGAAGAGGGGGGGCGACGGCAAGCGGAGGTCGGAGGAGGCATTGGCGGTGCAGCTGAGCCATCGGGGAGGGAGAGCAACGGGATCGAGGCGGTTTTTTTTTCTGTAAATGATTTGGGCGTTGACCCTAAGAAGGAGGAGGGAGGGAGAATAAGGTAATTTATAATTTGATATTTTATTTATTTCTCCATGAAAAGTAACCTTTTCATTTGAACTCAAAATTGAACCCACCGACTGTCGTCCCCAGCGTAATACCCCCATTCGGAACACAGTGGGATATGTATTGTAAGCCAGTTCGACTGTTTCGATTAGTTTTTGTTCAAATTAAAATATAAATCAATGTATATTGAGTTTGAACGCACATTTTAATTTACTGGGGCCACATACGAATTCTAAAAATTCCTGAAAAATTATTTCTAGCTTCGTATTGAAGATACGCTTCTAACAAAACTAATTTCATCGAATTATGAGACCATTCGAAAAATGGCCATTTTCCAGTCTATTAAAATCAACTAAAACTGTCAAAACACGTTTTCCTTCGCCACGCTCACATATTGATTCCAAAAATTACGAATTTTGAAACCTAGCAATAATTTGACATCACAGATCCAACAAAAGTTGTTTCGTCGAAAACCGAGGTAGTTTGCAAAATTTTCATTTTCAAGGGCCAGAATTCCATAGCGACCATTCTGAATTTTCAACTGGGCATAACATTTTATCCCCACTATGAAATTTCAATTTTTTGGATTCGTTGGAAAGATATTCTCAAATAGATTATAATATTTTTGGTTTCTCCAAAATTCGGTTTATTTTGAATCCTGTACATTCATTCGAATTTTGAAATTGAATTATCGAACTACCGTGCCATTTTCGATTCCTTTTATAATTAAAATTAAATATTTATATTCTAACGATGCTCTATATAAATATATACATTCTATTTCTATTCAAAATAAATTTCTCGTCGTTATTATTTAAAATAAATCATTTTAAATATTCAAAATTCATCAAAAAAAAATAAAAAAAATTAAATTTGCTCCGATTTTTCGGGTTGTTGCAATCTCCCCCACTTAAAACTTTTCGTCCCCGAAAACGAATGAAGCTGAAAGTTGTTTAACTACCCAACCCAACTTCCATTATTTTCTTTACGACTTAAGTTCTTTAACTTTTTAGTTTCTAAGAACTTTTCAAATTTTCAAAAATTTGGCTAACACACTAAATTTATGAAGAATTTCGCCATAACCTCCCCCGCACCGGGGACTTCGGGATATTTCTAATAGCCTCCCATGGCCCTCATCAATCCAAAAAGAAAAAGAAACAGCCAAGCGGCTAGCCAATCGGCTCATAAAATCATCCAAAACCCAATAAATTTGTAAACATGTACCTTTTTGTCGGGCAAACAATTTTATTCTCTGCTCTAGCCTCCTTGCTATGACCTGTTCAATGTAAGTACATGTATATGCATGCATTTCCAAACAATTTTCAATACAGTTCAATATTCGGTTCAATTAGGCTAAATGGTTCAAAATTATCAAACCAATAATCAAACAACACAACCATTAATCAATTAGTGAATTAATGTTTAAAATTCATAATTTTGATATATATACATAGAAAATTATGTTTTTGATGCCAAATCACAACAATAAACATATCTAGTTTTGGTTCTCACACCAGTCTATGGAAATATATAGATGTCTCACTTTCGAAACACGAACATAAATACTGATGATGTCCGGACATCACCAGAATTATCCTCGAGCGACTAGAGTGTGATTCTATATCTATCCAGTATATTAAAACTTCGAATATACGTTCATGACGCGTATATGCAAAATCTTTATACACTTGATTGTCCAAATTTAATACAAATAAATATTCAAATACGTACAATATGGTTTAAATTTTCAAAACAAAACTTATTTTCAATTTTATTTTAAAAATGTACTCCTCACACTCGTTTTAGGATACTACTGATCCCATCTCTAACGAGTCATTCTAATTGGATATGACTAATCCCATATCTGATGAATTCTTTCGTATGGTTCTAATGTGTCTTGTTCTCGATCTCTGTAAACCAAAGCTCTGATACCACTTCAGCAGTTCGTAATTTCCCCATTAAGGAAAGCCCGGATTGCTTTGAGAACAACACACATCAGAACGCAAACAGAAGAACATTTCATTATTTATTACAACAATTCCATCAAAATACAAGAATATACAGAGTATGAATAAATATTACACATTTGACAGATATCAGAGATTTAAATTACATTTAAATGCATAGCAGCGGAAAAATAATACAACACACAACTGAAGGCGATAGACGGATACAGAGCTTTCCGAATATCATTCCAGCTGTAAAGTAGGATCCTGTGAATATAAATCTGCAAAACCAAAACTACTAGCTGCCCTGTCAAAATAAGGGCACCCAGAATTTAGGTTAAAACAATAAACTCGAGGTCAGTCATGTGACTGGTGTGAGAACTAAAGCAGTCATTAATCTTTATTTTTAAAGTTAGGTAAATCAAGGGACCACGCCGTATAACACGGAATGGGTTTCCTCCCAAGAATACCAATGCATAAAACAAATAGCGCAATGCTAAATAAAGAAAAATGAAGCTATTATAAGACCCAGGTCCCATCACACATTGCAACGCAAGCCGGAGGATAGGGTTTTACATTATAATAGCCAAATAATGCTTGATACGTTTATGTGAATATAAATCTGCAAAACCAAAACTACTAGCTGCACGTGTCAAAATAAGGGCACTCAGAGTTTAGATTAAAACAATAAACTCCAGGTCAGTCATGTGACTGGTGTGAGAACTAAAACGGTTATTAATCTTTATTTTTAAAGTTAGGTAAATCAAGGGACCATGCCGTATAACACGGAACGGGTTTCCTCCCAAGAATACCAGTGCATAAAATAAACAGCGCAATGCTAAATAAAGAAAAATGAAGTTATTATAAGACCCAGGTCCCATCACACAATGCAACGCACGCCAGAGGATAGGGTTTTACCTTATAATAGCCAAAGAATGCTTGATACGTTTAAAAACAGATTATTTTGATATTACTATAAGTGTATAGTATCAAAACAATTTCAATCATAAGTATCAATCATAGACAGCATAAGTGACCCATACCACTATGTCGCCATACTAGGCTCTACAAATAAAACCAAAAGTCACGTATTGGAAATTGGATTCCTTCATGAGTCGAAGCAAGGGACAAGCTCCTCTCCGTTCAAGAAACTCTAACAAATGTCTAAGGACCACACACAATGATCCCTTGGAACCTCCAAGGCCAGTCCTCTCTTACTTTTGAGGATTAGTTATTCCTGAACACACGTTTTCCGGTCCTATAGGACTTATATAATGGTCTGTACGTCGGCTCACATAGTGCTAGTTATCGACCATATATTCGAGGCGTCTCGCATTCCAACAACCACACAGGTAAAAAGTATATAAATGTTAGGGCTGGTAGGTCACTAAAATCACCCATAGCTAGAAAGAAAAGTCATGCACTCCTTGGGTCCTTATCCCGTTTTTGACTCATACCGAGGTGTGAGGGCTTGCGAATTAACGCCAAACACAAAGCTGCGCCACACATGCCGTGCTTTGATCATCAACCACAAGACTTTGCTTTTAAACAAAAGCCTTGATCATCTTCCACTTAGGCATGCCACAAAGGCAATTCACTCCATGCGACTGATGCCCATCGATATACAACCTCTGAGCTCGTACGTCTCAGAGAAGGGCGTTAAGCAAGAGAATAAATTCTTCGCCACCAGACAGATGTATATTTAATAGAGATCAATCAATACATAATAAAATCCAATGTCAGACACACAGTCCATTTACAAGGTCGTTCAAGGTCTGAACGAAAACGGAGGCACTTTCCTCGTATATCCATCGATCTCCAAGTACTTCTGGACGATCACCAACTGATTCCCTATTCTTGGGTGTATAGCCCAATCAAGATCATCAATAATCATACAAACGATGTGAGGACTTCCGGTCTTCAACCACCGTCTTCATCTTCGATTTATCGTCGAATCGGTTATTCAGAATGGGTATAAACCCGGCCTTTCCGAATAACCTGTGTATATAGTAAACAAATCTTACACAAACCCAACATACGCCTCATTCCAATTCAGAATATTCTTTTATTCAAATTATCACATTCTAAGGGAAAGATTCCCATTAATTGTATCAAAGATAAATTCTTCCAAATTTATTCTTTAATCTTCCTTTGGATATCTTTTCAAACCATGTTAAGGTTTTCCAAACTAGTTGGGATTAGCGAACCACACCAAATAATCGTTTATTTTATTCCTCAATCCCAACCTATTTATCCCACAGAGCAAAACTGGTAGTACTCCATATCTAACACCACGGTATTATCGGTAAATATTAATTACCATTTCACGTTCAAATCTAATTAAAATTTTAACTATTGCTTTGGAGCAAAAGTGGTGATACTCCATTTTCGCTCACTTTAATCTAATTAAAGATTCATTAAAACTCCACTTAGTTTTAATCTTCCCAAAATTCAATATCCTGTCTTTAACCGGGTTAAAGAACCAATGTCATCTAAAACACGGTTCACGATAAACCAAAAATCACATTTCAGTTCAATTCCAATTAAATACTAATTAACTGGACAATTTCACTAAATCTTAATTAAATGATTTATTCTTTTTCTAAACTGGGTTCAAGAACAGTGTTATTTAAGACACCATTCACGACGAACCCAAAATCCCATTTGATATTAAATACAAGGCTCTGAATAGAAAATATATCGGCTTATATTCAATATCAAACTCTAAAACTAACAAATATCGTATTGGAAATAACGATATAAATATATCTTTCAAATTTCCACAACCATATATGTTTAAACACGAAATCCAACATCGAAATATTCCGAGGATAATTTCGATTCAAATCCATTCCAATTCGTATATCGGAAATTCTGATTATTTTCAAAACTTGTTCATTTCAATAAAAATATATTTTTATCTTTTCAAATGTGGAATTTTTCATCCCAGTTCTTTCCAATTCATATATTATGATTTTACACAAAATATTAATATTTTTAATAATTTTATCAAGGCCCGTACAGTCGGTTTTCAATAACGGCCACCGAACTGAACTTACAACTACCTTTTCCAAATTTGATTTGGACATAATTCCAAATCCATCCACTAGATTTCAAATTTCTAATATTCATTGGAAATCTCTTTTCGATACGAACCAACGGTTTCGGTTTCAGGAGAATCTGACGGTCGGATCTCCCGTAACGTCAATTCGAATTCAATGGTCGAAATTCGTGAACTGCCGCGACGCAGCGCGTTCTATTCAGGCCATTTAATATATATATTATATATATTTCATCGATTTCAATTCAAAACGTATTTCATAAATCGTTTTAAATTCGTTTTCAAAACAATTTCAACTTCATATTCAATTTCAAATCAAAGTTGAATATTTCATATCATTAATATATAAATGATAATATTTTCGAAACGTTATATTTTGAAATCACTTCTTTTCTATATTTATTATAAAAACGAATATAATCGAAATAAATATCGTTCTCTTCAAATGGCGCATATATAACCAACACGGCTTTATATATTACAATAACATCTTTATTCTATTCAACAAATGAATATTTATTCTATTCAACACATGAAACTATATTTCTTTCAACACATGAATATTCTCAACACATGAATATCGTCAACACATGACTATTTATTCTATTTAATATATTTTATAAAACTATAATAAAGATGTAAATTTTATTGTTAAAAATATTTTACTCAACACATGATAAGTTTCAACACATGAATATTCTCAACACTTGAGCATCGTCAACACATGACTATTTATTCTATTCAACACATGAATATATATTCTATAATATTCTTTCTTTTTTCAATTGGAATGAGGCCAAATCAATTACCATATAATGTTAATTATATGGATTCCATATAACACATGTATATAATAGAAACGATAAATAATCAACCATCATCCAAAGTGCACCACACAACTGCATAAGCATTAAATACAAATAATTAACGCTTACACAGTCTGTCAATCAAACGATCGACATACCACTAAACAATTGGGATTAGTGTACGTCAAATATTATCCCAACACCCGTTTGGGGTTTCAAATCAACAAAACACAGATTTTTATTTGTGCAGTTAGGAGACGTATAAAATTTATCATCCCAATCAATATCCTTCAAATAGGTGTACATAAACAAACAGCCCGGTTTGTAAATGAATATTTATTTATTCACATTCACGTTAAAAAAAATTATTTTTAATGATAATTAATTTATTTCAACACATGAATGTTTTATTATCCATTTCACATCAACCTCACAAAATAAACTTCACAACACATCAAACAAGCATACAAGTCGTCCATGGTCTGTGGACGATGGGTGTCGGGTGCTGCTAAGCACCGTCTGCATCCTAGTATATATTTTAACTAGAAAACAAGATTTAAAGTGAGAAGTTCTCACCGACAAGCTAAACCAATACAATGCGACTCTTCATATATAGGAAGTCTTCATCGTGCTCGCCTTTTGTCACTTTCTTCGTTTGTGTTCGCTACATATATAAAAATCACATTTTTATATTATCACTCCATGGATAAAAATTATATTTTTATATCGCTCTATACATTGTAAAGATTATATTTTTACTTTGCTAAAATATATATAAAAATCGTAACTTTATACTAGCATAAAAATTGTATTTTTATTTTACTTCTCATCTAATAAAAATCATATTTTTATTATGTTATTCATATAAAAATCCCATTTTTATACGGATAAAAATCCCCATTCCATATGAATAAAACCATAGCTTCATCCGAATAAAAATCCCAACTTTATACAAATAAAAATCTCGTTTTTGTTTGAATAAAAATCTTGTCTTTGTTCGAATAAAAATCTCGTCTTTGTTCAAATCAAAGATCATTTCTTTTTCATGTAAACAATATCATACTCTAATCTTTCTACTAATAAAAATCATTCCTTTCTTCTATTAAAATTCCAATTATCATGTGATTGAAAATCCCCCTTTTCACGATTAAAAATCTTATCTTTTTATATGATAAAAATCCGAGTTTTCCTACGCATTCATGTAAAGAATTAACATAAAAAAAATGTTTTAATAAAATAAAAGGAACTAAAATCACTTACAAGACTTACAAGAGGGGGGCTGTTTTTCCCTTTGCGCTGGAGGTGGAGGGTCAGAGGAACGAGGGCGGTTTTGGGGATTTAGGGTTCGGAGGGGGTTAAATCGAAGGAGGAGAGTAGCGAGGGGGGGCTTCACTGCAGTTGATGGTGGAGTCGATGGGGTGATTCGCGGTGGAGTCGATGGGGATGGAGGGTTCGCGGTCTTTGAGGTGGGCGGTTTTGTTGGGGAGCAGGGGATGAGCGAGAGGGGAGGAAGAAGAGGGGGGCGACGGCAGGTGGAGGTCGGAGGGGGCGTTGGTGGCGCGGCTGAGCCATCGGGGAGGGAGGGCGACGGGATCGAGGCGGGTTTTTTTCTTTTTTTTTCTATAAATGATTTGGGAATTGACCCTAAGAAGGAGGAGGGAGAGAGATTAAGAGAATTTATAATTTAATATTTTATTTATTTCTCCATGAAAAGTACCCTTTTCATTCGAACTCAAAATTGAACCCACCAGCTATTGTCCCTAGCGTAATACCCCCATTCCAAACACAATGGGATATGTATCATAAGCAAGTTCGACTGTTTCGATCAGTTTTTGTTCAAATTAAAATATAAATCAATGTATATTAAGTTTGAATGCACATTTCAAGTTACCGGGGCCACATACGAACTCAAAAAATTCTAGAAAAATTATTTCTAGCTTCGTATTGACGATACGGTTCTAACAAAACTAATTTCGTCGAACTCTGAGACCATTCGAAAAATGGCCATTTTCCAATCGATTAAAATCAACTAAAACTGTCAAAACACGTTTTCCTTCGCCACGCTCACATATTGATTTGAAAAATTACGAATTTTGAAACCTAGCAATAATTTGACATCATGAATCCAACAAAAGTGGTTTCGTCGAAAACCGAGGTCGTTTGCAAAATTTCCATTTTTAAGAGCCAGAATTCCATTGCGACCATTCTGAATTTTCAACTGGGCATAACTTGTTATCCCCGCTACCAAATTTCAATTTTTCGGATTTATTGGAAAGATATTCTCAAATAGATTCTTATATTTTTGGTTTTGCCCAAATCCGGTTTATTTTGAATCATGTACATTCATTTGAATTTTGAAATTGAATTATCGAACTACTGCGCCAAATATTTATACTCTAATGACGCTTTATATAAATATATACGTTCTATTTCTATTCAAAATAAATTTCTCGTTGTTATTATTTAAAATAAATCATTTTAAATATTCAAAATTCATCAAAATTGCCAAAATAAAAAAATTTAAATTGGCTCAGATTTTACGGGTTGTTACAACTCGAAACTACTTCCATTGAGTTCAAAACGTCATTTAGGTGTTCGAAAACTATAAGCTTCGATATGTTCCGAGATTCGGAAATTTGGCACTTTGGGTTGGGTCTCGGTTGAGCTAGCCTAGTCTAGCTCACCATATAACCCCTCTTAGCCCCCTCCTCCTTCATTCATTCTCCAAACACTTAGGAAAATAAAAAAATGGTGAGGGAATGGGAAATAGAAATTCCCTAAGCTAGGGTTGGCTCCTAGAGATCCAAATCAAGGAGAACAAGGGTAAGCTCTCTCTACTCATTCTCTACCTTTCCCTCCTCTCAATTTCGAATTTTTAGTGTGCCCTAACACTCATATGTCTTCATTTGTGTCTATGAGGTGATTATTGAGGAGCTATTGGAGAAAGAGAGGTTCTTTGTGCATATTGGTGCTTGTTCTTCGTCCGAATGAAATCAAGGTGGGTTCTTTTTGAACTCACATCTATGCCACAAGCCATTGGCTTGGAAAAGTGTAATTTAGTGTTCATTGAGTTTGCGTATGCCAGTGAATTGTGTAGCTAGTGTAACTTTATCGATTTCGTGTGTCCATATTTCATTGAGTTGAAAATTTTGATAAGGATTGTCCACACAATCTAATTCATATGCTATGATTTGATTTGGTAAAATTGTGAAGCTCCGTTGCCGCTCCAGCATGGTTCTGAGCCTTCACAAGTCGCTTGAATTGTAGTTGATTGCTTTGGTTAGAAAATTTGCCCATTTTGGAATTTATGATCAAAACCATTGCTAATCTCTTGTATGTATGTTTGTGCATGTGTATTTGGGCGTTATAGGTCGTTTCGGCAAGTCCTTGAAGCCTCATATACTTGTGCATAACATCATAGGCCTTCAGGCATTCGTCGATATCGTTTTGAACATGTTTTCAAGGAAAATTGTTCTCTGGAATAGGATTCAGATGTCTGAATATTTTTGGGCAGACGTCTGACCTGCTCCAAATAATTATAGTTCCAAGCAACAGAATTCAGAAGTTTGAAAATTATTGCTCAGACATCTGAATTGTAATTCATACGTCTGGCCGGAATAATTTAGACGTCTGAAAGGGGGTCAAAATGAACTAAAACCTTGCTGTCTTGCAAAATTAAAAAATCAGACGTTTGAATCCGATTTTTCTGCTGTGGATCAGGGGCAACCTCGGTCCACAGTCTACCCCATCCAGGCTCTTTCCCGGCCGGAGCTCGGCCCGTTCGGACTTCGCTAGTGAACTTCAGCTTCTCGAATTCACAGATTCCTGCAGCTCGATTCGTCATCTTTGATTCTCAAGTGATTTTTCCGATGTTGATTCTTTTGGTCTATTCACATTGTTATGATGTAAATTGAGTATGTAATCATTCTAGAGCCCGTGAGCTCTATTTTGTATATCGAATTTATTCAATACTCTTGTTAATATAATTCGCACCATTAAAATGTGAATTATCGACTCGATAACCTTCGAGTCTATTCCAAGGTGGTTTAAAACCTTCGGGTGCTAGTTTGGGATTTTGATTAGTTCGTTGATCGAAATTACAACTGTTATCCCTTTGATTTCTTATATGATTGTTGTAATGTGAATTACGAGTGAGCGATCACCTTGGTGATCGTACTTTGATCCGTGGCACCCAGTTTTGTGTCTTTGTTTCCAGTCGCTCAAAGTGATTTCTAATCGTTCCTTAACGTCATTGGATTCACTAACAAGCTATATATTTATTCGATTTATCGAATTTATTTTTGATGATTTATGAATTGAATTTACGTTATTGAAACGTGAATTCCCTTGATCGATTCGCTTCGGCAATCGTGCTCGTGTACATTTTCACGTCGGACTTATGCGAGGGTTTATGTATTATTAATGGACTACGAATCCTTCTACGGATTCCAATCTATTAGTGTGTACGGATCCTCTTTACTCGATCGGGCGAGAAATTTAGTTTATTTACCTTAGTAAAACTGAGGACTATGACCCTTTATATGTTTACTTCAGCGAATAACTCTTGGACTCGTTCGTTTGAACACATTGTGATGATTGTTGTTGTGTTTAGTATGAATCAACAACGGGTTTGTAAATATTTGAGAATAACGAGTGGTTATGGGACATTTATCTGTTTTCTTATATTAACTATCTCGGTGTAATTTACACTCACCGTACCGATGCGGTCCTTTTATGATTTATGTGTTGTGGTCTTCGATCGCCCGAGTGGGATTTACGATTCTTGGATTTCACCTAGGGGACTTCGATCCAACTTTCTACGATTTTCTATGATTTATGTATGTTGTAGGGATTTCACGATTATGTGTTTCCACTCTTCCGGGGTCACGACCCGGCTTCGTGGGGAGCTTCGGCTCAAACTTATAGGTTCGCTACCTAGAGATCGTATCTCATCTATGAACAGGTCTATGATCGAACTGCTTATGAGCAGAGTCAGCGACCTGACCATTATTGACAGAATTGCTTATGAGTGGTGTTAGCAACCTTGTCACTATGATCGAACTACTTGTGGAAGGTGTTAGCAACCTGACCATTATTGACAGAATTGCTTATAAGTGGTGTCAGCGACCTTGTCATTATGATCGAACAGCTTGTGAAGGTGTTAGCGACCTGACTATTATTGACAGAACTGCTTATGAGTGGTGTCAGCAGCCTTGTCATTATGATCGTCATGTGTTTAGTTTATTTGGCATTTCGCAGTCATTTCCTGTTGTGTGCTATTATTTGAATGTTGCATTCTATATTAGCTAGGAGATTATTTAGAGATATCTATGTGCTGACATTCCATTGTCATTTCTGATTGTGTCGACATGCCATGTTCATGTCATCCTGTGTTATATCTCTTGTTATTTCGATTTATTTGATGAGTATAGCTAGACTGATCTGTTTAATGTTTATTCTTATAAATAATACTCGGGTCAGACCACCGAGTCAATTTAGGTACTCCTTTGGGACACCTCGCAGGATTGATCTTCCGCTTTCAGCTTGATACTCTGCCTCCGTAGTTTTATGTACTTTTGTACCTATGTCATTATAACTTGTTGTGTACATATTCTTTTGTAGATCATGGTGCATGTATCTATTCTTTTGGGATTAGTTGGTCTTTGTTGACCACTAGCTTATTGTATACATTCTTGATTTAATCATATCTATTCCGCCTTTGTGATATGATCGTTCTGTGTTTGGCTGATATACCATGTTTATATTGTTGTTGTCTATTTTATACTGCTTTCCGGATTACATATAGCCATTGTGTAGTTGCCCTGTGTGCTGAATGTTCATGTCAAAATTTTAATCGGTATCGGAATTCGATGTGCATTCCTCACATGGAGTAATCATACAATCGGTCGCTCTTTACAAACCTCATTCTCCGTTATGGTCTACGACAGTTCTCTGAAATGAACTGGACAATAGTGGGTTTAGAGGCGGGGCGTTACAGTTGGTGTCAAAGCCAATTTCCGGAACAGTGTAAGAAAGTATGACGATGGTATTATCTTGAGCCTCTCTCGGGAATCGTGCTTTAGGGTTTTAGTTAGAGTCTTAAGACCTGTCATAGCTTACCTTCCTATACGATTCCATTTTTATTGAATTCGCATCGTTTGAATTCAAGTTAAGACTAACTTTTTCCTCCTTCTTGTTTGTTAAAGAAGCGAAATTGTTGGTCGTAACCATGCAAGTGTCGGTTCACCCAGTGTCCCTCCTACGGGAGGGGTGATTATGTTTCAAGTGGCCTATTGTGTATCACACTTATCTTGTTGATCATTTATGATCCTTGTAGATGATTGATCATTGGATATCTTGCCCATGCATCGTTACGCCCGTCGTAAGCGCCTTTGATCCTGATATTTCTTGATTTCTAGTCAAGATTGTTTTGTATGTCGTTACGTACCTAACATGGTCTATTGATCACTTGTTGTTCGGTATCTCCATACCATGTCTTTGTGACTAAATCTACTCCTTTGTTGTCAGCTATATAGTTCTAGTTCGGTGTGAGAATACCAAGCCTTCGAGCTAAAACAACTTATTTGTTACCTCGTTGTGCTGGTGTGAGTTACCAAGCATTTGTGCTAAATTAACTTAACAAGTGTGCAACGATACATCTGTGTTGCCTCGTTGCGTTCCAAACTCAAGATCAAGAACGAGGGAAAGCATCCCGCTTCTGGTAATCCCTCTTCTTGAGTCAAGGTACGTGTCATTAATTCCTTAATGTCATTTGCCTTGTTCAGAGATTATTTTAATTATGATCTTTTGATATACGTCAATCTCGTTCTTCTTTATCAAAAGATATCATTTGTGTTTTATTCTTAAGTTGATAAAGGAATTTTATTTCCTTTATGCCATCCCAAATGATTTATTGAATTTTTATGTTTTCACGAGATTCGCGTGAACGTTAGAAATTTTGTGGACTTTCTTGTGTTAACTTGTCCATCGGGTGCGTTAAGGACCTCGAACAAGATATGGGACGCCATGTTGTAGTTCGAAATTCGTAAACACCATTATGTGACAATCCGACATTTGAAATGATTCCTAAAATTAAAATTCACTCCTAATAAGTAAATCAAAATAATAATATTTTGTGTTATTGTGTTTTTTCGTAGTCGGTTGTTATTTTTCTAGATAATTTCTTTCTAGATATCCTTGGAGCAATTCCAAGAATTTGAGTGGTTCAAGATTTCCAATTAGAAACTATCTTGAATCTTTTCTTTGAGTTAATTTAATAACTCCAGAAACAACTAAAAGGTTATTTATTTATGTCTCTTGTTTCTGGATTTCAGATCTTTGATTTTCGAGAATTCTTAATGATTGAGAATCTCGTCTAATTCTTAATCCTTGTTTCGATTTTCTGAAGAGAATTTAGTATTCTTGTGATTCCATGGGTCTCATTATTTTCTCTAGTACTCGAGAGAATGGGAGTTCCTATTGGGGAGGGAAGATTTTGGGTTTGCGATCCACGACAAACTCAATAATTCCTTTCTTCGAATCTATGATCTAGTCGATCATCTGGAAGTGCTATAGTCAATTCACTTATGGACTTAGCTTTGCATTGTTCTTAGAAATGAATATCGAAAGGATGAGCTCTTTTGATACTCATCACTTGTTTGTTTGAATCATTTGGGTTGATAATTGTCTCCACATGTTTGTTAGCCCTTGTGAATCTAAATTTTTGGGGATTACGACCTCTTTGGTTCAATCTCATCTTGTTATAGAAATTATCTATTGCTTCTTTGATTAATTACTGATGTTTTTGCGATTTGAGATTTTTGGCGGAAAATTATCTCAAATCCTATTGTCCCTAAGTGGTAAGTTGTTCACTACTTGTCCATCATTTTCTCGATGTTTCTGATTTTCTAGAATTGATACTCGAGTTCCTAAATGTTGGGAATTTCGTATAATTCCTAATGATTAATCTTTATGTTTACTAAATGAGATTTAGTACCTGGTTAGAAATCGATTTCCCCGAACTAGTTCATTGATATTCCGTTACCAATATTTGATTATCGATTTGTAGTTCATTGGTATTCCGTTACCAATATTTGTTATCGATTTCTAGTTTATTGGTATTCTGTTACCAATATTTGATTATCGATTTTTAGTTTATTGGTATTCCGTTACTAATATTTGTTTATCGGTTTCTAGCTCGTAGGTACCGTTACCAACCTTGAATCATTTATATTAAAATTGATTATTCCTTCGAGAATTGCTCTCTTTAGCTAAATTCGTTGGATTCTCTATGTTGTGCTTTTGTTAATGTCAGCCACCTGGTCGGAAGACTAAAGTGTTGAAGATCGGTGTTCATTACATTGTTGTGATTGAGTTCGGGGATGGATTAGTCAACCATCGTAATTTCCCATCTCATATCCTAAGAGAAATATCTACTACGATATCTCGCGTCTGTAGGACGCAGTCCCGTTGCTTCTTGAAATTCCCAATTAGATTCGCATGGTTTTTGGGCATTCGATCGATTCTCGTTCCCTTGAGAATCATACTAGGAAAGGCGATTCTATTTGAATTCAGAGCGCTTATGAATTTTTCTGGAATTATTTTACCCGTTTGGGATGACTACCTTCATGGTTAATGGAAATCGAGATTGAACTCTTGTTTTTATGATCTTGCGAGATGAAATTGGGATCTCACCAAGCCGTTGGTGTGATCTTTTCATTTCGTGTCAGTTCTTATGGTACCACTCTGTGGTATTATTTTTGGTTGTTACTCATTACTTCAATCTTAAGGAATTGCGGGGACGCAATTCTTTTAAGGGGGAAGTCAGTAATAACCCACTCATTCGATGATAATAGATTTAAATATTTTATTTAAATATATCATCATGTCTGATGTGTCACTCAAAATGTCGTTTTTCACAAACGATAAATTTAGGATTCGGGACCACTTCCATTGAGTCTGGATCATCGTTTACGATCTTTTTGACTGTAAACATCGATACTTTTGAGTTGAGCAATTTTGGCCTTTTTCATTGGGTATATGACCAAAATATCACTTTCTGCATATGAACGAATTTAGACTCAAAACTATGTCCATTGAGTTCAAAATGTCATTTAGGTGTTCGAAAACTATAAGCTTCAATATGTTCCGAGATTCGGAAATTTGGCACTTTGGGTTGGGTCTTGGTTGAGCTAGCCTAGCTCACCATATAACCCCTCTTAGCCCCCTCCTTCATTTATTCTACAAACACTTAGGAAAATAGAAAAATGGAGAGGGAATGGGAAATAGAAATTCCCTAAGCTAGGGTTGGCTCCTAGAGATCCAAATCAAGGGAAAAATCAAGGAGAACAAGGGTAAGCTCTCTCTTTACTCATTCTCTACCTTTCTCTCCTCTCAATTTCGGATTTTTACTGTGCCCTAACACTCATGTGTCTTCATTTGTGTCTATGAGGTGATTATTGAGGAGCTATTGGAGAAAGAGAGGTTCTTTGTGCGTATTGATGCTTGGTCTTCCTCCGAATGAAGTCAGGGTGAGTTCTTTTTGAACTCACATCTATGCCACAAGCCATTGGCTTGTAAAAGTGTAATTTAGTGTTCATTGAGTTTGCATATGCTAGTGAATTGTGTAGCTAGTGTAACTTAGTCGATTTCGTGTGTTCATATTTCATTGAGTTGAAAATTTTGTTAAGGATTGTCCACACAATCTAATCATATGCTATAAGTTGATTAGTGATATTGTGAAGCTCCATTGCTGCTCCAGCAAAGTTCTAAGCCTTCACAAGTCGCTTGAATTGTTGTTGATTGCTTTGGTTAGAAAATTTGCCCGTTTTGGAATTTATGATCAAACCATTGCTAATCTCTTGTATGTATGTTTGAGCATGTGTATTTGGGCGTTATAAGTTGTTTCGGCAAGTCGTTGAAGCCTCATATACTTGTGCATAACATCATAGGCCTTCGGGCATTCGTCGATATCGTTTTGAACATGTTTTCAAGGCAAATTGTGCTTTGGAACAGGATTTGGACGTCTGAATATTTTTGGGCAGACGTCTGACCTACTCCAAATAATTATAGTTCCAAGCAACAGAACTCAGAAGTCTAAAAATCATTGCTCAGACGTTTGAATTTTAATTCAGACGTCTGGCCAGAATAATTCAGATGTCTGAAAGGGGGTCAAAATGAACTAAAACCTTGTTGTCTTGCAAAATTACAAAGTCAGATGTCTGAATTTGTAATTCAGACGTCTGAATCCTATTTTTCAGTTGTGGACCTAAGGGAACCTCGGTCCACAGTCTACCACCATCCAGGCTCTTTCCCGGCTGGAGCTCGGCCCGATCGGACTTCGTTTTGTGAACTTTAGCTTTTTAATTCACAGATTCCAGCAGCTCGATTCGTCGTCTTTGGTTCTCAAGTGATTCTTCCGATGTTGATTCTTTTGGTCTATTCACATTGTTATGATGTGAATTGAGTAAGTGATCATTCTAGAGCCGTGCACTCTATTTTGTTTATCGAATTTATTCGATACTCTTGTTAATATAATTTGCGCCATTAAAATGTGAATTATCGACTCGATATCCTTCGAGTCTATTCCGAGGTGGTTTAAAACCTTCAGGTGCTAGTTTGGGATTTCGATTAGTTCATTGATCGAAATTACAACGATTATCCCTTTGATTTCTTATATGATTATTGTAATGTGAATTACGAGTGATCGATCACCTTGGTGACCGTACTTTGATCCGTGGCACCCAGTTTTGTGTCTTTGTTTCCTATCGCTCAAAGTGATTGCTAATCGTTCTTTTACGTCATTGGATTCACTAACGAGCTATATATTTATTCAATTTATCGAATTTATATTTGATATTTATGAATTGAATTTACGTTATTGCAACGTGAATTCCCTTGATCGATTCGCTTCGGCAATCGTGCTCGTGAACATTATCACGTCGGACTTATGCGAGGGTTTATATATTATTAATGGACTACGAATCCTTCTACGGATTCCAATCTATTTGTGTGTACGGATCCTCTTTACTCGATCGGGCAAGAAATTTAGTTTATTTACCTTAGTAAAACTGAGGACTATGACCCCTTATATGTTTACTTCGGCGAATAACTCTTGGACTCATACGTTCGAACACGTTGTGACGATTCTTGTTGTTTTTAGTATGAATCAACAACGGGTTTGTAAATATGTGAGAATAGCGAGTGGTTATGGGACATTTAGCTATTTTCTTATATTAACTATCTTGGTGTAATTTATACTCACCGAGTCGATGCGGTCCTTTGATGATTTATGTGTTGTGGTCCTCGATCGCCCAAGTGGGATTTACGATTCTTGGATTTCACCTAGGGGACTTCGATCCAACTTTCTATGATTTTCTATGATTTATGATGTTTTCTAGGGATTTCACGATTATGTGTTTCCTCTCTTCCGGGGTCATGACACGGCCTCGTGGGGAGCTTTGGCACAAACGTATGGGTTTGCTACCTAGAGATCATATCTCATCTATGAACAGGTCTTGATCGAACTGCTTATGAGTGGTGTCAGCGACCTGACCATTATTGACAGAATTGCTTATGAGTGGTGTCAGCAACCTTGTCACTATGATCGAACTGCTTGTGGAAGGTGTTAGCAACCTGACCATTATTGACAGAATTGCTTATGAGTGGTGTCAGCGACCTTGTCATTATGATCGAACTGCTTGTGGAAGGCGTTGGCGTCCTGACTATTATTGACAGAACTGCTTATGAGTGGTGTCAGCAGCCTTGTCATTATGATCGTCATGTGTTTAGTTTATTTGGCATTTCGTTGTCATTTCCTGTTGCGTGCTATTATTTGAATGTTGCATTCTATATTAGCTAGGGAATTATTTAGAGATATTTGTGTGCTGACATTCCATTGTTATTTCCTGATTGTGTCGAAATGCCATGTTCATGTCATCCTGTGTTATATCTCTTGTAATCTCGGTTTATTTGATGAGTTCAGCTAGACTGATCTGTTTATTGTTTATTCTTATAAATAATACTCGGATCAGACCACCGAGTCATTTTAGGTACTCCTCTTGGACTCCTCGCAGGATTGATCTTCTGCTTTCAGCTTGATACTCTGCCTCCGTAGTTTTATGTACTTTTGTACCTATGTCATTATCACTTGTTGTGTACATATTCTTTTGTAGATCTTGGTACATGTATCTATTCTTTTGGGATTAGTGGGTCTTTGTTGACCACTAGCTTGTTGTATACATTCTTGGTTTAATCATATCTATTCTGCCTTTGTGATATGATTGTTCTATGTCTGGCTGTGAGATATACCATGTTTATATTGTTGTTGTCTATTTTATACTGCTTTCCGGATTATATATATCCGTTGTGTAGTTGCCCTGTGTGCCGAATGGTCATGTCGAAATTTTAATCGGTATCGGAATTCGATGTGCATTCCTCACATGGAATAATCATACAATCGGTTGCTCTTCACAAACCTCATTCTCCGTTATGGTATACGACATTTCTCTGAAATGAACTGGACGATAGTGGGTATAGAGGCGGGGAGTTAAATGTATTCATTGGAAAGCACTTTTCAATACGAACCCAACAGTTCTGGATTTAGGAGAATCCGACTGTCAGATCACCCATTACATCAATTTGAAGTTAATGGTCGAAATTCGTGAACGGTCATTGCGCGGCGCGTTCTATTCAGGGCATCAAATATATATAATATATATATTATACATATTTCATCGATTTCCACTTAAAATGTATTTTATAAAATATATATAAATTCATTGTAAAACGATTTCAACTGAATATTCATTTTAAAATAAATAAAATCAATCGATAAACCCGTTCGGGTTAAAATGGCTTTTCTATACTTAACCCGGCTTCGTATTTTTATATTTTCGTGTCCATCCAAAATCGGACATCAAAATCATAATTTTATTCTTCACCGAATATTATTTTAAAATATTCGTTATTTTAAAATATTCTTTATTTTAAAATCTTCTTTATTTAAAAATATTCTTTATTTCTGAATCGAAATGCGACTCAATCAATTACCATATAATTTAAGTTATATGGATTTCATACATCGCATGTATACAACAATGGTGATAACAGCTATTAAACAGTCAATTCACATCCAAAGTGCAATTCACTACTGTATAAGCATTAAACGATTATATAACGCTTATCACAGTCTGTCGATCAATCAATTGACATATAATTAAATTCAGGGAAGATGTGAATAAATTATCATCCCCAGACCCGTATGGGGTTTTCAAACAAAAACAATTTATCTAAATAAATTATTGGTTAACAAATTTAACCAATTCTAATTCGATTTGAATTATTTTCTATTTAACCAATTTTCACTATTTAAATTGCAAATGGATATTTATATTTTAATTCCAACTACCACATTAATGTTAACATTATTCTCAATATGTTAATCATTTTAACATCACAAACAACACACAATTCAGTCAAATTAAATCGTCCATGGTCTATTGACGAGGGAGGTGATCTAACAGGTACCGTATATAATTTATAATGATTAAACTGATAAAAATCTAAACTAGCAATTCTATATATTTTTATACATGAATATAATGACATGATAAAATATAATTCAGTGAGAAGGAGTTCTCACCTTGACTGGTTTCGAAACCGTTATTAAAACGATTATTTTAATAAAATCAAACAGATGTTTAATTTTGTCAACAATCCATGGTGCTTCCGTTTCTGTCCCAATCAATTCTGAAATGTCAGTCTTGAATTTATGGTCCCAATGCTTTCAGTTTCATCAAATTCTGATAAGATTTTAACCAGATATTGCAGTTTAAACATTTGACTCATTTATGATTAATTAAAAATAATTAAACTTCTCTAATCACCTTTAGTTAATTAACCTAGGTAATTAGGTCATATGCATTCTCTGTTTCCTCCAAAAATCCCGTACTTTGCCTGTAACCTCAAAAAGAAATCCTCTACATCAAACTCCCTTCGTCGCTCGCCACCAGGGGGTGTCGAACCTCATCTGAACTGACGCCGCCGAATGGATTTATGCCCCCATCTGCCACCTTGCATGGCTCATAACTCAAGACCTTCTATGGGCCTAGAACAGTGTGCGAGTGCATAATCAAGGTGGCGCCGCCACGGCCATCTGCGTACATCAATCACGATCATGGCCATTGATCAGCTAGGTCTCCTCAAGACGAATGTTGTTGCAATGGTCAAGTCCTCGTATAGATGAGCAGATTCGGATATAAGAGGGAAGAAAGGGGATGGCTTCATAGCCATTTATTTAGTCAAGGCGGTGGCTCGTTTTCTCTAGACTAGGGGATTTAGGGTTTGGGATTTAAACTAGGGTATTTATATATAAATATATTTTTATTATTTAATTCACTAAAGCTAGATTTTGCATTCAAACTCCAAATGAAACCTAATTGCCCCTAGCTAAATACCCTCATTCCGAACAAAATGGGAAATGTTTCGTAGACCAATTAGATTGTTTAAATCATTTTTATCAAAATTAAAATATAAATCAATATATATTGAATTTAAACGTACATTTTAATTTACCGGGGCCACATACTGACTCCAGAAATTCCCCAAAAAATTCTAGCTATGTTTTGACGATACGGTCCTAAGCAAACTAATTTCGCGGAATTTGGAGACCGTTTGAAAAACGGCCATTTTCTGGTCGATCCAATTTGACTGAAATTGACAAAACATTTTTTCTTTTGCCGCACTCACATATTAATTCCAAAAATTATGAAAATTGGAATCTAGCAATAACTTGACATTCCGAATCCAATAAAAGTTGTTTCGTCGAAAACAAAGGTCGTTTGCGAAATGGCTATTTTTAAGGGCTATATATATATATATATTAAAAATATATAAATTCCATAGCGACTATTTTAAATTTTAAATTGGGGAAAACTTTTGTTTTACAAAGTGAAATCTTAATTTGTTATATTCATTAGAAAATTATAATTCAAAATATTCTAGTGTTTCTTGTCTTACTGAAATCCGATTTATAATGAATTTTATATATTCCATTGAAGTTTAAAATCGAATTTTCAAACTACCGCCCCATTTCCAATTCATTTTATAATCAAAATTAATTTATACGTTCTAACTTCGATTAAAATAAATTTTTAGTCATTATTGTTTAAAATAAATCATTTTAAATATTCAAAATCCATTAAAATAGCTAAAATAAAAAAATTAATTTGTTCAGTTACATGCATGGTGGCAACAACAATTCAGAGTGTCCAAGCAGCTTGACAACCCAACATACTTAGTGAGACCGAAACCGCGAACTTGAAATAAATTAAATCTGTAAGAAATCTAACCTTTGGACGACAATGAAACAACAGAGAAAGCTCGGTCGATAAACGGAGATCCAAATTGGCTTCAGCCGGAAGCATGGAAGCCAGCTTGGTCACAATGATCAAAGACGGCGTTAGTTCAAGAGCTCAGGTGCTCCAGGCAAACGCATAGAGACTAACTTTAGTCTGCAGTGGCGCAGACTATTGCCAGCCTTAGCAGGGTGCCGGATTTCCGAGCTACAGGCGCCTTTGGGGACAGATGGAGCAACGATGGAAGCTAATGATTGTTATGGATGTCGAGGGCGCAGGCATAGACTTTGGTGCATGTGGTCGCTTCCCGATGGCCAAGGAAGAGGAAGGATCGACGTCAACAGGGTAAGCGGCGGCGCTGGTTCAATTTGTGGAGTAGTGGTTATTCTTGGTGGATAGGGAAGATCCGATTTTGGGAAAGAGGGAAACGTTTGGAAATTATGGGTAAGACGCTGATCTCTGTTTTGGGCATCTATAATTTGGGTGAAGGAATGAACAATAGGGAAAGAGGAACGGTATAGCCAAAATAAAAGGGGAAGGAATTGTTTTTCTGCTGTAACAAAGGAAAGGGGGTACGCATTTATAATAAGAAATTAGAGAACTAGCAGCAGACAAAGGAAGCAACATGTAACATACATAGGAAGATAAAGACAAGTGAAGAAAGGTTTCAGTATAAAATTTCTAGGTGTTGCAGCCAAATATTTAGTAAGATTTTGTCATATATTATAAGATTTTGATTATTTTTTAAACAATGGGCTAAACAGTAAGCGGTTTGAATGAGCGTTACTTAAAGAACGGTGCACAGCCGAAAAGAACGACATTGTTTTCTTGTTTTAAACACGTTAAAGTTTCAACGCTTTCCCATGATTGATAATTTAATCAAGTTAGCTATTAAATCTAATAACCGACATTTCAAAGTCCAAATTAAATTTTTGCTTTAAAATATTACGAATATATTTTCAGAGTTATCTTATTTCTAACGTTAAATTTCAAATACTTCAACATCAAAAAAAAGTAGTAAATATTATTTGCTCTAATAACCATTCATACTGAATAAAATTCATGACAAGAATACAAAGTTAAATATCCAAATTATTCTAGTAAATCCAAATCGGCTAATAGTGTTTGGACAAAATACAACCGCTTACTAGTTGAAATAAATTGAAAAGTTAAAATACTACAAACTGTTAAATACACATAATTTAGTAAAAAATAGAATTTATGCAAAAGAGTTTACACAAACAAAGAATATACTATATAACAGCTAAACACAAAATTTTAGTATCTTAATAAGTTCGAATAAATTGATCCAATATCAAAAATTTAGAAAACATAGTAAAGGTGAAGCAGTAAAATAAATAATTCTAATATAAAATAAGCAAAACGAAATGTGTTTAACAAATAAGAAAATAAACTAAAGAAAGTTAGAATATCGTAACTATTAAACACAAATAATTAAATCAAAAGTAGAATATTAAAAGTACAAAAGAGCTAGAATACAATGAAGAATATAATATATAAAACCTAAATACAGATAAAACCGTAGACAGATTAACTTAAATTCAAACTTTAAATTTCGACAAACATTTACATTAAATTTAAATGGAAAGAATACAGGGCTACAAGCACAAATTTGTTAATGATGTCAAATAGTTTATAAATTTACAGAAGTAGTAAATCAGAGGTAAACTCAAATTACATTCTAATAGATAAATTCCAAATCCAAGTACAAATATTCACATCAACATTAAACCTCAATTTACTTTAAAATTTAAGTATTCCAATAAATTCAGATTATCTAACAAATGTTAATAAATCAAATATTCTTATTAAATTTATAAATTTTTTTTCCTTTATAAGTTTATTTAAAATACATTTAAAACGAATTTTAAAGTTCAAACTCTAAATTGAAATCCAAATTTGAATATATTCAAGAATGTTCCAAATAATTGAAAGTTCAAAATTCTATATCGAAACCCACTATAAATATTTTATTGTAATGATAAGTTCTAGATTAATTTATATTTCAAATGTCAAAAATTCTGGGTCATTACAAAATTATTCCATTTACCCACTTGAAAACAATATAGTGTCGAATTGTTCTGCTATTTACTATGATTTTGATCATGACTTATTCAAATTTGTACTTTCCTACTATTGTCCTGAGAGCAAAAATTGATAGTAGCTCTTTGTGAATCCGAATGAGATTTTATTGTTGTTTTCATGATTTTAGAGTGGATTTTGATAGGCTTTGATTCTATTAGATAAGCTAATATTGTATGCAAATTCGTATCTTAGATTTGCAATTTTGTGTAGTTACAGGTGATGTTTTTGTGTTGAAATTTTATGAATCAATGACATGTGCACGACTTTTATAGATTATTTTTGAAAAATAAATTATGGTTTTGAAAATATATTTTTTTAACAAGGTTGCATGAATTTTATTAATAATAAATTTATGTAAACAAGGATTTTCAAACTATGTGATTTTAAAGATTTTTCGATAAAATTCTGTTTTCCATACTAATTTCTGAAAAGTATGATTTGAATACAAATTGTACACATTTTCACCCTTCGAGAAGGCGTGATGGCGATTGAATAATATGACATACCCCGCGGTATGGGACATGGCAGTATACAGTATTATTTATTCTCATTCCATCTAATCAAAGTAAGCATCTCTGTGTTTTTCAGTGACCTCTGTGTTACTTATGTTGTATACACAACTATATGATTTTTTGTTAGATGATAACAACCAAATATATATTATTTTAATGTGTTTATTACTGTACTGTTCTATATTTAAATCACAGACAGGAATATAATATTTATATTTAAATAGAATACCACTGTACACAAATTTAAATATTCACACAGTATTTTATTCAAATATAATATTTTATTTCAATATCAAACAGTACAGAATTACAACTCCACTATTTATACACTTCACTAATATTTTTCATTCATACACAGCTCTTCACTAAAACCCTGTCAATATACAATCACATTGATTCATATACAGACACTCAACTCTTTATACAGTCACATATACATTCATTTACATAGACTCATATATATATATATATATATATATATATATACTGACACACACTGACACTCTCTTTCACTGTCAACTTCAGTCTTCAGTCTTCACAACACTTCATTATCAGTCCAGTCTTCATACATGTCATGCACAGAAACACACACACGGTAATCTTGAACGGAAATAATTTCATACTCTAGAAAATATTATTTTAATTTTAAAATTTTATTTTCCTCGGTTTTCTGGTGTGTTTCTCATCATTATTCATGACTTGATCTGATTTATCTGTGTCTAGACAGACAATTTGTATATGTATAGCGACAGGAAATTTTCTGAATGGCTGCGTATACACACGTGTATATATATACACATGTTTAGTACCACGCCAATTCAGTGTGCAACTGAGGAGCAGCCACATGGACCTTCTCAACTCAGTGCACATGAAAACAAAGTCAACACATCTCAAAGTACAAAGAAAATATTCAAATTCCAAGCAACAAATAAAAGTATAGTCTCAGAAATGACAAGCAAGTGTCAAGATAGTTCAAGTGCAAAATGACACAAGGCAGAGCAAACATAAAACAGCAAATGCATGGTCCCGCAAGACAAGTGATCAAGACAGTTTTATTTGACAAATGAACATGTGTGGTCAAACACAAGTAAGCATGGCAGACCAACAGTATGACAAAGTAGTAATACATGGCAGCACAGAAATGTTCGAAGCAAGATGCATGGTACTGTATGGTAAGATCAAAACAAGACTGCAGGATGCACAGGTGTGAAAACTCAATTGCATGGGATATATGCAGTCCATGTTTAAACAACATACGGCGAACAAGTTCAAGTCAGGTTCAATGGTGCAACAGGGAGAGAGAATCAATCATGGCCGAGTCTAAGTTCAGCTCAACAGATAGATAGACATATACAAGTGACAAGGCCAAAGCAGTTTCAACTTATATAAACATGGTCAAACAAATCAAAGCATTCCAAATATATGTGATCAAGACAAGTCAGTTTCCAACATGTTGAAGGAAGAGATAATGCAGATAAATTCAAGTGTTTATATCAACAACAAATATGGCAGCAGATCCAAGTGAAAGTGCTCAAGTGACAAAATCAGTAATATACAAGTTTGGAGTATATGTCTACACACTCAAGTGGCCAAACAGCATGTGAATGGTATGTACAAATTTTAGTGCATCATGAACTAAATCAAGTTTGCAAGAACAACACTAACTGTTGCAGCCAAGTTGGTAAATTCAAGTATATACATGTTCAAGGTAGTAGATATAAACAGTGCAGAAACTTCAATTCCAAAGAACACAACAAATATATGACTGTGTTGATAACATACACAAAATCAATGCAGAAATCTTGTGGAAGTTTTAAATTCTTAAATTCTGCTTTAATTGAGCACTGCACTGTTTTTTTTTTTTTTTTTTTTTGGCAAGACAGTAGTGTGTTCAAATCAGCACAAGCATTTTCTACATGCTATTTTTACTCTTAGAAGGTAATCGAGTTTTTTAAGGTATGTAGAAATTTCCAGAATATTTTTTGGAAAACAATCAAAGAGCAAATGTTTTTGGAAAGCATTTCAATCATGCATGGGACCAGTGAGAAACATAGTTAATGCTTGGATTTAATCATATACGGAATGGTGCTCTTGCATAAATCAAACTTGGCATGATAAATAAAGAAGAAGCTACAATCATATAGCAGAAGCAACATTTCATCATGAAATCGCAGCAATACGGTATGGTGTAAAAATGTTCCAGGCAACAAATCAGAGATTTCGAATTATCTCCTTTATTTTTTTGCAAGAGATTAATCGGTTTAAGAAATTCAGAAAATCGTTTTTGGCAAGAAAATATCATCATAATTATTCTTGGCAATTTATCAATCAAGTGGATTCATTCAAGGGTTGAAAATATATTCAATTTCATCAATTCAAATCGCAACTACTCAAAAGGGGAAAACAAATCACGCCATATTCAAGCAATCAGATCAAATCATTTATTGGTGAAATCAAAGATTTATTTTAGGGTTTTTCTACCCTATATTTAATCACACCTATTCATCACTGGAAAGTGTAGAGAGATCGAAAACCACAAACAACTCGCAAGAAATTCAAAGCAAAAAATTTAGAAATTTACTCACTTCTGTTTTCGATCGAGAGCCACAGAGAGATGTCCCAAATCGAAGCATCAGAGAACAACTACACCTTCGAAGTTCATCAGAGATTCAATCAAGGAAGTCGCAATTTTGATTTGGGTGCTATATCAGAAAACCCTAGCATATAAAGTAGATCGGTCGCTATTTTTTCCAGAAGAAAAGAGGAATTGGGCAAAGTGATAATAAGAGAATGGGCTGGGCTTTTTTCTTGTTAAAGGGAATAGGGTTTTTAGCTTGTTTGTTTATTTGTATTGTTTTTATTTCTTTTTGAAAACCATCTATCAGTTTGTAGATTTGTAAAATCTAGGTCATTCAGTTAGGGGTTAACTGACAGTTTACTGGTGTCTATAAAACTAGGGAAAATCTGGTCTAGTGGATATAGACCAGTCTAGGGTTTTGAGCGTAGGGTAGGACAGGAGAAGGCGCTACGAGTGCACGTGGTCTTGTATGCAGGATCTATTTATAACACCTAGTAGAAACCTTAGAAATGCAGCAGTAGGCAGGGTTTTGCCGAAGCTGGGTATATCTGTGTGTGATTCATTTTCTGCATTTCTGTTTCTGCTATATTATGTGATCTGTTTTTTATTATATATATCTAGTTAATTTTTAATTCTGTTAAAAACTGTGATAAACCCTATTCACCCCCCCCCCCCCCCCCCCCCCCCCGCTCCCCCTCTAGGGTTAATCTAGATCCAACAACTTAGTGTTTCTTGAGATTTCAAGTGGTTTCGTAATATGGAACTGACTTGCGGTGTGTAACCCGTTAAGTGAGAATGTGTGGTATAGGGCACAACTTTTCAGATTACTATATGAGAGTCTGTTACACATCCCTACGTGACCACCAGTACTAGACCTTCAGGCTAATCCTATGTGAACTCTGTATGGACCTTTGGGTCAATTCTATGTGAAATCATGTGCGAACTCTATAGACCTTCAAGTCATCTGGGTACCCTTCTTGTGATATAGTGCTGGCTATTGCGTTAAGCCATCTTGTGTGATAGCACGTGCAGGCATAACTTCGGCTTGCCACTTTGTGTTGGATCCAAACTCTGTTTTCTGCGTTTGTGTTTGTTACTAATTTCATTGTGATTATTATTATTATTTATGGTGATCTTATTAGTGGTTTTAAGCTCTTAATAGAGTTTCAGGGATTATGTGATTATCTGTTTTAGTGATTCCATGATTTTGTGTTTCGGTGATTTCGTTAATCTATGATTTTGTGATTCGGTGAATTACGTGGTTTTGTGATATCACCTTGTGATTTCTGTGCACCTTTGAGTCTTCCATTCATGTTATGTAATCCCAAGTGTTGATTAGCCTAACCATGGCGATTAAATAATTCATGCTAAGGCAGTGTTTCAATTTATGTTCTTGTTTCTCGCTCTCATTGCCATATACCAATCTTTTGAACTTATGAATGATGTGCTTTTTAACCAATGTGTGACATTCTATTGGAAAGGGTATTATTTTATCAGAGTTTTCATATAAATCTAAGTCTTGAGATTCCTTTTTCTTATGGAAAGGAATTAGTATCTCGCTGATACTTTATTTAACCTTTTATCAAATTGATTAGTAAACTAGGTTGATCCATGTATGTAATACTCGGGTCAGACCGAGTTGTTTTAGGTTCAATTTTTTGTTGACTCGTGGTTTGTTGTTATCGCTTGGACTATCCTTTGAAGAAACTTTCTAATTGTTTATTCATGTATTTGAGTTGATGTATATTTTCTCCATTCTACATCATTGTATTCGTTGTTGTATATTATTTGAGACGTAGAACATGATGTTGTATTCAGTGATTATATCGGTATGTATCTGCTATGTGATCTATTGACTGTGTTGTGTTGTATATTGTTCTAATATGATCGTCAACCATTGTGGTTTCTTATTAGAAGTGTTGGGTATGTCGATCTACCTGAGACACGAAAAGAAAAATTTATACATGCAATCGACGTAGTCAAAACTTGTCAAATACGAAATTACGGATGGTCACCCCTAACCAACCCTATTCTCCACTCTAATAGATGGCATTACTTGTTAATGCTCTTTATTAGGGTGGGTGTTAGCGGTAGGGTGTCACACCTGGAAACCCAACAAGCAACATCAAACTAGGATCCCTAAATTATCGCACTACCCAAAGATGAACCAAGCTCCCCCAAAATCCAATGCTGATTCCTCTTCGCACCACAAATTCAATGAAACCCATCTCCAATCCCTAATCCTGCCTCCTTCTCCAAAAAAACAGAAAACCCTAGTTAGACAGTGAACTACCGTAGCCTTTGACCTCACCAGCACTGTTCTGCTCAAGCTCCAAAACTTCCAAATCTTGAGTCAAGTGAAAGAGCAAGTCCAAAGAGTCCAACTAGCCTTAAGTCTAGATTTTACATTAATCAAATCAATCGAAAATGATTTTTGAAGTTGCCCAACTTTCTTTCCTTAATGTGATTTCAACGAACTTTGCTTTCTTTTCCCTTTTCCTTGACAATACCCGAACTTCCCCGGTAAGGAAAGCACGGATTGCGTTGAGGACAAGACAAAAGAGAACGCAAACGGAAGAACATTTCATTGTTATTACAACAATTCCATCAGATATAAGAATATACAGAGTATAAATGAATAAAATATATTCGATGAATATCAGAGATTACAATAAATTACATAGCAATGGAAAAATATGCAAAATACAACTGAAAGTGATACACGGATACAAAGCTTTCCGAGCATCGTTCCAGCTGTAAATCAGGACCCTATGAATATAAATCTGGAAAACCAAAACTACTAGCTGCCCGTGGAAAATAGGGGCACCCAGAGTTTAGGTTAAAACAATAAACTCCAGGTCAGTTATATGACTGGTGTGAGAACTAAAATAGTTATTTAAAACTTTACTTTAAAGATAGTAATTCAAGGGACCACGCCGTATAACACAGAACGGGTTTCCTCCCAAGAATACTAGTGCATATAACAAAACAGCGCAATGCTTTTTGAAAAAATGAAGCTATTATAAGACCCAGGTCCCATCACACAATGCAACGCAAGCCGGAGGATAGGGGTTTCCCTTATAATAGCCAAATAATGCTTGATACGTTTAAACAAATCATTTGATACTATCATAGGTGTATAGTGTCAAAACATTTTCAATCATAAATATCAATCATAGACGGCATGGGTACCATATATCATGTCACCATACTAGTTCTACAATTAAAACCGCAATATCACGTATCGGAAATTGGATTTCCGTCATGAGTCGAGGCAAGGGGCAAGCTCCTCTCCGCGTTCGAGACACTCTAGCAAATGTCCCAGGACACCACTATGATCCTTGGATCTTCAGGGCCGATCCTCACCTAACTTTGGAGGATTAATTATTCCTGAACACACGTTTCCCGGTCCTTACAGACCTATATCCGAGGCGCCTCGCATTCCAACAACCGCACAGGTGAAAAGTATATAAATGTCAGGGATGGTAGGTCACTGACACCACCCTAGTTAGAAAGAAACGTCGTGCTCTCCCTGCAGTCACTATCCCGTTTTTGACTCATACCGAGGTGTGAGGCTCGCGAATTCACGCTATACACAAAGCTACGCAACACAGGCCGTGCTTTGATCATCAACCACAAGACTTTGCTTTTCAACAGAAGCCTTGATCAATTGCCACTTACGCGTGCCACACTGGCAATTCACTCCAAGCGACTGATGTCTATCGATATACAACCTCTGAGCTTGTACATCTCAGAGAAGGGCGTTAAGCAAGAGAATAAATTCTCCACCGCCAAACAGATGTATATTTAATAGAGATCAATCAACACAGAATAAAATCCAGTGTCAGACACACAATCCGTTTACAAGTTCGTTCTGGGCCTGAACGAAACCGGAGGCACTTTCCTCGCATATCCATCGATCTCCAAGTACGTCTGGACGATCACCAACTGTTTCCCTCATCTTGGGTGTACAGCCCAATCGAGATCATCAGTAGTCACCCAAACGATGTGAAGACTTCCGGTCTTCAACCACCGTCTTCATCTTCGACATCTCGTCGAATCGGTTATTCAGAATGGGTATAAACCCGGCCTTTCTGAATAACCCACGTATATGATAAACAAATGTTACACAAACACAACAAACGCCTCATTCCAATTCAGAATATCCTTTTATTCTTGAAATCACTTTCTTAGGGAAAGGTTCCCATTAATTTTATCCAAGATAAATTCTTCTAAATTTATTCTTTAATCTTCCTTTGGATATCACTTCTAACTAGTCGGGATTAGCGAGCCACACTGAAGTAATTATTTATTTTATTTCCCAATCCCTACCTATTCATCCCCTGGAGCAAACTGGTAATACTCCATATCTAACACTACGGTGCTATCGGTAAAATTAATTACCATTTCACGTTCAAATCTAATTAAAGATTTAACTATCGCTGTGGAGCAAAACTGGTGGTACTCCATTCTCGATCACTTTTCAGATTTGATAATTTAAATTATCAATTCACATTTCAATCTAATTAAAGATTCATTAAAACTCCACTTAGTTTTAATCCTTTCAAAAATCAACATCTTTCCTTTAACTGGGTTAAAGAACCAATGTCATCTAAAACACGATTCACGATAAACCCAAATCACATTTGATATTAAATACAAGGCTCTGAATAGAAAATATACCGGCTTATATTCAATATCAAATTCTGAAACCAACAAATATCGTGTTGGAAATAACGATATAAAATATATCTTTCAAATTCCCATAACGATATCTGTATAGTCACGAAATCCAACATCGAAATATTTCGAAGATAATTTCGATTCAACTCCAGTCCAATTCACATATTGGGAATATTGATTATTTTGAAAATCACTTTCAAATTCAATTTATTTATTTCAAAAAATAGATTGATTTTAATTCTAGTTCAAAACTAGTTCATTTTGATAAAAATCTATTTTTATCCTTTCAAATATGGAGTTTTTCATCCCAGTTCTTTCCAATTCATATATTATGATTTTACACAAATTATCAATATTTTTAATAATTTTATCAAGGCCCGTACAGTCGATTTCCAACAACGGCCATCGAACTGCACTTACAACGACCTTTTCTGAAATTGATTTGGACATAATTCCAAATCCAACCGTTAGATTTCAAATTTCAAATATTCGTTGGAAAGCGCTTTTCGATACGAACCCAACGGTTTCGGTTTTAGGAGAATCCTATGGTCGGATCTCCCGCAACGTCAATTCGAAGTTAATGTTCGAAATTCAAGAACTGCCGCGGCGCGGCGCGTTCTATTCAGGCCATTATATATATATATATATATATATATATATATATATATATATAATATAATATAATATATATATTTGGTCGATTTCCTTTTAAAACGTATTTTATAAATCGTTTTAAATTCGTTTTCAAAACCATTTCAACGCTACATTCAATTTCAAATCGATTTGATTTCAATTCAATTCGAATTCATTTCAATTTTATTTAATTTGAATTTAAATTCGTTTCAATTCAATTCAAATTCTAATTCGTTTCAATTCAATTCAATTTGAATTTACCTTGTATTTAATTCAATTCGAATTCATTTCAAATTGATTTCAATTCAATTTCAGTTCGTTTTAAATTTCATTCAAAACGATTTCAATTTGTTTTAATTCAATTTCAATTTAATTCAATTTGAATTCATTTCTATTCAATTTGAATTCAAATTCACTTTCTATTCAATTCGAATCGAATTCATTTTCTATCCGATTCGAATTCATTTCAAATTGATTCAATAAAATTTCAATTTGAATTTTAGTCTAATTTAATTTGAATTTCATTTCAAAATATTAAATTTTGAAATCACTTTTCAATATTCATTATAAAACGAATACAATCGATATAAATATCGTTCGTGTCAAAATAACGCATCTCTAATCTACACGGCTTTATATTTTTCAAAAACTTCATTATTCTATTTAACAAATGAATATATATTCTATTCAACACATGAATCTATATTTCTTTCAACACACGACTATTTTTTTTATGTAGAATATTTTATAAAATTATGGTATCTATCGTTTGACTTTCAATCAGACTCCACTGTCAAGTAGTTCTAATTTTAAATATGATAAAGACGTAAATTTTATTATTAAAATATTTTACTCAACGCATAAATAGTTTCAACACATGAACATCGTCAACACATGACTATTTTTATATTCAACACATGAATTTTCTTTTATAATATTCATTATTTTCCTGATTGGAATGAGGCCCAATCAATCACCATATAATGTTAATTATATAGATTCCATACATCACATGTATCTAATAGCAATGATAAACAATCAACCATCATACAAAGTGTACCACACAACTGCATAAGCATCAAATATAAATAATCAACGCTTACATAGTCTGTCGACCAATCGATCTACATATAATTAAATAATTGGGATTAGTGTACCCAAATATCATCCCAACACCCGTGTGGGGTTTCAAATCAACAAACACAGATTTTTATTTGTGCAGTTGGGCGATGTGTAAAATTTATCATCCCAATCAATATCAGTCAAATCAGTGTATATAATCAAATCGGCCGATTTGTTTATAATTATTTATTTATTCACTTACACGTTAAAAATTATATATTTAACGATAATTAATTTATTTCAACACATCTACATTTATTATCGATTTCACATCAACAACACAAACAAATTTCACAACACATCAATTAAACAAACAAGCCATCCATGGTCTGTGGATGAGGGGTGTCGGGTGCTACTCAGCACCATCTACATCCTAGTATATATATATATATATAACTAGAAAAGGAAATTTAGAGTGAGAAGTTCTCACCAATAGCTAATCCAATCATCTCGACTCTTCTTCGTTCTCGCCTTTCTTCACTTTCGTTGCCCGTATTCACTACATATATAAAAATCGAATTTTTACTTCGCTATTCAATATATAAAAATCGAATTTTTACTTCGCTATTCAATATATAAAAATCGAATTTTTACTTCGCTATTCAATATATAAAAATTGAATTTTTACTTCGCTATTCAATATATAAAAATCCTATTTTTATAATCACGCTATATGGATAAAAATTCTATTTTCACACCACTACTATATAGATAAAAATTCTATTTTTACACCGCTACTAAATAGATAAAAATTCTATTTTTACATCGCTACTATATAGAAAAAAATTCTATTTTTAAATCGCTACTATATAGATAAAAATTCTATTTTTACATCGCTACTATATAGATAAATTATATTTTTACATCGCTACTATATAGATAAAAATTCTATTTTTAACTTCTACAATACAAAAGATTATATTTTTATATTTCACATATGATAAAAATCATATTTTTAATATTTCCCCTAAGTAAAAATCCAATTTTTTTTCATTCTAAAACTGAAAATAACTTCTATGCTCATACATATAGATCGAATACCTTACGACAAGGTTATTTCAGTTAAGAATATTATTTTTAGTTACTCCACATTAATAAAAATAATAAAAACAAAGTAAATAAATAAGAAAAAACACTTACAGCGGCTTGGGGAGGGGGTTTTGGTGGTGGCGGCTTGCTGAGGGGGGAGAAGGTAGAGACGCACGGAGAAGAAGGGGGGTGCATTCGACTGGAGGGAGGGGTGTGGTCAGGGAAGAAAGGAAGAGGGGAAAAAGAGAAGAGGGAGGCGGCGGCAGAGGGGGGGTTCGGGGATGGAGGGCGGTGGCCCCGCCCTTAGCGGCGGTGGCGCTCGATCGGAGGAGCGACAGCTCCTCCATCTTCGTTCTTCTTCTTTTATTCTCTACTGAATCGATTTTGAAAGGGGGGGCCAGCGGTTTTGAAGGGGAGAGAGAGAGAGAATTTTTTTTTATTTTTCTTATTTCAAATTTCAAAAAGGTACTTTTTCATTTGACATCTAAACGAGGCCCACCGCCTGTCGTCCATAGCTAATTACCCCCATTCCGAACACAATGGGATATGTATCGCAAGCTGATTCGACCATTTCGATCAGTTTTCGTCAAAATCAACATATAACTCTGTATATTGAATTTGAACACGCATTTCAATTTACCGGGGTCACATACGAACTCGAAAAATTCTAGAAAAATATTTTCTAGCTTCGTATTGATGATACGGTCCTAACAAAACTAGTTTCGTCGAATTCTGAGACCGTTGGAAAAATGGCCATTTTCCAGTCGATGAAATTCAACTAAATCTGGTCAAACACGTTTTCTTTTGCCACGCTCACATATTGATTCGAAAAATTATGAAATTTGAAACCTAGCAATAATTTGACATCCCGGATCCAACAAAAGTGGTTTCGTTGAAATCCGAGGTCGTTTGCAAAATTTCTATTTTTAAGGGCCTGAATTCCATAGCAACTATTCAGAGTTTTCAACTGGTCATATCTTTTGATTTCCGCTATGAAATCTCAATTTTTCGGATTGATTGGAAAGATATTCTCAATTAGATCCTATTATTTTTGGTTTCATTAAAATCCGGATTATTTTGCACCCGGTACATCCAATTGAAGTTTGAAATCGAATTATCAAACTACCGCGCTATTTTCAATTCCTTTTATAATTTAAAATAAATATTTATATTCTAACGATGACGTATATAATATATATGTCGAATTCTATTCAAAATAAATTTCTCGTCGATATTATTTAAAATAACCTATTTTAAATATAGAAAATTCGCTAAAATTGCCAAAATAAAAAATTTAAACTGGCCCAGATTTTCGGGTTGTTACAATCTCCCCCACTTAAAACTTTTCGTCCCCGAAAAGAAACAAAGTCGAAAATGGTTTGATTAATCAACTCTACGTTCGATCTGGCTTCCATTCTCCAACTTTTCAGTTTCTGAGAATTTTTCAAATTTTTCAAAAATTTGCCTAACACCCTAAATTTTCAAAAAAATTCGCCATAACCTCCCCTGCACCGGGAGCCACGGGAAAATCCCGAATTTGCCATACAGGCCTCCTGATCTCAAAAAGAAAAAGAAAAAGCTAAGCGTCTAGCCATAGGCTCATAAAATCATCATCACCCAAAAAAACAGTAAATTATGGTAAACATGTACCTATTTGTCGGGCAAACAAATTTTATTCTCTGCTCTAGCCTCCTTGCTATGACCTGTTCAATGTAAGTACATGTATATGCAAGCAAATGCGACCAATTTCCAATACAATTCAATATTTGATTCAATTAGGCTAAATGGTTAAAAATTATCAAACAAATAAACAAACAACACAAACATCAATCAATTAGTGAATTAGAGTTTCAAATTAATAATTTTGATATATAAAAAGTCATGTTTTTTATGCCAATTCACAACAATGTATTCTAGCTATATTAGTTTTGGTTCTCACACCAGTCTAATGGAAATATATAGAAATCACACCTTCGTCACTCGAAAATAAATTCTGGCGACGAGTACTCAACCATCAGAATCATCTTCGGGCCACTAGAGCATGATTCTATATCTATCCAGTATATTAAAACTTCGTATATACGTTCATGACGTGTATATGCAAAACCTTTATATACTCGATTGTCCAACTTCAAAATAAATAAATTTTCAAAATACCTATAAAACGGTTTAAATTTTCAAAACAAAATTGTTTTCATTTGAAAAATATACTCTTCACACTCGTTCTAGGATACTACTGATCCTATCTCTAACGAGTCATTCTAATTGGATATTACTAATCCAATATCTGATTAATTCTTTCGTATGGTTCTAATGTGTCTTGTTCTCGAGCTTTGTAAACCAAAGCTCTGATACCAAACTGACACGACCCGAACTTCCCCGGTAAAAAAAGCACGGATTGCGTTGAGGACAAGACAAAATAGAACGCAAACGGAAGAACATTTCATTGTTATTACAACAATTCCATCAGATACAAGAATATACAGAGTATAAATGAATAAAATACACTAGATGAATATCAGAGATTATAATAAATTACATAGCAGCGGAAAAATATACAAAATACATATGAAAGTGATACACAGATACAGAGCTTTCCGAGCATCGTTCCAGCTGTAAATCAGGACCCTGTGAATATAAATCTGCAAAACCAAAACTACTAGCTGCCCATGGAAAATAGGGGCACCCAGAGTTTAGGTTAAAATAATAAACTCCAGGTCAGTCATATGACTGATGTGAGAACTAAAACAGTTATTTAAAACTTTACTTTAAAGAGAGTAATTCAAGGGACCACGCCGTATAACACGGAACGTGTTTTCTCCCAAGAATACTAGTGCATATAACAAAACAGCGCAATGCTTTTTGAAAAAATGAAGCTATTATAAGACCCAGGTCCCATCACACAATGCAACGCAAGCCGGAGGATAGGGTTTTCCCTTATAATAGCCAAATAATGCTTGATACGTTTAAACAAATCATTTGATACTATCATAGGTGTATAGTGTCAAAACATTTTCAATCATAAATATCAATCATAGACGGCATGGCTACCATATATCATGTCGCCATACTAGTTCTACAATTAAAACCGCAATATCACGTATTGGAAATTGGATTTCCGTCATGAGTCGAGGCAAGGGGCAAGCTCCTCTCCGCGTTCGAGACACTCTAGCAAATGTCCCAGGACCCCACTATGATCCTTGGATCTTCAGGGCCGGTCCTCACCTAACTTTGGAGGATTAATTATTCCTGAACACACGTTTCCCGGTCCTTACAGACCTATATCCGAGGCGCCTCGCATTCCAACAACCACACAGGTGAAAAGGATATAAATGTCAGAGCTGGTAGGTCACTAACACCACCCTAGCTAGAAAGAAACGTCGTGCTCTCCCTGCAGTCACTATCCCGTTTTTGACTCATACCAAGGTGTGAGGCTCGCGAATTCACGCTATACACAAAGCTACGCCACACAGGCTGTGCTTTGATCATCAACCACAAGACTTTGCTTTTCAACAGAAGCCTTGATCAATTGCCACTTACGCGTGCCACACTGGCAATTCACTCCATTGGAGTGATGTCCATCGATATACAACCTCGGAGCTCGTACATCTCAGAGAAGGGCGTTAAGCAAGAGAATAAATTCTCCGCCGCCAAACAGATGTATATTTAATAGAGATCAATCAACACAGAATAAAATCCAGTATCAGACACACAATCCATTTACAAGTTCGTTCTGGGTCTGAACGAAACCGGAGGCATTTTCCTCGCATATCCATCGATCTCCAAGTACGTCTGGACGATCACCAACTGTTTCCCTCATCTTGGGTGTACAGCCCAATCGAGATCATCAGTAGTCACCCAAACGATGTGAAGACTTCCGGTCTTCAACCACCGTCTTCATCTTCGACATCTCATCGAATCGGTTATTCAGAATGGGTATAAGCCCGGCCTTTCTGAATAACCCACGTATATGATAAACAAATGTTACACAAACACAACGAACGCCTCATTCCAATTCAGAATATCCTTTTATTCATGAAATCACATTCTTAGGGAAAGGTTCCCATTAATTTTATCCAAGATAAATTCTTCTAAATTTATTCTTTAATCTTCCTTTGGATATCATTTCTAACTAGTCGGGATTAGCGAGCCACACCGAAGTAATTGTTTATTTTATTTCCCAATCCCAACCTATTCATCCCCTGGAGCAAACTGGTAATACTCCATATCTAACACTACGGTGCTTTCCTTAAAATTAATTACCATTTCACGTTCAAATCTAATTAAAGATTTAACTATCGCTGTGGAGCAAAACTGGTGGTACTCCATTCTCGATCACTTTTCAGATTTGATAATTTAAATTATCAATTCACATTTCAATCTAATTAAAGATTCATTAAAACTCCACTTAGTTTTAATCCTTTCAAAAATCAACATCTTGCCTTTAACTGGCTTAAAGAACCAATGTCATCTAAAACACGATTCACGATAAACCCAAATCACATTTGATATTAAATACAAGGCTCTGAATAGAAAATATACCGGCTTATATTCAATATCAAATTCTGAAACCAACAAATATCGTGTTGGAAATAACGATATAAAATATATCTTTCAAATTCCCATAACGATATCTGTATAGTCACGAAATCCAACATCGAAATATTCCGAAGATAATTACGATTCAACTCCGGTCCAATTCACATATTGGGAATATTGATTATTTTTAAAATTACTTTCAAATTCAATTTATTTATTTCAAAAAATAGATTGATTTTAATTCTAGTTCAAAACTAGTTCATTTCGATAAAAATCTATTTTTATCCTTTCAAATATGGAGTTTTTCATCCTAGTTATTTCCAATTCATATATTATGATTTTACACAAATTATCAATATTTTTAATAATTTTATCAAGGCCCGTACAGTCGATTTCCAACAGCGGCCATCGAACTGCACTTACAACGACCTTTTCTGAAATTGATTTGGACATAATTCCAAATCCAACCATTAGATTTAAATTTTCTAATATTCGTTGGAAAGCTCTTTTCGATACGAACCCAACGGTTCCAGTTTTAGGAGAATCCGATGGTCGGATCTCCCGCAACGCCAATTCGAAGTTAATGGTCGAAATTCACGAACTGCCACGGCGCGTCGCGTTCTATTCTGGCCATTATATATATATAATATATATATTATATATATTTGGTCGATTTCCTTTTAAAACGTATTTTATAAATCGGTTTAAATTCGTTTTCAAAACCATTTCAACGCTACATTCAATTTCAAATCGATTTGATTTCAATTCAATTCGAATTCATTTCAATTTTATTTAATTCGAATTTAAATTCGTTTCAACTCAAATTCTAATTCGTTTCAATTCAATTCAATTTGAATTTACCTTCTATTTAATTCAATTCGAATTCAATTCGAATTCATTTCAAATTGATTTCAATTCAATTTCAGTTCGTTTTAAATTTCATTCAAAGCGATCTCAATTTGTTTTAATTCAATTTCAATTTGAATTCATTTCTATTCAATTTGAATTCAAATTCACTTTCTATTCAATTCGAATCGAATTCATTTTCTATCTGATTCGAATTCATTTCAAATTGATTCAATAAAATTTCAATTTGAATTTTAATCTAATATAATTTGAATTTCATTTCAAAATATTAAATTTTGAAATCACTTTTCAATATTCATTATAAAACGAATAAAATCGATATAAATATCGTTCGCGTCAAAATAACGCATGTCTAATCAACACGGCTTTATATTTTTCAAAAACTTCGTTATTCTATTCAACAAATGGATATATATTCTATTCAACACATGAATCTATATTTCTTTCAACACACGACTATTTTTGTTATGTAGAATATTTTATAAAATTATGGTATATATCGTTTGATTTTCAATCAGAATCAACTATCAAGTAGTTCTAATTTTAAATATGATAAAGATGTAAATTTTATTATTAAAATATTTTACTCAACACATAAATAGTTTCAACACATGAACATCGTCAACACATGACTATTTTTATATTCAACACATGAATTTTCTTTTATAATATTCATTATTTTCCCGATTGGAATGAGGCCCAATCAATCACCATATAATGTTAATTATATAGATTCCATACATCACATTTATCTAATAGCAATGATAAACAATTAACCATCATACAAAGTGTAACACACAACTGCATAAGCATCAAATATAAATAATCGACGCTTACACAGTCTGCCGACCAATCGATCTACATATAATTAAATAATTGGGATTAGTGTACCCAAATATCATCCCAACACCCGTGTGGGGTTTCAAATCAACAAACATAGATTTTTATTTGTGCAGTTGGGCGATGTGTAAAATTTATCATCCCAATTAATATCAGTCAAATCAGTGTATATAAACAAATCGGGCGATTTGTTTATAATTATTTATTTATTCACTTTCATGTTAAAAATTATAATTTTAACGATAATTAATTTATTTCAACACATCTACATTTATTATCGATTTCACATCAACAACACAAACAAATTTCACAACACATCAATTAAACAAACAAGCCATCCATGGTCTGAGGATGACGGGTGTAGGGTGCTACTCAGCACCGTCTGCATCCTAGTATATATATATAACTAGAAAAGGAAATTTATAGTGAGAAGTTCTCACCAATAGCTAATCCAATCATCTCGACTCTTCTTCGTTCTCGCCTTTCTTCACTTTCATTGCCCGTATTCACTACATATGTAAAAATCGAATTTTTACTTTGCTATTCAATATATAAAAATCGAATTTTTACTTCGCTATTCAATATATAAAAATCGAATTTTTACTTCGCTATTCAATATATAAAAATCCTATTTTTACTTCGCTATTCAATATATAAAAATCCTATTTTTATAATCACGCTATTAAATAAAAATTCTATTTTTACACCGCTACTAAATAGATAAAAATTCTATTTTTACATCGCTACTATATAGATAAAAATTCTATTTTTACATCGCTACTATATAGATAAAAATTATATTTTTACATCGCTACTATATAGATAAATTATATTTTTACATTGCTACTATATAGATGAAAATTCTATTTTTAACTTCTACAATACAAAAGATTATATTTTTATATTTCACATATGATAAAAATCATATTTTTAATATTTCCCCTAAGTAAAAATCCAATTTTTTTTCATTCTAAAACTGAAAATAACTCCTATGCTCATACATATAGATTGAATACCTTACGACAAGGTTATTTAAGTTAAGAATATTATTTTTAGTTACTCCACATAAATAAAAATAATAAAAACAAAGTAAATAAATTAGAAAAAACACTTACAGCGGCTTGGGGAGGGGGTTTGGGTGGTGGCGGCTTGCTGAGGGGGGAGGAGGCGGAGGCGCACGGAGAAGAAGGGGGGTGCGTTCGACTGGAGGGAGGGCGTGCAGTCAGGGAAGAAAGGAAGAGGGGGCAAAAGAGAAGAGGGAGGCGGCGGTAGAGGGGGGGTTCGGGGATGGAGGGTGGTGGCCCCGCCCTGAGCGGCGGTGGCGCTCGATCGGAGGAGCGAAAGCTCCTCCGTCTTCGTTCTTCTTTTTTTTTTCTCTGCTGAATCGATTTTGAAAGGGGGGCCAGCGGTTTTGAAGGGGAGAGAGAGAGAAAATATTTTTTTAATTTTTTTATTTTAAATTTCAAAAAGGTACTTTTTCATTTGACCTCTAAACGAGGCCCACCGCCTGTCGTTCATAGCTAATTACCACCATTCCGAACACAATGGGATATGTTTCGCAAGCTGATTCGCCCGTTTCGATCAGTTTTCGTCAAAATCAACATATAACTCTATATATTGAATTTGAACACGCATTTCAATTTACCGGGGTCACCTACGAACTCGAAAAATTCCAGAAAAATATTTTCTAGCTTTGTATTGACGATACGATCGTAACAAAACTAGTTTCGTCGAATTCTGAGAACGTTGGAAAAATGGCCATTTTCCAGTCGATGAAATTCAACAGAAACTGGTCAAACACATTTTCTTTTGCCACGCTCACATATTGATTCAAAAAATTATGAAATTTCAAACCTAGCAATAATTTGACATCCCGGATCCAACAAAACTAGTTTCATCGAAATCCGAGGTCGTTTGCAAAATTTCTATTTTTAAGGGCCTGAATTCCATAGCGACTATTCAGAGTTTTCAACTGGACATATCTTTTGATTTCCGCTATGAAATCTCAATTTTTCGGATTGATTGGAAAGATATTCTCAATTAGATCCTATTATTTTTGGTTTCACTAAAATCCGGATTATTTTGCACCCGGTACATTCGATTGAAGTTTGAAATCGAATTATCGAACCACCGCGCTATTTTCAATTCCTTTATTAATTTAAAATAAATATTTATATTCTAACGATGACGTATATAATATATACGTCGAATTCTATTCAAAATAAATTTCTCGTCGATATTATTTAAAATAACCTATTTTAAATATAGAAAATTCGCTATAATTGCAAAAATAAAAATTTTAAACTGGCCCAGATTTTCGGGTTGTTACAATCTCCCCCACTTAAAACTTTTCATCCCCGAAAAGGAACAAAGTCGAAAGTGGTTTGATTAATCAACTCTACGTTCGATCTGGCTTCCATTCTCCAACTTTTCAGTTTCTGAGAATTTTTCAAATTTTTCAAAAATTTGGCTAACACCCTAAATTTTTGAAAAATTTCGCCATAACCTCCCCTGCACCGAGAGCCACGGGAAAATCCCGAAATTGCCATACAGGCCTTCTGATCTCAAAAAGAAAAAGAAAAAGCTAAGCGGCTAGCCAATAGGCTCATAAAATCATCATCACCCAAACAAAACAGTAAATTATAGTAAACATGTACCTATTTGTCGGGCAAACAAATTTTATTCTCTGCTCTAGCCTCCTTGCTATGACCTGTTCAATGTAATATATGTATATGCAAGCAAATGCGACCAATTTCCAATACAATTCAATATTTGATTCAATTAGGCTAAATGGTTCAAAATTATCAAACAAATAAACAAACAACACAAACATCAATCAATTAGTGGATTAGAGTTTCAAATTAATAATTTTGATATATAAAAAGTCATGTTTTTTATGCCAATTCACAACAATGTATTCTAGCTATATTAGTTTTGGTTCTCACACCAGTCTAATGGAAATATATAGAAATCACACCTTCGTCACTCGAAAATAAATTCTGACGACGAGTACTCAACCATCAGAATCATCTTCGGGCCACTAGAGTATGATTCTATATCTATCCAGTATATTAAAACTTCGTATATACGTTCATGACGCGTATATGCAAAACCTTTATATACTCGATTGTCCAACTTCAAAATAAATAAATATTCAAAATACCTAAAGAACGGTTTAAATTTTCAAAACAAAATTGTTTTCATTTGAAAAATATACTCTTCACACTCGTTCTAGGATACTACTGATCCTATCTCTAACGAGTCATTCTAATTGGATATTACTAATCCAATATCTGATTAATTCTTTCGTATGGTTCTAATGTGTCTTGTTCTCGAGCTCTGTAAACCAAAGCTCTGATACCAAACTGACACGACCCGAACCTCCCCGGTAAGGAAAGCACGGATTGCGTTGAGGACAAGACAAAATAGAACGCAAACGGAAGAACATTTCATTGTTATTACAACAATTCCATCAGATACAAGAATATACAGAGTATAAATGAATAAAATACATTAGATGAATATCAGATATTACAATAAATTACACAGCAGCGGAAAAATATACAAAATACATATGAAAATGATACACAGATACAGAGCTTTCCGAGCATCGTTCCAGCTGTAAATCAGGACCCTGTGAATATAAATCTGCAAAACCAAAACTACTAGCTGCCCATGGAAAATAGGGGCATCCAGAGTTTAGGTTAAAACAATAAACTCCAGGTCAGTCATATGACTGGTGTGAGAACTAAAACAGTTATTTAAAACTTTACTTTAAAGAGAGTAATTCATGGGACCACACCGTATAACACGGAACGTGTTTTTTCCCAAGAATACTAGTGCATATAAAAAAACAGCGCAATGCTTTTTGAAAAAATGAAGCTATTATAAGACCCAGGTCCCATCACACAATGCAACGCAAGCCGGAGGATAGGGTTTTCCCTTATAATAGCCAAATAATGCTTGATACGTTTAAACAAATCATTTGATACTATCATAGGTGTATAGTGTCAAAACATTTTCAATCATAAATATCAATCATAGACGGCATGGGTACCATATATCATGTCTCCATACTAGTTCTACAATTAAAACCGCAATATCACGTATTGGAAATTGGATTTCCGTCATGAGTCGAGGCAAGGGGCAAGCTCCTCTCCGCGTTCGAGACACTCTAGCAAATGTCCCAGGACCCCACTATGATACTTGGATCTTCAGGGCCGGTCCTCACCTAACTTTGGAGGGTTAATTATTCCTGAACACACGTTTCCCGGTCCTTACAGACCTATATCTGAGGCGCCTCGCATTCCAACAACCACACAGGTGAAAAGTATATAAAAGTCAGGGCTGGTAGGTCACTGACACCACCCTAGCTAGAAAGAAACGTCGTGCTCTCCCTGCAGTCACTATCCCGTTTTTGACTCATACCGAGGTGTGAGGCTCGCGAATTCATGCTATACACAAAGCTACGCCACACAGGCCGTGCTTTGATCATCAACCACAAGACTTTGCTTTTCAACAGAAGCCTTGATCAATTGCCACTTACGCGTGCCACACTGGCAATTCACTCCATTGGACTGATGTCCATCGATATATAACCTCTGAGCTCGTACATCTCAGAGAAGGGCGTTAAGCAAGAGAATAAATTCTCCGCCGCCAAACAGATGTATATTTAATAGAGATCAATCAACACAGAATAAAATCCAGTGTCAGACACACAATCCATTTAAAAGTTCGTTCTGGGTCTGAAAGAAACCGGAGGCACTTTCCTCGCATATCCATCGATCTCCAAGTACATCTGGACAATCACCAACTGTTTCCCTCATCTTGGGTGTACAGCCCAATCGAGATCATCAGTAGTCACCCAAACGATGTGAAGACTTCCGGTCTTCAACCACCGTCTTCATCTTCGACATCTCGTCGAATCGGTTATTCAGAATGGGTATAAACCCGGCCTTTCTGAATAACCCACGTATATGATAAACAAATGTTACACAAACACAACAAACGCCTCATTCCAATTCAGAATATCCTTTTATTCTTGAAATCACTTTCTTAGGGAAAGGTTCCCATTAATTTTATCCAAGATAAATTCTTCTAAATTTATTCTTTAATCTTCCTTTGGATATCACTTCTAACTAGTCGGGATTAGCGAGCCACACCGAAGTAATTATTTATTTTATTTCCCAATCCCTACCTATTCATCCCCTGGAGCAAACTGGTAATACTCCATATCTAACACTACGGTGCTATCGGTAAAATTAATTACCTTTTCACGTTCAAATCTAATTAAAGATTTAACTATCGCTGTGGAGCAAAACTGGTGGTACTCCATTCTCGATCACTTTTCAGATTTGATAATTTAAATTATCAATTCACATTTCAATCTAATTAAAGATTCATTAAAACTCCACTTAGTTTTAATCCTTTCAAAAATCAACATCTTGCCTTTAACTGGGTTAAAGAACCAATGTCATCTAAAACACGATTCACGATAAACCCAAATCACATTTGATATTAAATACAAGGCTCTGAATAGAAAATATATCGGCTTATATTCAATATCAAATTCTGAAACCAACAAATATCATATTGGAAATAACGATATAAAATATATCTTTCAAATTCCCATAACAATATCTGTATAGTCACGAAATCCAACATCGAAATATTCCGAAGATAATTTCGATTCAACTCCAGTCCAATTCACATATTGGGAATATTGATTATTTTTTAAATCACTTTCAAATTCAATTTATTTATTTCAAAAAATAGACTGATTTTAATTCTAGTTCTAAACTAGTTCATTTCGATAAAAATCTATTTTTATCCTTTCAAATATGGAGTTTTTCATCCCAGTTCTTTCCAATTCATATATTATGATTTTACACAAATTATCAATATTTTTAATAATTTTATCAAGGCCCGTACAGTCGATTTCCAACAACGGCCATCGAACAGCACTTACAGCGACCTTTTCTGAAATTGATTTGGACATAATTCTAAATCCAACCGTTAGATTTCAAATTTATAATATTCGTTGGAAAGCTATTTTCGATACGAACCCAACGGTTTCGGTTTTAGGAGAATCCGACGGTCGGATCTCCCGCAATGTCAATTCGAAGTTAATGGTCGAAATTCACGAACTGTCGCGGCGCGGCGCGTTCTATTCAGGCCATTATATAATATATATATATATATATATATATATATATATATATATATATATATATATATATATTTCGTCGATTTCCTTTTAAAACGTATTTTATAAATCGTTTTTCAAAACCATTTCAACGCTACATTCAATTTCAAATCGATTTGATTTCAATTCAATTCGAATTCATTTCAATTTTATTTAATTCGAATTTAAATTCGTTTGAATTCAAATTCTAATTCGTTTCAATTCAATTAAATTTGAATTTACCTTCTGTTTAATTCAATTCGAATTCATTTCAAATTGATTTCAATTCAATTTCAGTTCGTTTTAAATTTCATTCAAAACGATTTCAATTCGTTTTAATTCAACTTCAATTTAATTCAATTTGAATTCATTTCTATTCAATTTGAATTCAAATTCACTTTCTATTCAATTCGAATCGAATTAATTTTCTATCCGATTCGAATTCATTTCAAATTGATTCAATAAAATTTCAGTTTGAATTTTAATCTAATTTAATTTGAATTTCATTTCAAAATACTAAATTTTGAAATCACTTTTCAATATTCATTATAAAACGAATAAAATCGACATAAATATCGTTCGCGTCAAAATAACGCATCTCTAATCAACACGGCTTTATATTTTTCAAAAACTTTGTTATTCTATTCAACAAATGAATATATATTCTATTCAACACATGAATCTATATTTCTTTCAACACACGACTATTTTTGTTATGTAGAATATTTTATAAAATTATGGTATCTATCGTTTGATTTTCAATCAGACTCCACTGTCAAGTTGTTCTAATTTTAAATATGATAAAGATGTAAATTTTATTATTAAAATATTTTACTCAACACATAAATAGTTTCAACACATGAACATCGTCAACACATGACTATTTTTATATTCAACACATGAATTTTCTTTTATAATATTCATTATTTTCCCGATTGGAATGAGGCCCAATCAATTACCATATAATGTTAATTATATAGATTCCATACATCACATGTATCTAATAGCAATAATAAACAATCAACCATCATACAAAGTGTACCACACAACTGCATAAGCATCAAATATAAATAATCGACGCTTACACAATCTGTCGACCAATCGATCGACATATAATTAAATAATTGGGATTAGTGTACCCAAATATCATCCCAACACCCATGTGGGGTTTCAAATCAACAAACACAGATTTTTATTTGTGCAGTTGGGCGATGTGTAAAATTTATCATCCCAATCAATATCAGTCAAATCAGTGTATATAAACAAATCGGCCGATTTGTTTATAATTATTTATTTATTCACTTTCACGTTAAAAATTATAATTTTAACGATAATTAATTTATTTAACACATCTACATTTATTATCGATTTCACATCAACAACACAAACAAATTTCACAACACATCAATTAAACAAACAAGCCATCCATGGTCTGTGGATGACGGGTGTCGGGTGCTACTAAGCACCGTCTGCATCCTAGTATATATATATATATATATATAACTAGAAAATAAAATTTAGAGTGAGAAGTTCTCACCAATAGCTAATCCAATCATCTCGACTCTTCTTCGTTCTCGCCTTTCTTCACTTTCGTTGCCCGTATTCACTACATATGTAAAAATTGAATTTTTCTTCTCTATTCAATATATAAAAATCGAATTTTTACTTCGCTATTCAATATATAAAAATCGAATTTTTACTTCGCTATTCAATATATAAAAATCGAATTTTTACTTCGCTATTCAATATATAAAAATCCTATTTTTATAATCACGCTATATGGATAAAAATTCTATTTTCACACCACTACTATATAGATAAAAATTCTATTTTTACACCGCTACTAAATAGATAAAAATTCTACTTTTACATCGCTACTATATAGATAAAAATTCTATTTTTACATCGCTACTATAAAGATATCGCTACTATATAGATAAAAATTCTATTTTTACATCGCTACTATATAGATAAAAATTATATTTTTACATCGCTACTATATAGATAAAAATTCTATTTTTAACTTCTACAATACAAAAGATTATATTTTTATATTTCACATATGATAAAAATCATATTTTTAATATTTCCCCTAAGTAAAAATCCAATTTTTTTTCATTCTAAAACTGAAAATAACTTCTATGCTCATACATATAGATCGAATACCTTACAACAAGGTTATTTCAGTTGAGAATATTATTTTTCGTTACTCCACATAAATAAAAATAATAAAAACAAAGTAAATAAATAAGAAAAAAAACTTATAGTGGCTTGGGGAGGGGGTTTGGGTGGTGGCGGCTTGCTGAGGGGGGGGGAGGAAGAGGCGCAGGGGGAAGAAGGGGGGCTGCGTTCAACTGGAGGGAGGGGGTGTGGTCAGGGAAGAAAGGAAGAGGAGGAAAAGAGAAGAGGGAGGCGGCGGTAGAGGGGGGGTTCGGGGATGGAGGGCGGTGGCCCTGCCCTGAGCGGCGGTGGCGCTCGATCGGAGGAGCGACAGCTCCTCTGTCTTCGTTCTTCTTTCTTTTTTCTCTGCTGAATCGATTTTGAAAGGGGGGCAGCGGTTTTGAAGGGGAGAGAGAGAGAGAAAATATTTTTTTAATTTCAAAAAGGTACTTTTTCATTTGACCTCTAAACGAGGCCCACCGCCTGTCGTCAATAGCTAATTACCCCCATTCCGAACACAATGGGATATGTATGGCAAGCTGATTCGACCGTTTCGATCAGTTTTCGTCAAAATCAACATATAACTCTATATATTGAATTTGAACACGCATTTCAATTTACCGGGGTCACATACGAACTCAAAAAATTCCAGAAAAATATTTTCTAGCTTCGTATTGACGATACGGTCCTAACAAAACTAGTTTCATCGAATTCTGAGACCGTTGGAAAAATGGCCATTCTCCAGTCGATGAAATTCAACTGAAACTGGTCAAACACGTTTTCTTTTGCCACGCTCACATATTGATTCGAAAAATTATGAAATTTTAGACCTAGCAATAATTTGACATCCCGGATCCAACAAAAGTGGTTACGTCGAAATCCGAGGTCGTTTGCAAAATTTCTATTTTTAAGGGCCTGAATTCCAAAGCAACTATTCAGAGTTTTCAACTGGACATATCTTTTGATTCCCGCTATGAAATCTCAATTTTTCGGATTAATTGGAAAGATATTCTCAATTAGATCCTATTATTTTTGGTTTCACTAAAATCCGGATTATTTTGCCCCAGGTACATTCAATTGAAGTTTGAAATCGAATTATCGAACTACCGCGCTATTTTCAATTCCTTTTATAATTTAAAATAAATATTTATATTATAACGATGACGTATGTAATATATACGTCGAATTCTATTCAAAATAAATTTCTCGTCGATATTATTTAAAATAACCTATTTTAAATATAGAAAATTCGCTAAAATTGCCAAAATAAAAATTTTAAACTGGCCCAGATTTTCGGGTTGTTACAATCTCCCCCACTTAAAACTTTTAGTCCTCGAAAAGGAACAAAGTCGAAAGTGGTTTGATTAATTAACTCTACGTTCGATCTGGCTTCCATTCTCCAACTTTTCAGTTTCTGAGAATTTTTCAAATTTTTCAAAAATTTGGCTAACACCCTAAATTTTCAAAAAATTTCGCTAACCTCCCCTGCACCGGGAGCCACGGGAAAATCCCGAAATAGCCATTCAGGCGGTCTGATCTCAAAAAGAAAACGAAAAGGCCAAGCGGCTAGCCAATAGGCTCATAAAATCATCATCACCCAAACAAAACAGTAAATTATAGTAAACATGTACCTATTTGTCGGGCAAACAAATTTTATTCTCTGCTCTAGCCTCCTTGCTATGACCTGTTCAATGTAAGTACATGTATATGCAAGCAAATGCGACCAATTTCCAATACAATTCAATATTTGATTCAATTAGGCTAAATGGTTCAAAATTATCAAACAAATAAACAAACAACACCAACATCAATCAATTAGTGAATTAGAGTGTCAAATTAATAATTTTGATGTATAAAAAGTCATGTTTTTTATGCCAATTCACAACAATGTATTCTAGCTATATTAGTTTTGGTTCTCACACCAGTCTAATGGAAATATATAGAAATCACACCTTCGTCACTCGAAAATAAATTCTGACGACGAGTACTCAACCATCAGAATCATCTTCGGGCCACTAGAGTATGATTCTATATCTATCCAATATATTAAAACTTCGTATATACGTTCATGACGCGTATATGCAAAACCTTTATATACTCGATTGTCCAACTTCAAAATAAATAAATATTCATATACGTATAAAACGGTTTAAATTTTCAAAACAAAATTGTTTTCATTTGAAAAATATACTCTTCACACTCGTTCGAGGATACTACTGATCCTATCTCTAACGAGTCATTCTAATTGGAGATTTATTTTTAATTTAAGTTTGAGCTTGGTTTTAATTTATTTAAGTTGTGTATTTGAAGAGGTATAAAATATACTTGTATTTGGTGTACTTAGAGTATAATAAATAGTATATACATATTAGTTTGTATACATAGTACTTTAAATAGTATATACTCTTTTAAAATATTTGTTAAATTGAGTTTGGGCCACTTGTTCACATTGGCTGAAATTTTTTAACACTTGTCTTTGATCTTCTGTTTTTACTTACCACGTGTTTCCCCTCTCCTTCCCTTTTCTTTTATTTCGTTCCTCCTTTCCTTATTTCTATTTCCAACCGAAAATTCACTCTCCCAAAAATCTTCAATTCGTTCCTCTTCTTCCCTTCAAATTCAATGTCTTCCTCCATCCTAAAATCAAACTGTATCGCCTAATTCCTCCTTAAATCTCATCGCACAGGCATCGCTCCACCGCTCTTCAATCTAATCACCTTAGCCTAGTTCACTTTTAGCCACTCCTGTAATCGAAGCCTCTTTCTTCACGCTATAACCACCAAGCTTGCGACGACCCGGATTTTTCGATCATTTGAATTCGAATACTTAAATTTATTTTAAATGCTATTTATTGAAATATTAATGGAATTTAATATATAATTCATTATGTAGCGACGATTAAACGTAATATTTATATTAATTTATAAATGAAATGACGCGGTAGTTCTTGATATTGAATTTTGAACTTCAATTGAATATACAGAATCCGTTTCAAGTCGGAGTTCTTTGAAACAAGAATCTTCCAAATCTATTTGGTTATATTTTTCTAATGGAAGAGAAAATTGAGGATTTCATGTTAGAGATTGTTAGTTATGCCCAATTCAAATTTTCGAATAGCCGCTATGGAATTCGTTGATAAACGATAACGTTTATTAAATAAATTATAAAGGATTTTTATATAGTTTGAGTATTGTTTAAATCAAAATTATATATATTAGAGTTTAAAATATATATTGAATTATTTTAAAGATGTATAATATTTCATTTGGAGATATATGAAAATGATAATTTATTATTGTTTAAAATGAATTATTTTAAATTTTAATATATTTTATCGTTATTATATATAGGTCTTAAAAAATGATTTATTTTTCTAATGAACTCCATTTCCGACGAAACAGATTTATTGGAATACGTATGGTTAGTTATTGCTAGATTTCCAGTTTGGAGCCAATCGAAGTTAATTTATCGGTGCGAGCAGTTTAAGGGTGAACCGATAAATTAAAATAACGCTATTGTGCAAAAGAAGTCGGTTTCCAACAAAACAAATTTCATTAAATGCAGAACGTCAAGACATAATAATGGTATATCCATTTTTATTACGTTTAGAGTTTATGTGTGGATGTGCGAATATAAAGTGGTCAACACGTTAACGTTTTTAGCACTAGAAATTAAAGACGTACAACAAAAATAAAATAAAAGCTTAACTTACAAGCAATTCAAGTACTAGCCTCCGTATCTACAATGTCCTCTTAACAGCATTTCAAAGTCTAAATCATGCAGCTTACAACCTACCTTACCCTGCCATGACAGATCAAATCGCACAGCTAATTTTGCACCTATTTTCCTCTGTATTTTCAAATCACGCTGCAATACACAGCAAAAGCCATCCCACTTGAAACGAAAGAAAACACAACTAGAAATGTTTGTCTATACAATAGCCAACCTAACCCAAACCTACTCTATGATATAAACAACACAACACAGCTATCCATGTTTCCTACAACTCCAAGCACGGCCTAAGCCTGAACAGAAGACACTGTAGTCCTACCCTCAAACCTAGTTGTACCGGTGAGCTACCACTGATCGCGATGTTGATCTTATCTCCATTGGCATATGTATATATACAACTCAACATTCTCCTATTCTTTGTTTTCCAGACAATGATGCGACCATTACAAAGTTAAGTCATGAGCTTTCCAAATAAGAACAACTCATGCAAATATTTTAAAACCAAAAACGTGTGTACTGAGTGGAATTGGGAGGAGTTGCTTTCCTTACGGGTTAGTATAGTTTCTTATTTGAGAGGAAGGAGCAGTTTTTGGGGAGGGAGGATATTATCAAGTGGGGAGGATGGCTTACAATATGGGGAAGGTGACACTTGGTGCTCGCGGTATGGAAGAGGAGGGAGTTTGCGGTTTGAAGTGTAGTAGGAGTGGAAACATGGCTATTGGAAAGTGCATGGGAGGATTTGAAACAATAATCTGTAGTGGTTCCTGGTTTCGAACAAAGTAGAATATTGGGATGGAGAAGAGAGTTGGGTTCAAACATGAAGAGCATGAAGGGAAAGATAAGAAACAGCAGTAGTATAGGAGGAGGCGTGGATCCAGAAGGTTGAGCTGCATTTGTTTGGGCTCGGAAATGATCAGATGGTGAAACATTACTATTGTGAATGGGCAAAGCATTCAAACGGAGTAGATGATGGCATTTTCATTTCGTGTTCACTATAGCTGGGTAAGTGGGAATACTGGCGGGTGTCAGGAGAGGTCAACGACGGCGATGATTAGCTCCGGCGGTCCATGATGAGAAGCACAGTCATTTTTTGTTGCTATAGCCATGAATGGTAGGGGAGGAAGTGTGTAGTAGTAGTTTGGATGGAAGGCGAAGTTGGAAGACAGAGCGGATTTCAGGGATTGCGTATTATATAAAGCAGAAGAAGTAGATCAAAACAAACGTAGGAGGAGCTTTGGGAAGAAGAAACCTGGTAGCGATGCGGATTAGTTGAATGTGAGCACGTGGTGGTTTGGGCCGTTGGGCTTTGAGTGTATATAAAAAAATTAAAACGAAAAGGGGGAAAAGGCTATACGTGTAGGGAAAGAAAACGGAAGGGATAAGATGGATGGAAATAATGTGAGGGGGAATGCATTGTTTAAACCTACATGAGCATGGTCCTTGAAGAGCGGACGTCTAGTAATAGGATGAACGTGAATGGGGTGAGCGTTCGAACAAATGAAAGCAGCGTAGGTAGGCTTTAAGTTCGGGCCTAGATTAGAAGAGAAAAAAGGAAATGAAAGAAAAAGAATAATCGAAGGAGTTGTTCGCGTATTGTAACAGTAAATATCATAATAAATTCTTTGGCTTTGAAAAAGAAATTAATGATGGAGATCACGGTATGTTCGAATACTGGCATGTCAGGCTGGAGCAAATTAGAAGAGTAATTGTGGTAGGTAACTAATGTATTATGAATATGGATTTAATAGTAATTAATTTTAAAGGTTAATCAACTTAGTAAAATCATATAAATTTGTATACTAAGATTATATATAATTTTACCGTACAGAATTAGATTCAAGCAAATCAAGATGCGTCAGAACCCTATCAACGAGTACAAAATGATGAAGGGGGTTTAATCAGCACTGGGAGCTATTGGAATTTTTGATGAAATAAAACATCTATTTAATTTTACTAAAACAAACCGTTTAATCAACAGAAGTAAATCAAGGTGAGTGAAACTCACTTAGTTCTCCCACTTATAATTATTATAAGTCGGGTTTTAATATTTGCATGCTATAGTTGCTAATTGTTGGTTGACTTGACAATTATTTGGATGGTTGTTAAATATTTTATATCTATTATTTAAATTAAATGGTTGTTTAATTTAAATGAAATGACATCATTGTTTTTAACGATGATTTCCGAACAAGGTAACTTACCTTGTTGGTTACGTTTATAATAATATAAACGTATTTAAATTAAATTGGGTGCTTGAATTATTATTATCGGTTGACCACTATCAGTTGAATTGATTATTTATTTGCATATGATCATTAGATGAACTGTTTAGCCAATATTATTGGATTATTGAATTGTTTATCGATTGTTGAATCCAAATTCAATGTTGTTTTGATATTAACCAATGGGCAGTATTGGTTGAAGAATTAATAGCAGATGGCCCAAATATATACTATTTTATAAATATTGATTTATCGTCAGGTAAATCGATAGAAGTAAAGTTATAAAAATTATTTTACAACCAAAGATCAATTTTAAAGATCTATTACTTTAAATGGAAGTTTATGAAAAGAATTAAATATTTATTATTTATTTATTTAAGTTTTTAAGTGATTATTAAATGATTTTATAAAGATGATTCTTATATTAATAAGATTGATAGGCAAGTAAGCGGGAGTTAACATGACAATTAATAACCAAGACTTATGGGTTTTAAGAGACAAATTAAAATGGGACTGTATTGGGATTGATTATTAGTTATTTAATAATAATCAAAGTAAATGGAGTTATTTTAATTAATTATATTATTAATTTATGAAAAAGGCTAAGTGGAATTGATTAACAAATAAATCATGTTTAGAGGCTGCGTTAACCGAAATTGTTTTATTAAATTAGTTTATTAATTTAATGGGAGTAGTTAATGGTGAAGTTACCCAGTTTTATTTTCTATAAATGTTGAAAATTTGATGATTAGTTATTTAATAATAATCGAAGCGATAATCTAGGAATGTACAATTTAGTAGTAGAAGTTTGTAAAGGTTAAAAACCATGTTTATAGTTTATTGAATATTTAAGCAATTTAGGGTTTAAAATAATAATAATATAAGCTATGTTTAATGCAAAGTTTTAGTTTAATTATTATTGAATTTTATTTAATTGGATTCTATGAAATCCAAGATTTTGTGAAGTTATAAAATACAAAGTTTTACCAAATACATATATTAATGGAATGGGTTATTGAGCTGGTATTTGAATGAAATAAAAGCCGGGATATGAAATTGAAGAATTTGAACTTAACTAGAGATCAGTTAAGAAAAATGATTTTCTGAGTATTGATCTGATGTTGTTTTTGACCTCCGGGGTTGTTATTTAGGGAATCATTTTTCTTACTAATTCACGGTTAGGAACTAATGGAGCTATGAAATGAAAATCAAATGGAAACCCAAGTTTGAAATAAAATGATCAAACGGGTTAAGTTATAAAGATGTGAATTAAATTAGCAATAATAAATAAGAGATGAGGTTTCATCAAGGTATAATTAAAGTGGGATTTGTTTTGATATTGGGAATGAATACCAGGTTTTGGTATTACAACTAATATATATCTTAAGATAAGAATGTTGTTGATCAAGGTCTAAGAGGTAATTAAATACCCTAACTTGAACGACTTCAGGATTATCGGAGGATGATATTAATTTTAACGGTGAAGATGTTAAAAGTAATTTATTTTGGAGGAATAATAGGGTAACGTTACTTGAATTGGAAATATATGATGGGATTCCAAATATAAAAGGAAATATAAAAAAAGGGCTTGAGAATGTGAAGTGATATTTCCATAGTGGAAATAAATAAAAAGGAAATTTGTGAATATATGACGATATTTTCAAAATAAGGAGACGAGCTTTATAATGAGTTATTTCTAAAAGGGTAAGTGACGATTATGGTGTTCAAATAACAGAAATTAAAAAAGATTTCGTAACGATTGTTCTACGATGATAAGTTGAATCGATTCCATAATTATAGATAAAAAGCAATGTTGTAGAAATGTTTTGAAATGGAAGTTAATGAGAAACTAGATAGGATTTTAAGATATATTTTCTAAGTATTAGAAGAAAATGATTTGAGAATATTAATTTATTAAACATATATATTTTAAATGGCCAAGTGACGCTGTGTAATAAACCAATAAATTTATTATATTTTTATGATTGTTTATTTTGATAGTTAAATAACTGACTGTCAAAATCATACCTAACGCATTATTGGTATGGAAAGACCGGGATCGAATTTATATTCGAAAACCATTCTGAACTAACGAATATGTAAACAAAGAAGATATCTGAAGCTGATCGAGAGGGAGCAATTGAAGCCCGTAAATCTTCATGAATGAAAGAAATATTGTTGGATTTCTCTAGCTGGTCCCTAGAGATATTTTGATAGTGATTCTATCTTGATTGAAATCTACGGATTTGCAAGGACTACTCGCTACTGATCCAAAGGGTGATTCAAGGATGTAATAGGAGAGTGCCTTCGATTTGTCCAGTCCTAGGGCGACGTGTATGGACGGATATCTGACAGAGTATTTCCAAAGGGATCACATACGTTGACTTCTTCAAACGTATCATAGTTGGTAGCAGAGAAGGGCACTTCTCTTAGCTTACCAACCTGAGTATTTTTGTGGAAATCAATCAGTGGTTTCAGCGGATCTGACGATGTGACATTCAAAGTGAATGGTGGTGTACTGTCAAAAAAGGTAATTTACACCTCAAGCCTCATCAACCAGGAAATGACAGAAATTGGGCAGGCAGCACGGCAATGTGGGCCACTCCCATTAGGGTGTATAATCACCTATATAGAGAAAATCCATTTCCTTCTTTACTCTATTCAATGTTGTCCCTTTTAGAGAATCGGTGGGTAGCTCCCAACCGTTGGTGACATACATTCGATACACTCAAGCGAAATGAGTGGTCGGTCATATGTGGCCGAGTTGCAAGATGTTCTTGTTGAACCCAATGTATTCCCTTCTAGAGATATGCTATCGGCAGGATGTTCCATACCTTGTCATAGTCGGAATCCAATCTCCAATAAGCGCCCGCAGTTTTGATTGTATACTATATATATATATATATATAGAGAGAGAGAGAGAGAGAGAGAGAGAGCGTGAGATGCAAGCGTTCTTCTAGATTGTTATTTATTTGTGTATAGACACTATTATAATATCAGAATAAGATATTGAATTCAAAAAAATTTGGGTTATCGTAAGGTTAAAACCATCTGTATTTATGTGTGGATTTGGTCTTACCACTATCCTTTTCTTTCGAAAAGATTTTGACTTTAAAATCAAGTTGGATGATATTATAAACTTAGCGAGTTTTTCTCACTCTGGTTCACCAAACTGACCCGGTGTTTGTAATGCTCGGGTTAAACCAGTTGTATAGGTTGAGGTTATTAGATGTTGTGAAGTCCAAAGACAAGCTAAATGAGTTCAGACGTATGATATTATATAGTAATTATTCCGCTATGTGTTGTATTTGAGAACAGGTTATTATAACTGTCCAGATATGTTGATGTACTTTGATGATTGTAAGTTTTTATTTCAAGTTCTCAGTAAGGTCTATTTGTATATTATATTTTGTTCCGCTGCGATGTAAGACTCTGATTCTATGTTGGTTCTTCTTCTTATTCTTCTATTCTAATATTTCTTTCTTTCTTATCTCACCCTCTTATTTCTTTCTCCAAGCTATCTGGGTTTTTAGTACTTGAGTTGGACAAGGGATGTATTAATGTCCAGATTCGAGTGTCGAAATTTCCAGGTTGCTACAAAGCTCGCACTAGTAAAATCGAAACCTGCACGACCGCTTCCTGGTCCTTCCATCGCTGCAGCAATTCAAGGTGAGTTTTACCTCACGACTGGCTTTAAATCAAGTGGATTGACATTAATAATAAACTGAAGTATATAAGATGATTTGACTGGTTATTGTCCCTTTGTTGTTGCATGCCGGTTTGACTGTGAATTCTGTGACTGTTGGCTAACCTTCTTGCTTCTATAGCACCTGATTATAATGAGGACTATGTGCATTTTGACTTACTATGATTTACCCATAACCCATGTATATTTGCACCTGAAACTCAATGTCCTTGCTACTTATATTTTCTGGCAATTGTGTTTTGGCCTAATGTATGTTTTACTAATAAGAATAGATACTACATATGTTGATGAAACTGATAAACAGATGATACTCTTGGTCTTTGAATTGTTTACTTAATTATGTTTTCTTACTGCGCCTTGTTGGTTGACCTGTGGCGTTACTGTCTTCTGTTCTTAGCACTAATGTTGACCTGATTTCACTAATGTTGGCACTGTAACAATCCAGAATTTTGTAACCAATTTAAAATTTATTTTTAATTGATTTTAATGGAAATTAAATATTTTAAATGATTTATTTTGTGAATTAACGACTTAAAATTGATTTAAAATACTGTTTGAGCGTATAAATTTAGTATTAACTATAAAACGAGGTTGAAAACGTCGTGGTAGTTTGAAAATTTAGTTTTAAACTTTGAATGAGTATACCAAATTCTTTATAAATCGAATTTCATTATAACAAGAAACGGTAGGATCTTTTTAATAATATCTTTTTGACGAATGTGAAAATTTTAGATTTCATATTATAAAATGTAAGTTATGTCAAATTCAAAATTAGAACAGTCGCAATGAAATATAACAATTTATTTATTTAAATAATAAAAAAATTCATGTAAATTGAAGATGTATGACTAGAATTTTTAATATCGAGTTATAAACTAAAGTATGTTTATTTTACTTCTATATGATATTTTATTTGGATACATACGATAATGTTAATTTATTATTATTATTTATTTAAACTCTTTTTGAATTTATTAATATTTTAATATTACATAGCCCTTAAAAGTGGGAATTTTGAAAACGACCTTCGTTTTCGATGAAAATAATTTTGTTGGATTCAGAATATTAAATCGTTCCTAGATTTCAAATTACGCGCCAAACGGACTTAGTATGCGGCGGGGTGCGATAAAACCGTTCGATGTAATAATCTGATCAGTCTTACAAAGGAATATCATTGGGATGACCTCAGAATTCAACAAAACTACCTTTATTGAATCTGTAGCGTCAAATAATAGTAGAATTCCAAATTTCGTGATTTTTGAAATCAGTATGTGACCAGGCGTGATTATTAAAGTGAAAAATAGTAAATATTTTGACTTTAAAAATTTGTTGTTCGTGCATACGGACTCGGAATTCGACAAAACAAGTTTCTTTGGCTCCATAATGTCAGAGCGTAACTGCATGTCAATTTTTCATTGAAGACGGGATCCGTAGGTGATCACATGAATTTTAAACAACGAAAATAAGCAATGTTTGAGTATAAAAAAATAATTTGGTCCTACTGTATAATGTATTAACCTAACCTAAACCTAATCTTAATCCCCAAAATCACGACAGTCCCTTTCTCCTTATTTTTTAAACCTAAATGCAACTTCTAAATTCAAAAACAAATCAAATAAACATCTACAAATTGCAAAGTTTATTTCTTTGAACTCGTATGAGTGTAGGCTTCCATGTGTAGGAGTTTGGTTGAGTTTGGTGGAGTTTTGGCGGGCCCTCAAATTTACAGCGTGCATGGTTCTTTGTTTTTGTAATGTCCCGTATTTTTGATAGTCATATATTTAATTTAATTATTATTTTAAATATTGATTTGAAATTTATATGGATTTATAATATATAATTCATTTATATAACGAAATTTGAACGTTAAATTATATATAAATATAAATCGAACTCGTAATGTCGCGGTAGTTCATAATTTATGATTTAAACTTCAATTAAATATATAAAATTCTTTTTAAGTTGGAATTCTATGAAACAAGAAATTTTTGAATCGATTTGATTATAATTCTCTAATGAAAGAGAAAATTGGAGATTTTGACTTATAGATTGTGAGTTATGTCCAATTCAAATTTTTGAATAGTCACTATGAAATCCGTTAATAAACGATAACGTTTATTATATATTAAATATGATTTTTAATATAATTTGAATATCATTTAACAGTAGATTTTTTTAAATATTGAGTTTAAAAATATATATTGGTTTATGCTAAAGCTGTATAATACTTCATTTGGAGATATACGATAAGAATAATTTATTATTATTTCAATAGAATTGTTTTTGGATTTAATTATATTTTATCAGTAATATATAGGCCTTAGAAATAGATTTCATTTCGAACGACCTCCGTTTTCAATGAAACGATCTTCATTGGAATATGTACAGCTAGTTATTGCTAGGTTTTCAGTTTGGAGCCAATCAGAGTTATTTAATCTCTACATGCAGTTTAAGGGTGAACCGATAAATAATTTAAAATATAATAACGTTGTTTTTGCAAATGAAGACGAAATTTGACCAAACAAATTTCATTGGGCCAAAATAGTGAGACTTAGCGGTGTGTCTAATTTCATTTTGTTTGGAGTTCGGGTATGGTGGTACGAATTTAACGATTACTGTTGATAACGGTTACTGGTCAAATTTAGAACCGTATGAAATAAAAATATTTATGTAACTTAACCATTAAGCAATTGAGATACATGCGACAGCCGAAGCCTATATATATGAAAAGAAAACCTACCCTATAAATTCTTGTGTAAGCTTAGGGTTGGCAATTAGAACCAAGAACCGAAAACCCGAATCGACCCAAAAAGGCTCGAACCCGAACCGAACTTGATGGGTCTAGGATCAGGTCTAGGTGATGAAAAATACATTTAAGACCTGATTAAACCTAATCCACAAAGACCCAACCTAAAAGACCTGACCAAAAAACATTGAAATATATGTATTTTTAGTGTTATTATTCACCCAGATCCGAACCAACCCGAACCGAAGCTCGGGTCGGGTAAGGTCCAGATTTCTGAAATGTATAGTTCAGACCCAACAAAAACTAACCCAGCATGAACCGAGACCCGCTGGGTCGGGTCTGGGTCCGTCGGGTCGGCTCTAATTGCCACCCCTACATAAGCATCTGATACACCATCGTTTAGTCTCCGTCAACTTAAATGAAACTTGCCACCCTACAGACTAGCGCACAACACCTATTGTAGACAGTGTGGGACGTTGTTTCTATCTGTTGTTTCGCGTACATATACACATTGTAGCACCCACTTCATTCGAGCAGACACCCATTCCACCTTCTAACGTGACTTCATCAACAGAGAGAAAAAAGAGAAAAACAGGAACAGGAAATGAAATAAAAAATAAAAAATGGGCTACGTTTGAAACAGTTAGAAGGAAGTATGGGTATGCATGAAGGAAAGCGGAAGCAACTTTCGAAAGACTTGGGGAAGGAGGTAAGAACAGAGAGGGAGAGAGTGATTCATATGCATGGAGGACGTATACTGGAAGTTGAAATGGGTGGAGCAAGCAGTAGAAACAGCGAGCGCGAGTCCGGGAGGTTGTGTGAGGTAAAGTATGATACAAGGGTTCAAAAAAAATGGATGGGAAGAAGTCTTCACGTGTGGAAGGGGAGCTGTTCTAAGACTAAGGGAAAGGAATTTATGGCATCAGGAGGTAGTGGCATGTGTGGCATTGATGGAGACAAGGAGAGGCTCTACACGTAGGGGAGAGTTTGTGGCCACTATGAACTGGGGGCGGTAGACGTGGTGACGCTAGCGAAGTGATAGGTGGTCGAATCAGTTTGGTAGTGGGCTCGTGAAGCGGTTTGTGCGAAGTCCGAAGGAGTGCTTGTGCGAGTTATATTAGGTGGAAAAGTTGATGAAAAGTAGGTATGTATGCCTAACCCCGTATTAAATTGCCTAATTATTTAAACTTATAAGTGACGTGGCCTGGAAGGGTAATACTGTGTGCCCAGTTTTTCCAAAATGTACCTAACCCCTGTTTTAATCTTTCCTAATCCTACATTTTGACATGACTAATATATATACATATATATATATATATATCAACGTGCCCAGTTAGTTTAATTCAAGGTTTATAAGTGCCTAATTATAAGTCATGGGCCTAATCAAGTTTGTTATAATGAAGCAAAATCAAGTTAACAATATACACGTTAAGTATATAACAGGGCTTGTATATGACGTGGCATGTGTTTGTATAACAGATCCCTTTTAAATTAGACTGTGGCCTGAAGTTGCCTACTGAATTTTTATTTTTAACATTTCTACTAGCCAAATTAATGATTAACGATTACTTATAATACAGTTGATTTTGTTTTATCAAGTAAAATTCCATATTCGATATTCGGATTTCAAAAATATATAACCGACTATCAGTTTCCAATAAGTTAGAAAAGAATTGTTCATCTGATTTATAACTCAACATTTGGAATTGTAAGTAATCTTATATATATTTTGTTTTAAAATATAATATATAACTAAAAGTGTTTTGTATAATATACATATATATGTTTAAAATTTAGGTATAGTTATCTTAACTAACTTGGTAGAATTAAGTAATACTTAATATAGTGTTAATTAATTTTAATTTAATAATATAACTTATATTAATTATTACTCCCTCGTACGTTAACAGAATATGACCAAATCAGAGATATTAGAACAATGTCGACAAGCGCTTCATGGTGGAGCCAGTTTGGACAGAGTTCGATGCAGACGGAAATTTTAATTAAATTAAACACTTGTTTAATTTAATTAAAAAAACCGTTTTAACGATGGACGAACCCAAGCTGAGCACAACTCACTCAGTTTTATCCCACTTATATTTTATATAAGTCGGGTTTAAATATTTGTGTGCTATGATTGTTAATTGTTTGATGGATGTTGAATATATATTTATATGTGTTGACTGAGCTGATTAAATTAAACGTTTATTTAATTTAATATTAAATCAATCATTATTTTTAACGATTATTTTCAAATGAGGTAACTTACTTCGTCGGTTACGTTTATAAAAATATAAACGTATCTAATCGAGATGTGGACATTTGGATTGTTGTTTTTGTTTGATTATTGAATATTATATCTTTTTATTAAAATATATGATTTTGTTTGAAATAACGTATTTGAATGTAGGGAAAACAGGCTGAAGGGATCCAACTGGATTCCTCAAATATATTAAATGTTATTTATTTTTATATTATCATTATATGAACTATTCTAATTGATTTGGTTGTTGATTCTTGATTGAAAATTCAACATTTGTTTTGATTTAACCAATAGGCAGTATTAATTGAGTAATTGGCAGCATATGGTCTATAAATCAATCGTTATATAAATATTGATTCACTGTTAAGTGAATCGATAGAAATGAAGTTATAAAATTTATTTTATAACTGAAAATGAATTTTTAAATCTGTTATGTTGAATTAAAATTTATTAAAAGGAAATAAATACTAATTATTTATTTATCAAGTTTATAAGTAATTATTAAATGATTTTATAAAGCAAATTGGTTATGTTAAATAAGATTTATAATCAAATGAGCTGGAATTGATGTAATGGTTAAGAGTTGGGTTAATTGATCTAAGAAACAATTAAGTGAAATTATTTAAATTAATTATGTTATTAATTAATTTAAAAGGAAGAACTGATTGGAATTGGTTAACAGAATAACGGTGTTTTGAGTTGACTAAGTCAACCGTTTTAAACTGAGATTTATTACTAAATTAGTTGTTGTTAATTTGTCTAATGAAATGATTTAACGAATATTTTTTTAATTATTAAGGAGAATTTAAAAAGGAATTTAATATTTATTTTAGTAACTGAGGAAGTAAATTGTTAACTTATAATTTAAATAAGTGCTTCTTAAATGAAATCCATTTAAGTAAGTAAACAGTTTTGGAATGGAATATAGTTAAGTTTTGAAAAGAGGTTATGAAAGGTTTTGTATTTAACACAAGTTTTTATAACGAAGTTATAAAGGAGATTTTAAGCGAATACGATGTCTTAAAATAGATGTTTACGTAATTTTAAATTAAGCAAGAAGAGATAAAAAAAAGGTTTTATATTAAATATGACTTTTATAAATAAGGTTTATAAAAGGGTGCAAGGCTAAAACGTTGATTTTAAGTCGATGTTAATTAATAATGAGATTAAGTGAAGTGAATGGAATTGAAACTAGATTTTCCAAGCGGAAAATGGTTTAAAGCAAACGTTTTGCAGTTTTGAATGCAGTTAAGAAAATTAGAAGCTAACTGGAGATTAGTTGGGTAGAATGACTTCTTGAGTGTCAATCAGATGTTGGTTTCGGCCTTCGGGGTTGATATTTAGGGAGCTGTTCTCTTACAAATTTCCGGTTAGAGACTAATGGATATTGAAATAACGAGAATAAAAGAGATTTTGAGGATATGGGATATTTTTCGAGATTGGGGGAATTAACGAGATGAGTTTGAATAAGCTTATTCAAAGGGGAAGTGTTAGTTATTGTTTTCGATAAATAAAACTAAAGAGATTTCGTAATGATGTTGTAATCAAAGTTGGAAATATATGTAAGATTAATCTTAATATATATATAAAGGGTTTTACAAATACTCCTATATAAAATAAGAAATAAGTACTGTGTTTTAAAATAGCAAGAGATAAAGAAGTTTTGAAATTAAAAGGGCCAAGTGATGTTGAATACTAAACCAATAAATTCATTTTATTTTTATGGTTGCATGGTTGTTTATTTTATAGTTAAATAATCGAGTATCAAATCTGAATTATAAGATTGTTGGTACAAAAAGACCGAAATCGAATTAGATTCGAAAACCATTCTAACCAGCAAATACGTTAATGGAGAAGATATCAGTTGTTGATCAAGATGGAGCAATTGAAGACCGCAGATCTTCATAAATGGAAGAACTGTTTAAAATCTCTATGGTGCAACGCAAAGATAAACTGTGGTTCTAATCTAGTTGAAATCTACGAATTTGCAAGGACTACTCGCTACTGATCTATCGGGTGATTTCGAGGATGTGGTAGGAGGGTACCTTCTGTTCATCTTGTTCCTGGATGACTTTGTACAGACGAATGTCTAACAGAGTATTTCTTAAGAATCGCATATTTGATTTCTACAAACATATTTATGTTAGTGGCGGAGAAGACACCTTCTTTTAGCTTACACCCAGAATATTTTTTTATGGACGTCAATTAGTGATTGAATGGAGCTGACAATGTGGCATTCAAATTGAATGGTGATGTGATTTTATAAAGGTAGTGTTAAACCTCAAGTCTCACAATAAGGAAATTACAAAAATTGGGCGGGTAGCATGGCTAAGTGGGTCGCCCCTAATTAGGGTGTATAATCACATATCTAGAGAAAATTCATTTCCTTCTTTATTCTATTTGATGTTGTCCCTTTTCAGGAAACAGTTGGTTATCGCAACCGTTGGTGATATACATTCGATACACTCAAGTAAAACGAGTGGTCAGTCATGTGTGGCCGGGTTGCAAGATGTTCTTGTTGAACCCAGTGTATTCCACTCTAGAGATACACTATTGGCGGGCGGTTCCATACCTTGTCATAGTCAAAATCCAATATCCAATAAGCTCCCGTGGTTTTTGATTGTATATTATGTATGTGGAGCGTGAGATGCAAGCGTTCCGCTAGATTGTTGTTTATTTGATTTATGCACTATTATAATATCAGAATATAAGATATGACTTCAAAAATGTTTTGGGTTAACGTAAGGTAAAAACTGTTGGTGTTTATTTGTAGACTGGTCTTACGACTATCTTTTTCTTCGAAAGAAATGTTTGAATTTAAAATCAAGTTAGTTGTTGTTAATAAAATTTAGTGTGTTTCTCACTCTGATTAACCAGACTGATCCGGCGTTTGTAATGCTCGGGTTAGACCGGGTTTCGCAGGTTCAGGTTATTAGATACTACGAAGTTCAGAAAATGTGCTGGAAGAGTTCAAACATATTAGTATTTATTCCACTGTGTGTTGTAAAGAGGGCAGATTATTATAACTGTCCAAATGTGTTTATTTACTCTGACGATTGTATGTTTTTATTTCGAGCTCTCAATAAAGTTATTTCTATATTATATTTTGTTCTGTTGTGATGGAAGACTCTGTGTTGTGTTGATTTTTCTTCTTCTTCTTCTAGTCTAATATTTCTTTCTTATCTCACGCTCTAATTTCTATCTATTAACCATCTAGTATTTTCGATACTTGGGTTTTGGCAAGTAATACGGGATTTATGTATTATTGTCGAAACTCGGGAGTCGAACTAGCTGGGTCGTTACAGATTCTTTGGAGGCCAGGGTTGCAAATTTTTGAAGATTGTAGCAACGATGCCTGTTTTGGTTATTGTTTAGGAGTTCGTGAGGTAAAATAGCACATTGTAGCAAAATTTGAGGTGATTTGGAGAGAAAAAGTGTCAGGAGATATATGGGGCAGCATGCGTGGGAGGTTGTTTGTTGCATGTGTTTGGGGAAGAAGAGGGATGAGTGAAGGATTAAGAGGTTAATTTAATGTTAATTATGTTGTTAATGACATATATATATATATATGTACATGAATCTTATAAAAACATAACTTTTTCATACGAACTCAATATTCAGGGATTCAAGATGCGTTGGAACTGTATCGACGAAAGCTTCGCAAAGAAACTGATTTGGAGAGATTTGGAGCTCACCTCAATTTTTGGAGGAGGAAAATGTCGTATTCGGTTAATTGATCGTTTGGCGATATTTAACGAAAACAACCAATGTGAGAGCTTCTCACTCAAACCGATTTTTTTGCAGTTATTACAATCATAACTGAGCATATATTGATTGTCTAGGATAATTTTTATTTAGTTAATTATCACAAATTTATTATTCGATATATGGTTGTCCACATAACAAATTGTTTGGAAAACCATGTGGATGATTGATTGTATTATGATTCGAATGTCATGTTGAGTTAATTAACATGTTAAAATAATATTAACATATATGTAGTAGTTGAAATTTGATTAAATATCCATTTACAGTTCAAACGATAAATTTATCATCGTTCGTTAAAGTAAAATTTGTTAGATCGGGAAATAATTTGAATTGAATTAGTTATGATCAAATTTATGAATTAATAACTGATTTGAATTGACGGTGTGTTGGTTGAAAACCCCACATGGGTCTCAGGATGATATTGACTCACACATCTTCTTTGTGTGTAATTGTGGTTAATCGGTTGATTGATAGACTGATATAAGCATTAAATATTTAATTCAAAGATTATATAAATGTAAGTACACTCTGGATATTATTTGGATGTAGATAGTTGTTTACAACTATTGTTGGATGTGAAAAATTCATGCTAGTGAAATTATATGATGTTTGACTGAGTTTTATTCCAATCTGGAATAAATATGATTTATAATATAATATTCAATGAAAAATTGAAGTTTGATTTCGATGTCCGATTTTGGATGGACATGTAGATAAGATTTCGAAGATAAACGATTGAAATGAGTTTTCAAAAATAATATATATATATATATATATATATATTCTATATAATTTATAAAATTGGTCTGGAATATATCAATTTATTTTTAAATTTATAAATAGAATTCGGGTTTGAATAGGACGTGCCGCACAGCGGCAGTTCGCGAAGTTCAACTTGTAACTTCGAATGGACGTAACGGGAGATCTAACCGTCGGATTCTTATGAAATCAGAACCATTAAGTTCGTATCGAAAAGATCTTTCAAACGAACATAAGAGGTTTAAATTTCGATGGTTTGATTTTTAAATACATCCAAATGAATTTTGGAAAAGGTCGCTATGGATGCAGATCGGTAGCCAATAATGGAAACCGAATATAAAGGCTTTAATAAAATTATCAAAAATATGAATAAATTATGATAAATGATTTAGAAGGAGTTTGGATTAAATATTTCATGTTTTGCAAGATACATATTGCTTTATCTGAAATTGTTGTTTTACAACTAGAAAGAAAATCCAATGTTTGAATATAACGAAATGGATCAAAAAAGGGGTTTTAATGTAACCTAAGATTTCCAACATATAAATTGAAAGAACTTGAATAGAAATAATATTCGAATATTTCAATATTGGATTTGGTAACTATACGGATATTGTTGAGGAATTTGGGAGATATAGATATCGTTATTTCAATACGATATCTGTTGGTTTTAGGATTTGATATTGAATATAAATCGATGTGCTTCCCATTAAAGATTTTATATTTAATACCAAATTGGATTTGGGTTTGTTGTGAATGGTGGCTTTAATACTACTATTCTTAAACCCTGCTAAAATGTAAGTTATGGAAGAAATCTTATAATTAAGATTTAATGGAATTTTCCAATTTAATAAATTAAATTGGAATTAAATGAAACTTGATTTGGGTGGTTGTGAATGATATCTTAAATGATACTGTTCTTAAACCCAGTTGTAAAAAGGAATAAATCTTTTAATTAAGATTTAATGGAGTTTTCCAGTTTATTCAATTAAATTGGAATTGAATGAAATTCGATTTATAATAATCGAAATGAGCTTCTATAAAGGAAGACCTTTACTATTTATGGAATTTAAAAGGCTTTGTCGTTATTTCATTTATAGTATTAGTCAGATATGGAAATTTATATCGACTATAAATTATTCATATTTTCATGAAGATTCCATATTAATGGAAGGTGATTTTGGGTTTATTGTGAGCGATGTTTTAAATGACATTTGTTCTTTAACCTAGTTAAAGACATGATTAATTTCCTAAAGTTGAGTATTCATTAAGTAATGATTTTTGTGATTAAAACTAAATTTATGTTTTAAAGAATGTTTGATTAGATTGAAATGTGAATGAAGTAATTAAGTTTACTGAATTCGAGAAATGTTCAAAAATGGAGTACCACCAGTTTTACTCCATGTGATAGTTAAATCTTTAATTAGATTTGGAGCATTAAACGGTAATTAACTTTACCAATGACACGATGGGTGTTAGATATGGAGTACTACCAATTTTGGTCCATAGGACGAATATGTTATGTTTGGGATAAAAAATGAATGATTACTTTGGTAAGGCTTGATAATCCCGACTAGTTTTATAAACCTTAATTTGGTTTATATTGTGAAAAGGTATTACAAAATCTTTTGAAATTATTTCCAAAGAAATAATTAAACAAGAGGTTTAACTGAAATAAATCTTTGATAAGATTAGTGGGAATAATTCCTTATATAAAGAATATTTGAATAAAAGAATAATCTGGATTGGAATAAGATGTATAATATGCTTATATGTCACTTGATTATAAAATTGCGCGAGATATTCGGAAAGACCGGGTTTAACCCATTCCAAATAACTGATACGACGATTAAAAGTCGAAGATATGAAGACGGTGGTTGAAGACCGGAGATCTTCACATCATTGGGATGATTGTTGATGTCTCGATTGGGATGTACATCCAAGAAGAGGTAATAAGTGGTGATCATTCAAACGTACTTCGAGATCGACCGGATATGTGAGGGCCTCTCTCCTATATTGGACATATGGGACGAGGAATAAGGTGCTTCCGGTTTCGTTCAGACCCAGAATGGACTTGCAAATGGATTATATGTTGCACATTGTATTGTATGCTGTATTTTTTATCTCTGCTAAATATATATCTGTTTGGTAGCGGAGAATTTATTCTCTTAGGTTAAAACCCTTCTCTGGGACGTAAGTGCTCAGATGTTATATATTGGTAGACATCAACGGTATAGTATGGATTGACAATGTGGCATGCTGAGATGCAATGATTAAGGCTTTTATTGAAAAGCAGGGCCTTGTGGATGATGACCAAAACACTATTTTAATATAGCAAAGCTTTGTGTATACCATTAACTCTCGAGCCTCACACCCTGGTATGAGTCAAAAAGGGGATTAGGGACCGCAGGGGGTGCATGTGTTTCTTTCTAATTATGGGTGATGTCATGATATGGAGCTCAGGCATTTTACTTATGTGGATGATGGATGATGAGGCGCCTCGGATATGGTTGTAAAAGGCCCTGATTGGTCGACATACTGACCGGGTGACAGGTCCGAAAAGACCGGGAAATGTACTGTTCAAGAATAACTAATCCACAAACGTTAGGTGTGGACCAACCCTGCAAGATCCAAGGGTTACCCGTAGGTGTGATCTTGAATCTTCTTGCTAGAGGTGATCTGAAACCGGTGAGGAACATCCTTTGCCTCGGCTCATAGATGGGACCCAATTTCCAATACGTGACTTTTCGGTTTTAGTTGTAAATATATATGGCGACATAGTAGGATGGGATACTATACCCTCTAAGATTGATACATTTATATTCGAATTTTTTCTGCACTATGCACTAATAATAATAAAAGATAAATTTCGTGTATCAAGCATGTTTGGCTATTATAAGGTAAAACTCTATCCTCATGCTTGCGTTGCATTATATCATGGGACTCGAGTCTTATAATAGTTTCATTTTTTTTTTCTTTTAGCATTGCGAGTTTGTTCTATTGTATTCTTGAGAGAAGACCCGTTCCGTGTTATATGGCCTGCTCCCTTGAATTATCCAACCTTAAAATAAAGTTTAATAATTGTTTTAGCTCTCACACCAGTCTCATGACTGACTCGGAGTTTATTGTTTTCACCTAAACTCTGGGTTTCCATATTTTCCACACAGGCAGTCGGTGGTTTTGGTTCTCGCATATATTTCTTTCCACGGGATCCTGGATTACGGCTGGAGCTATACTTTGGAATGCTTTGTATCCGTGTATTTCCTTCAGCTGTGTTGACGTATTTTTCCGCTGCACTTTATATGCATGTGTTATATTTTCGTTGTATTGTAATTGATTAATCTTTGATATTTTCCGCTGTATATTATTTATTTGTACTTTGATATCTTTTACTCTGATGTAAATTGTAGTAATAGCAATGAAATGTTCTCTTGTTTGTGTTCTAATGCGTCGTGTTCTCAAGGCAGCCCGTCTTCTTGTTCGGTTTTGGTCGGCCGGAGAGTTCGGGTCGCTACAGGCACCTTGTTGTACATCGTATTGTTCATCTTGTTTCAATCGACACACTTGTTTTTATTTCTGCCCCGTTGTATTTCGAAATGCATAAGTATATGACCACTTGGATATATTTTAATGCATACATATATACTTGAGGGAAAATCTGATCTGAAACACTTGTATACATTTTCGTATATTTTGGTTTGGAAATTTGGATACCTATCTTGTCTTCATGTAGAAATAATGCATGCAATATCTTTTATATATATATATATATGATACCCATCTATAATGTGAGCATGTAAGTTTGTGTTATCTACCCTGCATATTACTTGTTGTGTTTACAAAACTGAAGTTTATATATAATTAGGCATATATACCTTGTATAACCTGGTTTGTTTGCTTTGCTATTTTGATATGTGTAATAACCCGGAAAAAGTGAACCAGTTTAAAATTTTTAAATTAGGTTATTACCAAAGAATTTGAATAGTTGAAATAGAATATTTCAATAAAATATAGAATTTGGTATGGTATGGCAGTTTGAAATTTTGAATACAAACTTAGTCGGACTGTACCGGGTGGAAAATATAACGGATTTTAACGATACTGAAAATATTTAAATCTGTTTATCAATACCTTTCTAACGAATCTGAAAAATCGAAGTTTCATAACGGAAATCAAAAGTTATGGCCAAATGAATTTTCAGAAAGGTCGCTATACAGTATATATAGCCCTTGAAAATTGAGATTTTGGATACGACCTCGGAATTCGACGAAACCACTTTTGTTGGGTCCGGGATGTCAAACTATTGCTAAGTTTCAAATTTCATAATTTTTGAAGCTAGTATGTGAGCGGGGCAAAAGATAATGTGTTTGGTCAAATTCTGTTAAAATGGGTCGACCTAAAAATGGCCGTTTTTCAAACGAGCTCAGAATTCGACGAAACTGGTTTTGTTAGGACCGTATCATCAAAACAAAGCTAGATTTATTTTTCTGGAATTTTTCGATTCAGTTTGTGGCCCTGGCAAATTGAAATGTACGTTTAAATTAAATATCGAATGTTTTATATTTTAATTTGAAAATTAACTGACTGTAACAGTCGAAATGGCCAACGAAACATATCCCATTGTGTCCGGAATGGGGGTATTTAGCTAGAGGCGACAGTCGTTGGATTTAAAAAGGAGTCCGTTTGCAAAAACACTATTTAAAATTTCCTATAAAGCATGGACCAATAGGAATTTTTCTTTAAAAAAAAATAATAAAATTCCAAAACCCTAGCCGCCAGAGACGATTTGGACGACGAAGGGTGCTCGAATCTTCTCGTCGACATTGTCGCCGCCTCAGGCGATTTCGCTGCTGCCGCCTGTTGAAGCTTTTGACCGCCTTCGCCTCCTCTCCACATCCGACCAACCCACGCCTCCTCTCATCGACCGTCGACGTCGGAAATCGACCAGAAAGTCGCGCCTTTCAGAGCGCCGCCGCGACCTCCACAAGCCACTGAACCCATCGCCACCACCGCCGATCTGGAGGTGGTTCGTAGCTCTTTGACGCAACGTGGTCTGATCGAAGCATCGAGGTACGGATTGGCTTAAAAATCGTGACCTAGTTTCGAAAGTTTTAAAAACTTTTCTGATGTAAAATTTTGAAATGAAAATAACACTTTTAAGTGTTGCAAAACTTTGAAAAATGATATCTTTTTCGTTCTTTAACGAAATTTGATGAAACAGGAGACACCGTGACCGCAAGGAGGCTCTCTACATTCTAGAAGAAGCCGCGGATTTTTCTGACCTTCCTACGATTTTTAGCACTGCAATAACCAATGTGAGGAATCTAAACTATTTGTGTGAATGAAATCGCGTTGTATAAATTATATAAGCGAAGTGTAAATTATATACGCATTGTATACCTCATGTACATGTGTTGTATAAGTTATATTAGCGATGTATAAATTATACAAGCGTTGAATGAAACATATATGCTTTGAATTGTGATGAAATGCAAGTGAATTATTATATTATATATATATATATATATATATATATATATATATATTCCCCTCGTCCACAGACCATGGACGATATTTATTGCTTGTGATTGACGTGATATTATATTGCATGACGAATGGTTGGAAATAATTGTTTGTGGTTGATATTATGGTTGAAAAATACCTTTGTGGTTGAAAAAAACCCTCTTGTGGTTGAAACAAATTAGAATAGGATTGTGGAATTGAAAATAAAACATGCCGCCTGCGTGCGAACTAGATGCATGATCCCCATTGTCAAAAACCGCGAGGTTTTAAGGTAGAGCGAGGAGCCGTACTAGGGACGGTCCCGGTTTTAACTACCCTGTCGTTATGCTGCCGAAATTTTCTGAAATATCTATGTGTTAGAATAATTTTCATTCGTTGAAATAAATTATACAAACGATATAGAATATTCATGTGTTGAGTTGCAATTCATTCGTTGAGTTGAAATTCATGTGTTGAATATAATTTGAATTTAAACAAATGGTTTTAGCAATAAAAATCACATTTTTATATATATACAAACGATATAGAATATTCATGTGTTGAATTGCAATTTGTTCGTCGAGTTGAAATTCATGTGTTGAATGTTATCGTATTTTAAAATAAAATGAATAGACAATAAAAACCATATTTTTATTGTGAATATGGAGAGTTAAAAATACCCACGTGTCGAATAAATATTTTTGATGATAAAAATATTTCCTTTATCATGTATACGCTTAGTTAAAAATACACACGTGTCGAATAAATATTTTTGATGATAAAAATACTTCTTTTATCATGTATACGCTTAGTTAAAAATACACATGTGTTGAAATAAATAATAGTTTGCTAGAAATATTATTATTAGCTTTGTTCTGCATATATATACATGTGTTGAACAGGAAAAATGGATTAGCTGTAGAGTAAAGAAATTATTTGCGTGCCCGACAAATAGGTAAACCTTGATGAGTTGGCTGCGCAATTTTATTTATATATCAACTCCTGTGAATGCCATTGGATGCGGAGTGCTGGTTATTCTGTGTGAAATAATAAACGTCGCCATAGGATAGTAACAATTAATTTTGAACTACACTACATGGCATACTTCTTGACGATAGGCATACTTCATCATATTCCACATAAGCAATCGGAGCTTGTGTGACGAGGTGGAAGATTTACCATATAAGCAAGAGGCTTGTATGGCGATGACTATGTACTACAGGTTGAACTGATGACTGATATGGACTATATAAATTATAACGATAAATTGCCAGATTAATAAAAACCCCACACGGGTCTGGAGTTGACAATAATCACGTCGCTCTAGTTATTAGATACGGCACATGGACTATTTATTTCCACACGGAAACGGGGTGACGGGAATTTATTCTCTGGAGTGATTATCAGTACATGCTCCCCCGTAAACACCAGAATATATCACTATAAATATGTGAATGCTTTATAGGATTTATTGGGTACCTAATACGGCCCAATAAATTTCCAAACCCCTCCCCGTACAAAGGAGGTTATGGCGAAATTTTTCGAAATCTTAAGGAGTTAGTGAAATATTTGAAGTGAAAACGAAGTTGAAATTATAAAATGAACTATAGTTAAAATTATAGAATGAACTATATTTATATATTTATAAATATAAATATAACTAAAAGGAATAGAGGTCGTGCAGTTCGTTTTTTGGAATCGTAATTTGAAACGATTAGTACGAGAAATCCGACCATCGGATTTTCCCGAAACCGCAACCGCTGGGTTTGCCTTGGAAATATCTTTCCAACGGCACCAACCTTGTAAAAATCCAACGGTTGGATTGTCCGGAATGTTTAATTCAAATCTGAAGAAAAACAGCGCCAGAATTGTTTATATTTATATATAAATATAATTATAATTAAATTAAATCGAATAACGACGCTGCAGTTCGAATTTTGAAACCGTAACTTCAAACGACTAGTGTGGAAGATCCGACCGTCGGATTCTCACGAAACTAGAACCGTTGGGTTCGCTTTGGGAATATCTTCCCACTGATATAGACTTTGTAGAGATCCAACGGTTAGATTTTCCGATATGTGTAAAACAAATTAAGGGAAAAACAGCGCCAGTGCCACGACACGACCTGAAACGTCGTTTAATTAAATATGGCCATTTTTAAATAAATAAAAATGGCGAAAAATCGTTATAAAATATTATAAGCAATATTGATTGAGAATAAACCAAATGGGCTTGAATTGTTTGATATTTGATGGTTGTATGTGTATGACATGAAAATAACACTAAAGAACCGAAAGATGGATGTCGAATAATATAACCATAAAATGAATCGATTTAAATTCTAATGACGTGAATTATTTGAAAAGGCCGAGCTAACCCTCATTTCAAATAATTTATCGAGCGATTCGAATTGGAAAATGCAAAGACGATTCAAGACCGACGATCTTCGTATCGGTTGGATGGGCGCTACTGAGGTTCCTAACCGGAGTAGCTACCGGAAAGGGGCGGAAGTAGTAGCCCTCTGAACGTATGTGTCGATTGGACGGATATGCGAGGAATTTGACGCCTCCGGTTTCGTTCAGACCCAGAACGGACTTGTAAATGGACGGTGTGTCTGACATTGGATTTTGTTCTATACTGATTGATCTCTGTTAAATATATATCCGTTTGGCGGCGGAGAATTTATTCTTTTGCTTAACGCCCTTCTCTGAGACGTACGAGCTCAGGGGTTATATATCGATGGAAATCAATCGTATGGAGTGGACTGCCTATGTGGCATGCCAAGATGCTATGATCAAGGCTTCTGTTGCAAAGCAAAGTCTTGTGGATGATGATCAAAACAAGGTCTACGTGGCCTAGCTTTGTGTATTTCATAGATTTGCGAACCTCACACCTCGGTATGAGTCAAAAACGGGATAAGGACCCAAGGAGAACATGACGCTTCTTTCTAGCTATGGTGGTGTCAGTGACTTACCAGCCCTGACATTTATATCTATTTCACCTATGTGGTTGTTGGAATGCGAGGCGCCTCGATTATAGGTCTGTAAGGACCGGGAAACGTGTGTTCAGGAATTGCCAATCCTCAAACGTAAGAGAGGACCGGCCTTGGAGGATCCAGGGTTACCCAGAGTGTGTAGTCCTGAGGCATTTGCTAGAGTGTCTCGAAGCGGAGAGGAGCTTGCCCCTTGCCTCGACTCATGACGGAAATCCAATTTCCAATATGAGATAACGGATTCGATTGTAACTTATATATGGCGACATAGTGGCATGGGACGCTCATGTCGCCTATGATTGATATTTATGATGCTATTCATTTTTGAAACATATATGCACTAGTAATAATATCAAATGATTTTGCTTTATACGTATCAAGCATATTTGGCTATTATAAGGTAAAAATCTATCCTCTGGCTTGCGTTGCATTGTGTGATGGGACTTGAGTCTTATAATGGCTTCATTCTTTCAAAAAGCATTGCGTTTTTATAAAAGAATTTACTTTGTTTTAAATGCACTAGCAATCACTGGAGTAAACCCGTTCTGCGAAAGTGGCGTGGTCCTATGATTTGCTTATTACTGTTGTTTAACTATTAAATAGATTCCTCATACCAGTCCCCATGACTGACTCGTTGTTTGTTTCACTTCGCAAACGTGGGTGCCCTTATTTTCACACGGGCAGCCTAGTACACAGGTGACAGGTTGTTTTTGGCTCTACACTGATGCATAGAGTGCATTTTTGGCTCATGGCGAGGCTGACTTCACAGAGATGACTTTGACATTTTCCGCCATTACTGTACTTATATTATGATTCCGCCACAGGCGATGCAGACTGATTTACTTTCCGTACTTCTTATTGTATGTATATGTATTCCGCCATCGGCGATATAGACTGATACCCTTATTATGTCTCACTACATGTATGTATTCCGCCTTTGGCGATGATGACTGATCACTTTCCTTTTTATTTACTAAGTTATATCCCACACTATGCTATTCTTATATTATTACATGTTGTGATTCCGCTGTCATATCCATGTAAATTTATTCTATTTATTGTTTCTGCTATTATCTGTACTCTGCTATGATGATTAATGTGTTACTTCCTAATGATTATCCTTAATACCGCCCCTCGGATTTTGGGATCGTCACAATATGCCTATTATTTGGTTGTCCAATTGATGATGGCCTTCAGATGATTAAACCCTGCCTTCATTTATGAAGTAGAAACACTCATACTTTGTTTATAAGTGTGAGGCATATACTTCCTTTACATTTAAACATGAACTGCATATTTAGGTACCTTTAGCCTTCGTATTCAAGATGTCTCCCCAACACTGATTATGTTTTATTTTTGGACATTTTTTTTTGCATATATTTGTATGTATATATATATATATATATGTATGTATGTATGTATGTGTGTGCGTGTGTGCGCGCATGTTGCCTATTTATGCTTGGAATTGAATTTATATGCACCACCATGTGCATGCTTGTTTACTTGAACTTGTATAAATGCATCTGCTGCATTGTTGGTTTGCTAAGACCTGAAACTATGATATATTTGGCATTGGTCATTTTCTATGGCTTTGTTGTACTGACATTGTGAACTGTTCTGATCATTTTTGTTGATGCTTTGACCTACACTTGATTATTGTCACCTGAAATAAAATGTGTTGATGCACCTGATGTCTAGTATTGCTTAAGCACAAATTTATGCTAACCAAGAATATTTCCCATAATACATGGATGCTCTGATAGGTAACTTGGGTAGTCACTGCCTTTCATATATATCAATATATGTTACACATGATTGAACCTGGTTGTGTTTATAAACCTAAAACTATGAGTTTACCCTGTTAAAACCTATACATATGTTAACCATGCTTTATTATCCCCTGAACTTGGTATGTAATTATACCCACTGTTATGATTGCCTTAATTGTGCATGTCTTGTTGTTCACTGCCTTGTTATTTATGCTTTTACTTTGCACATTTGTGAAACACGTGTTGTTTTTCGGAATCTGTGGCAGTGTACATGTTTACATGTACACATGTGTATATGTAAGCTCTGGTGCTATGCAACTAAAGCGCTCAGCAAATCCAACGGCGTAGGTGCAAAATGTTGCAGCAGGAATAAAGTGAGTAAATAGCATGATACAGCGGATGAGACTAAAATAACATATAAAACTCATATTTAATGTTTTTACAAATATCTAAATGAAAAATAAATGGAAAATAAGCATTCAACTTAACTATAATTAGTTCACTCCTAATTTTAAATAGAAGCATAAGCATATATATATATATATATATATATATATATATATATATATATATATAATGTAAACTTTTATTTAGCTTGATTAAATTTAGGGTGCGTTTTTTACAGGTCCCTATTAAGTTTCAAAATTAGGCACACATCCGGTCATAGTTTATAATGTAAATCTGCCCCCTATATTTGAATTCTCGCTTCCTACATTAGTGGATCTGTTGCCTACTTTGTAGTTCCGCCTTTTGCTTCTTTTCACGTCGCCTCCCCCATTTCCAACCAAAACAATGCGGAACTGTATTTAAAAAAAAATTCTAAAATCATAAAATAATCCCAGAAGTCCACGCCAATCAAAAAAAAAAGTTGCATACATGTATGCAATATTGTGTATAGTTGCATATATGTATGCAACTATTGCATAAGGAAATTCAGCTAACTTTTTAGCCTGCAGATTTGTTGCACACATGTGTGCATGTTTTCGGATTATTTGCACAGTTGAATGCAAATTAGAATGAACTGAGTTTCATGGTTATGAATTAGTGCACATTTTCATGCAAGAACGAAGCAATACTTGCACAGAAATATGGAAAAAAATCAAACACGAATGCAACACTGGAATACTAGCACATATATATGCATAAAATTGTAATTTGTGCATAATATTATGCATTTAACTGCATCGTTTTCTGTTTTTTTTTTTTTTTTTTTTTTTTTTGCTGTTTTTTGCTTTTTGCGTGTTTTTTAACTTTTTTTTTAATGGTTTTTTTGTCAACTGCATTATTTAATTAAATAATAATTTTCGTATTTTTTTTTTCATTTTTTACTACTTTTGAAAAATAGAGACCTAATTTATAATAAGTTTATGACCGGATGTGAGCCTAATTAAGTTTGCTTTTAAGGACCTAAGCCTTATTTTCAGTTAAATTTAACATAATATTATAATATTTTATAGTTTGAAAAATATATGTTAAAAAATTATATGGAAAAATTAATTTTATAAATTTACTAATGTATAAATGTCATTTTTAAATTCATTTCTTTTATAGAAGATATAGCGGAAATAGCGGATATAGTTGATATAATAGGATATATCGGGATATTGGAATAAAGCGGAGCTTAAAGCGGAAAAGCTAATTCAAACGCTATTTTGAAATAGCGTAGTGGTAGAAATCTGCTGCACGATATAGCAAGGATATGACGGGGCAATAGCGAGATATTAACTGCACATCTTCAGTGAACTCTATACTTGACTTAAACACCGAATTATACAGACACTACATCCCTGAATATTTGCATATAATATATATTTGATGTTATGATTAACCATTATATTTCAGTGTTTTATTGAAGTCGTCTTACTTGAAATAAGTTAATTCTGACCCGAGTGTTTTTTGTTTTAGATGAAACGCTCTGACTCAAACCCGAATGTTGCAGTTTTAAAGATTATAGCTATCTAATCTTAAAGCACATGAAGTCGCATTCACTTTGGGTTCGTCAAATTATGTAATTTCATTTTATTTGAATCTTTTGTATGAATCTTCCGTTGTATAATGAATTTTGTAAACTCTGATAGTTTCATAAAATAATTCTGCTGTAAGATATTGTGTTATTTATTTGTTTTGTGGTTCTATGTGTATATTCTGTTTAAACCACGTAAGTTAAATAACTATCTGTTATTTTAAACGTTTCGAGGTAGTTTAATTACCGACTTGAAGCGGTCAAAAAGGCAGGTTGTTACATAAAGCAATAAAAAAATGAACAAAAAGGAAGTGTGTCTGAGCGTACATACGCAAGATAGAAATAAAATAAAAAGACCAATTAGCCCCTTGACCTCATTTGAAACATTACACAATAAGCCATAGAGTACAACAATAAATACTCTTAAAAAAACAAATATTTCATGTACAACTAAGTTCTTACATTGTACAAGTGTTAAAAATGGAAGGCTTCATGTACTTTAATGTTGAAATATTCCGCTTAACACGTCATTTCAAAGTCCTAAAGCTTATTATTACTGGCTTCTGTTATAAGTCAAATCAAAATTTATAGATTACAACAAATAAAATTTGAAGATCATTTTCAATATGTAAATAAACATAAACTTGGTTAGACATCAACACATAGTACTTAAATCATAAAATTATAAATGTAAGTATGTATCACCTTATTTTATTATTAAACATCAAATCACATTTTTTTTAAATTATTACAACAACAGCAACAACAACAAAGCCATAAATCCCAAACAAGTTGGGCTTGGCTAAAAATTTTTAAATTATTATAAAAATAAATTTATAAACTTTAACACACATATATATACATACATACATACATACATATATAATAAGATATAAACATAAACATACATTTTCAAAAAGAAAATTGCTTTTAAAGTACATGCATGTATTTATAACAAAATTAAACCTAAGTTTTCTATTTTAAGTTGTACGATTTAATAAGGCTATAAAACCATTATTAATGTTAAATTTCAATTATACAATTAAATTTAAAATGGATTTTAAATGATTAAACCACAAATCGAATACCTAAAATAGATTAAATATCCATAATTTAAATCAATAAAATTCTGGATGGTTACAATTCTCAAATTCAAATCTTGCTATCCCAAATTAAATATACTCAATAGCATATTAAAAAAATCAAGTTATAAATCAATTTAAAAATCATTCCATTCGTTTTATTTTTAAACCATGTATGTATCTCAAATAAATAGTATTTGAGTATGAGATTGAAATATATAATATAACGATATCCTTAAAGTAAAAACTTAAAGGAAAAAAAAAACAGATCTACGACAAAATGAGATCTAAAATATAATAGCAGAAAATATAAAATCTATAGAATTAGATTTGAAAAGATAACATCTATAAAATTAAATCTGAAAAGATAAAATCAATAAAATGTGATGAAGACTTAAGTCTATAATAAAATGAGATCTTAAAGATTCTCACCTGTTTAAAGTCACGTGTAAACAAAGTGTTATAAAATATAAAGAGAAACCAAAAAAGTCATTGCAGCAAAATGCGGATTTTGATACAATCATATTCCAATAGCTCACTAATATGTAAACTCTGAAGCTTGAGATTGTACTCAGCGCACACAACGTGGGACTATAAACAAAAAGGACATTATAACATATCACAGTTTTCAACAGCATTTAACTCATTCGCTTTTATGATTAACCCATATTACGACATGAAAAGATGTATCTACAATTATCAATCAATCGGCCAGGTCATTTACCAAGTTGTTAGTAGAAAAATATAACCAGCCACATTCTTAAAGCAAGTAAATTTGACTTTCAAATTAAGCATAGAATAATCACCTCATCAGTAGAAATAAATTACATATTTAGACAAAGAGGCGTTAGCATCATTCTTGGAAACCATAACAAGCACACAATAGAGAATCCAAAGTCATAAAAAAAAAAAACACACACACACACACACACACACAATCCAACCTCAGGATCAGCCTAAATAATCGAAGAAAACAGAGCATATCAGTTCAGAAGAAACACACAAAATGGTCGTCTTCAGCAGATGCAATAATAACATAAAATTAAGGTAGAGGTCATTACTTCCTTACTCTAGCCCCTTGAGATCTACCCCCGATTCTAAACTGACTACTACTCCCTCCAATTGACTTATTTCGAAACCAAATGCAAGAACAATGCCAACTATACTAACAAAAGGAGCAGCAACAGTCATACACCTCGTCACAATGCGGATACTACTATCCAAAACATGAGTCAAAACGTGCACATTCCTGTTCCCAACATGGCTTTGCATACGGTTCCTTCATACACTAAATCATCAGTAGGAAGTTCAAATCGGCACACAGGACAAGTGTTCCTAGCATTCAACCAGGGTAATATACACATTGGGTGATACAAATGCATGCATGGAAGCTGTTTTGCCTCAGAATCTACACGCAAAAGCTCTTTACACACTGCACATACTAAACTGTCAGCTTTATCATGATTCTTTCTTGATATAATAACGCTAGGGAGCTTTTGAACTTCAGATGTTAATGCAGGTGGAGGTCCTCTTCTTGAATCATTGATTTCGGCGAATTGCTCTAGAAGCTCTTCGAAATCCCTATCTTCGGATTCGGAAAGTAAGTCGGGATGATGCACCATCCGCCATTGAAACGAAGTAGTACTCTGTGGACTGTGTTGGCGTGCTGGTCGAACAGATGATGAGTCCTCGACATAATCCACATAGAACTGGCTATCATCATCAGAGTTCAACTGATTTAATCCAGCATGCATTGGATCTATATCACTACCGAAGGAGAAATGGCTCTCATGCTCTTGATGTGAGTACATTTCAGAAGTTTCAATATCGGATTCCCCATCATAGAAACTAAAATTGGAGTCATTCTCATCAAACCAAGAGTCCCTACCGAAATCTTCTACTTGGACTGATTCTTGACTTTGTCTTGCTAAATTGATCAGTTGGGAGAATTGTTGAGAAAATAAATCCTCAGTTGATTCTGAACTGCTATAAGGACGGGTCGAATTCTACGTGTATCTCTTCCACGGAAGTTTCTAATTGGTGGAGTTCGCTCGTTATCATCTGCGACTAGTGATTTGCAATTGTTACATATGGATTCGCTAATTGTATTTCCTCTGGTGCTTGGGATATAATTTATTCTGCATACTATGCAATGAGCATCTTGAGGCGTGCAATCCATGCTGAGAGATTATACTGTTACATATTTGCAGCTTGCAATAAACAGATTTGGCTGTATGATATATAAAATAAATCAAGATTGGTAACAATCTCGGTTTGCTTGTTTGGTTTTTTTTAACTAAAAAAAGGTTCATTAATGCGCAATAACTGACTGTTCACTGATTGCAATATATAAATAAAATTTGTGTATCATATTAAGAGTAATTTTATAGCATATGGATCAAACTGGTTCGACAGAGTATGACACAAAGACATTCTTGCTTGAAATAAGTTAATCCTGACCGAGTGTTTTTTATTTTAGATGAAAGGCTCTGACTCAGACCCGAATGTTGCAGTTTTAAAGATTACAGCTATCGAATCTTATAGCAGATGAAGTCGCATTAGCTTTGGGTTCGTCAAATTATGTAATTTCATTTTATTTAAATCTTTTGTATGAATCTTCCGTTGTATAATGAATTTTGTAAACTCTGATAGTTTCGTAAAATAATTTTACTGTGAGATATTGTGTTATTTATTTGTTTTGTGGTTCTATGTGTATATTCTGTTTAAACCATGTATGCTAAATAACTATCTGTTATTTTAAACGTTTCGAGGTAGTTTAATTACCGATTTGAAACGGTCAAAAAAGCAAGTTGTTACATAAAGCAATAAAAAAACGAACAAAAAAGGAAGTGTCTCTGAGCGTACATAACGCAAGATAGAAATAAAATAAAAAGACCAATTTGCCACATGACCTCATTTGAAACATTACACCATAAGCCATAGAGTACAACAATAAATGCTCTTAAAAAAGCAAATATTTCATGTACAACTAAGTTCTTACATTGTACAAGTGTTAAAATGGAAGGCTTCGTGTACTTTAATGTTGAAATATTCCGCTTAACACGTCATTTCAAAGTCCTAAAGCTTATTATTATTGGCTTCTGTTATAAGTCAAATCAAAATTTATAGATTACAGCAAATAAAATTTGAAGATCATTTTCAATATGTAAATAAATATAAACTTGGTTAGACATCAACACATAGTACTTAAATCATAAAATTATAAATGTAAGTATGTATCATCTTATTTTATTATTAAACATCAAATCACATTCTTTTTTTAATTATTATAACAATAACAACAACAAAGCCATAAATCCCAAACAAGTTGGGCTTGGCTAGATTTTTTTAAAATTATTATAAAAATAATTTTATAAACTTTAACACAGACACACACACACACACACACACACATATATATATATATATACACACACACACACACACACACACACACACACACACACACAAAATAAGATATAAACATAAACATACATTTTCAAAAAGAAAATTGCTTTTAAAATACATGCATGTATTTATAACAAAATTAAACCTAAGTTTTCTATTTTAAGTTGAACGATTTAATAAGGCTATAAAACCATTATTAATGTTAAATTTCAATTATACACTTAAATTTAAAATGGATTTTAAATGATTGAACCACAAATCGAATACCTAAAATAGATTAACTATCCATAATTTAAATCAATAAAATTCTGAATGGTTACAATTCTCAAATTCAAATCTTGCTTTCCCAAATTAAATATACTTAATAGCATATTAAAAAAAGCTAGTTATAAATCAATTCAAAAATCATTCCATTCAACGTTTTATTTTTAAACCATATATGTATCTCAAATAAATAGTATTTGAGTATGAGATTGAAATATATAACATAACGATATCATAAAAGTAAAAACTAAAATAAAAAAAAAAAAAAAAAAAAACCAGATCTACGACAAAATGAGATCTAAAATATAATAGCAGAAAATAATATGTACATGGAAATGAGACCTATTAATTTTAGGTCTATGGTAAAATGAAAGGGAAATTTTATTTTCATCCACGGTATTAGTTAGTTAATTCACCCTAATTCATAGGAATATTAACTATTTTTATTGGTTTTTTAAAATTCAAAATTTGATTAGTTAATCCACATTGTATCGTTTATTGTTTTCTCATGTTTCGTTCTCTTTCTTCCTGTTTTTTCTAATTCTGAACTACGTATGAATCAGAAACCACAAATCAAATATTGTCAAATCTAATCTTTTTTGTTTTTCCTTATTTTGATGTACTGTGAAGAAGAGGACTAAATGTAAATCTGAAATAGGTGTATCATCATTGAACAAACCCTTAAACCCTACCTTAATCGGAGGTGATACAGCCCGTGGAAGAGGCGTCGATGAACGTGGAGCACGTGCAGTAGCTGAAGCTCGAAAGAGAATAGCAGCAAGAGGTCTGCTTACCTGACCTTCTCGCTCTCCTGTTCAAACCGTACCCCTCGCTAAAGGCTTAATCAACAACAAAAACAACATAGAAGCTGTAGATGCAAATAGATCGAAAGATGCAAAAGCACCGGTTGGATTGGGAGCTGGATTAGCATCTCTGGACTCCAAGAAGCAGAAACAGAAACTTCCCAAAGCTTCTGCTTGAAGAGTTGCTGCCAAGGTTTTTGGCATCAGTTTTGCTCGTTGGATCAATCAAAATAAATGACAGATTGTAAACCTGTATATTCCTTTTTTTTTTTAACAATTTCGTTTTGCTGTCACGGTCTGTAGTGTGCCTGCAGTTGGCCAAAAATGTGGGAAATGTGTAATGATTTGCCAGGAATAGGAATGTTTCAGTCCTTTATTGGGATTACTTTGTTTACATTTTATTACCATGTAATTCTTTCGTGCAGTTTTAAACTGCTGAGAAAAAAGAAAAGAAAAAAGGTCCGCAGCTTTTACTCTGATCGAACAAGCCTGTTATATAATTCAAACATAAACACGAGGATGGTAGATATCACATGTAACCACGTACTCATGTACCAACCATCATGAACATCCAGCACATGGGTCGAACTGGACACATAAGCATAGTAAATATGGAGACAGAAGAATTAAGCTGCTCCAAAACATACTAAATTTAATCCTTGATGGTGCAGTAAAGAAAACTAAATCATTTACTATAGTTAATGTTACACCGGCATTTTACCGGATTACATGCAAGCACACAACACCCATAATTAGCACTTCACGGAAAAATTATAATCTATATGTAAGGGATACAATCCTTTCATATTTGTTAATTATTTCATACTATTTCTCATTTATGTAAATAATCCTCTTAATAGTGTCAAAATCGAAGCAGTACATGTGAGTCTTGTTTCCTTCAATAGAATTAAAGTGCGTCCTCAAACATTTCACTTTTCCCAGCTTACCTTAACTGTGTTATATTTCAGTGAAATCAAAGTTGCAGTGTTTTCAATTATGAATATCAAACAGTTAATCTTAATCAGCCATTCATGCACCACTCGTTACTCTCAGAAAATAAGCAGTAGCTGCTAACAGTTCACTAAAGGTTTATGTGATCATTATCTGATAAGGACATAACCTGGCATTTTTTTGGAGTGGTAGGTGAAAAATATAGTGTTTTTCTTCAAAAGTATAAACACCTTGGTCATAACAGTAAAACCTGAGATATATTGTTCCTTTCGCTTCCCACATACAGATTAATCAAATCACCTAGCAAGGGAGAAAGTTCACAACAGAGTTGCAATGAACTAGAAAGAGCTGATGCTTCACAGCATAATAATTGCTATAAATCCTTCCATTTGTGCAGTTCTGTTCAAAAAGCTACATATAATTTTCCCCTTATGGCAAAGCACTGTTGCAGCATCTTCATGCAGTTAGGTTTCTTTTACATTCGCGGAAACATAAGTTGTTTCTTCAGGGGTAATGGGCTTGTGTAGAAGCATGAGATACAGAAAACCAATGAAAGCATTTCAGAAAATTTGGTACCTAAGTCGATTTTCACTGGTTTATTTGTTAGTTAATCCACCATTTATTAGTTAATCCATTGTGGATTAACTTACAAATAAATTGGTGGATAAATTTACTAAAGTCAACTATGTTAACAAATTTGGTGGATACAAATAAAAATTCCCAAAATGAAATCTAAAAAGAAGAGCTATAGAATGATATTTTAAAGATAAGATCCACAAAGATGAAAATATAAAATTTACAGAATGAGATTTGAAAATATAACATCTATAAAATTAAATCTGAAAAGATAAAATCAATAAAATGTGATGAAGACTTAAGTCTATAATAAAATGAGATCTTAAAGATTCTCACCTGTTTAAAGTCACGTGTAAACAAAGTGTTATAAAATATAAAGAGAAACCAAAAAAGTCATTGCAGCAAAATGCGGATTTTGATACAATCATATTCCAATAGCTCACTAATATGTAAACTCTGAAGCTTGAGATTGTACTCAGCGCACACAATGTGGGACTATAAACAAAAAGGGCATGATAACATATCACATTATTCAACAGCATTTAACTCATTCGCTTTTATGATTAACCCATATTACGACATGAAAAGATGTATCTACAATTATCAATCGATCGGCCAGGTCATTTTTACCAAGTTGTTAGTAGAAAAATATAACCAGCCACATTCTTAAAGCAAGTAAATTTGACTTTCAAATTAAGCATAGGATAATAATCTCATCAGTAGAAATAAATTACATATTTAGACAAAGAGGCGTTAGCATCATTCTTGGAAATCATAACAAGCACACAATAGAGGATCCAAAGTCATTAAAAAAAAAAAAAAAAAAAAAAAAAAAAAAAAAAAAAAAAAACCACAAACCAACCTCAGGAGCAGCCTGAATAATCGAAGAAAACAGAGCATATCAGTTCAGAAGAAACACAAAATGGTCGTCTTCATCAGCAGATGTAATAATAACATAAAATTAACGTAGAAGTCATTACTTCCTTCCTCTAGCCCCTTGAGATCTACCCCCGATTCTAAACTGACTACTACTCCCTCCAACTGACTTATTTTGAAACCACAATGCAAGAGCAATGCCTACTATACTAACAAAAGGAGCAGCAGCAGTCATACACCTCGTCACAATGCGGATACTACTATCCAAAACATGAGTCAAAACGTGCACACTCCTGTCCTCAACTTGGCTTTGCATACGGTTCCTTCCTTCATACACTAAATCATCAGTAGGAAGTTCAAATCGGCACACAGGACAAGTGTTCCTAGCATTCAACCAGGGTAATATACACATTGGGTGATACAGATGCATGCATGGAAGCTGTTTTGCCTCAGAATCTACACGCAAAAGCTCTTTACACACTGCACATACTAAATTGTCAGCTTTATCATGATTCTTTCTTGATATAATAACGCTAGGGAGCTTTTGAACTGCAGATGCTGATGCAGGTGGAGGTCCTCTTCTTGAATCATTGATTTCGGCGAATTGCTCTAGAAGCTCTTGGAAATCCCTATCTTCGGATTCGGAAAGTAAGTCGGGATGATGCACCATCCGCCATTGAAACGAAGTAGTACTCTGTGGACTGTGTTGGCGTGCCGGTCGAACAGATGATGAGTCCTCGACATCATCCACGTAGAACTGGCTATCATCATCAGAGTTCAACTGATTTAATCCAGCATGCATTGGATCTATATCACTACCGAAGGAGAAATGGCTCTCATGATCTTGATGTGTGTACATTTCAGAAGTTTCAATATCGGATTCCCCATCATAGAAACTAAAATTGGAGTCACTCTCACCAAACCAAGAGTCCGTATCGAAATCTTCTACTTGGACTGATTCTTGACTTTGTCTTGCTAAATTGATCAGTTGGGAGAACTGTTGAGAAAATAAATCCTCAATTGATTCTGAACTGCTGTAACGGACGGGTCGAATTCTACGTGGATCTCTTCCACCGAAGTTTCTAATTGGTGGAGTTCGCTCGTTATCATCTGTGACTAGTGATTTGCAATTGTTACATATGGATTCGCTAATTGTATTTCCTCTGGTTCTTGGGATATAATTTATTCTGCATACTATGCAATGAGCATCTTGAGGCGTGCAATCCATGCTGAGAGATTATACTGTTACATATTTGCAGCTTGCAATAAACAGATTTGGGTGTATGATATATAAAATAAATCAAGATTGGTAACAATTTCGATTTGCTTGTTTGGTTTTTTTTTACTAAAAAAAGGTTCATTAATGCGCAATAACTGACTATTCACTGATTGCAATATATAAATAAAATTTGTGTATCATATTTAGAGTAATTTTATAGCATATGGATCAGATTGGTTCGACAGAGTATGACATAAAGACATTCTATGAACATTTGTCATTAAAGGCTAGCAGTAGATGGAACAAGCATGGAAAATGAGTATTTTTAAAACGATAATTTAATACAACAAAAAACGAGTGTGGTTGACAATGAGAGATACAGGAAAAAAATTGCATATATCTACATAAGATGGTTTATAACGATTCTAGAATAGTTATTCATCATCACCTCAGTGGCAGTGCAAAGTCAAGATTTCATATAAGGTGAAGGAAGCCGACTTATAAAAAGTACTAAAGAAAACATACCAAGCCCCCCCACCACCCCCCCCCCCCCCCCAACCAAAAAATAATTAAAAAAAAAAAAAAAAACAAGACAATTATACAAACGGTTGGTGGTGCCTGCCGCAACGGTAAGGTTACCCAACTGGTAATCTGGAGCGTGCAGGTTCGAGTCTCGGCCTCTTCACATATGTGAGGGAAAGGCTATGTGCACTAATCGACCACCCCCAGAGCCCGGAAAGCCGTGAGAATAGTACTAGGACGGAAGACTGTCTGCGAAGTCCTCTCGCGCTCGAGTACGGAAGCCTTTGGCACTGGGTATCCACAATTATACAAACGATTCCATACTTTTTCAGTCACAATAACAATTGATGCATCACCACAAAGACGTCTAAAGATTTAAAAAAAATAAAATGAATTTCAATAAATTAAATTAAATTCAGATAAAACAAGAAAATGCAAATTTGATCTACAGTAGCTAAAAACAAAGAAAGATGACACTAAGCAGTAATCATAGCATTCAAAACATATAGATATAAAACAGACACTAGGAAAAAAATACTTTTCAACATTTCACAGTTGAAAGTTTGACAATTATTTGCAAAAGGTACCTAGAACCAAATTACAATTGAAACGGTTAATAGATAATCAGAGAAATAAAGTTATGCTAACCATTTTGTATACTAGTGAATTCGATTTTGAGAATATGTAGGTTTAGAGTACAAATATTGTTTGAATTCTTATGTATTTGGAACTAGGGTTTGGAAATAAGAAAGCAGCTGGAGAAAACACACTGAGAATGAAACTGAAATTGAGTTAGCTATATGCGACAGTGAAAGAAAAGATAAAATTAGGCTTGAGAATATTTGTTGAAAAATACATTGAGACAATTATAGTTTACCCAAAAACATATATAAAAGATATTGCAGAAATCAACATATTACAGATGTTCGTGATTTCCTCCTTACATTTCTTTATCAGCATATTCCTGCTCCTAGATTCCAGGGGCATAATGATAATCTGAGACTTTATAGTTTTTGTTAGTAATTTAAATTTTTCAAGCAATGCATCTGCCTTGCCTGGCCTAAATGTCCCTCCACTCTTGTTATCAGTATCATACACAAAATCCCTTATAACGGAATTAGAATAAATGTTGAATATGAATGTAGCACATGTTAAATTATGTTGTTGGCTATTAGTTCCCACACCCCATGGTCTTTTCAAGATCAAGCTTCACCCTCATCAATTCTCATTCATTTGTGTCTTCTTCAATTTCTCTTCTTTTTCTATTTTTCACTCATGTTCATTCCTTTTGTTTTCAAACTGTATATTGATCGGCTACGGCGGAGATAGTCAAAGTGTTAACATGAAATGGGAAGAGAAAGGAGACCCCACCATATCCGCTTTCAACCTCTCCAGCAGTCCAATTAGGTGTGTAATGTGTATTGTTCCCAGTTCAAAAAAATATACCGTCCCACGGCATTTATTTAATACACTTGATTTAATATGCATATGAAATAAATGCCTAATGCTAGACTGTAATAAATGTCTGCTTACGTTGCTCTCATTTCAGAAGAGCCCGACTCGAGCGTTTGTTAAATAAGAGTATGCCTGAAATGTAAGATCATCAGGCTTAAATCGTTGAGGATGTCCTTAAGAACTGCATAACATTTAACAAACATAAAACAAACACATTACAAGTAAGCCTTTCTAACCTTCACAACTGCAATTGTATTTTTAAAATAATAAAACAATATTATTTAGTCCAAAGTTTTGCTTGGCAGTTATTGAGTTGTGGGATGCAGTAGACTTGTTTCTAATATTGGTAAATCATAATGGTGATTGTTTAAAATGAAACTGATTAGTGTACATCATGAAAGAATATGCAAAAGGTGTTGTTCAAATATTAGTTAAGTGTGTTATTGAGTTGTGGGATGCAGTAGACTTGTTACTAATATCGTTAAATCATAATGGTGATTGTTTAAAATGAAACCGATTAGTGTACATGATGAATGAATATGCAAAAGGTGTTGTTTAAATATTAGTTAAGTGTGTTAGGATTTACTTCACAGCAACAGTGGATTGAAGAACGGAAAGATATGGGTAAGAACGATAGAAAATGATCTCTGCAGTAGCATGGCAGTGATGATGGTGCGACATAGATAAGTCATAAATGACATTTGTTGAGTGGAAAATGAAAAGATATGGGTATGAACGATAAAATAAATGAACTCTGCGGTTGTGTACGACAATGATGATGTGATGATATAGGAATAGGATTTTGTTCACATCCTTTTCAGGGACGTGAACAAAACACTCCACCTGATTGGTGGAAATCAGGGGGACCCATATGGACCCCCCTGATTTCCACCAATGGGGACCGAGTGTTTTGTTCACATCCCTTAAAAGATGTGAACAAAATCGCACTCATGATATAGATAAAAGCCATGATTAACATCGATTTTATTGTCAGGCTGGTATGACTGATTGAGTGGGGCAATGATGATACTCCTGAAGTTTACATGTGGTGCATGTGCAGGTATCAATGGCGCTAATTATTTAGATAAGAGAAAAATGAAATTGTTTACTTTATTCATAAACACAATTTACGTAGAAGTGACCAAATTAACTCATTTTATTTCAAAAATCTCACCCCACCATATACATAACTATTATTTTTCATAACTTCTTAACCAGGAAGTCTATCTTTTACAATACTGAAAGCAATTTCACCTACATTCTCCTACATAATTGTAAGAGTTCCGTTGATCGTGAGATTGTTGTAAAACAGATATACTGACATTCGAGTATTATAGTTTATCAAGGAATACAGGTTTTCAGACACTTCCCCTCCTTTGTCACAGTTAAAGATAGTCTATAATTATTTAACAGTAATGTTGACTTGAGATGCATAACTGGACATCACCCCACATAAAATTGATTTTAAGTAGAAAATCTAAGGTGGAAATTAGGGAATTTTAATAGATTATGGATGAAAGGATAAGTTGAAGATTATTGTTGAGAGGGTTTCTACTAACAAAACGGGTTAGCAATTTTTATTTCTTAAGTTATGTCTGTAGAAATGGTTTATGGGTATTAAACATGTATAATATGAGAAATAGTTGCTTTTTAAGTGTCACAAAACTTCCTACATTCAATAGCCTCTTAATATAATAATAAAATCACCTTAGAGGGGTTTTCCACTCTTGTTATGCGTATCACATATAACCGAATTTGAATAAATGTAAATATGAATGTAACACATGTTAAATTATGTCATTGGATATTAGTTTTTACACCCATAATCTTTTCAAAATCAAACTTCACCCTCATCAATTCTCGTCCATTAATGCCTTCTTCGTTTTCTCTTCTTTTTTATTTTTCATTTATGTTTATTCCTTTTGTTTTCAAACTGTATACCGATCAGCTAAAGCGGAGATAGGTAGAGTTAAAGTGTTAACATGAAATGGGAAGAGATATTTAGGCCATCTCCAATAAAGCATGAATTACACCTTTAATATTACCATCTCCTCATTCAACCTCTTCAAATAGTCCAATTAGGTGTGTAATGTGCTTTGCTCCCAATTCAAGAAATATACTGTCCCACGGTATTTATTTCATATGCTTGATTTTATACGCATATAAAATAAATGCCTGATAGTAGACTTTAATAAATGCCTGATTGTATGCGTTTATTGACAAGATGTAGCTCTCATTACATTAGAGCTCGAGTCGAGCTTTTATTAAATAAGGATATGTCTGATTCAAGCTGTTATTAACATGCATCTGATGATTGTTATTATAGTTACCGTTGTTGTTAGACGCAATTTTGGTCTGATAGGGCATAAGACCCCAGATAGATAAAATTCACAGAACAATCAACAATCCAGAACACAGTGCACAAAAAGTAAATCACACGCAGTTTATAGTGGTTCGGCAATATGTCTATGTCCTTTGTGAAGTAATATATTATTTATATTGTTAGACAGTTCGGGTTTGAGTACAATAAAATGGAGATAAGAGATTTGAGTTGAATAATGGCAATCCACACATAGAGAAGCCGAAAAAGATCCTTCAAATGTGCATCCAAGTCATGTATTTATAGCTATAGACGGGTTCGAAACGGCCAAAATATCCAAAGTGGAATCGGCGAATCCAGATAGACCAAGTCAGTGAGAAGTGGGATGGATCACCCACTGCTATTGCCCTGAATCGGCTCTGATCTAGAGGTTTAGATCGATACCAATCCAAGTCTGTGCAAGTGGGACCGATCTGACTCCTTGACCAAATTTTCATCTCCGTCCTCGACCAAATTATCATACAACAAGAAGATTCGACGATTACGACAACAAAAAGATTGTCATACGTATTGTTTTAAACTACGATGGAGACAAGACTTCAAACGACTGCATGGTTTATTATTTCTCGAGTTTTGAGTCTTAGTATATATTTGTTAAAGTCCATCATCAAGTTTTCAAGTAGTTTAAACAATATATATTTTAAAAAATTATACATTGATCTTAAATTTTAAACTGGCATATGTGTGTGTGTGTGTGTATATATATATATATTGCAAATGTGCATGATGCACAAAAAAATGTCAGGTCAATCGACTGACATGACATATTTTGCGCACCATGCATACATGGATAAATATTCGAAATCTAGTTGGCTGCTTATGTCAGTCGACTGAATCTCCTCCAACAATCAAGTTTTTGAAAAGACGCTTCCATTCGTGAAGAGGAATTAATTTCTACAAAGAGATGAGATTTGGACGCTACCTTCCGATCGAACCTCTTCGCTGATGGCTGCAACCTTTTAACTACTATATATATATATATATATATATATATATATATATATATATATACATGATTCAATCGCAATCAAAATAAATTTTTCTTTTTTGAAGATATCTAATCTTAAGTTTCTATTTTTTTATTGTAAATATTCTTTATATTTTTAGCATTCTAAATTACAATTGCTTGAATTCATACTTCTTTAATCTAAGCAATACTTTATCTTTCATACTTTCATATACAACACACACACACACACACACACACACACACACATATACTTCAGGAGAAGATTATAAGAAGGGTGTACTATAAAGTGACATATCCGTGTTATTAAGAACACAAAGAGTCAATTATTTTTTTGTATTGGTAAAAGTCATGTTTCGGCGCTCAAGCACGTCAAAATCCTCTAAAAGACCGCTGAGACGAAATCATATTTTGTTGCTCATGTCATGTAATACATATTCTTTCGGATTAAGTGAGGGTTGCTGTTTAGTCGAAATTACAGGAGTCAGAGACTGGACGTAGGACCGAGCTCTGAACCAATATAAAAATATCTGGTGTTATTTTACTTTATTGCTTTTATATTATCTACTGCTATTATTATTTATTATGATATACACTTCGGCATTAGTGCATTCCTGTATTACTCGATCCACATCAACATTCATTTGATATCAGAGCGAGTTTATCATATAACCGGAACACAGTTATTTTGATATGCTAAATAATATGAAAAATAACACTACACCAGCACTAACACTAGTTTCTTAGAAGGTCAATCCACTACACGACCACCTCTATTTAATGGCATGAATTATAACTATCGAGCTACACGTATGAGGATCTATATGCGAGCAAATGGTTTTGATTCATGAAACATCACACAAAATGGGTATCACATTCCTACTACAGAATATTCTACATGATTAAACATACAAAATTAGATGCTATTGCAAATGTTAAAGCTATGAATATGTTGCATTGCGCTGTAGATAGAAATGAATTTAACCGTATTAGCATGTGCAACACTGCATATGAAATATGACGAACATTTAAAGTTACTCATGAAGTAACTAAGGTGAAGCAAAGCAAGATACATGCTTAAAAGCCAATTTCAAAATTTTAGGATGAAGCAAGATGAATCTCATAAATGATATGTATTCTAGATTACAAGACATTTATCATTCTTTATTAGGACAGGAAGAAAAATATTCTAATTTCAATATTGTATCAAAAATCTTAAACTCTTTAATAGATAAATGAGAAAGGAAGGTTTTAGCTATCGATGAAGCAAATGACCTTTCCCCATGAAACCGGAAGAGTTAATAGGAAATCTAATGTCATATGAAGTTAACTTGCAGTCTTAACGAGTACAAGCTCAAGTCAAAAAGAATATAGCATTTCATGTAGAACAAAAAGACTCGGATTCAAACGAAGATGATATAGCATTTCATGTAGAACAAAAAGACTCGGATTCAAACGAAGATGATTTAGCATTTATTGCCAAAAACTTCAAAAGGTTTTTGAGGTATAGAAAAGGAAACAAAAATAATAGCAAAAGGATTTATAACACCAACAAACCATCATCATCAGTTTTAGAATGGTATAATTGTCACAAGAAGGGGAATATTCAGAAGGATTGCCTGGATCAGAAGGAATGATATCACAACAAAAACAATGATATATTCAAGAAAAAAGCATTTCCAATAACATGGGATTAGTCAAATTTATCTTCCTTAGAAAGCGACGACGATAGTGATAATGAGCAAGCTAACGTGTGCTTTATGCCTAAAGATAATGAGGTTAGTGATTTAACTTTTGATTATATGGTAGAAATAAACTCAAAACTTTTAGATTCTAGGAATAGTTACAAAAGGAAATACAAGGAAGCTCTTGAAAATAAGAAAAAGACATAATTCGAAAGGAATATGCTCAAAGAAGAAAAAGAAATATTAGAAGAACTTGGAAAAATTCAAGAATCATATTCTCTGTTTTCTGAAAATTACCTTGTTGAGTCAAAAAATTGAAACTCAAAAGAAAAGAATAATGCTCTTGTTTCTGAAAATCATGAATTGAAAACTAAGGTTGAAATAACAGAATTAGATAATTCTAGTCTCAAAACTAAATTAGAAGACATTACTCAAAATGTCTCGAATTTCAATAAAGGAAGAGAAAACCTTTCTATGATTATTGAAAATTTTCAATCTACATTTAATAATAATAATAAAAAAAAGGATTAGGATATTAAAACTGAACGTAAAATTAGTAATAAATATGCTTTCATGTATAATAAAAATATTAGTGCTAGTACCAAATTTCGAAAAATTGTAGATCCAAATTTTATAGAAATTCAATTGCTTCTATAAATAAAAATGTTTATAATATTCCTAGAAGTACAAAATTATTGACAGAAAATATGAATAGAAAGTATCTAAATGTTTGGGTTCCTGTTAATTGAAAAAATAAAGAGAAATATATCAATAATTATTTTGATTCAGTTGTTAATAATGAAAATTTTATTTTTAAAGGTTCCATTAAACCTATTTGGGTATGGTTACCTTCCATCTAACCCCTTGGACCCTTGACAGAGAAAGTGAGTACCAAAATATATAACTCATTTTTTGCAAGTACCCAAAAAAGAAAAAAAAAATGATATGAACAAATGTTTCGTACATACGACAGAAAACAAACGTTCATGGATAACGGAGCTGTAGCAAATTCCGTATATCTAATTCAATTTTTTTTCAGAGTTGATATTTTTTAAAATAAAATAATTATGTAAAACAGTCTAAATTGTCATATGACCCAAAACCAATGATTTTCACCCTTTTTGATAACAAAGTGGGAGAAAATTTATATTAACAGGGGAAGTATATAAATTTAGATGAAAACATTATTTATAATATGAGAAAAAATGAAAATATCATTCATAATAATAATAAGTTAAGATCCCCACCAAAAATATTATGAGATCATCATGTTCAAAATAAACCTGAAGGGTCATGTAGCATTCCTTTCAAATATAGTATCACTTACATTTGGAGGCATAGAAGTCACTAAATAAAATTTTCTATCATGGTCTATAAAACTTCTTTTGTACTTCGCATTTTTCTATCTCAAAACCTTTTAACTTAAATTGCAACTATCAAAAGGCTTGTACTTAAATAGCCTTCTTTATTTAGTTGTGCAAACCATAGAATCTTACGATTTGAATCTCATTTCAAATCGAATCTCTTCCTTTACGATTCGATTTACATTACGATTTAAAAACAAGTAATACCACACTTTAAAAAAAAAATCCATTCAATCCAATTAATATATTTAATATACTTATTTGGATCTACAGTTATATTTATGTCAATTCCAAACAAAATAAAATTGAAACAAGAGAGGAAATGATGATTTATTTTTGGATGTAAAAATTTAAATGTAACGGCCCAGATTTTTAACCGTTTTATTTTAAAATGGTTTTAATTGTTGTTTTAGAATTTAATTATCTTGAATTCAATAATTTTGAATATTTTATGACTATAAATAATAAAATAATAATTTAAATTTCGAAATGGTTGGAATTTGTTGGATCTGCAATATAATGTGAGCTGGCAATTTAAAAGGATTTAATGTTTTTTTGGTTTTGAATTATATCAACGATTTCGTTTATTAAACGACATTTGAACGTTTAATTTATAATTTAATTATATAACGAGCTGCAGCGGCGCGGTAGTTCGTAATATAACGTTTTGAATTTTAATTGGACATACATGATCCAAAATAAGTCGGATTTCTTTGAAACAAGAAACATCTGAATCTATTGGATAATATTTTTCTAATGAAAGACAAAAATCAAGTTTTCGTGTTGCAGATTTTGTTTTATGTCCAAATCAAATTTTTAAATAACATGGAATTCGCTTATAAATTATAACGTTTATTTATATAAACTAAAAGGATTTTTAATATACTGAATATTGATTTGGCTTGGAATTCAACCAGGAGTATTTTATTTTGAAACTACATGAAATTTTGGTCAAGTCTGACGAATTATAATATTTTAATATTATTGAACCGAGGTATTTTAAATTGGTTTATTTTAAATTAAATTAGACCCTTAAAAAGGGACTTTATTCAAACGACCTCTGTTTTCAACGAAAATTTTATTAAGACAGTAGTAGCTAATTATTGTTAGATTTCAAGTTTCGTGCCAATTGGAGTTATTGTGTGAGCGCAACAAAATTTAACGCAAATAAAACGACCATTTGGACTCGAACGAGCACCGTTTGAGCAAATAGACCCGGAATTAGACGAAACAAGTTTCATTAAGACTGTAACGTCGAATTATACCATGTCGTCCATTTTTGTTGCGAACAAAGTTTGTATGTAACCACAGAAATCAATAAACAGTATTCAGAAATAGCGACAGGTACGAATAAAAATCGTGAGTCATCATCGTTCGTCAAATCAACTTAAAATATTATATTTTTACATTATATATACTCCTACGTTTAGGCCGGCCTAACTCAATCTTCACCACCGTTCAAAGAATTGCACAAAAAACCCTCTTCACAAAATAAATTATATTTCTAATTCTGTTGTGTATTGATCAAATTCTCTAACACGATAGTTGAAGATCTAGACGAGGGCTAGCTGCGTTCAAAATTTCCTAACTTATCGTGACTTGAGATAGCCGGAATCGGCCTAAAACCGTGGAAGTCCGGTTTTGTTTTTGATGGAATTGACGGCACTGGAAGAGTTCTTAGGCGATGGAGTCTAAAGCAAACTTGTATTGGGGACTCATGGCTACACTTTTTCTTTTGGGCCGATGACCTGAAAGCGAGTGTGGTGATCGGTGGAGGTAGTTGATCGAAGTAGCAGTTTTTGGGTGTTTTCAAAAGCAGCAAATGGCTTTGGTGTTTTTCCGGTGGCTCTGGTCAATGGGAGGTCGTGGTGTCTGAAGAGTAATGGCAGGCTGGAGTGTAGGTTGTCGATTGTGGTATCTAATAAGTTTTTATGCCCATCTTTTTTGTTGTTTTTGTTGTATCATCTAGGATTGATTGTATTCAATTGGCAGAATCAAAATATGGTATATAACAAAGAACCTCTAAAGAACTTTTTCTTATTTTTATATATGTGTTTTTTTTTCTATTTTTTACTAGTAGGAAGCAAAATTCACTTTCCTTGATCATTTCTGTTCGCTACGCACCTCTGTATCACACTTCTTTTCGGTATGCCGCTCCGCGAGCAAGGAGCGCCGCGAGCAGAGCGAGCAGAGCGAGAGAACGCAGTGAGCTTTGGTGATGTCGGAATTTTCACCTATTTTGATCTATTTGGTCTCGGGTCATCAGAAGGTTGGTAGGCGGCGAAATCGACGTTTAATTAACTGTCGACATCAGATTTGGGAGGGGGGTCAAGAGTTATTGGCGGTCGGCGTCGCGGTCGAAGGGGCAATGGAGAAGGGGCATTCTGATGGTAGGTAGGTCAATGGGTTCTGGTGATCAATAGTCGGCGTGGTGGAGGCAAGATGAAGGAGCGTGGTTGCAAGATGAAGATAGGTGGTTATCTAAAAGAGAAGAGAACGGGCTTGAGAACCTCGGATCAACAAAAATGCATGAGATTAGCCTGTTAATTAAGGTAATTAAATCTGATGATGGTTAATTAAGGTAATTTATAATTCAGATAATACAGTTTAATTTATAATACACGTCCAATCTTATAAAATGTATAACTTCATCATACGTTAACTGAATTCCGCGAAACATGATTATTTGGAATCGCATTGACGAAGGCTACGTGTACGAGTTGGTTTGGTCAGAATCGAAAGCAGCTGGAATTTCGTGTAATTTTAAACGTCTGTTTAAAATTATACGAAACAACACATCGCTCGATCATTGAAATAAAATGGTGAGTTAATTCTCACACATTTCTAGAATCCTATGATGTGATTAAATTCATATAAATTAAATTTAATCGTGATTATATTCATATAAATTAAATTTAATCGTTGATAATATATATTGGTTGATTGGATGCCTATTGTTGATTAGATGATTGACGTTAATCATATTATCGTCGTTTAAAATATTTGATTGGAATTCTTATCTTATATACTGTTATAAAATGATGTGACAAACTGTGATGCAAGGATGAACAGGCTGGTGAGACCCAACCGGATTCCTCAAAATATAGTGTATGTTGTTTGTTTTATATTATTTATATATTAATTGCTTGAACTCCAAGGGCATTGGAAACCTGTTTGGATGTGGACGTTGAATTTAATTCAACGTTGTTGTGATTTGAATCAATATTCAGTATTGATTGAGGAATTGGCAGCAATGACCTAAAACACTTTTTTTTGTTTAAAGTTGATTTGTCGTTCAGGGAATTAACGAAGTTAAGTTATAAAATTTATTTTATAACTGAAACGAGATTTTAATCATAGTTTATGCATTATAATAAAGCTTTAAAAATAAGTTGATGTTTATAAATGAGTTTTATTAAAAATATTATGAATAACTATACAATCAGAAATTGACGTTTGAATCAGTTTTATAAGCAATCGAAGCTGTAATTAACCTACTGGTTAATATTTTGAAATAAGTAAATAATTAAGAAAATATTATTAGATTAATCTAATGGAAAGGAATAATTGAAATCAGATAATAAGTTAATTGATGGATCAGGGTTGACTAAGTCAACCGTTTGACCAAAAGTGGTCATGAATGAATAATTGTTTTAAATTTATAAGGTTTCTTAGATATTAATTACCTTTTTATTTAGTGAAGTATAAAATGGTTATTGAATTAATGTGTTAGTTATTGTTTAATGAAGTAATAAACTAATCTATTTTAGTTAATGAAGAAATAAACTGTTTTTACTTCAGTAAACAATGAAGTAAATTATATTTGAAGTGATTTCTTCTTAAATGATATTTATTTAAGAATAAACTCGAGTATGGGATAAGATTGGCTAATTTTGAAAGGGGTTTATGAAGAGAACGAATAATATAAATGAAGTTATAAAAGGAGAGTGAGCTAATGCGACAAGTTTAAATTAAATATTTTGTTTAAACTCGAGTTGGGATAAAAAGAAAGGTTTTTCCCAGGAATATAAAGGAAATTACTTGGCGGTTTGGTTAAAGAAGTTGGAAAAATGATTTTGGTTATAAAATCCAAGATTTAGCTTAAATTATATAAAATGTTTTTGGCGAAGTATTTTGGAAATGGATCATTTTAATTCTAATTATGAATGGAATTATGTAACGAAGCAGAGGGTTTATATTTAGTGGAAATGATCATAATCGACTTAAGATTTCAAAAGTAAGAATATGGTTTATAAAACCACACTTGAAAATAAAAAATAAAAAATTTAATTGATACCATAGAATTATGGATTTTTGGAGTTACGAAATTCTATCTATTCTGAGATAAGAACGTTGTCGATCAAGGTCTGAAAGGTAAATAATATACCCCAACTTGAGCGACTTCACTAGTATCGAGGGATGGTATTGGTTTGTAACGGTAAAGGATGTTGAAATTGAATTGAATAATATTGCAACATAAGTTGCGAGATTTTGAAATGAAATATGACATTTGACATTGTTTGGCCCGTATGAGAATCGGTAATTGAAATTAAATCGTTGAGTTAATAATGTATGTCAATATTTCCAGAATAGAGGAAATGAATGTGTTATAAGAAAATATAGCTATATTTTCAAAGTAAAAAAGGGTGTTTGGCAAATACGATTATTTTGAAGAATTAAGAAAAGTTTTTGTTTTTCAAATGACGAAAACAAAGATGATTGTCGAGATAAGCGAATGTAATCGATTTTTAATCGATAAAATGATTTCAAAGACTGATAGAGTTAATGAATGATTTTGGATAATAAAGACCTATATTTTCAAAGTAAAAAAGGGAGTTTGACAAATACGATTATTTTGAAGAATTAAGAAAAGTTTTTGTTTTTCAAATGACGAAAACAAAGATGATTGTCGAGATAAGCGAATGTAATCGATTTTTAATCGATGAAATGATTTCAAAGACTGATAGAATTAATGATAGAGTTAATGAATGATTTTGGATAATAATTCGGAATTACATCAGGCAAATTGTCAGGTGCACGCACTTCGTAAGTATTGAATCTAATATAGTGATAATTTGAAAGATAATACTTAAAATTCGCAGTCCAAAACCAAGACTGACGAATCTCGAGTATTGTCGATAAGCAAATTAAGTGTATTATCAGTGTGAATTGTATCTACCAAGTCACAAACTCCTAAATAAAAATCAGCTTCACATTGATAACACATTCAAATCTGTGAATATTTCTCATGATATATCTCCTTTTACGGGACTAATTCGTTATCGTCTTAAGCAATCGACAATGAATTTGCAGTCAAATGTGCGCAAAAGCTATTCATTACAAATTCTCTAAAAGGTCGCTTATGCTAAGGGAGACCCTCCAATGAAACTGAGCCAGTGCTACACCACCGTCCATCGAAATAAGGCTAAAGACACAAACTAAGACAACATGTATCATTGTCTTGTTCAGAAGTTATGTGTAAATTCAAACTGAGATTTCTGAGTCCAATCAAATTATTGTAGCAAAGTTAAAAGGCGAACAACCACAAATTGCCAAAAGGATGACGGATAACCAAAAATTTATTCATCAAAAGTCCAAAAACCACACCTGTTTTAACCTTGGAAATCCAAATTAAAGCTTCAGTCTGAGCAAAGACAGGAAACAAGGCATGAGGTGTTCAATTCTCAAGACATAGATGTAGATTGTTCAGAGTGCTCGAATATAATATACTTCAAAACAGGCTTTGAGTATCAAATAAGTCTCAAAGACCGAACAATTAGGTCGCCCCACGGCCTAAAGCCCAAATTTCTCAACAACCTAAAAGGTTAAAGTCATCTAAAGGCCTAAAAGCTTAGGCCGCCCAAAGGATAGATCACTCAGCGATCTAAAGGTTAAGGGCGTTGCAACATTTCGAGCTCATAGGTCGTTCGGTCACCTCAAGGCCCCATATCGTGGGCCGTCCAAATTGTTCAAACCGCTCAAAGGTTTGGGTCGCCCCATAATTGAGGAGTTTGGGTCGTCCCGTGATTCAAGAGATCATATTGACAAGCTAAAACTTTAGGTCACTAACGGCCTAAAGCATAGGCCGCAATAACGACCTAAGATCCTTGAACGACTTAATGACCTAAAAACCCAAAGATTTAAAAACCGGATGATGCACTGGCATTAGGGTGCGGATCACCGTCAAACCATGAAGCGCTTCATGCTCCAATACAACAACAAACTAAGATGAAATTCTGGAAAATCATCAGCAGTGCAAAAGTATACTGAAATGTGTGATACCAGATCGAATAGCATAAGGTTGTGAGCAACTTCAAATTATAGTCTAGTCTACGAGATTAATCGAGGAAAGGCTCACCGGTTACAATGATCATTTCAAAGCCCGCATTTTTCACAAGCGAAAAATATAAGCTTCGAGGGGCAAATGTTAACCCTGTTGTTAAAACGCGGTTCAAAATTATGAAGTACGAATGAACGTTTGCATGAGGCTTCTTTTAGTTCGTGATTTCAGTTAGCCCGCGCTCCAATTAGCTCGCGACTTTAGTTGGGTTACATTCTAGAGCTTCAGCTCGTCCGCTATTTGGGTCATATGACACGCATTTGGACCGTCCATGCATTTAGCTTAGGTGTTACATGCATGGTGCCTTTAGCCCGCAGCTACGTTTAGCTCACACAACAACATAGCCTGCTGACGTTCTTGGCTCGCTGGCACCATTAGCTCGTTCACACTCTTTAAGTCGTACAGACCATATCTGGACCGTGCCAAATCGATGTATACAAAACAATGAAGCTGATGGCGAACTCTACAAGGCCACACATTTGCCTAATGTGGAAGGCCATTTAGGTCGCGGAAACAAGATAACACGCGAAGGGGTAATTGGACCGTAATACTTCTTTAGCTCGTTCAAGCATGTGTGGTTAGTCCGTAAATTTTGGGTCGTACACAGTATAAACTACATTTGGGTCATTTAACATCTTCATGATGCTTTTTAACTCGTTCACCCTGCTAAGGTCGTTGTACTCCTTTAGCCCGTGAATTGTGGTGAGCAGCAAGTGATAAATAGATGGAATGCATGAATTCACAAGGTGCCGTATGCGCTCACGTAGGGACAATACACAATCAGACCATTTGCACGATCTAAGTCAGGCCATCGAGCTATATGCGGAGTGTTAGATTGTGACTTCATTATATGAAAAAGAACAAGTCGTTGGGCACTCATATTGTCTTGGATCGTGGCGTGCATGACAACTGTAAAGTAGCAACTGCTGTCATCACGTGTCTTATCCCTATGGTAGTTGCGAGCCAAACAAGATCGTTGCTAGTACCCAAGTTTGTTGTGGGCAAAATAAGATCGTGGCTTTATTTTAGATCACTCTTCATAGCTAGGTCGTTAGCTCTCCGTCCTCATGTCATATAAACCGTACTATTTGGGATGCCATAGTTATTTCAGCGTGTGACCATGTTAAAACGTGCCATGTTGTTTACGTCCTTTCATGAGTGACACGTCGGTATCTTTAGGACGTGAGCATGTCTTCAGATCGTTGGGAGGTCAAGATTATGTTTGCATGGTTCTCTAATGAAAGATACAAACTGCATACGTGGACAAGCAGAAGACATTTCGTAACCATTCACGTGAAGCAGACCCCTATTCAAGCCAACTGTAGGAGATCACATGCATACTTTGGAGATCATTTATGCGATCTTAGACTGCAGCACCATTTTCATGTAATGAGATGTATTTTAGTCCGTATAGAGCCTTTTAGGCCGTGGGGCGCACTGAGGAGTGTTTAGGACGTTGCTTGGCAAGTCGAGACCGCGCACCTATTATTTACAACTTCGTCACTCATCTACAACTCCAACTATAAATACCCCTCATATTTCACATTCATGGGGGAGGGGAGGGGGAGGGGGGAGGAATTTCATTTCTACGAGGAGGTGCCGCCAAATTCCAAGCTTCATTCTAACTTCGTTAATGGCTTCCATGAATCATGCAACTTTTCTCCAACTTCATTCGGATCAAATCCATTCTTATGATCATTAAAGCTATCTCTAATTGGATCAAACCTCCTTGGATATCATTCAAGCTACTCTCCTTCTCTATCCGACACGAAATGAATCTCCAACCGTCATTGCTCCTCTTCAATGCACGGATCTAAAATCATGTTCATGATGGAACCAAGGAAGAGCCTATGATTGCGCGATCCAATCCGTTCCTTCTCGAATCTAGGTGTGATCTAAAGCGGAAAGAGAGCAAAAAATGGAGAATTATTGTAAAAGTGATCAAGTGTAACAAACGAGATGTATGAGATCATAAATCATGTAATTCTATCCATAATGATGAAAAGTGATTAAAAGTGGACGTAGATTCATAGCGAATCGAACCACTATAAAAATTTCGTGTCTTCTACTTGTTTTTATACATATATTCTGCGAGTGTGGCCCTTTTTATTTCCTAACCATAAATTGGCGAAGTGCACATTTGCACCTTCGGTGTTGATTCCATTTTTGGTATCAACAATATATATATATATATGTGTGTGTGTGTGTGTGTGTGTGTGTGTGTGTGTGTGTGTATATATATATATATATATTCAAAGTAAAGAAGATAAATATATCTTTTTGTTTATCTTTTCCCAAGTGAATCAAATATATGTTTTCACACAAGATAATATATATATATTATATCATTATCATATGTTTTCATATTATCATGACTAAGAGAATTTATCGTATGTTGAAACTAATATTATCATGACTCAGAGAATTTATCGTATGCTGAAACTAAGAACTTTAGATGATCATATCATTTAAATGTTTATATTATTTTAATAAGATAAACACAATTATCTTTTTAAATAAGTTATATGTTTTAATAAAAAGTAATATTCATACATATTCACACCAAATCATTAAATTTTTAAATCATTAATAAGACAAATACATTTATCTTTTTAAACAGTTTATGTTTTTCTCATACGACTTATACATATTACTATTTTTAATAAGATTGTGGATCTATTATACTGTTGAAAAAGATAAAACCATTTAGCTTTACCTGCATACGATTAATAATTTGTATTTAACTGCATACGATAAAACCAGTAGAAAACCTACTAAACGTCAGTAATGTACAGATTAGTCACTGTATTTAACTGCTGAAAAAGACAAAACCATTTAGCTTTACCTGCATAGGATTAAATTAGCTGTTTAGATTTACTTATATTTGAAATTAAGTTATACATGTTACACAAGGTTCCTTTTTTATTCATTATTTGAAATTATTGCACACCTTATGAGCCTTATTTACAGCTTAAGTAAAAAAAAAAGATAAAAGCATTTATGTTTTTATTCAAAAAGTTTAATTACACAATACATCCCAACACTACAAGCAGCGATATATCAGTTATATGTATTTCCTTTAAGAATTAATCCCTAATATGAAATAAGCATTCAGTGAATTCCAGTTACCTTTTTATTTAACATTATAAGAGTATTATTTAACATTGGATATATCTTTTGTTTACTTTATTAAATAAAGTAATGTTGAAAATTATATATACATTAAAAAATAAGTAGATAACTTTTTGAAAGAAAAAAAACTTGTAAGTATATCCAAAAATAAAATTTCACAATTTTCGTTAAAAAATTAATATGTATATTAGTTTTTATTAAAACATGTAACTTATTTGAAAAGATAATTGTGTTTATCTTATTAAAATAGTATAAACATTAAAAAGATATATACATTTACCTTGTTAAAGCCAAACATCAACTTTATATTGATAATGTAGGAAATAAAATAAATACATTTATCTTTTTAAACAAGTAATATTTTTTTCCATTCAACAACATTTAGTAGAATATCTTATTTAAAAAAGATAGTTGCATCTACCTTTTCAAAACTGAACTTCGGATTTAAGTTGAATATATATGTCATTTGTTAATTATTAGTTGCAAATATGCAATGTTAATGATAAAACTAAACTTTTGATTCCAAAATTGCATTTTTGTAATTAACAACTTTTAAATGTTTAGTAGAAAATATCTTATTTTATTTCTGATTTTACAAATATAATTGCATCTATCTTTTACTAAAAGATATTGAATATCTTATTTTATTTCAAATTTTAAAAAGATAATTGCATCTATTTTTTAGATTTTAAAATGATTACTATTGTTCTGTTAATTTACTATTTTCACTTGTTGTTTCATAAAGTCATAAAAGCATGTCATGCATGGTTATTATGGCGGCAAGTCGAGTCGAGTCGATAGAGGTCCAACCAGTCGAGTAGTCGAATTAGTCATAGACTAGTCGTAGACTGCTCGATAAATAAATGAATAATAAATATTAATACATAATTGCAGTGTACAAATAAATATTAGGTATGTAAAACGCTTACAGTGTTAAAGTCAAAGGAGTCATTCAGTCAATGCAATTAAACGAAGTCATCATCCATGGCTTTATCAATGCTATCTGCAATTATTTACATACATTTGTTGTCATCTGCAATATACTTCTACCGCCATCTGTAATAAATGACAAATTCGACTTCGAGTTAGCGTTTAGGGTTAGGGTTCGACTTTGACTTCTAGTTAGGATTTCGACTTCGACTTCTTATTAGGGTTTCGAGTTCGACTTCCAGTAGGTCAGTATCAATCTCGACTAATGGCAAGTCGACTCCTCAAGTCGATGATCCAAGCTCGACTAATCAACTAGTCGTGACTAGTCGAGTGCCCTAATAACAGTGGTGTCATGTTGCATATTGTATATGATACAAGTGGTGAGAAATACCAATGATATCAACAACGATTGCCAGCAATTGATAATATCAATGAATTTATGTGATAATTTTGGGCTCTTCTGCTCTAAGTGAGGATTGGCTTCGTCCTTCTAAAGGTGCAGACCAGAGGGTAACTCACTAAAATGGATTCTGAAGATTACAAAATTCAAGAAAAATTATATTTTGTAAAAGAACGGAAATGGAAACAACTGAAGATTTTAGATAGTTGCAGCAATGAAAGTGGTTATTTTTGTTGGTAGTCTTTAATAGTAAGAAGTTCAAAGTTGACAGCATGTATAATATATATTTTCTCAGCGAAAATGAAGATTAAACAGTGTTTTGCAAAAATGCTAAATGCATATATCTTTTTCAATTTTGTCGTATAATATTTGCTTTTTGTTTTGCTTTTGTTGATGTATATGATTAATTAGTGGATTTTGTTGGTGTGCACGATTAATTGGTAACATGTTGTAACAAGGACATAATAAAAGGGGGTGTTCTTTAAATAATTCATTTGAGTGTTTTAGTCCAATGTATTTGATTGGTTGTTTTATGAATACTTTGACTTGAATATTTGAATAATTGGGTATGTTGAATTGTTTCTGATCTGATTTTTATTACTTTTGGTTGTATGAAACTGTTTGTGTTTAACTATTATTTGAAATACGATGTTGTTAGTTCTGTTCAAAAAGATAAATTGATTCATCTTTTCTATCCTTATGTTGTATTTTTATGTGTTTTGATTATGTTGTGTCTGATTTTAATTAAAGATAAATTGATTATGTTAGTTCAGCTACCTTTTTCTTCAGGTGAAGATTGGCCGTGTCCGATATAGAGTTTAGATGATCATATGATTTTAATATTTATATATTATTATTTTAAAAAGATAAACACATTTATATTTTTAAGCTGTCAAAAAAAAAATGATAAACATGTTTCGAGCTAAATCCAAATTCTAATCCCGTATATGGAAAGATAGTCATTCAAAATCCAAATTCAAGTTAATTAATGATTATCCCACGCGAGCTAAATCCTGTCTCGCTCCTGTTTCGAGTGGTAGACAGTTGCTTCTGCTCTGTTACTGCAGTCTTATTCTGAACGTACTACCCCAACTATTTGTGTCTAACGCGTCCTTCAATCATGGAGCAAAACAATGCTTTTTAAAATTCATTTCACTTTCCACATGTTCCCTTCTATGTGGCCTCCTGAATGAGTGGGTATACAGAGTATCAAAAAAATATCTTCCACGGTAGCATTAAGATTCGTATACGAAGAAAATTTCAATTCCTTTTGTTGCTTGTTGTTCCGATAAAATCCATTAGTTGTCTTTTTCCTTTATCATTATCCTTTCTGAATCGAAACGCCCTTCCATCTTTAGCTGTATTAACCTCGACGGCCTCTCAACGATGGATAGGTCCCTCAGTGAATCACTTTCTAGTGAAATATTGAAGTTCAAGCCATCTAGTATTTTAGAAACTGCAGCCATAGAAACCATGGATAAGTCCGATCAATCCACTGATGCAACCGACGCATCAAACCGTTCCATGAATTTATGCAAAGCTTCTTCCGTCCTCTACTTGATGGTGGTGAGTGTCATAACATTCTTGGATTGAGAGATGTGGACCCGAAACTACCCGATAAACTTTTCTACTAAATTATTTCAGCTTCCGATTTCGACTGTCTAAATTATATAGCAGCAATATTCGATAGAAATAATGGAAAGCATTTAGTCATGATCTCATCTGATGCCCCAGTACTTCCATATGACGTACATATCACATAAAATGGACGATAAGATTCTTCCTGCCACCATAAGCTTCTAACGCCGATAACTTGAAATTCTGCAAATTCCTTGAATTTCGAATGTTCAGAGTGACGGACTCCAAATAAAACAATCCAAATCCCAACGAGACAGTCCACCTCTTGAAACCCTTCTGATAACATCCATAATCTGATTATCATCACTTAGAAGTTCTCGCCAATCTCCGGATCCAACACCAGCATTCCTAGTGTCAAAACCATCTGAGCCAGGACATCTATCCTGAACATCCACAGCCTAACCAATATCGACTCAAGGAGCAGGGTAGGGACCGATCCAATTGCTAGAGACAAAATCCATCCTCGCTTGATTCAATCCAATATCCAAGCATGTACGCTTCTGCATTCAAGTTCCATCATTCATGTTTTGAAATCCTTAAGCATAAAGTGCCAAGTCAATGCCACCAGGGGGTGCCCTCTGTCTGAATCGGGTCGGTATCGACCCAAGGAACGGGATCGGTCCCGATCTGAAGTGATCATGAGGGAGTTAGCCCCGAGTCCGTTCTAAGTTCTGTTGGACCGTTGGGTCGGTCCAACGGTTGCTACTTAACCTCTTGGTCTTCCATTTTGCTCAATCCTTTGTTAAGGAAATTGGTCATCACTTCCTTTTATCTCCTAAGCAATCCCTCCAGACGTTCAAATCAAGATTTCAAATCCTTGCTCACTCCATCCATCTCTACTCGAGTGATAAAGATAGAGGGTTTTCTCTAAAGGATGCCTCCTGACTTTCTTCCAATCCACCACCTTCAGCTCGAGTATCATCTTCTTCCTCTTAACCATATTTGAATCCTTAGAAATCCAAGATCCAAATCAAATGTGTACCTCCTTCCTAAAGCGTCAAAAATGTTACGCTATTTTGGTCCAATCAATCCTCACCCAATATAAGTAAAATCCACAGAACAATCGCACAGAACAACCTACAATCCTAGACACATTGCATAAAAAGTAAATCATACACGAAGCTTATAGCAATTTGGCAGTGTGCATACGTCCATTATGCGGTAATATATTATTTATATTGTTTGATTATAGTACAGTTTGAATTTGAGTATAAGACAATGGAGATAAGAGAGTTAAGGTTAAATAATGGCAGAGTCTCTACGTAGAGAAACCAAAGATCCTTTAAATGAACATCAAGTCTTGTATTTATAGCGATAAATGGACCAGAATCAGCCAAAATATCAAAGTGAAATTAGCAAATCCAAATAGACCAAATCACTGAGAAGTGGGACAAATCGCCTATCGCCATTGCCAAAAATCGGTTCTGATATGAGGGTTCGGATCAGTACATATTCGGTTAACTGCAAGTGGGACGGATTCAACCCATTAACCAAATTCCCATATCCATATTTGCCAAGTTCAATCCAAGCTTTCAAGTGCTTGAGCATTGATCCAATGCAATGCTCTGATTTGAATTTGTTGCTCTAGCTGATCCGAATTGTTAAGGTTCAAAGTGGAGTTAAGGTTCAGACCGATCCGACCTATATTGCATGATGACCGATTCAATTTGGGTCGCTTTAGCTTGACTGACCCAAATTATGCCATTCCAAAATTCCAAGTTATTCCATTTTTGAACGCTTTATCCAAGTGAATCGGAGTTTCGATGAGCTCATATATTCATCCGTACTCAAGTCCTAAGCTATTCTGTTATCTGAATCCAAAGTGCAATGGCTCTATAAAAAGACGGGTTAGCAGTGTTGTTGTTACGTCAAGAATCAACATTATAGTCGTATGAAACGTAAGATCACCGCACTAAAATCACTGAAGATGCCCTTAAAGATTGCATAAAATCTAACAAATATAAAGCAAATTCATTACAGTAAGCCTTTCTAAACTTCACAACTGCAGTAGCACTTTTGAAATGATAAAATAATATTATTTAGTCTAATCTTTTGCTTCGTTAGTTATCAAGTTGTGAAATGAAGTGGACCCGCTTTTAATATTGGTAAACCATAATGGCAATTGATTAAATGAAATAAATTAGTGAACATTATGAATGAAGATGAAAAAGTTCCTAGCATGGAACAAGGTTATGTACATTCTTATTATAAGAAGGGCTCGTTCGAGCGTTTGTAAATAGATACTATGTTTCTATATGGATCCCTACATTGTTACATTCTATTTAGAATTAGAAATATGCGTAATCGGACCAGCTTTTGACATATCTATCGTTATTTAGGTATCATATTCGCTTCTTTGGGCTTCAATACACTAAAACCCGAACCATTTTATGGATTGATAAGGTAGTTATTAATAATTATCTAAAAAAAAAATTCTCATTGATACGAACGAAAAAGTGGACAGGCTATTTTTAAGTTAGTGACGATGAGACACAGATAAGTCAAAAATGACATTTGTTGAGCAGAAAATTAGAAAATAGGGATATCAATACGAATGATAAAGTAAATGAACTAAGTTGTCGTGTACAACAATGATGATGTGGTGATACGGATAAAAGCCATGATTCATATTGAGTTTATTATTGTCATGCCGATATGAGTGATTGAATATGGTAATGATGATACTCCTGAAGTCTACATGTGGTGCATGGGAAGGAATTAATAGGGCTGATTATTTATATAAGAGAAAAACGAAATTGTTTACATTTTATTCATAAACACAATTTATGTAGAAGTGATTAGCTTAACTCTTCTTATTTCAAAAATCCTAAAATATTAATTTTCCACATCATAGACATAACTGTGATTTTTCCTAACTTCTTAATCACGAAGTCTATCTTTTACGATATTAAAGGAAATTTCACCTGCATTTTTCTACATGGTAAGAGTTCTATTGGTTGTCAAATAGTTGTAAAACCGACATATCAGCATTTGAGTATTAAAGTTTATAAAGGAATACAGGTCTTCAAACACTTCCCTTCCTTTGTTACGATAAAGTATAGTCTGTAAATATTTAATAGTAATGTTGAAATTGAGATGCATAACTGAACATCACTCCCATAAAATCGATTTAAGTAGAAAATCTATGGTGGAAATTAGAGAATTTGAATAGACTACCAATGAAAGGATAAGTAGAAGATTGTTGTTGGGAGGGTAATGGTATTTCTTGAAGTTATTGTCTGTAGAAACGGTTTATGGGTATTTGATATAAATGTGTGTGTAATATATATATATATATATATATATATATATATGGAAAACAGATCAATTCTTCCTCTATTCAGTAGCCTGTTTAATATTATAATAAAATCACCTTAGAGAGGTTTTCCTTATTAGACAATCGTACCAAAACAATTTTTGACTGAAGCATTTTTAATATACTATTCACTCATCAAATTACAATTATTACAACTCAGGTAAAAATATACCACAATTTCAATGAAAAAAGCAATCATTATACCCAAAAAAAGAAAAAGAAAATACTTAACTAGAATTAACTACTGAAAAAATTACCAGAAGAATTGTAATCTAAAATAAATAAATAAATTCTACAAAATTCCAATAAGTTAAATAAATTTACAAAAAAATCACTGTCCAAGGAAAATAAATCTAAAAATAAAAAAAATTATCAAAAAGACCACAAATTTGGGATCATTCTCACAAAATTTATGCAAAAACAATAGTTTTGAGAAGGATTGAAAAGTCGTCGGGAAAAGTATTAAAAAAAATCTCTAAGAAAAAATAAAAATGATGGAAAATATTATTTAAAATGAAAAATATTTCGGACATTGCTTGTAACTAAAAAAAATGAATTAAAATTTGGTGTTGAATGGAAGCCATATGCACTCAAGAATTTGTGCTCTCTTCGTTCATTAGAATATCTAATCAAATGGATATTGACTCAATTGAATTTGAGTATTTAATCAAATCAATTTTATAACTAAGCAAATGAATGTCAAGATATCGGTTAATTACACGATATTACACCATACATGTAACTCAATGTATATACCGTCTTTAATTGTTATGGTTAACTTAATTATCGTTATGTTTAAGTCATGCGGTTGATGTATAAACAAATGATGTGCATATAATATCCCATTTTCATCAATAATGAACCATATCCAACAAAAGTGATATTTTACTTTCTGATTTTTATCAAAAATAAATAAAAATTAACTTGTTTACATCTATAATGAACCAAATAAGTAGATAACACTATTTGTTGATTTACACCCTATAACAGCGGAACTAACTAATACTTGGAACCAAAAGAAACAGTGTATGCTTTGCTACAAAACTATTTTAAAAGATTTTTAATAATCCGGATTATACATAGTCAGTAAATTTGTTTACAAGAACCAATAGAAATAACATGTGTTTGTACAAAATTGTTCTAACTAGAGAGCTGCTAACAGTATCTTCATTTACACTTACTAATCCCAGGAAGAATTGAATAAAATTGAGTAAAAAGACTATTCTGACTAAAACCCTTTTTTCTACTATTTCACTAAGCAACAAGCTATTGGTCTACAACAAAGTACCATAGAAACCGATCAAATGCAAGGCTTAAACACTGAGCGGCATTGGACAACCGCATCACACAAGTTTACAGACAGCAAATCGCTGTTTGAAAGGAAAATGTTGTCCTGAATGGAATATAGTAGTTATATCGAATTTGATATTAACAAGTACAAAAGGAGATTTTGACGGTATTTGGAGATGGCAATAGGAAGTATAAACCTAAGTGCCTTTGCAATTTACTAGTTAAATACTTCAATATAATTTAGCCAAGCTATGACAATAACAGGTAATGAGATTGCAGTTGAATCTCTTTTTCTTTTCTTTTTTTTCTTTTTTTTTTCTTTTTTTTTTTTTTTTTTTTTTTTTTTTTTTTTTTTTTTGAGCTTAGACTGTATGGTAATGTAGACTTGTTTAAATCTTAGATCATTCTAGAGATAGAGAGTTAATCAGATTTCTGTTTAATATCTAGACCTGTGTAAAGAGTAGTTCCTCTTCAGGAAAATAAATATCTATTCCAAATTAATTGCTTCCAATTGCATTTCTGCTTTGAAAATGCAGCATATGTGAACATAAGCAAGGGAAATAATTTGATCTGTTCGAGGAATTTGAACATATCAAATCATTTCATACCATCTCACAATACGATCTGTCTTGATTCCTAAAATACGAAAAGTGAGAAAAACAAAAACAAAATAGACGGTGATGACTATACTATGTCAAAACGGATCCAGGAACATTAAACATCCATTATAAGTCACAAACTCGTAAAACTACCTTACCGTTGAAATCTCAAACGTCCTACAGTTACAACAGATCTATCGACCCCAGCAGATGGCAGAGATTAAAAAACTAGTGATTACATAATCCAATCAAATATGCAGAAATTGAATTAGGGAATTAGTTTTTACCTGAAATCGGTAGTGCGCTCGGAGAATCAGATGAAATTAAAAGTTGAAATCAGAAGCGATGAGACTTGAAGTTGCACGTTAGTAGATTCCTACTGTTATTTAAAAGTGATAAATTTTCGAAGTGGCTTGTTTTTGAAGATCCATAGCAATTACCAATTAACAAAGAAGGGCTGTCTTCCACCCATCAGCTAAATGAGCAGATTTTTAACCGCCTCTAAAGGTGGATGCAGGTTGATCTGATGCAACGTGAAGTTCAAACAGCTTGGGCTCGGCACGGCACCAAAATATCGATCAAAAAACAAATCATTATATCAATTGTTTAAACGATTTGATTTCGGATTGGTTTTGATGTAATATGGTTCCGTTTTGATTCGACGCGGCTTGAACCTGAATTAAATACGAAGCAAGAGAATCACTTTCATCAACAAACAATTTTACAATTGTATAATATCGTGTCACCGAAAGCTTAAAACACACAATGTTATCATGAACTAAAAGATTAGTTTCTAACTTCATGAATACTTCAATTTTACGTTTAATGACAAGTGAGATTGTTTTAGCATATTAACCAAACATCAATGTTAATCAATGCATAAACATTAACTAAGATAACTTAAATTAGATTATAATTAGTATTTATCCAAAAAAATGATATGGAAACTTTTACACTAAAACTATAATTTTTTCTTTTGTGATAACAATTATTATTATAACAACATACCCTGAAAACAAAATATATATGTTGTTAAATTCAAAATTTAGATCAGAGTTGGTTATAATTTTATCATAGGATTAATGGTGCAAATATTTGGTTTGGTTCGGTGTAATATGATTGAGTCAATAGTTTAAACGCAACCGAATTGTATCATTGCGAATCGGTCTGATTTGAGGTATTTGCTTTAGAGAGAATATTTGCTCTGGTTTTCCGCACGACCTTTGCTGTCCAATGTGGGTGGTTACCTTATAGCGGTGCAGTTTATGATCATCCCTACTTGTCAGGGCGTAACTCATAATTGTTCCCAGTTTTTTTTTCCTTTTTTTTAATGTGAACTTAATTTTTGTCTTAAAAAAAAAAAAAAAAAAAAAAAAAAAAAAAAAAAAAAAAACTTGAGTTTTATGTACCTAATTGTATTTTCCAATAAAAATATGTGGCTTATGATTTATGTAGTAAAAAAAATTTGGACGATGTATCTATCAGTTGCGCCCAAATGAGGCACTTACAAAACTGTTAATTTGGTAGCTGAGTGGATAGGAACCAATCATGTTTAATAATAAGCTTGCAAACCAGCTTCAAAAGCGAAACTGGTTCAAAAAGAAGCCTACTTTGAAAATTTGTCATTTAAAGTAATATAAAGGTAACAAATGACCGAGTCCATCTGAATTAGATTTGAGATATCACAAAAATGAAAAGGATATGTTAGCACTCCTTTTTATGACTACTCATATTTTATTTACCCTTCTAAACGCATCGTCGTATTTTTCCTTCTTTCTCACCTCCTAGGCATGTATTAAATGTGATCACCAGTAATGTAAAATGATATTATGAACACATGTTAGATTAGTAAACCTCATAAATTACATTTATTTTTCTAGAATAAATATGTATTTAAAAGAATATTGGTCGACATAAAGCTGTTTTAATATATGTAAGCAATAAGGGTGAATATATTAAATGATAAAAAACAATATCTAGAACATGATCGCTTTGATTAGGGATATTTAAATTATTTTAAATATTCGTACATATATTATTTCTAATTAATAATCAAGTTTAAAGTGATGAATAATTACAATGAACTTATTCTGCAAAAATGTTCCAAAGTATATTTCCTTTGTAGAAATACCAATAAAATTGCCCAAAATCATTTTATTAGTAAAGCTGGTTTTTTAAAATAAGGATCTCGAACGGCTTTGGGTACATACATGTAACGACATGTATTTTACGTATTAGAGGATTGTAAAATAATTATATTTAATTCCCTAATGGTCGGATTATTCTCATATTTTCGTACGTCGTTCATGGGGATGTGAGACATGTCCATGATTTTTACCGAATTTAATTGTGACTATTTTGCCCTTGAGTTTATTGTTTGGACTGTAACTTTAAATAGTAGTTGAATAGTGCTGAAATAGGAATCATTGGTTTGGAATGGTGGTTTACGATTACATAGTATGGTCACATTAAAGATTTGGTTCAACGTTTGGGAGAAATCATTTTTTTAAGTTCCAGATTTTATTAGGCAGACTAATTAGCTGTTAATGGGCTGATTAGTCAAGCTCATTTGGCTAATGACCTGCAACTTTAAATAGAGGGGATTGGGCAGAGAATTAAGGTTTCTTTCTTCATTCAAACATTAGGTTTGGCGCCTATGATTCTCCAGTTCAACTAATGCTTAATTTCTCCATTCTTTTCATCTTAATTCATCATAGATTGCATCTAGATGTTAGATCATCAGTATTTCATCCATTTTGGGGGGGGGGGGGTTCTATAGTTGTCTAGATCTGATTTCATCGGTATTGCATTGGATCAAAGAATTGGTGAGTGATAAGTATCTCTCACACAAGAACTACGCATTATATCGGTAAACTAGGATCAAATTCACATGTTACATGCTAAATTCACCCTAGATCTGATCACATATGTTTAATTCAGATTTATACGTCATAGGAAAACCTAATTTAATTATGTAAACCAGATAATTGTTAGATTTATCATGTTCTTATGTATGTTTAGATGCAATTCATGATTAGATCCATTGATTTATGTTATGTTTACGATATATGAATGTTCGTATAATCAAGTTTTGATGAATTATTGTTTATTTTGATTGAGTTGATCGTATTGTTTGAGTTGTTTTTTAGAATTGGTTGTCATGGTCTTAGGATTAAAGAATAGAGCAAATCGAAGGTTCAAATGATCGGATTTAGATGAAACTTGGCGGAGGAGCTTTGGATGATAAGGCGAGGCGACACGAAAAATTTCGTGCCGAAATATACTAAGTATATAGACTTGTACCGATCCATGCATGATGATCATATGGTGATGGTTTTTGTGGTGTGGCTTCGTGATGATAAATGGAGATTGCCTACGAATTTTCAAGTCAATCAAAAGAGATTTGGGATGAGTCGAAGCTTGATCGCTCGAGTGCAAAGATGGAGCAGCTGGAGTTTTAGTACATTTTGAGTTCGGCTACGAAATTGGACCGGTATGAAGCACATGGGATGAGGATCGCACAAGTGCAAACACTTAGCCATTTTTGGCTGAGTGTATGGACGGGTACCTCTCCAAGGTTGATGGACCGATACTGATCCATCATATGAGGCAGGTGAGCCTGATTCTGGGGAGTTGGGTTATAATGGCTTATAGGGGTTGCTGATGAAGTTTGGGGTTGAATGGACTTTGAATGATTCATGTGAAACTGAGTGATGTATAGTGCTTTGAATATGAAGCCAAGTTGGAGTGGTCGAAGCTAGAATGATATGATACTAGTTGTGATGTGATATATGATTCAGAATGATGATAAATTGACTCAAGTGGGAGTTGATCGAGGATGATAATGAAATTGGTTTGAGAAGTCATTAGAACTAAAGATATGACCACTGAGAAGGAAGGCTCGACCGCTTTGAAGTGCCAAGGAATCATTGTTTATCGAATGTTCTAGCGGACTCAAACTAGGGTATCGTGGCGATGCCCATTGAGATCTCGATGGATCGGGTACTCTGGGTAGTCATGATGGATCTATTTGTCTTGATGGAAATGAACATATGTAGTCACGATGGTGTATGGCAGTTTGGCTAGAACCGAGGTTTTCCATTAGCCCTTTTGATCGTTGAAAGCAAATTCGATAATTGATGTATTCAAGGCTGTAGTTGGTGATAGCTAGGATATTGGATACTATGAATGCCATGGTTGATTATGTACTTTCTTCTCTATTTTCTGGGTAGGCTATCATTGTAGGATATCAAAATGAAGAGGGATTGGGGTTCGTCCTTTTCTATTTTGAAAGGACATGTAATGGATGAAGTTCACGTGTTAACTTTATGGTTGTTGGACAGATCAGATGGTGTAACTGTCTATAGTCATATTATCCTGTGTAACTATTGTTAGTTATTTTATTGGCCATCAAGAATGTTGTCTGGCTCAAGGTTTTATGTTTTTCACTTATTACCTTGGGTTGTTCATCAATTGTGTTGATGAGCAGACTAAGATAGCAGGTAGTAGGTTTTGGTGCCGATGATGCTGTGCGGTGACGAGCTAGAGGTTGGCGTACTATTACTGCCTACTATATATATATATATATATATATATATATATATGTGTGTGTGTGTGTGTGTGTGTGTGTGTGTTTTCTTATTTCCACTATTTGTTGAGATTTTATGATACTCTAAGAGATATGCAGCGAGACTTGATTTATGGATTACTCATTACTAGAAATGTTTTGTATTGGTGATTCTGAGAAATTATAGGATTTGAGTTTTCTCTTTAGTTGTGCTTCACTACTATATCATGTTGTATATTTTTCTATTATATGTTATCCATACACTGTGAATTATATGATAGGTTTATTCCGAGTTATTCTTAGTTGATGATTATTCCATATCGTCTTGGCACTTCATACAATGCACCATTTCCATAGTCCGGTGCAGGAGTTATGGGGTGGTCCTCACAATTAATATTAGAGCTTTGGTTATTCGATTTTATCCAAAGTTTATGAGTGTAAAAGAGCATGAGAGACATACGTAATTTTTAATGGATGATTACTATATTATAATATATATTTTAGTAGGTTAGTAAGCACTTGAACACCAATGCGACATTTCTTTAATGTGAAATGATCATTCTCGTTTCAGATAGAGAATGAGTCGACGAACTTCAAGACACGTTGCTAGGAATGAGACTGCTCTGGAGGGATAGGTGAAGGTAGTCAGTCAGGAGCTACAGCTGCTATGGATGATTATACTGCTATGTTCGAGGCCATGATGGCAGCGATAATGAGGAGGATGCCCACTCCAAAAGCGGCAGTAGAGCGTGGTGTTCCTAGGAAAGCACTTAGGGTTATCAATTTTGCGAAGCTCTACAAGGATTATACTTCTCTGGGTGGCAAGCCATTTATTGGTACAGAACCTACGTTGAGATTCAGAATTGGTTGGATACCTGTTTACGATTTTTTGGAGATTTGGGAATTGACGATACAACTTAGAGGAAGCTTGTATCACGGCAGCTGCAAGGTCGGGCGATGGACTGGTGGAACTCTATTACTTTGGAGCCTCCAGAGGACCAGATCACTTGGGATCAGTTTAGAACTAAGTTCGAAGAGAAGTTCATTTCTACGGTCCAGAAGTCGATACTCTTTAAGAAGTTTGTTGAGCTGAAACAAGGAGGTAGACCAGTATTTGAATATGTGGCAGAGTTCAAAGCTTTAACTAAGAATGCTCGTTCATATATTAAGACTCCTTATCAAAAGAACGATATATTTATATTGGGATCAGATGAGAATCTAGGAAAGCAATTGATCGACCATATTGATGATTCTTACGAGAAGCTAGTTGAGAAGGCTTTAACGAAGGAAATCTTGTTTTCATAAAAGGTCGAGGTTGTTGTTAAGGGTAAGGAGGAATCAAATCCACAACAAGGTGGTGGTAATAAGAAAAAGTGGAACAGTAAACGAAACCAGCAAGAGCAAGGGAAGCATGGCCATCATTCCAATGCTTATAAGAACGCGAAGGTGGAAAGGAAGTGCTTTAATTGTGACAAGCCTGAGCATATGAAGAAGAATTGTTCAGAACCACCAAAGAATAAGCAGGTTATGAGAGCATATGCTTTGGATGTTGTGTCATCTTCCTTGAGGGGTCCGACTGCGGAGGAGAAGGGTAAGAGTGTTGTTGTGCAAGTACGCTTTCTATCATAGGTGTTCGAGCTTTGATTGATACTAGGGCATCACATTCTTTTATCTGTAACGAGCTTGTTTGCAAGTTAGGTTTAGAACTTGAGATTGTTGGTAGGCCATTGGTTGTTACTAATCCAGTAGGCGGGTCGTCTAGTCTTTGTATGCTTTGTCGTGGTCTAGTTTTATCAAGTCATGGTTGCTCTTTCGTGTGTGATTGCTTTGTTTTGAACTTTATTGGGTTTGGGATCATTTTGGGTATGGACTGGCTCAAGAGGTATGCGATTACTGTGGATTGCGAGCGGCTTGAGGTGACAAATGTGGAAGGGCGAATGACAGTGATACATTGTCTGCCAGAGATGGAGTTCTAGTTAGCTTTTTATATTTGCTTGCGATTCCACGGGATGGGTTGTCATCTATGCCAATCGTTCAAGAGTTTTCTGATGTTTTTGATGAGGTCAGAGGATTGCAGCCGCATCGAGAGATTGAGTTTCAAGTTGATTTATTGGATAGAGTCGGCCCTATTGTCATGCTTCTTAGGAGGATGGCGCCTAAGGAACAACGAGAGTTAGAGGTGTAAGTGAACGATCACTTGAGTAAGGGATTCATTCGGGAAGCGTATCCAAGTGGGGTGTACCGGTTGTGTTTGTGACCAAGGCCGATGGATCTTTGAGATTGTGTGTGTATTATCATGAGTTGAATAAGGTGATCAAGAACAACAAGTATCCATTGCTGAGAATCGGTGACTTATTTGATCATCTTCATGAAGCAAAGGTGTTTTCCCAAATGGATTTGGCAACGAGATTTCATCAATTGAGTTAGCTAGGGATAATGTGCCGAAGATTTATTTTAGGGCACCATCCAGATTTTATCAGTGGCTGGTGATGCCATCTCGATTGACTAACGTGTCAACGTATTTTTTGGATCTTATGAATCGTGTTTTCAGAGATTAGTTGAACAAGTTCGTACTAGTGTTCGTAGATGATATACTGGTGTATTCTAAGACCGAGGAAGAACACAAGATGCACTTGAGAATTGTTTTGGAAATCTTACGGAAACATCAACTGACGTCTAAGATTTTGAAATGTCACTTCTGGAAGGAAGAAGTGAGATTCTTGGGCCATGTCGTATCGGGACAAGGAATAGCGGTGGATCCCACTAAAGTGCAGCAATCCAAGATTGGGATCTACCCAAGAATGCGACAGATGTTAGGATTTTCCTTGGTTTAGCTGGATATTATCGACGATTTATCAAGGATTTCTTGAAGATAGCTACACCATTAACTAGTTTAACAAAGAAGAACCAGGTCTTCGCATGGAATGTAAAGTTTGAACAGGCTTCCATAATTTTGAAAGAAAGGTTGACGAGTGCTTCTGTGTTGACTATTCCGAATGGGAATGAAGAGATGGTAGCCTACATCAACGCACGTTGTGCTGGACTTAGAGAAGTGCTAATTCAAAAGGATAGAGTTGTGGCTTATGCCAGTCGATAACTGAAGCAGAACGAAAGGAATTACCTAAGCCATGATTTGGAGTTGGTGGCGATTGTATTTACTTTGAAAATTTGAAGGCATTATTTATTGGTAGTTAGATTCGAGTTATTTACATATCATAAGTTGTTGAAGTATCTTTTCACTTAAAGGGATTTGAATCTTTTGACTGAAACGGTGGTTAGAGTTTTGGGCTTCATATGAATTTGGTATAGTCTATACTCCGGGTAAAGATAACGCAGTGGCCGACGCGTTAAGTCGAAGACATGCAAGTTTAGCAGCCATGTTTTTGGAATGGAAGTATCTCGAATATTTGACTGGATTTGATTTTAGAGCTCACTGTGAGTTAGAGACTGAGATGTTAGCAAGCTTATCAATTAGACTCATTGAAAGGATTAGCAAAAGCCAGAAATTAGAAGATAATCTTATGGAAATCGTACGGAGATTGGAAATGAGAGTTGAACCTGAGGAAATTAAGGATTACGAAGTCGATCAAGATGGTTGGCTTCGTAAGAGAGGACGACCCGTTATTTCAAATATGGATGAGTCGAGAATGAAGTTTTGAGGGAATGTCATCACTCTGGATTGACAATTCATCTTGGTGGTAATAAGATGTATCGAGATATGAAGCGAGTTTACAACTGCGAAGGCATGAAAAGGGATGTTAGAAAATTTAGCTCGAAATGCATGAATTGTCAGTTGGTTAAAGCAAGCAGAAGAAGCCGAGTGGATTGTTACAGCCATTGGAAGTTCCTACGTGAAAATCGGAGCATGTGTCGATGGATTTTATCGATGGACTACCTAAGACAAGGGTATGGAATGATAATATTTGGGTTGTCGTGGATCGCTTGACTAAAAAGTGCAAGATTTATTCTTGTCAAATCAACTAGGATAGCATCGAAGTTAGCGAATTATATCTTAAGTGGATTGATCAATTCCATGGGATTACGAAGAGTATTGTTAGTGATCGAGATCTATTATTCACCAGTGGATTCTGGAAGAGTTTGCAAGAAGCATTAGGAACTGAGCTATGTTTGAGTACAGCTTATCATCCCAGACAGATGGCCAGACCGAGAGGGTTAATCGAGTATTGGAAGATCTTCTTAGAGCTTGTGTATTGGATTTTGAAGGATTGTGGGAAGACCATCTGCATTTAGTCGAGTTTGCTTATAATAACAATTCGCATATTGGAATGGCACCATATGAGGCATTGTACGATAGACTATGTAATTCGGCATAATGTTGGTTAGAAACTGGCGAGAGAAGTTGGTACTTGGGCCTGAGATGATAAGAGAAACGACGGATAATATTGAGATCATTCGGCAAGGAATGAAGGCAGCCCAAAACCATCGGAAGAGTTATGCCGATAAGCGATGAAAAGAATTGGAATTCTCAATTGGAGATTTGGTATTCGTTAAGGTTTCAGCTCTTTGGAATGTTGTTCGTTTTAGAAATAAAAGAAAGTTAGCGCCAAGGTTAGTTGGACCTATTGGAGAATGGAGTTTCGATGACAACAACCTTATTTCAATTATCATTGATTATAAAATATATACTAACATCTTTATTTAGGATATATATATATACACACACACATATGCAGGATTTGTATACAGGAATTAATACTAAAGACTATACAGTTTAAGAGCTTTTAGAGATTCAGAATTCAAAGTAGACTCATGAGTAATCAAGATTTCAAGAGTTCAAGAATAATATAATTATAGAGTCTGGATTTTGTAAGACTCCAAATAACACTCCTGGTTCAAATTCAAATTCAAAATCAAAATCAAATTCTGATTTTCAATTCTATCCTCAATCCTCTCTATTTTTTTCTCCTCAATCTTATCTATTTTGTTTTTCTATTTAACTCTATTTTATTCTTCTTCGTCTTTCACACGTAAGTTTTTATATATGTACTTTATTTATATTTTATATAGTTTAAAACCATATAATTTTATAAATATATTTATATAGTTTAAAAAAAATATTTTTGTATGTTTTTCTATTATATTATATTGATTTACAACTTTAGAATTTTTTTCAAGAATTTTCAAAATTAATTGTATCTCAAAATACTTGAAAAATGCTTTGAAAATAAAATTTACACATGACTATGTCGACATAACAACGTATGTATGTCGACATATAACAGTTATTTTTCTAAATTTGAAGGGAAGTGTCTTTACACTATTTGAAATGCTTCAGAAGCGTTGCAACCCTTCATATCCTATAAAAAGAGGTTAAAACCGAATTTTCAAACATCTCTTCTTCTCCATCTTCATCCTCTTTCATCCCACCATTATTCTTAATCATTTTTATGTTATACTCTGCCGAATTCAATTCTGTTTTGATAAAACTTATTTCTACACTCTCTACTCTTTGAATCAAGTGCTATTGAAGAGTTATAGGGCTGTTTTATAATTGGTTGGATTGAATAAACCTTGTTGTGAGTCAAAGAGGAGTCGATGTGTTCTTGTGAGCCGTGAAATCAAGGAAATAGGAGTTGATGTGTTCTTGTGAGCCGTGGTGTCTCCTTGTTGAGCCGTGAAATCAAGGAGGGTGTAATTGACTTTTGAAAGAGTAATAAAACTCTACACAGCCCAACGTTGTGTGAGACTGGACGTAGGAGCGATCTGAACCAGTATAAAATCCGGTGTGTTCTTTCCTTTTCCGAATTTTTATTTCTATTTATTTTGCTTCTGTGTTTGAATCTGTGTTTGTATTTGTGTTTGTGGTATTTGATTCATCCCATAGTTCTTTCTAGTTTTCAATTTTGTTTAAACTTTTACAAACACTATTCACCCTCCTCTAATGTTTGCTTTGTCTGAATGATCATTTCCGCAGTCCCTAACAATTGGTACCAGAGCAAGGTCTTTCAAAAAGTTCATAATCTGATTTTTGAAAATTTGGTAAAATGGCAAATTTTGAAATCCCTGATAATACTAGTGTCGATTCATATATTGCATCAATGTTAAAAGAGTTTGCATATATTAATGTTAAAGAAGAAGCATATGTTCTACTGAAATATTGGTCAACAGAAAAAGATGATTTCTATGATTTTGAAAACTCAAAAGTTGAAGACATGGGTGAAGTGGCTATTGGCAATTCAAATTCTGAAAAGGTGGCCATCGGAGATTCAAATCTTGAACTGATGTGTTACATGGCTATTTAAAAATTCTGAAAAGCAACCGGTGGAAATAAAAAAGGACAAATGGATACTGGATAGTGGCTATTCGAGACATATGACTGAAAATCCAAAACTACTCAATAATATGAAGTATGAATATGGTGGATTGGTAAACTTCGGAGATAATTCTAAAGGATACATCATTGGAATCGGCAATGTCAGTAATTCTTTAACTCCTACTATTTCTGATGTTTTATTAACTAGGAATTTAAAACACAATCTGCTAAGTATAATTCAACTTTGCGATAAAGGATATAAATAAAATTTGAAAAGAATAAATGTTCCATAGAAGATAAGAATTCAAAAGTTATATTCGTAGGAGATAGAAAGAAAATATTTATATATTAAGTATGAAAATTTCCAACGATAATTTATGTCTAATGGCTAGTACAAGTGATCCCTGGATTTGGCATAAGAGATTCGGTCATATAAATTTCAAACATATTTCTAAAATTTCTAAACTAGATCCGGTTAGAGGATTACTCAAAATGAAATTCAAAGTTAACAACTTATGCGATGATTGTCAATTCAAAAAATTAAGGAAAAGTTCATTTAAATCAAAAGAAGAAATCACTATTTCAAAACCATTAGAGTTAATACAAATGGATTTATTTGGTCCATCTCAAGCTCAGTCAATAAATCATAACAGATATGTATTTGTAATAGTTGACGATTTTTCTAGATACACTTGGACTTTGTTTCTCAAAAATAAAAGCGATGCTTTCGATCAATTTAAAACTAAAAGAATTCAAAATTTGTTATCACTAAAATTAAAATAATACGTAACGACCAATGTGGAGAATTCAAAAATCAGAATTTTGAAAAGTATTGTAATAAAAAGGGAATAACCCACAAATTTTCAATTCCAAGAACTCCTCAACAAAATGGAGTAGTTGAACGTAAAAATAGAATGATACGAGAATGTGCAAGAACTATGTTATCCGATAGTAACTTGCCAAGTAATTTTTGGGATGTGGCAGTAGCAACAGCTTGTTATATTTTTAATAGAATTTCAATTGGACCTTTGACTCATAAAACTCCTTATGAACTTTTGTATAATAAGAAACCAAAAGTATCTTATTTTAAAATATTTGGAAGTAAATGTTTTATACTTAATACAAAGGATAATTTAGACAAATTTGATTCAAAATCATATAAGGGAGTTTTTACTGGATATTCTGAAAGAAGCAAGGCTTATAGAGTTTTTAATACTCGAACCAACACTATAGAAGAAACATTAAACATATCTTTCAATGAAAACAATAAAAGTATAACTCATAATGATAAAGACGATTGTGAGGATGAAGTTAATGAAATTAATAATGAAGATAACCAACCAAATAAAAGAATTAGATTACTTAGAGACCATCCCGTAGAAAATATTTTAGGGGATATTGAATCCGTTGTTAGAACTTGTAATCAACTAAATAATATGAGTAATACTGCATTTATATCAACTATAGAACCCAAAAATCCAAAGGAAGCTTCTTCCGATGATTCATGGATACTTGCTATGAAAGAAGAATTGAATTAATTTACTAGGAATGAAGTATGGGAACATGTTCCTATACCAGAGGATAAAATAATTATAGGAACCAAATGGGTCTACAAAAATAAAATGAATGAACACGGTGAGGTAGTAAGAAATAAGGCACGACTAGTAGCACAAGGATATACACAAGAAGAAGGAATATATTACGATGAATTTCCCCCCGTGGCAAGACTAGAAGCTATTAGAATTTTACTAGCCTTTGCAAACTATAATAATTTCAAATTATATCAAATGGATGTTAAAAGTGCATTTCTAAATGGTTTTGTCAAAGAAGACGTATATGTAGAGCAACCACCCCTATTTAAAGATGAGAAGTTACCCGATCACGTATATGAACTAAAGAAAGCGTTATATGGACTAAAACAAGCTCCTAAAGCTTGGTATGATAGATTACGAAATTATTTATTACAATCAAACTTTGAAATAGGAAGATAATACGCTGTTTATTAAGAAAAATAGCAAAGATATACAATTAGTACAAATATATGTTGATGACATAATCTTTGGGTCAACAAATGAAAAAATGAATAAAGAATTTTCAGATATCATGACCAAAGAGTTTGAAATGAGCCATATGGGAGAATTATCATTCTTTTTAGGTTTACAAATTCGACAACTAAAGAATGGAATATTTATTAATCAAGAAAAATATGCAAGAGATTTAATTAATAAGTACAATCTAACAACAACAAATGGTAGACCAACACCTATGGCAACTAATACTGCTTTAAGTAAAGATGATCATCAAAAGACGTTGATCAAAAACTATATAGAGGAATGATAAGATCATTATTATATATAACTGCCCGTAGGCCAGATATAATGCTTAGTGTATGTCTCTGTGCAAGATATCAATCATAACCTAAGGAAACTTATTTAACAGCCGTAAAACGTATTCCGAGATATGTAAAGCATACATCAGATTTTGAATTATCCTAAAAATGATTCATTCGATTTAGTTTCGTACTGTGACGCTGATTACGCTGGATGTAAATCTGATAGGAAAAGTACTAGTGGACTATGTCATTTTCTAGCACATTCCCTCGTATCTTGGTTTAGTAAGAAACAAAATACCGTATCTTTGTCAACAACTGAAGCAGAATATATATCTGTTGCTTTGGCGTGTTCACAAGTAATTTATATGCAACAAACTTTAAACGATTTTGGTTTAAACATAAGTAAATCACCCATATACTACGATAATACAAGTGCTATAAATATATCTAAAAGTCCTACTCATCATTCAAAAACTAAACATATTGATATGCGACATCATTTTCTAGGAGATAATGTAAGTAAAGAAAAGATTTCACTTGAATTTATAGAAACAGATAAACAAATAGCCGATGTATTAACCAAACCATTAAATGAAGCAACATTCACTAAATTTAGAAGAGAAATAGGTATATGTTCATTAAGTGAATTAGAATAATTAAAGTAATAATATATATAAAAATATAATAAGGAATTAAAATAATAAAATTTGCAACAACACTATGTCGACATGAATATTCTGGTATGTCGACATATAACTGAAAATTTTTAAAATTAATTCCCACCATAAGTTAGTTATTCTAACTATATAAACCAATTAATTCGAATTTCATTCTTCATTCTCATTCTTCTATGTAAAAACTCTAAATTAAAAATTACAATGGCTTCCACTAATCCAAATATTCAAAAGAACTCTGATTCATACGCTGGACCATCTGAGAGTCCATTTCAACGATCTATGCTCTCAAGAGTGATCAAAATTGAAGAGAAAATGGAGTATTTACTGCAAATGGTGGCTGAGATGCAAGTACTTCAAATTAGAATAAATCAAGAGCAAAACAAACAAGGAAAAGTGATGAGGTCTCATAAAGTTTATAATGGATAATGAGACTAACCCGATTATCATCAATGATGATAATCAAAAAATGGAAGAAGAGAAAGAACCAGAAGAAGAAGAACCGGATGAAGAAGGAATGATGGGGGAGGAAGCAAAACAAGAGAATCAACCAACGGTTGCGGACGAAGATGATAACTTTGAGTGCTTAGGAGAAGTCCTATTTGACGAAAATAGGAATGTGATTGAAAAGAATGGAGAATTCTCTCTCCATTATCGAAATTTTCCAATTCACAAGTCTCCCATTGTCAAATAATTTAGTATTTAAGGTTTGTCTAGGTTTAGCTTTATTACGTTCTTATGATACGTCATATAGGTATATGTATAAATCCATGTATATGCACACGTGGTTGTTTAACATAAATAAAATTGTTGTTTATGATTAATATTGTTCTAAACCTTCTATAACATAAATATACAATTTTTTGATTAAGGGGGGGTATTCTAAATATAAAAGTTATTAATTTTAGGGGGAGTATTTCTAGGAATATTACTTAGATTCTACAGTTGTTTAACTTAGGAGGAGTATATTTAATCTTTCTTTTTGATAATGCCAAAGGGAGAGAAATTATAAAATATAGGCATAGATTTATAGAATTCTTATAGACAGGGGGAGTATAAGAAGTCATCATTAAACATGTATATATAGGTATGATATTTTATAAACTAAGGTTGTCATCATCAAAAAGGGGGAGATTGTTAAAGAACGAGGTTTTGATGACAACAACCTTATTTCAATTATCATTGATTATAAAATATATACTAACATCTTTATTTAAAATATATATACAGACACACACATATGCAGGATTTGTATACAAGAATTAGTACTGAATACTGTACAGATTAAGAGCTTTTAGAGATCCAGAAATCGAAGTAGATTCAAGACTCATGAGTAGTCAAGATTTCAAGAGTTCAAGAATAATATATTTATAGAGTCTAGATTTTGTAAGACTCCAAATAGCACTCCAGGTTCAAATTCAAATTCTGATTTTCAATTCTATCCTCAATCCTCTCTATTTTAGTTTTCTCCTCAATCTTATCTATTTTGTTTTTGTATTTAACTCTATTTTTATACTTCTTTGTCTTTCAAACTTAAGTTTTTGTATATATATACTTTATTTATATTTTATATAGTTTAAAACCTTATAATTTTATAGATATATTTATATAGTTTTAAAAATATATTTTCATATGTTTTTCTATCATATAATATTTATTTACAACTTTAGAATTTTATTCAAGAATTTCCAGGATTAACTGTATCTCTAAATGCTTTGAAAATAAAATTTACACATGGCCATGTCGACATAGAAAAATATGTATGTCGACATATAACAGCTATTTTTCTAAATTTGAAGGGAAGTGTCTTTTCACTATTTGAAACTCTTCAGAACCGTTGCAACCCTTCATATCCTATAAAAAGAGGTTAATACCAAATTTTCAAACATCTCTTCTTCTCCATCTTCATCCTCTTTCATCCCACCATTATTCTTAATTATTTTTATGATTTTTACACTTATCCTCTGTCGAATTCAATTCTGTTTTGATAAAACTTCTTCTCTCTACACTCTCTACTCTCTGAATCAATTGCTATTAAAGAGTTATAGGGCTGTTTTGTAATTGATTGGGTTGAATAAACCTTGTTGTGAGTCAAAGAGTAGTCCATGTCTCCTTGTGAGCCGTGAAATCAAAGAAATAGGAATCGGTGTGTTTTTGTGAGCCGTGAAATCAAGAACGTAGGAATCAGCGTCTCCTTGTTGACTCGTGAAATCAAGGAGGGTGTAATTGACTTTTGACAGAGTAATAAAACTCTACACAACACAGCGTTGTATGGAACTGGATGTAGGAGTGATCCGAACCAGTATAAAATCCGGTGTGTTCTTTCCTTTTTTGCATTTTTATTTCTGTTTATTTTGCTTCTATGTTTGAATTTGTGTCTGCGTTTGTGTTTGTGGTATTTGATTCATCCCATAGTTCTTTCTAGTTTTCAATTTGGTTTAAACTTTTACAAACACTATTCACCCTCCCTCTAGTGTTTACTTTGCCTGAACGATCCTTTCCGCGGTCCCTAAAAGGGCCGTTTTCGATTGTCGAGCGTATTGGGAAGCTCACATATAAAGTGGATTTACCTAAGAAGATGGTGGGTGTGCACAATGTGTTTCATGTATCATTTTTATGGTTTTTTGTGCACAACTCGAATGTTGTCATATCCCCTGATCAGATTGAAGATTTAGATGTCGAGCCCAAAATTTCTTGGTTTCGCAAGCTGCTTTGCATCGTAGGAAGTGACTTGAAACAACTTAGGAAGAAGATCGTTAAGCTATTCAAGGTACAACGAAGCAAGAACGATGACGATTGCACATAGAAAACATAAGAGGATATTAACTCGACCCATCCAGAACCCTTTGAGCCTATATATCATATCTTACTTATGATATTGTGACTTCCATTATTAGAAGTTTCGCCTGTTAGGATAGGATTTTGTTTTATGGATTATTGGATGCTAGATTGGTTGGTAGATTGGATACTCATAGATCGTAGGCATGTGTGATACTATGTTTGTTCATGTTTGCTTGGAATTTCAGGGGAGAAATTCCTAAAGAGGGGATGTAACGACCCGTATTTTACATGGGGTCGTAAAATAATTATATTTAATTCCCTAGTGGTCGAATCATTCTCAGATTTTAGTATGTCGTTCATGAGGATGTGGGACATGGCCATGCTATTTAGCAAATCTAATTGTGACCATTTTGCCATTGAGTTTACTGTTTTGACTATAACTTTTGATAGGAGTCAGATTATGGGCTGAAATCGGTCACGTTTAATCGGAATGGTGGTTCACAATTCCATCCTATTTTCACATTAAAGATTTGGCTTAGCGTTTAGGAGGAATTGCTGCTTTAAGTTTCAGTTTCTGATAGGCACACTAATTAACTGCTAATGGGATGATTAGTCAAGCCCATTAGGCTAATTGGCTGCAGTTATAAGTAGAGGAGATTGGGGAGGGAATTAGGTTTTCTCTCTTCATTCAAATATTAGGTTTGACACCTGTGATTTTCCGGTTGAACCTGATCCCTAACTTCTCCATCCTTTTTATCCTAATTCATCATAGATTGCATCTAGAAGTTAGATCATCATCAAGGAAGAATAGATCGTCACTATTTCATTGATTTTGGGCGCTTTCGATTGCTGTCCGGATCTGATTTCATCATTATTGCATTGTACCTAAGAATTGATGAGTGATAGATATATCTCACATGGAAACAACAGATTGTATGGGCAAATTAGGATCATTCACATGTTACATGCTAAATTCACCTTAGATCTAATTATATATGTTTAATTCAGATGTAGAAGTCATAGGAAAACCTAATTTAATAATGTAAACTGGAAAATTGTTAAAATACCATGTTCTTGTGTATGTTTAGATGCAATCCATGATTAGATCCATTGATTTATGTTATGTTTACGATATATGAATGTTAGTATAATCAAGATTTGATGAATTGTTGTTTGTTTTGATTGAGTTGATCGTATTGTTTGAGTTGTTTGTTAGAATTGGTTGTCGCAGATCTTAGGATTGAAGAACAGAGCAAACTGAAGGTTCAGATGATTAGATCTAGACGAAACTTTGCGATGGAGCTCTAGATGTCGAGGCGACACGAAAAATTTCGTGCTGAAACTCACTAAGTACATAGACCAACACAGGTCCATGCTCGATAGACTGGTATTGATCCATGCATGATGATCAGATGGCAATGGTTTTCGTGGCGTGGCTGTGCCTGCAAATTTTTAAGTCACTCGAAAGAGATTTGGGATGGGTCGAAGGTTGATCACTCGAGTGCAATGATGAAGCGACAAGGGTTTTAGCACGGTTGGAGTTTTGCTATGAAATTGGACTAGTAGAAAGAACATGGGAAGAGGAACACAGAAGTGCAAACTCTTAGCCATTTCTGGCTAAGTGTATGGACCGACACCGATCCATCATATGGGGGCAGAAAGGCCTAATTTATGGGGAGTTTGGTTATGGTGGCTTCTAGGGGTTGCTGATGAAGTTTAGGGTTGAATGGATTTCGAATGATTGATGTGAAACTCAGTGATGTATAGTGCTTTGATTATAAAGTCAAGTTTGAGTGGTCGAAGGTGGATTGATATGATACTAGTCGTGATGTGTTATACGATTCAGAATGATGATAGATTTATTTAGGTGGGAGTTGATCGAGGAAGATAGTGGAATTGGTTTTAGAAGTTGCTCAAACTAAAGATGTGATCATTGAGAAGGAAGGCTCAACAGATTTGAAGTTCGAAGGATTCATTGGTTATCGAAGGTTCTAGCGGACTCAAAGCTGGAGTATTATGGGGACGCCCATTGAGATCACAATGGATCGAGCACCCTAGGTAGTCATGATGGACCTTTTCTTTATGGAGACAAACTTACGTAGTCAAGATGACAAATTGTAACAACCCGCATTCTACGCATCGGAGGATCGCAGAATATTTATTTCTTTCCCATATGAAGTCGTATGGTCATGTAACTTTGGGAAACAACCATTAGAGTCATTTCCCATGTTCATGATTTTTATCGATTTTTAAATGACCGTTTTGCCCCTAGCCGATCTTGTTTCGGCCATAACTTTTGATTGAAAAGGAATTTTGACCTGAAACTACTTCTATTAGATTCGAATGATGGTTTACCTTTCCGTAGAGTGGTCACATGTGAAAAACGGACTTACAGTTTGGGAGATATGGCTGAAATAAGGTTTGAAAGGTGAAAAACTGCTTAACCGGGACAAATAAGGTGATTAGTAATCGGGCCCATAACCCATTTCGGGATTAGGGTTATGGAGAGGCTGAAATGAGTTAGGGTTTCATTCCATTTCAGTTTTCTAGCCTCCACTTACCTCTTAGAAACCCTAAAAATGGCCTCCAACCTCTAAATCACCTCCAAATCACCTCCAAATCACTTTCTACTTGAAGATTGGGCTTAGAAACATCAAATCAAGAGAGATCGACATCAAATCAACATTAGAGCTGCTGTTTAGCATTGGGATTCACACCAAATCAGAGATTTATTTCAGATCTAAGTCTTATTTGTGGCTAAGGTGAGTGATTTGCATAGTTCCTCACTAATTATGACTAATTAAGGGTAATTAGTGTTAATTAGCGAATTTAAACATGATAAAATTCTGGAAAAATATTTATAAAATTCGAAATGATGTTTTAGACCTTTGATATTAATTTGGGTTAATTTGGTTAAGTTTTGCTAATCATATCATTAGTTTCACCTAAACATGCTTAAGGGAAAATATGGGGTTTTGGCTAGGTTTGATCCATTTTAACCTATCATATTGTTGTTTTGGTGTTTGAGGTCACTTCTACTTGTTGCTATGACTTTGTGATATGCTTTGTGATTGATTAGAATAGTTAGAATGGTCGAAAACGCCGTCGAGAGGCGTATAAACCGTTGTTGTAAGTTGCAGGAAAATGCAGGATACTAGACCGGATCGGCAATGAAGACCCGAACCGAACCAATGTTGGACTCTTCCCCACGATCCGCCAGCAGCTTCGACCCGATCCGTTCAAAGATGGTGAGCACGAACCGTTGTACTTAGCCTGGAGGAGAGTACCCCGACCCGAATCGCCAGAAGGACCCCGACCCGAATCGCCAGAAGGACCCCGACCTGATCTGTTTAGCCACCTCCGAACCGATCTGTGGTGATGGGGCTTGGAGACCCGACCGAATGATAGTGATGACGATCCGAACCGTGGCGTGCTGGAGAGCCCAATCCGATCCAGTGGAGGATGTTGAAGGCCGAACCGAACCGATTGGTAAGAGGGAATCCGAACCGATCCGGTGATGACCAATAACCCGAGATGCAAAGGTAGTCCAAATGGAAGTTAGAGCTCAGGATCCAGTTGGGAACCAATGAGTTCACTTCATGGTTGGGCTTTGTTGCGGGACGTGTGCTAAGGAGTTGTCGACGTTCATAACTTTGATTCACCACTGAAATGAATGATGGGCTACGTTATTAGTGCAGTAGAGTCATTATGACTCGAGGTGCAAAGTGATCGTAGCAAGACTATGAGCCAGTGCAGTAGGGCCATTGTGACTCCATGGGGCAGAGTGGACATAGTAAAGGATTAGTAAGGCTATGAGCCAGTGCAGTGGGGTCATTGCGACTTCATGGGGCAGAGTTGACATAGCGAAGGATTAGTGGCTATGGATCAGTGAGTGTAGTCATTGTGACTTCATGGGGGCAAAGTGATCATAGCAAAGTATATTGGGTGATCGAAGTGGTGAATATCATATGCTTTACGCACTGAGTGAGAGATGTGAGGATGGTTGCTATGCTTGCTTGTTTGCCATCACTATGACATGCACACCCCCACCCCCGTTATCTTTACACCATTTGAAATGGCACCTTAGAGTGTTGTACAGTATGTAGTGCTAACTCTTTGGTTGCAGGTCCAGGTTCAGGTATGGTTTAGTATACTTGTTATTGTTCTGTTTAGATGCTTATCGCTCATACCAGACTTATTGTCTGACCCAGAGTTTTATGTCTCTTCTTATTACTCTGGTTGCTCACACGAGCAGACTAGAGACATGTTAGCTGGTGATGCGCGAGTAGCTAATTCGGAGGCAAGCAGGAGGCTTCCACGTATGATATATAGATATTCTCCCTGTGTCGTTGGTGGTCGCTACTTGGGCATTAGTAGTGTACCTCCCTTATCTTGCTTTTGCTTTTTGAGACAGTTTGAAAAGTTGTAATAATGTTGGCTTTGGATCATAAGCTGTATTCCGCTGCTATGTTAGTTTGTTTTCAGCTTATGCACTGTCTCACCTGTTTTATGTCAAGTATGTTGTTATTATATTATGTTCCATGCGCTGTGCGACATTCTACAGGTTCCTTGTTAGTTCATTTCCTTCTTTCCTTTCCTTCTGATGACTGTCCCATGTTAACTGGACATGTGTACAACGCACTTTTGGAGTAAATGTCAGTTGGTGCGGGGCGGGCTGTCACATTTGGTATCAGAGCTCTAAGTTGCGTAGTTAACCTAGGGAAAGACACTAGGGAGAGATAGTACGCATATGAGAGTGCGTATTTGTGATTACTTTGGTTTTCAAAAGCTATTTATATATATATACTATTAGTATAGTTAAGGATGAAGTCGTATTGCACTAGCACCACTATGGGGTCGTTAATCGTTTTCTCTTTACAGATTGAACGATGAGTCGAGACACGAGGGGTGCTGATAGAGGGACCAATAATGGGAATGCACCTGACATGAGGACGAAGTTCACTAACTTCATGAGGGAGATGCTTAGGGATGTTCAGGGAGCAGTTCCCAATCCCGGAAACGGTGGTGGTCCAGTAGTGCAGGCGCCTAGGGCCGATTTTGCCAAGTTGTGCAAGGATTACACTAACCTTGGTGGGAAGCCGTTCCACGGAGCGGAGTCGGCCACAGATGTTCAGGATTGGTTGGATAGCTGTGATCGTATCTTCGACGACTTGGGTATTGAGGATGCGATAAAGAGAAGGCTAGCTTCTCGTCAGCTGCAAGGGCGAGCGAGGAATTGGTGGAATGCCATTAGAACAGCTACTCCAGAAGATCAGGTTACTTGGGATCAGTTCAAGGCTCGCTTTAGCGAGAAGTTCATTCTAGCTGCCCAGAAGTTAGTGTTGTTTAAGAGATTCTTGGAACTCAAGCAGAATGGTAGGGCAGTCTCTGACTATATTGCTGAGTTCGACACTTTGTCGAAGTATGGACTATCTCTTATCGATACTCCTGAGAAGAAGAATGAGAAGTTCATTACTGGGTTGGATGGATACTTGGGGGAAAGGCTTATCAACCACATCGATGGAATCGATTGTGGGGAAAGCTTTGAGATCAGAGAGTCTTTACCCTAAGCCAAAGACTGAGGCTGCATCTGCAGAAGGGCTGAAGCCGCAAGCAGGCGGTGGAGGCAAGAATAACTCTCAGAATAAGAGGAAGTAGAACCAATCTAAGGATGGCCAGAAAAAGAGCAAGAAAGATGTTGAGTGCTTCAACTGTGGTAAGAAGGTCCATTATGCTAAAGAATGTCGGGCCAATCCAGCGGATAGGAAGTGCTACAACTGTGGCCAAGTGGGACATCATAAGGATAAGTGTCCACAACCTCTTAAGGAGAAGCAGATTGTGAAAGCATATGCTATCGATGTTGTTCCTTCTTCGTCGAACGCCCCAACTGCTGCAGAGAAAGGAAAGAATGTCATTATTCAAGGTATGCTTTCTATTTATGATGTACCAGTTCGAGTTTTGTTTGATACTGGGGCTTCCCGTTCCTTCATATCTAGTGACCTGGTAGATAGGTTGGGACTGGAACCCGAGATAGTCGATAGACCGTTGGTTGTGACGAACCGGATTGGTGGTTCGACTAACCTTAGTATGATTTGCCGAAATTTGGTCTTATCGAGTCATGGATGTATGTTTGTGATTGCTTTGTTTTGGGCTTTACTGGGTATGGCATTATATTGGGGGTCGATGGCTCCAAAGATACGGGGTGGTGGTAGACTGTGAGGGCTTTTTGGTGACAGTTAGGGCAGATGATGGGCGGAGGGTAGTGTTTGGTAGTCTACCTAGTGATGGGGTAATGGCTAGTTTTATAAATTCCCTCGACATCCCGCATGATGAGTTGTCAGATGTGCCCATGGTTGGCCAGTATCCGGACGTCTTCGAGGAGGTGACCGGGCTCCCACCACACCGAGAGATTGAGTTCCGTATTGATTTAGTGAAAGATACCAGACCTATAGTGATGCCACTTCGTCGTATGGCACCAAGGGAGCAGCGAGAGCTCGGGGTGCGAGTCAGCAATCTTTTGAAGAAGGGATTTATTAGAAGAAGTGTCTCCGAGTGGGGAGCACCAGTTGTGTTTTCCACTAAGGCAGATGGTTCCATTCGTTTGTGGGTGGACTATCGCGAGTTGAATAAAGTGACGAGGAAGAATAAGTATCCTCTACCGCGGATAGATGATTTGTTTGATTAACTGGAAGGAGCAAGAGTGTTCTCCCAGTTGGACCTCGCGACAGGATTTCATCAGCTCCGAGTAGCGGATGAAAGTGTTCCGAAAACGGCATTTAGGACACCGTCTGGATTCTATGAGTGGGTGGTCATGCCATTTGGGTTGACCAATGCACCAGCATACTTTGTGGATCTTATGAATCAAGTATTCAAAGACCAGTTGAATAAGTTTGTTCTTGTGTTCGTAGACGATATCCTTGTTTACTCGAGGACAGAGGAGGAACACAAAGGACACTTGAGGATAGTGATGGAGGTGTTGAGGAAACACCAATTGAAAGCGAAGTTCTCTAAGTGTCACTTCTGGAGAAGGGAAGTGAGATTCTTGGGCCATGTTGTTTCAGAGAATGGTATTGCCGTGGACCCTGCGAAGGTGGCTACGGTACAGGATTGGCCTACGCCCAAGAATGCAACAGATGTAAGAAGTTTCTTGGGGTTAGCTGGATATTATCGTAAGTTTATCCAGGACTTCTCCAAGATAGCAGCACAGTTGACTCAGTTGACTAAGAAGAATCAGGCCTTCGTCTGGAACGGAGTGTGTGAGAATGCGTTCAAAAGTCTAAAAGAAAAGTTGACGCGTGCGCCAGTGCTAGTCATTCCTAAAGGGAATGAAGAGATGACGGTATACACGGATGCTTGTGGTACCGGACTGGGTGCTGTATTGATGCAAGGAGGTAGGTTTGTAGCTTATGCTAGTCGGCAATTAAAGCCACATGAGAAAAGGTATCCTACCCATGATTTGGAATTGGCAGCGATCGTGTTCGAGCTGAAGAGTGAAGACATTATCTCTTGGGAGAGAGATTTGAGTTGTTTACCGATCATAAATCGTTAAAGTATCTCTTCTCTCAGAAAGATCTGAATCTCCGCCAGCAGAGATGGTTAGAGTTCTTGGCTTCATATGATTTTGATATCGCATATACACCTGGGAAGGGTAATGCGGTAGCCGATGCCTTGAGTAGGAGACATGCCAGTTTAGGGGCTATGTTTCTTGAATGGAAGCAACTGGAGTATATCGCAGGGTTTGATTTCAGACCAAAGCGTGAATTGGATCCAGAAATGCTAGCTAATTTGGCGATCAGACCCACTTTGATAGAGCGGATTGGTTCCAGTCAGAGGGACGATCCTAATCTATTGGAAATAATCTCCAAGTTAGAAATGAATATTGACGGTGAGGAGATGAATTTGTATGGGCTTTATCGAGAAGGATGGCTTCGAAAGAATGGAAGACTAATTGTACCCAACATGAATGGCTTGAGAGATGAAGTGCTTAGAGAATGTCATTACTCAAAACTGACTATACACCCCGGTGGTGATAAGATGTATCGAGACATGAAACAGACTTACTACTGGGAAGGAATGAAAAGAGACGTTGGGAAGTTTATATCCAAATGCATGAATTGCCAGCTTGTTAAAGCCGAGCAAAAGAAGCCTAGTGGTTTGTTGCAACCATTAGAAATTCCCGAATGGAAATGGGAGCAAGTCTCAATGGATTTCATTGATGGTTTACCTAGGACTAGATCGGGACATGGTAGCATTTGGGTAATTGTGGATCGATTGACTAAGAGTGCAAGGTTTATACCCGTCAAGTCAAACAGGACGGCAGCTAAGTTAGCAGAACTGTATATGAAGTGGGTAGTGAGATTTCATGGAGTACCTAAAAGCATTGTGAGTGACCGAGACCCGTTGTTTACTAGTGGGTTTTGGAAGAGCTTACAAGAGGCTTTAGGGTCAGAATTATATCTCAGTACCGTGTATCATCCTCAAACCGACGGTCAGACAGAGAGGGTGAATCGTATACTGGAAGATCTCTTGAGAGATTGTATATTGGATTTTGGTGGATCATGGGATGACCATTTGCATCTAGTAGAGTTTGCATATAATAATAGCTACCAATCCAGTACCGATATGGCTCCATATGAAGCTTTGTACGGAAGACCATGCAACTCACCATCATGTTGGATAGAGACCGGTGAGAAGTTTGTGCTTGGACCAGATGTGGTAAGAGAAACCTCGGACAAGATTAAGATCATTCAACAACGAATGAAGGCTGCCCAAGAAAGGCAGAAGAGTTATGCTGATAAGAGGAGAAGAGACTTAAAATTCTCCGTTGGTGACTTGGTGTTTGTCAAGATTTCTCCGTTGAAGAGCATGATACAATTTGGCAGAAGAGGCAAGTTGGCACCAAGATTTGTTGGCGCATTCCCAGTTCTCGAACAAGTCGGGAATTTGGCGTATAGAGTTGACTTACCAGAAAAGATGGTGGGAGTTCACAACGTATTTCATGTTTCCCAACTAAGGAAGTTCGTGCACGACCCAGGTATGACTATTTCACCTGATCAGTTAGAGGACTTCGAAGTGGAACCCAAGGCGGTTGGGAACCGCAGGCCAATTCGTATTTCGAGCACGATACGAAGCAACTTCGAAGGAAGGCGGTGAAGCTAGTCAAGGTTCAGTGGGGCGAGAACGAGAATGACTGTACTTGGGAGACAGAGGAGAGAGCATTAGGAAGACATATCCAGAACTCTTTGCTGCTAAGATTTACTTTGCGATTTAGTTATTCCGCATGCTAGGATAGACTTGTTTTGCATGTTTGATTGTTGTTTTATGACAGATAGGCATGCGGGACCCTTGTGCGTGTTTTGATTAGGAAATTTCGGGGGCGAAATTTCTTAAGGGGGGGAGAAGGTAACAACCCGCATTCTACGCATCGGAGGATCGTAGAATATTTCTTTCTTTCCCATATGAAGTCGTATGGTCATGTAACTTTGGAAACAACCGTTAGAGTCATTTCCCATGTTCATGATTTTTGTCGATTTTTAAATGACCGTTTTGCCCCTAGCTGATCTTGTTTCGGCCATAACTTTTGATTGGAAAGGAATTTTGACCTGAAACCACTTCCATTAGATTCGAATGATGGTTTACCTTTCCATAGAGTGGTCACATGTGAAAAACGGACTTACCGTTTGGGAGATATGGCTGAAATAAGGTTTGGAATGTGAAAAACTGCTTAACCGGGCCAAATAAGGTGATTAGTAATCGGGCCCATAACCCATTTCGGGATTAGGGTTATAGGGAGGCTGAAATGAGTTAGGGTTTCATTCCATTTCAGTTTTCTAGCCACCACTTACCTCTTAGAAACCCTAAAAGTGGCCTCCAACCTCTAAATCACCTCCAAATCACTTTCTACTTGAAGATTGGGCTTAGCAACATCAAATCAAGAGAGATCGACACCAAATCAACATTAGAGCTGCTGTTTAGCATTGGGATTCGCACCAAATCATAGATTTATTTCAGATCTAAGTTTTATTTGTGGCTAAGGTGAGTGATTTGCATAGTTCCTCACTAATTATGGCTAATTAAGGGTAATTAGTGTTAATTAGCGAATTTAAACATGATAAAATTCCGGAAAAATATTTTTAAAATTCGAAATGATGTTTTGAACTTTAGTATGAATTTGGGTTAATTTGGTTAAGTTTTGCTAATCATATCATTAGTTTCACCTAAACATGCTTAAGGGAAAATATGGGGTTTTGGCTAGGTTTGATCCATTTTAACCTATCGTATTGTTGTTTTGGTGTTTGAGGTCACTTCTACTTGTTGCTATGATTTTGTGGTATGCTTTGTGATTGATTAGAATAGTTAGAATGGTCGAAAATGCCGTCGAGAGGCGTATAAACCATCGCTGGAAGTTGTAGGAAAATGTAGGATACTGGACCGGATCGGATTGGCAATGAAGACCCGAACCGAACCAAGGTTGGACTCTTCCCAACGATCTGCCAGCAGCTTCGACACGATCCGTTCAAAGATGGTGAGCACGAACCGTTGTACTTGGCCTGGAGGAGAGTACCCCGACCCGAATCGTCAGAAGGACCCCGACCCGAATCGCCAGAAGGACCCCGACCTGATCTGTTTAGCCACCTCCGAACCGATCTGTGGCGATGGAGCTTGGAGACCTGATCCGATGATAGTGATGACGATCCGAACCGTGGCTTGCTAGAGAACCCGATCCGATCTAGTGGAGGAATCTGAAGGCCGAACCGAACCGATTGTTAAGAGGGAGTCCGAACCGATCCGGTGATGACCAATAACCCGAGATGCAAAGGTAGTCCAAATGGAAGTTAGAGCTCAGGATCCAGTTGGGAACCAATGAGTTCACTTCATGGTTGGGCTTTGTTGCGGGACATGTGCTAAGGAGTTGTCGACGTTCATAACTTCGATTCCCCACTGAAATGAATGATGGGCTACGTTATCAGTGCAGTAGAGTCATTATGACTCGAGGGGCAAAGTGATTGTAGTAAGACTATGAGCCAGTGCAGTGGGGCCATTGTGACTCCATGGGGCATAGTGGACATAGTAAAGGATTAGTAAGGCTATGAGCCAGTGCAGTGGGGTCATTGCGACTCCATGGGGCAGAGTGGACATAGTGAAGGATTAGTGGCTATGGATCAGTGTAGTGTAGTCATTGTGACTTCATGGGGGCAAAGTGATCATAGCAAAGTATATTGTGAAACACCCCACCTCCGTTAAGGTCACTCACAAAGGGAATGCCTTAATTTTGGTGGAGGTTTATAAGTAAAAGCCACAGATAAACTCAAGACAGATATAAATACACATATTTTAAATAGCGGAAACCAACAGGCTTTTATTTCATCAATACGTGTTCAAAACAAAACATTCCATAATTGTCTCAAAATACTTCCATCATTACAACCTCATAACTGTCTTGATTATTAAAGAAGCATAAAACACAAATAAAGTGACAAAAATCCCCATAGTGATATCCAAAGCCATAGTCTGAGAAAAAGCGACCCAAACATACATCTACGTTCTTGGAGCTTGTACAGAGCCTGACTGAGCTGAGCTGTTTCCTCCCTGTGGACTTGGGGGGGGGGGGGGGGGGAGAAAACGAAAGAAAAGAAGACGAAAAGAAAATAGGGTCAGACATAAAGCCTGAGTAAATCTAGTAACTCTTCAGTATGTGAATAAGAAAAGGGCATGATAGATATATACTGAAAATAGGAAAGTGTCACTAGCTAAGGAAGCGTCATACGTACTATCGCACCCATACTATATCTCTGCATCTGCTTGAGTTTCCTCTAACTGGCACCCCGTGGTAAGGGTGAAGTGATCCCCAACTTTATTTAAAGATCAGCTCCTACTCGCGTTAACATGTGTCATACGGCCCCCAAGAATTGTAGATACCTATGCTGGTCCCACCATGGGGTGTATCAAGACCCATGGTGGCGGCCCCGACACAAATTCTAGAAGGCATAGGTTATACTACTGGTGTCCCCAGTGCCCTGGTTGTCTGCTCCGAAGTGTGTGCACGCCAACATCCCATTAGACCTGCACTGTGCACCCACTGTCGTCGTTTGACCGCTTACAATCAGCCCAGTAATCGTGTCTCACCCTGCCTAGTTTCAAGGTACCGTTGATACCTAACTTGGGTTACTGCTGAAACGGGTCCCTCGTTACCAGGATTTTCTAGTCAAACATATTAAGTGGTTAAGTGTCTGTATTTACCTAACCCCACCCATCAATTCTTATTAACATGTTGAATTTGGTTAGGTGTTATAGTTGACATAACCCTACCATCTGTCCTTAGCCTCTTAGGAGCACCTGACCACTCATATTAGATAGGTATTGCTACGGTTACTGGATATGCCGGTCGGTTCCGGGCAGGTTTACACCGTAGCTCAGTCTAACCTCGGGTCATTATTGGGCTCAATGCTTAACCACCCACATTGGATAGATATTGTTGTGACTACTGGACAGCCGGGCGGTTCCGGGCAGGTTTACATCACAACTCAATCCAACCTCGGGTTAAGCATATCGTGTTTTCTAAATTTACATATTTTATTATTATATATGTAAATGTCATATCTTTTATTTTTGGGTATAACAATTTATACCGTTTAAATGTCATTGTCATTGGCATGTGCCAAACATGCCAAAATATATTTTCATGTTTTACACCCAACATTATTACCCCCGTTTTTACGTTCGCAACGTTATAACAAATGTTGGGCTCGACACAATTCAGCCCAACTTTATAAGCGTAAGAAAAGTGGTAATCAAGAACATGTAATATTTTACAACATATAAGGGTGTGTGGCGCATGAACTTGTAATTTAGCGATACTAACATAAATGATGGGTCATGTGAACTTGCATTCAAATCAAAGTATAACTAAGTAGGTGGCATATGAAATGGCATAGTTTAGGCTAATACAAACTTGTGTTTAAACATGTTTAACTTGGCATAATGTCAAATACAAAACTAGCATGTTGTATATTCACCAAAATGTCCAATTATAGCATCTAATCACATAGCCTATTTCAACATGAACTTGCATAGTTTATGAAACCCAAACGATACTTAACATAGATCCAATTATACTTGCAAATAAACACGAACTTGCATAATTTATGAAACCCAAATGGTGCTAAACATAGATCCAATTATACTTGCAAATAAACATGAACTTGCATAATTTTCGAAACCCAAACGATGCTTAACATAGATCCAATTATACTTGCAATTAGACATGAAAATGATATCATAGGTTTTGGGTCATGTAGGCATAAAAGGTTTCAAATCTAGAACATGTTTACATAAATTTTAATTTAGACTAAGGGAATATACATAGTCCATGCCATCGACATATACATAAAGGGATCAATTTCTAATTTTTGCCACAAACTTGCAAGTGTCATTGTTTTCATATACAATTGTTCAATAGGCTTGCATCAATCAATTTATGCCACAAACGTCAATACACAAGTCATGATATAACCAACACAATACATAGAATTTTATACAATACAATAACACAATTCTATTTTCATTCACATCGAATCACATCACAGTTTTTATTCATATTCTGAAAGGTCACTATACTTACAACGAATGCAGAATCTTGAATTCTGGATTCTGAATTCTGAAATTGAGATGCGCTCCTTTGGGTAGACTAACGTTGCGTTGATAATTTTGATTTAAACTTTAATCTTCTTCTTAGTTTGATTCGTCTCTAGGTTTTTCTCTTGTCGGCTATGTTTAATTCCTCCCTAGCAGCACGACGACTCCTTTCTCATTTTTTTTTTGTGAATTTTCAGTTGAGACTTAGGGTGTATTTATAGATTTTTAAGTTGTTTTGAGCCATCAGATGAAGGTAGGAGGAATCTAGGCCATTCAAAGTTTAGAGAGCCAATTAAGAGGTGACATGTCAGCCCTAGTGACACACAGAGCCTCAGAAATTCGAGCCAGAGCCAGACCTGGCCAACCAGGTCAACAACCAGGTCGACACTATGGTCGACCTGGAGGGGACCAGGTTGACACCATGGTCGACCCTATGGTCGACCTGGTCTCTGGGCGGGAATTTTCCCGCCCAGCCCAGTTTGAACTTGAAATTCGAAATTTTGAAATTAAACCGAGCTGTTTGAATTTAAATTTGATTCTGAAACTTCCGAAGGCCATAACTCCTTCATACGGAGTCTGATTCACGCAAACTCGGACTCTATCTCAAGCAGAATTCCGAGACGAACGCAATGGCATAACCCATTTCTCTTAGTTCTTTCATTTAGAATTAATTATACTTTAATTTGTGAAGCTTAGCGTTATAGAATTCACGGGGTGTTACATATTGGGTGATCGAAGTGGTGAATATCATATGCTTTACGCACTGAGCGAGAGATGTGAGGATAGTTGCTATGCTTGCTTGTTTGCCATCACTATGACATGCACACCCCCACCCTCGTTATCTTTACACCATTTGAAATGGCACCTTAGAGTGTTGTACAGTATGTAGTGCTAACTCTTTGGTTGCAGGTCCAGGTTCAGGTATGGTTTAGTATACCTGTTATTGTTCTGTTTAGATGCTTATCGCTCATACCAGACTTTTTGTCTGACCCAGAGTTTTATGTCTCTTCTTATTACTCTGGGTGCTCACACGAGCATACTAGAGACAGGTTAGCTGGTGATGCGTGAGTAGCTGATTCGGAGGCGAGCTGGAGGCTTCCACGTATGATATATAGATATTCTCCCTGTGTCGTTGGTGGTCGCTACTTGGGCATTACTAGTGTACCTCCCTTATCTTGCTTTTGCTTTTTGAGACAGTTTGAAAAGTTGTAATAATGTTGTCTTTGGATCATAAGCTGTACTTGGATATTCCGCTGCTATGTTAGTTTGTTTTCAGCTTATGCACTGTCTCACCTGTTTTATGTCAAGTATGTTGTTATTATATTTTGTTCCATGCGCTGTAAGAGATTCTACAGGTTCCTTGTTAGTTCATTTCCTTCTTTCCTTTCCTTCTGACGACCGTCCCGTGTTAACTGGACATGTGTACAACGCACTTTTGGAGTAAATGTCAGTTGGTGCGGGGCGGGCTGTCACACATATGGTAGTTTGGCAAGAACTGAGGTTTTCCCATATCCCTTTTGATTATTGAAAGAAAATTTGATAATTAATGTATCTAAGGTTGTAGTCGGTGATAACTAGGATATTGGATGTTATGAATGCTATGGTTGATTATGTACTTTCTTCTCTATTTTCTGGGTAGGCTATCACCGTAGGATATCAAAGAGAAGCTTGACAAGGATTTGTCCTTTCCTATTTTGAAATGACATGTAATGGATGAAGTTCATGTGTTAACTTTATGGTTGTCAGACATCAGATGGTTGAACTATCTATACTCATATTATCTTATGTAACTGTTGTTAGTTATTTTATCGTCAACTAATACTGTTGTCTGACTCAAGGTTTTATGTTTCCCTCTTATTACCTTGGGTTTTTCGTCAATTGTGTTAATGAACAGACTGCAATAGAAGGTTTTGATGTCGATGGCGCTATGCGATAATGAGCTGGAGGCTGGCATACTATTACTATCTGCTATATAGATATTTTTGTTATTTTCGCTGTTTTTTGAGATTTTATGATACTCTGAGAGATATTAATGAGTCTTGATGTACAAATTAATCATTATCAGAAATGCTTTGTATTGGTGATTCTGAGAAATTATTGGATTTGAGTTTTCTATTTAGTTGTGCTTCATTACTATATCCTATTGTATATTTTCTATTATATGTTATCCATGCGCTATGAGTTATACGACGGGTTTATTCCGCATTATTTTCTCCGATGATCGTCCCTTATCGGTCTGACACTTCATACAGCGCACCACTTCCATTGTTCGATGCACGAGTTATGGAGTAGTGATCATAATACACTTATTTTAACTAAATTAGAATATGAAATAAAATTATATATTTTATTTTTGAGAATTAAGTAAATTTTTGACATCACTGATAAGGGCATTTTGTTTAATACTTGATTAACTGATTGTAATAGAAATCTAAATAATTAAATAAACATTATAGTTATGCAAATATTTTTTTTAAATGGCAGTCTTTTATTTTATGTAATTATATAATTACAACACATCATTTATGTGACGACCTCCCTGTACCAGTCGACACCCAATGGGTTGCACTCTAACAATGCTCAACCAATACAAGGCAGTCATCAAGGTTGATACAAGAAAATCTATAACCTGTCATATATCTCACAACGCATGGAACATGGTATTATAATAACACAAGATATGATATAAAATAGGCAAGATAGTATATAAGTTGAAAACCGAATCATAAACATCAGAGTTGCAAATTTACATCACAGCATAATATTAATAAGTCATACATAAATACATCTCCAAAATACTATCTCTAAACAAAACACTATTATGCCGAAAGTAATGGACAACGGGAATAAACAGGGATAAGAGTGTATATATATAATACGAGGAAGCCTCCTACTCGTCTTTGGTCAGCTGCTCGAGCCATCAACCCCTCTCTAATCTGCTCATTTAAGAGCACCCAAAGTAAAAAGAAGCAATGCATAAAACCCCAAGTCAGACAAAGTCTGGTTTGAGCTATAGTAGTTTCAATCACTATATATGGTAATACAATAGGCATGAGGGATCGTACCTAACCTGGCCCTGCATCCAAAGAGTTAGCACATATAATCGTGTAATCTACTGGTAATCACAATGCTGAGTGTAAATGGAAGCGTGTGTGTGTCATGGGGATAGCAAACATCTAAATGCAACAAATATCCTCACATTCTCTCACTTTGTGCATCAAGTATACAATACTCACTACTATAGCCATCCAATCTATTTAAGGACATGGTGGGACCAACAATCCTAGTCTCCACTCAGCTCTTACTATGACCAACCTCCATGGTCTATAATCAATAACCCTACCCAATTCACACTGCCCTTGCTATGGGGTCCGGGCTAAATCAGTCCACACCGCCCAGGCTCTGATTCTTTTATATGTCCCCTCTCTCGTAGATGTACTAAAGTATTAAGTACCAATAACTCATTTGCGCGCGTTCCTGTAGTGAAGACCAACTTAGAAGTCAAAATGTTGGTTCCCATCTGGATTGTCGAAAAGCAGAGTCTTGTTGTTGGTGATCAAAGCACGACCTGTGTGGCATAGCTTTGTGTAGCATTGATTCGCGAGCCTTACACCTCGGTTGTGAACCAGAAAAGGGAGAAGGATCCAGGGAGGGCATGTGTTTCTTTCTAGCTAGGGTGGTGTCAATGACCTACCAGCCCTGACATTTATATTATTTTCACCTGTGTGGTTGTTGCTGTTGCGAGGCACCTCAGATATATCGGTGATTGTGTGGAGCCGATGGAGTCGTTTGGCTCATTTACTCCCCAAAGGGCGAGGAAATGCAGTGTTTAGGCATTTTAATCCACATCAATGGACCGGCCCTGTGGCTCCTAAGGGTCACTCGAGCTCTGATCCTGAGACATGGGCTAGATTGTCTCGAATCGGCAGAGGACTATCTTTTGTCTCGGTTCACAGATGGAAATCCAACTTTCAATACGTGACATTTGCGGTTTTGATTGTAGAGCCTAGCATTCGCGACATGATATATGGTACCCATGCCGTCTATGATTAATACTTATAATTGAAATTGTTTTGACACTATACACTTATAGTAATAATAAAAGATGAAATTTAGCGTATCAAGCATTCTTTGGCTATTATAAGGTAAAACCCTATCCTCCGGCTTGTGTTGCATTGTATGATGGGACCTGGGTCTTATAATAGCTTCATTGTTCTTTATTTAGCATTGCACTGTTGTTTTATGCACTGGTGTTCTTGGGAGGAAACCCGTTCCGTATTATACGACGTGGTCCCTTGATTTACCGAACTTTAAAATAAAGATTAATAACTGTTTTAGTTCTCACACCAGTCTTATGACTGACCTGGAGTTTATTGTTTTAACCTAAACTCTGGGTGCCCTTATTTTGATATGGGCAGCTAGTAGTTCTGGTTTTGCAGATTTATATTCACAAGATCCTGATTTACAGCTGGAATGATATCCGGAAAGCTCTGTATCCGTATATCTCCCTCAGTTGTGCTTTGTATTATTTTCCGCTGCAATGTATTTAAATGTAATTTAAATCTCTGATATTTTCTGTGTAATGTTTATTCATACTTTGTAATATTCTTGTATTCTGATGGAATTGTTGTAATAAGTAAAGAAATGTTCTTCTGTTTGTGTTCTGATCTGTCTTGTCCTCAAAGTATCCGCTCTTTCCTTCACGGGGAAGTTACGGGTCTTTACATTTGGTATCAGAGCCTTGGTTTACAAAGCTCGAGAATAAGACACGTTAGAACCAAACGAAAGAATTCATCAGAGATTGGATTAGTAATATCCAATGAGAATGACTCGTTAGAGATGGGATCAGTAGTATCCTAGAACGAGTAGGAAGAGTATATTTTTAAAATGAAAACAATTTTTGTTTTGAAAATTTAATTCAATCATTCGTATTTGAATATTTATTTGTATTGAATTTGGACAATCCAATATATAAAGATTTTGCCTATACGTCTGATCCACGTGTATTCGAAGTTTTAATATACTAGATAGATATAGAATTACACTCTAGTCGCCCGGAAATGGTATTGATGATAGCACGTGCATCATCAGTATTTATGTTCGAGTTTCGAAAGTGGGATGTTTATATATTTCCATTAGACTGGTGTGAGAACCAAAACTAGATAGGGCTTATTGTTGTGATTTGGCATCAAAAATCTGATTTTTGGACTATGTATCAAAATTATGAATTTGAAAAGATAATCAACTAATTAATTGCTGGTTAAGCTATTTGATTATTGTTTGAATTAATTATATGTTGAATCTTTAGCCAAATTGTACCAAATATCGAGTTGTATTGAAAATTAGTCGCATTTGCATGCATATACATGTACTTACATTGAACAGGTCACAGCGAGGAGGCAAGAGCAGAAGAATAAAATTGTTTGCCCGACAAATAGGTACATGTTTACAAATTTACTGGGTTTTGGATGATTTTATGAGCCGATTGGCTAGCCGCTTGGCTGTTTCTTTTTCTTTTTGGATTGATGAGGGACATGGGATGCTATTTGAAATATCCCGAAGCTCCCGGTGCAGAGGAGGTTATGGCGAAATTTTTCGAAAATTTAGGGCGTTGGCCAAATTTTTGAAAAATTTGAAAAGTTCTTAGAAACTGAAAAGTTGAAGAACTTAAGCCGTAAAGAAAATAATGAAAGTTGAGTTGATTAGTTAAACAACTTTCGGCTTCGTTCCTTTTCGGGGACGAAAAGTTTTAAGTGGGTGAGATTGTAATAACCCGGAAATTCGAGCTAATTTAAAATTTTTATTTTGGCGATTTTAGTGAATTCTGAATATTTAAAATGAATTATTTTAAATAATAATGACGAGAAATTTATTTTGAATAGATTAGAAGGTATATATTTATATAGATCGTCGTTAGAATATAAATATTTTATTTTAATTATAAAAGGAATTGAAAATGGTGCGGTAGTTTGAAAATTCAATTCAAAGTTCAAATGAATGTACAAGATTCAAAATAAATCGGATTTTAGTGAAACCAAAAATATTTGAATCTATTTGAAAATATCTTTCCAACGAATCCGAAAAATTGAAATTTCATAGCGGGGATAAAAAGTTATGCCCAGTTGAAAATTCAGAATAGTCGCTATGGAATTCTGGCCCTTAGAAATGGCCATTTTGCAAACGACCTCGGTTTTCGACGAAACCACTTTTGTTGGATCCGCGATGCCAAATTATTGCTAGGTTTCAAAATTGTAATTTTCTGAATCAATATGCGAGCGTGGCGAAGTAAAACGTGTTTTAACAGTTTTAGTCAAATTGGATCGACCAGAAAATGACCATTTTTCAAACGATCTTCAAATTTGACGAAATCAGTTTTGTTGGGACCGTATCGTCCCATCATAGCCAGAATTATTTTTTCTGGAATTTTCTGAGTCAGTATGTGGCCTCGGTAAATTAAAATGTGCATTCAAATCCAATATGTTAATTTACATTTTAATTTGAACGGAAACTGATCGAAACGGTCAAATTGGCTTACGAGACATGTTTCATTGTGTTCGGAATAAGGTAATTAGTTAGGGGTGACAGTCGTTGGGCCTCGTTCGGAGTTCGTATATGAAATTACACTTTTGAAGAGAAAATAATAATAAAACAATAAAAATATATATTTCTTTTCTTCCACCCCTTTTCCTTTCCCTTCCCCCCGTTGACCCGATCAGTTGAAAATAAAAAAAACAAAAGAAGAATGCGATGGACGATGGAGCCTCCCCCTCACCGCATCCTCACCGCCTCTCCTTCAGGCGGAGCGTCGCCGCCGCACACCCCCGCCCCCCTCTTCTCCGACGCCTTCTCACCCTGTTTCCCCCTTTCTGAAACGCGTCCCTAAAAACCCGTCACCATCAAACCCTAACCGCATGCGCCCCTACGCCCTAGCCGCCACCTGGAAGGATCTCCGCCCCTGCCACCTCAGCCGCGCCGGCCTGACAGCCCCCACCAATTTCGACAGTAAAATCCCCCTCCCACAAGTATAAATGTGAGTTTTTTTCATTTATCTCTTCATTGTTTTGACGATTTTCTGTGATGTAAAATGAAGAAAGAGATTAGCGTTTTGTAAACAAAAAAAAAGATTAGAGTTTTATATAACGAAAGGATGTGGTTTTGAAAATCATAAAAGATTTGTTTTTTTATCGCTTAAAAGATTAAATTTTTGACAACATAAAAGGTTAGATTTTTATTTAAATAAAGCTATGATTTTAGTTTTTATTGTATGGAGGAAAGGCAAGATTTATAGACGTGTAAAGACTAGATCTTTAATTTAGAAAAGATTATATTTTTAAATATAAAAAGATTTGATTTTTTTAGTAGATAAAGAAACGATTTTTATTTATAGTTATAGATAATAAAAATATGATTTTTATATTGTAGAAAGAATAGAAATATGATTTTCATATTGTAGAAAGAATAAAAATATGATTTTTATATTATAGAAAGAATAAAAATACGATTATTATATTATATAGATAGAATTTTTTTTAATTTTTATCTATATAGTAGCGGTGTAAAAATAGAATTTTTATCTATATAGTAGTAGTATAAAAATGTGATTTTTATCCATATAGCGTAGTTATAAAAATGTGATTTTTATATACATAGCAACAATATAAAGATGCAATTTTTATATATGTAGTGGATACGGACAATGAAAGTGACCAAAGACGAGTACAGCAAGATTTCCTACATATGAAGAGTCGCGTTGTTTGGTTTAGCTAATCGGTGAGAACTCCTCACTTTTATTTTGATTTTTAGTTGAAATATATACTAGGATGCAGACGGTGCTTAGTAGCACCCGACACCCATCGTCCACAGACCATGGACGACTTGTATGTTTGTGTGATTATTTGTGTTGTGAGATAAAACATATATTCATGTGTTGAAATAAAATATATATTCATGTGTTGAAATAAAATATATATTCATGTGGTGAAATAAAATATATATTCATGTGTTGTGAGATAAAATACATATTCATGTGTTGAAATAAAATAAATATTCATGTGTTGAAATAAAATATATATTCATGTGTTGAAATAAAATATATATTCATGTGTTGAAGTAAAATAAATATTCATTTACAAATCGAACAATTTGTTTATGTACACCGATTTGACTGATACTGATTGGGACGATAAATTTTACACATTGCCCAACTGCACAAATAAAAATCTGTGTTTGTTGATGTGAAACCCCACACGGGTATTGGGATGATATTTGACATACACTAATCCCGATTGTTTAGTTGTATGTCAATCGATGGGTTGACAGACTGTGTAAGTGTTAATTATTTATATTTAATGCTTATGCAGTTGTGTGGTGCACTCTGGATGATGGTTGATGATTTATCGTTGCTATTATATACTTGTGTTGTAGGAAATCCATATAATTAACGTTATATGGTAATTGATTGGGCCTTATTCCAATTCGGAAAATAAGGAATATTATAAAAATAAATTCATGTGTTGAATATAAAATATATTCATGTGTTGAATAGAAATAAATTCATGTGTTGAATATAAAATAAATTCAAGTGTCGTATAGAAAATAAATTCATGTGTTGAATAGAAAATAAATTCATGTGTTGAATAGAAAATATATTCATGTGTTGAATAGAAAATAAATATTCATGTGTTGAATAGAAATATAAATTCATGTGTTGAATAGAAATAAATATTCATGTGTTGAATAGAATAAATATTCATGTGTTGAATAGAATAAATATTCATGTGTTGAATAGAATAAACATTAATGAAACACCCCACCCTCCATTAAGGTCACTCACAAAGGGAATGCCTCAACTTTGGTGGAGGTTTGTAAGTAAAAGTCACAGATAAAACACACGACAGATATAAACACATATATATAAGCAGCGGAAAACAACAGACTTTTTATTTCATAAATATGTGTTCATACAAAACATTTCCATAACTGTCACATAATAACTTCCAAAACATTACATCATCATTTCTGTCTTGGTTATTAAATAAAGAAGCATAAAACATAATTAAAACTGCATAAATCCCCATAGAATGTGTCCAACAGCCATAGCCAAGGAAAGAGAGCCAAAACCGTACATCTACTATCTTGAAGCTTGCAAAGAGTCTGATTAAGCTGGGTTGTTTCCTCTCTGTGGATCTTGGGGGGAAACGGAAGAAAAGAAGACGAAAGAAAATAGGGTCAGACATAAAGCCTAGTAAGTGTAGTGACTCTTCATTATGAGAATAGGAAAAAGGACATGATAAGTATAAACTAGAAATAGGAAAGTATCATAAACTAATGTAAGGCAGTTCGAATCGAATATACTATCGCACCCCACACTATATCTCTGCACCTACATGCATTGTCTCAACTGGCACCCCATGATCAGGGTGAAGTGATCCCCTTTCTAAAGATCGACTCCTACTCGCATAATCATCTGTGTCTAATGGCCCCCAAGGATTGTAGATACCTATGTAGGTCCCACCATGGGGTGTATCAAGTCCCATGGTGGCGGCCCGACACAACACTAGAACACATAGGTTATACTACTGGTGCCCCCAGTGCCCTGTTTGTCTGCTCCGAAGTGTGTGCACGCCCGCACTCCATTAGAACCTACACTGTTGCACCCACCGCTGTCGCTTTTGACCGCTTACAATCAGCCCAGTAATCGTGCCCCACCCTGCCTAGTATCAGGGTACCATGATACCTAATTGGGTTACAACTGAAATGGTTCCCCGTTACGAGGGTTTTCTAGTCAAACATGTTAAGTGGTTAAGTGTCTGTATTTACCTAACCCCACCCATCAGTTTAATTAACATGTTGAATTGGTTAAGTGTTTTAGTTAACTTAACCCTACCATCCTGACTTGTCTGTCCTTAGCTTTTTAAAGCACCGACCACTGACATTAGACTGGTATTGTTACGGTTACTGGATGTGCCGGTCGGCTCCGGGCAGATTTACACCGTAACTCAGTCTAACCTCGGGTCCTTATTGGGCTCTATGCTTAACCTCTCACATTAGATAGGTATTGTTGTGACTACTGGACAGCCGGGCGGGTCCGGGCAGGTTTACATCACAACTCAATCCAACCTCGTGTTATGCATACTCGTATTTTCTAAATTTACATGTTTGTCTTTATTACTTGTTATATGTAAATTTGTCAACAATTAAATGTTGTGGCCCACTTTCAAAGTTTAACATTTTTGGTATAAGACTTTATACCATTCAAGTGCCACCAATTTTGGCATGTGACAAACATGCCAATTTCATATATTTTCACCAATTTATGTCAAGTTACCCATTTTTCCCAATGTTACCCCATTTAAATATTAGGCTAACAATCTTAGCCTAATTTTTCGTCCGCATGGTTTTTAACATATAATATTAGGCTAAAAACTTAGCCTAAATTAGCGTACACAAAATTGGCATTCATTAACATAAACATGACATAGATGTAAACTTGACATTATTGGCATAGTCAATATGAACATCATAGGTGTGAACTTGCAAAATAGTCAACATACATATATGTGAATTTGCAACATAGACTAAATCATGGGTTTCAACTTGTCATGTGAACTTGCATTAAAAAGGGGAATCTAACTAAACAGGTGTCACATGAATTAGCATTTGATTTAGACAACATAAGCCTAAACATGACAACATAAGCCTAAACATGTTTAGATCTAGGCATAACATCGAACATCACTAGCATATGACATGTTCATAAAGTATGTATAATTTCATCGCATGTGTGAACTAGATCCAATCATATGTCCAACTACAACATGAAACATATATTAAAGTGGATCTTGGCATGGATCCAATTATTAACTTTGCAACTTTTGTATAGACATATGAGCATGTATATAAACTTAATCATTTAGGCATAGAGGTTTTAGCATAAAGTATGTACGTGAGATCTTAGCTTAGTCGTAACACATACAACCTATATAATCACACAAACATATAGGTGTAGATTACAACATGAACTATACAACTTACATGTGATTCTAAATGTACAATAAGACCAATATCAACTCAACTATACCACAAATATCACAATACCACAATCATTTCAATACATAGATATGAATTAACATCGTTGTTACACAATAACACAATTCCATTTCCATTTTACATCGAATCAAATCCTAACTTTTATACACATCAGAAAAATCACTATATTTACAACAAACGACGGTCTTGTTTTCTGATTTTTGAGTTCTGAATTTGAATTTCTTTCCTTTGGGTAGACAAATGTTGATTTGATTCTTGTTTTACTTTAATTTTGGCTTGACTCTAAGCTTTTCTACAAGTGGAGGCTCCTCTCAGTTTTCTCCCGATAGCATGGCGGCTCCGTCTCTATTTTTTTATGTGAATTTAGGTTGGAGACTTAAGTTGTTTATATAGAATTTCAGATTGATTTGAGCCATCAGATGATCATAGATGAATCTAGACCATTCACTTTGAGAGGAGCCAACCAGAATGTGACAAATCAGCCCTAGTAGCACAGCCATTCTCAGAAATTCGTCCAAAAACCGACCAAGCCAGCTAGGGCCAAATCAGGTACCCAGGTCGACCCTGTGGTCGACCTGGTTACAAGTCGACCTGGTGCCTGGGCGGGAATTTTCCCGCCCAACCCAGTTTGGGTCTGTTTTTCGAATTTTGAACTTCATTTGAACTGTTTAAATTTTGAATTTGAATTTGAATTCTGAAACTTCCGGAGGTCATAACTCCTTCATACGGTGTCCGATTCCCGCAAACTCGGACTCTATCTCAAGCAGAATTCCAGGATGAACGCAATGGCGTAACCCTTTCCCTTAATTCTTTCATTTAGAATTAATTATACTTTAATTTGTTGATTTACTGTTAACAGAAAATTCGGGGTGTTACGTTCTCCCCTCCTTAAAGGATTTCGTCCCCGAAATCATCAAGTCTAGGAGAACATAAATCCTAACATCCAATCATCCATCTACTCAACCATCAAACACAGATGTCCATTGTAATAACCCGGAAAATGTGAACCAGTTTAATTTTTTTTAAAATTTGGTTATTACCAAAGAATTTGAATTATTGAAATAGCCTATTTCATTAAAATATAGAATTGGGTATGGTATTGCAGTTTGAAATTTTGAATACAAACTTTGTCTGACTGTACCGGGTGGAAAATATAACGGATTTTAGAAAAACTGAAAATATTTAAATCTGTTTATGAATACCTTTCTAACGAATCCGAAAAATCGAAGTTTCATAGCGGGAATCAAAAGTTATGGCCAGATGAATTTCCAGAAAGGTCGCTATATAACACATATAGCCCTTGAAAATTGATATTTTGCATACGACCTCGGAATTCGACGAAACTACTTTTGTTCGGTCTGGTATGTCAAATTATTGCTAAGTTTCAAATTTCAAATTTTTTGAAGCTAGTATGTGAGCGGGGCAAAAGAAAATGTGATTGGTCAATTTCTGTTAAAATGGGTCGACCTAAAAATGGCCGTTTTTCAAACGAGCTCAGAATTCGACGAAACTGGTTTTGTTAGGACCGTATCGTCAAAATAAAGCTAGATTTATTTTTCTGGAATTTTTCGATTCAGTTTGTGGCCCTGGCAAATTGAAATGTACGTTCAAATTAAATATCGAATGTTTTATATTTTAATTTGAAAAATAACTGATTGTAACAGTCGAATTGGCCAACGAAACATATCCCATTGTGTCCGGAATGGGGGTATTTAGCTAGGGGCGACAGTCGTTGGGTTTAAAAAGGAGTTCGTTTGAGAAAACACTATTTAAAATTTACTATATAGCTCGGACCAATAAGATTTTTCTTTTTAAAAAAAAATCGAGAAAAAACCCTAGCTGCCAGCGATTTGGACGACGCACGAAGCACGAGACTTCCCACCGATTTTGCCGCCGCCACAGTCGATTTCGTCGCCTCCGCCAGTTGAAGCTTCTGACCGCCTTCGCCTCCTCTATCAATCCGACCAAGCCTCGCCTCGATCCATCAACTGTACGCGTTGAATTTAGAGGAGAAAGTCGAGTCCTTTGGAGCGCCGCCGCGACCCACAGGAGCCACCGAGTCCATCGCCACCACCGCCGATCGGAAGGTGATTCGTAGCTCTCTGACGCCGTGTGGTCTGATCGAAGCAACGAGGTACGGTTTGGCTTAAAAATCGAGACCTAGTTTTGAAGCTTTGAAAACTTTTCTGATATAAATTTCTGAAATGAAAATAACACTTTTAAGTGTTGCAAAACTTTGAAAATTAATATCTTTTTCGTTCTTTAACGAAATTTGATGAAACAGGAGACAATGTGACCGCAAGGAGGCTCTCTACATTCTAGAAGAAGCCGCGGATTTTTCTGATCATCCTATGATTTTTAGCACAGCAATAACCAATGTGAGGAATCTAAACTAATTGTGTGAATGAAATCGTGTTGTATAAATTATATAAGCGAAGTGTAAATTATATACGCATTGTATACCTCATGTACATGTGTTGTATAAGTTATATTAGCGATGTATAAATTATACAAGCGTTGAATGAAACATATATGCTTTGAATTGTGACGAAATGCAAGTGAATTATTATATATATATATATATATATATATATATATACACTCCCCTCGTCTACAGACCATAGACGATATTTATTGCTTGTGATTGACGTGATATTATATGGTATGACGAATGGTTGGAAATAATTGTTTGTGGTTGATATTATGGTTGAAAAATACCTTTGTGGTTGAAAAATACCTTTGTGGTTGAAAAATACCCTCTTGTGGTTGAAACAAATTAGAATAGGATTGTGGAATTGAAAATAAAACATGCCGCCTGCATGCGAACTAGATGCATGATCCCCATTGTCAAAAAACCGCGAGGTTTTAAGGTAGAGCGAGGAGCCGTACTAGGGACGGTCTCGGTTTTAAATACCCTGCCGTTATGCTGCCGAAATTTTCTGAAATATTCATGTGTTAGAATAATTTTCATTCGTTGAAATAAATTACATATACTATATCAAAAATTCATGTGTTGAATATTATTTGAATTTAAACAAATAGCTTTTGCGATAAAAATCACATTTATATATATATACAAACTATAGCGAATACTCATGTGTTGAGTTGCAATTCATTCGTTGAGTTGAAATTCATGTGTTGAATGTTATTTGAATTTAAACAAATAGCTTTTGCGATAAAAATCACATTTTTATATCGATACAAACTATATAGAATATTCATGTGTTGAGTTGCAATTCGTTCGTCGATTTGAAATTCATGTGTTGAATGTTATCGTATTTTAAAATAAATTGAATAGACAATAAAAACTACACCTTTATTGTAAATATGAAGTGTTAAAAACATTTACGTGTTGAATAAATATTTTTGATGATAAAAATATTTCTTTTATCATGTATACGCTTAGATAAAAATACACACGTGTTGAAATAAATAATAGTTCGAATTCAATCGTTTATATTTATATTTATATTTATATAATAGTTCTGAAGAAAAACAGCGCTAGAATCGTTTATATTTATATATAAATATAAATATATTTAAATTAAATCGAATAACGACGCTGCAGTTCGAATTTTGAAACCGTAACTTCAAACGACTAGCGTGGAAGATCCGACCGTCGGATTCTCACGAAACTGGAACCGTTGGGTTCGCTTTGGGAATATCTTCCCACTGATATAGACTTTGTAGAAATCCAACGGTTAGATTTTCTGATATGTGTAAGACAAATTAAGGGAAAAACAGCGCCAGTGCCACGACACGACCTGAAACGTCGTTAAATTAAATAAGGCCATTTTTAAATAAATAAAAATGGCGAAAAATCGTTATAAAATATTATAAGCAACATTGATTGAAAATAAACCAATTGGGCTTGAATTGTTTGATATTTGATGGTTGTATGTGTTTGACACGAAAATAACACTAAAGAACTGAAAGATGGATGTCGAATAATATAACAATAGAAAGAATCGATTTAAATTCTAACGACGTGAATTATTTGAAAAGGCCGAGCTAACCCTCATTTCAAATAATTTATCGAGCGATTCGAATTGGAAAATGCAAAGACGATTCAAGACCGACGATCTTCGTATCGGTTGGATGGGCGCTACTGAGGTTCCTAACCGGAGTAGCTACCGGAAAGGGACGGAAGTAGTAGCCGTCTGAACGTATGTGTTGATTGGATGGATATACGAGGAATTTGACGCCTCCGGTTTCGTTCAGACCCAGAACAGACTTGTAAATGGACTGTGTGTCTGACATTGGATTTTGTTCTATACTGATTGATCTCTGTTAAATATATATCTGTTTGGCGGCGGAGAATTTATTCTTTTGCTTAACGCCCTTCTCTGAGACATACGAGCTCAGGGGTTATATATCGATGGAAATCAATCGTATGGAGTGGACTACCTATGTGGCATGCCAAGATGCTGTGATCAAGGCTTCTGTTGCAAAGCAAAGTCTTGTGGATGATGATCAAAGCACGGTCTACGTGGCCTAGCTTTGTGTATAGCGTGGATTCGCGAGCCTCACACCTCGGTATGAGTTAAAAACGGGATACGGGCCGCTGGGAGAGCACGACGTTTCTTTCTAGCTATGGTGGTGTCAGTGACTTACCAGCCCTGACATTTATATCTATTTTTCACCTATGTGGTTGTTGGAATGCGAGGCACCTCGATTTTAGGTCTGTAAGGACCGGGAAGCGTGTGTTCAGGAATTGCCAATCCTCAAACGTAAGAGAGGACCGGCCCAGCCGAATCCAGGGTTGCCCAGAGTGCGTAGTCCTGAGGCATTTGCTAGAATGTCTCGAAGCGGAGAGGAGCTTGCCCCTTGCCTCGACTCATGACGGAAATCCAATTTCCAATACGAGATAACGGATTCGATTGTAACTTATATATGGCGACATAGTGGCATGGGACGCTCATGTCGCCTATGATTGATATTTATGATGCTATTCGCTTTTGAAACATATATGCACTAGTAATAATATCAATTGATTTTGCTTTATACGTATCAAGCATATTTGGCCATTATAAGGTAAAACTCTATCCTCCGGCTTGCGTTGCATTGTGTGATGGGACCTGAGTCTTATAATGGCTTCATTCTTTTTAAAAGCATTGCGTTGTTTTAAAAGAATTTACTTTGTTTTAAATGCACTAGCAATCACTGGAGTAAACCCGTTCCGCAAAATTGGCGTGGTCCTATGATTTGCTTATTACTGTTGATTAAACTATTAAATAGATTCCTCATACCAGTCCCCATGACTGACTCGTTGTTTGTTTCACTTTGCAAACGCGGGTGCCCTTATTTTCACACGGGCAGCCTAGTTCACAGGTGACAGGTTGTTTTTGGCTCTGCACTGTTGCATAGAGTGCATTTTTGGCTCATGGCGAGGCTGACTTCACAGAGACGACTTTGACTTTTTCCGCCATTACTGTACTTATATTATGATTTCGCCACGGGCGATGCAGACTGATTTACTTTCCGTATTTCTTATTATATGTATATGTACCGCCTTCGGCGATGTAGACTGATACCCTTATTATGTCTCACTGCATGTATGTATTCCGCCTCTGGCGATGATGACTGATTACTTACCTTTTATTTACTAAGTTATATCCTACGCTATGCTATTCTGATGTTATTACATGTTGTGATTCCGCTATCATATCCATGTAAAATTATTCTATTTATTATTTCTGCTATTATCTGTATTCTGCTATGATGATTAATGTGTTATATTCCAATGATTATCCTTAATACCACCCCTCGGATTTTGGGATCGTCACAGTTGGTATCAGAGCTTTGGTTAACCTTAGTTCTGGGATCTAACACATTAAACACCTTGTCAGAATAGAATCAGTAGTGTTCTAATGCGAGTAGCTCATTAGAGATAGGATTAGCAATGTCCTAGAATGAGCTAAGCAGGTTAGCAAAACAATTTGATCAGTACATCATCATTATCTTTCCTTGTATTCCCCTGCTTTATCATTTATGAAAATTATCAAATCTGTGAGCTTGACTCTTTTCTTGCTTATACAGTATTCTCTTAGATGGCTACACGAGTAGCAGCAGCTAGAGGAGGCCGTGGAGGCCGAGGAGAAGCAGCAGGAGGACGGGGGAATATCCCCGTGGTTGTGGAAGGCCCTATTGTTCAGCCACCATCACCCGAAGACTTTGAGCTAGACAAAGTAGCGAAGAGGTATAGGAACCTTGGGGGAAAACCCTTTACTGGCACTGGTACAGTGACCGAGGCTATAGCTTGGTTGAAGACCTGTGAGAAAATATTTGAAGGCATAGGTATGGGAACCAACAACAAAGCACGACTTGGTATTTGGCTCCTACAGGAGGAAGCAGAGCTGTGGTGGGATGCCATTACCTCAGAGGATGCAGCAGGTACTGTCAGAACCTGGGAGCAATTCAAAACCATGTTCAACGAGAAGTTTGTACCTGAACAGGCTCTAGAGAGGATGCGAGAGCAGTTTGCTAATCTCCAGCAAGGAGATATCTCTATTCAGGATTACCTTAATAAATTCACCTAGTTGTCGCGCTATGCTCCAGAGCTTATTATGACCAACAAAGCAAAGAACAAGAGATTCATATTTGGGCTAAAGCGCAAGTACCATGACAGAGCTATGAGCAACATCAAACTCTCCTTTTCAGAATTGGTAGAAATGGCTTGCAATTATGAAGATATGGATGAAAGGCACGCCAGCCAAGACCTCGCCAAAAGCCAAGCTGGAAATAAACGCAAGGCTTCAGCAGATCAACCCAAGTCTAGCATTACCGCGGCCGCTACTCAGAAACCTGGAAAGATCCCCAAAGGAAATTGCTACAACCGCGGGAAGCCAGGTCATTTTTCTAATGTATGCAAAGCCTCGAGGAAACCAAAGGCAAATGACTCAGCGGAATGCTACAACCGCCATAAGAAAGGGCACTATAGCAGGAATTGTCCTCTGAAGCAGAATGCACAAGTGGCTCTTGTGTATGACGGGAAGACCCCGCCAGCTACCACCGATGGATCAGGTAAACCCGACGTCTTGGGAGGTACCCTTACCTTTAAAAATATTCCTGTTTCTGTACTTTTTGATACTGGTGCATCACGTAGCTTCATTTCTGGTAACCTTGTTCACAAATTAAAATTGAAACGAAGAAAGCTTAAAGAACCAATTAAAGTTCGAAACCCAACAGGAGGTTTTGTAAGTCTCAGTATATATTGTAGATTACCTATTTCCTTTTCTCGATACCGATTTCCTTTTGATTCGATTGTCATGGACCTTTCCGAATTTGATGTTATACTGGGGCTAGACTGGTTGACAAAATATAAGGCCGAAGTTAGATGCGCCGAAAGGATAGTCAAAGTCGAAACAAAGCTTGGACCTATATATATACCATGTCATGGCTCAGAAATAGATAGAACCGAATTTTGGTCTTCTTTAGAAGTTATTCCCCCTTCATTAGAAAAGATACAGGTCGTTAAAAACTTCGCGGACGTGTTTGAAGAAGTAGAAAACTTACCGCCGCAAAGAGAAATTGAATTCAGGATAGATCTAATTCCTAACGCCCGACCAGTAGTACATCCAATTAGAAGAATGGCCCCAAAAGAAAAAGAAGAGTTAAGTAGTCAAACCCGAGAATTACTTTGGAAACGTCTGATCAGACCGAGCTTTTCGTCTTGGGGAGCAGCAGTAGTATTTGTCCCGAAATCAGACGGTACTCTAAGACTTTGCGTTGATTACCGAGATCTCAATAAACAAACACTGAAGAACAAATATCCCTTGCCACGAATAGATGATATGTTAGATCAATTGAATGGAGCAACAGTATTCTCCAGAATGGACCTAGCTACAGGTTTCCACCAATTACGTATAGCCGAAGACTGTGTTCCTTTGACAGCCTTCAGGGGTCCCGATTTATTTTACGAACGGTTAGTAATGCCGTTCGGCTTGTGTAATGCTCCAGCATACTTCGTCAATCTTATGAACAGAGTGTTCCGTGGTGTATTGAATAAATTTGTTCTAGTCTTCATCGATGACGTTTTAATCTACTCCAAGTCGGAAGATGAACATGCAAGACATTTGGAACAAGTGTTGAAAATTCTAAGGAGAAATGTCTTGAAAGCTAAATTTTCTAAGTGTGTCTTTTGGCAAGATGAAGTTAAATTCCCAGGCCATGTCGCATCAAAAGAAGGAATTGCTGTAGATCCAAGCAAAATTACAGCGATTCAGAACTGGAAACAACCTACTACCCCCACAGAAGTTCGAAGTTTCCTTGGATTGGCTAGTTACTATCGGAAATTCATTCAGGATTTTTCAAAGATATCTGGTGTATTGACAAAGCTTACAAAGAAGCATGAGAAATTCAAATGGACTCCCGAATGTGAAGAAGCTTTCCAGGAGCTGAAACTGAAGTTGACAACCGCTCCAGTATTGACAATTATAGAAGGCAACCAAGACTTGACTGTATGGACAGATGCTTCTATTAGAGGGCTAGGAGCAGTACTAATGCAAAAAGGCCAAGTGGTCGCTTATGCCAGCCGTCAGCTAAAGCCGCATGAAAGGAACTATGCTACTTATGATCTTGAGTTATTGGCTATCGTGTTTACTTTAAGAATCTGGAGGCATTATTTATTGGGCGAGAAGTTCGAACTATACACTGATCATCAATCCTTGAAATATCTGTTCACTCAGAAAGATCTAAATTTGAGACAACAGCGTTGGTTAGAATTCCTTGCAGCATACGATTTTGAAATTCTATACACTCCGGGGAAAGCCAATGTTGTCGCGGATGCTCTCAGCAGGAAGAATGAAATCATTGCCAGTTTTATCATTACTTCTTCCTTAGAAGATAAGATTGCTATTCTACAGAAGGACGATGAATTCATTAAAAGAATTAGCCAGCGGATCCGAGAAGGAAAACCCTCAGATTTTAGCCTTGATAGCCAAGGGGTCCTAAGATTACAAGGGCGAATTTGTGTACCTGGAATTCCAGAGCTCAGAAGAGAAATACTTGATGAATGCCACAAGTCCAAATTGAGTATCCATCCCGGTGTGAGCAAAATGTATAATGATATCAAGCGCACATTATGGTGGAAGGCGATGAAAAGAGATATTTCAATATATGTTAGCAGATGCTCCACTTGCCAGCTAGTTAAGAGCGATCAGCAGAAATTGGCTGGGTTATTACAACCATTAGGAATTCCAGGATGGAAGTGGGAGCAAATCTCGATGGACTTCATTGATGGCTTGCCTCGAACTAGAAAAGGAAACGACAGTATATGGGTAATCGTAGATCGCTTCACAAAGACTGCCCATTTCATACCTGTCCGATCCAATAGAACGGCTCAAAGTCTAGCACAGATTTACTTCAAAGAAATAGTTAAACTTCATGGAGTGCCGCTCAATATAGTCAGTGATAGAGATCCCCTGTTTACTAGCAAATTCTGGGAAGCATTCCAGGCAGAATTGGGATCCAAGTTGAATCTAAGCACCGCTTATCACCCTCAGACAGATGGCCAAACCGAGCGGGTGAATAGAATTCTAGAAGATTTACTGCGGGCTTGCGTTATTGATTTTGGAGGCTCATGGGAAGATCACTTACATTTAGTCGAATTCTCCTACAACAATAGCTATCAAGCACGTCTGGGAATGTCCCCATTTGAAGCATTATATGGTAGACCGTGCAGATCTCTCGCATGTTGGGTAGAACCTGGCAACAGACTTGTGTTAGGGCCCGATATGATTCAAGAAGCATCGGATAAAGTCGATTTCATTAAGAAGCGATTGAAAACCGCACAGAGCCGACAGAAAAGTTATGCTGATGCGAGAAGAAGGGATATATCGTTTGCCGTTGGCGATTATGTTTATTTAAGAGTTTCTCCAATGCGAGGAGTAATCAGATTTGGCAAGACTGGGAAGTTGGCACCGAGATTTATTGGTCCCTTTCCTATACTTGAACGGATTGGAACTCTTGCATATAGGGTTTCATTACCTAATTGGTTGCCTGGTATACATGATGTGTTCCACGTATCTCAACTCAGAAAACATGTTCATGATCCAGATCTTGTTGTGGAAGAAGCAGCGCAACATGATATTGACATAACTCCAGAATTGGCACTCAGAAGAGAGCCATTAAAAATAGTTGGCAAAGAAACTAGAGAGCTGAGGAGGAAAAAGATTCATCTAGTCAAAGTGCAGTGGAGTAGTGATCCGAGAGACTGTACTTGGGAAACTGAGGAAAGCATTAAACAAGCCTATCCCAAATGCAGAGTGGACATCTCTGACTAACTCCGGTGCAAGGTACCCTTACAATACTTTGCATTTACATTTTGTTTCCTACTTAGCTGTTATTTCCTTTTCGAGGACGAAAAGTTTTAAGTGGGGGAGATTGTAATAACCCGGAAAATGTGAACCAGTTTAATTTTTTTTAAAATTTGGTTATTACCAAAGAATTTGAATTGTTGAAATAGCCTATTTCAATAAAATATAGAATTGGGTATGGTATTGCAGTTTGAAATTTTGAATACAAATTTTGTCTGACTGTACCGGGTGGAAAATATAAAGGATTTTAGCGAAACTGAAAATATTTAAATCTGTTTATGAATACCTTTCTAACGAATCCGAAAAATCGAAGTTTCATAGCGGGAATCAAAAGTTATGGCCAGATGAATTTCCAGAAAGGTCGCTATATAGCACATATAGCCCTTGAAAATTGATATTTTGCATACGACCTCGGAATTCGACGAAACCACTTTTGTTGGGTCGGGATGTCAAATTATTGCTAAGTTTCAAATTTCATAATTTTTGAAGCTAGTATGTGAGCGGGGCAAAAGAAAATGTGATTGGTCAATTTCTATTAAAATGGGTCGACCTAAAAATGGCCGTTTTTCAAACGAGCTCAGAATTCGACGAAACTGGTTTTATTAGGACCGTATCGTCAAAATAAAGCTAGATTTATTTTTCTGGAATTTTTCGATTCAGTTTATGGCCCTGGCAAATTGAAATGTACGTTCAAATTAAATATCGAATGTTTTATATTTTAATTTGAAAAATAACTGACTGTAACAGTCGAATTGGCCAACGAAACATATCCCATTATGTTCGGAATGGGGGTATTTAGCTAGGGGCGATAGTCGTTGGGTTTAAAAAGGAGTTCGTTTGAGAAAACACTATTTAAAATTTACTATATAGCTCGGACCAATAGGATTTTTTTCTTTTAAAAAAAAATAAAAATAAAAATCGAGAAAAAACCCTAGCCGCCAGCGATTTGACGACGCACGAAGCACGAGACTTCCCACCGATTTTGCCGCCGCCACAGTCGATTTCGCCGCCTCCGCCAGTTGAAGCTTCTGACCGCCTTCGCCTCCTCTATCAGTCCGACCAAGCCTCGCGTCGATCCATCAACTGTACGCGTTGAATTTAGAGGAGAAAGTCGCGTCCTTTGGAGCGCCGCCGCGACCCACAGGAGCCACCGAGTCCATCGCCACCACCGCCGATCGGAAGGTGATTCGTAGCTCTCTGACGCCGTGTGGTCTGATCGAAGCAACGAGGTACGGTTTGGCTTAAAAATCGAGACCTAGTTTTGAATCTTTGAAAACTTTTTTGATATAAATTTCTGAAATGAAAATAACACTTTTAAGTGTTGCAAAACTTTGAAAATTAATATCTTTTTCGTTCTTTAACGAAATTTGATGAAACAGGAGACACCATGACTGCAAGGAGGCTCTCTACATTCTAGAAGAAGCCGCTGATTTTTCTGATCTTCCTACGATTTTTAGCATTGCAATAACCAATGTGAGGAATCTAAACTAATTGTGTGAATGAAATCGTGTTGTATAAATTATATAAGCGAAGTGTAAATTATATACGCATTGTATACCTCATGTACATGTGTTGTATAAGTTATATTAGCAATGTATAAATTATACAAGCGTTGAATGAAACATATATGCTTTGAATTGTGACGAAATGCAAGTGAATTTTTATATATTATATATATATATTCTCCCCTCGTCCACAAACCATGGACGATATTTATTGCTTGTGATTGACGTGATATTATATGGTATGACGAATGGTTGGAAATAATTGTTTGTGGTTGATATTATGGTTGAAAAATACCTTTGTGGTTGAAAAATACCCTCTTGTGGTTGAAACAAATTAGAATAGGATTGTGGAATTGAAAATAAAACGTGCCGCCTGCGTGCGAACTAGATGCATGATCCCCATTGTCAAAAACCACGAGGTTTTAAGGTAGAGCGAGGAGCCGTACTAGGGACGGTCCCGGTTTTAACTACCCTGCCGTTATGCTGCCGAAATTTTCTGAAATATTCATGTGTTAGAATAATTTTCATTCGTTGAAATAAATTACATATACTATATCAAAAATTCATGTGTTGAATATTATTTGAATTTAAACAAATAACTTTTGCGATAAAAATCACATTTTTATATATATACAAACTATAGCGAATACTCATGTGTTGAGTTGCAATTCATTCGTTGAGTTGAAATTCATGTGTTGAATGTTATTTGAATTTAAACAAATAGCTTTTGCGATAAAAATCACATTTTTATATAGATACAAACTATATAGAATATTCATGTGTTGAGTTGCAATTCGTTCGTCGATTTGAAATTCATGTGTTGAATGTTATCGTATTTTAAAATAAATTGAATAGACAATAAAAACTACACCTTTATTGTAAATATGAAGTGTTAAAAACATTCACGTGTTGAATAAATATTTTTGATGATAAAAATATTTCTTTTATCATGTATACGCTTAGATAAAAATACACACGTGTTGAAATAAATAATAGTTTGCTAGAAATATTATTATTAGGTTTGTTCTGCATATATATACATGTGTTGAACAGGAAAAATGGATTAGCTATAGAGTAAAGAAATTATTTGCGTGCCCGACAAATAGGTAAACCTTGATGAGTTGGCTGCGCAATTTTATTTATATATCAACTCCTGTGAATGCCATTGGATGCGGAGTGCTGGTTATTCTGTGTGAAATAATAAACGTCGCCATAGGATAGTAACAATTAGTTTTGAACTACACTACATGGCATACTTCTTGACGATAGGCATACTTCATCATATTCCACATAAGCAATTGGAGCTTGTGTGACGAGGTGGAAGATTTACCATACAAGCAAGAGGCTTGTATGGCGATGACTATATACTACAGGTTGAACTGATGACTGATATGGACTATATAAATTATAACGATAAATTGCCAGATTAATAAAAACCCCACACGGGTCTGGAATTGACAATAATCACGTCGCTCTAGTTATTAGATACGACACATGGAAAATTTATTTCCACACGGAAACGGGGTGACGAGAATTTATTCTCTGGAGTGATTATCTATACATGCTTCCCCGTAAACACCAGAATATATCACTATAAATATGTGAATGCTTTTTAGGATTTATTAGGTACCTAACACGGCCTAATAAATTTCCAAACCCCTCCTCGTACAAAGGAGGTTATGGCGAAATTTTTCGAAATATTAAGGCGTTAGTGAAATATTTGAAGTGAAAACGAAGTTGAAATTATAGAATGAACTATATTTATATATATAAATATAAATATAATTAAAAGGAATAGAGGCCGTGCAGTTCGTGTTTCGGGATCGTAATTTGAAACGATTAGTGCGAGAAATCCGACCATCGGATTTTCCTGAAACCGCAACCGCTGGGTTCGACTTGGAAATATCTTCCCAACGGCACCAACCTTGTGAAAATCCAACGGTTGGATTGTCCGGAATGTTTAATTTAAATCTGAAGAAAAACAGCGCTAGAATCGTTTGTATTTATATATAAATATAAATATATTTAAATTAAATCGAATAACGACGCTGCAGTTCGAATTTTGAAACCGTAACTTCAAACGACTAGTGTGGAAGATCCGACCGTCGGATTCTCACGAAACTGGAACCGTTGGGTTCGCTTTGGGAATATCTTCCCACTGATATAGACTTTGTAGAAATCCAACGGTTAGATTTTTTGATATGTGTAAGACAAATTAAGGGAAAAACAATGCTAGTGCCACGACACGACCTGAAACGTCGTTAAATTAAATAAGGCCATTTTTAAATAAATAAAAATGGCAAAAAATCGTTATAAAATATTATATGCAACATTGATTGAAAATAAACCAATTGGGCTTGAATTGTTTGATATTTGATGGTTGTATGTGTTTGACACGAAAATAACACTAAAGAACTGAAAGATGGATGTCGAATAATATAACAATAGAAAGAATCGATTTAAATTCTAATGACGTGAATTATTTGAAAAGGCCGAGCTAACCCTCATTTCAAATAATTTATTGAGCGATTCGAATTGGAAAATGCAAAGACGATTCAAGACCGACGATCTTCGTATCGGTTGGATGGGCGCTACTGAGGTTTCTAACCGGAGTAGCTACCGGAAAGGGACGGAAGTAGTAGCCGTCTGAACGTATGTGTTGATTGGACGGATATACGAGGAATTTGACGCCTCCGGTTTCGTTCAGACCCAGAACGGACTTGTAAATGGACTGTGTGTCTGACATTGGATTTTGTTCTATACTGATTGATCTCTGTTAAATATATATCTGTTTGGCGGCGGAGAATTCATTCTTTTGCTTAACGCCCTTCTCTGAGACATACGAGCTCAGGGGTTATATATCGATGGAAATCAATCGTATGGAGTGGACTGCCTATGTGGCATGCCAAGATGCTGTGATCAAGGCTTCTGTTGCAAAGCAAAGTCTTGTGGATGATGATCAAAGCACGGTCTACGTGGCCTAGCTTTGTGTATAGCGTGGATTCGCGAGCCTCACACCTCGGTATGAGTTAAAAACGGGATACAGACCACTGGGAGAGCACGACGTTTCTTTCTAGCTATGGTGGTGTCAGTGACTTACCAGCCCTGACATTTATATCTATTTTTCACCTATGTGGTCATTGGAATGCGAGGCGCGTCGATTTTAGGTCTGTAAGGACCGGGAAGCGTGTGTTCAGGAATTGCCAATCCTCAAACGTAAGAGAGGACCGGCCCAGCCGAATCCAGGGTTGCCCAGAGTGCGTAGTCCTGAGGCATTTGCTAGAATGTCTCGAAGCGGAGAGGAGCTTGCCCCTTGCCTCGACTCATGACGGAAATCAAAATTCCAATACGAGATAACGAATTCGATTGTAACCTATATATGGCGACATAGTGGCATGGGACGCTCATGTCGCCTATGATTGATATTTATGATGCTATTCGCTTTTGAAACATATATGCACTAGTAATAATATCAATTGATTTTGCTTTATACGTATCAAGCATATTTGGACATTATAAGGTAAAACTCTATCCTCCGGCTTGCGTTGCATTGTGTGATGGGACCTGAGTCTTATAATGGCTTCATTCTTTTTAAAAGCATTGCATTGTTTTAAAATAGTTTACTTTGTTTTAAATGCACTAGCAATCACTGGAGTAAACCCGTTCCGCGAAAGTGGCGTGGTCCTATGATTTTCTTATTACTGTTGATTAAACTATTAAATAGATTCCTCATACCAGTCCCCATGACTGACTCGTTGTTTGTTTCACTTTGCAAACGCGGGTGCCCTTATTTTCACACGGGCAGCCTAGTTCACAGGTGACAGGTTGTTTTTGGCTCTACACTGTTGCATAGAGTGCATTTTTGGCTCATGGCGAGGCTGACTTCACAGAGACGACTTTGACTTTTTCCGCCATTACTGTACTTATATTATGATTCCGCCACGGGCGATGCAGACTGATTTACTTTCCGTATTTCTTATTATATGTATATGTACCGCCTTCGGCGATGTAGACTAATACCCTTATTATGTCTCACTGCATGTATGTATTCCGCCTCTGGCGATGATGACTGATCACTTACCTTTTATTTACTAAGTTATATCCTACGCTATGCTATTCTGATGTTATTACATGTTGTGATTCCGCTATCATATCCATGTAAAATTATTCTATTTATTTTTTCTGCTATTATCTGTACTCTGCTATGGTGATTAATGTGTTATATTCCAACGATTATCCTTAATACCGCCCCTCGGATTTTGGGATCGTCACATCCATTGTCCTTAAAAGACTTCTAATGCTTCATGATCATATGCATAGTGTGTGTACATGCCCTTAACTAATGCAAAAATCAGGCGGTCTACTGATTCAGTTGGCCTCCTTAATGCAAATCATGTAGTGTCATGAATCCGTTATGTATGCAAATTTGTCCTTACTAATAATTCTACATGAGTGCGCAACCATTCATACAAATGCGACATCCATATGACGACATATCGAGTTTCAACCACATACAAATATGAATACATATATGCATATGCAGTATGAAGTGACTGAGCCGATCTAAAACATAGGTTGTGTGTGTATATGCATCCACGAGCAACCACTTGCAACCACTTGCAGCCATCAATTAACATGTTTCAAATACATGTTTACATCCAAAGGGTTTCTACCTAAGGATAAAGGATAATATCGAGGAGATATACCTAAAAAGATAGATTCAAGCACAACTTAAGGAAAAAGAGAGATCAAAGGTGTACCCTCAAAAAGAAAAGGGTAGGCCGCGCGTATTCTGTCCTCAGTTTCCCAAGTTGCGTCTTCCTCGACGTCGCTCCACTGAACTTTAACGAGCTTGACTTCGCGGTTGCGTAGCTTTTTCACTTCAGTTCCTACGATTCGAGCTGGGACTCTCCTCATAATTGCTTCGCGTTCCACTTCAGCTTCTTCTAGAATGCTTGGCTCCACCACTTCCGCAGATTCATGTAGACATTTTCGGAGATGAGAAACGTGAAAGACGTTGTGAATTCCAGCCAACCTTTCGGGCAGCTCTACTCTGTAAGCCATTTTCCCAATCTTCTCGATGATAGGGAACGATCCTACAAATCTTGGTGCTAGCTTTCCTGCGGATCCAAAGCGAACGACGTTACTTAAAGGTGATACCTTAAGGAAAACCCTGTCCCCAACCTCAAATTCAAGGTCGGTTCTTCTTTTGTCTGCGTAGGATTTCTGTCTATCTTAAGCAGTCTTCATTCTCCTTCGTATCAAGTCTACTTTTTCTGAAGTCTCTCTAATCATGTCTGGTCCAAGTATAATCTTGTCAGTAAACTCCCACCAACAAGTTGGTGATCGGCAAGGTCTTCCATATAGAGCTTCGAAGGGCGCCATGCCAATAGTGGCTAGGTAGCTGTTGTTGTAGGCGATTTCCACTAAAGGAAGATGATCCTCCCATGTCCCTCCGAAGGCAAGAACGCATAGTATCAAAAGATCTTCTAATACTGTATTCACCCTTTCTGTCTTACCACTAGTTTGGGGGTAATAGGCCGTGCTCAAGCATAACTGTGTGCCTACAGCTTCTTGCAGACTCGGCCAAAATTCGCTCGTAAAGTTGGGGTCTCTGTCACTCACTATGCTGGAGGGTATTCCATGGAGTCGAACTATTTCCTTGAGATAAAGAGAAGCTAGAGACGAGGCAGTCCTTCTACTCTTGATAGGTATAAAGCGGGCGCTTTTAGTAAGCCTGTCCACTATTACCCAAATGCTAGTATTGCCTCTTCTTGACCTAGGCAACCCGTCAATGAAGTCCATTGAAATGCTATCCCACTTCCATTGCGGGACTTCTAGAGGATGAAGCAGTTGTCCAGGCTTCTTTTGTTCCGCATTGACCTGTTGGCATGTCACGCACTTAGAAATGAAATCTGCCACATCTTTCTTCATGCTGCTCCAATAGAAAACTCTTTTTACGTCCTTGTACATCTTGTTTCAGCTTGGATGTATTGTCATCTTGGAATGATGTGTTTCCTCAAGAACCCTCTTTACTAAATCCCTTGCTTGTGGGACGCATAGTCTTCCATCCCGTCTCAGCCAACCCCTATCATCGATGGAGTACCAATTGAGGTGACTGGAGGTTTCACCCCTAATTAGTTTATCCATCACATCAACAAGCTCAGGGTCTTCGCGTTGTGCAACCCCTATTGAGTCTAAAAGAGTGGGCTGTACTTCTAGGGATGCCAATAAACCAGGTATAAAATCAGAGGAGGGCCTAAAGTCAAAACTGGCTATATACTCCAAGCTTTGCCTTTCTACAAAGAGAGGGCTTAGGGTCAGCTTCTTTCTGCTCAACGCATCTGCTACTACGTTGCCTTTGCCAGGAGTATAGGAAATCTCAAAATCGTACGAGGCCAGGAACTCTATCGACATTTGCTTCCTCAAGTTAAGATCTTTCTGCGAGAAAAGATACTTCAACGATTTATGGTCAGTATATAATTCGAACTTCTCACCTAGGAGATAATGGCACCAAGACTTAAGCGCAAAGACGATACTCCCTTCTTGCATTAGAAAAACGCCTAGCCCCGTACCACAAGCATCGTGGGTTGGATAGTTCTTTTCGTGAACTTTCAGTTGTCTTCCATCAAAAGCTACTACCCTCCCTTCTTGCATTAGAACAACGCCTAGCCCCGTACCACAAGCATCCGTATATACTGTGAACATCTTGCTTCAATCCGGCAAAGTCAGAACTGGGGCTGTTGTAAGGGCCCTTTTTTAATCGTTGGAAAGCAAACTCGCAATCCAAATCCCAAGTGAACGCCAGATTCTTCTTTGTTAGCCTTGTGAGTGGAGCTGAGATTTTCGTGAAATCCCTAATGAACTTTCGGTAGAAACCGGCTAGCCCAAGAAAGCTTCGGACTTCGGTTGCATTTCTTGATGTCTTCCAATCTTGCACTGCCACCACTTTCGCGGGGTCTACAGCTAACCCTTCTTTGGACACTATATGTGCGAGAAATCTTACTTCTTCTCTCCAAAAGTGGTACTTGGAGAATTTGGCTTTTAGCTGATGAACTCGACGAGTTTCCATGATCTCCTTCAGATGCTGAGAATGTTCTTCCTCATTCTTTGAGAAGATCAAAATATCGTCTACGAAGACCACCACGAACTTATTGAGGAATTCTCTGAACACCCTGCTTATTTAGTCTACGAAATAAGCCGGTGCATTTGTCAAATCGAAAGGCATGACAGCCACTCGTAGAAACCGTCTGGGGTTCTGAACACCGTTTTATCAATACTATCTTCAGCTACCCTTAGCTGATGGAACCCAGTAGCCAGGTCAAGTTGGGAGAAGACTGACGCACCTACAAGCTGATCAAATAAATTGTCTATTCTGGGAAGCGGGTGTCTATTCTTTTTAGTCAGCTTGTTCAGCTCTCTATAGTCCACACAAAGACGTAGTGAACCATCTGCTTTGGTGGCGAACACCACTGGAGCACCCCATTCCGAGATACTCCGCCTTATAAACCCCTTCTCGAGAAGCTCCTTAACTTGCTTACTGAGCTTCTTTCTCTCCTTTGGAGCCATGTGTCTAACAGGCGGAGCTACGGGCTTTGCATTATCAACAAGATATATGCGGAAGTCTATTTCCCGCTTCGGAGGTAAGCCTTTCACCTCTTCAAAGACATCCGGATATTCCCGGACCACTCTAACCGACTGCAAATTCTCAACAGAAGCGTCAAGCGACTCTAGATAACTAAGCATAATAGCATTCAAGGGATTACAAGAAATTTCTAGAGTGTTACCGAGCCGAATCAAGAGCCTAACCACTCTTTTCTCACAATCAGGAATGGCACCATTACTGGATAACCAGTCCATGCCTAAGACCAGTCCATATCCTAAGAAGCCCAAAACAAAGGCGCTACATCTAAATTCAACACCTAGAATAGAGATTTTCAAATCCAAGCAAACCATCGACAAATAAGCCGAGCCCCCAATTGGATTTGAAACAACCAAGGGATCTTCTACCATACTAGTGTCTAGGTGCAGAGATTCTACTGAAGCAGATGAAATAAAGGAGTGTGATACACCAGAATCAAAGAGAGTGCGAACTGGATGATCATAAAGATAAATTAAGCTTTCTACAAAAATATTTGTACCTCGTTTCTGTGGAGGTGCCACCAGCGCGTGAACCTGTCCCCCTGAGGTGGATCCAGTCCTCTGTCCCTGCCGCCGCTTCTTTGGGCAGTCCTTAGCCGCTTCTTTGGGCAGTCCTTAGCCAAGTGTCCAGTCTCTCCACAATGGAAACAACCACCATTCAACTTTGCCTTCTTCTTCCTACAGTCTTTCGCTATATGTCTGACAATGCCACAGAAATTACACCTTCTCTTTTCGTGGGGTTTGTTGTTCTTCCTGCCTTTCTTGAAGTTTGTTTTCTTAGCCTGTAAATCCTCTTTCTTTTCCTGAGGAACTTCCACCTTTGCCTCTTTCTTGCGTTTATCTTCCTCGTGTAGCAACGCCATGTCCACTAAGCTTTCATAGGTCGCTCCCATGGGTATATGGGTCATAGCAAGGCCGTGTAGAGGCTCATTCAGACCTTTGACGAAGCGAAGGGCCTTCTTGTGTTGGGTGTTTACTAAATCCAGCCCAAATCTGGCCAACTAATCAAACTGATTGACGTATTCCTTGATCGTCATACTTCCTTATTTAGGAGTTAGGAACTTCTCCATTTGCAGGCTTCTTTCACTTGGGAGAGGAACTTCATCTCAAACCTCATCCTGAAATCTTCCCAAGTTTCCACTGGCCTCCGAGCCTGGGTAACTTCCCACCAATAGGAAGCTTCATCTTTAAGCAACCACACTGCTAACTGTATCTTTTGCCTGTCGTCAACTTCGAAGATGACGAACAAATCTTCGGTCTCCTTCAGCCAGTTCCTTGCTGCCATAAGTGATTCAGTTCCGTAAAAGTCCTTTCCTCTCATAGCCTTGAAGTCTCTACACGTCTTAGCGAAAGTATTTCCACGAGGAGGAGGAGGAACCGCTGCCACTATTGGAGGAGGAATGTCTGCTGGGCCCGCACCAATGGCCCTAGCCTCTAGGCACCTTCAGAACTAGCCAGGGATCGGTACTCCTTCCGGAAGGTTAAGATCTCCAGACATGCTGGAACAAAAAAGAAAGTATTCAAGACAAAGGATAGAGAGATAATGCATATGGCTTTTGGGGAATTATGCCTTTTAAAAACAACTTTTTTGCTTGAAAACAATGCTTCTTTAAACTTCTTTTTGAAAATAGTTTCAAATTTTTTTATCTAGTCTGGTAAATCTGTGCTCTGATACAAGTGGAACACCCCACCCTCCATTAAGGTCACTCACAAAGGGAATGCCTTAACTTTGGTGGAGGTTTGTAAGTAAAAGTCACAAATAAAACACAAGACAGATATAAACACATATATAAGCTGCGGAAAACAACAAACTTTTTATTTCATAAATATGTGTTCATACAAAACATTTCCATAACTGTCACATAATAACTTCCAAAACATTACATCATCATTTTTGTCTTGGTTATTAAATAAAGAAGCACAAAACATAATTAAAACTGCATAAATCCCCATAGAATGTGTCCAACAGCCATAGCCAAGGAAAGAGAGTCCAAACCGCACATCTACTATCTTGAAGCTTGCAAAGAGTCTGGCTAAGCTGGGTTGTTTCCTCCCTGTGGACCTGGGGGGTGGGGGGAACGGAAGAAAAGAAGACGAAAGAAAATAGGGTCAGACATAAAGCCTGGTAAGTCTAGTGACTCTTCAATATGAGAATAAGAAAAAGGACATGATAAGTATAAACTGGAAATAGGAAAGTATCATAAACTAAGGTAAGGCAGTTTGAATCGAATATACTATCGCACCCCACACTATATCTCTGCACCTACATGCATTGTCTCAACTGGCACCCCATGATCAGGGTGAAGTGATCCCCTTTCTAAAGATCGGCTCCTACTCGCATAATCATCTGTGTCTTACGGCCCCAAAGATTGTAGATACCTATGATGGTCCCACCATGGGGTGTATCAAGTCCCATGGTGGCGGCCTAACATAACACTAGAATGCATAGGTTATACTACTGGTGCCCCCAGTGCCCTGTTTGTCTGCTCGAAGTGTGTGCACGCCCGCACTCTGTTAGAACCCACACTGTTGCACCCACCGCCGTCGCTTTTGACCGCTTACAATCAGCCCAATAATTGTGCCCCACCCTGCCTAGTTTCAGGGTACCATGATACCTAATTGGGTTACTGCTGAAATGGGTCCCCGTTACTAGGGTTTTCTAGTCAAACATGTTAAGTGGTTAAGTGTCTGTATTTAACTTACCCCACCTATCGGTTTAATTAACATGTTGAATTGGTTAAGTGTTTTGGTTAACTTAACCCTACCATCCTGACTTGTCTGTCCTTAGCTTTATAAAGCACCGACCATTCACATTAGACAGGTATTGTTACGGTTACTGGATGTGCCGGTCGGTTCTGGGCAAATTTACACCGTAACTCAGTCTAACCTCGGGTCCTTATTGGGCTCAATGCTTAACCTCTCACATTGGATAGGTATTGTTGTGACTACTGGACAACGGGGCGGGTCCAGGCAGGTTTACATCACAACTCAATCCAACCTCGTGTTAAGCATACTCGTATTTTCTAAATTTACATATTTGTCTTTATTACTTGTTATATGTAAATTTGTCAACAATTAAATGTTGTGGCCCACTTTCCAAGTTTAACTTTTTTGGTATAAGAATTTATACCATTCAAGTGCCACTAGATTTGGCATGTGACAAACATGCCAATTTCATATATTTTCACCAATTTATGTCAAGTTACCCATTTTTCCCAACGTTACCCCGTCTAAATATTAGGCTAACAATCTTAGCCTAATTTTTTGTCCGCATGGTTTTTAACATATAATATTAGGCTAAAAACTTTGCCTAAATTAGCGTACACAAAATTGGCATTCATTAACATAAATATGACATAGGTGTAAACTTGGCATTATTGGCATAGTCAATATGAACATCATAGGTGTGAACTTGCAAAATAGTCAACCTACATATATGTGAATTTGCAACATAGACTTAATCATGGGTTTCAACTTGTCATGTGAACTTGCATTAAAACGGGGAATCTAACTAAATAGGTATCACATGAATTAGCATATGATTTAGACAACATAAGCCTAAACATGTTTAGATCTAGGCATAACATCGAACATCACTGGCATATGACAAGAATATGACATGTTCATAAAGTATGTATAATTTCATCGCATGTGTGAACTAGATCCCATCATATGTCCAACTACAACATGAAACAGGTATTAAAGTGGATCTTGGCATGGATCCAATTATTAACTTTGCAACTTTTGTATAGACATATGAGCATGTATATAAACTTATTCCTTTAGGCATAGAGGTTTTAGCATAAAGGATGTACATGAGACCTTAGCTTAGTCATAACACATACAACCTATATAATCACATAAACATATAGGTGTAGATTACAACATGAACTATACAACTTACATGTGATTCTAAATGTACAATAGGATCAATATCAACTCAACTATACCACAAACATCACAATACCACAATCATTTCAATACATAGATATGAATGAACATCGTTGTTACACAATAACACAATTTCATTTCCATTTTACATCAAATCAAATCCTAACTTTTATTCACATCAGAAAAATCACTATACTTACAACAAACGACGGTCTTGTTTCTGATTTCTGAGTTCTGAATTTGAATTGCTTTCCTTTAGGTAAACAAACGTTGATTTGATTCTTGTTTTACTTTAATTTTGGCTTGTCTCTAAGCTTTTCTACAAGTGGAGGCTCCTCTCAGTTTTCTCCCGCCAGCATGGCGGCTCTGTCTCTATTTTTTTATGTGAATTTAGGTTGGAGGCTTAAGTTGTTTATATAGAATTTCAGATTGATTTGAGCCGTCAGATGATCATAGATGAATCTAGACCATTCACTTCGAGAGGAGCCAACCAGAATGTGACAAATCAGCCTTAGTGACACAGCCAAGCTCAGAAATTCGACCAGAAACCGACCAGGCCAGTTAGCGCCAAACCAGGTCGACTGGGTAGGTCGACCCCCAGGTCGACCCTATGGTCGACCTGGTGCCTGGGCGGGAATTTCCCCGCCCAGCCCAGTATGGGTTTGTTTTTTGAATTTTGAACTTCATTTGAACTGTTTGAATTTTTAAACATCCGGAGGTCATAACTCCTTCATGCGGAGTCCGATTCCCGCAAACTCAGACTCTATCTCAAGCATAATTCCGAGATGAACGCAATGGCGTAACCCATTTCCATTAGTTCTTTCATTTAGAATTAATTATACTTTAATTTCTTGATTTACTGTTAACAGAAAATTCGGGGTGTTACAATTCATGTGTTGAATAAAAGCCGTGTTGACTAGATTGACGCCATTTTGACGTGAACAATATTTATATCGATTTTATTCATTTTTATAATGAATATAGAAAAGGAATTGATTTCAAAATATAACGTTTTGAAAATATTATCATTTGTAGAATAATGATATGGAATATTCAATTTTGATTAGAAATTGAATATGAAGTTGAAATCATTTTGAAAACGAATTTAAAACGATTTATAAAATACGTTTTGAAAGGAAATAGATGAAATATATATAATATATATGTTATATATATAATGGCCTGAATAGAACGCGCCGCGCTGCGGTAGTTCGTGAATTTCGACCATTGACTTCTAGTGGACATTACGGGAGATCCGACCGTCAGATTCTCCTAAAACCAGAACTGTTGGTTCATATCGAAAAGAGCTTTATAACGAATATTAGAGATTTGAAATCTAGCAGTTGGATTTGGAATTATGTCCAAATCAAATTTGGAAACGGTCGCTGTAAGTGCAGTTCGATGGCCGTTGATGGAAATCGACTGTATGGGCCTTGATAAAATTATTAAAAATAGTAATAATTTGTGTAAACTCATAAGAAATGATTAGTGAAGAATTGGGATGAAGAATTCCATATTTGATAAGATAAAAATAGATTTTTGTCAAAATGAACTAGTTTCGAACTAGAATAATAATTTATTTATTTTTAAATAAATAAAATTGATTTGAAAGGGTTTTAAAAGTAACCCGAAGTTTCAATAATTGAATTGGAATGGAATGTGATTTTGTGTTTATAGTGAACGGTGTTTTAAAAGACATTGGTTCTTTAACTCAGTTAAAGACAGGATATGATATCCCAAGTTAAGCAATCATTAATATTGATTTTTGGAAAGATTAAAACTAATTGGAGTTTTAATGAATCTTTAATTAGATTGAAGTGATCGAGAATGGGGTATCACCAGTTTTGCTCCAGGCGATAGTTAAACCTTTAGTTAGATTTGAACGTGAAATGGTAATTGAATTTACCGATAACACCGTGGTGTTAAATATGAAGTATGACTAGTTTTACTTCATGGGATGAATAGGTTGGGATTGGAAAATAAAATAAATGATTACTTCGACGTGGTTCGCTAATCCCGACTAGTTTGAATTGATATTCAAAAGGAGATTAAATTTAAAGAATTTATCTTTGATAAAATTAACGGGGACCTTTCCCAAAGTGTAAGAATATTTGAATAAAGGAATATTCTGAATTGGAATGAGGCGTATGTTGTGTTTGTGTAACACTTGTTTATTATATACGCGAGTTATTCAGAAAGACCGGGTTTATCCCATTCTGAATAACTGATTCGACGTGGTGTCGAGGATGAAGACGGTGGTCGAAGACCGGAGGTCTTCGCATCATTTGGGTGATTACTGATGATATTGATTGGGCTGTACACCCAAGAGGAGGGAATCAGTTGGTGATCGTCCAGACATACTTGGAGATCGATGGATATGCGAGGCACAATGTGCCTCCGGTTCCGTTCAGACCCATAATGAACTTGTAAATGGACTGAGTGTCTGACACTGGATTTTATCCTGTGTGATTGATTTCTATTAAATATATATTTGTTTGGTGGCAGAGAATTTATTCTCTTGCTTAACGCCTCTCTGAGACGTACGAGCTCAGGGGTTATATATTGATGGATATCAATCGCATGGAGTGAATTGCCTGTGTGGCATGCCTAAGTGGCAAATGATCAAGGCTTTTGTTGAAAAGCAGAGTCTTGTGGTTGGTGATCAAAGCACGGCCTGTGAGGCATAGCTTTGTGTAGCGTTGATTCGCGAGCCTCACACCCCGTTTATGAACCAAAAACGGGAGAAGGATCGAGGGATGGCATGCGTTTCTTTCTAGCTAGGGTGGTGTCAGTGACCTACCAGCCCTGACATTTATATTATTTTCACCTGTGTGGTTGTTGCTGTTGCGAGGCGCCTCGGTGTGGAGCCGATGGAGTCATTTGGCTCATTTACGCCCCAAAGGGCGGGGAAACGCAGTGTTCAGGCATTTTAATCCACATCGGTGGACCGGCCCTGTGGCTCCTAAGGGTCACTCGAGCTCTGATCCTGAGACATGGGCTAGATTGTCTCGAATCGGTAGAGGACTATCTTTTGCCTCGGTTCACAGATGGGAATCCAACTTCCAATACGTGACATTTGAGGTTTTGATTGTAGAGCTTAGTATTGGCGACATGATATATGGTACCCATGCCGTCTATGATTAATACTTATGATTGAAATTGTTTTAACACTATACACTTATAGTAATAATAAAAGATGAAATTTAGCGTATCAAGCATTCTTTGGCTATTATAAGGTAAAACCCTATCCTTCGGCTTGTGTTGCATTGCGTGATGGGACCTGGGTCTTATAATAGCTTCATTTTTCTTTATTTAGCATTGTGCTGTTGTTTTATGCACTGGTGTTCTTGGGAGGAAAACCGTTCCATGTTATACGGTGTGGTCCCTTAATTTACCGAACTTTAAAATAAAGATTAATAAATGTTTTAGTTCTCACACCAGTCACATGACTGACCTGGAGTTAATTGTTTTAACCTAAACTCTGGGTGCCCTTATTTTGACACGGGCAACTAGTAGTTTTGGTTTTGTAGATTTATATTCACAGGATCCTGATTTACAGCTGGAATGATATCCGGAAAGCTCTATATCCGTATATCTCCCCCAGTTGTGCTTTGTATTATTTTCCGCTGCGATGTATTTAAATGTAATTTAAATCTCTGATATTTTCTGTGTAATGTTTATTCATACTTTGTAATATTCTTGTATTCTGATGGAATTGTTGTAATAAGCAAAGAAATGTTCTTCTGTTTGTGTTCTGATTTGTCTTGTCCTCAAAGTATCCGCTCTTTCCTTCACAAAGAAGTTACGGGTCTTTATAGGATAGGTGTGCTTTTTCGGCCAAAAATTTTACACAAAAAGGCATGAATTTAAAACGGCCAACCATCAAATCAAATTAACCGATCCGGAGCATTCGCGATGGACGGTCAGATTTTGGGTGTTTGGGGTGGTGTAGATCACAAACAGCTATTTGATACAGGTATGAGCATTATCAAATTTGATATGGCTATTAGCCGAATTGTATACCCGCATCCTTATGTGCCAATTTCGATGATATGGCGTAGTGATGTCCTTCTTCATGCCTTCCCTGTAGTACGTTTGTCCCATGTCTCGATACATCTTGTTATCACAGGTATGTACGGTTAACTTTGAGTGATGGCATTCTTTGAGTACCTCATCTCTTAATCCATTGACGTCTGGTATAACCAACCTCTCGCCTTTCCGAAGCCGACCATTCTAGTCGAGTTCGTACATACTCTTAACCTCATCATCCATACCAGATTCCGTTTTGGTAAAGATCCCCAACAATCTAGGATCGTTCCTCTGACTAGAATCGATCCGTTCGACCAAAGTTGGTTTTGTCGTTAAGGCTGCTAACATCTGTGGTGCCAACTCACATCTAGGTTTGAAGTCATAACCATCAATATACTCCAATTGTTTCCAATCTAGGAAGATAGCCCCCAAACTAGCATGTTTCCTACTTAATGCATCAGTGACCACATTTCCTTTACCCAAGCTATATGTGATATTAAAATAATAGGAAGCCAAGTATTCTAACCATCCTTGCTAACAGAGGTTTAAATCTTTCCAATAGAAAAAGTACTTCAATGACTTGTGGTCAGTAAACAATTCGAATCTTTCTCCCAAAAGGTAATTTCTCTACATCTTCAATGCGACCACAATCGCTGCCAATTCCAAATCATGTATGTGGGGGTACTTCTTCTCATGTGGCTTTAGTTTTTGACTAGCATAAGCGACAACCTCACCCATTTGCAATAACACCGCGCCTGATCCGGTACCACAAGCATCAGTGTATACCATCATCTCTTCATTTCCTTTTGGAATAACCAGCACTGGAGCACACGTTAACTTTTCCTTTAGACTCTTAAAAGCATGCCCGATCTTACATCCCAAACAAAAGCCTGATTCTTCTTAGTCAATTGAGTTAACGGTGCTGCTATCTTGGAGAAGTCTTAGATAAACTTATGATAATATCCAGTTAACCCTAAGAAACTTCTCACATTGGTTGCAGTCTTAAGCATAGACTAATTACATATCGTTGCCACCTTCGCAGGGTCCATGGCGATACACCTCTCCGAAACAACATGGCCTAACACTACAACAAATTGACCATATTACAACGGTGGAAAACAGTTGTAATATACTTTTTACAACGGTGGCCTAACCGTCGTACATTAAAAAGTTGTAATATACTAAAATCTTTTACAACTTTTTTGCACCGTTGCAACACCATTGTAACTTCATATCTTTTGCAACTTCTTTCCACTATTGTAATATACTTTATTACAACTTTTATGCACCGTTGTAGTAATGCCTACTACAATTGTTATGCACCATTGTGACTTCATAATTTTTACAATTATTTCTATCGATTGTAATACATTTTACAAATGAAACAAAAGTTGGATAAACAGAAAACAAATTGATATAAATTCAAAGCATTAGTTACATTAATACAAAAAATGTCACAAATTTATATTCAAAATACAAAACTAATGAATCATACATTATCATAGTGATACACATCGATTCTTTATTATAAATGATGATTACAAAAATTAACATCCGCTTGAAAGACATCTACATGTCCATGTTTACAGCAATAAGTAACCTAAAATAAATTAGTGAACTTATAAGATGATTGCAAAAGATCATACTCGACAAAACCAAATCATAAAATATAGGATTGTGTCTTAACATACCTGGTCATTTATAAGTTATAAAATATAGCATTGTAAATCCAATGGTGCCTGTGTTTCTTCTTTTTGGAACACAACTGCAACATTGCTTTTTTTTGATGCCTTGCTTAATTCCTGTTCATCAGTCTCAGTTGCAATCCTCTTTTCTTGTCCTTGCAAATCTTGAATGTATTCGATTACATCCTTTAATATGGATGCCTTGTCCATCTAAACCCAAATCATAATATTCAACCACTACTTTTAGCTAACTCATCATCACTACACGATTTGTATTGATTTACGTGCTATTTGCACATATATAAATACCTTGGTATTATTTGGAATAAGGTTACGAACAGTGTATAGCTAATAATTGAGCTTTCTTCTCTTGATTCTTTCTAGCATTAACATTGGAAGTTGATGAAGAGTTGTTTGTTGTTACTTCAGGTGAGCTGCTTGACGAAGCTTAAAATAAATATAAAAATCCTAACTAACTACGTAAGATATCAGCGCATAAATAATATTAGATATATGTGCAAATAATTTTCTTTGAGTGTGCTAAATATATACAACTTGCAGAAAGATATTCACATATCATGCCATAATGCTAGTAATTTAAAATATCATTTCCCTAACAGGAAAAGTAAACTATATAAAAGATAGATATTTATACCTTGATCTACTTGTAAAGCCTTTTCTCACATGCATACAGCTTCTCCAAAGTTATTGATAGGTTCCCAGACTTCAAACCAACTCTATTTCTCAAGGTCAAAGGGTTTTGTTTATTTCTAAGTTTATGCTTTGTACTAAAATTCGATGCTTTTAAAAAAAGTACAAATGGCAATGTTGGAAGCCTAATACGTAGCAGAATTATGGGCGAGAATGTTGCATAAATATAATAAGATTCAGAAAATACACACTATAAGTGAATTTACTTTAAAGCATGCATATTTTGGTTTACATACCAAGTGCAGATCAATATACATTTAAATTTCAATAAATGCTTGGGTAAAAGGGTATGCAATATGTGAACAACTAAAGGTAACTGCAAATGAGTGCATGTGATATTATAGAAACAATAGCTTTAATCTCTCTTTCTTTCTTGGCTGCATACTTACATTAGCTTATGTTCAATATTAAGCTTCTTTTTTTATCGTTCTCCCTATCTAGAGGCAGTTCATCACATACTCGATTAAAGGAGCCACGTTATCAATGCGGTGTCATTAGGATTCAATCAAGAGTTATATTCTTATTATATATTGGGCAATATGAATGCCCGAACCACAAAATTCTTGCATGAAGCATCAGTGGAAGAGCTAGCTTCTAAATTTAGATAGGGCATGGTAGCATTCAAAAATCCCACCCAGAAAAAGGTAGGAAATATTAATAAGATTGTGGGATCAATTAAGATAATGAAAGAATACACCGAGTTGAGATGAGGGCAAATAATAAAAAGGAGATGAGGAATAACCGGGGAACTCTACTTTTGGAAAACAATGTTCAAAAATGAGATGGGGCCATTGCATAATGGCTACTAGTGTGACAATGGTTACATTATTCAACTTAGCAAAGAAATAAACAAGCAGTGCTAATTTTACTTTGAGTCGAATCAGGCTCACTAAGGTATACAGGCAAATATAAAAAATTTGGTCCATTTCTTGAAAACCAAGACACCAGGGCCGATTCTACTTGTTAGGTTGGCCTAGGGAACACAAATTATTACCAATAGATGAAAAAGGCCAAAAAAGGGTTTCCCTTAGGGTGCGTTAGCAGATGCACCGTCGAGAGATTGCTTATAAGAATGGAATACGTAGGTTTTGAGAGCAAGATTTTTTTTAATCGTGGCTGCTAAGAGGCGATGTTAAAGGAGGATATTATGTAGATGCTTCTGAAACCTTAATAAAAATGCTTGATTTAGGTTTATGTCCAGATTACATAGACGGGGTAGTTGTTTGACAAGGACTTAGGAAGCATAAAGGAATCTAAAAGCTAATATATATATATATATATATATATCTTAAACTATGCAGGAGACTGACTGATATGTGGAATTAATTGGACCATGCCTTGTATATCTGTGTATCGATATATATAAGCTTTGAATTATAAGCTTACTCTGAGGCCACATACGTCCTCGACATGCTTGTTTAGTCCAGAGAAAAAGAATCTCCAGGCATTACAGCCTTGTTAGTTGAGGCATGTTCAGAGATTTCTTGTTTGAAACCAAATATGAGTAATTTGCACTATGTAATTAATTAATTCTTGTTTTCAAACATAGAAAACGCTACGACTAAGGATAAAGCTTTCACGTCAATGATTAATGATTTATTTGAAATCTTTATCTAAACATCTGCAAGTTCTGAGGAATTCAGAATGTCATATTGCATCACCATCAACCCCACAATGAAACAAAATGCCCTTTGTTTATCTAGCAGATGAAGACATAAGTTCAAGCTACTGCAGAAAGTTGAAGGGCAAAAAACTAACCTGCTGCAGCATAGATCGAAGCCATGACCTCACATGCTTCAACCTTCTATGGCCAACCAAATACACTACAAGATCATATTAATTGGAATTGCATAAAACTTTCTTATAATCATATTAAATAAATGTTCACCTACTAGCACCTTCGCTGATGATCGTCGGCCCCTTCGGGGGGTTGCACTAGGCGGTCGACTGGCTTGCCTAGCCTTGGAGCCGGCCATGCAAGACACCAGAACATCCGATGTTATAAAATATATATAGAATAAACCAATGGAAAACTCATTAATGGAAAAGGAACTAATAACAACTATGAAGAACATGGCTCAATTCAAGCATAAAAATACCTGAAATCTACAATACCACCTTCGATGGAGTTGTTGAGTATGATACTTGAGAGTAGTTGCTTCCAGTGAGCTACAACTTCAAACATTTAACAGTAGAATTGTATCCAACACTACTAATTTTAATTATACTTGGTTGTTGAAACTTGAAAGTTAGCTGCACTAAAATGTAAAGGTGCATGTATACGAATGGGACAGAGGAGACAGGGACGAAGGACACAAAATACCCTTTCTTTTGGCATTTATTTATCACCTCTTAACATCCATAACACAACAACATTTGAGTGCATCTAACTCATATGAATATAAATTCCCTAAAAACAGTCATTTCTAAATTCCTGTATCTTTCAAAAAAATTAAGTTGATGCTTTTCTAAATTTGCTGAAATATTATCTCGTCACCTAATTTGCTAGGTTAGGTTTGTTTGATCGCTTTCAAACCTATTACCACTGCTGAAATTGAAAAAAAATCCAAATCAAAATTTAATGATCTAAGAATACATAGCTACAATAGTAGAGCAACGTACCTAATCTTCTATTTTGCTAGAATGAAGCTCGAATGAAGACAAATGCCTCAAGGTTCCAATTACGAGCTCGCATGGAATAGATCTACATAGAAGGATGGTTTCGCTTTGCTAGCAAATGCAAATTTCTTCAAAGAATAAAGCGATTTGGATGAAAACGGACTTCTTTGACGGTGCAGGGAAAGGGACGCCATAGTTATAATTTTTCAATTAAAGTGATTTGGATGGGAGATAAAAGTTGCGAGTAGGAAAAAATGAAAGATATCGAAAATAAAATTAATGATGGGAAGAGGGAAAACAAAAATTTTGGTCAAAGGAGAGCGGGAGCCAAATGAAAATTTTGGTTTGTAACAACGGTTATTTTGTCACAGTTATAAACCGACAATTGTAATATGGTCTTTTTGTTGTAGTGTAAGAACCTCACTTCTCTCCTCCAGAAGTGACATTTAGAAACTTAGCCTTTAGTCGGTGTTTCCTTAACACATCCATTACAACCCTCTAATGTTCCTTGTGTTCTTATTTTTTTCTGTGAGTATGCAAGAATATCATAACCAAACACAAGCACAAACTTATTTAATTGATCTCTTAAAACAATTCATGTTATCCACAAAATTTACTGGTGCTGTTTGTCAGTCCTAACGGCATAACCAAACACTTATAAAAACCGGAAGGTGTTTGAAATGTTGTTTCAGGCATACCCACATTTTCTACTCGTAGATGATGAAATCCTACCAATTGGGAGAATATCCGTGCAAAATTCAATTGATCATGCAAACCGCCTATTCGTGGAAGGGGATATTTGTTTTTCCTCATCACCTTGTTCATCTCAGGTAGTCTGCACACAATCGAAGGAAACTATCCGCCTTTGTAACGAGTACAATAGGTGCTCCTTACTCGGAAATACTCCTCCGAATAAACCCCTTCCTCAAGAGGTCATTCACTTGCACCTCGAGTTCTTTTTGTTCTCTAGATGCCATCGTCAAAGAGAATTACTATAGGTCTGGCATCTTTCACCAAACCAATACAAAACTCAATCTCTCGGTGTGGTGGAATGCCCGGTCTCTTCTTTGAAGATATCTGGATACTTGCCAACAACTGGCACACCTAATAACTTATTGTGCGGAATATCGAGGGAGTACAGGAAACAAGCCATCACCTCATCACTGGGTAAACATCCCAACATCACCCTTCCCCTATCATCCGCCCCAATGGTCACCAAAGACCTCTCATAGGCCACCACCACCCCATACCTCTGGAGCAAATAAAATCCGAGGATAACGCCAAACCCAGTAAAGCTCAAAACAATGCATCACACATAAATATGCATCATGACTCAATAAGACCAACCGACGACAAATCATGCAAAGGCTAGTGGAACCACCAATCGAGTTCGTCACAAATAAAGGTCGACCAACAATTTCGGGTTCCAATTCCAATCTGTCTAATATGTCACTGGATATGAGGGAATGGAAGGCCCTAGTATCAAACAATACTCATAAAGGAATGTCATAAACTGAAAGCGTACCTTGGATGACGATACCCTTTCACTTCTCCATCACTGTTGAGGGCATTAAACAAAAAAGGAACAACATTGATAATGTATGCTCTTACCAACTGCTCATCCTTTGGGGGCTTTGGGTAATATTTCTTGAAATGTCTCTCCTTATCACAATTGAAACACTTCCTCGCCCCTAGCTTGGACCTACAGTCCTTGATAAGATGGCCCTTCCTGCCGTAGCCATAACACTCTATCTCTTTCTCAGCCTTCTTCTTTTTTCTGTCTTCTGACTATAATTGCTTCCTTTTGTATTAGGAAACTTCTTCTTGCTTCCATCACCCATCTGCGGCTTTAGCTCTTCCTTAGAAACAACAGAAGTTTTAGTCTTTGACTTGGGGTAAAGGCTTTCCGACCTTAAAGCTTTCCCAACGATGGACTCGAAAGTCTCATCGATATAATTAACAAGCCTCTCCCCTAGATAATCATCCAAGTCAGTGATAAATTTCTCATTCTTTTTCTCAGAAGTTTCAATAAAAGACACCCTGTACTTCGACAAAGCAATGAACTTAGCAACATATTCAAAAACATTCTATCGCTTTGTTTATGCTCCGCAAACTTCTGAAATCGTTCCGACATCTGAGTAGCCGAAATAAAATTCCAACAAAATCGGGCTTTGAATTAGTCCTAAGTAAACTGGTCCTTGGGAGTAGCGGCTTTAACAGAATTCCACCAATTCATGGCCCTGCCTTGAAGTTAACGCGAAGACAACATCCTCTTTGTGGCATCATTGAGCCTAAGATTTTCAAAGATGCGCTCACAAGTATCAACCTAATCCCGAACCTCCACACCGGACCCCGTCCCTTGGAATAGTTTACTATCAGACTTGTAAAATCCTTTTTCAACTTAGCAAAGTCCACCTTGGGCGCCAGCACAAGTGCACCACCACCTTTAGCAACATTTAAGGTAATTCCTTGAGTGTTCCTAAGCATCTCTATCATGAAAGCAGTAAACATTATCTATATATCAGGAGTATTGACATTGTTGTCTCATGAACCTGCTCCTTCCTCAACTCCAGAAGTGGGGTTCCTAATAGTGTTCCTCATGTGATGACTCATCGTTCAATCTGTAAAGAAGTCGATCAATTGTTTTTCCAACGAATCCTACTGATTAACATAGAAATATGTTTATTTTATGCTCTTATATCATATATTTTGTATATAAATAAATAATACTTGGGTATTGTTTTGTCACTTTTTACAGATATGCCAACTTAGCCACATATTGTCAGAAAATATAAAAATAGAGGTCAAATTGCTATGGATATATATTTGCAGACTTGCAGATGAAGATCCTACATCAAATTGCTTTTTGGACAAGAAAATAATTGGAAGAAGGGCTATGCATATCACAAATCAATGAAGAATTGTCAAGGAAACAAGAGGAAAAGAGGAAAGGCCCAAATTTACAAGATTTCACGAAGGCCTATTTGAAAACTCTTTTGTGATTTCCCTAAGGCCCATTTGTCATTGTATTAGGGTTAGGGTTAGGGTTGGCTATCTACTCTATATATACCCTTGTATTCTCATTGTAAACATCCATCCGAGAATTAATAAAGTCTTCTTCTTCTTTTTATTTTCTGCATTTTTTCTATTTCTTAGCAACTAGTGCCATCTACACAATTAGATTTGGTAGAGTACTAGTTGTATTTTACATTTATTTTCATTAGTGATTAATCGTTTGATTAGTTTCAACGATAATCCTAATTCTATTTCCTGTTTGTTATTTTAATTTCTACAATTTCAATTTCTTTTCTTTTTGTTGCTTCCTTAGGTCAATTGGATTGAATACAGATTTGATTAGATTCGTATCTGATTCAATTCAATAATAGTTTAATTGCAGCTTCAATTTCGTTTGCTTTCAAAACCAACCTTGAAGATTTGTCTAACTCGCCCAACAAATTATATAAATAATTTAATTTAATTTACCTCCCTATGATTTGACCTGCATACTACACGATCTGTGCGCTTGCATTTATTATTTTAAAACTCGCGCTTTTCTAATTACTTAGAAAACGTCGATCAAGTTTTTAGCGCCGTTGCCAGGGAGGCAATAATTTGAATTTTTTTATTTATTTAGTTTCTGATTCATGTTAGTTTTTTTTATTTTTTTTAACTTTTTGTTTGATCTTGTAAAAAAAAAGATCTTGCCAAGTTTTCTTTTATTTCGTTTTATTTTCCTATTGTTTTCTTGTACATATATATAGACAAAAATCTTGATTAGTTGATTGTGTATCACATATTGATATTATAATCTCTAAGACGAGAAAAAAAATCTTGCCACTTTTTCTTTTAGTTTTCCTTTTTTTCCATTTATTTCTTTCCTTTTCTTTGTTTGCATTTCTTCCAATCTAATTCTTTCTTCAAAAAGAAAAAAAATATATACAGAAAAAAGAAACTTGCTAATTTTTCTTCAATTTCTTTCCATCTTTCTACCACTTTCGCTGATTTTCACAATTTTCTTTTTCCTTTCCTTTTCTTTTTATTTGTTTCCATCTTTTGTCTACAACTTTCTAAAAAAAAAACTTTCGCAATTTCTTCTCTGTCTACTTTGATTTCTTTCTTGTTTTTGTCTACTTTTATTTCTTTCCTCATTTCCTTTCTCCCTACTCAAAAAACCTTGCTTTTTTTCTTCTGATTTCCTTCATCTTTTCATTTTTTCCTTTTTTGTTTTGCTTTTTCCCATTCATTTCTTTCCCTTTCTTCTTGTTCAAATTTTCATATAAAAAAAATCTGCATTCTTTTTTTTATTTATTTCTTTCCAATTGCATTTCTCATTCACCTCCTACAATCTCTCTTTCCATTTTTTCATTTATTTCTTTCCTACTCTGTAACACTCCACATCCATTAGTGTCACTCACAAAGGGAATGCACTAAGTTCTGTAGAGCATTTTAAGGTAAAAGATGCAGATAAATTACAAGACAGACAAGACTAAAACAGGCGGAAAATAAAACTTTGCTTTATTGATAAAATAGTTTGTACACGATTTCTTTATAATATCAGAGTATCATCTGTCTTACAAAATAAAGAAGCATAAAACAACATTTATATTCCCTAATTGTAGCAAGAGCCAGCCATAGCATCTGACAAGAGAATCCAAGCAAAACTTCGACAAATCTTCAAGCTGGGAAAGAGTGACAGTCCAACTTAACCTGAGCTATACTATTCCCTCCTTTACTACCTTGGGGGGGGGGGGGGGGACAGAAGAAAAGAAGACGAAAGAAAAACAGAGTCAGACATAAAGCCTGAGTAAGTTCAGTTACTTCTAGCATGTGAACATGGAAAAACAAAACGACATGAATTAACTGAATACAAGATAACACCATGATGATAGGATCAGCAAGATTAGACAAGATTAACACAAGATATGCTAAGACAAGATAAACTGGATATGCTCTAGTACTTTCGCCGCTTCGCTATTTCCTTGTTATACTAGTTTCTATATCTCTGCACCACCTAACTAGTGTCCCAACTAGTAACGATAACGTGATCCCAATCCCTGTAGTTTCTTGTGCCTTCAGGCATACATTTATTATTTATTACCTAGATCTAATCTAGGGTTATCTATCAAGTGCTTTCTAGATTCAACTAGAGTTTACGCTATCTGCTGAACACTTCTCGGATTCAGGGTTTATGCCACCTAGTCCAACTAGGGATTATGCTACCTGTCGAACGATTCCCCCAAGTCTAGGACACACTACCTAGAGTGGTATATGTTCCTAGACTTCCCCACGCATGTATCGCGAATCGTTATCGCTTGTCTAGATGCACATGTCCTGTAATGTGCGGCCCGAGTCCTATGGCAGGGCAAATCAAGAAACACAGAACTCGGTCGGGAGCTTTCTGATATCTGCCGATGCAGATGCTAAGGTCTGTTTTTATTCCAGTGACTATGGTCCCACTTGACCCCTCCCTCAACTAATGAAAGGCACACCTTGAAAAATGAGAGCTATACGCAAGCCCCCTATGCACCACTAACCTATGGCCATCCGCAACCGCAACCATAACTAGATAGCAAGTATATGGTCCGTAAGAGTTCTCCGCCTTCCCGCTTCACGTATCTCGATTGACTGAAGATTGACGGTAGACGACGAGTTGCTATCACAGGGCTACCGTTTTCTCGCTGAATCACGCTGGTCCATCCTAGTCTTTAGGTTGCCATATTTTGCAACCAAGGCATACCCTTGGTTCTTCTAACGCAGACCTTAACCTCTGTGAGCCCAGGAGGATCATCTGCAGCCTCACAGAGGGATACCAAGAGTACCCTTACGTCCCCTCAAAGCCTCAGGCTTCGTAACCCAACTCGTTGGAGTCTTCTTTAAGATCGTTCGCTCCTCCTCGTGTTATACTAAGGATTACTACTTAGTTTTCCTAACTAAGGTTTACCACTTGGTTTCCTGAATCGTCGTTTTCTTTACTAAGGTTTACCACTTAGTCCTTTTGAATATGGTTTACTACTTAGTTCTCTTTCTCGTCAATTTGGATTGGTTAAGTGTCATTAGTCAATTCAAACTAAATTAACCCTCTTCATTTATCGTGTTAAACTAGTTAAGTGTTATCCGTAATTCATGTTGACTTAACCCTACCACAAACCAAGTTATATTGGTTAAGCATTTCTTATTACTTAACCCTATTCATTCATCCTGTATTGGTTAAGTGTTCCTTTTTAACTTACCCTTGCCCATCTGTTTTAACTAACATTTTATTAATGGTTAAGTATTATCCCTTCATATTCTAGACTTAACCCTATTCATTTATCACAATCTGATGGTTAAGTGTTCAAGTTTACTTAACCCTACGATCTAGTCCAGCTAACATATCAAATTGGCTAAGTGTATTAAATTTTACTTAACCCCAACCTCTAGTCTAGTTAACATGTTAATTTGGCTAAGTGTATTAACTTTACTTAACCCCACCTTCTAGTCTAGTTAACATGTTAATTTGGATAAGTGTTTTCTTAGTTACTTAACCCCTACAAATCTTGTCTTGTTACGATGTTAAGTTTGGTTAAGTGTCCCTATGGACTTAACCTCCCATTCTAGCTTAACTGTGTTAAGTGTCTGTATGAACCTAACCCCACCCATCGGTTTGGTTATCATGTTGAATTGGTTAAGTGTCTTAGTTAACTTAACCCTACCATTCTTGTTCTAGCCTTAACTAAATAAATTAAAGCCGCGACCACTCACATTAGATAGATATTGTTGCGATTACTGGATGTGCCGGTTGGTTCCGGGCAGGTTTACATCGCAACTCAGTCTAACCTCGGGTTAGGCATATTCGCGTTTTCTAAGTTCAAAGGGTTTTGATTAATTTTCGAATCAGGTTTTGAAAGTAACCATCCCGTCCGTCGGATCAGTTAGGGATAGCCAGGGAGAGCAGGAAACTTGTATTTTCCAAACCCAAGCCTAGACACTATCCTCTCTGTCACCCTAGAACTTCTGGTGTATGTATTATTAAAAGAGATGTCATTAATAAACCTTTCTTTTGTATATATATAAATTGTTAACAATTTATCCTCAAAGTTTAACCATTTATTCTCAAAGTCCATTTTCCCTTTTTAAATAAATTTGGCCTATACCATATACATTTGCCATGCCCACTAATGGACTTATACTCTAGGCCCAAATCTTGATTTGCCTATCTTACAGTTTATAGCAATTTAGATCCAACATCCTCATTTACAGTTCATGCCAAAAACTAGATTTTATATTCTAGTTTACAGTTTATGCCAAACTAGATTTCATATTCTAGTTCACCGTTTATGCCCAAAACTTAATTTGCATACCAACTACCTACTTTGTGGCCCATTTAACCATTTACCATTTACGCCCAATGTATGCAAATTATTCACAATTATGCTAATATACTTGTCATGCTTAATTTAGCCACCCAATTCTGATTTAATATTCTAATTTCAGTTCATGTCAAAACCAGACTTGTTATTCTAATTTTCATCTTAATAGTCATGCTATAATGCATGTTCCCAAATTATGCCAATTTCCAAGTTTAGTCAATTTCATGTTTTTCCCAAAACGTATTCCCATCGTTCGTAAAATCGTGATTCAACCTAGATTATAAATAAATCTAGATTCGTGGATAAAAGGGAATGAACCAAAATGCCATGAATGAATAGACATAATAACTGGCATAAGATGATAATTCACATGCATATAGATCTGGTAATATTACGACATGAAAAGGGTTGAATAATATAGGTTCAAGAACATGGGTAGACCTAACTTAATAGGTAAATTCCCAAGATCAAGATCCAAGGATAACTAGAAATAGAAAATCAAGCCTAGATCCAATATAATGCCAGTTTGGGGTACAACATGGTTTTGTAACTACAGTGTCATGGGCATAAATAATTACCTTATATCCATAGTCATAGGCAATAAATCCTCACAGTTAATGAATCACAGTCGTAGGCGGTGTTCATAGTCAAAGGAAAATAATTTTCACAGTCATGAGTCACAGTCATAGGCAATGTTCATAGGCAATGTTCATAGTCAAAGAGGCATATGGTTTTAAGGACTATAGTTTCATAGTCACAGTCTTATTGGTAATCGAATCATAACAGTTCTTAATTAGGTCCAAGGATATAAGCACTGATTCGAATAGAAAGATTTGGCATATTCTTTTATTCCTTTAATTTCATGTCACGAATAGAGAAAACGTTCAAATCTAAAAAGTAACCGACTTACATTGATCGGTTTTTAGAATAGAAAGATGGCGTTGCTATGATTCGTGCGACGTTGCTCGAAACCGTTTGAGTTAGCCTTTGATTCTTATCTTGAAGCTTTAATCTTGATTCGAATCTCTTCTTGACAAACTTGAGCAGCATAACCTTGTCTTAGATTTTCGTATTATTTTCTTATTTTTATTTATTTATACATTTTCTCAGAGGCAACATAAGGATAGAATGAAATGGTGTAGAGAGAAGGAGGCTAGGAGGCTGTTTATATAGTATTAGGGTTATGAATCTGGTCAGAAAATCGGGCTAAAAGCATCAGAATGAACCCGGGTTCAAAACCGGGTTCTGGCACCAGGTTGACCCCCAGGTCGACTGCGCAGTCGACCTGGTCGAGGGGGGGGGGGTCGACTACCCAGCCGACTCCCCAGTCGACCTAGGCTTGGGCGGGAAATTTTCCGTCCAGCCTGCTCCTGGGTTTGAATTCGAATTTTGAATTCGAATTTCGAGCTGTTTTCAATTCTGAAATTTCCTGAAACTTCGGAGGGCAATATCTCCCTCATACGGACTCCAATTCTCGCAAACTCGGACTCGTTTCCAAGCAGAATTTCAAGAAGAACGCAATGGCATAACCTGTTTCCCTTAGTTCTTCCATTTCGAATTAATTATACCTTGATTTGTGAATCTTCGTGTTATAGAATTACGGGGTGTTACATGCTCTCTCATTCATAAAAAAAATTTTCAATTTTACTTTATTTCTTTCCCTCTTTCAAATTTCTTCCCAAATCTTCTACGATCTGCCTCTTTTACAATTTCACAAAAATTCAAAAAGAAAAAAAAAGCAAACTTCCTTTTCTATCTTCTCCACTGCCATATTCACCACCCATCACTTACACAATCTCTACCACATTTTCTACCTTCCTTACACAATATTCACGTTCCTCACCTTGCTCACAGACAAACAACGCCCACATCATTCCTCTAGCCAAATAATAAGTTCACATCTGATCATCATCATAGAACCTTCCTCACGCCACAACCAACTCCCATAACCATTCGCTTCTCACAAACCCTGCTTCACGAAACCACTCCGCATTCCTTCCAAACAAAAATCCATTGTTTACCAAGCCAATTCGTACTCCACAAATCAGATCGCAATTTACATCATCCCACATCACATATCCCACTGCTCATGCAAAAAAAAAAAACCCTTTCTGATCTTCACAACCGCACCCTTCAAAAGCATCAACAGATCCGTTTCCTGAAACCCCAATCATCTCAGCCTCACACACCAATTTGAAAAAAAAAGAATTCAGCAATATTCGTTTCCTGAAATAGAAAAGAGAGGATCGCAAATTCATAGCTGAGGAACCGTAGTAAGGAGAAGAAATTCCTTTTGTATTTAGGAAAAAGAGTACGCTTTAGCATGAATAGATCCGTTTGCATGGACTGATGCGCCTGGACTCTTAAGTGTATTTTGGTTTGCGTGAATTGAATTGAGAAATCTATTTTATGATTTTCTTTAAATACCATGTGTGGTTTGACTAAATTTATGTTCTGGTGAAGTGAATCTAACATTGTGGAGTGTATGTTTGGCTTGTTTTAATTGTTCGAGTGAGTGATTTATTTTCTTTCAAAGTTACAATTGTTTTTGTTTAGTTTGGTTTAGTCTTTTTTTTAGTTGAGTTTAGTTTTTTTACTTTAATTAGACTAGTCATTTTTTTCTTTAATTCCGAGTTAGTTTAATTTTCTTTTTGTTTGTTTTTGTTTTTATTTTTAGTTTTTTTCTTTTACTTGTTTTCTTTCCAAAAAAAAGAAAAAAAGAGAAGGTTAAGTCAAGGCTAAAGGACAAAGGAACAAAGAAACGATACGTTCAATCAAACAGGGAATCAAAGTCAAGCAAATTGCAAACATAGGATTTTAATCACTGACACTACTCAAATTATTCTGGATGGACTGTCATACACCACTGTAAAATTTTCTGAACTCTACAAGTGCTCTGCTGCAAAGAAAAAAATATAGAAATTGCTTGTAATTTTTTTTCTGTAAGGGCAACGGCTTGCTCGTACAATTTTCTTTTAATTTCTGTAGTTATTATTCTCTAATTATTGTTGTTGATTGAAATTTTCATAACCGAAGTGATCATTCTCATCATTTTTCAACAATAAAATCTAATTTGATTTTCAAAATATTTAACGACTAGAGTGTATTTTATGAAATTGACTGTCTCAAGGGTTTGATCACGAATATAAATTAGTTCAATTTATTGAACTTCTAGCAAAAGTGGTTGCATACTAACCGTAAAACATTGGTCGTATCCCTTAGTATTTATACTATACGCGAACGACCATAAGACTCTCTTCCCCCTTCAAATCGAGATTATCAACTAATAAGATATACTTGAGTACGTTATTTATATTGTAATAAACAGCTATTGTGTCATATAAATCAATTTTTTTTATAACGGGATGGATTACAATCGAATAAATCAAAATTTTCAAAATCTCAATGTCGGATTGGATAAACCCTTGTCCCTTCGAGAACAATGCTACCGCACTAGGATTGTCCAACCTTTTGTCATCGTATATCCACCAGTTGAAGGAAATTTTGAGCTTAAACATTCTTTTATTCAAGGAGTGCCAAAATTTACTGGTTCTGAAAATGATTATGAATTTCTAAGTGAATTTGAATTGTATTCATCCACAACTAAAATGCAGCAATTGTCTAACGAATCAATCAAGCTAAGGCTAATTCCATTTGCATTACTCGAAAGCGCTAAAAGATGGCTAAATTCTCTTCCAAGACAATCCATAAGAAGTTGGGATGAATTTGTTAGTGTATTCTTGAAGAAGTTTTTTCCTTTCCATAAAACTCTAAAAATCAGAACTGAAATAAATCAATTTTCTCAAAATGAGGGGGAAACTTTTTCAAAATATTTTAAGAGATTAAACCAACTTCTGTATAGTTGTCCTTATCATGCAATTCCAAAATATTATCTGTGTCAACTTGCATATGAGGGGCCAAACTATCAGACTCAAACATAACTAGAATCAATGTATGGAGGAGAATTTATGTCTGAAACGGTCGATGAAGCTTGGGAATTCTTAGAAAATTATTCTGAAAAGGACATGCAATGGAAGTCAATTCGTGTTCCCATCCATGCTTCTACTAGAGGGGTGCATGTCGTGGATCCAAATCAATTTCCCTTAGAAACTCAAACTCCTCAATTCGAAGGACAACCCCGTTATTACCCCCAAGACCAAGTCAATGACGTAGCTCAAATTATTCCTTACTCATCCACGCATAACTCTAGTTGGAGAAATCATCCTAATTTCTCATGGTCTAATCCCAATAATGCCACGAATCCATCGTCGAATTACCAAGACCCAATTTTCTATCATCAAACTTCTCAAGTTCCATCTCAATCCATGATTTCGAATCAACCATACAGGCATTCTAACTCTTAATCTCCTTCATCTTCTCAGTCTCCTCATGAAATTGTCCGATTAGAGGAATAAATAAACAATCAAGATGCAAAAATCGAACAAATGATGAATATGATGAAGGAACTAATGAAAAGTAATGAGAACTTGCCTAGTCAACCCGAGGTGAATCCAAAATATAATTCTCATATTATGAATTCTTGTGAGGAGGAAAATCATAATTCGGTCGACTCGGTCACTACTCTTAGGTCTGGAAAAAAGATGGACAATAATGTTGGAAATCCCGATAATCATTCAAATTCGAGCACAAACAAAAAGCTTGACACTCTTTCAATGGCAACCAAGGCCAATTCTTCTGAGCCTTCCAAATCACCATCTTCTTTGAATGTTGGTAGTCCCAACATCCCTTCTTCTAATGTCGGCAACCCCGATAATATATCGTCTTCTGATGTTGGCAATCCCAACATCCCCTCTTCTACACCCTTACCTCTGTCACTTCCTATATTGAAACCTTCGTCGAGTGATAAAAATTCTGAAAAAGTCTGTAAACTAGTAGCTCCATATCCTTATAGATTTAACAATAAAAAGAAGGATGCGAATTTTGAAAAAAATGTTGAAATCATCAAACAAGTTCATGTCAATGTTCAACTCTTAGACACCATCGATCAAATTCCTCAATATGCCAAGTGTCTGAAAGAGCTATGCACCTGAAAACGAGCCACCAATAATCCTAAAACTGCCTTCTTGACTGCGAATACTAGCTCAGTTTTCTTGAATCCATCACCCATCAAATATAACGACCCCGGTTTCCCTACAATCGGTTGTAAAATAGGAAATACTCACATCGGTCATGCCCTACTTGATCTTGGTGCAAGGGTCAATCTTCTTCCCTACATTATTTATTATCAATTAGGACTAGGGGAATTGAAACCCGCAAACATAACAATCCAACTAGCCGATCAATATGTCAAAAAGCCCTTGGGCATTGTTTGTAACAATCCGGAAAATCTGAACCAGTTTGAAAATTTAATTTGGCTATTCTAGTGAATTTAAAATATTAAAAATAAATATTTTAAAAGATAACGATGAAAAGTAAGTTTGAATCGATGTTTGAAAGCGAATATAATTATTTCTAATTATAAACAAGGCCTGAAATGGCGTGGTAGTTTCAAAATTTGAATTCACACTTTGACTGACTGTACCGGGTGCAAAACAAAACGGATTTTAGTGAAACCAAAAATATTTAAATTTGTTAGGGAATATCTTTCTAACGAATCTGAAAAATCGAAGTTTTGTAGCGGGAAGCAAAAGTTACAGCCAAATGAATTTTCAGAAAGGTCGCTATAGAATTTACATTGCCCGTGAAAATGGCCATTTTGCAAACTACCTCGGAATTTGGCGAAACCACTTTTGTTGGATCCGGGATGTTAAATTATTTCTAGATTTCAAATTTCATAATTTTTTAAGCTAGTATGTGAGCGTGGCAAAGGAAAATGTGTTTGGTGGATTTCTATTAAATTGGACCGACCAGAAAAGGGCCATTTTTCAAACGGCCTCAGAATTCGACGAAACTAGTTTTGTTGGGACCGTATCGTCAAAACATAGCTAGATTTATTTTTCGGGAATTTTTAGAATCAGTATGCGGCCTCGACAAATTGAAATGTACGTTCAAAATAAATATTGAATGTTTTATATTTTAATTTGAAGGAAAACTGACTGAAACAGTCGAATGGGCCTACGAAACATATCCCATTGTGTTCAGCATGGGGGTATTTAGCTAGGGACGACAGTCGTTGGGTTTGGATTGGAGTTCGTATGAGATAAGGGGTATTTTTGGATTTTTAAAATTTATAAATATAAAAAAATTTCATTAGTCCACCTCAGATTTTCTCCCCCCGCTTTCTCTCTCTCCCTCCCCCCGATCGACGACGGAAAGCTTTCAAAACTTCCCGGCCATTTTCTGATCAATCCACGCATCGTTGACCCTCGCCACAGTTAAAGAATTTGAAGACCTCTCATTCCTCTTCAAATCTAGATCAACCCCACCCCATATCGTGACCTGTAGCACCGGAATCGACCCCTGAAGTTCCACCGTTGCGTGCCGGAATCCTCCTCGCCACGGCGATCGAACTGGCGGCGGTTGGCATCCCATGGAGAGGATTTTGAAGCTCTTCCACGTGGCAGTGACCGATCAACGAATCGTTGCACGGTTTGGTCACATATCGAAAACCTAGTTTTGAAGATTTTTAGAGAGGTACGGCTGAAATTATATTAAACTATATTATAGCACTTTAAAGCGCTACGGTTTTTGATTTCACTGTAAAAATCATATCTTTTTCATTTGTTGACGAAATTCAGTGAAACAGGAATCGCCGGGACCGTGAGGACGTCTTCTACATTCTAGAAGAGACCGCATATTTTTCTAAGCCTTCTACTAATTTTGGAGGAGTGGAACCCAAAGTGAGATTTCTAAATTATAAACAATATGGAAAACGACGATGTACAAATTATATAGTCGATGTATTAGTTATATAAACATTGTACACCTCATGTATAAGCGTTGTATATGTTGTACGTTCGATGCATAAGTTATATATGTGTTGTAAAAATTATATATGTGTTGAAATAGATGTGAAATTTACTTATATATATACGCCCCTCGTCCACAAACCATGGATGATATTTATTGGTTGTGATTGATGTGAAAATTGGTTGATAGCGAATGGTTGATTAGAATTGTTTGTGGTTGAAATTGATTAATTGTGGTTGAAAAATACCCGTTTGTGGTTGAGAATTATTTGGTTGAAACTACATAGGATTAGTTTCTGGAAAAGAAAGAAAAAATATACATGCCGCCTGCGTGCGAACTTGATGCATGAAATCCCCATTGTCAAAAGCTGCGAGGCTTTAAGGTAGAGCGTGGAGCCGTACTAGGGACGACCCCACTTTTAACTACCCTGCCGTTATGCTGCCGAAATTTTCAATAATATTCATGTGTTAGAATTATTTTCATGTGTTGAAACTATATTTATGTGTTGAATAGAAAACATTCATGTGTTGAATAGAAATTCATTCGTTGAATAGAAATTCATGAGTTGAATGGTATTCGTGTTTTAAATAAATTGCTGCAACGATAAAAATCACATTTTTATTTTATATATACGAACTATAGAAAACATTCATGTGTTGAATAGAAATTCATTCGTTGAATAGAAATTCATTCGTTGAATAGAAATTCATGCGTTGAATGGTATTCATGTTTGAAATAAATTGTTATATAATAAAAATCATATTTTTTATCATCTATATGAGCTATATAAAATAGTCATTCTTTGAAGTGAATTGTTTTATAATAAAAATCTTATTTTTGTCATCTATATGCTATATAAAATATTCGTGTTTTGAAATAAATAGTTTTACAATAAAAATCACATTTTTATTATATACGTGAATTGTTAAAAATAGTGAAGTGTCGAAATAAAGGTCGGTTGGATAAAAATATCATTTTTATCATATGTATGAAAAGAATATGGTTTTGAAATCGAAGAATCGATTATATTTATATATATATAATTAAAATAAATCGAATACCGAAGCTGCAGTTCGTGTTTTGAAACCGTGATTTCAAACGATTAGTGCAGGAGATCCAACCATCAGATTTTCCCCATATCGAAATCGTTGGGTTTGCTTTGGAAATATCTTTCCAACGACACCAACTTTTCAAAGATCCAACGGTTGGATTGTCTGGAATGTTTAATTCAAATCTGAAGAAAAACAGCACCAGAATTGATTATATATATAATTAAATTAAATCGAATAACGACGCTGTAGTTCGTATTTCGAAATCTAAACTTCAAACGAGTGTACCGGGAGATTCGACCGTCAGATTTTCCCAAAACTGAAACCTTGGATTCGTTTTGAAAAGATCTTTCTAATGATATAAAATTTGTGAAGATCCAACGGTTAGATTTTTAGATATTTGTAAATCAAATCGGAAGAAAAACAGCACCACGGCCGCGTTATGGCCTGAAGCGTTGTTTGAATAAATTGGCTATTTTTAAATAAATAAAAATAGCGATAATCGTTATAAAATATTATAAACGATATGGAATGTGAAATTTAGAAACTAACTGAAGGTAAGCTAAGTCGAATGGTTTCTTGGGTTTTGATCTGATGTTGGTTTCGGCCTTCGGGGTTATTATTTGGGAAATCGTTCTCTTACTAATTTACGGTTAGTGAATGATGAATTGCAATGCGGCGTATGCTATGTTTGTGTAGCACTTGTTAATTATGCACGCGAGTTGCTCAGAAAGACCGGGTTTATCCCATTCTGAATAACTGAATCGACGATAAGAAGTCGACGATGAAGACAGTGGTTGAAGACCGGAGATCTTCACCTCGGTTGGATGGTAACTGATGTCCTGATTGGGAGGCATCCCGAAATATGGATAATGAGTGGTGACTGTCCAGACGTACGTGGAGATCGATGGGTATGCGAGGTATATAGTGCCTCCGGTTTCATTCAGACCTAGAACGGACTTGTAAATGGACTGTGTGTCAGACATTGGAATTCATTCTGTGTGATTGATAGCCATCAGTTGCATGGTGTGAATTGCCCGTGTGGCATGCTAAGATGCAGTCAACAAGGCTTCTGTTGAAAAGCAAAGTCTGGTGGTTGATGATCAAAGCACCGCCTGTGTGCCGTAGCTTTGTGTATAACGTGAATTCGCGAGCCTCACACCCCGGTATGAAACAGAAATGGGAGAAGACCTCAGGGAGGGCATGCGTTTCCTTCTAGCTAGAGGTGGTGTCAGTGCTTAAAACCGGTTGACATTTATACTATTTTTCACCTATGTGGTTGTTGCTGTTGCGAGGCGCGTCGGATATATCGGTGACTATGTGAAGCCGATGGAGCCATTCGTTGGCTCATTTACGCCCCCAAAGTGCGGGGAAACGCAGTGTTCAGGCATAATAATCCACATCGGTGGACCGGCCCTGCCGATCCAAGGGGCAGTTGCGGCTGTTCCTGAGGGGCGGGCTAGAGCGTCTCGAATTCGGTAAAGACTATCTTTTTCCTTGGTTCATGACGGAAATCCAATTTCCCAATACGACATCGTGCGGTTTTTATTGTAAACCTATACTTGGCGACATAGTGGCATGGGACGCTCATGTCGTCTATGATTGATAATTATGATTTGAAATTGTTTTTAAAACATATAAACACTAGAAGTGATATCAAATGCTTTTGTTTTATTCGTATCAAGCATATTTTGGCCATTATAAGGTAAAACTCTATCCTCCAGTTTGCGTTGCATTGTGTGATGGGAACTGAGTCTTATAATGGCTTCATTTTATAAAAAGCATTGCGATATTTAAAAGATTTACTTGTTTTAGAAGCACTGGCAATCCAATGGAGTAAACCCGTTCCGCGAAAGTGGCATGGTTCTGTGATTAGCCATATTATAAATGTGTTAAGTAGATTTCTCATACCAGTCCCATGACTGACTCATAGTTTGTTTCACTTGCAAACTCGAGTGCCCCTTTTTCTACATGGGCAGCCTTGTGTTCAGGTTTTAGCAGGCTCTTTCTAGATAGCTGAAGCTGAAGATGGATTCTATCATTTACTTCTTTTTTTGCTGTTCATCTCCTATTGTACATATTATGTTTGTTTTCCGCTGTAGACATTTATGTATAGCTGAACTGTATTTGTACTAAGTATGATCCTGTACACTGTGTAACTCTGATGATTACATTTACCCAGTGTATTCTATTATTCATTATCTGGTGTATTTATTTAATTCTGTTCTGCTATTATCTGTTTATGTGTTATATTCCAAAGATTACACTTGACACCATCGTACGGGGTTTTGGGATCGTCACAACGTGGTATCAGAGCTTTGGTTAAGCTTAGTTCTGGAATATAACATATTAACGAACTCCTCAGAAATAGAACCAGTAGTGTTCTAGGACGAATAACTCCTTACAGATAGGATCAGTAATATCCTAGTATGAGTAGCAGAATGAAATAACACCTCGATAGATACATTTATATTCAAGTATATGTTTCTATGTTTTAAAATATCTTTTCTGTTGACCTGACACTTGATCTTCTATTTGCAGAAGTACTAGAAAATGAGTGTCAGAAACAGAAGGAATGCAAAACCAGATATTGAGGCTCTATTAATTAAGTATCGAAATATGGGTGGAATACCATTCTCGGGCGAAGAATCTATTATGAAAACACAAGCTTGGATTCGTTCTGCTGAGAAAATCTTTGACGGTTTAAAGCTGAGAGACGACCAGAAAAGATTAGGGCATCCTGGGCACTCAAAGACGAAGCTTTGTTCTGGTGGGATTCTATTATTGAGGATAATCCAGAAGGTGATATCACCTGGGATAGATTTAAAGTGATTTTCCTAGAAAGATTTACTCCTCTTGAAGCAACTGAGCGGTTATGTGATGAATTCTCTTATCTGATACAAGGAGATATGACCATTCTAGAATATCATAAGAAATTCAATGAACTTTCCCATTTTGCCCCGCATCTGATTAAAGATCCAAAGAGGAAGAATTTGAGGTTTATTCACGGGCTCTAAAGAAAATGCCAGAACAAAGTAATGGGGGCATGTGAAGCTTCCTTTTTTAGAAATGATATACATGGCTTACCAGTATGAGGATCTCGACAAGAAAGGTGTGTTGTGCTACAAAGAGGAATTCTATTCTAGTAATAAAGGGGAGTTTGAAAATGATATTCCTGAGGCCAGTATGATGTCGGAGGTCAGTAAGAAGCCCAAAGTCAATCGAAAAAGGGCCAGATCTGGGAAAGAACCGGTAATGACTGCCACTTGCTCAAGCTGTAATAGGCAAGGACATTTAGCGATAAGTTGTAAATCTTGGAACAAATGAAAGAAAGATGAATCTAAATCCAAGAACAAGTTTTAATTGACCCGAGGGTGTAATCTTTGTCATCAGGCTGGTCACGTAAAGCAAGACTGCTGGCTGTTAAATAAGACCAATATGGTTCAAGTAAATGAAGTGGCAGAAACTTCAGGACCCTCAGCTAGTCAGGGAAGATCTGATGTTTTAGAAGGCATGCTTACTGTCAAAAACATTCTAGTCAAAATACTGCTTGACACAGGCGCATAACGAAGCTTTATTGCAAAGAATGCGGTCAAGAAGTTGGACTTGAAATTGAGGAAGCTCAAAGAACCCATCACTGTCCGTAACCTAGTTAGGGGTTCTCTCGATCTTAGCAGATTTGTGGGGGTGCCTGTCTCTTTTTCCTGTTATAATTTCCCTACCGTCTCGATCGTCATGAATTTTATTGAATTCGATCTTATTTTGGGATTGGATTGGTTAACCAAAAATGAAGCAGAGGTTAGATGCGCCGAGAGAGTTGTTAAGGCAAAGGCCCAATCAAGGAACTATATAACCATACCATACGAAGGTCCGAATTCAAATAGAAAAGACTTTTAGTCAGCTCTAGATGTTTCTCCTGCTCAAATCAAGAATTATGCAGATGTGTTCTTGTCATCAAGAATGTACAGGATGTACAGGACCTCATAAAAGATATTCTTGTCATCAAGAATTATGCAGATGTGTTCGAAGAAGTCATTAGTCTACCTCCACAGAGAGAAATTGAATTCAAGATCTCTTTAATTCTGAACGCAAGGCCAGTAGTGCACGCTATTCGGAGAATGACTCTAAAGGAGAAAGAAGAACTAGACAATCAAACACGGCAGCTTGTATGGAAGGATATGATCAGGCCTAGTTTCTCTGATTGGGGAGCAGCAGTGGTGTTTGTCCCAAAGTATGATGGTACTCCGCGACTATGTGTGGATTATCGTGACTTGAATAAGCATACAATAAAGAATAAATACCCATTGCTGCGAATCGATGATTTATTGGATCGTCTGAATGGAGCACAAGTATTTTGAAGGATGGACCAAGCTATAGGCTTCCATCAGCTTCGTATTGCCGAAGAGTGTGTTCCTATGACAACATTCAGAGGTCCAGACTTATTCTATGAGTGGTTAGTAATGCCGTTCGGCTTATGTAACGCTCCAGCTTACTTCGTCGATTTGATGAATCGAGTGTTCAGAGGAGTTCTGAATAAGTTTGTTCTGGTTTTTATTGATGATATACTAATCTTCTCTAAGTCAAAGGCCGAACATGAAAAACATTTGGAGCAAGTTCTAGAAATTCTGAGAAGGAATATATTGAAAGCTAAACTTTCCAAATGTATATTCTGGCAAGAAAAAGTAAATTTTTTTGGCCACGTCGTATAAAAAGAGGGAATTGCTGTGGATCCAAGTAAAATCACCGCTATTCAAAATTGGAAACAACCTAGTACTCCCACGGAAGTCCGAAGTTTTCTTGGATTGGCTAGTTATTACCAGAAGTTCGTTAAAGATTTTTCGAAGATATCTAGTCACTTAGCAAAGCTTACAAAGAAGCACTCAAAATTCAAGTGGACTCCAGAATGTGAGGAGTCATTAGAGAAGCTAAAGTTAAGATTAACAACGGCTCCAGTGTTAACGATAATCGACGACAATCAGGACTTGAAAGTCTAGATGGATGCCTCTAGAGAAGGCCTTGGTGCAGTATTAATGCAAAGAGGTCAGGTGGTTGCTTATGCTAGCTGTCAGCTGAAGCCATATGAAAAGAATTACGTTACTCATGATCTTGAGTTGTTGGCTATCGTATTCACTTTGAAAATATGGAGACACTATCTTCTAGGTGAGAAATTTGAACTGTTTACAGATCATTAGTCGCAAAAGAATCTGTTCACCCAGAAAGACTTGAATCTGAGACAGCAACGTTGGCTAGAATTTGTTGCAGCATACGATTTTGAGATTCTGTACACTCCAGGGAAAGCCAATGTCATGGCCGATGCGCTAAGTCGAAAGAATGCAATAATTGCCAGCTTTATTATTACGACTTCCTTGATTGACAATATATCTATTCTTCCGAAGGATGATAATTTTATTAGGGATATGATCAGAAGGATTTAGAAAGGCGAACCCTCGTGTTTTCAAATAGATAACGATTGGACCCTGAGATTGAGAGGAAGGATTTGTGTTCCCAACATCCCCGAGTTAAAAAGGGAAGTGTTAGATGAGTGTCACAAGTCCAATCTGAGTATCCATCTAGGCATGACCAAAATGTACAATGATCTCAAGCGAACATTCTGGTGGAAGGCTATGAAAAGGGATGTTTCAATATATGTTAGCAGGTGCTCTACTTGCCAACTAGTCAAAAGCAACCAACATAAACTTGCTGGATTGTTGCAACCGCTGGACGTTCCAGGTTGGAAGTGGGAACATATTTCCATGGACTTCATAGATGGTTTGCCCAGAACCAGGAAAGGAAATGACAGTATTTGGGTGATCATAGATCGATTCACGAAGACCGCCCATTTCATACCTGTCAGATAGAACTGAACTGCTCAGAGTCTGGTACAGATATATTTCAATGAAGTTGTTAGGCTACATGGAGTGTCGCTCAGTATAGTTAGTGATAGAGATCCAACATTCACTAGAAAATTCTGGGAAGCATTCCAAGTAGAACTGGGAACGAAGTTGAATTTAAGCACCGCCTATCATCCTCAGATAGATGGTCAGACTGAGAGGGTGAATCGTATACTAGAAGATTTATTGCAAGCTTGTGTTCTTGATTTTGGTGGATCATGGGAAGACCATTTACATTTAGCTGAGTTCTCATACAACAACAGCTACCAAGCAAGCTTGACAATGTCACCATTCGAAACATTGTATGGTAGACCGTGCCGATCTCCTGCTTGTTGGGTCGAACCTGGTAATAGACTTGTATTGGGATCTGATATGATCCATGAAGCCGCTGACAAAGTCGATTTCATTAAGAAACGATTACTTGCCGCTCAAAGTCGACAGAAGAGCAATGCTGATTCGAGAAGAAGAGATTTGGCTTTTTCTGTTGGTGACTATGTGTATATAAGGGTTTCTCCGATGAGAGGAGTGATTCGATTTGGCAAAACTGGGAAGTTGGCGCCCAGATTTATTGGACCATTCCCTATTCTTGAACGGAATGGAACTCTCGCTTATAGAATTCAATTGCCTAATTGGTTTCCTGGAGTTCATGATGTATTTCACGTATCTCAAATTCGAAAGCATGTTCACGACCCAGACTTGGTTGTGGAAGAAGCCACACAACAGGATATTGAAATTACTCCAGAATTGGCTGTGAGAAGAGAGACGCTAAAGATTATTGGCAAAGAAACCAAAGAGGTGGGGAACAAGAAGGTTCACTTAGTCAAAGTGCGATGGAGTGGAGATCCGCGAGATTGTACTTGGGAAACAGAGGAAAGCATTAAGAAAGCCTATCCTAAGTGCAGGGTGGATATCTTTGATTGACTCCGGTGCAAGGTACATCTACCATATTTTGCATTTCCATTCTGTTCTTTACTTTGCTGCTGTTTTCTTTGCATTGATGTAAACTTTTTTAATTATATAGTCTGAATGTTTTCAAAAGAGTGTATGAATTAATTTGTATGATTTTGAAAAGTTAAAAACAAATTGCTTGTTGTTTGTGTTGTGTGATAGTGGATATGGTTAATTAAATTATTAGAATGATAGTTAATTTAATCAATAGAAGAATGAATGGTAGAATTTATTCGATTAAATCACACATTGGACTGATTTAAAAATAGATAGAAATATATACGTGTGCATTATATATGTCTCAACAGGTATATGGATTAGCTGTTGAGTAAAGAATTTATTTGCGTGCCAAATAGGTAAACCTTAATGAGTTGGTTGCACAATTTTATTATTATATCAACTCCTGTGAATGCCATTGGATGCGGAGTGCTGGTTGTTCTGCGTGTAATAATAAACGTCGCCAAAGGACAGTAACAATTAATTTTGAACTACACTACATGGCATACTTCTCGAAGATAGGCATACTTCATCATATACCACATAAGCATTTGGAGCTGGTGTGAGGAGGTTGAAGATTTACCATACGAGCGAGAGGCTTGTATGGCGATGACTATATATTACAGGTTGAACTGATGACTGACATGGACCATATAAAATATAACGGTAAATTTTCAGATTAATAAAAAACCCCACACGGGTCTGGAGATGACAATAAACACGTCTCTCTGGTCATTAAGGCACAAAAACCATTTATAGGGTGACAAGAATTTATTCTCTGGAGTTATGATCTATACACACTCCCCTGTGGACACCGGAATATATCACTATAAATATGTGCATGCTTATTAGGATTTATTCGGTACCTAATACTGCCCAACAAATTTCCAAACCCCTCCCAGTACAAAGGAGGTTACGGCGAAATTTTTCAAAAATTAAGGGTGTTAGCCAAATTTTTGAAGAATTTGAAAATTCTTAGAAACTGAAATGTTGGAGAATGGAAGCCTGATTGAAAGCAGAGTTGATTAATCAAACCACTTTCGACTTTGTTCCTTTTCGGGGACGAAAAGTTTTAAGTGGGGGAGATTGTAACAACCCAGAAAATCTGAACCAGTTTGAAAATTTTAATTTGGCTATTTTAGTGAATTTAAAATATTTAGAATAAATATTTTAAAAGATAACGACGAAAAGTAAGTTTGAATCGATGTTTGAAAGTGAATATAATCATTTCTAATTATAAACAGGGCCGGAAATGGCGCGGTAGTTTCAAAATTTGAATTCAAACTTTGACTGACTGTACCGGGTGCAAAACAAAACGGATTTTAGTGAAACCAAAATATTTAAATCTGTTAGTGAATATCTTTCTAACGAATCTGAAAAATTGAAGTTTCGTAGCGGGAAGCAAAAGTTATGGCCAAATGAATTTTCAGAAAGGTCGCTATAGAATTTATATAGCCCGTGAAAATGGCTATTTTGCAAACGACCTCGGAATTCGACGAAACCACTTTTGTTGGATCCGGGATGTTAAATTATTGCTAGGTTTCGAATTTCATAATTTTTGAAGCTAGTATGTGAGCGTGGCAAAGGAAAATGTGTTTGGTCGATTTTTGTTAAATTGGATCGACCAGAAAAGGGCCATTTTTCAAACGGTCTCAGAATTCGACGAAACTAGTTTTGTTGGGACCGTATCGTCAAAACATAGCTATATTTATATTTCGGGAATTTTTAGAATCAGTATGTGGCCCTGGCAAATTGAAATGTACGTTCAAAATAAATATTGAATGTTTCATATTTTAATTTGAAGGAAAACTGACTGAAGCAGTCGAATGGGCCTACAAAACGTATCCCATTGTGTTCAGAATGGGGGTATTTAGCTAGGGACGATAGTCGTTGGGTTTGGATTTGAGTTCGTATGAGATAAGGGGTATTTTTGGATTTTTAAAATTTATAAATATAAAAAAAAGTCATTGGTCCACCTCAGATTTTCTCTCCCCTCTTTCTCTCTCTCCCTCCCCCCGATCGACGATGGAAAGCTTTCCAAACTTCCCGGCCATTTTCTGATCAATCCACGCATCGTTGACCCTCGACGCAGTTGAAGATTTTGAAGACCTCTCCTTCCTCTTCAAATCTAGACCAACTCCACCCCCAATCGTGACCTATAGCGCCGGAATCGACCCCGTGAAGTTCCACAGTTGCGCGCCGGAATCCTCCTCCCCACGGCGATCGAACTGGCGGCGGTTGGCACCCTCTGGAGCGGATTTCGAAGCTCTTCCACGTGGCAGTGACCGATCGACGAATTGTTGCACGGTTTGGTCGCAAATCGAAAATCTAGTTTTGAAGATTTTTAGAGAGGTACGACTGAAATTATATTAAACTATATTATAGCACTTCAAAGCGCTACGGTTTTTGATTTCACTATAAAAATCATATCTTTTTCGTTTGTTGACGAAATTCAGTAAAACAGGAAACGACGGAACCATGAGGACGTCTTCTACATTCTAGAAGAGACCACATGTTTTTCTAAGCCTTCTGCTATTTTTGGAGGAGTGGAACCCAAATGAGATTTCTAAATTATAAACAATATGGAAAACACCGATGTATAAATTATATAGTCGATGTATGAGTTATATATGCATTGTACACCTCATGGATAAGCATTGTATAAGTTGTATGTTCGATGTATAAGTTATATATGCATTGTAAAAATTATATATGTGTTGAAATAGAAGTGAATTTACTTATATATATATACACCCCTCGTCCACAAACCATGGATGATATTTATTGGTTGTGATTGATGTGAAAATTGGTTGATAGCGAATGGTTGATTAGAATTGTTTGTGGTTGAAATTGATTGATTGTGGTTGAAAAATACCCATTTGTGGTTGAGAATTATTTGGTTGAAACCACATAGGATTAGTTTGTGGAAAAGAAAGAAAAAATATACATGCTGCCTACGTGCGAACTAGATGCATGAAATCCACATTGTCAAAAGCTGCGAGGCTTTAAGGTAGAGCGAGGAGCCGTACTAGGGACGGCCCCGGTTTTAATTACCCTGCCGTTATGCTGCCGAAATTTTCAATAATATTCATGTGTTAGAATTATTTTCATGTGTTGAAACTATATTCATGTATCGAATAGAAAACATTCATGTGTTGAATAGAAATTCATGTGTTGAATGGTATTCGTATTTTAAATAAATTTCTATAACAATAAAAATCACAATTTTATTTTATATATACGAACTATAGAAAACATTTGTGTGTTGAATAGAAATAAATTCGTTGAATAGAAATTCATGCGTTGAATGGTATTCATGTTTGAAATATATTGTTATATAATAAAAATAAATTTTTTATCATCTATATGAACTATATAAAATAGTCGTGCTTTGAAATGAATTGTTTTATAATAAAAATCCTATTTTTCCCATCTATATGCTGTATAAAATAGTCGTGTTTTGAAATAAATAGTTTTACAATAAAAATCACATTTTTATTATATACATGAATTGTTAAAAATAGTGAAGTGTCGAAATAAAGGTCGGTTGGATAAAAATATAATTTTTATCATATGTATGAAAAGAATATGGTTTTGAAATCGAAGAATCGATTATATATATATATATATATATATATAAATATAATTAAAGAAAATCGAATAACGAAGCTGCAGTTCGTGTTTTGAAACCGTGATTTCAAACGATTAGTGCGGGAGATCCGACCATTGGATTTTCCCCAAATAGAAACCGTTGGGTTCACTTTGGAAATATCTTTCCAACGACACCAACTTTGTAAAGATCCAACGGTTGGATTGTCTGGAATGTTTAATTCAAATCGGAAGAAAAACAGTGCCAGAATCGATTATATATATATATATATAATTAAATTAAATCGAATAACGAGCCTGTAGTTCGTATTTTGAAATCGAAACTTCAAACGAGTGTATCGGGAGATCCGACCGTCAGATTTTCCCGAAACTGAAACTGTTGGATTCGTTTTGAAAAGATCTTTCTAATGATATAAAATTTGTGAAGATCCAACGGTTATATTTTCATATATGTGTAAATCAAATATGAAGAAAAACAGCGCCATGGCCGCGTTATGGCTTGAAGTGTCGTTTGAATAAATTGGCTATTTTTAAATAAATAAAAATAGCGATAAATCGTTATAAAATATTATAAATGATATGGAATGTGAAATTTAGAAACTAACTGAAGGTTAGCTAAGTCAAATGGTTTCTTGGGTTTTGATCTGATGTTTTTTTCGGCCTTCGGGGTTAATATTTGGGAAATCGTTCTCTTACTAATTTACGGTTAGTGAATGATGAATTGCAATGAGGTGTATGTTGTGTTTGTGTAGTACTTGTTAATTATATACGCGAGTTGCTCAGAAAGACCGGGTTTATCCCATTCTGAATAACTGAATCGACGATAAGAAGTCGACGATGAAGACGGTGGTTGAAGACCGGAGATCTTCACCTCGGTTGGATGGTAACTGATGTCCTGATTGGGAGGCATCTAGAAATATGGATAATGAGTGGTGATCGTCCAGACATACATGGAGATCGATGGGTATGCGAGGTATATAGTGCCTCCGGTTTCGTTCAGACCCAGAACGAACTTGTAAACAGACTGTGTCTCTGACATTGGAATTCATTCTGTGTGATTGATAGCCATCAGTTGCATGGTGTGAATTGCCTGTGTGGCGTGTTAAGATGCAGTGATCAAGGCTTCTGTTGAAAAGCAAAGTCTTGTGGTTGATGATCAAAGCACCGCCTATGTGGCGTAGCTTTGTGTTTCGCGTGCCTCACACCCCGGTATGAACCAGAAACGGGAGAGAACCTCAGGGAGGACATGCATTTCCTTCTAGCTAGAGGTGGTGTCAGTGCTTAAAACCAAATGACATTTATACTACTTTTCACCTATGTGGTTGTTGCTGTTGCGAGGCGCCTCGGATATATCGGTGACTATGTGAAGCCGATGGAGCCATTCGTTGGCTCATTTACGCCCCAAAGGGCGGGGAAACGCAGTGTTTAGGCATAATAATCCACATTAGTGGACCAGCCCTGACGATCCGAGGGGCAGTTGCGGCTGTTCCTGAGGGGCGGGCTAGAGTGTCTCGAATTCGGTAAGGACTATCTTTTGCCTTGGTTCATGATGGAAATCGAATTTCCAAATATGACATCGTGCAGTTTTGATTGTAAACCTATACTTGGCGACATAGTGGCATGGGACGCTCATGTCGTCTATGATTGATACTTATGATTTGAAATTGTTTTTAAAACATATAAACACTAGTAGTGATATTAAATGCTTTTGTTTTATTCGTATCAAGCATATTTTGGCCATTATAAGGTAAAACCCTATCCTCCGGTTTGCGTTGCATTGTGTGATGGGAACTGAGTCTTATAATGGCTTCATTTTATAAAAAGCATTGTGATGTTTAAAAGATTTACTTGTTTTAGAAGCACTGGCAATCCAATGGAGTAAACCCGTTCCGCGAAAGTGGCGTGGTCCTGTGATTAGCCATATTATAGATGTGTTAAGTAGATTTCTCATACCAATCCCATGACTGAGTCGTAGTTTGTTTCACTTGCAAACTTGGGTGCCCCTTTTTCTACACGGGAAGCCTTGTGTTCAGGTTTTAGCAGGCTCTTTCTGGATAGCTGGAGCTGAAGATGGATTCTATCATTTATTTCTTTTTATGCTGTTCAGCTCCTATTATACATATTATGTTTGTTTTCCGCTGTAGACATTTATGTATAGCTGAACTGTATTTGTACTAAGTATGATCCTGTATACTGTGTAACTCTGATGACTACGTTTACCCAGTGTATTCTATTGTTCATTGTCTGGTGTATTTACTTAATTCTGTTCTACTATTATCTGTTTATGTGTTATATTCCAAAGATTACCCTTGACACCGTCGTACGGGGTTTGGGGTCGTCACATTGTTAAAGATGTCTTGATACAAATTGAACAATTCTGTTTCCCTGTTGACTTAATAGTTCTTGAAACCAAGTCTATTTCGAATCCTGATAGTCAAATTCCATTGATTTTGGGTCGTCCCTTCTTAGCAACCTCAAATGCTATCATTAATTGTAGGAGCGGCCACCTTCGACTATCGTTTGGGCACTTAACCACTGAATTGAATATTTTTCATCAACCCAAAGAGATCGAAATAGGAGAAGTCGACATAATAGAAACAGTTTTAGATGGCACGTCTGAATTATCTCCTGAGAAAATTTCACTTTCCTCGGTAGACGTGTCCACTATGTCTTTTAAAGAATTATTTGAAGATGAGCTTAAACTTTTAAATGACGAGAATGAATATATAGAACGTCTCAAAGATAATCATAATTCCATATCATCAAAAGAAATTGTGGTTAAACACTCAAAATTACAGGATTTTGATAATCATCTACTGAATGACACAAATCATTGTCATAATAAACTTTTCATAGGGACGATTTTGATTTCAAACTTTATTAACATGCCTTTTGTACCTCAAAACCAGACACAAAATCACCATACATCATTTTTGATAAAGGCAAGTGTGGGGGGAAAAGGATATTTCATTTTCACAAACCATTCATCATCTTTGTACATTTCATCTTGCATTTGATTTTCATACGCATATAGTTGCTAAATTGCATTTTATTTTACAAATCATTTTGCATTTAATCCATCTTCGGGTTTTATCTTTAAAATTTAGGAAACGTTCACAGTGTGCACACTGTTTAAATCTAGTGTGGGGGGAGTTTTCATTGCATCCTTTTTATTTTTATTTATTTTTCTTCTGTTCATCTTCATCATTTAAGTAGGGCCGTCATGCATTTTAGATCGTAGTAAAATACCATATTTTTTTTCTTTTTTTTCTTTACGAAAATACGACACATTTTAGTTTGATACAACATAATAAGTTAACGATTGTTAATCAGTTGATAGTATTTTTTTCTCTCAACTAAGATCAAATAAGAAATATGATGAAACGTTGAATTTTGAGGGATAATAGTGTAACCGATACATAGGGAGATTCTCAGGTGATGGCCATGAAATCTATTCTATATTATAGACTTTGTTTAAATAAGTGGAGGACTTAAAATACTTATATTGACTTTTCTAATCTTAAAAACTAAGTTGTGTTAAGTTGAATTCGCGTAACTCTCTTTTGTGCTTATATTTTTAGTAATAATAGTAATCCAAGGGTATCCAACATTGCTTGTATATCTAGCGTTGGTGTGCAAACCCGCCAAGCTCTATCTGACATGTTGTTGACAAAGTCAGCATTGGAATATCTTGGTCCCATTTTATGAGTTGGACACCTAAGGATTACCAACATGTTGTTGACAAAGTCACCGTCGGTCTGCACAATTCGCCAAGCTCTGTCCTAACTCTCCATCAGTCCGCAAGGCAGTGTATGGGTGGTACACCTTGGTCCTTTAGGTTAGGTGTATGTAATTAATCATAAATTTTAACTTTTATAGAGATAGAGAATAAGTGATGATGCCCAAACATTTCTTGACCTTATTGATTTGACTGGCCATACATAAGGAAACTAGAATACCACTTCACAAACTGTGACAAGCAAATTAAGAATTTATTTCATGGCTGCACTATGTTATCGAACGAACCAACTGGCCAAACTAGAGTTTAGACATTGAAAACTTGACTTATGTTGAAAATTTGTGACAGGTTGAGGTATCTAAACTACAATCAACTGATTAGAAATTATTAACTTAATTTGTTGTACCAATTTCCTGAAAGAAGTCGTGTTTTTACTTTTTGTTTTTATTTGCATATGTCCATTGCATTCATCTAATTGCAGCAGAGCCATATCATTCATATTGCATTTGGATTTTTTGGGTGGTATCCACTGAAAACCCTCACAAGACACCACTCGTCCTACCAGGGACACCTAGAGGTTTAACGGCTTGTTGGATACGCTCAATGCAATTGTGTATCCTATGAAAGTGTGACCTATCTAGTTAGTTTTTAATTTTTGTTTTACTCGAGGACGAGTAAAAGATAAGTGTGGGGGTATTTGATTAACATAGAAATGTGTTTATTTTATGCTCTTATATCTTATCTTTTGTGTATAAATAAATATTACTCGGGTATTGTTTTGTCACTTTTTACAGATATGCCGACTTAGCCACAAGCAGTCAGAAAATATAAAAATAGAGGTCAAATTGCTGTGGATATATATATTTGAAGACTTGTTGATGAAGATCCTACATCAAATTGCTTTTTGGACAAGAAAATAATTGGAAGAAGGGCTATGCATATCACAAATCAATGAAGAATTGTCAAGGAAACAAGAGGAAAAAAGGAAAGGCCCAAATTTACTAGATTTCACTAAGGCCTATTTGTAAACTCTTTTGTGATTTCCCCAAGGCCCATTTGTCATTGTATTATGGTTAGGGTTAGGGTTGGCTATCTACTCTATATATACCCTTTTATTCTCATTGTATACATCCATTCGAGAATTAATAAAGTCTTCTTCTTCTTTTTATTTTCTGCATTTTTTTCTATTTCCTAGCAACTAGTGCCATCTACACAATTAGATTTGGTAGAGTACTAATTGTATTTTACATTTACTTTCATTAATGATTAATATTTGATTAGTTTCAACGATAATCCTAATTCTATTTCCTGTTTGTTATTTTAATTTCTACAATTTCAATTTTTGTTCTTTTTTTTGCTTCCTTAGGTCAATTGGATTGAATACAGATTTGATTAGATTCAGATCTGATTCAATTCAATAATAGTTTAATTGCAGCTTCAATTTTGTTTGCTTTCAAAACCAACCTCAAATATTTGTCTAACTCGCCCAAGAAATTAATTAAATAATTTAATTTACCTCCCTGTGATTCGACCTTCATACTACACGATCTATGCGCTTGCAGTTATTATTTTAAAATTCGCGCTTTTCTAATTACTTAGAAAGCGTCAATCACCTACCTAGTGGTGCATATGCAGTGGGGCTTCACCCTTAAGCATATTAATAGTGTATATATATATAGTATACTTTTGAATCCCAAAATACCACAAATGCGTGCTCTCATATACGTATACTCTTCCCTGGTACCTTCAACTTAGGTTAAACTATGAAATCAAAGCTCTAATACCAAATGTGATCAGTGCCCTGTACCAGCCGACTCCCAACAGGTTGCGCTGTGATGGTGCTTGATAAATGCAATGCGATCATCAAGGTTGAGATAAGAAAACCCATATAACATGTCATATATCTCACACCGCATGGAATAAGATATAATAATAACATAGGACATGATATAAAATTGGTGGGACAACATATAAGCTAAAAACCAAATCATAACCATCAGAGTTGCATATAAACATCATAGCAAAATATCTAACAAGTCATACATAAATACATTTCCAAAGTAGTGTCTCTAAACGAAACACGACTATGCCTAAAGTAGTGGACAATGGGAATAAACGGGAATAAGAGTGTATATATAATACGTCGAAGCCTCAAGCTCATCTCTGGTCAGTTACTCGAGCTCAACAACTTGTCTCTAGTTTGCTCATTGAAGATCACCAAGAGTAATAAGAAGCAATGCATAAAACCTCAGGTCAGACAAAGTTTAGTGTGAGCGATAGTAATCACAATCTCTTTATAGGGTGATACAATAATTATGAGGGATCATAACTGACCTAGCCCTACATCCAAAGGATTAGCCCATATAATCATTTACTTTGATTTATGGTAATCACAATACTGAATGTAAATGGAATTTTGTGTGTGTCATAGTGATAACAAACATCCAAACACAACAAACATACTTACATTCTCTCACTATGTGCGTCGAGTATATAGTACTCATTACTTTAGTCGTCTAATCTATTTGAAGCCATGGCCGGACCAACTGCCCTGATCACCACTCAGCTCTTACTATGACCAACTGCCCTGGTGTAGTCAATAGTCCTACCCAATCCACACTGCCCTTACACTAGGGTCGAGGCAAAATAGTCCACACTTCCTTGGCTCTGATTCATCTACATGTCCATTCTCTCATAGATGTACTAAAGTTTTGAGTACTAATAACTCCTTTGCATACATTGCCGTAGCAAAGTCCAACTTATAAGTTACCCAAATGGTTCCTATCCAGATCCTTAGTAGCAACTCCCCACTTTCTTTCCGTCTCAGGTTTAGCTAGTCCTATTGGAGTCTATCTTCAAAAGGGATCGCTCGTCATCATGAAGAAACATCATGCCATGCATCACCATAAGGAGTTCATTCCCATTGCTTATATCTGGATTGGCCCAGCTCCTGATCGACCATGTGGATCTGGATTGGTTATCATAGCTAGATCGACTAAGTCGATCCGGACTTGGTTATTGCTTCGGATAGACTAAGTCAAACCGAGCAAGTCGAACTGGGATCTGTTGCATGCTTTATGTAATTTTAACATCATATTTCGCCACATGACGACGTTTGCATCCATCCTAGTGTTCTAAGGCACTGTCTTAACACAATAACTCACTCAAACAACATTTTAGATTAATCAAATAGTATTAAACACCAAAGAAGCATACATTTTCCCAATCCCTTGAATCTCGGGATTCACGAATCATATCTAAATCAACCCAAACTTATATATGTATCATAATATGATTAATGATGAATTATAAGCATTTTTACATATTTTTGTGAGCATTCTATATGCTAATCTAGCCGAATTAGTGAGTAAGAACACTATTACTCATAGCGGTGTGCATGTGGTTGATTTAGTTTGAAACCAATCTAAAATGTTAAAACCAAAATAACCAATCAAGAAACATAAACTGAATCAAACCGATATTTTTTGAAACCAAAACCAACCAACCAAACCTAATTACTCACCTTAATAACTCCAAATATGCTAGCTCCATAAATGGAAAGTGTCTGGCATGGGTTTCTATGTTCTGCAACAACTCTTATCCTCTTTTGTGTTGATTTGACTTGATTTTCACTTTATTTCATTAATGGATGCTTAAATAGGGGTTTAGTGGTTGATGGATGCCATTTATAGGGGTTAGGAAGCTTCATGGGAGTTAGGAAAGTGAATATGAGAGATTCCCCAACCCCTTCGGTCCCCACTAAGTCATTCCACCTGAAACGGGTTGTGGACCCACCTGATAATTACCTAAACAGTCCATTTAAGCCTCCAAACTTATTTCAGTTATTTATCCCAAATGATAAGTCCATTTTCTTAATGAGATCACTCTACAAAATGGGAAATGATCATGCAAATCCAGTGGAAGTGGTTTTAGTTCTAAATTCCTTACCAATCAAATGTTATGGGCATAACAAAGATCGCTATGGGCAAAATGGTCACATTAAAATTCGACAAAATGGTGAAGGTATGAAATGATCCTATTAGTCATTTATTAAAGTTATATGGTCATATAATCTCACATGAAAATATAAATATTCCATGATTCCCCGATACGTAAAATACGGGTCGTTACAATTTATAATGAGTTGTATAAAGAAATATATTTAACTTGAAAATATAAGGAAATCAGGTATTGCTCTATCGACAAAAATCTCAATTTGTGTAATTGTTTAATATGGTTCTACTATTTTGATAACCATGTTTTAATAAAGATAATTTTTTTTAAACTATGGGTACATAAATAAATAATTTCACTAAAAATTGAAAATATGACTAATAATTGGATTTTGGATTATCAACGGATTGACGAGTTGAAGTTCCACAATGTTATGGCTATATGTGACATATATAAACATAACTCTTACAGTTAACAAAAAGGTTAATTAAAACTGTAACGAACAGGAATTTTCGACCTCGAAAATCAACATAAAACCCTTGTTAATTATTCTGGTATCGAACATTCCAGATCATTAATAGAAAGAAGTTAGAGGGTGAGGGTAGATAAGATAGAAAATTAGAATAGAAGAAGAAGATCACCACAGAACAGAATCAGAGTAATACGAATCTCACAGCGGAACGAATAATATATAATCTATGACATAGCTTTTTAAATAAAAAAGCATACAATAACATCATCAAAGTACAATGCTTACACACAGCGGAAATAACAATAGCTATATAATCCTGAAGCCTCTTGCTTCAAGCTCCTCCACGTATATCTGTAAAGACCTGAACTACTTGACTGCCCTACAAATTTGGGCACCCATGAGTTTAGGGAAAACAAAACAAAACAAACTCTGGGTCAGTCATGGGACTGGTGTGTGTAAACTCAAATCATCGGTTTAATTTTTCAAAATCCTTTTCAAAAGAAAAGATAATCGTAAGACCGATCCACACATAAACACAGATGGTTTTTACCTTACTATAACCCAAAACAGTTTTGGAAATCGATACTTTTCTGATATTATTATAATGTCTAATCACAAGTAATTAGAATCTAGCAGAACGCTTGCATCTCACGTTCCACATATATAGTATACAAACAAAAACCGCGGGCTCTTATTGGAAATTGGATTCCGACCTTGACAAGGTATGGGACCACCTACCGATAGTGTATTTCTAGAGGCAAATACATTGGGTTCAACAAGAACATCTTGCAACCCGACCCTCACATGACCGACCACTCATTTTGCTGGAGTGTATCGAATGTATATCACCAACGGTTGGGAGCTACCCACCGTCTTCCCGAGAAGGGATAGCATCGAACATAGATAAAGAATGAAATGGATTTTCTCTAGATAGGTGATATACTCCTTAATGGGAGCGACCCACATAGCCATGCTGCCTGCCTGATTTCTGTCATTTCCCGGTTGGTGAGGCTTGAGGTCATTACGTATCTTTCGGGAACCTGACCATCATTCACTTTGAATGCCACATCGTCATACCCGTCAAATCACAAATTGATTTCCTCAAAAATACCACGGGCATAAAGCTAAGAGAAACGAATTCCTCCGCCACCAAACGTAAGTACGTTTGAAGAGACCAGCTTACGCGATCCGTTAGATATACTCCGTCAGACATTCATCCATTCACGTTTGTCCTGGGACTGGACAAACCGAAGGCACTATTCTGTAAACAGGATAGCCCTTGCATAACTCCGTCTTCAATATTTGATTGCAACGCAAACGTCCATACAGAGTGGTTTTCAGATAATGAATCTGATCCCAGTCTCTCCGTATCGACGACGTAAAATGGTCAAAAACTTCGATAGTCGGTGATTTAACTATCAAAGAAAAACAGGTGTGCAAACAATGATATTATTTCCAGATGGCAGTCCTATCAATCAAACAACAATCAACTCTTATCTCCTTTGGTTTAAATCTTCTTTAATTTATCCATTTCCATTTCTGTATATTCGTAAATTCTTATTTTCCTAATTTGGAAAATATACTTTATCTACTTTGGAAAGCGTTTCCATATTTACTCCCATTTCTTATCTTCTTTATCAGAAAACATTTCTGATTCTTATTTGGAAAATTTTCCAAATGCCCTTGACTGGATTCAAACTGATGTTTGAATAACATCGCTTTGCCCTTTTAAACCATTTTACCCATTATCTAAATTCGCTTAACCAATCTTCACTATCAAACTTTAGCTACTCTTTAGTCAAAAACGAAGTCAATTAAGTTGGGGTATAATTACCTCTCAGACCTTAACTGAACGACATTTCTAACCTCGGAATAGACAAAGTTCAGCTTCCAAATCTTTTAACACATTTCCTTATGTTGCTCTTAGATTTTGTTTATGAATCCACTCCTTTTACAAAATCATTTGATTATAACTATAAAGTTATAACTCCATGCTTTCGAAATATATTAACTTAAATATAGCTTTCATATCTTAATTTGGGTAAATGATAAACAACTAATTTCTTAACAAATAAGTAAAACTTAATTTTGAAACGAAAAGTAAACATTACTTCCCTTAATTCGATATAGTCGAGTTCCAATGTATAATTCACTCTCGGATAATCACTATCCGATAACTTTCTCTTTCGAATAAACTATATTCGATTCCTCTTATTTGAATAACTAATATTCGATAACCCTTTTCTTTGAATAACTATATTCAATAATCTCTCTTCGAATAAACCATATTCGATAATTCTTTCCTTCGAATAACTATATTCGATTTAACTCACTTCGAATGAACTATATTCGATTGCTCTTCTCGAGTAAACTATATTTGATAACCCTACTTCGAATAAATGCTATTCGATAACTCTACTTCGAATTAGCGATATCCGATTACTTCCTTTTTACTAACTCTATTTAATCTACTAATACTTGACTATCTCGAACTTGATTAGTTCTATTTAAATAACTCTAATTCGATTTAACTCCAATCGATTTACTCTAATTGATTAACCATAACTGGTTAACCTTAACTGATTAACTCTGATCGATTAACTCTAACTCGACTAACTCAACTTAATTAACTCCTATTGATTAACTACTATTTGATTTAACACCATTCGCTTGACTCTAGATTGAAGCGATCACAATGGTTACGCCTGATTCCCTCAGGAAACATCTGACCGCCGTAGGCTATCTGCAGCCCTGCAAATTACGCTAGCAGTCGTACGAGATGGCAACTCGCCTGAATAATTATGTTTGATTAACTTTATCTCTAATAACTATATTTGACCAACTCTAATTGAATAACAAATATTCAATTAAACTCTAATTCGATTAACTACGTTCAATTAATTCTGTCTCGTCAACTCTTTATTCGAATAACTAATATTCGATCCCTCTAATGATTAACTCTACTCGATTACAAATATTTCCTTTTCTATCGGTCTATATTTATTTCATATAAATATTTTCTTTTATTTATTTTCTAAAAAAAAATCACCTTTTATAACTTTATTTATTTTCTAAATAAATACTTCTATTTAATCTATTCGTGAATATTTCCCAAATGTTTCCTCTTTAAATCCTTTTCGATTTACTTTCCTTTTTCCAAAGTATCCCATTTATTTCCTTCAGTTCTGCTTCCATAAAATCCATTTTTGATTCGATCAAAAGTCTTATTTCAATATACCCTTCAAATTTTCTTTTATATAAAATCCTTTGATTTACAAATTATTGTTTGAAAATTTCCTTTTCACATTCTTGCATTTTTCTTTGGTATTTTAAAGTACCAAATAATGATGATCAACACACACAATCAACAACATGTTATAAATCACATCGTACATCACAATAAGTAAAAAAAAACAGAAAAATAAATGTTGAGTAACCCAGTTGGGCCCCTCTGACCTGTTTCACTACATCCACAGATGTCAGTCAACATAGATAACATGAAGGTAAAATATTCTGATAAATAGAATCAATATTTCGATACGATTTATATATATCGTTATCGATATGTTCAATCAACTGACTAGCAGTTCAACCAAATAGCCAACACACAGCAAATCAACCAATAATTTCAGTTCTAAAAATACTTTATAGATATATAGATTGATCAGAGTTAGTGAGAGTTACTCACATTGGACGGTTATCGTTAAATAACGATAATTGGTCATTGATTTGATTCAGGCGTTAAATTTCACCATAAATCCAAACGAGCCCTAATTCAATCCCGGTAAGTTCTATTGGATAGCCACTATCCATACGATCCCAACGGATCTTGTTTTGTCCAATTCTGATATGGTATGCTCTAGTTATGATATCGACAAATTCACGCATATATTTAATTAAATTAAACTAAACATTATTAATAAAACTGGGCCTTTACCTTGTCCAATATCAGCCCACTAAAATAGCGGCTTGCCCCCCTTTTATTTGCTTCTTCCTCAAATCACTTACCGTAACCTCCAGGACATTCCCTTAGCCATTTTCGAATTCAATCCTTCCCTTATCTCCTCCTTTACTTCATGATTCATCCAACCACAAATACCACTAAATTCCTCTTTCCATCCTCTTCACCACAATACTACTTTAATCCAGCTTGCACTCCCCTTTTGAATCACGGTTTCGAGTGTAGATCCCCATCAATAGTGCCTCAACTAGCTCACACTACCTTTCTCAAAGCCGTCGAACCCATTCACGTCACAACAGTGCATCATTTTGTCTCACCAAAACCACCCACCCAACCCGTAGGTTCTCTTCACGCTACCAGTGTCAAATCCACATGTTCCTTCTATTATTTCTACGTTCTCGTGATTCTCCAGATGTGCCACAGTACTACAAAAAAAATCCACCCAACCGGTGCTCTACTCCAGTGCAAACCAACGAACCCTTGGACCACCTTGCCCAGAAACCCGCATCAGTACGTTGATGGAACCCAAATAAAAATCACACTAGATTGATGAGCATTTCCATATATACCCATATATATTTGTCTCAGATTTTATTGAGGAAGATGTAATTTGTTTGGATTTCTTTAGCAAAAATAAAATAAAATAAAAACAAAATAAAATAATACTCACGCATGGATTCTGAAACAGCCAAGATGGAGGAAGACTACGCTGTGTATTTATAGCCTTAAAATACTTGGCGGCCAAGAAAAATATGGTACGCCAGTACATGCACAGCTCGGCAGGAAATTAGCGGTAGTATGTGGTCTCTCAGTTTATGAGTAAGCTATGATTTGGAAACTACATTACTGCGTGACATGAATATTAGAGGCAGATCAAATTTTAGCTTAGGGTAGTAGTAGTGACAGAATGGGACATGTATAGATTTTGAAAAGAATGAACGTAACAGCAGCAATTTGTAGGGTAAGTAGGTGGGTCCGTGTTACCATTGACATTGATTTGGCAGCAGCACCTACGTTCCTAGTTGATAGGGTAGACATATGTTCCTTGCATGTAAAGTTGTAGGGAAAAAATATAGATCTATATTTATGTATAGAAGATCTTATGCACTAGCCAAGAAAACGTGGTAGCCAACCTCATACACATAACGGCAGCAAATGCATAAGTCAAGTTAAACAAAATAATGAAATGGTTGGATTAAATTTTACTTTGAATTTATTGTCCCAAGTCCTACAGCTCGGGTCTACAACTTGGAAGCTTTTCTAAGCTGATGACGAGACATTGTTTAAAGTTTTAAGTTTAGTTTATCGGTAATATTCCACTCACTTACAGATAGAAGTAAAAGTACATTCGTGTCGGGTGCTACGATTCCCAAAATATAATAATATCGGTAAGTTGACTCATATTTTGAAACCTCAAAATATTGATATAGGGTGTAAAATACTTCAAATAAAAAGTTGTGTATTTAATTAATTAAAAATTATAGTAAAATTCTAAAAATTAAATTATAACTACATCTCAAAAGAACCTTGTCTAAATTTGAATCCAGTATGCAGTTATTTCAAATAAACTGTTACGGTCAATGAACGATTCTGTAGCGACTATTTGAATATTTGATTTAGACATATCTTGCAATCTATACGACGAAATCCTAATTTTTCTCTTCCATTAGAAAAATATACTTCACCAGCCCCCAACGTTTCTTGTTTCATAGAATTCCGACTTAAAAGGGCTTCTGTATACTCGTTTAAAGTTCAAATCGCCAAATTACGAACTGCAGCGCCATTTCGAGCTCGATTATATTTATATTATAATTATACATTCAAATCTCATTTTAAATAATATATTCGTTATTATAATTCAACTCTAAATAGAATTATTTCTTATAAATGATCCAATTCACCCAATTTTGGGAATTCAGCTATTTTCGACCATTTCGAAAATAAATATATTCTTCTATTATTTATATTAATTAAATATATATTATTTTAATTCAAGTTATCGATATCGCCAAATCAATATTTAATAATTAAATAAATTAATTATTTCATCGTGAAAATACGGGACGTTACAAAAACTTAGTAGTGTTAGAAAAAGTAATCATGAAAAACAAAATAATTTACTTTTTATAAAAATACAAAACTTAACTACTCTTACACACCTACACCTATTTATGCACACAACAACTCTAGAAAAGGAGAGTCATTTCAATTGTAAGGCTGACTAGGGTAATGAAAGAGGAGGTGTGTGCACAGGGGGTAGAATGATAACTGCATATGAAGACATTTTAAGAAAATCTTTGCCTAAAAATACCCATAATTTCAAATTTTCACTCATTTTCTTTCTACCGTATCTTCTACGTAATAAAGACAAATAAAGAAATTCTTTATATCAAACCATGTCATCTAATGGCTTTAACTTTTATGTCTATCGCTTCTTCTAGTTTTAAGCATAGTTATGCCCAAATCTTAATTCTTTACCATGAGTTTTAATACTTAGGTTCTCAAGTCTGAAAATGCAAATCCTTCTTCTGGCTATAACCCTCTAAAAAAGACTCTAATTTGAGTAATTATTTTTTTTTTAAGTCAAGAGAAAATAATTTTCAAGAACTCTTCAGTTGACCACATGTCCAAAATCCGAGGGTAGCATGGTTAAAGTGGAAAATGACCTATTTTCGGGTCGATTTACTGAAATCATGGTCAAAGTTCCACCAACTGTCCTTTATACTTTCGGCCACCACCACTTTTTTCATTGAACGTGGTCTCCTCCAACACTTCAATGGTATGTCGAGCTCCTTCAAGCAAATTTGAGTCAATTCCATTAACTCTTGCGCGATCATTGAAGAGCCATAGCAAATCATAAGAACTTTGAAACCTATGAACGTGAGAACTAAAATACTATAATAACACTAATTGTGCTTTAATATTTTATGATGATGTATATGCTTGTTATGATGTTGTTTATCAAGCTCGTTTGATAATATGATTGTTGTATGGATAATTTAACAAGTCATGTTACATAAACGTCGAGAGCAAAAAGGAAATCACTTTCCTTTTCTAAATGAAACGGTTAAACCTTTTAAAAATGGTCTAAAATGATTTACAAATGTGTGTAAACATTTAAAAAGTGTTCAAACAAAGTTTGAAAAGAATATGAAATTTGGTACAAAAAGATTGGTGTGTCATGGACTAGTAGTTCATGATCTTCCTCCATAAAAAGTTAAATCCATTTATATGGGAAATTAGAGGTCAAAATTAATTGAAATAATATTTTTTCAAACTTTTGTAGCTATAATTTCCAAACAAAAGTGAATATAAAGATTCCATATATCAACCAACACTTTTCTATGCCACAAATCCGTCAAAAATCAAAACACAAACCCGCTCGAGCATGGAATGTGTTGATTTGATACCTGCAATGATGAGCATGAGCATAATTAGAGTACTATAAAGACAAATGCATAGAGGAAACAAGATAGGTTATTAAGTATTGTTCATGGCTGCTACATGGAAATCAAGTTTCCGCACTAATACCGAGTATAAGAGAATAAGAAAGGAAACCAAACATGTCAACTTCCAGTGATCTATTTTCCTTAATGCTATCCTGAGAGATTTAATGAGGAAAGGGTCAGAACTACAAGTCATTGTAACGCCTCGTAATTCTGCGACATTAAGATTCTCAAATTATAGTATAATTAATTTTTAAAAGAAAAATTAAAAGAAAAAGATCCATGCAGTTGTTTAATTTAAGTATTGTAACTAACATGAAAAAAAAGAGGTAAGGAGAGAACAATAATTATTATTGTTCTAAGACTTATTAACAAAAGCCTCTGTAGCTCAGTTGGTTAAGGCATTGGATTGGTAGCATGGAGGTCGGGGGTTCGAACCCCGGCGGCGGCATAATTTTTTTATCATTGTTTTAGAGAGGGCCAACTAAACATGCAAATATATGTACGTATACAAATTCAAAATTTGAAAGGATAAGAACGTACATATAAGGAAATAAAGAATATATATATATACATATGAGAAATATAAATATATATATATATATATATATACAAAAATATATGTATACGAAAGATAAAATTCAAGATAAGGCTACAGTCAATGAAATATGGCAACATCATTTGAATTTTGAAAATAAAATGAAAGTTGTGCGTATATATATACGCGTAAAATGGTCGTTAGAGGAATTGTATACATATAAGAATATTTCATGTGAATAAAACAGTTAAATAAATTCCAGAAATTCAAAAGTTTGAAAATCAAACTTTTACGCCAAAATAGCTTGTGGGACCCAATGCTGACTCAGCACTGCGTGTATGATAAGGTTTGGCTAGATTCATCTACGTACCTGGACTATTTTCTTAACTAGGTTCAATGCTGACTCAGCGCTGCGTGTACGATAAGGTCTTGAGCAGCTATATAAACAGTTCTAGTCTTCATTCTCTTTGCACCAATTCTCTTCTATCCTTATGCTGCTAAGATTCATGGCTTCTTCCCCTCTTCTAAATTTTCTTAAATAAATAAAATAAAATATGATTCAAGATGAGGAGATGCTGCTAAAAGACTTTTATGGAGGGATTCAAATCAAAGTTTCAAGTGAAGAATTCAAAGGCTAGCTCAAAGAAGTTTCAAGCAACGACGCACGAATCATAGCCACGCTTTCCTTCTTTTCTAGATCTATTTTCTGTAAGTTGGTTATTTCTAGATCTGAATATTTTGTTTTATTTGTGACATGAAATTAAAGGAATAAAGGAATATGCCAAGTCTCTCTCTCTCTCTTCGAATCTGTGTTTATACTCTTGGACTGAATTAAGAACTGTTATGATTCGAGGACAAATAAGACTGTAACCGTGACTATGACTATAGAACTGTGGCCTTTGAAAGCATATGCCTTTGGACTATGACATAAGCCTTTGATTTTGGGACATATAAACATTGCCTATGACAATGACTTAGGACTATGGGAATTATTTTCCCTTTTGGACTATGAACATCGCCTATATTGCCTATGACCATGGACATTACTTATGACTAAGAACATAAGCCTTTGAATTAGACATAAACTATTGCTTATGACATAAGGAGGACAATTGTGATTTTGACACCCATGATTCATGATTAGGAAAATATTGCTTTAGTTTGGTGATTGTGAAATTGGGTCTAAACCCAATTATTTATTCTACCTGTTCCCTTTTTTTTTTCTTTGGTTTTAAGACAGTGGGAATTTACCTATTAAGTTAGGTCTACCCGCGTTCTTGAACCTATTTTGCCCATTCTTTGGTTTTAAGACAGTGGGAATTTACCTATTTAGTTAGGTCTACCCATATTCTTGAACCTACATTGTTATCCAAACCTTTTTATGCCAATTATTCCTTCTTGTCATTTTGATTCATTCCCTTTTTATCTACGAATCCAGATTTATTTATAATCTAGGTTGAATCACGATTATTCGAACGGTGGGAATGCGATTTGGGGAAAAACATGGTAATGAGTATGAACGTAATTGTAAACTTGGAAATTGGCATAATTTGGAATATGTATTATGACATGCATATTAAAATGAAAACGGGGAAATTTGACATGGATTAGGGAATATGTGATTTTGACATATTAAATTTAGCGTTAGTAAGTAAGCTAAATTTTAGGCATAAAATGTAAACTAGAAAAATAATTCTAGTTTTGCCATAAATTGTGAATTAGGAAGTTAAACCAAGATTGGGTTAGCTAAGGTTGATTTGGAATAAGTATATTAGCACAATTTTAAATTTATTCATAATTGTGAGCAATTGTCATGTTTAGAATAAATTATGGTTAGCGACACTAAATTTGGTATAATTTACATACCAAAAAATATAAATATGATAAATAAGAGAGAATGGACCATAATAATAAATGTGACAATGTACATTAAAAGAGTAGTAATGAAATAAGTAAATTAGGAGTAATTTACTTATAGAATTCGTCATAAATGTTAAATTGTTCATTTACCACAAAATATGTAACTTGGTTAAGTTTTGGCCATAAATTATAAACTAGGATATTTAATCTAGTTTCGGCAATGAAATAGGAAATGGCCTAAACTGCATGTTGGGTTAGGACTTGGGCCTAGAATATAAGTATACTAGTAGGCTTGACAAATAAATATAGGCCAAATTTGTCTAAAAAGGGGAAATGGGCTTTTGAAATAAATTGTTAACAATTTATAAACAAAAGAAAAGTATTTTGATAACATCCCTTTTTATAACACATAGACCAGAAGGTTCTAGGGTGACAGAGAGGATAGTGTCTAGGCTTGGGTTTGGAAAATACAAGTTTCCTGCCCTCCCTGGCTATCCCTAACTGATCCGAAGGACGGGATGGTTGTTTTCAAAACCAGATTTGGAAATTAATCAAAAACCCTTTGAACTTAGAAAACATGAATATGCCTAACCCGAGGTTAGACTGAGTTGCGGTGTAAACCTGCCCGGAACCGACCGGCACATCCAGTAACCGCAGCAATATCTGTCTAATGTGAGAGGTTGCGGCTTTAATTTATTAATTAAAGCTAGAACAAGAATGGGAGAGTTAAGTCTATAGGAACACTTAACCAACCTAACACGGTTAAGCTAGAATGGGAAGGTTAAGGAACACTTAACCAACTTAGCACAGTTAAAGCTAGAATGGGAGGGTTAAGTCCATGGGAATACTTAGCCAAATTTACATGTTGACTAGACTAGAAGGTGGGGTTAAGTAAAGTTAATACACTTAGCCAATTTAACATGTTAATTAGACTAGAGGTTGGGGTTAAGTAATACACTTAGCCAAATTAATATGTTAACTGGACTAGACCATAGGGTTAAGTAAACTTGAACGCTTAACCATCAGAATATGATAAATGAATAGGGTTAAGTAAAAAGCATGAAGGGATAACACTTAACCAGTGTAATAGGATAAGGGAAGAGGGTTAAGATAGCTTGAATCGACTAAATACACTTAACCAACCCAACCTGGCGAGAAAGAAAACTAAGTAGTAGACCTCAGTTGAAAAAGGGACTAAGTAGTAAAACTTAGTTAAGAAAACAAGGAATTTGGAAACTAAGTGGTAAACCTTAGTTAGTAGAACTAAGTAGTAATTCTTAGTATAACACGAAGGAGCAGACATCCATCTGGTTTTAAGAAGGCTCCAACGAATTGGGTTACGAAGCCCGAGGCTTCGAGGGGACGTGAGGGTACTCTTGATATCCCTCTGTGAGGCTGCAGATGATCATCCTGGGCTCACAGAGGTTAAGGTCTGCGTTAGAAGAACCGAGGGTATGCCTTGGTTGCAATATATATATATGTGGCAACCTAAAGACTAGGATGGACCGGCGTGATTCGGCGAGAAGACGGTAGCCCTGTGATAGCAACTCGTCGTCTACCATCCATCTTGAGTCAATCGAGATACGTGAAGCGGAAAGGCAGAGAACTCCAAAAGACCATATACTTGCTATCTAGTTATGGTTGCGGATGGCCATAGGATAGTGGGGCACCGGGGGCCGGCGTATAGTTCTCATTTTACAAGGTGTGCCTTTCATTAGCTGAGGGAGGGCTCAAGTGGGACCATAGCCACTGGAGTAAAAACAAACCTTAGCATCTGCATCGGCAGATATCTGAAAGCTCCCGACCGAGTTCTGTATTCCTTGATTTTCCCTGTCACAGGACTCGGATCGCACATTACAGGACATGTGCATCTAGACAAGCGATAACGATTCGCGATACATACGTGGGGAAGCCTAGGAACATATACCACTCTAGGTAGTGTGTCCTGGACTTGGGGGCATTGTTCGACAGGTAGCGTAATCCCTAGTTGGACTAGGTGGCATAAACCCTGAACTCGAAAAGCGTTCAGCAGATAGCGTAAAACTATAGTTAAATCTAGAAAGCAGTGGATAGAAAACCCTAGATTAGATCTAGGTAACAACTAATAAATGGATGCCTGAAGGCGATGGAAAATACAGGGATTGGGATCACGTTATCGTTACTAGTTGAAACACTAGTTAGGCGGTGCAGAGATATAGAAACCAGTATAACAAGTAAATAGTGAAGCAGCGAAAGTATTAGAGCGTATCCAGTTTATCTTAGCATATCTTGTGACTACCTTGTCTAATCTTGTTGACCCTATCGTCATGGTGTAATCTTGTATTCAGTTAATTCATGTCGTTTTGTTTTCCATGTTCACATGCTAGAAGTTACTGAACTTACTCAGGCTTTATGTCTGACTCTGTTTTTCTTTCGTCTTCGTTCTTCCGTTCTTCCCCCCAGGTTGTTAAGGAGGAAATAGGATAGCTCAGATTTGTTTTGGGATGATTTCTCTTTCCAAGCTTGAAGAATCTTGGATGCATCGGCTTTGGATTGCTATGGCTGGCTTTTGTTACATTGGGGAATATAAATGTATTTTATGCTTCTTTTTTTTGTAAAGACAGTTGTGTAACGACCCGCAACTTCCCCGTTAAGGAAAGTGTCGGATAGTTCGAGAACAAACCACAGCAGAACGCATACAGAAGAACATTTCACTGTATATTACAACAATGCATCAGATTACAAGAATATACAGAGTATAAAAGAATAATACACAGAATTATCAGAGATTTAATTTACATTTAAATACATAGCAGCGGAAAATAATACAATACACAACTAGAAGAGATATACGGATACAAAGCTTTCCGGATATCATTCCAGCTGTAAACCAGGATCCTGTGAATATAAATCTGCAAAACCGAAACTACTAGCTGCCCGTGTCAAAATAGGGGCACCCAGAGTTTAGGTTAAAACAATAAACTCCAGGTCAGTCATGGGACTGGTGTGAGAACTAAAACAGTTATTAATCTTTATTTTTAAAGTTAGGCAAATCAAGGGACCACGCCGTATAACACGGAACGGGTTTCCTCCCAAGAATACCAGTGCATAAAACAAACAGCGCGATGCTAAATAAAGAAAAATGAAGCTGTTATAAGACCCAGGTCCTATCACACAATGCAACGCAAGCCGGGGGATAGGGTTTTCCCTTATAACAGCCAAAGAATGCTTGATACGTTTAAAACAAATCATTTGATACTATTATAAGTGCATAGTGTATAAAACACTTCAAATCATAAGTATCAATCATAGGCGGCATGAACGGCCCATAACACTATGTCGCCATATATAGGTTTACAATCAAAACCGCAAATGTCGTATTGGAAGTTGGGTTATCATTTATGGTATGAACCGAGGCTAGGGGCAAGATCCTCAATGATTCGAGACAATCTAGCCTACCATGTCTCAGGAACAGCCGCAACTGCCCCCTGGATCGTCAGGGCCGGTCCACCGATGTGGATTATTATGCCTGAACAATACGTCTCCCCGCCCTTTGGGGCGCAAACGAGCCAACGAATGACTCCATCGGTTCGAGAACGACCGATCAATCCGAGGCGCCTCGCAACAGCAACAACCACATAAGTCAAACTCGTCAGGGCGTGTAAAACCACTGACGCCACTTTTAGCTAGAAAGAAACGCAAGTCCTCCCTGATGTCCGTCTCCCGTTTTTGGTTCATACCGGGTGTGAAACACGCGAAGTAAACGTTACACAAAGCTACGCCACAAAGGCCGTGCTTTGATCATCACCACAAGACTTTGCTTTTCAACAGAAGCCTCGATCAACTGCCACTTAGGCATGCCACACAGGCAATTCACTCCATGCGTTTGATATCCATCAATATATAACCCCTGAGCTCGTACGTCTCAGAGAAGGGCGTTAAGCAAGAGAATAAATTATCCGCCGCCAAACAGATATATATTTAATAGAGATAAATCACACGGACTAAAATCCAATGTCAGACACACAGTCCATTTACAAGTCCGTTCTGGGTCTGAACGAAACCGGAGGCACCTAGTACCTCGCATATCCATCGATCTCCAAGTACGTCTGGACGATCACCAACTGTTTCCATCTTCTTGGGTGTACAGCCCAATCAAGATCATCAGTTATCACCCAAACGACGTGAAGACTTCCGGTCTTCGACCACCGTCTTCATCTTCGACTTATCGTCGTATCAGTTATTCAGAATGGGATAAACCCGGTCTTCCCGAATAACTCGCGTATATTTTAAATAAGTGTTACACAAACACAACATACGCCTCATTCCAATTCATTAGTCACTAACCGTAAATTAATCAAGAGAATAATTCCCCAAATATTAACCCCGAAGGCCGAAACCAACATCAGATCAATATCCAGAAAACCATTCTGCTTGGCTAACCGACAGTTAGTTTCTAAATTTCACGTTCAAATCTAATTAAAGATTTAACTATCGCCTGGAGCAAAACTGGTGATACTCCATTCTCGATCTTTTCAATCTAATTAAAGATTCATCAAAACTCCACTTAGTTTTAATCATTATCTGGGTTAAAGAATCCGTGTCATTTAAAACACGATTCACGATAAACCCAAAATCACATTCCATTAATTATCGGGTTAAAGAACAAGTGTTATTTAAAACACTGTTCACGATAAACCCAAAAATCAATACCAATTCAATTCCAGTTAAATATCATTTAATTGGTACACTTCATTAAATCTAAATAAAAAGATTTAATCTTTTCTCAACTGGGTTCAAGAACAGTGTTAGTGAAGACACCATTCACGACAAACCCAAATCACATTCGATATTCAATACAAGGCTCTGAATAGAAAATATATCGGCTTATATTCAATATCGAATTCTACGACTAACAAATGTCGTATTGGAAATAACGATACAAATATATATCTTTCAAATTTCCATAACAACACCTGTAATATCACGAATTCCAACATCGAAATATTCCGAAGACAATTTCGATTCAAATCCACTCCAATGCAATCATTGGAAATTTTGGTTATTTTCAAAACCATTTCAAATTCAATTTATTTATTTAAAAATAAATAGAATTATAATTCTAGTTCAAAACTAGTTCATTTCGATAAAAATCTATTTTTATCTTTTCAAATATGGAGTTTTTCATCCCAAACTTTCACAAATCATTTCTTATGATTTTACACAAATTATTACTATTTTTAATAATTTTATCAAGGCCCGTACAGTCGATTTCCACCAATGGCCATCGAACTGCACTTACAGCGACCTTTTTCGAATTTGATTTGGACGTATCTCCAAATCCAACCGTTAGATTTCAAATTTCTAACATTCGCTAGAAAGCACTTTTCGATACGAACCCAACGGTTCCGGTTTTAGGAGAATCCGACGGTCGGATCTCCCGTAATGTCCATTCGAAGTCAATGGTCGAAATTCGCGAACTGCCGCGGCGCGGCGCGTTCTATTCAGGCCATTATATTATATATATAATATATATAATATATACTTCGTCGATTACTATTTAAAACGAATTATATAAATAGTTTTGAATTCGTTTCAAAAACATTTTCAACTTCCATTTCAATTCAAATCAAAATTGAATTCTTCCTTATAAATTCGTTTTAAAATCCATTTCTATTCAATTCAAATTTCAATTCAATTTGAATTCATTTCACTTCGCTTTCAATTCAATTTGAATTCGTTTTCAATTCAATTTATTTCGAAATCATTTTCAATTCAATTTATTTCGAAATCGTTTTCAATTCAGTTCATTTCGAAATCGTTTTCAATTCAACTCATTTCGAAATCGTTTTCAATTCAACTCATTTCGAAATCGTTTTCAATTCAATTTATTTCGAAATCGTTTTCAATTCGATTCATTTCGAAATCGTTTTCAATTCAATTTATTTCGAAATCGTTTTCAATTCAATTCATTTCGAAATCGTTTTCAATTCAATTTATTTCGAAATCGTTTTCAATTCAATTTATTTCGAAATCGTTTTCAATTCAGTTCATTTCGAAATCGTTTTTTAAAATCGATATAAATATCGTTCACGTCAAAATGGCGTCAATCTAATCAACACGGCTTCATATATTCCTTTATTTTCAAATATTCTATTTCAAATATTTCTTTTTCAAATATTTCTTTTCAAATATTTCTTTTTCAAAACTGGAATGAGGCCCAATCAATTACCATATAAAATTAATTATATGGATTTTCATACAACACATGTATATAATAGCATTGAAAATAATCAACCATCAACCAAAGTGCACTACACTGTATAAGCATCAAATATAGATATTCAACGCTTATAACAGCCTGTCAATCAATCGATCGACATATTTAATCAATCAGGATGAGTGAACTTCAAATTTCATCCCAACACCCGTGTGGGGTTTCAAACAATCAAACACGTATTTTATTTGTGCTGTTGGGCGATGTGTAAAATTTATCGACCCAATCAATGTCCTTCAAATAGGTGTACATAAACAAACCGTCCGGTTTATAAATGAATATTTTATTTATTCACATCACGTTAAAAATTATATTTTTAACGATAAAACATTTTATTCCAACCTATGAACTTCTATACAATTCATTTATTCAATAAAATGATATTTTTATTTTTCTAACTTATTTTAGAAAATTTCGGCGGCATAACGGCACGATACTAGAAACGGGACAAGGCCTAGCCTTATCCCCGGTCTAGTGAAGGCCCACGCCATTCACACATCAATCAAATTCACTTTCGTTATGCAAACCACAAAATTTGGAGTAAGGGTCTAACCTAGCCTTACTCCTTCGCCTTATAACGGCGCACGTCTAATCCTAACCAATTTATCGATTCGATTTTTCACACCACAAACCACATTCAAACCAATATCACAATCAATAACCAAACAGCCAAACAAACAAGTCCATGGTCTGTGTACGATTGTGTCGGGTGCTACTAAACACCGTCTGCATCCTAGTATATATATAACTAGAAAATAAATTTGAAAGGTGAGAAATTCTCACTTATAGCTATCCTAGCTCCACGGCTCTTCATTTGCAGAAGTCTTCCTCGTTATCGCCTCTTCGTCATCTTCGTTGCCCGTAGTCACTATATATATAAAAATCGAATTTTTACTTCAAAGTTCAATATATAAAAATCGAATTTTTATTTCAAAGTTCAATATATAAAAATCGAATTTTTATTTCAAAGTTCAATATATAAAAATCGAATTTTTATTTCAAAGTTCAATATATAAAAATCGAAATTTTCATTTCAACTTCTTATATAAAAATCGTGCTTTTATACCTTTTTTTAAAAACACTACTTCCTGTAAATCAAAATCACTCCTTTACCTTTCATACATATCAAAGACCTCATTTTTTTATCCGCTACGACATTATAAAAATTCCATTCAAACTATAAAAATCAAATTTTTATTTTTAAACAACACTAATTTTTATTTTCAGAAATAAAGACATTTTTATTTCGAAAACTATATTTTTAAGCAAAGTTCAAAATCGGATTTTTAAATAATGTATATATAAAGAAAAACTGATTTTAAAACTGATTTTATTAATGATTTTAAACTGAATTTAAACATGGTTTTAAACGGAATTTAAATATGGGTTTAAACTGAATTTAAACATGAAAAATAGACTGAATTTAAACTTGAAAAATAAACTGAAAACCTAGATCAAAACTTACTCGAGGTGCTCGGTGGTCGGTGGAGGCAACTGGAGCTGAGGGGCGAGCGGCTAGGGCTTGGCGTCGGAATGGTGGTGCTTGGCCACAGGCGGCGCGATGCGGGTGAGGTCGGGAGGCAGCTGCGAGGGAGGCGTCGCGGTTCGAGGGGGTCTTCGTGTTCGCGGTGGCCAAGGTGAGGCTGGAGGGAGGTGGGTCGGTGGAGGGTTTGGGCGGCGCCGTCGACGAACGGGAAGGGGGGGGGGCGCGATTAGGTTTTAATAATTTTTTCTCTTTTCTTTTTTTTTTCTATAATTTAGAACAGGGGGGGGGGGCCTGATATAAGGGAAGAAGAGAAAGGTTTTTTTTATTTATTTATTTATTTTATTATTGAAAAAGTTGACTTTTACATACGACCTCTAAACGAGGCCCACCGCCTGTCGTCCATAGCATTCTACCCCTATTTCGAACACAACGGGAAATGTATCGCAAGCTGATTTGTTCGTCTCGATCAGTTTCCGTTGCATTTACATTTAAATCACTATATTGAATTTTAAACATACATTTGAAATTACCGGGGTCACATACTAACTAGAAAAATTCCCGAAAAATATTTTCTAGCTTCGTATTGACGATACGGTCCTAACAAAACTAGTTTCGACGAATTCTGAGACCGTTGAAAAAATGGTCAATTTCCAGTCGATTAAAATCAACTGAAACTGGTCAAACGCGTTTACCTTTGCCACGCTCACATATTGATTCGAAAATTTATGAAATTTGAAACCTAGCAATAATTTAACATCACGGAACCAACAAAACTGGTTTCGTCGAAATCCGAGGTCGTTTGCAAAATTGCTATTTTTAAGGGCCTTATATATATATAAATATATATAAATTCCACAACGACTATTTCTAATTTTAAACTGGACATATCTTATCATTTCTAAGATGAAATCCCAGTTTGTTAACTTCGTTACAAAGATATAGTTATACAGATTCAAATATTTCTTGTTTCGTTCAATTCTGACTTATATTGAATTCTGTATATTCATTTGAAATTTGAAATCGAATTTTCGAACTACCGCGCCATTTTCAATTCTATTTATAATTATATATAAATATTTATATTCTAACGACGACGCGTATAGTATATACGTTCGAATTATATTCAAAATAAATTTTCGTCGATATTATTTAAAATAATTCATTTTAAATAATCAAAATTCGCTAAAATTGCCGAAATAAAAATTTTAAACTGGCCCAGATTTTCCGGGTTGTTACAATCTCCCCCACTTAAAACTTTTCGTCCCCGAAAAGGAACAAAGTCGAAAGTGGTTTGATTATTCAACACTACGCTCGATCTGACTTCCATTCTCCAACTTTTCAGTTTCTGAGAATTTTCAAAATTTCAAAAATTTGGCTAACACCCTAAATTTTTGAAAAATTTCGCCATAACCTCCCCTGCACCGGGAGCATCGGGGAATTTCAAATAGCTTCCCCGGTCCTTCAGATCTCAAAAAGAAAAAGAAAAAGCCAAGCGGCTAGCCAATAGGCTCACAAAATCATCATCACCCAAACAAAACAGTAAATTATGTAGTAAACATGTACCTATTTGTCGGGCAAACAAATTTTATTCTCTGGTTCTAGCCTCCTTGCTATGACCTGTTCAATGATATACATGTATATGCAAGCAGATGCGACCAATTTTCAATACAGTTCCATATGTGATTCAGTTAGGCTAAATGGTTCAAAATTAGCAAACAAATGAACAAACAACACAAACATCAATCAATTAGTGAATTATCATTTGAAATTCATAATTTTGATACATAGTCAAGAATCAGATTTTTGATGCCAAATCACAACAATAGGCCCTATCTAATTTTGGTTCTCACACCAGTCAATAGGAAATATATAGAAATCTCACTTTCGTCACTCGAAAATAAATACTGGCGACAGTGCCCCATCACCAGAATTACTCCCGGGCACTAGAGGGATTCTATATCTACCAAATATATTAAAACTTCGAATACACGTTTGCAAGACATATATGCAAAATCTTTATATATCGGATTGTCCTAATCAATATAAAATAAATAATCAAATACGAATAATTGATTTAAATTTTCAAAACGAAATTTGTTTTCATTTGAAAAATATACTCTTCACACTCGTTCTAGGATACTACTGATCCTATCTCTAACGAGTCATTCCCATTGGATATTACTAATCCAATATCTGATGAATTCTTTCGTATGGTTCTAATGTGTCTTGTTCTCTAGCTTTGTAAACCAAAGCTCTGATACCACGTGTAACGACCCGCAACTTCCCCGTTAAGGAAAGTGTCGGATAGTTCGAGAACAAACCACAGCAGAACGCATACAGAAGAACATTTCACTGTATATTACAACAATGCATCAGATTACAAGAGTATACAGAGTATAAAAGAATAATACACAGAATTATCAGAGATTTAATTTACATTTAAATACATAGCAGCGGAAAATAATACAATACACAACTAGAAGAGATATACGGATACAAAGCTTTCCGGATATCATTCCAGCTGTAAACCAGGATCCTGTGAATATAAATCTGCAAAACCGAAACTACTAGCTGCCCGTGTCAAAATAGGGGCACCCAGAGTTTAGGTTAAAACAATAAACTCCAGGTCAGTCATGGGACTGGTGTGAGAACTAAAACAGTTATTAATCTTTATTTTTAAAGTTAGGCAAATCAAGGGACCACGCCGTATAACACGGAACGGGTTTCCTCCCAAGAATACCAGTGCATAAAACAAACAGCGCGATGCTAAATAAAGAAAAATGAAGCTGTTATAAGACCCAGGTCCTATCACACAATGCAACGCAAGCCGGGGGATAGGGTTTTCCCTTATAACAGCCAAAGAATGCTTGATACGTTTAAAACAAATCATTTGATACTATTATAAGTGCATAGTGTATAAAACACTTCAAATCATAAGTATCAATCATAGGCGGCATGAACGGCCCATAACACTATGTCGCCATATATAGGTTTACAATCAAAACCGCAAATGTCGTATTGGAAGTTGGGTTATCATTTATGGTATGAACCGAGGCTAGGGGCAAGATCCTCAATGATTCGAGACAATCTAGCCTACCATGTCTCAGGAACAGCCGCAACTGCCCCCTGGATCGTCAGGGCCGGTCCACCGATGTGGATTATTATGCCTGAACAATACGTCTCCCCGCCCTTTGGGGCGCAAACGAGCCAACGAATGACTCCATCGGTTCGAGAACGACCGATCAATCCGAGGCGCCTCGCAACAGCAACAACCACATAAGTCAAACTCGTCAGGGCGTGTAAAACCACTGACGCCACTTTTAGCTAGAAAGAAACGCAAGTCCTCCCTGATGTCCGTCTCCCGTTTTTGGTTCATACCGGGTGTGAAACACGCGAAGTAAACGTTACACAAAGCTACGCCACAAAGGCCGTGCTTTGATCATCACCACAAGACTTTGCTTTTCAACAGAAGCCTCGATCAACTGCCACTTAGGCATGCCACACAGGCAATTCACTCCATGCGTTTGATATCCATCAATATATAACCCCTGAGCTCGTACGTCTCAGAGAAGGGCGTTAAGCAAGAGAATAAATTCTCCGCCGCCAAACAGATATATATTTAATAGAGATAAATCACACGGACTAAAATCCAATGTCAGACACACAGTCCATTTACAAGTCCGTTCTGGGTCTGAACGAAACCGGAGGCACCTAGTACCTCGCATATCCATCGATCTCCAAGTACGTCTGGACGATCACCAACTGTTTCCATCTTCTTGGGTGTACAGCCCAATCAAGATCATCAGTTATCACCCAAACAACGTGAAGACTTCCGGTCTTCGACCACCGTCTTCATCTTCAACTTATCGTCGTATCAGTTATTCAGAATGGGATAAACCCGGTCTTCCCGAATAACTCGCGTATATTTTAAATAAGTGTTACACAAACACAACATACGCCTCATTCCAATTCATTAGTCACTAACCGTAAATTAATCAAGAGAATAATTCCCCAAATATTAACCCCGAAGGCCGAAACCAACATCAGATCAATATCCAGAAAACCATTCTGCTTGGCTAACCGACAGTTAGTTTCTAAATTTCACGTTCAAATCTAATTAAAGATTTAACTATCGCCTGGAGCAAAACTGGTGATACTCCATTCTCGATCTTTTCAATCTAATTAAAGATTCATTAAAACTCCACTTAGTTTTAATCATTATCTGGGTTAAAGAATCAGTGTCATTTAAAACACGATTCACGATAAACCCAAAATCACATTCCATTAATTATCGGGTTAAAGAACAAGTGTTATTTAAAACACTGTTCACGATAAACCCAAAAATCAATACCAATTCAATTCCAATTAAATATCATTTAATTGGTACACTTCATTAAATCTAAATAAAAAGATTTAATCTTTTCTCAACTGGGTTCAAGAACAGTGTTAGTGAAGACACCATTCACGACAAACCCAAATCACATTCGATATTCAATACAAGGCTCTGAATAGAAAATATATCGGCTTATATTCAATATCGAATTCTACGACTAACAAATGTCGTATTGGAAATAACGATACAAATATATATCTTTCAAATTTCCATAACAACACCTGTAATATCACGAATTCCAACATCGAAATATTCCGAAGACAATTTCGATTCAAATCCACTCCAATGCAATCATTGGAAATTTTGGTTATTTTCAAAACCATTTCAAATTCAATTTATTTATTTAAAAATAAATAGAATTATAATTCTAGTTCAAAACTAGTTCATTTCGATAAAAATCTATTTTTATCTTTTCAAATATGGAGTTTTTCATCCCAAACTTTCACAAATCATTTCTTATGATTTTACACAAATTATTACTATTTTTAATAATTTTATCAAGGCCCGTACAGTCGATTTCCACCAATGGCCATCGAACTGCACTTACAGCGACCTTTTTCGAATTTGATTTGGACGTATCTCCAAATCCAACCGTTAGATTTCAAATTTCTAACATTCGCTAGAAAGCACTTTTCGATACGAACCCAACGGTTCCGGTTTTAGGAGAATCCGACGGTCGGATCTCCCGTAATGTCCATTCGAAGTCAATGGTCGAAATTCGCGAACTGCCGCGGCGCGGCGCGTTCTATTCAGGCCATTATATTATATATATATAATATATATAATATATACTTCGTCGATTACTATTTAAAACGAATTATATAAATAGTTTTGAATTCGTTTCAAAAACATTTTCAACTTCCATTTCAATTCAAATCAAAATTGAATTCTTCCTTATAAATTCGTTTTAAAATCCATTTCTATTCAATTCAAATTTCAATTCAATTTGAATTCATTTCACTTCGCTTTCAATTCAATTCGATTTCGTTTTCAATTCAATTTATTTCGAAATCGTTTTCAATTCAATTTATTTCGAAATCGTTTTCAATTCAGTTCATTTCGAAATCGTTTTCAATTCAACTCATTTCGAAATCGTTTTCAATTCAACTCATTTCGAAATCGTTTTCAATTCAATTTATTTCGAAATCGTTTTCAATTCGATTCATTTCGAAATCGTTTTCAATTCAATTTATTTCGAAATCGTTTTCAATTCAATTCATTTCGAAATCGTTTTCAATTCAATTTATTTCGAAATCGTTTTCAATTCAATTTATTTCGAAATCGTTTTCAATTCAGTTCATTTCGAAATCGTTTTTTAAAATCGATATAAATATCGTTCACGTCAAAATGGCGTCAATCTAATCAACACGGCTTCATATATTCCTTTATTTTCAAATATTCTAATTCAAATATTTCTTTTTCAAATATTTCTTTTCAAATATTTCTTTTTCAAAACTGGAATGAGGCCCAATCAATTACCATATAAAATTAATTATATGGATTTTCATACAACACATGTATATAATAGCATTGAAAATAATCAACCATCAACCAAAGTGCACTACACTGTATAAGCATCAAATATAGATATTCAACGCTTATAACAGCCTGTCAATCAATCGATCGACATATTTAATCAATCAGGATGAGTGAACTTCAAATTTCATCCCAACACCCGTGTAGGGTTTCAAACAATCAAACACATATTTTATTTGTGCTGTTGGGCGATGTGTAAAATTTATCGACCCAATCAATGTCCTTCAAATAGGTGTACATAAACAAACCGTCCGGTTTATAAATGAATATTTTATTTATTCACATCACGTTAAAAATTATATTTTTAACGATAAAACATTTTATTCCAACCTATGAACTTCTATACAATTCATTTATTCAATAAAATGATATTTTTATTTTTCTAACTTATTTTAGAAAATTTCGGCGGCATAACGGCACGATACTAGAAACGGGACAAGGCCTAGCCTTATCCCCGGTCTAGTGAAGGCCCACGCCATTCACACATCAATCAAATTCACTTTCGTTATGCAAACCACAAAATTTGGAGTAAGGGTCTAACCTAGCCTTACTCCTTCGCCTTATAACGGCGCACGTCTAATCCTAACCAATTTATCGATTCGATTTTTCACACCACAAACCACATTCAAACCAATATCACAATCAATAACCAAACAGCCAAACAAACAAGTCCATGGTCTGTGGACGATTGTGTCGGGTGCTACTAAACACCGTCTGCATCCTAGTATATATATATAACTAGAAAATAAATTTGAAAGGTGAGAAATTCTCACTTATAGCTATCCTAGCTCCACGGCTCTTCATTTGCAGAAGTCTTCCTCGTTATCGCCTCTTCGTCATCTTCGTTGCCCGTAGTCACTATATATATAAAAATCGAATTTTTACTTCAAAGTTCAATATATAAAAATCGAATTTTTATTTCAAAGTTCAATATATAAAAATCGAATTTTTATTTCAAAGTTCAATATATAAAAATCGAATTTTTATTTCAAAGTTCAATATATAAAAATCGAATTTTCCATTTCAACTTCTTATATAAAAATCGTGCTTTTATACCTTTTTTTAAAAACACTACTTCCTGTAAATCAAAATCACTCCTTTACCTTTCATACATATCAAAGACCTCATTTTTTTATCCGCTACGACATTATAAAAATTCCATTCAAACTATAAAAATCAAATTTTTATTTTTAAACAACACTAATTTTTATTTTCAGAAATAAAGACATTTTTATTTCGAAAACTATATTTTTAAGCAAAGTTCAAAATCGGATTTTTAAATAATGTATATATAAAGAAAAACTGATTTTAAAACTGATTTTATTAATGATTTTAAACTGAATTTAAACATGGTTTTAAACGGAATTTAAATATGGGTTTAAACTGAATTTAAACATGAAAAATAGACTGAATTTAAACTTGAAAAATAAACTGAAAACCTAGATCAAAACTTACTCGAGGTGCTCGGTGGTCGGTGGAGGCAACTGGAGCTGAGGGGCGAGCGGCTAGGGCTTGGCGTCGGAATGGTGGTGCCTGGCCACAGGCGGCACGATGCGGGTGAGGTCGGGAGGCAGCTGCGAGGGAGGCGTCGCGGTTCGAGGGGGTCTTCGTGTTCGCGGTGGCCAAGGTGAGGCTGGAGGGAGGTGGGTCGGTGGAGGGTTTGGGCGGCGCCGTCGACGAACGGGAAGGGGGGGGGGGGGCGCGATTAGGTTTTAATAATTTTTTCTCTTTTCTTTTTTTTTTCTTTTTTTTTCTATAATTTAGAACGGGGGGGGGGGGGGGCCTGATATAAGGGAAGAAGAGAAAGGTTTTTTTTTATTTATTTATTTTATTATTGAAAAAGTTGACTTTTACATACGACCTCTAAACGAGGCCCACCGCCTGTCGTCCATAGCATTCTACCCCTATTTCGAACACAACGGGAAATGTATCGCAAGCTGATTTGTTCGTCTCGATCAGTTTCCGTTGCATTTACATTTAAATCACTATATTGAATTTTAAACGTACATTTCAAATTACCGGGGTCACATACTAACTAGAAAAATTCCCGAAAAATATTTTCTAGCTTCGTATTGACGATACGGTCCTAACAAAACTAGTTTCGACGAATTCTGAGACCGTTGGAAAAATGGTCAATTTCCAGTCGATTAAAATCAACTGAAACTGGTCAAACGCGTTTTCCTTTGCCACGCTCACATATTGATTCGAAAATTTATGAAATTTGAAACCTAGCAATAATTTAACATCACGGACCCAACAAAACTGGTTTCGTCGAAATCCGAGGTCGTTTGCAAAATTGCTATTTTTAAGGGCCTTATATATATATAAATATATATAAATTCCACAGCGACTATTTCTAATTTTAAACTGGACATATCTTATCATTTCTAAGATGAAATCCCAGTTTGTTAACTTCGTTACAAAGATATAGTTATACAGATTCAAATATTTCTTGTTTCGTTCAATTCTGACTTATATTGAATTCTGTATATTCATTTGAAATTTGAAATCGAATTTTCGAACTACCGCGCCATTTTCAATTCTATTTATAATTATATATAAATATTTATATTCTAACGACGACGCGTATAATATATACGTTCGAATTATATTCAAAATAAATTTTCGTCGATATTATTTAAAATAATTCATTTTAAATAATCAAAATTCGCTAAAATTGCCGAAATAAAAATTTTAAACTGGCCCAGATTTTCCGGGTTGTTACAAGTTGATACTCTGATATTGTAAAGGAACCTTGTACAAATTATTTTGTCAATAAAGCAAAGTTTTATTTTCCGCTGTTTAATGTTTGTCTGTCTTGTAATTTATCTGCATCTTTTACCCATAATGCTCCACAGAACTTAGTGCATTCCCTTTGTGAGTGACACTAACGGATGTGGGGTGTTACAGTCATGCTGAGTAGAAAATGTACAAACTGTCCATATTAAACAAATTTATCCCTATTAGTTTCACCTAATTTATATGTCTATCGAGGTTGGCGATTCTAGTTTAACCTTGTAATTACACGCATGATTATTTAACTACCACACCCAAAGTAGTGAATACTCATAAGCCAAATTGCCTATGCCCAAAGAGAGTATACTTCCGTGAAGTCTTTAGACCGCCCAACCAAACTGAATATATTAAATTTATTATTATTTGTATGGAGTGGGTTGTCCTCCGACCACTTACTACCTCACCACAATGTAATATAAAGCAGATCCTCTAATCATTTAATACATTTTCAAACTCTAGTCCCACTTTGTGAACTCTTAAGGCTTTCCACTCCTTTATTCATAATCGGAGCGGCCTCACAACATCTATGCCATGCAAGTCGGAACCAAACATAACAATGTAGTGTAGCTCGATGCAAGAAGAAGAAGTAAGCTCTGTTTATGAAAACACTTCTCTTGGTCTCCTTATTAGTCTAATACTCGACTTAAAAAAAGTGACCTCCAGTAAGGTGTTTTTCTAAAACATTATTGTGTATTAGAGGATATTAACTACGGAGTCCTCTAACTACTTGTAATAACCCGGAAAATCTGAGCCAATTTAATTTTTTTATTTTGGCAATGTTGATGAATTTTGAATATTTAAAATGAATTATTTTAAATAATAACGACAAGAAAATTATTTTGAATAGAATTAGAATGTATAGTTTAATTTGAATCGATGTTAGAATATAAATATTTGTTTTTAATTATAAAAGGAATTGGAAATGGCGCGGTAGTTTGAAAATTCGATTTCAAATTTCAAATGAATGTACAGGATTCAAAATAAGCTGGATTTTAGCAAAACCAAAAATTTGAATCTATTTCAGAATATCTTTCAAACAAATCCAAAAGATTAAAATTTCATAGCGGGAATAAAAAGTTATGCCCAGTTGAAAATTCAGAATAGTCGTTATGGAAAATATAGCCCTTAAAAATGGAAATTTTGCAAACGGCCTCCGTTTTAGTTGAAACCACTTTTGTTGGATTCGGGATGTCAAGTTATTACTGGATTCCAATTTTCGTAATTTTTGGAATCAATATGTGAGCGTGGCAAAGGAAAACGTGTTTTAATAGTTTCACTCAATTTGGATCGACCAGAAAATGGCCATTTTTCAAACGGTCTTCAAATTTGATGAAATTAGTTTTCTTAGGACCGTATAGTCAATAAAAAGCTAGAAATATTTTTTCTGGAATTTTTAGAGTCTGTATGTGGCCTTAGTAAATTAAAATGTGCATTCAAATTGAATATATTGATTTGTATTTTAATTTGAACGGAAATTGAGCGTAACAGTCGAATTGGCTAGCAAACCATATCCCATTGTGTTCGGAATGGGCGCATTACCCTAGAGGCGACAGTCGTTGGGCTTGATTTGGGATTCGAATTGAAAGTCAACCTTTTTGAGAATTAAATAATAAAATAATATATATTAGGGATTAAACCCTAAATCTCTCCCACAAATAAAATCGAGCCCCAAATTAAGAACACCATCGGCCCCCCATCCTGTTTGATCTTCCATCGCGCCCATCCTAGGCGGCGCCACCCACCGCCGAACCCCCCCACCCCGTCGCGACCTCCCCTCCATCACCCTCCTCCGCGTCGAGACCCACAGACTAGGGCACACGCCATGAAACCGTCGCCAGTCCCCTGAGTTCCCCTACGCCCATCTGTGCCCCACGCCAACAGCCACGCCAACACCACCAACGTGACCACCGCGACCGCCTGAAGCCTCCAGTCACCTTCTCCGACCTCTGACCGCCGACAGTGAAGCCCCCCTCAGAAAAATCGAAATAAAAAGCAATTTTTTCCCTTACATATATGTAGTTAGTTTATAGATTGTTTTTTTATAAGATTCACTCTACTTTTATATATATATATATATATATATAATAGCAAAAAGGGTTTGATTTTTAAAGTAGGCATCGATATAAAAATACGATTTTTATATAGTAGAGATTATAAAATATGATTTTTAAATAGTAGAGATTATAAAAATATGATTTTTATACAGTAGAGATGATTTTTATATAGTAGAGATTATAAAAATATGATTTTTATATAGTACAGATTATAAAAATATGATTTTTATATAGTAGTGATTATAAAAATATGATTTTTATATATATAGAATAGCGATAAAAATTCGATTTTTATATATGGAGTAGCGGAAAAAAATTCGATTTTTATATATGAAGTAGCGATGAAAAGATTATATTTTTATAAGTGAAAAGTTAGATCTTTTAAGAATAGAAAGAAGAGGTTTTTAGAAATATATAAACATCATATTAAAAATGTGATTTTTAATATGAACAACGTGAAAAGGATGGCGTAGGAATTTCGGGCAAATCAAATCGATCAAAAATTCAGAATAGAACGGCGGAGTGGAACCCATAGGTGAGAACTTCTCACTTTAATTTTATTTCTAGTTAAAATATATACTAGGATGCAGACGGTGCTTAGCAGCACCCGACACCCATCGTCCACAGACCATGGATGACTTGTTTGTTTGATTGATTGTGTTGTGAAAATTGATTGTGTGTTATGGAATGGAATAAAATATTTTGTAGTTAAAAATATATTTTTCAACGTGTATATGAATAAATAAATATTTATAAACAAATCGGATGATTTGTTTATGTACACACATTTGACTGGTATTGATTAGGACGATAAATTTAACACATCGCCCAACTGCACAAATAAAACCTGTGTTTGATTGTTTGAAACCCCACATGGGTATTGGGATGATATATTACATACACTAATCCCAATAATTTGCTGTATGTCGATCGATTGATTGACAGGCTGTGTAAGCGTTAAATATTTATAATTGATGCTTATGCAGTGTAGAATGCACTTTGGATGATGGATGATTATTTATCACTATTGTTGTATACATGTATTGTATGAAATCCATATAATCAAATTATATGGTAATTAGCTGTGTCTGATTCCAGTTCAGAAAGAATGAATATTTTAAAATAACGAATATTTTAAAATAATGAATATTTTAAAATAATATTCAGTAAAAGATCAAAATTTGATTTTGATGTCCGATTTGGGATGGGCACGAAAATATTTAGATATATGAAGCCGTGTTGATTAGAATAACACCATTTTGATGTGAACGATATTTATATCGATTTTATTCATTTTTATAATGAATATCGAAAAGGAATTGATTTCAAAATCTAATGTTTTGAAAATACTATAGTTTATATATCGATGATATGGAATATTCAATTTTGATTTGAAATTGAATATGAAATTGGAATCGTTTTGAAAACAAATTTAAAACGATTTATAAAATACGTTTTAAAAGGAAACCGATGAAATAGATATAATATATATTATATATCTATAATGGCCTGAATAGAATGCGCCGCTGCGGTAGTTTGCGAATTTTGACCATTGACTTCGAACGGACATTACGGGAGATCCGACCGTCGGATTCTCTTAAAACCGGAACCGCTGGATTCATATCGAAAAGAGCTTTCTAAGAATACAAGAAATTAGAAATCTAATGGTTGGATTTGGAATTATGTCAAATCAAATTTGGAAAAGGTCACTATAACTGCAGTTCGATGGCCGTTTATGGAAATCGACTATACGGGCCTTGATAAAAATATTAAAAATATCAATAATTTGTGTAAAATCATAACAAATGATTTGGAAAGAATTGGGATGAAAAATTCCATATTTGAAAGGATAAAAATATATTTTTGTCAAAATGAACTAGTTATGAACTAGAATTATAATCCAATATTTTTAAATAATTAAATTGGATTTGAAATGGTTTTAAAAATAATAACCGGAATTTCCAATATATGAATTGGAATGGATTTGAATCGAAATTATCTTCGGAATATTTCGATATTGGATCCCGTGATTATACGGATATTATGGAGGAATTTGGAAGATATATATATCGTTTTTCCAATACGATATTTGTTGATTCCAGAATTTGATATTGAATATAAGCCGATATATTTTCTATTCAAAGCCTTGTTTTTAATATTAAATGTGATTTTGGGGTTGTCGTGAATGGTGTCTTCATTAACACTGTTCTTGAACCTAGTTGAGAAAAGATTAAATCTTTTTGTTTAGATTTAATGATGTATACCAATTAATTAATATTTAATTGGAATTGAATTGAAATGGGTCTTTGGGTTTATCGTGAACGGTGTTTTAAATAACACTTGTTCTTTAACCCGATTAACAATTGAATAAGATTTTGGGTTGTCGTGAATGGTATCTTTAATAATACTGTTCTTAGACCCAATGTAGTTAAGAAAATCATAAACTAACTGGTGATTAGTTAAGTTGAATGGTTTCCTGGGTATTGATCTGATATTGGTTTCGACCTTCGGGGTTAATACTTAGGTAATTGTTCACTTGCTAATTTACGGTTAAAGGTTGGTCGAATGGAGTGTGATTTTGGGTTTGTCGTGAACCGTGTTTTACATGACATTGGTTCTCTAACCCAGTTAAAGACAGGATATGATTTCCTAAGTTAAACAATCGTTAATATTGATTTTTGGGAAAATTAAAACCAAGTGGGGTTTTAATGCATCTTTAATTAGATTGAAATGATATCCAAAGGAAGATTAAAGAATAAATTTAAAGAATTTACCTTTGATAAAATTAATGGGAACCTTTCCCAAAGTATATGAATATTTGGATAAAGAAATATTCTGGATTGGAATGAGGCGTATGTTGTGTTTTTATAGCACTTGTTTATTATATGCGCGAGTTATTTAGAAAGACCGGGTTTATCCCATTCTGAATAACTGATTCTTCGATGTGTCGAGGATGAAGACGGTGGTTGAAGACCGGAGGTCTTCACATCGTTTGGATGATTACTGATGTCTTGATTGGGCTGTACACCCAAGGTGAGGTAATAAGTGGTGATTGTCCAGACGTACTTGGAGATCGACGGATATGCGAGTGCTTCTCCCCGGTATTGGACATATGGGGGAGGAATAAGCTGCCTCCGGTTTCGTTCAGAACCTGAACGAATTTGTAATTGGATTTGTGTTTGACAAAGATTTCATTCTGTGTGTTTGATAGACATCGGTTGCATAGCATGAATTGCCCGTGTGGCATGCTGAGATGCAAATGATCAAGGCTTCTGTTGAAGAGCAGAGTCTTGTGGTTGATGTTCAAAGCACGGCTTTAATATAGCATAGCTTTGTGTTGCGTTAATTCGCGAGCCACACACACCGGTATGAACTAGAAACGGGAGTGGACCTCAGGGAGGGCATGCATTTCCTTCTAACTAGGAGTGGTGTGAGCATTTTGCACGCCCTGGCATTTTACTTATGTGGATGATGGATAGGAGGCGCCTCAATTATATCGGTTGATCCAAGGCCGATGGAGTCATTGGGCTCATATACGTCCCATAGGGTTGGGAATCGTAGTGTTCAGGCATTTTAATCCACATCGAGTGGACCGACCCTGATGATCCAAGGGCCCACCTATGTCTGGGTCCTGAGACATGGGCTAGATTGTCTCGAAGCGGTAAGGACGATCCCTTGCCTTGGTTCACAGATGGAAATCCAACTTCCAATATGACATTTTGCGGTTTTGGTTGTAAACCTATATATGGCGACATAGTGGTATGAGGCACTTATGCCGTCTATGATTGATACTTATGATTGAAAGTGTTTTGACACTATACACTTATAGTAATAATAAAACATGAAATTTTACGTACCAAGCATTCTTGGCTATTAAAAGGTAAAAACTCTATCATCCGGCTTGCGTTGCATTGTGTGATGGGACCTGAGTCTTATAATAGCTTCATTGTTCTTTATTTAGCATTGCGTTGTTGTTTTATGCACTAGTAGTCTTGGGAGAAACGCGTTCCGTGTTATACTGCGTGGTCCCTGGATTTACCTAACATTAAAATGAAGATTAATAACTGTTTTAGTTCTCACACCTGTCACACGACTAACCTGGAGTTTATTGTTTTAACCTAAACTTTGGGTGCCCTATTTTCCGCATGGGCAGCTAGTAGTTTTGGTTTTGCAGATTTATATTCGCAGGATCCTGATTTACAACTGAAGTAATATTCAGAAAGCTCTGTATCCGTGTATTACTTTCAGTTGTGTTTTGTATTGTTTTCCGATGCTATGTATTTAAATGTAATTTAAATCTCTGATATTGATCAAATGTGTAATATTTATTCATACTCTATATATCTTTGTATTCTGATGGAATTGTTGTAATAAGCAATGAAATGTTCTTCTGTTTGTGTTCTGATTCGTCTTATCTTCAGTACAATCCGTGATTTCCCGTAAGGGGGATTTAGGGTCGCCTCACTACTAGTTAATACTTTCATCATTTGCATATCCCAATCGCATAAAGAAAATGACATATAATACGAGAGATAGCACTGAAACTGTCTATGGATCATGCAATATGCATGATATACATATTTTGAACTTTAGATGATAGCAGTAAAACAAATGATAAATATATTAAGTATTAAGATAGTAGTAGTAAAGTAAATGCAAATAATAAAAAGATCATAACCAATATTAAGTTAAAAAGATCAACAACCTCTCTTCAGCTGGAGTAACATGTTTATAACTCTTACTTTATTTGAACAGACTCCAAGCTCACCCACTTAATTTGTCAGGCCACAAGCTTACCCACCTGATTTGAATGGTCATAGACTCACCTTTTACAATGGTAGAGTGAATTTTCTTTTGACTCTTGAGTTCTAGATGCAACATCGATTTGTCTCTTGTAGTATAACATTTCTATAATCTTCTCCTCAAGTTAAATATGTTTAAGCGAATGTGCGTGAAGATAAGGAAGAAAAATACTGTTTTTAGAATGAAAATTTGAATGCTCGAATTGATTAAAAATGAAAGCAAATAAAGCAAGTTTCATAAATTCAATAATAGAGAAGATAATAGATAGAATTGCTTAAATACGACACATAATACGAGAGATAAAAGTGAAACTGCCTACGGATCATGCAATATGCATGATATATATATATATATTTGCAATTTAGATGACAACATTAAAAAAACAAATGCTAAATATATTAATTATTTAGGCGGTAGGAGTAAAGTAATTGCAAAAAATAAAATGATCACATCAGAGATATTTATACTAGTTTATACACCATTCCTATAATCTTCTCCTCAAGTATAATATGTTTAAGTGAATGCGCGTGAACATAAGGAAGGTAAATATTGCTTTTAGAATGAAGATTTGAATGCTTGCGTTGCTTAATATGAAAGTAAATAAATTAAGTTTCAGAAATTCAATAGTAGAGAAGATAGTAGATATAGTTGCTTAAATATGATACATAATATGAGAGATAGAAGTTAAACTTCCTATGGATCATGCAATATGCATGATATATATATATATATATATATATATATATATATATATATATATATATATATATATATATGCGTGTGTGTATAGAATGTTAAATGATAGCAATAAAACAAATGTTAAGTATATTAAGTATTAAGATGGTAGTAGTAAAGTAAATGCAGATAATAATAAAAATCACACCAGAGATTTTTATAATGTTTCATACACCTTCCTACTTCCAATCTCAGAATCTGTTCTGGATTAAAACTATCAACACCCTCTCTTCATCTAGAGGAACATATTTATAACTCCTACTTTATTTGAATAGACTCCAAGCTCTCCCATTTAATTTGTCGGACCACAAGATTACCTATATGATTTGAATGGGTTATAGGCCCACCTTTTACAATGGTAGAATGAATTTTTTTGAACTCTTGTGTTCTGGATACAATACTGATTTGTTTCTTGTAGTATACCATTCTATTAATCTTCTCCTCAAGTAGAATTTAATTAAGTTAATGTCCATGAAGATAAGGAAGACAAATATTGCTTTTAGAATGAAGATTAGAATACTAAAAAGCTTAAGCCTTCACTAATTAATCATCGCAAGCAAGTATCATGTAAAAAGGAAAACGATGTTGCTAGCAATGTCATAACATGTGAGCACATACAAGCTCACTTCCCTAGCAACTAGCCAAGGCTTCCATTTCCGAAAGAGTTACTGTAACACCCCGTATTTCTGTTAAAACTATAGTAACAAATTAAAGAATAACTAATCTCAGATGTGATAATTAAGGGAAACGGGTTGTGCCATTGTGTTCGTCTCAGAATTCTGATTGAGATAGAGTCAGAGTTTGCGTGAATTGGACTTCGGATAAAGAAGTTGTGGCCATCAAAAGTTCCAAAAAATTCAAAACAGATTTCAAAATTCAAAATTTCAGAGTCAGATGGTGTAACGAACCAGAAATTTCTAGATTTGAATTTGAATTTTATAACACATTTTGAGATTTTCTGAATACATATTTTGGAAATAATAGGATTTAATATTCGAAATTCCCTTTTTATTCGTTTAAATAAATAATTTTATTTTGTATAAGACTTATTTTAAAGATTGTGTATAGAAATGATTTTTGTAATTTTTATTATAATGGTTTTTATATTTATAGGTAATAAAATTTTGTATTAATATATATATAAATGTTTTATAATATGAATTTTTTTTAATTGAAAGATTTATTTTAAGAAATATTTAATATATAAAGATTTTAAAAACAATTAGATATGGATTTTATATGGATTTTTAATTTTTAATAGTTGTTTGACTTGAAAATAAATTATAATTAAATATCAGTTAAAAATATTCATCCGATTTCTGCACGCGCTGTTTTAAAATAATTTTTAGAATTTTTCTATAATTTTTATTTTTAAAAATAAGCAGATAATTTTTCAACGTATTTTGGTGTAAACGTGGTCCTTTAGACGCTTTACAAAATTGATCAATCAGACCGGTTTTATTGCTGTTTTCAAATCAGAGCGTGTTGTTGTTTACGATGATGGTCTTGCTCCGGTACAACTCGCGGTAAATAACTCTAAAAATCAAAAATTGAAAGTGAACAAAATAAATACACTACATTTGGACTTGAAGTGTGGATGGATGTGTTATGGCAAGTGTACACCAACGTGTAAGCAAATAAAGCTATAAGAGAGACACTTGTCTACTTGGTTTACACGTGCTGTCCATTCCATCTTCCATTTTCTCCTTTGTCCACCGTTTCAAAGCTTATCTGTAGTTCTGTAAACCTCCTTCTTCACTGCTAAACAAGTTCCGCCATCCGCGAAAAAAAAAAAGAAAAAAAAAAAGAAAAAAAAACGTGGCAAGCATGTGTAAGTGAGGGGGGACAAGTGTAAACCAAATGTTTACACGTTGCTGTAAGAATTTGGCTTCTCTTTTATAAAACCCATCCGCCCGTTAAGCTCTCCACTCCATTTGCCTCCTCTTCCTTCCCAAAAGCAACTTCTGCCATTATATATATATAAAAAAAAAGGAATAAAATGAAGAACGGTGAAACCGTGAGGTCTGCATGCATAAAGCCCTCCACCGTAATTACCCTCTCATCTTCTCACCGCGTGTACCAAACTTCATCCATTTCTTTCCAAATGACTCCAGTCCGCTTCAAGGTCAGCACCATCATTGGCCATCCGCTCCACAGAAGCTTCCATCAGTCCACTTGCCTTCGCCTTTACATGCACCTGCTTCCACCATTTTGCATGCATGCGAAATCCTTTTGATATTAGAAGCTTGGTTTTAGAGAGAGAAAATAAAATCCAATACGATGGAGTCTGCTGCTAACTTGTGTAGAGCATATCTTGCATGCGCATGCATGCATATAAGTGTTGTTAGAAGCCTAGTTGAACAAAAGAAGAAGTCTTGCATGCATGTCCATTCTCTTGCATGCGCATGCGAGATTGCCGCACCAGTTCTAGTATGAACCTATTTTGCGCCCAACCCTTTCTGTAAAAAAAAAAAAAAAAAAAAAAAAAAACGCAAAAGAAGAAAAGAAAGAAAACGAAGAGAGGAAGCGCAAGAGAAGGAATGACGTGGAGAGGAAATACGTAGAGAGAGAGAGAGAGGCATGCAGCACAGTTTGGGTAGGCTATTAATTATGGGAGAGCTGTCTGGTGAGAATTCTAATTTAAAATTTATTTAAATTAGTTATTATGTTTAATTATAATTAGTTTTAATTATAATTGGCTAACGATCATGAACTGTTATGGATGATTGTCATTGGTTGTTCGATGAATGTTTATACAGTTAAAACACCGCAATTTACACTGAGCGTTATTGACAGTAACGCTCTGCGCACAGTTAACTGATTATTTTGATTGTTGTGGTTGTGATGGATGAATTTGTGTTTGTTATTTGGTTATGTAATTGGATTTGTTCTGATTCACCATACACCGTAGCTGTGTAATTATACGGTAATCGATTCACATTCTCCTTCCATAAATAAATTTTATTTCTTAAATAAAGTTGTGAATTAGTTTGTAAACTATTTGAAATCAAATTTAAGTAACAATATCCGCATAAAATATGTTTGAAACAAATCCCGAACACTAATGAGCTTGAATTGTGTTTGAAACTTAGATTTGAAAAGATTTGAAATATGGATTAAACGTTGTTTTATACAAACAAATGGGTTTCATTATTATATAATAATTGATAATACGGGATTTGATTTTTAATTAAGTTATGAAAAAAAAAATTGTTTTGGAATTGGATTGAACAATTTATATTATAGCGGAATCGAACTCGTCGCTAAGTGGCAGTTCGACGATATTAGTTTCGAACTTCAAATAGTTATAACTTGAACATATAGAATCGAATTGACGTAAACAGAAAACGACGGACTTATAATAGGTTTCGTATAAAAGAGGAATTTTTCAAATTCCATCGGATGATTTGCGAGTTAGGTGTAAATTTAAATCTGAAAAGGTCGCCATACATGCCGTTCGCCGACCGCAATGAAAATTTAATAGATTGAATTTATATTATATTATTTGAAAGTGATTTATGGTTTAAATTTTTGAATTTAGAATGATTGGGATTTATTTAATTTAATAACCATTTCCCAACGCTTTCAGTAACGCTTTAACGTTATTTGAAATGATTTGAATTTGAAGACTTCAAACATGAATTATTTTGGAAGGACTTGATTTTTCCATATGATATGGAATTGAGATGAGTTTTGAATAAAATTGGTCGCCTGGTATTCGATATGGATTTATAGGAACAGACAAATACGATTAGAAATACTAACATATCCATATCCTGATTCTGACAGTGTTACCTGAGTTTGTGAATCAATATCGAGTATAAGTCGATTGATTCTATATGAACTGATATGTGAAATATAAGTGTTAAATGGAAATTCAAAAAAAAATCCAAATAAAGATTTGGTTACTCAAGTGACAACGGATTGATTAAGTTGTTATGGAATTTGGGAAAACAAATGTTGAATTTGAGAAAGGATTAAAGGGTAACGGGTTTCGGGGATTGAATCCAACCGTAATTCAAAATAAAACAACAATATTTGGGAAGGAGATTTGAATTGAGAAACCCGTGTGATTTGTAGCTATTGTTTTAAAATACGTTGGTACTTGGAAAGTCCGGGATCGGATATAGGTCCGAAAACCATTCCAAGTAATATTGCGACATTATGAAGTAATTCAAGATTTGGAATCGATAAATGAAGACCGGAAATATCCAGATTATTTAGATCGATTGCTGGTATCTCGAATCGGGCCGTACACCCGATACGAGGGTGGCAGGAGATCTGAGTATATTTGGAGATTTTCGGATTGTGTTTCATTCAGACCCAGAACGGACTTGTATGGATGGTGTGTCTGACATTGTAATTGACCACGTAGCACTGATTCGTGTGAATATATATCAGATTTGTGGCAATTGAATATCTCCGTCTCTAAGTTATGTTCTTAGAGAATATGTATTAATTCGAATCAGTGATATGTGGAGATATTGACAATGTGGCATACCCAAGTATGATATGAGCTAATGATGATCAAAGCATGGCTTATCGAAGCGTAGCTTTGTGCATGACGTGACATCGACAAACCTCACACACCGGATGATGAGAAACTGGCGGTTTGGTCTGTATATATATATGATTTGATGATGAGTGCTGCAGCAGTGGGAAACCACTTATGAACTGGGGATGGGGTATGTTCGGGGGGGCCGCGTCTGGCCGAAAACCGCTGATCTGCCCTGACGATGTGTATTTGGTGTCCGCGTATGGTCGAAAAAGCCGTTGAGGCACTTCGTTTTGTATCCCTGATTGATCTTTCGTGCCAGGAATCATCAAGTTGGAAATCCAAATCCCAATACGAGCCATGCGATTTTGATTTTATTTATATAGGGCGACATAGTGGTATGGGACACTTATGCCGTCTAGGATTAATACATTTATTTGTGAACTTGTTTTTCCACACTATATGATAATATTAAAAGAGGATTTTCACGTATGAAATCATGTTTGGTTATCATAAGACAAAACTCGCCCATCTGGGTGCGCTTGCATTGTGTGATGTGGGACGAGCTTATGATAGCTTCATTTTTCAAAAGTCATTGCGTATTTCTATGCATGGGAATTCATATGGAGTAAAACCCGTTCCGCATTAGCGGCGTGGTCCGTTGAATTACCCAACTTTTAAAATGAAACCTAAATGATAACTGTTTTGAGTTCTCACACCAGTCCCACGACTGACCTGGAGTTTATTGTTCCTTCCTAAACTCTGGGTGCCCACTAATTTACACGCGGGCAGCCAGTGTTTAGTTTGCAGTTATGGAAAGGGGAGAAGATTCAGAGTGCTTCCGGAGTTAGAGTTCACGCTAGAGTTGGAGCTTCCGCTGTATCGGATAATGTTCTTCCGTTGAGAGTTTTATTTCTTCCGCTGTGTATATTTAGGTGTAACTCTGATATTCATGTAACTCTGATGTAATATTGAATTATTCAATGAAAAGTTCTGTTGTTTTGTCCAATATATGTAAGTACCCATAACAATTCGTCTTTATGAACGATTTGAGTCGGTTTAATTACCGGCGAGAATCGGGCAAAAAGGCGGGTCGTTACAGTTGGTATCAGAGCTTTGGTTATACAAAGCTATTGGGTACGTACATATTTGAACAAAAGAATAGGACTCCTCAGGGCTACAATATCTCATTAGAGATAGGGTTAGAAAATACCCTAGAATGAGATCTCGGAATATTATGTCGAGAGAGCGTATATTATTGAAACCGATATAAGGCATTTTTGAACAAGTAAATCAATTTGAAACAATGATTATTTGAAATATAATTTGAAATAAGGATTTCGAGTGTTTTATTCGACGTCATAATTGGACTATCGAGTATGTAAGAATTTTGAATATACGTCTGATCAACGTATATACGAAGTTCGGTGTATACTAGATAGATATAGAATCCCATTCTAGTCGCTGGAGGATAATTCTGTTGATGATCCGGACATCGCTAGTAAATATTCTCGAGTTTCGAAAATGGGATGACCATATGATTCTAATTTAAACGTCGAGAATACTTGAAAACCATTTTCATAAGTGTTTGAAATTGTTAATGAATTAAAGGGAGAGCCGATGTAGTAAATTGAAATAGGAATGAAATATAGGTTACATTTTCTTAAAAATGAAGAATATAAATGTAATTCACAAATGAACCAAGATGAGTAGGGAATATTTATGAATCTAGAAATTTGATGAATAACTTAAGTATAAAACTCTTTAAATAATAGTTAAGGAAGTGCTGGAATTGCATGGAAACTTAAGTAAAGTTATCAACCATTTGATTTCTGGATTGGTTTAGTAGGAATTAGGATGCCCGATTTGGACCCTTGACCATTTGTTGATTTTGGTAAACCTTTTGCAAATTTTAAGAACCTAAAAAGGAGAAATTTTGGGTATAAGCACTTAATGTGAATCGTTTTGGTTAAGTTAATGATGAGCAGGTTTGGACGACCCATGAGCTTAAACTTTTAACTTTAAGGAAGTAAACGGCTAAGTGTACGATAATAGCTTGCTTAGTCCAGCCTAAGGGTAGCGGTAATCGAGATTTCAATCATTTTCCTGTAACTAGGGTAACCATAGGATAATTGAGATTCCATCAAAATTCCAACCTGATTCAGGACCAGACCAAGTGCCCAGCAATAACATGAACTGTAGACCTGATCATTATCCTGTCATGTTAGGAATAAGGCCCAACCCTGCAGTAGGACGACCCTGTAATAATGTATGAGTATGTTCTAGGACCTGTGATTTTGACTAGAGGGTAAGGGATAAGGCAGCAGCCTACTTTGGATTTAATGTTCCCCATAGATTTATAATGATGCATTAGAGTTTTGGGTAGTAGATCCTAGACCAGAGAAATCAGGAGTTGTTAGGAAACGCCGCATTAGCACAGGCTGCACCAGAAGACATTAATTGGCCTATAGATCCTGTATTCGTTGAGCAGTTAGAAAGGTTGATGCATGAAATGGGATAACCAGCAGTTATAGCTAAGGACGACCCACTCCTAGAGGCGGGAAATGGTGGATTTGACGATGTTATAGAAAAGGTGGAGAAACCCCAACATAGTGATGATGTCGTAGTATACGATAATGATGTTGTAGCAGATGAGGGTGATTTTGAATGACCTACATTCAAGGATGACCCACTTCCAGAGATAGGAGATGATGAGTTTGGTGAGAAAATAGAGAATATATACCAGCCCTTAGACAAGGCTGATGAAGATGGATTTATGGGTAATGTAACACTCCGTGTATTCTATAACTGTGGAATTAACAAATTAAAGTATAATTAATTTGAAATCAAAGAACTAAGGGAAACGGGATACGCCATTGCGTTCGTCTCGAAAAAATACGCGAAATAGAGTCCGAGTTTTCGAAAAACGGAGTCCGTATGAAGAAGATATGGCCTTCGGAAGTTTCTGAATTAAGTTTAAAATTCGAACAGAATAAAATAGTTTAAAAATTAAAACCGGGCCCAATTGGCCAAGGCGGGAAAAGTCCCGCCTAAGACACCCAGGTCGATTGGGCTGTCGACCTGGTCTAACCAGGTCGACAGGGCGGTCGATAGGGCTGTCGACAGGGCTGTCGACCTGGTCCAGACCCAGGTCGAACCCAGTCCACCCTGGCTGGCCTATTCTATGTTGGTCGATTTTCTGTGGTCTGCTTTGTCATTAGGGCTAGGTGGCAGGCTCTAATTGGTCCCTCTTGCGAATGAATGGCTACGATCAATCCAAGCAACATCGATGGTCCTGATCAGTTCATAAACTCTATAAAAATGACCCTAGACTCTACCTAGGTTTCCTACACAATTCTCTAGCCTCCATTGCTCTCTTCTTCTAATAAAAAAAATAGAAAAGGAGTCTCTGCTCTGCTGGAATTAAAATTAGAAGATAATCAACATCAGCCTAAGCAACTCAATTCAAACTAGAGATTAAAGTTTCTGCAAAGATTCTACAGCAAGTTAAAGTCCTTTCTTTAATCTAATCAAGGCAAGTACAGTTATTTTCCGCTATAAGCGTTAATAATAATTTTGATATGTTTTTGATTCTGAATCTGAGATTGTATATATATTCTCTTCTGTCAAATCTGTTTTTCTGTATCCCTTTTCTTCTTTTCTGTTTTTATAGCCAGGCTACCACGAGCCTGTGCCTAATCTCATAAGAGATGAACGTATGAACGCAAATTTTGGGATGAATGATGCGAAATTTGACAAGACTAAATTGAATGTATGACTTTGGGTCTGAGGCATAAAATATATTGGACATATGCATAAATTTGACTATGAACATATAATTTATGCATGTTGTATGCATAACTATGTTGTAATTTAAAACTGTAATTAACGAGCATATGTTGTAAACATAGATTTGGATCTATGCATATTCTATGATAGAAGAAGAGGAACCACTGTAAGATTACATATGATTTGAGACTTTGGACAAAATGCATATAAAAGTCAAGATTTGATTTTTAGAAGATATGATTTAAAGATTTAGATTGTTGGGTATGGTTTGCATAATGATTCATGACTTAAAAAAAGAAGATATGGAAGCTTAGATTTGCATTAATTAGGATATCTATTATTGTGATTACACCTAAATAGGGATTTTTGGATATATGGCATGCATTGGAATTAATGGTTATATTTGGTATAATTTATATGTGAATCTGCTGTAAAATGCTAGTTTAACAAAAATTGGAACATATGTTATAGGGTAAATTATGTCCATATTCTGCGCTATGTAAATGTACGCAAACATGGAAGGATATGATCATATTGTGAATCATGACATTATTTAGGCATATGAACTTAGGCCTAATTTATGTTTAGGCAAGGCATGTAAATAGAACCTTTAGAAATATTAAATTTGCTAAATCTGCTAATTTGCCAAGTTGCCTAAACTGCTAGTTTTGTAATATTGCCTAGACTGCTAATTAGATTGAAATGCCTAATCTGTTAAATTTGTCGGTTGAAATGCCTAACCTGTTATATGCCAAAATCTGCTTAGTTGCTAAATCTGTTAAATCCGTTAAGTCATATAAAATCTGTTATCTGCTAAAGTCTGTTATCTGCTGTGTTGATATAATGATCCTGTTATTGATATAATCTGAATTGGTATATATATTGGGCGTGCGCATAAACGGTAAATTATTAATTAATTGGCCGCAAAGATAAACATGGCTAACTCGAGGTTAGAATGAGTTTGCGGCGTAATTCTGCCCAGAATCGCCCGGCACATCCAGTAGCCGCAAACAATAGGTTCTAATGTGAGAAGTTAGTCATAGCCTGCTTAAGACACGAGGTTAGGTCTGGCTTGTGGCAGAAGTCTGCCCGGAACCGCCCGGCCCATCCAGCGGCCACAAGCTAGCAACCTAATGTGAGAGGTCTGGGCATTAATAATTAATTAATGCAAATCTAAGATAAGAATGACGTCTAAAACGTATTGGGGAAAATAGGGTTAAACCAACTGGATTAATAGGTGTAGTAAACCCGTCCATGAATCTGTAGGCCCAATACAAAGTTAGACAAATCTGGAAAATCTGTACATCTGATCTGTTAGTCTGAAAACTTGTTAACTTAATCTGTGAACTAGTAAATCTAAATTCTGTATGCCTAAACTTGTAAACAAGTTAATCTGAGATCTGTTAGTCTGGGGACACAAGGTTAGGAGGGGAATTACTTGTGTCATCTGTTGTTTGGGACCCATATTAGTCAGTAACCCTTTCTGGTATCAAAACTTTGACCCAACAGTAGGTAGGGTCCGGGCACGCCTACTGAACTAATTATAAGTGGTTCATTCTGATAATGGCGAGGGGTGTTGATGGTGCGTTCCAACCGGGTCATGTGCGTGCATGGATCCCGGTCTGCCTCTGGGGATGTAAGACGCCGTGACATCCGTAAATAGGTCTGTGCCAATTGGTTGTCACTTTAGGGAGTGATACACCCTATTGTGGGGCCGACACAGGATATTTATGTATTAGGGAGCCGATCGCTTAGTTCTGTCTGTTTCTGTTGGTACCGTCTGTTTCTGTTGGGTGGTAACACCTGTCTGTTTCTGTGTGGTACCGTTTGTTCGGGTGGTAAAGGCCCATTACTAGTGTACACCTAATTCCACATTCTGTCTCCATAGGGATAAATCTGTTTCTTCTTCTGTCTGTTTCTGATCGGGTAGTAAAGGCCCATTATTAGCATTCTGTTTCTGTTAAAGTATTCTGTACCCGTTCCTGCTTCAATTTAGACATTAGGGTGACACCTAATTCTGCTATACTAGTATTAGTGCAGAGAAGTGTAAAACAATAGTTTATATCATTCTGTTTTTCTGTTATATCTGCTACACCTGTTATAGTTATCTCACATCCAGTTTTATGTTCATATCATATTATTATTATCTGTTCATATGCTGAAAGTCACTGGACTTGCCAGACTTTTTGTCTGACCCTTGTTGTTTCGCCTCCTTTCTTCCGTTTCCCCCCCAGGTTATCCAAGGAGGGAAATACTTTAGCTTGATCCGGATTTCTCTTTGCTTGAAGTGCTTAAAGTATGGCTTGGCTCTGTATAGCTTCCGTTCCATGGGGATTATGATTTTAAACTATTCATTTTGAAGGCGTTTGTACAAGACTGATATTTTGTACTTGAATTCTGAAATTGAAAGGATGTAACCATATTAATTTTCTGTTTCCGCTGTAATAAAGTTAAAATTTTTCAAGTACTGTTTTATCTGTCTTGTAAGTTTCTGTTCTGTTTACTAAAGTGCTCCACCAAAGTTAAGGCATTCCCTTTGTGAGTGACCTTAACGGAGGTGGGGTGTTACACTTGTAATGGGCCTTTACCACCCGAACAGACGGTACCACACAGAAACAGACAGGTGTTACCACCCAACAGAAACAGACGGTACCAACAGAAACAGACAGAACTAAGCGTACCCTAAAACCCTACCCCAAGCGATCGGCTCCCTAATACATAAATATCCTGTGTCGGCCCCACAATAGGGTGTATCACTCCCTAAAGTGACAACCAATTGGCACAGACCTATTTACAGATGTCACGGCGTCTTACATCCCCAGAGGCAGACCGGGATCCATGCACGCACATGACCCGGTTGGAACGCACCATCAACACCCCTCGCCATTATCAGAATTAACCACTTATAATTAGTTCAGTAGGCGTGCCCGGACCCTACCTACTGTTGGGTCAAAGTTTTGATACCAGAAAGGGTTACTGACTAATATGGGTCCCAAACAACAGATGACACAAGTAATTCCCCTACTAACCTTGTGTCCCCAGACTAACAGATCTCAGATTAACTTGTTTACAAGTTTAGGCATACAGAATTTAGATTTACTAGTTCACAGATTAAGTTAACAAGTTTTCAGACTAACAGGTCAGATGTACAGATTTTCCAGATTTGTCTAACTTTGTATTGGGCCTACAGATTCATGGACGGGTTTACTACACCTATTAATCCAGTTGGTTTAACCCTATTTTCCCCAATACATTTTAGACGTCATTCTTATCTTAGATTTGCATTAATTAATTATTAATGCCCAGACCTCTCACATTAGGTTGCTAGCTTGTGGCCGCTGGATGGGCCGGGCGGTTCCGGGCAGACTTCTGCCACAAGCCAGACCTAACCTCGTGTCTTAAGCAGGCTATGACTAACTTCTCACATTAGAACCTATTGTTTGCGGCTACTGGATGTGCCGGGCGGTTCCGGGCAGAATTACGCCGCAAACTCATTCTAACCTCGAGTTAGCCATGTTTATCTTTGCGGCCAATTAATTAATAATTTACCGTTTATGCGCACGCCCAATATATATACCAATTCAGATTATATCAATAACAGGATCATTATATCAACACAGCAGATAACAGACTTTAGCAGATAACAGATTTTATATGACTTAACGGATTTAACAGATTTAGCAACTAAGCAGATTTTGGCATATAACAGGTTAGGCATTTCAACCGACAAATTTAACAGATTAGGCATTTCAATCTAATTAGCAGTCTAGGCAATATTACAAAACTAGCAGTTTAGGCAACTTGGCAAATTAGCAGATTTAGCAAATTTAATATTTCTAAAGGTTCTATTTACATGCCTTGCCTAAACATAAATTAGGCCTAAGTTCATATGCCTAAATAATGTCATGATTCACAATATGATCATATCCTTCCATGTTTGCATACATTTACATAGCGCAGAATATGGACATAATTTACCCTATAACATATGTTCCAATTTTTGTTAAACTAGCATTTTACAGCAGATTCACATATAAATTATGCCAAATATAACCATTAATTCCAATGCATGCCATATATCCAAAAATCCCTATTTAGGTGTAATCACAATAATAGATATCCTAATTAATGCAAATCTAAGCTTCCATATCTTCTTCTTTTTAAGTCATGAATCATTATGCAAACTATACCCAACAATCTAAATCTTTAAATCATATCTTCTAAAAATCAAATCTTGACTTTTATATGCATTTTGTCCAAAGTCTCAAATCATATGTAATCTTACAGTGGTTCCTCTTCTTCTATCATAGAATATGCATAGATCCAAATCTATGTTTACAACATATGCTCATTAATTACAGTTTTAAATTACAACATAGCTATGCATACAACATGCATAAATTATATGTTCATAGTCAAATTTATGCACATGTCCAATATATTTTATGCCTCAGACCCAAAGTCATACATTCAATTTAGTCTTGTCAAATTTCGCATCATTCATCCCAAAATTTGCGTTCATACGTTCATCTCTTATGAGATTAGGCACAGGCTCGTGGTAGCCTGGCTATAAAAACAGAAAAGAAGAAAAGGGATACAGAAAAACAGATTTGACAGAAGAGAATATATATACAGTCTCAGATTCAGAATCAAAAACATATCAAAATTATTATTAACGCTTATAGCGGAAAATAACTGTACATGCCTTGATTAGATTAAAGAAAGGACTTTAACTTGCTGTAGAATCTTTGCAGAAACTTTAATCTCTAGTTTGAATTGAGTTGCTTAGGCTGATGTTGATTATCTTCTAGTTTTAATTCCAGCAGAGCAGAGGCGCCATTTTTATTTTTTTATTAGAAGAAGAGAGCAATGGAGGCTAGAGAATTGTGTAGGAAACCTAGGTAGAGTCTAGGGTCATTTTTATAGAGTTTATGAATTGATCAGGACCATCGATGTTGCTTGGATTGATCGTAGCCATTCATTCGCAAGAGGGATCAATTAGAGCCTGCCACCTAGCCCTAATGACAAAGCAGACCACAGAAAATCGACCAACATAGAATAGGCCAGCCAGGGTGGACTGGGTTCGACCTGGGTCTGGACCAGGTCGACAGCCCTGTCGACAGCCCTGTCGACCTGGTTAGACCAGGTCGACAGCCCAGTCGACCTGGGTGTCTTAGGCGGGACTTTTCCCGCCTTGGCCAATTGGGCCCGGTTTTAATTTTTAAACTATTTTATTCTGTTCGAATTTTAAACTTAATTCAGAAACTTCCGAAGGCCATATCTTCTTCATACGGACTCCGTTTTTCGAAAACTCGGACTCTATTTCGCGTATTTTTCCGAGACGAACGCAATGGCGTATCCCGTTTCCCTTAGTTCTTTGATTTCAAATTAATTATACTTTAATTTGTTAATTCCACAGTTATAGAATACACGGGGTGTTACATTCTCCCCCACTTAAAAGGATTTCTTCCCCGAAATCTTCAAGTTAAGAGGAGTGTGTCCTACCATCCAATCATCCATCTACTCAACCATCATCCACAAGCATCCATTGTCCTTAGAAAACTTCTAATGTTGTATGAACATATGCAAAAGTGTGTGTATATGTTCCTTATCTAATGCAAAGATCAGGCGGTCTACTGATTCAGTTGACCTCCTTAATGCAAATTATGTCAGTGCCATGAGTCCAACATGTATGCAATAGAATTCTGATGATATATATTATTTCTATATGAGTGCACAACCATTCACTCAAATGCAACATCCATGTGCTGAATCAACCATTTTGCATCCACAAGAATTGAAAAATGCTCACCCATCCATATGCAGTATGAGAGTGTTTTCGAGCCGATCTAGTGCCTAGTGTGTGTACGGGCAACCACTAGCAACCACTTGCATCCACTTGCAACCATCAAACATAACTTGTCTCAAACACATGTTTACACCCATTAATTTCTACCTAAAGTTCGAAGATTCAATCGATAGGATATAGTCGAATGATGGAAGCGAGTACAGATAAAACGAAAATTTGGTTCCCATTAGACATGGGTCCTAAGTATCGGCCCCAAAGACCGAAACCAATATCAAATTGGCACTCTACGAAAACTCAGAATGTATGCGTCATACTTGACGCCTAACACAGATATCCCTCAAACCCCAGTCTCAAACAGATGATCCATAACCCCTATGGGTCTGAGTCTATAGCGGAATTCAGAAATAATACTAGCATTAAAGTGCAGAGTATTGATTACAAAATCAAAATACCAAAATCAGAAAAAGTCACAATTAGATAAAGAAATTAAACCTACTATAGAAATTTTCCTATTTCTATCCTAGCCACTAGCCTCAAGAGTGTTCGCCTGCCCTCCTTGTCCTCGTCTCTTTGGGCAGTCCCTAGTGAAGTGTCCCATCTCCCCACAGTTGAAGCAAGCGCCCTTCCTTTTTCTGCAATCCTTGTTCAGATGAGTTGAGCTCCCACAAGTAAAGCACTTTTTCCCCTTCTTATCTTCAGGCTTCTCATCCTTCTTTTGTGTTTCCTTTTTGGGCCCCGCTTTCTTATTCTGTGGTTCTTCCTTCTTTGTCTCTTTCGGGCCCTTGTCTTCCTCGTGCAGTAGTGCCATATCCACCAATTTCTCGTAAGTTGCTCCCATGGGTACATGGGTCATGGCTAGGCTGTGCAGTGGCTCATTCAATCCTTTAACAAAGCGGAGAGCCTTTTTATGCTGAGTGTTGACTAAATCCAATCCGAATCTTGCTAGTTGGTTGAACTGGTTGACGTATTCCTTGACCGTCATACTTCCTTGCTTAAGAGACAAGAACTTTTCCAATTGTAAACTTCGTTCAGCTTGCGAGAGGAATTTTGTCTCAAACCTTGTTCTGAAATCCATCCATGTCTCAACTGGCCTCTCGGCGTTAGTGACTTCCCACCAGTAGGAAGCTTCGTCTTTGAGCAGCCATACTGCCAACTGTACCTTCTGCCTATCGTCCACCTCGAAGATAACGAATAGATCCTCAGTTTCTTTGAGCCAATTCCTTGCTTCTACGAATGATTCAGTTCCTTTGAAATCCTTCCCACCCATGGCCCTAAAATCTCTACAGATCTTTGAGAAAGCAATTGCACGAGGAGGGGGTGGAGGAGGGGGATCATTTGCTGGACCTGCAGCGGCGGTCCTAGCCTCAAGATATTGACGAAACCAACCGGGTACATGAACACCCTCTGGTATCTCAGATGCTTCAGACATGCTGGAACGAAAAAGGAAAGGTTCAATACAAAAAGGACTGAAAGAAAGATATATGGCTCTTGGGGATCATGTTTTCCAAAATAAGCTTTATTTTTGAAAATACTTCCTTCCAAAACCTTTTTGAAAACAGTTTTCAAAAACTTTACTCAATCTGGTAACCTTCAGCTCTGATACCATGTGTAACACCCCACCTCCGTTAAGGTCACTCACAAAGGGAATGCCTTAACTTTGGTGGAGCATTTTAGTAAACAGAACAGAAACTTACAAGCCAGATAAAACAGTACTTGAAAATTTTTAACTTTATTACAGCGGAAACAGAAAATTAATATGGTTACATCCTTTCAATTTCAGAATTCAAGTACAAAATATCAGTCTTGTACAAACGCCTTCAAAATGCATAGTTTAAAATCATAATCCCCATGGAACGGAAGCTATACAGAGCCAAGCCATACTTTAAGCACTTCAAGCAAAGAGAAATCCGGATCAAGCTAAAGTATTTCCCTCCTTGGATAACCTGGAGGGGGGGGGGAACGGAAGAAAGGAGGCGAAACAACAAGGGTTAGACAAAAAGTCTGGCAAGTCCAGTGACTTTCAGCATATGAACAGATAATAATAATATGATATGAACATAAAACTGGATGTGAGATAACTATAACAGGTGTAGCAGATATAACAGAAAAACAGAATGATATAAACTATTGTTTTACACTTCTATGCACTAATACTAGTATAGCAGAATTAGGTGTCACCCTAATGTCTAAATTGAAGCAGGAACGGGTACAGAATACTTTAACAGAAACAGAATGCTAATAATGGGCCTTTACTACCCGATCAGAAACAGACAGAAGAAGAAACAGATTTATCCCTATGGAGACAGAATGTGGAATTAGGTGTACACTAGTAATGGGCCTTTACCACCCGAACAGACGGTACCACACAGAAACAGACAGGTGTTACCACCCAACAGAAACAGACGGTACCAACAGAAACAGACAGAACTAAGCGTACCCTAAAACCCTACCCCAAGCGATCGGCTCCCTAATACATAAATATCCTATGTCGGCCCCACAATAGGGTGTATCACTCCCTAAAGTGACAACCAATTGGCACAGACCTATTTACAGATGTCACGGCGTCTTACATCCCCAGAGGCAGACCGGGATCCATGCACGCACATGACCCGGTTGGAACGCACCATCAACACCCCTCGCCATTATCAGAATGAACCACTTATAATTAGTTCAGTAGGCGTGCCCGGACCCTACCTACTGTTGGGTCAAAGTTTTGATACCAGAAAGGGTTACTGACTAATATGGGTCCCAAACAACAGATGACACAAGTAATTCCCCTCCTAACCTTGTGTCCCCAGACTAACAGATCTCAGATTAACTTGTTTACAAGTTTAGGCATACAGAATTTAGATTTACTAGTTCACAGATTAAGTTAACAAGTTTTCAGACTAACAGATCAGATGTACAGATTTTCCAAATTTGTCTAACTTTGTATTGGGCCTACAGATTCATGGACGGGTTTACTACACCTATTAATCCAGTTGGTTTAACCCGATTTTCCCCAATACGTTTTAGACGTCATTCTTATCTTAGATTTGCATTAATTAATTATTAATGCCCAGACCTCTCACATTAGGTTGCTAGCTTGTGGCCGTTGGATGGGCCGGGCGGTTCCGGGCAGACTTCTGCCACAAGCCAGACCTAACCTCGTGTCTTAAGCAGGCTATGACTAACTTCTCACATTAGAACCTATTGTTTGCGGCTACTGGATGTGCCGGGCGGTTCCGGGCAGAATTACGCCGCAAACTCATTCTAACCTCGAGTTAGCCATGTTTATCTTTGCGGCCAATTAATTAATAATTTACCGTTTATGCGCACGCCCAATATATATACCAATTCAGATTATATCAATAACAGGATCATTATATCAACACAGCAGATAACAGACTTTAGCAGATAACAGATTTTATATGACTTAACGGATTTAACAGATTTAGCAACTAAGCAGATTTTGGCATATAACAGGTTAGGCATTTCAACCGACAAATTTAACAAATTAGGCATTTCAATCTAATTAGCAGTCTAGGCAATATTACAAAACTAGCAGTTTAGGAAACTTGGTAAATTAGCAGATTTAGCAAATTTAATATTTCTAAAGGTTCTATTTACATGCCTTGCCTAAACATAAATTAGGCCTAAGTTCATATGCCTAAATAATGTCATGATTCACAATATGATCATATCCTTCCATGTTTGCATACATTTACATAGCGCAGAATATGGACATAATTTACACTATAACATATGTTCCAATTTTTTGTTAAACTAGCATTTTACAGCAGATTCACATATAAATTATACCAAATATAACCATTAATTCCAATGCATGCCATATATCCAAAAATCCCTATTTAGGTGTAATCACAATAATAGATATCCTAATTAATGCAAATCTAAGCTTCCATATCTTCTTCTTTTTAAGTCATGAATCATTATGCAAACTATACCCAACAATCTAAATCTTTAAATCATATCTTCTAAAAATCAAATCTTGACTTTTATATGCATTTTGTCCAAAGTCTCAAATCATATGTAATCTTACAGTGGTTCCTCTTCTTCTATCATAGAATATGCATAGATCCAAATCTATGTTTACAACATATGCTCTTTAATTACAGTTTTAAATTACAACATAGCTATGCATACAACATGCATAAATTATATGTTCATAGTCAAATTTATGCATATGTCCAATATATTTTATGCCTCAGACCCAAAGTCATACATTCAATTTAGTCTTGTCAAATTTCGCATCATTCATCCCAAAATTTGCGTTCATACGTTCATCTCTTATGAGATTAGGCACAGGCTCGTGGTAGCCTGGCTATAAAAACAGAAAAGAAGAAAAGGGATACAGAAAAACAGATTTGACAAAAGAGAATATATGTACAATCTCAGATTCAGAATCAAAAACATATCAAAATTATTATTAACGCTTATAGCGGAAAATAACTGTACTTGCCTTGATAAGATTAAAGAAAGGACTTTAACTTGCTGTAGAATCTTTGCAGAAACTTTAATCTCTGGTTTGAATTGAGTTGCTTAGGCTGATGTTGATTATCTTCTAGTTTTAATTCCAGCAGAGCAGAGACGCCATTTTTATTTTTTTATTAGAAGAAGAGAGCAATGGAGGCTAGAGAATTGTGTAGGAAACCTAGGTAGAGTCTAGGGTCATTTTTATAGAGTTTATGAACTGATCAGGACCATCGATGTTGCTTGGATTGATCGTAGCCATTCATTCGCAAGAGGGACCAATTAGAGCCTGCCACCTAGCCCTAATGACAAAGCAGACAACAGAAAATCGACCAACATAGAATAGGCCAGCCAGGGTGGACTGGGTTCGACCTGGGTCTGGACCAGGTCGACAGCCCTGTCGACAGCCCTGTCGACAGCCCTGTCGACCTGGTTAGACCAGGTCGACAGCCCAGTCGACCTGGGTGTCTTAGGCGGGACTTTTCCCGCCTTGGCCAATTGGGCCCAGTTTTAATTTTTAAACTATTTTATTCTGTTCGAATTTTAAACTTAATTCGGAAACTTCCGAAGGCCATATCTTCTTCATACGGACTCCGTTTTTCGAAAACTCGGACTCTATTTCGCGTATTTTTCCGGGACGAACGCAATGGCGTATCCCGTTTCCCTTAGTTCTTTGATTTCAAATTAATTATACTTTAATTTGTTAATTCCACAGTTATAGAATACACGGGGTGTTACAGGTAATGAGCACGATAAATTTATCGTGGGAGTAGATGATGATGGCTTTATGGCAGACGATGAAGAGCCATTAGCTGATGAAGAACCCGAGGAGATTGGCTTGACTGATCCACCAGATGATGGGTCGACAGATGATTAGTTGCGATGAGTCTGGACCTGGTATATATAGTGTTTATATGTTATCTTAAGTACCAGATGCATTAAGTTGTTTTGGGCTAGTATGGTTTTGAGGACTAGTAACAGATAGCTAGGTGCACCCTTGATGACTGTATTTTTGACTGCCCAAGTGCGTAGTATGTGCTCAGGAAAGGTTAGATACGTTTTGTATGCTAACTTGAGAGATCGATATGATATGATATGTTGGACTGACTATGATATGCGTGTCCCACTATTTTAAATCTGGTTGTTTTGAGACCTATTCCAAAGCTTATAGAAAAGTTGATTTATAGTTTATGCAGAAGTTTTAAAATTTACTATCTTCCTTTTCGAGGACGAAAAGTCTTAAGGGGGAAGAATGTAACGAACCAGAAATTTCTAGATTTGAATTTGAATTTTATAACACATTTTGTGATTTTCTGAATACATATTTTGGAATTAATAGGATTTAATATTCGAAATTCCCTTTTTATTAGTTTAATAAATAATTTTATTTTGTATAAGACTTATTTTAAAGATTGTGTATAGAAATGATTTTTGTAATTTTTATTATAATGGTTTTTATATTTATAGGTAATAAAATTTTGTATTAATATATATATATAAATGTTTTGTAATATGAATTTTTTTTAATTGAAAGATTTATTTTAAGAAATATTTAATATATAAAGATTTTAAAAACAATTAGATATGGATTTTTAATTTTTAATAGTTGTTTGACTTGAAAATAAATTATAATTAAATATCAGTTAAAAATATTCATCCGATTTCTGCACGCGCTGTTTTAAAATAATTTTTAGAATTTTTCTGTAATTTTTATTTTTAAAAATAAGCAGATAATTTTTCAACGTATTTTGGTGTAAACGTGGTCCTTTAGACGCTTTACAAAATTGATCAATCAGACCGGTTTTATTGCTGTTTTCAAATCAGAGCGTGTTGTTGTTTACGATGATGGTCTTGCTCTGGTACAACTCGCGGTAAATAACTCTAAAAATCAAAAATTGAAAGTGAACAAAATAAATACACTACATTTGGACTTGAAGTGTGGATGGATGTGTTATGGCAAGTGTACACCAACGTGTAAGCAAATAAAGCTATAAGAGAGACACTTGTCCACTTGGTTTACACGTGCTGTCCATTCCATCTTCCATTTTCTCCTTTGTCCACCGTTTCAAAGCTTATCTGTAGTTCTGTAAACCTCCTTCTTCACTGCTAAACAAGTTCCGCCATCCGCGAAAAAAAAAGAAAAAAAAAACGTGGCAAGCATGTGTAAGTGAGGGGGGACAAGTGTAAACCAAATGTTTACACGTTGCTGTAAGAATTTGGCTTCTCTTTTATAAAACCCATCCGCCCGTTAAGCTCTCCACTCCATTTGCCTCCTCTTCCTTCCCAAAAGCAACTTCTGCCATTATATATATATATATATATATATATATAAAGGAATAAAATGAAGAACGGTGAAACCGTGAGGTCTGCATGCATAAAGCCCTCCACCGTAATTACCCTCTCATCTTCTCACCGCGTGTACCAAACTTCATCCATTTCTTTCCAAATGACTCCAGTCCGCTTCAAGGTCAGCACCATCATTGGCCATCCGCTCCACAGAAGCTTCCATCAGTCCAATTGCCTTCGCCTTTACATGCACCTGCTTCCACCATTTTGCATGCATGCGAAATCCTTTTGATATTAGAAGCTTGGTTTTAGAGAGAGAAAATAAAATCCAATACGATGGAGTCTGCTGCTAACTTGTGTAGAGCATATCTTGCATGCGCATGCATGCATATAAGTGTTGTTAGAAGCCTAGTTGTACAAAAGAAGAAGTCTTGCATGCATGTCCATTCTCTTGCATGCGCATGCGAGATTGCCGCACCAGTTCTAGTATGAACCTATTTTGTGCCCAACCCTTTCTGTAAAAAAAAAAAAAAAAAAAAAAAAAAAAAAAACGCAAAAGAAGAAAAGAAAGAAAACGAAGAGAGGAAGCGCAAGAGAAGGAATGACGTGGAGAGGAAATACGTAGAGAGAGAGAGGCATGCAGCACAGTTTGGGTAGGCTATTAATTATGGGAGAGCTGTCTGGTGAGAATTCTAATTTAAAATATATTTAAATTAGTTATTATATTTAATTATAAATAGTTTTAATTATAATTGGCTAACGATCATGAACTGTTATGGATGATTGTCATTGGTTGTTCGATGAATGTTTATACAGTTAAAACACCGCAATTTACACTGAGCGTTATTGACAGTAACGCTCTGCACACAGTTAACTGATTATTTTGATTGTTGTGGTTGTGATGGATGAATTTGTGTTTGTTATTTGGTTATGTAATTGGATTTGTTCTGATTCACCATACACCGTAGCTGTGTAATTATACGGTAATCGATTCACATTCTCCTTCCATAAATAAATTTTATTTCTTAAATAAAGTTGTGAATTAGTTTGTAAACTATTTGAAATCAAATTTAAGTAACAATATCCGCATAAAATATGTTTGAAACAAATCCCGAACGCTAATGAGCTTGAATTGTGTTTGAAACTTAGATTTGAAAAGATTTGAAATATGGATTAAACGTTGTTTTATACAAACAAATGGGTTTCATTATTATATAATAATTGATAATACGGGATTTGATTTTTAATTAAGTTATGAAAAAAAAATTTGTTTTGGAATTGGATTGAACAATTTATATTATAGCGGAATCGAACTCGTCGCTAAGTGGCAGTTCGACGATATTAGTTTCGAACTTCAAATAGTTATAACTTGAACATATAGAATCGAATTGACGTAAACAGAAAACGACGGACTTATAATAGGTTTCGTATAAAAGAGGAATTTTTCAAATTCCTTCGGATGATTTGCGAGTTAGGTGTAAATTTAAATCTGAAAAGGTCGCCATACATGCCGTTCTCCGACCGTAATGAAAATTTAATAGATTGAATTTATATTATATTATTTGAAAGTGATTTATGGTTTAAATTTTTGAATTTAGAATGATTGGGATTTATTTAATTTAATAACCATTTCCCAACGCTTTCAGTAACGCTTTAACGTTATTTGAAATGATTTGAATTTGAAGACTTCAAACATGAATTATTTTGGAAGGACTTGATTTTTCCATATGATATGGAATTGAGATGAGTTTTGAATAAAATTGGTCGCCTGGTATTCGATATGGATTTACAGGAACAGACAAATACGATTAGAAATACCAACATATCCATATCCTGATTCTGACCGTGTTACCTGAGTTTGTGAATCAATATCGAGTATAAGTCGATTGATTCTATATGAACTGATATGTGAAATATAAGTGTTAAATGGAAATTCAAAAAAAAAATCCAAATAAAGATTTGGTTACTCAAGTGACAACGGATTGATTAAGTTGTTATGGAATTTGGGAAAACAAATGTTGAATTTGAGAAAGGATTAAAGGGTAACGGGTTTCGGGAATTGAATCCAACTGTAATTCAAAATAAAACAACAATATTTGGGAAGGAGATTTGAATTGAGAAACCCGTGTGATTTGTAGCTATTGTTTTAAAATACGTTGGTACATGGAAAGTCCGGGATCGGATATAGGTCCGAAAACCATTCCAAGTAATATTGCGACATTATGAAGTAATTCAAGATTTGGAATCGATAAATGAAGACCGGAAATATCCAGATTATTTAGATCGATTGCTGGTATCTCGAATCGGGCCGTACACCCGATACGAGGGTGGCAGGAGATCTGAGTATATTTGGAGATTTTCGGATTGTGTTTCGTTCAGACCCAGAACGGACTTGTATGGATGGTGTGTCTGACATTGTAATTGACCACGTAGCACTGATTCGTGTGAATATATATCAGATTTGTGGCAATTGAATATCTCCGTCTCTAAGTTACGTTCTTAGAGAATATGTATTAATTCGAATCAGTGATATGTGGAGATATTGACAATGTAGCATACCCAAGTATGATATGAGCTAATGATGATCAAAGCATGGCTTATCGAAGCGTAGCTTTGTGCATGACGTGACATCGACAAACCTCACACACCGGATGATGAGAAACTGGCGGTTTGGTCTGTATATATATATGATTTGATGATGAGTGCTGCAGCAGTGGGAAACCACTTGTGAACTGGGGATGGGGTATGTTCGGGGGGCCGCGTCTGGCCGAAAACCGTTGATCTGCCCTGATGATGTGTATTCGGTGTCCGCGTATGGTCGAAAAAGCCGTTGAGGCACTTCGTTTTGTATCCCTGATTGATCTTTCGTGCCAGGAATCATCAAGTTGGAAATCCAAATCCCAATACGAGCCATGCGATTTTGATTTTATTTATATAGGGCGACATAGTGGTATGGGACACTTATGCCGTCTAGGATTAATACATTTATTTGTGAACTTGTTTTTCCACACTATATGATAATATTAAAAGAGGATTTTCACGTATGAAATCATGTTTGGTTATCATAAGACAAAACTCGCCCATCTGGGTGCGCTTGCATTGTGTGATGTGGGACGAGCTTATGATAGCTTCATTTTTCAAAATTTATTGCGTATTTCTATGCACGGGAATTCATATGGAGTAAAACCCGTTCCGCATTAGCGGCGTGGTCCGTTGAATTACCCAACTTTAAAAATGAAACCTAAATGATAACTGTTTTGAGTTCTCACACCAGTCCCACGACTGACCTGGAGTTTATTGTTCCTTCCTAAACTCTGGGTGCCCACTAATTTACACGTGGGCAGCCAGTGTTTAGTTTGCAGTTATGGAAAGGGGAGAAGATTCAGAGTGCTTCCGGAGTTAGAGTTCACGCTAGAGTTGGAGCTTCCGCTGTATCGGATAATGTTCTTCCGCTGAGAGTTTTATTTCTTCCGCTGTGTATATTTAGGTGTAACTCTGATATTCATGTAACTCTGATGTAATATTGAATTATTCAATGAAAAGTTCTGTTGTTTTGTCCAATATATGTAAGTACCCATAACAATTCGTCTTTATGAACGATTTGAGTCGGTTTAATTACCGGCGAGAATCGGGCAAAAAGGCGGGTCGTTACAGATGGGCTAGGCGGGAAAATTCCCGCCAGGGCCAGGTCGACTATAGGGTCGACCTACCCCCCCGGGCAGATTTGATTAGTGACCTATTAATGACTGTGTGCTGAATCATTAGGGTTTCTGATCTGCTCTGATTGGCTGGGATTAATTCTGGGTTGATCGGACGGTCTAAACTAATCCTAAACTCTATAAAAAGACATGAAGACACAAATCCTAAAATCAAATTAAAATTAGATTCATGGCCTCCATGCCGTCATCTTGCAACCCAGAATAGCCGCCACCAATTAGAGAGGAAGAAAGCTAATCAAATTCAATTCATTTCAACTCTAACAACGAATCTACTTCAAAAGAAAGCTAATACAACTTCAGAACTCAGAATTTAGAACTCAAGACCTTCTTTGAGTTGTGAGTTCGATTTCTTTAATAAAATAATTAGCAATTTAATTGGATTGAGTTATGATGCGGATCATATGGCTATGTTGTGAATTATTGACCGCATGTTATTATTTATGTTGTAAAATTGTGATATTATCATTTATGTTGTAAATTCTATGATGATTATCATCTATGTTGTAAAGTTGTGATGTTATCATCTATGTTGTTATTTTATAATTGACCAATTCATGATGATGTTTCATATGCTAGTTTGGTTATGTTGATTCATATGATAAATCATATGTATGTATGCAAGTTTAGGTGTTGATTTAGATGTGGATCATATGCAAGTTAATAAAGATTATGCATAACCTTACATGTTTCATGATATCTATTTTAGATCTAAAGTTAGGCTATGACATGTGTGAGTTATATGCTAAATTCTACATGCTAGTTTACATGTTTAGGTGTAAGTTTACACCATTGTTATGTTGCATATATCACATATGAAAGTTTATATAAATATATGAGTTTGGAATATGAATCATGTTATGCAAGTTTGTGGTTATTGCCTATGCAAGTTTACACCTTTAGACGTGGATCCATGACATACATGATTTATGCAAGTTGTGACCATTACCTAAACAAGTTTACGCCTTTAGATTTGGATCTATGACATATGTAGTTTTATGCAAGTTGTAACTTTGGCCTATGCAAGTTTTAGACGTAGGACATCATTCGCACATGCAAGTTCACCCCTTATGTTTAGATCTATCTTTAATTATATGTATGATTGTAATGTTTTCTCTTTATTCCATGAGTTATACTATTCGAGTCTAACGTATATTTTATGTTAAACGAACGAACGTACAACGTGGGGCAATGGGATAATATTAAAAGATTTAATATTGAGAATTGGCATAAATGCCTTAAACGGCATAAAACTAATTTGTGATGAAAATTGGTATGATTTTGCATACCATAAATAGATGGACATAATTGAGTCAATTATGCCCATAGTTAAATTTGGAATGGATTGATAATTTGAATATGGAAATAAATTCAAATTGGGGAATAATTTATTAGGTGTAATTAATCGTCTAACACACGAGGTTAGACTCTTTTTTGGTGTAAGACTGCCCGGACTCGCATTGAAAATTCAGCTGCCACAAATGCCAGTCAAATGTGGGAGGTCTTAGGCATAAATTAAGTACGTAACAATTGTAAAGACACGAGGTTATATAGGCTCGTTTATGGTGTAAGACTACCCGAACCCGCCCGGCAAATCCAGCTGCCACAAATGCCAGTCTAATGTGGGAGGTCTTTATGAGGTTACGGTCTTAATGAATTAAGAAAACACTTAACCAGATAAACATGTAGTAGGACATGAGGGGATTAAGTAGGTGCCTTGGGTGGCATGTGGAATCTTGTTGGTGCCTTGGGTGGCATGTGGAATACGATTAGAAACACTTAACCAAAATTGAAACATGTAAGTGAACATGAATAAGAAGAGGGTTAAGTGGGATGTACTAGAGGGGACCAAGCTTAGGTGGATAGCTTGTGTCAAGTAATGGGGGCCCGTTTCAACCAGTAACCCATACATATCTTTGTGGGCTCGACCCAAGTCGAGGACTGGACACACATACCGGGCTTGACTGTAAGAGGCTAAACCTGGTTAGTGGTGGCAATGCAAGTCCAACGGGTTCATATGCGTGTGTGGACCCGGGCTGGTAGGTAAGACGTTGTTGCATCGTGTAGGTATAAGCCATGCATTATTGGTGGTACCAGGTTGCACTTTGGGGAGTGATACACCCCACTATGTGGCCAGCACGGGTATCTACGAGTTAGGGAGCGGATCGCATGGGGGTAATGGGTACACCTAGTGTAGCTACGGGCAGGCGGCACCTATGAAGGCAATTAGGGGTGCACGAAACTACCATTATCAATATTAAGCTTTGTAGGCAGGATCAACCTTAGGATGACTAGTGGTGGTGCAGTATAGTAATTATCTTATAGTGGTTTAGGTGCGCTTTAACGTTATCTTTGTTCATCTTGTTTCCTTGTTTACTCTGCCATACTCAATTGTTCACAGTCATTTCCTTATTTTCCAACTTATGCCTTAGCCTAGTTATTTTTGTAATTATATTGTTAAGGTTATCGCACTCGCCAGACTTTATGTCTGACCCCCTTTGTTTCCTCCTCTTTTCTTCCTACCCCCCACAGGTGCTCAGGTTGGAACTAGCACCAGTGGAGCTTGATTTTGGACAGCTGTATCTCTGCTTTTAGAAGTTGTTTGGATCGCTGAAGTAAAGTTCAGCCTCTCTTATTTATGGCTTTTTTGTACTGGGGTTATGTCTTTCAATTTATGTACCTTGATTTAGTCAAGATGGATATTATGTACTTTGACTCTGGTTTTTGATGATGTAATCAAACTTATGTGTTTACCGCTGCAATGAATAAAGTTTTAAATTTCTAAGTACTGTTTATATCTGTCTTGTTGTTAAGTTTCTATTCTATACACACTTAAAATGCTCCATAGAAGTTAATGCATTCCCTTTTGTGAGTGACATTAATGGACGTGGGGTGTTACACGTGGTATTAGAGCTGAAGGTTACCAGAACAGATATGAATTTTGAAAAACTGTTTTTAAAAAACACTTTTATGAAGAAGTGCCTTCAAAAGTATGTTTTAAGGAAAGTATTTTCAAGAGAAAAGCTTGTTTTAGAAAGCATAACCCCAAGAGCCATATATCTTTCCTTCGGTTCTTCTGTATTGAATCTTTCCTTTTTCATTTCAGCATGTCTGGAATTCCCGAGATACCCGAGGGGATACCAATGCCAGGATGATTTAGGAGGTATTTGGAGACTAGGGCCGCCACCGCAGGTCCAGTAAATGCTCCTCCCCCTCCTCCTCCTCGTGTCGATACTTTTGCGAAGATATGTAAGGACTTTCAGACAATGGGTGGAAAACCTTTTCACGGGACGGAGACATTTGTTGAAGCTCGCAATTGGCTAAAGGAGATGGAAGAATTGTTTGGGATCTTTGAGGTGGAAGATGGAAGAAAGGTCCAGTTAGCTGCCTAGCTAATGAAGGATGAGGCCTTGTTTTGGTGGGAGGTCACTAATGGAGAACATCCAGTTGACACATGGCTAGATTTCAGGCGAAGGTTTGAGGCAAAGTTTCTCTCACGGGCTGAAGAGAATCTATACATGGAAAGGTTTCTAGCATTGAAGTAGGGAAATCTATCGGTGAAAGAATACGTCAACAAATTCAATCAATTAGCGAGATTTGGCTTGGACTTGGTGAATACACCAGAAAAGAAGTCCCTAAGATTTGTTAAGCGTTTGAACGAAACGCTTCATGGGTTAGCTATGACCCACATCCCCATGGGGGCTACCTTAGAGAGACTAGTTGACATGGTGCTTATGCATGAAGAGGAGAAGGGCATCAATGCTAATAAGGCATCCGAGAAGAAAGGAGGTCAAAAGAAACCGCAACAGCAACAACAGAACAAGAAAGGCGGTAAAGGAAACAATGGTAAGGGAAAGAAGAGATGCTTTAACTGTGGGACACCAGGCCATATAAGCAAAGACTGTAGGAAGAAAAATAAGACTGGCTGTTTTCACTGTGGCAAAGCGGGACATCTAATTAAGGACTGCCCAAAGAAAGGGCAGAGGGCAGGGTCTACCTCGGGATGACAGGTGCAGGCTCTTATGGAACTAGGGCAGGCAAGGGGCAAGTACAGGCTCTCGTGGTTCCACCGCTGCAAGAACGAGGTAGAGCAATTTCCGTTGAAAGTTTAGTTTTTCTGTTTGATCATCATGTCCGTACTTTATTCGAGTCTGGTGCATCACATTCGTATATCTCTAGATCATTAGTTGAAACGCTACACCTAGATACTAGTCTAGTTACAGATCCCTTAGTCTCAAATCCTATTGGTGGTTCGGCTCATCTTTCTATGATCTGTCGGGATTTGAGAGTGTTTATCTTGGGCGTTGGGTTTGAATGCAACGCCTTTGTTCTTGGCTTCATGGACTAAGGCTTGATTCTAGGTATGGATTGGCTAACTAGATACGGGGCCATCCTAGATTGTGAAAGAAGGGTAGTTAGATTGTTGACTCGTTATGGAAAGACCCTTGTTATTTCTTGTGACCCTAGAGGTCCAGTAATGCTTAACTACCTAGAATCCCTTGACGCATCCGATGATGATTTACATTCTGTTCGTATAGTCCGTGAATATGTTGATGTCTTCAATGAGGTGAGGGGTTTATCCCCAAAACATGAGATAGACTTTCGAATATATCTAGTAGATAATGAAAAGCCAGTTGCATTGCCAGTGCGCCACATGGCTCCAAGAGAGAGAAGAGAACTCAGTAAGCAAGGGAAATAATTTCTTGAGAAGGGGTTCATCAGAGATAGTATATTGGAGTGGGGTGCTCCAGTAGTATTTGCCACGAAGGCAGATGGGTCCCTTAGACTTTGTGTGGACTGTAGGGAACTTAATAAGCTTACTAAGAAGAATAGGCACCCACTGCCAAGGATTGACGATCTCTTCGATCAGTTAATTGGCGCCTCAGTGTTTTCGCAGTTGGACTTAGCCACGTGTTTCCATCAGTTGAGAGTGGCTGAGAATAGCATAAACAAGACTGCCTTTAGGACTCCAGACGGCTTCTTCGAGTTGATTGTGATGCCCTTCGGTTTGACAAACGCCCCGGCATACTTTGTTGACTTGATGAGTAGGGTGTTAAGGGAGTACCTTAATAAATTCGTGGTAGTCTTTGTGGATGGCATCTTGATCTTTTCAAAGAGCGAGGAAGAGCATGCCGTACATCTTAGGGAAGTGTTGGAGACTCTTCGAGCGCATAGCCTCAAAACTAAATTTTCTAAATGTCACTTTTGGAGGTAGGAAGTGCGATTCTTAGGGCACGTGGTTTCCAAAGAAGGGATAACTGTGGATCCCGCGAAGGTAGTGGCCATCCAAGATTGGAAGGTCCCTAAAAATGCTACCGAGGTGAGGAGTTTCTTAGGGTTGGCTAGCTACTATAGGAAGTTTATCAAAGACTTCGCAAAAATATCAGCCTCATTAACACGCTTGACAAAGAAGAACCTAGTTTTCACATGGGACGTAGATTGTGATGATGCATTCCAACGTTTAAAGAGAGCTTTGACCACATCCCCAGTCTTAGTGTTGCCAGATGGGAGTAAGCCATTTACCGTTTATACCGATGCTTGTGGGACAGGACTAGGAGCAGTCTTAATGCAAGAGGGAAGGGTAATCGCCTATGGTAGAAGGCAGTTGAGAGTGCATGAGAGAAATTACCCTACACATGACCTAGAGTTGGCCTCTATTGTTTTCGCGCTTAAGTCTTGGTGCCATTATCTTCTTGGCGAGAAATTCGAGTTGTTCACTGACCACAAATCGCTAAAATACTTATTCTCTCAGAAGGACTTGAACTTAAGGCGGCAAAGGTGGATGGAATTCTTAGCATCCTACGATTTCGAGATAGCATATACCCCTAGCAAGGGTAACGTGGTGGCACACGCCTTAAGTAGGAAAAGGTTGTCCTTGAGTCCATTGTTTGTTGAGCGGCGAAGCTTAGAGTTCATCTCTACATTTGACTTTAGACCTTCCATTGACTTTGTACCTGGTTTACTAGCTTCCTTAGAGGTCAGACCTACGCTTTTGGGAAGGATTGGTGAGGCACAACGAGATGACCCACAGTTGGTTGAGTTAGTAGAGAAGCTCAAAGAAGGGGAGTCATCGAGCCATCTCCGTAGGTATACCCTAGATGATAAGGGTTGGTTACATAGGGACGGTAGACTTTGTGTACCATAGGACGAGAATCTGAGGAAGATCATTCTTGATGATGCACATCGTTCGAAGATGACTGTCCATCCAGGCGGGGACAAGATGTACATGGACATGAGACGAGTTTATTTTTGGGCCGGCATGAAGAGGGATGTGGCCAAGTTTGTCGCTAGATGCTTGGTGTGCCAACAAGTAAAAGCAGAGCAAAAGAAGCCCGGTGGGTTGCTTCACCCATTGGAGGTCCCACAATGGAAGTGGGAAAGTGTCTCGATGGACTTTATTGATGGGTTACCGAGATCGAGGAAGGGTAATACTAGGATTTGGGTCGTGGTAGACAGACTTTATAAGAGCGACCATTTCATTCCCGTGAAGAGTAAGAGGACTGCTCCATGGTTAGCCTCCGTATACATTTGAGAAATAGTTCGCTTACACGGTGTTCCTTCTTGCATAGTGAGCGACTGCGATCCTATCTTTACTAGCGAGTTTTGGTAGAGCTTGCAAGAGGCGGTAGGGACTCAGTTATGTTTGAGCACCGCATATCATCCTCAGACGGATGGCCAGACCAAGAGGGTGAATCGTATTCTAGAGGACCTATTGAGGTTGTGTGTCTTAGACTTCGAAGGTACATGTGAGGAACATCTTCCATTGGTGGAGTTCGCATATAATAATAGCTTTCAGTCTAGCATTGGCATGGCACCGTTCGAGTCTCTTTATGGACAGCCGTGTCGTTCGCCTATATGTTGGTGGGAGTCTATAGATAAGATCTTGCTTGGACCCGACATGATTAGAGAGACTTCAAAAAAGATCGATTTGATTCGAAGGAGGATGAAGACGGCGCAAGATAGGCAGAAATCTTATGCGGACAAGAGGAGGACAGATCTTGAGTTTGATATTGGGGACATGATCTTTGTCAAGGTGTCTCCATTACGGAATGTCGTTCGCTTTGGGTCCGTTGGGAAGTTAGCACTAAGGTTCGTAGGGCCATTTCCTATTAAGGAGAGCATTGGGCAGATGGCGTATAAAGTGGAGTTGCCCGAGAGACTTAGTGGTGTACACAATGTATTTCATGTATCACATTTGAGGAAGTGCTTGCACGAGACCGCGGAAGTGGTAGAGCCGAGCTTGCTTAGAGAGGTTGAGATAGAGCGTGATGCGACGATTCGACGATCTCCTACGTGCATTCTTGGGTCGGAGGTTAAGAAGTTGTGGAATCGAGAGGTCAAGCTAGTCAAAGTGCTATGGGGAGATGACGAGAGCAACGCCACTTAGGAGACGGAAGAGAAGATGCGTTCGTTGTACCCTTTTCTTTTCGAGGGTATGTCTTTTAATTTCTCCTTTATCGCTTAGGTTGTACTTATCTTATCTTTAGTATGTCCTCTCGCTAGTATCGTTGACCTTTAGATAGGGTAATCATATAGTTGAAACATGTGTTTGAGACATGTTATGTATGATGGATGCATGTGGATGCAAGTGTCTGCTAGTGGTTGCTCGTGGATACATATACACACACTTTAGGCACTAGATCGGCTCAGTCACTTCATATTGCATAAAAATGTGTGTGCATATTTAAGTTAATGGATGTATAATGGTTGTACTATCATATGGATGCTACATTTTGGTGAATGGTTGTGCACACATGTTGAAATAATATGTATCGATAGGATTCTTTCGCATACATAATGGACGCATGGCACTATCATGGTTTGCATTAAGGAGGTCAACTGAATCAGTAGACCGTCTGATTTTACATTAGATAAAGAACATATACACACACTTCCTGCATATGTTCATACTGCATTAGGAATTTTATAAGGACAATGGATGTCTGTGTTTGATGGTTGAGTAGATGGTTGTTTGGATGTTAGGATATGCATTCTCCTTAACTTGGAGATTTTGGGGGCAAAATCCTTTGAGGGGAGAATGAACACCCTGTATTTCTGTTAACACTATAGTAACAAATTAAAGAATAATTAATCTCAGATGTGAGAATTAAGGGAAACAAGTTGCGCCATTGTGTTCGTCATGGAATTCTGGTTGGGATAGAGTCCGAGTTTACGTGAATTGGACTTCGTATGAAGAAGTTATAGCCATTGGAAGTTTCAGAAAATTCAAAACAGATTTCAAAATTCAAAATTTCATAGTTAGATGGGCTAGGAGGGAAAATTCCCGCTACGGCCAGGTCACCATAGGGTCGACCTGGGGCTTGAACTACCGTGACCAGGTCGACCATAGGGTCGACCTGCCCCCCCGGGCAGATTTGATTAATGACCTGTTAATGACTGTATGCTGACTCATTAGGGTTTCTGATCTGCTCTGATTGGATGGGATTAATTCTGGGTTGATCGGACGGCCTAAACTAATCCTAAACTCTATAAAAAGACATGAAGACTCAAACACTAAAATCAAATTAAAATTAGATTCATGGCCTCCATGCCGTCACCTTGCAAATCAGAATAACCGCCACCAATTAGAGAGGAAGAAAGCTAATCAAATTCAATTCTTTTCAACTCTAATAACAAATCTGCTTCAAAGGAAAGCTAATACAACTTTAGAACTCAGAAATCAGAACTCAAGACCTTCTTTGAGTTGTGATTTCAATTTCTTTAATAAATTAATTAGCAATTTAATTGGATTAAGTTATGATGCGGATCATATGGCTATGTTGTGAATTTTTGACCCCATGTTATTATTTATGTTGTAAAATTGTGATATTATTATTTATGTTGTAAATTCTATGATGATTATCATCTATGTTGAAAAGCTGTGATGTTATCATCTATGTTGTAATTTTATAATTGACCAATTCATGATGATGTTTCATATGCTAGTTTAGTTATGTTGATTCATATGATAAATCATATGTATGTATGCAAGTTTAGGTATTGATTTAGATGTGGATCATAGCAAGTTAATAAAGATTATGCATAACCTTACATGTTTCATGACATCTATTTTAGATCTAAAGTTAGGCTATGACATGTGTGAGTTGTATGCTAAATTCTACATGCTAGTTTACATGTTTAGATGTAAGTTTACACCATTGTTATGTTGCATAAATCACATATGCAAGTTTATATAAATATATGAGTTTGGAATATGAATCATGTTATGCAAGTTTGTGGTTATTGCCTATGCAAGTTTACCACTTTAGATGTAGATCCATGACATACATGATTTATGCAAGTTGTGACCATTACCTAAACAAGTTTACGCCTTTAGATTTGGATCTATGACATATGTTGTTTTATGCAAGCTGTAACTTTGGCCTATGCAAGTTTTAGATGTAGGACATCATTCACACATGCAAGTTCACCCCTTATGTTTAGATCTATCTTTAATTGTATGTATGATTATGATGTTTTCTCTTTATTCCATGAGTTAGACTATTCGAGTCTAACGTATATTTTACATTAAACGAACGAACGTACAACGTGGGGGCAATGGGATAATATTAAAAGATTTAATATTGAGAATTGGCATAAATGCCTTAAACGACATAAAACTAATTTGTGATGAAAATTGGTATGATTTTACATACCATAAATAAATGGACATAATTGAGTCAATTATGCCCATAGTTAAATTTGGAATGGATTGATAATTTGAATAGGGAAATTAATTCAAATTGGGGAATAATTAATTAGGTGTAATTAATTGTCTAAGACATGAGGTTAGGCTCTTTTGTGGTGTAAGACTGCCCGGACCCACCCGACAAATCCAGCTGCCACAAATGCCAGTCTAATGTGGGAGGTCTTAGGCATAAATTAACTACGTAACAATTGTAAATACACGAGGTTAGGCTCGTTTGCGGTGTAAGACTGCCCGGACCCGCCTTGCAAGTCCAGCTGCCACAAATGCCAGTCTAATGTGGGAGGTCTTTATGAGGTTACGGTCTTAATGAATTAAGAAACACTTAACCAGATAAACATGTAGCGGGACATGAGGGGGTTAAGTGGGTGCCTTGGGTGGCATGTGGAATCTAGTGGGTACCTTGGGTGGCATTTGAAATACGATTAGAAACACTTAACCAAAATTGAAACATGTAAGTGAACATGAATAAGAAGAGGGTTAAGTGGGATGTACTAGAGGGGACCAAGCTTAGGTGGATAGCTTGTGTCAAGTAATGGGGGCCTATTTCAACCATTAACACATATGTATCTTTGTGGGCTCGACCCAAGTCGAGGACGGGACACGCATACTGGGCTTGACTGTAAGATGCCAAACTGGGTTAGCGGTGGCAACGCAAGTCCAACGGGTTCATATGCGTGTGTGGACCCGGGCTGGTAGGTAAGACGTTGTTGCATCGTGTAGGTATAAGCCATGCATTATTGGTGGTATCGGGTTGCCACTTTGGGGAGTGATACACCCCGCTATCGGGTCAGCACGGGTACCTACGAGTTAGGAAGCCGATCGCATGGGGGTAGTGGGTACACCTAGTGGAGATAGGGGCAGGCGGCAACTATGAAGGAAACTAGGGGTGCACGAAACTACCATTATCATTATTAAGTTTTGTAGGCGGGATCAACCTTAGGGTGATTAGTGGTGGTGCAGTACAGTAATTATCTTATAGTGGTTTAGGTGCGCTTTAATGTTATCTTTGTTCATCTTGTTTCCTTGTTTACTTGTAACAACCCGGAAAATCTGGGCCGGTTTAAAATTTTTATTTTGGCAATTTTAGCGAATTTAGATTATTTAAAATGAATTATTTTAAATAATATCGACGAGAAATTTATTTTGAATATAATTCGAACGTATATATTTATACGCGTCGTCGTTATAATATAAATATTTATATATAATTATAAATAGAATTGAAAATGGCGCGGTAGTTCGATAATTCGATTTCAAACTTCAATTGAATATACCGGGTGCAAAACAATCCGGATTTTAGTGAAACCAAAAATCATAGGATCTAATTGATGATATCTTTCCAACGAATCCGACGAATCGAAATTTCGTAGCGGGAATCAAGAGATATGTCCAGTTGAAATTTCTGAATAGTCGCTATGGAATTCAGGCCCTTAAAAATGGACATTTTGCAAATGACCTCGGATTTCGACGAAACCAGTTTTGTTGGATCCGCAGTGTCAAGTTATTGCTAGATTCCAAATTTCAGAATTTTTCGAATCAATATGTGAGCGTGGCAAAAGAAAATGCGTTTGACCAGTTTCAGTTGATTTTAATCGACTGAAAAATGGCCATTTTTCCAACGGCCTCAGAATTCGACGAAACTAGTTTTGTTAGGACCGTATCGTCAATACGAAACTAGAAAATATTTTTCTGGAATTTTTCTAGTTAGTATGTGACACCGGTAATTTGAAATGTACATTTCAAATTCAATATAGTGATTTAAATGTAAATTCAACGGAAACTAATTCAAACGATCGAATCAACTTGCGATACATATCCCATTGTGTTCGGAATGGGGGTAAAACGCTATGGACGACAGGCGGTGGACCTCGTTTAGAGGTCGTTTGTGGAAGTCAACTTTTTTGCAATTAAAAATAAATAAATTAAATAATATATATATATTTTTATATACCCCCCCTGGTTCCCTTCCCCATTCAGAATCGAAATCAAAAAAAAAAAAAAAAAGAGCAGCAGAGCAATCCGCCGCCGCCCCTAGGGCTTTGCCGCCGCTCCTCCGTCGAGAGGCGCCGACCATACGAGGTCCCCCCCCCATCCTCCAGCTCCTCCCTCCATCGCGAGCGAAACCCGCGCCCCTTTTTCCCCTGCGCCGCCGCGAAGTCAGACCCCACCCTGCTCCTCCTCCTGCTGCCGAAGTCGACGCCCGCCTCCCCCCGAAGCCCTCCGACGACCTTTCCTCCCCCCCTTTTTCTAGCAGCTAATTCGGTGAGCGTTATTATTATTTTTTTTTATTTTATTCTATTTATTCTGTTAAACTGTTTTTTTTTTTTTTTGAAACAGGTTTAAAAACCTGAATTGATTTCTTTTAGAAAAGAAAAAGATTTAAAAACCTGAACTGGTTTTATAAAAAAAAAAAAAAAACTGAACTGATTTTATGTAAGAATTAAAACTGATTTTATTTTTAAAATTTAGAAAATGATTTGATTTTTAAAAAAGAGTTAAAACTGATTTATAAAAAATATAAAAACTGATTTTTCTGATATTTTAAAAACTGATTTTTTTTATAAGTTAAAAACAGAATTTTTATAAGATAAGAACAGGAACTTTTATAAAGCATTTTTAAACTGATTTTAAATTAAAAGAAAAAAAAGGGATTTGAATTTTTAATAAGAAAAGATTAGAACTTAAAATAAAAAAAAAGAAAAAGGTTTGAACTTTGAAATAAAAATTCGATTCTTATATATTGAACATCGAAATAAAAATTCGATTTTTATATATTGAATAGCTAACTAAAAATAGAATTTTTATATATTGAACTTCGATAGAAAAATAGAATTTTTATATATTGAACTTCGATAGAAAAATAGAATTTTTATATATTGAACTTCGATAGAAAAATAGAATTTTTATATATTGAACTTCGATAGAAAAATAGAATTTTTATATATTGAACTTCGATAGAAAAATAGAATTTTTATATATTGAACTTCGATAGAAAAATAGAATTTTTATATATTGAACTTCGATAGAAAAATAGAATTTTTATATGTTGAACTTCGAATTAAAAATATGATTTTTATATATTGAACTTCGAATTAAAAATAGAATTTTTATATGTTGAACTTCGAATTAAAAATATGATTTTTATATATTGAACTTCGATAGAAAAATAGAATTTTTATATATTGAACTTCGATAGAAAAATAGAATTTTTATATATTGAACTTCGATAGAAAAATAGAATTTTTATATATTGAACTTCGATAGAAAAATAGAATTTTTATATATTGAACTTCGATAGAAAAATAGAATTTTTATATATTGAACTTCGATAGAAAAATAGAATTTTTATATATTGAACTTCGATAGAAAAATAGAATTTTTATATATTGAACTTCGATAGAAAAATAGAATTTTTATATATTGAACTTCGATAGAAAAATAGAATTTTTATATATTGAACTTCGATAGAAAAATAGAATTTTTATATATTGAACTTCGATAGAAAAATAGAATTTTTATATGTTGAACTTCGAATTAAAAATATGATTTTTATATATTGAACTTCGATAGAAAAATAGAATTTTTATATGTTGAACTTCGAATTAAAAATATGATTTTTATATATTGAACTTCGATAGAAAATATGATTTTTATATATTGAACTTCGATAGAAAAATAGAATTTTTATATATTGAACTTCGATAGAAAAATAGAATTTTTATATATTGAACATCGAAGAAAAAATTCGATTTTTATATATTGAATAGCGAAGTAAAAACGTGATTTTTACATATGTAGTGGCTATGGGCAACGAAGACGACGAAGATGCGATAGCGATGGAGATTTCTATCAAAGAAGAGTCAAGATGATTGGATAGCTATATGTGAGAATTTCTCACCTTTCAATTTATTTTTCTAGTTATATATATATATACTAGGATGCAGACGGTGCTTAGTAGCACCCGACACAATCGTCCACAGACCATGGACTTGTTTGTTTGGTTGTTTGGTTATTGATTGTGATATTGGTTTGAATGTGGTTTGTGGTGTGAAAAATCGAATCGATAAATTAGTTAGGATTAGACGTGCGCCGTTATAAGGCGAAGGAGTAAGGCTAGGTTAGACCCTTACTCCAAATTTTGTGGTTTGCATAACGAAAGTGAATTTGATTGATGTGTGAATGGCGTGGGCCTTCACTAGACCGGGGATAAGGCTAGGCCTTGTCCCGTTTCTAGTATCGTGCCGTTATGCCGCCGAAATTTTCTAAAATAAGTTAGAAAAATAAAAATAGCATTTTATTTAAAGAATGAACTGAATAGAAATTCATATGTTAAAATAAAATGTGTTATCGTTAAAAATATAATTTTTAACGTGAATGTGAATAAATAAATATTCATTTACAAACCAGACGGTTTGTTTATGTACACATATTTGAATGAAGTTGATTGGGTCGATAAATTTTACACATCGCCTAACTGCACAAATAAAATATGTGTTTGATTGTTTGAAACCCCACACGGGTGTTAGGATGAAATTTGAAGTTCACTCATCCTGATTGATTAAATATGTCGATCGATTGATTGACAGGCTGTTATAAGCGTTGAATATCTATATTTGATGCTTATACAGTGTAGTGCACTTTGGTTGATGGTTGATTATTTTCAATGCTATTATATACATGTGTTGTATGAAAATCCATATAATTAATTTTATATGGTAATTGATTGGGCCTCATTCCAGTTTTAAAATAGAAATATTTGAAATAGAAATATTCGAAATGGAATATTTGAAAATATCAATATATGAAGCCGTGTTGATTAGATTGACGCCATTTTAACGTGAACGATATTTATATCGACTTTATACGATTTCGAAATGAATTGAATTGAAAACGATTTCGAAATGAATTGAATTGAAAACGATTTCGAATTGAATTGAAAACGATTTCGAAATGAATTGAAAATAAAACGATTTCGAAATGAATTGAATTGAAAACGATTTCGAATTGAATTGAAAACGATTTCGAAATGAATGGAATCGAAAACGATTTCGAAATGAATTGAATTGAAAACGATTTCGAAATGAATTGAATTGAAAACGATTTCGAAATGAATTGAATTGAAAACGATTTCGAATTGAATTGAAAACGATTTCGAAATGAATTGAAAATAAAACGATTTCGAAATGAATTGAAAATAAAACGATTTCGAAATGAATTGAATTGAAAACGATTTCGAAATGAATTGAATTGAAAACAAATCGAAATGAATTCAAATTGAATTGAAATTCGAATTGAATAGAAATGAATTTTAAAACGAATTTATAAAGAAGAATTCAATTTTGCTTTGAATTGAAATAGAAGTTGAAATAGAATTGGAAACGAATTTAAAACTATTTATATAATTCGTTTTAAATAGAAATCGATGAAATATATATTATATATATTATATATATAATATAATGGCCTGAATAGAACGCGCCGCACCGCGGCAGTTCGCGAATTTCGACCATTTATCTCAAACGGACATTACGGGAGATCCGACCGTCGGATTCTCCTAAAACCGGAACCGTTGGGTTCGTATCGAAAAGAGCTTTCTAACGAATATTAGAAATTTGAAATCTAACGGTTGGATTTGGAATTATGTCCAAATCAAATTCGAAAAAGGTCGCTGTAAGTGCAGTTCGATGGCCGTTGATGGAAATCGACTGTACGGGCCTTGATAAAATTATTAAAAATAGCAATAATTTGTGTAAAATCATAAGAAATGATTTGTGAAGATTTGGGATGAAAAACTCCCTATTTGAAAAGATAAAAATAGATTTTTATCGAAATGAACTAGCTTTGAACTAGAATTATAATTCTATTTATTTTTAAATAAATAAATTGAATTTGAAAAGGGTTTTGAAAATAACCAAAATTTCCAATGATTGCATTGGAGTGGATTTGAATCGAAATTGTCTTCGGAATATTTCGATGTTGGAATTCGTGATGATACAGGTGTTGTTATGGAAATTTGAAAGATATATATATTTATATCGTTATTTCCAATACGACATTTGTTAGTCGTAGAATTTGATATTGAATATAAGCCGATATGTTTTCTATTCAGAGCCTTGTATTGAATATCGAATGTGATTTGGGTTTGTCGTGAATGGTGTCTTTACTAACACTGTTCTTGAACCCAGCTGAGAAAAGATTAAATCTTTTGATTTAGATTTAATGAAGTGTACCAATTAAATAATATTTAATTGGAATTGAATGGATATTGATTTTTGGGTTATCGTGAACAGTGTTTTAAATATCACTTGTTCTTTAACCCGATAATTAATGGGATGTGACTTTGGGTTTATCGTGAACCGTGTTTTAAATGACACTGATTCTTTAACCCAGTCACAGATTAAAACTAAGTGGAGTTTTAATGAATCTTTAATTAGATTGAAAAGATCGAGAATGGAGTATCACCAGTTTTGCTCCAGGCGATAGTTAAATCTTTAATTAGATTTGAACGTGAAATTTAGAAACTAACTGTCGGTTAGCTAAGTAGAATGGTTTTCTGGATATTGATCTGATGTTGGTTTCGGCCTTCGGGGTTAATATTTGGGGAATTATTCTCTTGATTAATTTACGGTTAGTGACTAATGAATTGGAATGAGGCGTATGTTGTGTTTGTGTAACACTTTTATAAAATATACGCGAGTTATTCGGGAAGACCGGGTTTATCCCATTCTGAATAACTGATACGACGATAAGTCGAAGATGATGACGATGGTCGAAGACCGGAAGTCTTCACGTCGTTTGGGTGATAACTGATGATCTTGATTGGGCTGTACACCCAAGAAGATGGAAACAGTTGGTGATCATCCAGACGTACTTGAAGATCGATGGATATGCGGGGTACTAGGTGCTCCCGGTTTCGTTCAGACCCAGAACGGACTTGTAAATGGACTGTGTGTCTGACATCGGATTTCATTCTGTGTGACTGATATCGGTTGCATAGGATGGTTTGCCTGTGTGGCATGCTAAGATGCAAATGATCGAGGCTTATGTTGAAAAGTAAAGTCTTGTGGTGATGATCAAAGCACGGCCTTTGTGGCGTAGCTTTGTGTAACGTTTACCTCGCGTGTTTCACACCCGGTATGAACCAAAAACGGGAGACGGACCTCAGGGAGGACTTGCGTTTCTTTCTAGTTAGAAGTGGCGTCAGTGGTTTTACACGCCCTGACGAGTTTGACTTATGTGGTTGTTGCTGTTGCGAGGCGCCTCGGTTATATCGGTTTCGGCCGATGCTTCTGGTCGGCTGACGGACCAGACTGACACCCCATAGGGTGGGGAGACGTAGTGTTCAGGCATAATAATCCACATCGGTGGACCGGCCCTGTCGCTCCAAGGCTTGCCTGCGCGCTTGCCTGAGACACGGACTAGAGCGTCTCGAATCGGTTGAGGACTATCTTTTGCCTCGGTTCATAGACGGAAATCCAATTTCCAAATACGTGATCTTGCGGTTTTAGTTGTAATCCTATATATGGCGACATAGTGGGATGGGGTGCTCATGCCGCCTATGATTGATACTTATGATTTGAAGTGTTTTATACACTATGCACTTATATTAGTATCAAATGATTTGTTTTAAACGTATCAAGCATTCTTTGGTTGTTATAAGGGAAAACCCTATCCTCGACTGCGTTGCATTGTGTGATGGGACCTGGGTCTTATAACAGCTTCATTTTTCTTTATTTAGCATTGCGCTGTTTGTTTTATGCACTGGTATTCTTGGGAGGAAACCCGTTCCGTGTTATACGGCGTGGTCCCTTGATTTAACTAATGATTTAAAATAAAGAATTATAACTGTTTTAGTTCTCACACCAGTCACATGACTGACCTGGAGTTTATTGTTTTAACCTAAACTCTGGGTGCCCTTATTTTGACACGGGCAGCTAGTAGTTTTGGTTTTGCAGATTTATATTCACAGGATCCTGGTTTACAGCTGGAATGATATCCGGAAAGCTTTGTATCCGTATATCTCTTCTAGTTGTGTATTGTATTATTTTCCGCTGCTATGAATTTAAATGTAATTTAAATCTCTGATATTTCTGTGTAATATTCTTTTATACTCTGTATATTCTTGTAATCTGATGCATTGTTGTAATATACAATGAAATGTTCTTCTGTATGCGTTCTGCTGTGGTTTGTTCTCGAACTATCCGACGCTTTCCTTTACGGGGAGGTTGCGGGTCTTTACACGTGGTATCAGGGCTTTGGTTTACAAAGCTCAGAGAACAAGACACATTAGAACCCTACGAAAGAATTCATCAGATATTGGATTAGTAAGATCCAATTAGAATGACTCGTTAGAGATAGGATCAGTAGTATCCTAGAACGAGTGTGAAGAGTATATTTTTGAAAATGAAAACAAAGTTTTGTTTTGAAAATTTAAATCAACTATTCGTATTCGATTATTTGTTTATATTGATTTTGGACAATTCAGTATATAAAGAATTTGTATATACGCCTTGCAAACGTATATTCAAAGTTTTAATATACTGGATAGATATAGAATCACACTCTAGTCGCCCGGAGATAATTTTGGTAATGCGGCCGCGTTATCAATATTTATTTTCGTGTTTCGAAGGTGTGATATCTATATATTTCCTATTGACTGGTGTGAGAACCAAAACTAATATAGTTAGAATACATTGTTGTGAATTGGCATCAAAAACATGATTTTTGTATATGTATCAAATTTATGAATTTGAAACTCTAATTCACTAATGGATTGATGTTTGTGTTGTTTGTTTATTTGTTTGCTAATTTTGAACCATTTAGCCTAATTTAACCAAATATTGAATTGTATTGAAATTTGGTCGCATTTGCTTGCATATACATATACTTATATTGAACAGGTCATAGCAAGGAGGCTAGAGCCGAAGAATAAAATTTGTTTGCCCAACAAATAGGTACATGTTTACTACATAATATACTGTTTTGTTTGGGTGATGATGATTTTATGAGCCTATTGGCTAGCCGCTTGGCTTTTTCTTTTTCTTTTTGAGATCTGAAGGACCGGGGAAGCTATTTGAAATTCCCCGATGCTCCCGGTGCAGGGGAGGTTATGGCGAAATTTTTCAAAAATTTAGGGTGTTAGCCAAATTTTTGAAATTTTGAAAATTCTCAGAAACTAAAGAGTTGGAGAATGGAAGCCAGATCGAGCGTACAGTTGAATGATCAAACCACTTTCGACTTTGTTCCTTTTCGGGGACGAAAAGTTTTAAGTGGGGGAGATTGTAACAACCCGGAAAATCTGGGCCGGTTTAAAATTTTTATTTTGGCAATTTTAGCGAATTTAGATTATTTAAAATGAATTATTTTAAATAATATCGACGAGAAATTTATTTTGAATATAATTCGAACGTATATATTTATACGCGTCGTCGTTATAATATAAATATTTATATATAATTATAAATAGAATTGAAAATGGCGCGGTAGTTCGATAATTCGATTTCAAACTTCAATTGAATATACCGGGTGCAAAACAATCCGGATTTTAGTGAAACCAAAAATCATAGGATCTAATTGATGATATCTTTCCAACGAATCCGACGAATCGAAATTTCGTAGCGGGAATCAAGAGATATGTCCAGTTGAAATTTCTGAATAGTCGCTATGGAATTCAGGCCCTTAAAAATGGACATTTTGCAAATGACCTCGGATTTCGACGAAACCAGTTTTGTTGGATCCGCAGTGTCAAGTTATTGCTAGATTCCAAATTTCAGAATTTTTCGAATCAATATGTGAGCGTGGCAAAAGAAAATGCGTTTGACCAGTTTTAGTTGATTTTAATCGACTGAAAAATGGCCATTTTTCCAACGGCCTCAGAATTCGACGAAACTAGTTTTGTTAGGACCGTATCGTCAATACGAAACTAGAAAATATTTTTCTGGAATTTTTCTAGTTAGTATGTGACCCCGGTAATTTGAAATGTACATTTAAAATTCAATATAGTGATTTAAATGTAAATTCAACGGAAACTAATTCAAACGATCGAATCAACTTGCGATACATATCCCATTGTGTTCGGAATGGGGGTAAAACGCTATGGACGACAGGCGGTGGACCTCGTTTAGAGGTCGTTTGTGGAAGTCAACTTTTTTGCAATTAAAAATAAATAAATTAAATAATATATATATATTTTTATATACCCCCCTGGTTCCCTTCCCCATTCAGAATCGAAATCAAAAAAAAAAAAAAAAAAGAGCAGCAGAGCAATCCGCCGCCGCCCCTAGGGCTTTGCCGCCGCTCCTCCGTCGAGAGGCGCCGACCATCGCGAGGTCCCCCCCCCATCCTCCAGCTCCTCCCTCCATCGCGAGCGAAACCCGCGCCCCTTTTTCCCCTGCGCCGCCGCGAAGTCAGACCCCACCCTGCTCCTCCTCCTGCTGCCGAAGTCGACGCCCGCCTCCCCCCGAAGCCCTCCGACGACCTTTCCTCCCCCCCTTTTTCTAGCAGCTAATTCGGTGAGCGTTATTATTATTTTTTTTTATTTTATTTTATTTATTCTGTTAAACTGTTTTTTTTTTTTTTTGAAACAGGTTTAAAAACCTGAATTGATTTCTTTTAGAAAAGAAAAAGATTTAAAAACCTGAACTGGTTTTATAAAAAAAAAAAAAAAAAACTGAACTGATTTTATGTAAGAATTAAAACTGATTTTATTTTTAAAATTTAGAAAATGATTTGATTTTTAAAAAAGAGTTAAAACTGATTTATAAAAAATATAAAAACTGATTTTTCTGATATTTTAAAAACTGATTTTTTTTATAAGTTAAAAACAGAATTTTTATAAGATAAGAACAGGAACTTTTATAAAGCATTTTTAAACTGATTTTAAATTAAAAGAAAAAAAAGGGATTTGAATTTTTAATAAGAAAAGATTAGAACTTAAAATAAAAAAAAAGAAAAAGGTTTGAACTTTGAAATAAAAATTCGATTTTTATATATTGAACATCGAAATAAAAATTCGATTTTTATATATTGAATAGCTAACTAAAAATAGAATTTTTATATATTGAACTTCGATAGAAAAATAGAATTTTTATATATTGAACTTCGATAGAAAAATAGAATTTTTATATATTGAACTTCGATAGAAAAATAGAATTTTTATATATTGAACTTCGATAGAAAAATAGAATTTTTATATATTGAACTTCGATAGAAAAATAGAATTTTTATATATTGAACTTCGATAGAAAAATAGAATTTTTATATATTGAACTTCGATAGAAAAATAGAATTTTTATATGTTGAACTTCGAATTAAAAATATGATTTTTATATATTGAACTTCGAATTAAAAATAGAATTTTTATATGTTGAACTTCGAATTAAAAATATGATTTTTATATATTGAACTTCGATAGAAAAATAGAATTTTTATATATTGAACTTCGATAGAAAAATAGAATTTTTATATATTGAACTTCGATAGAAAAATAGAATTTTTATATATTGAACTTCGATAGAAAAATAGAATTTTTATATATTGAACTTCGATAGAAAAATAGAATTTTTATATATTGAACTTCGATAGAAAAATAGAATTTTTATATATTGAACTTCGATAGAAAAATAGAATTTTTATATATTGAACTTCGATAGAAAAATAGAATTTTTATATATTGAACTTCGATAGAAAAATAGAATTTTTATATATTGAACTTCGATAGAAAAATAGAATTTTTATATGTTGAACTTCGAATTAAAAATATGATTTTTATATATTGAACTTCGATAGAAAAATAGAATTTTTATATGTTGAACTTCGAATTAAAAATATGATTTTTATATATTGAACTTCGATAGAAAATATGATTTTTATATATTGAACTTCGATAGAAAAATAGAATTTTTATATATTGAACTTCGATAGAAAAATAGAATTTTTATATATTGAACATCGAAGAAAAAATTCGATTTTTATATATTGAATAGCGAAGTAAAAACGTGATTTTTACATATGTAGTGGCTATGGGCAACGAAGACGACGAAGATGCGATAGCGATGGAGATTTCTATCAAAGAAGAGTCAAGATGATTGGATAGCTATATGTGAGAATTTCTCACCTTTCAATTTATTTTTCTAGTTATATATATATATACTAGGATGCAGACGGTGCTTAGTAGCACCCGACACAATCGTCCACAGACCATGGACTTGTTTGTTTGGTTGTTTGGTTATTGATTGTGATATTGGTTTGAATGTGGTTTGTGGTGTGAAAAATCGAATCGATAAATTAGTTAGGATTAGACGTGCGCCGTTATAAGGCGAAGGAGTAAGGCTAGGTTAGACCCTTACTCCAAATTTTGTGGTTTGCATAACGAAAGTGAATTTGATTGATGTGTGAATGGCGTGGGCCTTCACTAGACCGGGGATAAGGCTAGGCCTTGTCCCGTTTCTAGTATCGTGCCGTTATGCCGCCGAAATTTTCTAAAATAAGTTAGAAAAATAAAAATAGCATTTTATTTAAAGAATGAACTGAATAGAAATTCATATGTTAAAATAAAATGTGTTATCGTTAAAAATATAATTTTTAACGTGAATGTGAATAAATAAATATTCATTTACAAACCAGACGGTTTGTTTATGTACACCTATTTGAATGAAGTTGATTGGGTCGATAAATTTTACACATCGCCTAACTGCACAAATAAAATATGTGTTTGATTGTTTGAAACCCCACACGGGTGTTAGGATGAAATTTGAAGTTCACTCATCCTGATTGATTAAATATGTCGATCGATTGATTGACAGGCTGTTATAAGCGTTGAATATCTATATTTGATGCTTATACAGTGTAGTGCACTTTGGTTGATGGTTGATTATTTTCAATGCTATTATATACATGTGTTGTATGAAAATCCATATAATTAATTTTATATGGTAATTGATTGGGCCTCATTCCAGTTTTAAAATAGAAATATTTGAAATAGAAATATTTGAAATGGAATATTTGAAAATATCAATATATGAAGCCGTGTTGATTAGATTGACGCCATTTTGACGTGAACGATATTTATATCGACTTTATACGATTTCGAAATGAATTGAATTGAAAACGATTTCGAAATGAATTGAATTGAAAACGATTTCGAATTGAATTGAAAACGATTTCGAAATGAATTGAAAATAAAACGATTTCGAAATGAATTGAATTGAAAACGATTTCGAATTGAATTGAAAACGATTTCGAAATGAATGGAATCGAAAACGATTTCGAAATGAATTGAATTGAAAACGATTTCGAAATGAATTGAATTGAAAACGATTTCGAAATGAATTGAATTGAAAACGATTTCGAATTGAATTGAAAACGATTTCGAAATGAATTGAAAATAAAACGATTTCGAAATGAATTGAAAATAAAACGATTTCGAAATGAATTGAATTGAAAACGATTTCGAAATGAATTGAATTGAAAACAAATCGAAATGAATTCAAATTGAATTGAAATTCGAATTGAATAGAAATGAATTTTAAAACGAATTTATAAAGAAGAATCCAATTTTGCTTTGAATTGAAATAGAAGTTGAAATAGAATTGGAAACGAATTTAAAACTATTTATATAATTCGTTTTAAATAGAAATCGACGAAATATATATTATATATATTATATATATAATATAATGGCCTGAATAGAACGCGCCGCACCGCGGCAGTTCGCGAATTTCGACCATTTATCTCAAACGGACATTACGGGAGATCCGACCGTCGGATTCTCCTAAAACCGGAACCGTTGGGTTCGTATCGAAAAGAGCTTTCTAACGAATATTAGAAATTTGAAATCTAACGGTTGGATTTGGAATTATGTCCAAATCAAATTCGAAAAAGGTCGCTGTAAGTGCAGTTCGATGGCCGTTGATGGAAATCGACTGTACGGGCCTTGATAAAATTATTAAAAATAGCAATAATTTGTGTAAAATCATAAGAAATGATTTGTGAAGATTTGGGATGAAAAACTCCCTATTTGAAAAGATAAAAATAGATTTTTATCGAAATGAACTAGCTTTGAACTAGAATTATAATTCTATTTATTTTTAAATAAATAAATTGAATTTGAAAAGGGTTTTGAAAATAACCAAAATTTCCAATGATTGCATTGGAGTGGATTTGAATCGAAATTGTCTTCGGAATATTTCGATGTTGGAATTCGTGATGATACAGGTGTTGTTATGGAAATTTGAAAGATATATATATTTATATCGTTATTTCCAATACGACATTTGTTAGTCGTAGAATTTGATATTGAATATAAGCCGATATGTTTTCTATTCAGAGCCTTGTATTGAATATCGAATGTGATTTGGGTTTGTCGTGAATGGTGTCTTTACTAACACTGTTCTTGAACCCAGCTGAGAAAAGATTAAATCTTTTGATTTAGATTTAATGAAGTGTACCAATTAAATAATATTTAATTGGAATTGAATGGATATTGATTTTTGGGTTATCGTGAACAGTGTTTTAAATATCACTTGTTCTTTAACCCGATAATTAATGGGATGTGACTTTGGGTTTATCGTGAACCGTGTTTTAAATGACACTGATTCTTTAACCCAGTCACAGATTAAAACTAAGTGGAGTTTTAATGAATCTTTAATTAGATTGAAAAGATCGAGAATGGAGTATCACCAGTTTTGCTCCAGGCGATAGTTAAATCTTTAATTAGATTTGAACGTGAAATTTAGAAACTAACTGTCGGTTAGCTAAGTAGAATGGTTTTCTGGATATTGATCTGATGTTGGTTTCGGCCTTCGGGGTTAATATTTGGGGAATTATTCTCTTGATTAATTTACGGTTAGTGACTAATGAATTGGAATGAGGCGTATGTTGTGTTTGTGTAACACTTTTATAAAATATACGCGAGTTATTCGGGAAGACCGGGTTTATCCCATTCTGAATAACTGATACGACGATAAGTCGAAGATGATGACGATGGTCGAAGACCGGAAGTCTTCACGTCGTTTGGGTGATAACTGATGATCTTGATTGGGCTGTACACCCAAGAAGATGGAAACAGTTGGTGATCGTCCAGACGTACTTGAAGATCGATGGATATGCGGGGTACTAGGTGCTCCCGGTTTCGTTCAGACCCAGAACGGACTTGTAAATGGACTGTGTGTCTGACATCGGATTTCATTCTGTGTGACTGATATCGGTTGCATAGGATGGTTTGCCTGTGTGGCATGCTAAGATGCAAATGATCGAGGCTTATGTTGAAAAGTAAAGTCTTGTGGTGATGATCAAAGCACGGCCTTTGTGGCGTAGCTTTGTGTAACGTTTACCTCGCGTGTTTCACACCCGGTATGAACCAAAAACGGGAGACGGACCTCAGGGAGGACTTGCGTTTCTTTCTAGTTAGAAGTGGCGTCAGTGTTTTTACACGCCCTGACGAGTTTGACTTATGTGGTTGTTGCTGTTGCGAGGCGCCTCGGTTATATCGGTTTCGGCCGATGCTTCTGGTCGGCTGACGGACCAGACTGACACCCCATAGGGTGGGGAGACGTAGTGTTCAGGCATAATAATCCACATCGGTGGACCGGCCCTGTCGCTCCAAGGCTTGCCTGCGCGCTTGCCTGAGACACGGACTAGAGCGTCTCGAATCGGTTGAGGACTATCTTTTGCTTCGGTTCATAGACGGAAATCCAATTTCCAAATACGTGATCTTGCGGTTTTAGTTGTAATCCTATATATGGCGACATAGTGGGATGGGGCGCTCATGCCGCCTATGATTGATACTTATGATTTGAAGTGTTTTATACACTATGCACTTATATTAGTATCAAATGATTTGTTTTAAACGTATCAAGCATTCTTTGGTTGTTATAAGGGAAAACCCTATCCTCGACTGCGTTGCATTGTGTGATGGGACCTGGGTCTTATAACAGCTTCATTTTTCTTTATTTAGCATTGCGCTGTTTGTTTTATGCACTGGTATTCTTGGGAGGAAACCCGTTCCGTGTTATACGGCGTGGTCCCTTGATTTAACTAATGATTTAAAATAAAGAATTATAACTGTTTTAGTTCTCACACCAGTCACATGACTGACCTGGAGTTTATTGTTTTAACCTAAACTCTGGGTGCCCTTATTTTGACACGGGCAGCTAGTAGTTTTGGTTTTGCAGATTTATATTCACAGGATCCTGGTTTACAGCTGGAATGATATCCGGAAAGCTTTGTATCCGTATATCTCTTCTAGTTGTGTATTGTATTATTTTCCGCTGCTATGAATTTAAATGTAATTTAAATCTCTGATATTTCTGTGTAATATTCTTTTATACTCTGTATATTCTTGTAATCTGATGCATTGTTGTAATATACAATGAAATGTTCTTCTGTATGTGTTCTGCTGTGGTTTGTTCTCGAACTATCCGACGCTTTCCTTTACGGGGAGGTTGCGGGTCTTTACATTACTCTACCATACTCAATTGTTCACAGTCATTTCCTTATTTTCCAACTTTTTCTTTAGCCTAGTTATTTTGGTAATTATATTGTTAAAGTTATCGCACTCGCCAGACTTTATGTCTGACCCCCTTTGTTTCCTCCTCTTTTCTTCCTCCCCCCCAAGGTGCTCTGGTTGGAACTAGCACCAGTAGAGCTTGATTTTGGACACTTGTATCTCTGCTTTTAGAAGTTGCTTGGATCGCTGAAGTAAAGTTTAGCCTCTCTTATTTATGGCTATTTTGTACTAGGGTTATGTCTTTCAATTTATGTACCTTGATTTATCAAGATGGATATTATGTGCTTTGACTCCGGTTTTTGATGATGTAATCAAACTTATGTGTTTACCGCTGCAATGAATAAAGTTTTAAATTTCTAAGTACTGTTTATATCTGTCTTGCTGTTAAGTTTCTGTTCTATACACACTTAAAATGCTCCATAGAAGTTAATGCATTCCCTTTTGTGAGTGACATTAATGGACTTGGGGTGTTACAGTTCATTTTGAGAAAGCTATAGCAGCACCATACTTCTCTTTCAAGAGACAGCGAGAAGCGCCTTCACTAAATCTTTGCACTAACTTCTGTAGAAAAGATGAGACAAAGCTCATATCATGAGAGGAGGGCCAACCCGCACATATAGATACAACCTTAGGGGTTCATAATCGTGATCTAATTTCTCATTCTCAATCTTATATTTATAAGTTTGAGTTATAAACCCTAATTTCTAAATCGATTTGGAGAAAACCACTGTATCCATAAAAGTCGTTAATAAAGATCTTTTGCCAAGCAATTGAGGTAAAAAAGTTGCAATTATTTAATTATCACTTTATTTTTGTCGTAATTTTGCAGGTGTTAGCCAAAATATTCTCTTAGCGACAAGTATGAAAGAAGGCGGGAAAATGAGACAAGCCATCGGAAATAGCACATAAAGTTTACCCATGGTGTTAAGGAAGAAAATCTTCAGTCAGTTGGATAGCTTCCGGAAAGGACAGTGGAACGACACCAAGCATACTAAAGAGAAAGACTCAAGAAGTATGGTTTTAGAAGAATAAGAGCCTCTAGAGTAATCATATGTAGGTTGTCGAAAGCATCAAGATGACAACCGTAGAAATCATGAAGAAGTACTCAAAAGGGACCAGTTAGGTAGCAGAGTAAGTCTATTGCACCAGCGAAGGCATCACGATAGTCACAAAGAAAAAACAAGAAATTGAGATTCAAAGTTTGAAACAACAACTTTCTAATACGAAAGAGATTATTATAGCTTCCTTAGTTGACGATCCTCCCAAAACCACATTTTGTAATTCTCCTGAAACTAATACCCGAGAGACAAAATCGAAGATGTTAACATTGCAAAATTACGAAAGCAGGGTAGGATCTGTTTTAGAATAACCAACTGATCCGGCCACATGCAAGAGCCGATGGGCATTAAAAGATGAACTCACTCTGAAAGAAGAAGAATCAAAATTAAAGAAGAAAGAAAGCTTTGATTTAAGAAAGGATTTGGCATTACAAGGAGCTCTTATCTTAAAAGATACAATGTTTGTTTAAATCTTGGTTAGCATAAAGGTGCCACCACTTCGATACAACGAAACTGTTGTCCCAGACGAGAATATATCACTCTTTAAAATTTATATAAATCTACATGATGCTTCATCGATGGTTCGATGCAAGATCTTCCCAAATACTCTCGATGAAACAACAAAAGTATGGTATAGGCATTTTCGAGGGCCAACTATTAACAATTGGTAACACTTATCTTCCTTATTCAGTAAGCATTTCGACACGCGGAAGAACCCATGCATCAAATCATTTGAATTAGCCCAAATTTAACAGGAACCAAAAGAATCATTAAGCGACCACCTGAAGAGATTTCATGAGGAATCATTGAAAATAATATGATTTATGACAAACAAAAACTGCTAATCGCGCGTTTGGGATTGATCCAATTACCATCTTTCTAAAAAGATCTCTGTCTGAAGGAATCTAATAGACTCTCTCGTTTATTTTCCTGGGCTGATAAATTTATTCGATAGGAGGAAAAGTCTAATTTAGAAAGGAGTTACTCAAAAGAACAAGAACATTATTCTTTAATTTTGATCAGATTGGCAGAAGGTCCAAGAAGGACATAGACAAGGTAAAAAGAAAAGAAAAGGTATCCCAATATTGTCGCTTGAATCTAAACAAACCTCTCTCACAAATCTTTGCAATGGAGAAAGGCAATAAAAGCTTCTTTAATGCACGAAAGGCATGTGGAGAGCATAAACATAGCCTAGGAGGAGAATATGCGAGTGCTATAAAGAAAATGAGCACACAACAGAAAATTGTGACACCTTAGCAAAAAATAATCCAGAAGATGCACAAGGCTGATCTTTTATAAGGAGTTTTTAAAAACTCTTACAAGCTTTCAAATAATAAAAGGAAAAACGAAAGCAGCAATTATTACTTGCGCATTTTGCAGCCAAAATAAGGGTTACTCTGAATTTTGCTTACCATCTTATTATGTTTATGATTCGTTTCTTTATCAGTCGTATATTGACAAAAATTCGAGTGTTATATTTTATAAAAACAAAAGCCATATCAAGTTTCAAGACTCATCAAAGCTTTTGTATACGACGAAAAAAGAAACATAAGGTTACAACGCAAGCAATTCCAGAAGTGATCAAAATTGGAATTTCGTAAGACAAAAACCATAATTAGTCAGTTCATGAAGAATAGAAAATGTGATGGCTCGCAAGTCTATACTATCTGAGTTGAGTAAATACCATACTTGTCCAACCCAAATAATACAGAATTACGAGTCATTAGGGTTAAAGAAAAAAAGATAAAAGAAGAACAAAAAATAAATAAACAGAATCTCAGAGTGAAACGAATAAAATATGTTATATAACATAACCTTTGAAATGCAAAATTTTGTATCATATATACATACCATCATCAGAGTACAATGCAACATTTGATACAGTGGAAAACAACTTCAAAATATCTAACAGTGAAGCCTCCTGCTTAAAGATCCTCTAAGTGTATCTGTAAAATCTTGAAAATTTTTGACTGCCCGTACAAATTTGGGCATCCAAGAATTTAGGGAAAAACAAAGAAAATAAACTCTAGGCCAGTCATGGGACTGGTGTGAGTAAACTCCAACCATATTGTTTAACTTTGAAATAAAACCTTTTGAATGAAAAAGATAACAGTAAGACCAGCCACACACAAACATGGACGATTTTTACTTTAGTATAACCCAAAACATTTTCGATATAAAAATCCAGTGATATTATAATAATGTCAAATCAAATAAATAACCAAATAGTAGAATGCTTGCATCTCACGCTCCACATACATAGTAAAAAAATAAAAAACCGTAAGGTGCTTATTAGAGATTGGATTCCAACCATGACAAGGTATGAGACTACCTTCCGATCAGTGTACACTAGATGGGATACACTGTGGTTCAGCAAGAACATCTTGCAACCCGGCTACACATGACCGGTCACTCATTTAGCTTGAGTGTATCGAATATATTGTCACTCACGATTGTCGGCCGTCCACCCATAATCCGTAAGATACAGAATCAAAAGAAGAACAAATAATGAATTTTCTCTAGATCGGTGACTGCAACGACCCAAGGATTTTCAACCCTGAAAATCGACATAAATACGCCTTCTGTATAACATGTCGACCATTCAAGTATCGGAAGTACCAGATCATTAATAGAAAGAAGTTAGAGGGTGAGAAATAAAAAGATAGAAAAGTAGAATAGAAGAAAAAAGATAAAAAATAACACAACCGCAACAACGTAACATGACTCCCACAGCGGAATGGACAAAATATAATATATAACATAATTTGAAAAACAAAATGATATTAGTACTTACATAATCATCAGAGTACAACACGTATACAATACAACTGAAATAAACTCTATATATTAATCGTTGAATCCTCCTGCTCCAAGCTCCTTCCAGGATATCTGTAAAATCCTGGACTACTTGACTGCCCATACAAATTTGGGCACCCACGAGTTTAGGGAAAACATAGAAAAATAAACTCTGGGTCTATCACGGGACTGGAGTGAGTAAACGATTTTAAAACAGCTTGTTTAACTTGGGAAAATCCTTTAGATAGGAAAGATAATCGTAAGGCCGATCCACACATAAACACGGATGGGTTTTACCTTACGATAACCCAAAACATTTTGAAATCATACTATTCTAATATTATGATAATGTCTAGGTTTCTACAAATAAATTAGAATCTAGCGGAACACTTGCGTCTCACGTTCCACATATATAGTATACAAACAAAACTGCGGGTGCTTATTGGAGATTGGATTTCCAACTATGACAAGGTATGGAACCACTTGCCGATAGTGTATCTCTTGAGGGGAATACACTGGGTTCAACAAGAACGTTTGCAACCCGGCCCACACATGACCTGCCACTCATTTTGCTTGAGTTTATTGAATGTATATCACCAACGGTTGGGATCAGCAACCGTTTCCCGAAAGGGACAACATTGAATAAAGTAAAGAAGGAAATGAAATTTCTCTAGATAGGTGATTATACACCCTAATCGGAGCGACCCACATAGCCATGCTGCCTGCCCGATTTTTGTCATTTCCAGTTATGAGGCTTGAGGTTATAACTTACATTTAGAACAATAAATCTTTATTCACTTTGAATGCCACATCGTCAATCCCGTCAAATCACAAATTAGTTTCCCAAAAACCACGGGTAAAAATCTAGGAGAAATGAATTCCTCCGCCACCAAACATAGTTTTGAAGAGACCAATTTACGCGATCTGTTAGGTGTACTATGTCAGATATTCGTCCATACAAGTTGTCCTGAGTTTGGACAAACCGAAGGCACCATTCTGTAACCAGAACAGACCTTGCATAAACACCGTCTTTAGTAATCTTTGACTCGTATAAATCGAATCGAAGTGGAATATAGATTCCGGATTCCTCAAAACGACAATGTTAATACCATTTAGGTTCAAGTGATAATTAATAGTAAACAAATAAACAAATTTAATGTGATTTCTATATCGTAATTGATTATCTGAGTTTATTTGATAAAATTATTTTACATATAAGATTCAACATATAGATTTTAATGGTGATCTAATACAGAATGATATGTAAATGTTTACTTTAAACTATTCAAGTTAAAATAATCACAACATAACTATCAAATCAATCAACCATTAATTCCCACAACATAACTTGTCAATTATAGTTCGACAATTCAAATTCAACCAATCATCGTTCAAAATTGGTTAAAAATGATTATTTCCATATTTTACCTATTTAAACTTGATCCAGTTTACGATTCTATCCCTTTACAGAAATTGCTGATTATAAAAGTAGTGTTGTAATCCATACTCTGAGATATAAAACATTTATTTTAACTTACACTTTATTTTGTAAATAATTTAAATAATTAAATCTTTTATTAAAACGGGAAGTAAACAATATTTCCCTAAATTTGACATATTCGATTTCACATCTCAATTCGATTTAACTTGTGAACTATAGAATAATCTTGTTATTAGAAGATTTACCTAATTCCCTTACTAATTTCTTTTACAACTAAACCACATCTACAAATACTTGTTTTAAATGTTATATACTTGAAACTGTGAATAATATTTCTTCTCGACACTTTTTATTTGATCAACTTGATTTCATTTGGAAATACTATTCCAAGTTATTCATCGAGTCATTTTGTTTAATAGTTAATAATTTGGGAATATTAATTCCGGACTCTTCGAAATGATTAGCGCGATGTCTTTTATGGTTAGTCGATACTTAAGAAACAATTCTTGTTCAATCGAATAGTTATCAACTTAGCACAATTCATTTTATATAAATTTTAATTTATAAGCTTCAACCAAACAAAATGGTATATGTTCGCATTGTTTAAATCTGGACATTCTGATTATCATTTATAAATGAACAATCTTAAGCGCGTGCGTCGCACACGGTAATTTATTCAATTTTGACTATCCTTTATAAATGAACAAATAAAGCATGTGCGTCGCACATGGTACTTTACTCTAAAATGTTAGCTTGATTATACGACAATTATTTGCGGTTTATCTCTTTGTCTCTCTTTATAAATTGCCCTTTTTATTTCTAACAACACTTCATAATACAAATTTCTATTTTCTATTTATTATTTCCTTTTTGTTTTATTTTTAAACTCGTTGAACCACTTAAACCAAGCTACTATGTTCAATTTCCTTTTTAATGTCTTTCCTCTTCTCTCATTTTCCATTTTATTATCTTCCTTTTATTTCTTTTCTATTTTATATTTCCTTTCCATTTTCATTTTTAAACATTACTAGACAAAAATCTTGGACCAAATACTGTAGGCCCAAATGCCCTTTTTCCCTTCTTTTTAATATATTTCCTTTCTTTTATTTTATTTCTTATTTCCCATTTAATTTCTTTGGCCCGCATGGTTCAGCCCAATTTACTTCTAGCCCGAACACCCTTCCTCCACCCATCTCTTTATTTTTTCTGCCGTCCCCCTCTGCTTCTAATTCTTCCACTACTTCTACTCTTCTTCTAACCTCTCTGATTTCATTACTTCGCCAATACCACCGAAGTTCTCAAGTATGGCTATGATAGCCAAAACCGACCGAGCTCATGCTGTTACACTTAACCAAACGACTGCACCCCTTCTACGTTTTCTGCTCCTTCTCCTTTGCATTTCACTGGAGCTTCCCCTGTACACACGTACACATGGTGCATGTGCGCACCCACTCCGGCCACAGTGAGTTCTCCACAACCGTCCACGCAAACCACGATTTACACCACATTGCCATCTGTACACCTAGAGTTGCTCACCTCCTTCACTACAATGTTTTCACTGTTAAACCCAATTTCATTGTATAACATTGATCCAAGAAAGCGCCTCTCGCCACCACCTCTGACAGCTGGACCACGTCCTCCTCGAGCTATGACATGGTGACAAACTTCAGCAATGATCCCCCCTGTGTGCACCCTTCCCTTGCCAACGTGGCGGTGCAGTTCCCCTAAAAATCACGGTTAAAAAAAAGTACCCAAAAATCCTATTTTCCACTCCCTTGCTCAAATCACTTGCTATAAAAATTATTGGGCATTTTCCCCATGATTACTGAACCCTCACGCTACTCTACACTTCACGCTCTAGCACTCGACTAACCAGATCATCAGAGCTCGATCAAACAAGGTATTTCGGTGGTTACAAAATATCTTGATCATCCCTTATTTACAAATTGTGAAATCAGGTTTAAAATTCATGATTTCGTCATATAATTCCATTCATATGACCAAAACTCGAATTCTTTCCATTTGGAAATTCACACTATGGTATACAGGAAAATAGTATTTTTGGTCATTCTATACATACATCCTTATGGTTATATTTTCTTGCATATCACTGAGATATGATAACAATAATCTGAATGAATCAGATCTTTATAATTTCTGGTTTTAAGTTCACAGCACGGGTTCAACATAAACTTAACAGCATACATTCCAAGTGTGATATACATATATACTTTTAAGTTTATATAAACAATTGTATTTGTATAAACGAAGACAGAAATTTTAAAAACAGAGAATATAAAACAAAGAGCTTACTCTCCTATAAGTATACTATTTTCATGTCTTCAGTTATGATGCCATTAATTCACTCAGGTGTATTTCATTTTCCATTTCTTATTCTAGTACAAAAGCAATATTACCAGTTTTTAATGATTTCATTCTTAACCAACAGTAGTATTTTGGTTCAAAATGATAACATATAAGAAAATATATAGTTTGAATAAACAAGCATTCATATATACATAAAACAGTAGAAAAATTTATGTGTTTACTCACAGTATTTTGTTTACTGGCTTTTTTCCTACTACTGAGTCCTATCTCTAGGTTTTTCACTCCATTTTTCTTCAGGTTTTCCGCCAGTTTAGTTCGAATGGGTGTATGAATGAAATCAGTAGCTAGGTGTGTATTTATAGGAAGGATGAGTCTTAAACTTGAAGTTTTCTTGGTAGGAATAGGGTAGCGTGAAGGTGGGTAGGCCACTTGCCTTGATTTTGATGGACAATGGATGTTATATGTAGACAATTCACATAAATTTTCTTTAGTCATTTTCTATAACCAGAGCATATACACAGCCAAGTTACTATCTGTATACTCATGTGTATTTCTATAGGCCAGTGGGTGTTTTTAAGGCATGCTTGGTTACTAAGCTAAATAGGCTGTTCATTTGATGTTACTGCTACATGTCTTGATTGAAAGCCTTAGATGATTTAAGGCCATATACGTCAATTCCTTTACAGCTAGTCTATTTTAGTTTTCAACCTATATTAATGTACATCCATGTGTAAATTTGAAAAATGAAATACACAGCTAATGGAAATGTCGTAGCCGCTGCTATAGCTGTCTGTATTTGTGGTCATGATTGAAATGAAATATGGTTATGCTATACAGCTGTGTATATGTGATTAGAAAAGGATGAAGCTATAGTTTAACTGTGCGTGTAGTCTGATTGGAAGAGAAGGGTTATCTTATAGCTGTGTTGTGATTGACAGGAATGTTTTTGTTGTAAAGTTCATATAAATATTTCCAAACTTAGTCCCCTAGCCATTAGTCTATGTTCAACTATTACATGAGCAGGCTGTAATATGATTGGAAAGGCCCATGTGCTAGGGTATATGAGTTTGCAGCCTAACCATGTACCTATCCAAGTGTACAACCATGGCCATGTCAATGTGTTTGCCGCATAAATAGTGTACAAAAGAAATTTTTTGTCATTAATGAAAAAAATGAATACAATGTTTTTGAAAAAACTGCAGCAACAATATTTCATACAAAAATAAAAGACTTGGCATGTTTTGTAATGTTGGACTTCAATGCATGTTGCTTTAGTAAGAATGTTATAATCCAGTCATCACTCTTATCGACAACATTAACATAACAGGGTAGCCGATATTTCTATCCTTAACCAAAGTTTCATTCGATCTTTGATGTTAGTAAAGACCAAATGATCTGTTTTTCATTCATTTTGGAAAACGAGTTTATAACTTATAATAGTATCATAAATGCCAGCTGCCAAAGTTGGACCCTCAATCCGCATTTGAGATTTCTTTCTTGAAAACTTTCTTAGTAGTGTGTTATCTTGGTAACTTTAAGGTGATGACTGTACCAAGATTCTTGAGTTAAATATTTGTTTTCAATCCTATGGATCTTGGTGATTCAGCACATTTTCTTGCTACATAGTGTTCTGATTCTTCTTGAAGGCATAATAACTTCTAGTTTGGCATCCTGATTTTTATATCACTTTTGTGTATATAAAATACCCCTATATTCTTAAATGTGAAGCAACCAAATATTCGTATTTGTTATTATGTATGAACTTATTATTTATATGAAATTTGAAACAAACAAGTTTGTATTCAAATGTTAAACCCACATTTGTAAATGTAACAAGTTAAAAACATACACATATGATTTTTAAATAAATATTATATTCTAATTTACAAAAATATTAAAATCCCGTATTATATATATATGTATATACACAAGAGCTAAAACAAATATAAAAATATAACAAAACATTTCTTACTTGATTTACAAATATATAAACAATAATTAATATATTTTAAACCATATATAACTATATATTCTTGAATTTTTTTCAATATTTATTATTCATAATTAAGATAAATTACTGAATTAATTCAAAACAAACTATATCAACACTTAGTCAAAAACCGGGACATTACAATCTACCCCCCTTAAAAGAATGTCGTCCTTGAAATTAAAGAGAAATGAGAATTATCAATTATACTCAAAATCATATTCTTATATCATACACACGTAGGTCATCCCCTAACAATCACAACAACCATGGTATCTAAAACACACAGGTTACCTATCAAACATTTCACAGAAATCAAACCATTGTATACACCAGCAATTTGCTATCTATCGCAGCTATTTCCATAATATGCATTCAATTTTTCAACATTCATTGGTTCCTGACCGTAAATCGGTAAGAGAATAATTGTCTAAGCACTAATCCCGAAGACCGAAATCAACATCAGATGAATACTAGGAAAATCATTTAACTCCACCAATCTTTAGTTAGGTTCCAATTTCTTAACTCCATAACTTAATTCCTTATCATCAAATTTTCTATTTTAAGAAAATATCCTTGATTATATTTGGAAAATAAATTCCAAATCTAATCTACTACACTAACTTGAATCAACTTATTCTAAAATATTTATCTGCTTCGAATTCTCCTTTTAGACTCAAATTCCATTTAAATTACTAATTTAACCTCAGTCTTACCCCAGTTAAATTTACAAATTCCAGAGTCCAAATATCTGGTTTTTATTTCAACCCAGTTCGAAATCACATATCTCAATTCTGTTTTAAATTCAAAGTGTTTGAATTTTCCCAAATTTTTTTGGTTTACTTAACAAATCTTCCTGTTTGTATATCTCATTCTTATACAGTTTTGTTTTGGTTTAATATATACCCATTCCAATTTACAATCTTATGTGATTATAATAATAACTATCGATACATTTATAATAATTTCAAAAAAAATTATATTAAAATATAGTTTTGGGTAAAATTATAACACTTACCCAGCTTTTAAAACAATACCATGTTGAATTACTCTATTCAAAGGTTTAAAAAAAATTTCAATACAGTGTTGACTCCTGTATCGACCAGAATTATTAAACCACTCGATAAACCAATCAACACAATATAATTTTTTATATATCAATTAACAAATATGCGCTCACATATATACACTCAAACTCAATCTAGGGTATTAATAACCCCATCTCTATCGAGTTACGCCACAGAGCCAAGGTTATTACTCAACATTTTGCTCTGATACCAGTGTAACGACCCAAGGATTTTCGACCTTGAAAATCGACATAAATTCGCCTTTTGTATAACATGTCGACCATTCAAGTATCGGAAGTACTAGATCATTAATAGAAAGAAGTTAGAGGTTGAGAAATAGAAAGATAGAAAAGTAGAATAGAAGAAATAACATAGAAAATAACACAACAGCAACAGAGTAACACGAATCTCACAGCGGAATGGACAAAATATAATATATAACATAATTTGAAAAACAAAATGATATTAGTATTTACATAATCATCAGAGTACAACACGTATACAATACAACGGAAATAAACTCTATATATCAATCGTTGAAGCCTCCTGATCTAAGCTCCTTCCAGGATATCTGTAAAATCCTGAACTACTTGACTGCCCATACAAATTTGGGGAGCTTAGGGAAAACATAGAAAAATAAACTCTTGGTCAGTCATGGGATTAGTGTGAGTAAACGAATTTAAAACAGCTTGTTTAACTTGGGAAAAATCCTTTAGAAAGAAAAGATAATCGTAAGACCGATCCACACATAAACACGAATGGTTTTTACCTTACGATAACATAAAACATTTTGAAATCATACTATTCTGATATTATGATAATGTCTAGGGTTTCTACAAATAAATTAGAATCTAGCGGAATGCTTGCATCTCACGCTCCACATATATAGTATACAAACAAAACCGTGGGCGCTTATTGGAGATTGGATTTCCGACTATGCCAAGGTGTGGAACCACCTGACGATAATGTATCTCTAGTGGGGAATACACTGGGTTCAACAAGAACGTCTTGCAACCCGACCCACACATGACTGACCACTCATTTCACTAGGGTGTATCAAATGTATATCACCAATGGTTGGGATCAGCAACTGTTTCCTGAAAGGGACAACATTGAATAAATTAAAGAAGGAAATGAAATTTCTCTAGATAGGTGATTATACACCCTAATAGGAGCGACCCACGTAGCTATGCTGCCTGGCCGATTTTTGCTATTCTCGGTTGTGAGGCTTGACATTATAACTTACCTTTAGAACAATATATGTAACAACCTGAAAATCTGGGCCAGTTTAAAATTTTTATTTTGGCAATTTTAGCGAATTTTGAACATTTAAAATGAATTATTTTAAATAATATCGACGATAAATTTATTTTGAATAGAATTCGAATGTATATATTATATACGTCGTCGTTAGAATATAAATAATTATATATAAATATAATAGGAATTGAAAATGGCGCGGTAGTTCGATAATTCGATTTCAAACTTCAATTGAATGTACCGGGTGCAAAACAATCCGGATTTTAGTGAAACCAAAAATAATGAAATCTAATTGTGACTATCTTTCAAACGAATCAGAAAAATCAAGATTTCATAGCGGGAATCAAAAGATATGTCCAGTTGAAAATTCTGAATTGTCGCTATGGAATTCAGGCCCTTAAAAATAGAAATTTTGCAAATGACCTCGGATTTCGACGAAACCACTTTTGTTGGGTCCGTGAAGTCAAATTATTGCTAGATTCCAGATTTCATAATTTTTTGAATCAATATGTGAGCGTGGCAAAGGAAAACGCGTTTGACCAGTTTCAGTTGATTTTAATTGACTGGAAATTGGCCATTTTTCCAACGGTCTCAGAATTCGATGAAACTACTTTTGTTAGGACCGTATAATTAATACGAAGTTAGAAATTTTTTTCGGGAATTTTTAAAGTTCGTATGTGACCCCAGTAAATTGAAATGCACGTTCAAATTCAATATATAGAGTTATATGTTGATTTTGACGAAAACTGATCGAAATGATCGAATCAGCTTATGATACATATCCCATTGTGTTCGGAATGGGGGTAATTAGCTATGGACGACAGGCGGTGGGCCTCATTTCGAGGTCGAAAATAAAAGTACCTTTTTGGAATTAAATAATTAAATAAATAAAATAAAAATCTCCTTCCCTCTCTCTTCTCCTTAAATCCCTCTGCCCCCCTTTTTCCAAATCGATTCATCAGAAAAAAAAGGGCGAACGACGGAGGGGGGGGGAGGGGTGGAGGGAGGAGCACCGCCGCTCCTCCCATCGGAGCGCCGCCGTGCCCCAGGGCGGCGCCGCCACACCGCACCCCCATTCGATCCCTTCTCCTTCTTCTCCTTTCCCCCTTCTCCCTCCACTCTGCTTCCTTCTTCCGCCGATGTCGATCCTCCCCCTCCCTTCGCTCCTCCGCCAACATCGCCATCACCCCCTACGCCTCCGCTTCACCCTCCTCTGGCCACCGTCGACGCAGCACAACCCCCCCTTCTTCCATTTTACAGTAAGTTTTCCCCACTTTTTATTTTTAGTTAAAACTAAAATTTTATATTAGTTGAAACTGAATTTTATTCGATAGGAAAATTAGAGATAGAATTTTTATTCGATAGGAAAGTTAAAGATATGATTTTTATATGATAAGGAAGTTAAAAATATAATTTTTATCGTATGTAAAGGTTGAAAATATAATTTTCATATTATATAGATAATAAAAATATAATCTTTTATATTGTAGAAGGATAAAAATATGATTTTTACATTATAGAAGTGTTAAAAATTGGATCTTTATATATGTAGTGAATAAAAAATATGACCTTTATATAGTAGAAGATATAAAAATACTATTTTTATGTAAGTATTGTATTGAAAATATAATTTCTATAAAATATAAAATAAAATCTTTATAATAGAAAAGGTGAAATCTTTATATAGAGAATAGCATGATAAAAATAGAATTTTTATCTACATAGCAGCGATGTAAAAATAGAATTTTTATCTATATAGCATCGATGTGAAAATAGAATTTTTATCTATATAGTAGCGATGTAAAAATAGAATTTTTATCTATATAGTAGCAATGTGAAAATAGAATTTTTATCCATATAGTAGCAATGTGAAAATAGAATTTTTATCCATATAGTAGCAATGTGAAAATAGAATTTTTATCCATATAGCATTAATGTGAAAATAGAATTTTTATCTATATTGTAGCGATGTGAAAATAGTATTTTTATCTATATTGTAGCGATGTAAAAATAGAATTTTTATCTATATATTAGCAATGTGAAAATATAATTTTTATCCATATAGTAGCAATGTGAAAATAGAATTTTTATCCATATAGTAGCAATGTGAAAATTCGATTTTTACATATGTAGAGAATACGGGCAACGAAAGTGACAAAAATGGGAGAACAGTGATGATTTCCTACAAATGAAGTGTCATGGAGTTGGGATAGCTATTGGTGAGAACTTCTCACTTTAAATTTCTTTTTCTAGTTATATATATATATATATATATATATATATATATAAACTAGGATGCAGACGGTGCTTAGCAGCACCCGACACCCGTCGTCCATAGACCATGGACGACTTGTATGCTTGTTTGATGTGTTGTGAAATTTGTTTGTGTTGTTGATGTGAAATCGATAATAAAATGTAGATGGTTGAAATAAATTAATTATCGTTAAAAATATAATTTTTAACGTGAAAGTGAATAAATGAATATTTATAAACAAATCAGCCGATTTGTTTATATGCACTGATTTGACTGATATTGATTGGGATGATGAATTTTACACATCACCCAACTGCACAAATGAAAATCTGTGTTTGTTGATTTGAAACCCCACACGGGTGTTGGGATGATATTTGGCGTACACTAATCCGTATTATTTCATTGTATGTCGATCGATTGGTCAACAGGCTGTGTAGGCGTTGATTATTTATATTTGAAGCTTATGCAGTTGTGTGGTGCACCTTGGATGATGGTTAATTGTTTATCATTGCTATTATATACTTGTGTTGTGTGGAATCCATATAATTAACATTATATGGTGATTGATTGGGCCTTATTCCAATCGGGAAAATAATGAATATTATAAAAGGAAATTCATGTGTTGAATATAAAAATAGTCATGTGTTGACGATGTTCATGTGTTGAAACTATTCATGTGTTGAGTAAAATATTTTAAATAATAAAATTTACAGCTTTATCATGTTTAAAATTAGAACTACTTCACGGTGGAGTCTGATTGAAAATCAAATGATAGATACCATAATTTTATAAAACATTTTACATAACAAAAATAGTCATGTGTTGAAAGTACTCATGTGTTGAGATTAGTCGTGTGTTGAAAGAAATATAGATTCATGTGTTGAATAGAATAAATATTCATTTGTTGAATAGAATAACGAATTTATTGAAATATATAAAGCCGTGTTGATTAGAGTTGCGCTATTTTGACGTGAACGATATTTTTATCGATTATATTCGTTTTTATAATGAATATAGAAAAGGTAGTGATTTCAAAACATAACGTTTTGAAAATATTATCATTTATATAGTAATGATACGATATATTCAATTTTGATTTGAAATTGAATATAGTGTTGAAATGATTTTGAAAACGAATTTAAAATGATTTATAAAATACGTTTTAAAAGGAAATCGACGAAATATATAATATATATATATTATATATATAATGGCCTGAATAGAACGCGCCGAGCCGCGGCAGTTCGTGAATTTCGACCATTGACTTCAAATCGACGTTACGGGAGATCCGACCGTCGGATTCTCCTAAAACCAGAACCGTTGGGTTCGTATCGAAAAGAGCTTTCCAATGAATATTAGAAATTTGAAATCTAACGAATGGATTTGGAATTATGTCCAAATCAAATTTGAAAAAGGTCGTTGTAAGTGCAGTTCGATGGCCATTGTTGGAAATCGACTGTACGGGCCTTGATAAAATTATTAAAAATATTGATAATTGGTGTAAAATCATAATATGTGAATTGGAAAGAACAGGGTTGAAAAACTCCACATTTGAAATGATAAAAATAGATTTTTATCGAAATGAACTAGTTTTGAACTAGAATTAAAATCAATTTATTTTTGAAATAAATAAATTGAATTTGAAAGTGATTTTAAAAATAATCAATATTCCCAATACGTGAATTGGACTGGAGTTGAATCGAAATTATCTTTGGAATATTTCGATGTTGGATTTCGTGACTATACAGATATTGTTATGGGAATTTGAAAGATATATTTTATATCGTTATTTCCAATACGATATATGTTGGTTTCAGAATTTGATATTGAATATAAGCCGATATATTTTCTATTCAGAGCCTTGTATTTAATATCAAGTATGATTTGGGTTTGTCGTGAATCGTGTTTTAGATGACACTGGTTCTTTAACCTAGTTAAAGGCAGGATATTGATTTTTGAAAAGATTGAAACTAAGTGGAGTTTTAATGAATCTTTAATTAGATTAAAAAGTGAATTAATAATTTATATTATCAAATCTGAAAGGTGATCGAGAATGGAATACCACCAGTTTTGCTCCAAAGCGATTGTTAAATCTTTAATTAGATTTGAACGTGAAATAGTAATTAATTTTACCGATAACACCCTGGTGTTAGATATGGAGTATCACCAGTTTTGCTCCATGGGATATATAGGTTGGGATTGGGAAATAAAATAAATAATTACTTCGGTGTGGTTCGCTAATCCCGACTAGTTTGAAATGATATCCAAAGGAAGATTAAAGAATAAATTTAGAAGAATTTATCTTGGATAAAATTAATGGGAACCTTTCCCTAAGAATGTGATTTTGTGAATACAAGAATATTCTGGATTGGAATGAGGCGTTTGTTGTGTTTGTAACATTTGATTATTATATATGTGGGTTATTCAGAAAGGCCGGGTTTATACCCATTCTGAATAACAGATTCGACGAGATGTCGAAGATGAAGATGGTGGTTGAAGACCGGAAGTCTTCACATCGTTTTGGGTGATTACTGATGATCTCGATTGGGCTGTACACCCAAGATGAGGGAAACAGTTGGTGATCGTCCAGACGTACTTGGAGATGGATGGATATGCGAGGAAAGTTCCTCCGGTTTCGTTCAGACCCAGAACGAGCTTGTAAATGGATTGTGTGTCTGACATTGGATTTTATTCTGTGTTGATTGATCTCTATTAAATACACATCTGTTTGGCGGCGGAGAATTTATTCTCTTTCTTAACGCCCTTCTCTGAGACGTACGAGCTCAGAGGTTGTATATCGATGGACATCAGTCGCATGGAGTGAATTGCCAGTGTGGCACGCATAAGTGGCAATTGATCAAGGCTTCTGTTGAAAAGCAAAGTCTTGTGGTTGATGATCAAAGAACGGCCTGTGTGGCGTAGCTTTGTGTATAACGTGAATTCGCGAGCCTCACACCTCGGTATGAGTCAAAAACGGGAGACGGACCGCTGGGAGATCACGACGTTTCTTTCTAGCTAGGGTGGTGTCAGTGACCTACCAGCCCTGACATTTAAATACTTTTCACCTGTGTGGTTGTTGGAATGCGAGGAGCCTCGGATATAGGTCTGTAAGGACCGGGAAACGTGGGTTCAGGAATAACTAATCCTCAAAAGTAAGAGAGGACCGGCCCAGCCGATTCCAAGGATTAAAGTGGGGTCCTGAGACATTTTGTAGAGTGCCTCGAACGTGGAGATGAGCTTGCCCCTTGCCTCGACTCATGACGGAAATCCAATTTCCAATTTGTGATATTACGGTTTTAAGTGTAGAACTAGTATGGCGACATGACAGATGGTACCCATGCCGCCTATGATTGATATTTATGATTTGAATTGTTTTGACACTATACACTTATAATAGTATCAAATGATTTGTTTTAAACGTACCAAGCATGTTTGGCTATTATAAGGGAAAATCCTATCCTCCGGCTTGCGTTGCATTGTGTGATGGGACCTGGGTCTTATAATAGCTTCATTTTTCGAAAAGGCATTGCGTTGTTTATTCTATGCACTTGTATTCTTGGGAGGAAACCCGTTCCGTGTTATACGGCGTGGTCGCTTGAATTTCTATCTTTTAAAGTAAAGTTTTAAATAACTGTTTTAGTTCTCGCACCAGTCCCGTGACTAACCTGGAGTTTATTGTTTTAACCTAAACTCTGGGTGCCCTTATTTTTGACACGGGCAGCTAGTAGTTTTGGTTTTGCAGATTTATATTCACAGGGTCCTGATTTACAGCTGGAACGATGCTCAGAAAGCTCTGTATCCGTGTGTTACTTTCAGTTGTGTTTTGTATATTTTTCCGCTGTAATGTAATTTATTGTAATCTCTGATATTTATCGTGTAATTTATTCATTCATACTCTATATATTCTTATATCTGATGGAATTGTTGTAATAAACAATGAAATGTTCTTCCGTCTGCGTTCTATTTTGTCTTGTACTCAATTCTATCCGTGTTTTCCTTCACGGGAAATTCGGGTCGTCTCGGTTTGGTATTGGAGCTTTGGTTTACAGATCTCGAGAACAAGACACATTAGAGCCAAACGAAAGGATTCATCAGATATTGGATTAGTAATATCCAATTAGAATGACTCATTAGAGATAGGATCAGTAGTATCCTAGAACGAGTGTGAAGAGTATATTTTTCAAATGAAAACAATTTTGTTTTGAAATTTAAATCGCTTTATACGTATTTGAATATTTATTTATTTTGAATATGGACAATCCAATATATAAAGATTTCGCGTATACGTGTCATGAACGTATAGTCGAAGTTTTAATATACTGGATAGATATAGAATCACATTCTAGACACCCGGGGATAATTCTGGTGATGTGGCCACATCATCAGTATTTATATTCGTGTTTCGAAGATGTGATATCTATATATTTCCATTAGACTGGTGTGAGAACCAAAACTTATATAGATAGATTTATTGTTGTGAATTGGCATCAAAAACATGATTTTTTGTATATATGTATCAAAATTATGAATTTGAAACTCTAATTCACTAATTGATTGATGTTTGTGTTGGTTGTTTATTTGTTTGATAATTTTGAACCATTTAGCCTAATCGAATCACATATTGAATTGTATTGAAAATTGGTCACATTTTCTTGCATATACATGTACTTACATTGAACAGGTCATATCAAGGAGGCTAGAGCAGAGAATAAAATTTGTTCGCCCGACAAATAGGTACATGTTTACCATAATTTACTGTTTTGTTTGGGTGATGATGATTTTATGAGCCGATTGGCTAGCCGCTTGGTTTTTTCTTTTTCTTTTTGAGATCAGAGGGCCTGTATGGCAATTTCTGGATTTTCCCGTTGCTCTCAGTGCAGAGGAGGTTATGGCGGAATTTTTCGAAAATTTAGGGTGTTTGCCAAATTTTTGAAAAATTTGAAAAGTTCTTAAAAACTGAAAAGTTGAAGAACTTAAGCCGTAATCAAAATAATGGAAGTTCAGTTGATTTGTTAAACAACTTTCGGCTTCGTTCCCTTTCGGCCTTTGATTTAGAGAAGATTAGAATATCATCAATAAAATCCAGAACAAATTTATTCAATTAAATCACACATTGAACTGATTAGAAAATAGTTAGAAATATATACTTGTGCATTATATATGTTTGAACTGGAAATTGGATAGCTGTTGAGTGAAGATTTTATTTGCGTGCACGACAAATAGGTAAACCTTAATGAGTTGGATGCGCACTTTTATTATTATATCAACTCCTGTGAATGCCATTGGATGTGGAGTGCTGGTTATTCTGTGTGAAATAATAAACATCGCCAGAGGATAGCAACAATTAATTTTGAACTACATTACATGGCATACTTCTGGAAGATAGGCATACTTCAACATATACCACATAAGCATTTGGAGCTTGTGTGACGAGGTAGAAGATTTACCATACGAGCGAGAGGCTTGTATGGCCATGACTATATATTACAGGTTGAACTGATGACTGATATGGACTATATAAAATTGTAACGGTAAAATTGTCAGATTAATAAAAACCCCACACGGGTCTAGAGTTGACAATAATCACGTCTCTCTAGTTATTAGATACGGCACATGGACTATTTATTTCCCACACGGGACGAGGTGACAAGGATTTATCCTCTGGATCATTTAAAATACATACTCCCTTAGGCTTTGACAGGGTGACGAGAATTTATTCTCTGGAGTTATTATCAATACACGCTCCCCTGTAAACACCAGAATATATCACTATAAATATGTGTATGCTTATTAGGATTTATTGGGTACCTAATACGGCCCAATAAATTTCCAAACCCCTCCCCGTACAAAGGAGGTTATGGCAAAAAATTTCGAAAATTCCGGGTGTTAGCCAAATTTTTGAAGAATTTGAAAATTCTCAGAAACTGAAAAGTTGGAGAATGGAAACCAGATCGAATGTAAAGTCGATTAATCAAACCACTTTCGACTTTATTCCTTTTCGGGGACGAAAAGTTTTAAGTGGGGGAGATTGTAACAACCCGAAAATCTGGGCCACTTTAAAAATTTTATTTTGGCAATTTTAGCGGATTTTGAACATTTAAAATGAATTATTTTAAATAATATCGACGAGAAATTTATTTTGAATAGAATTCGAACGTATATATTATATACGTCGTCGTTAGAATATAAATAATTATATATAATTATAATAGGAATTGAAAATAGCGCGGTAGTTCGATAATTTGATTTCAAACTACAATTGAATGTACCGGGTGCAAAACAATCCGGATTTTAGTGAAACCAAAAATAATGGAATCTAATTGTGACTATCTTTCCAACGAATCAGAAAAATCAAGATTTCATAGCGGGAATCAAAAGATATGTCCAGTTGAAAATTCTGAATAGTTGCTATGGAATTCAGGCCCTTAAAAATAGAAATTTTGCAAACGACCTCGGATTTCGACGAAACCACTTTTGTTAGGTCCGTGACGTCAAATTATTGCTAGATTCCAAATTTCATAATTTTTCGAATCAATATGTGAACGTGGCAAAGGAAAACGCATTTGACCAGTTTTAGTTGATTTTAATCGACTGGAAATTGGCCATTTTTCCAACAGTCTCAGAATTCGATGAAACTAGTTTTGTTTGGACCGTATCGTCAATACGAAGCTAGAAAATATTTTTCGGGAATTTTTAAAGTTCGTATGTGACCCCAGTAAATTGAAATGCACGTTCAAATTCAATATGTAGAGTTATATGTTGATTTTGACGAAAACTGATCGAAATGATCGAATCAGCTTAGGATACGTATCCCATTGTGTTCGGAATGGGGTTAATTAGCTATGGACGACAGGCGGTGGGCCATGTTTCGAGGTCGAAAATAAAAGTACCTTTTTGGAATTAAATAATTAAATAAATAAAATAAAAAATCCCCTTCCCTCTCTCTTCTTCTTAAATCCCTCTGGCCCTCCTTTTTTCAAAATCGATTCATCAGAAAATAAAATAAAAAAGGGGCGAATGACGGGGGGGGGGGGGGGGGGAGGGAGGGGAGCGCCGTCGCGCCCAAGGGCGGCGCCGCCACACCGCACCCCCCTTCGATCCCTTCTCCTTCTTCTCCTTTCCCCCTTCTCCCTCCACTCCGCTTCCTTCTTCCATCGACGTCGATCCTCCCCCTCCCTTCGCTCCTCCGCCAACATCGCCATCACCCCCTGCACCTCCGCTTCACCCTCCTCTGGCCACCGTCGAAGCAGTACAACCCCCCTTCTTCCATTTTACAGTAAGTTTTCCCCACTTTTTATTTTTAGTTAAAACTGAATTTTTATATTAGTTGAAACTGAATTTTATTCGATAGGAAAATTAGAGATAGAATTTTTATTCGATAGGAATGTTAAAGATATGATTTTTATATGATAAGGAAGTTAAAAATATAATTTTTATCGTATGTAAAGGTTGAAAATATAATTTTCATATTATATAGATAATAAAAATATAATCTTTTATATTGTAGAAGGATAAAAATATGATTTTTACATTATAGAAGTGTTAAAAATTGGATCTTTATATATGTAGTGAATCAAAAATATGACCTTTATATAATAGAAGATATAAAAATACTATTTTTATGTAAGTAGTGTATTGAAAATATAATTTCTATAAAATAGAAAATATAAAATAAATCTTTATAATAGAAAAGGCGAAATCTTTATATAGAGAATAGTGTGATAAAAATAGAATTTTTATCTATGTTGCAGCGATGTAAAAATATATTTTTTATCTATATAGCATCGATGTGAAAATAGAATTTTTATTTATATAGTAGCGATGTAAAAATAGAATTTTTATCCATATAGTAGCAATGTGAAAATAGAATTTTTATCCATATAGTAGCAATGTGAAAATAGAATTTTTATCCATATAAAATAGAATTTTATCCATATAGCATCGATCTGAAAATAGAATTTTTATCTATATAGCAGCGACGTGAAAATAATTTTTTTATCTATATAGTAGCGATGTAAAAATAGAATTTTTATCTTTACAGTAGAAATGTGAAAATAGAATTTTTATCCATATAGTAGCAATGTGAAAATAGAATTTTTATCCATATAGTAGCAATGTGAAAATTCAATTTTTACATATGTAGAGAATATGGGCAACGAAAGTGACAAAAATGGGAGAACAGTGATGATTTCCTACAAATAAAGTGTCGTGGAGTTGGGATAGCTATCGATGAGAACCTCTCACTTTAAATTTCTTTTTCTAGTTATATATATATATATATACTAGGATGCAGACGGTGCTTAGCAGCACCCAACACCCGTCGTCTACAGACCATGGACGGCTTGTATGCTTGTTTGATGTGTTGTGAAATTTGTTTGTGTTGTTGATGTGAAATCGATAATAAAATGTAGATGGTTGAAATTTATTAATTATCGTTAAAAATATAATTTTTAATGTGAAAGTGAATAAATGAATATTTATAAACAAATTGGCCGATTTGTTTATATGCACTGATTTGACTGATATTGATTGGGATGATAAATTTTACACATCACCCAACTGCACAAATGAAAATCTGTGTTTGTTGATTTGAAACCCCACACGGGTGTTGGGATGATATTTGGCGTACACTAATCCCAATTATTTCATTGTATGTCGATCGATTGGTCGACAGGCTGTGTAAGCGTTGATTATTAATATTTGATGCTTATGCAGTTGTGTGGTGCACCTTAGATGATGGTTGATTGTTTATCATTGCTATTATATACATGTGTTGTGTGGAATCCATATAATTAACATTATATGGTGATTGATTGGGCCTTATTCCAGTCGGGAAAATAATGAATATTATAAAAGGAAATTCATGTGTTGAATATAAAAATAGTTATGTGTTGACGATATTCATGTGTCGAAACTATTCATGTGTTGAGTAAAATATTTTAAATAATAAAATTTACATCTTTATCATATTTAAAATTAGAACTACTTCACTGTGGAGTCTGATTGAAAATCAAACGATAGATACCATAATTTTATAAAATATTTTACATAACAAAAATAGTCGTGTGTTGACAGTACTCATGTGTTGAGATTAGTCGTGTGTTGAAAGAAATATAGATTCATGTGTTGATTAGAATAAATATTCATTTGTTGAATAGAATAACGAATTTATTAAAATATATAAAGCCGTGTTGATTAGAGTTGCATTATTTTGACGTGAACGATATTTTTATCGATTATATTCGAATTTATAATGAATATAGAAAAGGTAGTGATTTCAAAATATAACGTTTTGAAAATATTATCATTTATATAGTAATGATACGAAATATTCAATTTTGATTTGAAATTGAATATAGTGTTGAAATGATTTTGAAAACGAATTTAAAACAATTTATAAAATACGTTTTAAAAGGAAATCGACGAAATATATATAATATATATATATATATATATTATATATATAATGGACTGAATAGAACGCGCCGTGCCGCGGCAGTTCGTGAATTTCGACCATTGACTTCGAATCGACGTTACGGGAGATCCGACTGTCGGATTCTCCTAAAACCAGACCCGTTGGGTTCGTATCGAAAAGAGCTTTCCAATGAATATTAGAAATTTGAAATCTAACGGTTGGATTTGGAATTATATCCAAATCAAATTTGAAAAAGGTCGCTGTAAGTGCAGTTCGATGGCCATTGTTGGAAATCGACTGTACGGGCCTTGATAAAATTATTAAAAATATTGATAATTTGTGTAAAATCATAATATGTGAATTGGAAAGAACTGGGATGAAAAACTCCACATTTGAAATGATAAAAATAGATTTTTATCGAAATGAACTAGTTTTGAACTAGAATTAAAATCAATTTATTTTTGAAATAAATAAATTGAATTTGAAAGTGATTTTAAAAATAATCAATATTCCCAATACGTGAATTGGACTGGAGTTGAATCGAAATTATCTTCGGAATATTTCGATGTTGGATTTCGTGACTATACAGATATTGTTATGGGAATTTGAAAGATATATTTTATATCGTTATTTCCAATACGATATATGTTGGTTTCAGAATTTGATATTGAATATAAGCCGATATATTTTCTATTCAGAGCCTTGTATTTAATATCAAATATGATTTGGGTTAGTTGTGAATCGTGTTTTAGATGACATTGGTTCTTTAACCCAGTTAAAGGCAGGATATTGATTTTTGAAAAGATTGAAACTAAGTTGAGTTTTAATGAATCTTTAGTTAGATTAAAAAGTGAATTGATAATTTAAATTATCAAATCTGAAAGGTGATCGAGAATGGAGTACCACCAGTTTTGCTCCAAAGCTGTAGTTAAATCTTTAATTAGATTTGAACGTGAAATAGTAATTAATTTTACCGATAACACCCTGGTGTTAGATATGGAGTATCGCCAGTTTTTCTCCATGGGATATATAGGTTGGGATTGGGAAATAAAATAAATAATTACTTCGGTGTGGTGCGCTAATCCCGACTAGTTTGAAATGATATCCAAATAAAGATTAAAGAATAAATTTAGAAGAATTTATCTTGGATAAAATTAATGGGAACCTTTCCCTAAGAATGTGATTTTGTGAATAGAAGAATATTCTGGATTGGAATGAGGCGTTTGTTGTGTTTGTGTAACATATGATTATTATATACGTGGGTTATTCAGAAAGGCCGGGTTTATACCCATTCTGAATAACCGATTCGACGATATGTCGAAGATGAAGATGGTGGTTGAAGACCGGAAGTCTTCACATCGTTTTGGGTGATTACTGATGATCTCGATTGGGCTGTACACCCAAGATGAGGGAAACAGTTGGTGATCGTCCAGACGTACTTAGAGATGGATGGATATGCGAGGAAAGTGCCTCCGGTTTCAATCAGACCCAGAACGAGCTTGTAAATGGATTGTGTGTCTGACATTGTATTTTATTCTGTGTTGATTGATCTCAATTAAATATACATCTGTTTAACGGCGGAGAATTTATTCTCTTGCTTAACGCCCTTCTCTGAGACGTACGAGCTCAGAGGTTGTATATCGATGGACATCAGTCGCATGGAGTGAACTGCCAGTGTGGCACGCGTAAGTGGCAATTGATCAAGGCTTCTGTTGAAAAGCAAAGTCTTGTGGTTGATGATCAAAGCACAGCCTGTGTGGTGTATCTTTGTGTATAACATGAATTCGCGAGCCTCACACCTCGGTATGAGTCAAAAACGGGAGACAGACCGCTGGGAGAGCACGACGTTTCTTTCTAGCTAGGGTGGTGTCAGTGACCTACCAGCCTTGACATTTATATACTTTTCACCTGTGTGGTTGTTGGAATGCGAGGCGCCTCAGATATAGGTCTGTAATAACCGGGAAACGTGTGTTCAGGAATAACTAATCCTCAAAAGTAAGAGAGGATCGGCCCAGCCGATTCCAAGGATCGAAGTGGGGTCCTGAGACATTTGCTAGAGTGCCTCGAACGCGGAGAGGAGCTTGCCCCTTGCCTCTACTCATGACGGAAATCCAATTTCCAATACGTGATATTACGGTTTTAAGTGTAGAACTAGTATGGAGACATGATAGATGGTACCCATGCCGCCTATGATTGATAATTATGATTTGAATTGTTTTGACACTATACACTTATAATAGTATCAAATGATTTGTTTTAAACGTACCAAGCATGTTTGGCTATTATAAGGGAAAACCCTATCCTCCGGCTTGCGTTGCATTGTGTGATGGGACCTGGGTCTTATAATAGCTTCATTTTTCGAAAAAGCATTGCATTGTTTATTCTATGCACTAGTATTCTTGGGAGGAAACCCGTTCCGTGTTATACGGCGTGGTCCCTTAATTTACTATCTTTTAAAGTAAAGTTTTAAATAATTGTTTTAGTTCTCACACCGGTCCCATGACTGACCTGGTGTTTATTGTTTTAACCTAAACTCTGGGTGCCCTTATTTTCGACACGGGCAGCTTGTAGTTTTGGTTTTGCAGATTTATATTCACAGGGTCCTGATTTACAGCTGGAACGATGCTCGGAAAGCTCTATATCCGTGTGTTACTTTCAGTTGTGTTTTGTATATTTTTCCGCTGCAATGTAATTTATTGTAATCTCTGATATTTATCGTGTAATTTATTCATTCATACTCTGTATATTCTTACATCTGATGGAATTGTTGTAATAAACAATGAAATGTTCTTCCATCTGCGTTCTATTTTGTCTTGTACTCAATTTTATCCGTGTTTTCCTTCACGGGAAATTCGGGTCGTCTCAATATATCTTTATTCACTTTGAATGCCACATCGTCAAACCCGTCAAATCACAAATTGGTTTCCCCAAAACCATGGGTAAAAAGCTAAGAGAAACGAATTCCTCCACCACCAAACATAGTTTTGAAGAGATCAATTTACGCGATCTGTTAGGTGTACTCTGTTAGACATTCGTCCATAAAAGTTGTCCTGGGTCTGGACAAACCGAAGGCACCATTCTGTAACTAGAACAGTCCTTGCATAAACACCGTCTTCAGTTGTCTTTAGTAATCTCTGACTCGTATAAGTCGAATCGAAGTAGAATATAGATTCTGGATTCTTCGAAACGACAATGTTAATATCTTTTAGGGCCAAGTGATGATTAATAGTAATCAAATAAACATATTTAATGTGGTTTCTATATCCTAATTGACTATCAGGGTTTATTTGATAAAATTATTTTACATATAAGATTCAACATACATATTTAAATAATAATCTAATACAGAATGATATGTAAATGTTTACTTTAAACTATTCAAGTTAAAATAATCAGTATATAACTATCAAATCAATCAACCATTAATTCCCACAACATAACTTGTTGATTATAGTTTGACAATTCAAATTCAACCAATCATCGTTCAAAATTGGTTAAAAATGATTATTTCCATATTTTACCTATTTAAACTTGATCCAGTTTACGAGTCTATCCTTTACAGAAATTGTTGATTATAATAGTAGTGTTGTAATCCATACTCTGAGATATAAAACATTTATTTTAGCTTATACTTTACTTCTGTAAATAAATTAAATAATTAAATCTTTTATTAAAACGGGAAGTAAACGATATTTCCCTAATTTCGACATATTCGATTTTTCATCTCAATTCGATTTAACTTGTGAACTAAAGAATAATCTTGTTATTATAAAATTTACCTAGTTCCCTTACTTATTTCTTTTACAACTAAACCACATCTACAAACACTTGTTTTAAATGTTATTTACTTAGAACTGTGAATAATATTTCTTCTTGACTCTTTTTATTTGATCAACATAATTTCATTTGGAAATACTATTCCAAGTTATTCATCGGGTCATTTTATTTAATAGTTAATAATTTGGGAATATTAATTACGGACTCTTTGAAATGATTAGCGTGATGTCTTTTATGGTTAGTCGATACTTAAGAAACAATTCTTGCTCAATGGAATAGTTATCAACTTAGCACAGTTCATTTTATATACTTTTCAATTTTTAAGCTTCAACCAAACAGAAAGGTATATGTTCGCATTGTTTAAATCCGGACATTTTGATTATCATTTGTAAATGAACAATCTTAAGGTGTGCGTCACACATGGTAATTTATTCAATTTTGACTATCGTTTATAAATGAACAACTAAAGCTTGTGCGTCGCACACGGTACTTCACTCTAAAATGTTAGCTTGATTATACGACAATCATTTGCAATTTATCTCTTTATCTCACTTTATAAATTGGCCTTTTTATTTCTAACAACACTTAATAATAGAAATTTCTATTTTCTATTTTCTATTTATTATTTCCTTTTTGTTTTATTTTTAAACTTGTTGAACCACTTAAACCAAGCTACTATGATCGATTTCCTTTTTAATGTCTTTCCTCTTCTCTCATTTTCTATTTTCTTATCTTCCTTTTATTTCTTTTCTATTTTATATTTTCTTTCCATTTTCATTTTTAAACTTTACTTGACAAAAATCTTGGACCAAATGCTGTAGGCCCAAATGCCCTTTTTCGCATCTTTTTAATCTATTTCCTTTGTTTGTTTTATTTTATTTCTTATTTCCTATTTAATTTCTTTGGCCCGCATGGTTCAGCCCAATTTACTTCTGGCCCGAATACCCTTCCTCCACCCTTCTCTATATTTTTTCTGCCGTCCCTCTTTGCTTCCAATTCTTCCACTGCTTCTACTCTTCTTCTAACCTCTCTGATTTCATTACTTCGCCAATACCACCGAAGTTCCCAAGTATGGCTACGGTAGCCAAAACCGAACGAGCTTATGCTATTACACTTAACCAAACGACTGCACCCCTTCTACGTTTTCTTCTCCTTCTCCTTTGCGTTTCACTGGAACTTCCCTTATACACACATACACACGGTGCATGTGCACACCCACTCTGGCCACCGTGAGTTCTCCGCAACCGTCCCCGCAAACCACAATTTACACCACATTGCCATCTCTACACCCAGAGTTGCTCACATACGTCACTACAGTGTTTTCACTATTAGACCCAACTTCATCGTATAACATTGATCCAAGAAAGCGCCTCTCGCTACCACCTCTGACAACTGGACCACGTTCTGCTCGAGCAACGAAATGGTGACAAACTTCAGCAATGATCCCCCTGTGCGCGCCCTTCCCTTACCAATGTGCGGTACAGTTCCCCCAAAACTCACAGTTAAAATAAAGTACCCAAAAAACCTATTTTCCGCTCCCTTGCTCAAATCACTTGCTATAAAAATTATTGGGCATTTTCCCCTTGATTATTGAACCCTCATGCCACTCTACATTTCACGCTCTAGCACTCGGCTAACCAGATCATCAGGACTCTCTCAAACAAGGTTTTTCGGTGGTTACAAAATATCTTGATCATCCCTTATCTACAAATTGTGAAATCAGGTTTAAAATTCATGATTTCGTCATACGATTCCATTCGTATTATCAAAAATCGAATTCATGCCATTTGGAAATTCACAATTTTACTGTGTTATATAGGAAAACATTATTTTTGGTTATTCTATACATACATCTTTACGGTTTTATTTTCTTGCATATTACAGAGATATGATAACATTTATCTGAATGAATCAGATCTTTGTATTTGTTAGAATCAACAATAGACATTTGATAACAGGATATATAATTTCTGGTTTTAAGTTCACAGCAAGGGTTCAACATAAACTTAACAGCATACATTCGTAGTGTGATAAACATATATACTTTTAAGTTTATATAAACACTTGTATTTGTATTAATGAAGAGTATAAAACAAAGAGCTTACTCTCCTATAAGTATACTGTTTTTATGTCTTCAGTTATGATGCCATTTATTCAGTCAGGTGTATTTCATTGTCCATTCCTTATTCTAGTATAAAAGCAATATTACCAGTTTGCAATTATTTCATTCTTAACCAACATTAATATTTTGGTTCAACATGATAACATATAAGCACATGTATAGTTTGAATAAACAATCGTTCATATATACATAAAACAGTAGAAAAATTTATGTGTTTACTCACAGTATTTTGTTTACTGGCTTATTTCCTGCTACTGAGTCCTATCTCCAGGTTTTTCTCTCCATTTTTCTTCACGTTTTCCTCCAGTTTAGTTCGAATTGGTGTATGAATGAAATCGGTAGCTAGGTGTGTATTTATAGGAGGGATGAGTCTTAAACTTGAAGTTTTCTTGGTAGGAATAGGGTAGCTTGAAGGTGGGTAGGCCACTTGTCTTAATTTTGATTGACAATGGATGTTATATGTAGACAATTCACACAAATTTTCTTCAGTCATTTTCTATAACCAGAACATATACACAACCAAGTTACTAGCTGTATACTCATGTGTGGTTTTATAGGCCAGTGGGTGTTTTTAAGGCATGCTTGGTTACTAAGCTAAATACGTTGTTCATTTGATGTTACTGCTACATGTCTTGATTGAAAGCCTTATATGTTTTAAGGCCATACACGTCAATTCCTTTGCAGGTAGTCTATTTTAGTTTTCAACCTATATCAATGTACAACCATATGTAAATTTGAAAAATGAAATGCACAGCTAAAGGAAATGTCATAGCCGCTGCTATAACTGTCTGTATTTGTGCTAGTGATTGAAATGAAATATGGTTATGCTATATAACTATGCATGTGCGACTAGAAAAGGATGAAGCTATAGTTTAACTGTGCGTGTAGTCTGATCGGAAGAGAAGGGCTATCTTGTAGTTGTGTTGTGGTTGACAGGAATGTTTTTGCAGTAAAGTTATGTAATAACCCGCAAATTCTGGGCCAGTTTAAAATTTTTATTTTGGCAATTTTTGCGAATTTTGATTATTTAAAATGAATTATTTTAAATAATATCGACGAGAAATTTATTTTCAATATAATTCGAACGTATATATTTATACGCGTCGTCGTTAGAATATAAATATTTATATATAATTATAAATAGAATTAAAAATGGCGCGGTAGTTCGATAATTCGATTTCAAACTTCAATTGAATGTACCGGGTGCAAAACAATCCGGATTTTAGTGAAACCAAAAATAATGGGATCTAATTGATAATATCTTTCCAACGAATCCGACCAATCGAGATTTCATAGCGGGAATCAAAAGATATGTCCAGTTGAAAATTCTGAATAGTCGCTATGGAATTCAGGCCCTTGAAAATGGACATTTTGCAAATGACCTCGGATTTCGACGAAACCACTTTTGTTGGATCCGCAGTGTAAAGTTATTGCTAGATTCCAAATTTCATAATTTTTCGAATCAATATGTGAGCGTGGCAAAGGAAAACGTGTTTGACCAGTTTCAGTTGATTTCAATCGACTGGAAATTGGCCATTTTTCAAACGGTCTCAGAATTCGACGAAACTAGTTTGGTTAGGACCGTATCGTCAATACGATGCTAGAAAATATTTTTCTGGAATTTTTCTAGTTAGTATGTGACCCCGGTAATTTGAAATGTACGTTTAAAATTCAATAAAGTGATTTAAATGTAAATTTAACAGAAACTGATTGTAACAGCCGAATCAGCTGACGATACATATCCCATTGTGTTCGGAATGGGGGTAGTTAGCTATGGACGACAGTCGGTGGGTACCGTTTCGAGGTCGAAATAAAAAGTCAACTTTAATTGAATAATAAAATAAAATAAATAAATAATATTTATATAACTTTCCTTATTTTCTCTCACTCCCTCTCTCTTCTATTTCATAACAGGAAAAAAAAAGGAAAAAAAAAAGTAAAATCGAAATCGCGACCCCCCCCCATAGCCATCGTCGCCGTCGCCCCTCACCGATGGACACCGCGACCCCCTCCCTCAGCTCGCCGCCCTCCCCTTCTCCTCCTCCACCACCTCGAAGCTCCGACCCCCCCTGCCCTAATCGACAGCCGCAAAAAAACCCCGCCTCTCCCATTCGCCGACGGCGCCCTTCCCCTATCGCTCCTCCTCCCACGAGCCTCCAGAACCACCGCGACCCCCCCTAACCCTAAGCACCGCCGCCTCCATCTTCTTCTCCCCGACCTCCTCCTACCCCACTTCAGGCGCCGCCATATCCCCCCTGTTAGTCTTTTCTTCCTTTTTTTATTTATTTATTTATTTATTTATTTTATTTTGTTTTATATAAACTGAAAAAAAATTAAATACTATTTTTATTTATAAAGTTTAAAACTGTTTTTTTTTTGTTTGTTTAAAAATTGATTTTCTTTGAAAAGATTTAAACTTTATAAAAGAAAAGATGTCATTTTTAAATTAGAAAAGACAGTGTTTTTAGAATTATAAAAGACAGTGTTTTTAGAATTATAAAAGACGTGATTTTTAAAACAGAAAAGATTTGATTTTTTAAAGTAATATAATAGGATCTTTGTATTTTTAAAGTGATAAAAATATAGTTTTTATATTTTTAAAGTATTAAAAATATAGTCTTTACTATATAGACATATTAAAAATATGATTTTTATATTTTTAAAGCATTAAAAATATAATCTTTTACATTGTAGAAAGATAAAAATATGATCTTTGCATAGTAGGAACTATAAAAATATCATCTTTGTATATGTAGCAAAATAAAAATCTAATTTTTATTTTATATACGTTGAAATCAAGTGATGATTTTTATAAAGGCGAAATCTTTATTTTAGAAAAGGCGAAATCTATATTTTTGAAAAGGCGAGATCTTTATATGAAGAATAGCGAGATAAAAATATAATTTTTATCCATACACTAGCGTTGTGGAAAATTCGATTTTTAAATATATGAAGTGATTATAAAAATATGATTTTTAAATTGAAAGTGAATAAATAAAAATGTGATTTTTAATTTAAAGACATCGAAATATAAAAATGTGTGATTTTTATATATATAGTGACTACGGGCAACAAAAGCGACAGAAGGCGAAAAGTCGAAGATTTCTATAAAAGAAGAGCCAAGATGATTGGATAGCATTAAGTGAGAATTTCTCACTCTTCAATTAAATTTCTAGTTATATATATATACTAGGATGCAGACGGTGTTTAGTAGCACCCGACACAATCGTCCACAGACCATGGACTTGTTTGTTTGGCTGTTTGGTGATTGATTGCGATATTGGTTTGAATGTGGTTTGTGGTGTGAAAAAAATCGAATCGATAAATTGGTTAGGATTAGACGTGCGCCGTTATAAGGCGTAGGAGTAAGGCTTGGTTAGACCCTTACTCCAAATTTTTTGGTTTGCAAAATGAAATTGATTTGATTGATGTGTGAATGGCGTGGGCCTTCACTAGACCGGGGATAAGGCTAGGCCTTGTCCCGTTTCTAGTATCGTGCCGTTATGCCGCCGAAATTTTCTAAAATATGTTAGAAAAATAAAAATATCATTTTATTGAATAAATGAATTGAATAGAAATTTATAGGTTGAAATAAAATGTTTTATCGTTAAAAATATAATTTTTAACGTGAATATGAAAATAGTGATGTGAATAAATAAATATTCATTTTCAAACCAGACGGTTTGTTTATGTACACCTATTTGAAGGACATCGATTGGGTCGATAAATTTTACACATCGCCCAACAGCACAAATAAAATATGTGTTTGATTGTTTGAAACCCCACACGGGTGTTGGGATGAAATTTGGAGTTCACTCATCCTGATTGATTAAATATGTCGATCGATTGATTGACAGGCTGTTATAAGCGCTGAATATCTATATATGATGCTTATACAGTGTAGTGCACTTTGGTTGATGGTTGATTATTTTCAATGATATTATATACATGTGTTGTATGAAAATCCATATAATTAACATTATATGGTGATTGATTGGGCCTCATTCCTATTTGAAAAATAAAGATTATTATAAAATAAAAGTTCATGTGTTGACAGTACTCATTCATTGAGATTGGTCATGTGTTGAACGAAATATTTTAGTAATAAAATTTGCACCTTTAATATCATAAAATAAAAGTTCATGTGTTGACAGTACTCATTCATTGAGATTGGTCATGTGTTGAACGAAATGTTTTGATAATAACAACTATTTTGAAAAAAAGAAATATTTGAAATAGAATATTTGAAAATAGAAATATATGAAGCCGTGTTGATTAGATTGACGCCATTTTGACGTGAACGATATTTATATCGATTTCGAAATGAATTGAATTGAAAACGATTTCGAAATGAAATGAATTGAAAACGATTTCGAAATGAATTGAATTGAAAACGAATTCAAATTGAATTGAAAGCGAATTGAAATGAATTCAAATTGAATTGAGATTTAAATTGAATAGAAATAAATTTTAAAACGAATTTATAGAGAAGAATTCAATTTTGATTTGAATTGAAATGGAAGTTGAAATTGCTTTTGAAACGAATTTAAAACTATTTATATAATTCGTTTTAAATAGAAATCGACGAAATATATTATATATATATTATATATATAATATAATGGCCTGAATAGAACGCGCCGCGCCGCGGCAGTTCGTGAATTTCGACCATTTATTTCAAACGGACATTACGGGAGATCCGACCGTCGGATTCTCCTAAAACTGGAACCGTTGGGTTCGTATCGAAAAGAGCTTTCTAACGAATATTAGAAATTTGAAATCTAACGGTTGGATTTGGAGATACGTCCAAATCAAATTCGAAAAAGGTCGCTGTAAGTGCAGTTCGATGGCCATTGATGGAAATCGACTGTACAAGCCTTGATAAAATTATTAAAAATAGTAATAATTTGTGTAAAATCATAAGAAATGATATAGAAAGAATTGGGATGAAAAACTCCATATTTGAAAAGATAAAAATAGATTTTTATCGAAATGAACTAGTTTTGAACTAGAATTATAACTCTATTTATTTTTAAATAAATAAATTGAATTTAGAAAGGGTTTTAAAAATAACCAGAATATCCAATGATTGCATTGGAGTGGATTTGAATCGAAATTGTCTTCGGAATATTTCGATGTTGGAATTCGTGATTATACAGGTGTTGTTATGGAAATTTGAAAGATATATATTTATATCGTTATTTCCAATACGACATTTGTTAGTCGTAGAATTTGATATTGAATATAAGCCGATATATTTTCTATTCAGAACCTTGTATTGAATATCGAATGTGATTTGGGTTTGTCGTGAATGGTGTCTTCACTAACACTGTTCTTGAACCCAGTTGAGAAAAGATTAAATCTTTTTATTTAGATTTAATGAAGTGTACCAATTAAATAATATTTAATTGGAATTGATATTGATTTTTGGGTTTATCGTGAACAGTGTTTTAAATAACACTTGTTCTTTAACCCGATAATTAATGGAATGTGATTTTGGGTTTATCGTGAACAGTGTTTTAAATAACACTTGTTCTTTAACCCGATAATTAATGGAATGTGATTTTGGGTTTATCGTGAACCGTGTTTTAAATGACACTGATTCTTTAACCCAGTCGAAGATTAAAACTAAGTGGAGTTTTAATGAATCTTTAATTAGATTGAAATGATCGAAAATGGAGTATCACCAGTTTTGCTCCAGGCGGTAGTTAAATCTTTAATTAGATTTGAACGTGAAATGGTAATTGAATTTACCGACAACACCGTGGTGTTAGATATGAAGTATAACCAGTTTTACTTCATGGGATGAATAGGTTGGGATTGGGAAATTAAAACAAATGATTACTTCGGTAAGGTTCGTTAATCCCGACTAGTTTGAATTGATGTTCAAAAATAGATTATAGAATAAATTCAAGAAATTTATCTTGGATAAAATTAATGGGAACCTTTCCCTATGAATGTGAAATTTAGAAATTGACTGTCGGTTAGCCAAACAGAATGGTTTTCTGGATATTGATCTGATGTTGGTTTCGGCCTTCGGGGTTAATATTTGGGGAATTATTCTCTTGATTAATTTACGGTTAGTGACTAATGAATTGGAATGAGGCGTATGTTGTGTTTGTGTAACACTTTTATAATATATACGCGAGTTATTCGGAAAGACCGGGTTTATCCCATTCTGAATAACTGATACGACGATAAGTCGAAGATGAAGACGATGGTCGAAGACCGGAAGTCTTCACGTCGTTTGGGTAATTACTGATGATCTTGATTGGGCTGTACACCCAAGAAGATGGAAACAGTTAGTGATCGTCCAGACGTACTTGGAGATTGATGGATATGCGGGGTACTAGGTGCCTCCGGTTTCGTTCAGACCCAGAACGAACTTGTAAATGGACTGTGTGTCTGACATTGGATTTTAGTCCGTGTGATTGATCTCTATTAAATATATATCTGTTTGGCGGCGGAGAATTTATTCTCTTGCTTAACGCCCTTCTCTGAGACGTACGAGCTCAGGGGTTATATATTGATGGATATCAAACGCATGGAGTGAATTGCATGTGTGGCATGCCAAAGTGGCAATTGATCGAGGCTTCTGTTGAAAAGCAAAGTCTTGTGGTGATGATCAAAGCAAGGCCTTTGTGGCGTAGCTTTGTGTAACGTTTACTTCGCGAGTTTCACACCCGGTATGAACCAAAAACGGGAGTCGGACCTCAGGGAGGGCATGCGTTTCCTTCTAGATAAAAAGTGGCGTCAGTGGTTTTACACGCCCTGACGAGTTTGACTTATGTGGTTGTTGCTGTTGCGAGGCGCCTCGGATTGATCGGTCGTTCTCGAACCGATGGAGTCATTTAGTTGGCTCATTTACGCCCCAAAGGGCGGGGAAACGTAGTGTTCAGGCATTTTAATCCACATCGGTGGACCGGCCCTGACGATCCAAGGGTCACTCGAGCTCTAATCCTGAGACATGGGCTAGATTGTCTCGAATCGGTTGAGGACTATCTTTTGCCTCGGTTCATAGACGGAAATCCAATTTCCAAATACGTGACATTTGCGGTTTTATTTGTAGAGCCTAGTATGGCGACATAGTGGGATGGGGCACTCATGCCGCCTATTATTGATACTTATGATTTGAAGTTGTTTTATATACTATGCACTTATAATAGTATCAAATGATTTGTTTTCAACGTATCAAGCATTCTTGGCTATTATAAGGTAAAAACCCTATCCTCCGGCTTGCGATTGCATTGTGTGATGGGAACTGGGTCTTATAATAGCTTCATCTTTCTTTATTTAGCATTGCGCTGCTGTTTTATGCACTGGTATTCTTGGGAGGAAACCCGTTCCGTGTTATACGGCGTGGTCCCTTGATTTACCTAACTTTAAAATAAAGATTATTAACTGTTTTAGTTCTCACCAGTCACATGACTGACCTGGAGTTTATTGTTTTAACCTAAACTCTGGGTGCCCTTATTTTGACACGGGCAGCTAGTAGTTTGGTTTTGCAGATTTATATTCACAGGATCCTGGTTTACAGCTGGAACGATATCCGGAAAGCTTTGTATCCGTATATCTACTTCTAGTTGTGTATTGTATTATTTTCCGCTGCTATGTATTTAAATGTAATTTAAATCTCTGATATTTTTGTGTAATAATTATTCATACTCTGTATATTCTTGTAATCTGATGCATTGTTGTAATATACAATGAAATGTTCTTTTATATGTGTTCTGTTGTGGCTTGTTCTCGAACTATCCGACGCTTTCCTTTACGGGGAAGTTACGGGTTTTCACAGTTGGTATCAGAGCTTTGGTTTACAAAGTAGAGAACAAGGCACATTAGAACCATATGAAAGAATTCATCAGATATTGGGTTAGTAATATCCAATTAGAATGACTCGTTAGAGATAGGATCAGTAGTATCCTAGAACGAGTGTGAAGAGTATATTTTTTTCAAATGAAAACAAATTTTGTTTTGAAAATCTAAATCAACTATTCGTATTTGGTTATTTATTTGTATTGATGTGGACAATCCAATATATATAGATTTTGCGTATACGTCTGATCCGCGTGTATTCGAAATTTTAATATACTGGATAGATATAGAATTACGCTCTGGTCGCCCGGGAGTTATTCTGATGATTGATATATCATCATCAGAATTTATATTCGAGTGACGAACGTGCAACATCTATATATTTCCTATTGACTGGTGTGAGAACCAAAATTAAATAGGGCCTATTGTTGTGATTTGGCATCAAAAACATGATTTTTGAATATGTATCAAAATTATGAATTTGAAACTCTAATTCACTAATTGATTGATGATTGTGTTGTTTGTTTAATTGTTTGATAATTTTGAACCATTATGCCTAATTTGATCGAATAATGAATTATATGGAAAATTGGTCGCATTTGCTTGCATATACATGTATATCATTGAACAGGTCATAGCAAGGAGGCTAGAGCAGAGAATAAAATTTGTTTGCCCGACAAATAGGTACATGTTTACTACATAATTTCCTGTTTTGTTTGGGTGATGATGATTTTGTGAGCCTATTGGCTAGCCGCTTGGCGTTTTCTTTTTCTTTTTGAGATCTGAAGGACCGAGGAAGCTATTTGAAATTCCCCGATGCTCCCGGTGCAGGGGAGGTTATGGCGAAATTTTTCGAAAATTTAGGGTGTTAGCCAAATTTTTGAGATTTTAGAAAATTCTCAGAAACTGAAAAGTTGGAGAATGGAAGCCAGATCGAACGTAGAGCTGAATAATCAAACCACTTTCGACTTTGTTCCTTTTCGGGGACGAAAAGTTTTAAGTGGGGGAGATTGTAATAACCCGCAAATTCTAGGCCAGTTTAAAATTTTTATTTTGGCAATTTTTGCGAATTTTGATTATTTAAAATGAATTATTTTAAATAATATCGACGAGAAATTTATTTTCAATATAATTCGAACGTATATATTTATACGCGTCGTCGTTAGAATATAAATATTTATATATAATTATAAATAGAATTAAAAATGGCGCGGTAGTTCGATAATTCGATTTCAAACTTCAATTGAATGTACCGGGTGCAAAACAATCCGGATTTTAGTGAAACCAAAAATAATGGGATCTAATTGATAATATCTTTCCAACGAATCCGACCAATCGAGATTTCATAGCGGGAATCAAAAGATATGTCCAGTTGAAAATTCTGAATAGTCGCTATGGAATTCAGGCCCTTGAAAATGGACATTTTGCAAATGACCTCGGATTTCGACGAAACCACTTTTGTTGGATCCGCAGTGTAAAGTTATTGCTAGATTCCAAATTTCATAATTTTTCGAATCAATATGTGAGCGTGGCAAAGGAAAACGTGTTTGACCAGTTTTAGTTGATTTCAATCGACTGGAAATTGGCCATTTTTCAAACGGTCTCAGAATTCGACGAAACTAGTTTTGTTAGGACCGTATCGTCAATACGAAGCTAGAAAATATTTTTCTGGAATTTTTCTAGTTAGTATGTGACCCCGGTAATTTGAAATGTACGTTTAAAATTCAATAAAGTGATTTAAATGTAAATTTAACAGAAACTGATTGTAACAGCCGAATCAGCTGACGATACATATCCCATTGTGTTCGGAATGGGGGTAGTTAGCTATGGACGACAGTCGGTGGGTCCCGTTTCGAGGTCGAAATAAAAAGTCAACTTTAATTGAATAATAAAATAAAATAAATAAATAATATTTATATAACTTTCCTTATTTTCTCTCACTCCCTCTCTCTTCTATTTCATAACAGGAAAAAAAAAAAGTAAAATCGAAATCGCGATCGCCCCCCCCCCCCCCGTAGCCATCGTCGCCGCCGCCCCTCACCGATGGACACCGCGACCCCCTCCCTCAGCTCGCCGCCCTCCCCTTCTCCTCCTCCGCCACCTCGAAGCTCCGACCCCCCCCCCCCCCCCCCGCCCTAATCGACAGCCGCAAAAAAACCCCGCCTCTCCCATTCGCCGACGCCGCCCTTCCCCTATCGCTCCTCCTCCCACGAGCCTCCAGAACCACCGCGACCCCCCCCCCCTAACCCTAAGCACCGCTGCCTCCATCTTCTTCTCCCCGACCTCCTCCTACCCCACTTCAGGCGCCGCCATATCCCCCCCCTGTAAGTCTTTTCTTCCTTTTTATTTATTTATTTATTTATTTTATTTTGTTTTATATAAACTGAAAAAAAATTAAACACTATTTTTATTTATAAAGTTTAAAACTGTTTTTTTTTTGTTTGTTTAAAAATTGATTTTCTTTGAAAAGATTTAAACTTTATAAAAGAAAAGATGTCATTTTTAAATTAGAAAAGATAGTGTTTTTAGAATTATAAAAGATAGTGTTTTTAGAATTATAAAAGACGTGATTTTTAAAACAGAAAAGATTTGATTTTTTAAAGTAATATAATAGGATCTTTGTATTTTTAAAGTGATAAAAATATAGTTTTTATATTTTTAAAGTATTAAAAATATAGTCTTTACTATATAGACATATTAAAAATATGATTTTTATATTTTTAAAGCATTAAAAATATAATCTTTTACATTGTAGAAAGATAAAAATATGATCTTTGCATAGTAGGAACTATAAAAATATCATCTTTGTATATGTAGCAAAATAAAAATCTAACTTTTATTTTATATACGTTGAAATCAAGTGATGATTTTTATAAAGGCGAAATCTTTATTTTAGAAAAGGCGAAATCTATATTTTTGAAAAGGCGAGATCTTTATATGAAGAATAGCGAGATAAAAATATAATTTTTATCCATACAGTAGCGTTGTGGAAAATTCGATTTTTAAATATATGAAGTGATTATAAAAATATGATTTTTAAATTGAAAGTGAATAAATAAAAATGTGATTTTTAATTTAAAGACATCGAAATATAAAAATGTGTGATTTTTATATATATAGTGACTACGGGCAACAAAAGCGACAGAAGGCGAAAAGTCGAAGATTTCTATAAAAGAAGAGCCAAGATGATTGGATAGCTTTAAGTGAGAATTTCTCACTCTTCAATTAAATTTCTAGTTATATATATATACTAGGATGCAGACGGTGTTTAGTAGCACCCGACACAATCGTCCACAGACCATGGACTTGTTTGTTTGGCTGTTTGGTGATTGATTGCGATATTGGTTTGAATGTGGTTTGTGGTGTGAAAAAAATCGAATCGATAAATTGGTTAGGATTAGACGTGCGCCGTTATAAGGCGTAGGAGTAAGGCTAGGTTAGACCCTTACTCCAAATTTTGTGGTTTGCAAAATGAAATTGATTTGATTGATGTGTGAATGGCGTGGGCCTTCACTAGACCGGGGATAAGGCTAGGCCTTGTCCCGTTTCTAGTATCGTGCCGTTATGCCGCCGAAATTTTCTAAAATATGTTAGAAAAATAAAAATATCATTTTATTGAATAAATGAATTGAATAGAAATTTATAGGTTGAAATAAAATGTTTTATCGTTAAAAATATAATTTTTAACGTGAATATGAAAATAGTGATGTGAATAAATAAATATTCATTTTCAAACCAGACGGTTTGTTTATGTACACCTATTTGAAGGACATCGATTGGGTCGATAAATTTTACACATCGCCCAACAGCACAAATAAAATATGTGTTTGATTGTTTGAAACCCCACACGGGTGTTGGGATGAAATTTGAAGTTCACTCATCCTGATTGATTAAATATGTCGATCGATTGATTGACAGGCTGTTATAAGCGCTGAATATCTATATTTGATGCTTATACAGTGTAGTGCACTTTGGTTGATGGTTGATTATTTTCAATGATATTATATACATGTGTCGTATGAAAATCCATATAATTAACATTATATGGTGATTGATTGGGCCTCATTTCAATTTGAAAAATAAAGAATATTATAAAATAAAAGTTCATGTGTTGACAGTACTCATTCATTGAGATTGGTCATGTGTTGAACGAAATATTTTAGTAATAAAATTTGCACCTTTAATATCATAAAATAAAAGTTCATGTGTTGACAGTACTCATTCATTGAGATTGGTCATGTGTTGAACGAAATGTTTTGATAATAACAACTATTTTGAAAAAAAGAAATATTTGAAATAGAATATTTGAAAATAGAAATATATGAAGCCGTGTTGATTAGATTGACGCCATTTTGACGTGAACGATATTTATATCGATTTCGAAATGAATTGAATTGAAAACGATTTCGAAATGAAATGAATTGAAAACGATTTCGAAATGAATTGAATTGAAAACGAATTCAAATTGAATTGAAAGCGAATTGAAATGAATTCAAATTGAATTGAAATTTAAATTGAATAGAAATAAATTTTAAAACGAATTTATAGAGAAGAATTCAATTTTGATTTGAATTGAAACGGAAGTTGAAATTGCTTTTGAAACGAATTTAAAACTATTTATATAATTCGTTTTAAATAGAAATCGACGAAATATATTATATATATATTATATATATATAATATAATGGCCTGAATAGAACGCGCCGCGCCGCGGCAGTTCGTGAATTTCAACCATTTATTTCAAACGGACATTACGGGAGATCCGACCGTCGGATTCTCCTAAAACCGGAACCGTTGGGTTCGTATCGAAAAGAGCTTTCTAACGAATATTAGAAATTTGAAATCTAACGGTTGGATTTGGAGATACGTCCAAATCAAATTCGAAAAAGGTCGCTGTAAGTGCAGTTCGATGGCCATTGATGGAAATCGACTGTACAGGCCTTGATAAAATTATTAAAAATAGTAATAATTTGTGTAAAATCATAAGAAATGATTTAGAAAGAATTGGGATGAAAAACTCCATATTTGAAAAGATAAAAATAGATTTTTATCGAAATGAACTAGTTTTGAACTAGAATTATAATTCTATTTATTTTTAAATAAATAAATTGAATTTAGAAAGGGTTTTAAAAATAACCAGAATATCCAATGATTGCATTGGAGTGGATTTGAATCGAAATTGTCTTCGGAATATTTCGATGTTGGAATTCGTGATTATACAGGTGTTGTTATGGAAATTTGAAAGATATATATTTATATCGTTATTTCCAATACGACATTTGTTAGTCGTAGAATTTGATATTGAATATAAGCCGATATATTTTCTATTCAGAACCTTGTATTGAATATCGAATGTGATTTGGGTTTGTCGTGAATGGTGTCTTCACTAACACTGTTCTTGAACCCAGTTGAGAAAAGATTAAATCTTTTTATTTAGATTTAATGAAGTGTACCAATTAAATAATATTTAATTGGAATTGATATTGATTTTTGGGTTTATCGTGAACAGTGTTTTAAATAACACTTGTTCTTTAACCCGATAATTAATGGAATGTGATTTTGGGTTTATCATGAACAGTGTTTTAAATAACACTTGTTCTTTAACCCGATAATTAATGGAATGTGATTTTGGGTTTATCGTGAACCGTGTTTTAAATGACACTGATTCTTTAACCCAGTCGAAGATTAAAACTAAGTGGAGTTTTAATGAATCTTTAATTAGATTGAAATGATCGAAAATGGAGTATCACCAGTTTTGCTCCAGGCGGTAGTTAAATCTTTAATTAGATTTGAACGTGAAATGGTAATTGAATTTACCGACAACACCGTGGTGTTAGATATGAAGTATAACCAGTTTTACTTCATGGGATGAATAGGTTGGGATTGGGAAAATAAAACAAATGATTACTTCGGTAAGGTTCGTTAATCCCGACTAGTTTGAATTGATGTTCTAAAATAGATTATAGAATAAATTCAAGAAATTTATCTTGGATAAAATTAATGGGAACCTTTCCCTATGAATGTGAAATTTAGAAATTGACTGTCGGTTAGCCAAACAGAATGGTTTTCTGGATATTGATCTGATGTTGGTTTCGGCCTTCGGGGTTAATATTTGGGGAATTATTCTCTTGATTAATTTACGGTTAGTGACTAATGAATTGGAATGAGGCGTATGTTGTGTTTGTGTAACACTTTTATAATATATACGCGAGTTATTCGGAAAGACCGGGTTTATCCCATTCTGAATAACTGATACGACGATAAGTCGAAGATGAAGACGATGGTCGAAGACCGGAAGTCTTCACGTCGTTCGGGTAATTACTGATGATCTTGATTGGGCTGTACACCCAAGAAGATGGAAACAGTTAGTGATCGTCCAGACGTACTTGGAGATCGATGGATATGCGGGGTACTAGGTGCCTCCGGTTTCGTTCAGACCCAGAACGAACTTGTAAATGGACTGTGTGTCTGACATTGGATTTTAGTCCGTGTGATTGATCTCTATTAAATATATATCTGTTTGGCGGCGGAGAATTTATTCTCTTGCTTAACGCCCTTCTCTGAGACGTACAAGCTCAGGGGTTATATATTGATGGATATCAAACGCATGGAGTGAATTGCATGTGTGGCATGCCTAAGTGGCAATTGATCGAGGCTTCTGTTGAAAAGCAAAGTCTTGTGGTGATGATCAAAGCAAGGCCTTTGTGGCGTAGCTTTGTGTAACGTTTACTTCGCGAGTTTCACACCCGGTATGAACCAAAAACGGGAGTCGGACCTCAGGGAGGGCATGCGTTTCCTTCTAGATAAAAAGTGGCGTCAGTGGTTTTACACGCCCTGACGAGTTTGACTTATGTGGTTGTTGCTGTTGCGAGGCGCCTCGGATTGATCGGTCGTTCTCGAACCGATGGAGTCATTTAGTTGGCTCATTTACGCCCCAAAGGGCGGGGAAACGTAGTGTTCAGGCATTTTAATCCACATCGGTGGACCGGCCCTGACGATCCAAGGGTCACTCGAGCTCTGATCCTGAGACATGGGCTAGATTGTCTCGAATCGGTTGAGGACTATCTTTTGCCTCGGTTCATAGACGGAAATCCAATTTCCAAATACGTGACATTTGCGGTTTTATTTGTAGAGCCTAGTATGGCGACATAGTGGGATGGGGCACTCATGCCGCCTATGATTGATACTTATGATTTGAAGTTGTTTTATATACTATGCACTTATAATAGTATCAAATGATTTGTTTTCAACGTATCAAGCATTCTTGGCTATTATAAGGTAAAAACCCTATCCTCCGGCTTGCGATTGCATTGTGTGATGGGAATTGGGTCTTATAATAGCTTCATCTTTCTTTATTTAGCATTGCGCTGCTGTTTTATGCACTGGTATTCTTGGGAGGAAACCCGTTCCGTGTTATACGGCGTGGTCCCTTGATTTACCTAACTTTAAAATAAAGATTATTAACTGTTTTAGTTCTCACACCAGTCACATGACTGACCTGGAGTTTATTGTTTTAACCTAAACTCTGGGTGCCCTTATTTTGACACGGGCAGCTAGTAGTTTGGTTTTGCAGATTTATATTCACAGGATCCTGGTTTACAGCTGGAACGATATCCGGAAAGCTTTGTATCCGTATATCTACTTCTAGTTGTGTATTGTATTATTTTCCGCTGCTATGTATTTAAATGTAATTTAAATCTCTGATATTTCTGTGTAATAATTATTCATACTCTGTATATTCTTGTAATCTGATGCATTGTTGTAATATACAATGAAATGTTCTTTTATATGTGTTCTGTTGTGGCTTGTTCTCGACCTATCCGACGCTTTCCTTTACGGGGAAGTTACGGGTTTTCACAAGTTATTATAAATGTTTCTAAACTTAGTCCCCAAGCCATCAGTCCATGTTCAACTATTACATGTGCAGGCTGTAATTTGATTGGAAAGGACCATGTGCTAGGGTATATGAGTTTGCATCCTAACCATGTACCTATCCAAGTGTACAACCATGGCCATGTCAATGTGTTTGCTGCATAAATAGTGTACAAAAGAAATGTTTTGTCATTAATGAAAATATGAATACAATGTTTTTGAAAAAACTGTAGCAACAATATTTCATACAAAAATAAAAGACTTGGCATGTTTTGTAATGTTGGACTTCAATGCATGTTGCTTTAGTAAGAATGTTATAATCCAGTCATCACTCTTATTGACAACACTAACATAACAGGGTAGCTGATATTTCTATCCTTAACCATAGTGTCATTCAATCTTTGATGTTAGTAACTACCAAATTATCTGTTTTTCATTTCCTTTTGGAAAACGAGTTTATAACTTATAATAGTATCATAAATGCCAACTACCAAAGTTGGACCCTCAATCCGCGTTTGAGATTTCTTTCTTGAAAACTTTCTTAGCAGTGGGTTATCTCGGTAATTTTATGGTGATGACTGTACCAAGGTTCTTGAGTTAAATATTTGTTTTCAATCCTTTGGATCTTGGTGATTCAGCACATTTTCTTACTAGAAAGTGTTCTGATTCTTCTTGAAGGGATAATAACTTCTGGTTTGGCATCTTGATTTTTATATTTCATGTGTGCATATAAAATGCCCTTATAATCTTAAATGTGAAGCAACCAAATATTCATATTTGTTATTATGTACAAACTTATTATTTATATGAAGTTTGAAACAAACAATTTTGAATTCATATGTTAAACCCACATTTATAGATGTAACAAGTTAAAAACATACACATATGATTTTTAAATAGATATTATATTCTAATTTACAAAAATATTCAAATCCCGTATTATATATATATATTTATATATTTAAAAGAGCTAAAACAAATATAAAAATATAACAAAACATTTCTTACTTGATTTACGATCGTATAAACAATGATTAAAATATTTTTAACCACATATATCTATATATTCTTGAATTTTTTTTCAATATTTCTTATTCATAATTAAGATAAATTACTGAACTAATTCAAAATAAACTATATTAACACTTAGTCAAAAACCGTGATATTACAGTGACAAATACACTCTACTTAGGCATGACCCAACTAGCCATGCTGCCTACGCGATTTTTGTCATTTCCAAGTTTTGAGGCTTGAGGCAACGTTTACCTTTCTTAACATCTGGCCACCATTCACTTTGAATGCCACATCATCAACCCGTCAAATCACTAGTTGGTCTTCCCAAAATATTAAGGGTATAAAAAGCTAAGAGAAACGAATTGCTCCCCCACCAAACGTAATACCTCGAGAAGATCGTCTTATGTGATCTGTAAGGAATACTCTCTCAGACATTTGTCCATATAAGTTGTCTTTGGACTGGACAACCCGAAGGCACTATCTGTGAAACGACCCAAACTCACCCTTAAAGGAAAGCCCGGATTGATTTGAGAACACGACAAATCAGAACACAAATAATAGAACACTTCATTGCTATTACAACAATTATATCAGAGTACAAGAATATAACAGAGTATGAATAAATAATATACAACAAAAAAATATTAGAGATTAAAATAATTTACATAGCAGCGGAAAAATAATACATAACACAACTGAAAGAGATACACGGATGCAAAGCTTTCCGAATATAGCTCCAGTTGTATATCCAGGTTCCTGTGAAAATAATATCTGCAAAAACCAAAACTACTAGCAGCCTGTGTGGATAGGGGCACCCAGAGCTTAGATTAAAACAATAAACTCCAGGTCAGTCATGGGACTGGTGTGAGCACTGAAACAATTATTTAAAATTTTACTTTAAAATAGAGAAAATCAAGGAACCACGCCATATAACACGGAATGGGTTTTCTCCCAAGAAAACCAGTGCATAAAACAGTTTATACAAAGTGCAATGCTTTTCAAAAAATGAAGCTATTATAAGACTCAGGTCCCATCACACAATGCAACACAAGCTGAAGGATAGAGTTTTACCTTATAATAGCCAAACATGCTTTGTACGTTTAAAACAAAAATCATTTTGATATTACTATAAGTATATAGTGTTAAAATCACTTCAAATATAAATGTATCAATTATAGACGGCATAGTATCCCACATGTATTGAAAATTAAATTTGCGTCTATGAGTCGAGGCAAGGGATGGCTCCTCACCGTTTCGAGACACTCTAGCAAATGCCTCAGGATCCCCCACAGTGAACCTTTGGATCTTCAAGGCCGATCCACACTTACGTTAATGCATTATTATTCATGAACACACGTTTTCTAGTCCCGTCGGACCTATCCATCGACCCCGTAGTGACCGATATATCCGAGGCGCCTCGCTATCCATCATCCACATAGGTAAAAATAAATAAATGTCTGGGCCCCATACCATGACGCCACCAATAGCTAGAAAGAAACGTTGTGCACTACCTGTAGTCACGATCTCGTTTTTGACTCATACCGAAGTGTGAATCTCGCAAATTAACACTATACACAACGCTACGCTATTTGAAGCCGTGCTTTGATCATCAACCACAAGACTCTGCTTTTCAACAGAAGCCTTGATCATTTGCATCTCTGCATGCTACACAGGATGTAATAACCCAAAAATCCGGGCCAATTTAAATTTTTTATTTTGGGAATTTTAGTAAATTTTGAGTATTTAAAATGAATTATTTTAAATAATAACGACGAGAAATTTATTTTGAATAGAATTAGAATGAATATATTTATTTGAATCAATGTTAGAATATAAATATTTTATTTTAAATATAAAATGAATTAAAAATGGCGCGATAGTTTGAAATTTCGATTTCAAAGTTCAAGTGAATGCACAGGATTCAAAACAAACCGGATTTTAGCGAAACCAATGATATTAGAATCTATATGTGAATATGTTTCCAATGAATCCATAAAATCTAAATTTCATAGCGGGAATGAAAAGTTACGCCCAGTTGAAAATTCAGAATAGTCGCTATGGAATTCTGGCCCTTAAAAATGGAAATTTTGCAAACGGCCTCGGTTTTCGACGGAACCACTTTTGTTGGACTTGTGATGTCATGTTATTGCTAGATTCCAAAATTCATAATTTTTCTGAATCAATATGTGAGTGTGGCAAAGGAAAACGCTTTTGACCAGTTTTAGTTGATTTTAGTCGACTGGAAAATGGCCATTTTTCATACCGTCTCAGAATTCGATGAAATTAGTTTTGTTAAGACCGTATCGTCATTACGAAACTGGAAATAATTTTTATAGAATTTTTACGGTCCGTATGTGACCCCAGTAAATTGAAATGTGCGTTTAAAATTCAATATAATGATTTATGTTTTGATTTTGATGGAAACTGATCGAAACAGTCGAACTGGCTTAAGAAACGTATCCCATTGCATTCGGAATGGGGGTAATTAGCTAGGGGCGACAGTCGTTAGGTTCGATTTGGGGATTGAATGAAAAGGGTGCTTTATAGAATTCAAAATTAAAATAAATAATAAATAAATTATATATATCCTTCCCCAACCCTTTTTCTCTCAGTCAACGCCTCTCTCTCTCTTCATTCTTCTGAACAATCGAAAAAAAAAGAAAATCACACAGCGGAAAACCGCTGCGTTCACAGTGCTCTAGCGCGTCACCGTCGGGGGCGCCGCCACCCATCAGAACCCCCCTCGCCCCCTGCTCTCCTCTCTCCTCTGTTCTGAGGAATCCCGAGCCCACTTACCCAAAAACCCGACGCCCCCAAACCCAAGCCGTACTCCGATAGCCGCCCCCCTTCCTTCCTCTCTCCTCCTTCTTCTCCAGTCCGAGCCGCGAAGACCCTAAGCCCCTCCAAACCGTAAACCTAACTGCCCCTTCTCGCTCCAACAAACCTCAAATCGAGCCACCAGCTCTGGACGAGCACCCTCCTCCAACGAGAATTCAAACTTTTGCAAGAAAAAGAGGTGTGTTTTTATAATTTGATTTTTTATTCAGTTTTAAATATATATATGGAGTTATATATATATATATATATATATATATATATATATATATATATATATAAACATGATTGTTACATATATTATCATAGGAAAAGAATATATTTTTGATAAGGAAAAATATATATATTTTTGATAAGGAAAAGAATATATTTTTGATAAGGGAAAAAATATATATTTTTGATAAGGAAAAGAATATATTTTTGATAAGGAAAAAATATATATATTTGATAAGGAAGAATATATTTTTTTGATAAGAAAAAAAAAAAGTTGATAAGGAAAAGTTTTTGATAAGGAAAAGAATATATCTTTGATAAAGAAAGGATTATATTTTGAATGAGGAAATGATAAGATTTTTTAAATAGAAAAGCATGATTTTTAATATATAAAGATTATATTTTTACGAATATAAAGATGAGATCTTTATAGATGTAGCGATATAAAAATACGATTTTTAATATATGAATGGCATAGTAAAAATACAATCTTTATTATGAAGTTAGAGAAATAAAAATATGATTTTTATTATATAAGGAGTGTTATAAAAATGTAATCTTTATGATATATGCAGCATAATAAAAATGAGATTTTTATACATATCATAGTGAAATAAAAATATAGTTTTTAATCATGTAGCGAATTGAAAATATGATTTTTATCATATTGATAGCGTTATGAGAGTGCAATTTTTAGATAAAATAAACATCATATTAAAATGTGATTGTTAATATGAACATCGTAGAAAAGTATGAGCTGGCATTTCGGGCAAATCCAGATTTTTTTAAATTCAGAAACAAAACTGGCGGAGTGGAACCCAAAGGTGAGAACTCCTCACTTTTATTTTTAATTTCTAGTTGAAATATATACTAGGATGCAGATGGCGCTTAGCAGCACCCGACACCCATTGTCCACATACCATGGACGACTTGTGTGATTGTTTGTGTTGTGAAAATTGACTGTTGGTTGTGAAATAAAATATATATTCATGTGTTGAAATAAAATATATATTCATGTGTTGAAATAAAATATATATTCATGTGTTGAAGTAAAATATATATTCATGTGTTGAAATAAAATATATATTCATGTGTTGAAATAAAATATATATTCATGTGTTGAAGTAAAATAAATATTTATTTACAAATCAAACGATTTGTTTATGTACACCAATTTGACCGATATTGATTGGGACGATAAATTTTACACATTGCCAACTGCACAAATAAAATATGTGCTTGTTTGATTGAAACCCCACAAGGGTATTGGGATGATATTTGATGTACACTAATCCCGATTGTTTAGTTGTATGTCAATCGATGGGTTGACAGACTGTGTAAGCATTAATTATTTATAATTGATGCTTATGCAGTTGTGTGGTGCACTCTGGATGACGGTTGATGATTTATCGTTGCTATTATACACATGTGTTGTAGGGAATCCATATAATTAACGTTATATGGTAATTGATTGGGCCTTATTCCAATTTGGAAAATAAGGAATACTATAAAAGAAAATTCATGTGTTGAATAGAAAGAAAATTCATGTGTTGAATAGAAATAAATTCATGTGTTGAATAGAATAAAATTCATGTGTTGAATAGAATAAAAATTCATATGTTGAATAGAATAAAATTCATGTTGAATAGAATAAAATTCGTGTGTTGAATAGAATAAAAATTCATGTGTTGAATGTAATAAAAATTCATGTGTTGAATAGAATAAAAATTCATGTGTTGAATAATATAAATTCATGTGTTGAATAGAATAAATATTCATGTGTTGAATAGAATAAATATTCATGTGTTGAATAGAATAAACATTCATGTGTTAAATAAAAGCCGTGTTGATTAGATTGATGCCATTTTGATGTGAACGATATTTATATCGATTTTATTCATTTTTATAATGAATATAAGAAAGAAAGTGATTTCAAAATATAACGTTTTGAAAATATTATCCTTTGTATATCGATGATGTGGAATATTCAATTTTGATTCGAAATTGAATATGAAGTTGAAATCGTTTCGAAAACGAATTTAAAACGATTTATAAAATACATTTTGAAAGGAAATCGATGAAATATATATATATATATAATATATAATATATATATATATATATATATATATATATATATATATAATGGCCTGAAAAGAACACGCAGCGCCGCGGCAGTTCGCGAATTTCGACCATTGACTTCGAGTGGATATTACGAGAGATCCGACCGTCGGATTCTCCTAAAACTAGAACCTTTGGGTTCGTATCGAAAAGAGCTTTCTAATGAATATTAGAGATTTGAAATCTAATGGTTGGATTCAGAATTATGTCCGAATCAAATTTAGATAAGGTCGCTGTAAGTGCAGTTCAATGGCCGTTGATGGAAATCGACTGTGCGGGCCTTGATAAAATTATTAAAAATGGTAATAATTTGTGTAAAATCATAAGAAATGATTTGGAAAGAATTGGAATGAAAAATTCCATATTTGAAAAGATAAAAATAGATTTTTATCGAAATGAACTAGTTTTGAACTAGAATAATAATTTATTTATTTTTGAAGTAAATAAATTGGATTTGAAATGGTTTTAAAAGTAACCAGAAGTTTCAATAATTGAATTGGAATGGGATGTGATTTTGGGTTTATAGTGAATGTTGTATTAAAAGATATTGGTTCTTTAACCCAGCTAAAGACATGATATGATTTCCCAAGTTAAGCAATCATTAATATTGATTTTTAGGAAGATTAAAACCGAGTGAAATTTTAATGAATCTTTAATTAGATTGAAATGATCGAGAATGGGGTATCACCAGTTTTGCTCCAGGCGATAGTTAAATATTTAATTAGACTGAATATATCGAGAATGGGGTATCACCAGTTTTGCTCTAGGCGATAGTTAAATCTTTAATTAGATTTGAACGTGAATTGGTAATTGAATTTACCGATAACACTGTGGTGTTAGATATGAAGTATTACCAGTTTTACTTCATGGGATAAATAGGTTGGGATTGGGAAATAAAATAAATGATTACTTTGGTGTGGTTCGTTAATCCCGACTAGTTTGAATTGATATTCAAAAGAAGGTTAAAGAATAAATTTAAAGAATTTATCTTTGATAAAATTAATGGGAACTTTTCCCAAAGTGTAAGAATATTTGAATAAAGGAATATTCTGAACTGGAATGAGGCGTATGTTGTGTTTGTGTAATACATGTTTATTATATACGCGAGTTATTCAGAAAGACCGGGTTTATCCCATTCTGAATAACTGATTCGACGTGGTGTCGAGGATGAAGACGGTGGTCGAAGACCGGAGTTCTTCACATCGTTTGGGTGATTACTGATGATCTTGATTGGGCTGTACACCCAAGAGGAGGGAATCAGTTGGTGATCGTCCAGATGTACTTGGAGATCGATGGATATGCGAGGTACAAGGTGCCTCCGGTTTCATTCAGACCCAGAACGAACTTGTATGGACTGTGTGTCTGACATTGGATTTTGCTCTGTGTTGATTGATCTCTATTAATTATACATCTGCCTGGTGAAGGGGAATTCATTCCCTTACTTCACCCTTCTCTGAGACGTACGGGATCAGAGGTTGTATATCGATAGATATCAGTCGGATGGTGTGAATTGCCTATGTGGCATGCCTAAGTGGCAATTGATCAAGGCTTCTGTTGAAAAGAAATGTCTTGTGGTTGATGATCAAAGCACCGCCTGTGTGGCATAGCTTTGTGTAGCGTTGATTCGTGAGCCTCACACCCCGGTTGTGAACCAGAAACGGGAGAGGACCTCAGAGAGGGCATGCGTTTCATTCTAGCTAGGGTGGTGTCAGTGACCTACCAGTCCTGACGTTTATATTATTTTCACCTGTGTGGTTGTTGCTATTGCGAGGCGCCTCGGATATATCAGTGACTATGTGGAGCCGATGGAGTCATTGGACTCATTTTCTCCCCAAAGGGCAGGGGAACACAGTGTTCAAACATTTAATCCATATCGGTGGACCGGCCCTAACGATCCAAGGGTCACTCGAGCTCTGATCCCGAGACATGGTAGGCTAGATTGTCTCGAATCGATAGTGGAAGATCCCTGGCCTCGGTTCACAGAAGAAAATCCAATTTCCAAATACGTGACTTTACGGTTTTGATTGTAGAGCCTAGTATGGCGACATGATATATGGTACCCATGCCGTCTAGGATTGATACATTTATATTTGAAGTTGTTTTATACACTATGCACTTATAATAGTATCAAATGATTTGTTTTTAGCGTATCAAGCATTCTTTGGCTATTATAAGGTGAAAACCCTATCCTTCGGCTTGCGTTGCATTGTGTGATGGGACCTGGGTCTTATAAAAGCCTCATTTTTCTTTATTTAGCATTGCTCTGTTGTTTTATGCACTGGTAGTCTTGGGAGGAAGCCCGTTCCGTGTTATACGGCGTGGCCCCTTGATTTACCTAATTTTAAAATAAAAATTAATAATGTTTTAGTTCTCACACCATTCACATGACTGTCCTGGAGTTTATTGTTTTAACCTAAACTCTAAGTGCCCTTATTTTGACACGGGCAGCTAGTAGTTTTGGTTTTGCATATTTATATTCACAGGAACATGGTTTACAGCTGGAATGATATCCGGAAAGCTCTGTATCCATATATCTCTTCCAGTTGTGTTTTGTATTGTTTTTTCGCTGCTATGTATTTAAATGTAATTTAAATCTCTGATATTTTCTGTATAATATTTATTCATACACTGTATATTCTTGTATTCTGATGGAATGGTTGTAAAAAACAATGAAATGTTCTCCTGTCTGTGTTCCGATGTGGCTTGACCTCAATACAATCCGGGCTTTCCTTACTGGGGAATGTAATAACCCGGAAAATACGGGCCAATTCAAAAATTTTAAATTGGTGATTTCAAAGGAATTTGAACAATTGAAATAGAATATTTCAATAAAATAGTGAATTAGAAATAGTGAGTCAGTTTGAAAATTTGAATTCAAACTTTGACTGACTGTGCAGGGTGGAAAATATAACGGATTTTAGCGAAACCAAAAATATTTAAATCTGTTTATCAATACATTTCTAACGAATCTGAAAAATCGAAGTTTCTTAACGGGAATCAAAAGTTAAGGCCGAATGAATTTTCAGAGAGGTTGCTATATAGAATATATAGCCTTGGAAAATTGATATTTTGCAAACGACCTCGGAATTCGACGAAACCACTTTTGTTGGGTCCGGGATGTCAAATTATTGCTAGGTTTCAAATTTCATAATTTTTGAAGCTAGTATGTGAGCGTGGCAAAAGAAAGTGGGTTTTGTCAATTTCTGTTAAATAGGATCGACCAGAAAATGACCATTTTTCAAACGATCTCAGAATTCGACGAAACTAGTTTTGTTAGGACCGTATCGTCAAAACATAGCTAGATTTATTTTTCTGGAATTTTTCGAATCAGTTTGTGGCCCTGGCAAACTGAAATGTACGTTCAGAAATAAAATTAAATGTTTTATACTTTAATTTGAAAAATAACTGACTGTAACAGTCGAATTGGCCAACGAAACATATCCCATTGTGTCCGGAATGGGGGTATTTAGCTGGGGACGACAGTCGTTGGACTTGAAAAGGAGTTCGTTGGAGAAAACACTATTTAAAATATAATATATATATATCGACCAATCAGAATTTTTCTTTCATAAATAAAATAAAAAAAACCCCGTAACCCTCGACTTCAACGGCGAAACCCATTCGATTCTTCCCGACGAGATTCCGACTGCCTCAGCCTCCTATTGCCGCCGCCACCACCTGCCATCGAACCGCCTCCTCCTCCTCTTCAAATCCGACCAACTCCCTCCACCCCTCGTCACCGCCTCCGCCTGAATCGAGCCCAAGAAGTCGTGGACTTCCCATCGCCGCCCTGACCAGATCCGACCACCGAGCTGCACCTAACCGCCACCGACAGGACCGCCGCTCGAAGCTCTTCCAGTCAGCACCTACGATCGTACCCACGTGCCACGGATTTCTCGAAAACCGCAACCCTAGTTTCGAACCATCGTGAAAGGTGAGTGCTTTTTTATGTCTGCACTTTGAAAAATCATATCTTTTTGGTGTGTTGACGAAATTCGATGAAACAGGAAACATCGGGACCGCAAGGAAGCTCTCTACCACACAGAAGAAGCCGCGGATTTTTCTTAGTCATCTACGATTTTTAGCACTCCGCAAAGCATTGTGAGAAATCTAAATTAAATGAATTTGAATGGAAAATGTTGTGTATAAATTATATAAGCGAAATATAAATTACACACGTGTTGTATACCTCATGTACATGCGTAGTGTAAGCTATATAAGCGAAGTATGAATTATACATGCATAGAATAATTGATATATGTGTTGAAATGCAAGTGAAATATAGCAATTATATATATATATATATATATATACACACACACACACACTCCCCTCATCCACAAACCATGGACGATATCTATTGTTGTGAACTGGTGTGAAATATTGGATGAAAAATACGAATGGTTGAATAATTGTTTGTGGTTGATATTGTTTGGTTGTGGTTGAAAAATACCCATTGGTGATTGAAATGAATTGGAAATATTTGTGGAAATAAAAATAAAACATGCCGCCTGCGTGCGAATTAGATGCATGAATCCCCATTGTCAAAAACCGCGAGGTTTTAAGGTAGAGCGAGGAGCCGTACTAGGGACGGTGCCGGTTTTAACTACACTGCCGTTATGCTGCCGAAATTTTGAATAATATTCATGTGTTAGAATTATTTTCATATGTTGAAATTATCTTCATGCGTCGAAATTAAAGCCATATGCTGAAACTATATCCATGTGTGGAAATGTTTATGTGTTGAAAAGTGATGTGTGAAAATTAAATTCATTTGTGAATGAATGAAGTGTTTAAACAATAAAAATCACATTTTTATAATATATATGAAGTATGAAAAATATTCGCCTTATATAAATAGTTTCAACAATAAAAATTCCATCTTTCTAATATGAACAACATAAATAAAATATCCATGTGTGGAAAAGCTCATGTGTTGAGAAGTGTGTGTAGTGGAAAAGTTCATGTGTTGAATAAAAAGATCGAACAATAAAAATTACATTTATATTGAAACTATGAAGTGTTGAAACCATCCGTTTGTCGAATAAATATTTTAAATGATAAAAATAACATTTTTATCATCTATGTGATATGCTAAGGATATGCGGACGTTGAAATAAATATTTGTGAATGAGATATTATTTTAAACATGCATAGGAACTAAAGAAAATAGTCATGTGTTGAAATCTATTTTAGTTCGCCAAAATTACCATCTTTGAAATGTGAAGTGTTAAAAATAGCCACTTGCTCAAATAAATATGCATGAGTTGAAATATACATTGATTAGCTAATGATATGATTTTAGCCTATGCATGCAACATTAGAATGAATGGTGTTTTTAAACCAAAGTAAATCAAATATGAAGTTGAATGGAAAATGATAAGTGATAAAAATTGTATATATGTACATGCATATTTATTGAACAGGTTATAGCAAAGGGGCTAGAGAAGAGGAATACAATTTTGTGCCCGACAAATAGGTACACATTTACCGTTTTGTTTGGGTGATGATTTTATGAGTCTGTTGGCTAGCCGCTTGGCTTTTTGTTTTTCTTTTTGACATGAGACGCCCGTGTGGCTATTTGGGAATTTTCCCAGCCCCTCCCGTACAAAGGATGTTATGGCGAAATTTTCCAAAATTTAAAGGCGTTAGTGAAATAAATGAAGTGAAAACGATATAGGAATTTTTGAATGAACTATATTTATATAAATATATAAATGTAAATAAAATTAAAACGAAACGTGGCCGTGCAGTTCGTGTTTTGAAACCGTGATTTCAAATGACTAGTGCGGGAAATCCGACCATTGGATTTTCCCGAAACCGCAACCGTTGGGTTCGCCTTGGAAATATCTTTCCAACGGCACCAACTTTGTGAAGATCCGACGGTTGGATTGTCTGGAATGTTTAATTCAAATCTGAAGAAAAACAGCGTCAGAAACGATTATATTTATATATATATATATAAAAATATAATTAAATAAAATTGAATAACGACGCTGCAGTTCGTAAATTGAAATCGTAACTTCAAATGGCTAGTGTGGAAGATCCGACCGTCGGATTTTCCCAAAAATGAAACCGTTGGATTCGTTTTGAAATGACCTTCCTTATGATACCGAATTTGTGAAGATCCAACAGTTAGATTTTCAGACATGTGTAAAACAAAATTAGTGAGAAACAACGCCAGTGCATCGGCATGACCTGAAACGTCGTTTAATTAAATATGGCCGTTTTAAAATAAATAAAAATGGCGATATATCGTTATAAAATAGTATAGACGATATAGAGTGGAAATAAACCAATTTCATTGTGTTTGCTTGATATGTGATGGTTGAATGTATTTAACATGAGAATTATAACTAAAGAACTGAGATGTGAATGTTGAATAGACCAACCATGTGATTAATTGATTTGAAAATCTAAATATACGTGGGTTATTTGAAAAGGCCGAGTTCATCTCATTTCAAATAATCGATCGTCGTTGAGAAGTAGAAGAGTCGAAGACGGTTGAAGACCGACGATCTTCACATTGGATGGATGGGCGCTACTGATGCTCGTGATTGGAGTAGCTACCATGAAGGAGCTGAAGTAGTAGCCGTCCAAACATACTGTTGATTGTACGGATATGCGAGGAATTGGTGCCTCCGGTTTCGTTCAGACGCAGAACGGACTTGTAAATGGACCGTGTGTCTGACATTGGATTTTGTTCTATGTTGATTGATCTCTATTAAATATATATATCTGTTTGGCGGCGGAGAATTTATTCTCTTGCTTAACGCCCTTCTCTGAGACGTACGCGCTCAGAGGTTATGTATTGATAAAAATCAGTCACATGGAGTGGATTGCCTATGTGTCACGCCTGAGTGGCATATGATCAAGGCTTCTGTTGCAAAGCAAAGTCTTGTGGTTGATGATCAAAGCATGGTCTGTGTGACGTAGCTTTGTGTATAACGTGAATTCACGAGCCTCACACCCTGGTATGAGTCAAAAACGGGAGAAGGACCCAAGGAGTGCACGACGTTTCTTTCTAGCTATGGTGGTGTCAGTGACCTCCCAGCCCTGACATTTATATCTACTTTTCACCTGTGTGGTTTTTGGAATACGAGGCACCTCGATTATAGGTCTGTAAGGACCGGGAAACGTGTGTTCAGGAATTGCCAATCCTCAAAAGTAAGAGAGGATCGGCCTTGGAGGATCCAGGGATTGCTGTGTGCTGTCCCGAGGCATTTGCTAGAGTATCGCGAATTGGAGAGGAGCTTGCCCCTTGCCTCGACTAAAGAAGGAATCCAATTTCCAATACGAAATATGCGGACGTGATTGTATTACTTGTACGGCGACATAGTGGTATGGGTCATTTATGCCACCTATGATTGATATTTATGATTGAAATCGCTTTTGAAACATATATGCACTAGTAATAATATCAAACACTTTTGTTTAATTCGTATGAAGCATTTTTGGCCATTATAAGGTAAAAACTCTATCCTCCGGCTTGCGTTGCATTGTTTGATGGGACCTAAGTCTTATAATGGCTTCATTTTATAAAAAGCATTGCGATGATTTAATCATTTACTTTATTTCATGCACTAGCACTCATTGGAGTAAACCCGTTACGCGAAAGTGGCGTGGTCCTTTGATTTGCCTTATTATTGTTGTTAATAAGTTAAGTGGATTTCTCATACCAGTCCCATGACTGACTCGTAGTTTATTTCACCTTGCAAACTCGGGTGTCCTCATTTTCACACGGGCAGCCTAGTTACAGGTTTCTGACGCACTTTTGGCTCATGGCGAGGCTTGACTACACCGTGCTGACTTGGATTTTCTCCGCCATTATTGTATCTATATTATGATTCCGCCATTGGCGATGTAGACTGATATTTATTTTGTGTACTCTTTATGTATGATTCCGCCTCAGGCGATGGTGACTGATTATGAATCATTATGCACTAAGTTGTATCCTGTACTGTGCTCTGTGATGTGATGATATCTATATGATTCCGTTGTCATATGTGTGTAAATTATTCTATTTTCTGTTTATGCTATTATCTGTGATCTGCTAATGATGATTAATGTGTTATATTCCAATGATTATCCTTAACACCGCGTCACGGGGTTTTGGGGTCGTCACAGCTGGTATCAGAGCTTTGGTTAACCTTAGTTCTGGAGTCTAACACATTAAACACTCCATCAAAATAGAATCAGTAGTATTCTAAGGCGTGTTGCTCATTAGAGATAGGACTAGTAAAGTCCTAGAATGAGCCGAGCAGAATAGCAAAAGCAATTTGATCAGTCCACCGTTATCTTTCCGTAAATTTTCTGCTTAACTATACAATAAACTATCATTTCTGTTAGCTGACTCTTTCCTTGCTTATACAAAACTTGAGAAATGGCAACCAGAGCAGCCACGACTAGAGGAGGCCGTGCCGGCTGTGGTAGAGGACGGGGAGAAGCCCCAGTTCAAGAAGGACCTTTGATACAACCTCCGGCCGCTCAATACTTTGAGCTGGACCGTGTAGCTAAGAGATATAAAAATCTAGGAGGCAAGACCTTCTCCGGAACTGGCACAGTAATAAAGGCCCTTGCATGGCTCAAAACATGCGAGAAAATTCTTGAAGGCCTAAGGCTTGGAGACCAAGATAAAGCTATTATTGGCGCCTGGCTTATGCAGGAACAAGCTGAACTATGGTGGGAATCTCTCACCGCCGGGAATAGAGAAGCTGGAAGAACATGGAATGGATTCAAAGAACACTTCAAGGAGAAATATGTCCCGGAACAAGCACTAGAACGAATGCACGATGACTTTGCCAACCTCCAGCAGGGGGATCTTTCCGTGCAGGATTATCTGAATAAATTTACACTGTTGTCGCCCTATGCTTCGGAGCTCGTCGCCACTGCAAAGTCCAAAAATAAGAGGTTTATCCTTGGGCTAAAGCGACATTATCATGATAGAGCCATGGCCCATGTCAAGCTGGAATTTAACGAATTAGTGGAAATGACATGCAACTACGAAGACCTTGACCATAGGCATCTGGAGCAGGATCGCGCTAGAAGCCAAGCCGGGAACAAACGCAAGCCTACTGGGAATCAAGCCGAGTCAAGCCAAGCAGCATCTTCGAAACCTCAGACTGGCAAGCCGCCAAGAGGAAGCTGCAATAACTGTGGCAAAGTGGGGCACTTCTCTAATATGTGCACAGCCCCGAAGAGGCAGAATACAAATTCACAAGGTTCAAGCCTGGGTTCTCAGAACCCTCGCTCTTGCTTTAATTGCCGCAAGACAGATCATCTAGTCAAAGACTGTCCTTTGCTGAAGAAGGCCACAGTAGCTCACGTGTATGACGGGTCGAGCCCGCCAGCTGCTTCAGATGGAGCAGGTAAACCCGATGTTTTGGGAGGTACCCTTACAATTAAAAATATTCCTGTTTCTGTATTGTTTGACACGGGTGCGTCGCCTAGTTTTATTGCTAGTAACATAGTACACAAATTAAAGTTAAAACAGAGAAAGCTTAAAGATTCGGTTGATGTACATAATCCGATAGGGGGTTCTATTATTCTCGGTTCGTATTGTAGAGTGCGAGCCCCTTATTCTTTCTACAAGTTTCCCTTTGATTTAATCGTTATGGATTTTCCTGAATTCGATATCATTCTCGGGCTGGATTGGTTAACGAAGTATGAAGCTGACGTAATGTGTGCGGAAAGAATCATTAAAATTCGAACGAAGCTTGGACATATATTTATACCTTGTCATGGTTCGAATCCAGATAGAGAAGAATTTTGGTCGGCATTAGAACTTATCCCCACTTCCTTGGAAAAGATTCCGATTGTCAGAAACTATGCGGATGTGTTTGAAGAAGTTGAAAACTTACCTCCGCAAAGAGAAATAGAATTCCGAATCGATCTAATTCCCAATGCCAGACTAGTGGTACATCAAATTCGCAGAATGACTCCAGGGGAAAAAGAAGAATTTGACGATCAAACTCGTCAATTGTTGTGGAAGGGTCTAATCAGACCTAGCTTTTCTAATTGGGGTGCAACTTTTGTGTTTGTCCCAAAGTCTGACGGTACTCTTCGATTATGCGTTGATTACCGATCAACAAACAGACGCTCAAAAACAAGTATCCATTACCCCGCATCGATGATTTGCCAGACCAATTGAATGGGGCGAAAGTATTTTCCCGAATGGACCTAGCTACAGGTTTTCATCAATTGAGAATAGCAGAAGAATGTGTTCCTTTGACAGCTTTCAGAGGTCCAAACATATTTTATGAATGGTTATTAATGCCGTTTGGCCTATGCAACGCTCCAGCATACTTTGTCGATCTAATGAATAGAGTGTTCAGGGGAGTTCTGAATAAATTTGTCCTCGTATTCATCGATGATATTTTAATCTACTCCAAATCAAAACCCGAGCATGAAAAACACTTAGAACAAGTATTGGAGATTCTAAGAAAGAATGTCTTCAAGGCCAAATTCTCTAAATGTGTCTTCTGGCAAGAAGAAGTCAAGTTTCTTGGCCATGTCGTGTTAGAGAAAGGGATTTCTGTTGACCCAAGCAAAATAATAGCGATTCAAGACTGGAAACAACCCACTACTCCCACAGAGGTTAGAAGTTTTATGGGGTTGGCTAGTTATTATCGAAAGTTCGTTAAGGATTTTTCGAAGATATCCAGTCTGTTAACGAAGCTCACGAAGAAACATGAGAAATTTAAGTGGACTTATGACTGTGAAGAAGCTTTCCAGGAATTGAAATCGAAACTGACAACTGCTCCAGTGTTAACCATTATTGATGGCAATCAAGATTTAACGGTTTGGACAGATGCTTCTATTAGAGGTCTTGGTGCAGTGTTAATGCAAAGAGGCCAAGTAGTCGCTTATGCAAGCCGCCAACTGAAGCCGCATGAGAAGAATTATGTAACTCATGATCTTGAGTTGCTAGCTATCGTTTTTGCTTTGAAAATATGGAGGCATTATTTATTGGGCGAGAAATTTATACTATACACAGATCATCAATCATTGAAGTATTTATACACCCAGAAAGATCTGAATCTGAGACAGCAGCGTTGGCTAGAATTTCTTGCAGCGTATGATCTTGATATCCTGCATACGCCGGGGAAGGCTAACGTAGTAGCGGATGCACTTAGTAGGAAAACCGCAATCGTTGCCAATCTTATAATTACGCCAGGATTGATTGATAAAATATCTATTCTTCAGAAAAGTGATAATTTTGTGAAAGAGATGATAAAAAGGATTCAAAGGGGCGAAGGCTCCAGTTTCCAGGTGGATAGCGAGGGAGTTCTGAGGCTGAATAGAAGAATATGTGTTCCCGACATTATTGAGCTCAAAAGAGAGGTGCTAGATGAATGCCATAAATCAAAATTTTGCATTCATCCTGGGGTAAGTAAAATGTACAACGATATCAAACGCACTTTCTAGTGGAAGGCAATGAAAAGGGATATTTCTTTGTATGTTAGCAGATGCCCTACTTGTCAATTGGTCAAGAGCGACCAACAGAAGCTAGCTAGACTGTTGCAACCGTTGGAAGTCCTAGGTTGGAAATGGGAACAGATTTCCATGGATTTCATAGATGGCTTGCTGCGAACCAGGAAAGGTAATGACAGCATTTGGGTAATCGTAGATCGCTTCACGAAGGCTGCCCATTTTATACCTGTCAGATCCAATAGAACCGCTCAAAGTCTAGCAGAGATATATTTCAAAGGAATCGTTAAGCTGCATGGAATTCCCATCAGCATAATCAGTGATAGAGACCCGATATTTGCTAGCAAATTCTGGGAGACTTTCCAGACAGAATTGGGAACGAAACTAAATATGAGCACCGCTTATCACCCTCAAACAGATGGCCAGACTGAGCGGGTGAATTGAATTCTATAAGATTTATTGCAGGCTTGTATAATTGATTTTGGTGGGTCATGGGAAGATCACTTGCATTTGGCAGAATTCTCGTATAACAATAGCTATCAAGCAAGTTTGAGGATGTCGCCATTTGAAGCATTATATGGCAGAAAGTGCAGATCTCCAGCATGTTGGGTAGAACCTGGCAATAGACTTGTGTTAGGACCCGATATGATTAGAGAAGCATCTGATAAAGTCGACTTCATCAAAAAGCGATTGAGAACCATGCAAAGCCGACATAAAAGTTATGCATATTCTAGAAGAAGAGATTTGACATTTGCTGTTGGTGATCATGTTTATTTGAAAGTTTCTCCGATGAGAGGAGTAATCAGATTTGGCAAAACTGGGAAGTTGGCACCGAGATTTATTGGTCCCTATCCTATACTCGAACGAATTGGAACTCTTGCTTATAGGGTTCAATTACCAGATTGGTTGCCTGGAGTGCATGATGTATTTCACATATCTCAACTTAGAAGACATGTGCTTGATCCAGATCTTGTTGTAGAAGAAGCAGCGCAACAGGATATAGACATAACTCCAAAATTAGCACTCAGAAGAGAGCCATTAAAGATTGTTGGCAAAGAAACTAGAGAACCAAGAAGCAAAAAGGTTCATTTAGTTAAAGTGCAGTGGAGCAGTGATCCTAGAGACTGTACTTGGGAGACTGAGGAAAGCATTAAGCAAGCTTACCCCAAATGCTGAGTGGACATCTCTGACCAACTCCGGTGCAAGGTACCTTTACAATACTTTGCATTTACATTTTGTTTCCTACTTTACTTTTATTTCCTTTTCGAGGACGAAAAGTTTTAAGTGGGGGAGATTGTAATAACCAGGAAAATACGGGCCAATTTAAAATTTTTAAATTGGTGATTTCAAAGGAATTTGAACAATTGAAATAGAATATTCCAATAAAATAGTTAATTAGAAATAGTGAGTCAGTTTGAAAATTTGAATTCAAACTTTGACTAACTGTGCAGGGTGGAAAATATAACGGATTTTAGCGAAACCAAAAATATTTAAATCTGTTTATCAATACCTTTCTAACGAATATGAAAAATCGAAGTTTCATAACGGGAATCAAAAGTTATGGCCGAATGAATTTTCAGAGAGGTCGCTATATAGAATATATAGCCCTGGAAAATTGGTATTTTGCAAACGACCTCGGAATTCGACGAAACCACTTTTGTTGGGTCCGGGATGTCAAATTATTGCTAGGTTTCAAATTTCATAATTTTTGAAGCTAGTATGCGAGCGTGGCAAAAGAAAGTGGGTTTGGTCAATTTCTGTTAAATTAGATCGACCAGAAAATGACCATTTTTCAAACGGTCTCAGAATTCGACGAAACTAGTTTTGTTTGGACCGTATCGTCAAAACATAGCTAGATTTATTTTTCTGGAATTTTCCGAATCAGTTTGTGGCCCTGGCAAATTGAAATGTACATTCAGAGTTAAAATTAAATGTTTTATACTTCAATTTGAAAAATAACTGACTGTAACAGTCGAATTGGCCAACGAAACATATCCCATTGTGTCCGGGATGGGGGTATTTAGCTAGGGACGACAGTCGTTGGACTTGAAAAGGAGTTCGTTGGAGAAAACACTATTTAAAATATAATATATATATCGACCAATCAGAATTTTTTTTCATAAATAAAATTAAAAAAAACCCCCGTAATCCTCGACTTCAACGGCGAAACCCGTTCGATTCTTCCCGACGAGATTCCGACAGCCTCAGCCTCCTATCGTCGCCGCCACCACCTGCCATCGAACCGCCTCCTCCTCCTCTTCAAATCCGACCAAATCCCTCCACCCCTCGTCGCCGCCTCTGCCTGAATCGAGCCCAGGAAGTCGTCGACTTCCCATCGTCGCCCCGACCAGATCCGACCACCGAGACGCACCTAACCGCCACCGACAGGACCGCCGCTCGAAGCTCTTCCACGTCAGCACCTCCGATCGTACCCACGTGCCACGGATTTCGCGAAAACCACAACCCTAGTTTCGAACCATTGTGAAAGGTGAGTCCTTTTTGATGTCTGCACTTTGAAAAATCATATCTTTTTGGTGTGTTGACGAAATTCGATGAAATAGGAAACATCGGGACCGCAAGTAAGCTCTCTACCACATACATAGAAGAAGCCGCGGATTTTTCTGAGTCATCTACGATTTTTGGAACTCCGCAAACCAATGTGAGAAATCTAAATTAAATGAATTTGAATGGAAAATGTTGTGTATAAATTATATAAGCGAAATATAAATTACACACGTGTTGTATACCTCATGTACATGCGTAGTGTAAGCTATATAAGCGAAGTATGAATTATACATGCATAGAATAATTGATATATGTGTTGAAATGCAAGTGAAATATAGCAATTATATATATATATATATATATATATATATATATACACACACACTCCCCTCGTCCACAAACCATGGACGATATTTATTGTTGTGAATTGGTGTGAAATATTGGATGAAAAATACGAATGGTTGAATAATTGTATGTGGTTGATATTGTTTGGTTGTGGTTGAAAAATACCCATTGGTGATTGAAATGAATTTGAAATATTTGTGGAAATAAAAATAAAACATGCCGCCTGCGTGTGAATTAGATGCATGAATCCCCATTGTCAAAAACCGCGAGTTTTAAGGTAGAGCGAGGAGCCGTACTAGGGACGGTGCCGGTTTTAACAACCCTGCCATTATGCTGCCGAAATTTTGAATAATATTCATGTGTTAGAATTATTTTCATATGTTGAAATTATCTTCATGAGTTGAAATTAAAGCCATATGCTGAAACAATATCCATGTGTGGAAATGTTCGTGTGTTGAAAGGTGATGTGTGAAAATTAAATTCATTTGTGAATGAATGAAGTGTTTAAACAATAAAAATCACATTTTTATAATATATATGAAGTATGAAAAATATTCGCCTTATATAAATAGTTTCAACAATAAAAAATTCCATCTTTCTAATATGAACAACATAAATAAAATATCCATGTGTGGAAAAGCTCATGTGTTGAGAAGTGTGTGTAGTGGAAAAGTTCATGTGTTGAATAAAAAGATCGAACAACAAAAATTACATTTTTATTGAAACTATGAAGTGTTGAAACCATCCGTTTGTCGAATAAATATTTTAAATGATAAAAATATCATTTTTATCATCTATGTGATATGCTAAGGATATGCGGACGTTGAAATAAATATTTGTGAATGAGATATTATTTTTAACATGCATAGGAACTAAAGAAAATAGTCATGTGTTGAAATCTATTTTAGTTCACCAAAATTACCATCTTTGAAATGTGAAGTGTTAAAAATAGCCACTTGCTCAAATAAATATGCATGAGTTGAAATATACATTGATTAGCTAATGATATGATTTTAGCCTATGCATGCAACATTAGAATGAATGGTGTTCTTAAACCAAAGTAAATCAAATATGAAGTTGAATGGAAAATGATAAGTGATAAAAATTGTATATATGTACATGCATATTTATTGAACAGGTTGTAGCAAAGGGGCTAGAGAAGAGGAATAAAATTTTGTGCCCGACAAATAAGTACACATTTACCGTTTTGTTTGGGCGATGATTTTATGAGCCTGTTGGCTAGCCGCTTGGCTTTTTCTTTTTCTTTTTGACATGAGACGCCCGTGTGGCTATTTGGGAATTTTCACAGCCCCTCCCATACAAAGGAGGTTATGGAGAAATTTTCCAAAATTTAAAGGCGTTAGTTAAATATTTGAAGTGAAAACGATATAGGAATTTTTGAATGAACTATATTTATATAAATATATAAATATAAATAAAATTAAAACGAAACATGGCCGTGCAGTTCGTGTTTTGAAACCGTGATTTCAAACGACTAGTGCGGGAAATCCGACCATTGGATTTTCCCGAAACCGCAACCGTTGGGTTCGCCTTGAAAATATCTTTCCAACGACACCAACTTTGTGAAGATCCGACGGTTGGATTGTCTAGAATGTTTAATTCCAATCTGAAGAAAAACAGCGCCAGAAACGATTATATTTATATATATATATATATAAATATAATTAAATAAAATCGAATAACGATGCTGTAGTTCGTAAATTGAAATCGTAACTTCAAATGGCTAGTGTGGAAGATCCGACCGTCGGATTTTCCCAAAACTGAAACCGTTGGATTCGTTTTGAAATGACCTTCCTAATGATACCAAATTTGTGAAGATCCAATGGTTAGATTTTCAGATGTGTAAAACAAAATTAGTGAAAAACAGCGTCAGTGCATTGGCACGACCTGAAACGTCGTTTAATTAAATATGGCCCTTTTAAAATAAATAAAAATGGCGATATATCGTTATAAAATAATATAGACGATATAGAGTGGAAATAAACCAATTTCCATGTGTTTGCTTGATATGTGATGGTTGAATGTATTTAACTTGAGAATTATAACTAAAGAATTGAGATGTGATGTTGAATAGTCCAACCATGTGATTAATTGATTTGAAAATCTAAATATACGTGAGTTATTTGAAAAGGCCGAGTTCATCTCATTTCAAATAATCGATCGTCGTTGAGAAGTCGAAGAGTCGAAGACGGTTGAAGACCGACGATCTTCACATTGGATGGATGGGCGCTACTGATGCTCGTGATTGGAGAAGCTACCATGAAGGAGCTGAAGTTGTAGCCGTCCAAACATACTGTTGATTGTACGGATATGCGAGGAATTGGTGCCTTCGATTTCGTTCAGACCCAGAACGGACTTGTAAATGGACTGTGTGTCTGACATTGAATTTTGTTCTGTGTTGATTGATCTCTGTTAAATATATATCTGTTTGGCGGCGGAGAATTTATGCTCTTGCTTAACGCCCTTCTCTGAGACGTACGAGCTCAGAGGTTATGTATTGATAGAAATCAGTCGCATGGAGTGGATTGCCTGTGTGGCACGCCTGAGTGGCATATGATCAAGGCTTCTGTTGCAAAGCAAAGTCTTGTGGTTGATGATCAAAGCATGGTCTGTGTGATGTAGCTTTGTGTATAACGTGAATTCACGAGCCTCACACCCCGGTATGAGTCAAAAACGGGAGAAGGACCCAAGGAGTGCACGACGTTTCTTTGTAGCTATGGTGGTGTCACTGACCTCCCAGCCCTGATATTTATATCTACTTTTCACCTGTGTGGTTGTTGGAATACGAGGCGCCTCGATTATAGGTCTGTAAGGACCGGGAAACGTGTGTTCAGGAATTGCCAATCCTCAAAAGTAAGAGAGGACCGGCCTTGGAGGATCCAAGGATTGCTGTGTGCGGTCCCGAGACATTTGCTAGAGTGTCTCGAATCGGAGAGGAGCTTGCCCCTTGCCTCGACTCATGAAGGAATCCAATTTCCAATACGAAATATGCGGACGTGATTGTATTACTAGTACGACGACATAGTGGTATGGGTCATTTATGCCGCCTTTGATTGATATTTATGATTGAAATCGCTTTTGAAACATATATGCACTAGTAATAATATCAAACACTTTTGTTTAATTCGTATGAAGCATTTTTGGCCATTATAAGGTAAAAAGTCTATCCTCCGGCTTGCGTTGCATTGTGTGATGGGACCTGAGTCTTATAATGGCTTTATTTTATAAAAAGCATTGCGATGATTTAATCATTTACTTTATTTCATGTACTAGCACTCATTGGAGTAAACCCGTTCCGCGAAAGTGGCGTGGTCCTTTGATTTGCCTTATTATTGTTGTTAAAAAGTTAAGTAGATTTCTCATACCAGTCCCATGAATGACTCGTAGTTTGTTTCACCTTGCAAACTCGGGTGCCCTCATTTTCACACAGGCAGCCTAGTTACAGGTTTCTGACGCACTTTTGACTCATGGCAAGGCTTGACTACACCGTGCTGACTTGGATTTTCTCCGCCATTATTGTATCTATATTATGATTCCGCCATTGGCGATGTAGACTGATATATATTTTGTGTACTCTTTATGTATGATTCCTCCTCAGGCGATGGTGACTGATTATGTATCATTATGCACTAAGTTGTATCTTGTACTGTGCTCTCTGATGTGATGATATCTATATGATTCCGCTGTCATATGTGTGTAAATTATTCTATTTTCTGTTTATGCTATTATCTGTGATCTGCTAATGATGATTAATGTGTTATATTCCAATGATTATCCTTAACATCGCGTCACGGGGTTTTGGGGTCATCACAGGGAAGTTCAGGTCGTTTTAGTTTGGTACCAGAGCTTTGGTTTACAAAGCTCGAGAATAAGGCATATTAAAACCATACGAAAGAATTCATCAGAAATTGGATTAGTAATATCCAATGGGAAGGACTCATTAGATATAGGATCAATAGTATCCTAGAACGAGTGTGAAGAGTTGTGTTTTAAAAATCAAAATGAAAATAATTCTTGTTTTGAAAATTTAATTGAATTATTCGTATTTGAATAATTATTTGTATTGATTTGGACGATCCAGTATATAAAGATTTTGCGTATACGTCTGATCCACGTGTATTCGAAGTTTTAATATACTGGATAGGTATCGAATCACGCTCTAGTCGCGCGGGGATAATTCTTGTGATGTCGCGACATCATCAGTATTTGTGTTCGAGTTTCGAAATTGTGATATCTATATATTTCCAATTGACTGGTGTGAGAACCAAAGCTAGATAGGGCCTATTGTTGTGATTTGGCAACAAAAACATGATTTTTGACTATATATCAAAATTATGAATTTGAAATATTAATTCACTAATTGATTATTGATTGTGTTGTTTGATTATTGGTTGATCAATTAAAATTTGAACCGTTTAGCCAGATTGAACCAAATAGTGTGTTGTATTGAAAATTTATTGCATTTTCATGCATGTGCATGTACTTGCATTAAACAGGTCATGGCAAGGAGGCTAGAGAAGAAGAATAAAATTGTTTGCCCGACAAATAGGTACATGTTTACTAATTTCTTGGGTTTGGATGATTTTATGAGACGATTGGCTAGCCGCTTGGCTAGCTGCTTGGCTGTTTCTTTTCCTTTTTGGATTGGTGAGGGCCATGGGAGGCTATTTGAAATATCCCGAAGCTCCCGGTGCAGGGGAGGTTATGGCGAAAATTTTCGAAAATTTAGGGTGTTAGCCAAATTTTTGAAAAATTTGAAAAGTTTTTAGAAAATGAAAAGTTGAAGAACTTAAGCCGTAATAAAAATACTAGAAGTTGAGTTGATTTGTGAAACAACTTTCGGCTTCGTTCCTTTTCGGGGACGAAAAGTTTTAAGTAGGGGAGATTGTAATAACCCGGAAATCTGAGCCAATTTAAAATTTTTATTTTGGCAATTTTAGTAAATTTTGAGTATTTAAAATGAATTATTTTAAATAATAACGACGAGAAATTTATTTTGAATAGAATTAGAATGTATATATTTATTTGAATCGACGTTAGAATATAAATATTTTATTTTAAATATAAAAGGAATTGAAAATGGCGCGGTAGTTTGAAATTTCGATTTCAAAGTTCAAATGAATGCACATGAGTCCAAATAATCCGGATTTTAGCGAAACCAAAGATATTAGAATCTATTTGTGAATATGTTTCCAACGAATCCAAAAATCAAAATTTCATAGCGGGAATAAAAATTTACGTCCAGTTGAAAATTCAGAATAGTCGCTATGAAATTCTGGCCCTTAAAAATGAAAATTTTGCAAACGGCCTTTGTTTTCGACGAAACCAGTTTTGTTAGATTCGTGATATCAAGTTATTGCTAGATTCCAAAATTCATAATTTTCTGAATCAATATGTGAGTGTGGCAAAGGAAAACGCGTTTGACCAGTTTCAATTGATTTTAATCGACTAGAAAATGGCCATTTTTCATACGGTCTTAGAATTCGATGAAATTAGTTTTGTTAAGACCATACCGTCAATACGAAGCTAGAAATATATTTTTTGGAATTTTAAGGGTCCGTATGTGAGACCAGTAAATTGAAATGTGCATTTAAAATTCAATATAATGATTTATGTTTTGATTTTGATGGAAACTGATTGAAACAGCCGAATTGGCTTAAGAAACATATCACATTGCGTTTGGAATGGGGGTAATTAGCTGGGGGAGATAGTCGTTAGGTTCAATTTCGGGATCGAATGAAAAGGGTGCTTTATAAAATTCAAAATTAAAATAAATAATAAATAAAATATATAAATCCTTCTCCAACCCTTTTTCTCTCAGTCAACGCCTCTCTCTCTTCATTCTTCTGAACGATCAAAAAAAAAAAATCATGCAGCGGAAAACCGCTGCGTTCACCGCGCTCAAGCGCGTCTCCATCGGGGCACTGCCACCCATCAGAACCCCCCTCGCACCTTGCTCTCCCCTCTCCTCCGATCTGAGGAATCCCGAACCCCCTTACCCAAAAATCTGACGCCCCCAAACCCTAGCCGTATTCCTCCGATAGCCGCTGCCTCCTTCCTTCCGCACTCCTCCTACTTCCCCAGTCCAAGCCGCGAAGACCCCAAGCCCCTCTAAACCGTAAACCTAACCGCCCCTTGTCGCTCCAGCAAACCTCAAATCGAGCCACCAGCGAACTCGAGCCACCACCTCTTGACGAGCACCCTCCTCCAACGAGAATTCAAACTTTCGCAAGAAAAAGAGGTGTGTTTTTATAATTTTATTTTTTATTTAGTTTTAAATATATATTTGGAGTTATATATATATATATATAACATGATTGTTACATATATTATCATAGGAAAAGAATATATTTTTAATAAGGAAAAGAATATATTTTTGATAAGGAAAAAAAAATTTGATAAGGAAAAGAATATATTTTTGATAAGGAATAACTATATATTTTTGATAAGGAAAAGAATATATTTTTTTGATAAGAAAAAAAATATATTTTTGTTAAGGAAAAGAATATATTTTTGATAAGGAAAAAAATATATCTTTGATAAAGAAAAGATTATATTTTGAATAAGGAAAAGATAAGATTTTTTAAATAGAAAAGCATGTTTTTTAATATATAAAGATTAGATTTTTACGAATATAAAGATGAGATCTTTATAGATGTAGCGATATAAAAATACGATTTTTAATATATGAATGGCATATTAAAAATACAATCTTTATTATGAAGTTAGAGAAATAAAAATATGATTTTTATTATATAAGGAGCGTTATAAAAATGTAATCTTTATGATATATGCAGCATAATAAAAATGAGATTTTTATATATATCATAGTTGTAACAACCCACAAAAATCAGGACCAATTTAAATTTTTTATTTTAGAAAATTTTAATGAATTTTGACAATATAAAATAATTTATTTAAATAATAATGATCACAAATTTGATTTAAATCGAAGTTAGAATGAATGATTTAATTTTAATTAACAAAGGAGTTAGAAATAACGCGGTAGTTTGAAAAGTCAAACTTGAACTTTGATTGACCGTACAGGATGCAAAATTTAACGGATTTTAGTGAAACCAAAAAATATTAGAATCTATTTAAAAATATCTTTCCAATGAATCTGAAAAATTGAAATTTCATAGCGGAAATCAAAAATTATGGCCAATTCAATATTTAGAAAGGTCGCTATGAAATTTATAAAGGTCAAAATGCTACTTTTTGCATACGAAGGAATTTGAACTCGAAACCACTTCCATTGAGTTCAGAATGATGTTTCTACATTGAAAAACAGTAACACTTATATATTTTGAGTTTCGGGATTTATTTGTTTAAAAATATATTTTTAATATTAAATATATTGGCCTTAAAAATAGTCATTTTTCAAACGACCTCGGTTTTCGACGAAACCACTTTTGTTGGAACCGGAATGTCAAATTATTGCTAGGTTTCAATTTTCAGAATTTTTCAAATTAATATGTGAGCGTGGCGAAATAAAATGTGTTTTGACTATTTATAGTTAAATTTGAACGCCTTAAAAATAGCCATTTTTCAAACAGTCTCAGAATTCGATGAAAATAATTTTGTTGGATTCGTATCATCATAAGAAAGCTAAAAATATTCTTTTTAGAATTTTCTGAGGTCGTATGTGGCCCCGGCATATTTAAATGTACGGTAGTAATTAAATAATTAATTTAATATTGTATTTTCAATTAAAACCGAAAATAAAACGTACAGATGTCGGAATTGAACCTTGGGACATAGCCCATCGCGTTCAGAAGGCCTCAAAACATTAAGATCGACAGTAAGCAGGCCCAAATCCGAGAAAGTCCAAAAATCCACTTTATTTCACGAAATTCGGAATTAAATATTAAAATAATATAAAAATCCGAAAACCCTAACCCTAATTCTCTAATGGCCAGCCGCCGCCCAGAAATTGATGGCCAGAATTGCTCCAACTTCAAATGCTAATAACTTTTGATCCGTTCGACGAAAATTGACGTATGACCTACCAAATCGAAGAGAATTCAGAGATCTTTCAATCTATACGGTTAAGATCGGATTTTGGTGCACGGATTTTGCGAATTTTGGCTGAGAAGTTGCTGCATTTTTGGTGGATTTCGAGGTGATTGGGGAGGCCGAGCTTCAAGGGGTTGATGGTGTAGGTGGCTCTCGACATGGCGGTCGCGGTGGTGGTGTTGGATCGGCGAATGGAGGCTTCTAGAGGGGTGCGATTTTGGCATTGGAAAGGGGGTTTGGGTTCGGCCGAGGTAGCGACGGGTTGGAGGAAGAAAGGTCCCGATTTCTTTTTTTATATTATTTTATTATTTAATTATTTAATTACACGATCTTTAAAAATTCATAACTCTCTCATACCAGGTCCGTTTGACGAACCGTAAATTGCGTTGGAATCACAAAATTAAGAGCTTCGCGATGGCGCCGACCGCAGCTGAAAAGGAGACAGTCAAATTTCGACCAAAATTCAATGTGAGAATTCAAAATTCTATTATTTAATTAATTATTAAATTATTTTCTCGCATTAAAAATAATTGCATGATGATGTTTATTCAATTCTGAAATGTTTGGGGTTGTATGAATCATTGGTTGTGATTGCAATATGTTTTGTTGTGTACGATGTGTTAGATCCGTATTAAAATTGCAGATAATATTGAATTTTATTTACGATTAGAAATGAGATCTAAAATTTGATCTAAAATATATTATATTCAGAATTACATCATATTTATTCAGATTTAGTTATTATAATTTATTTTAGGTTATTAAATATTATTTCTATTATTCTGTAATGAATAATAGAATTTGATCGACAAATAAAAAACTCATTTTTATTTTGTTAATATTATAGTAAGAACTTGAACGACAATGAAAGCTTATTTTTATTTCTTGAATTTACAAAAGAAATTGAGCGATAAATCCATTCTTATTTTAATTTGTCTACATTAAAAAGAATGAATAAAAATAATATATTTTAATATGAGGTTCTATCATTAAAAAGAATGAAAACAGAAAATTTCATTTTTTTTTATGTAAAAATAGTTTTCAATCAAAAGTCATAATTTATTTGTCAATTTGATGTTCAATAAAAGTTGCAACATTAAAATCCTCATTTTTAATGTAATATTGTTTTCAATAAAAGAAGCAACATAAAAATTTCATTTTTAATGAAATAGTGTTTTCGTAAAAAGAAGCAACGTAAAAGGTTTGATTTTTATGTGTTCATTGTTTTCAATAGAAAGATTTTACATTAAGAAATTTCATTTTGAATGTGATTTGGGTTTCATCGTAAAGATTAGAATAAAAAGAGATTATATCTTTATTTTCATTTTGTTGAAATGAAGAGTTTATAAAATAAGATTGCATTTTTGTTGAAATTTTGTCCATTGAAATATAATTTGTTCTTTTATTTGTATTCACATATACAAATAAAACATTGAAAAATAATCTGTTCTTTTTATTTGTTTTCAAAAATACAAGTGAACATAGAAAATAAAGTTTGTCCCTTTTATTTGTACTTACTTATACAAATAAAACATTAAAATGAAATATGTCATTCTATTTGTATCCTCAAATACAAATAAAACATTGAAAACAAAAGTTCATTCTTTTATTTGTATTCACAAATACAAATATGCACTAAAAACAAACTTGCTCTTTTAATTGCACTCACCAATGCAATTATGCATTAAAACAAAATTCGTTCTTTATTTTGCATTCACTAATGCAAATCTAACATAGGAAATAAGTTAACTTTTTATTATGTTCTTCAATGTGAATGTAACATGAAATAAATAAAATTGGCCTTTTTGTTTGCATTCACAATGCGAACAAAACCTTTAAGAAATTATTTTCAGAAGTTACATTATATTTGTATATATATTTTGTAAATAAAAAGTTGTTCTTTATTTTGCATTCACTAATGCAAAGGTATATTGAAAATAAAATTATTCTTTTATTTTCATTTACCAATGTAAATATACATTATACATTAGAAATAAACTTGTTCTTTTGTTTGCATCTAAAAATGCAAATATATATTTAAAAATGAAACTTGTTCTCTTATTTGTATTTACGAATACAAATATATATATTAAAGTAAAATTTATTCTTTTATTTGCATTCACTTATGCAAATACATTTTGAAAAATGAACGAACCTTTTTATTTGTGTTCCCAAACACAAATACATTATAGAAAATGAATGATCCTTTGTGTTTGTGTTCTCAAACACAAATATAACATAGAAAATTAAAAATGGTCTTTTTATTCGTGTTCTTAAACACAAATAAAACATTAAAAATAAAAGAACATTTTTTTTTGTGTTCTCCAACACAAATATAACATGATTTTAAAGTAGTACATTTTATTTTTATTTGTATTTTCAATGCCAATATTTCATGAAATCAAAGGTTCACATTTTTGTTAACATTTCATAATGTAAACAATACAAGAAAATAAAAATTACATTTTTGTTTGCATTCTACAATGCAAACGAAATGTAGAAAAGAGAACATGCATTTTTATTTGCATTCTGTCATGCGAATAAAATAAAGGAGATAAAATTACATTTTTGTTTGTAACTTCAGTTGCAAACAAACAAGAAATAAAAATTACATTTTGTTGCAAATTTAGATGCAAACAAATTTAATTAAAAACAAAAGATACATTTTTGTTGCATGTTTTAAATGTGAACAAAGCATTAAAATAAAGGTTACATTTTTTTTATTTACTTCACTTGATGTAAATAGACATAAAATAAGAATTTGTTTTTTTATTTACATTTCTTGATGTAAATAAAACTAGAAATTTAATATTACATTTTTATTTGCATTACCCAACGCAAATAAAACATGAGAACGAAAGATACATTTTCATTTGCAATCCTTAATGCAAATAAATTATGAAATGAAAAAGTTACAATTTTTTTTATTTACATTCCTCTATGTAAATAAACATCAAATAAAAAAGTTGAATCTTTATTTGCATTCTCTATTGCAAATAAAGCATGAAATGAATAGTTATATTTCGTGTTATTATTTATACCCCCTATTACGAATGGAATTAAAAGATTACATTTTTCTTTTCATTTATTTACAATGAAAGAAATTGAAATAAAGATTATATTTTTATCGTCATTTTTGATGCGATAAAAAGAATAGAAATAAAGATTACATTTTTATTGATATTTTACATGCGATAAAAAGAACAGGAATAAAAGAGATATTTTTATCATCGTGTTATATATTGTTTATTACACTGCCATAGGCAAGTTACCTGACTTGTTTATGTGATTGGGTCGATAATTTTCACACATCGCCCAAGTGCACAAATAATTTATTATTTGTTTGTTGGTTGAAACCCCACACGGGTGTTGGGATGGAAATTAACATACACTAATCCCAATATTTAGTTGTATGTTGATCGGTAGATCGACAGGCTGTGATGAGCGTTATTATTTAATTTTAACGCTTACACAGTTGGAATTTACACTTTGGATGAAATGGATGATTTGATGATTATATTGTTATTGTCATATATATGATGTGTGTGAAATCCATATAATCCAAATTATATGGTAAATGGTTGAGTCGCATTTCGATTCAGATGTTCTTTTAAATAAGAATATTTTTATATTAGAAATTCTTTTTATTTAAATATATATATATATATTTTAATTAAGTATATGTTAAACAAAGAATATTTGTAAAAGGAAAAATTCTTTTATATAAAGAATATTTTTAATGATTATCTCTAAAATACGTTTTTCTTATAATAATAAATATTTAAAGAGAAATCTTTTATTTAAGATTATTAGAATTTGCAAATCTTATTTTATGATATGAAATAAATTGAGATTTGAAGTGGATTTATCGTGGACGGTGTTTTTAAATGACATTTCTCCTTTAATCCAATTTACATTGAAATTATTATTTGGAATTTATAAATCTATTTTATAGATTTAAAAAAGAGCATTTCCTAAAAATCTAGTCTTCCAATTTAATAAAATTAAATTGGAATTAAGTGGAAATTCGATTGATAATCATCGAGATGGGCTTCTGTAAAAGAAGGCCGATATTATATATGGAATTTAAGAGGCTTTGCCGTTATTCCATGTATATTGTTAGTCCGATACAGAAATTCACATCGATTATGTATTGATTGATTTCTGTGGAATTCCATATTTTGGAAATTGATTTATGGGTTTATCGTGAACTGTGTTTTAAATGACACGAGTTCTTTAACCCATTTAAAAGAAGATTTATTCTTTAAAATAAATAATCTTGTGAAAATGATTTTTGATATTAAATCAAATTTAGAATTTTTAATAAATCTTTTAAGGAAGATTTACGATTAAATTTATTAATTTATCTTTGATAAAATTAATGAGAATCTTTTAATATGAATATCTTATTAAAAGAATATTCTGAGTGGGAAACGTGGCGTAATGTGTGATTTTCCAATATTTGATTTTTAATCACAAAATACGCGAGTTATTCAGAAAGACCGGGTTTAACCCATTCTGAATAATCATCACGACGATCAAGAGTCGAAGATGAAGATGGCAATTGAAGACCGAAGTTTCCACATCGTTGGGATGATGATGACTGGTATCCTGAATTGGGACTGGACACCCCAAGGCAAGGTATTTGGTAATGATCGTCCAAATGTATTTGGAGATCGACGGACACGTTGTTTCGCTCAGACCCAGAGCGGACTTGTATATGGATTGTGTGTCTGACATTGTATTCTTTTCTACTGTATTTGTTGAACGCTACTGATTATATATTTCTGTTTGGTGGTGGAGAATTTATTCTTCATTTAACCCCCTTCTCTAAGACGTATGAGCTTAGAGGTTATATATATATTGGTAGATGATCAATGATATGGTAGAGTCTGACAATGTGGCATGCTAAGATGCAATTGATCAAGGCTTTGTTGAAAAGCAGGCCTTGTGGTTAATGATCAAAGCACAGTCTATTTAGGCATAGCTTTGTGTATATCGTGACTTCGCGAGCCTCACAGCCCGGTAGAGTCTAAAACGGGAGAAGGGAACGCAGGGAGTGCACACGTTTCTTTCTAGCTAGAGTGGTGCCAGGGACCTACCAGCGCTGGCATTTATTCATTGTGGTTGTTGGATTGTTCGAGGCCTCAGTTTATGCGGTCGCCACTGGCCGTAGTATAGGTCCAAAAGTACCGGGAAGCGTGTGTTCAGGCATAACTAATCCACCAAAGTAAGTGTGGACCGGCCCTGCAGGATCCAAGGGTTGGACAGAGTACCAATCCTGGGGCATTTGCTAGAGTGTCTCGAATCGGTAAGGATCTCCTCCCTAGCCTTGACTCAGATGGAAACCCAAATTTCCAATACGACATCACGCGGTTTTGATTGTATACCTATATATGGCGACATAGTGGGATGGGGCACTCATGCCGTCTAGGATTGATACATTTACTTTGATGTGTCTCAATTGGTTGCACACTATTATTATATAATACCGTGTTTATCGTATCAAGCATCTTTTGATCATTATAAGGTAAAACCCTATCCTCCGGTTTGCGTTGCATTGTGTGATGGGACTTGGGTCTTATAATGGTTTCATTTTTCCAAAAAGCATTGCGTTATTTTGACGATTTACTTTAGTCATGCATTGGCAATCCATAGGAGAAAACCCGTTCCGCGAAAGTGGCGTGGTCCTGTGATTAGCCTTATTATATTATATAGGTTAAGTAGAATTCTCACACCAGTCCCACGACTGACCTGTAGTTTGTTTCACTTTGCAAACTCGGGTGCCCTCTTTCCACACGGGCAGTCGAGTAGCTTATTTGACAGATATATAAAACAAGATCCTGGATTGAAGACTGAAGCTGTGGCCATAATGTTGGTAGCCTTCCATTGAGATTAGTTCCGCTGCAATGTATTCATTTATTGTAATTTATTCTTCCGCTGTAATTATATTCCAATGTACTCTGATATGTATATTCTGTACTCGGATGTAACATTTATTATAGTGTTATAAAAGTCTTCTGTTATCTGTTGTAATGTGTTATATGCCCAAAGTTAAAGTATTCGTAGATTTTCACTTTTTGGGTCAGACCTGTGTGGTTTATGGTCGATTCAAAGGGCGGGAATTTGCGGGTCTTTACAGTTGGTAGCAGAGCTCTGGTTAGCTCAAATCTTTGGGGTACAACTCGTTAGAACTGAACGGAGGACTCATCAGAGATTGGATTAGTAATGTCCAATAAGAATACTCATTAGAGATAGGATCAGCAGTATCCTAGAATGAGTAAACTCGTTAGAGATGGGGTTAGTGATGCCCTAGAACGAGTTAAGAGTTACGAATTTATAATTAACGTATTTTTGATATTTATAATCTATTCTTTGAAATATGATTTTTATATATATTTTGAAAAGATAATTAACCATTAAAATTTAAAATTAAGATAGTTAATTTTACAATTTTTAGCTACGTTCCTTTTCGAGGACGAAAAGTTTTTAAGTGGGGGCGATTGTAACAACCCGCAAAAATCAGGACCACTTTAAAATTTTTATTAGAAAATTTTAATGAATTTTGACAATATAAAATAATTTATTTAAATAATAATGATCACAAATTTGATTTAAATCGAAGTTAGAATGAATGATTTAATTTTAATTAACAAAGGAGTTAGAAATAACGCGGTAGTTTGAAAAGTCAAACTTGAACTTTGACTGACCGTACAGGATGCAAAATTTAACGGATTTTTGTGAAACCAAAAAATATTAGAATCTATTTAAAAATATCTTTCCAACGAATCTGAAAAATTGAAATTTCATAGCGGAAATCAAAAGTTATGGCCAATTTAATATTTAGAAAGGTCGCTATGAAATTTATAAAGGTCAAAATGCTACTTTTTGCATACGAAGGAATTTGAACTCGAAACCACTTCCATTGAGTTCAGAATGATGTTTCTACATTGAAAAACAGTAAACACATATATATTTTGAGTTTCGGGATTTATTTGTTTAAAAATATATTTTTAATATTAAATATATTGGCCTTAAAAATAGTCATTTTCAAACGACCTCGGTTTTCGACGAAACCACTTTTGTTGGAACCGGAATGTCAAATTATTGCTAGGTTTCAATTTTCAGAATTTTTCAAATTAATATGTGAGCGTGGCGAAATAAAATGTGTTTTGACTATTTATAGTTAAATTTGAACGCCTTAAAAATAGCCATTTTTCAAACAGTCTCAGAATTCGATGAAAATAATTTTGTTGGATTCGTATCATCATAAGAAAGCTAAAAATATTTTTTTAGAATTTTCTGAGGTCGTATGTGGCCCCGGCATATTTTAATGTACGGTAGGAATTAAGTAATTAATTTAATATTGTATTTTCAATTAAAACCGAAAATAAAACGTACAGATGTCGGAATTGGACCTTGGGACATAGCCCATCGCGTTCAGAAGGCCTCAAAACGTTAAGATCGACAGTAAGCAGGCCCAAATCCGAGAAAGTCCAAAAATCCACTTTATTTCACGAAATTCGGAATTAAATATTAAAATAATATAAAAATCCGAAAACCCTAACCCTAATTCTCTAATGGCCAGCCGCCGCCCAGAAATTGATGGCCAGAATTGCTCCAACTTCAAATGCTAATAACTTTTGATCCGTTCGACGAAAATTGACGTATGACCTACCAAATCGAAGAGAATTCAGAGACCTTTCAATCTATACGGTTAAGATCGGATTTTGGTGCACGGATTTTGCGAATTTTGTCTGAGAAGTTGCTGCGTTTTTGGTGGATTTCGAGGTGATTGGGGAGGCCGAGCTTCAAGGGGTTGATGGTGTAGGTGGCTCTCGACATGGCGGTCGCGGTGGTGGTGTTGGATTGGCGAATGGAGGCTTCTAGAGGGGTGCGATTTTGGCATGGGAAAGGGGGTTTGGGTTCGGCCGAGGTAGCGACGGGTTGGAGGAAGAAAGGTCCCGATTTCTTTTTTTATATTATTTTATTATTTAATTATTTAATTACCCGATCTTTAAAAATTCATAACTCTCTCATACGAGGTCCGTTTGACGAACCGTAAATTGCGTTGGAATCACAAAATTAAGAGCTTCGCGATGGAGAGACCGCAGCTGAAAAGGAGACAGTCAAATTTCGACCAAAATTCAATGTGAGAATTCAAAATTCTATTATTTAATTAATTATTAAATTATTTTCTCGCTTTAAAAATAATTGCATGATGATGTTTATTCAATTCTGAAATGTTTGGGGTTGTATGAATCATTGGTTGTGATTGCAATATGTTTTGTTGTGTACGATGTGTTAGATCCGTATTAAAATTGCAGATAATATTGAATTTTATTTACGATTAGAAATGAGATCTAAAATTTGATCTAAAATATATTATATTCAGAATTACATCATATTTATTCAGATTTAGTTATTATAATTTATTTTAGGTTATTAAATATTATTTCTATTATTCTGTAATGAATAATAGAATTTGATCGACAAATAAAAAACTCATTTTTATTTTGTTAATATTATAATAAGAACTTGAACGACAATGAAAGCTTATTTTTATTTGTTGAATTTACAAAAGAAATTGAGCGATAAATCCATTCTTATTTTAATTTGTCTACATTAAAAAGAATGAATAAAAATAATATATTTTAATATGAGGTTCTATCATTAAAAAGAATGAAAACAGAAAATTTCAATTTTTTTTTATGTAAAAATAGTTTTCAATCAAAAGTCATAATTTTTTTGTCAATTTGATGTTCAATAAAAGTTGCAACATTAAAAATCTCATTTTTAATGTAATATTGTTTTCAATAAAAAGAAGCAACATAAAAATTTCATTTTTAATGAAATAGTGTTTTCGTAAAAAGAAGCAACGTAAAAGGTTTGATTTTTATGTGTTCATTGTTTTCAATAGAAAGATTTTACATTAAGAAATTACATTTTGAATGTGATTTGGGTTTCATCGTAAAGATTAGAATAAAAAGAGATTATATCTTTATTTTCATTTTGTTGAAATGAAGAGTTTATAAAATAAGATTGCATTTTTGTTGAAATTTTGTCCATTGAAATATAATTTGTTCTTTTATTTGTATTCACATATACAAATAAAACATTGAAAAATAATCTGTTCTTTTTATTTGTTTTCACAAATACAAGTGAACATAGAAAATAAAGTTTGTCCCTTTTATTTGTACTTACATATACAAATAAAACAATAAAATGAAATATGTCATTCTAGTTGTATCCTCAAATACAAATAAAACATTGAAAACAAAAGTTCATTCTTTTATTTGTATTCACAAATACAAATATGCACTAAAAATAAACTTGCTCTTTTAATTGCACTCACAAATGCAATTATGCATTAAAACAAAATTCATTCTTTATTTTGCATTCACTAATGCAAATCTAACATAGGAAATAAGTTAACTTTTTATTATGTTCTTCAATGTGAATGTAACATGAAATAAATAAAATTTGCATTTTTGTTTGCATTCACAATGCGAACAAAACTTTTAAGAAATTATTTTCAGAAGTTACATTATATTTGTATATATATTTTGTAAATAAAAATTTGTTCTTTATTTTGCATTCACTAATGCAAAGGTATATTGAAAATAAAATTATTCTTTTATTTTCATTTACCAATGTAAATATACATTATACATTAGAAATAAACTTGTTCTTTTGTTTGCATCTAAAAACGCAAATATATATTTAAAAATGAAACTTGTTCTCTTATTTGTATTTACGAATACAAATATATATATTAAAGTAAAATTTATTCTTTTATTTGCATTCACTTATGCAAATACATTTTGAAAAATGAACGAACCTTTTTATTTGTGTTCCCAAACACAAATACATTATAGAAAATGAATGATCCTTTGTGTTTGTGTTCTCAAACACAAATATAACATAGAAAATTAAAAATGGTCTTTTTATTCGTGTTCTTAAACACAAATAAAACATTAAAAATAAAAGAACATTTTTTTTTTGTGTTCTCCAACACAAATATAACATGATTTTAAAGTAGTACATTTTATTTTTATTTGTATTTTCAATGCCAATATTTCATGAAATCAAAGGTTCACATTTTTGTTAACATTTCATAATGTAAACAATACAAGAAAATAAAAATTACATTTTTGTTTGCATTCTACAATGCAAACGAAATGTAGAAAAGAGAACATGCATTTTTATTTGCATTCTGTCATGCAAATGAAATAAAGGAGATAAAATTACATTTTTGTTTGTAACTTCAGTTGCAAACAAACAAGAAATAAAAATTACATTTTGTTGCAAATTTAGATGCAAACAAATTTAATTAAAAACAAAAGATACATTTTTGTTGCATGTTTTAAATGTGAACAAAGCATTAAAATAAAGGTTACATTTTTTTTATTTACTTCACTTGATGTAAATAGACATAAAATAAGAATTTGTTTTTTTATTTACATTTCTTGATGTAAATAAAACTAGAAATTTAATATTACATTTTTATTTGCATTACCCAACGCAAATAAAACATGAGAACGAAAGATACATTTTCATTTGCAATCCTTAATGCAAATAAATTATGAAATGAAAAAGTTACAATTTTTTTTATTTACATTCCTCTATGTAAATAAACATCAAATAAAAAGGTTGAATCTTTATTTGCATTCTCTATTGCAAATAAAGCATGAAATGAATAGTTATATTTTGTGTTATTATTTATACCCCCTATTACGAATGGAATTAAAAGATTACATTTTTCTTTTCATTTATTTACAATGAAAGAAATTGAAATAAAGATTATATTTTTATCATCATTTTTGATGCGATAAAAAGAATAAAAATAAAGATTACATTTTTATTGACATTTTACATGCGATAAAAAGAACAGGAATAAAAGAGATATTTTTATCATCGTGTTATATATTGTTTATTACACTGCCATAGACAAGTTACCTGACTTGTTTATGTGATTGGGTCGATAATTTCACACATCGCCCAAGTGCACAAATAATTTATTATTTGTTTGTTGGTTGAAACCCCACACGGGTGTTGGGATGAAAATTAATATACACTAATCCCAATATTTAGTTGTATGTTGATCGGTAGATCGACAGGCTGTGATGAGCGTTATTATTTAATTTTAACGCTTACACAGTTGGAATTTACACTTTGGATGAAATGGATGATTTGATGATTATATTGTTATTGTCATATATATGATGTGTGTGAAATCCATATAATCCAAATTATATGGTAAATGGTTGAGTCGCATTTCGATTCAGATGTTCTTTTAAATAAGAATATTTTTACATTAGAAATTCTTTTTATTTAAATATATATATATATTTTAATTAAGTATATGTTAAACAAAGAATATTTGTAAAAGGAAAAATTCTTTTATATAAAGAATATTTTTAATGATTATCTCTAAAATACGTTTTTCTTATAATAATAAATATTTAAAGAGAAATCTTTTATTTAAGATTACTAGAATTTGCAAATCTTATTTTATGATATGAAATAAATTGAGATGTGAAGTGGATTTATCGTGGACAGTGTTTTTAAATGACATTTCTCCTTTAATCTAATTTACATTGAAATTATTATTTGGAATTTATAAATCTATTTTATAGATTTAAAAAAGAGCATTTCCTAAAATTCTAGTTTTCCAATTTAATAAAATTAAATTGGAATTAAGTGGAAATTCGATTGGTAATAATCGAGATGGGCTTCTGTAAAAGAAGACCGATATTATATATGGAATTTAAGAGGCTTTGCCGTTATTCCATGTATATTGTTAGTCCGATACAGAAATTCACATTGATTATGTATTGATTGATTTATGTGGAATTCCATATTTTGGAAATTGATTTATGGGTTTATCGTGAACTGTGTTTTAAATGACACGAGTTCTTTAACCCATTTAAAAGAAGATTTATTCTTTAAAATAAATAATCTTGTGAAAATGATTTTTGATATTAAATCAAATTTAGAATTTTTAATAAATCCTTTAAGGAAGATTTATGATTAAATTTATTAATTTATCTTTGATAAAATTAATGAGAATCTTTTAAGATGAATATCTTATTAAAAGAATATTCTGAGTGGGAAACGTGGCGTAATGTGTGATTTTCCAATATTTGATTTTTAATCACAAAATACGCGAGTTATTCAGAAAGACCGGGTTTAACCCATTCTGAATAATCATCACGACGATCAAGAGTCGAAGATGAAGTTGGCAATTGAAGACCGAAGTTTCCACATCGTTGGGATGATGATGACTGGTATCTTGAATTGGGACTGGACACCCCAAGGCAAGGTATTTGGTAATGATCGTCCAAATGTATTTGGAGATCGACGGACACGTTGTTTCGCTCAGACCTAGAGCGGACTTGTAAATGGATTGTGTGTCTGACATTGTATTCTTTTCTACTGTATTTGTTGAACGCTACTGATTATATATTTCTGTTTGGTGGTGGAGAATTTATTCTTCATTTAACCCCCTTCTCTAAGACGTATGAGCTTAGAGGTTATATATATATGGGTAGATGATCAATGATATGGTAGAGTCTGACAATGTGGCATGCTAAGACGCAATTGATCAAGGCTTTGTTGAAAAGCAGGCCTTGTGGTTGATGATCAAAGCACAGTCTATTTAGGCATAGTGTAACACCCCGCAAATTCGATAACTGTGAAATTAACAAATTAAAGTATAATTAATCTGAAATCAAAGAACTAAGGGAAACGGGATACGCCATTGCGTTCGTCTCGGAAAAATACGCGAAATAGAGTCCGAGTTTTCGAAAAACGGAGTCCGTATGAAGAAGATATGGCCTTCGGAAGTTTGAGAATTAAATTTAAAATTCAAACAGAATAAAATAATTAAAAATCGGGCCCAATGGGCCAGGGCGGATAAACACCCGCCTAGGCCACCCAGGTCGACTGGGCTGTCGACCTGGGCTACCCATGTCGACAGGGCTGTCGACAGCCCTGTCGACAGGGGTATCGACCTGGTCGAGCCCAGCTGACCTGGCTGGCCAGGTCTGTGTTTGGCCGATTTTCTGTGGTCTGCTTTGTCATTAGGGCTAGGTGGCAGGCTCTAATTGGTCTCTCTTGCGAATGAATGGCTACGATCAATCCAAGCAACATCAATGGTCCTAATCAGTTCCTAACCTCTATATAAACAACCCTAGACTAAACCCTAATCTATTCATTCAAAAATAAGAACATAGCCGCCATGTTGCTGAGGAACGACTAGGAGTAGCCACCAAATCGGAGAGAGGATTAGGAGGAAGATTCTAAAGCTTAAAGCAACCTAAACAAATCATTTCAACAAAGGAATTTGCGTCTTCAATCCCTAAATTAGAGAATTCATCACACCATTGTAAGTAGAGTATTACTTTGGTATGAATAAACAATTGTGTTGGTTTGTATGCTTGAATTATGGCAATAAAGTAATTCATATTTGTGCGTTCTTATCAATTTGAAATATTATATACGTTTGGATATTTATGAATTATGTTATTCATTATAAAGAACTACATGCGGTAGTTCTATGCAAGTATACGTTTGGAATATTTCGCAAATTATGTAATCCATGTTGAAGCTACATGTATGTAGTTGATTTAAAATTCATGCAAGTTTGGGGTTTGCTTCTATGCCACCATGATGTATATTTTTGTGCATAAATCATTTTGTAAGTAATTGGAACAAGTTTGGTTATTATCCATATGAAATTATGTTGAGAATTTGGCATTATGTATTAAGCCATGCTTTTGTACTAGAAAACCTATTTGCAAACTTATGAATATGGCTAGGCTATGATTGATATTTGGCAACCAGGATTAGGTCTATCTTGTTTACAAGAATTATATGATGACATATGTGGTACATGGCTAGGTTAGGTTCAAAAGGTCCCTTTTTGTAAGTTTACATGGCTAAAGTAAGAATCATGATTTCATGTTAGAAATATTTATGCCATGGTTATGTGAACAAATTTAACTATACTTATGTCATGCTTATGTTTGATATTATGCCATGCTTATGTTTGACATTATGCCATGCTTATGCTAGAAATATTTATGCCATGCTTATGTTTGACATTATGCGTAAATAAAAATATAGGTTCATGTGACAATAATGATATCTCAATTACAAGTTCACATGCTTTGATTCATGTCACCTATGTTACCACTATGCAAGTACACCAGTTTCTATTTTGTATTTCCAACGTCGTATTGCAAGTTCATGCGCTCACATTCCCCTCTTTGTGTATGTAATTACGCTTTAAGCCTCCCCTTTTCGCATGGCTAATTTGGGCTTTAAAAGGCTAAGCCCAAAATATATATAAACGGACGTGTTAAACGGGGGAAAATAACGTTGGGTCAAAATTACTAATGAATGAAAATATAAAATAGAAGGGCCCAAGTTCAAGTATGGGTTGGGCCCATGATTGGTGTAACCTTTACACCCTTAACTTAATAATGGGCCGCAAATATTTACATATAAGAAATAAAGAGGAATGACAAAATATGTAAATGTAGAACATACGATGTGTTTAACCCGAGGTTGGATTGAGTTGTGATGTAAACCTGCCCGGAACCACCCGGCTGTCCAGTAGTCACAACAATACCTATCCAATGTGGGAGGTTAAACATGGAGCCCAGCAAGGACCCGAGGTTAGACTGAGTTGTGGCGTAAGACTGCCCGGAACCAACCGGCAACAGGCAGCCACAACAATACCTGTCTAATGTGAGAGGTCAGGGCCTTAATAAGACAATTAAGGCTGAGTCAGGATTGATAGGATTAAGTGAACTAAAGACTTAATCAAAATGGAACATGATAAACAAAACGGACTGGTGGGGGTTAGGTTAGGAAACACTTAACCAACTTAGCATGTTGGCTAGAGATAGAAATCCTAGTAACGGGGGACCCTTTTCAGCAGTAACCCTAGAAGGTGTATCAGGATACCCTGAAACTAGGCAGGGTGGGGCACGATTACTGGGCTGATTGTAAGAGGTCAAAGCGACGGCGGTGGTGTAGCAGTGTAGGTTCTAACGGAGTGCGGGCGTGCACACACTCCGGCGCAGAAAAATAAGGCACTGGACACCAGTAGCATACCTGTGCACTCTAAGGTTGTGTCGGGTTGCCACTATGGGACTTGATACACCCCATGGTGGGACCAGCATAGGTAACTACAGCATCGGGGGCCGTAAGACACATGTAACTATGCGAGTAGGAGCCGATCATCATAGAATGGATCACATCACCCTGATTATGGGGTGTCAGTTGGAAACTAGTTTATATGGGTTCAGAGATTAACATGGGGTACGATAGTATATTCGACCCTAGACAACTTAACCAAGTTTATAGTGCTTGCCCACTTCCTGTTTATACTTATCATACCCAGTTCTTTATTCATAGACAAAATAGTACTAGACTTACTCAGGCTTTATGTCTGACTCTACTTTTCTTTCGTCTTCTTTCTTCCGTTTCCTCCCCCCCCAGGTCCTCAGGGAGGGAACACAGCAGCTTGATCAGCCTTAACATCCAGCTTGAAGAAGAGAAATGTATTGCTTGGACTTTCCTGTTTTGAACTATGGCTTTGGACAATCCACTATGGGGACTTTTGCAGTTTAACTATGCTTTATTTATGCTTCTTTAAAATAATGTACTCAAGACAGATTATGAAAGTATTATGTTATGATTTTGGAAAGGATGTAAGACAATCATGGTGATGTTTTGTAACACGTATTTGATTTTATGAAGTAAAAGTTTGTTGTTCTTCCGCTGTTTACAAATATGTGTTCATATATCTGTCTTGTATATCTGTGACCTATACTTATAAACCTCCACCAAAATTAGGGCATTCCCTTTGAGAGTGACCCTAACGGAGGTGGGGTGTTTCACTTGGTATCAGAGCGAGATTTACGAGATAAGATAAAAAGTTTTGAAAAATTGTTTTCAAAAAGGAAATTTAAAGAAGCATTTTTAAAAGAAAAATATTATTTTATTTTAAAAAGGGCAAAGTCCACTCCCCAAAGCCATAGGTACTATCTCTTATCCTTCATTTTGAATCTATCCTTTTTGTTTCAGCATGTCTGAAGATCTTAACTTGCCAGAAGGGGTGCCAATACCTGGTTGGTTTAGACGGTTCTTAGAAGCAAGGGCCACTCAGCCAGGTCCTACCATTCCTCCTCCCCCAGCTGCAGGAAATCATCCAGCTGCAGCGGCACCTTTTCCTCCACCTCCTCCTCGGGGAAACGCGTTTGCTAAGATATGTAGAGATTTTAAAGCTATGGGAGGAAGGGATTTCCATGGAACTGAGTCCTTCGTGGCAGCTAGAAATTGGCTGAAAGAAACGGAGGACCTATTCATCATCTTTGAGGTAGAAGATAGACAAAAAGTACAATTGGCAGTGTGGCTATTGAAGGGCGAGGCTTCCTACTGGTGGGAAGTCACTAATGTTGAAAGACCAGTGGAGACATGGGAGGACTTTAGGGCAAGGTTTGAGACTAAATTTCTCTCAGATGCGGAAAGAAGTTTGCAGTTGGAAAAATTCTTATTTCTTAAGCAAGGGGACAAGACAGTCAGAGAGTATGTGAATCAGTTTGATGAGCTGGCTAGGTTTGGGCTTGACCTAGTCAACACCCCGCACAAGAAGGCTCTCCGTTTCGTCAAAGGGTTGAATGAGCCATTACACAGTTTGGCCATGACCCATATACCCATGGGAGCCACGTATGAAAGATTGGTGCAAATGGCATTGCTGAATGAAGAGGATAAGGGCAAGAAGAAAGAGGGTTTGCAGCCCAAGAAGACAGACTTTAAGAAGGGCGGGAAAGGCAACAAAGAGAAGAGGAAGTGTAATTTTTGTGGCAAAGTGGGGCACTTAGTAAAGGACTACCGGAAAAAGAAGGCCAAGGAGAATGGCGGGTGCTTTTCTTGCGGTGAGACAGGCCATAGGGCTAAGGACTGCCCAAAGAAACGAGGATAGGGGCAGAGGGCTGGATCCACCTCAGGGGCACAGGTTCATGTGCTGGAAGCGCCACCTCTGCAACAGCGAGGTATAAATACTTCTGTAGAAAGTGTAGTTTATCTTTATGATCACCCCGTTCGCACTTTATTTGATTCTGGCGCATCACACTCCTTTATCTCGTCTGCTTTAGTAGAATCTCTGCACCTAAAAACTAGTATGGTAGAGGACCCCTTAATTGTTTCAAACCCAATTGGGGGCCCAGCTCATTTGTCTATGATCTGTCTGGATTTGAAAATTTCTATCTTAAGTGTTGAATTTCAATGTAGTGCCTTTGTTTTGGGCTTTTCGGGTTATGGTTTGATTTTGGGTATGGATTGGCTATCCAGTAATGGGGCCATCCTTGATTGTGAGAAAAGGGTTGTTAGGCTCCTAACCCAGCTCGGTAATACTTTGGAAATTTCTTGTAATCCCTCGTATGCGGTTATGCTTAGTTATCTTGAATCGCTAGATGCCTCTGTTGAAAATTTGCAATCAGTTAGAGTGGTCCGGGAATATCCGGATGTCTTTGAAGAGGTGAAGGGCTTGCCTCCGAAGCGGGAAATAGACTTCCGCATATATCTTGTGGATAATGCAAAGCCCGTTGCGTTACCCGTTAGACACATGGCTCCACGAGAAAGGAAAGAGCTCAGTAAACAGATTAAAGAGCTTCTAGAAAAGGGGTTCATTAGGAGGAGCATTTCAGAATGGGGCGCTCCAGTGGTGTTCGCTACAAAGGCGGATGGTTCACTCCGTCTATGTGTTGACTATAGGGAGCTCAACAAGCTAACGAAAAAGAATAGGCATCCTCTCCCTAGAATTGACGATTTGTTTGACCAGCTTGTAGGAGCGTCTGTTTTCTCCCAACTCGATTTAGCAACCGGTTTTCATCAGCTAAGGGTGGCTGAAGATAGCATCGATAAAACGGCTTTCAGAACCCCAGACGGCTTCTTTGAATCGCTTGTCATGCCTTTCGGCTTGACAAATGCACCTGCTTACTTCGTGGACCTGATGAGTAGGGTATTTAGAGATTTCCTCAACAAATTCGTAGTAGTCTTCGTAGACGATATCCTTATCTTCTCAAAGAGTGAAGAGGAACATGCTCAACACTTAAGGGCAATCATGGAAACTTTGCGAGTCCATCAACTAAAAGCCAAATTCTCCAAATGCCACTTTTGGAGGGAAGAGGTGAGGTTCCTTGGGCACATAGTATCCAAACAAGGGTTAGCAGTGGACCCCGCTAAGGTAGTGGCAGTACAGGATTGGAAGACACCAAGGAATGCGACTGAGGTCCGAAGCTTTCTAGGACTAGCGGGTTTCTATCGAAAGTTCATAAGGGATTTTGCGAAAATCTCAGCTCCGCTCACGAAATTGACTAAGAAGAATCTAGTGTTTAATTGGGACTTGGATTGCGAGTTTGCTTTCCAACGACTAAAAAGGGCTCTTACAACAGCCCCAGTTTTGACGCTGCCAGATGGGAGCAAAATGTTCACTGTTTATACGGATGCATGTGGGACAGGGCTAGGCGCCATGTTAATGCAAGAAGGAAGGGTAGTAGCTTATGGCGGAAGGCAGTTGAAGGTGCACGAAAAGAACTACCCAACCCACGATCTTGAGTTAGCCGCCATCGTCTTTGCACTCAAGTCTTGGCGACACTATCTCCTAGGTGAGAAGTTCGAACTTTACACTGACCATAAATCGTTGAAATATCTTTTCTCGTAGAAGGATCTTAACTTGAGGCAACAAAGATGGATGGAGTTTCTTGCCTCGTACGATTTCGAAATCTCCTATACTCCGGGCAAAGGCAACGTAGTGGCAGACGCGTTGAGCCGAAAGAAATTAACCCTAAGCCCGTTGTTTGTTGAAAGACAAAGCCTAGAGTTTATAGCCAGCTTCGACTTTAGGCCTTCCTCCGATTTCGTACCAGGCTTACTAGCATCTCTCGAAGTGCGCCCAACTTTAGTGGATTCAGTAGGGACAGCGCAACGCGAAGACCCTCAGCTTGTGGAAATAATTGATAGGCTAATTAGGGGTGAGACTTCAAGTCACCTCAACAGATACTCCATCGACGATAAGGGTTTGCTAAGGCGAGATGGAAGACTATGCGTCCCACAGACAAAAGATTTAGTAAAGAAGGTTCTAGAGGAAGCACATCACTCCAAGATGATGATACACCCAGGCGGAGATAAAATGTACAAAGATATAAAAAGGACTTTCTTCTGGAACGGCATGAAAAAGGACGTGGCAGAATTCGTTTCTAAGTGTATGGTGTGCCAACAGGTTAAAGCAGAACAGAAAAAGCCTGGCGGACTACTACATCCTCTGGAGGTCCCGCAGTGGAAGTGGGATAGCATCTCAATGGACTTCATCGATGGGCTGCCTAGGTCTAGGAGAGGCAACACTAGCATTTGGGTAATAGTGGATAGGCTTACTAAAAGCGCCCACTTTTTACCTGTCAAAATTAAGAGAACTGCCTCATCCCTAGCATCACTTTACCTTAAGGAAATCGTTCGAATCCATGGAATACCATCTAGCATTGTTAGTGACCGAGACCCCATCTTCACCAGTGAGTTTTGGCGGAGTCTGCAAGAAGCAGTAGGAACGCAGTTATGCTTGAGCACAGCCTATCATCCCCAAACCGACGGCCAAACAGAGAGAGTGAACAGAGTTTTGGAAGACCTTTTAAGGCTATGCGTCCTCGACTTCGAAGGGACATGGGAAGACCACCTTCCTTTGGTAGAATTCGCCTACAACAACAGCTATCAAGCAACCATCGGAATGGCGCCCTTCGAAGCTTTATATGGAAGACCGTGCCGATCGCCCACTTGTTGGTGGGAGTCCACGGATAAGCTCATACTTGGACCAGATATGATCCGAGAGACCTCAGAGAAAGTAGACTTAATACGAAGAAGAATGAAGACGGCCCAAGACAGACAAAAGTCCTACGCCGACAAGAGGAGGACCGACCTTGAATTTGAAGTTGGAGACAGAGTTTTTCTCAAGGTATCACCGCTAAGGAACGTTGTTCGTTTTGGAACCACAGGAAAACTGGCACCAAGGTTCGTAGGGCCATTCCCTATTATCGAGAAAATTGGGAAAATGGCCTATAGATTAGAGCTACCCGAGAAGTTGGCTAGAGTCCACAACGTTTTTCACGTTTCACATCTCCGAAAATGTCTACATGAGTCAGCTGAAGTGGTAGAGCCAAATATCCTCGAAGAGGCCAAAGTGGAACGCGAAGCAACCATAAGGAAAGTTCCAACCCGCATATTAGGAACGGAAGTGAAGAAGTTACGCAACCGCGAAGTCAAGCTCGTCAAAGTCCAGTGGAGCGATGCCGAGGGAGATGCGACTTGGGAAACTGAAGCTTGAATACGCACTGCCTACCCTTTTCTATTCGAGGGTACATCCTTGATCTTTCTTTTTCCTTAAGTTGCGCTTTTATCTATCTTTTTAGGTATATTTCCTCGACCGTATCTTTTAGGTAGAAACCCTTTGGATGGAAACATGTAGTTGAAACATGTTATGGATGATGGTTGCAAGTGGTTGCAAGTGATTGCTAGTGGTTGCTCGTGGTTGCATATACACACACAATCTAGGTTTTAGATCGGCTCAGTCACTTCATATTGCATATGCATATATGTTTGCATTCGTATATGGTTGAACTTTAATGTGTTGTCATATGGATGTTGCATTTGTAATGAATGATTGTGCACTCATGTAAAATCAAAAATAGGAAAATTTGCATACATAATGGATTCATGGCACTATCATAATTCGCATTCAGGAGGTCAACTGAATCAGTAGACCGCCTGATTTTGCATTAGATAAGTACATGTACACACGCACTTCGCATATGATCATGAAGCATTAGAAGTCTTTTAAGGGTAATGGATGCTCGTGTTTGATGGATGAGTAGATGGATGATTGGATGTTAGAATATACATTCCTCCTAACTTGAAGATTTCGGGGACGAAATCCTTTTAAGTGGGGGAGAATGTAACACCCCGCAAATTCTATAACTGTGAAATTAACAAATTAAAGTATAATTAATCTGAAATCAAAGAACTAAGGGAAACGGGATACGCCATTGCGTTCGTCTCGGAAAAATACGCGAAATAGAGTCCGAGTTTTCGAAAAACGGAGTCCGTATGAAGAAGATATGGCCTTCGGAAGTTTGAGAATTAAATTTAAAATTCAAACAGAATAAAATAATTAAAAATCGGGCCCAATGGACCAGGGCGGATAAACACCCGCCTAGGCCACCCAGGTCGACTGGGCTGTCGACCTGGGCTACCCATGTCGACAGGGCTGTCGACAGCCCTGTCGACAAGGGTATCGACCTGGTCGAGCCCAGCCGACCTGGCTGGCCAGGTCTGTGTTTGGTCGATTTTCTGTGGTCTGCTTTGTCATTAGGGCTAGGTGGCAGGCTCTAATTGGTCTCTCTTGCGAATGAATGGCTACGATCAATCCAAGCAACATCAATGGTCCTAATCAGTTCCTAACCTCTATATAAACAACCCTAGACTAAACCCTAATCTATTCATTCAAAAATAAGAACATAGCCGCCATGTTGCTGAGGAACGACTAGGAGTAGCCACCAAATCGGAGAGAGGATTAGGAGGAAGATTCTAAAGCTTAAAGCAACCTAAACAAATCAATTCAACAAAGGAATTTGCGTCTTCAATCCCTAAATTAGAGAATTCATCACACCATAGTAAGTAGAGTATTACTTTGGTATGAATAAACAATTGTGTTGGTTTGTATGCTTGAATTGTGGCAATAAAGTAATTCATATTTGTGCGTTCTTATCAATTTGAAATATTATATACGTTTGGATATTTATGAATTATGTTATTCATTATAAAGAACTACATGCGGTAGTTCTATGCAAGTATACGTTTGGAATATTTCGCAAATTATGTAATCCATGTTGAAGCTACATGTATGTAGTTGATTTAAAATTCATGCAAGTTTGGGGTTTGCTTCTATGCCACCATGATGTATATTTTTGTGCATAAATCATTTTGTAAGTAATTGGAACAAGTTTGGTTATTATCCATATGAAATTATGTTGAGAATTTGGCATTATGTATTAAGCCATGCTTTTGTACTAGAAAACCTATTTGCAAACTTATGAATATGGCTAGGCTATGATTGATATTTGGCAACCAGGATTAGGTCTATCTTGTTTACAAGAATTATATGATGACATATGTGGTACATGGCTAGGTTAGGTTCAAAAGGTCCCTTTTTGTAAGTTTACATGGCTAAAGTAAGAATCATGATTTCATGTTAGAAATATTTATGCCATGGTTATGTGAACAAATTTAACTATACTTATGCCATGCTTATGTTTGATATTATGCCATGCTTATGTTTGACATTATGCCATGCTTATGCTAGAAATATTTATGCCATGCTTATGTTTGACATTATGCGTAAATAAAAATATAGGTTCATGTGACAATAATGATATCTCAATTACAAGTTCACATGCTTTGATTCATGTCACCTATGTTACCACTATGCAAGTACACCAGTTTCTATTTTGTATTTCCAACGTCGTATTGCAAGTTCATGCGCTCACATTCCCCTCTTTGTGTATGTAATTACGCTTTAAGCCTCCCCTTTTCGCATGGCTAATTTGGGCTTTAAAAGGCTAAGCCCAAAATATATATAAACGGACGTGTTAAACGGGGGAAAATAACGTTGGGTCAAAATTACTAATGAATGAAAATATAAAATAGAAGGGCCCAAGTTCAAGTATGGGTTAGGCCCATGATTAGTGTAACCTTTACACCCTTAACTTAATAATGTGCCGCAAATATTTACATATAAGAAATAAAGAGGAATGACAAAATATGTAAATGTAGAACATACGATGTGTTTAACCCGAGGTTGGATTGAGTTGTGATGTAAACCTGCCCGGAACCGCCCGGCTGTCCAGTAGTCACAACAATACCTATCCAATGTGGGAGGTTAAACATGGAGCCCAGCAAGGACCCGAGGTTAGACTGAGTTGTGGCGTAAGACTGCCCGGAACCAACCGGCAACAGGCAGCCACAACAATACCTGTCTAATGTGAGAGGTCAGGGCCTTAATAAGACAATTAAGGCTGAGTCAGGATTGATAGGATTAAGTGAACTAAAGACTTAATCAAAATGGAACATGCTAAACAAAACGGACTGGTGGGTTTAGGTTAGGAAACACTTAACCAACTTAGCATGTTGGCTAGAGATAGAAAACCTAGTAACGGGGGACCCTTTTCAGCAGTAATCCTAGAAGGTGTATCAGGATACCCTGAAACTAGGCAGGGTGGGGCACGATTACTGGGCTGATTGTAAGAGGTCAAAGCGACGGCGGTGGTGTAGCAGTGTAGGTTCTAACGGAGTGCGGGCGTGCACACACTCCGGCGCAGAAAAATAAGGCACTGGACACCAGTAGCATACCTGTGCACTCTAAGGTTGTGTCGGGTTGCCACTATGGGACTTGATACACCCCATGGTGGGACCAGCATAGGTAACTACAACATCGGGGGCCGTAAGACACATGTAACTATGCGAGTAGGAGCCGATCATCATAGAATGGATCACATCACCCTGATTATGGGGTGTCAGTTGGAAACTAGTTTATATGGGTTCAGAGATTAACATGGGGTACGATAGTATATTCGACCCTAGACAACTTAACCAAGTTTATAGTGCTTGCCCCCTTCCTGTTTATACTTATCATACCCAGTTCTTTATTCATAGACAAAATAGTACTAGACTTACTCAGGCTTTATGTCTGACTCTACTTTTCTTTCGTCTTCTTTCTTCCGTTTCCCCCCCCAGGTCCTCAGGGAGGGAACACAGCAGCTTGATCAGCCTTAACATCCAGCTTGAAGAAGAGAAATGTATTGCTTGGACTTTCCTGTTTTGAACTATGGCTTTGGACAATCCACTATGGGGACTTTTGCAGTTTAACTATGCTTTATTTATGCTTCTTTAAAATAATGTACTCAAGACAGATTATGAAAGTATTATGTTATGATTTTGGAAAGGATGTAAGACAATCATGGTGATGTTTTGTAACACGTATTTGATTTTATGAAGTAAAAGTTTGTTGTTCTTCCGCTGTTTACAAATATGTGTTCTTATATCTGTCTTGTATATCTGTGACTTATACTTATAAACCTCCACCAAAATTAGGGCATTCCCTTTGAGAGTGACCCTAACGGAGGTGGGGTGTTTCACATAGCTTTGTGTATATTGTGACTTCGCGAGCCTCACAGCCCGGTAGAGTCTAAAACAGGAGAAGGGAACGCAGGGAGTGCACACGTTTCTTTCTAGCTAGAGTGGTACCAGGGACCTACCAGCGCTGGCATTTATTCATTGTGGTTGTTGGATTGTTCGAGGCCTCGGTTTATGCGGTCGCCACTGGCCGTAGTATAGGTCCAAAAGGACCGGGAAGCGTGTGTTCAGGCATAACTAATCCACAAAAGTAAGTGTGGACCGGCCCTGCAGGATCCAAGGGTTGGACAGAGTACCAATCCTGGGGCATTTGCTAGAGTGTCTCGAATCGGTATGGATCTCCTCCCTAGCCATGACTCAGATGGAAACCCAAATTTCCAATACGACATCACGCGGTTTTGATTGTATACCTATATATGGCGACATAGTGGGATAGGGCACTCATGCCGTCTAGGATTGATACATTTACTTTGATGTGTTTCAATTGGTTGCACACTATTATTATATAATACCGTGTTTATCGTATCAGGCATCTTTTGATCATTATAAGGTAAAACCCTATCCTCCGGTTTGCGTTGCATTGTGTGATGGGACTTGGGTCTTATAATGGTTTCATTTTTCCAAAAAGCATTGCGTTATTTTGACGATTTACTTTAGTCATGCACTGGCAATCCATAGGAGAAAACCCGTTCCGCGAAAGTGGCGTGGTCCTGTGATTAGCCTTATTATATTATATAGGTTAAGCAGAATTCTCACACCAGTCCCACGACTGACCTGTAGTTTGTTTCACTTTGCAAACTCGGGTGCCCTCTTTCCACACGGGCAGTCGAGTAGCTTATTTGACAGATATATAAAACAAGATCCTGGATTGAAGACTGAAGCTGTGGCCATAATGTTGATAGCCTTCTACTGAGATTAGTTCCGCTGCAATGTATTCATTTATTGTAATTTATTCTTCCGCTGTAATTATATTCCAATGTACTCTGATATGTATATTCTGTACTCTGATGTAACATTTATTATAGTGTTATAAAAGTCTTCTGTTATCTGTTGTAATGTGTTGTATGCCCAAAGTTAAAGTATTCGTAGATTTTCACTTTTTGGGTCAGACCTGTGTGGTTTATGGTCGATTCAAAGGGCGGGAATTTGCGGGTCTTTACAGTGAAATAAAAATATGGTTTTTAATCATGTAGCGAATTAAAAATATGATTTTTATCATATTGATAGCGGTATGAAAGTGCGATTTTTAGATAAAATAAACATCATATTAAAATGTGATTGTTAATATGAACACGTAGAAAAGTATGTGTTGGCATTTCGGGCAAATCTAGACTGTTTTGAAATTCAGAAAGAAAACTAGCAGAGTGGAATACAAAGGTGAGAACTCCTCACTTTTATTTTTAATTTCTAGTTGAAATATATAATAGGTTGCAGACGGTGCTTAGCAGCACCCGACACCCGCTGTCTACAGACCATGGACAACTTGTGTGATTGTTTGTGTTGTGAAAATTGACTATTGGTTGTGAAATAAAATATATATTCATGTGTTGAAATAAAATATATATTCATGTGTTGAAATAAAATATATGTTCATGTGTTGAAATAAAATATATGTTCATATGTTGAGATAAAATATATGTTCATGTGTTGAAATAAAATATATATTCATGTGTTGAAATAAAATATATATTCATGTGTTGGAATAAAATATATATTCATGTGTTGAAGTAAAATAAATATTCATTTACAAATCGAACGATTTGTTTATGTACACCGATTTGACTGATAATGATTGGGACGATAAATTTTACACATCGCCCAACTGCACAAATAAAATATGTGTTTGTTTGATTGAAACCCCACACGGGTATTGGGATGATATTTGACGTGCACTAATCCCAATTGTTTAGTTGTATGTCAATCAATGGGTTGACAGACTGTGTAAACGTTAATTATTTATATTTAATGCTTATGCAGTTGTGTGGTGCACTCAGGATGATGGTTGATGATTTATCGTTGCTATTATACACATGTGTTGTAGGGAATCCATATGATTAACGTTATATGGTAATTGATTGGGCCTCATTCCAATTTGGAAAATAAGGAATACTATAAAAGAATATTCATGTGTTGAATAGAAAGAAAATTCATGTGTTGAATAGAAATAAATTCATTTGTTGAATAGAAATAAATTCATGTGTTGAATAGAATAAAATTCATGTGTTGAATAGAATAATAATTCATGTGTTGAATAGAATAAAATTCATGTTGAATAAAATAAAATTCATGTGTTGAACAAAAGAAAAATTCATGTGTTAAATGGAATAAAAATTCATGTGTAGAATGGAATAAAACTTCATGTGTTGAATGGAATAAAAATTCATGTGTTTAATAATATAAATTCATGTGTTGAATAGAATAAATATTCATGTGTTGAATAGAATAAACATTCACGTGTTGAATAAAAGCCGTGATGATTAGATTGATGCCATTTTGACGTGAACGATATTTATATCAATTTTATTCATTTTTATAATGAATATAAGAAAGAAAGTGATTTCAAAATATAACGTTTTGAAAATATTATCCTTTGTATATCGATGATGCGGAATATTCAATTTTGATTCGAAATTGAATATGAAGTTGAAATCGTTTCGAAAACGAATTTAAAACGATTTATAAAATACATTTTGAAAAGAAATTGACGAAATATATATAATATATTACATATATAATGGCCTGAATAGAACGCGCCGCGCCGCGGCAGTTTGCGAATTCCGACCATTGACTTCGAGTGGATATTACGGGAGATCTGACCGTCGGATTCTCCAAAATCTGAAACCGTTGGGTTCGTATGGGAAAGAGCTTTCTAACGAATATTAGAGATTTGAAATATAACGGTTGGATTTGGAATTATGTCCAAATCAAATTTGGAAAAGGTCGCTGTAAGTGCAGTTCGATGGCCGTTGATGGAAATCGTCTGTGCGGGCCTTAATAAAATTATTAAAAATGGTAATAATGTAATAACCCAGAAAATCTGAACCAGTTTGAAAATTTTAATTTGGCTAAAATAGTGAATTTAAAATATTTAAAATAAATATTTTAAATAATAACGATGAAAAGTGAGTTTGAATCGATGTTTGAAAATAAATATAATTAATTCTAATTATAAACAAGGCCTGAAATGACGCGGTAGTTTCAAAAATTGAATTCAAACTTTGACTAAATATATCGAGTGCAAAATAAAACTGATTTTAGTGAAACCAAAAATAATTAAATCTTCTAACGAATCTGAAAAATCTAAGTTTCATAGCGGGAAGCAAAAGTTATGGCCAAACTAATTTTCAGGAAGGTCGCTATTGAGTTTATATAGCCCGTGAAAATGGCCATTTTGCAAACGACCTCGGAATTCGATGAAACCACTTTTGTTGGATCCGGGATGTTAAATTATTGCTAGGTTTCTAATTTCATAATTTTTGAAGCCAGTATGTGAGCGTGGCAAAGGAAAATGTGTTTGGTAGATTTCTGTTAAGTTGGATCGACCAGAAAAGGACCATTTTTCAAACGGTCTCAGAATTCGATGAAAGTTGTTTTGTTAGGACGGTATCGTCAAAACATAGCTACATTTATTTTTCGGGAATTTTTAGAATCAATATGGGGCCCCGGCAAATTGAAATGTACGTTCAAATTAAATATTGAATGTTTTATATTTTAATTTGAAGGAAAACTGACTGAAACATTCGAATGGGCCTACGAAACATATCCCATTGTGTTCCGAATGGGGGTATTTTGCTAGGGACGACAGTCGTTGGGTTTGAATTGGGTTCGTGTGTGAAAGAGGGTATTTTCGAAATTTAAAAATATATAAATAAATAAAAAATCCTATTGGTCAAAACACTTTCTCTCTCCCCGATAATCCATATCGCGCACAACGGAAATTCGTTCTTCCCTTCCCTCCTCGATTCCACTCAATCCAATCAAAATTAGGCCTCCATCCTGTTGGGGATTTTGTAGAGCTCGTCAAGATCTTCAAATCCATGGCAGGATTGGATTTTTTTTCGTTGCCTGAATCACTCGAATCAACGTCAGTAAGTTTCGAACTTCCAGCCCCCGCCGCCATCAGCAGGGACCACCGAGTGGGCCCCCACCACCATGCGCGGATGCGCCTATCCTCCTTCTTCGTCATGGCGCTGGCCGATCGTCCTGAAGTGGCGCGGATTTCGAGAAAAATGAAGACATAGTTTCGAACCCTTTAGTGAGGTAACAGCTGAAAATTATATAAATTATTTAATAGCACTTTAAAGCGCTACGGTTTTTTTTCACTACAAAAATCATATCTTTTTCGTTTTTGATGAAATTCAGTGAACAAGAGATAGTGGACTCGTGTGGACGTCTTCTACATTCTAGAAGAGACCACATATTTTTCTAAGCCTTCTGCTATTTTTGGTGGAGTGGAACCCAATGTGAGATTTCTAAATTCTAAACGATATGGAAAACGATGATGTATAAATTATATAGTCGATGTATGAGTTATATATGCGTTATACACCTCATATATAAGCGTTGTATAAGTTGCACGTTCAATGTATAAGTTATATATGCGTTGTAAAAATTATATATGTGTTGAATAGAAGTGATATATACTTATATATATATATATATATACACACACACACACACGCCCCTCGTAACCATGGATGATATTTATTGGTTGTGATTGGTGTGAAAATTGGTTGATAGCGAATGGTTGATTTGAATTGTTTGTGGTTGAAATTGATTGATTGTGGTTGAAAAATACCCGTTTGTGGTTGAGAATTATTTGGTTGAAACCACATAGGATTAGTTTGTGGAAAAGGAAAAAAAATATACATGCCGCCTGCGTGCGATCTAGATGCATGAAATCCCCATTGTCAAAAGTTGCGAGGCTTTAAGGTAGAGCGAGGAGCCGTACTAGGGACGGCCCCGGTTTTAACTACCCTGCAGTTATGCTGCCGAAATTTTGAATATTATTCATGTGTTAGAATTATTTTCATGTGTTGAACTGATATTCGTTTGTTGAATAGAAATTCATGTGTTGAACGACATTCGTGTTTTGAAATAAATCGTTTCATAATAAAAATCATATTTTTATCATCTATATGAGCTATATAAAATAATCGTGTTTTGAAATAAGTTGCTTTGCAATAAAAATCACATTTATATTGTATATATATAAACTATAGAAAACATTCATGTGTTGAATAGAAATTCGTTCGTTGAATAGAAATTCATGTGTTGAAAGGTATTCGTGTTTTAAATAAATTGTTTTAAACATAAAAATCACCTTTTTATTGTATATATACGAACTATAGAAAACATTCATGTGTTTAATAGAAATTCATTCGTTAAATAGAAATTCATGTGTTGAATGGTATTCGTGTTTTGAAATAAATTGTTTCATAATAAAAATCATATTTTTATCATCTATATGAATTAAATAAAACAGTCGTGTTTTGAAATAAATTGTTTTACAATAAAAATCACATTTTTATTATATACATGAATTGTTAAAAATAGAGAAATGTTGAAATAAAAGTCTGCTGGATAAAATATCATTTTTATCAAATATGTGAAAAGAATATGGTTTTGAAATTGAAGAATAGATTATATATATATATATATATATATGTAATTTAAACGAATCAAATAACGAAGCTGTAGTTCGTGTTTTGAAACCGTGATTTCAAAAGATTAGTGCGGGAGATCCAACCCTCGGATTTTCCCGAAACCGAAACCGTTGGGTTCGTTTTGGAAATATCTTTCCAACGACACCAACTTTGTAAAGATCCAACGGTTGGATTCTCTGGAATGTTTATTTCAAATCTAAAGAAAAACAGTGCCAAAATCGATTATATATATATATATATATAAATATAATTAAATTAAATCGAATAACGACGCTGTAGTTCGTAATTTGAAATCGAAACTTCAAACGATTGTACTGGGAGATCCGACCGTCGGATTTTCCCAAAACTGGAACCGTTGGATTCGTTTTGAAAAGATCTTTCTAATGATATAAATTTTGTGAAGATCCAACAGTTAGATTTTCAGATATGTGTAAATCAAATCTGAAGAAAAACAGCGCCACGGCCGCGTTATGGCCTGAAGCGTCGTTTGAATAAATTGGATATTTTTAAATAAATAAAAATAGCGATAAATCGTTATAAAATATTATAAATGATATGGAATGTGAAATTTAGAAACTAACTGAAGGTTAGCTAAGTTGAATGGTTTCCTGGGTTTTGATCTGATGTTGGTTTCGTCCTTCGGGGTTAATATTCGGGAAATTGTTCTCTTACTGATTTACGATTGGTGACTAATGAATTGGAATAAGGCGTATGTCGTGTTTGTGTAGCACTTGTTAATTATACATGCGAGTTGCTCAGAAAGACCGGGCTTATCCCATTCCGAATAACTGAATCGACGATAAGGAATCAATGATAAAGATGGTGGTTGAAGACCGGAGATCTTCACCTCGTTTGGATGGTAACTGATGTCCTGATTGGGAGGCATCCCGAAATATGGATAATGAGTGGTGATCGTCCAGACGTACGTGGAGATCGATGGGTACGCGAGGTATATAGTGCCTCCGCTTTCGTTCAAACCCAGAATGGACTTGCAAATGGATTGTATATCTGACATTGGAATTCATTCTGTGTGATTGATAGCCATCAGTTGCATGGTATGAATTGCCCGTGTGGCATGCTAAGATGCAGTGATCAAGGCTTCTGTTGAAAAGCAAAGTCTTGTGGTTGATGATCAAAGCATCGCCTGTGTGGCATAGCTTTCTGTATAACGTTGATTCGCGAGCCTCACACCCCGGTATGAACCAGAAACAGGAGAGGACATCATGGAGGGCATGTGTCTCTTTCTAGCTAGAGGTGGTGTCAGTGCTTGAACTGGTTGACATTTATATTATTTTCACCTATGTGGTTGTTGCTGTTACGAGGCGCATCGGTTTTATCGGTCGATCCGGGGCCGATGGAGTCATTCGTTGGCTCATTTGCGCCCCATAGGGCGGGGAGACGTATTGTTCAGGGTTTAAGTTTAATCCACATCGGTGGACCGGCCCTGACGATCCAAGGGTCACTCGAGCTCTGATCCTGAGACATGTAGGCTAGATTGTCTCGAAGTCGGTAAGGACTATCTTTTGCCTTGGTTCATGATGAAAATCCAATTTCCAAATATGACATCGTGCGGTTTTGATTGTATACTTATATATGGCGACATAGTGGTACGAGGCATTAATGCCGTCTATGATTGATATCTATGATTCGAAGTTTTTTTTGGAACATATAAACACTAGTAATAATATCAAATTCTTTTGTTTTATTCGTATCAAGCATATTTTGTCCATTATAAGGTAAGAACTCTATCCTCCGGTTTGCGTTGCATTGTGTGATGGGAACTGAGTCTTATAATGGCTTCATTTTTGTAAAAAGCATTGCGTTGTTTAAAAGAATTACTTGTTTTAAAGCACTGGCAATCCAATGGAGTAAACCTGTTCCGTGAAAGTGGCGTGGTCCTGTGATTAGCCAAACTATAATGTGTTAAGTAGATTTCTAATACCAGTCCCATGACTGACTCGTAGTTTGTTTCACTTGCAAACTCTGGTGCCCCTTTTTCTACATGGGCAGCCTTGTGTTCAGGTTTTTAGCAGGCTCTTTCTGGATAGCTGGAGCTGAAGATGGATTCTATCATTTATCTCTTTTTATGCTATTCAGCTCCTATTGTACATGTTTGTTTTCAGCTGAAGTGTAACGATCCAGAATTTTAACCAAATTAAAATTGGAATTTTTATTACTTAATTTGAATTTGATGTAAAAATATATATGGTTAAGAATATTTAATAATTTTGATAAGCTATATGATAAGTTTTACTTGAATTATAAATGAGAATGATTATTAATAATTTTGGATTTATTGATACCATTTGTCGTTCGATCGAATTTGTCAAATTATAACGCGAATTAGTAGCATTAGAATTAAGTGTTGCCCTTAATTTTCATAGCATTTAATGGAAAATGCTACCAAAAGTTCACCTTCTCTTCTTAAGACAAGTGTATGGACACTTGTAATTTTGCATGTAAGCTTTCATGCATGCCTTCCATGTGCCCCCTTATGTGTCATCACCTCCTTAACTCTCCATTTCTATATAAGGAGGCCTTTATTCCATTTTCTTACCATTCCATTCCATTTCTCCTTTCCACCTTCTTCTTAAAGCTTATGGCCATGGTTTCTATGGCATAAGTCTTCCTCTTTTCCACCACCACCTTGCCAAAGTTCGTCATTCTCCTCCTCCTCCTTCTTGTATAAAGAGAGAGAGAGAGATTAATATATATTATATTATATATATTTTGGTGAAGAAGATGTTGCGCCGAAATACTGTCCGACGGTTCGCTCAACTAGGCTCGCTTACCGTGAAGATTTGGAAAGCTGTTTGGTGAGAACTCTTTAACCACGATTTATATAGTAGTTAGACTAATTTAAATATAGTGATGAATTATTATTGGTTAATGATGATTGATATTTTTTGTGATGGATGATGGGTGCGAAGTTTAGAACACACACTATTAAGCGTTAGTGTTATAACGCTTGTGCACAATTATGATTTATTGAACCAAGTTGATGATGGTTGCTATGGATGTTTAAATGGTTGTTGATGTTGTTTTGCGCACACTATGACACAACAATTATGGTATCACATTGGTGATCGAAAAATCTCCTTCATAATTAAAAGCAATATCATTATTGAAATTGAATGTTAATAATTGGAAAAGACCATATGTATGAATTCATATATATTGTTAAAGTCCTTTATATGAATAAATAAATACCGAAACATTCTTGGATGACAGAGAGGATAGTTTCTACGCTTGGGTTTGGAAATAAAGTTTCCTGCTCTCCCTGGCTATCCCTAACTGGTCCGACGAATGGGATGGTTAATTTGAGTTATTTGAATTTAGAAATGAATTGGAATTTGTGAAAATTGAATTTTAGATCCAAAATAATTTAGAAAGTAAATTTAAATGATTTTAAAAGTGTTATATAAGAATATAATGGTTTTCTAAGATATTTTGAAGTATCATAGAATAATGGTTATTATTGTCAAAATAGAGCTTGTCGCATAACGACAATTTACGTATTTAGATGCAAACTTTAAACGCTTATAAATTTTGCATTCTATATCGGATTTCCATGAAACGAAAAACATTTGATTTATATTAACAAGAACTTTCAAATGAGTGAAAGTAGATTTTAAATTCGAGTTGTAGTTTTGAAGTTATGTTTGAAACCATTTTGGAAAGGATCGATGTAAGAACAATTGTTGACCATAACTATAAACAACTATTTTTAAATGTTTTAAAAATATGATTTTTTTTTGTAAAATCATAATAAATTATGTAAAAGTGTTTTGAATTGCAAATTTTAAGTTTTGGCTAAGATAAACGATGTTGTTATCAAAGTAGTTAAGATAACAGATTTGTAACGCTTTTGTAACACTTTTGAAGCACTATTGTAACGCTTTCTTTGAAAACAACCTATTTTGAAGTATTTAACCCACGAAATGTTTTCCGAACTATAAGTAATTGGTTGCAAATGATTTGTTGAATGTTTTCAAAGGTTTAAAAATATTGAAAATAATTTGTTGGAATTTAAATTGATTTATTTAATGATTAAATGTGTTTTTCAATTTAAATAATTGGATATGGTTGGAGATAAATCTTTGGATGGTTGATATTAATTCGGTAGATGATGATTCTTACTATTTGAGGAATTTAAAAGGTAGTTCACCATTATTCCGCTTATAGTGTGAGTTGGATATCGAGATTAATATTGAGTATAAGTTGATGGTATTTCTATCCAGATCTAATGTCAAAGAGTTGGATAAATCTTTAAATTAAATACGAGTTTCCTAAGTTGACTGGGATAAGTTGGATAGAAATAATCTTCAGATATTTGATATGAAATTCTGTGGTGTAAATGTATACTATTTGAGGAATTTGGAAGATTTTATTATATCATTATTCCACTTATAGTATTCGTTGATTATGGGAATTGATATCGAGTATAAGTAGATACAATTTCTATGTAACTTATGTTCAATATCAATTGAGTTGGGTTTTGTCGTGAATCATATCTTCAATAATATCATTCTTGAAACCCCATGATATTGAGTTATGGAAATTCATATCGTAATTTGAGGATTTGATTAGATCTTTGATTTGAGGAAATTAAAAGTGAGGAATTGGAAAGAAAGTATAATCTTTTAGTTAAGATTAAAAAAAATGGAATGTTGGAAAATTAATTTAATTGGAACATAGGGTTGAAATGTGGAATAAGGATTTTCAGAGGAAACTGGATTTTGATAATGAGTTATCAAACGGAAAATTAATTAAGGCTTTAAGGCTAAATCATCTTTGATTTAAGCGATGTGTTTTAAAAGAGAAAGGTTAAACATGGATTTTGTAATAATTTGAGAATGGGTTTGAAGAAGTTTAATTTTGACAAAATCCAAGACGGAAGGAGAATGGTAGAAAGCCTGTGTGTTCTATAATTGTGTTTTTTTTATTGCGCCTATTATTTGGGAAAACCGGGGTCGGATGTATGTCTGAAACCATTCCAAGTAATAATACGACGTTGTGGAGCAACTGAAGACATTGGAGACGACATTGAAGACCGGGACCCTTCATGTCGTAAGGACGACTTGCTGAATGTCTCGAATGGGTCGCTCCCATTTGCAGATGGATTTTATATCAGTTAGGTGGCAAGAAGCCCGAACGTATGTGAAGGAATTCCAGATTGTGGTTTCGTTCAGACCCGGAACGGACTCATATGGATTGTGTGTCTGACATTGTAATTAACTGCGTAGCACTGTTTTATCAATATATATCTGTTTGGTGGCGGAGAATTACTCTCTTGCTTAACACCCTTCTCTAAGACGTATGAGCTTAGAGGTTATATATTGGAATTCAGTGATGCGTTGTTAATGGATAATGTGGCATACTTAAGATATGTGATGAGCTATAGATGAGCTATAGATGATCAAAGCATGGCTTGTTTAAGCGTAGCTTTGTGTATCGTGACCTCGACAAGCCTCACAACCCGGTAAATGGCCAAAACAGGAAGAAATGCGGCAAGGTTATGGGGTGTTGTCTCCTTCTAGATAAAAGGTGCACTATGGTATGGAGCCCAGGTATTAACCTATGTGGTAAAAGCATCTACTTTTGTGGTTGTTGTTGGGGCGCGCTTGGAAAGGTCGGTCACGACCGGGAGATGGCATACTCAGGCGTACTCTGAGTTACCCAGTTAAGGGGTAACCCGGCCTTGTGTTGGCATGAGGAGCATTAGTTGATCCTCGGGCATCCCTCTAGAGGTGTTCAAAATTTGGTTCAGAAGGAAGTTCCTTTGCTTGGACATTGTCGGAAACCCAATCTCCGCTACGAGTCTGTACGGTTTTAGTTGTATACCATACGTCAGTATAGTATATGGTACCTATGCTGTCTAAGATTGATACATTTACTTTCAAAATGATTTTTCACACTAAATTATAGTATTGGAAGAGGGTTTTCACGTATCAAGCATTTTTTACTATCATAAGGAGAAACCTCGCCCATGTGTGCGTTTACATTGTGTGTGTGCCGCGAGACCTTATGGTAGTTTCATTTTTCAAAAGTCATTGCGAATTTCTATGCACGGGAATTCATATGGAGTAAACCTGTTCCGCATTAGCGGCGTGGTTGTAACGACCCGGAAAATCTGAACCAATTTAAAATTTTTAAATTGGCTAAACAATGGATTTTAAATATTTAAAATAAATATTTTAAATAATAGCAATGAAAACGGAGTTTGAATCGACAATTGAAAACGAATATAATTAATTCTAATTATAAACAAGGCCTGAAATGGCGCTGCAGTTTCAAAAATTGAATTCAAACTTTGTCGGACGGTACCGGGTGCAAAACAAAACGAATTTGAGTGAAACCAAAAATATTTAAATTTGTTAGTGAGTACCTTTCTAACGAATCTGAAAAATCGAATTTTCATAACGGAAAGCAAAAGTTATGGCCAAATGAATTTTCAGAAAGGTCGCTATGGAATTTATATAGCCCGTGAAATTGGCCGTTTTGCATATGACCTCGGAATTCGACGAAACCACTTTTGTTGGATCCGGGATGTGAGGTTATTGCTAGCTTTCAAATTTCATAATTTTTGAAGCTAATATGTGAGCGTGGCAAAGGAAAACGTTTTTTGGCCAATTATAGTTAAATTGGATCGACCAGAAATGGGCCTTTTTGCAAACGTTCTCAGAATTCGACGAAACTAGTTTTGTCGGGACCGTATCGTCAAAACATAGCTAGATTTATTTTTCTGGAATTTTTCGAATCAGTTTGTGGCCCTAGCAAATTGAAATGTACGTTCAAATTAAATATTGAATGTTTTATATTTTAATTTGAAGGAAAACTGACTGAAACATTCGAATGGGCCTACAAAACATATCCCATTGTGTTCGGAATGGGGGTAAAATGCTAGGGACGACAGTCGTTGGGTTTGGATTGGAGTTCGTGTGTGAAAGGGGCATTTTTGAAATTTTTAAAATTTGTAAATTAAAGAAAATCCCTCATTGGCCCAGATGCTTTTCTCTCTCCCCGATCATCAGGCGCGTGAGACGGGAAGGAGCTCCAAACTTCTCTCTTCAATTTCTCTTTCATTTCTCGATGAAATCGAGTGAGGTTGGATCCATTTTGAAGCTCTAACCGTCCTCTTCAAATCCATGTGAAGTTTGGCATTTATCGTGCAGTATTTCTCGAGTTACGAGCTCGGGAAGATCGCCCCTTTGGAGCGCCGCCGCCACCACCAGAGTGCACTGAACTGCACCTCACCACCACGCGCGCGAAGGTCTTTCGAAGCTCTTCGACGCTGTGTGAGCTGATTCTCCTATCGCGCAACGGTTTGATCGAAAGATCAAAACCTAGTTTTGAACCATCGTGAAAGGTGCATCTTTTATTACATCTGAACTTTGAAAAATCATATCTTTTTGCTGTGTTGACGAAATTCGATGAAACAGGAAACATCTTGACCGTGTGGACGTCTTCTACATTTTAGAAGAGACCGCATATTTTTCTGAGCCTTCTGCTATTTTTGATGGAGTGGAACCCAATGTGAGATTTCTAATTTATAAACGATATGAAAAACGACGATGTATAAATTATATAGTTGATGTATGAGTTATATAAGCGTTGTACACCTCTTGTATAAGCGTTGTATAACTTGTATGTTCGATGTATAAGTTATATATGCGTTGCAAAATTATATATGTGTTGAAATAGAAGTGAATTGCTATATATAAATATACATATATATATATATACGCCCCTCGTCCACAAACCATGGACGATATTTATTGGTTGTGATTGGTGTGAAAATTGGTTGATAGCGAATGGTTGTTTGGGATTGTTTGTGGTTGATATTGATTGATTGTGGTTGAAAAATACCCATTTGTGGTTGAGAAATATTTGGTTGAAACCACATAGGATTAGTTTGTGGAAATGAATAAATATATACATGCCGCCTGTGTGCGAACTAGATGCATGATCCCCATTGTCAAAAACCGCGAGGTTTTAAGGTAGAGCGAGGAGCCGTACTAGGGACGGTCCCTGTTTCAACTACCCTGCCGTTATGCTGCCAAATTTTTGAATAATATTCGTGTGTTTGAATTATTTTCATTTGCTGAAACTATATTTATTCGTTGTATAGAAAACCTTTATGTGTTGAATCGATATTCATTCGTTGATTAGAAATTCATGCGTTGAATGGCGTTCTTGTTTTAAAATATAAAAATCACATTTTTATCTATATATATAAACTATAGAAAACCTTCATGTGCTGAATCGATATTCATTCGTTGAATTGAAATTCATGTGTTGAATGGTATTCATATTTTGAAAGAAATTGTTTTATAATAAAAATCCCATTTTTAACATCAATATGCAAAGTATAAAATAATCCTATTTTTATCCCCTAGATTAACTATACGAGATAATAGTGTTTTGAAATAATTTTACAGTAAAAATCCTATTTTTATCCCCTATATTAACTATACGAAATAATAGTGTTTTGAAATAAATTGTTTTACAATAAAAATCCTATTTCTATCACCTATATTAATTATACGAAATAATAGTGTTTTGAAATGAATTGTTTTACAATAAAAATCACATTTTTATTATATAAACGAATTGTTAAAAATAGTGAAGTGTTGAAATAGAAGACAGTTAGATAAAAATATCATTTTTATCAAATGTATGAAAAGAATGTAGCTTTGAAATCGAAGAATCGATATATATAAATAAATAGAATTAAAATATATCGAATAACGATGCTGCAGTTCGTATTTTGAAATCGAAACTTCAAACGATTATACCGGGAGATCCGACCGTCGAATTTTCCCGAAACTGGAACCGTTGGATTCGTTTTGAAAGGATCTTTCTAATGATGTAAATTTTGTGAAGATCCAACGGATAGATTTTCAGATAAGTGTAAATCAAATCTGAAGAAAAATAGCCCATGGCCGCGTTATGGCCCGAAGCGTCGTTTTAAATAAATTGGCTATTTTAAAATAAATAAAAATAGCGATAAATCGTTTTAAAATATTATAAACGATATGGATGTGATTTATAAATTAACTGAAGGTTGGCTAAGTCGAATGGTTTTCTGGATGTTGATCTGATGTTGGTTTCGGCCTTCGGGGTTAATATTTGGGAAATCGTTCTCTTACTGATTGACGGTTAGTGAATATTGAATTGAAATGATGCGTGTATATGTTAGTGTGTCACTTGTTTATTATATATGCGAGTTGCTCAGAAAGACCGGGTTTATCCCATTCTGAATAACTAAATCGACGATAAGTAATCGAAGATGAAGACGGTGGTCGAAGACCGGAGATCTTCACCTTGTTTGGATGGTAACCGAGGTCTTGATTGGGAGGCATCCCAAAATATGGATAATGAGTGGTGATCATCCTGACGTACGTAGTGATCGATGGGTTTGCGAGGTGTTTAGTGCCTCCGGTTTCGTTCAGACCCAGAACGAACTTGTAAATGGACAGTTTGTCTGACATTGGATTTTATTTTGTGTTGATTGATCTCTATTAAATATACATCTGTTTGGCGGCGGAGAATTTATTCTTTTGCTTAACGCCCTTCTCTGAAACGCACGAGCTCAGAGGTTGTATATCGATGGACATCAGTCGCATGGCATGAATTGCTAGTATGACATGCCTAAGTGGCAAATGATCAGGGCTTCTGTTGAAAAGCAAAGTCTTGTGGTGATGATCAAAGCACTGCCTGTGTGGCGTAGCTTTGTGTATAATGTGAATTCGCGAGCCTCACACCCCGGTATGAACCAGAAACGGGAGAAGGACCTCAGGGAGGGCATGCGTTTCTTTCTAGCTTGGGTGGTGTTAGTGACCTACCAGCCCTGACATTTATATACTTTTCACCTGTGTGGTTGTTGCTGTTGCGAGGCGCCTCGGTTAGATCGGATGATCCGGGTCTAATGGAGCCATTCGTTGGCTCATATACACCCCAAAGGGTTGGGAAACGCAGTGTTCAGGAATTTTAATCCACATCGGTGGACCGGCCCTGACGATCCAAGGGCCCACCTGAGTCTGGGTCCTGTGGCTCGGGCTAGAGTGTCACGAATTCGGTAAGGACTATCTTTTGCCTTGGTTCATGACGGAAATCCAATTTCCAAACACGTGACTGTGCGGTTTTGATTGTATACCTATATATGGCGACATAGTGGTATGGGGCATTAATGCCGTCTATGATTGATAGTTATGATTTGAAATTGTTTTCAAAACATATAAACACTAACAATAATATCAAATGCCTTTGTTTTATTCGTATCAAGCATATTTTGGCCGTTATAAGGTAAAAACTCTATCCTTCGGTTTGCGTTGCATTGTGTGATGGGAACTGAGTCTTATAATGGCTCCATTTTTATAAAAAGCATAGCGATGTTTAAAAGAATGACTTGTTTTAAAGCACTGATAATCGAATGGAGTAAACCCGTTCCACGAAAGTGGCGTGGTCTTGTGATTAGCCATATTATAAATGTGTTGAGTAGATTTCTCATACCAGTCCCATGACTGACTCGTAGTTTGTTTCACTTTCAAACTCGGGTGCCCCTTTTTCTACACGGGCAGCCTTGTATTCAGGTTTATCAGGCTTCCTCTGGATAGCTGGAGCTAAAGATGGATTCTATCATTTATCTCTTTTTATGCTGTTCAGCTCCTATTGTACATATTTTGTTTATTTCCGCTGTAGACATATATATATATATATATATATATATATATATAGTTGAACTGTATTTGTACTAAGTAAGATCCTGTATACTGTGTAACTCTGATGATTACTTTTATCCGGTATATTCTATTGTTCATTATCTGGTGTATTTATTTATTTCTGTTCTGCTATTATCTGTTTCTGTGTTATATTTCAAGGATTACCCTTGCCACCGTCGGTACGGGGTTTGGGGTCGTCTCAGTGGTCCGTTGAATTACCCAACTTTAAAATGAATCTTAAATTGTAACTGTTTTGAGTTCTCACACCAGTCCCGTGACTAACCCGGAGTTTATAGTTTCCACACCTAAACTCTGGGTGCCCATAATTTTTACATGGGCAGCCTAGTAATTTGGTTCGCAGATTTAGCCTTGGAGTTAGTTGGAGCAGGATTCTGGTTTAACTGGAGCTATTATGTTTGGGATATTCGCATTCTTCCACTGAGTTAGTATCTTTTCCCCTGTGTAATCGATGTACTATGATGTACCTCTTGTAACTCTGATGTAATATTATTTTAATGATAATGGAAAAGTTGTTTTTATTTTGTGCAAATGTGTAAGTGCCCCTAACAATCCGTCTTTATGAACGGTTTAAGTTGGTTTAATTACCGGTGAAAACCGAGCAAAAAGCGGGTGGTTACATGAAGACATTTATGTATAGCTGAACTGTATTTGTACTAAGTATGATCCTATATAATGTGTAACTCTGATGATTACGTTTATCCAGTGTATTCTATTGTACATTATTTGGTGTATTTATTTATTTCTGTTTTGCTATTATCTGTTTATGTGTTATATTCCAAAGATTACCCTTAACACCGTTAGTACGGGTTTTGGGGTCGTCACAAATAATTTGTGCAAAATCATAAGAAATGATTTGGAACGAATTGGAATGAAAAATTCCATATTTGAAAAGATAAAAATAGATTTTCATCGAAATGAACTATTTTGGAACTAGAAATAAATAAATTGGATTTGAAAGGGTTTAAAAAGTAACCAGAAGTTTCAATAATTGAATTGGAATGGGATGTGATTTTAGGTTTATAGTGAACGGTGTTTTAAAAGACATTGGTTCTTTAACCCAGTTAAAGACAGGATATGATTTCCCAAGTTAAGCAATCATTAATATTGATTTTTGGGAAGATTAAAACCGAGTGGAGTTTTAATGAATCTTTAATTAGATTGAAATGATCGAGAATGGGGTATCACCAGTTTTTGTCCAGGCGATAGTTAAATCTTTAATTAGATTTGAACGCGAAATGGTAATTGAATTTACCGATAACACTGTGGTGTTAGATATGAAGTATTACCAGTTTTACTTTATGGGATGAATAGGTTGGGATTGGGAAATAAAATAAACGATTACTTCGGTGTGGTTCGCTAATCCCGACTAGTTTGAATTGATATTCAAAAGAAGGTTAAAGAATTTATTTTTGATAAAATTAATGGGAACATTTCCCAAAGTGTAAGAATATTTGAATAAAGGAATATTCTAAACTGGAATGAGGCGTATGTTGTGTTTGCGTAACACTTGTTTATTATATACGCGAGTTATTCAGAAAGACCGGGTTTATCCCATTCTGAATAACTGATTCGACGTGGTGTCGAGGATGAAGATGGTGGTCGAAGACTGGAGGTCTTCCCATCGTTTGGGTGATTACTGATGATCTTGATTGGGCTGTACTCCCAAGAGGAGGGTATCAGTTGGTGATCGTTCACACGTACTTGGAGATCGATGGATATGCGAGGTACAAGGTGCGTCCGTTTTGTTCAGACCCAGAACGAACTTGTATGGACTGTGTGTCTGACATTGGATTTTTCGTTGTGTTGATTAATCTCTATTAAATATACATTTGCTTGGTGAAGGGGAATTCATTCCCGTACTTCACCCTACTCTTAGACGTATGGGATCAGAGGTTGTATATCGATAGACATCAGTCGTATGGTGTGAATTGCCTGTGTGGCATGCCTATGTGGAAATTGATCAAGGCTTCTGTTGAAAAGCAAAGTCTTGTGGTTGATGATCAAAGTACTGCTTGTGTGGCATAGCTTTGTGTAGCGTTGATTCGCGAGCCTCACACACCGGTTGTGAACCAAAAACGGGAGAGGACCTCAAGGAGGGCATGTGTTTCCTTCTAGCTAGGGTGGTGTCAGTGACCTACCAGCCCTGACATTTATATTGTTTTCACTTGTGTGGTTGTTGCTGTTGCGAGGCGCCTTGGATATATCGGTGACTATATGGAGCCGATGGAGTCATTGGACTCATTTTCACCCCAAAGGACGGGGGAACGCAATGTTCAGGCATTTTAATCCACATCGGTGGATGGCCCTCACGATCCAAGGGTCACTCGAGCTCTGATCCTGAGACATGGTAGGCTAGATTGTCTCGAATCGGTAGAGGACGATCCCTGGCCTCGGTTCACAGACGGAAATCCAATTTCCAAATATGTGACTTTGCGGTTTTGATTGTAGAGCTTAGTATGGCGACATGATATATGGTACCTATGCCGTCTAGGATTGATACATTTATATTTGAAGTTGTTTTATACACTATGCACTTATAATAGTACCAAATGATTTGTTTTTAGCGTATCAAGCATTCTTTGGCTATTATAAGGTAAAAACCCTATCCTCCGGCTTGCGTTGCATTGTGTGATGGGACCTGGGTCTTATAATAGCTTCATTTTTCTTTATTTAGCATTGCTCTGTTATTTTATGCACTGGTAGTCTTGGGAGGAAGCCCATTCCGTGTTATACGGCGTGGCCCCTTGATTTACCTAACTTTAAAATAAAGATTAATCACTGTTTTAGTTCTCACACCAGTCACATGACTGACCTGGAGTTTATTGTTTTAACCTAAACTTTGGGTGCCCTTATTTTGACACGGGCAGCTAGTAGTTTTGGTTTTGCAGATTTATATTCACAGGAACCTGGTTTACAGCTGGAATGATATCCGGAAAGCTCTGTATCCGTATATCTCTTTCAGTTGTGTTTTATATTGTTTTTCCGCTGCAATGCATTTAAATGTAATTTAAATCTCTGATATTGTCTGTATAATATTTATTCATACTCTGTATATTCTTGTATTCTGATGGAATTGTTGTAATAAACAATGACATGTTCTTCTGTCTGTGTTCCAATGTGGCTTGTCCTCAATACAATCCGCGATTTCCCGTAAGTGGGATTTCGGGTCGTAACACAGGCAATTCACGCCATGCAACTAATGTCTATCGATATATAACCTTTAAGCTCATACGTCTCACAGATGGGTGTTAAGTAAGAGAATAAATTCTCCACTACCAAACAGATATATATTTAATAGAAATCAATCAACACATAATAAAATCTATTGTCAAACACACATCCATTTACAAGTCCGCTCAGGGTCTGAACGAAATTGAAGGCACCTTATTCCTTGTCCCATATGTCCCACATAGGAGAGAAGTCCTCGCATATCCAGTCGATCTCCAAGTACGTCTGGACAATCACCACTTATTACCTTGTCTTGGGTACACAGTCCAATCAAGACATCATTAATCATCCAAACGAGGTGAAGAACTTCGGTCTTCAACCACCGTCTTCATCGTCGACTTATCGTCAAATCAATTATTCAGAATGGGTATAAACCCGGCCTTTCCGAATAATTCACGTATCTTATAATCAAATGCTATAGAAACACAACATACGCCTCATTCCAATTATGAATATTCTTTTATTCAAATACTCATATCCTTTGGAAAAGGTTCCCATTAATTTTATCAAATATAAATTCTTTTAAATTTATACTTTAATCTTCCTTTGGATATCAATTCTATACCAAATTAGGTTTATCAACTAGTTGGGATTATCAAGCCTTACCGAAGTAATCATTTCTTTATTAATCCCAATCCCAACGTAAGAGCAAAACTGGTAATACTCCGTATCTAACAACACGGTGTTATCGGTAAATTTAATTACCACTTCACATTCAAATCTAATTAAAGATTTAACTATCGCTTGGAGCAAAACTGGTGATACTCTATTCTCAGTCATTTCCCAACACTGATAATTTGAATTATCACAATCACATTTCAATCTAATTAAAGATTCATTAAAACTCTGATTAGTTTTAATCTTCCCAAAAATCATTATTAATGATTATTTAACTCTGGTAAATCAAACATGCCGCATGGACAATCTACACCGTACCATTGATTTCTACCGATATATAACCTCTAAGCTTGTTCATCTCAAATAAGGATGTTAAGCAAGAGAATAAATTCTCCGCTACCAAATAGATATATATTTAGCAGAGATTAGCAATACAGTCCGAATTACAATGTTAGACATCTATTCCTGTCTTTAACTGGGTTAAAGAACTATTGTCGTTTAAAACACAGTTCACGATAAACCCAAAATCACATTCCATTAACCATGGAATCTTCACGGAAAATAGACCAATATATAATCGATATCAATTTCCATATCCAAATAATAATACAAATGGAATAATGACAAAGTCTCTTAAATTTCATATATATTAACAGTCTTCCCCCATAGAAGCTCATTTCGATTATTACCAAATCAAATTCCATTCAATTGCTATTTAATATACTTAATTGGAAAACTTTACTTTGGAAAATTTCCATTAAATCTTAATAAAAGATATATATATATATATTCCAAATCTCGTTTCACTGTTAATCGAGTTAAAGAACGAATGTCGTTAAAAGCACTGTTCACAATAAACCCAATTCACGTTCCATTTTATTCCAATTACTAAATATAACCGAAAACTCTAATAATCTTAATTAAAAGATTTATTCTTTTCACAACGGGGTTTAAGAACGGTGTTACTAAAGACACCATTCATGACAAACCCAAAATCCACTTTGATATTATGTATAAGACTCTAAATAGAAATTATATCGGTTTACATTCAATATCAAATTCTCAAACCAACACATATCATATGGGGAATAACGATATATACCTATCTCCCAAATTCCTCCACAATATCCGTATAGTCACAGAATCCAATATCGAAATCTCCCGAAGATGATTTTTATTCAAATCCATTCCAATTTATACATTGGAAAATTCTGGTTATTGCAAAACCATTACAAATCCAATTTATTTTATTAAAAAACCTTGGATTATCTTTCTAGTTAATAACTAGTTCATTTTTATAAAAATATATTTTTATCTTTACAAACGTGTAATTTTTCATCCCAGTTCTTTCCAAACCATTTATTATGATTTTACATAAATTATTAATATTTTTAATAATTTTATCAAGGCCCGTGCAATCGGTTTCCAATAACGGCCCCCGAACTGCATCCATAACGACCTTTTCCAAATTTGATTTGGACATAATTCCAAATCAACCCTTTAGATTTCAAATCTCTTATATTCGTTGGAAATCTCTTTTCGATAGAACCCAATGGTTCTGGTTTTAAGAGAATCCGATGGCTGGATCTCCCGTAATGTCAATTCAAAGTCAATGGTCAGAATTCACGAATGGTCGCTGCGCGGCGCGTTCTATTCAGGCCATTAACATATATATATATATATATATAATATATTTCGTTCAAAGCATATTTTATAAATTCGTTTTAAAAATGATTCCAACTTCTATTTCAATTTCAAATATAAACTTAATACTCCTTATCATTATAATATTTAAATGATAACATTTTCAAAATATCAGACTTTGAAATCAATTCCTTTTCGATATTCATTATAAAAATGAATAAAATCGATATAAATACTGTTCACGTTAAAATGACGCAAATCTAATCAACAGGGCTTCACACATTTCAATATTTTCATGTCCATACAAAATCAGACATCAAATTGACATCTTAAAATATTCATTCTTTTTGAATTGGAATCAGACATAGTCAATTATCATGTAATTTATTTAAATGGATTTCATACATCACATGTATACGACAACAATGATAAACAATCATCCATCATCCAAAGTGCATTACACAACCGCATAAGTATTAAATATAAATAATTAACGCCAACAACAGTCTATCAACAAATCGATTGACATACAACTAAACAATTGGGATTAGTGTACGTCCCATATCATCCCAATTCCCGTGTGGGGTTTCACTCAACAAACACAAATTTTATTTGTGTAGTTGGGCGATGTGTAAAATTTATCGTCCCAATCCATGGTAGTTAAATGTGTGTACATAAACAAATTGTCCGATTTGTAAATGAATATTTATTTTCATTTCATGAGAATATTATGTCGTTCATATATACGTTAAAAATTATATTTTAATGATAAAATATTTATTTCACCACATGAATATTTTATATAGTTCATACATTCAATAAAAATGATATTTTTATTGTTCAAACATTTTACTCAACACATGAATATTTTATATAGTTCATATACACATTAAAAATTACATTTTTAATGAATAAATATTTATTTTAGAAAATTTCGGCATTATAGCGGCGCGATATTAGAACCGGAGTAATGTCTAGCATTACCCCTCTCCTGATACTGGCTCGTGCCATACACAATAGTCAATCACATTCAATACACCACAATACAATCAATTTTCAACACAACCAAACTTCTACAATACAATCCAAACAAACAATCATGGTTTGTACAATAAATAGTGTCAGGGGCTACTAAGCCCCGTTTGCAATCTGGTATATACTTAACTCTAAAATAAATTGAGTGAGAAGGTGTTATCACAGTCGGTTTCCACTCTACCAGTTTTATTTCTGAATATTTGAACAGTTTGGATTTGAATTTACCCAAAATTCTAACGTGCTCCAAATTGGGCTCGGTTAGTCTTGTTGTGAAGCTGTCGACTCCACGATCGCAATGGATCCAGTTTCATGCAAATTAGAGTCCGTTACAAAAAGTTATTTACGTATAAAGTTTAAACAATTTAAATAATTAATTAAATTATAAATTACCTTCAAAAATCGTTCACGTTTAGCAACCCCCATCCATCATCGTCGTTCACCACCCACAGCCACCTTCACTGTCATTGGACCCCACCCACGCCTGCACCAGTTCTTTGCGTGCCTCCACCCTTAACCACCACCGCCAGTTCACCTCCGATGAACCAAAATTCGAGTTTATCCCAATTTGCATTCATGTCCAAATTCTCCGCCACCGTCGAGCTCCAGCGTCGCGCGCCGCCTGGAATAGAACCGTATCGCCACCCTCTACCTTTGACCTTTGATGACCTTGGACCCACGATGCCTGTGGTGGCTGCCACGAGGAAAAATCCATTCCCAGCATAGCCAGAAAATACGTCCCCGTTCATCCCTAATTTTTGACCACCACAATCAGTTTCGAGCCAACCACCCAAAGGGAAAGTCGTAGGCCTTCCTCTCCTCATCCATTCTCCCTTTGGTGCCATCACCTAACTCCTCTTCGTTTAACCGGAAAACGCCATAAACTGAAATTCATTTTCTGACTTTGAACGTCGATTCCGGTGAATCCTTGCGACGATAGGTCTTGTAATTTTTGTGGTAGGTAGAGGCAACTTGATCTTTAAAACCCAGAAACCATTCATGGTAATTGTGTATGGATTGAGAGATATAAATTATTTATTGTTCGGAGGCTTTTTTGTAAAATGGTTTTGGAGTGGGAGAGGAAGGATGCACAATTTTAAAAGAATGGAAATAATGACGGTTTGTGGAGGAAGAGATATTATATAGTAGTATTGTATGATTCTATATTGATCCTGTAACTCACATTCTCTTCATTTTACAGTTATCGATGCCATGACAACGCACGAACTCTAATGGCGATGAAAATTGACATGCTGCTATGTCTCGATGATACGGTTCCAATGAAACTGGTTTCGTCAAATTCCGAGCCCGTTTGCTCAAAAAGCTCTGTTTTGGCCTTAAATGACTGATCGATTCAAAATTAATTACTCACGGCCACATACTAGCTCCAAAAATTCCAAAAAAATAAATCTAGCTATGTTTTGAAGATACGGCCCTAAAAAAACTAATTTCGTCAAATTTGGAGACCATTTGACAAATGGTCATTTTCCAGTAGATTAAATTCGAACTGAAATTACCAAACGCATTTAAATTCACTGGGCTCACATATTAATTTCAAAAATTATGAAATTTGAAACCCAACAATAATTTGACATTCCAGATCCAACAAAAGTGGTTTCATCGAAAACAGAGGTCGTTTGCAAAATGGCTATTTTTAAAGGCTATATATGATATTAAAATATATATAAATTCCATTGCAACTATTATAAATTTTAAACAAGACACAACTTTTAATTTATATTATGAAATCTCAATTTTTACATTCGTTAGAAAGATATAGCTAAATAGATTCAAATATTTCTTGTTTTATTGAAATCCGATTTATTTTGAATTTTGTACATTCATTTGAAATTTGAAATCAAATTTTCAAACTACCGCGCCATTTCAGGCTTGTTTAATAATTAATATTCATACATTCAAACTACGATTAAAATAATTTTTTAGCCATTATTATTTAAAATAAATCATTTTAAATATTCAAAATCCATTAAAATAGCTAAAATAAAATTTTCAAATTAGTTCCGAATTTCCGAGTTGTTATAATCTCCCCCCACTTAAAATGTTTTCTTCCTCGAAAAGGAACGGAGTTGAAAGTTGTTTAACTAACCAACTCAACTTTCATTCTGGCTTTCGTTCTTCAACTTTTCAATTTCTCAGAATTTTCTAATTTCTCAAAAATTTATCTAACACCCTAAATTTTTGCCATAACCTCCCACTACATCATAACAACCAATTTGGCACACAACGCTGCAGAGATAAAATACAGATTATAGCCATATCATATTTGATAGTGCTCAGAGCCGTATCAAACTACATTTTGAGATCTGCACCACCCTAAACACCCTAAATCTGACCGTCCATCAAGGAAGCTCTGGATCAGTTAATTTGACATGGCCTTTTGCCAAATCTAATGCGTATCATATTGTGCACCCCTTTAGGCACTCCGAACACAAGTTTTGGCCGCTCCCTTTTCATTTTGTTTTATTTTAATGGTGACATAAAACCCAAATTAGGGTTTTCATTCACCAAATCGTGCCTCCACCTTTCTTTGGAATCTCCTCCTCCAGTAGAGCTGATTCAATTTGTATGTCTCCAGTCTTGCACTAGTTAGATCATTGGCATCATTCCTATGTGCTAATTAACCTTCATCAAAGTCTCAGTTATAATTATAAGTAGTCGTGGTTTACCTAATTCAGCTATAAAGTGGAATTTGATTTGCCATTATAAATGTAAATGATGCCCATGATCTACTAGCACAAAGTAAAATTTTCCAAATTTGGGTAATTTGGGTAATCTAAAGATCAACTTATTCTTAATTTGTATCGTTACATTCAGGTAATTCTTTTTACTTGTTCATATTCTCTTAATGTCACTCTATCTTTTGATTTTGTCACTTGTTCATATCTCAACATACTTATAGAGGTTTGTAGTTCGCTACTTAATGAGATACTGCCATTCGTGTAGTAATGATGCAAGGATATATGCATGCTTATTAGAACACTCTTACTTATTATTTATGCTTTTTATGGCTTTTTGTTGAACCTGTGTGGGGTGATGAGCTGAGAGTGCAATGCCATATGGGAAGGAGTCGAAGTAGGAATTCTTAAAATTAGTGGAAGGAAAGAGGCTCAAGGTTAATATCTACGGTAGCGATTAATATGGTCATTTTGTTGGCGATGTCTATTTCAGTAACATTTTTATTCAGGTAATTCTGTCATGGTACATCCCTTCATGTAATACGAGAAGTTGTTAGTGTTTTGAACCGTATAACTATGCAGTAAAACCATATATGCAGGGTCTACTGGATTGGGATTTCTATCATGGTACGTAGTACGAAAAACTAGACCATTTCTGGTATAAACTTCAGGTAATATCTCGCTTTTTTCCATCCCCTCATCTTGGATACACTACATTAGATAAGGGAGATATAATAGAAAGGGCAAGGCTATATCAATGTTATATCTACATTGCAGCCAAGTGACAAGGAGAATTATAATAAGTTTGTGGTTTAATACTTTTAGAGCGAATTAGTGAGTCATTACATGAAAATCATGCTTGCGGAGATTTTGGAGAATGAAAAATAAACTGGTTCAAAGCAAAGGAATAGTTTGGGGAATGAAATCATGTCAGTAGCATTACATAAACATGTTATACGTATAATCGACAAATATGCACACACAATTTTGGTGCTTTTGTTATACATAAACAATGTAGATTTTTTTATACATATAAACATGTTATACATAAACATGTAGATTTTGGTGCTTTTGTGTTGCTGGAACTCAGGCGCTGGCTATCACGATTCAGCTTTACTGCCAATCATCAGGTTGGCCTTTTAATCTCTTCTTTTAAACTGTGTACATATATAAATATTTATGCTGTTATATATAAAACTTTATGTTCAGCATCATAAGCTAGCTTATTCTCATAGTATTGCTTTGATTTACACATGGATTTCATCGGCATGATCAGCACTTACGCTCAATCTTCCCGGCCTTGACTGGAGTTATATATATCAGGCTGATCATATGTTTTTACCTTTTTTTGTTAGTTCGTACTGTTATGAAAAACTTTGATAGTTTCCTTTGTATATGTTTGTATGTTATACATTATGTTCGTGTTATGAAAAATCTTGTAATGCTTTGAGTGTGTGTGTATATATATATATATATATATATATATATATATATATATATATAAATTGTGTTATTCTTGTGTATAAATTATGGTATATATGCTGTGTTATGAAAAAAATGTGCTACAGTTTCTGGTTATATATATATATATATATATATATATATATATATATGCATGTTTGTGTGTGTATATATATGTGCACACATAGATATAATTAGATACGCTCAAAGGCCGTGTCTGAATATGGTTTAGATACGGCCGTATTTTATTACTAGTGAGATACGGCTTATAGCCATATCTAAAAATTTAACACGCCGTTTTTTGATACGGCTTTTGGCTATGTTTAAGAGCTTTAGATACGGCTAAAAAGACAGCTTAATTAGCATATATGGTGTAGTGTCCTTTGTACGGGTTGATATTTAAAACCGCAACTTGCCTCGCAGGCCCCTCATCAGTCCAAAAGAAAAAGAAAAAGCCAAGCGGCTAGCCAATTGGCTCATAAAATCATTAAAACCCAAGGAAATGGTAAACATGTACCTATTTGTCGGGCATACAATTTTATTCCTCTTCTTAGCCTCCATGTTATGACCTGTTCATTATATACACATGTACATATACGCAATTCCAATCAATTTTCAATTCAGTTCAATATTTCATTCAGTTTGGCTAAATTTACCATTCATTTTCATATTAGTTTTGATTTGGTTCTATTTAACTCTTCATCCTCATATTGGATTTATTATTCCAATATTTTTATTAGTTGAACCAATAATCACACAACTAACCAGCAATCAATTAGTGAATTAAATTTCCAAAACATATAACTTTTTTATATATTCAAAAATCATATTTCAATGCCAATTCACATATATCAACCCTATCTAGTTTTGGTTCTCACACCAGTCAATTGGAAACATGTATATCCCCCCTTCGAAACTCAAAAATAAACTACTCGTGCTACTTAGTCATCAGTAGAATCATTTCTGGGTGACTAAAGTGTGATTCTATATCCACTCGATATATTTTTGGCTTCGTATATACGTGGATCAGACGTATATTAAAATCTCTATATGCCCGATAATACAAAATCGATTTAAAATAAGATACTCAAATACGTATAATAAGGTTAAAATTTTCAAAACAAAATTTGTTTTCATTTTTTTATTTTAACTTTGAAACTCATTTTAGGATACTACGAATCCCATCTCTAATGAGTCATTCTCATTGTACATTATTATTCCAATCTCTGAAGAATTTTTCGTTCGGTTCTAATGTGTCTTGTTCTCGAGATCTATAAACCAAAGCTCTGATACCACGCTGAAATAGCCCAACAAAATCCAGTAGGCTTTGCAACCATACCTTCATCCCCCAAAGCAACAGGTAAAACCCACTGTGGCTTCCAACGGATCCCCCAGTCACCTTGTTTTACGGACAACCTCTTAACTGACCAACCAACCCTCGAAAGGGACATGTAGGGGCAAGAGCCCACTGTTCGCCACCAAACCACATGGCTAGAACACCCTATAATGCGTACCTAGACCCTCAGAGCCAGCGATAAGGACTGGTGTGAGAATTAAAATAGTTATTTAAAACTTTACTTTAAAGTAGAGTAAATCAAAGGACCACGCCGTATAACACGGAACGGGTTTTCTCCCAAGAATACCAGTGCATAAAATAGTTTATAAAAAATGTATTGCTTTTCGAAAAATGAAGCTATTATAAGACTCAGGTCCCATCACACAATGCAATGCAAGCCGGAGGATAGAGTTTTACTTATAATAGCCAAATATTCTTAGTATGTTTAGAAAAAAAATATTTTTGATATTACTATAAGTATATAATGTCAAAATCACTTAAAATATAAATGTATCAATCATAGACGACATAGTATCCTATGCAACTATCTCGCCATATTAGTTTTGCAATTAAAACAGAAATGTCACATATTGGAAATTGGATTTCCGTCTATAAGTCGAGGCAAGGGATGGCTCCTCACCGATTCGAGACACTCTAGCAAATGCCTCAGGATCCCCCGCAGTGAACCCTTGGATCTTCAAGGTCGGTCCACACTTACGTTAGTGGATTAGTATTCCTGAACACACGTTTCCCGGTCCTATCGGACCTATCCATCGGCCCCGTAGTGACCGATATATCCGAGGCGCCTCGCTATCCATCATCCAAAAAGGTAAAAATAAATAAATGTTTGGGCTCCATACCATGACACCACACATAGCTAGAAAGAAACGTCGTGCACTCCCTGCAGTCACGATCCCCTTTTTGACTCATACCGAGGTGTGAGGCTCGCGAATTAATGCTATACAAAAAGCTATTGTATTCAAAGCCGTGCTTTGATCATCAACCACAAGACTCTGCTTTTCAATAGAAGCCTTGATCATTTGCATCTCAGCATGCCACACAGGCAATTCATGCCATGGAACTAATGTCTATCGATATATAACCTCTTAGCTCGTAAGTCTCAGAGAGGTGTGTTAAGCAAGAGAATAAATTCTCCGCCACCAACAAATATATATTTAATAGAAATCAATCAACACAGAATAAAATCCAATGTCAGACACGCATCCATTTACACGTCCATTCTGGGTCTAAACGAAATTGGAGGCACCTTATTCCTCATCCCATATGTCCAATACAGGAGAGAGGTCCTCGCATATCCGGTCGATCTCCAAGTACGTCTGGACGATCACCACTTAATAACTTGTCTAGTGTGTACAGCCCAATAAAGTCATCAGTAATCATCCAAATGATGTGAAGAACTCCGGTCTTCAACCACCATTTTCATCTTCGACTTATCGTCGAATCAATTTATTCAGAATGGGTATAAACCCGACCTTTCCGAATAATTCTCGTATCTTATAATCAATTTCTATAGAAACACAACATACGCTTCATTCCAATTCTGAATATTCGTTTATTCAAATATTCATATCCTTTGGGAAAGGTTCCCATTAATTTTATCAAATATAAATTCTTTTAAATTTATACTTTAATCTACCTTTGGATATCAATTCTAAACCAAATTAAGGTTTATCAACTAGTCGGAATTATCGAGCCTTACACAAGTAATCATTTATTTATTAATCCCAATCCAACCTATTCATCCCATGGAGTAAAACTGGTAATACTCCATATTTAACACCATGGTGTTATCGGTAAATTTAATTACCACTTCACGTTCAGATCTAATTAAAGGTTTAACTATCGCTTGGAGCGAAACTGGTGATACTCCATTCTCGATCACTTCCCAAATTTGATAATTTAAATTATCACATTTACATTTCAATATAATTAAAGATTCATTAAAACTCCACTTAGTTTTAATCTTCCCAAAAATCATTATTAATGATTATTTAACTTTGGGAAATCAGACATGCCGCATGGACAATCTACACCGTACCATTGATCTCTACTGATATATAAGCTCTAAGCTCGTATGTCACAGATAAGAGTATTAAGCAAGAGAATAAATTCTCCGCCACCAAACAGATATATATATATATATATATATATATTTAGCAGAGATCAGCAATACGGTTCAAATTACAATGTTAGACATGTAATCCTGTCTTTAGCTGGGTTAAAGAAATAATGACGTTTAAAACATAGTTCACGATAAACCCAAAATCACATTCCATTAACCATATCCTAACCCCAACCTATTCATCCCATGAAGTAAAACTGGTAATACTTCATATCTAACACCACGGTGTTATCGGTAAATATTAATTACCCTTTCACGTTCAAATCTATTTAAAGATTTAACTATCGCTTGGAGCAAAACCAGTGATACTCAATTTTCGATCATTTCTTGAATTCGATCATTTTAATTATCCCACTCACATTCCAATCTAATTAAGGACTCATTAAAGATCTAATTCAGTTTTAATCTCAAAAAATCATTTCCTAATGATTTTCCAAAGTTAAGAAATTAATCATATATTTAACTGGGTTAAAGAACTAATGTCATTTAAAACACAGCTCACGATAAGCCCAAAATCACATTCCGTTAATTATGGAATCTTCTTGGAAAACAAATCAATATATAATCGATATCAATTTCCATATCTGACTAATAATATAAATGGAATAACGAAAAAGCCTTTTAAATTCCATATATATTAATAGTCTTCCTACACAGAAACTCACTTCGATTATTATCAAATCGAATTCCATTCCATTCCGATATATTTAATCGGAAAACTTTACTTTGGAAAATTCCACTAAATCTTAAGTAAAAAGATTTATAAGTACCAAATCTCATTTCACTGTAAATCGGGTTAAAGAATGAATGTCCTTAAAAACACAGTTCATAATAAACCCAATTCACATTCCATTTCCAATCCAATTAAATGTTAATTAATTGTTAATTCTTCTCTACATCTTAATTAAAAGGTTTGTTATTTTCATATGAGTTTTAAGAACAGTGTTACTGAAGACCCCCTCCCATCAGTCTCTAACCGTAAATTAGTTAGAGAACAATTCCTTAAGTATTAATCTCGAAGACCGAAACCAATATCAGATCAGTACCCAGGAAATCATTCAAATTTGCTAATCTCTAGTTAGTTTCTAATTTTCTTAACTCTTTTGGGTATAAGAACAGTATTACTAAAGATACCATTCACGATAAACCCAAAATCTCGTTCCATTGTTAATCGGGTTAAAGAACAAGTGTTATTTAAAAACACCGTTCACGATAAACCCAAAAACCAATTTCAATTTATTTCCAATTAAATGTTAATTAATTGGTAAACTTCACTAAATCCTAGTAAAAAGATTTAGTCTTTTCTCAACTGGGTTTTAGAAAAGTTTTAGTGAAGGCACCGTTCACGACAAACCCAAAATCCGATTTGATATTAAATACAAGGCTCTGAATAGAAAATATATTGGCTTATATTTAATATTAAATTCTAAAATAAAAAAATATCGTATTGGAATAATGATATATATATATATATCTTCCAAATTCCTCCACAATGTCCATATAATCACGGAATCCAATATCGAAATATTCCAGAGATAATTTCGATTCAAATCCCATCCAATTCATAAATTGGAAATTTTGGTTATTTTTAAAACCACTTCAAATCCAATTTATTTATTTAAAAATATTGGATTATAATTCTATTTCATTTCGACAAAAATATATTTTTTATCTTTTCAAATATGGAATTTTTTCATCCCAATTTTTTCCAAATCATTTATTATGATATTACACAAATTATTGATATTTTTAATAATTTTATCAACGCCCGTACAGTCGATTTCCATAAACGGCCATCGAACTGCACTTACAATGACCTTTTCCAAATTTGATTTGGACATAATTCCAAATCCAACTGTTAGATTTATAATTTTTTATATTCTTTAGAATGCTCTTTTCCCAACGGTTCTGGTTTTAGGAGAATCCGACGGTAGGATCTCCCATAATGTCCATTCGAAGTCAATGGTCGAAATTCACGAACTGCCGCGGTGCATTCTATTCAGGCCATTAATTATATATAATATATATTTTTCGTCGATTTCAATTCAAAACGTGTTTTATAAATTGTTTTAAAAACAATTTCAACTTCATATTCAATTTTAAATCAAAATTAAATATTCCATATCATTAATATATAAATGATAATATTTTCAAAAAATTAGATTTTGAAATCATTTCCTTTTCGAAATTCATTATTAAAATGAATAAAATCAATATAAATATCGTTCGTGTCAAAATGTCGCATAAATTATCCACACAGCTTTATATATTTCAATATCGTCGTGTCCATCCAAAATCGGACGTCAAAATCCGATTTTGATCTTTTACCAAATATTATTTTAAAATATTAATTATTTAAAAAAACATTATTTTAAAATATTCGTTCGTACTGAATTAGAATCAGACACAGTCAATTACCATATAATATGATTTATATGGATTTCATACAACACATGTACTTAACAATAATGATAAACAATCAACCATCATCCAGAGTGCATTTTACACTGTGTAAGCATTAAATATAAATAATTAATGCTTACAACAGCCTGTCAAACCAATCGATCGACATACAACTACACAATTGAAATTAGTGTACGTCAAATATCGTCCTAATACCCGTATGGGGTTTCAATCAACAAACACTGAATATTATTTGTGCAATTGGGCGATGTGTAAAATAATCATCCCAATCAATGTCAATCAAATGGGTGTACAAAAACAAATCGTCTGGTTTGTAAATGAATATTTATTTTATTCATATACACGTTAAAAATTATAATTTTAACTCTAAAATATTTATTTCAACACATGAACATTTCATTCAGTTCATTTATACAATAAAAATGATATTTTTATTGTACAAATATTTATATTCAATACATGAATATTTTATACTGACCATTTCATATCACAATCAATTTTCACATAGAATATAATCAAACAAGTCATCCATGGTCTGTGGACGACGGGGAGCAGTTCATATATGCAGTTATAAAATAAATAACTGTACAGAAATAATTTTAGTGAGGAGTTCTCACTTTGATCGGTTTAGAAATCGTTAAAACGATTATTTTAATTAAATTAAACCCGATGTTTAATTTAACCAAAATTTGCATTTTCTTCCATTTCCGTTCTAGTTTGCTCAATGCTATGGAGATCTTTGACACGATTCCAACGAGGCCTTGTTTGCTATTTTCTGACATCGTATGACAAAGATATGTGTTTTTGAAATTTAATTACATTATTATAATTAAACAAATTAAAGTTAATTAAAATTTATAAATAACCTTAACTAAAAATTAGGCCCCCCTTAATCATTCTTCTTCTTGTATCCTTCAGGACCGAAAACCCATCGATCAAACAACCCATCGCCGATCACCCATCAACCACTGGACCTCCCATCCTACGCCGCCACGAGACGCCCCTCCACATCGCCTATCACCGCCAAGAACCACCAAGAATCAGATCTCCACTCGACGGTGGAAAACGCCTATAAACACTGCCTCTTTGAGGCATGAATTCCCTCGATCCGCTTAACTAAGGACGATCTCGACCGTTGGAATGATGGAGCTCCTCACGCTGATCGTCTTCGCCGTTGGAAGGCTTCGTCATTGGCGTGTGGATGATCAGATCGATGGGGAAGTGGATTAGAAAATTATCACCATTCATTTTAAAGCGGCGGCGCAGATAATAAACGAAGGGGGCCTAGGGTTTTAGAGTGAAAAATTATATATATATTTAATTAATATTAAATTCCAAAATTATCTCAATCTGATTCCAAACTCCAAATCGAACCCAACGACCATCGCCCCTGGCCAAATACCCCCATTTCGAACCCAATGGGATGTGCCGCGTAAGCTTATTCATCAGCTACGATCAGTTTTTGTTAAAATTACAATATAAAATAATATTTCAGCCAATATTGAATTTAATGTACATTTTAATTTACCGGGGCCACATACTGACTCCAAAAATTCCAAAAAAATAAATCTGGCTATATTTTGACAATACGGCCCTAACAAAACTAATTTTGTCAAATTTGGAGACCGTTTGAAAAATGGCCATTTTCTGGTCGATCCAAATTGATTGAAATTGATAAATCACGTTTTCTTTTGCCACGCTCACATATTTATTCCAAAAATTATGAAAATTGGAATCTAGCAATAATTTAACATTCCGGATCCAACAAAAGTGGTCTCCTCAAAAATGGAGGTCGTTTGCAAAATCGCTATTTTTAAGGGCTATATTTCCATAGTGACTATTCTGAATCTTCAACTGGGCATAACTTTTATTCCCACTATTAAATTTCAATTTTTCGGATTCATTGGAAAGATATTTTCAAACAGATTCAAATATTTTTAGTTTCGCTAGAATCCGGTTTATTTTGAAATTTGTACATTCATTTGAAATTTGAAATCGAATTTTCAAACTACCGCTCCATTTTCAATTCCGTTTATAATGAAAATAAATATTTATATTCTAATTTCGATTTAAATAAATTTATACATTCTAATTCTATTCAACATAAATTTCTAGTTGTTATTATTTAAAATAAGTCGTTTTAAATATTCCAAATTCATTAAAATTGCCAAAATGAAAATTTTAAATTGGGTATGATTTTCCGGGTTGTTACAGTACTGTTGGAAAACCTTTGAATGGGGACGTGAATCAATAAAACCATCGGAAGAGGAGATGAATAAATAAAACCTCAGGAAGGGGAGTAAAATCAGTAAAACCTCAATAGGAAGAGGCATATCAAATAAAGCTTCCTAGAAGAGGGGCTATCACATCTCCACCAAGTGTGGAGCCTCTTAGAGGAAGAGGAATAATCAAATAAAGCTACCATGAAGAAGAGCATATTACATCTCTACTGAGTGGAAAACCTCCAGAGGAGAAGGCAAATCAATTTTACTTCATTGTCCATTTCGAAATGCTAACCTCCGGTGGATAGGTCAGTACTTCAGCCTGTTGTAACCAGTCTGTAGTATTTCCTATGGAAGGGTTTAATCCACCAACATGCGGTAGCTAGTCCGTAGCAACTCTATGAGAAGGGTAATCTCATGAATTAAATATAATTTATTATATTAAAATTATTCATTATATAGCATCTCCTCTTAGAGTGAGGATCATCCTCTAATAAAATATCATGAGGTGTTCCATCATTATGAGAAAATGAAGGAAGAAAATGGAAACCCATAGTCGATCATCTCAGTCTACTGGGTATTCCTGCTAAGATGGGATAACCAAATGTTGTAACACTGGAAATGAAAATCAATCATACTCATGATGTTATGATATAGGAAAACATCATTGAATTGATTATGTAAACTTGAAAGCCTAGATAGAAGCGTAAAGGATTACAAATGAACTACCATTTTCAACAAAAGTAGAGGACTTAATAAATCTTTTAACGCACACAACCTGATCTTGCAAATTTTGCATAGACTTTCTGGAAATAAATCTTCTTCAAGAAAAATAATAAGGATATTGAGTCGAGTTTCTTTTAATATAGGCTAAGTAATGGACCAAGGTTTCAGTAGCCCTTTAATTGGATAACTGAATGGAACTCCTACTGAATGATCTAATAACTTAGGATTAGATAGGACTAATTTACTTCAGAAATAGTCCTCTATACTTCCGTAAATTACGCTTTGGAATATTTAAGACTCTTTGGACCACATGATTCCAATGGATACTTTAACCGGCCTTCTAAGAAACACACACATAATTTATATTTATCTGATAACTTTCAATGATGGTTGGCTTACTCAACATCATCCACACAGATGATCTTTGAACATTTCTCGATGAAAATATGCGTTGGGATCAGAACGTTTTTACTCGGTTTGGTAATATCTTTATGAATTTCGATTAAAGTATGATTTTCAGATGCCTTTAAACGAATTTCATTTATTAGTTTTTTCATTATGTTTCCATACCAGATACTTCTTCCCATGAGATTGCTATTATGAATGAGTTTTGGTATTTATGCTATTTTAGGATTCCTACTTACGAGCCAATAACCTTGTTCCGTTTATGTAGATGAATGCTATTTTTGATCATCTTTTCATGAATTTTTAACTATTGCTAATTAATTTTGATGCCTTATATTCCATCTTGAGTTTCTGGTATGGTATCTTATAGCTTTTAAAATTCATTTTTGCTGTCAGCATAAACCTTATTTCTAATATAAAATCATTATTTGATTCGAAATTGTTCCCTTTCTTTCATGAATTCTGAAAATTATTGCTTTGCTTCTTATTTCCATTGCACGTATTTATGAGGTGATTTATGAATGGATGATGCATTCATTTGAATAGTTCCTCCTAATTTAGTGACTCTTAGAAGCTCTTTTATTATTTCAGAAAGTCTATATTTAATTTGGTTCATATATAAGTAATCTACACGTGTTTAATCTTAAGTATTTGATGATTGTGACACTGCAAACATTTTGATTTCATGATTTTCATGGTTTATTAAACATGCTTTCGGTTTTTCTAAATTAATTAGGAAATGCCTTTATGTGCCTTTTGCTTCACGGCTATTGAGATTTCTTTTATACGACAGTTCCACTAGTTTTGTACATTTAGAGTCTCTTGATGAAATGCTGATTATAGTGATAATAGAGTGAAATTCTTGAAATTTGTTATTTGTGATTGCTGATGTATCATAACCATTTAAACAAATTTATGGTTGGCTTATTTCATGATCCAAGAATGATCTTTGGAAATTTGTAATATTATGATCTTCTTTCCGATTTTCAGTTAACCTTTTCTGTGTTATATGCATTTTGATCTGAATGTGGATGAGGAGTCTCTTGTGTAAATTTACGAATGTTTGTTGTAATTTTTATGATACTGGATATATTGCCATCAACGTAGAATGATAGTCAAGGAAGTAGTTATTCTATTATAAAAATTCATTCCTTCCATTACTAAATAAATGACAACCGCTTTTAGAACGTTATAGTCGCATTAGAATAAATTGAAAAGTCTATTTACTATTTCGAAATTGTCAATATTGTAGAAATATGGAAGTAGATGAAGAAATGCCAATATTGTCAACATGATTGCTTAAGATTTTTGTCCTAAAGAACAAAAGCTCTTTTATACTTGGGGGAAGTGGTTAAATGTTAGAAAACTATTCTCTCGGCGAGAAGTATGAAATAAGGCTGGCAAAGGAGATAAGCCACCAGGAAAAGCATATAAACATTACCCTAGGCATCAGGAAAGCAAATCTTTAGTCAGTAGGTAGCTTCCGGAAAGGACAATGGAACAACACCAAGGATACTAAAGAGAAAGACTCAAAAATTACGATTTCGGAAGGATAATATCCCCTGGAGAATTCAAGTAGAGGTTGCCGAAAGCATCACGATGACAACTGGTAGAAATCATGAAGAAGTATTGAATGAGGGACTAGTCTAGAAGAAGATAAGCCTTTCGCACTAGTAAAGGCATCATGATAATTCCATGTATGACACCGGAAGTCCTATAAAGGTGGAAAGCATAGGAAAGGGCCCTTCGGTCGGGTCGAAGGGAATACTCACACTCGGACAACTTCTTCACCAAAGTAGTGGAAGTAGAACTAATCAAGCTTCACTACAAGAAAACTTCACATAGACATTGGCTAAAAAAGATATCTCCATTTTCGGGAGCGATGTTGATGCCGGTGATGTCTGAAGTAACAATTTTTTTACATCAGTTAAAAAACGATGTCAAAGCAGCTATAAGACATCATAAAATAACTAATTAACTATTGTAATAAGTATTTTACCATATCAGCGTTTGACTGATGTCCATGATGGCTTTATATTGATGCCTATGATGGCTTGTTTATGTTGTTTTCTCATCTCATATACAGAAATAAATATTTATTAAATGAAATGCTATTGCACAAAATTTAATATTCAAACAATATTTTTATTTAATTAAATATTTTATTTCAACATATAAAATAGCACAAATTTCTAACTCCAACTATTTTACATTCACATTTCTCATACACAATTCAATACATTACATAATCAGTTTTACATTGCCATCTCCTATAACACTCATCACTCTAGCTGACTTGATCTTGATTTTCATTGTCTAGCTTGTGCTCTAGCTATCCATTCTTCTGTACCTGTCACGTACATTTCTGGAGCGGTAAATTTTAAAATATAACATAATTTGAATAGTAATTCAAGGCTACATGTGGCAGCAAGCATGACAAGTGACAGCCAAGTTTCTAACATGAGGCAGTGGAGATGAGTTATATTTATAATTCCACATAGATTGAAATATCTCGAAGATCTACTTAAATACGGAATATAGTATCATCAAAATCCAACATATATATAGATTCAGTCAATCTTCAGGCAATGGAAGGATTGTGAAAAGACAAGAAAATAACCGGCTGCAAAATAGGAATCAGTATACAAAGAAGTGTTACAGCAAAGTCCCAATTCCTGAAAGTCCAGATAGAAGATAATACAAGGATTAAGACAAAGAAAATACAACTGGTACAAATGATAAAATAAATTAGCACATAACTGTCAATCAATTTCCCTACCTATAGATGTTATTAAGTGAAATGCCAAAGTTTTGATTGTATTAATATTTTATAAGCAACTGAAGATTAAATAATCAGATGAACCCATAGATTAAAGGCATCTAGGTTGGTAGTGTTGTCCTAGACGACAACCTAGCTCACCTCTTCTTTGTGTTGGGCCTGTGTATCCAATCCAAGTTAAGGAATTGTTAGCAAGTTAAGTATATATGCAAGTATTAGCTGGAAATGAATATATCTACTGTAATGAATCCTATTTCTTTACGTATTCAATATTTTAATCAGAGGTAGAAGTCGTCTTTGATGCTAATTCAGAACTTTGAATTCATTTTATTGTTTAGGATAACTATCATTTACCATAAAATATACCCATGCTTGAGACTTGATCTTAGAAAGAACAAGTTGACTAGGATGTAAATGGTAGATAAACTTCATGTTCAAATATTTTTATAACTTCAGAAAGGGATTGCCACCAACAATACAATATATGTGGTGTACAATTCTAATAAAACTTGTGTAACGACCCGCATTCTATACATCAGGGGATCGTAGAATATTTACTTCTTTCTCATGCGAAGTCATATAGCCATGTGACTTTGGTAAACGACTATTGGTGTCATTTCCCATGTTCATGATTTTTGTCGACTTTTAAATGACCGTTTTGCCCATAGCTGATCTTGTTTCATCCATAACTTTTGACTGGTAAGGATTTTTTTACCTGAAATCACTTCCATTAGATTCGGATGATGGTTTACCTTTCCGTAGAGTGGTCACATTAGCCAAATTGACTTACCGTTTGGGAGATATGGTTGAAACAATGTTTATAAGGTGAAAAACAGCTTAACTGGGCTTAATTGGGTAATTAACAGCTAGGCCCAGTGGGGGATTTCAGGATTTGGGGTATTTAAGAGCTCTTAGGGTTAGGAACTTTGGTTTTTAGTCATTTTCCAGTCGCCACATACATTATAGAAACCCTAACAATGGCCTCCAACATCTAGAATCATCTCTAATCACCTTTTAAACAAGGATTAGGCTTAGCAACACCAAATCAAGGAAGATCTTCACCAAATCAGTATTAGAGCTGCTGTTAGACATCAGTATTCACCCAATTCAGAGGAGTTTCAGTTCTGAAAGTTTTATTTGTGGCAAAGGTAAGTGATTAGCTTTGTTTTTCACTAATTATTGGTAATTAGGGTAATTAGCGTTAATTAGCGAAATTATGTTTTGTAAAAATCTAGCAAAATTTGTAAAAATTCTTAAATATTATTTTAGGTCTCTGTTAGAAATTTGGGTTAATTTGGATGATTTTTGATAGTCCTATCATTAGTTATGCCTAAACACGATTAAGGGGAAAATATGGGTTTTTGGTATGTTTGATCCGTTTAAATTTGTCATATTGTTATTTTTGTGTTTATGGTTGATTATACATGTTGCTATGAATGTTTGAAATGATTATGATTGTTTAGAAAAAGTTAGATTGGTCAAAAACGCCGTCGTATGGCGTAAATAGCTCGCTGGAAGAGTTGCAGGAATTTGGACCGGATCGGATCGCCCCCTCACAACTCAATCGTGGGGAATGACTACGAACCCCACACCCCGATCGTGGGGATTGACCACGATATGCACACCTCAACCGTGAGGGAAGACCACGATCCGCACACTGCGATCGTGAGGAAAGACCACGATCCGCACACCGCGACCGTGAGGGAAGATCACAATCCACACACCTCAACCGTGTGGAAGATGATGAATCCTCACACCACGACTGTGAGTAATATGTCGAACCCTAGAAGAGCTATCGTGAGGAAGAGGACCACGAGCTGATGTAGAAGAGGACCGTGAGCCGTCCATGGATCACGATCAGAATAGGAGACCCATGAGTTGCGCATGACCAGGAACCGCTGGCGAATCACGAACCCTGCACATCTGAACTGAAGTATGGACATGAGTGGAAGCTTGAAGCTACGAATCGAACGGAGATCGAACCGAGATGATGATGACTAAAACCCGAGATGCAAAGGTAGTTCAATTGAGAAGTTTGAACTCGGGATCCAGATGGGAACCAACGAGTTGACTTCATGATTGGGATTTGCTGCAGGACGTGTGCAAAGGGGTTATCGATATCCATAATTTTGGTTCACCACTAAGAGATGGATTAGGGGCTTGTAGTGATAGTTATACGGGGTTGGACTCCGTCATGGCTCGAAGGATTAGGTGAACAGAGTAATGGGTATCGTATACTTTACGCACTGAGTGAGAGATGTGAGGATGGTTGCTATGCTTGATTTCTTTGTTATCACTGTGACATGCACACCCTCTCCCCCATTATCTTTACATCCTAGCTAGTGTTACCTTAGAGTATTGTACGGTATGTTGTGCTGACTCTTTGGTTGCAGGTCCAGGTTCAGGTATGATTGGATTATACCTATTATTGTTCTGTTTTGTTGCTTATCGCTCATACCAAACTTTTTGTCTAAACCCAGAGTTTTTTGTCTCTTCTTCATATTCTAGGTGCTCCTAAACGAGCAGACTAGAGACAGGTTAGGTGGTATGCACGAGTAGCTGATCCGGAGACGAGCACGTGGCTCCTACGTACAATTACATATATTCTCCCTGTGTTGTTGCTGGTCACTGCTTGGGCATTAGCAGTGTACCTTTCCTTTCTTTTGCTTTAGAGACAGTGAATTTGAAATTGGAATAATGATGTTGGATCATAAGCTGTATTTTGGATTCTACTGCTATGATGGTTTAGTTTTCAGCTTATGCACTGTCTCGCTTGTTTTTGGTCAAAGTTATGTTATTATTATATTTTATTCCATGTGTTGTGAGACATTCTACAGGTTCTTTGTTAGTTCACCATAAAGTTTCCTTCCTTTTCCTTTCCTTGGCGACCGTCCGTGCTAGTCGTGCATTGGCACAATGCACTTTCATGGGAAATATCGGCTGGTGCGAGACGGGCCATCACAACTTGTAAATCGGAATCAAAATAAATTCGATAAAACAAATGCTAGAAAAATTGATGCTTGCTTTGAAATCTATAGACTTTTGAATACCTGACTTCTGACTAATTTGCAAAAATGCACTATCATATATATTTAGAAAAGCAATATATTTATTCATGATGAAGATATCTAATTATGAAGCTTCCACATGATTAACAAAGTTTATCAGCAATTTTTAGTAGAATACACTGAAATCATCCAAGTTCCCAGAGTAGTTGTAATAAAAAGATGAACAATATGTCATGTTGGACACAATATGACATGTTGGAAATCTTAACACGTCATATATAAGATTGTTTGATTGTTAAATGCTTCAAATATTAACAGTATAACCACAATATGTGTGACGACCCCAAACCCCCATTCCACGGTGGCAAGGGTAATCTTTGGAATATAACACATAAATATATAACAGCAGAACATAAATAATAAATGCACCAGATAATGTACAACAAAATACACCGGATAAACATAATGATCAGAGGTACACAGTATACAGGATCATACTTAGTACGAAATACAGTTCAGCTTTACATAAAATGTCTACAGCGGAATCAAAACATAATATGTACAATAGGAGCTGAACAGCATAAAAAGAAAGAAATGATAGAATCCATCTTCATCTCCATAGCTATCCAGAAAGGGCCTGCTAAAACCTGAATATAAGGCTGCTCATGTAGAAATAGGGGCACCCGAGTTTGCAAGCGAAACAAACTACAAGTCAGTCATGGGACTGGTATGAGAAATCTACCTAACTTATTTTACAACAAGGCCAATCGCAGGACTACGCCGCTAACGTGGAACGAATTTACTCCATTGGATTTGCCAGTGCTTTAAAAAAAGTAAATCATTTAAACATCGCAATGCTTTTTATAAAAATGAAGCCATTATAAGACTCAGCTCCCATCACACAATGCAATGCAAACCGGAGGATAGAGTTTTACCTTATAATGGCCAAAATATGCTTGATACGAATAAAACAAAAGCATTTAATATTATTACTAGTGTTTATGTGTTTCAAAAACAATTTCAATCATAAGTATCAATCATAGACGGCATAAATGCCCTATACCACTATGTCGCCATATATAGGTATACAATCAAAACCGCACGATGTCGGGTTTGGAAATTGGATTTCCATCATGAACCAAGGCAAAGGATCGTCCTTTCCGCTTCGAGACAATCTAGCCGACCATGTCTCAGGCAAGCGCACAGGCAAGCCTTGGATTGTCAGGGCCGGTCCACACGGCGTGGATTAAAATGCCTGAACACTGCGTTCCCCCACCTTATGGGGCGTAGACTGGTCATATATTGACCAAACCATCGGCCCCGGAGCGACCGATATAACCGAGGCGCCACGCTATCCATCATCCACATAAGTAAAATGCCTGGGCGTGTGAAACCCAAAACACCACTCCAAGCTAGAAAGATACGCATGTCCTCCCTGAGGTCCTCTCCCATTTCTGGCTCATACCGGGGTGTGAGGCTCATGAATCAACGCTAAACACAAAGCTAGCAATTTAAAGCTGTGCTTTGATCATCAACCACAAGACTCTGCTTTTCAGCAAAAGCCTTGATCATTTGCATCTTTTCATGCCACGCTGTCAATCTACAACGTCAAACACACATCCATTTGCAAGTCCGTTCTGGGTACGAACGAAACCGGAGGCACCTTATTCCTCTCCCGTATGTCCAATACAGGAGAGAGGCCCTCGCACATCCGAACAATCAACAAGTACGTCTGGACGATCACCACTATAACCCCTTCAGGGCAGCAACTCCCATCAAAGGCATTAGTAGCCATCCATTCGATGTGAAGATCCTTGGCCTTGCATCGTCTTCATATCTTCGACTTCTAACCGTCGACCAATTATTTGAAATGAGAATTAACTCGGCATTTTCAAATAATTCACGTATTTTTAGAATTTCAAATCAATTCATTTCAATGGTTAAATTATCTGACATCCATAATTCAGTTCATTAATGTAATTTTCATGTCAATCACATTCAACCATCAAATATCCTATAAACCAAGTAAATTCAGTTTATTTCCATTCCATATCATTTATAATATTTTATAACGATTTATCACTATTTTTATTTATTTGAATATAGCCAATTTGTTCAAACGACGCTTCTGGCCATAATGCGACCATGACGCTACTTTTCTCCAAATTTGATTTACACATATCTGAAAATTTAACTGCTGGATCTTTACAAATTTTATATAATTGGAAAGAACTTTTCAAAACGGATCCAACGGTTCCAGTTTGGGAAAATCCGACAGTCTGATCTCTCGGTACAATCGTTTACAGTTACAATTTCAAAATACGAATTGCTGCGTCGTTATTCGATTTAATTTAATTATATTTATATATATTAATATAATCCATTCTAGCACTGTTTTCATTTAGATTTAAATTTAACATTTCACAAAATCTAACCGTTGGATCTTTACAAATTTGGTGTCATTGGAATGATATTTCCAAAGAGGACCTAATGGTTTCGGTTTCGGGAAAATCCGATGGCCGAATCTTCCGCAATAATCATTTAAAATCACGGTTTCAAAATATGAACTGCAGCTTCGTTATTCTTTTTATTTTAATTATATATATATATATATATATATAAATATAATCCACTCTTCAATTTCCAAACGATTTTCGTTTCATATATTTGATAAAAATAATATTTTTACCCAACAAATATTTATTTCAACACCTGTCTATTTTTATCACTTCATATATATAATAAAAATGTTACTTTTATTGTCAAAACAATTTATTTCAAACATGAATATTTTTATCGATTCATATATTATAAAAATGTGCTTTTTATTGTTTAAACAATTTATTTCAAACATGAATATTTTATATACTACATATATATAACAAAAATGTGATTTTTATTGTCGAAACAATTTATTTCAAACATGAATATTTTAGCGATTCATATATATATATTTTAAAAATGTGATTTTTATTGTTTAAACAATTTCATGAATATTTTATATACTTCGTACGGATGATAAAAATGTTATTTTTATCGTTAAAACAATTTATTTCATACATGAATAATTCTAATCACATGAATATATTTCAATACATAAATATAAATCAAACACATAAATATTTCAGGAAATTTTTGCAGCATAACGGCAGGGTAGTTAAAACCGGCACCGTCCCGAGTATGGCTCCTTACCCTACCTTAAAGCCTCGCAGCTTTTGACAATGGGTATTTCAATAATCTAGTTCGTACACAGAAGAATTTTTCCATAAACTAATCCTATTTGTTTTCAATTACAAACAATCTTATCAACCATTCGCATTTATCAAAAAAATTCACATCAACCAAAATCCAAACAATCACAACCAATATATATCGTCTATGGTCTGTGGACGAGGGTAGTGTGTATATATATATATATACATATATATATATACACATAGATATACGTATATAAATATATTTTGATTTCATTTCAATATCATTTCAATTCCATTCAACGCACATATGATTTTTACAACGTATATATATACCTTATACATCGCACATACAACATATACAACGCTTATACAGGAGGTGTACAACGCTTATATAACTTATATATCGATCGTATAATTTACACAACGCCATTCCATATCATTTATAATTTAGAAATCTCACATTGGGTTCCACTCCCCCAAAAATTGTAGGAAGCTCAGAAAAATATCTTGTCTCTTCTAGAATGTAGAGGACGTCCACACGAGTCCACTGTCTCTTGTTTCACTGGATTTCAACAACATAGCAAAAAGATATGATTTTTATTGTAAAATCATAAATTGTAGCGCTTTAAAGTGTTATTAACAGTAAAATATAATCACAGCCGTTACATCTCTAAAAAGGTTCAAAACTAGGGTTCGATCTTTCTACAAATCTGTTGATCGAGGTTGAAATCGGGTTGCGCCACGCTCTAGGGCCTGGAGAGGCGCACCTGCGCCAGTAGTAGGGTGGAGTTCGATGGCGCCAGGCTGTCGTGGCGGCGCTCTAAAGTCTTAACTTCGAAGGATCGGATCTCCCAATATACTCAACGATAAAATCCAAAGCGTGTATGGATTTGAAGCTTGCAAGATTCTCTACCAAATCTTCAACTGGGGCTTCAAATTTTATTGAGCGGATTTCGTGAAAACGAGGGAAGAAAGAATGAACACTCGCCGCCGCTCGCTATTGGGTTACGGGGTGAGAGAACGTGAATTTGATTGGCCCATTTTTTTTAATTATATATTTTATTAGATTCAAAAATACCCCTTACCTCATACGAATTCCAATCGAAATCCAACGACTATCGCCCCTAGCTAAATACCCCCATTCTGAACACAATGGGATATGTTTCATATTCCCATTCGACTATTTCGGTCAGTTATTCTTCAAATTAAAATATAAAACATTCATTATTTGATTTGAACGTACATTTCAATTTGCCTGGGCCACATACTGATCCCAAAAATCCTAGAAAAATAAATCTTGCTATGTTTTGATGATACAGTCCCAACAAAACTGATTTTGTCGAATTTGGAGACAGTTTGAAAAATGGCCATTTTCTGGTCGATCCAAATTGACTGAAATTAACCAAACACATTTTCCTTTGCCATGCTCACATATTAACTCCAAAAACTGTGGAATTTGAAACCTAATAATAATTTGACATCCTTGATCCAACAAAAGTGGTTTCGTCGAAAACGGTGGTCGTTTGCAAAATGTCCATTCTCACGGGCTATAATAAATCCATAGCTACCTTTCTGAAAATTCATTTGGCCATAACTTTTGATTCCCGCTATGAAACTTCGATTTTTCAGATTTGTTAGAAAGATACTCATAAACAGATTTAAATATTTTTGGTTTCACTAAAATACATTTTATTTTGCATCCTGTATAGTCAGTCAAAGTTCGAATTCGAATTTTCAAACTACCGCGCCATTTCAGGCCTTCTTTTATAATTAAAATAAATATATTCACTATAACTTCAATCAAAATAGATTTTTGGCCGTTATTATTTAAAATAATTTATTTTAAATATTCAAAATCCACTAAAATAGCCAAATCAAAAATTTTTAATTGGTTCAGATTTTCCGGGTTGTTACAGTCTCCCCCACTTAAAATCTTTTCGTCCTCGAAAAGGAACGAAGCTGAAAGTTGTTTAATTAACCAACTCGATTTTCATTCTGGCTTTCATTCTTCAACTTTTCAGTTTCTAACAATTTTCCAATTCTTCAAAAATTTGGCTAACACCCTAAATTTTCGAAAAATTTCGCCATAACCTCCTTTGTACGGGGAGGGGTTTGGAAGGCCGTATTAGGTACCCAATAAATCCTAATAAGTATACACAAATCTGTAGTGATATATTCCGGTGTCCACGGGGGAGTGTGTATAGATCATAACTCCCGAGAATAAATTCTCATCACTCTATAAATGGTTTTTGTGCCTTAATGACCAGAGAGACGTGTTTATTGTCATCTCCAGACCTGTGTAGGGTTTTTATTAATCTGGCAATTTATCGTTACATTTTATATAGTCCATATCAGTCTTCGGTTTAACCTGTAATACAGTCATCGCCATACAAGCCCCTCACTTGTATGGTAAATCTTCAACCTCATCACACAAGCTCCAAATGCTTATGTGGTATATGATAAAGTATGCTATCTTCATGTAGTATGCCATGCAGTGTAGTTCAAAATTAATTGTTGCTATCCAATGGCATTGTTTATAATCTCACATAGACTAACTAGCACACCACGTCATGTACTCCAGGCAACCAATCTGTCAGTTGGACTCTATTAGCGAGAGTTCCAATCCGTTCGAGCATAGGAAGCAGACCAATAAATCTAGGCGCCAACTTCCCTGTTTTGCCAAATCGAACTACTCCTCTCATTAGAGAAACCCTCAAATATACATAGTCACCAACATCAAATGATAAATCTCTTCTTCTCGAATCTGCATAGCTCTTCTGTCGGCTTTGAGCGGCTAGTAATCATTTCTTAATGAAATCAACTTTATCCATAGCTTCGCGAATCATATCTGGTCCTAATACAAGTCTATTGCCAGGTTCTACCCAACAAGCGGGAGATCTGCACGGTCTACCATAGAATGCTTCGAATGGTGATATTTTTAGGCTCGCTTGGTAGCTGTTGTTGTATGAGAACTCGGCCAAATGCAAGTGGTATTCCCATGATCCGCCAAAATCAATAACACAAGCCCGCAATAAATCTTATAGAATACAATTTACCCTTTCAGTTTGCCCATCTGTTTGAGAATGATGAGCTATGCTCAAGTTTAGTTTCATTCCGAATTCTGCTTGGAATGATTCCCAGAATTTACTAGCAAAAATCGGGTCACGATCACTAACGATACTCATGGGAACTCCATGCAGTTTAACAATTTCTTTAAAATAAGTCTGCGCCCGACTCTGGGCGGTTCTATTTGATCTGACAGGTATAAAATGGGCGGTCTTCATGAAATGATCTATGATCATCCAAATACTGTCATTTCCTTTCCAGGTTCTGGGCAAACCGTCAATGAAATCCATAGAAATTTGTTTCCACTTCTAACATGGAATTTCTAACGGTTGTGACAATCCGGCGAGTTTCTGTTGATCGCTTTTGACTTGTTAACAGGTGGAACACCGGCTAACATATATAGAAATATCTCTTTTCATTGGCTTCCACCAGATTGTTCGCTTGAGGTCATTATACATTTTACTAACCCCTGGATGGATACTCAGCTTGGACTTGTTACACTCATCCATTACTTCTCTTTTGAGCTTAAGGCTGTCGGGAACACAAATTCTTCCTTTCAATCTCAGAACTCCTGCGCTATCCGCTTCAAAACTGGAGATTCACCCCTTTGAATTCCTCTGATCATCTCTTTGAAAAAACTATCGTCTTTCTAAAGAATAGATATTTTATCAATCAAAAATGGTGTAATGATAAGATTGGCGATGATCACAATTTTTCGGCTGAGCGCATTAGCCACAACATTGGCTTTCCCCGGAGTATACAAAATATCAAGATCATATGCCGCGAGAAATTCTAACTAATGTTGCTGCCTCATATTCAGATCTTTCTGGGTGAACAAATACTTCAATGATTGATGATCGGTGTATAATTCGAACTTCTCACCCAATAGATAATGTCTCCAGATTTTCATACCAAACATGATGGCTAACAATTCAAGATCGTGAGTTGCATAATTCTTCTCATGCGACTTCAATTGACGGCCAGCATAAGCGACTACTTGGCCTCTTTGCATTAACACTGCACCAAGACCTTCTTTAATTAGTATAAAACTAATTTTTTAATTAGTATAAAACTGATTTTTTTTAAAGCATAAAAACTGATTTTTAAAATGATTTAAAAACTGATTTTAAAATGATTTATAAACTAGAAGGAGATTAGAAATTTAAAAGGAAAAAAATCAGATTTTTATATATCGAAAGTCGAAAGAAAAATAAGATTTTTATATATTGAATAGCGACGTCAAAATTTGATTTTTATATATTGAATAACATAGTAAAAATTCGATTTTTACATATGTAGAGAATAAAGGCAACGAAGCGACAGAGTCGTAAAGGCGAAGATTTCTCTAAGTGAAGTTGGATAGCTATTGGTGAGATTTCTGTTTTAAAAATATTATATATGTGTGAAATGAAAGTGAATAGCTATATATAAATATCTATATATATATACGCCCCTCGTCCACAAACCATGGACGATATCTATTGGTTGAAATTGTTGTGAAAATTGATTGATAGCGAATGATTGTTTGGGATTGTTTATGATTGATATTGGTTGATTGTGGTTGAAAAATACCCATTTGTGGTTGAGAAATATTTGGTTGAAACCACATAGGATTAGTTTGTGGAAATGAAATAAAAATATACATGCCGCCTGCGTGCGAACTAGATGCATGATCCCCATTGTCAAAAACCGCGAGGTTTTAAGGTTGAGCGAGGAGCCGTACTAGGGACGGTCCCGGTTTAACTACCCTGCCGTTATGCTGCCGAAATTTTGAATAATATTTGTGTGTTTGAATTATTTTCATATGCTTAAACTATATTTATTCATTGTATAGAAAACATTCATGTGTTGAATTGATATTCATTCGTTGTTTAGAAATTCATGTGTTGAATGGTATTCATATTTTGAAATAAATTGTTCGATAATAAAAATCACATTTTTATCTATATATAAAAACCATAGAAAACATTCATGTGTTGAATTGATATTCATTCGTTGTTTAGAAATTCATGTGTTGAATGGTATTCATATTTTGAAATAAATTGTTCGATAATAAAAATCACGTTTTTATCTATATATAAAAACCATAGAAAACATTCATGTGTTGAATTGATATTCATTCGTTGTTTAGAAATTCATGTGTTGAATGGTATTCATATTTTGAAATAAATTGTTCGATAATAAAAATCACAATTTTATCTATATATAAAAACCATAGAAAACATTCATGTGTTGAATTGATATTCATTCGTTGTTTAGAAATTCATGTGTTGAATGGTATTCATATTTTGAAATAAATTGTTTGATAATAAAAATCGCCTTTTATCGACTATATGAACTGTGTAAAATAATCTCGTTTTAAAAAGAAATTGTTTTATGATAAAAATCCTATTTTGTCACCTATATGAACTATATAGAAAAATAGTGTTTTGAAATGAATTGTTTTACAATAAAAATCACATTTTTATTGTATGCATAAATCGTTGAAATGTGAAGTGTTAATAATAGCCACTTGTTCAAAATAAACATATATGAGTTGAAATATTCATTAATTAGCTAATGAAATGATTTGCACCTATTTATGTAACATTAGAATGAATGGAGTTTTTAAACCAAATAGAAATCAAATATGAAGTCGAATAGAAAAAGATAAATGATATGAACTGTGTATATGTGTACATACATATTCATTGAACAGGTTATAGCAAAGGGGCTAGAGAAGAGGAATAAAATTTTGTGCCCGACAAATAGGTACACATTTACTGCTTTGTTTGGGTGATGATTTTATGAGCCTGTTGGCTAGCCGCTTGGCTTTTTCTTTTTCTTTTTGAGATTAGAAGGACCGGGAACGCTATTTGCGATTTCCCGATGCTCCCGGTGCAGGAGAGGTTATGGCGAAATTTTCCAAAATTTTAAGGTGTTAGAAAATTTTTTGAAGTGAAAACGATATTGAAATCATTGAATGAACTATATTTATATAAATATATAAATATAAATAAAATTAAAACGAAACGAGGCCGTGCAGTTCGTATTTTGAAACCGTGATTTCAAACGACTAGTGCGGGAAATCCGACCATTGGATTTTCCCGAAACCTCAACCGTCGGGTTCGCCTTGGAATAATCTTTCCAACGGCACCAACCTTGTAAAAATCCAACGGTTGGATTGTCTGAAATGTTTAATTCAAATCTGAAGAAAAACAGCGCCAGAACCGATTATATTTATTTATATATATAAATATAATTATATTTAATCGAATAACGACGCTGCAGTTCGTATTTTGAAATCGAAATTTCAAACGATTGTACCGGGAGGTCCGACCGTCGGATTTTCCCGAAACTGGAACCGTTGGATTCGTTTTGAAAAGACCTTTCTAATGATGTAAATTTTGTGAAGATCCAGCGGTTAGATTTTCAGATATGTGTAAATCAAATCTGAAGAAAAACAGCGCCGTGGCCACGTTATGGCCCGAAACGTCGTTTTGAATGTATTAGCTATTTTAAAATAAATAAAAATAGCGATAAATAGGTATAAAATATCATAGGCGATATGGAATGGAAATAAACTGAAATTTGCTTGATTTGTGTGGCTTTTGATGGTTGAGTGTGTTTGGTGTGAAAATTACATTAAAGAACAATATTCGTGTTGTCGAATAATTTAACCATTGAAATAAATTGATTTGAAATTCTAAATATACGTGAATTATTTGAGAAGGCCGAGTTAATTCTCATTTCAAATAATTGATCGACGATTGAAAGTCGAAGATGAAGACGATGGTCGAAGACCGGAGATCTTCACCTCGTTTGGATGGTAACCGAGGTCCTGATTGGGAGGCATCCCGAAATATGGATAATGAGTGGTGATCGTCCAGACGTACGTGGTGATTGAAGGGTTTGCGAGGTATTTAGTGCCTCCGGTTTCGTTCAGACCCAGAACGGACTTGTAAATGGACTGTGTGTCTGACATTGGAGTTTATTCTGTGTTGATTGATTTCTGTTAAATATACATCTATTTGGCGGCGGAGAATTTATTCTTTTGCTTAACACCCTTCTCTGAGACGCACGAGCTCAGAGGTTGTATATCGATGGACATCAGTCGCATGGCATGAATTGCCTGTGTGGCATGCTAAGATGCAGTGATCAGGGCTTCTGTTGAAAAGCAAAGTCTTGTGGTGATGAACAAAGCACCGCCTGTGTGGCGTAGCTTTGTGTATAACGTGAATTCGCGAGCCTCACACCTCGGTATGAACCTAAAACAGGAGAAGGACCTCAGGGAGGGCATGCGTTTCTTCCTAGCTAGGGTGGTGTCAGTGACCTACCAGCCCTGACATTTATATACTTTTCACCTATGTGGTTGTTGCTGTTGCGAGGCGCCTCGGTTTGATCGGACGATCCGGGTCCGATGGAGTCATTCGTTGGCTCGTTTACGCCCCAAAGGGCGGGGAAACGTATTGTTCAGGTATAATAATCCACATCGGTGGACCGGCCCTGTCGCTCCAAGGGGCAGTTGCGGCTGTTCCTGAGGCTCGGGCTAGGCAGTCTCGAATTCGGTAAGGACTATCTTTTGCCTTGGTTCATGACGGAAATCCAATTTCCAAATACGACATCGTGCGGTTTTGATTGTATATATATATGGCGACATGATATATGGTACCCATGCCGTCTATGATTGATAGTTATGATTTGAAATTGTTTTCAAAACATATAGACACTAGCAATAATATCAAATGCCTTTGTTTTATTCGTATGAAGCATATTTTGGCCATTATAAGGTAAAACTCTATCCTCCGGTTTGCGTTGCATTGTGTGATGGGAACTGAGTCTTATAATGGCTTCATTTTTATAAAAAGCATAGCGATGTTTAAAAGAAAGATCTGTTTTAAAGCACTGGTGATCCAATGGAGTAAACCCGTTCCACGAAAGTGGTGTGGTCCTGTGATTAGCCAAATTATATATGTGTTGAGTGGATTTCTCATACCAGTCCCATGACTGACTCGTAGTTTGTTTCACTTTCAAACTCGGGTGCCCCTTTTTCTACACGGGCAGCCTTGTATTCAGGTTTAGCTGGTTCTTTCTGGATAGCTGGAGCTGAATATGGATTCTATCATTTATCTCTTTTTATGCTGTTCAGCTCCTATTGTACATATTTTGTTTATTTCCGCTGTAGACATTTATGTATAGCTGAACTCTATTTGTACTAAGTAAGATCCTGTATACTGTGTAACTCTGATGATTAATTTTATCCAGTATATTTTGTTGTTAATATCTGGTGTATTTATTTAATTCTGTTCTGCTATTATATGTTTCTGTGTTATATTCCAAAGATAACCCTTGTTTCCGTGAGAACGGGAAATCGGGTCGTCTCATCGTGGTATCAGAGCTTTGGTTAAGCTTAGTTCTGGAATATAACATTTGAACGAACTCGTCAGAAATAGAACCAGTAGTGTTCTAGGGCGGGTAACTCAATACAGATAGGATCAGTAATATCCTAGTATGAGTAAAGCAGAAAGAAATTACACCTCGATAGACACATTTACATTTGAAGTATATGTTTCTATATTTTAAAATATCTTTTCTGTTGACCTGACACTTGATCTGCTATTTGCAGAAGAACTAGAAAATGAGTGCCAGAAACAGAAGAAGTAATACTGACCCGGATATAGAAGCTCTATTTATGAAATATAGGAATCTGGGTGGAAAGCCGTTCTCGGGCGAAGAGTCTATTATGAGAACCCAAGCTTGGATTCGTTCGGCTGAGAAAATATTCGAAGCATTAAAGCTTAGGGATGACCAGAAAAGATTACTGGCCTCCTGGGCTCTCAAAGATGAAGCTTTGTTCTGGTGGGATTCTGTTGTTAAGGATAATCCAGAAGGTGATATCACCTGGGACAGATTCAAAGTAATTTTCTTAGAAAGATTTACTCCTCCCGAAGTGACCGAACAGCTATGCGATGAATTTTCTTATCTGATACAAGGAGATATGACAATTCCCGAATATCATAAGAAATTCAATGAACTTTCTCACTTTGCTCCTCATCTAATTCAAGACCCAAAGAGGAAAAATCTGAGATTTATTCACGGGCTTCAAAGGAAATACCAGAATAAAGTATTGGGTCATGTGAAGCTTCCTTTCTCAGAAATGATTTATATAGCTTATCAATACGAAGATCTAGACAAGAAAGGAATGTTGCGCGACGAAGAAGAAGTCTATTCTAGTGACAAAACAGAGTCAGAAACTGATCGTCCTGAGGGCAGTACGGTGTCTGAGGTCAGTAAGAAGCCCAAAGTAAGTCGGAAAAGGGCCAGACCTGAGAAAGAATCACCAATGACCGCTATGTGCTTAAACTGCAATCAAAAAGGTCATTTGTCCAGGAAATGTAAGTCCTTGAAATTGCAAAAGAAGGAGGGATCTAAATCAAAGAGCAAGGTTAAAGGAAATAGAAAATGCAATCTCTGCCATCAGGCTGGTCACGTAAAGCAAGATTGCTGGCAGCTGAAAAAGACTGAAATAGTTCAAGTGAATGAAGTAGCAGAAACTTCTGATCCCTCAGATAATCAGGGAAGATCTGATGTTTTAGAAGGCACGCTAACTGTCAAAAACATTCCAGTCAAAGTACTGTTTGACACAGGCGCGTCACGAAGCTTCGTTTCGAAAGATGCAGCTAAGAAGCTAGCTTTGAATCTGAGGAAGCTCAAGGAACCAATGACTGTCCAGAATCCGGTCGGGGGTTCTATCAATCTCAGCTGCATTTGTGCAGTACCTGTCTCCTTTTCTTGCTATAAATTCCCTATTATCTCTATCGTCATGAATTTTAATGAATTCGATCTTATTCTGGGATTGGATTGGCTAACCAAATATGAAGCAGAGGTTAGATGCGCCGAGAGAGTTGTAAAGGCAAAAGCACAATTGGGAAATTATATAACCATACCTTGTGAAGGCCCAACATCTAATAGAAAAGACTTCTGGGCAGCTTTAAATGTTTCTCCAGCCCAAATTGAAAATATCCCTGAAGTTACTGAGGATATTCCAGACCTCATCAAAGACATTCCTGTCGTCAAGAACTTTGCGGATGTGTTCGAGGAAGTTGTTCGCTTACCTCCGCAGAGAGAAATAGATTTCAAGATTGCTTTAATTCCTAATGCAAGGCCGGTAGTTCACGCTATTCGAAGAATGTCCTTGAAAGAGAAGGAAGAATTAGACAATCAAACACGACAGCTAGTATGGAAGGGTCTGATCAGGCCTAGTTTCTCTGATTGGGGTGCAGCAGTGGTGTTTGTCCCAAAATCTGACGGTACTCTACGTCTATGTGTGGATTATCGTGATTTGAACAAACAGACAATAAAGAACAAATATCCATTGCCGCGGATTGATGATTTGTTGGATCGATTAAATGGAGCACAAGTATTCTCACGAATGGACCTAGCTACAGGTTTCCATCAACTTCGAATTGCCGAAGAGTGTGTTCCAATGACAGCGTTCAGAGGCCCCGACTTATTCTACGAGTGGTTAGTAATGCCGTTCGGCTTATGTAACGCTCCAGCTTACTTCGTCGATCTGATGAATAGAGTATTCAGAGGAGTATTGAATAAATTTGTTCTGGTTTTTATTGATGATATTCTAATCTTCTCTAAATCAAAGGCCGAGCATGAAAAACATTTGGAACAAGTGTTAGAAATCCTCAGGAGAAATGTATTGAAAGCAAAGTTTTCCAAATGTATCTTTTGGCAAGATGAAGTGAAATTTCTGGGCCACGTTGTATCGAAAGAAGGAATTGCTGTGGATCCAAGCAAATTCACAGCCATTCAGAATTGGAAACAGCCCAGCACCCCCACTGAAGTCCGCAGTTTTCTTGGATTGGCTAGCTATTATCGGAAGTTCGTTAAAGACTTTTCGAAGATATCTGGCCACTTAACGAAGCTTACAAAGAAGCATTCTAAATTCAAATGGAATGAAGAGAGTGAGGAGGCTTTTGAAGAGCTAAAGTTAAGACTAACAACAGCTCCAGTGTTAACCATCATCGATGGCAACCAAGATTTAAAAGTATGGACTGATGCTTCTAGAGAAGGCCTTGGCGCAGTGTTAATGCAAAGAGGTCAAGTGATTGCTTATGCTAGCCGTCAACTGAAGCCGCACGAGAAAAACTATGTAACTCATGATCTTGAGTTATTAGCTATTGTGTTCGCTTTGAAAATCTGGAGACACTATCTTCTGGGCGAAAGATTTGAACTGTTTACAGATCACCAGTCGTTAAAGTATCTGTTCACCCAAAAAGACCTGAATCTGAGACAGCAACGTTGGCTGGAGTTTCTTGCAGCATATGACTTTGAAATTATATATACTCCAGGAAAAGCCAATGTCGTAGCTGATGCGTTAAGCAGAAAGAATGTAATGATTGCCAGTTTTATTATCACGACTTCATTGCTAGATAAGATATCTGCTCTTCAGGAGGATGATCACTTCATTCAGAAGATCAGAGGGATAATTCAACAAGGCGAACCCTCGAGTTTTCAAGTTGATAATGAGGGGATTCTAAGGCTCAAAGGTCGAATATGCGTTCCTAACATTCCTGAACTTCGAATGGAAGTACTGGATGAATGCCACAAGTCGAAACTCAGTATCCATCCGGGAGTAAGCAAAATGTATAATGACATCAAACGCACTTTCTGGTGGAAGTCGATGAAAAGGGACATTTCTTTATATGTCAGCCGATGCCCTACTTGCCAGCTAGTCAAAAGTGACCAACAGAAATTGGCTGGATTGTTACAACCACTAGAAGTTCCTGGTTGGAAGTGGGAACATATTTCTATGGATTTCATCGATGGTTTGCCTAGAACCAGGAAAGAAAATGACAGTATTTGGGTGATCGTAGATCGTTTCACGAAGACCGCCCATTTTATACCTGTCAAATCAAATAGAACCGCTCAGAGTCTGGCGCAGATTTACTTCAGGGAAATAGTTAGACTGCATGGAGTGCCGCTCAGTATAGTAAGTGATAGAGATACAATATTCACTAGCAAATTCTGGGAAGCATTTCAAGTCGAGCTCGGAACGAAGTTAAACTTGAGCACCGCTTATCATCCTCAGACAGACGGTCAGACTGAGAGGGTGAATCGCATTTTAGAAGATCTATTGCGGGCTTGTATTCTAGATTTCGGTGGATCATGGGAAGACCATCTACATTTGGCTGAATTCTCTTATAACAACAGCTACCAGGCGAGTCTGACAATGTCGCCATTCGAAGCATTGTATGGTAGACCGTGCCGATCTCCTGCTTGTTGGGTCGAGCCTGGAAATAGACTTGAGTTGGGTCCCGATATGATTCGAGGAGCTGCCGACAAAGTCGATTTTATTAAGAAGCGATTACTCGCCGCTCAAAGCCGACAAAAGAGCTATGCCGATAAAAGAAGAAGAGATATATCCTTCGAAGTTGTCGACTATGTATATTTGAAAGTATCGCCGATGAGAGGAGTTATCCGGTTCGGTAAAACTGGAAACTTAGCGCCCAAATTCATTGGTCCGTTTCCTATTCTGGAACGGATCGGAACCCTCGCTTATAGGGTCAAACTGCCTGACTGGTTGCCTAGAGTTCATGATGTGTTTCATATATCTCAACTTCGAAAGCACGTTCATGATCCAGACTTGATCGTGGAAGAAGCAGCTCAGCAAGGTATTGAAATTACTCCAGAATTAGCCGTGAGACGTGAGCCCCTAAAGATTATCGGCAAAGAAACCAAAGAGCTGAGGAACAAGAAGGTTCGCTTGGTCAAAGTGCAATGGAGTGGAGATCCGCGAGATTGTACTTGGGAAACTGAGGAGAGCATTCAGAAAGCTTATCCTAGATGCTGAGTAGATATCTCTGATTGACTCTGGTGCAAGGTACATTTACCCTACTTTGCATTACCATTTAATTCTCTATTCTGTTGCAGTTTTCTTCCTATGGATGTGCATTATTTATTCTATACTCTGAATGATTTTTAAAGGAATATAGGATTTGATCAGTATATTTTTGAAGGTTAAAAACAATTGGATTGGTTGTTGTGTTGTATGATTGTAGATTTATCAAACCACTTTTGACTTTATTCCTTTTCGGGGACGAAAAGTTTTAAGTGGGGGAGATTGTAACGACCCGGAAAATCTGAACCAATTTAAATTTTTTAAATTGGCTAAAATAATGGATTTTAAATATTTAAAATAAATATTTTAGATAATGGCGATGAAAACTGAGTTTGAATCGACAATTCAAAACGAATATAATTAATTATAATTATATATAGAATTGAAAATGGCGCGGTAGTTCGATAATTCGATTTCAAACTTCAATTGAATATACCGGGTGCAAAACAATCCGGATCTTAGCGAAACCAAAAATAATGGAATCTAATTGATAATATCTTTCCAACGAATCCGACCAATCGAAATTTGAAAGCGGGAATCAAAAGATATGTCCAGTTGAAAATTCTGAATAGTCGCTATGGAATTCAGGCCCTTAAAAATGGACATTTTGCAAATGACCTCGGATTTCGACGAAATCACTTTTGTTGGATCCGCAGTGTCAAGTTATTGCTAGGTTTCAAATTTCATAATTTTTCGAATCAATATGTGAGCGTGGCAAAGGAAAACGCGTTTGACCAGTTTCAGTTAATTTTAATCGACTGGAAATTGGCCATTTTTCAAACGATCTCAGAATTCGACGAAACTAGTTTTGTTAGGACCGTATCGTCAATACGAAGCTAGAAAATATTTTTCTGGAATTTTTCTAGTTAGTATGTGACCCCGGTAATTTGAAATGTGCGTTTAAAATTCAATATAATGATTTAAATGAAAATTCAAAAGGAAACTGATTGTAACGATCAAATCAGCTTACGATACATATCCCATTGTGTTCGGAATGGGGGTAAAACGCTATGGGCGACAGGCGGTGGGCCTCGTTTCGAGGTCGTATGTAAAAGTCAACTTTTTGCAAAATTAAATAATTAAATAATAAAAAATATATATATATTTTCCCTCCTTTACCTTTCTTCCTGCCCCCCCCCCCCGTTCATTGTAATTTCAAAAAAAAAAACTCGACGAAAGCCAAAACCCTAGCCGCCAGTCTCCACGTTCGCCATCGCCACCCCCTCTCCTTTGCCACAGCCGACGCCACCACACTCCGACCATCCCCATCACCCTTCGCCTCAGTCCTCCTTCCATACCTAGATCGACCGAAGACCCTAAAACCCCAAGCCCAGCCCTGAAACCGACGCCACCGCGCCTGAGGGCCACTGCCGCCGCCTTGCCGCCTTGCCTCCGACGAACTGCAGGAACCCCCCCTATCTATAAGTATTTCTTTTTATTTTATTATTTTATTTTTATTTTATAAAAACAGAATTTAAAACTGATTTTTTAATTAGTATAAAACTGATTTTTTAATTAGTATAAAACTGATTTTTTAATTAGTATAAAACTGATTTTTTTTTAAAGCATAAAAACTGATTTTTAAAATGATTTAAAAACTGATTTTAAAATGATTTATAAACTAGAAGGAGATTAGAAATTTAAAAGGAAAAAATCAGATTTTTATATATCGAAAGTCGAAAGAAAAATCAGATTTTTATATATTGAATAGCGACGTCAAAATTCGATTTTTATATATTGAATAACATAGTAAAAATTCGATTTTTACATATGTAGAGAATAAAGGCAACGAAGCGACAGAGTCGTAAAGGCGAAGATTTCTCTAAGTGAAGTTGGATAGCTATTGGTGAGATTTCTGTTTTAAAAATATTATATATGTGTGAAATGAAAGTGAATAGCTATATATATATATATATATATATATATATATATATATATATATACGCCCCTCGTCCACAAACCATGGACGATATCTATTGGTTGAAATTGTTGTGAAAATTGATTGATAGCGAACGATTGTTTGGGATTGTTTATGATTGATATTGGTTGATTGTGGTTGAAAAATACCCATTTGTGGTTGAGAAATATTTGGTTGAAACCACATAGGATTAGTTTGTGGAAATGAAATAAAAATATACATGCCGCCTGCGTGCGAACTAGATGCATGATCCCCATTGTCAAAAACCGCTAGGTTTTAAGGTAGAGCGAGGAGCCGTACTAGGGACGGTCCCGGTTTAACTACCCTGCCGTTATGCTGCCGAAATTTTGAATAATATTTGTGTGTTTGAATTATTTTCATATGCTTAAACTATGTTTATTCATTGTATAGAAAACATTCATGTGCTGAATTGATATTCATTCGTTGTTTAGAAATTCATGTGTTGAATGGTATTCATATTTTGAAATAAATTGTTCGATAATAAAAATCACATTTTTATCTATATATAAAAACCATAGAAAACATTCATGTGTTGAATTGATATTCATTCGTTGTTTAGAAATTCATGTGTTGAATGGTATTCATATTTTGAAATAAATTGTTCGATAATAAAAATCACATTTTTATCTATATATAAAAACCATAGAAAACATTCATGTGTTGAATTGATATTCATTCGTTGTTTAGAATTTCATGTGTTGAATGGTATTCATATTTTGAAATAAATTGTTCGATAATAAAAATCACATTTTTATCTATATATAAAAACCATAGAAAACATTCATGTGTTGAATTGATATTCATTCGTTGTTTAGAAATTCATGTGTTGAATGGTATTCATATTTTGAAATAAATTGTTCGATAATAAAAATCACATTTTTATCTATATATAAAAACCATAGAAAACATTCATGTGTTGAATTGATATTCATTCGTTGTTTAGAAATTCATGTGTTGAATGGTATTCATATTTTGAAATAAATTGTTCGATAATAAAAATCACATTTTTATCTATATATAAAAACCATAGAAAACATTCATGTGTTGAATTGATATTCATTCGTTGTTTAGAAATTCATGTGTTGAATGGTATTCATATTTTGAAATAAATTGTTCGATAATAAAAATCACATTTTTATCTATATATAAAAACCATAGAAAACATTCATGTGTTGAATTGATATTCATTCGTTGTTTAGAAATTCATGTGTTGAATGGTATTCATATTTTGAAATAAATTGTTTGATAATAAAAATCGCCTTTTATCGACTATATGAACTGTGTAAAATAATCTCGTTTTAAAAAGAAATTGTTTTATGATAAAAATCCTATTTTGTCACCTATATGAACTATATAGAAAAATAGTGTTTTGAAATGAATTGTTTTACAATAAAAATCACATTTTTATTGTATGCATAAATCGTTGAAATGTGAAGTGTTAAGAATAGCCACTTGTTCAAAATAAACATATATGAGTTGAAATATTCATTAATTAGCTAATGAAATGATTTGCACCTATTTATGTAACATTAGAATGAATGGAGTTTTTAAACCAAATAGAAATCAAATATGAAGTCGAATAGAAAATGATAAATGATATGAACTGTGTATATGTGTACATACATATTCATTGAACAGGTTATAGCAAAGGGGCTAGAGAAGAGGAATAAAATTTTGTGCCTGACAAATAGGTACACATTTACTGCTTTGTTTGGGTGATGATTTTATGAGCCTGTTGGCTAGCCGCTTGGCTTTTTCTTTTTCTTTTTGAGATTAGAAGGACCGGGAACGCTATTTGCGATTTCCCGATGCTCCCGGTGCAGGGGAGGTTATGGCGAAATTTTCCAAAATTTTAAGGTGTTAGAAATTTTTTTGAAGTGAAAACGATATTGAAATCATTGAATGAACTATATTTATATAAATATATAAATATAAATAAAATTAAAACGAAACGAGGCCGTGCAGTTCGTATTTTGAAACCGTGATTTCAAACGACTAGTGCGGGAAATCCGCCCATTGGATTTTCCCGAAACCTCAACCGTCGGGTTCGCCTTGGAATAATCTTTCCAACGGCACCAACCTTGTAAAAATCCAACGGTTGGATTGTATGGAATGTTTAATTCAAATCTGAAGAAAAACAGCGCCAGAAACGATTATATTTATTTATATATATAAATATAATTATATTTAATCGAATAACGAAGCTGCAGTTCGTATTTTGAAATCGAAATTTCAAACGATTGTACCGGGAGATCCGACCGTCGGATTTTCCCGAAACTGGAACCGTTGGATTCGTTTTGAAAAGACCTTTCTAATGATGTAAATTTTGTGAAGATCCAACGGTTAGATTTCCAGATATGTGTAAATCAAATCTGAAGAAAAACAGCGCCATGGCCACGTTATGGCCTGAAACGTCGTTTTGAATATATTAGCTATTTTAAAATAAATAAAAATAGCGATAAATAGGTATAAAATATCATAGGCGATATGGAATGGAAATAAACTGAAATTTGCTTGATTTGTGTGGCTTTTGATGGTTGAGTGTGTTTGGTGTGAAAATTACATTAAAGAACAATATTCGTGTTGTCGAATAATTTAACCATTGAAATAAATTGATTTGAAATTCTAAATATACGTGAATTATTTGAGAAGGCCGAGTTAATTCTCATTTCAAATAATTGATCGACGATTGAAAGTCGAAGATGAAGACGATGGTCGAAGACCGGAGATCTTCACCTCGTTTGGATGGTAACCGAGGTCCTGATTGGGAGGCATCCCGAAATATGGATAATGAGTGGTGATCGTCCAGACGTACGTGGTGATCGAAGGGTTTGCGAGGTATTTAGTGCCTCCGGTTTCGTTCAGACCCAGAACGGACTTGTAAATGGACTGTGTGTCTGACATTGAAGTTTATTCTGTGTTGATTGATTTCTGTTAAATATACATCTATTTGGCGACGGAGAATTTATTCTTTTGCTTAACGCCCTTCTCTGAGACGCACGAGCTCAGAGGTTGTATATCGATGGACATCAGTCGCATGGCATGAATTGCCTGTGTGGCATGCTAAGATGCAGTGATCAGGGCTTCTGTTGAAAAGCAAAGTCTTGTGGTGATGAACAAAGCACCGCCTGTGTGGCGTAGCTTTGTGTATAACGTGAATTCGCGAGCCTCACACCCCGGTATGAACCTAAAACAGGAGAAGGACCTCAGGGAGGGCATGCGTTTCTTCCTAGCTAGGGTGGTGTCAGTGACCTACCAGCCCTGACATTTATATACTTTTCACCTATGTGGTTGTTGCTGTTGCGAGGCGCCTCGGTTTGATCGGACGATCCGGGTCCGATGGAGTCATTCGTTGGCTCGTTTACGCCCCAAAGGGCGGGGAAACGTATTGTTCAGGTATAATAATCCACATCGGTGGACCGACCCTGTCGCTCCAAGGGGCAGTTGCGGCTGTTCCTGAGGCTCGGGCTAGGCAGTCTCGAATTTGGTAAGGACTATCTTTTGCCTTGGTTCATGATGGAAATCCAATTTCCAAATACGACATCGTGCGGTTTTGATTGTATATATATATGGCGACATGATATATGGTACCCATGCCGTCTATGATTGATAGTTATGATTTGAAATTGTTTTCAAAACATATAGACACTAGCAATAATATCAAATGCCTTTGTTTTATTCGTATGAAGCATATTTTGGCCATTATAAGGTAAAACTCTATCCTCCGGTTTGCGTTGCATTGTGTGATGGGAACTGAGTCTTATAATGGCTTCATTTTTATAAAAAGCATAGCGATGTTTAAAAGAAAGATCTGTTTTAAAGCACTGGTGATCCAATGGAGTAAACCCGTTCCACGAAAGTGGCGTGATCCTGTGATTAGCCAAATTATATATGTGTTGAGTGGATTTCTCATACCAGTCCCATGACTGACTCGTAGTTTGTTTCACTTTCAAACTCGGGTGCCCCTTTTTCTACACGGGCAGCCTTGTATTCAGGTTTAGCTGGTTCTTTCTGGATAGCTGGAGCTGAAGATCGATTCTATCATTTATCTCTTTTTATGCTGTTTAGCTCCTATTGTACATATTTTGTTTATTTCCGCTGTAGACATTTATGTATAGCTGAACTCTATTTGTACTAAGTAAGATCCTGTATACTGTGTAACTCTGATGATTAATTTTATCCAGTATATTTTGTTGTTCATATCTGGTGTATTTATTTAATTCTGTTCTGCTATTATATGTTTCTGTCTTATATTCCAAAGATAACCCTTATTTCCGTGAGAACGGGAAATCGGGTCGTCTCATAATGGGATCTACAAAAATTCCTTCCTTCGATACGACGTGACCAAGGAATTTGACTTCTTCTTGCCAGAATATACAGTTGGAAAATTTGGCTTAAAACATTCTTTCTGAGAATTTCTAACAATTGTTCCAAATGTTTTTCGTGCTCGCTTTCTGACTTAGAGAAGATCAATATGTCATCAATGAAAATCAGTACAAATTTATTCAATACTTCTCTGAATACCCGGTTCATTAGATCGACAAAATAAGCTGGAGCATTACATAAGTCGAACGACATTACTAACCACTCATAGAATAAGTCTAGACCTTTGAATGCTGTGAAAGGAACACATTTTTCGGCAATACGAAGCTGATGGAAACCTGCAGCTAGGCCCACTCGTGAAAAAACTTGCGCGCCATTCAATCGATCCAACAAATCATTAATTCACGGCAATGGATATTTATTCTTTAATGTCTGTGTGAAGACCCGTAACTTCCCCGGTAATGAAAAGCGCGGATACTTTGAGAACACGACATATCAGGACACATGCAGAAGAACATTTCATTGTATATTAGAATAATTCCATCAGAATACAAGAATATACAGAGTATAAACAAATATTACACAACAGGAAATGTCAGGGATTACAATAAATTACATAGGAGCAAAAAATAATACAAAACACAACTGAGGGAGATATACGGATACAGAGCTTTCCGGATATCATTCCAGCTGTAAACCAGGTTCCTGTGAATATAAATCTACCAAACCAAAATTACTAGCTGCCCGTGTCAAAATAAGGGCACCCAGAGTTTAGGTTAAAACATTAAACTCCAGGTCAGTCATATGACTGGTGTGAGAACTAAAACAGTTATTAATCTTTATTTAAAGTTAGGTAAATCAAGGGACCACGCCGCATCACACGGAACGGGTTTCCTCCCAAGAATACCAGTGCATAAAATCACAGCGCAATGCTAAATAAAGAACAACGAAGCTATTATAAGACCCAGGTCCCATCACACAATGCAACACAAGCCGAAGGATAGGGTTTTACCATATAATAGCCAAAGAATGCTTGATACGCTTTTCATCTTTTATTACTATAAGTGTATAGTGTCAAAACAATTTCAATCATAAGTATCAATCATAGACGGCATAAGTGCCTCATCCCACTATGTCGCCATATATAGGTTCTACAATCAAAACCGCAAAGTCACGTATTGGAAGTTGGATTTCCATCTGTGAACCGAGGCAAAAGATAGTCCTCTACCGATTCGAGACGCTCTAGCCCGCCCTTCAGGACCCAGACTCAGGTGGGCCCTTGGATCGTCACGGCCGGTCCACCGATGTGGATTAAAATGCCTGAACACTGCGTTTCCCCACCTTTTGGGATGTCAATGAGTCCAATGACTCCATCGGTCCCGGATCGACCGATATATCCGGGGCGCCTTGCAACAGCAACAACCAGATAAGTCAAACTTGTCAGGGCATGTAAAACCACTGACGCCACTTCTAGCTAGAAGGAAACACATGCCCTCCGTGAAGTCCTCCCGTTTTTGTTTCACACCGGGGTGTGAGGCTCGCGAATCAACGTTACACAAAGCTGTGCCACACAGGCTGTGCTTTGATCATCAACCACAAGACTCTACTTTTCAACAGAAGCCTTGATCATTTGCGTCTTCGCATGCCACACAAGCAGACCACTCCATGCAACCGATATCCATCAATCACATAGAATGATATCAAATGTCAGACATACAGTCCATCTACAAGTCCGTTCCGGGTCTGAACAAAACCGAAGGCACCTTGTACCTCGCATATCCATCAATCTCCAAGTACGTCTGGACGACCACTAACTGATTCCCTCCTCTTGGGTGTACGACCCAATCAAGATCATCAGAAATCACCCAAACGACGTGAAGACCTCTGTTCTTCAACCACCGTCTTCATCCTCGACACCACATTGAATCAGTTATTAAGAATGGGATAAACCTGGTCTTTCTGAATAACTCGTGCAAATAATAAACAAGTGTTACACAAACACAACATACGCCTCATTCCAATTCATCAGTCACTAACCGTAAATTAGCAAGAGAATAATTCCCCAAATATTAACCCCGAAGGCCGAAACCAACATCAGATGAATACCCAGGAAACCATTCTTCTTAGCTAACCTACAGTTAGTTTCCAAATTTCACATTCTTAGGGAAAGGTTCCCATTAATTTTATCAAAGATAAATTCTTTTAAATTTATTCTTTAATCTTCCTTTGAATATCAAATCAAACTAGTCGGGATTAGCGAACCACACCGAAGTAATCATTAATTTTATTTCCCAATCCTAACCTATTCATCCCATGAAGTAAAACTGGTAATACTTCATATCTAACACCACGGTGTTATCGGTAAATTCAATTACCATTTCACGTTCAAATCTAATTAAAGATTTAACTATCGACTGGAGAAAAACTAGTGATACTCCATTCTCGATCATTATAATCTAATTAAAGATTCATTAAAACTCCACTTAGTTTTAATCTTCCCAATAATCATTATCAATGATTATTTAACTTGGGAAAACATAGCCTTTCTTTAACTGGGTTAAAGAACAAATGTCATTTAAAACACGGTTCACAATAAACCCAAAATCACATTAAATTAATTATCGGGTTAAAGAACAAGTGTTATTTAAAACACCGTTCACGATAAACCCAAAAATCAATTCAAACTCAATTCCAATTAAATACCATTTACACTTCATTAAATCTAAGTAAAAAGATTTAATCTTTTTTTGAACTGGGTTTAAGAATAGTGTTAATGAAGACACCATTCACGGCAAACCCAAATCACATTTGTTATTAAATACAAGGCTCTGAATAGAAAATATATCGGCTTATATTCAATATCAAATTTTACGACCAACAAATATTGTATTGGAAATAACAATATAAATATATCTTTCAAATTCCTATAACAATATCTGTATCATCACGAAATCCTACATCGAGATATTCCAAAGACAATTTCAATTCAAATCCATTCCAATTCAATTATTGGAAATTCTGGTTATTTTCAAAACCATTTCAAATCCACTTTATTTATTTCAAAAATAAATGGTTTTTAATTCTAGTTCAAAACCCGTTCATTTCGATACAAATCTATTTTCATCTTTTCAAATTTGGAAATTTTCATCCCAATTCTTAAAAAATCAATTCTTTTGATTTTACATGAATTATTATTATTTTTAATAATTTTATCAAGGCCCGTATAGCGTATTTCCATCAAAGGCCATCGAACTGCACTTACAGCGACCTTTTCCAAATTTGATTTGGACATAATTCCAAATCCAACCGTTAGATTTTTAATTTCTAATATTCATTATAAAGCTCTTTTCGATATGAACCCAATGGTTCCGGTTTTAGGAGAATCAGACAGTCGGATCTCCCGTAATATCCATTCGAAGTCAATGGTCGAAATTCGCGAACTACCGCAGCGCGGCGCATTCAATTCAGGCCATGAAATATATAATATATATATATTATATATTTCATCGATTTCCTTTTAAAATGTATTTTATAAATCGATTTAAATTCGTTTTCAAAATGATTTCAACTTCATATTCAATTTTTAATAAAAATTGAATATTCCACATCATTGATATACAGATGATAATATTTTAAAAACGTTCTATTTTGAAATCACTTACTTTTCTATATTCATTTTTAAAACAAATATAATCGATATAAATATCGTTCATGTCAAAATGGCGTCAATCTAATCAACTCGGCTTTATATGTTTCAATAACTTCGTTATTCTATTCAACAAATGAATATTTATTTTTCTATTTAACACGTGAATTTATATTTCTATTCAACACATGAATATATATTTCTATTCAACACATGAATTTATATTATTATCCAACACATGAATATATATTTCATTTCAACACATGAATATTTTTTTTTCTATTTTTCAAATTGGAATGAGGCCCAATCAATTACCATATGACATTTATTATATGGATTCCCTACAACACATGTATATAACAGCAACGATAAATCATCAACCATCATCCAGAGTGCACCACACAACTGCATAAGCATTAAATATAAATAATTAATGCTTACACAGTCTGTCAACCCATCAACTGACATACAACTAACCAATCGGGATTAGTGCACGTCAAATATCATCCCAATACCCGTGTGGGGTTTCAAATCAACAAACATAGATTTTTATTTGTGCAGTTGGGCGATGTGTAAAATTTATCTTCCCAATCAATATCAGTCAAGTCAGTATATATAAACAAATCATCCGATTTGTTTATAAATATTTATTTTATATACACGTTAAAGATCATATTTTTAATTATAAAATATTTTCCACTATAAAATATTTTATTTCATCCCGCATCGCACAATCAAATTTCACAACACAGCAACCAAACAAACAAGTCATCAATGGTCTGTGGACGATGGGTGTCGGGTGCTGCTAAGCACCGTCTGTATCCTAGTATATATTTTAACTAGAATTTAAAATAAAAGTGAGGAGTTCTCACCTACTAGCTAAACCAAACGCTACGACTCTTCACATGTAGGAAATCTTCATCGTGCTTCCAACGCAGTCTGTTTCACGAAGTTTACATTAAAAATCACATTTTTATAACTTCGCTATATATATAAAAATCACATTTTTATATCGCTACTATACGGATAAAAATTCTATTTTTTCTACCTTTACTATGTAGATAAAAATTCTATTTCTCTACCTCTACTATATAGATAAAAATTCTATTTTTATACTTATCACAATATAAAAATTATATTTTTGTTCTTTGTGTCTTCATAAATAAAAATCCAATTTTTATATTCTTCTCTTCATGATAAAAATCATATTTTTATCACTCTATTACATATACAAAAATCGTGTTTTTATATCTTCAACTTCATAATAAAACACAAATTTTTATTATATAATTTCATGTATAAAAAAAACGCATCTTTATGTTATACAAAAAACTAAGCTTTCATGTAGATAAATATATACGCTTTCATGTAAATAAAAATATAATCTTTCATATTTCAAAAATCAAATCTTTTCGCTATTTTAAAAAAAAATTGAACCTTTCGCTATTTAAAAATCATACCTTTCGCTATTTAAAAATCATAACTTTAACATCATAAAAATTGAAGCTTTTAATTTCAAAAATCAAAGCTTTAACATATATCTTCTTTACAATGCTACTTACTTTTGATATAGTGAAAAATCATAGAACTTACTATTGGAATTGAAAGCGAGGAGGGGGATGTCGGCGTTCGCTGTCGGACTGCTTGAAGGGCGAGGGTGGCGCGGTTTCCGTTGTGGATGAGGGCTTTTCAGAAGAGGAGAGAGTGGTGAAGAAGGGGAAGCGGCGGCTCTTCTGGTTAGATCTACGGCGGTTTTAGGGCTTGTGAAGCGGGGAGCGACGGCTTCTGGCGTGGGTTGACGGAAGAGGGGGGGGAAGGGTACGACGAGGTCGGTGCTGGCCATTGTGAGCTAGCGCACGGGGTGGCGACCATTAAATCGAGGCAACGGGGAGCAACTGCGTTCTTTTTTTTTCTTCGACATCTGAAAGTGACGGGGGAGAAAGTAGGGGGCTACTATATTATATTTTAATTAATTAATTTACTCTAAGAATGTTGACTTTTCACCCGAACTCGAAACGCGACCCGAAGACTATCATCCTTAGCTAATTACCCCCATTCCGAACACAATGGGATATGTTTCGAAACCCAATTCTAGCGTTTAGATCAGTTTTCCTTTAAATTAAAAATATAAATCTATATATTCAATTTTTAACATACATTTCAAATTATCGGGGCCACATACAGTCTCTTAAAATTCCAGAAAAATTATTTCTAGCTTCGTATTGACGATACGGTCCTAACAAAACTAATTTCATTAAATTCCGAGAACGTTTGAAAAGTGGCCAATTTCTGGTCAATCGAAATTGACTGAAACTGTTAAAACACGTTTTCCTTTGCCACGCTCACATATAGATTCGAAAAATTATGAATTTCGGAATCTAGCAATAATTTGACATCACGGATCCAACAAAAGTGGTTTCGTCGAAAACCGAGGTCATTTGCAAAATTTCCATTTTTAAGGGCTAGAATTCCAAAGCGACTATTCTGAATTTTCAACAGGGCATGACTTTTGATCCCCGCTATGAAATTTCAATTTTTCAGATTCGTTGGAAAGATATTCTCAATTAGATTCAAATATTTTTGGTTTCACTAAAATCCGGTTTATTTTCAATCCTGCATATTCATTTGAACTTTGAAATCGAATTTTCGAACTACCGCGTCATTTTCAATTCCTTTTATAATTATAAAATAAATATTTATGTTCTAACGACGATCCATATAAATATATATGTTCGAGTTCTATTCAAAATAAATTTCTCGTCATTATTATTTAAAATAATTCATTTTAAATATTCAAAATTCACTAAAATTGCCAAAATTAAAATTTTATATTGGCTCAGATTTCCGGGTTATTACAATCTCTCTCACTTAAAACTTTTCGTCCCCGAAAAGGAACGAAGCTGAAAGTCGTTTAATAAATCAACTCAACTTCCAGTATTTTCATTATGGCTTAAGTTCTTCAACTTTTCAGTTTCTAAGAACTTTTCAAATTTTTCAAAAATTTGGCTAACACCCTAAATTTTTGAAAAATTTCGCCATAACCTCACCTGCACCGGGGACTTCAGGATATTTCAAATAGCCTCCCAAACCCCTCATCAATCAAAAAAGAAAATGAAACAGCCAAGCGGCTAGCCAATCGGCTCATAAAATCATCAAATCCCTAGAAATACAATAAACATGTACCTATTTGTCGGGCAAAATTTTCTATTCTTCTGCTCTAGCCTCCTTGCTATGACCTGTTCAATGTAAGTACATGTATATGCAAGCAAATGCGACAAATTTTCAATACAACTCACTATTTGCTTCAATTGGAATAATCAAACAACAAAATCAGCAATCAATTAGTTGATTATCTTTTCAAATTCATAACTTTGATATATAGTCCAAAAATCAGATTTTTGGTGCCAAATCACAATAATAGGCCCTATATAATTTTGGTTCTCACACTAGTCAATTGGAATCATATAGATATCCCACCTTCGAAACACGAAAATAAATTCTGATGATGACGCGTCAATCATCAGAATCATGTCCGAGCGACTAGAGTGTGATTCTCTATCTATCCAGTATATTAAAACTTCAAATACACGTGGATCAGATGTATATGCAAAATCTATATATACTTGATTGTCCAAATCAGTATAAAATAAATAATAAAATACGAATAATTGATTTAAATCTCAAAACAAAATTTGTTTTCACTTTTATTTCAAAAACACTACTCTTCGCACCCATTCTAGGATACTACTGATCCCATATCTAACGAGTCATTCTCATTGGATATTACTAATCCAATTTCTGATGAAGTCTTTCGTTTAGTTCTAACTTGTCTTGTTCTCGAGCTTTGAAAACCAAAGCCCTGATACCAACTGTGAAGACCCGTAACTTCCCCGGTAAGGGATAGCACGGATACTTTGAGAACATGACAAATCAGGACACATACAGAAGAACATTTCATTGTATATTATAAGAATTCCATCAGAATACAAGAATATACAGAGTATAAACAAATATTACACAATAAGAAATATCAGAGATTACAATAAATTATATAGCAGCGGAAAATAATACAAAACACAACTGAGGGAGATATACGGATACAGAGCTTTCCGGATATCATTCTAGCTATAAACCAGGTTCCTGTGAATATAAATCTACAAAAACAAAACTACTAGCTGCCCATGTATAAATAAGGGCACCCAGAGTTTAGGTTAAAACAATAAACTCCAGGTCAGTCATGTGACTGATGTGAGAACTGAAACAGTTATTAATCTTTATTTAAAGTTAGGTAAATCAAGGGACCACGCCGCATCACATGGAACGGGTTTCCTCCCAAGAATACCAGTGCACAAAATCACAACGCAATGCTAAGTAAAGAACAATGAAGCTATTATAAGACTCAGGTCCCATCACATAATGCAACACAAGCCGGAGGATAGGGTTTTACGTTATAATAGCCAAAGAATGCTTGATACGCTGAATTTCATCTTTTATTACTATAAGTGTATAGTGTCAAAACAATTTCAATCATAAGTACCAATCATAGACGGCATAAGTGCCCTATCCCACTATGTCTCCATATATAGGTTATACAATCAAAACCACAAAGTCACGTATTGGAAGTTGGATTTCCATCTGTGAACCAAGGCAAAAGATAGTCCTCTACCAATTCGAGACGCTCTAGCCCGCCCCTCAGGACCCAGACTCAGGTGTGCCCTTGGATCGTCACGGCCGGTCCACCGATGTGGATTAAATTGCCTGAACACTGCGTTTCCCCACCTTTTGGGATGTCAATGAGTCCAATGACTCCATCGGTCCCGGATCGACCGATATATCTGAGGCACCTCGCAACAGCAACAACCAGATAAGTCAAACTTGTCAGGGCATGTAAAACCACTGACGCCACTTCTAGCTAGAAGGAAACGCATGCCCTCCCTGAAGTCCTTCTCCCGTTTCTGGTTCACACCTGTGTGTGAGGCTCGCGAATCAACGTTATACAAAGCTGTGCCACACAGGCTGTGCTTTGATCATCAACCACAAGACTCTGCTTTTCAACAGAAGCCTTGATCATTTGCATCTTAGCATGCTACACAGGCAGACCACTCCATGCAACTGATATCCATCAATCACATAGAATGATATACAATGTCAGACAGACAGTCCATCTACAAGTCCGTTCTGGGTCTGAACGAAACCAAAGGCACCTTGTACGTTGCATATCCATTGATCTTCAAGGATATCTAGACGACCACTAACTGATTCCCTCCTCTTGGGTGTACAGCCCAATAAAGATCATCTGTAATCACCCAAACGACGTGAAGATCTCTGGTCTTCAACCACTGTCTTCATCCTCGACACCACATCGAATCAGTTATTCAGAATGGGATAAACCCGGTCTTTCTAAATAACTCGCGTATATAATAAACAAGTTTATACAAACACAACATACACCTCATTCCAATTCATCAGTCACTTACCGTAAATTACCAAGAGAATAATTCCCCAAATATTAACCCGAAGGACGAAACAAACATCAGATCAATACCCAGGAAACCATTCTTCTTAGCTAATCTACAGTTAGTTTCTAAATTTCACATTCTTAGGGAAAGGTTCCCACTAATTTTATCAAAGATAAATTCTTTTAAATTTATTCTTTAATCTTCCTTTGAATATCAAATCAAACTAGTCGGGATTAGCGAACCACACCGAAGTAATCATTTATTTTATTTCCCAATCCCAACCTTTTCATCCCATGAAGTAAAACTGGTAATACTTCATATCTAACACCACGGTGTTATCGATAAATTCAATTACCGAGTGGGCCCCCACCACCATGCGCGGATGCGCCTATTCTCCTTCTTCGTCATGGCGCTGGCCGATCGTCCTGAAGTGGCGCGGATTTCGAGAAAAATGAAGACCTAGTTTCGAACCCTTTAGTGAGGTAACGACTGAAAATTATATAAATTATTTAATAGCACTTTAAAGCGCTACGGTTTTTTTTCACTGCAAAAATCATATCTTTTTCGTTTTTGATAAAATTCAGTGAACAAGAGATAGTTGACTCGTGTGGACGTCTTCTACATTCTAGAAGAGACCACATATTTTTTTGAGCCTTCTGCTATTTTTGGTGGAGTGAAACCCAATGTGAGATTTCTAAATTCTAAACGATATGGAAAACGATGATGTATAAATTATATAGTCGATATATGAGTTATATATGCGTTATACACCTCATATATAAGCGTTGTATAAGTTGCACGTTCAATGTATAAGTTATATATGCGTTGTAAAAATTATATATGTGTTGAATAGAAGTGATATATACTTATATATATATATATATATATACACACACACGCCCCTCGTAACAATGGATGATATTTATTGGTTGTGATTGGTGTGAAAATTGGTTGATAGCGAATGGTTGATTTGAATTGTTTGTGGTTGAAATTGATTGATTGTGGTTGAAAAATACCTGTTTGTGGTTGAGAATTATTTGGTTGAAACCACATAGGATTAGTTTGTGGAAAAGGAAAAAAAATATACATGCCGCCTACGTGCGAACTAGATGCATGAAATCCCCATTGTCAAAAGTTGCGAGGCTTTAAGGTAGAGCGAGGAGCCGTACTAGGGACGGCCCCGGTTTTAACTACCCTGCAGTTATGCTGCCGAAATTTTGAATATTATTCATGTGTTAGAATTATTTTCATGTGTTGAACTGATATTCGTTTGTTGAATAGAAATTCATGTGTTGAACGATATTCGTGTTTTGAAATAAATCGTTTCATAATAAAAATCATATTTTTATCATCTATATGAGCTATATAAAATAATCGTGTTTTGAAATAAGTTGCTTTGCAATAAAAATCACATTTATATTGTATATATATAAACTATAGAAAAAATTCATGTGTTGAATAGAAATTCATTCGTTGAATAGAAATTCATGTGTTGAAAGGTATTCGTGTTTTAAATAAATTGTTTTAAACTTAAAAATTACCTTTTTATTGTATATATACGAACTATAGAAAACATTCATGTGTTTAATAGAAATTCATTCATTAAATAGAAATTCATGTGTTGAATGGTATTCGTGTTTTGAAATAAATTGTTTCATAATAAAAATCATATTTTTATCATCTATATGAATTAAATAAAACAGTCGTGTTTTGAAATAAATTGTTTTACAATAAAAATCACATTTTTATTATATACATGAATTGTTAAAAATAGAGAAATGTTGAAATAAAAGTCTGCTGGATAAAATATCATTTTTATCAAATATGTGAAAAGAATATGGTTTTGAAATTGAAGAATAGATCATATATATATATATGTAATTTAAACGAATCAAATAACGAAGCTGTAGTTCGTGTTTTGAAACCGTGATTTCAAAAGATTAGTGCGGGAGATCCAACCCTCGGATTTTCCCGAAACCGTTGGGTTCGTTTTGGAAATATCTTTCCAACGACACCAACTTTGTAAAGATCCAACGGTTGGATTCTCTGGAATGTTTATTTCAAATCTAAAGAAAAACAGTGCCAGAATCGATTATATTTATATATATATATAAATATAATTAAATTAAATCGAATAACGACGCTGTAGTTCGTAATTTGAAATCGAAACTTCAAACGATTGTACTGGGAGATCCGACCGTCGGATTTTCCCAAAACTGGAACCGTTGGATTCGTTTTGAAAAGATCTTTCTAATGATATAAATTTTGTGAAGATCCAACGGTTAGATTTTCAGATATGTGTAAATCAAATCTGAAGAAAAACAGCGCCACGGCCGCGTTATGGCCTGAAGCGTCGTTTGAATAAATTGGCTATTTTTAAACAAATAAAAATAGCGATAAATCGTTATAAAATATTATAAACGATATGGAATGTGAAATTTAGAAACTAACTGAAGGTTAGCTAAGTTGAATGTTTTCCTGGGTTTTGATCTGATGTTGGTTTCGTCCTTCGGGGTTAATATTCGGGAAATTGTTCTCTTGCTGATTTACGATTGGTGACTAATGAATTGGAATAAGGCGTATGTCGTGTTTGTGTAGCGCTTGTTAATTATACATGCGAGTTGCTCAGAAAGACCGGGCTTATCCCATTCCGAATAACTGAATCGACGATAAGGAATCGATGATAAAGATGGTGGTTGAAGACCGGAGATCTTCACATCGTTTGGATGCTAACTGATGTCCTGATTGGGAGGCATCCCGAAATATGGATAATGAGTGGTGATCGTCCAGACGTACGTGGAGATCGATGGGTACGCGAGGTATATAGTGCCTCCGCTTTCGTTCAAACCCAGAATGGACTTGCAAATGGATTGTATATCTGACATTGGAATTCATTCTGTGTGATTGATAGCCATCAGTTGCATGGTGTGAATTGCCCGTGTGGCATGCTAAGATGCAGTGATCAAGGCTTCTGTTGAAAAGCAAAGTCTTGTGGTTGATGATCAAAGCATCGCCTGTGTGGCATAGCTTTCTGTATAACGTTGATTCGCGAGCCTCACACCCCGGTATGAACCAGAAACAGGAGAGGACATCATGGAGGGCATGTGTCTCTTTCTAGCTAGAGGTGGTGTCAGTGCTTGAACTGGTTGACATTTATATTATTTTCACCTATGTGGTTGTTGCTGTTACGAGGCGCATCGGTTTTATCGGTCGATCCGGGACCGATGGAGTCATTCGTTGGCTCATTTGCGCCCCATAGGGCGGGGAGACGTATTGTTCAGGGTTTAAGTTTAATCCACATCGGTGGACCGGCCCTGACGATCCAAGGGTCACTCGAGCTCTGATCCTGAGACATGTAGGCTAGATTGTCTCGAAGTCGGTAAGGACTATCTTTTGCCTTGGTTCATGACGAAAATCCAATTTCCAAATATGACATCGTGCGGTTTTGATTGTATACTTATATATGGTGACATAGTGGTACGAGGCATTAATGCCGTCTATGATTGATATCTATGATTCGAAGTTTTTTTTGGAACATATAAACACTAGTAATAATATCAAATTCTTTTGTTTTATTCGTATCAAGCATATTTTGTCCATTATAAGGTAAGAACTCTATCCTCCGGTTTGCGTTGCATTGTGTGATGGGAACTGAGTCTTATAATGGCTTCATTTTTGTAAAAAGCATTGCGTTGTTTAAAAGAATTACTTGTTTTAAAGCACTGACAATCCAATGGAGTAAACCTGTTCCGTGAAAGTGGCGTGGTCCTGTGATTAGCCAAATTATAATGTGTTAAGTAGATTTCTAATACCAGTCCCATGACTGACTCGTAGTTTGTTTCACTTGCAAACTCTGGTGCCCCTTTTTCTACATGGGCAGCCTTGTGTTCAGGTTTTTAGCAGGCTCTTTCTGGATAGCTGGAGCTGAAGATGGATTCTATCATTTATCTCTTTTTATGCTATTCAGCTCCTATTGTACATGTTTGTTTTCAGCTGAAGTGTAACGATCCAGAATTTTAACCAAATTAAAATTGGAATTTTTATTACTTAATTTGAATTTGATGTAAAAATATATATGGTTAAGAATATTTAATAATTTTGATAAGCTATATGATAAGTTTTACTTGAATTATAAATGAGAATGATTATTAATAATTTTGGATTTATTGATACTATTTGTCGTTCGATCGAATTTGTCAAATTATAACGCGAATTAGTAGCATTAGAATTAAGTGTTTCCCTTAATTTTCATAGCATTTAATGGAAAATGCTACCAAAAGTTCACCTTCTCTTAAGACAAGTGTATGGACACTTGTAATTTTGCATGTAAGCTTTCATGCATGCCTTCCATGTGCCCCCTTATGTGTCATCACCTCCTTAACTCTCCATTTCTATATAAGGAGGCCTTTATTCCATTTTCTTACCATTCCATTCCATTTCTCCTTTCCACCTTCTTCTTAAAGCTTATGGCCATGGTTTCTATGGCATAAGTCTTCCTCTTTTCCACCACCACCTTGCCAAAGTTCATCATTCTCCTCCTCCTCCTTCCTGTATAAAGAGAGAGAGAGAGAGATTAATATATATTATATTATATATATTTTAGTGAAGAAGATGTTGCGCCGAAATACTGTCCGACGGTTCGCTCAACTAGGCTCGCTTACCGTGAAGAGTTGGAAAGCTGTTTGGTGAGAACTCTTTAACCACGATTTATATAGTAGTTAAACTAATTTAAATATAGTGATGAATTATTATTGGTTAATGATGATTGATATTTTTTGTGATGGATGATGGGTGCGAAGTTTAGAACACACACTATTAAGCGTTAGTGTTATAACGCTTGTGCACAATTATGATTTATTGAACCAAGTTGATGATGGTTGCTATGGATGTTTAAATGGTTGTTGATGTTGTTTTGCACACACTATGACACAACAATTATGGTATCACATTGGTGATCGAAAAATCTCCTTCATAATTAAAAGCAATATCATTATTGAAATTGAAGGTTAATAATTGGAAAAGACCATATGTATGAATTCATATTGTTAAAGTCCTTTATATGAATAAATAAATACCGAAACATTCTTGGATGACAGAGAGGATAGTGTCTAGGCTTGGGTTTGGACATAAAGTTTCCTGCTCTTCCTGGCTATCCCTAACTGGTCCGACGAATGGGATGGTCAATTTGAGTTATTTGAATTTAGAAATGAATTGGAATTTGTGAAAATTGAATTTTAGATCCAAAATAATTTAGAAAGTAAACTTAAATGATTTTAAAAGTGTTATATAAGAATATAATGGTTTTCTAAGATATTTTGAAGTATCATAGAATAATGGTTATTATGGTCAAAATAGAGCTTGTCGCATAACGACAATTTACGTATTTAGATGCAAACTTTAAACGCTTATAAATTTTGCATTCTATATCGGATTTCCATGAAACGAAAAACATTTGATTTATATTAACAAGAACTTTCAAATGAGTGAAAGTAGATTTTAAATTCGAGTTGTAGTTTTGAAGTTATGTTTGAGACCATTTTGGAAAGGATCGATGTAAGAACAATTGTTGACCATAACTATAAACAACTATTTTTAAATGTTTTAAAAATATGATTTTTTTTTTGTAAAATCATAATAAATTATGTAAAAGTGTTTTGAATTGCAAATTTTAAGTTTTGGCTAAGATAAACGATGTTGTTATCAAAGTAGTTAAGATAACTGATTTGTAACGCTTTTGTAACACTTTTGAAGCACTATTGTAACGCTTTCTTTGAAAACAACCTATTTTGAAGTATTTAACCCACGAAATGTTTTCCGAACTATAAGTAATTGGTTGCAAATGATTTGTTGAATGTTTTCAAAGGTTTAAAAATATTGAAAATAATTTATTGGAATTTAAATTGATTTATTTAATGATTAAATGTGTTTTTCAATTTAAATAATTGGATATGGTTGGAGATAAATCTTTGGATGGTTGATATTAATTCGGTAGATGATGATTCTTACTATTTGAGGAATTTAAAAGGTAGTTCACCATTATTCCGCTTATAGTGTGAGTTGGATATCGAGATTAATATTGAGTATAAGTTGATGGTATTTCTATCCAGATCTAATGTCAAAGAGTTGGATAAATCTTTAAATTAAATACGAGTTTCCTAAGTTGACTGGGATAAGTTGGATAGAAATAATCTTTAGATATTTGATATGAAATTCTGTGGTGTAAATGTATACTATTTGAGGAATTTGGAAGATATTATTATATCATTATTCCACTTATAGTATTCGTTGATTATGGGAATTGATATCGAGTATAAGTAGATACAATTTCTATGTAACTTATGTTCAATATCAATTGAGTTGGGTTTTGTCGTGAATCATATCTTCAATAATATCATTCTTGAAACCCCATGATATTGAGTTATGGAAATTCATATCGTAATTTGAGGATTTGATTAGATCTTTGATTTGAGGAAATTAAAAGTGAGGAATTGGAAAGAAAGTATAATCTTTTAGTTAAGATTAAAAAAAATGGAATGTTGGAAAATTAATTTAATTGGAACATAGGGTTGAAATGTGGAATAAGGATTTTCAGAGGAAACTGGATTTTGATAATGAGTTATCAAACGGAAAATTAATTAAGGCTTTAAGGCTAAATCATCTTTGATTTAAGGGATGTGTTTTAAAAGAGAAAGGTTAAACATGGATTTTGTAATAATTTGAGAATGGGTTTGAAGAAGTTTAATTTTGACAAAATCCAAGATGGAAGGAGAATGGTAGAAAGCCTGTGTGTTCTATAATTGTGTTTTTTTATTGCGCCTATTATTTGGGAAAACCGGGATCGGATGTATGTGTGAAACCATTCCAAGTAATAATACGACGTTGTGGAGCAACTGAAGACATTGGAGACGACATTGAAGACCGGGACCCTTCATGTCGTAAGGACGACTTGCTGAATGTCTCGAATGGGTCGCTCCCATTTGCAGATGGATTTTATATCAGTTAGGTGGCAAGAAGCCCGAACGTATGTGAAGGAATTCCGGATTGTGGTTTCGTTCAGACCCGGAACGGACTCATATGGATTGTGTGTCTGACATTGTAATTAACTGCGTAGCACTGTTTTATCAATATATATCTGTTTGGTGGCGGAGAATTAACCTCTTGCTTAACACCCTTCTCTAAGACGTATGAGCTTAGAGGTTATATATTGGAATTCAGTGATGCATTGTTAATGGATAATGTGGCATACTTAAGATATGTGATGAGCTATAGATGAGCTATAGATGATCAAAGCATGGCTTGTTTAAGCGTAGCTTTGTGTATCGTGACCTCGACAAGCCTCACAACCCGGTAAATGGCCAAAACAGGAAGAAATGCGGCAAGGTTATGGGGTGTTGTCTCCTTCTAGATAAAAGGTGCACTATGGTATGGAGCCCAGGTATTAACCTATGTGGTAAAAGCATCTACTTTTGTGGTTGTTGTTGGGGCGCGCTCGGAAAGGTCGGTCACGACCGGGAGATGGCATACTCAGGCGTACTCTGAGTTACCCAGTTAAGGGGTAACCCGGCCTTGTGTTGGCATGAGGAGCATTAGTTGATCCTCGGGCATCCCTCTAGAGGTGTTCAAAATTTGGTTCAGAAGGAAGTTCCTTTGCTTGGACATTGTCGGAAACCCAATCTCCGCTACGAGTCTGTACGGTTTTAGTTGTATACCATACGTCAGTATAGTATATGGTACCTATGCTGTCTAAGATTGATACATTTACTTTCAAAATGATTTTTCATACTAAATTATAGTATTGGAAGAGGGTTTTCACGTATCAAGCATTTTTGACTATCATAAGGAGAAACCTCGCCCATGTGTGCGTTTACATTGTGTGTGTGCCGCGAGACCTTATGGTAGTTCATTTTTCAGAAGTCATTGCGAATTTCTATGCACGGGAATTCATATGGAGTAAACCTGTTCTGCATTAGCGGCGTGGTTGTAACGACCCGGAAAATCTGAACCAAATTAAAAAATTTAAATTGGCTAAATAATGGATTTTAAATATTTAAAATAAATATTTTAAATAATAGCAATGAAAACGGAGTTTGAATCGACAATTGAAAACGAATATAATTAATTCTAATTATAAACAAGGCCTGAAATGGCGCTGCAGTTTCAAAAATTGAATTCAAACTTTGTCGGACGGTACCGGGTGCAAAACAAAACGAATTTGAGTGAAACCAAAAATATTTAAATTTGTTAGTGAGTACCTTTCTAACGAATCTAAAAAATCGAATTTTCATAATGGAAAGCAAAAGTTATGGCCAAATGAATTTTCAGAAAGGTCGCTATGGAATTTATATAGCCCGTGAAATTGGCCGTTTTGCATATCACCTCGGAATTCGACGAAACCACTTTTGTTGGATCCGGGATGTGAGGTTATTGCTAGCTTTCAAATTTCATAATTTTTGAAGCTAATATGTGAGCGTGGCAAAGGAAAACGCGTTTTGGCCAATTATAGTTAAATTGGATCGACCAGAAATGGGCCTTTTTGCAAACGTTCTCAGAATTCGACGAAACTAGTTTTGTTGGGACCGTATCGTCAAAACATAGCTAGATTTATTTTTCTGGAATTTTTCGAATCAGTTTGTGGCCCTAGCAAATTGAAATGTACGTTCAAATTAAATATTGAATGTTTTATATTTTAATTTGAAGGAAAACTGACTGAAACATTCGAATGGGCCTACGAAACATATCCCATTGTGTTCGGAATGGGGGTAAAACGCTAGGGACGACAGTCGTTGGGTTTGGATTGGAGTTCGTGTATGAAAGGGGCATTTTTGAAATTTTAAAAATTTATAAATTAAAGAAAATCCCTCATTGGCCCAGATGCTTTTCTCTCTCCCCGATCATCAGGCGCGTGAGACGGGAAGGAGCTCCAAACTTCTCTCTTCAATTTCTCTTTCATTTCTCGATGAAATCGAGTGAGGTTGGATCCATTTTGAAGCTCTAACTGTCCTCTTCAAATCCATGTGAAGTTTGGCATTTATCGTGCAGTATTTCTCGAGTTACGAGCTTGGGAAGATCGCCCTTTTGGAGCGCCGCCGCCACCACCAGAGTGCACTGAACTGCACCTCACCACCACGCGCGCGAAGGTCTTTCGAAGCTCTTCGACGCTGTGTGAGCTGATTCTCCTATCGCGCAACGGTTTGATCGAAAGATCAAAACCTAGTTTTGAACCATCGTGAAAGGTGCGTCTTTTATTACATCTGAACTTTGAAAAATCATATATTTTTGCTGTGTTGACGAAATTCGATGAAACAGGAAACATCGTGACCGTGTGGACGTCTTCTACATTTTAGAAGAGACCGCATATTTTTCTGAGCCTTCTGCTATTTTTGATGGAGTGGAACCCAATGTGAGATTTCTAATTTATAAACGATATGAAAAACGACGATGTATAAATTATATAGTTGATGTATGAGTTATATAGGCGTTGTACACCTCTTGTATAAGCGTTGTGTAAGTTGTATGTTCGATGTATAAGTTATATATGCGTTGTAAAAATTATATATGTGTTGAAATAGAAGTGAATTGCTATATATAAATATACATACATATATATATATATATATATATATATATACGCCCCTCGTCCACAAACCATGGACGATATTTATTGGTTGTGATTGGTGTGAAAATTGGTTGATAGCGAATGGTTGTTTGGGATTGTTTGTGGTTGATATTGATTGATTGTGGTTGAAAAATACCCATTTGTGGTTGAGAAATATTTGGTTGAAACCACATAGGATTAGTTTGTGGAAATGAATAAATATATACATGCCGCCTGCGTGCGAACTAGATGCATGATCCCCATTGTCAAAAACCACGAGGTTTTAAGGTAGAGCGAGGAGCCGTACTAGGGACGGTCCCTGTTTCAACTACCCTGCCGTTATGCTGCCAAATTTTTGAATAATATTCGTGAGTTTTAATTATTTTCATTTGCTGAAACTATATTTATTCGTTGTATAGAAAACCTTCATGTGTTGAATCGATATTCATTCGTTGATTAGAAATTCATGTGTTGAATGGTGTTCTTGTTTTAAAATATAAAAATCACATTTTTATCTATATATATAAACTATAGAAAACCTTCATGTGCTGAATCGATATTCATTCGTTGAATTGAATTCATGTGTTGAATGGTATTCATATTTTGAAAGAAAATGTTTTATAATAAAAATCCCATTTTTAACATCAATATGCAAAGTATAAAATAATCCTATTTTTATCCCCTAGATTAACTATACGAGAAAATAGTGTTTTGAAATAATTTTACAGTAAAAATCCTATTTTTATCCCCTATATTAACTATACGAAATAATAGTGTTTTGAAATAAATTGTTTTACAATAAAAATCCTATTTCTATCCCCTATATTAACTATACGAAATAATAGTGTTTTGAAATGAATTGTTTTACAATAAAAATCACATTTTTATTATATAAACGAATTGTTAAAAATAGTGAAGTGTTGAAATAGAAGACAGTTAGATAAAAATATCATTTTTATCAAATGTATGAAAAGAATGTAGCTTTGAAATCGAAGAATCGATATATATAAATAAATAGAATTAAAATATATCGAATAACGATGCTGCAGTTCGTATTTTGAAATCGAAACTTGAAACGATTATACCGGGAGATCCGACCGTCGGATTTTCCCGAAACTGGAACCGTTGGATTCGTTTTGAAAGGATCTTTCTAATGATGTAAATTTTGTGAAGATCCAACGGATAGATTTTCAGGTAAGTGTAAATCAAATCTGAAGAAAAATAGCCCACGGCCGCGTTATGGCCCGAAGCGTCGTTTTAAATAAATTGGCTATTTTAAAATAAATAAAAATAGCGATAAATCGTTTTAAAATATTATAAACGATATGGATGTGATTTATAAATTAACTGAAGGTTGGCTAAATCGAATGGTTTTCTGGATGTTGATCTGATGTTGGTTTCGGCCTTCGGGGTTAATATTTGGGAAATCGTTCTCTTACTGATTGACGGTTAGTGAATATTGAATTGAAATGATGCGTGTATATGTTAGTGTGGCACTTGTTTATTATATACGCGAGTTGCTCAGAAAGACCGGGTTTATCCCATTCTGAATAACTAAATCGACGATAAGTAATCGAAGATGAAGACGGTGGTCGAAGACCGGAGATCTTCACCTTGTTTGGATGGTAACCGAGGTCTTGATTGGGAGGCATCCCAAAATATGGATAATGAGTGGTGATCGTCCTGACGTACGTGGTGATCGATGGGTTTGCGAGGTATTTAGTGCCTCCGGTTTCGTTCAGACCCAGAACGGACTTGTAAATGGACAGTTTGTCTGACATTGGATTTTATTTTGTGTTGATTGATCTCTATTAAATATACATCTGTTTGGCGGCGGAGAATTTATTCTTTTGCTTAACGCCCTTCTCTGAAACGCACGAGCTCAGAGGTTGTATATCGATGGACATCAGTCGCATGGCATGAATTGCTAGTATGACATGCCTAAGTGGCAAATGATCAGGGCTTCTGTTGAAAAGCAAAGTCTTGTGGTGATGATCAAAGCACTGCCTGTGTGGCGTAGCTTTGTGTATAATGTGAATTCGCGAGCCTCACACCCCGGTATGAACCAGAAACGGGAGAAGGACCTCAGGGAGGGCATGCGTTTCTTTCTAGCTTGGGTGGTGCCAGTGACCTACCAGCCCTGACATTTATATACTTTTCACCTGTGTGGTTGTTGCTATTGCGAGGCGCCTCGGTTAGATCGGATGATCCGGGTCCAATGGAGCCATTCGTTGGCTCATATACACCCCAAAGGGTGGGGAAACGCAGTGTTCAGGAATTTTAATCCACATCGGTGGACCGGCCCTGACGATCCAAGGGCCCACCTGAGTCTGGGTCCTGCGGCTCGGGCTAGAGTGTCACGAATTCGGTAAGGACTATCTTTTGCCTTGGTTCATGACGGAAATCCAATTTCCAAACACGTGACTGTGCGGTTTTGATTGTATACCTATATATGGCGACATAGTGGTATGGGGCATTAATGCCGTCTATGATTGATAGTTATGATTTGAAATTGTTTTCAAAACATATAAATACTTGCAATAATATCAAATGCCTTTGTTTTATTCGTATCAAGCATATTTTGGCCGTTATAAGGTAAAAACTCTATCCTTCGGTTTGCGTTGCATTGTGTGATGGGAACTGAGTCTTATAATGGCTCCATTTTTATAAAAAGCATAGCGATGTTTAAAAGAATGACTTGTTTTAAAGCACTGACAATCGAATGGAGTAAACCCGTTCCACGAAAGTGGCGTGGTCCTATGATTAGCCATATTATAAATGTGTTGAGTAGATTTCTCATACCAGTCCCATGACTGACTCGTAGTTTGTTTCACTTTCAAACTCGGGTGCCCCTTTTCTACACGGGCAGCCTTGTATTCAGGTTTATCAGGCTTCCTCTGGATAGCTGGAGCTGAAGATGGATTCTATCATTTATCTCTTTTTATGCTGTTCAGCTCCTATTGTACATATTTTGTTTATTTCCGCTGTAGACATATATATATACATATAGTTGAACTGTATTTGTACTAAGTAAGATCCTGTATACTGTGTAACTCTGATGATTACTTTTATCCAGTATATTTTATTGGTCATTATCTGGTGTATTTATTTATTTCTGTTCTGCTATTATCTGTTTCTGTGTTATATTTCAAGGATTACCCTTGCCACCGTCGGTACGGGGTTTGGGGTCGTCTCAGTGGTCCGTTGAATTACCCAACTTTAAAATGAATCTTAAATTGTAACTGTTTTGAGTTCTCACACCAGTCCCGTGACTAACCTGGAGTTTATAGTTTCCACACCTAAACTCTGGGTGCCCATAATTTTTACATGGGCAGCCTAGTAATTTGGTTCGCAGATTTAGCCTTGGAGTTAGTTGGAGCAGGATTCTGGTTTAACTGGAGCTATTATGTTTGGGATATTCGCATTCTTCCACTGAGTTAGTATCTTTTCCCCTGTGTAATCGATGTACTCTGATGTACCTCTTGTAACTCTGATGTAATATTATTTTAATGATAATGGAAAAGTTGTTTTTATTTTGTGCAAATGTGTAAGTGCCCCTAACAATCCGTCTTTATGAACGGTTTAAGTTGGTTTAATTACCGGTGAAAACCGAGCAAAAAGCCGGGTGGTTACATGAAGACATTTATGTATAGCTGAACTGTATTTGTACTAAGTATGATCCTATATACTGTGTAACTCTGATGATTACGTTTATCCAGTGTATTCTATTGTACATTATTTGGTGTATTTATTTATTTCTGTTTTGCTATTATCTGTTTATGTGTTATATTCCAAAGATTACCCTTAACACCGTCAGTACGGGTTTTGGGGTCGTCACAAATAATTTGTGCAAAATCATAAGAAATGATTTGGAACGAATTGGAATGAAAAATTCCATATTTGAAAAGATAAAAATAGATTTTCATCGAAATGAACTATTTTGGAACTAGAAATAAATAAATTGGATTTGAAAGGGTTTAAAAAGTAACCAGAAGTTTCAATAATTGAATTGGAATGGGATGTGATTTTAGGTTTATAGTGAATGGTGTTTTAAAAGACATTGGTTCTTTAACCCAGTTAAAGACAGGATATGATTTCCCAAGTTAAGCAATCATTAATATTGATTTTTGGGAAGATTAAAACCGAGTGGAGTTTTAATGAATCTTTAATTAGATTGAAATGATCGAGAATGGGGTATCACCAGTTTTTCTCCAGGCGATAGTTAAATCTTTAATTAGATTTGAATGTGAAATGGTAATTGAATTTACCGATAACACTGTGGTGTTAGATATGAAGTATTACCGGTTTTACTTTATGGGATGAATAGGTTGGGATTGGGAAATAAAATAAACGATTACTTCGGTGTGGTTCGCTAATCCCGACTAGTTTGAATTGATATTCAAAAGAAGGTCAAAGAATAAATTTAAAGAATTTATTTTTTATAAAATTAATGGGAACATTTCCCAAAGTGTAAGAATATTTGAATAAAGGAATATTCTGAACTGGAATGAGGCGTATGTTGTGTTTGCGTAACACTTGTTTATTATATACGCGAGTTATTCAGAAAGACCGGGTTTATCCCATTCTGAATAACTGATTCGACGTGGTGTCGAGGATGAAGATGGTGGTCGAAGACCGGAGGTCTTCCCATCATTTGGGTGATTACTGATGATCTTGATTGGGCTGTACACCCAAGAGGAGGGTATCAGTTGGTGATCGTTCAGACGTACTTGGAGATCGATGGATATGCGAGGTACAAGGTGCGTCCGTTTTGTTCAGACCCAGAACGAACTTGTATGGACTGTGTGTCTGACATTGGATTTTTCGTTGTGTTGATTAATCTCTATTAAATATACATTTGCTTGGTGAAGGGGAATTCATTCCCTTACTTCACCCTACTCTTAGACGTACGGGATCAGAGGTTGTATATCGATAGACATCAGTCGTATGGTGTGAATTGCCTGTGTGGCATGCCTATGTGGCATGCCTATGTGGCAATTGATCAAGGCTTCTGTTGAAAAGCAAAGTCTTGTGGTTGATGATCAAAGCACTGCTTGTGCGGCATAGCTTTGTGTAGCGTTGATTCGCGAGCCTCACACCCCGGTTGTGAACCAAAAACGGGAGAGGACCTCAAGGAGGGCATGTGTTTCCTTCTAGCTAGGGTGGTGTCAGTGACCTACCAGCCCTGACATTTATATTGTTTTCACTTGTGTGGTTGTTGCTGTTGCGAGGCGCCTTGGATATATCGGTGACTATATGGAGCCGATGGAGTCATTGGACTCATTTTCACCCCAAAGGGCGGGGGAACGCAATGTTCAGGCATTTTAATCCACATCGGTGGACGACCCTCAAGATCCAAGGGTCACTCGAGCTCTAATCCTGAGACATGGTAGGCTAGATTGTCTCGAATCGGTAGAGGACGATCCCTGGCCTCGGTTCACAGACGGAAATCCAATTTCCAAATATGTGACTTTGCGGTTTTGATTGTAGAGCTTAGTATGGCAACATGATATATGGTACCTATGCCGTCTAGGATTGATACATTTATATTTGAAGTTGTTTTATACACTATGCACTTATAATAGTACCAAATGATTTGTTTTTAGTGTATCAAGCATTCTTTGGCTATTATAAGGTAAAAACCCTATCCTCCGGCTTGCGTTGCATTGTGTGATGGGACCTGGGTCTTATAATAGCTTCATTTTTCTTTATTTGGCATTGCTCTGTTATTTTATGCACTGGTAGTCTTGGGAGGAAGCCCATTCCGTGTTATACGGCGTGGCCCCTTGATTTACCTAACTTTAAAATAAAGATTAATCATTGTTTTAGTTCTCACACCAGTCACATGACTGACCTGGAGTTTATTGTTTTAAGGTGCCCTTATTTTGACACGGGCAGCTAGTAGTTTTTGTTTTGCAGATTTATATTCACAGGAACCTGGTTTACAGCTGGAATGATATCCGGAAAGCTCTGTATCCGTATATCTCTTTCAGTTGTGTTTTATATTGTTTTTCCGCTGCAATGCATTTAAATGTAATTTAAATCTCTGATATTGTCTGTATAATATTTATTCATACTCTGTATATTCTTGTATTCTGATGGAATTATTGTAATAAACAATGACACGTTCTTCTGTCTGTGTTCCAATGTGGCTTGTCCTCAGTACAATCCGCGATTTCCCGTAAGGGGGATTTCGGGTCGTAAAACAGGCAATTCACGCCATGCAACTAATGTCTATCGATATATAACCTTTAAGCTCATACGTCTCACAGATGGGTGTTAAGTAAGAGAATAAATTCTCCACTACCAAACAGATATATATTTAATAGAAATCAATCAACACATAAAAAAATCTATTGTCAAACACACATCCATTTACAAGTCCGCTCAGGGTCTGAACGAAATTGAAGGCACCTTATTCCTTGTCCCATATGGCCCACACAGGAGAGAAGTCCTCGCATATCCAGTCGATCTCCAAGTACGTCTGGACGATCACCACTTATTACCTTGTCTTGGGTACACAGTCCAATCAAGACATCATTAATCATCCAAACGATGTGAAGAACTTCGGTCTTCAACCACCGTCTTCATCGTCGACTTATCGTCAAATCAATTATTCAGAATGGGTATAAACCCGGCCTTTCCGAATAATTCACGTATCTTATAATCAAATGCTATAGAAACACAACATACGCCTCATTCCAATTATGAATATTCTTTTATTCAAATACTCATATCCTTTGGAAAAGGTTCCCATTAATTTTATCAAATATAAATTCTTTTAAATTTATAATTTAATCTTCCTTTGGATATCAATTCTATACCAAATTAGGTTTATCAACTAGTTGGGATTATCAAGCCTTACCGAAGTAATCATTTCTTTATTAATCCCAATCTCAACCTAAGAGCAAAACTGGTAATACTCCGTATCTAACAACACGGTGTTATCGGTAAATTTAATTACCACTTCACATTCAAATCTAATTAAAGATTTAACTATCGCTTGGAGCAAAACTGGTGATACTCTATTCTCAGTCATTTCCCAACACTGATAATTTGAATTATCACAATCACATTTCAATCTAATTAAAGATTCATTAAAACTCTGATTAGTTTTAATCTTCCCAAAAATCATTATTAATGATTATTTAACTCTGGTAAATCAAACATGCCGCATGGACAATCTACACCGTACCATTGATTTCTACCGATATATAACCTCTAAGCTCGTTCATCTCAAATAAGGATGTTAAGCAAGAGAATAAATTCTACGCTACCAAATAGATATATATTTAGCAGAGATTAGCAATACAGTCCGAATTACAATGTTAGACATCTATTCCTGTCTTTAACTGGGTTAAAGAACTGATGTCGTTTAAAACACAGTTCACGATAAACCCAAAATCACATTCCATTAACCATGGAATCTTCACGGAAAATAGACCAATATATAATCGATATCAATTTCCATATCCAAATAATAATACAAATGGAATAATGACAAAGTCTCTTAAATTTCATATATATATTAATAGTCTTCCCCCATAGAAGCTCATTTCGATTATTACCAAATCAAATTCCATTAAATTGCAATTTAATATACTAAATTGGAAAACTTTACTTTGGAAAATTTCCATTAAATCTTAATAAAAGATATATATATTCCAAATCTCGTTTCACTGTTAATCGAGTTAAAGAACGAATGTCGTTAAAAGCACTGTTCACAATAAACCCAATTCACGTTCCATTTTATTCCAATTACTAAATATAACTGAAAACTCTAATAATCTTAATTAAAAGATTTATTCTTTTCACAACGGGGTTTAAGAACGGTGTTACTGAAGACACCATTCATGACAAACCCAAAATCCACTTTGATATTATGTATAAGACTCTAAATAGAAATTATATCGGCTTACATTCAATATCAAATTCTCAAACCAACACATATCATATGGGGAATAACGATATATATCTATCTCCCAAATTCCTCCACAATATCCGTATAGTCACAGAATCCAATATCGAAATCTCCCGAAGATGATTTTTATTCAAATCCATTCCAATTTATACATTGGAAAATTCTGGTTATTGCAAAACCATTACAAATCCAATTTATTTTATTTAAAAACCTTGGATTATCTTTCTAGTTAATAACTAGTTCATTTTTATAAAAATATATTTTTATCTTTACAAACGTGGAATTTTTCATCCCAGTTCTTTCCAAACCATTTATTATGATTTTACACAAATTATTAATATTTTTAATAATTTTATCAAGGCCCGTGCAATCGGTTTCCAATAACGGCCCCCGAACTGCATCCATAACGACCTTTTCCAAATTTGATTTGGACATAATTCCAAATCCACCCTTTAGATTTCAAATCTCTTATATTCGTTGGAAATCTCTTTTCGATAGAACCCAATGGTTCTGGTTTTAAGAGAATCCGATGGCTGGATCTCCCGTAATGTCAATTCAAAGTCAATGGTCAGAATTCACGAATGGTCGCTGCGCGGCGCGTTCTATTCAGGCCATTAATATATATATATATATAATATATTTCGTTCAAAGCATATTTTATAAATTCGTTTTAAAAATGATTCCAACTTCTATTTCAATTTCAAATATAAACTTAATACTCCTTATCATTATAATATTTAAATGATAACATTTTCAAAATATCAGACTTTGAAATCAATTCCTTTTCGATATTCATTATAAAAATGAATAAAATCGATATAAATACCGTTCACGTTAAAATGACGCAAATCTAATCAACAGGGCTTCACACATTTCAATATTTTCATGTCCATACAAAATCAGACATCAAATTGACATCTTAAAATATTCATTCTTTTTGAATTGGAATCAGACACAGCCAATTACCATGTAATTTATTTAAATGGATTTCATACATCACATGTATACGACAGCAATGATAAACAATCATCCATCATCCAAAGTGCATTACACAACCGCATAAGTATTAAATATAAATAATTAACGCCTACAACAGTCTATCAACAAATCGATTGACATACAACTAAACAATTGGGATTAGTGTACGTCCCATATCATCCCAATTCCCGTGTGGGGTTTCACTCAACAAACACAAATTTTATTTGTGTAGTTGGGCGATGTGTAAAATTTATCGTCCCAATCCATGGTAGTTAAATGTGTGTACATAAACAAATTGTCCGATTTGTAAATGAATATTTATTTTCATTTCATGAGAATATTATGTCGTTCATATATACGTTAAAAATTATATTTTAATGATAAAATATTTATTTCACCACATGAATATTTTATATAGTTCATACATTCAATAAAAATGATATTTTTATTGTTCAAACATTTTACTCAACACATGAATATTTTATATAGTTCATATACACATTAAAAATTACATTTTTAATGAATAAATATTTATTTTAGAAAATTTCGGCATTATAACGGCGCGATATTAGAACCGGAGTAATGTCTAGCATTACCCCTCTCCTGATACTGGCTCGTGCCATACACAATAGTCAATCACATTCAATACACCACAATACAATCAATTTTCAACACAACCAAACTTCTACAATACAATCCAAACAAACAATCATGGTTTGTACAATAAATAGTGTCAGGGGCTACTAAGCCCCGTTTGCAATCTGGTATATACTTAACTCTAAAATAAATTGAGTGAGAAGGTGTTATCACAGTCGGTTTCCACTCTACCAGTTTTATTTCTGAATATTTGAACAGTTTGGATTTGAATTTACCCAAAATTCTAACGTGCTCCAAATTGGGCTCGGTTAGTCTTGTTGTGAAGCTGTCGACTCCACGATCGCAATGGATCCAGTTTCATGCAAATTAGAGTCCGTTACAAAAAGTTATTTACGTATAAAGTTTAAACAATTTAAATAATTAATTAAATTATAAATTACCTTCAAAAATCGTTCACGTTCAGCAACCCCCATCCATCATCGTCGTTCACCACCCACAGCCACCTTCACTGTCATTGGACCCCACCCACGCCTGCACCAGTTCTTTGCGTGCCTCCACCCTTAACCACCACCGCCAGTTCACCTCCGATGAACCAAAATTCGAGTTTATCCCAATTTGCATTCATGTCCAAATTCTCCGCCACCGTCGAGCTCCAGCGTCGCGCGCCGCCTGGAATAGAACCGTATCGCCACCCTCTACCTTTGACCTTTGATGACCTTGGACCCACGATGCCTGTGGTGGCTGCCACGAGGAAAAATCCATTCCCGGCATCGCCAGAAAATACGTCCCCGTTCATCCCTAATTTTTGACCACCACAATCAGTTTCGAGCCAACCACCCAAAGGGAAAGTCGTAGGCCTTCCTCTCCTCATCCATTCTCCCTTTGGTGCCATCACCTAACTCCTCTTCGTTTAACCGGAAAACGCCATAAACTGAAATTCATTTTCTGACTTTGAACGTCGATTCCGGTGAATCCTTGCGACGATAGGTCTTGTAATTTTTGTGGTAGGTAGAGGCAACTTGATCTTTAAAACCCAAAAACCATTCATGGTAATTGTGTATGGATTGAGAGATATAAATTATTTATTGTTCGGAGGCTTTTTTGTAAAATGGTTTTGGAGTGGGAGAGGAAGGCTGCACAATTTTAAAAGAATGGAAATAATGACGGTTTGTGGAGGAAGAGATATTATATAGTAGTATTGTATGATTCTATATTGATCCTGTAACTCACATTCTCTTCATTTTACAGTTATCGATGCCATGACAACGCACGAACTCTAATGGCGATGAAAATTGACATGCTGCTATGTCTCGATGATACGGTTCCAATGAAACTGGTTTCGTCAAATTCCGAGCCCGTTTGCTCAAAAAGCTCTGTTTTGGCCTTAAATGACTGATCGATTCAAAATTAATTACTCACGGCCACATACTAGCTCCAAAAATTCCAAAAAAATAAATCTAGCTATGTTTTGAAGATACGGCCCTAAAAAAACTAATTTCGTCAAATTTGGAGACCATTTGACAAATGGTCATTTTCCAGTAGATTAAATTCGAACTGAAATTACCAAACGCATTTAAATTCACTGGGATCACATATTAATTTCAAAAATTATGAAATTTGAAACCCAGCAATAATTTGACATTCCAGATCCAACAAAAGTGGTTTCATCGAAAACAGAGGTCGTTTGCAAAATGGCTATTTTTAAAGGCTATATATGATATTAAAATATATATAAATTCCATTGCAACTATTATAAATTTTAAACAAGACACAACTTTTAATTTATATTATGAAATCTCAATTTTTACATTCGTTAGAAAGATATAGCTAAATAGATTCAAATATTTCTTGTTTTATTGAAATCCGATTTATTTTGAATTTTGTACATTCATTTGAAATTTGAAATCAAATTTTCAAACTACCGCGCCATTTCAGGCTTGTTTAATAATTAATATTCATACATTCAAACTACGATTAAAATAATTTTTTAGCCATTATTATTTAAAATAAATCATTTTAAATATTCAAAATCCATTAAAATAGCTAAAATAAAATTTTCAAATTAGTTCCGAATTTCCGAGTTGTTATAATCTCCCCCCACTTAAAATGTTTTCTTCCTCGAAAAGGAACGGAGTCGAAAGTTGTTTAACTAACCAACTCAACTTTAAATCTGGCTTTCGTTCTTCAACTTTTCAATTTCTCAGAATTTTCTAATTTCTCAAAAATTTAGCTAACACCCTAAATTTTTGCCATAACCTCCCACTACATCATAACAACCAATTTGGCACACAACGCAGCAGAGATAAAATACGGATTATAGCCATATCATATTTGATAGTGCTCAGAGCCGTATCAAACTACATTTTACCACCCTAAACACCCTAAATCTGACCATCCATCAAGGAAGCTCTGGATCAGTTAATTTGACATGGCCTTTTGCCAAATCTAATGCGTATCATATTGTGCACCCCTTTAGGCACTCCGAACACAAGTTTTGGCCGCTCCCTTTTCATTTTGTTTTATTTTAATGGTGACATAAAACCCAAATTAGGGTTTTCATTCACCAAATCGTGCCTCCACATTTCTTTGGAATCTCCTCCTCCAGTAGAGATGATTCAATTTGTATGTCTCCAGTCTTGCACTAGTTAGATCATTGGCATCATTCCTATGTGCTAATTAACCTTCATCAAAGTTTCAGTTATAATTATAAGTAGTCGTGGTTTACCTAATTCAGCTATAAAGTGGAATTTGATTTGCCATTATAAATGTAAATGATGCCCATGATCTACTAGCACAAAGTAAGATTTTCCAAATTTGGGTAATTTGGGTAATCTAAAGATCAACTTATTCTTAATTTGTATCGTTACATTCAGGTAATTCTTTTTACTTGTTCATATTCTCTTAATGTCACTCTATCTTTTGATTTTGTCACTTGTTCATATCTCAACATACATATAGAGGTTTGTAGTTCGCTACTTAATGAGATACTGCCATTCGTGTAGTAATGATGCAAGGATATATGCATGCTTATTAGAACACTCTTACTTATTATTTATGCTTTTTATGGCTTTTTGTTGAACCTGTGTGGGGTGATGAGCTGAGAGTGCAATGCCATATGGGAAGGAGTCGAAGTAGGAATTCTTAAAATTAGTGGAAGGAAAGAGGCTCAAGGTTAATATCTACGGTAGCGATTAATATGGTCATTTTGTTGGCGATGTCTATTTCAGTAACATTTTTATTCAGGTAATTCTGTCATGGTACATCCCTTCATGTAATACGAGAAGTTGTTAGTGTTTTGAACCGTATAACTATGCAGTAAAACCATATATGCAGGGTCTGGTGGATTGGGATTTCTATCATGGTACGTAGTACGAAAAACTAGACCATTTCTGGTATAAACTTCAGGTAATATCTCGCTTTTTTCCATCCCCTCATCTTGGATACACTACATTAGATAAGGGTGATATAATAGAAAGGGCAAGGCTATATCAATGTTATATCTACATTGCAGCCAAGTGACAAGGAGAATTATAATAAGTTTGTGGTTTAATACTTTTAGAGCGAATTAGTGAGTCATTACATGAAAATCATGCTTGCGGAGATTTTGGAGAATGAAAAATAAACTGGTTCAAAGCAAAGGAATAGTTTGGGGAATGAAATCATGTCAGTAGCATTACATAAACATGTTATACGTATAATCGACAAATATGCACACACAATTTTGGTGCTTTTGTTATACATAAACAATGTAGATTTTGTTATACATATAAACATGTTATACATAAACATGTAGATTTTGGTGCTTTTGTGTTGCTGGAACTCAGGCGCTGGCTATCACGATTCAGCTTTACTGCCAATCATCAGGTTGGCCTTTTAATCTCTTCTTTTAAACTGTGTACATATATAAATATTTATGCTGTTATATATAAAACTTTATGTTCAGCATCATAAGCTAGCTTATTCTCATAGTTTTGCTTTGATTTACACATGGATTTCATCGGCATGATCAGCACTTACGCTCAATCTTCCCGGCCTTGACTGGAGTTATATATATCAGGCTGATCATATGTTTTTACCTTTTTTTGTTAGTTCGTACTGTTATGAAAAACTTTGATAGTTTCCTTTGTATATGTTTGTATTTTATACATTATGTTCGTGCTATGAAAAATCTTGTAATGCTTTGAGTGTATATATATATATATAAAATTTGTGTTATTCTTGTGTATAAATTATGGTATATATGCTGTGTTATGAAAAAAATGTGCTACAGTTTCTGGTTATATATATATATATATATATATGCATGTTTGTGTGTGTGTATATATATGTGCACACATAGATATAATTAGATACGGTCAAAGGCCGTGTCTGAATATGGTTTAGATACGGCCGTATTTTATTACTAGTGAGATACGGCTTATAGCCATATCTAAAAATTTAACACGCCGTTTTTTGATACGACTTTTGGCTATGTTTAAGAACTTTAGATACGGCTAAAAAGACAGCTTAATTAGCATATATGGTGTAGTGTCCTTTGTACGGGTTGATATTTAAAACCGCAACTTGCCTCGCAGGCCCCTCATCAGTCCAAAAGAAAAAGAAAAAGAAAAAGCCAAGCGGCTAGCCAATTGGCTCATAAATCATTAAAACCCAAGGAAATGGTAAACATGTACCTATTTGTCGGGCATACAATTTTATTCCTCTTCTTAGCCTCCATGTTATGACCTGTTCATTATATACACATGTACATATACGCAATTCCAATCAATTTTCAATTCAGTTCAATATTTCATTCAGTTTGGCTAAATTTACCATTCATTTTCATATTAGTTTTGATTTGGTTCTATTTAACTCTTCATCCTCATATTGGATTTATTATTCCAAAATTTTTATTAGTTGAACCAATAATCACACAACTAACCAGCAATCAATTAGTGAATTAAATTTCCAAAACATATAACTTTTTGATATATTCAAAAATCATATTTCAATGCCAATTCACATATATCAACCCTATCTAGTTTTGGTTCTCACACCAGTCAATTGGAAACATGTATATCCCCCCTTCGAAACTCGAAAATAAACTACTCGTGCTACTTAGTCATCAGTAGAATCATTTCTGGGTGACTAAAGTGTGATTCTATATCCACTCGATATATTTTTGGCTTCGTATATACGTGGATCAGACGTATATTAAAATCTCTATATGCCCGATAATACAAAATCGATTTAAAATAAGATACTCAAATACGTATAATAAGGTTTAAATTTTCAAAACAAAATTTGTTTTCATTTTTTTATTTTAAAAATAACAAACTTTGAAACTCATTTTAGGATACTACGGATCCCATCTCTAATGAGTCATTCTCATTGTACATTACTATTCCAATCTCTGAAGAATTTTTCGTTCGGTTCTAATGTGTCTTGTTCTCGAGATCTATAAACCAAAGCTCTGATACCACGCTGAAATAGCCCAACAAAATCCAGTAGGCTTTGCAACCATACCTTCATCCCCCAAAGCAACAGGTAAAACCCACTGTGGCTTCCAACAGATCCCCCAGTCACCTTGTTTTACGGACAACCTCTTAACTGATCAACCAACCCTCAAAAGGGACATGTAGGGGCAAGAGCCCACTGTTCGCCACCAAACACATGGCTAGAACACCCTATAATGCGTACCCAGACCCTCAGAGCCAGCGATAAGGACTGGTGTGAGAATTAAAATAGTTATTTAAAACTTTACTTTAAAGTAGAGTAAATCAAAGGACCACGCCGTATAACACGGAACGGGTTTTCTCCCAAGAATACCAGTGCATAAAATAGTTTATAAACAACGTAATGCTTTTCGAAAAATGAAGCTATTATAAGACTCAGGTCCCATCACACAATGCAATGCAAGCCGGAGGATAGAGTTTTACTTATAATAGCCAAATATTCTTAGTACGTTTAGAAAAAAAATATTTTTGATATTACTATAAGTATATAATGTCAAAATCACTTCAAATATAAATGTATCAATCATAGACGACATAGTATCCTATGCAACTATCTCGCCATATTAGTTTTGCAATTAAAACAGAAATGTCACATATTGGAAATTGGATTTCCGTCTATAAGTCAAGGCAAGGGATGGCTCCTCACCGATTCGAGACACTCTAGCAAATGCCTCAGGATCCCCCGCAGTGAACCCTTGGATCTTCAAGGCCGGTCCACACTTACGTTAGTGGATTAGTATTCCAGAACACACGTTTCCCGGTCCTATCGGACCTATCCATCGGCCCCGTAGTGACCGATATATCCGAGACGCCTCGCTATCCATCATCCAAAAAGGTAAAAATAAATAAATGTCTGGGCTCCATACCATGACACCACACATAGCTAGAAAGAAACGTCGTGCACTCCCTGCAGTCACGATCCCCTTTTTTACTCATACCGAGGTGTGAGGCTCGCGAATTAATGCTATACAAAAAGCTATTGTATTCAAAGCCGTGCTTTGATCATCAACCACAAGACTCTGATTTTCAATAGAAGCCTTGATCATTTGCATCACAGCATGCCACACAGGCAATTCATGCCATGGAACTAATGTCTATCGATATATAACCTCTTAGCTCGTAAGTCTCAGAGAGGTGTGTTAAGCAAGAGAATAAATTCTCCGCCACCAACAAATATATATTTAATAGAAATCAATCAACACAGAATAAAATCCAATGTCAGACACACATCCATTTACACGTCCGTTCTGGGTCTAAACGAAATTGGAGGCACCTTATTCCTCATCCCATATGTCCAATACAGGAGAGAGGTCCTCGCATATCCGGTCGATCTCCATGTACGTCTGGACGATCGCCACTTAATAACTTGTCTAGTGTGTACAGCCCAATCAAGTCATCAGTAATCATCCAAATGATGTGAAGAACTCCGGTCTTCAACCACCATTTTCATCTTCGACTTATCGTCGAATCAATTTATTCAGAATGGGTATAAACCCGACCTTTCCGAATAATTCTCGTATCTTATAATCAATTTCTATAGAAACACAACATACGCTTCATTCCAATTCTAAATATTCGTTTATTCAAATATTCATATCCTTTGGGAAAGGTTCCCATTAATTTTATCAAATATAAATTCTTTTAAATTTATACTTGAATCTACCTTTGGATATCAATTCTAAACCAAATTAAGGTTTATCAACTAGTCGGAATTATCGAGCCTTACACAAGTAATCATTTATTTATTAATCCCAATCCAACCTATTCATCCCATGGAGTAAAATTGGTAATACTCCATATTTAACACCATGGTGTTATCGGTAAATTTAATTACCACTTCACGTTCAGATCTAATTAAAGGATTAACTATCGCTTGGAGCGAAACTGGTGATACTCCATTCTCGATCACTTCCCAAATTTGATAATTTAAATTATCACATTTACATTTCAATATAATTAAAGATTCATTAAAACTCCACTTAGTTTTAATCTTCCCAAAAATCATTATTAATGATTATTTAACTTTGGGAAATCAGACATGCCGCATGGACAATCTACACCGTACCATTGATCTCTGCTGATATATAAGCTCTAAGCTCGTATGTCTCAGAGAAGAGTATTAAGCAAGAGAATAAATTCTCCGCCACCAAGCATATATATATATATATATATATATATATATATATATATATATATATATATATATATAGCAGAGTTCAGTAATACGGTTCAAATTACAATGTTAGACATGTAATCCTGTCTTTAGCTGGGTTAAAGAAATAATGACGTTTAAAACATAGTTCACGATAAACCCAAAATCACATTCCATTAACCATATCCTAACCCCAACCTATTCATCCCATGAAGTAAAACTGGTAATACTTCATATCTAACACCACGGTGTTATCGGTAAATATTAATTACCCTTTCACGTTCAAATCTATTTAAAGATTTAACTATCGCTTGGAGCAAAACTAGTGATACTCAATTTTCGATCATTTCTTGAATTCGATCATTTTAATTATCCCACTCACATTCCAATCTAATTAAGGACTCATTAAAGATCTAATTCAGTTTTAATCTCAAAAAATCATTTCCTAATGATTTTCCAAAGTTAAGAAATTAATCATATATTTAACTGGGTTAAAGAACTAATGTCATTTAAAACACAGCTCACGATAAACCCAAAATCACATTCCGTTAATTATGGAATCTTCATGGAAAACAAATCAATATATAATCGATATCAATTTCCATATCTGACTAATAATATAAATGGAATAACGAAAAAGCCTTTTAAATTCCATATATATTAATAGTCTTCCTACACAGAAACTCACTTTGATTATTATCAAATCGAATTCCATTCCATTCCGATATATTTAATCGGAAAAATTTACTTTGGAAAATTCCACTAAATCTTAAGTAAAAAGATTTATAAGTACCAAATCTCATTTCACTGTAAATCGGGTTAAAGAATGAATGTCCTTAAAAACACAGTTCATAATAAACCCAATTCACATTCCATTTCCAATCCAATTAAATGTTAATTAATTGGTAATTCTTCTCTACATCTTAATTAAAAGGTTTGTTATTTTCATATGAGTTTTAAGAACAGTTTTACTGAAGACCCCCTCCCATCAGTCTCTAACCGTAAATTAGTTAGAGAACAATTCCTTAAGTATTAATCTCGAAGACCGAAACCAATATCAGATCAGTACCCAGGAAATCATTCAAATTTGCTAATCTCTAGTTAGTTTCTAATTTTCTTAACTCCTTTGGGTATAAGAACAGTATTACTAAAGATACCATTCACGATAAACCCAAAATCTCGTTCCATTGTTAATCGGGTTAAAGAACAAGTGTTATTTAAAAACACCGTTCACGATAAACCCAAAAACCAATTTCAATTTATTTCCAATTAAATGTTAATTAATTGGTAAACTTCACTAAATCCTAGTAAAAAGATTTAGTCTTTTCTCAACTGGGTTTAAGAAAAGTGTTAGTGAAGGCACCGTTCACGACAAACCCAAAATCCGATTTGATATTAAATACAAGACTCTGAATAGAAAATATATTGGCTTATATTTAATATTAAATTCTAAAATAAAAAAATATCGTATTGGAATGATGATATATATATATATATATATATATCTTCCAAATTCCTCCACAATGTCCATATAATCACGGAATCCAATATCGAAATATTCCAGAGATAATTTCGATTCAAATCCCATCCAATTCATAAATTGGAAATTTTGGTTATTTTTAAAACCACTTCAAATCCAATTTATTTATTTAAAAATATTGGATTATAATTCTAGTTCATTTCGACAAAAATATATTTTTTATCTTTTCAAATATGGAGTTTTTTCATCCCAATTTTTTCCAAATCATTTATTATGATATTACACAAATTATTGATATTTTTAATAATTTTATCAACGCCCGTACAGTCGATTTCCATAAACGGCCATCGAACTGCACTTACAATGACCTTTTCCAAATTTGATTTGGACATAATTCCAAATCCAACTGTTAGATTTATAATTTTTTATATTCTTTAGAATGCTCTTTTCCCAACGGTTCCGGTTTTAGGAGAATCCGATGGTAGGATCTCCCATAATGTCCATTCGAAGTCAATGGTCGAAATTCACGAACTGCCGCGGTGCATTCTATTCAGGCCATTAATTATATATAATATATATTTTTCATCGATTTCAATTCAAAACGTATTTTATAAATCGTTTTAAAAACAATTTCAACTTCATATTCAATTTTAAATCAAAATTAAATATTCCATATCATTAATATATAAATGATAATATTTTAAAAAAATTAGATTTTGAAATCATTTCCTTTTCGAAATTCATTATTAAAATGAATAAAATCGATATAAATATCGTTCGTGTCAAAATGGCGCATAAATTATCCACACAGCTTTATATATTTCAATATCGTCGTGTCCATCCAAAATCGGACGTCAAAATCAGATTTTGATCTTTTACCAAATATTATTTTAAAATATTAATTATTTAAAAAAACATTATTTTAAAATATTCGTTCGTACTGAATTAGAATCAGACACAGTCAATTACCATATAATGTGATTTATATGGATTTCATACAACACATGTACTTAACAATAATGATAAACAATCAACCATCATCCAGAGTGCATTTTACACTGTGTAAGCATTAAATATAAATAATTAATGCTTACAACAGCCTGTCAAACCAATCGATCGACATACAACTACACAATTGAAATTAGTGTACGTCAAATATCGTCCTAATACCCGTATGGGGTTTCAATCAACAAACACTGAATATTATTTGTGCAATTGGGCGATGTGTAAAATAATCATCCCAATCAATGTCAATCAAATGGGTGTACAAAAACAAATCGTCTGGTTTGTAAATGAATATTTATTTTATTCATATACACGTTAAAAATTATAATTTTAACTCTAAAATATTTATTTCAATGCATGAACATTTCATTCAGTTCATTTATACAATAAAAATGATATTTTTATTGTACAAATATTTATATTCAATACATGAATATTTTATACTGACCATTTCATATCACAATAAATTTTCACACAGAATATAATCAAACAAGTCATCCATGGTATGTGGACGACGGGGAGCAATTAATATATGCAATTATAAAATAAAAAACTGTACAGAAATAATTTTAGTGAGAAGTTCTCACTTTGATCGGTTTAGAAATCGTTAAAACGATTATTTTAATTAAATTAAACCCGATGTTTAATTTAACCAAAATTTGCATTTTCTTCCATTTCCGTTCTAGTTTGCTCAATGCTATGGAGATCTTTGACACGATTCCAACGAGGCCTTGTTTGCTATTTTCTGACATCGTATGACAAAGATATGTGTTTTTGAAATTTAATTACATTATTATAATTAAACAAATTAAAGTTAATTAAGATTTATAAATAACCTTAACTAAAAATTAGGCCCCCCTTAATCATTCTTCTTCTTGTATCCTTCAGGACCGAAAACCCATCGATCAAACAACCCATCGCCGATCACCCATCAACCACTGGACCTCCCATCCTACGCCGCCACGAGACGCCCCTCCACATCGCCTATCACCGCCAAGAACCACCAAGAATCAGATCCCCACTCGACGGTGGAAAACGCCTATAAACACAGCCTCTTTGAGGCATGAATTCCCTCGATCCGCTTAACTAAGGACGATCTCGACCGTTGGAATGATGGAGCTCCTCACGCTGATCGTCTTCTCCGTTGGAAGGCTTCGTCATTGGCGTGTGGATGATCAAATCGATGGGGAAGTGGATTAGAAAATTATCACCATTCATTTTAAAGCGGCGGCGCAGATAATAAACGAAGGGGGCCTAGGGTTTTAGAGTGAAAAATTATATATATATTTAATTAATATTAAATTCCAAAATTATCTCAATCTGATTCCAAACTCCAAATCGAACCCAACGACCATCGCCGCTGGCCAAATACCCCCATTTCGAACCCAATGGGATGTGCCGCGTAAGCCTATTCATCAGCTACGATCAGTTTTTATTGAAATTACAATATAAAATAATATTTCAGCCAATATTGAATTTAACGTACATTTTAATTTACCGGGGCCACATACTGACTCCAAAAATTCCAGAAAAATAAATCTGGCTATATTTTGACAATACGGTCCTAACAAAACTAATTTTGTCAAATTTGGAGACCGTTTGAAAAATGGCCATTTTCTGGTCGATCCAAATTGATTGAAATTGATAAATCACGTTTTCTTTTGCCACGCTCACATATTTATTCCAAAAATTATGAAAATTGGAATCTAGCAATAATTTAACATTCCGGATCCAACAAAAGTGGTCTCCTCAAAAACGGAGGTCGTTTGCAAAATCGCTATTTTTAAGGGCTATATTTCCATAGTGACTATTCTGAATCTTCAACTGGGCATAACTTTTATTCCCACTATTAAATTTCAATTTTTCGGATTCATTGGAAAGATATTTTCAAACAGATTCAAATATTTTTAGTTTCGCTAGAATCCGGTTTATTTTGAAATTTGTACATTCATTTGAAATTTGAAATCGAATTTTCAAACTACCGCTCCATTTTCAATTCCGTTTATAATGAAAATAAATATTTATATTCTAATTTCGATTTAAATAAATTTATACATTCTAATTCTATTCAACATAAATTTCTAGTTGTTATTATTTGAAATAAGTCGTTTTAAATATTCCAAATTCATTAAAATTGCCAAAATGAAAATTTTAAATTGGTTATGATTTTCCGGGTTGTTACAGTACTGTTGGAAAACCTTTGAATGGGGACGTGAATCAATAAAACCATCGGAAGAGGAGATGAATAAATAAAACCTCAGGAAGGGGAGTAAAATCAGTAAAACCTCCATAGGAAGAGGCATATCAAATAAAGCTTCCTAGAAGAGGGGCTATCACATCTCCACCAAGTGTGGAGCCTCTTAGAGGAAGAGGAATAATCAAATAAAGCTACCATGAAGAAGAGCATATTACATCTCTACTGAGTGGAAAACCTCCAGAGGAGAAGGCAAATCAATTTTACTTCATTGTCCATTTCGAAATGCTAACCTCCGGTGGATAGGTCAGTACTTCAGCCTGTTGTAACCAATCTGTAGTATTTCCTATGGAAGGGTTTAATCCACCAACATGCGGTAGCTAGTCCGTAGCAACTCTATGAGAAGGGTAATCTCATGAATTAAATATAATTTATTATATTAAAATTATTCATTATATAGCATCTCCTCTTATAGTGAGGATCATCCTCTAATAAAATATCATGAGGTGTTCCATCATTATGAGAAAATGAAGGAAGAAAATGGAAACCCATAGTCGATCATCTCAGTCTACTGGGTATTCCTGCTAAGATGGGATAACCAAATGTTGTAACACTGGAAATGAAAATCAATCATACTCATGATGTTATGATATAGGAAAACATCATTGAATTGATTATGTAAACTTGAAAGCCTAGATAGAAGCGTAAAGGATTACAAATGAACTACCATTTTCAACAAAAGCAGAGGACTTAATAAATCTTTTAACGCACACAACCTGATCTTGCAAATTTTGCATAGACTTTCTGGAAATAAATCTTCTTCAAGAAAAATAATAAGGATATTGAGTCGAGTTTCTTTTAATATAGGCTAAGTAATGGACCAAGGTTTCAGTAGCCCTTTAATTGGATAACTGAACGGAACTCCTACTGAATGATCTAATAACTTAGGATTAGATAGGACTAATTTACTTCAGAAATAGTCCTCTATACTTCCGTAAATTACGCTTTGGAATATTTAAGACTCTTTGGACCACATGATTCCAATGGATACTTTAACCGGCCTTCTAAGAAACACACACATAATTTATATTTATCTGATAACTTTCAATGATGGTTGGCTTACTCAACATCATCCACACAGATGATCTTTGAACATTTCTCGATGAAAATATGCGTTGCGATCAGAACGTTTTTACTCGGTTTGGTAATATCTTTATGAATTTCGATTAAAGTATGATTTTCAGATGCCTTTAAACGAATTTCATTTATTAGTTTTTTCATTATGTTTCCATACCAGATACTTCTTCCCATGAGATTGCTATTATGAATGAGTTTTGGTATTTATGCTATTTTAGGATTCCTACTTACGAGCCAATAACCTTGTTCCGTTTATGTAGATGAATGCTATTTTTGATCATCTTTTCATGAATTTTTAACTATTGCTAATTAATTTTGATGCCTTATATTCCATCCTGAGTTTCTGGTATGGTATGTTATAGCTTTTAAAATTCATTTTTGCTGTCAGCATAAACCTTGTTTCTAATATAAAATCATTATTTGATTCGAAATTGTTCCCTTTCTTTCATGAATTCTGAAAATTATTGCTTTGCTTCTTATTTCCATTGCACGTATTTATGAAGTGATTTTTGAATGGATGATGCATTCATTTGAATAGTTCCTCCTAATTTAGTGACTCTTAGAAGCTCTTTTATTATTTCAGAAAGTCTATATTTAATTTGGTTCATATATAAGTAATCTACACGTGTTTAATCTTAAGTATTTGATGATTGTGACACTGCAAACATTTTGATTTCATGATTTTCATGGTTTATTAAAGATGCTTTCGGTTTTTCTAAATTAATTAGGAAATGCCTTTATGTGCCTTTTGCTTCACGGCTATTGAGATTTCTTTTATACGACAGTTCCACTAGTTTTGTACATTTAGAGTCTCTTGATGAAATGCTGATTATAGTGATAATAGAGTGAAATTCTTGAAATTTGTTATTTGTGATTGCTGATGTATCATAACCATTTAAACAAATTTATGGTTGGCTTATTTCATGATCCAAGAATGATCTTTGGAAATTTGTAATATTATGATCTTCTTTCCGATTTTCAGTTAACCTTTTCTGTGTTATATGCATTTTGATCTGAATGTGGATGAGGAGTCTCTTGTGTAAATTTACGAATGTTTGTTGTAATTTTTATGATACTGGATATGTAGCCATCAACGTAGAATGATAGTCAAGGAAGTAGTTATTCTATTATAAAAATTCATTCCTTCCATTACTAAATAAATGACAACCGCTTTTAGAACGTTATAGTCGCATTAGAATAAATTGAAAAGTCTATTTACTATTTCAAATTGTCAATATTGTAGAAATATGGAAGTAGATGAAGAAATGCCAATATTGTCAACATGATTGCTTAAGATTTTTGTCCTAAAGAACAAAAGCTCTTTTATACTTGGGGGAAGGGGTTAAATGTTAGAAAACTATTCTCTCGGCGAGAAGTATGAAATAAGGCTGGCAAAGGAGATAAGCCACCAGGAAAAGCATATAAACATTACCCTAGGCATCAGGAAAGCAAATCTTTAGTCAGTAGGTAGCTTCCGGAAAGGACAATGGAACAACACCAAGGATACTAAAGATAAAGACTCAAAAATTACGATTTCGGAAGGATAATATCCCCTGGAGAATTCAAGTAGAGGTTGCCGAAAGCATCACGATGACAACTGGTAGAAATCATGAAGAAGTATTGAATGAGGGACTAGTCTAGAAGAAGATAAGCCTTTCGCACTAGTAAAGGCATCGTGATAATTCCATGTATGACACCGGAAGTCCTATAAAGGTGGAAAGCATAGGAAAGGGCCCTTCGGTCGGGTCGAAGGGAATACTCACACTCGGACAACTTCTTCACCAAAGTAGTGGAAGTAGAACTAATCAAGCTTCACTACAAGAAAACTTCACATAGACATTGGCTAAAAAAGATATCTCCATTTTCGGGAGCGATGTTGATGCCGGTGATGTCTGAAGTAACAATTTTTTTACATCAGTTAAAAAACGACGTCAAAGCAGTTATAAGACATCATAAATTAACTAATTAACTATTGTAATAAGTATTTTACCATATCAGCGTTTGACTGATGTCCATGATGCCTTTATATTGATGCCTATGATGGCTTGTTTATGTTGTTTTCTCATCTCATACACAGAAATAAATATTTATTAAATGAAATGCTATTGCACAAAATTTAATATTCAAACAATATTTTTATTTAATTAAATATTTTATTTCAACATATGAAATAGCACAAATTTCTAACTCCAACTATTTTACATTCACATTTCTCATACACAATTCAATACATTACATAATCAGTTTTACATTGCCATCTCCTATAACACTCATCACTCTAGCTGACTTGATCTTGATTTTCATTGTCTAGCTTGTGCTCTAGCTATCCATTCTTCTGTACCTGTCACGTACATTTCTGGAGCGGTAAATTTTAAAATATAACATAATTTGAATAGTAATTCAAGGCTACATGTGGCTGCAAGCATGACAAGTGACAGCCAAGTTTCTAACATGAGGCAGTGGAGATGAGTTATATTTATAATTCCACATAGATTGAAATATCTCGAAGATCTACTTAAATATGGAATATAGTATCATCAAAATCCAACATATATATAGATTCAGTCAATCTTCAGGCAATGGAAGGATTGTGAAAAGACAAGAAAATAACCAGCTGCAAAATAGGAATCAGTATACAAAGAAGTGTTACAGCAAAGTCCCAATTCCTGAAAATCCAGATAGAAGATAATACAAGGATTAAGACAAAGAAAATACACCTGGTACAAATGATAAAATAAATTAGCACATAACTGTCAATTAATTTCCCTACCTATAGATGTTATTAAGTGAAATGCCAAAGTTTTGATTGTATTAATATTTTATAAGCAACTGAAGATTAAATACTCAGATGAACCCATAGATTAAAGGCATCTAGGTTGGTAGTGTTGTCCTAGACGACAACCTAGCTCACCTCTTCTTTGTGTTGGGCCTGTGTATCCAATCCAAGTTAAGGAATTGTTAGCAAGTTAAGTATATATGCAAGTATTAGCTGGAAGTGAATATGTCTACTGTAATGAATCCTATTTCTTTACGTATTCAATATTTTAATCAGAGGTAGAAGTCGTCTTTGATGCTAATTCAGAACTTTGAATTCATTTTATTGTTTAGGATAAATATCATTTACCATAAAATATACCCATGCTTGAGACTTGATCTTAGAAAGAACAAGTTGACTAGGATGTAAATGGTAGATAAACTTCATGTTCAAATATTTTTATAACTTCAGAAAGGGATTGCCACCAACAATACAATATATGTGGTGTACAATTCTAATAAAACTTGTGTAACGACCCGCATTCTATACATCAGGGGATCGTAGAATATTTACTTCTTTCTCATGCGAAGTCATATAGCCATGTGACTTTGGTAAACGACTATTGGGGTCATTTCCCATGTTCATGATTTTTGTCGATTTTTAAATGACCGTTTTGCCCATAGCTGATCTTGTTTCATCCATAACTTTTGACTGGTAAGGATTTTTTACCTGAAATCACTTCCATTAGATTCAGATGATGGTTTACCTTTCCGTAGAGTGGTCACATTAGCCAAATTGACTTACCGTTTGGGAGATATGGTTGAAACAATGTTTATAAGGTGAAAAACAGCTTAACTGGGCTTAATTGGGTAATTAACAACTAGGCCCAGTGGGGGATTTCAGGATTTGGGGTATTTAAGGGCTGTTAGGGTTAGGAACTTTGGTTTTTAGTCATTTTCCAGCCGCCACATACATTATAGAAACCCTAACAATGGCCTCCAACATCTAGAATCATCTCTAATCACCTTTTAAACAAGGATTAGGCTTAGCAACACCAAATCAAGGAAGATCTTCACCAAATCAGTATTAGAGCTGCTGTTAGACATCAGTATTCACCCAATTCAGAGGAGTTTCAGTTCTGAAAGTTTTATTTGTGGCAAAGGTAAGTGATTAGCTTTGTTTTTCACTAATTATTGGTAATTAGGGTAATTAGCATTAATTAGCGAAATTATGTGTTGTAAAAATCTAGAAAAATTTGTAAAAATTCTTGAATATTATTTTAGGTCTCTGTTAGAAATTTGGGTTAATTTGGATGATTTTTGATAGTCCTATCATTAGTTATGCCTAAACACGATTAAGGAGAAAATATGGGTTTTTGGTATGTTTGATCCGTTTAAATTTGTCATATTGTTATTTTTGTGTTTATGGTTGATTATACATGTTGCTATGACTGTTTGAAATGATTATGATTGTTTAGAAAAAGTTAGATTGGTCAAAAACGCCGTCGTATGGCGTAAATAGCTCGTTGGAAGAGTTGGAGGAATTTGGACCGGATCGGATCGCCCCCTCACAACTCAATCGTGGGGAATGACTACGAACCCCACACCCCGATCGTGGGGATTGACCACGATATGCACACCTCAACCGTGAGGGAAGATCACGATCCGCACACCGCGACCGTGAGGAAAGACCACGATCCGCACACTGCGATCGTGAGGAAAGACCACGATCCGCACACCGCGGCCGTGAGGGAAGATCACGATCCACACACCTCAACCGTGTGGAAGATGATGAATCCTCACACCACGACTGTGAGTAATATGGCGAACACTAGAAGGCTATCGTGAGGAAGAGGACCACGAGCTGATGCAGAAGAGGACCGCGAGCCGTCCATGGATCACGATCAGAATAGGAGACCCATGAGTTGCGCATGACCAGGAACCACGAACCGCTGGCGAATCACGAACCCTGCACATCTGAACTGAAGTATGGACATGAGTGGAAGCTTGAAGCTACGAATCGAATGGAGATCGAACCGAGATGATGATGACTAAAACCCGAGATGCAAAGGTAGTTCAATTGAGAAGTTTGAACTCGGGATCCAGATGGGAACCAACGAGTTGACTTCATGATTGGGATTTGCTGCAGGACGTGTGCAAAGGGGTTATCGATATCCATAATTTTGGTTCACCACTAAGAGATGGATTAGGGGCTTGTAGTGATAGTTATACGGGGTTGGACTCCGTCATGGCTCGAAGGATTAGGTGAACAGAGTAATGGGTATCGTATACTTTACGCACTGAGTGAGAGATGTGAGGATGGTTGCTATGCTTGATTTCTTTGTTATCACTGTGACATGCACACCCTCTCCCCCATTATCTTTACATCCTAGCTAGTGTTACCTTAGAGTATTGTACGGTACGTTGTGCTGACTCTTTGGTTGTAGGTCCAGGTTCAGGTATGATTGGATTATACCTATTATTGTTCTGTTTTGTTGCTTATCGCTCATACCAAACTTTTTGTCTGAACCCAGAGTTTTTTGTCTCTTCTTCATATTCTAGGTGCTCCTAAACGAGTAGACTAGAGACAGGTTAGGTGGTATGCACGAGTAGCTGATCCGGAGACGAGCAGGTGGCTCCTACGTACAATTACATATATTCTCCCTGTGTTGTTGCTGGTCACTGCTTGGGCATTAGCAGTGTACCTTTCCTTTCTTTTGCTTTAGAGACAGTGAATTTGAAATTGGAATAATGATGTTGGATCATAAGCTGTATTTTGGATTCTACTGCTATGATGGTTTAGTTTTCAGCTTATGCACTGTCTCGCTTGTTTTTTGTCAAAGTTATGTTATTATTATATTTTATTCCATGTGTTGTGAGACATTCTACAGGTTCTTTTTTAGTTCACCATAAAGTTTCCTTCCTTTTCCTTTCCTTGGCGACCGTCCGTGCTAGTCGTGCATTGGCACAATGCACTTTCATGGGAAATATCGGCTGGTGCGAGGCGGGCCATCACAACTTGTAAATCGGAATCAAAATAAATTCGATAAAACAAATGCTAGAAAAATTGATGCTTGCTTTGAAATCTATAGACTTTTGAATACCTGACTTCTGACTAATTTGCAAAAATGCACTATCATATATATTTAGAAAAGCAATATATTTATTCATGATGAAGATATCTAATTATGAAGCTTCCACATGATTAACATAGTTTATCAGCATTGTTTAGTAGAATACACTGAAATCATCCAAGTTCCCAGAGTAGTTGTAATAAAAAGATGAACAATATGTCATGTTGGACACAATATGACATGTTGGAAATCTTAACACGTCATATATAAGATTGTTTGATTGTTAAATGCTACAAATATTAACAGTATAACCACAATATGCGTGACGACCCCAAACCCCCATTCCACGGTGGCAAGGGTAATCTTTGGAATATAACATATAAATATATAACAGCAGAACAGAAATAATAAATGCACCAGATAATGTACAACAAAATACACCGGATAAGCATAATCATCAGAGGTACACAGTATACAGGATCATACTTAGTACAAAATATAGTTCAGCTTTACATAAAATGTCTACAGCGGAATCAAAACATAATATGTACAATAGGAGCTGAACAGCATAAAAAGAAAGAAATGATAGAATCCATCTTCATCTCCATAGCTATCCAGAAAGGGCCTGCTAAAACCTGAATATAAGGCTGCTCATGTAGAAATAGGGGCACCCGAGTTTGCAAGCGAAACAAACTACAAGTCAGTCATGGGACTGGTATGAGAAATATACCTAACTTATTTTACAACAAGGCCAATCGCAGGACTACGCCGCTAACGTGGAACGAATTTACTCCATTGGATTTGCCAGTGCTTTAAAAAAAGTAAATCATTTAAACATCGCAATGCTTTTTATAAAAATGAAGCCATTATAAGACTCAGCTCCCATCACACAATGCAATGCAAACCGGAGGATAGAGTTTTACCTTATAATGGCCAAAATATGCTTGATACAAATAAAACAAAAGCATTTAATATTATTACTAGTGTTTATGTGTTTCAAAAACAATTTCAATCATAAGTATCAATCATAGACGGCATAAATGCCCTATACCACTATGTCGCCATATATAGGTATACAATCAAAACCGCACGATGTCGTGTTTGGAAATTGGATTTCCATCATGAACCAAGGCAAAGGATCGTCCTTTCCGCTTCGAGACAATCTAGCCTACCATGTCTCAGGCAAGCGCACAGGCAAGCCTTGGATTGTCAGGGCCGGTCCACACGGCGTGGATTAAAATGCCTGAACACTGCGTTCCCCCACCTTATGGGGCGTAGACTGGTCATATATTGACCAAACCATCGGCCCCGGAGCGACCAATATAACCAAGGCACCTCGCTATCCATCATCCACATAAGTAAAATGCCTGGGCGTGTGAAACCCAAAACACCACTCCAAGCTAGAAAGATACGCATGTCCTCCCTGAGGTCCTCTCCCATTTCTGGCTCATACCGGGGTGTGAGGCTCATGAATCAACGCTAAACACAAAGCTAGCAATTTAAAGCTGTGCTTTGATCATCAACCACAAGACTCTGCTTTTCAGCAAAAGCCTTGATCATTTGCATCTTTTCATGCCACGCTGTCAATCTACAACGTCAAACACACATCCATTTGCAAGTCCGTTCTGGGTACGAATGAAACCGGAGGCACCTTATTCCTCTCCCGTATGTCCAATACAGGAGAGAGGCCCTCGCACATCCGAACAATCAACAAGTACGTCTGGACGATCATCACTATAACCCCTTCATGGCAGCAACTCCCATCAAAGGCATTAGTAGCCATCCATTTGATGTGAAGATCGTTGGCCTTGCATCGTCTTCATATCTTCGACTTCTAACCGTCGACCAATTATTTGAAATGAGAATTAACTCGGCCTTTTCAAATAATTCACGTATTTTTAGAATTTCAAATCAATTCATTTCAATGGTTAAATTATCTGACATCCATAATTCAGTTCATTAATGTAATTTTCATGTCAATCACATTCAACCATCAAATATCCTATAAACCAAGTAAATTCAGTTTATTTCCATTCCATATCATTTATAATATTTTATAACGATTTATCACTATTTTTATTTATTTAAATATAGCCAATTTGTTCAAACGACGCTTCTGGCCATAATGCGACCATGACACTATTTTTCTCCAAATTTGATTTACACATATCTGAAAATCTAACTGCTGGATCTTTACAAATTTTATATAATTGGAAAGAACTTTTCAAAACGGATCCAACGGTTCCAGTTTTGGGAAAATCCGACAGTCTGATCTCTCGGTACAATCGTTTAGAGTTACAATTTCAAAATACGAATTGCAGCGTCGTTATTCGATTTAATTTAATTATATTTATATATATTAATATAATCCATTCTGACACTGTTTTCATTTAGATTTAAATTTAACATTTCACAAAATCTAACCATTGGATCTTTACAAATTTGGTGTCATTGGAATGATATTTCCAAAGAGGACCTAATGGTTTCGGTTTCGGGAAAATCCGATGGCCGAATCTTCCGCAATAATCATTTAAAATCACGGTTTCAAAATACGAACTGCAGCTTCGTTATTCTTTTTATTTTAATTATATATATATATATAAATATAATCCACTCTTCAATTTCCAAACGATTTTCGTTTCATATATTTGATAAAAATAATATTTTTACCTAACAAATATTTATTTCAACACCTGTCTATTTTTATCACTTCATATATATAATAAAAATGTTACTTTTATTGTCAAAACAATTTATTTAAAACATGAATATTTTTAGCGATTCATATATTATAAAAATGTGCTTTTTATTGTTTAAACAATTTATTTCAAACATGAATATTTTATATACTACATATATATAACAAAAATGTGATTTTTATGGTCGAAACAATTTATTTCAAACATGAATATTTTAGCGATTCATATATATATTTTAAAAATGTGATTTTTATTGTTTAAACAATTTCATGAATATTTTATATACTTCGTACGGATGATAAAAATGTTATTTTTATCGTTAAAACAATTTATTTCATACATGAATAATTCTAATCACATGAATATATTTCAATACATAAATATAAATCATACACATAAATATTTCAGGAAATTTTTGCAGCATAACGGTAGGGTAGTTAAAACCGGCACCGTCCTGAGTATGGCTCCTTACCCTACCTTAAAGCCTCGCAGCTTTTGACAATGGGTATTTCAATAATCTAGTTCGTACACAGAAGAATTTTTCCATAAACTAATCCTATTTGTTTTCAATTACAAACAATCATATCAACCATTCGCATTTATCAAAAAAATTCACATCAACCAAAATCCAAACAATCAAAACCAATATATATCGTCTATGGTCTGTGGACGAGGGTAGTGTGTGTATATATATATATACACATATATATATACATAGATATACGTATATAAATATATTTTGATTTCATTTCAATATCATTTCAATTCCATTCAACGCACATATGATTTTTACAACGTATATATATAACTTATACATCGCACATACAACATATACAACGCTTATACAGGAGGTGTACAACGCTTATATAACTTATATATCGATCGTATAATTTACACAACGCCATTCCATATCATTTATAATTTAGAAATCTCACATTGGGTTCCACTCCTCCAAAAATTGTAGGAAGCTCAGAAAAATATCTTGTCTCTTCTAGAATGTAGAGGACGTCCACACGAGTCCACTGTCTCTTGTTTCACTGGATTTCAACAACATAGCAAAAAGATATGATTTTTATTGTAAAATCATAAATTGTAGCGCTTTAAAGTGTTATTAACAGTAAAATATAATCACAGCTGTTACATCTCTAAAAAGGTTCAAAACTAGGGTTCGATCTTTCTACAAATCTGTTGATCGAGGTTGAAATCGGGTTGCGCCACGCTCTAGGGCCTGGAGAGGCGCACCTGCGCCAGTAGTAGGGTGGAGTTCGATGGCGCCAGGCTGTCGTGGCGGCGCTCTAAAGTCTTAACTTCGAAGGATCGGATCTCCCAATATACTCAACGATAAAATCCAAAGCGTATATGGATTTGAAGCTTGCAAGATTCTCTACCAAATCTTCAACTGGGGCTTCAAATTTTATTGAGCGGATTTCGTGAAAATGAGGGAAGAAAGAATGAACACCCGCCGCCGCTCGCTATTGGGTTACGGGGTGAGAGAACGTGAATTTGATTGGCCCATTTTTTTAATTATATATTTTATTAGATTCAAAAATACCCCTTACCTCATACGAATTCCAATCGAAATCCAACGACTATCGCCCCTAGCTAAATACCCCCATTCTGAACACAATGGGATATGTTTCATATTCCCATTCGACTGTTTCGGTCAGTTATTCTTCAAATTAAAATATAAAACATTCATTATTTGATTTGAACATACATTTCAATTTGCCTGGGCCACATACTGATCCCGAAAATCCTAGAAAAATAAATCTTGCTATGTTTTGATGATACGGTCCCAACAAAACTGATTTTGTCGAATTTGGAGACAGTTTGAAAAATGGCCATTTTCTGGTCGATTCAAATTGACTGAAATTAACCAAACACATTTTCCTTTGCCATGCTCACATATTAACTCCAAAAACTGTGGAATTTGAAACCTAATAATAATTTGACATCCTTGATCCAACAAAAGTGGTTTCGTCGAAAACGGTGGTCGTTTGCAAAATGTCCATTCTCACGGGCTATAATAAATCCATAGCTACCTTTCTGAAAATTCATTTGGCCATAACTTTTGATTCCCGCTATGAAACTTCGATTTTTCAGATTTGTTAGAAAGATACTCATAAACAGATTTAAATATTTTTGGTTTCACTAAAATCCATTTTATTTTGCATCTTGTACAGTCAGTCAAAGTTCGAATTCGAATTTTCAAACTACTGCGCCATTTCAGGCCTTCTTTTATAATTAAAATAAATATATTCACTATAACTTCAATCAAAATAGATTTTTGGCCGTTATTATTTAAAATAATTTATTTTAAATATTCAAAATCCACTAAAATAGCCAAATCAAAAATTTGAAATTGATTCAGATTTTCCGGGTTGTTACAGTCTCCCCCACTTAAAATCTTTTCGTCCTCGAAAAGGAACGAAGCTGAAAGTTGTTTAATTAACCAACTCGATTTTCATTCTGGCTTTCATTCTTCAACTTTTCAGTTTCTAACAATTTTCCAATTCTTCAAAAATTTGGCTAGCACCCTAAATTTTCGAAAAATTTCGCCATAACCTCCTTTGTACGGGGAGGGGTTTGGAAGGCCGTATTAGGTACCCAATAAATCCTAATAAGCATACACAAATTTGTAGTGATATATTCCGGTGTCCACGGGGGAGTGTGTATAGATCATAACTCCAGAGAATAAATTCTCATCACTCTATAAATGGTTTTTGTGCCTTAATGACCAGAGAGACGTGTTTATTGTCATCTCCAGACCTGTGTAGAGTTTTTATTAATCTGGCAATTTACCGTTACATTTTATATAGTCCATATCAGTCTTCGGTTTAACCTGTAATATAGTCATCGCCATACAAGCCCCTCACTTGTATGGTAAATCTTCAACCTCATCACACAAGCTCCAAATGCTTATGTGGTATATGATAAAGTATGCTATCTTCATGTAGTATGCCATGTAGTGTAGTTCAAAATTAATTGTTACTATCCAATGGCATTGTTTATAATCTCACATAGACTAACTAGCACACCACGTCATGTACTCCAGGCAACCAATCTGTCAATTGGACTCAATTAGCGAGAGTTCCAATCCGTTCGAGCATAGGAAGCAGACCAATAAATCTAGGCGCCAATTTCCTTGTTTTGCCAAATCAAACTACTCCTCTCATTAGAGAAACCCTCAAATATACATAGTCACCAACAGCAAATGATAAATCTCTTCTTCTCGAATCTGCATAGCTCTTCTGTCGGCTTTGAGCGGCTAGTAATCATTTCTTAATGAAATCAACTTTATCCATAGCTTTGCGAATCATATCTGGTCCTAATACAAGTCTATTGCCAGGTTCTACCCAACAAGCGGGAGATCTACACGGTCTACCATAGAATGCTTCGAATGGTGATATTTTTAGGCTCGCTTGGTAGCTGTTGTTGTATGAGAACTCGGCCAAATGCAAGTGGTCTTCCCATGATCCGCCAAAATAAATAACACAAGCCCGCAATAAATCTTATAGAATACAATTTACCCTTTCAGTTTGCCCATCTGTTTGAGAATGATGAGCTATGCTCAAGTTTAGTTTCATTTCGAATTCTGCTTGGAATGATTCCCAGAATTTACTAGCAAAAATCGGGTCACGATCACTAACGATACTCATGGGAACTCCATGCAGTTTAACAATTTCTTTAAAATAAGTCTGCGCCCGACTCTGGGCGGTTCTATTTGATCTGATAGGTATAAAATGGGCGGTCTTCATGAAATGATCTATGATCATCCAAATACTGTCATTTCCTTTCCAGGTTCTGGGCAAACCGTCAATGAAATCCATAGAAATTTGTTTCCACTTCCAACATGGAATTTCTAACGGTTGTGACAATCCGGCGAGTTTCTGTTGATCGCTTTTGACTTGTTAACAGGTGGAACACCAGCTAACATATATAGAAATATCCCTTTTCATTGGCTTCCACCAGAATGTTCGCTTGAGGTCATTATACATTTTACTAACCCCTGGATGGATACTCAGCTTGGACTTGTGACACTCATCCATTACTTCTCTTTTGAGCTTAAGGCTGTCGGGAACACAAATTCTTCCTTTCAATCTCAGAACTCCTGCGCTATCCGCTTCAAAACTGGAGATTCACCCCTTTGAATTCTTCTGATCATCTCTTTGAAAAAACTATCGTCTTTCTAAAGAATAGATATTTTATCAATCAACAATGGTGTAATGATAAGATTGGCGATGATCACATTTTTTCGGCTGAGCGCATTTGCCACAACATTGGCTTTCCCCGGAGTATACAAAATATCAAGATCATATGCCGCGAGAAATTCTAACTAATGTTGTTGCCTCATATTCAGATCTTTCTGGGTGAAAAAATACTTCAATGATTGATGATCGGTATATAATTCGAACTTCTCACCCAATAGATAATGTCTCCAGATTTTCATACCAAACATGATGGCTAACAATTCAAGATCGTGAGTTGCATAATTCTTCTCATGCGGCTTCAATTGACGGCCAGCATAAGCGACTACTTGGCCTCTTTGCATTAACACTGCACCAAGACCTTCTTTAGAAGCATCCGTCCAGACTTTTAAGTCTTGATTGCCATCAATAATTATTAACACTGGAGCAGTTGTCAATCTTAACTTCAGCTTTTGGAAAGCTGCCTCACATTCTTGAGTCCAATTGAACCTTGAATGTTTCTTAGTAAGCTTCTTAAGGAACTAGATATCTTCGAAAAATCCTTAACGAACTTCCGACAATAACTAGCCAATCCAAGGAAACTTCGGACTTCTGTGGGCGTAGTTGGCTGCTTCCAATTCTGAATAGCAGTAATCATAATGGGATCTACAAAAATTCCTTCCTTCGATACGACGTGACCAAGGAATTTGACTTCTTCTTGCCAGAATATACAGTTGGAAAATTTGGCTTAAAACATTCTTTCTGAGAATTTCTAACAATTGTTCCAAATGTTTTTCGTGCTGGCTTTCTGACTTAGAGAAGATCAATATGTCATCAATGAAAATCAGTACAAATTTATTCAATACTTCTCTGAATACCCGGTTCATTAGATCGACAAAATAAGCTGGAGCGTTACATAAGTCGAACGACATTACTAACCACTCATAGAATAAGTCTAGACCTTTGAATGCTGTCAAAGGAACACATTTTTTGGCAATACGAAGCTGATGGAAACCTGCAGCTAGGTCCACTCGTGAAAAAACTTGCGCGCCATTCAATCGATCCAACAAATCATTAATTCGCGGCAATGGATATTTATTCTTTGATGTCTGTGTGAAGACCCGTAACTTCCCCGGTAATGAAAAGCGCGGATACTTTGAGAACACGACATATCAGGACACATGCAGAAGAACATTTCATTGTATATTACAACAATTCCATCAGAATACAAGAATATACAGAGTATAAACAAATATTACACAACAGAAAATGTCAGGGATTACAATAAATTACATAGCAGCAAAAAATAATACAAAACACAACTGAGGGAGATATACGGATACAGAGCTTTCCGGATATCATTCCAGCCGTAAACCAGGTTCCTGTGAATATAAATCTACCAAACCAAAATTACTAGCTGCCCGTGTCAAAATAAGGGCACCCAGAGTTTAAGTTAAAACATTAAACTCCAGGTCAGTCATATGACTGGTGTGAGAACTAAAACAGTTATTAATCTTTATATAAAGTTAGGTAAATCAAGGGACCACGCCGCATCACACGGAACGGGTTTCCTCCCAAGAATACCAGTGCATAAAATCACAGCGCAATGCTAAATAAAGAACAACGAAGCTATTATAAGACCCAGGTCCCATCACACAATGCAACACAAGTCGGAGGATAGGGTTTTACCATATAATAGCCAAAGAATGCTTGATACGCTTAATTTCATCTTTTATTACTATAAGTGTATAGTGTCAAAACAATTTCAATCATAAGTATCAATCATAGACGGCATAAGTGCCTCATCCCACTATGTCGCCATATATAGGTTCTACAATCAAAACCGCAAAGTCACGTATTGGAAGTTGGATTTCCATCTGTGAACCGAGGCAAAAGATAGTCCTCTACCGATTCGAGATGCTCTAGCCCGCCCTTCAGGACCCAGACTCAGGTGGGCCCTTGGATCGTCACGGCCGGTCCACCGATGTGGATTAAAATGCCTGAACACTGCGTTTCCCCACCCTTTGGGATGTCAATGAGTCCAATGACTCCATCGGTCCCGGATCGACCGATATATCCGGGGCGCCTTGCAACAGCAACAACCAGATAAGTCAAACTTGTCAGGGCATGTAAAACCACTGACGCCACTTCTAGCTAGAAGGAAACGCATGCCCTCCGTGAAGTCCTCCCGTTTTTGTTTCACACCGGGGCGTGAGGCTCGCGAATCAACGTTACACAAAGCTGTGCCACACAGGCTGTGCTTTGATCATCAACCACAAGACTCTGCTTTTCAACAGAAGCCTCGATCATTTGCGTCTTCGCATGCCACACAAGCAGACCCCTCCATGCAACCGATATCCATCAATCACATAGAATGATATCAAATGTCAGACATACAGTCCATCTACAAGTCCGTTCCGGGTCTGAACAAAACCGGAGGCACCTTGTACCTCGCATATCCATCAATCACCAACTACGTCTGGACGACCACTAACTGATTCCCTCCTCTTGGGTGTACGACCCAATCAAGATCATCAGAAATCACCCAAACGACGTGAAGACCTCCGTTCTTCAACCACCGTCTTCATCCTCGACACCACATTGAATCAGTTATTAAGAATGGGATAAACCTGGTCTTTCTGAATAACTCGTGCAAATAATAAACAAGTGTTACACAAACACAACATATGCCTCATTCCAATTCATCAGTCACTAACCGTAAATTAGCAAGAGAATAATTCCCCAAATATTAACCCCGAAGGCCGAAACCAACATCAGATCAATACCCAGGAAACTATTCTTCTTAGCTAACCTAAAGTTAGTTTCTAAATTTCACATTCTTAGGGAAAGGTTCCCATTAATTTTATCAAAGATAAATTCTTTTAAATTTATTCTTTAATCTTCCTTTGAATATCAAATCAAACTAGTCGGGATTAGCGAACCACACCGAAGTAATCATTAATTTTATTTCCCAATCCTAACCTATTCATCCCATGAAGTAAAACTGGTAATACTTCATATCTAACACCACGGTGTTATCGGTAAATTCAATTACCATTTCACGTTCAAATCTAATTAAAGATTTAACTATCGACTGGAGCAAAACTGGTGATACTCCATTCTCGATCATTATAATCTAATTAAAGATTCATTAAAACTCCACTTAGTTTTAATCTTCCCAATAATCATTATCAATGATTATTTAACTTGGGAAAACATAGCCTTTCTTTAACTGGGTTAAAGAACAAATGTCATTTAAAACACGATTCACAATAAACCCAAAATCACATTACATTAATTATCGGGTTAAAGAACAAGTGTTATTTAAAACACCGTTCACGATAAACCCAAAAATCAATTCAAACTCAATTCCAATTAAATACCATTTACACTTCATTAAATCTAAATAAAAAGATTTAATCTTTTTTTGAACTGGGTTTAAGAATAGTGTTAATGAAGACACCATTCACGGCAAACCCAAATCACATTTGTTATTAAATACAAGGCTCTGAATAGAAAATATATCGGCTTATATTCAATATCAAATTTTACGACCAACAAATATTGTATTGGAAATAACAATATAAATATATCTTTCAAATTCCCATAACAATATCTGTATCATCACGAAATCCAACATCGAGATATTCCAAAGACAATTTCAATTCAAATCCATTCCAATTCAATTATTGGAAATTCTGGTTATTTTCAAAACCATTTCAAATCCACTTTATTTATTTCAAAAATAAATGGTTTTTAATTCTAGTTCAAAACCCGTTCATTTCGATACAAATCTATTTTCATCTTTTCAAATTTGGAAATTTTCATCCCAATTCTTAAAAAATCAATTCTTTTGATTTTACATGAATTATTATTATTTTTAATAATTTTATCAAGGCCCGTATAGTCTATTTCCATCAAAGGCCATCGAACTGCACATACAGCGACCTTTTCCAAATTTGATTTGGACATAATTCCAAATCCAACCGTTAGATTTTTAATTTCTAATATTCATTATAAAGCTCTTTTCGATATGAACCCAATGGTTCCGGTTTTAGGAGAATCAGACAGTCGGATCTCCCGTAATATCCATTCGAAGTCAGTGGTCGAAATTCGCAAACTGCCGCAGCGCGGCGCGTTCAATTCAGGCCATGAAATATATAATATATATATATTATATATTTCATCGATTTCCTTTTAAAATGTATTTTATAAATCGATTTAAATTCGTTTTCAAAATGATTTCAACTTCATATTCAATTTCTAATAAAAATTGAATATTCCACATCATTGATATACAAATGATAATATTTTAAAAACGTTCTATTTTGAAATCACTTACTTTTCTATATTCATTTTTAAAACGAATATAATCGATATAAATATCGTTCATGTCAAAATGGCGTCAATCTAATCAACTCGGCTTTATATATTTCAATAACTTCGTTATTCTATTCAACAAATGAATATTTATTTTTCTATTTAACACATGAATTTATATTTCTATTCAACACATGAATATATATTTCTATTCAACACATGAATTTATATTATTATCCAACACATGAATATATATTTCATTTCAACACATGAATATTTTTTTTTCTATTTTTCAAATTGGAATGAGGCCCAATCAATTACCATATGACGTTTATTATATGGATTCCCTACAACACATGTATATAACAGCAGCGATAAATCATCAACCATCATCCAGAGTGCACCACACAACTGCATAAGCATTAAATATAAATAATTAACGCTTACACAGTCTGTCAACCCATCAACTGACATACAACTAACCAATCGGGATTAGTGCACGTCAAATATCATCCCAATACCCGTGTGGGGTTTCAAATCAACAAACATAGATTTTTATTTGTGCAGTTGGGCGATGTATAAAATTTATCGTCCCAATAAATATCAGTTAAGTCAGTATATATAAACAAATCATCCGATTTGTTTATAAATATTTATTTTATATACACGTTAAAAATCATATTTTTAATTATAAAATATTTTCCACTATAAAATATTTTATTTCATCCCGCATCGCACAATCAAATTTCGCAACACAACAACCAAACAAACAAGTCATCAATGGTCTGTGGACGATGGGTGTCGGGTGCTGCTAAGCACCGTCTGTATCCTAGTATATATTTCAACTAGAATTTAAAATAAAAGTGAGGAGTTCTCACCGACTAGCTAAACCAAACGCTATGACTCTTCACATGTAGGAAATCTTCATCGTGCTTCCAACGCAGTCTGTTTCACAAAGTTTACATTAAAAATCACATTTTTATAACTTCGCTATATATATATAAAAATCACATTTTTATACCGCTACTATACGGATAAAAATTCTATTTTTTCTACCTTTACTATGTAGATAAAAATTATATTTCTCTACCTCTACTATATAGATAAAAATTCTATTTTTATACTTATCACAATATAAAAATTATATTTTTGTTCTTTGTGTCTTCATAAATAAAAATCCAATTTTTATATTCTTCTCTTCATGATAAAAATCATATTTTTATCACTCTATTACATATACAAAAATCGTGTTTTTATATCTTCAACTTCATAATAAAACACAAATTTTTATTATATAATTTCATGTATAAAAAAAACGCATCTTTATGTTATACAAAAAACTAAGCTTTCATGTAGATAAATATATACGCTTTCATGTAAATAAAAATATAATCTTTCATATTTCAAAAATCAAATCTTTTCGCTATTTTAAAAAAAAAATTGAACCTTTCGCTATTTAAAAATCATACCTTTCGCTATTTAAAAATCATAACTTTAACATCATAAAAATCGAAGCTTTTAATTTCAAAAATCAAAGCTTTAACATATATCTTCTTTACATTACTACTTACTTTTGATATAGTGAAAAATCGTAGAACTTACTATTGGAATTGAAAGCGAGGAGGGGGATGTCGGCGTTCGCTGTCGGACTGCTTGAAGGGCGAGGGTGGCGCGGTTTCCGTTGTGGATGAGGGCTTTTCACAAGAGGAGAGAGTGGTGAAGAAGGGGAAGCGGCGGCTCTTCTGGTTGGATCTACGGCGGTTTTAGGGCTTGTGAAGCGGGGAGCGACGGCTTCTGGCGTGGGTTGACGGAAGAGGGGGGGGGGGGAAGGGTACGACGAGGTCGGTGCTGGCCATTGTGAGCTAGCGCACGGGGTGGCGACCATTAAATCGAGGCAATGGGGAGCAACTGCGTTCTTTTTTTTCTTCGACATCTGAAAGTGACGGGGGAGAAAGTAGGGGGCTACTATATTATATTTTAATTAATTAATTTACTCTAAGAATGTTGACTTTTCACCCGAACTCGAAACGCGACCCGAAGACTATCATCCTTAGCTAATTACCCCCATTCCGAACACAATGGGATATGTTTCGAAACCCAATTCTAGCGTTTAGATCAGTTTTCCTTTAAATTAAAAATATAAATCTATATATTCAATTTTTAACATACATTTCAAATTATCGGGGCCACATATAGTCTCTTAAAATTCCAGAAAAATTATTTCTAGCTTCGTATTGACGATACGGTCCTAACAAAACTAATTTCATTAAATTCCGAGAACGTTTGAAAAGTGGCCAATTTCTGGTCAATCGAAATTGACTGAAACTGTTAAAACACGTTTTCCTTTGCCACGCTCACATATAGATTCGAAAAATTATGAATTTCGGAATCTAGCAATAATTTGACATCACGGATCCAACAAAAGTGGTTTCGTCGAAAACCGAGGTCATTTGCAAAATTTCCATTTTTAAGGGCTAGAATTCCAAAGCGACTATTCTGAATTTTCAACAGGGCATGACTTTTGATCCCCGCTATGAAATTTCAATCTTTCAGATTCGTTGGAAAGATATTCTCAATTAGATTCAAATATTTTTGGTTTCACTAAAATCCGGTTTATTTTCAATCCTGCATATTCATTTGAACTTTGAAATCGAATTTTCGAACTAACGCGTCATTTTCAATTCCTTTTATAATTATAAAATAAATATTTATGTTCTAACGACGATCCATATAAATATATATGTTCGAATTCTATTCAAAATAAATTTCTCGTCATTATTATTTAAAATAATTCATTTTAAATATTCAAAATTCACTAAAACTGCCAAAATTAAAATTTTATATTGGCTCAGATTTCCGGGTTATTACAATTTCTCTCACTTAAAACTTTTCGTTCCCGAAAAGGAACGAAGCTGAAAGTCGTTTAATAAATCAACTCAACTTCCAGTATTTTCGTTATGGCTTAAGTTCTTCAACTTTTCAGTTTCTAAGAACTTTTCAAATTTTTCAAAAATTTGGCTAACACCCTAAATTTTTGAAAAATTTCGCCATAACCTCACCTGCACCGCGGACTTCAGGATATTTCAAATAGCCTCCCAAACCCCTCATCAATCCAAAAAGAAAATGAAACAGCCAAGCGGCTAGCCAATCGGCTCATAAAATCATCAAATCCCTAGAAATACAATAAACATGTACCTATTTGTCGGGCAAAATTTTCTATTCTTCTGCTCTAGCCTCCTTGCTATGACCTGTTCAATGTAAGTACATGTATATGCAAGCAAATGCGACAAATTTTCAATACAACTCACTATTTAGTTCAATTGGAATAATCAAACAACACAATCAACAATCAATTAGTTGATTATCTTTTCAAATTCATAACTTTGATATATAGTCCAAAAATCAGATTTTTGATGCCAAATCACAATAATAGGCCCTATATAATTTTGGTTCTCGCACTAGTCAATTGGAATCATATAGATATCCCACCTTCGAAACACGAAAATAAATTCTGATGATGACGCGTCAATCATCAGAATCATGTCCGAGCGACTAGAGTGTGATTCTGTATCTATCCAGTATATTAAAACTTCAAATACACGTGGATCAGATGTATATGCAAAATCTATATATACTTGATTGTCCAAATCAGTATAAAATAAATAATAAAATACCAATAATTGATTTAAATCTCAAAACAAAATTTGTTTTCACTTTTATTTCAAAAACACTACTCTTCGCACCCATTCTAGGATACTACTGATCCCATATCTAACGAGTCATTCTCATTGGATATTACTAATCCAATTTCTGATGAAGTCTTTCGTTTAGTTCTAACTTGTCTTGTTCTCGAGCTTTGTAAACCAAAGCTCTGATACCAACTGTGAAGACCCGTATACGGATATTACACAATACAAGAATATACAGAGTATAAACAAATATTACACAATAAGAAATATCAGAGATTACAATAAATTATATAGCAGCGGAAAATAATACAAAACACAACTGAGGGAGATTTACCGATACAGAGCTTTCCGGATATCATTCTAGCTATAAACCAGGTTCCTGTGAATATAAATCTAAAAAAGCAAAACTACTAGCTGCCCATGTAAAAATAAGGGCACCCAGAGTTTAGGTTAAAACAATAAACTCCAGGTCAGTCATGTGACTGATGTGAGAACTGAAACAGTTATTAATCTTTATTTAAAGTTAGGTAAATCAAGGGACCACGCCGCATCACATGGAACGGGTTTCCTCCCAAGAATACCAGTGCACAAAATCACAACGCAATGCTAAATAAAGAACAATGAAGCTATTATAAGACCCAGGTCCCATCACATAATGCAACACAAGACGGAGGATAGGGTTTTACGTTATAATAGCCAAAGAATGCTTGATACGCTGAATTTCATCTTTTATTACTATAAGTGTATAGTGTCAAAACAATTTCAATCATAAGTACCAATCATAGACGGCGTAAGTGCCCTATCCCACTATGTCTCCATATATAAGTTCTACAATCAAAACCAGAAAGTCACGTATTGGAAGATGGATTTCCATCTGTGAACCAAGGCAAAAGATAGTCCTCTACCAATTCGAGACGCTCTAGCCCGCCCCTCAGGACCCAGACTCAGGTGGGCCCTTGGATCGTCACGGCCGATCCACCGATGTGGATTAAAATGCCTGAACACTGCGTTTCCCCACCTTTTGGGATGTCAATGAGTCCAATGACTCCATCGGTCCCGGATCGACCGATATATCTGAGGCGCCTCGCAACAGCAACAACCAGATAAGTCAAACTTGTCAGGGCATGTAAAACCACTGACGCCACTTCTAGCTAGAAGGAAACGCATGCCCTCCCTGAAGTCCTTCTCCCGTTTCTGGTTCACACATGTGTGTAAGGCTCGCGAATCAACGTTATACAAAGCTGTGCCACACAGGCTGTGCTTTGATCATCAACCACAAGACTCTGCTTTTCAACAGAAGCCTTGATCATTTGCATCTTAGCATGCCACACAGGCAGACCACTCCATGCAACTGATATCCATCAATCACATAGAATGATATACAATGTCAGACAGACAGTCCATCTACAAGTCCGTTCTGGGTCTGAACGAAACCAAAGGCATCTTGTACCTCGCATATCCATTGATCTCCAAGTATATCTAGACGACCACTAACTGATTCCCTCCTCTTGGGTGTACGGCCCAATCAAGATCATTTGTAATCACCCAAACGACGTGAAGATCTCCGGTCTTCAACCACTGTCTTCATCCTCGACACCACATCGAATCAGTTATTCAGAATGGGATAAACCCGGTCTTTCTAAATAACTCGCGTATATAATAAACAAGTTTTACACAAACACAACATACACCTCATTCCAATTCATCAGTCACTAACCGTAAATTACCAAGAGAATAATTCCCCAAATATTAACCCGAAGGCCGAAACAAACATCAGATCAATACCCAGGAAACCATTCTTCTTAGCTAACCTACAGTTAGTTTCTAAATTTCACATTCTTAGGGAAAGGTTCCCACTAATTTTATCAAAGATAAATTCTTTTAAATTTATTCTTTAATCTTCCTTTGAATATCAAATCAAACTAGTCGGGATTAGCGAACCACACCGAAGTAATCATTTATTTTATTTCCCAGTCCCAACCTTTTCATCCCATGAAGTAAAACTGGTAATACTTCATATCTAACACCACGGTGTTATCGATAAATTCAATTACCATTTCACGTTCAAATCTAACTAAAGATTTAACTATCGACTAAAGCAAAACTGGTGATACTCCATTCTCGATCATTTCAATCAAATTAAAGATTCATTAAAACTCCACTTAGTTTTAATCTTCCTAATAATCACTATCAATGATTATTTAACTTGGGAAAAAACACTCTGTCTTTAACTGGGTTAAAGAACAAATGTCATTTAAAACACGGTTCACTATAAACTCAAAATCACATTACATTAATTATCGAGTTAAAGAACAAGTGTTATTTAAAACACCTTTCACAATAAACCCAAAAATCAATTCAAATTCAATTGCAATTAAATGCCATTTAATTGGTACACTTCATTAAATCTAAATAAAAAGATTTAATCTTTTTCTCAACTGGGTTTAAGAACAATGTTAATGAAGACACCATTCACGGCAAACCCAAATCACATTTGATATTAAATACAAGGCTTTGAATAGAAAATATATTGGCTTATATTCAATATCAAATTCTATGACCAACAAATATCGTTTTGGAAATAACGATATAAATATATCTTTCAGATTCCCATAACAATATCTGTATCATAACGAAATCCAACATCGAAATATTCCAAAGACAATTTCGATTCAAATCCATTCCAATTCAGTTATTGAAAATTCTGGTTATTTTCAAAACCATTTCGAATCCACTTTATTTATTTCAAAAATAAATGGTTTTTAATTCTAGTTCAAAACCAGTTCATTTCGTTAAAAATCTATTTTTATCTTTTGAAATTTGGAATTTTTTATCCCAGATCTTCACAAATCAATTCTTATGATTTTACACGAATTATTATTATTTTTTATAATTTTATCAAGGCCCGTACAGTCGATTTCCACCAACGGCCATCGAACTGCACTTACAACGACCTTTTCCAAATTTGATTTGGACATAATTCCAAATCCAACCATTAGATTTCTGATTTCTAATATTCGTTAGAAAGATCTTTTCGATACGAACCCAACGGTACCATTTTTAGGAGAATCCGACGGTCGGGTCTCCCATAATATCCATTCGAAGTCAATGGTCGAAATTCGCGAACTGCCGTGGCGCGTTCTTTTCAGGCCATTATATATATATATATATATAATGTATATATATTATATATTTCATCGATTTCCTTTTAAAACGTATTTTATAAATCGATTTAAATTCGTTTTCAAAACGATTTCAACTTCATATTCAATTTCTAATCAAAATTGAATATTCCACATCATCGATATACAAATGATAATATTTTCAAAACATTCTATTTTGAAATCACTTACTTTTCTATATTCATTTTAAAAACGAATATAATCGATATAAATATCGTTCACGTCAAAATGGTGTCAATCTAATCAACTCAGCTTTATATATTTCAATAACTTCGTTATTCTATTCAACAAATGAATATTTATTTTTCTGTTCAACACATGAATTTATATTTCTATTTAACACATGAATATATATTTCTATTCAACACATGAATTTATATTCTTATTTAATACATGAATATATATTTCATTTCAACACATGAATATATATTTTTCTATTTTTCAAATTGGAATGAGGCCCAATCAATTACCATATAACGTTTATTATATGGATTCCCTACAACACATGTATATAACATCAACGATAATCATCAACCATCATCCAAAGTGCACCACACAACTACATAAGCATAAAATATAAATAATTAACGCTTACACAGTCTGTCAACCCATCGATTGACATACAATTAACCAATCGGGATTAGTGTACATCAAATATCATCCCAATACCCGTGTGGGGTTTCAAATCAACAAACACATATTTTTATTTGTGCAGTTGGGCGATGTGTAAAATTTATCGTCCCAATCAATATCAGTCAAATCAGTGTATATAAACAAATTTTCCGATTTGTTTATAAATATTTACTTTATATACATGTTAAAAATCATATTTTTAACTATAAAATATTTTCCACTATAAAATATTTTATTTCATTCCACATCACACAATCAAATTTCACAACACAACAACCAAACAAACAAGTCATCCATGGTCTGTGGATGACGGGTGTCGGGTGCTGCTAAGCACCGTCTGCATCCTAGTATATATTTCAACCAGAATTTAAAATAAAAGTGAGGAGTTCTCACCGACTAGCTAAACCAAACGCCACGGCTCTTCACATGTAGGAAATATTCATCGTGCTTCCAACGCAGTCTGTTTCATGAAGTTTACATTAAAAATCACATTTTTATAACTTTTCTATATATATATATATATCACATTTTTATACTATAATAACCCGGAAATCTGGGCCAATTTAAAATTTTTATTTTGGCAATTTTAGTGAATTTTGAATATTTAAAATGAATATTTTAAATAAAGACGATGAGAAAAATTTAGTTTGAATGGAATTCGAACGTATGCATTTATATTCTTCATCGTTAGAATATATATAATTTATTTATATATAAAAGGAATTGAAAATGGCGAGGTAGTTCGATAATTCGAGTTCAAAATTCAAATGAATGTACCAGGTGCAAAATAAACCGGATTTTAGTGAAACCAAAAATAATGGAATCTAATTATGACTATCTTTCCAACGAATCCGAAAAATCAAAATTTCATAGCGGGAATCAAAAGATATGTCCAGTTGAAAATTCTGAATAGTCGCTATAGAATTCAGGCCCTTAAAAATGGAAATTTTGCAAACGACCTCGAATTTCGACGAAACCACTTTTGCTGGATCCGTGATGTCAAGTTATTGCTAGGTTTCAAATTTCATAATTTTTTGAATCAATATGTGAGCGTGGCAAAGGAAAACGCTTTTGACAAGTTTCAGATGATTTTAATCGACTGGAAAATGGCCATTTTTGAAACGATCTCAGAATTTGACGAAACTAGTTTTGTTAGGACCGTATCGTCAATACGAAGCTAGAAAATATTTTTCTGGAATTTTTCAAGTGAGTATGTGGCCCCGGTAAATTGAAAAGCACGTTCAAATTCAATATATAGAGTTATATTTTGAATTTGACGGAAACTGATCGAAACGGCCAAATTGTCTAACGAAACATACCCCATTGTGTTCGGAATGGGGGTAAAACACTAGGGACGACAGTCGGTGGGTCCCATTTCGAGTTCTTATTTTAAAGTACCTTTTTGAAATTTAAAATAATTAAATAAAAATAAAAAAACCTCTCTCTTCATCCCCTTACCCTCTCTGGCCCCCCCGTTCATTACAGTCAAGCAAGAAAAAAAAACAAATCATCGCGTTGCCCCCCCGACCACCGCCTGCGCGCCGCCATAGGCAGCCCTCCTCTTGATCCTCTCTCCCCCTCCGATCTACTTCCTCCGCCTCTCTCCTTCTCCCCCTAGCCCCCTGCGATCGAACCCGCAGCCCTAGCCGCGTCCGACAGACCCGACGCCGCGCCGACCACTTACGAGCCCCTACGACCTCCCCGCCATCTCCGCAGCCTCCCTCCCCTCTTTTCCCCTTCCAATCCGAACTCCCTACCTTCAAATCACCAAACCGCAACGCATCGACCAATGTGGACTGCCGCCGCCAACCCGAGCACTTCCCCCACCAACTCCGACGCGTCCAGCCCCCGCCCGATGCTCCAGACCGTGAACGACGGTGAAAACCCCCTCTCTGCTCCTCCTTGAAACAATGTAAGTCCTTTATTTTATTTTGTTTTGTTTAATTAATTTTTGCAAATAAAAATATAAAATTTTATATGTAGAAACTTTACATTTTTATACAAAGAAAGTCGATATTTTTAAATAAGGAAAATATAATCTTTTATATTGTAGAAGAATAAAAATATAATCTTTTATATTGTAGAAGAATAAAAATATAATTTTTATATAGAAGGAAGCATTGTAAAAATATATATAAAGGAGGAAGAAAAAATAGAATTTTTATTTATTGAAATGAAGTAATAAAAATATAATTTTAATTTGAACAACGTGAAAATGACTGCATTGGAATTTCAAGCAGATTCAGCAGTTCAACCGCAAAGCACGGCGGAGTGGAATCCTCTGTAAGAACTTCTCATCTTTTATTTTTATTTTTATTTTCTAGTTAAAATATATACTAGGATGCAGACGGTGTTTAGTAGCACCCGACACCTGTCGTCCACAGACCATAGACGACTTGTATGCTTGTTTGTTTGATTTTGATGTGTAGTTGATTGTGTGATGTGATGTGTAATAAAATAAAATATTTTACAGTGGAAAATATTTTACAGTTAAAAATAGAATTTTTAACATATATATGAAATGAAATAAAAATAAACAAATCGGACGATTTGTTTATATACACAAATTTGACTGATATTGATTGAGACGATAAATTTTACACATCGCCCAACTGCACAAATAAAATCTGTGTTTGATTGTTTGAAACCCCACATGGGTATTGGGATGATATTTGATGTACACTAATCCCGATTGTTTAGTTGTATGTCGATCGATTGATTGACAGGCTGTTATAAGCGTTGAATATTTATATTTGACGCTTATATAGTGTAGAATGCACTTTGGATGATGGTTGATTGTTCATCGTTGTTATTGTATACATGTGTTGTAGAAAGTCCATATAATTAACATTATATGGTAATTGATTGGGCCTCATTCCAGTTTTGAAATAGAATATTTGAAAAAGAAATATTTGAAAAAGAAATATTTGAAATAGAATATTTGAAAATAGAAATATATGAAGCCGTATTGATTAGACTGACGCCATTTTGACGCGAACGAGATTTATATCGATTTTATTCATTTTTCAACGAATATTGAAAAGAATTGAAATTCAAATTATATTGAAAAGAATTGAAATTCGAATTATATTGAAAAGAATTGAAATTCGAATTATATTGAAAAGAATTGAAATTCGAATTAGATTGAATTGAATTGAATATAAAATGAATTCGAATTGAAATCGAATAGAAATGAATTCGAATTGAAACTGAATTGAAAACGAACTGAAATTGAATTAGAAATCAATTTGAATTGAAATCAATTTGAAATGAATTTAAAACAAATTTATAAGGGAAAATTCAATTTTGATTTGAATTTGAAATGAAGTTAAATATTGTTTTGAAAACGAATTTAAAACGATTTATATAATACGTTTTGAATTGAAATCGACGAAGTATATATTATATATATTATATCTATAATATAAATGGCCTGAATAGAACGCATTGCATCGCGGTAGTTCGCGAATTTCGACCATTGACTTCGAACGGATATTACGGGAGATCCGACCGTCGGATTCTGCTGAAACCGGAACCGTTGGGTTCGTATCGAAATGAGCTTTCTAAAGAATATTAGAAATTTGAAATCTAATGGTTGGATTTGGAATTATGTCCAAATCAAATTTGGAAAAGGTCGCTGTAAGTGCAGTTCGATGGCCGTTGATGGAAATCGACTGTACGGGCCTTGATAAAATTATTAAAAATAGTAATAATTTGTGTAAAATCATAAGGAATGATTTGGGAAGGATTGGTATGAAAAACTCCATATTTGAAAAGATAAAAATAGATTTTTATCGAAATAAACTAGTTTTGAACTAGAATTATAATTTTATTTATTTTTAAATAAATAAATTGGATTTGAAATGGTTTTGAAAATAACCAGAATTTTCAATAATTGCAGTGGAATGGATTTGAATCGAAATTGTCTTCGGAATATTTCGATGTTGGATTTCGTGATTATACAGGTGTTGTTATGGAAATTTGAAAGATATACATATTATTATCGTTATTTCCAATACGATATCTCTTGGTCGTAAAATTTGAAATTGAATATAAGCCGGTATATTTTCTATTCAGAGCCTTGTATTTAATATCAAATGTGATTTAGGTTTGTCGTGAATGGTGTCTTCATTAACACTGTTCTTAAGCCCAGTTGAGAAAAAGATTAAATCTTTTATTTAGATTTAATGAAGTGTACCAGTTAAATAATATTTAATTGGAATTGAATTGGTATTGATTTTTGGGTTTATCGTGAACAGTGTTTTAAATAACACTTGTTCTTTAACCCGATAATTAATAGAATGTGATTTTGGTTTGTCGTGAACGGTATCTTCAATAATACTGTTCTTAGACCCAACAGAGTTAAGAAAATCAAAAACTAACTGGAGATTAGTTAAGTTGAATGGTTTTTGGGGTATTGATCTGATGTTGGTTTCGGCCTTGGGGTTAATACTTAGGGAATTGCTCACTTGCTATTTTAGGGTTAGGGACTGATTGAAATGTGATGTGATTTTGGGTTTATCATGAACCATATTTTAAATGACACTGATTCTTTAACCCAGTTAAAAATTAAAACTAAGTGGAGTTTTAATGAATCTTTAATTAGATTGAAAAGATCGAGAATGGAGTATCACCAGTTTTGCTCCAGGCGATAGTTAAATCTTTAATTAGATTTAAACGTGAAATGGTAATTGAATTTACCGATAACACCGGGGTGTTAGATATGAAGTATAACCAGTTTTACTTCATGAGATGAATAGGTTGGGGCCGAGAAATTAAAACAAATGATTACTTCGGTAAGGTTCGTTAATCCCGACTAGTTTGAATTGATATTCAAAAGTTGATTAAAGAATAAATTTAAAGGATTTATCTTTGATATAATTAACGGGAACCTTTCCCTAAGAATGTGAAATTTAGAAACTAGCTATAGGTTGGCCTAGCAGAGTGATTTCCTGGGTATTGATCTGATGTTGGTTTCGGCCTTCGGGGTTAATATTTGGGGAATTATTCTCTTGATTAATTTACGGTTAGTGACTGATGAATTGGAATGAGGCATATGTTGTGTTTGTGTAACAATTGTTTATCACATACGCGAGTTATTCGGGAAGACCGGGTTTATCCCATTCTGAATAACTGATACAACGATAAGTCGAAGATGAAGACGGTGGACGAAGACCGGAGGTCTTCACGTCGTTTGGGTGATTACTGATGATCTTGATTGGGATGTACACCCAAGAAGATGGAAACAGTTGGTGATCGTCCAGACGTACTTGGAGATCGATGGATATGCGGGGTACTAGGTGCCTCCGGTTTCGTTCAGACCCAGAACGGACTTGTAAATGGACCGTGTGTCCGACATCGGATTTCATTCTGTGTGACTGATATCAGTTGCATAGAATGGTTTTCCTGGGTGGCATGCTAAGATGCAAATGATCAAGGCTTCTGCTGAAAAGCAGATTCTTGTAGTTGATGATCAAAGCACGGCCTGTGTGGCGTAGCTTTGTGTAACGTTGATTCTCGAGCCTCACACCTCGGTGTGAACCAAAAACGGGAGAGGACCTCAGGGAGGACATGCGTTTCTTTCTAGTTAGAAGTGGCGTCAGTGGTTTTACACGCCCTGACGAGTTTGACTTGTGTGGTTGTTGCTGTTGCGAAGCACCTCGGTTTGATCGGACGATTCGGGTCCGATGGAGTCATTCGTTGGCTCACTTACGCCCCATAGGGTGGGGAAACGCAGTGTTCAGGAATTTTAATCCACATCGGTGGACCGGCCCTGACGATCCAAAGGCTTGACTGAGTACTTGCCTGAGGCTCGGGCTAGAGAGTATCGAATCGGTAGAGGACTATCTTTTGCCTCGGTTCACAGACGGAAATCCAATTTCCAAATATGTGACATTTGCCATTTTATTTGTAGAGCCTAGTATGGCGACATAGTGGGATGGGGTGCTTATGTCGTCTATGATCGATATTTATGATGTGAAGTTGTTTTATACACTATGCACTTATAATAATATCAAATGATTTGTTTAAAACGTATCAAGCATTCTTGGCTATTATAAGGTTAAAACCCTATTCTCCGGCTCGCATTTCATTGTGTGATGGGAACTGGGTCTTATAATAGCTTCATTGTTCTTTATTTAGCATTGCGCTGTTGTTTTATGCACTGGGGTTCTTGGGAGGAAACCCGTTCCGTGTTATATGGCGTGGTCCCTTGATTTACCTAACTTTAAAATAAAGATTAATAACTGTTTTAGTTCTCACACCAGTCCCATGACTGACCAGGAGTTTATTGTTTTAACCTAAACTCTAGGTGCCCTTATTTTGACACGGGCAGCTAGTAGTTTTGGTTTTGCATATTTATATTCACAGGATCCTGGTTTACAGCTGGAACGATACTCGGAAAGCTTTGTATCTGCGTATTACTTCTAGTTGTGTATTGTATTATTTTCCGCTGCTATGTAATTTATTGTAATCTCTGATATTTTATGAACTGTAATATTTATTTATACTTTGTATATTCTTGTATTCTGGTGGAATTGTTGTAATAAACAATGAAATGTTCTTCCGTCTGCGTTCTATGTTGTCGTGTTCTCAAAACAATTCGTTCTTTCTCTTCTCTTCGCATACCGGGGAAGTTCGGGTCATTTCAGCGTGGTATCAGAGCTTTGGTTTACAAATCTCAGAGAACAAGGCATATTAGAACCATACGAAAGTATTCATCAGATATTGGATTAGTACTATCCAATTAGAATGACTCGTTAGAGATGGGATCAGTAGTATCCTAGAACGAGTGTGAAGAGTATATTTTTGAAAATGAAAACAATTTTTGTTTTGAAGTTTAAATCAATTATTTGTATTTGATTATTTATTTTAAATTGATTTGGACAATCCAATATATAAAGATTTTGCATATATGTCTTGCAAACGTGTATTCTAAGTTTTAATGTATTGGATAGTTATAGAATCGCACTCTAGTGCCCGGGGATAATTTTGGTGACGGGGCACCATGGCCAGTATTTATTTTCGAGCGACGAAAGTGAGATTTCTATATATTTCCAACTGACTGGTGTGAGAACCGAAACTAGATAGGGCCTATTGTTGTGATTTGGCATCAAAAATCTGATTTTTTTTACTATATATCAAAGTTATGAATTTGATAAGCTAATCAACTAATTGATTGATGGTTGTGTTGTTGATTATTGGTTAATTAATTAAAATTTGTACCATATAGCCAAATTGAATCAAATTGTGAATTGTATTGAAAATTAGTCGGATTTGCTTACATATACATGTACTTACATTGAACAGGTCATTGCAAGGAGGCTAGAGCAGAGAATAAAATTTGTTTGCCCGACAAATAGGTACATGTTTACCATAATTTACTGTTTTGTTTGGGTGATGATGATTTTATGAGCCGATTGGCTTTTTCTTTTTGAGATCAGAAGGCCTGTATAGCAATTTCGGCATTTTCCCGTGCTCCCGGTGAAGGGGAGGTTATGGCGAAATTTTTCGAAAATTTAGGGTGTTAGCCAAATTTTTGAGAAATTTGAAAAGTTCTTAGAAACTGAAAAGTTGAAGAACTTAAGCCGTAACGAAAACGATGGAAGTTGAGTTGATTTGTGAAACAACTTTTGGCTTCGTTCCTTTTCGGGGACGAAAAGTTTTAAGTGGGGAAGATTGTAATAACCCAGAAATCTGGGCCAATTTAAAATTTTTATTTCGGCAATTTTAGTGAATTTTGAATATTTAAAATGAATATTTTAAATAGAAACGACGAGAAAAATATAGTTTGAATGGAATTCAAACGTATATATTTATATTCGTCGCCGTTAGAATATATATAATTTATTTATATATAAAAGGAATTGAAAATGGCGTGGTAGTTCGATAATTCGATTTCAAAATTCAAATGAATGTACCGGGTGCAAAATAAACCGAATTTTAGTGAAACCAAAAATAATGGAATCTAATTGTGACTATCTTTCCAACGAATCCGAAAAATCGAAATTTCATAGCGGGAATCAAAAGATATGTCCAGTTGAAAATTCTAAATAGTCGCTAAAGAATTCAGGCCTTTAAAAATGGAAATTTTGCAAACGACCTCGGATTTCGACGAAACCTCTTTTGTTGGATCCGTGATGTCAAGTTATTGCTAGGTTTCAACTTTCATAATTTTTTGAATCAATAAGTGAGCATGGCATAGGAAAACGCGTTTGGCCAGTTTCAGTTAATTTTAATCGACTGGAAAATGGCCATTATTGAAACGGTCTCAGAATTCGATGAAACTAGTTTTGTAAGGACCGTATCGTCAATACGAAGCTAGAAAATATTTTTCTGGAATTTTTCGAGTGAGTATGTGGCCCCGGTAAATTGAAAAGCGCATTCAAATTCAATATATGGAGTTATATTTTGAATTTGATGGAAACTGATCGAAACGGCCAAATTGTCTAACGAAACATATCCCATTGTGTTCGGAATGGGGGTAAAACGCTAGGGATGACAGTCGGTGGGTCTCATTTCAAGTTCGTATTTTAAAGTACCTTTTTGAAATTTAAAATAATTAAATAAAAATAAAAAACCCTCTCTCTTCATCCCCTTACCCTCTCAGGCCCCCCCGTTCATTACAGTCAAGCAAGAAAGAAAAAAAAAGCCAAATCATCACGTCGCCCCCGCCGACCACCGCCTACGCGCCGCCATAGGCAGCCCCCCTCGTGATCTTCTCTCCCCCTCCGATCTACTTCCTCCGCCTCTCTCCTCCCCCTAGCCCCCTGCGATCGAACCCGCAGCCCTAGCCGCCTCCGACCGACCCGACGCCGCGCCGACCACCCATGAGCCCCTGCGCCCTCCCCGCCATCTCCGCAGCCTCCCTCCCCTCTTTTCCCCTTCCAATCCGAACTCCCCACCTTCAAATCACCAAACCGCAACGCATCGACCAAAGTGGACTGCCGCCGCCAACCCGAGCACTTCCCCCACTAACTCCGACGCGTCCAGCCCCGGCCCGATGCTCCAGACAGTGAACGACAGTGAAAACCCCCTCTCCGCTCCTCCTTGAAACAATGTAAGTCCTCTAATTTATTTTATTTTATTTTGTTTAATTAATTTTTGCAAATAAAAATCTAAATTTTTATATGTAGAAAGTTTACATTTTTATAGAAAGAAAGTCGGTATTTTTAAATAAGGAAAAATATAATCTTTTATATTGTAGAAGAATAAAAATATAATCTTTTATATTGTAGAAGAATAAAAATATAATCTTTTATATTGTAGAAGAATAAAAATATAATCTTTTATACTGTAGAAGAATAAAAATATAATCTTTTATAATGTAAAAGAATAAAAATATAATCTTTTATATTGTAGAAGTATAAAAATATAATTTTTATATAGAAGGAAGCGTTGTAAAAATATATATAAAGGAGGAAGAAAAAATAGAATTTTTATTTATTGAAATGAAGTAATAAAAATATAATTTTTATTTGAACAGCGTGAAAATGACTGCATTGGAATTTCAAGCAGATTCAGCAGTTCAACAGCAAAGCACGATGGAGTGGAATCCTCTGTGAGAACTTCTCCACCTTTTATTTTTATTTTTATTTTCTAGTTAAAATATATACTAGGATGCAGACTGTGTTTAGTAGCACCCGACACCCGTTGTCCACAGACCATGGACGGCTTGTATGCTTGTCTGTTTGACTTTGATGTGTAGTTGATTGTGTGATGTGATGTGTAATAAAATAAAATATTTTATAGTGGAAAATATTTTATAGTTAAAAATAGAATTTTTAACATATATATGAAATGAAATAAAAATAAACAAATCGGACGATTTGTTTATATACACACATTTGACTGATATTGATTGGGACGATAAATTTTACACATCGCCCAACTGCACAAATAAAATCTGTGTTTGATTGTTTGAAACCCCACACGAGGATTGGGATGATATTTGACATACACTAATCCTGATTGTTTAGTTGTATGTCGATCGATTGATTGACAGGCTGTTATAAGCGTTGAATATTTATATTTGATGCTTATACAGTGTAGAATGCACTTTGAATGATGGTTGATTGTTCATCGTTGTTATTGTTTACATGTGTTGTAGGAAATCCATATAATTAACACTATATGGTAATTGATTGGGCCTCATTCAAGTTTTGAAATAGAATATTTGAAAAAGAAATATTTGAAATAGAAATATTTGAAAAAGAAATATTTGAAATAGAATATTTGAAAATAGAAATATATGAAGCCGTGTTGATTAGATTGACGCCATTTTGACGCGAACGAGATTTATATCGATTTTATTCATTTTTCAATGAATATTGAAAAGAATTGAAATTTGAATTATATTGAAAAGAATTGAAATTCGAATTATATTGAAAAGAATTGAAATTCGAATTATATTGAAAAGAATTGAAATTCGAATTATATTGAAAAGAATTGAAATTCGAATTAGATTGAATTGAATTGAATATAAAATGAATTCGAATTGAAATCGAATAGAAATGAATTCGAATTGAAATTGAATTGAATTGAAAACGAACTGAAATTGAATTAGAAATCAATTTGAATTGAAATAAATTTGAAATGAATTTAAAATGAATATATAATGGAAAATTCAATTTTGATTTGAATTTGAAATGAAGTTAAAAATCGTTTTGAAAACGAATTTAAAACGATTTATATAATACGTTTTGAATTGAAATCGACGAAGTATATATTATATATATAATATAAATGGCCTGAATAGAACGCGCCATGCCGCGCCAGTTCGCGAATTTCGACCATTGACTTCGAACGGATATTACGGGAGATCCGATCGTCGGATTCTCCTGAAAACTGAACTGTTGGGTTCGTATCGAAAAGAGCTTTCTAACGAATATTAGAAATTCGAAATCTAACAGTTGGATTTGGAATTATGTCCAAATCAAATTTGGAAAAGGTCGCTGTAAGTGCAGTTCGATGGCCGCTGATGGAAATCGACTGTACGGGCCTTGATAAAATTATTAAAAATAGTAATAATTTGTGTAAAATCATAAGAAATGATTTGGGAAGGATTGGGACGAAAAACACCATATTTGAAAAGATAAAAATAGATTTTTATCGAAATAAACTAGTTTTGAACTAGAATTATAATTCTATTTATTTTTAAATAAATAAATTGGATTTGAAATGGTTTTGAAAATAACCAGAATTTCCAATAATTGCATTGGAATGGATTTAAATCGAAATTGTCTTCGGAATATTTCGATGTTGGATTTCGTGATTATACAGGTGTTGTTATGGAAATTTGAAAGACATACATATTAATATCGTTATTTCCAATACGATAGCTGTTGGTCGTAAAATTTGATATTGAATATAAGCTAGTATATTTTCTATTCAGAGCCTTGTATTTAATATCAAATGTGATTTGGGTTTGTCGTGAATGGTGTCTTCATTAACACTGTTCTTAAGCCCAGTTGAGAAAAGATTAAATCTTTTATTTAGATTTAATGAAGTGTACCAGTTAAATAATATTTAATTGGAATTGAATTGGTATTGATTTTTGGGTTTATCGTGAACTGTGTTTTAAATAACAACTGTTCTTTAACCCGTTAATTAATAGAATGTGATTTTGGGTTGTCGTGAATGGTGTCTTCAATAATACTGTTCTTAGACCCAACAGAGTTAAGAAAATCAAAAACTAACTGGAGATTAGTTAAGTTGAATGGTTTTTAGGGTATTGATCTGATGTTGGTTTCGGCCTTCGGGGTTATTACTTAGGGAATTGCTCACTTGCTATTTTATGGTTAGGGGCTGATTGAAATATGATGTGATTTTGGGTTTATCGTGAACCGTGTTTTGAATGACACTGATTCTTTAACCCAGTTAAAGATTAAAACTAAGTGGAGTTTTAATGAATCTTTAATTAGATTGAAAAGATTGAGAATGGAGTATCACCAGTTTTGCTCCGGGCGATAGTTAAATCTTTAATTAGATTTAAACATGAAATGGTAATTGAATTTACCGATAACACCGGGGTGTTAGATATGAAGTATAACCAGTTTTACTTCATGGGATGAATAGGTTGGGGTTGAGAAATTGGAACAAATGATTACTTCGGTAAGGTTCGTTAATCCCGACTAGTTTGAATTAATATTCAAAATTAGATTAAAGAATAAATTTATAGGATTTATCTTTGATAAAATTAATGGGAACCTTTCCCTAAAAATGTGAAATTCAGAAACTAGCTGTAGGTTGGCTAAGCAGAGTGATTTCCTGGGTATTGATCTGATGTTGGTTTCAGCCTTCGGGGTTAATATTTGGGGAATTATTCTCTTGATTAATTTACGGTTAGTGACTGATGAATTGGAATGAGGCGTATGTTGTGTTTGTGTAACACTTGTTTATCATATATGCGAGTTATTCGGGAAGACCGGGTTTATCCCATTCTGAATAACTGATACGACGATAAGTCGAAGATGAAGACGGTGGTCGAAGACCGGAGGTCTTTATGTCGTTTGGGTGATTACTGATGATCTTGACTGGGATGTACACCCAAGAAGATGGAAATAGTTGGTGATCTTCCAGACGTGCTTGGAGATCGATGGATATGCGGGGTACTAGGTGCCTCCGGTTTCGTTCAGACCCAGAACGGACTTGTAAATGGACTGTGTGTCCGACATCGGATTTCATTCTGTGTGACTGATATCAGTTGCATAGAATGGTTTGCTTGTGTGGCATGCTAAGATGCAAATGATCAAGGCTTCTGTTGAAAAGCAAAGTCTTGTAGTTGATGATCAAAGCACGGCCAGTGTGGCATAGCTTTGTGTAACGTTGATTCGCGAGCCTCACACCTCGGTGGTGAACCAAAAACGGGAGAGAACCTCAGGGAGGACATGCGTTTCTTTCTAGTTAGAAGTGGCGTCAGTGGTTTTACATGCCCTGATGAGTTTGACTTGTGTTGTAGTTGTTGTTGCGAGGCGCCTCGGTTTGATCGGACAATCCGGGTCCGATGGAGTCATTCGTTGGCTCACTTTTGCCCCATAGGGCGGGGAAACGCAGTGTTCAGGAATTTTAATCCACATCGGTGGACCGGCCCTGACGATCCAAAGGCTTGACTGAGTACTTGCCTAAGGCTCGGGCTAGAGAGTCTCGAATCGGTAGAGGACTATCTTTTGCCTCGGTTCACAGACAGAAATCCAATTTCCAAATATGTGACATTTGCCGTTTTATTGGTAGAGCCTAGTATGGCGACATAGTGGGATGGGACGCTTATGTCGTCTATGATCGATACTTATGATGTGAAGTTGTTTTATACACTGTGCACTTATAATAATATCAAATGATTTGTTTTAAACATATCAAGCATTCTTGGCTATTATAAGGTAAAAACCCTATCCTCCGGCTTGCGTTGCATTGTGTGATGGGAACTGGGTCTTATAATAGCTTCATTGTTCTTTATTTAGCATTGCGCTGTTGTTTTATGCACTGGTGTTCTTGGGAGGAAACTCATTCCGTGTTATACGGCGTGGTCCCTTGACTTACCTAACTTTAAAATAAAGATTAATAACTGTTTTAGTTCTCACACGAGTCCCATGACTGACCTGGAGTTTATTGTTTTAACCTAAACTCTGGGTGCCCTTATTTTGACACGGGCAGCTAGTAGTTTTGGTTTTGCAGATTTATATTCACAGGATCCTGGTTTACAGCTGGAACGATACTCGGAAAGCTTTGTATCCGCGTATTACTTCTAGTTGTGTATTGTATTATTTTCCGCTGCTATGTAATTTATTGTAATCTCTGATATTTTATGAACTGTAATATTTATTTATACTCTGTATATTCTTGTATTCTGATGGAATTGTTGTAATAAACAATGAAATGTTCTTCCGTCTGCGTTCTATTTTGTCATGTTCTCAAAACAATTCGTTCTTTCTCTTCTCTTCGCAGACCGGGGAAGTTCGGGTCGTTTCATATACCGCACTATATAGATAAATATTCTATTTTTCTACCTCTACTATGTAGATAAAAAATCTATTTTTCTACCTCTACTATATAGATAAAAATTCTATTTTTATACTTATCACTATATAAAAATTATATTTTTGTTCTCTATGTCTTCATACATAAAAATCCAATTTTTATATTCTTCTCTTCATGATAAAAATCATATTTTTGTCACTCTATTACATATACAAAAATCGTATTTTTATATCTCCAACACCATAATAAAACTAATATTTTTATTATATAATTTCATGTATAAAAAAACGCGTCGTTATGTTATACAAAAAACTAAGGTTTCATGTAGATAAAAATATACGCTTTCATGTAAACAAAAATATAATATTTCATATTTCAAAAATCAAATCTTTTTGCTATTTTTTTAAAAAAAATTGAACCTTTCGCTATTTAAAAATCATAATGTAACACCCCGCAAATCCTATAACTGTGAAATTAACAAATTAAAGTATAATTAATCTGAAATCAAAGAACTAAGGGAAACGGGATACGCCATTGCGTTCGTCTCGGAAAAATACGCGAAATAGAGTCCGAGTTTTCGAAAAACGGAGTCCTTATGAAGAAGATATGGCCTTCGGAAATTTGAGAATCAAGTTTAAATTCAAACAGAATAAATCAGGTTTAAATTCGAAAATGGGGCCCAATGGGCCAGGGCGGAAAAACACCCGCCTGACCCACCAAGTCGACTGGGCTGTCGACCTGGTCTAACCAGGTCGACAGGCCTGTCGACAGGGCTGTCGACAGGGGTGTCGACCTGGTCCAGACCCAGGTCGAGCCCAGTCTAACCCGGCTGGCCTATTCTCTATGTGGTCGATTTTCTGTGGTCTGCTTTGTCATTAGGGCTAGGTGGCAGGCTCTAATTGGTCTCTCCTTAGAATGAATGGCTACGATCAATCCAAGCAACATCAATGGTCCTAATCAGTTCCTAACCTCTATATAAACAACCCTAGACTAAACCCTAATCTATTCATTCAAAAATAAGAACATAGCCGCCATGTTGCTGAGGAACGACTAGGAGTAGCCACCAAATTGGAGAGTTGATTAGGAGGAAGATTCTAAAGCTTAAAGCAACCTAAACAAATCAATTCAACAAAGGAATTTGCGTCTTCAATCCCTAAACTAGAGAATTCATCACACCATTGTAAGTAGAGTATTACTTTGGTATGAATAAACAATTGTGTTGGTTTGTATGCTTGAATTGTGGCAATAAAGTAATTCATATTTGTGCGTTCTTATCAATTTGAAATATTATATACGTTTGGATATTTATGAATTATGTTATTCATTATAAAGAACTACATGCGGTAGTTCTATGCAAGTATACGTTTGGAATATTTCGCAAATTATGTAATCCATGTTGAAGCTACATGTATGTAGTTGATTTAAATTCATGCAAGTTTGGGGTTTGTTTCTATGCCACCATGATGTATATTTTTGTGCATAAATCATTTTGTAAGTAATTGGAACAAGTTTGGTTATTATCCATATGAAATTATGTTGAGAATTTGGCATCATGTATTAAGCCATGCTTTTGTACTAGAAAACCTATTTGCAAACTTATGAATATGGCTAGGCTATGAATGATATTTGGCATAATTGAAATCCATGATTAAGTCTATCTTGTTTACAAGAATTATATGATGACATATGTGGTACATAGTTAGGATTAGATTCAAAATCCCTTTTTGCAAGTTTACATGACTAAAGTAAGAATCATGATTTCATGTTAGAGATATTTATGCCATGCTTATGTTTGACATTATGCCATGCTTATGTTAGAAATATTTATGCCATGCTTATGTTTGACATTATGCCATGCTTATGTTAGAAAATTTATGCCATGCTTATGTTTGACATTATGCCTAAATAAAAATATAGGTTCATGTGACAATAATGATATCTCAATTACAAGTTCACATGCTTTGATTCATGTCACCTATGTTACCACTATGCAAGTACACCAGTTTCTATTTTGTATTTCCAACGTCGTATTACAAGTTCATGCGCTCACATTCCCCTCTTTGTGTATGTAATTACGCTTTAAGCCTCCCCTTTTCGCATGGCTAATTTGGGCTTTAAAAGGCTAAGCCCAAAATATATATAAACGGACGTGTTAAACGGGGGAAAACAACGTTGGGTTAAAATTACTAATGAATGAAAATATAAAATAGAAGGGCCCAAGTTCAAGTATGGGTTGGGCCCATGATTGGTGTAACCTTTACACCATTAACTTAATAATGGGCCGCAAATATTTACATATAAGAAATAAAGAGGAATGACAAAATATGTAAATGTAGAACATACGATGTGTTTAACCCGAGGTTGGATTGAGTTGTGATGTAAACCTGCCCGGAACCGCCCGGCTGTCCAGTAGTCACAACAATACCTATCCAATGTGGGAGGTTAAACATGGAGCCCAGCAAGGACCCGAGGTTAGACTGAGTTGTGGCGTAAGACTGCCCAGAACCAACCGGCAACAGGCAGCCACAACAATACCTGTCTAATGTGAGAGGTCAGGGCCTTAATAAGACAATTAAGGCTGAGTCAGGATTGATAGGATTAAGTGAACTAAAGACTTAATCAAAATGGAACATGCTAAACAAAACGGAGTGGTGGGGGTTAGGTTAGGAAACACTTAACCAACTTAGCATGTTGGCTAGAGATAGAAAACCTAGTAACGGGGGACCCTTTTCAGCAGTAACCCTAGAAGGTGTATCAGGATACCCTGAAACTAGGCAGGGTGGGGCACGATTACTGGGCTGATTGTAAGAGGTCAAAGCGACGGCGGTGGTGTAGCAGTGTAGGTTCTAACGGAGTGCGGGCGTGCACACACTCCGGCGCAGAAAAATAAGGCACTGGACACCAGTAGCATACCTGTGCACTCTAAGGTTGTGTCGGGTTGCCACTATGGGACTTGATACACCCCATGGTGGGACCAGCATAGGTAACTACAACATCGGGGGCCGTAAGACACATGTAACTATGCGAGTAGGAGCCGATCATCATAGTATGGATCACATCACCCTGATTTTGGGGTGCCAGTTGGAAACTAGTTTATATGGGTTCAGAGATCAACATGGGGTACGATAGTATATTCGACCCTAGACAACTTAACCAAGTTTATAGTGCATGCCCACTTCTTGTTTATACATATCATACCCAGTTCTTTATTCATAGACAAAATAGTACTAGACTTACTCAGGCTTTATGTCTGACTCTACTTTTCTTTCGTCTTCTTTCTTCCGTTCCCCCCCCCCCCAGGTCCTCAGGGAGGGAACACAACAGCTTGACCAACCTCAACATCCAGCTTGAAGAAGAGAAATGTATTGCTTGGACTTTCCTGTTTTGAACTATGGCTTTGGACAATCCACTATGGGGCTTTTGCAGTTTATCTATGTTTTATTTATGCTTCTTTAAATAATGTACTCAAGACAGATTATGAAAGTGTTATGTTTTGTTTTTGGAAAGGATGTTGTTGTAACACGTATTTGACTTTATGAAATAAAGTTTGTTGTTCTTCCGCTGTTTACAAATATGTGTTCTTATATCTGTCTTGTATATCTGTGACTTGTACTTATAAACCTCCACCAAAATTAGGGCATTCCCTTTGAGAGTGACCTTAACGGAGGTGGGGTGTTTCACTTGGTATCAGAGCATAGGTTTACAAGATAAGATAAAAAGTTTTGAAAAATTATTTTCAAAAAGGAAATTTAAAGAAGCATTTTTAAAAGAAAAATATTATTTTATTTTAAAAAGGCAAAGTCCACCCCCCAAAGCCATAGGAACTATCTCTTATCCTTCGTTTTGAATCTATCCTTTTTGTTTCAGCATGTCCCAAGAACTTAACTTGCCGGAAGGGGTGCCAATACCTGGTTGGTTTAGACGGTTCTTAGAAGCAAGGGCCACTCAGCCAGGTCCTACCGTTCCTCCTCCCCCAGCTGCCGGAAATCATCCAGCTGCAGCGGCACCTTTTCCTCCACCTCCTCCACGGGGAAACACGTTTGCTAAGATATGTAAAGATTTTAAAGCTATGGGAGGAAGGGATTTCCATGGAACTGAGTCCTTCGTGGCAGCTAGAAATTGGCTGAAGGAAACGGAGGACCTATTCATCATCTTTGAGGTAGAAGATAGACAAAAAGTACAATTGGCAGTGTGGCTATTGAAGTGCGAGGCTTCCTACTGGTGGGAGGTCACTAATGCTGAAAGACCAGTGGAGACATGGGAGGACTTTAGGGCAAGGTTTGAGACCAAATTTCTCTCAGATGCGGAAAGAAGTTTGCAGTTGGAAAAATTCTTATTTCTTAAGCAAGGGGACAAGACGGTCAGAGAGCATGTGAATCAGTTCGATGAGCTGGCTAGGTTTGGGCTTGACCTAGTCAACACCCCGCACAAGAAGGCTCTCCGTTTCGTCAAAGGGTTAAATGAGCCATTACACAGTTTGGCCATGACCCATATACCCATGGGAGCCACGTATGAAAGATTGGTGCAAATGGCATTGCTGAATGAAGAGGATAAGGGCAAGAAGAAAGAGGGTTTGCAGCCCAAGAAGACAGACTTTAAGAAGGGCGGGAAAGGCAACAAAGAGAAGAGGAAGTGCAATTTCTGTGGCAAAGTGGGGCACTTAGTAAAGGACTGCCGGAAAAAGAAGGCCAAGGAGAATGGTGGGTGCTTTTCTTGCGGCGAGACAGGCCACAGGGCTAAGGACTGCCCAAAGAAACGAGGACAGGGGCAGAGGACTGGATCCACCCCAGGGGCACAGGTTCATGTGCTGGAAGCACCACCTCTGCAACAGCGAGGTATAAATACTTCTGTAGAAAGTGTAGTTTATCTTTATGATCACCCCGTTCGCACTTTATTTGATTCTGGCGCATCACACTCCTTTATCTCGTCTGCTTTAGTAGAATCTCTGCACCTAAAAACTAGTATGGTAGAGGACCCCTTAATTGTTTCAAACCCAATTGGGGGCCCAGCTCATTTGTCTATGATCTGTGTGGGATTGAAAATTTCTATTCTAAGCGTAGAATTTCTATGTAGTGCCTTTGTTTTGGGCTTTTCGGGTTATGGTTTGATTTTGGGTATGGATTGGCTATCCAGTAATGGGGCCATCCTTGATTGTGAGAAAAGGGTTGTTAGGCTCCTAGCCCAGCTCGGTAATACTTTGGAAATTTCTTGTAATCCCTCGTATGCGGTTATGCTTAGTTATCTTGAATCGCTAGATGCCTCTGTTGAAAATTTGCAATCAGTTAGAGTGGTCCAGGAATATCCGGATGTCTTCGAAGAGGTGAAGGGCTTGCCTCCAAAGCAGGAAATAGACTTCCGCATATATCTTGTAGATAATGCAAAGCCCGTTGCGTTGCCCGTTAGACATATGGCTCCACGAGAAAGGAAAGAGCTCAGTAAACAGATTAAAGAGCTTCTAGAAAAGGGGTTCATTAGGAGGAGCATTTCAGAATGGGGCGCTCCAGTGGTGTTCGCTACAAAGGCGGATGGTTCACTCCGTCTATGTGTTGACTATAGGGAGCTCAACAAGCTAACGAAAAAGAATAGGCACCCTCTCCCTAGAATTGACGATTTGTTTGACCAGCTTGTAGGAGCGTCTGTTTTCTCCCAACTCGATTTAGCAACCGGTTTTCATCAGCTAAGGGTGGCTGAAGATAGCATCGATAAAACGACGTTCAGAACCCCAGACGGTTTCTTTGAATGGCTTGTCATGCCTTTCGGCTTGACAAATGCACCTGCTTACTTCGTGGACCTGATGAGTAGGGTATTTAGAGATTTCCTCAACAAATTCGTAGTGGTCTTCGTAGATGATATCCTTATCTTCTCAAAGAGTGAAGAGGAACATGCTCAGCACTTAAGGGCAATCATGGAAACTTTGCGAGTCCATCAACTAAAAGCCAAATTCTCCAAATGCCACTTTTGGAGAGAAGAGGTGAGGTTCCTTGGGCACATAGTATCCAAACAAGGGTTAGCGGTGGACCCTGCTAAGGTAGTAGCGGTACAGGATTGGAAGACACCAAGGAATGCAACTGAAGTCCGAAGCTTTCTAGGACTAGCGGGTTTCTATCGAAAGTTCATAAGGGATTTTGCGAAAATCTCAGCTCCGCTCACGAAATTGACTAATAAGAACCTAGTGTTCAATTGGGACTTGGATTACGAGTTTGCTTTCCAACGACTGAAAAGGGCTCTTACAACAGCCCCAGTTTTGACGCTGCCAGATGGGAGCAAGATGTTCACTGTTTGTAGGGATGCGTGTGGGACAGGGCTAGGCGCCGTCTTAATGCAAGAAGGAACGGAAGTAGCTTATGGCGGGAGGCAATTGAAGGTGCACGAAAAGAACTACCCAACCCACGATCTTGAGTTAGCCGCCATCGTCTTTGCACTCAAGTCTTGGCGACACTATCTCCTAGGTGAGAAGTTCGAACTTTACACTGACCATAAATCATTGAAATATCTTTTCTCGCAGAAGGATCTTAACTTGAGGCAACAAAGATGGATGGAGTTTCTTGCCTCGTACGATTTCGAAATCTCCTATACTCCGGGCAAAGGCAACGTAGTGGCAGACGCGTTGAGCCGAAAGAAATTGACCCTAAGCCCGTTGTTTGTTGAAAGACAAAGCCTAGAGTTTATAGCCAGCTTCGACTTTAGGCCTTCCTCCGATTTCGTACCGGGCTTGCTTGCATCTCTCGAAGTGCGCCCGACTTTAGTGGATTCAGTAGGGGCAACACAACGCGAAGACCCTCAGCTTGTGGAAATGATTGATAGGCTAATTAGGGGTGAGACTTCAAGTCACCTCAACAGATACTCCATTGACGATAAAGGTTTACTAAGGCGAGACGGAAGACTATGCGTCCCACAGACAAAAGATTTAGTAAGGAAGGTTCTCGAGGAAGCGCATCATTCCAAGATGACGATACACCCAGGCGGAGATAAAATGTACAAAGATATAAAATGGACTTTCTTCTGGAACGACATGAAAAAGGACGTGGCAGAATTCGTTTCTAAGTGTATGGTGTGCCAACAGGTTAAAGCGGAACAGAAAAAGCCTGGCGGACTACTACATCCTCTGGAGGTCCCGCAGTGGAAGTGGGATAGCATCTCAATGGACTTCATCGATGGGCTGCCTAGGTCTAGGAGAGGCAACACTAGCATTTGGGTAATAGTGGATAGGCTTACTAAAAGCGCCCACTTTTTACCTGTCAAAAGTAAGAGAACTGCCTCATCCCTAGCATCACTTTACCTCAAGGAAATCGTTCGACTCCATGGAATACCATCTAGCATTGTTAGTGACCGAGACCCCATCTTCACCAGCGAGTTTTGGCGGAGTCTGCAAGAAGCAGTAGGAACGCAGTTAGGCTTGAGCACAGCCTATCATCCCCAAACCGACGGCCAAACAGAGAGAGTGAATAGAGTTTTGGAAGACCTTTTAAAACTATGCGTCCTTGACTTCGGAGGGACATGGGAAGACCACCTTCCTTTGGTGGAATTTGCCTACAACAACAGCTATCAAGCAACCATCGGAATGGCGCCCTTCGAAGCTTTATATGGAAGACCGTGCCGATCGCCCACTTGTTGGTGGGAGTCCACGGATAAGCTTATACTTGGACCAGATATAATCCGAGAGACCTCAGAGAAAGTAGACTTAATACGAAGAAGGATGAAGATGGCCAAAGACAGACAAAAGTCCTACGCCGACAAGAGGAGGACCGACCTTGAATTTGAAGTTGGAGACAGAGTTTTTCTCAAGGTATCACCGCTAAGGAACGTTGTTCGTTTTGGAACCACAGGAAAACTGGCACCGAGGTTCGTAGGGCCATTCCCTATTATCGAGAAAATTGGGAAAATGGCCTATAGATTAGAGCTACCCGAGAAGTTGGCTGGAGTCCACAACGTTTTTCACGTTTCACATCTCCGAAAATGTCTACATGAGTCTGCTGAAGTGGTAGAGCCAAATATCCTCGAAGAGGCCGAAGTGGAACGCGAAGCAACCATAAGAAAAGTTCCAACCCGCATATTAGGAACGGAAGTGAAGAAGCTACGCAACCGCGAAGTCAAGCTCGTCAAAGTTCAGTGGAGCGACGCCGAGGGAGACGCGGCTTGGGAAACTGAAGCTAGAATACATACTGCCTACCCTTTTCTGTTCGAGGGTACATCCTTGATCTTTCTTTTTCCTTAAGTTGCGCTTTTATCTATCTTTTTTGGTATATTTCCTCGACCGTATCTTTTAGGTAGAAACCCTTTGGATGGAAACATGTAGTTGAAACATGTTATGGATGATGGTTGCAAGTGATTGCTAGTGGTTGCTCGTGGTTGCATATACACACACAATCTAGGTTTTACATCGGCTCAGTCACTTCATATTGCATATGCATATATGTTTGCATTCGTATATGGTTGAACTTTAATGTGTTGTCAAATGGATGCTCGTGTTTGATGGATGAGTAGATGGATGATTGGATGTTAGGATATACATTCCTCCTAACTTGAAGATTTCGGGGACGAAATCCTTTTAAGTGGGGGAGAATGTAACACCCCGCAAATCCTATAACTGTGAAATTATCAAATTAAAGTATAATTAATCTGAAATCAAAGAACTAAGGGAAACGGGATACGCCATTGCGTTCGTCTCGGAAAAATACGTGAAATAGAGTCCGAGTTTTCGAAAAACGGAGTCCGCATGAAGAAGATATGGCCTTCGGATGTTTGAGAATCAAGTTTAAATTCAAACAGAATAAATCAGGTTTAAATTCGAAAATGGGGCCCAATGGGCCAGGGCGGAAAAACACCCGCCTGACCCACCAAGTCGACTGGGCTGTCGACCTGGTCTAACCAGGTCGACAGGCCTGTCGACAGGGCTGTCGACAGGGGTGTCGACCTGGTCCAGACCCAGGTCGAGCCCAGTCTAACCCGGCTGGCCTATTCTCTATGTGGTCGATTTTCTGTGGTCTGCTTTGTCATTAGGGCTAGGTGGCAGGCTCCAATTGGTCTCTCCTTAGAATGAATGGCTACGATCAATCCAAGCAACATCAATGGTCCTAATCAGTTCCTAACCTCTATATAAACAACCCTAGACTAAACCCTAATCTATTCATTCAAAAATAAGAACATAGCCGCCATGTTGCTGAGGAACGACTAGGAGTAGCCACCAAATTGGAGAGAGGATTAGGAGGAAGATTCTAAAGCTTAAAGCAACCTAAACAAATCAATTCAACAAAGGAATTTGCGTCTTCAATCCCTAAACTAGAGAATTCATCACACCATTGTAAGTAGAGTATTACTTTGGTATGAATAAACAATTGTGTTGGTTTGTATGCTTGAATTGTGGCAATAAAGTAATTCATATTTGTGCGTTCTTATCAATTTGAAATACTATATACGTTTGGATATTTATGAATTATGTTATTCATTATAAAGAACTACATGCGGTAGTTCTATGCAAGTATACGTTTGGAATATTTCGCAAATTATGTAATCCATGTTGAAGCTACATGTATGTAGTTGATTTAAATTCATGCAAGTTTGGGGTTTGTTTCTATGCCACCATGATGTATATTTTTGTGCATAAATCATTTTGTAAGTAATTGGAACAAGTTTGGTTATTATCCATATGAAATTATGTTGAGAATTTGGCATCATGTATTAAGCCATGCTTTTGTACTAGAAAACCTATTTGCAAACTTATGAATATGGCTAGGCTATGAATGATATTTGGCATAATTGAAATCCATGATTAAGTCTATCTTGTTTACAAGAATTATATGATGACATATGTGGTACATAGTTAGGATTAGATTCAAAATCCCTTTTTGCAAGTTTACTTGACTAAAGTAAGAATCATGATTTCATGTTAGAGATATTTATGCCATGCTTATGTTTGACATTATTCCATGCTTATGTTAGAAATATTTATGCCATGCTTATGTTTGACATTATGCCATGCTTATGTTAGAAAATTTATGCCATGCTTATGTTTGACATTATGCCTAAATAAAAATATAGGTTCATGTGACAATAATGATATCTCAATTACAAGTTCACATGCTTTGATTCATGTCACCTATGTTACCACTATGCAAGTACACCAGTTTCTATTTTGTATTTCCAACGTCGTATTGCAAGTTCATGCGCTCACATTCCCCTCTTTGTGTATGTAATTACGCTTTAAGCCTCCCCTTTTCGCATGGCTAATTTGGGCTTTAAAAGGCTAAGCCCAAAATATATATAAACGGACGTGTTAAACGGGGGAAAATAACGTTGGGTTAAAATTACTAATGAATGAAAATATAAAATAGAAGGGCCCAAGTTCAAGTATGGGTTGGGCCCATGATTGGTGTAACCTTTACACCATTAACTTAATAATGGGCCGCAAATATTTACATATAAGAAATAAAGAGGAATGACAAAATATGTAAATGTAGAACATACGATGTGTTTAACCCGAGGTTGGATTGAGTTGTGATGTAAACCTGCCCGGAACCGCCCGGCTGTCCAGTAGTCACAACAATACCTATCCAATGTGGGAGGTTAAACATGGAGCCCAGCAAGGACCCGAGGTTAGACTGAGTTGTGGCGTAAGACTGCCCGGAACCAACCGGCAACAGGCAGCCACAACAATACCTGTCTAATGTGAGAGGTCAGGGCCTTAATAAGATAATTAAGGCTGAGTCAGGATTGATAGGATTAAGTGAACTAAAGACTTAATCAAAATGGAACATGCTAAACAAAACGGACTGGTGGGGGTTAGGTTAGGAAACACTTAACCAACTTAGCATGTTGGCTAGAGATAGAAAACCTAGTAACGGGGGACCCTTTTCAGCAGTAACCCTAGAAGGTGTATCAGGATACCCTGAAACTAGGCAGGGTGGGGCACGATTACTGGGCTGATTGTAAGAGGTCAAAGCGACGGCGGTGGTGTAGCAGTGTAGGTTCTAACGGAGTGCGGGCGTGCACACACTCCGGCGCAGAAAAATAAGGCACTGGACACCAGTAGCATACCTGTGCACTCTAAGGTTGTGTCGGGTTGCCACTATGGGACTTGATACACCCCATGGTGGGACCAGCATAGGTAACTACAACATCGGGGGCCGTAAGACACATGTAACTATGCGAGTAGGAGCCGATCATCATAGAATGGATCACATCACCCTGATTTTGGGGTGCCAGTTGGAAACTAGTTTATATGGGTTCAGAGATCAACATGGGGTACGATAGTATATTCGACCCTAGACAACTTAACCAAGTTTATAGTGCATGCCCACTTCTTGTTTATACTTATCATACCCAGTTCTTTATTCATAGACAAAATAGTACTAGACTTACTCAGGCTTTATGTCTGACTCTACTTTTCTTTCGTCTTCTTTCTTCCGTTCCCCCCCCCCCCCCAGGTCCTAAGGGAGGGAACACAGCAGCTTGACCAACCTCAACATCCAGCTTGAAGAAGAGAAATGTATTGCTTGGACTTTCCTGTTTTGAACTATGGCTTTGGACAATCCACTATGGGGCTTTTGCAGTTTATCTATGTTTTATTTATGCTTCTTTAAATAATGTACTCAAGACAGATTATGAAAGTGTTATGTTATGTTTTTGGAAAGGATGTTGTTGTAACACGTATTTGACTTTATGAAATAAAGTTTGTTGTTCTTCCGCTGTTTACAAATATGTGTTCTTATATCTGTCTTGTATATCTGTGACTTGTACTTATAAACCTCCACCAAAATTAGGGCATTCCCTTTGAGAGTGACCTTAACGGAGGTGGGGTGTTTCACATAACTTTAACATCATAAAAATCAAAGCTTTTAATTTCAAAAATCGAAGCTTTAACATATATCTTCTTTACAATGCTACTTACTTTTGATATAGTGAAAAATCAAAGAACATACTGTTGAAATTGAAAGCGAGGAGGGGGATGTCGGCTTTCGCTGTCGGACTGCTCGAAGGGCGAGGGTGGCGTGGCTTCCGTTGTGGATGAGGGATTTTCAGAAGAGGAGAGAGTAGTGAAGAAGGGGAAGCGGTGACTCTTCTGGTTGAATCTACGGCGGTTTTAGGGTTTGTGAAAGGGGGGAGCGACTGCTTGTGTTGTAACACCCCACCTCCGCTAGGGTCACTCACAAAGGGAATGCACTAGTTTTGGAGGGGTATTATCGAGATAACATCACAGAATTATCACAAGACAAAACATTAACAAAAATTTAAGTAAACAACGGAAGAATTTATGAGCAAAACAGAACTTCATTTTATTCCAAAATAAGCCATGTATCTTACAAGCATTTCAAATAACTTCATTACAACTGTCTTGTAATAATAGCCAAAGAAGCAATAACTTAAAAATAGGAAAATAGCTGATTCCCCTAGTGCGGTAAAAAGAAGCAGCCATAGCAAACCGTACATGCTGAGCCAAAGCAAGTGATATCCAAGCTAAGAGCTAGTGTTTCCTCCCTGAGAACCTGGGGGGGGGGGGGGACGAAAGAAAAAGAGGCGAAAGGAAAAGGGTCAGTCATAAAGACTGAGTAAGTCCTAGTGACTTTCAGTGTAAAAACGGTTAAAACAACCTGTCATGTATGAACTGGAACTAAATTTAAGAATAGTGTCAAGGTGAACAAGATAGACTAAGGTGATCAGGATAAGTCAAGACAAGTCAAGTAAAGCATCACATGTTCGAGATCCGTTGCATCGACTTTACTAGTATACTAAGTCCATGTCACAAGCTAATCACGAAATAAATCCCACGGCCCAATATCGTGAAATGACCATGAAACGGGGTCTGTCCCAAGTACGGAGTCCTACGGAGCGATTATCTAGTCGATCGGCTCCCTACATGTTCTAGCTCGTCAAGTGTCCGTGTCATATGGCTAATCACGAATGTAGTCACCTGTGCTGGGTCCACCTTCGGGTGTATCAGCCCTAGGGTGTCAACCCCTGACACGATTCAAGATGCACAGATAAATCTAGGGATACCCAGTGTCTGCCCCGGAATACGTGCACGACCGTAGCCCACTGAACCTACACTGGCGTACCCCACTGCCGTCGTTCACCTCTTACAATCAGCCCAGTAATCGTGCCCCACCCGGCCTAGCCCCAGGGTACCTTGATACATCTAGAGGGTTACTGCTGAAAAGGGTCGTGTCTAGGGTTTCGCCTACAGATTAGGTCATGTAATTCGTGACCTAACCCGCCTAACCGATTAAGTCATGTAATTCGTGACTTAATCCTTTTCCAGTCTAGTCATGTCAAGATGGTTAAGTATGTCGTTTAAATTCGTGACTTAACCCGCCTACGTGTCATGTCAAGTTGGCTAAGTGTTGTCGTGTCAAGTTCATGACTTAGCCCTACAAATCGTGTTCAAGTTGGTTAAGTTGTTTTTTCATGTTCATGACTTAACCCTAATTGGCATTAATTGAATCGTTAATGCACCGAACCACTCACATTGGATCCTATTGTTCGTAGCGACTGGATTTGTTGGGCGGTTCCGGGCAGGTTTACACTACGAACTCAACCCAACCTCGGGTTTCAAGCGCGATGTGACCAACTACCCACATTGGATCGTATTATTTGTAGCAACTGGATTTGCCGGGCGGTTCCGGGCAGGTTTACACTACAAACTCAACCCAACCTCGAGTTGGCAACTTTCTTGTTTTCTAAAGTCATGCCCATGTTCTTATCAAATTCGTGCTATTTTCATAGCATGTTCATATGTCAATTTCGTGCCCAACTAAGGCATGTTTCAAGTCAAGTTATGGCATGTTCAAGTCAAGTTTTCGTGCCATATTTCATGTTCTACTTATGCCAAATTTCACGATTTATGATTATAATCAATTCAAGTTTCGCCTATTCTACCCAATCGTATCCCCAACGTATATAAACGTACTTCGTTCACAAGCATAAACAATTCAAGAGATGAAGGAGAATAACACCAAACATGTGATAGGCATATGTGACAATTCCACCATCACTTGCATAATAAACAGGCTATAACATATCACATGGTTTCAATACTAGCATGATGATAACTTGGCATAGTAATGGTTCCAACTTAGTTCAACATGATGAATTCAACTTTACATCATAGGCATAATAATCATTGCGGGCATAATAATGATTTTATTACAAACATGAAACATTATAGGCATGGTAATTCTAATAGGCATAGTGGATTCCAATTTAGTATTTTTAACATATTGATTCTCATCTAGCAGTATAAACATAATGATTCCAACTTTGCATCATAACATAGCAATTCCCAATTTGTCATTAACATGACAGGTATATTAACATCACATGCATAGTTTCATTAACATCATAGACATGGTTTAATTAGCATCATAGGCATGGTTTAATCAACATAAAGATTTCAATAAACATAGTGATTCCATGGACATGTATTATTCCAACTTGCCATACAATTAAACCCAAGTGATTCATAACAACATCAACATCATGATAAGTTTAACTTGCAACATTAACATAGCAATATTCGCAAATTATGATTCAAAGTTAAACAATATAAACATGGATTAACCATAGTTCCTAAATCCGGTTTCAATTCATAACATGTCCATGTTATTTTATCGTTTTTGCCTAAAAAGTGACATAGTACTTACAATATGAAGCAAGCAATCCAAATCAAAACTTTAAATCAAATAGCCCCAAATTCATTGTCTAAAGCGTCGTAGTTGTTGTAGCTTCTAGTTGTAGCCTTCAAGAATCATCCTTCGTCTTCTTTAATTTTTGTTCTTTGTATTTTTAATTTAGAGTTCTAGGCTTAATGGCCTCTGCATGAGGCTAAGATGAAATAGTATGATTTAAGCTAGCTCTTAGGGTCTTTTTATAGTGTTTAGGATTAGTTTTAGCCATAGGATAATCCCTAGGATAGATCTGAGCTATCTAAAATCGTCACAAGCCCCCAAAACAAGACCCAGGAGCCAAAACAGGTGCACCAGGCCGACCTGGCCGACCGGGGAGGTCGACCCCCAGGTCGACACCCAGATCGACTCCCTAGTCGACCTGGGGGAGAGGTCGACCCCCAGGTCGACTCTAGTGTTGACCTGGTTGGGGGAGGTCGACCCTAGTGTCGACCCCCCTATCGACCTGTCTGGGCGGGATTTTTCCCGCCTACCCTGAATTCTGAAAATTTGAATTTGTTTTTAAATTTGAATTTTTCGTGAAACTTTGCAAGGCCATATCTTGATCATACTGACTCTGATTTACGAAATTTCGGACTCTATTTCGCGTATTTTTCAGAGACGAACGCAATGGCGCAACCCGTTTTCCCTGTTTCAGATTTTAACATTTAATTCTGCCTTGATTCTTGTCTTAATATGTTGTTAAAATTCATGTTGTTACACTCTCCCCTCGTTTAAGGATTTCATCCCCGAAATCTCCAAGTTAGGAAGAACGCATCCTACCATCCATCATCCATATACTCAAAGCATCATCCACAGGCAGCCATTGTCCTTAAAAGATTTCAATGCTGTATGAACATATGCAGAAAGTGTGTGTATATGTTCCTTATCTAATGCAAATGATCCGTCCTGATTGATCTTCTCAAATGCAAAATATGTTTAGTGAAATGAATCCAATATGTATGCAAAATTATCCTATTATAATTCATAATTTCTATATGAGTGCTCAAACATTCAATCATATGCAACAACCAAATGATAGCACAACCACGTTTCCAAAATAAACACTCATGCATATGCAAGTATGAAACTGTGACTGAGCCGATCTAGTGCCTAATGTGTATTCAAGCATCCACGAGCAACCACTTGCAACCATTTTGCAATCATAACATGTTTCAATTACATGTTTACATCCAAAAAGATTCTACCTATGGTTCTCAAGATAGGATCGAGGTGATAACAAGATAAAACAAAGCATCTAGAAAAAGAAGTTAAAGATGTACCCCCGGACGGTCTGGTCTGCTTCTTAGGGCAGTCCTTGTTGATGTGTCCAGTCTCCCCACAATGAAAACGTTCACCTTGCTTTCTCTTCCTCTTTCTACAATCCTTGGCTATGTGCCCTTCCGTACCACAGAAATTGCATTTCCTTTTATCACGTGAGTTGTCGTTCTTGCCTCCTTTCTCAGAGTCTACCTTCTTATTCTGAGAATCATTGGGCTTGACCTCTTTCTTTCCCTTCTTATCTTCCTCATATAGTAGGGCCATATCCACCAAGCTTTCAAAGGTCGCCCCCATGGGCACTTGAGTCATGGCCAAACCATGTAGTGGCTCGTTCAAGCCTCGTGCAAAACGCAGCGCCTTTTTCTGAGGAGTGTTGACTAACTCCAATCCGAAGCAAGCAAGCTGATTGAAACGGTTCACGTATTCTTTAACTGTCATATTTCCTTGTTTAAGGGCCAGAAACCGTTCCATTTGGAGACTCTCCTCTGCCGATGACAAGAACTTAAGCCCAAATCTCCCTCTAAAGTCCGCCCAAGTCTCAATGGGCCTAGTAGCGTTGGTGACTTCCCACCAATAAGAAGCTTCCTCTTTCATGAGCCACGCTGCCAACTGTACTTTCCTATTGTCCTCTACCTCAAAGATAACAAACAAGTCTTCGGTTTCCTTCAACCAATTCCGTGCCTCAACAAAAGTCTCAATTCCTAGGAAATCCTTTCCGCCCATGGCCTTAAAGTCCTTGCATATCTTTGAAAAAGCGGTTTCTCTCGGAGGTTGAGGAGGATGAGGAGGAGGATTGGTTGGGCCTGCCACGTTAGCCCGAGCCTCGAGGAAACGATGGAACCAAGTGGGTATATTGACCCCCTCGGGAAGATTAAGGTCGTCGGCCATGATAAGCTGAAAACGAAAAAGGAAAAGATTCAAACGAGGAAACAAAGATAGTGCTAATGGCTTTGGGGAATATGCCTTTTAATCAAAACAAAATTTTCTTGAAAATTTGCTTCTTTGTAAATGGTTTTGAAAAAAAATTCAAAAGGTTTTCAAAACTTTTGCCCTGTCTTGGTAACCTTCTGCTCTGATACCAAGTGTAACACCCCACCTCCGCTAGGGTCACTCACAAAGGGAATGCACTAGTTTTGGAGGGGTATTATCGAGATAACATCACAGAATTATCACAAGATAGAACATTAACAAAAATTTAAGTAAACAGCGGAAGAATTTATGAGCAAAACAGAACTTCATTTTATTCCAAAATAAACCATGTCTCTTACAAGCATTTCAAATAACTTCATTACAACTGTCTTGTAATAATAGCCAAAGAAGCAATAACTTAAAAACAGAAAAATAGCTTATTCCCCTAGTGCAGTAAAAAGAAGCAGCCATAGCAAACCGTACATGCTGAGCCAAAGCAAGTGATATCCAAGCTAAGAGCTAGTGTTTCCTCCCTGAGAACCTTGGGGTAGGGGGGGGGGGAACGAAAGAAAAAGAGGCGAAAGGAAAAGGGTCGGTCATAAAGACTGAGTAAGTCCTAGTGACTTTCAGTGTAAAAACGGTTAAAACAACCTGTCATGTGTGAACTGGAACTAAACTTAAGAATAGTGTCAAGGTGAACAAGATAGACTAAGGTGATCAGGATAAGTCAAGACAAGTCAAGTAAAGCATCACATGTTCGAGATCCGTTGCATCGACTTTACTAGTATACTAAGTCCATGTCACAAGTTAATCACGAAATAAATCCCACGGCCCAATATCGTGAAATGACCCTGAAACGGGGTCTGTCCCAAGTACGGAGTCCTACGGAGCGATTATCTAGTCGATCGGCTCCCTACAAGTTCTAGCTCGTCAAGTGTCCGTGTCATACGGCTAATCACGAATGTAGTCACCTGTGCTGGGTCCACCTTCGGGTGTATCAGCCCTAGGGTGTCAACCCCTAACACGATTCAAGATGCACAGATAAATCTAGGGATACCCAGTGTCTGCCCCGGAATACGTGCACGACCGTAGCCCACCGAACCTACACTGGCGTACCCCACTGCCGTCGTTCACCTCTTACAATCAGCCTAGTAATCGTGCCCCACCCGGCCTAGCCCCAGGGTACCTTGATACATCTAGAGGGTTACTGCTGAAAAGGGTCGTGTCTAGGGTTTCGCCTACAGATTAGGTCATGTAATTCGTGACCTAATCCGCCTAACCGATTAAGTCATGTAATTCGTGACTTAATCCTTTTCCAGTCTAGTCATGTCAAGATGGTTAAGTATGTCATTTAAATTCGTGACTTAACCCGCCTACGTGTCATGTCAAGTTGGCTAAGTGTTGTCGTGTCAAGTTCATGACTTAGCCCTACAAATCGTGTTCAAGTTGGTTAAGTTGTCTTTTCATGTTCATGACTTAACCCTAATTGGCATTATTTGAATCGTTAATGCACCGAACCACTCACATTGGATCCTATTGTTCGTAGTGACTGGATTTGCCGGGCGGTTCCGTGCAGGTTTACGCTACGAACTCAACCCAACCTCGGGTTTCAAGCGCGATGTGACCAACTACCCACATTGGATCCTATTATTTGTAGCAACTGGATTTGTCGGGCGGTTCCGGGCAGGTTTACACTACAAACTCAACCCAACCTCGAGTTGGCCATTTTCTTGTTTTCTAAAGTCATGCCCATGTTCTTATCAAATTCGTGCTATTTTCATAGCATGTTCATATGTCAATTTCGTGCCCAACTAAGGCATGTTTCAAGTCTAGTTATGGCATGTTCAAGTCAAGTTTTCGTGCCATATTTCATGTTCTACTTATGCCAAATTTCACGATTTATGATTATAATCAATTCAAGTTTTGCCTATTCTACCCAATCGTATCCCCAACGTATATAAACGTACTTCGTTCACAAGCATAAACAATTCAAGAGATGAAGGAGAATAACACCAAACATGTGATAGGCATATGTGACAATTCCACCATCACTTGCATAATAAACAGGCTATAACATATCACATGGTTTCAATACTAGCATGATGATAACTTGGCATAGTAATGGTTCCAACTTAGTTCAACATGATGAATTCAACTTTACATCATAGGCATAATAATCATTGCGGGCATAATAATGATTTTATTACAAACATGAAACATTATAGGCATGGTAATTCTAATAGGCATAGTGGATTCCAATTTAGTATTTTTAACATAATGATTCTCATCTAGCAGTATAAACATAATGATTCCAACTTTGCATCATAACATAGCAATTCCCAATTTGTCATTAACATGACAGGTATATTAACATCACATGCGTAGTTTCATTAACATCATAGACATGGTTTAATTAGCATCATAGGCATGGTTTAATCAACATAAAGATTTCAATAAACATAGTGATTCCATGGACATGTATTATTCCAACTTGCCATACAATTAAACCCAAGTGATTCATAACAACATCAACATCATGATAAGTTTAACTTGCAACATTAACATAGCAATATTCGCAAATTATGATTCAAAGTTAAACAATATAAACATGGATTAACCATAGTTCCTAAATCCGGTTTCAATTCATAACATGTCCATGTTATTTTATCGTTTTTGCCTAAAAAGTGACATAGAACTTACAATATGAAGCAAGCAATCCAAATCAAAACTTTAAATCAAATAGCCCCAAATCCGTTGTCTAAAGCGTCGTAGTTGTTGTAGCTTCTAGTTGTAGCCTTCAAGAATCATCCTTCGACTTCTTTAATTTTTGTTCTTTGTATTTTTAATTTAGAGTTCTATGTTTAATGGCGGCTGCATGAGGCTAAGATGAAATAGTATGATTTAAGCTAGGTCTTAGGGTCTTTTTATAGTGTTTAGGATTAGTTTTAGCCATAGGATAAACCCTATGATAGATCTAAGACATCTAAAATCGTCACAAGCCCCCAAAACAAGACCCAGGAGCCAAAACAGGTGCACCAGGCCGACCTGGCCGACCAGGGAGGTCGACCCCCAGGTCGACACCCAGGTCGACTCCCAGTCGACCTGGGGGGGAGGTCGACCCCCAGGTCGACTCTAGTGTCGACCTGGTTGGGGGAGGTCGACCCTAGTGTCGACCCCCCTGTCGACCTGTCTGGGCGGGATTTTTCCCGCCTACACTGAATTCTGAAAATTTGAATTTGTTTTTAAATTTGAATTTTTCGTGAAACTTTGCGAGGCCATATCTTGATCATACTGACTCCGATTTACGAAATTTCGCACTTTATTTTGCGTATTTTTCCGAGATGAACGTAATGGGGCAACCCGATTTCCCTGATTCAGATTTTAACATTTAATTCTGCCTTGATTCTTGTCTTAATATGTTGTTAAAATTCGGGTTGTTACATGTGTCGTGGGTTGATGGAGGACGTGGGGAAGGGGGCGGATACGGCGAGGTGGCGCTGGCTATGGGGAGCTAGCGCACGAGGTGGCGATGGTGAAATAGAGGCAACGGGTAGCGACTGCGTTCTTCTTTTTTTTTCCCTTTTTTTTTCTTTGACATATAAAAGTGATGGGGGAGAAAGTAGGGGGCTACTATATTATATTTTAATTAATTAATTAATTAGTTTACTCTTAGAATGTTGACTTTTCACTCGAACTCGAAACCCGACCCAACGACTGTCGTCCCTAGCTAATTACCCCCATTCCGAACACAATGGGATATGTTTTGAAACCCAATTATAGCGTTTAGATCTGTTTTCCTTTAAATTAAAAATGCAAATCTATATATTCAATTTTTAACGTACATTTCAAATTACCGGGGCCACATACAGTCTCTAAAAATTCTAGAAAAATTATTTTTAGCTTCGTATTGACGATATGACCCTAACAAAACTAATTTCATTAAATTCCGAGACCTTTGGAAAATGGTCAATTTCTGGTCAATCGAAATTGATTGAAACTGTCAAAACACGTTTTCCTTTGCCACGCTCACATATAGATTCGAATAATTATGAATTTTGGAGTCTAGCAATAATTTGACATCATGGATCCAACAAAGGTGGTTTCATCGAAAACCGAGGTCATTTGCAAAATTTCCATTTTTAAAGGCCAGAATTCCATAGCGACTATTCTGAATTTTCAACACGGCATGACTTTTGATCCCCGCTATGAAATTTCAATCTTTCGAATTCGTTGGAAATAAATTCTCAATTAGATTCAAATATTTTTGGTTTCACTAAAATCCGGTTTATTTTCAATCCTGCACATTCATTTGAACTTTGAAATCGAATTTTCGAACTACCGCGTCATTTTCAATTCCTTTTATAATTATAAAATAAATATTTATATTCTAACGACGACCTATATAAATATATATATATGTTCGAATTCTATTCAAAATAAATTTCTCGTCGTTATTATTTAAAATAATTCATTTTAAATATTCAAAATTCACTAAAATTGCCAAAATAAAATTTTTAAATTGGCTCAGATTTCCAGGTTATTACAGTCTGCTTATTCAAGTCACAATAATCCACACATAGTCTGAGAGTACCGTTTGACTATGGGACACACACCACTGCTGGTCCCCAATCAGAGAAACTAGGCCTGATAAAACCCTTTCATACAAGCTGTCGAGTCTGATTGTCTAATTCTTCTTTTTCCTTCAAGGTCAATCTTCGAATAGCGTGAACTACTGGCCTTGCATTCGAAATTAATGAAATCTTGAAATCTATTTCTGTACGCGATGGTAAGCTAACAACTTTTTCAGACACATCCGCATAATTCTTGATGACAGGAATATTTTCTATGTCGATTGGAACATTCTCTGTAACGACAGGAATCTTTTCTATTTGAGAAGGAGAAACATCCGAAGCTGACCAAAAGTCTTTTATATCAGAATTCATAACTTCACATGGAATGGTTATATAGTCTCCTGATTTAATCTTCGCCTTAACGACTCTGTCGGCGCATTTAACCTCAGATTCATACATGGTTAACCAATCCAATCCTAAGATAAGATCAAATTCGATAAAATTCATGATGATCGCGATGGTAGGGAACCGATAACGGGAAAAAGAAACAGGCACCCTACAAATCCAACTAAGATCGAGGGAACCCCCAACTGGATTATGGACAGTCATGGGTGTTTTGAGCTTTTTCATATTCAAATCCAGTTTCCTGACCGCATTACTTGCAATAAAGCTTCGTGACGTGCCTGTATCAAATAGTACTTTAATTGGAATATCCTTGACAGTAAGCGTGCCTTCTAAAACATCTAGTCTTACTTTACTAGATGAGGATGCAGGAACTTCAACCACTTCGTTCACTTGTGCCACTTTGGTGCTTTCAACAACTGGTAGTCTCTCTTTATATGACCAGCCCGATGGATAAGATTGCATTTCCTATTCTCTTGAAACTTATTGTTGGATTTTTACTCAACATTCTTTCGTCTGTTCGAAGATTTGTTGTTCCTCATCGAATGCCCTTGCTGATTACACTTTAAACATACGACTGCCTTAAACTTTTCTGACTAGCCCTTGGCCTCTTTCTGACCCTATACGTCGTACTTATCTCAGGCTACGTACTTGCCTCCGGGCTTTCAGTTTCAAATTTTCTTCTGTTGTGAGAACTACATTCCTCTTCGTCGCCCAAAAGAGCTTGCTTATCTAGATCTTCATACTGATAAGCCATGTATATCATTTCAGAAAAAGATTGTTGCACATGTGCAGTTACAATACTTTGTTACTTTCTTTGAAGCCGTTAATAAACCTCAGATTCTTCATCTTTGGATTTTGAATTAGATGCAGGGAAAAATGAGAAAGTTCATTGAATTTCTTACATATCTCCTTATATCAGATAGTAGAATTCATCACTTAACCGCTCAGTTGCTTCTAGAGGAATAAATCTTTCATTGAAAATCTGTTTAAATTTATCCCATGTGATATCACCTTCTGGATTATCTTTAATGACAGTTTCCCACCAGATTAAAGCTTCGTCTTTGAGTGCCCAAGATGCCAGTACTCTTTTTTGATCATCTCACAGCTTGAAACCTTCAAAAATTCTCTCAGTAGAGTGCATCCAAGCTTGAGTTTGAATAATGGACTCATTGCCCGAGAACGGTACTCCATCCAGATTTCAATACCTCTTTAATAGAACTTCTGTATCTGATCCTGGCTATGGAAGCACAACTGGCTCATTGAATTGTCGAACGATGGGATTACTTCTTCTGCTTTTTCCACTCATTTTTCTATGTCTACAAATACCAGACAAAGTGTCAGGTCAACAGAAAAGGTATTTTAAAGCATAGAGACATATACTTGAATGTAAATGTGTCTATCGGGGTGTATTTCATTCTGTTACACTCATTCTAGGATATTACTGATCATATCTGAAATGAGTTATTCCACATAGAATACTACTGATTCTATTTCTAATGAGTTCGTTAATATGTTATATTCCCAAACTAAGCTTAACCAAAGCTCTGATACCACGCTGTGACGACCCCAAACCCCCATTCCACGGTGGCAAGGGTAATCTTTGGAATATAACACATAAACATGTAACAACAGAATAGAAATAAATACACCAGATAATGTACAACAGAATACACTGGATAAACATAATCATCAGAGTTGCATAGTATACAGGATCATACTTAATAAAAAATATAGTTCAACTTTACATAAAATGTCTACAGCGGAATTAAAACATAATATGTACAACAGGAGCTGAATAGCATAAAAAGAAAGAAATGATAGAATCCATCTTCATCTCCATAGCTATCCAGAAAGAGCTTGCTAAAACCTGAATACAAGACTGCCCGTGTAGAAATAGAGGCACCCGAGTTTGCAAGTGAAACAAACTACAAGTCAGTCTTGGGACTGGTATGAAAAATCTACCTAACTTATTTAACAATAAGCCCAATCACAGGACCACGCTGCTAACGCAGAATGGGTCTACTCCATTGGATTGCCAGTGCTCTAAAACAAGTAAATCATTTAAACATCACAATGCTTTTTTGAAAATGAAGCCATTATAAGACTCAGTTCCGATCACACAATGCAACCTAAACCGGAGGATAGAGTTTTACCTTATAATGGCCAAAATATGCTAGTGTTTATATGTTTCAAAAACAATTTCAATCATAAGTATCAGTCATAGATGGTATAAATGCCCCATACCACTATGTCACCATATATAGGTATACAATCAAAACCGCACGATGTCGTATTTGGAAATTGGATTTCCGTCATGAACCAAGGCAAGGGATCATCCTTACCGCTTCGAGACAATTTAGCCTACCATGTCTCAGGCAAGCGCGTAGGCAAGCCGTGGATCGTCAGGGCCAGTCCACTGGATTAAAATGCTTGAACACTGCGTTGCCCCACCCTATAGGGGCATAAACTGGTCATATACCAACCAAACCATCGGCCCTAGAGCGACCGATATAACCGAGCCGCCTCGCTATCCATCATCCACATAAGTAAAATGTCCGGTTGTGTAAAACCCAAAACACCACTCCTAGCTAGAAAGAAACGCATGTCCTCCTTGAGGTCCTCTCCCGTTTCTGGCTCATACCGGTGAAACGACCCGAAATCCCCCTTATGGGAAATCACGGATTGAGTTGAGAACAAGCCACATAGGAACACAAAAAGAAGAACAATTCACGGTTAATTACAACAATTCATCAGAATACAAGAATATATAGAGTATAAATTACATATTACACATAATACATTACTGCAGCGGAAAAATAATACAATACACAACTGAAAGAGATATACAGATACAAAGCTTTTCGGATATCGTTCCAGCTATAAACCAGGTTCCTGTGAATATAAATCTACAAAACCAGAACTACTAGTTGCCCATGTCGAAAATAAGGGTACCCAGAGTTTAGGTTAAAACAATAAACTCCAGGTCAGTCATGTGACTGGTGTGAGAACTAAAACAGTTATTAATCTTTACTTTAAATCAGAGATATCAAGGGACCACGCCGTGTAACACGGAACGGGTTTCCTCCCAAGAATAACAGTGCATATAACAAAACAGCGCAATACTTTTTGGAAAAATGAAGCTATTATAAGACCCAGGTCCTATCACATAATGCAACGCAAGCCGGGGGTTAGGGTTGTCCCTTATAACAGCCAAACATGCTTGGTACGTTAAAAACAAATCATTTGATGCTATTATAAGTGCATAGTGTCAAAATAATTTTAGTTGTAAATATCAATCATAGACGGCATGGGTACCATATATCATGTCGCCAATAATAGGCTCTACAATCAAAACCGCAAATGTCATGTATTTGGAAATTGGATTTCCGTCTGTGAACCGAGGCAAGGGATCGTCATCTACCGAATTCGTGACAATCTAGCCCATGTCTCAGGCAAGCGCGCAGACAAGCCATGGATCGTCAGGGCCGGCCCACCAATGTGGATTATTGTGCCTGAACACTACGTTTCCCCGACCTTTGGGGGCGTAAATGAGTCAAATGACTCCATCGGCTCCCCACAGTCACCGATATATCTGAGGCGCCTCGCAATAGCAACAACCACACAGGTGAAAATAATATAAATGTCAGGGATGGTAGGTCACTGACACCACCCTAGCTAGAAGGAAACGCACGCCCTCCCTGATGTCCTCTCCCGTTTCTGGTTCACAACCGGGGTGTGAGGGTCGCGAATCAACGTTACACAAAGCTATGCCATACAGGCGGTGCTTTGATCATCAACCACAAGACTTTGCTTTTCAACAGAAGCCTTGATCAATTGCCACTTAGGCATGCCACACAGGAAATTCACTCCATGCGATTGATATCCATCAATATATAACCCCTAAGCTCGTACGTCTCAGAGAAGGGCGTTAAGCAAGAGAATAAATTCTCCGCCGCCAAACAGATATATATTTAATAGAAATCAATCACACGGAATAAAATCCAATGTCAGACACATAGTCCATTTACAAGTCCGTTCTGGGTTTGAACGAAACCAGAGGCACCTTGTACCTCGCATATCCATCGATCTCCAAGTACGTCTAGACGATCACCAACTGATTCCCTCCTCTTGGGTGTACAACCCAATCAAGATCATCAATAATCAACCAAACAATGTGAAGACCTCCGGTCTTCGACCACCGTCTTCATCCTCGACACCACGTCGAATCAGTTATTCAGAATGGGATAAACCCGGTCTTTCTGAATAACTCACGTATATAATAAACAATTGTTACACAAACACAGCATACACCTCATTCCAATTCAGAGTATTCTTTTATTCAAATATTCTTACACTTTAGAAAAGGTTCCCATTAATTTTATCAAAGATAAATTCTTTAAATTTATTCTTTAATCTTCTTTTGAATATCAATTCAAACTAGTCGGGATTAGCTAACCACACTGAAGTAATCATTTATTTTATTTCCCAATCCCAACCTATTCATCCCATGAAGTAAAACTGGTCATACTTCAGATCTAACACCACGGTGTTATCGGTAAATTTAATTACCATTTCACATTCAAATCTAATTAAAGATTTAACTATCGCCTTAAGCAAAACTGGTGATACTCCATTCTCGATTACTTCAATCTAATTAAAGATTCATTAAAACTCCACTTAGTTTTAATCTTCCCAAAAATCAATATCCTGTCTTTAACTGGGTTAAAGAACCAATGTCATCTAAAACGCTGTTCATGATAAACCCAAAATCACATTCCATTAATTATCGGGTTAAAGAACAAGTGTTATTTAAAACACCGTTCACTATAAACCCAAAAATCAATTCCAATTCAATTCCAATTAAATACCATTTAATCGGGACACTTCATTAAATCTAAATAAAAAGATTTAATCTTTTTCTCAACTGGGTTTAAGAACAGTGTTAATAAAGACACCATTCACGTCAAACCCAAATCACATTTGATATTAAACACAAGACTCTGAATAGAAAATATATCGGCTTATATTCAATATCAAATTCTACGACCAAAAAATATCGTATTGGAAATAACGATATAAATATATCTTTCAAATTCCCATAAAAATATCTGTATCATCACGAAATCCAACATCGAAATGTTCCAAAGACAATTTCGATTCAAATCCATTCCAATTCAATTATTGGAAATTCTGGTTACTTTAAAACCATTTCAAATCCAATTTGTTTATTTTAAAAATAAATGGATTTTATTATAGTTCAAAACCAGTTCATTTCGATTAAAAACTATTTTTATCTTTTTAAATTTGGAATTCTTCACCCCAATTCTTCACAAATCATTTCTTATGACTTTACACAAATTATTGATATTTTTAATAATTTTATCAAGGCCCGTACAGTCAATTTCCATCAACGGCCATCGAGCTGCACTTACAGCGACCTTTTCCAACTTTGATTTGGACATAATTCCAAATTCAACCGTTAGATTTCAAATCTCTAATATTCTTAGGAAGCTCTTTTCGATACGAACCCAACGGTTCCGGTTTTAGGAGAATCCGACGGTTGGATCTCCCGTAACGTCCATTCGAAGTCAATGGTCGAAATTCGTAAACTGCCACAGTGCGGTGCGTTCTATTCAGGCCATTATATTATATATAGAATATACATAATATATACTTCGTCGATTTCCTTTCAAAACGTATTTTATAAATTGTTTCAAATTCGTTTTCAAAACGATTTCAACTTCTTATTCAATTTCTGTAACACCCCACGTCCGTTAGTGTCACTCACAAAGGGAATGCACTAAGTTCTGTGGAGCATTATGGGTAAAAGATGCAGATAAATTACAAGACAGACAAACATTAAACAGCGGAAAATAAAACTTTGCTTTATTGACAAAATAATTTGTACAAGGTTCCTTTACAATATCAGAGTATCAACTATCTTTACAAAATAAAGAAGCATAAAATACATTTATATTCCCCAATGTAACAAAAGCCAGCCATAGCAATCCAAAGCCGATGCATCCAAGATTCTTCAAGCTTGGAAAGAGAAATCATCCCAAAACAAATCGGAGCTATCCTATTTCCTCCTTAACAACCTGGGGGGGAGAACGGAAGAAAAGAAGACGAAAGAAAAACAGAGTCAGACATAAAGCCTGAGTAAGTTCAGTAACTTCTAGCATGTGAACATGGAAAACAAAACGACATGAATTAACTGAATACAAGATTACACCATGACGATAGGGTCAACAAGATTAGACAAGGTAGTCACAAGATATGCTAAGATAAACTGGATACGCTCTAATACTTTCGCTGCTTCGCTATTTACTTGTTATACTGGTTTCTATATCTCTGCACTGCCTAACTAGTGTTTCAACTAGTAACGATAACGTGATCCCAATCCCTGTATTTTCCATCGCCTTCAGGCATCCATTTATTAGTTGTTACCTAGATCTAATCTAGGGTTTTCTATCCACTGCTTTCTAGATTTAACTATAGTTTTACGCTATCTGCTGAACGCTTTTCGAGTTCAGGGTTTATGCCACCTAGTCCAACTAGGGATTACGCTACCTGTCGAACAATGCCCCCAAGTCTAGGACACACTACCTAGAGTGGTATATGTTCCTAGGCTTCCCCACGTATGTATCGCGAATCGTTATCGCTTGTCTAGATGCACATGTCCTGTAATGTGCGATCCGAGTCCTGTGACAGGGCAAATCAAGGAATACAGAACTCGGTCGGGAGCTTTCAGATATCTGCCGATCCAGATGCTAAGGTCTGTTTTTACTCCAGTGGCTATGGTCCCACTTGACCCCTCCCTCAGCTAATGAAAGGCACACCTTGTAAAATGAGAACTATACGCCGGCCCCCGGTGCCCCACTATCCTATGGCCATCCGCAACCATAACTAGATAGCAAGTATATGGTCTTTTGGAGTTCTCCGCCTTTCCGCTTCTCGTATCTCGATTGACTCAAGATGGATGGTAGACGACGAGTTGCTATCACAGGGCTACCGTCTTCTCGCCGAATCACGCTGGTCCATCCTAGTCTTTAGGTTGCCACATATATATATTGCAACCAAGGCATACCCTCGGTTCTTCTAACGCAGACCTTAACCTCTGTGAGCCCAAGATGATCATCTGCAGCCTCACAGAGGGATACTAAGGGTACCCTCACGTCCCCTCGAAGCCTCGGGCTTCGTAACCCAATTCGTTGGAGCCTTCTTAAAACCAGATGGATGTCCGCTCCTTCGTGTTATACTAAGAATTACTACTTAGTTCTACTAACTAAGGTTTACCACTTAGTTTCCAAATTCCTTGTTTTCTTAACAAAGTTTTACTACTTAGTCCCTTTTTCAACTGAGGTTTACTATTTAGTTTTCTTTCTCGCCAGGTTGGGTTGGTTAAGTGTCTTTAGTCGATGGAAGCTATCTTAACCCTCTTCCCTTATCCTATTACACTGGTTAAGTGTTATCCCTTTATGCTTTTTACTTAACCCTATTCATTTATCATATTCTGATGGTTAAGCATTCAAGTTTACTTAACCCTATGGTCTAGTCCAGCTAACATATTAATTTGGCTAAGTGTATTACTTAACCCCAACCTCTAGTCTAATTAACATGTTAAATTGGCTAAGTGTATTAACTTTACTTAACCCCACCTTCTAGTTTAGTCAACATGTTAATTTGGCTAAGTATTCCCATGGACTTAACCCTCCCATTCTAGCTTTAACTGTGCTAAGTTGGTTAAGTGTTCCTTAACCTTCCCATTCTAGCTTAACCGTGTTAGGTTGGTTAAGTGTTCCTATGGACTTAACTCTCCCATTCTTGTTCTAGCTTTAATTAATAAATTAAAGCCGCAACCTCTCACATTAGACAGATATTGCTGCGGTTACTGGATGTGCCGATCGGTTCCGGACAGGTTTACACCGCAACTCAGTCTAACCTCGGGTTAGGCATATTCATGTTTTCTAAGTTCAAAGGGTTTTTGATTAATTTCCAAATCTGGTTTTGAAAACAACCATCCCGTCCTTCGGATCAGTTAGGGATAGCCAGGGAGGGCAGGAAACTTGTATTTTCCAAACCCAAGCCTAGACACTATCCTCTCTGTCACCCTAGAACCTTCTGGTCTATGTGTTATAAAAAGGGATGTTATCAAAATACTTTTCTTTTGTTTATAAATTGTTAACAATTTATTTCAAAAGCCCATTTCCCCTTTTTAGACAATTTGGCCTATATTTATTTGTCAAGCCTACTAGTATACTTATATTCTAGGCCCAAGTCCTAACCCAACATGCAGTTTAGGCCATTTCCTATTTCATTGCAGAAACTAGATTAAATATCCTAGTTTATAATTTATGGCCAAAACTTAACCAGGTTACATATTTTGTGGTAAATGAACAATTTAACATTTATGACGAATTCTATAAGTAAATTACTCCTAATTTACTTATTTCATTACTACTCTTTTAATGTACATTGTCACATTTATTATTATGGCCCATTCTCTCTTATTTATCATATTTATACTCTTTGGTATGTAAATTATACCAAATTTAGTGTCGCTAACCATAATTTATTCTAAACATGACAATTACTCACAATTATGAATAAATTCAAAATTGTGCTAATATACTTATTCCAAATCAACCTTAATTAACCCAATCTTGGTTTAACATCCTAATTCACAATTTATGGCAAAACTAGAATTATTTTTCTAGTTTACATTTTATGCCTAAAATTTAGCTTACTTACTAACGCTAAATTTAATATGTCAAAATCACATATTCCCTAATCCATGTCAAATTTCCCCGTTTTCATTTTAATATGCATGTCATAATACATATTCCAAATTATGCCAATTTCCAAGTTTACAATTACGTTCATATTCATTTCCATGTTTTTCCCTAAATCGCATTCCCACCGTTCGAATAATCGTGATTCAACCTAGATTATAAATAAATCTAGATTCGTAGATAAAAAGGGAATGAATCAAAATGACAAGAAGGAATAATTGACATAAAAAGGTTTGGATAACAATGTAGGTTCAAGAATATGGGTAGACCTAACTAAATAGGTAAATTCCCACTGTCTTAAAACCAAAGAATGGGCAAAATAGGTTCAAGAACGTGGGTAGACCTAACTTAATAGGTAAATTCCCACTGTCTTAAAACCAAAGAAAAAACCAAGGAACAGGTAGAATAAATAATTGGGTTTAGACCCAATTTCACAATCACCAAACTAAAGCAATATTTTCCTAATCATGAATCATGGGTGTCAAAATCACAATTGTCCTCATTATGTCATAAGCAATAGTTTATGTCTAATTCAAAGGTATAGGCCTAGTCAAGGAAATAATCCTTTAGTCACAGTCACAGTCATAGGAAATGTCCATAGTCATATGCGATGTTCATAGTCCAAAAGGGAAAATAATTCCCATAGTCATAAGTCATTGTCATAGGCAATGTTTATATGTCCCAAAATCAAAGGCTTATGTCATAGTCCAAAGGCATATGCTTTCAAAGGCCACAGTTCTATAGTCATAGTCACGGTTACAGTCTTATTTGTCCTCGAATCATAACAGTTCTTAATTCAGTCCAAGAGTATAAACACAGATTCGAAGAGAGAGAGAGAGAGATTTGGCATATTCCTTTATTCCTTTAATTTCATGTCACAAATAAAACAAAATATTCAGATCTAGAAATAACCAACTTACAGAAAATAGATCTAGAAAAGAAGGAAAGCATGGCTATGATTCGTGCGTCGTTGCTTGAAACTTGTTTGAGCTAGCCTTTGAATTCTTCACTTGAAACTTTGATTTGAATCCCTCCTTAAAAGTCTTTTAGCAGCATCTCCTCGTCTTGAATCATATTTTATTTTATTTATTTAAGAAAATTTAGAGGAGGGGAAGAAGCCATGAATCTTAGCAGCATAAGGATAGAAGAGAATTGGTGCAAAGAGAATGAAGAGTAGGGCTGTTTATATAGCTGCTCAAGACCTTATCGTACACGCAGCGCTGAGTCAGCATTGAACCTAGTTAAGAAAATAGTCCACGTACGTAGACGAATCTAGCCAAACCTTATCATAAACGCAGTGCTGAGTCAGCATTGGGTCCCACAAGCTATTTTGGCGTAAAAGTTTGATTTTCAAACTTTTGAATTTCTGGAATTTATTTAACTGTTTTATTCACATGAAATATTCTTATATGTATACAATTCCTCTAACGACCATTTTACGCGTATATATATATTTTTGTATATATATATTTATATTTCTCATATGTATATATATATATTTTCTTTATTTCCTTATACGTACGTTCTTATCCTTTTAAATTTTGAATTTGTATACGTACATATATTTGCATGTTTAGTTGGCCCTCTCTAAAACAATGATAAAAAATTATGCCGCCGCCGGGGTTCGAACCCCCGACCTCCATGCTACCAATCCAATGCCTTAACCAACTGAGCTACAGAGGCTTTTGGTAATAAGTCTTAGAACAATAATAATTATTGTTCTCTCCTTACCTCTTTTTTTCATGTTAGTTACAATACTTAAATTAAACAACTGCATGGATCTTTTTCTTTTAGTTTTTCTTTTAAAAATTAATTATACTTTAATTTGAGAAACTTAATGTCATAGAATTACAGGGTGTTACATTCTCCCCCACTTAAAAGGATTTCGTCCCCGAAATCTTCAGGTTAGGAAGAATGTGTCCTACCATCCAGTCACCCATCTACTCAACCATTCAATCACAGGCATTCATTGTCCTTAAAAGATTTCTAATGCTTTCATGTTCATATGCATAGTGTGTATATATGTCTCTATCTAATGCAAAATCAGGCGGTCTACTGATTCAGTTGACCTCCTTAATGCAAATCATGTTAGTGCCATGCGTCCAATCATGCATGCAAACATCCCTAGTCATGTAAATACTACATGCGTGCACAGCCATTCATCCATATGCAACGTCCATATGATATCATATCAAGTTCAACTTATAAACAAATGCATATATGTAAATGCAATATGAGAGCGTCCAAACTTGATCTAGTGCCTAATACGTATGCATATGCATCCACGAGCAACCATTTGCAACCACTTGCAACCATTCAACCATAACATGTTTCAAATACATGTTTACAGCCATTGGCTTCTACCTAAGGATCGCAGATACGACCTAGAGGATATACTTTGGAAAGAGAGAAACAACTACGCGTAAATCTCCTAAACAGAGAAATCAAGGATGCACCCTTAAGGAAAAAGGGCATGTTGCTAGTATCTAACCTTCTTGAGCTTTACTCCACCGTATCTTAACCAATTTATCTTCACGATTGTGAAGTTCCTAATCTCCATTTCCAAAATAAACAGATGTCAATCACGGCGCCAAGTATATGTACTAAGATGATTAGAGGCCTCCCTCTTAGCTTATCCATCACGCCATAACTATGAGAGTCAAAAGATCACTCCGTACTTTTTAGAGTACCTACCACAACTATTCATCTTTCACGCAAACCATCCAAACCGAACTCGACATTCCTCAAGTACAAGCCCCAAAGGCCTAAACCATTATCAGACAAGCATCCAAGGAATATCTTCTCCGAATTTAGACGATCTACGTGAGATGATATAAGCAAACTCGATAGCTATCCTCAAATCCCTACTAACCAAAAACTGGTCGGACCACCAATTGGATTTGAGACTCTAGTGGGATCTTTCTACTATACACGTACTATGGTGCAGAGACTCAACAATGGAAGTGGGTATGAACAATTAAGAAGCGCTGGAACCTAAGGAAATAGTACGAACAGAAAACTAGACTCTTCCAACCGGACCACCTTTCTCCTAGGTGCGCTTGGTGGCGAAAGCATGTACTTGTCCTTCTGAAAATCTCGTCCTCGTTCTTGCCCTTGTCCTTAAGTATATGTCCTATCATACCATAGTAAAGATACTTGCTCTTGTCTTAGGTTTTATAATCCCTTCCTCCTTCGTGAGCCAAGTCTACAGCCATAATTTCCTAATCCTTGGGTCGTTCTCCTTTGCCAAACTTCCGCGTGTAACCATGTTGGCAAATCTCTCGAAAGTTGCCTCTATCGCACGGAAAAACCCGATAAACTTGAAAGAAGACTTGCCGTAAGTAAAACAACTACGGCTATAGATGGAAGTCGGGCACTACTTCGCCCTTCGATGAGGTTACCTCCCAGAAAGCCAGGAGCCCTAGAGAGTCAAGAAAGAAGGAGACAAGAATTCAAATAGAGGAAGAGAAAACAATGCGTATGGCTTTGGGGAATATGCCTTTAAAACAAATCTCTTCTTTTGAAAATACTTCTTTTAAAACCGTTTGAAAATAATTTTTCAAATCCTTTATCTGATCTGGTAACCTTCAGCTCTGATACCACGTGTAACACCCCACGTCCGTTAGTGTCGCTCACAAAGGGAATGCACTAAGTTCTGTGGAGCATTATGGGTAAAAGATGCAGATAAATTACAAGACAGACAAACATTAAACAGCGGAAAATAAAACTTTGCTTTATTGACAAAATAATTTGTACAAGGTTCCTTTACAATATCAGAGTATCAACTATCTTTACAAAATAAAGAAGCATAAAATACATTTATATTCCTCAATGTAACAAAAGCCAGCCATAGCAATCCAAAGTCGATGCATCCAAGATTCTTCAAGCTTGGAAAGAGAAATCATCCCAAAACAAATCTGAGCTATCCTATTTCCTCCTTAACAACCTGGGGGGGAGAACGGAAGAAAAGAAGACGAAAGAAAAACAGAGTCAGACATAAAGCCTGAGTAAGTTCAGTAACTTCTAGCATGTGAACATGGAAAACAAAACGACATGAATTAACTGAATACAAGATTACACCATGACGATAGGGTCAACAAGATTAGACAAGGTAGTCACAAGATAAGCTAAGATAAACTGGACACGCTCTAATACTTTCGCTGCTTCGCTATTTACTTGTTATACTGGTTTCTATATCTCTGCACTGCCTAACTAGTGTTTCAACTAGTAATGATAACGTGATCCCAATCCCTGTATTTTCCATCGCCTTCAGGCATCCATTTATTAGTTGTTACCTAGATCTAATCTAGGGTTTTCTATCCACTGCTTTCTAGATTTAACTATAGTTTTACGCTATCTGCTGAATGCTTTTCGAGTTCAGGGTTTATGCCACCTAGTCCAACTAGGGATTACGCTACCTGTCGAACAATGCCCCCAAGTCTAGGACACACTACCTAGAGTGGTATATGTTCCTAGGCTTCCCCACGTATGTATCGTGAATCGTTATCGCTTGTCTAGATGCACATGTCCTGTAATGTGCGATCCGAGTCCTGTGACAGGGCAAATCAAGGAATACAGAACTCGGTCGGGAGCTTTCAGATATCTGCCGATGCAGATGCTAAGGTCTGTTTTTACTCCAGTGGCTATGGTCCCACTTGACCCCTCCCTCAGCTAATGAAAGGCACACCTTGTAAAATGAGAACTATACGCCGGCCCCGGTGCCCCACTATCCTATGGCCATCCGCAACCATAACTAGATAGCAAGTATATGGTCTTTTGGAGTTCTCCGCCTTTCCGCTTCTCGTATCTCGATTGACTCAAGATGGATGGTAGACGACGAGTTGCTATCACAGGGCTACCTTCTTCTCGCCGAATCACGCTGGTCCATCCTAGTCTTTAGGTTGCCACATATATATATTGCAACCAAGGCATACCCTCGGTTCTTCTAACGCAGACCTTAACCTCTGTGAGCCCAGGATGATCATCTGCAGCCTCACAGAGGGATACTAAGGGTACCCTCACGTCCACTCGAAGCCTCGGGCTTCGTAACCCAATTCGTTGGAGCCTTCTTAAAACCAGATGGATGTCCGCTCCTTCGTGTTATACTAAGAATTACTACTTAGTTCTACTAACTAAGGTTTACCACTTAGTTTCCAAATTCCTTGTTTTCTTAACTAAGTTTTACTACTTAGTCCCTTTTTCAACCGAGGTTTATATTTAGTTTTCTTTCTCGCCAGGTTGGGTTGGTTAAGTGTCTTTAGTCGATTGAAGCTATCTTAACCCTCTTCCCTTATCCTATTACACTGGTTAAGTGTTATCCCTTTATGCTTTTTACTTAACCCTATTCATTTATCATATTCTGATGGTTAAGCATTCAAGTTTACTTAACCCTATGGTCTAGTCCAGCTAACATATTAATTTGGCTAAGTGTATTACTTAACCCCAACCTCTAGTCTAATTAACATGTTAAATTGGCTAAGTGTATTAACTTTACTTAACCCCACCTTCTAGTTTAGTCAACATGTTAATTTGGCTAAGTATTCCCATGGACTTAACCCTCCCATTCTAGCTTTAACTGTGCTAAGTTGGTTAAGTGTTCCTTAACCTTCCCATTCTAGCTTAACCGTGTTACGTTGGTTAAGTGTTCCTATGGACTTAACTCTCCCATTCTTGTTCTAGCTTTAATTAATAAATTAAAGCCGCAACCTCTCACATTAGACAGATATTGCTGCGGTTACTGGATGTGCCATCGGTTCCGGGCAGGTTTACACCGCAACTCAGTCTAACCTCGGGTTAGGCATATTCATGTTTTCTAAGTTCAAAGGGTTTTTGATTAATTTCCAAATCTGGTTTTGAAAACAACCATCCCGTCCTTCGGATCAGTTAGGGATAGCCAAGGAGGGCAGGAAACTTGTATTTTCCAAACCCAAGCCTAGACACTATCCTCTCTGTCACCCTAGAACCTTCTGGTCTATGTGTTATAAAAAGGGATGTTATCAAAATACTTTTCTTTTGTTTATAAATTGTTAACAATTTATTTCAAAAGCCCATTTCCCCTTTTTAGACAAATTTGGCCTATATTTATTTGTCAAGCCTACTAGTATACTTATATTCTAGGCCCAAGTCCTAACCCAACATGCAGTTTAGGCCATTTCCTATTTCATTGCCGAAACTAGATTAAATATCCTAGTTTATAATTTATGGCCAAAACTTAACCAGGTTACATATTTTGTGGTAAATGAACAATTTAACATTTATGACGAATTCTATAAGTAAATTACTCCTAATTTACTTATTTCATTACTACTCTTTTAATGTACATTGTCACATTTATTATTATGGCCCATTCTCTCTTATTTATCATATTTATACTCTTTGGTATGTAAATTATACCAAATTTAGTGTCGCTAACCATAATTTATTCTAAACATGACAATTGCTCACAATTATGAATAAATTCAAAATTGTGCTAATATACTCATTCCAAATCAACCTTAATTAACCTAATCTTGGTTTAACATCCTAATTCACAATTTATGGAAAAACTAGAATTATTTTTCTAATTTACATTTTATGCCTAAAATTTAGCTTACTTACTAACGCTAAATTTAATATGTCAAAATCACATATTCCCTAATCCATGTCAAATTTCCCCGTTTTCATTTTAATATGCATGTCATTATACATATTCCAAATTATGCCAATTTCCAAGTTTACAATTACGTTCATATTCATTTCCATGTTTTTCCCCAAATCGCATTCCCACCGTTCGAATAATCGTGATTCAACCTAGATTATAAATAAATCTAGATTCGTAGATAAAAAGGGATTGAATCAAAATGACAAGAAGGAATAATTGACATAAAAAGGTTTGGATAACAATGTAGGTTCAAGAATATGGGTAGACCTAACTAAATAGGTAAATTCCCACTGTCTTAAAACCAAAGAATGGGCAAAATAGGTTCAAGAACGTGGGTAGACCTAACTTAATAGGTAAATTCCCACTGTCTTAAAACCAAAGAAAAAACCAAGGAACAGGTAGAATAAATAATTGGGTTTAGACCCAATTTCACAATCACCAAACTAAAGCAATATTTTCCTAATCATGAATCATGGGTGTCAAAATCACAATTGTCCTCATTATGTCATAAGCAATAGTTTATGTCTAATTCAAAGGTATAGGCCTAGTCAAGAAAATAATCCTTTAGTCACAGTCACAGTCATAGGAAATGTCCATAGTCATATGCGATGTTCATAGTCCAAAAGGGAAAATAATTCCCATAGTCATAAGTCATTGTCATAGGCAATGTTTATATGTCCCAAAATCAAAGGCTTATGTCATAGTCCAAAGGCATATGCTTTCAAAGGCCACAGTTCTATAGTCATAGTCACGGTTACCGTCTTATTTGTCCTCGAATCATAACAGTTCTTAATTCAGTCCAAGAGTATAAACACAGATTCGAAGAGAGAGAGAGAGATTTGGCATATTCCTTTATTCCTTTAATTTCATGTCACAAATAAAACAAAATATTCAGATCTAGAAATAACCAACTTACGGAAAATAGATCTAGAAAAGAAGGAAAGCATGGCTATGATTCGTGCGTCGTTGCTTGAAACTTGTTTGAGCTAGCCTTTGAATTCTTCACTTGAAACTTTGATTTGAATCCCTCCTTAAAAGTCTTTTAGCAGCATCTCCTCGTCTTGAATCATATTTTATTTTATTTATTTAAGAAAATTTAGAGGAGGGGAAGAAGCCATGAATCTTAGCAGCATAAGGATAGAAGAGAATTGGTGCAAAGAGAATGAAGACTAGGGCTGTTTATATAGCTGCTCAAGACCTTATCGTACACGCAGCGCTGAGTCAGCATTGAACCTAGTTAAGAAAATAGTCCAGGTACGTAGACGAATCTAGCCAAACCTTATCATACACGCAGTGCTGAGTCAGCATTGGGTCCCACAAGCTATTTTGGCGTAAAAGTTTGATTTTCAAACTTTTGAATTTCTGGAATTTATTTAACTGTTTTATTCACATGAAATATTCTTATATGTATACAATTCCTCTAACGACCATTTTACGCGTATATATATATTTTTGTATATATATATATTTATATTTCTCATATGTATATATATATTTTTTTCTTTATTTCCTTATACGTACGTTCTTATCCTTTTAAATTTTGAATTTGTATACGTACATATATTTGCATGTTTAGTTGGCCCTCTCTAAAACAATGATAAAAAATTATGCCGCCGCCGGGGTTCGAACCCCCGACCTCCATGCTACCAATCCAATGCCTTAACCAACTGAGCTACAGAGGCTTTTGGTAATAAGTCTTAGAACAATAATAATTATTGTTCTCTCCTTACCTCTTTTTTTAATGTTAGTTACAATACTTAAATTAAACAACTGCATGGATCTTTTTTTTTTAATTTTTCTTTTAAAAATTAATTATACTTTAATTTGAGAAACTTAATGTCACAGAATTACGGGGTGTTACAATTTCTAATCAAAATTGAATATTCCATATCATTAATCTATAAATGGTAATATTTTCAAAACGTCATATTTTGAAATCACTTCCTTTCCTATACTCATTATAAAAATGAATAAATTCGATATAAATATCGTTCACGTCAAAATGGCGTCAATCTAATCAACACGGCTTTTATTCAACACATGAATGTTTATTCTATTCAACACATGAATTTATATTTTCTATTCAACACATGAATATTTATTTTCTATTCAACACATGAATATCTATTTCAATTCAACATATGAATATATATTTCTATTCAACAAATTAATATATATTTCTATTCAACACATGAATTTATATTTCTATTCAACACATGAATTTATATTTCTATTCAACACATGAATTTATATTTCTATTTTCCAAATTGGAATGAGGCCCAATCAATTACCGTATAACGTTTACTATATGGATTCCCTACAACACATGTATATAACAGCAACGATAAATAATCAACCATCATCCAGATGCACTACACAACTGTATAAGCATTAAATATCACTAATTAATGCTTACACAGTCTGTCAATCCATCGATTGACATACAGCTAAACAATCGGGATTAGTGTACGTCAAATATCATCCCAATACCCGTGTAGGGTTTCACATCAACAAACACAAATTTTTATTTGTACAGTTGGGCGATGTGTAAAATTTATCATCCCAATCAACATTAGTCAAATCAGTGTATATAAACAAATTGTCTGATTTGTTTATTACTATTTATTTTATATACACGTTAAAAATCATATTTTTAACTATAAAATATTTTCCACTATAAATATTTTATTTCATTGCACATCACACAATCAAATTTCACAATGCAGCAATCAAACAAACAAGTCATCCATGGTCTGTGAACGACGGGTGTCGGGTGCTGCTAAGCACCGTCTGCATCCTAGTATATATTTCAACTAGAAAACAAAATAAAAGTAAGGGGTTCTCACCTTGGGATTCTCACCTTGGGGTTCTACACCGCCATATTATATTTCTGAGCTTCAGAACAGTCGGGATTACCCTGACATTCCCACTCAATCTTTTCTACGCTGACCATATTAGAAATCACATTTTTTAATATGATGTTCATATTAAAAATTACATTTTTTATAGCTACAAATATAAAAATCAAATTTTTATATTCTCTATTATATAAAAATCATATTTTTATTATCTATTCATACGACAAAAATCGTATTTTAACTTTGCTACATATATGATAAAAATCACATTTTTATTTCTACGTTGTAAAAATCACACCTTTATATCACTATACATATAATAAAAATTCGATTTTTATTTCGCTACATATATAAAGATTATATTTTTATATCGCTCCACTTCGAATAAAGATTATATTTTTATATCGCTCCACTTCATATATATATATATAATCTCGCCTTCATTATATAAAAACATCGCCTTTCTAGTTATAAAAAATCATGTCTATCTAATTTTATTTAAGTTAAAATAACTAAAAAGATTACCTTTTTAGCATTTTCATCGTCTTATTCACCCGTACAAGTGCTGAACCCACCTTTGCAAGCCAGAAAACTTTGTCGTTCGCTGTCTTGGACCAGGTTTTCTCGTTTTTGGGGGTTGTTGCTTCGGATTGGAGAAGGAAGGAGTGGAGGAGAGGCGCAGGCGGGTCTGGGGCGCTGGGATGGACGGAGGGGTGGCGTGGATGGTCAACGGTGGGGGCAGGGGTGGTCATCGACTCAACCGGGACGAATTAGTGTTCGGGGATTTGGGGGGGGGGGGGTTGCGGCTCGGCGCAGGAGGAGGGGGTGATCGAGGATGGGTAGCGCCTTGGACGGAGCGGGGGTGGTGATGGGGAGCGGCGCAGTCGATGTAGAGGGGGTGGGGGGTGGTGAGGCGCGATGCAGATCGATGTTGCAAAGGGGAATTAGTTTTTTTTTTCTCTGAAGCGTTGACTGAGTGTAATGGTAAAGGGGAGTGAATATACATATATTATATATTTATATTATTTTAATCCACTAAAAAGTAACTTTTTCTTTCGAACTCAGAATCGAACCCACCGACTGCCATCTCTAGCTAACTACCCCCATTCTGAGCACAATGGGATATGTATCGTAAGCCGATTCGATTGTTTTGATCAGTTTCCATTAAAATCAAAATATAACTCTATATATTGAATTTGAACGCGCATTTCAATTTACCGGGGCCACATGCTAACTCTAAAAATCCCCGAAAAATATTTGTAGCTTCTTATTGACGATACAATCCTAACAAAACTAATTTCGTCATATTCTAAGACCGTTTGAAAAATGGCCATTTTCCAGTCAATCGAAATTGACTGAAACTGTCAAAACACGTTTTCCTTTTCCATGTCACATCTTGATTCGAAAAATTATGAATTTTGGAATCTAGCAATAATTTTACATCCCGGATCCAAAAAAAGTGGTTTCGTCGAAAACAAAGGTCATTTGCAATATTTCCATTTTTAAGGGCCAGAATTCCATAGCGACTATTCTGAATTTTCCACTGGACGTAACTTTTGATTCCCGCTATGAAATTTCAATTTTTCAGATTCGTTGGAGAGATATTCTCAATTAGATTCAAATATTTTTGGTTTCGCTAAAATCCGGTTATATTCATTTGAACTTTGAAATCGAATTATCGAACTACCGCGCCATTTTCAATTCCTTTTATATTTAAAATAAATATTTATATTCTAATGACGATCTATATAAATATATACATTTGAATTCCTATTCAAAATAAATTTCTCGTCGTTATTATTGAAAATAATTCATTTTAGATATTCCAAATTCGTCATAATTACCAAAATAAAAATTTTAAATTGGCTCGGATTTCCGAGTTATTACAATCTCCCCCACTTAAAACTTTTCATCCCCGAAAAGGAACGAAGCCGAAAGTTGTTTTTACATACCAACTCAAATTCCATTATTTTCTTTACGGCTTAAGTTCTTCAATTTTTCAGTTTCTAAGAACTTTTCAAATTTTTCAAAAATTTGGCTAACACCCAAAATTTTCGAATTTTTTTTCCATAACCTCCCCTGCACCAGGGACTTCGGGATATTTCAAATAGCCTCCCATGGCCCACACCAATCCAAAAAGAAAAAGAAACAGCCAAGCGGCTAGCCAATCGGCTCATAAAATCATTAAAACCCAAGAAATACAATAAACATGTACCTATTTGTCAGGCAAACAATTTTATTCCTCTTCTCTAGCCTCCTTGCTATGAACTGTTCAGTGTAAGTACATGTATATGTAGGCAAATGCGACAAATTTTCAATACAATTCACTATTTGGTACAATTTGGCTAAATGGTTCAACATGTAATTAATCAAACAATAATCAAACAACATAACCAACAACCAATTAGTTGATTATCATTTCAAATTCATAACTTTGATACATAGTCAAAAAATGAGATTTTTGATGCCAAATCACAACAATAAGCCCTATCTAGTTTTGTTTCTCACACCAGTCAATTAGAAATATATAGATATCCCACTTTCGTCACTCGAACATAAATTCTGATGATGAAGCTTCAATCATCAGAACCAGCTCCGGGCGACTAGAGTGTGATTCTATATCTACCCAATATATTAAAACTTCGAATATATGTTTGCAAGGCGTATATCCAAAATCTTTATATATTGGATTGTCCAAATACAATACAAATAAATATTCAAACACTTTGAATAAAGTTTAAATTTTCAAAACAAAGTTGTTTTCAATTTTATTTTAAAAACATTACTCTTCACACTCGTTCTAGGATACTACTGATCCTATCTGTAACGAGTAATTTTCATTGGATATTACTAATCCAATCTCTGATGAGTACTTTCGTTTGGTTCTAACGTGTCTTGTTCTCCGAGCTCTGTAAACCAAAGCTCTGATACCACGATGAAATGGCCAACGAAATCCGGTGGGCTTTGCAACCATCGTTTCATCCCCCAAGCAGAAGGTAAAACCCACCATGGCTTCCATCTGGTCCACCAGTACACTTGTTTTACGGCGACCCTCTCGAGGCTCCTGGCCACTGCCTAACCAACCCCCGCAATGGATATGTGGGGGTAAGAGTCTCCAGTTCGCCACCAAACCACGAAGCGAGAACCCCCCCATCCTGACTGCAACAAGAACTGGTGATACTCCATTCTCGATCGAAGATCTAATTAAAGATTCATTAAAACTCCACTTAGTTTTAATCTTCCCAAAAATCAATATCCTGTCTTTAACTGGGTTAAAGAACCAATGTCATCTAAGACACGGTTCACGATAAACCTAAAATCACATTCCATTATTTATCGGGTTAAAGAACAAGTGCTATTTAAAACCCCGTTCACTATAAACCCAAAAATAAATTCCAATTCAATTCCAATTAAATACCATTTAATTGGTACACTTCATTAAATCTAAATAAAAAGATTTAATCTTTTTCTCAACTGGGTTTAAGAAAAGTGTTAATGAAGACACCATTCACGACAAACCCAAATCACATTTGATATTAAATACAAGGCTCTGAATAGAAAATATATCGGCTTATATTCAAATTTAAATTCTACGACCAACAAATATCGTATTGGAAATAACGATATAAATATATCTTTCAAATTCCCATAACAATATCTGTATCGTCACGAAATCCAACATCGAAATATTCCAAAGACAATTTCAATTCAAATCCATTCCAATTCAATTATTGGAAATTCTGGTTACTTTAAAAACATTTCAAATCCAATTCATTTATTTTAAAAATAAATGGATTTTAATTCTAGTTCAAAACCAGTTCATTTCGATATAAATCTATTTTTATCTTTTCAAATTTGGAATTCTTCATCCCAATTCTTCACAAATCATTTCTTATGATTTTACACAAATTATTGATATTTTTAATAATTTTATCAAGGTGCGTACAGTCGATTTTCATCAACAGCCATCGAACTGCACTTACATCGACCTTTTCCAAATTGGATTTGGACATAATTCCAAATTCAACTGTTAGATTTCAAATCTCTAATATTCGTTAGAAAACTCTTTTCGATATGAACCCAACGGTTCCGGTTTTAGGAGAATCTGACGGTCGGATCTCCCGTAATGTCCATTCGAAGTCAATGGTCGAAATTCACGAACTGCCGCAGCGCGGCGCGTTCTATTCCGGCCATTATATTATATATAGAATATATACTTCATCGATTTCCTTTCAAAATGTATTTTATAAATTGTTTCAAATTGTTTTTCAAAATGATTTCAACTTCATATTCAATTTCTAATCAAAATTGAATATTCCATATCATTAATCTATAAATGATAATATTTTCAAAACGTTATATTTTGAATCACTTCCTTTTCTATATTCATTATGAAAATGAATAAAATCGATATAAACATCGTTCACGTCAAAATGGCGTCAATCTAATCAACACGGCTTTTATTCAACACATGAATGTTTATTCTATTCAACACATGAATTTATATTTTCTATGCAACACATGAATATTTATTTTCTATTCAACACATGAATATTTATTTCTATTCAACACATGAATATATATTTCTATTCAACACATGAATATATATTTCTATTCAACATATGAATTTATATTTCTATTCAACACATGAATTTATATTCCTATTCAACACATGAATTTATATTTCTATTTTCCAAATTGGACTGAGGCCCAATCAATTACCATATAACGTTTATTATATGGATTCCCTACAACACATGTATATAACAGCAACGATAAATAATCAACCATCATCCAGAGTGCACTACACAACTGTATAAGCATTAAATATCAATAATTAACGCTTACACAGTATATCAATCCATCGATTGACATACAACTAAACAATCGGGACTAGTGTACGTCAAATATCATCCTAATACCAATGTGGATTTTCAAATAAACAAACAATTTTTTTTATTTGTGCAGTTGGGCGATGTGTAAAATTTATCGTCCCAATCAACACCAGTCATGTCAGTGTACATAAACAAATCGTCTGATTTGTTTATTACTATTTATTTTATATACACGTTAAAAATCATATTTTTAACTATAAAATATTTTCAACTATAAAATATTTTATTTCATTCCACATCACACAATCAAATTTCACAACACAACAATCAAACAAGTCATCCATGGTCTGTGGACGACGGGTGCTGCTAAGCACCGTCTGCATCCTAGTATATATTTCAACTAGAAAACAAAATAAAAGTGAGGAGTTCTCACCTTGGGGTTCCACTCCGCCATATTATATTTCTGAGCTTCAGAACAGTCGGGATTAGCCTGACATTCCCACGCAATCTTCTCTACGCTGGCCATATTAAAAATCACATTTTTAATATGATGTTCATATTAAAAATCGCATTTTTATATTGCTACAAATATAAAAATCAAATTTTTATATTCACTATTATATAAAAATCATAATTTTATTATCTATTCAAACAACAAAAATCGTATTTTTACTTTGCTACATATATGATAAAAATCACATTTTTATTTCAATGTTGTAAAAATCACACCTTTATATCACTATACATATAATAAAAATCCGATTTTTATTTCTCTACATATATAAAGATTTTATTTTTATATCGCTCCACTTCGAATAAAGATTATATTTTTATATCGCTCCACTTCATATATATATATATATATATATATATATATATATATATATAAAATCTCGCCTTCATTATATAAAAACACCTCCTTTCTAGTTATAAAAAATCATGTCTTTCAAATTTTATTTAAGTTAAAATAACTAAAAAAATTACCTGTTTTGCATTTTCACCATCTTCTTCACCCATACAAGTGCTGAACCCACCTTTGCAAGCCAGAAAACGTCGTCGTTCACTGTCTTGGACCGGGTTTTCTCGTTTTTTGGGGTTGTGGCTTCGAATCAGAGAAGGAAGGAGTGGAGGAGAGGCGCAGGCGGGTGTGGGGCGCTGGGATGGACGAAGGGGTGGCGTGGCTGGTTAACGGTGGGGGCAGGGGCGGTCAATGGCTCAACTGGGTCGATTTAGGGTTCGGGGATTTTGGGGGTTTGCGACTCGGCGCAGGAGGAGGGGGTGATCGAGGATGGGTAGCGCCCTGGACGGAGCGGGGGTGGTGATGGGGAGCGGCGGCAGTCGACGTGGTGGGGGGGGGGGGCAATGAGGATCGATGGGTGCAAAGGGGAATCGTATTTTTTATTTTATTTTGTTTTTCTTTGAAGCGTTGACTGAGTGTATTGGTAAAGGGGAGAGAATATATATATATTATATATTTATATTATTTTAAACCACTAAAAAGTAACTTTTTCTTTCGAATTCAAAATCGAACCCACCGACTGTCGTCCCAAGCTAATTACCCCCATTCCAAACACAATGGGATATGTATCGTAAGCCGATTCGATTGTTTCGATCAGTTTCTGTCAATATCAAAATATAACTCTATATATTGAATTTGAACGCACATTTCAATTTACCGGGGCCACATACTAACTCTAAAAATCCACAATAAATATTTCAAGCTTCTTATAGATGATATGGTCCTAACAAAACTAATTTCGTCAAATTCTGAGATCATTTGAAAAATGGCCGTTTTCTAGTCGATCGAAATTGACTAAAACTATCAAAACACGTTTTCCTTTGCCACACTCACATATTGATTCGAAAAACTATGAATTTCGGAATTTAGCAATAATTTGACATCCTGGATCCAACAAAAGTGTTTTCATCGAAAACGAAGGTCATTTGCAAAATTTCCATTTTTAAGGGCCAGAATTCCACAACGACTATTCCGAATTTTCAACTGGACGTAACTTTTGATTCCTGCTATGAAATTTCAATTTTTTGGATTCGTCAGAAATATATTCTCAATTAGATTCAAATATTTTTGGTTTCTCTAAAATCCGGTTTATTTCGAATCCGGTACATTCATTTGAACTTTGAAATCGAATTATCGAACTACCGCGCCATTTTCAATTCCTTTTATAATTTAAAATTAATATTTATATTCTAATGACGATCTATATAAATATATACATTCGAATTCCTGTTCAAAATAAATTTCTCGTCATTATTATTTAAAATAATTCATTTTAAATATTCCAAATTCGTTAAAATTACCAAAATAAAAATTTTAAATTGTCTCGGATTTCCGGGTTATTACAACCGGGTTGTGAGGCTCGTGAATCAACGCTAAACACAAAGCTAGCTATTTAAAGCCGTGCTTCGATCATCATCAACCACAAGACTCTGCTTTTGAACAAAAGCCTTGATCATTTGCATCTTTGCATGCCACGTTGTCAACCTACAATGTCAGACACACATCTATTTACAAGTCCGTTCCGGGTCTGAACGAAATTGGAGGCACCTTATTCCTCTCCCGTATGTCCAATACAGGAGAGAGACCCTCGCACATCTGAACGATCAACAAGTACGTCCGGACGACCATCAATGTAACACCTTCAGGGCAACAACTCCCATAAAAGGCATCAGTAGCCATCCATTCGATGTGAAGATCCCCAATCTTGCACCGTCTTCATATCTTCGATTTCTAGCCATCGACCAATTATTTGAAATGAGAATTAACTCGGCCTTTGCAAATAATTCACGTACTTTTAGAATTTCAAATCAATTCATTTCAATGGTTAAATTACCTGACATCCATAATTCAGTTCATTAATGTAATTTTCACGTCAAACACATTCAACCATCAAATATCCTATAAACCGAGTAAATTCAGTTTATTTCCATTCCATATCGTTTATAATATTTTATAACGATTTATTGATATTTTCATTTATTTAAATATAGCCAATTTATTCAAACGACGCTTCAGGCCATAACGCGACCATGACGCTGTTTTTTTCTAGATTTGATTTACACATATCTAAAAATCTAACCGTTGGATCTTTACAAATTTTATATCATTGGAAATATCTTTTCAAAACGGATCCAACGGTTCCTGTTTTGGGAAAAATCTGACGGTAGGATCTCCTGGTACAATCGTTTAAAGTTACGATTTCAAAATACGAACTGCAACGTCGTTATTCGATTTAATTTAATTATATTTATATATATTAATATAATCCATTCTAGCTCTGTTTTCATTTAGTTTTGAATTTAAAATTTCACAAAATCTAACCATTGGATTTTTACAAATTTGGTGTCTTTGGAATGATATTTCCAAAGCGGACCCAACGGTTTCGGTTTCGCGAAAATCCGTTTGTCGGATCTCCCGCAATAATCGTTTAAAATCATGGTTTCAAAATACGAATTGCAGCTTCATTATTCATTTTATTTTAATTATATATATATATATATAAATATATAAATATAATCCGTTCTTCAATTTCCAAACCATTTTCGTTTCATATATTTGATCAAAATAATATTTTTACCCAACAAATATTTATTTCAACACCTGTCTATTTTTAACACTTCATATATATAATAAAAATGTGATTTATATTGTCAAGACAATTTATTTCAAACATGAATATTTTTAGCGATTCATATATATTATAAAAATGTGATTTTTATTGTTTAAACAATTTATTTCAAACATGAATATTTTATAAGCTTCTTATATATAATAAAATGTGATTTTTATTGTTAAAACAATTTATTTCAAACATGAATAATTTTTATCACATGAATATATTTCAATACATAAATATTAGTCAAACACACAAATATTTCAGGAAATTTCGGCAGCATAACGGCAGGGTGGTTAAAACCGGCATTGTCTCGAGTACGGCTCCTCGCTCTACCTTAAAGCCTCTCAGCTTTTAACAATGGGGATTTCAATAATCTAGTTCGTACGTAGATGAATTTTTCCACAAACTAATCCTAATTGCTTTCAACCCCAAACAATCAAATCAACCATTCACATTTATCAACCAAATTTCACATCAACCAAAATCCAAACAATCACAACCAATATATATCGTCCATGGTCTATGGATGAGGGGAGATATACATATATAAATATATATAAATTTAATTTCAATATCATTTCAATTCCATTCAACGCACATATGATTTTTACAACATATTTATATAATTTATACATCGCACATACAACTTATACAATGCTTATACAAGAGGTGTACAACGCTTATATAACTTATATATCGATTGTGTAATTTATACATCGCCATTCCATATCGTTTATAATTTAGAAATCTCACATTGGTTCCCACTCCTCCAAAAATTATAGGAAGCTCAGAAAAATATCTAGTCTCTTCTAGAATGTAGAGGACGTCCACACGAGTCCACTATCTCTTGTTCCACTGGATTTCGACAACATAGCAAAAAGATATGATTTTTATTGTAAAATCATAAACCGTAGCGCTTTAAATTGTTATTAACAGTAAAATATAATCACTGCCGTTACCTCTCTAAAAAGGTTGAAAACTAGGGTTCGATCTTTCTGCTAATCTGTTGATCGAGTTTGAAATCGGGTTGCGCCACGCTCTAGGGCCTGGAGAGGCGCACCTGCTGCACCAGCAACAGGGTGGAGTTCAATGGCGCCAGGCTATCGTGGCGGTGCTCTAAAGTCTCAGACTTCGAACGAGTGGATCTCCCAATATGCTCAACGATAAAATCCAAACCGTATATGGATTTAAAGCTTGCAAGATTCTCTACCAAATCTTCAACTAGGGCTTCAAATTTTATTGAGCGGATTTCGTGAAAAGGAGGGGAGAACGAATGAACACCTGCCGCCGCTCGTTGTTGGGTTACAGGGTGAGAGAAAGTGAATTTGATTGGCCTATTTTTTTATTTATATATTTTATTAGATCCAAAAATAAGCTTTACCTCATACGTCGAAACCCAACGACTGTCGCCCCTAGCTAAATACCTTCATTCCAAACACAATGGTATATGTTTCGTAAGCCCATTCGACTGTTTCGGTTCGTTATTCTTCAAATTAAAATATAAAATATTTGTTATTTGATTTGAACGTACATTTCGATTTGCCGGAGCCACATACTGATCCCAAAAATCCCAGAAAAATATATCTAGCTATGTTTTGATAATATAGTCCCAAAAAAACTGATTTCGTCGAATTTGGAGACCGTTTGAAAAATGGCCATTGTCTGGTCGATCCAAATTGACTAAAATTAACCAAACACATTTTCCTTTGCCACGCTCTCATATTAACTCCAAAAATTATGGAATTTGAAACCTAGCAATAATTTAACATCGCAGATCCAAAAAAAGTGGTTTCGTCGAAAACGGAGGTCGTTTGCAAAATGTCCATTTTCACGGGCTATATTAAATCCATAGCGACCTTTCTGAAAATTCATTTGGCCATAACTTTTGATTCCCGCTATGAAACTTCGATTTTTCAGATTTGTTAGAAAGATACTCGTAAACAGATTTAAATATTTTTGGTTTCACTAAAATTCGTTTTATTTTGCATACTGTACAGTCAGTCAAATTTCGAATTCAAATTTTCAAACTACCGCGCCATTTCAGGCCTTGTTTTATAATTAAAATAGATATATTCGTTATAACTTCGATCAAAATAGATTTTTGGTCGTTATTATTTAAAATAACTTATTTTAAATATTCAAAATCCATTAAAATAGCCAAATCAAAAATCTTAAATTGGTTCACATTTTCCGGGTTGTTACAATATGACATGTTGGACACGAGAAAAGGTGAAACACACGATATTGAAGCAAAAATATCTGAAATATCTTTAGTTCTTAGATGCTCCAAGTCATGGTCTAGTCGACAGCTATTTTCACAACATTGAGCAAGTTTTCAGAGCATGTCTTCTTCAAAAATTAGCAAGATACACTACAAGGATGTTTGTAATACTCATCGCTATTTTCACAACATCAAAACCTCCCCAAATTCAAAAAATCCATGTTGTACTCAATATTCCTCTCAAATCGATAATGGAATCCCATAATAGATTGAACAAATCGGATGAAGGGTCGAACTCCTAGGATCTGAACCTGAACACGAAGCCGTGGGGTCTAGATTGCGGTCGGTGAAGGATCCAGTGGAATGAAGCATGATGCCGAGGAACTCTGTTTCAATGGCCATGTTAATGAGTGACCCTTTTTGATTTTAAAATTGGATAAAAGTGAGAAAATGCATGAAAGAGAAGGAACAGGGAAGCACTGATTTTTTATTGGTTGTGGTTTGCCAGAACGATGGAGGAGCGATTTCGATTTAGTGATGGAGAATTTTCGGATGCCATGGATTTTAATTAGGGGATAAATGTGTTCGGTAGAAGAAATTCAAATGAGGAAGGAACATATTTCATTCAGTGAAGAAAGGGGAAGGGAAATTGCTAATGACGTGGAAGAGGCTGATTGGAGCGTTTTGATGGTTGCGGATTAGGAGAAGTGATCAACGGCTGATATAAGAAATTATGGGTAGTGCAGATTAACAAGGAAAACAAATAATGAGATCTTTAACATCACACATGAAGCTAATGTAAATGATGCATAAAAATTGATGTTAAAGCACATTTCAATTTACAAATATTAACTACAAAATATAATTAACTATACAATATATAATTAATAAATATTAACTATAAAATATAATTAACTATAAAATAAAATTAATAAATATTAACTATAAAATATAATTAATAAATATTAACTATAAAAAATAATTAACAGTAAAATATAATTAATAAATATTAACTTCAAAACATAATTAACTATAAAATATAATTAATAAATATTAACTATAAAATATAATTAATATAATTTTACTATAAAATATAATTAATGAATATTAACTATAATTTACTAATTATTAATCATTAAAATAATACATTTAACAAGTGATGTAATAGACAACAACTATTTTAATGAGTGATGTAATAGCCAATATTTTTGGTTTGGCTTAAAAAACCATTTTTTCAAAAGTGTGTTTAAGACATCAGTCGTTTAATATACTGATGTCTGAGAAACTAACAACATCAGTTTTAAAATGAGCGATGTTAAAATATGTTTTGACATCGGCTGAAATTATGACGATGTTAAAACTGTGATGTCTATTCTACCTTTTATTGTAGTGCTTCCAGTAGAAGAACCATCCTTTCATAGGTATCAAGACGAGCGGAATATTGATACCAAGCTCCGGAGAAAATTCGAAGTATTCTGAAAGAAGGCGATGAGATCCCTTCACTTGAGCTGAAGGGTTTGTCCTCCGTAGGCAGGGCACAATCACCAAAGTTACCATCTTCAAGCGTGTAGAGCTAGGGTTAGTATACTTTTCGTACTACCTAAAGGGGCATCTGGAGAGCTTGAGCCACTGCTAATTGATCACCGCAAGCAAGAATTGTGTGCTAAATTGCAAGAATTGTGGAGAGCTTGATAATATATCTGTGTCTGATTCATCTTTCTCTATGTTAATTCTAACCCAAAAAGCTTATTTGTGCTTGTAGAAAATAACTAGCTGATCCATACAATGATCGTGGTACCTTTTAGATTGACCGATGCTTGATATTATAAACAACCTGGAAGGTGTAACTTTTGGAGTTCTCCGGAAGCTTCTTATTTTGGGGGTTGACCATTTTTGTAGTTAATTGTTGGTTTCACATCAAACAATCTCGAAAGAAAATGGTCCGACTAAAGCATTTTCTAGAAGACTTCGAAAGGTCATAAGTACCGAAATCAACTAGTTGAGTCTACTCTGGGACTGGAATGTACGAAACCCTATAGATTATTGCTCGCCGTTGGTTACTTACGATTATCCAGCCCAATTAGGGTCCAAAATCTTATTCCAACCACCCAATAGGCCCTAAATTCACTACGCCACAGATTGGATGGTGCAACACCAAAGTAGTGCAGTAAGTGCCAAAAAAATGTTGTTATAGGCTAAAATTGATTTGTGGCAACACTTTCTCGGTATTGCATTTTGCCGCGTTGCCGTAGAGTCAAAGCCAATACCTTTGCGACCCTATGGTAACATCAGTACAGTTGTTGCCACATGTACTAAATTTACTAAAAGGTGGTCCCCACAATCTAGCCCCAACATGTGGGGCCCACTAAAATCTGTAGCCCAACTTTACGAAATCTGTTGTGGGACCCACATTCATTAATCTATGGCAACACATTTACCATCCAATGACAACACTTTGCTCGATTATCATAACATTTAACATCACATACTTCAACATTTACTATCACATACTGCAACATCTACCATCACATACTACAACATTTTGTTGAATATAACGATATTTATTGAATAATGTACTACTGACACAATTGGATATTCAAACACAGTATTTTATTCAAATGAATATTTTATTTCAACATATTTACATACATTACTCACTACAATGTCACTCGATTCACTCATATACAGACTCACTGACACTCCCTAACACACATAATCTTCAATTGCTTCCATATATACCTGTCTAGCCATCTACACACATGTCAATTATGAAAGTGCATAAGTCTCTAAAGTATACATATATATATATGCTCAGTTTCAAGGTTTACCAAGCATTTCAGATCAGTGGATCATATGCATGTATATATATATGTGTACAAGTCTCTAAATGTGTACACAAGTACATAAGTGTACATATGCGCATATATATATATATATATATATATATATATATATATATTCAATAGAATGGTGAAGATCCATGAACCAAACAAAAACAGATCAACAGATGAGATTGAAGGAATCTATAATATGTACCTTTGAAACCAATCAAAAAAATAATAATCCATAAAATCGAAGGAATTTTGATTAATGTAATTTTAACCCATGAAACCAAATCCCGTTCATCGTCTAAAGGCTGAACGGGCATTTTACCCGTGAGCAGCTCCAATAGTACAACACCACAGCTATATATGTATAGTATTTTTCTACCGCCTTCATTGTATATGCATACTCTGCAAGTAAGAAAATTTGTACAACTTAGAAAAGGAAAAGATGCATTCAAGGTATTATATAAAGTTAGTTTTAACATGTTCACAAATATGGTTAGTTCATGATCTACTTTAATTTCCAAATATTTGAGGTCAGCGAAAAGAATAAAGATTTAATGACCAAAAATACCCCAGGAGGAAGATAAAACAATAAACAAAACACATTTGGTCACAGCATTAATTGTCTACTTCTATCAAACTTAAACAATTTCGGTATTTTCATCTATAATTATATCCCATTCAAATAGAATATTAGTAAAACAAACACAGACTAAAACTGAAATTCCTAAACCCTAGTAATGCCACTTAAAAATTTAGTCATTTATGAACAAATGCAAGCTTTATACAAAATCAATGTAGAACAATACAATATTTCATCAAAATTGTTTTTTCATGATAAACGTACTCTGGGTATAAAATGGATTGAGAAAGGAAATGTATGGGGTGTTTTCATTTATGTAAACTACCGGCTTAAGAAATAGTAAATTCAGGGTGATAATAGAACTACCATGTTTCATAGATGTCTATAATAAATGAAGTCTCATTAGGTGCTATATATCCGAAAGATCCAGCAACAACAGAAATTGATTTAGAATGGTGCTAATAGACTGTTAGCTCAAAATATTATGGTCAAAACAATAATCAATGAAGTTTTCAAAAAATTAAATGCAATAGTCAAATCATTCTATAATTAAGTTCCAAAAAATTTAAGGCATCAATATAGGAGCACTATATAAGATAAGGCATAATGCGTAACATCATTAAGTGCTTGGACGACAAAGCCCAAATCAGAGCATATGCCATGCTATGCCTAAGAAAGATCAGGCAAAGCCTTTGATTCCATGTATATTACTTTATGTAGGTAGTTATTCAACTTATAGTTTTATAAAAGAAATCAATTGTGACACTGTAGATATGTTTCGTGTGTAGGCATATATACTGGAATCATATTTGCTGGAATACTGTTTAGAAGCTTTTCTTGATGAAAATAACATAGTAATTACAAAGGGAGAAACATAAGTAATCTCTTACAAGAGAAATGATGCCAATGATAGTAAGAATCACCTACTATGCCTCAGCTCGAAAGCGATCGTCACTGAACCAAACAAACCAGCCCTCTCCGCCCAATGCACCGCCTACGCCTGATCTCTCTTTTCTTTCCTCTATTCCCAAATCCCATTTCTAAAATTCTCTTTTCTTTCCACAAAGAGAACTTTCTAACGCTTTTCTAGCTTGCTCTATAATGTGTGATGAGAAGGTTAAACATGTGCATATGTGTGTAAAAAGGCTTAACACCAAAGTTATCATATGAATGCTGAAGGTTAGTTTTGGTTAAGTTGTATTGCTAAACCATATTAATTTATTTTTGTACAATTCAGAACATTAAATGCAATACCCTCTAAATATTGTAGGGGCACATGTTATGTATGTTACAATTTGTATATGTTACACAATGTGTGACAACCCTGATTCCGACAGACCGAATTTTTCAAATTCGATCTATCAAAACCCGAGTTGGGTGCTCTGGTATCCTACAGAAAAAGATAGAGATAAAGAAACATGTCAGAACTTATAGAGCATCTCACAGCGGAAGGAATTAAAATATAATATATTCAAAAATAGCTTTACCTTATAAATCATACTGTCTAACCAGTATCCAAAGCTATACCATCTCTGTCATGAACCTAACCTGGAAGTATGTAATGATGAGGGGGTCAGAACATAAGTTCTATGTGAGAGGACTTATAATAAACTTCTGTGTAACACTACATACACCGTTCCGTATATTTTCATAGTTATTAGGTTAATCTCGTCATTAGCACCTAAGGCTAAACTCATGTCGTTCTTATTCGCATACTAGTATATTAACCTAATATCTCGTATATGTGGATACCCCCTACTCGTATTATCTTTTCCATGTATGTGCACAGTCCCTTTCCATTTATCGTACGGACTTCATTACGTAACTATATACTACCTCAGCATAGTGCCAACATTTCGGTAATTATTTGGACTGCCACGTTTCCTTAATTCGGTTAGGGTTTATGCCACCTAGGGCTACTAGGAATTATGCTACCTAACGAAATATGCCCTCTAGTCTAGGACACACTACCCAGAGCGATATATGTTCCTAGACCTTCCCCGCGTAAGTATCGTGAACCATTTTTTGATGACTAGATGCACATGTACTCTATATGTGCTACCCGAGTCCTATGGTAGGGCAAGTCAAGAAACACAAAACTCGGTCGGGAGCTTTAAGTTGTCTGCCGATGCAGATGCTAAGGTCTGTTTTTCTAGTGGTTATGGTCCCACTCGACCCCTCCCTCAACTAATGAAAGGCCATCCTTGAAAAATGAGAACTATATGCCGACCCCTTTATGCCCCCACTAACCTATGGCCAACCGCAACGGTAACCACAACTAGATAGCAAGTATATGGTTCGTAGGAGTTCTCCGCCTTTCCGCTGTGCGTATCTCGACTGACTCAAGATGGTAGGTAGACGACGAGTTGCTATCACAGGGCTACTGGTCTCGCCGAATCACGCTGGTCCATCCTAGTCTTTAGGTTGCCATTTATTGCAACCAAGGCAAACCCTTGGTTCTTCTAACGCAGACCTTAACCTCTGTGAGCCCAGGAGGATCATCTGCAGCCTCGTAGAGGGATACCAAGAGTACCCTCACGTCCCCTCGAAGCCTCGGGCTTCGTAACCCAATTTGTTGGAGCCTTCTTTAAAATCAGACGGCCGTACGCTCCTTCTTGTGTTCTACAAAGGTTTACTACTTAGTTTCTTTAACTAAGGTTTACTACTTAGCCCTCTTAGTTTTTAACTAAGGTTTACTTAGTTTCCTGAATCGTCGTTTTCTTAACTAAGGTTTACTACTTAGTCCTTTTAACTAACGTTTACTACATAGTTCTATCAATCGTTCATTTTTCTTAACTAAGGTTTACAACTTAGTCTACTTTAACTAAGGTTTACTACTTAGTTTTCTTTCTCATTATCTACTTAGTTATTTTTTAACTAAGGTTTATTACTTGATTCTCTTAACCAAGGTTTGATACTTAGTTTATGTTTACCGTTGGTTATCAACTGAATTTATACTTAACTTACTTAAGTCCATTGATAAGCCTTATAACATGTTGTCTTTCAATTTCATAAATTATTCCCTTTTTGGATCACAACAACATGTTATATTTAATTCATTGTTAAGTATACCTTATCGCACGTATATACTGATTGGAGGAATAACCCCCTAAATACCAGCCCCGAAGACCGAGATCAACATCCGACTGACACCTCGGGAATTACTCTACCCAACCAACATATATGATTCAAAATTTACTTCTTCTTCCTTTTCAAACCGCTTAATTTATAATTAAGTATATCTCCTCATATAAGTTATCTTATTCTTCCCTTTTTCGTTCTTATAACTTATCGTATCCCATAAGTCATATTTTCCCCTTTTGTCCCTAGGACAAGTCTAACCTATTATCCTTCTTTTTCTTATTCAAATTTGAAATAGGTTATTTATCATTCCCCATATTCCGTCATTAGTTCAGATTAACCTTTTTATTATTATTGTTTCCGTATTTTACACATGTCTTATTACGGTTAAGTCTTATACTTACATGTTTATACATATCTTGTCTTATTACAGTTAAGTCTATACTTACCTGTACCCACTTAACCCTCTAACCATACCCTTGTCACCCACATGTCTTATTATGGTTACTATTCCTTAATGCATTCATTATGCCATAAAGATGTATGACCACCCACATTGGACTAACATTTTGTGGCTGCTGGATGTGCCGGGCGGTTCCGGGCAGTCTTACGCCACAACTTGAGTCCAACCTCGTGTCATAAACCGTTACGCTCAATTTTCCTCCTTTGACCTCTCACATTAGATGTCCAATTGTGGCAGCTGGATTGGCCGGACGGTTCCGGGCAGTCTTATACCACAATTGCGTCAAACCTCGTGTCAAAGGTTTATTAATATTCGTATTTCACCCAAACCCCCAAATTTCATGTTATGCAGTTCAAATTTACGTTTAAGCCTATTCAAGTGGTCATTAATTTGACCAATTTAGTGTTGATTCATACCAAATTACATGTAACCCAATTACCCAACTTTTATTCAAATTTACAAATTCCTAATAATCATTTATTTCCAATGGTATTCATATTTTTAAATAAGTTCGAGTCCTATAAAAATATGACTAACAGATTAAATCCCCAAATTCAAATCCATGTTTTATTGTAGTGTCATAGGCTAATTAACAAGTTCAAATCTTTTCAACGATGACAATCTTATGCTAAAACCCAAATCGTGTTCATACTTATACTTCCCAACTTGGTTTACACATTCAAACCTTGCTAATGGTATACTATACCCAAACTCCTTTGTAATTCATAACCAAACTCTCCAATTTATGTCATCTCCCAAAATCTACTGTTTCCCCTTTGCGTTCGCAATATTCAATCGTATTCATTTCATGATAGATCTAGGCTCGAGATAGCCTAATTATAAAGAAATAAAGAGGGAAGGATAAAAGGAGGAACGTGACCATATAATAATTTAACATATGAAAACATTACAGGTCCAATCTTTCACAATAATTTCATCGCATGTTTTACATGGGGAATGTTTGAAAGATAAATAATAATCTTATACAAAAGTTGTATTATAAACCACTCACATTGCTTGTCGTCTTCAAAATGAGTACTAGATAACACTAGTATTGTTTTCCCTCTTTTGCTTAGCTTGGATTTCTGTTTTTGAATCATCTTTGATTTCTCTTTGCGGCATAAATTCGCAAATCTGAATCCATTATCTTCTCTTTAGCTTTGAATCTCTTTTCTATTTCATTGTTGTTCTAGATCTTATTCTTTTTATTTTAAAGAATAGATGTTGTAGAGAAAAGAGGGGAGAATAGATCCAAGATCTTTTGGAGAAGAAGAAAATGAGAGAGAAGGGAGCCATGGCTTCGCCACGAATTGTTGTGAAGTTTACAATGAGCTTAGGGTTGTTTATATAGGTGCCAAACTACGAATCTAGCCCTGTTTTATTTGTTAAAGAACATTAATGAAGATTTATTTAGAAAAAGAATTCCTTTGTTTATACCTTAACCGTATAAAATTTGTTTCCCTTTTTCTTTTATTTAAACAAGGCAACAATTTATTTTTCTCTACCTTTTTAACATAATTATTATTTATTTATGTAAATAAATACTATAAGTTTACTTACACTCATGTTCTTATCAAATATGGTATCCAACTATGCCTTCATTTTTATTTTATTTTTAATCGTAGAAAATATAGTATATTCTAACTATTTTACTAAAGGGAATTTAATATCTTTTTATTTTTATTTTATCCTTCTCATAGCCATTATTGATGGCTATTTATTCATTGTTTTTTCTATTCATGTCATATTTGAAATGCCTAAATGCATTTACTACATTACTCTTTTTTTTTCCATATTTAATGTAACCGTTATATTACCCTAAATATAACATTAATGTCTTTAATTTACCAATTTCATTTCTTACCAGTAGAACAAATCCCCTAATATCGAATTAGTGTTGCCTCTTATATATATATATATATATATATATATATATATATATATAATACCAAATACTTAACATTTAGTCAACCTCAAGCCAATTTATTAATGTCATAATTATGCGTTAACTTTTTTATTTTTATTTTTATTTACATGTTTACGATAAATAATCGTAGGTGCATGCATCTAGTCTCCTTAATCACAGGTGCATGCATCTAGTCTCCTTAATCATAGGTGCATGCATCTAGTCTCCTTAATCACAGGTGCATGCATCTAGTCTCCAAACATTTAAATCGAGAAACGTGCCACCTTTATCTCAACCTCTGTCGGTTCCAAAAAGCGTACTTAATGCTTTTTTTTTTCAAATACATTGAACCTTTTAAGTGCCTGATAATCTCTACAATTTAAACTAAATTTATGAACACGCATATGAATGCAGTTCCATTCTCCTCTTTAAACGCATTCCTCATTGTATATTACTTTTCTTTCCCTTAAATATTTCAATGCATATAAAATAAATATATATTTTTTATCCTACGCGTATATAAACTTCTGCGGCTTACAACTTCTTCATATGTTATCCATTTTACGCAAACTTGGTATCCATCTGAACCAGAATTTTGAGGCGAACTCAATGATGACATCTCTTTTACTTAATTCCTGATATTTAAATTAAGCATCTTTATTTTATTATCTTTTTCTGTTACATACATTGTTATCGTATAAATTTTCTTCTTTTCAACGTATGTATTAATTTAAACTGCATATCACTATCATGCATATAAACATTTTTAATTACATTAAAAATGCGGGTTGTTACATTCTCCCACCCTTAGGAAATTTCGTCCCCGAAATTTGGTAAGGGTAAAATTAAATAATCGCTCGCATATTATATCATCCATCATGTGTACATCCATTTTTTTCAAACATTGTGCACATGTGCAAAGTGGAACACATCATATTAATGCATGTATGCCTAATTTGGTACCACCTATATGTATGCAAATTTCTAAAAACTCTTTCAAAACATGATGCTCACATCCTAAATATACTTGCAGTTCTATATGAATGCAATATTTTTGAAAAACCAAAACATTTTTCATCCAAATTTTCCCACACTCTTAAATAAGAGCACGGTTCATCCAATTGTTGCATCCAAACCCTACCAACCATCATTAAATTCGAAATTTAGAAAAATCTAATTTTTTCCAAATTCGATTTCTTATGTTACAAAAAGGTATAAACGGAAAAAATTACATTTTCCATTTTTCTTTTATGTACCTTTTCTAGTTGCACTTGGATTTTTACATAGCTATTCTATAAAAAGTTCCTATTTTCCTATCCAAGCACAATTACATAAGAAACTTTTTTTTTCAACATACCTTGGAGTAATTTCATATTTATTCATCTTTTTTTTTCTTTTTCTTAAGATTTTCAATTTCTTTTCCCGTCATGTTTTGTTGCTTGATTGATTCAGTTGTTTTCTTGTTAGTTAGGCTAGTCTTCTTCTTAAGTTTATTTTTCAACCAAGCTTTTCTGTTTTCTACTCAAACAGTATCTTACACAGCTACAACTATGGTCCTAGAATCTTAGGACTTTGTTACCTCTAACAATCGCGAGTCCACACAGTAGGATCTATATACTTGCTTGCCATTCCCTACCTAGTAGTAACTGCTAGTCCATGCTGTGTATTATTAGCCTATACTTTATCTCTTTTTCTCAAGCAACAACCTAGGTTTCTCAATGTTTATGCATTCTACGGGAATTTTCCATTAGTTTTAACATTAGCTAACCTTTGACCGGAAATTGGTAAGAGAATAATTCCCTAAGCATCAAACCCGAAGACCGAAATCAACATCAGATTGATACTAAGAGAATCACTCAACCCCACCAATCTCCAGTTAGGTTCTAATAACTTATCACTGGGTTAGACTCAAAGTGGTTCTTCAACTCACTAGGCTTTCCTAGGCACTTTCGCGAATTCAATTTTCTCGACTATATATATTCCCAATCCATTTTCCACATTTTTCAACCTTTTCTAGTTTATAAGGTTTCACTTCTAAACCCACTACTCTGAAATAATAACATTTCAGTTTTAACTCTATGGGATACTTTCTTTCCCTAATACCAAATCATATTGCACACTTTCCAACCAAACCACCTAAGGGTCTCAAAAATTTCTATATTTATTACTTTAGTGTACAAACTAAATCCCAACTCTTTTCATGTCTAGTGGGCTACTATATGGATCTAGGTTTATACATATAATATACTTATATTTAAGAAACTACAAGTACGTTCACTCATTATCTCCCTAGGAACACTAAACCGAAGCTCTGATACCAGATGTGACAACCCTGATTCCGATAGACCGAATTTTTCAAAATCGATCTATTAAAACCCGAGTTGGGTGCTCTGGTATCCTGCAGAGAAAGACAGAGATAAAGAAGCATGTCAGAACGCGTAGAGCATCTCACAGCGGAAGGAATTAAAATATAATATATTCAAAAATAGCTTTACCTTATAAATCATATTGTCTAACCAGTATCCAAAGCTATACCATCTCTGTCATGAACCAAACCTGGAAGTATGTAATGAGGAGGGGGTCAGAACATAAGTTCTGTGTGAGAGGACTTATAATAAACTTCTGTGTAACACTACATATATCATTCCGTATATTTTCTTAGTTAATAGGTTAATCTCGTCATTAGCACCTAAGGCTAAACTCATGTCGTTCTTAATCACATACTAGTATATTAACCTAATATCTCGTATATGTGGATACCCCCTACTCGTATTATCTTTTCCATGTATATGTACAGTCCCTTTCCATTTATCGTACGGACTTCATTACGTAACTATATACTACCTGAGCGTAGTGCCACCATTTCCGTAATTTTTTGGACTGCCACGTTTCCTTAATTCTGTTAGGGTTTATGCCACCTAGGGCTACTAGGGATTATGCTACCTAACGAAATATGCCCTCAAGTATAGGACACACTACACAGAGCGATATATGTTCCTAAAACTTCCCCGCGTAAGTATCGTGAACCGTTTTTCGATGACTAAATGCAAATGTACTCTATATGTGCTACCCGAGTCCCGTGGCAGGGCAAGTCAAGAAACACGGAACTCAATCGGGAGCTTTAAGTTGTCTGCCGATGTAGATGCTAAGGTCTGTTTTTCTAGTGGCTATGGTCCCAGTCGACCCCTCCCTCAACTAATGAAAGGCCATCCTTGAAAAATGAGAACTATATGCCGGCCCCTCTATGCCCCCACTAACGTATGGCCAACTGCAACCGCAACCGCAACTAGATAGCAAGTATATGGTTCGTAGGAGTTCTCCGCCTTTCCACTGTGCGTATCTCGACTGAATCAAGATGGTAGGTAGACGACGAGTTGCTATCACAGGGCTACTGGTCTTGCCGAATCACGCTGGTCCATCCTAGTCTTTAGGTTGCCATTTATTGCAACCAAGGCAAACCCTTGGTTCTTCTAACGCAGACTTTAACCTCTGTGAGCCCAGGAGGATCATCTGCAGCCTCGTAGAGGGATACCAAGAGTATCCTCACGTCCCCTCGAAGCCTCGGGCTTCGTAACCCAATTCGTTGGAGCCTTCTTTAAAATCAGACAGCCGTACGCTCCTTCTCGTGTTCTACTAAGGTTTACTACTTAGTTTCTTTAACTAAGGTTTACCACTTAGCCCTCTTAGTTTGTAAGTAAGGTTTACTTAGTTTCCTGAATCGTCGTTTTCTTAACTAAGGTTTACTACTTAGTCCTTTTAACTAAGGTTTACTACTTAGTTCTATCAATCGTTCATTTTTCTTAACTAAGGTTTACAACTTAGTCCACTTTAACTAAGGTTTACTACTTAATTTTCTTTCTCGTTATCTACTTAGTTATTCTAACTAAGATTTATTACTTGATCCTGTTAACCAAGGTTTGATACTTAGTTTATGTTTACCGTTGGTTATCAACTGAATTTATACTTAACTTTCTTAAGTCCATTGATAAGCCTTATAACATGTTGTCTTTCAATTTCATAAATTATTCCCTTTTTGGGTCACAACAACATGTTATATTTAATTCATTGTTAAGTATACCTTATCCCACATATATACTGATTGGGGGAACAACCCCCTAAATACCAGCCCCGAAGACTGAGATCAACATCAGACTGACACCTCGGGAATTACTCTACCCAACCAGCATATATGATTCAAAATTTACTTCTTCTTCCTTTTCAAACCGCTTAATTTATAATTAAATATATCTCCTCATATAAGTTATCTTATTCTTCCCTTTTTCGTTCTTATAACTTATCGTATCCTATAAGTCATATTTTCCCCTTTTGTCCCTAGGACAAGTCTAACCTATTATCCTTCTTTTTCTTATTCAAATTTGTAATAGGTTATTTATCATTCCCCATATTCCGTCATTAGTTCAGATTAACCTTTTTATTATTATTGTTTCCATATTTTACACATGTCTTATTACAGTTAAGTCTTATACTTACATGTTTATACATATCTTGTCTTACTACAGTTAAGTCTATACTTACCTGTACCCACTTAACCCTCTAACCATACCCTTGTCACCCACATGTCTTATTATGGTTAGTATTCCTTAATGCATTCATTATGCCATAACGATGTATGACCACCCACAATGGACTAACATTTTGTGGCTGCTGGATGTGCCGGGCGGTTCCAGGCAGTCTTACGCCACAACTTGAGTCCAACCTCGTGTCATAAACCGTTATGCTCAAATTTCCTCCTTTGACCTCTCACATTAGACGTCCAATTGTGGCAGCTGGATTTGCCGGCCGGTTCCGTGCAGTCTTATACCACAATTGTGTCTAACCTCGTGTCAAAGGTTTATTAATATTCGTATTTCACCCAAACCCCCAAATTTCATGTTATGTAGTTCAAATTTACTTTTAAGCCTATTCGAGTGGTCATTAATTAGACCAATTTAATGTTGATTCATACCAAATTACATGTAACCCAATTACCCAACTTTTATTATAATTTACCAATTCCTAATCATTTATTTCCAATGGTATTCATATTTTTAAATAAGTTCGAGTCCTTTAAAAATATGACTAACATATTAAATCCCCAAATTCAAATCCATGTTTTACTCTAGTGTCATAGGCTAATTAACGAGTTCAAATCTTTTCAATGATGACAATCTTATGCTAAAACCCAATTTGTGTTCATACTTATACTTCCCAACTTGGTTTACACATTCAAACCTTGCTAATGGTATACTATACCCAAACCCCTTTGTAATTCCTAACCAAACTCACCAATTTAAGTCATCTCCCAAAATCTAGTGTTTCCCCTTTTCGTTTGCAATATTCAATCGTATTCATTTCATGTTAGATCTAGGCTCGAGATAGCCTAATTATAAAGAAATAAAGAGGGAAGGATAAAAGGAGGAACGTGACCATATAATAATTTAACATATGAAAACATTACAGGTCCAATTTTTCACAATAATTTCATCGCATGTTTTACATGGGGAATGTTTGAACGATAAATAATAATCTTATACAAAAGTTGTATTATAAACCACTCACATTGCTTGTCGTCTTCAAAATGAGTACTAGATAACTCTAGTATTATTTTCCCTCTTTTGCTTAGCTTGGATTTCTGTTTTTGAATCATCTTTGATTTCTCTTTGCGGCATAAATTCGCAAATCTGAATCCATTATCTTCTCTTTAGCTTTGAATCTCTTCTCTATTTCATTGTTTTTCTAGATCTTATTCTTTTTATTTTAAAGAATAGATGTTGTAGAGAAAAGAGGGGAGAATAGATCCAAGATCTTTTGGAGAAGAAGAAAATGAGAGAGAAGGGAGCCATGGCTTCGCCACGAATTGTTATGAAGTTTACAATGAGCTTAGGGTTGTTTATATAGGTGCCAAACTACGAATCTAGCCCTGTTTTATTTGTTAAAGAACATTAATGAAGATTTATTTAGCAAAACCATTCCTTTGTTTATACCTTAACTGTATAAAATTCGTTTCCCTTTTTCTTTTATTTAAACAAGGCAACAATTTATCTTTCTCTACCTTTTTAACATAATTATTATTTATTTATGTAAATAAACACCATACGTTTACTTACACTCATGTTCTTATCAAATATGGTATCCAACTATGCCTTTATTTTTATTTTATTTTTAATCGTAGAAAATATAGTATGTGTTAACTATTTTACTAAAGGGAATTTAATATCTTTTTATTTTTATTTTATCCTTCTCATAGCCATTATTGATCGCTATTTATTCATTGTTTTTCTATTCGTGTCGTATTTGAAATGCCTAAATGCATTTACTACATTACTCTTTTTTTTCCATATTTAATGTAACCGTTATATTATCCCTAAATATAACATTAATGTCTTTAATTTACCAATTTCATTTCTTACCAGCAGAACAAATCCTCTAATCTCGAATTAGTGTTGCCTCTTATATATATATATATATATATATATATACTAAATACTTAACATTATTTCAATCTCAAGCCAATTTATTAATGTCATAATTATGCATTAACTTTTTTTTTTTATTTTGATTTACATGTTTACTATAAATAATCGTAGTTGCTTGCATCTAGTCTCCTTAATCACAGGTGCATGCATCTAGTCTCCTTAATCATAGATGCATGCATCTAGTCTCCTTAATCACAGGTGCATGCATCTAGTCTCCGAACATTTAAATCGAAAAACGTGCCACCTTTATCTCAACCTCTGTCGGTTCCAAAAAGAGTACTTAATGCTTTCTTTCTTTTCAAATACATTGAACCTTTTAAGTGCATGATAATCTCTACAATTTAAACTAAATTTATGGACGCGCATATGAATGTATTTCCATTCTCCTCTTTAAATGCGCATTCCTCATTGTATATTACTTTTCTTTTCCTTAAATATGTCAATGCATATAAAATATATATATATATATATATATATATATATTATCCTACGCGTATATAAACTTCTACGGCTTACAACTTCTTCATATGTTATCCGTTTTACGCGAACTTGGTATCCATCTGAACCAGAATTTTGAGGCGAACGCAATGATGACATCTCTTTTACTTAATTCCTGATATTTAAATTAAGTATCTTTATTTTTTTATCTTTTTCTATTACATACATTGTTATCGTATAAATTTTCTTCTTTTCAATGTATGTATTAATTTAAACTGCATATCACTATCATGCATATAAACATTTTTAATTACACTAAAAATGCGGGGTGTTACACAATGTGTGAGAATGACCGTTTTCACTATGATTTTTTTTTGGAATATCATAATTTGAAAAAATAGGGCAGTTCAAAATTATTCCGATTACCATGCCCATGTTTTATTACAAACGAAAAACTAAAAGCTAAAAATAACAAACCAACTGCACCTTAAAATTCACAAATGCTCAAACGAAGGTGATAAAAACTGGGGGCACTGCTTACCTAAACTTCTAGCTTAGATAATATCAGGGACCCAACATTCAATGCTCTAGTGGCAAGAAACAAGGCCTTTAGAGCAGGCATCTAGCAAATGCATGTAAAACAGCTTGCATCCTTAGCTCTTAGCAATGTTGATACTGACGAGAAACGTCAAAATTCATAGAAGTAGTACAAAAATCAATACTATATTGCAATGTATAAATAACATGGATAGAAACACTAATTCATGATGAATATTGATAATACATGATGTGCAATACAATCATATACCACTAGCATGGATCCACCAAAAAAACTGGAGAATTTCCGATGCATATGACCCTGAAAATCAAGAAATACAAGCATAAGAGACTAAATTTAACACGTTAACCTAAACCACCAACAAAGAAATTTACATACATACATTATAAAATGCCCCAATGCTATATTCTGTCAATTTTCCACCCTGTTGCAAACCCATTTTTTTTCTTCTGAAATCCACATTGTTACAAGCATCGAGCCATAAGCCGATGTGGGAATCTCACATTTGTTAAGATCCTCAACAAGATTTGAGTCGCCATTAACACATACATGTGTTCCTCCTAATTCAACAATAATGACAAGAACTGAAGAGTTGATTTTACATAATTCATGAATCATACTAGACGCTGCTTGCCAATGTGGTGACTAGGAGAATTAGGTTGAAATGATCTTCAAAGATGGCATATGTCATCACGAAAGTCCTGGAAGACCACCAAATAAAGTCGAATTGGCATAAAAACTGAAATTCGGTTTCCCCAAATCATCAGATTTTGATTTGCTTCAATTTGGCAGTTTGGCTGATCCTTCTGGATTAAGAACAACAACTAGTTCTTTAGCTTCACTGTTCTCTTTCTTGATTTCTTTGACTATGGCATTTCCCCAATCCATCAAAGTTATTTCTTCACCCTCAGAAATAACACAAGCATCACTGTACTCTAGCAATATTCTATTTTTAAACGTATATGTTTCGGATTTGAGACTAGCAGAAACTTTGTTTCACCATTAAAAAGTTTCGATGGAAATTAGAAACAATCGGCTCCATTTTTGGTTCCCCAGAGAACCCTAAGTCTAGATCTAGAATCTGCGATTTGGAGGAGAATGTAATGAAAAGGAAGTGCGTGAATGAAAATGTTAGCGGGAAACAGAGGAAGCCCAACAGATAGCAGATGAATGTTTGAGATTTTGTCTTAACTAATGGTGTGGATTGTTGAGGTGTAATTTTTTTTAAATTTTTTAATTATAATATATCTATGCTAACACCTTGAAGCGTGCTTTGCAATAGACAAAAATCAACATAGTTATGGTTACATTATAGCTAGTAACACCCTGGATTTTTGTTGTAGTAGGCCATCTGTGGCGTAATGATTAGTTTGGCCGAAACCACCAAAACTTATAACAAAATGATGGTTTTTTAACATGACCTGAATTAGTAAGAGCTTGGTGTTTCGTTCTCGTAATACCAAATTAAACTTTGCCTGCCCAACCGGATGGGTAATTAAGAGACCTACATGGTACTCATCACAGAAATGTTAAGAATTCCAAGTCATCCCACTGAAAGCTTATAATATGATTGAGAGGTTCACGCCAAAACTAGTAGAAATACATCAACCGAAACTGATTCATCAGAGACCTTAAGCTATTTTCAAATGGTCTCTTATTGCACGAACTATCGAAGTCTTATCATTATATATTGTTTTCTATTTGAATTTATCTTTAGAAGTCAGCAGAAGCATCTAATAGGAATTTCTTTACGGAAACGTTATTGAATCCTGACCTAAACGTTTCACATGCAAAGGAATTTGCATGAATACATTGTTTAGGGGTGTGTTAACCATAAATTTTGTGAACAGTTTTTGCGGTGGAAGTAGGGCCCTAACCTATATAGCCTCATAACTCTCTATTCAGTGAGAACTTCCTTTAAGAAAAAGAAAAAAATGGATTGTAAGTATGAAACAACTTGGAATTGATCACGAAGGATCTCTTATGCCTCAAAATATGTTTCGTACAAATGGAAAAGTAATGACTTTGAATTGGCGAAGTATCTCTATGAAATGAAATAACATTTCCGAAGAGTTGAGCATAAGCCTATAAGAAAATTTGGACACCTCGATGGTCCAGTTAAGGAAAAGAGGTTGTGACTCCTTACCATCAGGTAGGAAATAATAAAGAAAAACCATGGATAATGCCAAACTCATCTTTAGAGGAAAGGAATACGATACCCGTCCGACATATTGGCAACTCAATGTAGGTAATAAATTGGTTAAATTTGAATAAAGATTTTCTAGTCCAATGAAACTAGAAACAATCCATGAAAACTTATGATTCGATGAGGAATAGATTTTAAGGGTGAAACCTTTGAGTGTAACTCATTAGAAGTGGGAAGAAGATTATGACCCAAACAATTGGAGCATAACCGGTTTCATATTGCATCAAGACCCCATCTTCGCTAATGAAAGGATATTGAAAAAGGAAGACAATTTTTTGTGAAAATGAGAAATGAAATCCAAAACTATTCCAAAGGAATTAAATTTTGAGGAAGAATGGCAAAGGTGGAAATGCTTCCGCACCAAATTGAAAATTAAACCAAAAACCCTTTTGTAGCCAATCATTTATCAATAAATTGTGAAATTCAACATGAGGGAGGAAAAAGAAATAATAGCCTTCTTGGCGGTGGCTTATATGAGGAAGGGAACAAAGGAGGTTCGAGGGCTTGATAAAGAAGGTGGTAAGGGTCGGGGGAAAACAAAAGGCTTTTTTTGGTCCGCCTTTTGCTGGGGGGTGCTTGTGTGTGTGTGTGGGGGGGGGGGGGGGGAGGGTGTGCCACGACAAAATAATGGAATGGAAGGCCACAAAAATTTTGAAAAAGGATTTTCTAGCAGTTAATATGTTAGGTAAATTGAAATGGAGATGGTTGAATCAAAATAAATTTTTTTCTGTAAGTTTTTTTTTTTGTTAGAGGGCAATTTGAATGTTACACCATATTCATTTTCTAGAACCTAAAAATTGAAGCAATCAAGCATGAAGGACGCAAAAGCATCTCCCTTATTGAGCGAGAGCGCGGGGCACAGTTCTCATTTGGACCATTCCAATAGATTTTTTTTCTAATTTTTAGTAGATCATTTGGATCACGTTAGGTAGAAGTTGTATCAATTTTGAACAAGGCTCCATAAGTTTAAGTAATAGAATCTTTCTTCAGAAATATTTCATCAATTTAACTCGCTAAAAATTTGAACCTTCCCCAAAATGTTTTTTATTCCACCGCTCCATCTTCAAAGGCAATGAAAAGAGATATTGAATAAGCTAGACAAACAGATACAAAAGGAATTCAAATACAAATTGCAGGTTGTGTTAATGGAAAAGACTCAGAGGTGAATTAAAAGCTAAGCAGTGGTAGTTATAAAGATCCCCCACCCCCGGAGGAAAAATAGAGAAGTCTCCTACATTACCCGTAATATGTGGAAGTATCGAAGTAGTTTCATAAAGTCAGAAAAAATTGAATTCAACAAATTTCCTTGTAAATGTATTAAGATGTTTCCCTTGTTCAAAAATGTGGTAACCCAGACTTCCAGGCCGGCCTAAACCAAATGAGAATGCGGATTGCTTTGAGAACACGACGCATTAGAATACAAACATGAGAACATTTCATTTCTATTACAATAATTTACATTGGAGTAGAAGAATACCAGAGTTCAAATAAATAATATACAGCGAAAAAATAAATATCGGATATTTACAAATTATAAAATAGCAGAAAAAATATCAACTAGGCCAACTGGAGGAAATACACGGATACAAAACTTTCCGAATATAGCTCCCGCTGTACTCCAGGATCCCGTGGAAAGAAATATCTGCAAACCAAAACTACTAGCTGCCCGTGTGGAAAATATGGGCACCTAGAGTTTAGGTTAAAACACTGAACTCCGAGTCAGTCATGGGATTGGTGTGAGAACTAAACAGTATTTAACTTGATTTTAAAGTTAGGTAAATTAAGGGACCATGTCGAATAACGCGGAATGGGTTTACCCCGAAGAATACCAGTGCATAAAACAAACATCGCAATGCTAAACAGAAAAATGAAGATATTATAAGACTCAGGTCCCATCACGCAATGCAACACTAACCAGAGGATAGAGTTTTACCTTATAATAGCCAAACATGCTTGAAACTTGAAATTCATTTTTTACTATTACTATAAGTGAAGAAATCAGCTTCAATTGTAAATGTATCAATCAAAGGCGGCGTAGGTACCATTATATTACGTCGCCATATAGGTTTACAACTAAATCCATAAAATCTTGTGTTGGAAATGGGGTTTCATCTATGAACCAAGGCAAGCGACCGTCCTTACCGATTCGAGACACACTAGCAATGCCTCAGGAATCACACTCTCATGATCCTAGGCTAGCGGCAAGGCCGGTCATTTGTCGATGATTGGCAATACCATAAACTTTATGCTAACCGGTTCTATTGAACCTCCGAAATTGGTCAGTATCTTCGACCAATCAAGAGCCACTAGGGACTCAAATCAAATCCTGGGTACCTTGCTTTCCGTCAATAAAATTTCCAATATCCACATAAGTAAATGTCTGGGCTGCATACCATGACGTTACTCGTAGCTAGAAACTAATATATGTCCATTTCCCTGCGGTCCTCATCCCGTTTTTGGTTCATACCGAGGTGTGAAGTTCACGAGTTAACGCTGCACAGAGTTGTGCTACTTAAAGCTGTGCTTTGATCATCAACTAGAAGACTTTTCTTTTCAACAATAAACTTTGGTCATTTGCATCTCAGCATGCCTCATTGTCAATCCATACCGTACCACTGATTTCCACCAATATATTACCTCTAAGCTCGTACGTCTCAGAGAAGGGTGTTAAGCAAGAGAATAAATTCTCCACCACCAAACAGATATATATATATATATATATATTTAGCAGAGATCAACGAATACAACATAAAGGAATACAATGTCAAACATACCATCCATTTGCAAGTCCGTTCTAGGTCTGAACGAAATCGGAGGCACCTTATTCCTCCTCCCATATGTCCAATACAACAGAGAGGCCCTCTCACATCCAGTCAATCTCCAAGTATATTTGGACAATCTCCACTTATTACCTTGTCTTGTGTGTACATCCCAATCAAGACATCAGTGATTGTCCAAACGATGTGAAGACCTCCGGTCTTCAACCACCGTCTTCTTCGACTTTTAGTCGTCGTATAAGTTATTCAGAATGGGTTAAACTCGGTCTTCCAGAATAACTCGCTTATTTTATAATCAATAATCAAGTGTTATAAAAACACATCATATGCCTCATTTAAATTCAGAATATTCTTTTATTCAAATATTCATATCTTTAGGGAAAGGTTCCCATTAATTTTATCAAAGATAAGTTCTTTTAAACTTATTCTATAATCTTCCTTTGGATATCAATTTCAAAAGATTATATTTTATCCTTTAAAAATTCTAAACCAAATTAAGGTTTATTAAACTAGTCGGGATTATCGAACCTTACCGAAGTAATCATTTATTATGTTATTATTTCCGATCGCAATTTATTCATGCCATAGAGCAAAATTGGTAGTACTCCATAGCTAACACCCATTGTGTTATCGGTAAAATTAATTACCATTTCACGTTCAAATCTGATTAAAGATTAAACTATCGCGTGGAGTAAAACTGGTGGTACCCCATGCTTGACATTCCTTGAATTCAGTAAATTTACTTACCTCAGTCGCATTTCTATCTAATTAAAGATTCATTAAAACTCCAATTGGTTTTAATCTCAAAAATCATTACTTAATGATTATTCAACTTTAAGAAGTTAATCTTTTCTTTAACTGGGTAAAAGAATCAATGTATTAAATACCCAATCCATAATAAACCCAAATCAACTTCCATTAAATACGGAATCTTCGTGGAAAACAGATCAATATATATAATTGATATAAATTTCCATATCAGACAAATAATATAAATGGAATAACGACATAGACTTTTAAATTCCATATATTGTAATGATCTTCCTTTATGGAATCTCATCTTGATTATTACCAAATCGAATTCCATTCAATTCCAATTTAATATATTAAATTGGAAAACTTTACTTTGGAAAATTCTCTATTAAATCTTAACTAAAAGATTATAAATTCCAAATCCTAACTTCACTGTTAATTAGGTTGAAGAACAACTGTTATTTAAAACATTGTTCACGATAAACCCAAAATGAACTTTCATTTAAATTCCAATTAATTTAATTAATTGGTAAACTTCATTAATCTTAATCAAAAGATTTATTCCATTCTCATCTGGGTTTAAGAACAACATTATTGAAGACACCATTCACGACAAACCCAAAATCCAATCTGATATTAAATACAAGGTTCTAAATAGAAATTGTATCGACTTATATTCAGTGTCAAATTCTGAAACTAACGGATATCGTATTGGGAATAACGATATTCATATCTTCCAAATTCCTCGAAAGTACCCATATAATCACGGAATCCAATATCGAAATATTCCGAAGATTATTTATGTAACACCATGAATTTTCTATGAGTATTAAAAGAACACTTTAAAGAATACTTAATTGTTAAAATGAAAATTAAGGGAAATGGTTTACGTCATAGCGTTCAACTCGAAATTCTGCCTGGAATAGAGTCCAAGTTTTCGTAAATCGGACTTTGTATGAGGAAGTAATAGCCCTCAGAAGTTTAGTAACTTTAATAAATTAATAACAGTTCAAAATCAAAATTTAAAATTCAAAATTCAAACAAGGAAGCAGGCCGGGTGGGATTTCTCCCTCCCAAGGTCAGGTCGACTAGGGGGTCGACCTACCCCTCGGGGCAGATATGAAATCAGACGATTCTGACTTGTTGCTGAGTCTTTCCTGACCTGTTGCTGAGTCACTAGGGCATAGGTGGCAATTCTGGATCTCTATCTAGTCTGGACGGTTATGATTGCTCCTATGATAATCTAACGGCCTATGTTGATTTAAACTTCTATATAAGAGCGCATAGACTCAACCCCTAAACCTAAACTAAATCTGTCTCTTGGCTTCCATGCTGCTGCTACGATAGTTCTTCTTTCTAAAGCTTAGGGATTTGCAAGTCAGAATTCTAATACAAAACGACGAACGAGTTATTCTCTTCTCTAACCTGTCTTTGTGAGTACAATTTCTTTCACAAAATAATTAATAAATTAATTATGATGAGTTATAACTTGGATCATGAGAACATGTCTGTTGAATCTTGTGATGTTATTTAACTTTTTTATCGTCTGTTGGTGAACATATGACAGTTTGTATGTGAATCTTATGCAAGTCTATTTTTACATATGCTAGTTTGTATGTGAATCTTATGCAAGTCTGTATGCGAATTATACACAAGTTTATATGTGAATCAAGTATATACGTATGCTAGTTTATAAGCAAAAAACATGTGATATAAGTTTTCATGCTTAAATTCATATGCAAGTTTGTAGGAATCCATATGCAAGTTTAGGTGAAAATTATATTCACATTTTTAGGTGAAAACTATATTCACATATGCAAGTTTGGGTGAAAACTATATTCAAAATATGCAAATTTAGGTGTAACCCATATTCATATATGAAAGTTCACAATTTCATGTTTAGATCTATATTTAGATCCATGGTAGTTTATGCAAATTTATGTTCTATATGTTCATTACCTATGCAAGTTATTGCCTATGCAAACTTATGTTATAATTCTTATTCGCAAGTTAGATATATTTTATGTGTTATGCAAGTTGTGAAGTTGCTTTTCTTTTTATGAGTTAGTCTATTTGCGAGTCTAACATATTTCATGTTAAACGTATGAACGATGTGGGGATAATGGGAAAATATTAATAATACATATTGTGAATTGGCTTAAAATGGTTTTAAAAGCATATAATTAAATTGAGACATTAGTTGGTATAATTTATATAACTAAAAAAAAGTATGGACTTAATTTAGGTGACAATTATGGACATTGTTTAATTTGGAAATTATTGACAATTTGAATAGGGATAATTAATTCATATTGGGGTGAAATAATTATGTGTAATAATAAACGCCTAAGACACAACGTTGGACTCGTTTGTGGTGTTAGACTTCCCGGACCTGCCCGACAAATCCAGCAACCACAAACGAATGTCTAATGTGAGAGGTCGAAGGCATAAATTAAATGCGTAACAATTGTAAAGACACGAGGTTGGACTCGTTTGTGGTATAAGACTGCTCGGACCCACCCGGCAAATCCAACAACCGCAAACGGTAGTCTAATGTGGGAGGCCTTATAAGGTTCTGGTTATAATGAATTAAGTAACACTTAACCAAGATAAACATGTGGTGGGACATGGGTGTTAAGTGGGTGACATGGGTGACATGTGAAATACGATTAAGAACACTTAACCAAATTGAAACATATAAGAAAACATGAATAAGAAGGGGTTAAGTGGGAAATTCTAATGGGAATCAAGCATAGGTGAAAGCTTGTGTCAAGCACGGGGGACCCTTTTCAAACCAGTAACCCATTAAGTATCTTTGTGAGCTCGAGTTAGATCGAGGATGGGACACGCTTACTGGGTTTGATTGTAAGTGGTCAAAACGGGTTAACGGTGGCAACGCAAGTCCAACGTGGTCATGTGCGTGCGTGGGCCTGAGCTGGTAGGTAAGATGTTGTTGCATCATGTAGATATAATCCGCGCATCTCTAGTGGAATTGGGTTGTCATTTTAGGGAGTGATACACCCCACTATGGGACTAGCATGGGTATCTATGAGTTAGGGAGTCGATCGCATGGGGGTAGTGGGTAGAACTAGTGGAGATAGGGGCAAGAGGCACCTATGAAGACAGCTAGGGGTAAACGAAAATATGATTATGGTTATTATATTCAGTAGGCGGGATCAACTTTAAGGGTGACTGGTAATGGTGGAGTATAGTAATTATCCTATAGTAATTAGGAGCGAGATTAACGCCAGAATATTCCTCTTGTTTGTTTTGTCTTGCCCCTTTGTTTCACAGTCATTCCTTGTTTTACCAGTTTATACCTTATCCTAATTAATTTAATAATTATATTTTTAAAGTTATTGGACTCGCTAGACTTAATGTCTGACCCCCTCTGTTTTCGCCTCTTTTCTTCTTCCCCCCAGGTTCTCAGGGTGGGACTAGTGCTAGTGGAGCTTGATTTGGATCTTTCTCTCTCTTTTGGAAGTGCTTGAATTGCTGAAAGTAAAGTTCAGCTTATCTCTTTTATGGCTAGTTATGTTGGGGTTATGCTTTTTACTTTATGTACTCAGAAAACAATTTGTCAAGATGGATACTAAGTGTACTTGGTTTTATTGTTAGTTTATGATGTTGTTGTAATCAAACTATTTCTCCACTGCAATAAAAGTTGTTTTAAAATTCTCAAGTAAATATATATTTATCTGTCTTGTTATATTCTGTTCTATACACCAATAATACTCCATGAAAGTTAATGCATTCCCTTTGAGAGTGACATTAATGGGCGTGGGTTGTTACACGTGGTATCAGAGTCGAAGGTTAACAGAATAGATAAGAGATTTTGAAAAACTTTTTTTCAAAAGCATTTTATAAAGAAATACTTTCAAAAGTATGTTTTAAGGAGATAATTTCCAGAGAAAAGTTTGTTTTAAAAACATAACCCCCAAGAGTCAGATATCTTTCTTTCGATTCTCCGTTTTGAATCTCTTCCTTTTTCTTTTCAACATGTGTGGGTTACCCGAGATACCCGAGGGGATACCGATACCAACCTAGTTCAGAAGGTATCTGGAGGCTAGGGCCACTGCCACAGGCGCAGCAGAAATTTCTCCTCCCCCAGCTGCAGCCGCTCCTCCTTCTCCCCTTCCCCGCGTTGATACTTTTTCGAAGAGATGCAAAGAATTTCGGGCAATGGGCAGGAAACCTTTTCACGGGTCAGAGACGATTGTTGAAGCTCGAAATTGGCTAAAGGAAGCGGAAGATTTGTTTGGTATCTTCGACATAGAAGATGGAAGGAAGGTCCAACTAGATGCTTGGTTAATGAAGGACGAAGCCTCGTTTTGGTGGTTGGTCACGAATGGAGAGCTTCCAGTGGAGACATGGATGGATTTTAGACATAGCTTTGAGATGAAATTTCTCTCACGAGGAGAAGAGAATTTATACATGGAGAGGTTCTAGGTGTTGAAGCAGGGGAATTTGTCAGTAAAGGAGTACGTCAACAAGTTCAATCAGTTGGCAAGATTTGGCTTAGACTTGGTGAAAACACCTGAAAAGAAGGCCCTGAGATTCGTTAAAGGTTTGAATGAGCAGCTACATGGGTTGGCTATGACCCACGTTCCTATGGGGCCTACCTTTGAGATACATTTTGACATGGCGCTTATGCATGAAGAGGAGAAAGGCGCTAATGCTAATAAGGAATCGGAAAAGAAAGGGGATCAAAGGAATCCACAACAACGGCTTAAGGAAGATGGTAAGGATAACAATAGAAAAGGAAAGGAAAGGTGCTTTAATTGTGGAACACCAGGCCATTTGAGCAAGGACTGTAGGAAGAAGAAGAAGACCGGCTGCTTCAACTGTGGTGAGGCAGGACATCTGATTAAAGACTGTCCGAGAAGGAAAGGGCAGAAGACAGGGTCTACTTATGGAGGGCAGGTTCAGGCTCTCATTGTGCCAGGGCGAGCGAAAGGGCATGTTCTTTCCCTCATGGCACTAGGACAGGAGAGAGGTAGAAACACATTTCTGTTGAAAGTTTGGTTTTTCTATTTGATCATCCTATTCATACTTTGTTTGATTCTGGCGCTTCACACTCGTTTGTATCTGCTTCATTAGTTGAAACACTGCACCTAAATACTAGTCTAGTTATAGATCCCATATTAGTCTCAAATCCTATTGGTGGTTCGGCTCATCATTCAATGTTTTGTCGGGATTTGAGAGTGTCTATCTTGATCGTTGAGTTTGAATGCAGCGCCGTCGTTCTTGGCTTCACGGGCTATGGGTTGATTCTAGGCATTGATTGGTTATCCAGTAATGGTGTCATCCTCGATTGTGAAAAGAGAGTGGTTAGACTTATGACTCGCCTCGGCGACACTCACGAAATCTCTTGTAATCCCATACATTCTATTATGCTTAGCTACCTAGAATCTCTTGATGCGTCTGTTGAAAACTTGCAGTCTGTTAGAGTAGTCCGTGAATACTCAGATGTATTTGAAGAGGTGACGGACTTACCTCCGAAGCGGGAGATAGACTTTCGCATATACCTTGTTGATAATGCAAAACCCGTAGCTCTACCCGTTAGACACATGGCTCCAAGGGAGAGAGAAGAGCTCAGCAAGCAAGTCAAAGAGTTGCACGAAAAAGGGTTTATAAGGCAGAGTATTTTTGAATGGGGTGCTCTAGTAGTATTCGCAACCAAAGAAGATGGTTCACTTCGCCTATGTGTTGATTATAAGGAGCTAAACAAGCTGACCAAAAAAAATAGGCACCCACTTCCAGGAATAGACAACTTGTTTGATCATCCTGTAGGTGCGTCGGTTTTCTCCCAACTAGATCTGGCTACCAGGTTTCATCATCTAAGAGTGGCTGAAGACAACATTGATAAAACCACGTTCAGAACCCCGGATGGTTTCTTCGAAATGATTGTCATTCCTTTTGGCTTGACAAACGCACCCGCTTACTTCGTTGACTTGATGGGCAGGGTGTTCAGGGAGTTCCTTAATAAGTTTGTGGTGGTCTTCGTAGACGACATTTTGATTTTCTTGAAGAATGAAGAAGAGCATGCTTTACATTTAAGGGAAGTCATGGATACTCTTCTTGCACATCAGCTGAAAGCCAAATTCTTCAAATGCCATTTCTGGAGAGAAGAAGTGAGGTTTCTTGGACATGTGGTGTCCAAATTGGGGTTATCTGGGGACCCTGCGAAAGTAGTTGCGGTGCAAGATTGGAATGTTTCACAGAATGCAACCAAAGTTTGAAGCTTTCTTAAGCTAGCAGGCTTTTACCGAAAGTTCATTAAAGACTTTGCAAAAATCTCAGCCCCACTCACAAGGTTGACAAAGAAGAACCTAACTTTCGCTTGAGATTTGGATTGCGATATTGCTTTCCAACGTTTGAAAAGGGCTTTAACAATAGCCCCAGTCCTGACATTGCCTAATGGGAGAAAAATGTTTACCGTATACACAGACGCATGCGATATAAGGTTGGGCGCTATCTTGATGCAAGAAGGCAAGGTAATTTGTTATAAGGGAAGGCAATTGAAAGTACATGAGAAGAACTACCCAACTCATGATTTTGAGCTAGTTCCATTGTTTTCGCTCTAAAGTCATGGCGTCATTACCTACAAGGAGAAAGGTTTAATTGTTTAATTACCATAAATCACTAAAGTACCTTTTCTCATAGAAAGACCTTAACTTAAGACAACATAGGTGGATGGAATTTCTGGCCTCATATGATTTTTAGATTTCCTATACCCCTGGCAAATGTAATGTGGTAGCAGACGTCTTAAGTAGGAAGAAGCTGACCTTGAGTCCTCTCTTTGTAGAAAGGCAAAGCTTGGAGTACATAGCAAACTTTTAACTTTAGACCCTCCTCTGAAATTGTATTTGGTCTGTTAGCATCACTAGAGGTGCGGCCTACACTTTGGACTCAATAGGAACCGTGCAACGAGAAGACCCTCAGCTAGTTGATGTGATGGATAAGTAGTTAGGGGTGACACTTCTAGTCATCTCAATAGATACTCCATCAATGATAAGGGTTGGTTGAGACGGGATGGAAGGCTATGCATCCCACAAGCAAGGAATTTAGTGAAGACAGTTCTCGAAGAAGCACATCATTCTAAGATGACCATACACCCAGGTGGAGACAAGATGTATAAGGATATAAAAAGGGTTTTCTTTTGGAATGGCATGAAGAGGGATGTAGCTGAGTTCGTCGCTAAGTGCTTCATATGCCAGTAATTCAAAGTGGAGAAGAAGAAGCCTGGTGGTCTGCTTCATCCTCTAGAGATCCTAGAGTGGAAGTCGGTTAGCATTTCAATGGACTTTGTTGATGGGTTGCCTAGGTCAAGAAGGGGCAGTACCAAAATTTGGGTAATAGTGGACAGGCTCACTAAAAGCGCTCACTTTATACCTGTTAAGAGTAGAAGGACTGCCTCGTTCCCAACATCCATTTATCTTAAAGATATAGTTCGACTCCATGGGTCTCCAGCATAGTGAGCGATCGAGATCCTATCTTTACGAGCGAGTTTTGGAAAAGTTTGCAAGAGGCTGTAGGCACACAATTATGCCTAAGCACGGCCTATCACCCCTAAACCGATGGTCAGATGGAAAGAGTGAACAGAGTATTGGAAGACCTCTTGAGATTGTGCATTCTTGACTTTGGAGGGACATGGGAGGATAATCTTCCTTTGGTGGAATTCACTTACAACAATAGCTACCAAGCCACCATATGCATGGCACCCTTCGAAGCTTTATATGGAAGACCATGCCGATCAATAACTTGTTGGTGGGAGTCTACAGACAAGCTCGTACTTGGGCCATACATGATTAGGGTAACCTCAAAAAATGTGGACTTGATAGGAAGACGGATGAAGGCTACACGAGATAGACAGAAGTCCTACACAGACAAAAGAAGGACCGACCTTGAGTTTGAAGTTGGGGATAGGGTGTTCCTTAAAGTATCTCCTTTGAGGAATGTCATTCGCTTTGGGTCCGTAGGAAAGCTAGCACCAAGATTTGTAGGACCATTTCCTATCATTGAAAGGATTGGGACGATGGCTTATGGAGTAAAGCTACCCGAAATACTGGCTGGAGTTCATAATGTTTTTCATGTTTCTCAACTACGAAAGTGCTTACATGAGTCTGCGGAAGTGGTGGAGCCAAGTATACTAGAGGAAGTAGAAGTGGAACGAGAAGCGACTTTGAGAAGAGTTCCAACTCGTAACTTGGGTACGGAAGTCAAAAACTACGCAACCGTGAATTCAAGCTTGTTAAAGTTCAGTGGAGTGACGCTGAGGAAGACGCGACTTGGGAAACAGAGAGGAAATTACGCGTAGCCTACCCTTTTCTTTTTGAGGGTACCTCCTTGATCTCTTTTTTTCCCCATAATTTTATTAATGCTTATATCTATCTTTTAAGTATATCTCCTCGGTCCTACTCTTTATCATTAGGTAGAAACCAATGGATGTAAACATGTATTTGAATCATGTTATGATTGATGGTTGCGAGTAGTTGCAAGTGGTTGCTCTTGGATGCATGTACACACACATTAGGCACTAGATCGGCTCAATAACTTTCATATTGCATTTAAATATATGTGCATATTTAAATTAATGGATGTATAATGGTTGTGTTATCATATGGATGCTGCATTTTGATGAACGGTTGTGCACACATGTAGAAGTAATATGTACCATTAGGATTCTTTTGCATACATAATGGACGCATGGCACTATCATGATTTGCATTACGGAGGTCAACTGAATCAGCGGACCGCTTGATTTTGCATTGGATAAGGAACATGTACACACACTTTTTGCATATGTTCAAACGGCATTAGAAATCTTGTAAGGACAATGGATGCTTGTGTTTGATGGTTGAGTAAATGGATAATCAGATGTTAGGATATACATTCTCCTTAACTTGGAGATTATGGGGGCGAAATCCTTTAAGGAGGGGAGAATGTAACACCCTGAATTTTCTGCGACTATTAAAAGAACGAATTTAAGAATACTTAATTGTTAAAGTGAAAATTAAGGGATATGTGTTACGCCGTTGCGTTTGTCTTGAAATTCTGCTTGGAATAGAGTCCAAGTTTTCGTAAATCGGACTTCATATGGGGAACTAATGGCCCTCAGAAGTTTCAGTAACTTAAATAAATTAATAACAGTTCAGATTTAAAATTTAAAATTCAAAATACAAACAAGGAAGCAGGCTGGGCGGGATTTCTCCAGCCCAAGGCCAGGTCGACCAGGGGGTCGACCTCCCCTATACAGGTCGACCAGGGGGTCGACCCACCCCTTGGGGCAGATCTGAAATCAGACGATTCTGACTTCTTGAGTCTTTCCTGACCTATTGCTAAGTCACTAGGGCATAGGTGGCAATTCTGGATAACTATATCTAGTCTGGACGGTTGTGATTGCTCCTATGATAATCTAACAACTTATGTTGATTTAAACTTCTATATAAGCACGCATAGACTCAACCCCTAAACCTAGACTAAATCAGTCTCCTGGCCTCCATGCTACTTCTAGGATAGTTCTTCTTCCTAAAGCTTAGCGATTTGCAAGTTAGAATTCTAATATAAAACGACGAATGAATTATTCTCTTCTCTAACTTGTCTTTGTGAGTACGATTTCTTTCACAAAATAATTAATAAATTGATTATGATGAGTTATAACTTGGATTATGAGAACATGCCTATTGAATCATGTGATGTTATTTAACTTTGTTATCGTCTGTTGGTGAACATATGATAGTTTTGTTATCTTATTTTGGTAGATCTATTTCATATGTCCAATTACATATGTTTAACTTGATTCATTTTATGACATCAGTTTATATGCAAGTATGGGAAGTTAAATCATATGCTAATTTGTATGTGAATCTTATGCAAGTCTGTTTTTACATATGCTAGTTTGTATGTGAATCTTATGCAAGTCTGTGTGCGAATTGTACACAAGTTTATATGTGAATCAAGTATATACATATGCTAGTTTATATGCAAAAATAGGTGATATTAGTTTACATGTTTAAATTCATATGCAAGTTTGTAGGAACCCATATGCAAGTTTAGTTTAAAACTATATTCAAATTTTTAGGTGAAAACTATATTCACATACGCAAGTTTGGGTGAAAACTATATTCCGTGTATGCAAGTTTAGGTGAAACCCATATTCATATATGCAAGTTCACAATTTCATTTTTAGATCTATATTTAGATCCATGGTAGTTTATGCAAATTTATGTTCTATATGTTCATTGCCTATGCAAACTTATGTTATAATTCTTATTCGTAAGTTAGATCTACTTTATGTGTTATGCATGTTGTGATGTTTCTTTTCTTTTTATGAGTTAGACTATTTGCGAGTCTAACATATTTCATGTTAAACGTACGAATGACGTGGGAATAATGGGAAAATATTAATAATACATATTGTGAATTCGCATAAAATGGCTTTAAAAACATATAATTAAATTGAGACATTAATTGTTATAATTTATATACCTAAACAAAAGTATGGGCATAATTTAGGTGACAATTATGGATATTGTTTAATTTGGAAATTATTGAAAATTGAATAGGGATAATTAATTCATATTGGGGTGAAATAATTATGTGTAATAATAAACGCCTAAGACACGAGGTTGGACTCGTTTGTGGTGTTAGACTGCCCGGACCTGCCCGACAAATCCAACAACCAAAAACGGAAGTCTAATGTTAGAGGTCGAAGGCATAAATTAAATGAGTAACAATTGTAAAGACACGAGGTTAGACTCGTTTGCAGTATAAGTGTAACACCCCGTATTTTCTGAGAATATTAAAAAAAATGGTAAATTATGAAGAAATTATTAAGCCTTGAAGTTTGTATGCATATGAGAGAAATATATATAGATATATATAAAAATTAAATAAGTAAACATGCAAAAAAGGTTCAAAACAGCGAATTGGGAGGGGGAATAACCGAACCGGCCCATTTTTGAGGTCGACCCAAGCCCCGCTGGGTCGAGCAGGGGTTAATCCAGGGTGTTTGGCTGTCATCCCGTGGGCAGATTAACTCAAATGCAGATTTTGCATTTGAATGGTTCTCATGATTCAGGGTTAATCTAATGGTCCTAAATAACTTCCTACACCAATATATACATCCCTAACCGAAACCTAAATCTCATATACAATTCTCTAGCCTCCATTGCTCTCTTCCTCTCTAAAAATGAATAAATCAATGGCGTCTCTACTCTGCTGAAACCTAAGCTAGGACTTGTGCTTCTTCTTCCTCCAATTCTGATTAAGATTAAAAGAGAACAGCTACAACACCTTTTTCTTTTAGAATCCAACCAAGGCAAGTGCAGTTATTTTCCAATATAAACTTTAATCATAATTGTGACATGATTGTAAATCTGAATTTGAGATTGTGTATGTTCTGTTCTGATCTAATTTATTCTGTATCTCTTCTTCTTTTTGTTCTATAGCCAGGCTACTACCGGCCTGGGCCAATCTCCTAAGAGATTAACGCACGAACGCTAAAATGTTTGGGACAAATAATGAATGTGGAATAATTGGACATGGTTAATCTGTGATTGATTTAAGAAAAAGGACATAGGTTGTAAACTAGATTTAGATCTATGCATATTCTGTGAATTGGAAGAAGAGGAACCATGGTATGTTAACATATCACTTGAGACAAAGAAAATATGGCTTAGGTATAAAGATTTACGTTAAGGTAGGACATCTATTAAATGTAAATAAACACCTAAGTAAGGGATCTTTGGGATATATGACATGCATAGTAATCGATGGTTATATTTGGTATATGATCATAGTGTGAATCATGACAATTATTTAGGCATGCTCAGGCCAAATTTAAAATTAGGCAAGATATGTTTGTGAGACTTTAAGGAATGATTAAATATGTTATATTTTCCTAATCTACTAGTTCTGTTATATTGCTTAATCTGCTAGTTCTGCTCTACTTCCTAGTCTGCTAGATTTGTTCATCTGTCAAATCTGTCATCTGCTAAGTCTGTTGAAAATGCTAGATCTGCTAGTTTGCTCAATCTGCTAAATCCGTTAAGTCGCCTAGTCTGAAAAATCTCTTATCTGCAATATCTGTTGAGTTGATATAATTAGTCCGCTATTGACATAATCTGAATGGGCTATAGTTATGAATAATTGACATGTATATTAGGCGTGGGTACAAATGGTGAATCATTAATCAATTGGCCGCAAAGATAAACATGGCTAACTCGAGGTTAGAATGAGTTTACGGCGTAATTCTGCCCGGAACTGCCTGACATATTCCAGTGGTCGCAAACAATAGGTTCTAATGTGAGTATGATGATCTTAACAAGATTATTATCACTTTAATTAGGTTGAGTTATGAATGGATTATGAGTAGATGATGTGAATTATCATATATGTTGTTGTAAACCCCTTTTGCTATCATGTATATTGTAAATCCAATGCTATGTGATGATGATATCTTACATGTTGTAAATCATGCTATGATGATGTTATGTATGTTGAAAGTGTCTATGCTAAGTTGTGATGAATCATACATGTTAAAAAGGCCATGATGTTACCATCTATGCTAGTTAGTTCATATTAATTAAATCATCATATTTGGGTTATGTTGATCTATATGACAAGTCACATATGCAAGTTAGATTGATTAGAAAAGTTATGAACATATACCAAGACATCTATTATGACATCTAGAATTATGCTATGACATATGTGATATCCTATGCTAGTTCACACCGTCATTATGTTACCTAAAAACACCATATGCAAGTTTATGTATAGATTTGGGCTATGATCATATCATGAAAATTGAGACATTTAACAAGTTGACACCTTTTGACCCTTAACATGTGTAGTTTATGCAAGTTTCACCCCTATTATGATTAGATTTATTTTAATTGTCTATATGTTGTGATAATTTATCTTTGTGCTAGGTGTTAGACTATACAAGTCTAGCCTATATTATGCGTTGAATAAGCGAACGTATAAACGTGGGGTAGGGGTAATATTAAGGATTTAATATTAAAAAGTTGGGGTGCAATTGATATGATTTTGCATGCAATAAGTGGATGGCCATAATTGAGTCAATTATGGACATCATTAAAAGTTGACTTAATTAATAATTTGAATAGGGAATTATTAAAACTGGGGTAAAAGATTTTAAGTGTTAATCAATGCTTAGGACACGAGGTTGGACTCGTTTGTGACGTAAACCTGCCCGGACCCGCCCAGCAAATCCAGTGGTCACAAATGTCAGCCCAATGCGAGAGGACCTAGGCCTAAACTAAAGCATAACGGTTGTAAAGATACGAGGTTAGACTCTTTTATGGTGTAAGACTGCCCGGACCCGCCCGGCAAATCCAGCTGCCATAAATGCCAGTCTAATGTGAGAGGTCTTTATGAGGTTATAGCCTGAATGAATTAAGAAATACTTAACCAGATAAACATGTAAGGTGGGACATGGGGGTTAAGTAGGTGCCTTGGGTGGCATAAGGAAACTAGGGGGTGCCCTTAGTGGCATGTGAAATACGATTAGTAAGATTTAACCAAACACACATGAAAATGAACATGACTAAGAGGGTTAAGTGGGATATACTAGTGACATGCTTAGGTGGGTAGCTTGTAGGGGCCCATTTCGACCAGTATCCCAAACGTATCTTTGTGGGCCCGACCCAAGTCGAGGACGGGACACGCATGCTGGGTTTGACAGTAAGAGGCCAAAATGGGGAGCGGTGGCAACGCAAGTCCAACGGGTTTCATATGCATGTGTGCACCCGGGCTGGTAGGTAAGACGTTGTTGTATCATGAAGGTATAAGCCGTGCATTCTCAATTTGTATCGGGTTGCCACTTTAGGGGAGTGATACACCCCACTGTAGGGCCAGCACGGGTATCTACGAGTAGGGAGCCGATCGAAAGTGGGTAGCGGGGTACACCTAGTGGAGATAGGGGCAGACGGCACCTATGTAGTCAGCTAGGGGTACGTAAGGCTATTTATAAAGTTTCTGTGTGAAACATGTGGGATCAAACAATAGGGTGACTGGTGTGGTGCAGTGTAGTGATGTGCGGTGCAGTGTAGTAATCATTCGTTAGTAATTAGGTGTGCCTTTACCGTTATCTTTAACGTCATCTTAAACGCTATCTTTATCTTCCTAAGAGTTCGTAGACATTTACTTGTCTTCCAGCTTATGCCTTAGTCTAGTTATTTTGATAATAGTATTGTTAGAATTATCATACTAGCCAGAATTTATGTCTGACCCCCTCTATTTCTATCCTTTTCCCCCCTCCAGGTCCTCAGGTTGGGCCCAGCTCTAGTGGAGTTTGATTGAATTGCTTCATCTCTCTTTGGAAAGCTTCGACCGTTGAAGTAAAGTCTAGCTTGTTATCTTTTTAATGGCTATTTATGTAATGGGATTATGTATTTTGTTTTTATGAAGATGGATATTGTACTTGGTTATGATCTATGGTTTTATGATGTAACAAACATGTTTAATTTCCGCTGCAATAAAATGAAGTTTTAGATTTCCAAGTACTATTTATTATCTGTCTTGTTGTAATTTTTCTGTTCTATATTCATTTATAACCTCCATGGAAGTTAATGCATTCCCTTTGTGAGTGACATTAATGGACGTAGGGTGTTACACGTGGTATCAAAGATGAAGGTTACCAGATTTGATAAAAAGTTTTTGAAAACTATGTTTTAAAAAGGAAGTATTTTCAAAAGTAAAGCTTATTTTGAAAAAATAACATAATCCCTAAAAGCCATATATCTTTCTTTCGATTCTTTGTTTCGAGTTCCTTCCTCTTTCCCTTTTGAATCTCTTCCTCCGCGTATAGATGCTTTTTCTCAGATATGTAAGAACTTCCGTGCGATGGGCGGAAAATCGCTTTATGAGACTGAGACTTTGTCGAGGCTAGAAGTTGGCTCAACGGAGTAGAGGACTTGTTGGTACCTTTGAGATAGACGATGGGAGGAAATTTCAACTAACTGCTTGGTTAATGAAAGATGAAGCTTCATTTTGGTGGAAGGTCACGAATGGAGAACGTACATGGGAGATATGGATAGGACACACGATAAGAAAGTGGATCCAAAGAAGGCCGCTTGCTTCAACTGTGGTGAGATGCGACACTTCACTAGGTACTGCCCGAAGAAACGAGGGCAAGGGCAGAAGATAGGAACTACTTCTGGAGGGCAGGCGAACACTCTCGAGGCTAGTGGATAGGATAGAATTAGGAAAACTTTTTGTGAGAGGTTTAATTTCTTTATCAGATTGTTGAGTAAAAACTCTTTCTGATTCTGGCATTTTGATTCTATAATCGATACTCTGCACTTTAATACTAGTATTGTTTTTGATTCCGCTGTAGACTCAAACCCATAAGGGTTATGACTCATATGCTTGTGATAAATTGGGGTTTGAGAGATATCTGTATTAGGCGTCAAGTAGGACACATACATTTTCGGTTTTATTATGCTTAGTTTTCTAAGAATCATTTGGTAATCTGATCTGTACTAGTAGTTTGTAAATATCTGAATATCTCTGATAAGGTTAAGATTTCCAGTTTTGACATTGTCTAAAGAGGGTAATCCTCTGAGTGTCAATCTGATATTGATTTCGGTCATTGGGGTTGATACTTAGGGGAATTATTCTCTCAACCAATGTCTAATGGGAACCAAGTTTTTGTTTTATCTGTACTCGCTTCCATCGTTCGATTGTATCCTATCGATCGAATCTTCGAACTTTAGGTAGAAACTAATGGGTGTAAACATGTGTTTGAGACATGTTATGTTTGATGGTTGCAAGTGGATGCAAGTGGATGCAAGTGGTTGCTAGTGGTTTCTCGTGGATGCATATACACACACTAGGCACTAGATCGGCTCAAAAACACTCTCATAGTGCATATGGATGTGTGTGCATTTTTCAATTTTTGTGGATGCAGAATGATTGACTCCTCACATGGATGTTGCATTTGGATGAATGGTTATGCACTCATATAGAAATGATGTGTATCAAATAGGATTTCTAGCGTACATATTTGGACTCATGACACTAACATGATTCACATTAAGGAGGTCAACTGGATCAGTAGACTGCCTGATTTTGCATTAGATAAGAAACATATACACACACTTTGCATATGTTCATACGGCATTAGAAACCTTTTAAGGACAATGGATGCCCGTGATTGAATGATTGAGTAGATGGATGTTGGATGTTAGGATACATTCTTCTTAACTTGAAGATTTCGGGGACGAAATCCTTTAAGGAGGGGAGAATTTAACACCCCGTATTTTTTGAGAATATTAAAAAAAAATGGTTAATTATGAAGAAGATATTAAGCCTTGAAGTTTGTAAGCATATGAGAGAAATATATATAGATATATATAAAAACTAAATAAATAAACATGCAAAAAAGGTTCAAAACAGCGAATTGGGGGGGGGGGGGAATAACCGAACCAGCCCATTTTTGAGGTCGACCCAAGCCCTGCTGGGTCGACTAGGGGTTAATCCAGGGTGTTTGGCTGTCATCCCGTGGGCTGATTCGCTCAAATGCAGATTTTGCATTTGAATGGTTCTCATGATTCAGGGTTAATCTAATGGTCCTAAATAACTTCCTACACCTATATATACATCCCTAACCGAAACCTAAATCTCATATACAATTCTCTAGCCTCCATTGCTCTCTTCCTTTCTAAAAATAAATAAATCAATGGCGTCTCTACTCTGCTGAAACCTAAGCTAGGACTTGTGCTTCTTCTTCCTCCAATTCTGATTAGGATTAAAAGAGAACAGCTACAACACCTTTTTCTTTTAGAATCCAACCAAGGAAAGTGTAGTTATTTTCCGATATAAACTTTAATCATAATTATGACATGATTGTAAATCTGAATTTGAGATTGTGTATGTTCTGTTCTGATCTATTTTATTCTGTATCTCTTCTTCTTTCTGTTCTATAGCCAGGCTACTACGAGCCTGCGCCAATCTCCTAAGAGATTAACGCACGAACGCTAAAATGTTTGGGACAAATAATGAATGTGGAATAATTGGACATGGTTAATATGTGACTGATTTAAGAAAAAGGACATAGGTTGTAAACTAGATTTAGATCTATTTATATTCTGTGAATTGGAAGAAGAGGAACCATGGTATGTTAACATATGACTTGAGACAAAGAAAATATGGCTTAGGTATAAAGATTTACATTAAGGTAGGAAATCTATTAAATGTAAATAAACACCTAAGTAAGGGATCTTTGGGATATATGACATGCATAGTAATCGATGGTTATATTTGGTATATGATCATAGTGTGAATCATGACAATTATTTAGGCATGCTTAGGCCAAATTTAAAATTAGGCAAGATATGTTTGTGAGACTTTAAGGAATGATTAAATCTGTTATATTTGCCTAATCTGCTAGTTTTATTATATTTCTTAATCTGCTAGCTCTGCTCTACTGCCTAGTCTGCTAAATTTGTTCATCTGCCAAATTTGTCATCTGCTAAGTCTGTTGAGAATGCTAGATCTTCTAGTTTGCTTAATCTGCTATATCCTTTAAGTAGCCTAATCTGAAAAATCTCTTATCCGCAATATCTGTTGAGTTGATATAATTAGTCCGCTATTGACATAATCTGAATTGGCTATAGTTATAAATAATTGACATGTATATTAGGCGTGGGTATAAATGGTGAATCATTAATTAATTTGTCGCAAAGATAAACATGGCTAACTCAAGGTTAGAATGAGTTTGCGGCGTAATTCTGCCCGGAACTGCCCGGCATATTCCAGTGGTCGCAAACAACAGGTTCTAATGTGAGTATGATGATCTTAACAAGATTATTATCATTTTAATTAGGTTGAGTTATGAATGGATTATGAGTAGATGATGTGAATTATCATATATGTTGTTGTAAACCCCTTTTGCTATCATGTATATTGTAAATCCAATGTTATGTGATGATGATATCTTACATGTTGTAAATCATGCTATGATGATGTTATGTATGTTGAAAGTTTCTATGCTAAATTGTGATGAATCATACATGTTAAAAAGGCCATGATGTTACCATCTATGTTAGTTAGTTCATATTAATTAAATCATCATATTTGGGTTATGTTGATCTATATGACAAGTCACATATGCAAGTTAGATTGATTAGAAAAGTTATGAACATATACCAAGACATCTATTATGACATCTAGAATTATGCTATGACATATGTGATATCCTATGCTAGTTCACACCATCATTATGTTGCCTAAAAACCCCATATGCAAGTTTATGTATACATTTGGGCTATGATCATATCATGAAAATTGAGACATTTAACAAGTTGACACCTTTTGATCCTTAACATGTGTAGTTTATGCAAGTTTCACCCCTCTTATGATTAGATTTATTTTAATTGTCTATATGTTGTGATAATTTATCTTTGTGCTAGGTGTTAGACTATACAAGTCTAGCCTATATTATGCGTTGAATAAGCAAACGTATAAACGTGGGGTAGGGGTAATATTAAGGATTTAATATTAAAAAGTTGGGGTGCAATTGATATGATTTTGCATGCCATAAGTTGATGGCCATAATTGAGTCAATTATGGACATCATTAAAAGTTGACTTAATTAATAATTTGAATAGGGAATTATTAAAATCGGGGTAAAAGATTTTAAGTGTTAATCAATGCTTAGGACACGAGGTTGGACTCGTTTGTGACGTAAACCTGCCCGGACCCGCCCGGCAAATCCAGTGGTCATAAATGTCAGCCCAATGTGAGAGGTTCTAGGCCTAATCTAAAGCATAACGGTTGTAAAGACACGAGGTTAGACTCTTTTATGGTGTAAGACTGCCCGGACCCGCCCGGCAAATCCAGTTGCCATAAATGCCAGTCTAATGTGAGAGGTCTTTATGAGGTTATGGTCTGAATGAATTCAGAAATACTTAACCAGATAAACATGTAAGGTGGGACATGGGGGTTAAGTAGGTGCCTTGGGTGGCATAAGGAATCTAGGGGGTGCCCTTAGTGGCATGTGAAATACGATTAGTAAGACTTAACCAAACACACATGAAAATGAACATGACTAAGAGGGTTAAGTGGGATATACTAGTGACATGCTTAGGTGGGTAGCTTGTGGGGGCCCATTTCGACCAATATCCAAACGTATCTTTGTGGGATCGACCCAAGTCGAGGACGGGACACGCATGCTGGGTTTGACTGTAAGAGGCCAAAACGGGGAGCGGTGGAAACGCAAGTCCAACGGGTTTCATATGCGTGTGTGGACCCGGGCTGGTAGGTAAGACGTTGTTGCATCGCGTAGGTATAAGCCGTGCATTCTCAAGTTGTATCGGGTTGCCACTTTAGGGGAGTGATACACCCCACAATGGGGCCAGCACGGGTATCTACGAGTAAGGAGCCGATCGAAAGTGGGTAGTGGCGTACACCTAGTGGAGATAGGGGCAGACGACACCTATGTAGTCAGCTAGGGGTACGTAAGGCTATTTATAAAGTTTCTGTGTGAAGCAAGTGGGATCAAACAATAGGGTGACTGGTGTGGTGTAGTGTAGTAATGTGCGGTGCAGTTTAGTAATCATTCGTTAGTAATTAGGTGTGCCTTTACCGTTATCTTTAACGTTATCTTAAACGCTACCTTTATCTTCCTAAGAGTTCATAGACATTTACTTGTCTTCCAGCTTATGTCTTAGTCTAGTTATTTTGATAGTAGTATTGTTAGAATTATCATACTCGCCAGACTTTATGTCTGACCCCCTCTATTTCTATCCTTTCCCCCTCTAGGTCCTCAGGTTGGGCCCCGCTCCAGTGGAGTTTGATTGAATTGCTTCATCTCTCTTTGGAAAGCTTGGACCGTTGAAGTAAAGTCCAGCTTGTTATCTTTTTAATGGCTATTTATGTAATGGGATTATATATTTTGTTTTTATGAAGATGGATATTGTAATTGGTTATGATCTATGGTTTTATGATGTAACAAACATGTTTAATTTCCGCTGCAATAAAATGAAGTTTTAGATTTCCAAGTACTATTTATTATCTGTCTTGTTGTAATTTTTCTATTCTATATTCACTTATAACCTCCATGGAAGTTAATGCATTCCCTTTGTGAGTGACATTAATGGACGTGGGGTGTTACAATAAGACTGCCCAGACCCGCCCGGTAAATCCAACAACCGCAAATGGTAGTCTAATGTGGGAGGTCTTACAAGGTTACGGTTATAATGAATTAAGTAACACTTAACCAAGATAAACATGTGGTGGGACATGTGGTTAAGTGGGTGACATGTGAAATACGATTAGAAACACTTAACCAAATTAAAACATGTAAGAAGACATGAATAAAAAGGGGTTAAGTGGGAAATTCTAACAGGGACCAAGCATAGGTGGAAAGCTTGTGTCAAGCATGGGGATCCCTTTTCAAACCAGTAACACATTAAGTATCATTGTGAGATCGAGGACGGGACACGCTTACTGGGTTTGATTGTAAGAGGTAAAAATGGGTTAATGGTGGCAACGCAAGTCCAACATGGTCATGTGCGTGCATGGGCCCGGGCTGGTAGGTAAGATGTTGTTGCATCGTGTAGATATAAGCCATACATCTCTAGTTGTATTGGGTTGCCACTTTTGGGAGTGATACACCCCACTGTTGGACCAGCACGGGTATCTACGAGTTATGGAGCCAATCGCATGGGGGTAGTGGGTACAACTAGTGGAGATAGGGGCAGGCAGCACCTATGAAGACAGCTAAGGGTACACAAAACTACCATTATGGTTATTATGTTCAGTAGGCGGGATCAACTTTTAGGGTGACTAGTAATGGCGCAGTTTAGTAATTATCGTATAGTAATTAGAAGCGAGATTAATGCTAGAATACTCCTCTTGTTTGTTTTGTCTTGCCCGCTTGTTTCACAGTCATTCCTTGTTTTACCAGTTTATACCTTATCCTAATTACTTTAATAAACATATTGTTAAAGTTATTGTACTCGCCAGACTTTATATCTGACCCCCTTTGTTTTCGCCTCTTTTCTTCCTTTCCCCCCCAAGGTTCTCAATGTGGGACTAGTGCTAGTGCGGCTTGATTTGGATCTTTCTCTCTCTTTTGGAAGTGCTTGGATTGATGGAAGTAAAGTTCATCTCATCTCTTTTATGGCTACTTATGATGGGGTTATGCTTTTTACTTTATGAATTCAGAAAACAATTTGTCAAGATAGATACTAAGTGTACTTGGTTTTACTGTTGGTTTATGATGTTGTTGTAATCAAACTATTTCTTCGCTGCAATAAAAGTTGTTTTAAAATTTTCAAGTATCAATATATGAATCTGTCTTGTTATATTCTGTTCTATACACCAATAGTACTGCATGAAAGTTAATGCATTCCCTTTGAGAGTGACATTAATGGCCATGGGGTGTTTCTATTCAAATCCTTTCCAATTCATACGTTGGAAAATTCTGGTTATATTAAAACCATTTCAATTCTTTATTCTAGTTGATAAACAACTTATTCAAATAAAATTATATTTTATCTTTATAGACGTGGAATATTTCATCCAAATTATTTCAAATCATTCATTATGATTTTACATAATTTATTCATATTTTGAATAATTTTTTTAAGGCCTTTACAGTCGGTTTCCAAATATTTGGACATATTTTAAAATCTAATCATTCAAATTTAAATCTCATGTACTCATTTGAAAGATCTTTTCGATACAAACCCAACGGTACTGGTTTTAGGACAATCCGACGGTTGGATCTCCCGTTACATTAGCTTGAAGTCAATGGTTGAAATTCGAGAACGGTCGCTGCGTGGCACGTTCTATTCAAACCATTTAAATGTATATAATATATTTCATCGATTTCCTTTTGAAGCGTATTTTATAAATTCGTTTTGAAAACGATTCCAACTTCCATTTCAATTTTAAATCAAAACTGAATATTCCATATCATCATAATATTACAATGATAATATTTTCAAAATATCAGATTTTGAAATCACATCTTTTCGATATTTTTTATAAAATAAATAAAATCAACAGAAAATTCTGTTCGAGCAAAAACCACGTATATCTACTTAACTCGGCTTCATATATTCATTTCAGTTATGAATATTTCTACATTTTTGCATCCATCCAAAATCGGACATCAAAATCATATTTTGGTTCTTCATTGAATATTATTTTTAAAATATCTGTTAGTTCTGAATTGGAATCAGACTCAATCAATAGCCATGTAATTTTATTTATACGGATTCCATACATGGTATGTATTCAAAAATAGTGATAAACAACTATTAAACATTCAATTCACATCCAGAGTGCAATTTACAACTGTATAATAATTAAATAATGCTTATCCCAGCCTGTTAATCAGTCAGTTGGCATACAATTTAAATCCAAGGGAGATGTGAATAAATTATCATCCCCAGACCCATGTGGGATTTTCAACCAGCAATAATGAATTCAAATTAATCACTGGTTAATAAATTTAACCAATAATTTGATTCGAATTATTTTTCTAATTAATCAATTTTCACTGCTTAAATTATAAATGGATATTTATAATTTAATTTCAACTACCACAATAATATTAACATTATTTTTAATATGTTAATCATCATAATCACAACACAATACAATCAATTAAATTGTCCATGGTTTTCAAACAACAGTGAATGTGAGCTAACAGTACCGTACAACACTTGCGATAATTAAAACTGATAAGAACCAATATTTGAAATCACTACATTCAGTTATAAAATAATAACTGTACTTTTAATGAGAGAGTTCTCACTTTGATTTCCACTCCATCAATCTTTATTTGAAGATTTTATTTTTAAACTAAATTAAACGAGCCTAAAAATCCAACATGCTCCTTTTCCGTTCTGGTTAGCTCCATGTTGTAGTGTTTGATCCCACGATTCCAACACATTTTAAATCATCAAACTCTGACAAGATTTGAACAAGATATAGCAGTTTATATTTTATTACTTTAATTACAATTTTTTTTTTTGAAAATGGGTAAACTGCCCCGTTAAAAACCTGTAATAGACAACAACGTGTAGTCTAGACAGGAAAAATGTAACACCCCACCTCCGTTAAGGTCACTCACAAAGGGAATGCCTTACCTTTGATGGAGCGTTTTAGTAGACAGAACAGAATATTACAAGACAGACAAGTAGTACATGAAAAATTATAACTTTATTACAGCAGAAGCAGAAATAAGTTAGGTTACATCTTTCTAAATCCAAAACTCAAGTACACAATTATTAGTCCTATAAAAAATCCTTCAGAATGTAAAGTTTCAAAGCCATAATCCCCAACATAAACTGCCATAAAAAGATAAAGCCAAAGCCAAGCAATACTCCAAGCACTTCAAGCAGAGAGAATCAGAATCAAGCTCCTATGTTTCCACCCTAAGCACCTGGTGGGGGGGGGGGACGTAAAGAAAAGGTGCGAAAATAAACGAGGTCAGACATAAAGTCCGGCGAATCCTGTGACTTCCAGCATATAAACAGATAATATTATCAAGACATGTAAGTAAAGCTCGATGACAGATTACATCTACAGAAATAGCAGATATACTTTAAGTTAACAGAAGAAACAGAATGATGTAAACCCAGCTATGTTCCTTACATAAATCTTACTTCTCTGCACTAATACTAGTATAACAGGGCTAGGTGCTACCCTAATGTCTAAACTGAATCAGAATCAAAACAGAATAATCTATATAGAAACAGAGTGCTAATAATGGGCCTTCACGACCCTAACAGACAGAAGGTACAGAAGTAGAATACTAATAATGGGCCTTTACCACCCCCAACAGACAGAAGGTACGGAAACAAAATCGGAAATGGAATCAGAGATGGAAACATAATAATCCCTACGGAAACAGAATGTTAGAATTAGGTGTACACTAGCAATGGGCCTTTACCACCCAACTAATGGGCCTTTACCACCCCAACAGATAAAAGGTAAGGAAACAGAATCGGAAACAGAATCAGAGATAGAGACAGAATAATCCCTATGGAAACAGAATGTTAGAATTTGGTGTACACTCGTAATGGACCTTTACTACCCCAACAGACGGTACCACGCAGAAATAGACAAGCGTTACCAACCAAAAGAAGTAGATGGTACCAACAGAAAATACAGAACTAAGTGTACCCTAAGTCCTACACCAAGCGATCGACTCCCTAATACATAAATACCCTGTGTCGGCCCCACAGTAGGGTGTATCACTCCCTAAAGTGGCAACCTATTGGCATAGACCTATTTACAGATGTTACGGTGTATTACGTCCTCAGAGCAGACCGGATCCATGCGCCCACATTACCTGGTTGGAACGCACCATCAACACCCCTCGCCATTATCAGAATGAACCGCTTATAATTAGTTCAGTAAGCGTGCTCGGACCCCTACATAGTGTGGGGTCAATGTTTTTCATACCAGAAAGGGTTACTGACTAATATGGGTCCCAAACAACAGATCACACAAGTATTTCACCTCCTAACCTTGTGTCCCCAGACTAACAGATTTCAGATTAATATGTTTACAAGTTTCAGACATATAGAGTTCAGATTTACTAGCTCACAGATCAGACAACCAAGTTAACAAGTTTTCAGACTAGCGGATTAGATGTACAGTTTTAACAGACTTACAAATTGTCTAACTTTGTATTGGGCCTACAGATTCACGAAATGGGTTTGTTAAATTCATCAGTCCAGTTGGTTTAACCCTATCTACCCAACACGTTTTAGACATCATATTAATCTCAGATTTGCATTAATTAAATATTAATGCACAGACCTCTCACATTAGGTCGGTAGATTGTGGCCGCTGGATATGTCGGGAGGTTCCGGGCAAACTTCTGCCACCAGCCAGATCTAACCTCGTGTTTAGGCATATTTTAGTTATGCCTACGACCTCTCACATTAGACTGATAGTTTGCGATCGCTGATTAAGACGGTTGGTTCCAGGCAGGCTTCTACGGTAAATGGAGTCTAACCTCGTGTCCTAGCCACTTTATTCCATTACAGAAAATATCTGACTAATTATGTCCATTTAGCATATTTATACAAGTTACGACAAATTATCGAAAGTTCTATTAACATGTTTTGCTCAATTTTAGATCGAGCCTCTAAATTACAATTATTCAGCTTTCAATAGATTAAGCAATTCAACAGATTTAGCAGATAACAGATCTAGCAGATTAGGAAATTTAGCAGATTAGCAGAACAGGCAACTCAACAGATTTAGCAGATTTAGCAATTCAGCAGATTTAAAATTTCTTAAAAATTCTAATTACATATCTTGCCTTATCATAAATTAAGCCTAAACTTACATGCTCAAATCTTGGTCATAATTCATAATACAATATATGCACCCAATTTTTCTTTAAACTTTGCACAGTACAGAACACTCTCTAAAAGCCACAAATCATGATATGAATTATGCCAAATTATAGCCTTTAATCCCAATATCCAAAAATCCATATTTAGGTGCATTCACATTAATAGTTATCCTATTTTAATATAGGTCCGTACGCCTAAGTTTCATATTCCTTTTTCAAGTCATGAATCGTTATATAAAATATACCCAAAAATGTAGATCTTTAAATTATATCCTCTCAAAATCAGATCTTAATTTTTATATGCATTATGTTCCCAAGTTTCAAGGCATATGTTATCATTCAATGATCCCTCTTCTTCCAAATCACAGAGTATGCACAGATCTAGATCTAATTTACAACATATGTCGTTTTCTCAAATCAGTCACAGATCAGTCATGTCCAATTTTGCATTATTCATTATTTACTCCAAAATTAGGGTTCGTGCGTTAATCTCTTATGAGATTTGGCGCATGCTCATAGTATCCTGGCTATAGAACAGAAAGAAGAAAGAGAATAGTCACAGAAAAACAGATCTGACAGATAAGAACATGCATAACCTCAGATTCATATTTATAGCCATGTCAAGATCATAATTAAAATTCATATCTGAAAATAACTGTACTCACAAAAAGCGAACGATTCTTGTATTTTGGAATCTGTATTCTGACACTGAATAGCTCTCCTTTGGCGTAGGCAAGCGATTAGATTATAAAATAGTTATTCTCTTTTAATTCTATTTAGATTGGAAGAAGATGCACTAGTTCTAGCTTAGATTTCAGCAGAGTAGCCACGCCATTCTTTTATTTTAATTAGAATAGAGGTAGAGTATAGGCAGAATGAAATTGTGTGGAGAGAAAGTGAGGTTTGGTGTAACACCCCGGATTTTTCCGTTAACAGTAAATTAACAAATTAAAGTATAATTAAATTGTAACAGAAAAATTAAGGGAAACGGACATCACCATTGCGTTCGTCTCGGAATTCTGCTTGAGATAGAGTCCGAGTTTGCGCAAAACGGATAACGTATGAAGAAGATATCTTTAATTTAAATATTACAGCAAAACATGAAAAAAGAGAAGTAAGGAGAGGACAATAATTATTATTATTCTAAGACTTATTAACAAAAGCCTCTGTAGCTCAGTTGGTTAAGGCATTGGATTTGTAGCATGGAGGTCGGGGGTTCGAACCCCGGCGGCGACATAATTTTTATCTCTGTTTTAGAGAGGGCCAACTGAGCATGCAAATACATGTACGTATACAAATTCAAATTTTGAAAGGATAAGAACGTACATATAAGGAAATAAAGAAAATATATGTATATATATGAGAATATATATATATATATATATATATATATATATATGCAAAAATATATGTATACAATAGATAAAATTCAAACAGACTAAAATAGCTCAATTTAAAGTTTAATTTTTGAAAATCGAACCCAGTCCCTCCTGGCTGGCCTGGTCTGTGTTTGGTCGAATTTATGTGGGTTGCTTTGTCATTAGGGCTAGGTGGCAAGTTTTAATTGGTCTCTCTATCTAATGAATGGCTACGATCTAACCTAGCAACATCAATGGTTCTAATCAATTCCTAACCTCTATATAAACAACCCTAGACTAAACCCTAATCTATTCATTCAAATTAAGAGCATAGCCGCCATGTTGCTGAGGAACGACTAAGAGTAGCCGCCATCTAGAGAGAGAGGATTAGGGAGAAAGTTCTAAAGCCTAAAGCAATTCAAGCAACCTAAAGCTAATCAATTCAACAAAGGAATCATATCTCTTAATTAGAGAATTTGCCGCAACCATTGTAAGTAGAGTATTACTTTGGTATGAACAAATGATTGTGTAGATATGTATGCTTGAATTGTGGCAATAAAATTCGTATTTGTGCGATTTATATACTTTTGGATATTCTGAATTATGTCATTCAATTATAAAGAACTACATGCGGTAGTTCTATGCAAATATATGTTTGGAATATTGCGCAAATTATGTAGTCTATGTTGAAGCTACATGTATGTAGTTGATTGAAATTCATGCAAGTTTGGGGCTTTGTTATTATGCCATCATGATGTCTATTTTGTGCATAAATCAAGTTTGGTTGTTATAGTTCATATGAAACTATGTTGGAATTTTGACACCATAATCCATGTATTAAGTCATGCTTTTGCAAAACTTATGAATATGGCTAGGCTATGAATGATATTGGGCATAATTGAAATTCATGATTAAGTCTATCTTGTTTAAAAGAATTATCTGATGACATATGTGAGACATGGCTAAGTTAGACACAAAAATCCCTTTTTTGCAAGTTAAAAGCAAACACCATGATTAGGAATATTTATGCATAAGTATACCATCGTTATGTGATTAAATTTAATTAAGTTGAACTATGCTTTTGTGTTAGTAACAAAGTATCCTCTTTGTAAACATGTAGAAACCTTATGAACATGACTTGTTTATATTTATGCCATGAACAAATTTAACTATACCTATGCCATGTTTATGCTAGAAGTATTTATGCCATGCTTATGTTTGACATTATGCCATGTTTATGCTAGAAGTATTTATGCCATGCTTATGTTTGACATTATGCCATGTTTATGCTAGAAGTATTTATGCCATGCTTATGTTTGACATTATGCCATGTTTATGCTAGAAGTATTTATGCCATGCTTATGTTTGACATTATGCCATGTTTATGCTAGAAGTATTTATGCCATGCTTACGTTTGACATTATGCCATGTTTATGCTAGAAGTATTTATGCCATGTTTGACATTATGCCATGTTTATGCTAAAAGTATTTATGCCATGCTTATGTTTGACATTATGCCTAAGTAAAAATATAGGTTCATGGGTCAATAATGATATCTCAATTACAAGTTCACATGCTTTGATTCATGTCACCTATGTTACCACTATGCAAGTACACCAGTTTCTATTATGTATTTCCAACGTCATATGCAAGTTCATGCGCTCACCTTCCCCTCTTTGTGTATGTAATCACGCTTTAAGCCTCCCCTTTTCGCATGGCTAAATTGGGCTTTAAAAGGCTAAGCCCAATATATATAAACGGATGTGTAAAACGGGGGAAAATAATGTTGGGTTAAAATTACTAATGAATGAAAACTAAAGTAGAAGGGCCCAAATTCAAGTATGGGTTGGGCCCATGATTGGTGTAACCTTTACACCATTAACTTAATAATGGGCCGCAAATATTTACATATAAGAAATAAAGAAGAATGACAAGATATATAAATGTAGAAAATACGATATGTTTAACCCGAGGTTGGATTGAGTTGTGATGTAAACCTGCCCGGAACCGCCCGGCTGTCCAGTAGTCACAACAATACCTATCCAATGTGGGAGGTTAAACATGGAGCCCAATAAGGACCCGAGGTTAGACTGAGTTGTGGCGTAAGACTGCCCGGAACCAACCGGCAACAGGCAGCCACAGCAATACCTGTCTAATGTGAGAGGTTAGGGCCTTAATAAGACAATTAAGGCTGAATCAGGATTGTTAGGATTAAGTGGACTAAGACTTAATCAAAATGGAACATGCTAAACTAAACGGACTGGTGGGGTTAGGTTAGAAAACACTTAACCAACTTAGCATGTTGGCTAGAGATAGAAAACCTAGTAACGGGGGACCCTTTTCAGCAGTAACCCTACACGGTGTATCATGATACCCTGAAACTAGGCAGGGTGGGGCACGATTACTGGGCTGATTGTAAGAGGTCAAAAATCGACGGCGGTGGTGTAGCAGTGTAGGTTCTAACGGTGTGCGGGCGTGCACGCACTCCGGCGCAGAAAAATAAAGCACTGGACACCAGTAGCATACCTTTGCACTCTAAGGTTGTGTCGGGTTGCCACTATGGGACTTGATACACCCCATGGTGGGACCAGCATAGGTAACTACAGACATCGGGGGCCGTAAGACACATGTAACTATGCGAGTAGGAGCCGATCATCGTAGAATGGATCACATCACCCTGATTTTGGGGTGCAAATTGGAAACTAGTTTATATGGGTTCAGAGATTAACATGGGGTACGATAGTATATTCGACCCTAGATAACTTAACCAAGTTTATAATGTTGCCCACTTCCTGTTTTACTTATCATACCCAGTTCTTTATTCATAGACAAAGTAGTACTAGACTTACTCAGGCTTTATGTCTGACTCTATTTTCCTTTCGTCTTCTTTCTTCCGTTCCCCCCCCCCCCCCCCAGGTCCTCAGGGAGGGAACACAGCAGCTTGACCTACCTCAACATCCAGCTTGAAGAAGAGAAATGTATTGCTTGGACTTTCCTGTTTTGAACTATGGCTTTGGACAATCCACTATGGGGCTTTGGCAGTTTGTCTATGTTTTATTTATGCTTCTTTAAAAATAATGTACTCAAGACAGATTATGAAGTGTTATGTTATGTTTTTGGAAAGGATGTTGTTGTAACACGTATTTGACTTTATGAAATAAAGTTTTTTGTTCTTCCGCTGTTTACAAATATGTGTTCTTATATCTGTCTTGTATATCTGTGACTTGTACTTATAAACCTCCACCAAAATTAGGGCATTCCCTTTGAGAGTGACCCTAACGGAGGTGGGGTGTTTCACTTGGTATCAGAGCATAGGTTTACCAGATAAGATAAAAAGTTTTGAAAAATTATTTTCAAAAAGGAAATTTAAAGAAGCATTTTTAAAAGAAAAATATTATTTTATTTTAAAAAGGCAAAGTCCACTCCCTAAAGCCATAGGAACTATCTCTTATCCTTCGTTTTGAATCTATCCTTTTTGTTTCAGCATGTCCCAAGAACTTAACTTGCCGGAAGGGGTGCCAATACCTGGTTGGTTTAGACGGTTCTTAGAAGCAAGGGCCACTCAGCCAGGTCCTACCGTTCCTCCTCCCCCAGCTGCAGGGAATCATCCAGCTGCAGCAGCACCTCTTCCTCCACCTCCTCCACGAGGAAACGCGTTTGCTAAGATATGTAAGGATTTTAAAGCTATGGGAGGAAGGGATTTCCATGGAACTGAGTCCTTCGTAGCAGCTAGAAATTGGCTGAAGGAAACTGAGGATCTATTCATCATCTTTGAGGTAGAGGACAGACAAAAAGTACAATTGGCGGTGTGGCTATTGAAGGGCGAGGCTTCCTACTGGTGGGAAGTCACTAATGCTGAAAGACCAATAGAAACATGGGAGGACTTTAGGGCAAGGTTTGAGACCAAATTTCTCTCAGATGCGGAAAGAAGTTTGCAGTTGGAGAAATTCTTATTTCTTAAGCAAGGAGACAAGACTGTTAGAGAGTATGTGAATCAGTTTGATGAGCTGGCTAGGTTTGGGCTTGACCTAGTCAACACCCCGCACAAGAAGGCTCTCCGTTTCGTCAAAGGGTTAAATGAGCCATTACACAGTTTGGCCATGACACATATACCCATGGGGGCCACGTATGAAAGATTGGTGCAAATGGCATTGCTGAATGAGGAGGATAAGGGCAAGAAGGAGGCAAAGGCAGAAAGCTCTCAAGGGAAGAAAGAGGGTTTGCAGCCTAAGAAGACAGACTTTAAGAAAGGCGGGGAAGGCAACAAAGAGAAGAGGACGTGTAATTTCTGTGGCAAAGTGGAGCACTTAGTAAAGGACTGCCGGAAAAAGAAGGCCAAGGAGAATGGTGGGTGCTTTTCTTGCGGTGAGACGGGCCATAGGGCTAAGGACTGCCCAAAGAAACGGGGACAGGGGCAGGGCACTGGATCCACCCCAGGGGCACAGGTTCATGTGCTGGAAGCGCCACCTCTGCAACAGCGAGGTACAAACACTTCTGTAGAAAGTGTAGTTTATCTTTATGATCACCCCGTTCGCACTTTATTTGATTCTGGCGCATCACACTCCTTTATCTCGTCTGCTTTAGTAGAATCTCTGCACCTAAAAACTAGTATGGTAGAGGACCCCTTAATTGTTTCAAACCCAATTGGGGGCCCAGCTCATTTGTCTACGATCTGTTTGGGATTGAAAATTTCTATTCTAAGCGTAGAATTTCTATGTAGTGCCTTTGTTTTGGGCTTTTCGGGGTATGGTTTGATTTTGGGTATGGATTGGCTATCCAGTAATGGGGCCATCCTTGATTGTGAGAAAAGGGTTGTTAGGCTCCTAACCCAGCTCAGTAATACTTTGGAAATTTCTTGTAATCCCTCGTATGCGGTTATGCTTAGTTATCTTGAGTCGCTAGATGCCTCTGTTGAAAATTTGCAATCAGTTAGAGTGGTCCGGGAATATCCGGATGTCTTCGAAGAGGTGAAGGGCTTGCCTCCGAAGCGGGAAATAGACTTCCGCATATATCTTGTAGATAATGCAAAGCCCGTTGCGTTGCCCGGCTCCACGAGAAAGAAAAGAGCTCAGTAAACAGATTAAAGAGCTTCTAGAGAAGGGGTTCATTAGGTGGAGCATTTCAGAATAGGGCACTCCAGGAGTGTTCGCCACTAAGGCTGAAGGTTCATTTCACTTATGCATGTGTTGTAAAGAATCACCTTAGTAAGTACATTTGGCAACATAGTTGGACTTAGGAAGGGACTCCCTTATGACCTAAAAGGAGTCCATCATGCTTAGTTTCCTAGAATCATATGTGGTGGTTGGGTTGATTAATTCTTTGGCTGTCAGTCTGATGTTGATTTCGGTCTTCGGGGCTGATGCTTAGAGAGTTCTTCTCCTAATCAATATATATGTGGCATAGATTTCCAGTTTTGACATTGCCTAATGGGCACAAAATTTTTACTTGCTTCTATCATTCGACTATACCTTTAGATAGGAACAATTGGGAAAATGTCCTATAGATTAGAGCTACCCGAGAAATTGGCCGGAGTCCACAACGTTTTTCACGTTTCACATCTCCGAAAATGTCTACATGAGTCTGCTGAAGTGGTAGAGCCAAATATCCTCGAAGAGGCCGAAGTGGAACGCGAAGCAACCATAAGAAAAGTTCCAACCCGCATACTAGGAACGGAAGTGAAGAAGCTACGCAACCGTGAAGTCAAGCTCGTCAAAGTTCAGTGGAGCGACGCCGAGGGAGACGCGACTTGAGAAACTGAAGCTAGAATCCGTACAGCCTACCCTTTTCTGTTCAAGGGTACATCCTTGATCTTTCTCTTTCCTTAAGTTGCGCTTTTATCTATCTTTTTATGTATATTTCCTCGACCTTATCCTTTAGGTAGAATCTTTTTGGATGAAAACATGTAGTTGAAACATGTTATGTATGATGGTTGCAAGTGGTTGCAAGTGATTGCTAGTGGTTGCTCGTGGTTGCATATACACACACAATCTAGGTTTTAGATCGGCTCAGTCACTTCATATAGCATATGCATATATGTTTGCTTTCGTATGTGGTTGAACTATAATGTGTTGTCATGTGGATGCTGCATTTGTATTGAATGATTGTGCACTCATATAGAATCATGAATAGAAAAATTTGCATACATAATGGATTCATGGCACTTACATAATTCGCATTAAGGAGGTCAACTGAATCAGTAGACCGCCTGATTTTGCATTAGATAAGTTCATGTACACACACACCTCGCATATGATCATGAAGCATTAGAAGTCTTTTAAGGACAATGGATGCTCGTGTTTGATGGATGAGTAGATGGATGATTGGATGTTAGGATATACATTCCACCTAACTTGAAGATTTCGGGGACGAAATCCTTTTAAGTGGGGGAGAATGTAACACCCCGGATTTTTCCGTTAACAGTAAATTAACAAATTAAAGTATAATTAAATTGTAACAGAAAAATTAAGGGAAACGGACATCACCATTGCGTTCGTCTCGGAATTCTGCTTGAGATAGAGTCCGAGTTTGCGCAAAACGGATAACGTATGAAGAAGATATCTTTAATTTAAATATTACAGCAAAACATGAAAAAAGAGAAGTAAGGAGAGGACAATAATTATTATTATTCTAAGACTTATTAACAAAAGCCTCTGTAGCTCAGTTGGTTAAGGCATTGGATTTGTAGCATGGAGGTCGGGGGTTCGAACCCCGGCGGCGACATAATTTTTATCTCTGTTTTAGAGAGGGCCAACTGAGCATGCAAATACATGTACGTATACAAATTCAAATTTTGAAAGGATAAGAACGTACATATAAGGAAATAAAGAAAATATATGTATATATATGAGAATATATATATATATATATGCAAAAATATATGTATACAATAGATAAAATTCAAACAGACTAAAACAGCTCAATTTAAAGTTTAATTTTTGAAAATCGAACCCAGTCCCTCCTGGCTGGCCTGGTCTGTGTTTGGTCGAATTTCTGTGGGTTGCTTTGTCATTAGGGCTAGGTGGCAAGTTTTAATTGGTCTCTCTATCTAATGAATGGCTACGATCTAACCTAGCAACATCAATGGTTCTAATCAATTCCTAACCTCTATATAAACAACCCTAGACTAAACCCTAATCTATTCATTCAAATTAAGAGCATAGCCGCCATGTTGCTGAGGAACGACTAAGAGTAGCCGCCATCTAGAGAGAGAGGATTAGGGAGAAAGTTCTAAAGCCTAAAGAAATTCAAGCAACCTAAAGCTAATCAATTCAACAAAGGAATCATATCTCTTAATTAGAGAATTTGCCGCAACCATTGTAAGTAGAGTATTACTTTGGTATGAACAAATGATTGTGTAGATATGTATGCTTGAATTGTGGCAATGAAATTCGTATTTGTGCGATTTATATACTTTTGGATATTCTGAATTATGTCATTCAATTATAAAGAACTACATGCGGTAGTTCTATGCAAATATACGTTTGGAATATTGCGCAAATTATGTAGTCTATGTTGAAGCTACATGTATGTAGTTGATTGAAATTCATGCAAGTTTGGGGCTTTGTTATTATGCCATCATGATGTCTATTTTGTGCATAAATCAAGTTTGGTTGTTATAGTTCATATGAAACTATGTTGGAATTTTGACACCATAATCCATGTATTAAGTCATGCTTTTGCAAAACTTATGAATATGGCTAGGCTATGAATGATATTGGGCATAATTGAAATTCATGATTAAGTCTATCTTGTTTAAAAGAATTATCTGATGACATATGTGAGACATGGCTAAGTTAGACACAAAAATCCCTTTTTTGCAAGTTAAAAGCAAACACCATGATTAGGAATATTTATGCATAAGTATACCATCGTTATGTGATTAAATTTAATTAAGTTGAACTATGCTTTTGTGTTAGTAACAAAGTATCCTCTTTGTAAACATGTAGAAACCTTATGAACATGACTTGTTTATATTTATGCCATGAACAAATTTAACTATACCTATGCCATGTTTATGCTAGAAGTATTTATGCCATGCTTATGTTTGACATTATGCCATGTTTATGCTAGAAGTATTTATGCCATGCTTATGTTTGACATTATGCCATGTTTATGCTAGAAGTATTTATGCCATGCTTATGTTTGACATTATGCCATGTTTATGCTAGAAGTATTTATGCCATGCTTATGTTTGACATTATGCCATGTTTATGCTAGAAGTATTTATGCCATGCTTATGTTTGACATTATGCCATGTTTATGCTAGAAGTATTTATGCCATGCTTAAGTTTGACATTATGCCATGTTTATGCTAGAAGTATTTATGCCATGCTTACGTTTGACATTATGCCATGTTTATGCTAGAAGTATTTATGCCATGTTTGACATTATGCCATGTTTATGCTAAAAGTATTTATGCCATGCTTATGTTTGACATTATGCCTAAGTAAAAATATAGGTTCATGGGTCAATAATGATATCTCAATTACAAGTTCACATGCTTTGATTCATGTCACCTATGTTACCACTATGCAAGTACACCAGTTTCTATTATGTATTTCCAACGTCATATGCAAGTTCATGCGCTCACCTTCCCCTCTTTGTGTATGTAATCACGCTTTAAGCCTCCCCTTTTCGCATGGCTAAATTGGGCTTTAAAAGGCTAAGCCCAATATATATAAACGGATGTGTAAAACGGGGGAAAATAATGTTGGGTTAAAATTACTAATGAATGAAAACTAAAGTAGAAGGGCCCAAATTCAAGTATGGGTTGGGCCCATGATTGGTGTAACCTTTACACCATTAACTTAATAATGGGCCGCAAATATTTACATATAAGAAATAAAGAAGAATGACAAGATATATAAATGTAGAAAATACGATATGTTTAACCCGAGGTTGGATTGAGTTGTGATGTAAACCTGCCCGGAACCGCCCGGCTGTCCAGTAGTCACAACAATACCTATCCAATGTGGGAGGTTAAACATGGAGCCCAATAAGTACCCGAGGTTAGACTGAGTTGTGGCGTAAGACTGCCCGGAACCAACCGGCAACAGGCAGCCACAGCAATACCTGTCTAATGTGAGAGGTTAGGGCCTTAATAAGACAATTAAGGCTGAATCAGGATTGTTAGGATTAAGTGGACTAAGACTTAATCAAAATGGAACATGCTAAACTAAACGGACTGGTGGGGTTAGGTTAGAAAACACTTAACCAACTTAGCATGTTGGCTAGAGATAGAAAACCTAGTAACGGGGGACCCTTTTCAGCAGTAACCCTACACGGTGTATCATGATACCCTGAAACTAGGCAGGGTGGGGCACGATTACTGGGATGATTGTAAGAGGTCAAAAATCGACGGCGGTGGTGTAGCAGTGTAGGTTCTAACGGTGTGCGGGCGTGCACGCACTCCGGCGCAGAAAAATAAAGCACTGGACACCAGTAGCATACCTTTGCACTCTAAGGTTGTGTCGGGTTGCCACTATGGGACTTGATACACCCCATGGTGGGACCAGCATAGGTAACTACAGACATCGGGGGTCGTAAGACACATGTAACTATGCGAGTAGGAGCCGATCATCGTAGAACGGATCACATCACCCTGATTTTGGGGTGCAAATTGGAAACTAGTTTATATGGGTTCAGAGATTAACATGGGGTACGATAGTATATTCGACCCTAGATAACTTAACCAAGTTTATAATGTTGCCCACTTCCTGTTTTACTTATCATACCTAGTTCTTTATTCATAGACAAAGTAATACTAGACTTACTCAGGCTTTATGTCTGACTCTATTTTTCTTTCGTCTTCTTTCTTCCGTTCCCCCCCCCCCAGGTCCTCAGGGAGGGAACACAGCAGCTTGACCTACCTCAACATCCAGCTTGAAGAAGAGAAATGTATTGCTTGGACTTTCCTGTTTTGAACTATGGCTTTGGACAATCCACTATGGGGCTTTGGCAGTTTGTCTATGTTTTATTTATGCTTCTTTAAAAATAATGTACTCAAGACAGATTATGAAGTGTTATGTTATGTTTTTGGAAAGGATGTTGTTGTAACACGTATTTGACTTTATGAAATAAAGTTTGTTGTTCTTCCGCTGTTTACAAATATGTGTTCTTATATCTGTCTTGTATATCTGTGACTTGTACTTATAAACCTCCACCAAAATTAGGGCATTCCCTTTGAGAGTGACCCTAACGGAGGTGGGGTGTTTCATTTGGGGGGTGTTTTTATGGGAGAATAGGGTGATTTAGAGCCTTCAGATCAGTCTAGAAGTCATCAGGACCACCCAGCCCGAAGACAGGTCATCCAACCACTCAGAAGAAGACAAGTCATCACAGAACACTCCAGAATTCTGTGCTGGATCGGTATGGGTGCACTTGGCAGGTGCGCCAGTGTATTTTTGCACTGGCACACTTCACAAGTGCGCCCGTGTATTCTGGCATATTTCCGGTTTTTCTGCCTAACTTCGTTCGTCCATATCTTCTTCATACGGTATCCGTTTTACGCAATCTCGGACTCTATCTCAAGCAGAATTTCAAGACGAACGCAATGGCGTAACCCATTTCCCTTAATTCTTCTCCTAAAAATTAAGTATGCTTTAATTTGTTACTTATATGTTCACAGAAAATACGGGGTGTTACATTCTCCCCTCCTTAAAGGATTTCATCCCCGAAATCTTCAAGTTTAGAAGAATGTGTCCTACCATCCAATTATCCATCTACTTAACCCTCATCCAAAGCATCCATTGTCCTTAGAAAACTTCTAATGTTGTATGAACGTATGCAAAAGTGTGTGTACATGTCCCATATCGAATGCAAAAGATCAAGCGGTCTACTGACTCAGTTGACCTACTTAATGGGAATTATGTAAGTGCCATGAGTCCAATCATGTCTGCAAACAATCCTATTTGATACACATTATTTCTGTATGAGTTCATAAACATTCATCCAAATGCAACATCCATGTGATGAGTCAATCATTTTGCATTCATAAAAAATGAAAAATGCACACACACCCATATGCAGTATGAGAGTGTTTTTGAGCCGATCTAGTGCCTGGTGTGTGTATATGCATCCACGAGCGACAACTAGCAACCACTTGCATCCATTTGCAACCATCTAACATAACATGTCTCAAACACATGTTTACACCCATTAGTTTCTACCTAAAGGTCGAAGACTTGATCGATAGGATACCGCCGAGTGATAGAAGCTAGTACAATTAAAACAAAGTTCTGTTCCCATTAGACATCGGTTAAGAAAATAAATCCCTAAGTATCAATCCCGAAGACCGAAATCAACATCAGATTGGCACTCAGAGAATTAGTCCTATTAAACAATGTCATACTGGAAATTTACTTCATGCTTCGAGTAAAAACACATATCCTTCTCAGAAATATTCAGATACTTACAGACTACTAGTACATATCAGATTATGAAATGATTCTTAGGAAACTAAGCATGATAAAACCCCACCATATCCCACAAAAACCAGAATGTATGCGTCATAGTCAACTTATAGCTTAACACAGATACCCTCAAATCCCAACCTATCACAAACAGATGAGTCGTAACCCTTATGGGGTTTGAGACAATAGCGAAATAAGAAACAAGACTAGAATTAAAGTGCAGAGACTCAACTAAATAATTAAAATGCCAGAGTGATCAGATAAGGAAATTAAACTTTCTATGAAAATTTTTCCACCTCTATCCTGTCCACCAACTACGAGAACATTCACCTACCTTCCAAAAGATTCTACCCTTTTCCCTTTCCTTCTGGGGCAATCCTTGATCAGATGCCCTGTCTCACCACACTGAAAACAACCAGTCTTCTTACATGTTAACAAGTCTTTCTCAAAGTTGCCTCCATCGCATGGAAAACCCTATGAAGATTGAAAGAGGATTAGCCGTGGGTGAAATTACCGCGACTACAGATGGATGTTAGGCACTTCTTTGCCCTTTGACAGGCGCCTTAGTCTCATCATGCCTATGAAACCATGTCGCGATGAGGTTACCTCCCAGAAAGCAAGGAGCCAGGGAGACTTAGAAAAGAAAGAAACAAGGATTAAACAGAAAATCAAAAAATAGATATATGGCTTTGGGGACTGTGTTTTTCAAAATAAACTTTCCTTTTGAAAATACTTCCTTTTTAAAACCTTTTTGAAAATAGTTTTCAAAAACTATTTATCAAATCTGATAAACTTCTGCTCTGATACCTCCGTTAAGGTCACTCACAAAGGGAATTCCTTAACTTTGATGGAGCGTTTTAGTAGATAACATAATATTACAAGACAGATAAATAGTACTTTAAAAATTATAACTTTACTACAGCAGAAGTAGAAATAAGTTTGGTTACATCTTTCTAAATCAGAATTCCAAAACTCAAGTACACAACTATCAGTCTTATACAAAATCCTTCAAAATGTAAAGTTTCAACGCCATAATCCCCAACATAAACTGCCATGAAAAGATAGAGTCAAAGCCAAGCAATACTCCAAGCACTTCAAGCAGAGAGAATAAGAATCAAGCTCTTATGTTTCCACCCTGAGCACCAGGGGGGGGGAACGGAAAGAAAAGGGGAGAAAACAAACGAGCTCAGGCATAAAGTCTGGCGAGTCCATTGAGTTCCGGCATATAAACAGATAATATTATCATGACATGTAAATAAAGCTGGATGAGAGATTACATCAACAGGAATAGCGGAAATACTTTAAGTTAACAGAAGAAACAGAATGATGTAAACCAAGTTATGTTCCTTACTTACATCTTACTTCTCTGCACTAATACTGGTATAACAGGTCTAGGTGTTACCCTAAAGTTTAAACTAAAACAGAATCGAAGCAGAATAATCTATACAGAAATAGAATGCTAGTAATGGACCTTCACCATCCCAATAGACAGATGGTACAGAAGCAGGATATTAATAATGGGCCTTTACCACCCTAACAAACAGAAGGTACGGAAACATAATACTTATAATGGGCCTTTACCAGGCCTTTACCACCCAACTAATGGGCCTTTACCACCTCAATAGACAGAAGGTATGGAAACATAATCAGAAATGGAATCAGAGACGGAAACAAAATAATCCCTACGGAAACAGAATGTTAGAATTTGGTGTACACTAGTAATGGGCCTTTACCACCCAACTAATGGACCTTCGCCACCCCAATAGACAAAAGGTACGGAAACAGAATCGGAAACGGAATCAGAGACGGAAACAGAATGTTAGAATTAGGTGTACACTCGTAATGGGCCTTTACCACCCTAACAGATGGTACCATGCAGAAACAGACAGGTGTTACCACCCAACAGAAACAGATGGTACCAACAGAAACATACAGAACTAAGTGTACCCTAATTCCTACCCTAAGCAATCGGCTCCCTAATACATAAATACCCTTTGTCGGCCCCACAATAGGGTGTATCACTCCCTAAAGTGGCAACCTATTGGCACAGACCTATTTACAGATGTCACAGTGTGTTACATCCTCAGAGCAGACCGGATCCATGCACCCACATGACCCGGTTGGAACGCACCATCAACACCCCTCACCATTATCAGAATGAACCGCTTATAATTAGTTTAGTAAGCGTGCTCGGACCCTTACATAGCGTGGGGTCAAAGTTTTTGATACTAGAAAGGGTTACCGACTAATATGGGTCCCAAACAACAGATGACACAAGTATTTCCCCTCCTAACCTTGTGTCCCCAGACTAACAGATTTCAGATTAACTTGTTTACAAGTTTAAGACATATAGAGTTCAGATTTACTAGCTCACAGATCAGACAATCAAGTTAACAAGTTTTCATACTAACGGATCAGATGTACAGTTTTAACAGACTTACAAATTGTATAACTTCGTATTGGGCCTACAGATTCACGAAACGGGTTTGTAACACCCTGTAATTTTATAACATTAAATTCACAAATTAAAGTATACTTAACTTTTAGAAAAGAATTAAGTGAAATGGGTTGCGCAGAAAAATATATATATATTGATATATATATATATATATGAATTAAAAATTAAATATATAAATATGTGAAAAAGTTCAAAACAGCGAATTGGGATGGGGTAATGACCGAAACAGCCCATTTTTGAGGTCGACCCGAGCTATGCTGGATCGACTAGGGGTTAATTCAGGGTGTTTGGCTGTCAACCCGTGGGCCGATTCGCTCAAATGCAAATTTTGCATTTGGTTGGTTCTCATGGTTCAGGGTTAATCTAATGGTCCTAAATAATTTTTTACACCTATAAATACATCCTAATGCTAACCCTAAACCTAATTAAAATTGAAACTAAAGCCGTTATGCCGTCGCCATGGATCTCAGTGTAGCCGCCGCCAACTAAAGAGGAAGATAGCTAATAAATTCAACCTAATTCAAGCTTAGAGCTTCAACAACGAATCAACTAATGTCGCTACAACAATTCTGCATCAAGTTTGATCAATTGTTCATAATTCTTTAACCACGAAAGGCAAGTTCGATTTCTCTAATCAAGATAATTATTAAATTAAGTAAGATTAGATATAATTGTGGATTATATGGATATGATGTGAATTATTGACCGTATGATATGATTATGTTGTTAAATTGTGATGTTATCATACATGTTGTAAAGTTATGATCTATGTTGTAATTCTATGATTGGCTTATGTATAATCAAATCATCATGTTGTTTAAATGCTAGTTTGGTTATGTTGGTTCATATGATAGATCATATGTATGTATGCAAGTTTAGATGTTGATTTAGACATAAATCACATGCAAGTTAGTAAAGATTATGACATCTATTTTAGATCAAAAGTTAGGCTATGACATGTATGAGTTATAAGCTAAATCTTTACATGCTAGTTTATATGTTTAGAGGTAAATTTACACCATTGTTATGTTGCATAAATCACATATGCAAGTTTATATAAAAATATGAGTTTGGAATATGAATCATGTTATGCAAGTTTGTGGTTATTGCCTATGTAAATTTTGTGATGAAATTCTTATTCATAACATGCAGGTTCATACCTTTTAGGCCTATGTTTAGATCTATGATTTTATGCAAGTTATGTGGTAAATTCTCATATGCAAGTTAGGCCTATTTTGTATGTTATGTGAATATGTGGTGTTTTCCCCTTTTTCATGTGTTAGAATATTTCTTAGTCTATCATATATTCTATGCGAACGGACGCCACGGGGGTTATGGGAAAAATATTGATTATGTTAATAAATGTGAATTAGCATGTAATAGCCTTAAAAGAGGCATATATGTAAATTGAGATATTAATTGGCAAAGTGATATATGGACATAATTAATGTGAATTATGGTCATAAAGATAATTGGAATTTTATTAACATATTTGATTAGGAATAATTAATCCAAATATGGGATGAAAATATTGATTATGTTAATAAATGTGAATTGGCATGTAAATGAGGCATATAACGAATTTGAGATATTAATTAAGGTGAATTGCCTTAGAAGGCGAAAAATTTAATGAAGGCATTAATTGGAAAATTAATGTGTAGTAATGGACATAGATTAATTTGAATTTGAATAGGGATATTAAATATTGGGAATTGGCACAAATGCCTAAAAAGGCATGAAATTAATTTGAGACGTAAATTGGTACAATTTATGTACCATAAATAGTGGACATAATTAAGGTGACATATTTATACATAAATAAATATGGAAATGATTTGTAATTTGAATAGGGAAAGTAATTCAAATATTGGGGGAAATTAATTATGTTTAATTAATTGCCTAAGACACGAGGTTGGACTCATTTGTGGTGTAAGACTGCCCGGACCCACCCGGCAAATCGAGCAGCCACAAATGGTTGCCCAATGTGAGAGGTCAAAGGCTCAAACTAAATGCGTAACAATTGTATGGACACGAGGTTAGGCTCGTTTATGGTGTAAGACTGCCCGGACCCGCCCGGCAAATCCAACAGCCACAAATGTCAGTCTAATATGAGAGGTCCTACAGGGGTTACGATAGTAATAAATTAAGAAACACTTAACCAAAGTAAATATGTAGTGGGACATGAGGGGGTTAAGTGGGTGCCTTGGGTGGCATGAGGAATCTAGTGGGTGACATGTGGGTGACATGAGGATGTCATGAGAAATACGATAAGAAAAATGGAGTAATTTGAATATAAACAATTATGACATGTAATTCAAATTATTGGATAAAATAGGTATTGACACCTATGAAGGGAAAGGTTTTAATTAATTGATTAATTAATTAAAAATGGACATGGTAAATGAAATGGACTACTTAACCAAATCTGATCCCTAGGGATTGTAATAACTTAAGTTTAAGTTGGGGGTTAAGTAAACTGGGTTATACGGAATGTGTGGGTTAAGTAAATCTTGGGTAGGTGGGTAATATTAGTACATATAGGCCCACAAACTTAACCGTAAATTAATATGTCTGAACCAGTGAGAGGGTTAAGTAAATCTTGGGTAGGTGGGTAATATTTGTGTATATAGGCCCACAGTCTTAACCAATACAACCTGTTAATTAAACAAAAGGGTGAGACTAGGTTAAATTAGAAAACACTTAACCAAATTTATACATGTAAGTGGACATGGGGTTAAGTGTGTTGTATTAGAGGGGACCAAGCCTAGGTGGGAAGCTTGGTGGGGGCCCTTTTAAGTCCAGTAGCCCATTAAGTATCTTTGTGAGCTCGACCCAAGTCGAGGACGGGACACGCCTACTGGGCCTGATTGTTAGAGGCCAAAATGGGTTAGCGGTGGCAACGAAAGTCCAACGGGGTCATGTGCGTGCGTGGGCCCGGGCTGGTAGGTAAGACATTGTTGCATCGTATAGGTATAAGCCGTGCATCCTTAAGTTGTATTGGGTTGCCACTTTAGGGGAGTGATACACCCCACTGTGGGACCAGCACGGGTATCTACGAGTTAGGGAGCTGATCGAATGGGGCAGGGTAGTGGGTACATCTAGTGGAGATAGGGGCAGACGGCACCTTTGTAGTCAACTAGGGGTACACGAAGCTACCATTATTAATTAATCATTAAAGGGGTACACCTAGTGGAGATAGGAGCAGGCGGCACCCATGACGTCAGCTAGGAGTACATGGAATTACCATTGAAGGGGTACATTTAGTAGTACACGAAGCTATCATCATTCTATTTAGTCAAGAGGGATCAAGTTTCTAGAGTGACTAGTATGGGTGCGGTTAGTATTTGTACAGTACAGTACGGTAGAGTATAGTAATTACCCTATATTGATTAGGAAGCGCCTTTAACGTTATCTTTGCTCATCCTATTATTTTTTGTTGCTTGGTCTTGCCATTAATTCACAGTCATTTCCTTAATTACCAAGCTTATGTCTTATCCTAGTTACTTTGATAATTATATTGTTGGAGTTATCGGACTTGCCAGACTTTATGTCTGACCCCCTTTATTTCCACCTCTTTTCTTCCTCCCCCCCTAGGTTCTTAGGGTGGGAAGCCTGATTTGGATCTCTTTGGGAGCACTTGGATTTGGATTGCTGAAGTAAAGCTCAACCTATCTCTTTTATGGCTATTTATGGGATTATGCTTTTTATATTATGTACTCTGATTTTGTCAAGATGGATATTATGTACTTGACTTTAGTCTTTGGGTTTTGGTGATGTTACCAAACATATTTACCTTCCGTTGCAATAAATAACATTTTAAATTTTCATGTACTATTTCATATCTGTCTTGTGATTTTCTGTTCTATATTCACTTAAAACGCTCCATAGAAGTTAATGCGTTCCCTTTTGTGAGTGACATTAATGGACATGGGGTGTTACTCGTTGTATCAGAGCTGAAGGTTACCAGAACAGATAAGATATTTTGAGACACTATTTTTCAAAAGCATTTTTATAAAGAATACTTTCAAAAATATGTTTGTAGAAGAGTATTTTTGAAAGAAAGGTTTGTTTTAAAAAACATAATCCCCAAGAGCCATATATCCTTCCTTCGACTCTCCGTTTTGAATCTCTTCCACTTTCTCTTTTTTGGATTTCCCCTCCGCGTATAGATGCTTTTTCTAAGATAAATAGGGACTTCTATACGAAGGACGAGAAACCACTTCAAGGGACTTAGACGTTTGACGGGCTAGAAGTTAGTTCAAGGAAGTGGAGGGCTTGTTGATACCTTTAAGGTAGACGATGGGAGGAAGGTTCAAATAGCTGTTGGTTAATGAAGGATGAAACCTCATCTTGGTGGAAGGGCACGAATGGGGAATGTGAACAAGAAGGCTAGTAGTTATCCTTTTGGAGAAATAGGACACCTTATTAGGATTGTCCAAAGAGGCAAGGGCAAAGTACAGGATCTTCCGGAGGGTAGTTATATTCCCTCACGGCTGGTAGACCTGATAGGGGTAGGACCGTCCAGGTAGAAATTTGGTTTCCTTTATCATCCTGTTCGAACTTTGTTTGATTCTGGCGCTTCATACTCGTTAGTATCTGCTTCGTTAGTTGAAAACACTGCACCTAAATACTAGTCTAGTTAAGGATCCCATCCTAGTCTCAAATCTTTTTGGTGGTTCGGCTCATCCTTCAATGGTTTGTCGGGATTTGAGAGTGTCTATCTTGGACATTGGATTTGAATGCAACGCCTTCGTCCTTGGTTTCACGGGCTATAGTTTGATTCTAGGGGTGGATTGGCTACCCAGGCCGGGTGCCATCCTAGATAGTGAAAGGAGGGTAGTTAGACTATTGATTCATTATGGAAAGACCCTCATATTTCTTGTGACCCTAGGGGTTCAGTGACGTTTAGCTGTCTCGAATCTCTTGACGTATCCAACGGTGATTTGGAATCTTTTCGTGTGGTCCGTGAATATAGTGATGTCTTCGATGAAGTGCGGGGTTTACCTAGAGGCACGAGGTATTCGTGTGTGCCTAGGGGATAATGCAAAGTCAGTTAGGTAATTAGTGATGGTTTTGAAGCAAGACTGGTGAGGACAGCCAGAGTCGGTTAAGTGCCCAATTATTTGTTTTGCTAGTATCATCTCACGTAGAGTGTCTGAAATCAGAGGAGGTATTCCTTGGGTGCTTGTCTGATATTGGTTTAGGCCTCTGCGGCTTGTGCTTGGGGGATATCGAGTTCGAATAGGACGGCTTGCGTGGGAGATGGATAGTTGCGATGAGTTCACATGGATAGTATCTCGATAGATTTTGTTGATGGATTACCAAGATCGAGGAAGGGTAATACGGGGATTTGGGTTATAGTAGATAGACTTACTAAGAGCGCCCATTTTATTCCCGTAAAGAGTAAGAGGACTGCTCCATGGTTAGCTTCTATTTATGTCCGAGAGATTGTACGTTTGCATGGTGTTCCTTCTAGCATAGTAAGCAACCGCGATCCTATCTTCACTAGCAAATTTTGGAGGAGCTTACAAGAAGCGGTAGGGACTCAGTTAGGTTTGAGCACCGCATATCATCCTCAGACGGACGACCAAACCGAGAGGGTGAATCGTATTCTAGAGGACCTTTTGAGGCTATGTATCCTAGACTTTGGGGGTACATGGGAAGAGCATCTTCCATTGGTGGAGTTCGCATATAATAATAGCTTTCAGTCTAGCATTGGCATGGCACCTTTCGAAGCTATTTATGGACGAACTTGTCGTTCACTTACACGTTGGTGGGAATCTACGGATAAGATCTTACTTGGGCCCGATATGATTAGAGAGATTTCGGAGAAGATTGATTTGATTCGAAGAAGGATGAAGGCAGCGCAAGATAGGCAGAAATCTTATGCGGATAAGAGGAGTTGCCTGAGAGACTTAGTGGTGTACACGACGTATTCCATGTATCACATTTGAGGAAGTGCTTACACGAGACCGCAGAGGTTGTGGAGCCGAGCTTGCATAGAGAGGTGGAAATAGAGCGTGATGCGACGATTCGACGAGCTCCTACATGCATTCTTGGGTCGGAGATCAAGAAGTTGAGAAATTGAGAGGTCAGACTAGTCAAAGTACAATGGGGAGACGATGAGAGTAACGCTACTTGGGAGATAGAAGAGAAGATGCGTTCATTGTAACCTTTTCTTTTCGAGGGTATGTCTTTTAATTTCTCCTTTATCGCTTAGCTTGTGCCTATCTTATCTTTAGTATGTCCTCTCGCTAATATCTTTGACCTTCAGTTAGGGAAATCCTATGGTTGAAACATGTGTTTGAGACATGTTATGTATGATGGATGCAAAGTGGATGCAAGTGTTCACTAGTGGTTGCTCGTGGATGCATATACACACACTATTACGCACCAGATCGGCTCAGTCACTACATATTGCATATTGCATATATATGGATGTATTTAGTAAAATGGATGTATAATGGTTGTATTATCATATGGTTGCTGCATTCGGGTGGATGGTTGTGCACGCATATAGAATTAATATGTATCATTAGGAATCTTTTGCATACATATTGGACGCATGGCACTATCATGAATTGCACTGAGGAGGTCGACTGAATCAGTAGACCACCTAATTTTGCATTAGATATGGACATATACACACACTGTGCATATAAACATTAAAGCATTAGAAGTCTTTTAAGGATAATGGTTGCTGGTGTTTGATGGTTGAGTAGATGGACGATTAGATCGTAGGATATACATTCTTCTTGACTTGGAGATTTCGGGGACGAAATCCTTTAAGGAGGGGAGAATGTAACACCCCGTAATTTTATAACATTAAAATTCACAAATTAAAGTATACTTAATTTTTAGAAAAGAATTAAGTGAAATGGGTTGCGCAGAGAAATATATATATATATATATATATATAATTAAATAAATAAATATGCGAAAAAGTTCAAAACAGCGAATTGGGAGGCGGGAATGATCAAACCGGCCCATTTTTGAGGTCGACCCAAGCCCTGCAGGCTCGACTAGGGGTTAATCCAGGGTGTTTGGCTATCAACCCGTGGGCCGATTCGCTCAAATGCAGATTTTGCATTTGGTTGGTTCTCATGGTTCAGGGTTAATCTAATGGTCCTAAATAACTACCTACACCTATAAATACATCCTAATGCTAACCCTAAACCTAATTAAATTGAAACTAAAGCCGTTATGCCGTCGCCATGGAACTCAGTGTAGCCGCCGCCAACTAAAGAGGAAGATAGCTAATCAATTCAACCTAATTCAAGCTTAGGCTTCAACAACGAATCAACTAACGTCGCTACAACAATTCTGCATCAAGTTTGATCAATTGTTCATAATTCTTTAACCACGAAAGGCAAGTTCGATTTCTCTAATCAAGATAATTATTAAATTAAGTAAAATTAGATATAATTGTGGATTATATGGATATGATGTGAATTATTGACCGTATGATATGATTATGTTGTTAAATTGTGATGTTATCATACATGTTGTAAAGTTATGATCTATGTTGTAATTCTATGATTAGCTTATGTATAATCAAATCATCATGTTGTTTAAATGCTAGTTTGGTTATGTTGATTCATATGATAGATCATATTTATGTATGCAAGTTTAGATGTTGATTTAGACAGAAATCACATGCAAGTTAGTAAAGATTATGACATCTATTTTAGATCAAAAGTTAGGCTATGACATGTATGAGTTATATGCTAAATCTTTACATGCTAGTTTATATGTTTAGACTTAAATTTACACCATTGTTATGTTGCATAAATCACATATGCAAGTTTATATAAAAATATGAGTTTGGAATATGAATCATGTTATGCAAGTTTGTGCTTATTGCCTATGTAATTTTGTGATGAAAATCTTATTCATAACATGCAGGTTCATACCTTTTAGGCCTATGTTTAGATCTATGATTTTATGCAAGTTATGTGGTAAATTCTAATATGCAAGTTAGGCCTATTTTGTATGTTATGTGAATATGTGGTGTTTTTCCCTTTTTCATGTGTTAGACTATTTCTTAGTCTATCATATATTCTATGCGAACGGACGTCGCGGGGGTTATGGGAAAAATATTGATTATGTTAATAAATGTGAATTGGCATGTAATAGCCTTAAAAGAGGCATATATGTAAATTGAGATATTAATTGGCAAAGTGATATATGGACATAATTAATGTGAATTATGGTCATAAAGATAATTGGAATTTTATTAACATATTTGATTAGGAATAATTAATCCAAATATGGGATGAAAAAATTGATTATGTTAATAAATGTGAATTGGCATGTAAATGAGGCATATAACGAATTTGAGATATTAATTATGGTGAATTGCCTTAAAAGGCGAAAAATTTAATGAAGGCATTAATTGGAAAATTAATGTTTAGTAATGGACATAGTTTAATTATGGACATAGATTAATTTGAATTTGAATAAGGATATTAAATATTGGGAATTGGCACAAATGCCTAAAAAGGCATGAAATTAATTTGAGATGTAAATTGGTACAATTTATGTACCATAAATAGTGGACATAATTAAGGTGACATATTTATACATAAATAAATATGGAAATGATTTGTAATTTGAATAGGGAAAGTAATTCAAATATTGGGGGAAATTAATTATGTATAATTAATTGCCTAAGACACGAGGTTGGACTCATTTGTGGTGTAAGACTGCCCGGACCCGCCCGGCAAATCCAGCAGCCACAAATGGTAGCCCAATGTGAGAGGTCAAGCCTGGTAAGATGCCAAAACGGGGAGCGGTGGTAACGCAAGTCCAACGGGTTTCGTATGCGTGTGTGGACCCAGCCTGGTAGGTAAGACGTTGTTGCATCGTGTAGGTATAAGCCATGCATTCTCAAGTTGTATCGGGTTGCCACTTTAGGGGAGTGATACACCCCATTGTGGGGCCAGCACGGGTATCTACGAGTAGGGAGCCGATCGAAAGTGGGTACTGGGGTACACCTAGTGGAGATAGGGGCCGACGACACCTATGTAGTCAGCTAGGGGTACGTAAGGCTATTTATAAAGTTTCTATGTGAAGCAAGTGGGATCAAACAATAGGGTGACTGGTGTGGTGCAGTGTAGTACTGTTCGGTGCAGTGTAGTAATCATTCGTTAGTAATTAGGTGTGCCTTTACCGTTATCTTTAACGTTATCTTAAACGCTATCTTTATCTTCCTAAGAGTTCATTGAGATTTACTTGTCTTCCAGCTTATGCCTTAGTCTAGTTATTTTGATAATAGTATTGTTAGAATTATCATACTCGCCAGACTTTATGTCTAACCCCCTCTATTTCTATCCTTTTTCCCCCTCCAGGTCCTCAGGTTGTGCCCAGCTCTAGTGGAGTTTGATTGAATTGCTTCATCTCTCTTTGGAAAGCTTGGACCGTTGAAGTAAAGTCCAGCTTGTTATCTTTTTAATGGATATTTATGTAATGGGATTATGTATTTTGTTTTTATGAAGATGGATATTGTACTTGGTTTTATGATGTAACAAACATGTTTAATTTCCACTGCAGTAAAATGAAGTTTTAGATTTCCAAGTACTATTTATTATCTATCTTGTTGTAATTTTTCTGTTCTATATTCACTTTTAACCTCCATGGAAGTTAATGCATTCCCTTTGTGAGTGACATTAATGGACGTGGGGTGTTACACGTGGTTTCAGAGCCAGGTTACCAGAACAGATAAAAATACTTTCGAAAAATAGTTATTTTTGGAAGAAGTGCTTTCAAAAACATGTTTTAATGAGAAATTTAAAGCGAAAGGTTTTTAAGAAAAAAAAACATAATCCCCAATAGCCCATATCTTTATCTTTCGAATTCTCCATTCTGAATCTTTCCCTTTTTGTTTCAGCATGGCTGAAGATCTTAATCTACCCGACGGTGTAACAATACCAGGATGGTATAGGAGGTTATTAGAGGCTAGGGCCGCTGCAGGTCCAGCCAATGTTCCTCCACCACCAGTTGCACCCGTTCCTCCTCCTCCTCCTCGCGTGGATACTTTTGCATAGACGTGCAAGGAATTCAAGGCTATGGGTGGAAAACCATTTCAAGGGTCAGAAACGTTTGTGGAAGCTAGGGGTTGGCTTAAGGAGGTAAAAGAATTGCTAGAAATCTTTGAAGTAGAAAAAGGGAGGAGAGTTCGATTAGCAGCTTGGTTGATGAAGGGAGAGGCCTCTTTTTGGTGGGAGGTCACTAATGGGGAGCGTCCTGTTGACTCTTGGGCGGATTTCATACGTAGGTTCGAGGCGAAGTTTCTCTCAAGGGCGGAAGAAAATCTATATATGGAAAGGTTCTTGACATTGAAGCAAGGAAGCTCATCAGTGAAAGAATATGTCAATAAATTTAATCAGTTAGCAAGGTTTGGCTTGGACTTTGTGAACACGCCGGAGAAGAAGGAGCTGAGGTTCGTGAATGGCTTGAATGAACCATTGCAAGGGTTGGCTATGACCCACATCCCTATGGGGGCCACCTTTGAGACATTAGTAGAAATGGCGCTTATGCATGAGGAGAAAAGCGCTAAAGCTGATAAGGCACCCGAGAAGAAGGGGGATCAGAAGAAACCACAACAGGAAAACAAGAATGGTGGAAAAGAATATAACGGAAAGGGAAAGAAGAAATGTTTTAACTGTGGGACACCAGGCCATATCAGCAAGGATTGCCGAAAGAAAAAGAAGACATGTTGTTTTCATTGTGGCGATGCGGGACATTTAGTGAAGGACTGCCCAAAGAAGGGGCAGAGGGCAGGAGCTACCTTGGGAGGACAGGTGCAGGCTCTTATGGCACCAGGGCAGGCAAGGGGACAAGTTCAGGCTCTCGCGATCCCACCGCTGCAAGAACGAGGTAGAACCATTTCTGTTGAAAGCATAGTTTTTCTGTTTGATCATCCTGTCCGTACCTTATTCGATTCGGGCGCATCACATTCATTTATCTCTACATCATTAGTTGAATCACTGCACTTAAACACCAGTTTAGTAGAGGATCCCTTAGTTGTTTCGAATCCAATTGGGGGCTCAGCTTATTTGTCTACGATGTGTTTGGATTTGAAAATTTCCATACTTAGCGTTGAATTTAAATGTGATGCTTATGTGTTGGGCTTCACGGGCTATGGGCTAATTTTAGGAATGGATTGGTTATTCTGAAATGGGGTCGTTCTTGATTGTGAAAGGAGAGTAGTTAGGCTCGTAACTCGCCTTGGCAACACTCTCGAAATCTTTTGTAATCTCATAAATTCGGTTATGCTAAGTTATCTAAAATCGCTTGATGCGTCTGAGGAAAATCTACGATCTGTTAGAGTGGTCCGAGAATATTCGGATGTGTTTGAGGAGGTGAAGAGCTTGCCTCCGAAGCGGGAGATAGATTTTCAAATATATCTTGTGGATAATGCGAAACCAGTATCTTTGCCAGTACGCCACATGACTCCACGTAAAAGGAGGGAACTCGGTAAGCAAATGAAGGAGTTGCTTGAGAAGGGGTTCATAAGACGAAGTATATCGGAGTGTGGTGCTCCAGTAGTATTTGCCACGAAGGCGAATGGGTCCCTTAGACTTTGTGTGGACTGTAGAGAACTTAATAAGCTTACTAAGAAGAATAGACACCCACTGCCGAGGATTGACGATCTCTTCGATCAGTTAGTTGGCGCCTTAGTGTTTTCGCAGTTGGACTTAGCCACTGGTTTCCATCAGTTGAGAGTGGCTGAGGATAGCATTGACAAGACTGCCTTTAGGACTCCGGATGGTTTCTATGAATGGCTAGTGATGCCCTTCGGTTTGACAAACGCCCCCGCATACTTTGTTGATTTGATGAATAAGGTGTTTAAGCAGTACCTTAACAAATTTGTGGTAGTCTTTGTAGATGACATCTTGATCTTTTCTAAGGATGAAGAAGAGCATGCCCTACATCTTAGGGAAGTGTTGGAGACTCTTCGAGCGCATAAGCTTAAAGCTAAATTTTCTAAGTGTCACTTTTGGAGGAAGGAATTACGGTTCTTAGGACACGTGGTTTCCAAAGAAGGGATAGCTGTAGATCCCGCGAAGGTGGTGGCCATCCAAGATTGGAAGGTTCCTAAAAATGCTACCGAAGTGAGAAGTTTCTTGGGGTTGGCTGGCTACTATAGGAAGTTTATCAAAGACTTCGCAAAGATATCAGCTCCATTGACACGCTTGACGAAGAAGAACCTAGTTTTCACATGGGACGTAGATTGTGATGATGCGTTCCAACGTTTGAAGAAAGCTTTGACTTTAGCTCCAGTCTTAGTATTGCCAGACGGGAGTAAGCCGTTTACCGTTTATACTGACGCTTGTGGGACATGACTAGGCGCAGTCTTAATGCAAGAGGGAAGGGTAATAGCCTATGGTTGATGGCAGTTGAGAGCGCATGAGAAGAATTACCCCATACATGACCTAGAGTTGGCCGCTATTGTATTCGTGCTTAAGTCTTGGCGTCATTATCTTCTTGGCGAGAAATTCGAATTATTCACTGACCACAAATCTTTAAAATACCTATTCTCTCAAAAGGACTTGAACTTAAGGCAGCAAAGGTGGATGGAGTTCTTAGCGTCCTACGACTTTGAGATAGCATATACCCCTGGCAAGGGTAACGTGGTGGCCGATGCCTTAAGTAGAAAAAGATTATCCTTAAGTCCTTTGTTTGTTGAGCAGCAAAGTTTAGAATTCATTTCGATGTTTGATTTTAGACCTTCCGTTGACTTCGTACCCGGTTTGCTAGCATCTTTGGAGGTCAGATCTACGCTTTTGGGACGGATTGGCGAGGCACAGCGAGACGACCCACAGTTAGTTAAGTTAGTAGAAAAGCTCAAAGGAGGGGAGTCATCATGCTATCTCCATAGGTATACCCTAGATGATAAGGGTTGGTTACGTAGGGACGGTTGACTTTGTGTACCAAAAGACAATGACCTAAGGAAGACTATTCTTGACGAAGCACATCGTTCGAAGATGGCCATTCATCCCGGCTAGGGCTGCACAAAGTTTGGGTTAGGTCGGGTCAAGCCAAATACTTCATCCGACCCATATTAGTTTGGGTTGATGAAAATTGAACCCGCACCCAACCTCATATAGGGTTGGGTTGGGATGGGTTGAAGTATGGGTTGGGTCGGGTTAAATAGGGTTGGGTTGGGTTGTATGCATGATTAATCCATAACAAAAATTTTGACTTAATAATTTATGTTTTAAGACATGCAAAACATGCCTCATGGAAAAACCAACCAATTTCTCACACTAGTACACCACGCAAGAGACTCAGCACACAATATATCTAAATATGCTATGCATATCCAACTAAATATAAGCAAGTTAATAATGTATAAAGACCAAGGCCAAGCTAGATGGAAAAGCGACTGCCTGGAATGAAAAAAATTTCATTAATTCGGTGTAGATATCAAAGCAGAAGTGTGAAAGGTTATTTATTTTTTCAAAGTGAGGTTGGGTTGGGTTAATATAGGGTTGGGTTGATTGAAAAATTAAACCCGACCCATATATAGTATGGGTTAAAAATTGAAACCCATATCCAATCCGAACTACTTTGGGTTGGGTCGGGTTTACGTGGGTTGGGTCGGATTGGTGGGTTGGGTCGGGTTGGATATGGGTTTTGTGCAGCCCTAATCCCGGCCGGGACAAGATGTACAAAGACATGAAGAGAGTTTACTTTTGGGCCGACATGAAGAAAGACGTGGCCAAGTATGTCGCTAGATGCCTGGTGTGCCAATAAGTAAAAGAGGAGCAAAAGAAACCAGGTGGGTTGCTTCACCCATTGGAGGTTCCACTATGGAAATGGGAAAGCATCTCGATGGATTTTGTGGATGGATTACCGCGATCGAGGAAGGGTAATACAGGAATTTGGGTTATAGTAGATAGACTTACTAAGAGCGCTCATTTTATTCCCGTGAAGAGTAAGAGGACTGCTCCATGGTTAGCTTTTGTATATGTCCAAGAAATAGTTCGTTTGCATGGTGTTCCTTCTAGCATAGTGAGCAACCGCGATCCTATTTTCACTAGCGAATTTTGGAGAAGCTTACAAGAGGCGGTAGGGACTCAGTTATGTTTGGGCACCGCATATCATCCTTAGACGGACGACCAGACCGAGAGGGTGAATCGCATTCTAAAGGATCTTTTGAGGCTGTGTATCCTAGACTTTGGGGGTACATGGGAAGAGCATCTTCCATTGGTTGAGTTCGCATATAATAATATCTTTCAGTCCAGCATTGGTATGGCACAATTCGAAGCTCTTTATGGACGACCTTGTCGTTCACCTACATGTTGGTGGGAATCTACGGATAAGATCTTACTTGGGCCCGATATGATTAGGGAGACTTTGGAGAAGATCGACTTCATTCGAAGGACGATGAAAGTAGCGCAAGATAGGCAGAAATCTTATGCGGATAAGAGGAGGACAGATCTCGAGTTTGAAGTTGGGGACATGGTCTTTGTCAAAGTGTCTCCATTATGGAACGTTGTTCGCTTTAGGTCCGTTGGGAAATTAGCACCAAGGTTTGTAGGGCCGTTTCCTATTAAGGAGAGGATTGGACGGATGGCGTATAGAGTGGAGTTGCCCGAGAGACTTAGTGGTGTACATGACGTATTCCATGTGTCACATTTGAGGAAGTGCTTGCACGAGACCGCAGAAGTGGTAGAGCCGAGCTTGCTTAGAGAGGTGGAGATAGAGTGTGATGCGACAATTCGACGAGCTCCTACGTGCATTCTTGGGTCGGAGATCAAGAGGTTGAGGAATCGAGAGGTCAGACTAGTCAAAGTGCAATGGGGAGATGATGAGAGCAACGCTACTTGGGAGACAGAAGAGAAGATGCGTTCACGATACCCATTTCTTTTTTAGGGTATGTCTTTTAATTTCTCCTTTATCGCTTAGCTTGTACTTATCTTATCTTTAGTATATCCTCTCGCTAGTATCTTTGACCTTTAGTTAGGATAATCCTATGGTTGAAACATGTGTTTGAGACATGTTATGTATGGTGGATGCAAAGTGGATGCAAGTGTTTGCTAGTGGTTGCTCGTGGATGCATATACACACACAATTAGGCACCAGATCGGCTCAGTCACTTCATATTGCATATTGCATATATATGGATGTATTTAGCAAAATGGATGTATAATGGTTGTATTATCATATAGTTGCTGCATTCGGGTGGATGGTTGTGCATGCACATAGAATTAATATGTATCATTAGGAATCTTTTGCATACATATTGGACGCATGGCACTATCATGAATTGCACTAAGGAGGTCGACTGAATCAGTAGACCGCCTAATTTTGCATTAGATATGGATATATACACACACTATGTATATAAACATTAAAGCATTAGAAGTCTTTTAAGGACAATGGATGCTGGTGTTTGATGGTTGAGTAGATGGACGATTAGATGGTAGGATATACATTCTTCTTGACTTGGAAATTTTGGGGATGAAATCCTTTAAGGAGGGGAGAATGTAACCCCCCGTAATTTTATAACATTAAAATTAACAAAATAAAGTATACTTAATTTTTAGAAAAGAATTAAGTGAAATGGATTGCGCAGAGAAATATTTATATATATATATATATATATATATTGATATATATATATATATATATTTAAAATTAAATAAATAAATATGCGAAAAAATTCAAAACAGCGAATTGGGAGGGGAAATAACCGAACCGGCCCATTTTTGAGGTCGACCCGAGCACGGCTGGGTCGACTAGGGGTTAATCCAGGGTGTTTGGCTGTCAACCCGTGGGCCGATTCGCTCAAATGCAGATTTTGCTTTTGATTGGTTCTCATGGTTCAGGGTTAATCTAATGGTCCTAAATAACTTCCTACACCTATAAATACATCCTAACGCTAACCCTAAACCTAATTAAAATAGAATAGTTACCGTCATACCGTCGCCATGGAAATCAATGGAGCCGCCGCCAACTAAGAAAGAAGAAAAGCAAATTCAATTCTAATTCTCTCAACCCTAAAGCAAAGCAAAACTCTCTCTTTTCTTCTCTAAATTGTGAGTATGATGACCTTAACAAGATTATTATCATTTTAATTAGGTTGAGTTATGAATGGATTATGAGTAGATGATGTGAATTATCATATATGTTTTTGTAAACCCCTTTTGCTATCATGTATATTGTAAATCCAATGTTACGTGATGATGATATCTTATATGTTGTAAATCAAGCTATGATGTTGTTATGTATGTTGAAAGTTTCTATGCTAAGTTGTGATGAATCATACATGTTAAAAAGGCCATGATGTTACCATCTATGCTAGTTAGTTCATATTAATTAAATCATCATGTTTGGGTTATGTTGATCTATATGACAAGTCACATATGCAAGTTAGATTGATTAGAAAAGTTATGAACATATGTCAAGACATCTATTATGACATCTAAAATTATGCTATGACATATGTCATATCCTATGCTAGTTCACACCATCATTATGTTGCCTAAAAACCCCATATGCAAGTTTATGTATAGATTTGGGCTATGATTATATCATGTAAATTGAGACATTTAACAAGTTGACACCTTTTGATCCTTAAATGTGTAGTTTATGCAAGTTTCACCCCTATTATGATTAGATTTATTTTAATTGTCTATATGTTGTGATAGTTTATCTTTGTGCTAGGTGTTAGACTATACAAGTCTAGCCTATATTATGCGTTGAATAAGCGAACGTATAAATGTGGGGTAGGGGTAATATTAAGGATTTTATATGATTTTGCATGCCATAAGTGGATGGCCATAATTGAGTCAATTATGGACATCATTAAAAGTTGACTTAATTAATAATTTGAATAGGGAATTATTAAAACTGGGGTAAAAGATTTTAAGTGTTAATCAATGCTTAGGACACGAGGTTGGACTCGTTTGTGACGTATACCTGCCCGGACCCGCCCGGCAAATCCAGTGGTCACAATTGTCAGCCCAATGTGAGAGGTCCTAGGCCTAAACTAAAGCATAACGGTTGTAAAGACACGAGGTTAGACTCTTTTATGGTGTAAGACTGCTCGGACCCGCCCGGCAAATCCAGCTGCCATAAATGTCAGTCTAATGTGAGAGGTCTTTATGAGGTTATGGCCTGAATGAATTAAGAAATACTTAACCAGATAAACATGTGAGGTGGGACATGGGGGTTAAGTAGGTGCCTTGGGTGGCATGAGGAATCTAGGGGGTGCCCTTAGTGGCATGTGAAATACGATTAGTAAGACTTAACCAAACACACATGTAAATGAACAAGACTAAGAGGGTTAAGTGGGATATACTAGTGACAAGCTTAGGTGGTTAGCTTGTGGGGGCCCATTTCGACCAGTATCCCAAACGTATCTTTGTGGGCTCGACCCAAGTCGAGGACGGGACACGCATGCTGGGTTCGACTATAAGAGGCCAAAACGGGGAGCGGTGGCAACGCAAGTCCAACGGGTTTCGTATGCGTGTGTGGACCCGGGCTGGTAGGTAAGACGTTGTTGCATCGTGTAGGTATAAGCCGTGCATTCCCAAGTTGTATCGGGTTGCCACTTTAGGGGAGTGATACACCCCACTTTGGGGCCAACACGGGTAGGGAGCTGATCGAAAGTGGGTAGTGGGGTACACCTAGTGGAGATAGGGGCATACGGCACCTATGTAGTCAGCTAGGGGTACGTAAGGCTATTTATAAAGTTTCTGTGTGAAGCAAGTGGGATCAAACAATAGGGTGACTGGTGTGGTGTAGTGTAGTAATGTGCGGTGCAGTGTAGTAATCATTCGTTAGTAATTAGGTGTGCCTCTACCGTTATCTTTAACGTTATCTTAAGCGCTATCTTTATCTTCCTAAGAGTTCATAGAAATTTACTTGTCTTCCAGCTTATGCCTTAGTCTAGTTATTTTGATAATAGTATTGTTAGAATTATCATACTCGCCAGACTATATGTCTGACCCCCTCTATTTCTATCCTTTTTCCCCTTCCAGGTCCTCAGGTTGGGCCCAGCTCTAGTGGAGTTTGATTGAATTGCTTCATCTCTCTTTGGAAAGCTTGGACCGTTGAAGTAAAGTCTAGCTTGTTATCTTTTTAATGGCTATTTATGTAATGGGATTATGTATTTTGTTTTTATGAAGATGGATATTGTACTTGGTTTTATGTTGTAACAAACATGTTTAATTTCCGCTGCAATAAAATGAAGTTTTAGATTTCCAAGTACTATTTATTATCTGTCTTGTTGTAATTTTTCTGTTCTATATTCACTTATAACCTCCATGGAAGTTAATGCATTCCCTTTGTGAGTGACATTAATGGACGAGGGGTGTTACAGTTCATATCTGAAAATAACTGTACTCACAAAAAGGGAACGATTCCTGTATTCTGGAATCTGTATTCTGACACCGAATAGCTCTCCTTTGGCGTAGACTATCGATTAGATTAGAAAATAGTTGTTCTCTTTTAATTCTATTCAGATTGGAAGAAGATGCACTGGTTCTGGCTTAGATTTCAATAGAGTAGCGACGCCATTATTTTATTTTAATTAGAATAAATGCAGAGTATAGGCAAAATAAAATTGTGTGTAGAGAAAGTGAGGTTTGGGGGGTGTTTTAATAGGAGAATAGGGTGATTTAGAGCCTTCAGATTAGTCTAGAAGTCATCAAAACCACCCAGCTCGAAAACAAGTTATCCAACCACTCAGAAGAAGACACGTCATCACAGAACACTCCAGAATTCGGTGCTGGATCGGTATGGGCGCACTTGGCAGGTGCGCTAGTGTATTTTTGTACTGCCGCACTTCACAAGTGCGCCAGTGTATTCTGGCCTGTTTCCTGTTGTGACGATCCCAAAATCCGTGTGAGGGTATTAAGGATAATCATTGGAATATAACACATCAATCATCATAGCAGAGTACAGATAATAGCAAAAACAAATAAAGAATAATTTTACATGGATATGACAGTGTAATCACAACATGTAACAACATCAGAATAGCAAAACGTAGGATATAACTTAGTAAATAAAAGGGGAAATGATCAGTCACCATCGCAGAGGCAGAATATATACATGCAGTGAGACATAATAAGGGTATCAGTCTACATCACCGAAGGCGGAACATATACATACGATAATAAGTACTGAAAGTAAACCAGTCTGCATCGCCTGTGGCGGAATCATAATATAAGTACAATAATGGTGGAAAATGTCAAAGTCATCTCGGTGAAGTCAGCCTCGCCATGAGCCAAAACGCACTCCATACAACAGTGCTGAGCCAAAAACAACCTGTCACCTGTGAACTAGGCTGCCCGTGTGAAAATAATGGCACCCGCGTTTGCAAAGTGAAACAAACAACGAGTCAGTCATGGGGACTGGTATGAGGAATCTACTTAACAGATTAAACAACAGTAATAAGCAAATCATAGGACCACGCCACTTTCGCGGAACGGGTTTACTCCAGTGACTGCTGGTGCATTTAAAACAAAGTAAATTCTTTAAAACAACGCAATTCTTTTAAAAAGAATGAAGCCATTATAAGACTCAAGTCCCATCATACAATGCAACGCAAGTCGGAGGATAGAGTTTTACCTTATAATGGCCAAATATGCTTAATACGTGTAAAGCAAAATCATTTGATATTATTACTAGTGCATATATGTTTCAAAAACGAATAGCGTCATAAATATCAATCATTGACGGCATAAGTGCCCCATACCACTATGTCGCCATACTAGTTTTACAATCGAATCCGCTATTTCGTATTGGAAATTGGATTTCCGTCATGAGTCGAGGCAAGGGGCAAGCTCCTCTCCGCTTCGAAACATTCTAGCAAATGCCTCAGGACTACACACTCTGGGTAACCCCTGGATCCTCCAAGGCCGGTCCTCTGTTACGTTTGAGGATTAATTATTCCTGAACACACGTTTCCCGGTCCTTACAGACCTATAATCGAGGCGCCTCGCATTCCAACAACCACATAGGTGAAAAGTAAATATATATGTCAGGGCTGGTAGGTCACTAACATCACCATAGCTAGAAAGAAACGTCATGCACTCCTTGGGTCCTTATCCCATTTTTAACTCATACCGATGTGTGAGGCTCGCGAATCCACGCTATGCACAAAGCCAGGCTACGTAGGCCGTGCTTTGATCATCAAACACAAGACTTTGCTTTGCAACAAAAGCCTTGATCACAACATCTTGGCATGCCACATAGGCAATCCACTCCATACGACTGATTTCTATTGATATATAACCTCTGAGCTCGTACGTCTCAGAGAAGGGCGTTAAGCAAAAGAATAAATTCTTCGCCGCCAAACAGATATATATTTAACAGAGATCAATCAGTATAGAACAAAATCCAATGTCAGACACACAGTCCATTTACAAGTCCGTTCTGGGTCTGAACGAAACCGGAGGCGTCAATTCCTCGTATATCCGTACAATCAACACATACGTCCAGACGGCTACTACTTCCGTTCCTTCACGGTAGGTACTCCAATCAGGAACCTCAGCAGCGCCCATCCGACCGATATGAAGATCGTCGGTCTTGAATCGTCTTTGTATTTTCCAATTCGAATCGCTCGATCAATTATTTGAAATGAGGGTTAGCTCAGCCTTTTCAAATAATTCACGTAATTAGAATTCAAATCAATTCTTCCCATGGTTATATTATTCGACAATCACATTTCAGTTCTTTAGTATAATTTTCGTGTCAAACACATACAACCATCAAATATCAAACAAATCAAGCATAATTGGTTTATTTCCAATCTATGTTGCTTATAATATTTTATAACAATTTTCCGCCATTTTTATTTATTTAAAAATGGCCATATTCAATTAAATGACGTTTCAGGTCGTGCCGTGGCACTGTTTTTCCCCTAATTTGTTTTACACATATCGGAAAATCTAACCGTTGGATTTCTACAGAGTCTATATCACTGGGAAGATATTCCCAAGGCGAACCCAACGGTTCCAGTTTCGTGAAAATCCGACGGTCGGATCTTCCACACTAGTCGTTTGAAGTTACGGTTTCAAAATTCGAATTGCAGCGTCGTTATTCAATTTAATTTAATTATATTTATATTTATATATAAATATCAACGATTCTGGCACTATTTTTCTTCAGATTTGAATTAAACATTCCAGACAATCCAACCGTTGAGGTTGGTGCCGTTGGAAAGATATTTCCAAGGCGAGCCTAGCGGTTGCGGTTTCGGGAAAATCCGATGGTCAGATTTCTCGTACTAATCGATTCAAATTACGATTCCAAAACACGAACTACACGGCTTCGATTCCTTTCAATTCTATATATATATATATATATATAATTCATTCATTTATTTCGACATCTTTCATTTATTGATTTCAACATCGTTCATTCATTTATTTCAACATCGTTTTCACTTCAAATATTTAACTAACGCCTTAATATTCCAAAAAATTTCGCCATAACCTCCTTTGTACAGGAAGGGGTTTGGAAATTTATTGGGCCGTGTTAGGTACCCAATAAATCCTATAAAGCATCCACATATTTATAGCGATATATTCTGGTGTTTACGGGGGAGCGTGTATAGATAATAACTCCAGAGAATAAATTCTCGTCACCCCGTTCCGTGTGGAAATAAATAGTCCATGTGCCGTATCTAATGACTAGAGAGACGTGATTATTGTCAACTCCAGACCCGTGTGGGATTTTTATTAATCTGGCAATTTATCGTTATATTTTATATAGTCCATATCAGTCATCAGTTCAACCTGTAGTATAAAATCATTGCCATACAAGCCTCTCGCTCGTATGGTAAATCTTCCACCTCATCACACAAGCTCCCAATGCTTATGTGGAATATGCTGAAGTATGCCTATCGTCAAGGAGTATGCCATGTAGTGAAGTTCAAAATTAATTGTTACTATCCTATGGCGATGTTTATTATTTCACACAGAATAACCAGCACTCCGCATCCAATGGCATTCACAGGAGTTGATATAAAAATAAAATTGCGCAGCCAACTCATTAAGGCTTACCTATATGTCGGGCACGCAAATAATTTCTTTACTCTACAGCTAATCCATTTTCCCTGTTCAACACATGTATATATATGCAGAACAAAGCTAATAATAATATTTCTAGCAAACTATTATTTATTCCAACACGTGTGTATTTTTATCAAAGCGTATACATGATAAAAGAAATAATTTTATCATCAAAAATATTTATTCAACACGCGAATGTTTTTTTTAACACTTCATATTCACTATAAATATGTAGTTTTTATTGTCTAATCATTTTATTTTAAAATACGATGACATTCAACACATGAATTCCAACTCGACGAATGAATTTCAATTCAACACATGAATTTTCTCTATAGTTTGTATATATATAAAAATGTGATTTTTATTGTTAAATCTATTTGTTTAAATTCGAATAATATTCAACACATGAATTTTAACTCAACGAATGAATTTCAATTCAACACATGAATATTCTCTGTAGTTTGTATATATATAAAAATGTGATTTTTATCGTTAAATCTATTTGTTTAAATTCGAATAATATTCAACACATGAATTTCAACTCAACGAATGAATTTCAATTCAACTCATGAATATTCTCTATAGTTTGCATATATATAAAAATGTGATTTTTATCGTTAAATCTATTTGTTTAAATTCGAATAATATTCAACACATGAATTTCAACTCAACCAATGAATTTCAATTCAACTCATGAATATTCTCTATAGTTTGCATATATATAAAAATGTGATTTTTATCGTTAAATCTATTTGTTTAGATTCGAATAATATTCAACACATGAATTTCAACTCAACGAATGAATTTCAATTCAACACATGAATATTCTCTATAGTTTGTATATATATAAAAATGTGATTTTTATCGTTAAATCTATTTTTTTAAATTCGAATAATATTCAACACATGAATTTCAACTCAACGAATGAATTTCAATTCAACACATGAATATTCTCTATAGTTTATATATATATAAAAATGTGATTTTTATCGTTAAATCTATTTGTTTAAATTCGAATAATATTCAACACATGAATTTCAACTCAACGAATGAATATCAATTCAACACATGAATATTCTCTATAGTTTGTATATATATTAAAATGTGATTTTTATCGTAAAATCTATTTTTTTAAATTCGAATAATATTCAACACATGAATTTCAACTCAACGAATGAATTTCAATTCAACACATGAATATTCTCTATAGTTTGTATATATATATAAATGTGATTTTTATCGTTAAATCTACTTGTTGAAATTCGAATAATATTCAACACATGAATTTTAACCCAACGAATGAATTTCAATTCAACACATGAATATTCTCTATAGTTTGTATATATATAAAAATGTGATTTTAATCGTTAAATCTATTTGTTTAAATTTGAATAATATTCAACACATGAATTTCAACCCAACGAATGAATTTCAATTCAACACATGAATATTCTCTATAGTTTGTATATATATATATATATATATATATATATATATATATATATATATATAAATGTGATTTTTATCGTCAAATCTATTTGTTTAAATTCGAATAATATTCAACACATGAATTTCAACTCAACGAATGAATTTCAATTCAACACATGAATATTCTTTATAGTTTGTATATATATAAAAATTTGATTTTTATCGTTAAATCTATTTGTTTAAATTCGAATAATATTCAACACTTGAATTTCAACTCAACGAATGAATTTTAATTCAACACATGAATATTCTCTATAGTTTGCATATATATAAAAATGTGATTTTTATCGTTAAATCTATTTGTTTAAATTCGAATAATATTTAACACATGAATTTCAACTCAACGAATGAATTTCAATTCAACACATGAACATTCTCTATAGTTTGCATATATATAAAAATGTGATTTTTATCGTTAAATCTATTTGTTTAAATTCGAATAATATTCAACGCATGAATTTCAACTCAACGAATGAATTTCAATTCAACACATGAATATTCTCTATAGTTTGTATATATATAAAAATGTGATTTTTATTGTTAAATCTATTTGTTTAAATTCGAATAATATTCAACACATGAATTTCAACTCAACGAATGAATTTCAATTCAACACATGAATTTTGGTTTCAACATATGTAATTATCTTCAACAAAGGAAAATTATTCTAACACATGAATATTTCAGAAAATTTCGGCAGCATAACGGCAGGGTAGTTAAAACCGGGACCGTCCCTAGTACGGCTCCTCGCTCTACCTTAAAACCTCGCGGTTTTTGACGATGGGGATCATGCATCTAGTTCGCACGTAGGCGGCATGTTTTATTTTCAATTCCACAATCCTATTCTAATTTGTTTCAACCACAAGAGGGTATTTTTCAACCACAAAGGTATTTTTCAACCACAATATCATCCACAAACAATTATTTCCAACCATTCATCATACCATATAATATCACACCAATCACAAGCAATAAATATCGTCCATGGTCTGTGGACGAGGAGAGTATATATATATATATATATGTATGTATATGTATATGTATGTATATTATATCTATAATTCACTTGCATTTCATCACAATTCAAAGCATATATGTTTCATACAACGCTTGTATAATTTATACATCGCTAGTATAACCTATACAACACATGCACATGAGGTATACAATGCGGATATAATTTACACTTCGCTTATATAATTTATACAACACGACTCCATTCACACAATTTAGTTTAGATTCCTCACATTGGTTTTTGTAGTGCTAAAAATCGTAGGAAGATCAGAAAAATCCGGGGCTTCTGCTAGATGGTAGAGAGCATCCCTGCAGTCCCGATGTTTCCAGTTTCATCGAATTTCGTTAACACACTAAAAAGATATGATTTTTCAAAGTTTTGCAACACTTAAAAGTGTTGTTTTCAATTCAAAAATTCAAAGCAGAAGGGTTTGCAAAGCTTCAAAACTAGGTTTTGAATTTAAACCAAAACCGTACCTCGTTGTGCCGATCAGACTATATGGCGTCAAAGGGCTACGAACAGGCTTCCTATCGATGGTGGTGGCGGCGAACTCGGTGGCTCCAGCGATGATCGGCGGCGGCAGAAAGGGGCGAACTTCCTCGAGGTAGAACGGCGCGAATACTACACGATTTCTGTCGAGGGTTGTTTTGATTTGAAGAGGGGAGGAAGGCGGTCGGAATTGTCAACTGGAGGCGGCGGCGATATTGACTGTGGTGGCGGCGATCGGGGTAGGAAGGTCTGAACGATTTACGTCGTTCGTTCTGGGGGTCGATCGATTTTTTTGAAGTGAGAGAAAATAGAAGATATTTTCTAATATATTATATTTTTAAATTCCTATAATACCCCTTCTAGCCAACGTACACCAATTTCAACCCAACGACTGTCGCCCCTAGCTAAATACCCCCATTCCGGACACAATGGGATATGTTTTGTTGGCTAATTAGACTGTTACAGTCAGTTAATTTTCAAATTAAAGTATAAAACATTTTATATTCAATTTGAACGTACATTTTAATTTCTAGGGCCACAAACTAAATCAAAAAATTCCAAAAAAATAAATCTAGCTTTGTTTTGACGATACGGTCCCAACAAAACCAGTTTCGTTGAATTCTGAGCTCATATGCAAAATGTCCATTTTTAGGTCGATCCATTTTAACAGAAATTGACCAATCACATTTTCTTTTGTCTCTCTCACATACTAGCTTCAAAAATTATGAAATTTGAAACATAGCAATAATTTGACATCCCCGATCCAACAAAAGTGTTTTCGTCGAATTCCGAGGTCGTGTGCAAAATATCTATTTACCAGGGCTATATATGCTATGTAGCGACCTTTCTGAAAATTCATTTGGCCATAACTTTTGATTCCCGTTATGAAACTTCAATTTTTCAGATTCGTTAGAAAGGTATTCATAAACAGATTTAAATATTTTCAGTTTCGCTAAAATCTGTTATATTTTCCACCTTGTACAGTCAGACAAAGTTTGTATTCAAATTTGCAAACTGCCTTACTATTCCCAATTCATTATTTTATTGAAATATGCTATTTCAATTGTTCAAATTCTTTGACAATAACCAATTTTAAAAATTTTAAATTGGTCCACATTTTCCGGGTTATTACAATCTCCCCCACTTAAAACTTTTCGTCCTCGAAAAGGAAATAACAGCAAAGTAGGAAACAAAATGTAAATGCAAAGTATTGTAAAGGTACCTTGCACCTGAGTCAGTCTGAGATGTCCACTCTGCATTTGGGGTAGGCTTGTTTAATGCTTTCCTCAGTCTCCCAAGTACAGTCTATAGGATCACTACTCCACTGCACTTTAACTAAATGAATCTTTTTGCTCCTTAGCTCTCTAGTTTCTTTGCCAACGATCTTTAATGGCTCTCTTCTGAGCGCTAATTCTGGAGTTATGTCTATATCCTGTTGCGCTGCTTCTTCTACAACAAGATCCGGATCATGAACATGTTTTCTAAGTTGAGACACGTGGAACACATCATGCACTCCCGGTAACCAATCATGTAATGAAACCCTATATGCCAGTGTTCCAATCCGTTCGAGTATAGGAAAGGGACCAATAAATCTCGGTGCCAACTTCCCAGTTTTGCCAAATCTGATTACTCCCCGCATAGGAGAAACTCTTAAATAAACATAATCGCCAACGGCAAATGATAAGTCTCTTCTTCTCGCATCAGCATAACTTTTCTGTCGGCTTTGTGCGGTTTTCAATCTCTTCTTAATGAAATCGACTTTATCTGATGCTTCTCGAATCATATCAGGCCCTAACACAAGTCTGTTGCTAGGTTCTACCCAACATGCGGGAGATCTGCACGGTCTACCATATAATGCTTCAAATGGAGACATTCCCAAACTTGCTTGATAGCTATTGTTATAAGAGAATTCGGCTAAATGTAAGTGATCTTCCCATGAGCCTCCAAAATCGATAACGCAAGCCCGTAGTAAATCTTCTAGAATTCTATTCACCCGCTTAGTTTGGCCGTCTGTCTGAGGGTGATAAGCGGTGCTTAGATTCAATTTGGTTCCTAATTCTGTCTGGAATGCTTCCCAGAATTTGCTAGTAAATAGGGGATCTCTATCACTGGCTATATTAAGCGGCACTCCATGTTGTTTAACTATTTCTTTGAAGTAAATCTGTGCTAAACTTTGAGCCGTTCTGTTGGATCGGACATGTATGAAATGGGCAGTCTTCGTGAAGCGATCTACGATCACCTATATACTGTCGTTTCCTTTCTTAGTTCGAGGCAAGCCATCAATGAAGTCCATCGAAATTTGCTCCCATTTCCATCCTGGAATTTCTAATGGTTGTAATAGTCCAGCCAATTTCTGCTGATCGCTCTTAACTAGCCGACAAGTGGAGCATCTGCTAACATATAATGAAATATCTCTTTTCATCGCCTTCCACCAAAAGGTGCGTTTAAGGTCGTTATACATTTTGCTCACACCGGGATGGATAATGAGTTTGGACCTGTGACATTCATCAAGCACTTCCCTCTTTAGCTCGGAGATGTCAGGAACACAAATTCTTCCTTTTAACCTCAGAACTCCCTCACTATCCACTTGGAAGCTGGAGTCTATGCCTTCATTGATTCTTTTGACCATCTTCTTTGCAAAATTATCTTCTTTTTGAAGGGTCGAGATCCTTTTAATTAATGAAGACGTAATGATAAAACTGGCAATGATTTCATTCTTTCTGCTAAGCGCATCTGTGACAACATTGGCTTTCCCTGGAGTGTATAGAATCTCAAAATCATATGCTGCTAGGAATTCTAACCAACGCTATTGTCTCAAGTTTAGATCTTTCTGAGTGAATAGATAATTCAAGGATTGATGATCGGTAAATAGTTTGAACTTCTCCCCAATAAATAATGCCTCCAGATTCTCAAAGCAAACACGACAGCTAATAACACAAGATCATGAGTTGCATAGTTTCTTTCATGTGGCTTCAACTGACGGCCGGCATAAGCGACCACTTGGCCTTTTTGCATTAATACAACGCCAAACCCTTTAATAGAAGCGTCTGTCCATACAGTCAAGTCTTGGTTGCCTTCTATAATTGTCAATACTGGAGCAGTTGTCAATTTCAGTTTCAGCTCCTGGAAAGCTTCTTCACATTCGGGAGTCCATTTGAACTTCTCATGCTTCTTTGTAAGCTTTGTCAATACACCAGATATCTTTGAAAAATCCTGAACGAATTTCCGATAGTAACTAGCCGATCCAAGGAAACTTCGAACTTCTGTGGGCGTAGTAGGTTGTTTCCAGTTCTGAATCGCTGTAATTTTTCTTCGATCTACAGCAATCCCTTCCTTTGATATGACATGGCCTAAGAACTTAACTTCATCCTGCCAGAAGACACACATAGAAAATTTATCTTTCAAGACACTTCTCCTCAGAATTTTCAACACTTGTTCTAAATGTTTTGCATGCTCGCCTTCCGACTTGGAGTATATTAAAATGTCATCGATGAAGACCAGAACAAATTTATTCAATACACCACGGAACACTCTGTTCATAAGATCGACGAAGTACGTCGGAGCGTTACACAAGCCGAACGGCATTACTAACCATTCGTAGAATAAATCGGGACCCCTAAAGGTTGTCAAAGGAACACAGTCTTCGGCAATACGTAATTGGTGGAAACCTATAGCTAGGTCCATTCTGGAGAATACTGTTGCTCCATTTAATTGATCTAACAGATCGTCTATTCGAGGTAAGGGATACTTGTTCTTCAATGTCTGCTTATTGAGATCTCGGTAATCAACACAAAGTCTTAGAGTACCGTCTGATTTCGGGACAAATACTACTGCTGCTCCCCAAGTTGAAAAGCTCGGTCTGATCAGACCTTTCCAAAGCAATTCTCGGGTTTGATCTACCCAACTCTTCCTTTTCTTTCAGGGCCACTCTTCTAATTGGACGTACTACTGGTCGGGCGTTAGGAACTATATATATCCTGAATTTAATTTCTCTTTGCGGCGGTATGTTTTCTACTTCTTCAAACACATCCGCATAGTTTTTAACGACCGATATCTTCTCTAACGAAGGGGGAGTAACTTCCAAAGAAGACCAAAATTCCGTTCTATTAATTTCTGAACCGTGACATGGTATAGTGATATACCCAAGTTTTGTTTTAACTTTCACGATTCTTTCGGCACATCTAACTTCGGCCTTATATTTTGTTAACCATTCCAAACCGAGAATAACATCGAATTCCAATAAATTCATGTCTACTAAGTTGATGGGAAACTTGTAGAAGGAATAGGAGATAGGCACTCTGCAGTATGAACTGAGAACAGTAGAACCTCCTATCGGGTTTTGAACATTAGTTGATTCTTTAAGATCTCTTACTTTTAACTTTAACTTACTAACAGTGTTACTAGAAATGAAGCTATGTGATGCACCAGTATCAAAGAGTACAGAAATTGGAATATTTTTAATGGTAAGGGTACCCCCCAAGACGTCGGGTTTACCTGATCCATCGGTGATAGCTAGCGGTGTCTCCCCGTAATACACATGAGCCACTTGTGCATTCTGCTTTAGAGGACAATTCCTGTTATAGTGCCATTTCTTATGGCAGTTGTAGCATTCGGCTGAGCTGTGGTCTGGATTTGCCTTTATCTTCCTCGGGGCTTTGCACACATTAGAAAATGTCCTGTCTTCCTGCAGTTGTAGCAGCTCCCTTTCGATATCTTTCCAGATTTCTGAGTAGCGGCCGCTGTAATGCTAGAATGTAGCTGATCTGCTGAAGCTTTGCGCTTATTTCCAGCTTGGCTTTTGGCGCGGTCTTGGTTGGAGTGTCCTTCATCTATATCTTCATAATTGCAAGCCATTTCTAATAATTTTGAGAATGAGAGTTTGATGTTGCTTATGGCTCTGTCATGGTACTTGCGCCTTAGCCCAAATATAAACCTCTTGTTCTTAGCTTTGTTTGTCATAATAAGCTCTGGAGCGTAGCGCGACAGCTGAGTGAATTTATTGAGGTAATCTTGGATAGAGAGATCTCCCTGCTGGAGATTAGCAAACTGCTCTCGCATCCGCTCTATGGCCTGCTCAGGTACAAACTTCTCGTTGAACATGGTCTTGAATTGCTCCCAGGTCCTAACAGTACCTGCTGCATCTTCTGAGGTGATGGCATCCCACCACAACTCTGCTTCCTCCTGTAAGAGCCAGATACCTAGTCGTGTTGTTGGTCTCCAATCCCATGCCTTCAAAGATTTTTTCACAGGTCTTCAACCAAGCAATAGCCTCAGTCACTGTACCAAGGCCAGAAAAGGGTTTTCCCCCCAGGTTCCTATATCTCTTCGCTACTCTGTCTACCTCAAAGTCCTGGGGTGCTGGTGGTTGTATAATAGGGCCCTCCTCAACTACGGGGATATTCCCCTGTCCTCCTGTTATGCCTGCTCGGCCTCCATAGCCACCTCTGGCTATTGCTGCTCGTGTAGCCATCAGAGAGTGTACTGTATAAGCAAGAAAAGAGTCAAGCTCACAGAATTGATAACTTTCTTATATGATAAAGCAGGGGAACATAAGGAAAGGTAATGATGTACTGATCAAATTGTTTTGCTAATCTGCTTAGCTCATTCTAGGACATTGCTAATCCTATCTCTAATGAGCTACTCGCCTTAGAACCTTACTGATTCTATTCTGACGAGGCGTTTATTGTGTTAGACTCCGGAACAAAGGTTAACCAAAGCTCTGATACCAACTGTGACGATCCCAAAATCCTTGTGACGGTATTAAGGATAATCATTGGAATATAACACATCAATCATCATAGTAGAGTACAGATAATAGCAAAAACAAATAAAGAATAATTTTACATGGATATGACAGCGGAATCACAACATGTAACAACATCAGAATAGCAATGTAGGATATAACTTAATAAATAAAAGGGGAAATGATCAGTCACCTTCGCCAGAGGCGGAATATATACATGCAGTGAGGCATAATAAGGGTATCAGTCTACATCGCCGAAGGCGGTACATATACATACGATAATAAGTACTGAAAGTAAAGCAGACTGCATCGCCTGTGGCGGAATCATAATATAAGTACAATAATGGCAGAAAATGTCAAAGTCATCTCGGTGAAGTCAGCCTCGCCATGAGCCAAAACACACTCCATACAACAGTGCTGAGCCAAAAACAACCTGTCACCTATGAACTAGGCTGCCCGTGTGAAAATAAGGGCACCCGCATTTGCAAAGTGAAACAAACAACGAGTCAGTCATGGGGACTGGTATGAGGAATCTGCTTAACAGATTAAACAATAGTAATAAGCAAATCATAGGACCACGCCACTTTCGTCGAACGGGTTTGCTCCAGTGACTGCTGGTGCATTTAAAACAAAGTAAATTCTTTAAAACAACGTAATGCTTTTAAAAAGAATGAAGCCATTATAAGACTCAAGTCCCATCATACAATGCAACGCAAGCCAGAGGATAGAGTTTTACCATATAATGGCCAAATATGCTTAATACGTGTAAAGCAAAATCATTTGATATTATTACTAGTGCATATATGTTTCAAAAACGAATAGCATCATAAATATCAATCATAGACGGCATAAGTGCCCCACACCACTATGTCGCCATACTAGTTCTACAATCGAATCCGTTATTTCGTATTGGAAATTGGATTTCCGTCACGAGTCGAGGCAAGGGGAAAGCTCCTCTCCGCTTCGAGACATTCTAGCAAATGCCTCAGGACTACACACTCTGGGTAACCCCTGGATCCTCCAAGGTCGGTCCTCTCTTACGTTTGAGGATTAATTATTCCTGAACACACGTTTCCCGGTCCTTACAGACCTATAATCGAGGCGCCTCGCATTCCAACAACCACATAGGTGAAAAGTAAATATATATGTCAGAGGTGGTAGGTCACTGACATCACCATAGCTAGAAAGAAACGTCATGCACTCCTTGGGTCCTTATCCCATTTTTAACTCATACAGAGGTGTGAGGCTTACGAATCCACGCTATACACAAAGCCAGGCTACGTAGGCCGTGCTTTGATCATCAAACACAAGACTTTGCTTTGCAACAGAAGCCTTGATCACCGCATCTTAGCATGCCACATAGGCAATCCACTCCATACGACTGATTTCTATCGATATATAATCTCTGAGCTCGTACGTCTCAGAGAAGGGCGTTAAGCAAAAGAATAAATTCTCTGCCGCAAAACAGATATATATTTAACAGAGATCAATCAATATAGAACAAAATCCAATGTCAGACACACAGTCCATTTACAGGTCCGTTCTCGGTCTGAACGAAACCGGAGGCGTCAATTCCTCGTATATCCGTACAATCAACACATACGTCCAGACGGCTACTACTTCCGTTCCTCCACGGTAGCTACTCCAATCAGGAACCTCAGCAGCGCCCATCCAACCGATACGAAGATCGTCGGTCTTGAATCGTCTTTGTATTTTCCAATTCGAATCGCTCGATCAATTATTTGAAATGAGGGTTAGCTCGGCCTTTTCAAATAATTCACGTAATTAGAATTCAAATCAATTCTTCCCATTGTTATATTATTCGACAATCATATTTCAGTTCTTTAGTATAATTTTCGTGTCAAACACATACAACCATCAAATATCAAACAAATCAAGCCAAATTGGTTTATTTCCAATCTATGTTGCTTATAATATTTTATAATGATTTTTCGCCATTTTTATTTATTTAAAAATGGCCATATTCAATTAAACGACGTATCAGGTCGTGCCGTGGCACTGGCGCTGTTTTTCCCCTAATTTGTTTTACACATATCGGAAAATCTAACCATTGAATTTATACAAAGTCTATATCACTGGGAATATATTCCCAAGGCGAACCCAATGGTTCTAGTTTCGTGAAAATCCGACGGTCGGATCTTCCACACTTGTCGTTTGAAGTTACGGTTTCAAAATTCGAACTGCATCATCGTTATTCGATTTAATTTAATTATATTTATATTTATATATAAATATCAATGATTCTGGCGCTGTTTTTCTTCTGATTTGAATTGAACATTCCAGACAATCCAACCATTGGATTTTTACAAGGTTGGTGCCCTTGGAATGATATTTCCAAGGCAAGTACAGCGGTTGCGGTTTCGGGAAAATCCGATGGTCGGATTTCTCGTACTAATCGATTCAAATTACGATTCCAAAACACGAACTGCACGACTTCGATTCCTTTCAATTCTATTTATATTTATATATATATATATATATATATATATATAGTTCATTCATTTATTTCGACATCGTTCATTCATTTATTTCAACATCGTTCATTCATTTATTTCAACATCGTGTTCACTTCAAATATTTCACTAATGCCTTAATATTCCGAAAAATTTCGCCATAACCTCCTTTGTATGGGAAGGGGTTTGGAAATTTATTGGGCCGTGTTAGGTACCCAATAAATCCTATAAAGCATCCACATATTTATAGTGATATATTCTGGTATTTACGGGGGAGCGTGTATAGATAATAACTCCAGAGAATAAATTCTCGTCACCCCGTTCCGTGTGGAAATAAATAGTCCATGTGACATATCTAATGACCAGAGAGACTTGATTATTGTCAACTCCAGACCCGTGTGGGGTTTCTATTAATCTGGCAATTTATCGTTATATTTTATATAGTCCATATCAGTCATCAGTTCAACCTGTAGTATAAAATCATCGCCATACAAGCCTCTCGCTCGTATGGTAAATCTTCCATCTCGTCACACAAGCTCCCAATGCTTATGTGGAATATGCTGAAGTATGCCTATCGTCAAGGAGTATGCCATGTAGTGTAGTTCAAAATTAATTGTTACTATCCTATGACGATGTTTATTATTTCACACAGAATAACCAGCACTCCGCATCCAATGGCATTCACAGGAGTTGATATAAAAATAAAATTGCGCACCCAACACGTTAAGGCTTACCTATTTGTCGGGCACGCAAATAATTTCTTTACTCTCCAGCTAATCCATTATCCCTGTTCAACACATGTATATATATGCAGAACAAAGCTAATAATAATATTTCTAGCAAACTATTATTTATTTCAACATGTGCGTATTTTTATCAAAGCGTATACATGATAAAAGAAATAATTTTATCATCAAAAATATTTATTCAACATGCAAATGTTTTTTTTAACACTTCATATTCACAATAAAAATGTAGTTTTTATTGTCTATTCATTTTATTTTAAAATACGATGACATTCAACACATGAATTCCAACTCGACGAATGAATTTCAATTCAACACATGAATTTTCTCTATAGTTTGTATATATATAAAAATGTGATTTTTATCGTTAAATCTATTTGTTTAAATTCGAATAATATTCAACACATGAATTTCAACTCAACGAATGAATTTCGATTCAACACATGAATATTCTTTATAGTTTGTATATATATAAAAATGTGATTTTTATCGTTAAATCTATTTGTTTAAATTCGAATAATATTCAACACATGAATTTCAACTCAACGAATGAATTTCAATTCAACACATGAATATTCTCTATAGTTTGTATATATATAAATATGTGATTTTTATCGTTAAATCTATTTGTTTAAATTCGAATAATATTCAACACATGAATTTCAACTCAACGAATGAATTTCAATTCAACACATGAATATTCTCTATAGTTTGTTTATATATAAAAATGTGATTTTTATCATTAAATCTATTTGTTTAAATTCAAAAAATATTCAACACATGAATTTCAACTCAACGAATGAATTTCAATTCAACACATGAATATTCTCTATAGTTTGTATATATATAAAAATGTGATTTTTATCGTTAAATCTATTTGTTTAAATTCGAATAATACTCAACTCATGAATTTTAACTCAATGAATGAATTTCAATTCAACACATGAATATTCTCTATAGTTTGTATATATATAAAAATGTGATTTTTATCATTAAATCTATTTGTTTAAATTCGAATAATATTCAACACATGAATTTCAACTCAACGAATGAATTTCAGTTCAACACATGAAAATTCTCTATAGTTCGTATATATATAAAAATGTGATTTTTATCGTTAAATCTATTTGTTTAAATTCGAATAATATTCAACACATGAATTTCAACTCAACGAATGAATTTCAATTCAACACATGAATATTCTCTATAGTTTGTATATATATAAAAATGTGATTTTTATCATTAAATCTATTTGTTTAAATTCAAAGAATATTCAACACATGAATTTCAACTCAACGAATGAATTTCAATTCAACACATGAATATTCTCTATAGTTTGTATATATATAAAAATGTGATTTTTATCGTTAAATATATTTGTTTAAATTCGAATAATACTCAACTCATGAATTTTAACTCAACGAATGAATTTCAATTCAACACATGAATATTCTCTATAGTTTGTATATATATAAAAATGTGATTTTTATCGTTAAATCTATTTGTTTAAATTCGAATAATATTCAACACATGAATTTCAACTCAACGAATGAATTTCAATTCAACACATGAAAATTCTCTATAGTTTGTATATATATAAAAATGTGATTTTTATCGTTAAATCTATTTGTTTAAATTCGAATAATATTCAACACATGAATTTCAACTCAACGAATGAATTTCAATTCAACACATGAATATTCTCTATAGTTTGTATATATATAAAAATGTGATTTTTATCGTTAAATCTATTTGTTTAAATTCGAATAATATTCAACACATGAATTTCAACTCAACGAATGAATTTCAATTCAACACATGAATATTCTCTATAGTTTGTATATATATAAAATGTGATTTTTATCGTTAAATCTATTTGTTTAAATTCGAATAATATTCAACACATGAGTTTCAACTCAACGATTGAATTTCAATTCAACACATGAATATTCTCTATAGTTTGTATATATATAAAAATGTGATTTTTATCGTTAAATCTATTTGTTTAAATTCGAATAATATTCAACACATGAATTTCAACTCAATGAATGAATTTCATTTCAACACATGAATTTTGGTTTCAACATATGTAATTAATTTCAACAAAGGAAAATTATTCTAACACATGAATATTTCAGAAAATTTCGGCAGCATAACGACAGGGTAGTTAAAACCTGGACCGTCTTTAGTATGACTCCTCGCTCTACCTTAAAACCTCGCGGTTTTTGACAATGGGGATCATGCATCTAGTTCGCACGCAGGCGGCATGTTTTATTTTCAATTCCACAATCCTATTCAAATTTTTTCAACCACAAGAGTGTATTTTTCAACCACAAAGGTATTTTTCAACCACAATATCATCCACAAGCAATTATTTCCAACCATTCGTCATACCATATAATATCACACCAATCACAAGCAATAAATATCGTCCATGGTCTGTGGACGAGGGGAGTATATATATATATATTATTTCTATAATTCACTTACATTTCATCACAATTCGAAGCATATATGTTTCATACAACGCTTGTATAATTTATACATCACTAGTATTACTTATACAACACATGTACATGAGGTATACAATGCGGATATAATTTACACTTCCCTTATATAATTTATACAACACGACTCCATTCACACAATTTAGTTTAGATTCCTCATATTGGTTTTTGTGGTGCTAAAAATCGTAGGAAGATCAAAAAAATCCGCGGCTTCTGCTAGATGGTAGAGAGCCTCCCTGCGGTCCCGATGTTTCCTTTTTCATCGAATTTCGTTAAAACATTAAAAAGATATGATTTTTCAAAGTTTTGCAACACTTAAAAGTGTTATTTTCAATTCAAAAATTCAAAGCAGAAGGGTTTGCAAAGCTTCAAAACTAGGTTTTGAATTTAAACCAAAACCGTACCTCGTTGTCCCGATCACACTATACGGCGTCGAAGGGCTACGAACAGGCTTCCTATCGACGGTGGTGGTTGCGAACTCGGTGGCTCCAGTGACGATCGGCTGCGGCAGTAAGGGGCCAACTTCCTCGAGGTAGAACGACGCGAATACTACACGATTTCTGTCGAGGGTTGTTTTCATTTGAAGAGGGGAGGAAGGCGGTCGAAATTGTCAACTGGAGGCGGCGACGATATTGACTGTGGCGGCGGCGATCGGGGTGGGAAGGTCTGAATGATTTACGTCATTTGTTCTGAGGGTCGATCGATTTTTCTGAAGTGAGAGAAAATAGAAGATATTTTCTAATATATTATATTTTTAAATTCCTATAATACCCCTTCTAGCCAACGTACACCAATTTCAACCCAACGACTGTCGCCCCTACCTAAATACGCCCATTCCGGACACAATGGGATATTTTTCGTTGGCCAATTCGACTGTTACAGTCAGTTATTTTTCAAATTAAAGTATAAAACATTTTATATTCAATTTAAACTTACATTTCAATTTTCCAGGGCCACAAACTGAGTTGAAAAATTCCAGAAAAATAAATCTAGCTTTGTTTTGACGATACGGTCCCAATAAAACCAGTTTCGTTGAATTCTGAGCTCATATGCAAAATGTCCATTTTTAGGTCGATCCATTTTAATAGAAATTGACCAATCACATTTTCTTTTGTCCCGCTCACATATTAGCTTCAAAAATTATGAAATTTGAAACCTAGCAATAATTTGACATCCCGGATCCAACAAAAGTGGTTTCGTCGAATTCCGAGGTCGTATACAAAATATCTATTTACCAGGGCTATATATGCTATGTAGCGACCTTTCTGAAAATTCATTTGGCCATAACTTTTGATTCCCGTTATGAAACTTCAATTTTTCGGATTCGTTAGAAAGGTATTCATAAAAAGATTTAAATATTTTCAGTTTCGCTAAAATCTGTTATATTTTCCATCGGTACATTCAGACAAAGTTTGTATTCAAATTTTCAAACTGCCTTACTATTCCCAATTCATTATTTTATTGAAATATGCTATTTTAATTGTTCAAATTCTTTGACAATAACCAATTTTAAAAATTATAAATTGGTCCACATTTTCCGGGTTATTACACCTGTTTTTCTACCTTACTTCGTTCGTCCATATCTTCTTCATACAATATCCATTTTGCACAAACTCGGACTCTATCTCAAGCAGAATTTCGAGACGAACACAATGGCGCAACCCATTTCCCTTAATTATTCTCCTAAAAATTAAGTATACTTTAATTTGTTACTTATACATTCGCAGAAAATACGGGGTGTTACGAAAAAAGAGTGTAGTGCTTTATTGACAGCTCATCAATAAAAGGTACAAGAAAGTGTACAGAGGCAAGCTATTCAACTACATATACATGCTACCTCACCCCATTTAACAATTAAAGCATCAAAGAGTATTGAAATTGAAAAGAAAATCTCGGCCCATAAAAAAAAACCATTCCAGCCGCAACAAATCAAAGCCCATACGCTCTTCGTCATCCACTAACAAACTGGCTACCAAACTCAACTTTCCCAAAATGAAAGAGAATGAAATCCACAAATTAGCCTTCATCTAACCAATCGATACCTCGTCTTCTCACATCAGTCGATCTCTTCTTCTTTTTTGATTTATTCAACAAGTACCTAATATCCAATTCTATCAAACCCCTTCTTCGAAATTTGTGAAGAGATTGGTTGTTGTGAATCTGATTGTTCCTCTCTGTCCAAATGTGATAAATAGCAACAACCAAGCTACAAAAGGCGGCTTCTTGTCTGAAATCCGGAGAAGAGAAAGAGTTCTTCAGTTCAGCAATTTTGTCTTCAATGATCATTTGATTCTGCATATGGTCCATAAATACGCCAAATTTCCGCACTGAAAAAATAGATGATTTTTATTTTCAGTGTCTTCATTGCATAGGACACATGTAGGATTAGTATTGTAACCCCAACTGATCATGACGTCCTTGGTGCTCAAATGGTTAAGACATGCTTTATAGGAAGAAACCGACATTTTGGGACAATTTATATTATTCCAGATAACTTTGCACCAATCCAATTCTGGTTTGTGAGTTCTTGAGATATCCCAAGCCGAGTGAAATGTGAAGCCGTTAGGAGAGTCATTCCAACTCCAGTAGTCTTCGTTCATGTTAGAATGGATATTAATATTCTTAATCTGATTCGCTAACAGTCTTGTGGCTAGTAAGAGATAAGGATTAAAAACCCCGTTCTGAATAATTTTGTTAACATGGATATTATCTCCTCCGAAAAGGCTTAAACTGTCCCACACAAGAAGATTCACCATTGTATTGTTGTTCAACCAAGGTCGAACCACAACATAGTGTTTTGGCCATTAACTATACATCTTTTGATACATTGGAGGCTCATCTGTCTATGTCTTAGGATAGCTTTCCATGTACATGAGGCGTTATTATCAATCTTCATCACCTAGAAACAGTCACCTGAGGAGTATCTACTAACCATCCATTATTTCCAGAGGCTGATTCCATTTACAAAATGCCAAAGCAACTTGAGCGCAGCCGCTATTTTGATATCCTTAAAGTTTCGCAGACCCACACCCCCTTCATCTTTAGAAGTACAAAGCATTTCCCATGCGATTTTATGTTTCTTCCCTGCCCATACAAAGTTAGCACATAATTTATTAATTTTACCAATCGTCACTTCTGGGATTTGGTACATGAGCATCCAAAAAAGAACAATAGGAGAGATCACAGTCCTTATAAGTTCAATTTTACCAGTCATTGGAAGAAGCCTGTTATCCCATCTATCCATTCTTTTTCTAATCTTGTCAATTAGGTCCCCGCAATTGGAAAAGTGTGGGCAATTAGACGAGAGAGGTACCCCTAAATATTTGATAGGCAAATTACCTTCTTTGATGCACAATTCCTGTAGAATTTGGTTGTTAATGTTCACCCCTCTACTGAAAAGACTTTAGATTTCAGACCATTTATTTTAAACCCTGCACACTTCGTCATTTGGTCTAAAATCACTTTTACAATTTCCACCCCTACGATCTTAGCTTTACAGAAAATCATCAAATCATCAGCGTATATCAGGTGTGTAATTATAGGATCCTCTCTATATATAGGTTTAATATGTTTGGCTTCCACCACTTTACACATCGCAATAGAAAAATACTCTATCGCAACACAAAAAAGTTATGACGATAACAGGCCCCCCTGCCTGAGCCCCCTATTACTGAAAATAAAACCCTTTGGACTGCCTTGTAATAAATAGAGAAGGTAGGTGTCGTGATGCACGTTTTGATATTTTAATAATTTTTCATGGAAATCCTATCATCTCGAGCATGTGACAAATAAACATTCTATTTATCATATCATATTGTTTTTGCAGATCAATTTTAATGCAAAATTTAGCACTTCCTTTTCTATCAAAAATTCTGATTTATTCATGAGCTAGTAGAATATTCTCAGAAATATATCTACCCAGAATAAATGCAGATTGATTTTCATAATATCAAATGAATAAGGTAAGTGTAATGACCCACATTGGCAGAGGTATTATAATTAATTTATTTAATTATATAAATAGTGATATAGTGAATTGAATGGTCGTGGAATTAAATAATGGTAAATATTTAATTAAAATAATAAATTAAATAATATATTTAATTCTGAAATAATCATAATTCACTGAAATGGCGATATGGTGTGAACTTGATCATCTGTGATATTTAATTCCGTTTGGAATTGAATTTGAATAACGAATATATTATATAAATGACAGTTTGAACGTAAAGTTATAATATAATTAAAATCGAGCTCGAAATGGCGCTGCAGTTCATAAATTGGCGATTCGAACTTCAACTGAATGTACGGGATACGTTTTAAGTCGGATTTCGGTGAAACAAGAAACGTATGGAGCTGGTAGAGTATATCTTTCTAGTGGAAGAGAAAAATCAGGATTTCGTCATGTAGATTTTGAGATATGTCCAAATCAAATTTTAAAATAGTCGCTATAGAATCGTTTATCGACCATAACGGTTTATTCGATATAATTAGATATCAGTTTTGAATTTAGACAAGGTTCTTTTGGGACCTAGCGATAATTTAATTTTTAGAATTTTACTATAATTTTTAATTAATTAAATAAGCAACTTTTTATTTGGAGTATTTTGCACCCTGTAATCAACATTTTAAGGTTTCAAAATATGAGTTAATCTACCAGTGTTATTATATTTTTGGGATCGTGACACCGAGCTGATTACAACGGTATGTTTACATCTATCGACAACAGTTTGTAAAGGAAGGAAATTCTTTGTTATGTGATGGTAAACTTTATAACATAAAACAAAGATCCACGTTCATGCTTCTCAAACCATTCGTTCTTCTGTGGCCTTAAACAAAACAAAACGTGGCCTTCAAATTTTCTAAAAAACTACCCTATATAAATATCCCTCTTTGGAAAACCTTAAGACCTAATATCATTTTCATTAGTCAACGATATTTTCCGCCGTTACCTTTTTACTCTTTTCAGCAAAATTGGGGATTCCAAAATCAAAAATAAAATCATGTAAAATTGTGATAACAAGGATTTTCGCTCGATCCGAATCAGTCGCTAAACCAACCCAGACCGTTCGAAACGCCTGATTGTTTTGAGAACAACACACAAAATAGAACGCAGACGGAAGAACATTTCATAGTTAATTACAACAATTCCATCAGAATACAAGAATATACAGAGTATGAATAAATAAATATTACATAGAAAATATCAGAGATTATAATAAATTACATAGCAGCGGAAAATAATACAACACACAACTAGAAGTAATACGTGGATACAAAGCTTTCCGAGTATCATTCCAACTGTAAACCAGGATCCTGTGAATATAAATCTGCAAAACCAAAACTACTAGCTGCCCGCGTCAAAATAAGTGCACCCAGAGTTTACGTTAAAACAATATACTCCAGGTCAGTCATGGGACTGGTGTGAGAACTAAAACATTTATTAATCTTTATTTTAAAGTTAGGTAAATCAAGGGACCACGTCGTATAACACGGAACGGGTTTCCTCCCAAGAATACCAGTGCATATAACAACAGCGCAATGCTAAATAAAGAAAAATGAAGCTATTATAAGACCCATGTCCTATCACACAATGCAACGCAAGCCGAGGGATAGGGTTTTCCCGTATAATAGCCAAACATGCTTGGTACGTTAAAACAAATCATTTGATACTATTATAACTGTATAGTGTTAAAACAATTTCAAATCATAAGTATCAATCCTAGGTGGCATGGGTACCATAAATCATGTCGCCAGTACTAGGCTTTACAAATAAAACCGCAAAGTCACGTATTTGGAAAATGGATTTCCATCTGTGAACTGAGGCAAGGGATCGTCCTCAACCGATTCGAGACAATCAAGCCCATGTCTTAGGACCCAGACTCAGGTGGGCCTTGGATCGTCAGGGCTGGTCCACCGATGTGGATTATTATGCTTGAACAGTACGTCTCTCCGCCCTATGGTGCGTAAATGAGCCAACTAATGACTCCATCGGACCCGGATCGTCCGATCAAACCGAGGCGCCTCACAACAGCAACAACCACATAAGTCAAACTCGTCAGGGCGTGTAAAACCACTGACGCCACTTCTAGCTAGAAAGAAACGCATGTCCTCCCTGAGGTCCTTCTCCCGTTTCTGGTTCACAACCGGGGGTGAGGCTCGCGAATCAACATTACACAAAGCTACGCCACACAGGCCGTGCTTTTATCATCAACCACAAGACTTTGCTTTTCAACAGAAGCCTTGATCAATTGCCACTTAGGCATGCCACACAGGCAATTCACTCCATGCAATGGATATCCATCAATATATAACCCCTGAGCTCGTACGTATCAGAGAAGGGCGTTAAGAAAGAGAATAAATTCTCCGCCGCCAAACAGATATATATATAAATTCAATAGAAATCAATCACACAGACTGAAATCCAATGTCATACACACAATCCATTTACAAGTTCGTTCTGGGTCTGAACGAAACCGGAGGCACCTAGTACCCCGCATATCCATCGATCTCCAAGTACGTCTGGACGACCACTAATGGATTCCCTCCTCTTTGGTGTACAACCCAATCAAGATCATCAGTAACCACCCAAACGACGTGAAGACCTCCTGTCTTCAACCACCGTCTTCATCTTCGACACCACGTCGAATCAGTTATTCAGAATGGGATAAACCCGGTCTTTCTGAATAACTCACGTATATAATAAACATTTGTTACACAAACACAACATACGCCTCATTCCAATTCATCAGTCACTAACCGTAAATTAACAAGAGAATAATTTCCTAAATATTAACCCCGAAGGCTGAAACCAACATCAGATCAATACCAAGGAAACCGTTCTGCTTAGCTAACCTACAGTTTGTTTCTAAATTTCACATTCTTAGGGAAAGGTTCCTATTAACTTTATCAAAGATAATTTCCTTTAAATTTATTCTTTAATCTTCTTTTGAATATCAATTCAAAGTAGTCGGGATTAGCGAACCTTACCGAAGTAATCATTTGTTTTAATTTCCCAATCCCAACCTATTCATCCCATGAAGTAAAACCGGTAATACTTCATATCTAACACCACGATGTTATCGGTAAATTCAATTACCATTTCACGTTCAAATCTAATTAAAGATTTAAGTATCGCCTGTAGTAAAACAAGTGATACTCCATTCTCGATCTTTTCAATCTAATAAAAGATTCATTAAAACTCCACTTAGTTTTAATCTGTGACTGGGTTAAAGAGTCAGTGTCATTTAAAACACGGTTCATGATAAACCCCAAAATCACATCACATTTCAATCAGTCCCTAATCATAAATTAGCAAGTGAGCAATTCCCTAAGTATTAACCCCGAAGGCTGAAACCAACATTAGATCAATACCCCAGAAACCATTCAACTAAAAAAATCTCCAGTTAGTTTCTGATTTTCTTAACTCCTTTGGGTCTGAGAATAGTATTATTGAAGATACCGTTCACGACAACCCAAAATCACATTCCATTAACTATCGGGTTAAAGAACAAGTGTTATTTAAAACACTGTTCACGATAAACCCAAAAATCAATACCAATTCAATTCCAATTAAATATTATTTAATTGGTACACTTCATTAAATCTAAATAAAAGATTCAATCTTTTTCTCAATTGGGCTTAAGAACAGTGTTAATGAAGACACCATTCACGACAAACCCAAATCACATTCCATTAATTATCGGGTTAAAGAACAAGTGTTATTTAAAACACTGTTCACGATAAACCCAAAAATCAATACCAATTCAATTCCAGTTAAATATTATTTAATTGGTACACTTCATTAAATCTAAATAAAAGATTCAATCTTTTTCTCAACTGGGCTTAAGAAAAGTGTTAATGAAGACACCATTCACGACAAACCCAAATCACATTTGATATTAAATACAAGGCTCTGAATAGAAAATATATCGTCTTACATTCAATATCAAATTCTAGGACCAACAAATATCGTATTGGAAATAATGATATAAATATATCTTCCAAATTTCCATAACAACATCTGTATAATCACGAAATCCAACATCGAAATATTCCAAAGACAATTTTGATTCAAATCCATTCCAATTCAATTATTGGAAATTCTGGTTACTTTTAAAACCCTTTTCAAATTCAATTTAATTATTTAAAAATAAATAGAAATATAATTCTAGTTTAAAACCAGTTCATTTCGATAAAAATCTATTTTTATCTTTACAAATATGGAGTTTTTCATCCCGATTCTTCCCAAATCATTTCTTATGATTTTACACAAATTATTACTATTTTTTATAATTCTATCAAGGCCCGTACAGTCGATTTCCATCAACGGCCATCGAACTGCACTTACATCGACCTTTTCCAAATTTGATTTGGACATAATTCCAAATCCAACCGTTAGATTTCTAATTTCTAATATTCGTTAGAAAGATCTTTTTGATACGAACCCAATGGTTCCAGTTTTAGGAGAATCCGACGGCCGGATCTCCCGCAATATCCATTCGAAGTTAATGGCCGAAATTCACAAATAGCCGCGGCGCGGCGTGTTCTATTCAGGCCATTATATATATATAATATACATATTATATATATTTCGTTGATTTCCTTTTAAATTGTATTTTATAAATCATTTTAAATTCATTTTTGAAACGATTTCAACTTCATTTTCAAATTCAAATCAAAATTGAATTTTCCATTACAAATTCATTTTAAATTCATTTCAAATTGATTTCAATTCAAATCGGTTTTCAGTTCGATTTCAATACGTTTTAAACTCAATTCAAAACGATTTCAATTCTATTTCAATCTAATTCGAATTTCAATTCTGTTCAGTTTAATTCGAATTTCAATTCTTTTCAGTTTAATTCGAATTTCAATTCTATTCAGTTTAATTCGAATTTCAATTCTTTTCAATTTAATTCGAATTTATGTTCTTTATATTCGATTTTGAAATCACTTTTCAATATTCGTTATAAAAACGAATATAATCGATATAAATATCGTTCACGTCAAAATGTCGTCAATCTAATCAACACGACTTCATATATCCTATTTTCAAATATTCTATTTCAAATATTTCTTTTTTTTTTCAAATATTTCTATTGAAATATTTCTTTTTCAAAACTAGAATGAGGCCCAATCAATTACCGTATAATGTTAATTATATGGATTTTCTAAAACACATGTATAAAATAACAACAATAAATAATCAACCATCATCTAGAGTGCATTTTACACTGTATAAGCATCAAATATAAATATTTAACGCTTATGACAGTCTATCAGTCCATCGATCGACATACAACTAATTATTGGGATTAGTGTATGTTGTATATCATCCCAATACCCGTGTGGGGTTTCAAACAATCAAACACTGATTTTATTTGTGTAGTTGGGCGATGTGTAAAATTTATCGCCCCAATCAATACCAGTCAAATGTGTGTATATAAACAAACCGTTCGATTTGTTTATATTAATTTATTTCAAACACATGTTTGAAAATTCTCTTTTCAACTATAAAATATTTTTAACTATATAAATATTTTATTTCATTTCACATCACATTATCAACTACACATCAAAATCAAACAAACAAGCATACAAGCCGTCCATGGTCTATGGACGACTGGTGTCGGGTGCTACTAAACACCGTCTGCATCCTAGTATATATTTTAACTAGAAAAATCAAATTAAAGGTGAGAAGTTCTCACCCAAGCTAAATCCAAATGCCTCGACTCTTCTTACGTAGAAGTCTTCGCCGTTCTCGCCTTTTGTCACTTTCGTTGCCCGTAGCCACTGCATATATAAAAATCACATTTTTATGTTCCCTTTACTTCATGATAAAATAAGGTTCAGGTTTTTATTTCACTTCATATATTTACAACGCCACTTCATATATATAAAAATCGTATTTTTTTTCTCTAGATTGTATAAAAATCAAATTCTTATCTTCACTTCTATTCGTTTTTAAATGAATAAAAATCACACCTTTATACGGTTTTCAAATGATTAAGAATCACACCTTTATACGGTTTTCAAATGAATAAAAATCACATTTTTATATGGTTATTAAATATATAAAAATCATATTTTTATGCCGCTACTAATTTATGAAAATCACATTTTTATTGATTAGTTTTCTCTATAAAGATCATATTTTTATCACCACTCCATAGGACTAAAAATCGAATCTTTACTTCTTTATCTTCATAAGAAAAATCGAATTTTTCTTCTTTACCTTCATAAGAAAAATCGCGTACATATTTTTTCCTAAATACTATATTAAAACTGAAAATAATATAAATAAAAATGAATAAATAAACAAAACTTATAATGGCGCAAAGGGGAAGGGGCCGCAGTTGCTCGCCGAAGCGGCCAGGGGCACGGGGGTTCATCTGAGTGGCGGCGGTAGCCCAATTGGGCTGAAGGCGGCGGAAAAGGGGATAGAGGCGTCAGTTCAGAGAGGAGTGGAAGGAAAGAGAGCAGAAGGGAGGAGGAGAGGGGTTTGTCGGTGGGGGGAACAGGCTGTGGAGTCTAGGGCTTTGACGGTGGCGGTTTTATCGATTTGGAGGGGGTGGGTTTCAATCGCGGCGGCTGGGGATGAAGGGGGGACCGACGGTGGACTGGAGGAGGTCGGAGGAGCACAGGGGGAGCGTTGGCGATGGAGCGTCGTCGGTGGCAGGCGATGGAGCGTCCAGGCGGCGGATTTTGTTTTTATAATTTTTTTTCTAAACCTAATTCTGACGTCTTAGGAGAAAAGGGAAAGGGGGCTAAGGGAGTTATAATATTATTTTTAATAATTTTAAATTATTTTATCTCTCAAAAAGTAGCTTTTTATTTTCAACTCGAACCCGTCGACTGTTGTCCCTAGCTAATTACCCCCATTCCGAACACAATGGCATATGCCACATGAGCCAGTTCGACTGTTTCGATCAGTTTCGTCAAAATCAACATATAACTCTATATATTGAATTTGAACGCGCATTTCAATTTACTGGGGCCACACACTAACTCTAAAAATTTCCAAAAAATATATTTTCTAGCTTCGTATTGACGATACGGTCCTAACAAAACTAGTTTCGTCAAATTCTGGGACCGTTTGAGAAATGGCCAATTTCCAGTCGATTAAAATAAACTAAAACTGGTCAAACGCGTTTTCCTTTGCCACGCTCACATATTGATTCGAAAAATTATGAAATTTGAAACCTAGTAATAATTTGACATAGCGGATCCAACAAAAGTGGTTTCGTCGAAAACCGAGGTCGTCTGCAAAATTTCCATTTTTAAGGGCCGGAATTCCATAGCGACTATTCTAAAATTTCATCTGGACATATCTTTTTATCCCCACTATGAAATTTTGATTTTTCAAATTCGTTGGAAAGATATTCTCAATTAGATTCAAATATTTTTGGTTGCACTAAAATCCGGTTTATTTTGCACTCGGTACATTCATTTGAATTTTGAAATCGAATTATCGAACTACCGCGCCATTTTCAATTCCTTTTATAATTATAAATAAATATTTATTTTCTATCGTCGATTCAAACGAATATATACTTCGAATTCTTTTCAAAGCAAATTTCTCGTCGTTTTTATTTAAAATAATTCATTTTAAGTATTCAAAATTCGCTAAAATTGCCAAAATAAAAATTTTTAATTGGCTCGGATTTCCGGGTTATTACAATCTCCCCCACTTAAAACATTTCGTCACCGAAAAGGAACGAAGCCGAAAGTTGTTTAACTAATCAACTCAATTTTCACTATTTTCTTTACGGCTTAAGTTCTTCAACTTTTCAGTTTCTCAGAACTTTTCAAATTTTTCAAAAATTTGGCTAACATCCTAAATTTTCGAAAAATTTCTCCATAACCTCCCCTGCATTGGGAGCACCGAGAAAATCCCGAAATTGCCATACAGGCCCTATGATCTCAAAAAGAAAAAGAGAAAGCCAAGCAGCTAGCCAATCGGCTCATAAAATCGTCATCACCCAAACAAAACAGTAAATTATGATAAACATGCACCTATTTGTTGGGCAAACAAATTTTATTGTTTGCTCTAGCCTCCTTGCTATGACCTGTTCAATGTAAGTACATGTATATGCAAGAAAATGCGACTAATTTTCAATACAATTCACTTTTTGATCATTTTGGCTATAGGGTACAAATTTTAATTAATCAACCAATAATCAACAACACAACCATCAATCAATTAGTTGATTAGCTTTTCAAATTCATAACTTTGATATATAGTCAAAAAGTCAGATTTTTGATTATAAATCACAACAATAAATCTATCTAGTTTGGTTCTCACACAAGTCTAATGGAAATATATAGACATCTCACTTTCGTTACTCGAACGTAAATTCTGATGATGTTTCGAACCACCATCTGAACATCCACGGGCGACTAAGTGTGACTCTATGTCTATCTAGTATATTAAAACTTCGAATACACGTTTGCAAGACGTATATGCAAAATCTTTATATATTGGATTGTCCAAATTCAATATAAAACAAGTAATCAAATACGAATAAGTGATTTACATTTCAAAACAAAATTTGTTTCATTTTAAAAATATACTCTTTACACTCGTTCTAGGATACTACTGATCCCATCTCTAACGAGTCATTCTCATTGGATATTACTAATCCAATATCTGATGAATTTTTTCGTATGGTTCTAACGTGTCTTGTTCTCTGAGCTCTGTAAACCAAAGCACTGATACCAACTGTGACAACAAGGAATTTCTCTCTATCCGAATCAGTCGCTAAACCAACCCAGACCGTTCGAAACGCCTGATTGTTTTGAGAACAACACATAAAATAGAACGCCGACAGAAGAACATTTCATTGTTAATTACAACAACTCCATCAGAATACAAGAATATACAGAGTATGAATAAATAAATATTACACAGAAAATATCAGAGATTACAATAAATTACATAGCAGCGGAAAATAAAACAATACACAACTAGAAGTAATACGCGGATACAAAGCTTTCCGATTATCGTTCCAGCTGAAAACCAGGATCTTGTGAATATAAATCTGCAAAACCAAAACTACTAGCTGCCCGTGTCAAAATAAGGGCACCCAAAGTTTAGGTTAAAACAATAAACTCCAGGTCAGTCATAGGACTGGTGTGAGAACTAAAACATTTATTAATCTTTATTTTAAAGTTAGGTAAATCAAGGGACCACGCCGTATAACACGGAACGGGTTTCCTCCCAAGAATACCAGTGCATATAACAACAACGCAATGCTAAATATAGAAAAATGAATCTATTATGACACCCAGGGTCCTATCACACAATGCAACGCAAGCCGGAGGATAAGGTTTTCCCTTATAATAGCCAAACATGCTTGGTAAGTTTAAAACAAATCATTTGATACTATTATAAGTGTATAGTGTCAAAACAATTTCAAATCAAAAGTATCAATCCTAGGCGGCATGGGTACCATATATCATGTCGCCAATACTAGGCTTTACAAATAAAACTGCAAACTCACATATTTGGAAATTGGATTTCCATCTGTGAACCGAGGCAAGCGATCGTCCTCAACCGATTCGAAACAATCTAGCCCATGTCTCAGGACCCAAACTCAGGTGGGCCTTGGATCGTCAGGGCCGGTCCACCGATGTGGATTATTACGCCTGAACAATACCTCTCTCCGCCCTATGGGGCGTAAATGAGCCAACAAATGACTCCATCGGACCTGGATCGTCCGATCAAACTGAGGCGCCTCGCAACAGCAACAACCACATAAGTCAAACTCATCGGGGAGTGTAAAACCACCGACTCCACTTCTAGCTAGAAAGAAACGCATGTCCTCCCAGAGGTCCTTCTCCCATTTCTGGTTCACAGCCGAGGGTGAGGCTCGCGAATCAACGTTACACAAAGCTACGCCACATAGGCCGTGCTTTGATCATCAACCACAAGACTTTGCTTTTCAACAGAAGCCTTGATCAATTGCCACTTAGGCATGCCACACAGGCAATTCACTCCATGCGATGGATATCCATCAATATATAACCCCTGAGCTCGTACGTATTAGAGAAGGGCGTTAAGAAAGAGAATAAATTCTCCGCCGCCAAACAGATATATATATTCAATAGAAATTAATCACATAGACTGAAATCCAATGTCAGACACACAGTCCATTTACAAGTTCGTTCTGGGTCTGAACGAAACCGGAGGCACCTAGTACCCCGCATATCCATCGATCTCCAAGTACGTCTGGACGACCACTAATGGATTCCCTCCTCTTGGGTGTACGACCCAATCAAGATCATCAGTAACCACCCAAATGACGTGAAGACCTCCTGTCTTCAACCACTGTCCTCATCTTCGACACCACGTCGAATCAATTATTCAGAATGGGATAAACCTGGTCTTTCTGAATAACTCACGTATATAATAAACATGTGTTACACAAACACAACATACGCCTCATTCCAATTCATCAGTCACTAACCGTAAATTAACAAGAGAATAATTCCCTAAATATTAACCCCGAAGGCCGAAACCTACATCAGATCAATACCTAGGAAATCGTTCTGCTTAGCTTACCTACAGTTAGTTTCCAAATTTCACATTCTTAGGGAAAGGTTCCCATTAGCTTTATCAAAGATAAATTCCTTTAAATTTATTCTTTAATCTTCTTTTGAATATCAATTAAAACTAGTCAGGATTAGCTAACCTTACCGAAGTAATCATTTGTTTTAATTTCCCAGTCCCAACCTATTCATGCCATGAAGTAAAACTGGTAATACTTCATATCTAACACCACGGTGTTATCGGTAAATTCAATTACCATTTCACGTTCAAATCTAATTAAAGATTTAACTATCGCCTGGAGTAAAACTAGTGATACTCCATTCTCGACCTTTTCATTCTAATAAAAGATTCATTAAAACTCCACTTAGTTTTAATCTGTGAATGGGTTAAAGAATCAGTGTCAATTAAAACACGGTTCACGATAAACCCGTAATGTCCGATGGTCGGATCTCACCTTTCGAAATAAATGAGTAAGAATCCGATGGTCGGATCTCCCGTAATGTCCGTTCGAAATAAATGGTCGAAATTCACGAACTACCGCGGCGCGGCGCGTTCTATTCAGGCCATTATATTATATATATAATATATATAATATATATTTCGTCGATTACTATTTAAAACGAATTTTATAAATAGTTTTAAATTCGTTTCAAAAACAATTCAACTTCCATTTCCAATTTAAATCAAAATTGAATTTTTCCTTATAGATTCATTTTAAAATTCATTTAAATTCGATTTAAATTTCAATTCAATTTGAATTCATTTAAAATTTATTTTTCTTCTATTTCAATTCGTTTTCAATTCAAATTAAATTCGTTTTCTATTCAATTCAAATTAGTTTTCTATTCAATTCAAATTCGTTTTCTATTCAATTCAAATTCGTTTTCAATTCAATTCAAATTCGTTTTCTATTCAATTCAATTTCAAATTCGTTTTCTATTCAGTTCAATTTCAAATTCGTTTTCTATTCAATTCAATTTCAAATTCGTTTTCTATTCAATTCAATTCAAAAACGAATATAATTGATATAAGTATCGTTCGCGTCAAAATAGCGCATCTCAAATCAACACGGCTTTATATATTTCAATAATTCGTTATTCTATTCAACAAATGAATATTTATCCTATTCAATGCGTGAATCTATATTTTTGTCAACACATGACTAATCTCAATGAATGAGTACAGTCCATGTGTGACTATTTTTGTTATTTAATATATTTTATAAAAATTATGGTATCTATCGTTTGATTTCAAATCAGACTCCAACCGTAAACTAGTAAGAGAACGATTCCCTAAATATTAACCCCGAAGGCCGAAACCAACATCAGGTCAATATCCAGGAGACCACTCATCTTATCTATTTTCCTGTTAGTTTCTAATTTTATATATGATAAAGATGTAAATTTTATTGTTAAAATATTTCGTTCAACACATGACTAATCTCAACGGATGAGTACGGTCAACACATGAACCTTTATTTTATAATGATAAAGATGTAAATTTTATTACTAAAATGCTTCGTTCAACACATGACTAATCTCAACGAATGAGTACGGTCAACACATGAACCTTTATTTTATTATATTCTTTATTTTCTAAATGGGAATGAGGCCCAATCAGTTACCATATAATGTTAATTATATGGATTCCATACAACACATGTATATAACAGCAACGATAAATAATCAACCATCATCCAAAGTGCACTACACTGTATAAGCATCAAATATAGATATCTAACGCTTATAATAGCCTGTCAATCAATCGATCGACATACAACTAATTATAGGGATTAGTGTATGTCGTATTTTATCCCAATACCCGTGTGGGGTTTCAAATCAACAAACATAGATTTTTTATTTGTGCAGTTGGGCGATGTGTAAAATTTATCGTCCCAATCAATGTCCTTCAAATAGGTGTACATAAACAAACCGTCCGGTTTGTAAATGAATATTTATTTATTCATATTCACGTTAAAAATTATATTTTTAACGACCAAACTATTTTATTCAACCTATGAATATTCTATTCGGTTCATTTATTAAATAAAATGATATCTTTATTTTTCTAACTTATTTTAGAAAATTTCGGCGGCATAACGGCACGATACCAGAAACGGGACAAGGCCTAGCCTTTTCCCCGGTCTAATAATGGCCTACGCCATACACATATCAATCAAATTCATTTCATTTCACCAAACAATAAAATTCAAATCAAATAATCTAACCAACTATACAACCAAACAAACAAGTCCATGGTCTGTGGACGATGGTGTCGGGTGCTACTAAACACCGTCTGCATGCTAGTATATATATATATATATATATATATAACTAGAAAAAGAAATTTAAAAGGTGAGAAGTTCTCACCAAAGCTATCCCAACTCCACGACACTTCTAATGTAGGAAATCTTCGTTGTTCTCGCCTTTTGTCACTTTCGTTGCCTGTAGCCACTACATATATAAAAATCACATTTTTATACTGTTGTTATGTATACAAAAAACATATTTTTATAATCACTCCATATGGATAAAAATTCTATTTTTACACCGCTACTATATAGATAAAAATTCTATTTTTACACCGCTACTATATAGATAAAAATTCTATTTTTACATCGCTACTATATAGATAAAATAAAAATTCTATTTTTACATCGCTACTATATAGATAAAAATTATATTTTTATATCGCTACTATATAGATAAAAATTATATTTTTATAACGCTGTTATATAGATAAAAATTATATTTTCATGAATTTTATCCTATATAAAAAAATATTTTTATTGTTCTCTACTATATGAAAATCACATTTTTATTTGTTCACTTTCAATTCAAAAATCATATTTTTTGTATGCCACTAGTATAAAAATTATATTTTTAACTTCTCTATTATATAAAAAAAATATAATTTTACCCTTTCTATATTATAAAAATTATATCTTTCCTTATTATAAAAATATGATCTTTCCTACATATAAAAATCTTAACATTATAAATATAAAAGATCTGAGTTTTTTACCTATAAAAAATCAGAGTTTAAACCTATATAAATAAATAAAACAACATATAAAAACAAGGCTTACAGTTCTTGGTTGAAGGAGGGGGTTGTCGTGCGCTTTTGAACAACGGCGGAGACGGTGGATGGTCGTCGATGGTCGGAGTGGGCCCACGAAGGCAGTTTCAGGTGGGATTTTTGGGTTTTCTCGCCAAAGAAGAGAAGAGAGAGGAGAGTGGGGGTCGGGGAGGGCGCTGCGACGGCGCAGTAGGCGGAGGAGGTGGCCAGGGGACCCACGACGGCGTCGGGGCTTCGCGGTGGTCCAGGGTTTTCCGTTTTGGGGCTTGGAGGGGGTTCGATCTTCGAATGGAGGGAGGGCATTCGATGGAGGAGGGGAGGCGGAGGGGGCGCCTCGGCGCGGTGGTCGGTGTCGAGACCAGCGACGGGGCGGGGCTCCGCCCCCTTTTCTTTGTTTTTTCTTCTTCTTCGTTCTGAAATGAATTTCAACTGGGGGGGGAGGGGGGGCAGATAGTATAGAAGGATGGAGATATTTTTTTTAATTAATTAATTAATTAAATTTCAAAAAGGTGACTTTTTATTTCAACCTCGAAACGAGGCCCACCGCCTGTCGTGCAAAGCTAATTACCCCCATTCCGAACACAATGGGATATTTTTCGTAAGCCAATTCGGCCGTTTCTATCAGTTTCTTTTGAATTTAAAATATAATCCTATATATTCTATTTTAAACGTACATTTCAAATTACCGGGGCCACACATAGTCTCTAAAAATTCCGGAAAAATATTTTCTAGCTTCGTATTGACGATACGGTCCTAACAAAACTAATTTCATCGAATTCTGGGACCGTTGGAAAAATGGCCATTTTCCAGTCGATAAAAATCAACTAAAACTGGTCAAACGCGTTTTCCTTTGCCACGCTAACATATTGATTCGAAAAATTATGAAAATTGGAATCTAGCAATAACTTATTATCACGGACCCAATAAAAGGGGTTTCGTCGAAATCCGAGGTCGTTTGCAAAATGGCCATTTTTAAGGGCCCGAATTCCATAGTGACTATACAGAATTTTCAACTGGGCATATCTTTTGATTCCCGCTATGAAATCTCAATTTTTCGGATTCGTTGGAAAGATATTCTCAATTAGATTCCATTATTTTTGGTTTCGCTAAAATCTGGTTTGTATTGCACCTGGTATGTTCAATTAAAGTTTGAAATCGAATTATCGAACTACCGCGCCATTTTCAATTCTATTTATAATTATATATAATTATTTATATTCTAACGATGACATATATAAATATATACATTCTAAATATATTCAAAATAAATTTTCGTCGATATTATTTAAAATAATTCATTTTAAATATGCAAAGTTCGCTAAAATTGCCAAAATAAAAATTTTAAACTCGCTCGCATTTCCGGGTTATTACACATTGATTCCAAAAATTACGAAAATTGAAATCTAGCAATGTTTTGATAATATTGTCCTAACATAATTAATTATGTCCAATTTGAGACCGTTTGAAAAATGGCTTTTTTCTAGTCGATTAAATTCAAACTGAAAAAGAAAACACGTTTAAATTTACTGTGCTCACATATTAATTCCAATAATTATGAAATTTAAACTGGACATAAGTTATAATTTATAAAATGAAATCTCAGTTTCTTGTAATTCATTAGAAAATTATAGTTCAAAATATTCCAACATTTCTTATTTTACTGAAATCCAATTTATGTTGAATTCTGTATATTCATTTGAAATTAAAAATCGAATTTTTTAACTACCACGCCATTTTGAATTTATTTTCATTAAATTTTAAATTTATACGTTCTAACTTTGATTTAAATAAATTTTAAATCGTCGTTTATTAAAATAAACCATTTTAAACATTAAAATCCATTAAATTCAATTAAAAATAAATTTTAATTTGGTTCCAAAAATACGGGTTGTTACAATCTCCCCCACTTAAAACTTTTTCGTCCTCGAAAAAGAATGGAGCTGAAAGTTGTTTAACTAACCAACTCAACTTTCGTTTGGACTTGAATTCTTCAACTTTTCAGTTTTTATGAACTTTCAAATTAATCTAAAATTTGGCTAACACCCTAAATTTTCAAATTTTTTTGCCATAACCTCTTTTGTATGGGAAGGGTTTGAAAATTTTATTGGGCTGTATTAGGCACCCAATAAATCAATAAAAAACATACACAAATTTGTGAACTATCTATGCCCAAGGAAGACGTGTAAAAAGTCGAAATCTCTGACCTTGACCCAATGTTGGAAATAATAAAATAATCCGTGTGCCGTTAACTAAAAATAAGAGTGACGTGAATTTTTGTCATCTCCAGACATGTGTAGGGTTTTTATTAAATCCTGCTCTTCACCATTATATGTTATTGAGTCCATAATCAGTCTTCTATTCAACCTATAATTCTGTAATGACCCATATTTCCGTAACATCAGAGTTGACTATATAAATCATACGTCCAACCCAAATATCACGAAAATACGAAATAATTTTTTTTTAGAAGAAAGAGATAGAAGAAGAACAGAAATAACAACACAGAATCTCACATCGCAGCGGAACAAAATATAATATATCATATCTTTGAAATACAAAATCTCAACTGTATAACATACACTTATCAGAGTACAACACTTACAACACAACGGAACAACACTATAAACTAGATAACGCTGAAGCCTACTGCTCCAAGCTCCTTTAGATATATCTGAAAAATCCAGAACTACTTGACTGCCCGTACAAATTTAGGCACCCAAGAGTTTAGGTAGAACAAAATAAATAAACTCCATGTCAGTCATGGGACTGGTATGAGTAAACAGTTTCAGAAAACTAAATGATATCTCATAAGACCACGCCGTATATCACGGAACGGGTTTTTCCCTTATGAGAATCCAACCACTTGACTTATCTTTATATCAAAACTCTTTTGAAAGGAACGATAATCTTTATATCAAAACTCTTTTGATATTATAATAATGTCTAAATCAAGTAGATAATAATCTAGTGGAATGTTTGCATCTCACGTTCCACATATATATAATATACAATCAAAACCGCAAGCACGTATTGGGTATTTGATTTCCAACTATGACAAGGTATGGAACCACCTTCCGCTGGTATATCTCTAGAGGAGAATACACCGAGTTCAACAAGAACATCTTGCAACTCAGCCACACATGACCGACCACTCATTTCGCTTGAGTGTATCAAATGTATATCACCAACGATTGGGATCAGCAACCATTTCCCGAATGGGACAGAATCGACAATAGATTTTTAGAAGTAAATGAAACTCTAGATCAGGTGATTTTACACCCTAATAGGTGCGACCTACATAGCCATGCTGCTTGCCCGATTTCTGTCATTTACCGGTTGATGAGGCTAGAAGCTACGCTTTATCATCACACCAGATTCACTTCGAATGCCACATCGTCAAATCCATCAAATCACCGATTGACGTATACAACAATACATTACGTGTTAGCTAAAAGAAGTTTCCTTCTCTGCTTCCACTCTTGGTACGGTTGAAGAAATCAATGTACGTGAGCTTTCTGGAAATACTCTGTCAGACATTCATCCATACACGTCACCCAGGAACAGGATGAACTGAAGGCACTATTTCTATTAATAGAAAAAGTCCTTGCACTCTACTCCGTCTTCGATTATCTGTATATAACCTGATTCGCACGCTACTGCCAATACGGAGTGGTTCTTCGGATAATAATCCAACCGGTCTCTCTATATTGACAACGATGGTCAAAACTCCGATAGTCTGTGATTTAACTATCGAATAAAAACAAGTGTTTCGATAGTCGATGATTTAACTATCGAATAAAACAAGTGTTCATCCAAACATCCAACAATCACTGATCCTTTAATTAATATTCCATTAATTAAATCTCTTCCCTATTTCTTTATCAATATTTGTTAACCAAATATTTTCAATAACCATATTGGCCTTTTATGTTATTTGGAAAACATTTCTGAATATCGCCTTCCTTTATTTTCTAAACTTTAGAAAACATATGCTAGTTATAATTCGAAAATATTCCAATTACTTATCTCTTTTCCGATCTCGTTTATTTCTATACTTAGGAAATATTTAACATCTATTTCCCAGCTTACATTTATTTGGGTTAAAACGGATGTTGTGTAAAACATCGTTACGATAACCCAAATACTATATTCAACTAACTTTTATCCAGCATTGATCTTCGAGCCTGAAATCTTACTGTTCATTTGTTAATAATGCAATCAATCAAGTTGGGGTATAACTACCTCTCAGACCTTGGCTGAATAATATTTATAACGTCAAAACAGATATGACTACTTACTTGAACAATCAATAACATACAACTACTTCATTACCTTTAAACACGTATAAACTTTTTCTTTCTATTCTTACTAGATTTTATTCTTATACTTCCTTTTTGATTTTACTATTATATTTCTAAGTTCGTTTTCTTATCGACTTCTATATATATCGATACGTTGATTTCTAGTTATCAAACTTCTTAAAAATATTCTAACTCCTTAAATTCTCGGAAAAATTCGCCATAACCTCCTTTGTACCAGGAGCATCGGGAAAATCCCCAAACTGCCACACAGGCCTTTTCCAATCAAAAAGAAAAAGAAAAGCCAAGCGGCTTGCCGATACGGCACATAAAATCTCATATATGAATTAAATACATACCTTTTTGTCGGGCAATCTAGATATATACCTTCTAACACTTTATTCCAAACCTGTCTCCTGTATATTTATACCTGTCCAATCTATTTTAACTACACCAATCGTTTTAACTAAATTTGTTAATTTAATTTGTTCTTAACTCTTCAGTCTATTTTACCTTTATATTTGAACATGACATGTTCAAATATATTTTAACTTGCATATTAACAACTTCTAATTATACTCATACTCTCGTTTCCTTATCGACTTCTTATTCAAATTCCAATTCAATTCTATTTGAATTCTCTGCATTTTTTTAAACTTCATTTAAATTCAATTTTCAAATTCTATAGTTTAAAGTCCATTTGAGTTCTATATTCAAATTCTATTGTTAAAAGTCCATTTGAATTCTATATTCAAATTCTATAGTTTAAAGTCCATTTGAATTCTATATTCAAATTCTATAGTTTAAAGTCCATTTGAATTCTATATTCAAATTCTATTCGAATTCTCTGCATTTTTTATAAACAATGTTTATAACTTTACTTAAAATCCCCTATTATCTATTTATTGTGACGGCCGGGAATTTCGCTCGATCCGAATCAGTCGTTAAACCGATCTAGACCGTTCGAAACCCCTGAACGTTGAGAACAGGACAAATCAGAACACAAACAGAAGAACATTTCATTGTATATTACAACAATGCATCAGATACAAGAATATACAGAGTATAATTGAATAAATTACATTCGATAAATATCAGAGATTACAATAAATTACATAGCAGCGGAAAAACACTATAAAACACAACTGAAGGTGATATACGGATACAGAGCTTTCCGGATATCATTCCAGTTGTAAACCAAGATCCTGTGAATATAAATCTGCAAAACAAAAACTACTAGCTGCCCGTGCGGAAAATAGGGGCACCCAGAGTTTAGGTTAAAACAATAAACTCCAGGTCAGTCATGTGACTGGTGTGAGAACTAAAACAGTTATTTAAAGCTTTACTTTAAAAGAGAGTAATTCAAGGGACCACGCCGTATAACACGGAACGGGTTTCCTCCCAAGAATACCAGTGCATAGAACAAACAACGCAATGCTTTTTCGAAAAATGAAGCCATTATAAGACCCAGGTCCCATCACACAATGCAACGCAAGCCGAAGGATAGGGTTTTACCTTATAACAGCCAAATATGCTTGATACGCTTAAAACAAATCATTTGATACTATAATAAGTGTATAGTGTCAAAACAATTTCAATCATAAATATAAATCATAGACGGCATGAGTGCCCCATCCCACTATGTCGCCATACTATGCTGAGACGACCCGATTTCCCGTTCTCACGGAAACAGGGCTATCTTTGGAATATAACACAGAAACATATAATAGCAGAACAGAATTAAATAAATACACCAGAATGAACAACAAAATATACTGGATAAAAGTAATCATCAGAGTTACACAGTATACAGGATCTTACTTAGTACAAATACAGTTCAGCTATACATAAATGTCTACAGCGGAAATAAACAAAATATGTACAATAGGAGCTGAACAGCATAAAAAGAAATAAATGATAGAATCCATCTTCAGCTCCAGCTATCCAGAAAGAACCAGCAAAACCTGAATACAAGGCTGCCCGTGTGGAAAAAGGGGCACCCGAGTTTGAAAGTGAAACAAACTACGAGTCAGTCATGGGACTGGTATGAGAAATCCACTCAACACATATATAATTTGGCTAATCACAGGACCACGCCACTTTCGTGGAACGGGTTTACTCCATTGGATCGCCAGTGCTTTAAAACAAATCTTTCTTTTAAACATCGCTATGCTTTTTATAAAAATGAAGCCGTTATAAGACTCAGTTCCCATCACACAATGCAACGCAAACCGGAGGATAGAGTTTTACCTTATAACGGCCAAAATATGCTTGATACGAATAAAACAAAGGCATTTGATATTATTGCTAGTGTCTATATGTTTCGGAAACAATTTCAAATCATAACTATCAATCATAGACGACATGAGCGTCCCATGCCACTATGTCACCAAATATATATATACAAGCAAAACCGCACGATCACGTATTTGGAAATTGGACTTCCGTCATGAACCAAGGCAAAAGATAGTCCTTACCGAATTCGAGACAATCTAGCCCATGTCTCAGGATCAGAGCTCGAGTGACCCTAGGAGCGACATGGCCGGTCCACCGATGCGGATTAAAATTCCTGAACAATACGTTTCCCCGCACCGATGTGGATTAAAATTCGTTGGGGCGTAAACGAGCCAACGAATGACTCCATCGGACCCGGATCGTCCGATCAAACCGAGGCGCCTCGCAACAACAACAACCACATAGGTGAAAAGTATATAAATGTCAGGGCTGGTAGGTCACTGACACCACCCTAGCTAGAAGGAAACGCATGTCCTCCCTGAGGTCCTTCCTCCCATTTCTGGTTCATACCGGGGTGTGAGGCTCGCGATTTCACATTATACACAAAGCTACGCCACACAGGCGGTGCTTTGATCATCACCACAAGACTTTGCTTTTCAACAGAAGCCCTGATCACTGCATCTTAGCATGCCACACAGGCAATTCACGCCATGCGATTGATGTCCATCGATATACAACCTCTGAGCTCGTACGTCTCAGAGAAGGGCGTTAAGCAAGAGAATAAATTCTCCGCCGCCAAACAGATGTATATTTAACAGAGATCAATCAACACAGAATAAAATCCAATGTCGGACACACAGTCCATTTACAAGTCCGTTCTGGGTCTGAACGAAACCGGAGGCACTAAATACCTCGCAAACCCTTCGATCAACATGTACGTCTGAACGATCACCACTCATTATCCATATTTCGGGATGCCTCCCAATCAGGACCTCGGTTACCATCCAAACGAGGTGAAGATCTCCGGTCTTTGACCATCGTCTTCATCTTCGACTTTCAATCGTCGATGAATTATTTGAAATGAGAATTAACACGGCTTTTTCAAATAATTCACGTATATTTAGATTTTCAAATCAATTTATTTCAATGGTTAAATTATTCGACAACACCAATATTGTTCTTTAATGTAATTTTCACACCAAACACATTCAACCATCAAAAGCCACACAAATCAAGCAAATTTCAGTTTATTTCCATTCCATATCGCCTATGGTATTTTATAACTATTTATCGCTATTTTTATTTATTTTAAAATAGCCATTTTATTCAAAACGACGCTTCGGGCCATAAGGCGGCCGTGGCGCTGTTTTTCTTCAGATTTGATTTACACTTATCTGAAAATCTAACCGTTGGATCTTCACAAAATTTACATCATTAGAAAGGTCTTTTCAAAACGAATCCAACGGTTCCAGTTTCGGGAAAATCCGACGGTCGGATCTCCCGGTACACTCGTTTGAAATTTCGATTTCAAAATACGAACTGCAGCGTCGTTATTCGATTAAATATAATTATATTTATATATATATTAAATATAATCGTTTCTGGCGCTGTTTTTCTTCAGATTTGAATTAAACATTCCAGACAATCCAACCGTTGGATTTTTACACGGTTGGTGCCGTTGGAAAGATTATTCCAAGGCGAACCCGACGGTTGAGGTTTCGGGAAAATCCAATGGTCGGATTTCCCGCACTAGTCGTTTGAAATCACGGTTTCAAAATACGAACTGCACGGCCTCGTTTCGTTTTAATTTTATTTATATTTATATATTTATATAAATATAGTTCATTCAATGATTTCCATATCGTTTTCACTTCAAAAAAATTTCTAACACCTTAAATTTTTGAAAAATTTCACCATAACCTCCCCTGCACCGGGAGCATCGGGAAATTGCAAATAGCGTTCCCGGTCCTTCTAATCTCAAAAAGAAAAAGAAAAAGCCAAGCGGCTAGCCAACAGGCTCAAAATCATCACCCAAACAAATCAGTAAATGTGTACCTATTTGTCGGGCACAAAATTTTATTCCTCTTCTCTAGCCCCTTTGCTATAACCTGTTCAATGAATATTGCATGTACATATATATACAGTTCTTATCATTTATCAATTTCTATTCGACTTCATATTTGATTTCTATTTGGTTTAAAAACTCCATTCATTCTAATGTTACATAAATAGGTGCAAATCATTTCATTAGCTAATTAATGAATATTTCAACTCATATATGTTTATTTTGAACAAGTGGCTATTTTTAACACTTCACATTTCAACGATTTATGCATACAATAAAAATGTGATTTTTATTGTAAAACGATTCATTTCAAAACACTATTTTTCTATATAGTTCATATAGGTGACAAAATAGGATTTTTATCATAAAACAATTTCTTTTTAAAACGAGATTATTTTACACAGTTCATATAGTCGATAAAAGGTGATTTTTATTATCAAACAATTTATTTCAAAATATGAATACCATTCAACACATGAATTTCTAAACAACGAATGAATATCAATTCAACACATGAATGTTTTCTATGGTTTCTATACATAGATAAAAATGTGATTTTTATTATCAAACAATTTATTTCAAAATATGAATACCATTCAACACATGAATTTCTAAACAACGAATGAATATCAATTCAACACATGAATGTTTTCTATAGTTTCTATACATAGATAAAAATGTGATTTTTATTATCAAACGATTTATTTCAAAATATGAATACCATTCAACCCATGAATTTCTAAACAACAAATGAATATCAATTCAACACATGAATGTTTTCTATAGTTTCTATATATAGATAAAAATGTGATTTTTATTATCGAACAATTTATTTCAAAATATGAATACCATTCAACACATGAATTTCTAAACAACAAATGAATATCAATTCAACACATGAATGTTTTCTATACAATGAATAAATATAGTTTATTCATATGAAAATAATTCAAACACAAGAATATTATTCAAAATTTCGGCAGCATAACGGCAGGGTAGTTAAACCGGCACCGTCACTAGTACGGCTCCTCGCTCTACCTTAAAACCTCGCGGTTTTTGACAATGGGGTTCATGCATCTAGTTCGCACGCAGGCGGCATGTATATATTTATTTCATTTCCACAAACTAATCCTATGTGGTTTCAATTAAATATTTCACAACCACCAATGGGTATTTTTCAACCACAATCAACCAATATCAATCACAAACAATCCCAAACAACCATTCACTATCAATCAAATTTTCACAACAATTTCAACCAATAAATATCGTCCATGGTTTGTAGACGAGGGGTATATATATATATATATATAGCAATTCACTTTTACTTCACACATATATATATAAATTTTAAATCAGAAATCTCACCAATAGCTATCCAACTGCACGACACTTCCTTTATAGAAATCTTCGCCTTTTTGTCGCTTTCGCCCGTATTCTCGACACATGTAAAAATTGAATTTTTACTATGTTATTCAATATATAAAAATCTGATTTCTACTTCGACTTTCGATATATAAAAATATGATTTTTCTTTCGACTTTCGATATATAAAAATATGATTTTTCTTTCGACTTTCGATATATAAAAATATGATTTTTCTTTTGACTTTCGATATATAAAAATATGATTTTTCTTTCGACTTTCGATATATAAAAATATGATTTTTCTTTTTAAAGTTCAAATCTTTTTCGAAAAATCATTTTTAACCTTTCTTTAAAAACAGTTTTAACCTTTCAAAAAAAAACAGTTCTAATCTTTTTATAAAATCAGTTTTATTCTTTTTATAGAAAATCAGTTTTAATCTTTTAAAGAAAATCAGTTTTAATCTTTTAAAGAAAATCAGTTTTAATCTTTTAAAGAAAATCAGTTTTAATCTTTTAAAGAAAATCAGTTTTTACTCATCTAAAATAAAATCAGTTTTTAATTAGCTAAAATAAAACCAGTTTAAACCTTTTTATAAAATCAGTTTTAATCTTTTAAAAATAAAATAGCAAAACGAAAAACTTACAGAGGGGGGTGTTTTCTGCTGTTCGTCGGAGGCGGGGTACTGGATCTCGGTGGTGGTGGCGAGGCTTCAGGGGGAGGCTGCTTCGAGGGTTCAAACGGAGAAAGGCGGTGGGCGACTTCGCGGGTTCGAACGGAGAAAGGCGGTGGGCGACTTCGCGGGTTCGAACGGAGAAAGGCGGTGGGCGGCTTCGCTACTGCTCCGTTCTTCTTCTTTCCTTTTTTTTTCTTTTTTTTTTCTTCTGAGTAATGAAATCGGGAGGGGGGGGGGCAGGAAGAAGAATAAAGGGAGGGAGGGAAAATATATAATATATATTATTATTATTATTTTTTTCTTAATTTAATTGCATAAAGTTGACTTTTACCCACGACCTCGAAACGAGGCCCACCGCCTGTCGTCCATAGCGTTTAACCCCCATTCCGAACACAATGGGATATGTATCACAAGATGATTTGATTGTTACAATCAGTTTCCTTTTGAATTATCATTTAAATCATTATATTGAATTTTAAACGCACATTTCAAATTACCGGGGTCACATACTGACTAGAAAAATTCCAGAAAAATATTTTCTAGCTTCGTATTGACGATACGGTCCTAACAAAACTGGTTTCGTCGAATTCTGAGACCGTTTGAAAAATGGCCAATCTCCAGTCGATTAAAATCAACTGAAACCGGTCAAACGCGTTTTCCTTTGCCACGCTCACATATTGATTCGAAAAATTATGAAATTTGAAACCTAACAATAACTTGACCCTGCGGATCCAACAAAAGTGGTTTCGTCGAAATCCGAGGTCATTTGTAAAATATCCATTTTTAAGGGTCTGAATTCCATAGCGACCATTCAGAATTTTCAACTGGACATACCTTTTGATTCCCGTTATCAAATTTCGATTGGTCGGATTCGTTAGAAAGATATTATCAATTAGGTCCTAATGTTTTTGGTTTCATTAAAATCCGGATTGTTTTGCATCCGGTATATTCAATTGAAGTTTGAAATCGAATTATCGAACTACCACGCCATTTTCAATTCTATATATAATTATAATTAATTATATTCGTTTTCAAGTGTCGATTCAAACTCAGTTTTCATCGCCATTATTTAAAATATTTATTTTAAATATTTAAAATCCATTATTTTAGCCAATTTAAAAATTTTTAATTGGTTCAGATTTTCTGGGTCGTTACAATCTCCCCCACTTAAAACTTTTCGTCCCCGAAAAGGAACAAAGTCGAAAGTGGTTTGATAAATCTACAATCACACAATACAACAACCAATCCAATTGTTTTTAACCTTTTTAACTTTTCAAATATATATCTTTTATATATTCAAAAATTATATTTCTAAAACCAGATTATATATATAATCACAAATACGTTATTTAAAAACATATTACTCTCGACTCGTTCTGAGGCACTTCTGACCCCATCTCTAACGAGTTGTTCTGATTCTGCTATACTCATACTAGGATATTACTGATCCTATCTGTATAGAGTTACCCGTCCTAGAACACTACTGGTTCTATTTCTGACGAGTTCATTCAAATGTTATATTCCAGAACTAAGCTTAACCAAAGCTCTGATACCACGATGAGACGACCCGATTTCCCGTTCTCACGGAAACAGGGCTATCTTTGGAATATAACACAGAAACATATAATAGCAGAACAGAATTAAATAAATACACCAGAATGAACAACAAAATATACTGGATAAAAGTAATCATCAGAGTTACACAGTATACAGGATCTTACTTAGTACAAATACAGTTCAGCTATACATAAATGTCTACAGCGGAAATAAACAAAATATGTACAATAGGAGCTGAACAACATAAAAAGAAATAAATGATAGAATCCATCTTCAGCTCCAGCTATCCAGAAAGAACCAGCTAAACCTGAATACAAGGCTGCCCGTGTGGAAAAAGGGGCACCCGAGTTTGAAAGTGAAACAAACTACGAGTCAGTCATGGGACTGGTATGAGAAATCCACTCAACACATATATAATTTGGCTAATCACAGGACCACGCCACTTTCGTGGAACGGGTTTACTCCATTGGATCGCCAGTGCTTTAAAACAAATCTTTCTTTTAAACATCGCTATGCTTTTTATAAAAATGAAGCCGTTATAAGACTCAGTTCCCAACACACAATGCAACGCAAACTGGAGGATAGAGTTTTACCTTATAACGGCCAAAATATGCTTGATACGAATAAAACAAAGGCATTTGATATTATTGCTAGTGTCTATATGTTTCGGAAACAATTTCAAATCATAACTATCAATCATAGACGACATGAGCGTCCCATGCCACTATGTCGCCAAATATATATATACAAGCAAAACCGCACGATCACGTATTTGGAAATTGGACTTCCGTCATGAACCAAGGCAAAAGATAGTACTTACCGAATTCGAGACAATCTAGCCCATGTCTCAGGATCAGAGCTCGAGTGACCCTAGGAGCGACAGGGTCGGTCCACCGATGTGGATTAAAATTCCTGAACAATACGTTTCCCCGCCCTTTGGGGCGTAAACGAGCCAACGAATGACTCCATCGGACCAGGATCGTCCGATCAAACCGAGGCGCCTCGCAACAGCAACAACCACATAGGTGAAAAGTATATAAATGTCAGGGCTGGTAGGTCACTGACACCACCCTAGCTAGAAGGAAACGCATGTCCTCCCTGAGGTCCTTCCTCCCGTTTCTGGTTCCTACCGGGGTGTGAGGCTCGCGATTTCACGTTATACACAAAGCTACGCCACACAGGCGGTGCTTTGATCATCACCACAAGACTTTGCTTTTCAACAGAAGCCCTGATCACTGCATCTTAGCATGCCACACAGGCAATTCACGCCATGCGATTGATGTCCATCGATATACAACCTCTGAGCTCGTACATCTCAGAGAAGGGCGTTAAGCAAGAGAATAAATTCTCCGCCGCCAAACAGATGTATATTTAGCAGAGATCAATCAACACAGAATAAAATCCAATGTCGGACACACAGTCCATTTACAAGTCCGTTCTGGGTCTGAACGAAACCGGAGGCACTAAATACCTCGCAAACCCTTCGATCAACACGTACGTCTGAACGATCACCACTCATTATCCATATTTCGGGATGCCTCCCAATCAGGACCTCGGTTACCATCCAAACGAGGTGAAGATCTCCGGTCTTCGACCATCGTCTTCATCTTCGACTTTCAATCGTCGATCAATTATTTGAAATGAGAATTAACTCGGCTTTTTCAAATAATTCACGTATATTTAGATTTTCAAATCAATTTATTTCAATGGTTAAATTATTCGACAACACCAATATTGTTCTTTAATGTAATTTTCACACCAAACACATTCAACCATCAAAAGCCACACAAATCAAGCAAATTTCGGTTTATTTCCATTCCATATCGCCTATGGTATTTTATAACTATTTATCGCTATTTTTATTTATTTTAAAATAGCCATTTTATTCAAAACGACGCTTCGGACCATAAGGCAGCCGTGGCGCTGTTTTTCTTCAAAATTGATTTACACTTATATGAAAATCTAACCGTTGGATCTTCACAAAATTTACATCATTAGAAAGGTCTTTTCAAAACGAATCCAACGGTTCCAGTTTCGGGAAAATCCGACGGTCGGATCTCCCGGTACACTCGTTTGAAATTTCGATTTCAAAATACGAACTGCAGCGTCGTTATTCGATTAAATATAATTATATTTATATATATATATTAAATATAATCGTTTCTGGCGCTGTTTTTCTTCAGATTTGAATTAAACATTCCAAACAATCCAACCGTTGGATTTTTACACGGTTGGTGCCGTTGGAAAGATTATTCCAAGGCGAACCCGACGGTTGAGGTTTCGGGAAAATCCGATGGTCGGATTTCCCGCACTAGTCGTTTGAAATCACGGTTTCAAAATACGAACTGCACGGCCTCGTTTCGTTTTAATTTTATTTATATTTATATATTTATATAAATATAGTTCATTCAATGATTTCCATATCGTTTTCACTTCAAAAATTTTTCTAACACCTTAAATTTTTGAAAAATTTCGCCATAAACTCCCCTGCACCGGGAGCATCGGGAAATTGCAAATAGCGTTCCCGGTCCTTCTAATCTCAAAAAGAAAAAGAAAAAGCCAAGCGGCTAGCCAACAGGCTCAAAATCATCACCCAAACAAATCAGTAAATGTGTACCTATTTGTCGGGCACAAAATTTTATTCCTCTTCTCTAGCCCCTTTGCTATAACCTGTTCAATGAATATTGCATGTACATATATATACAGTTCTTATCATTTATCAATTTCTATTCGACTTCATATTTGATTTCTATTTGGTTTAAAAACTCCATTCATTCTAATGTTACATAAATAGGTGCAAATCATTTCATTAGCTAATTAATGAATATTTCAACTCATATATGTTTATTTTGAACAAGTGGCTATTTTTAACACTTCACATTTCAACGATTTATGCATACAATAAAAATGTGATTTTTATTGTAAAACGATTCATTTCAAAACACTATTTTTCTATATAGTTCATATAGGTGACAAAATAGGATTTTTATCATAAAACAATTTCTTTTTAAAACGAGATTATTTTACACAGTTCATATAGTCGATAAAAGGCGATTTTTATTATCAAACAATTTATTTCAAAATATGAATACCATTCAACACATGAATTTCTAAACAACGAATGAATATCAATTCAACACATGAATGTTTTCTATGGTTTCTATACATAGATAAAAATGTGATTTTTATTATCAAACAATTTATTTCAAAATATGAATACCATTCAACACATGAATTTCTAAACAACGAATGAATATCAATTCAACACATGAATGTTTTCTATAGTTTCTATACATAGATAAAAATGTGATTTTTATTATCAAACGATTTATTTCAAAATATGAATACCATTCAACACATGAATTTCTAAACAACAAATGAATATCAATTCAACACATGAATGTTTTCTATAGTTTCTATATATAGATAAAAATGTGATTTTTATTATCGAACAATTTATTTCAGAATATGAATACCATTCAACACATGAATTTCTAAACAACAAATGAATATCAATTCAATACATGAATGTTTTCTATACAATGAATAAATATAGTTTATTCATATGAAAATAATTCAAACACAAGAATATTATTCAAAATTTCGGCAGCATAACGGCAGGGTAGTTAAACCGGCACCGTCCCTAGTACGGCTCCTCGCTCTACCTTAAAACCTCGCGGTTTTTGACAATGGGGTTCATGCATCTAGTTCGCACGCAGGCGGCATGTATATATTTATTTCATTTCCACAAACTAATCCTATGTGGTTTCAACCAAATATTTCACAACCACCAATGGGTATTTTTCAACCACAATCAACCAATATCAATCACAAACAATCCCAAACAACTATTCGCTATCTATCAAATTTTCACAACAATTTCAACCAATAAATATCGTCCATGGTTTGTGGACGAGGGGCGTATATATATATATATATATATATATATATATATATATATATATAGCAATTCACTTTTACTTCACACATATATATATAAATTTTAAATCAGAAATCTCACCAATAGCTATCCAACTGCACGACACTTCCTTTATAGAAATCTTCGCCTTTTTGTCGCTTTCGCCCGTATTCTCTACACATGTAAAAATCGAATTTTTACTATGTTATTCAATATATAAAAATCTGATTTCTACTTCGACTTTCGATATATAAAAATATGATTTTTCTTTCGACTTTCGATATATAAAAATATGATTTTTCTTTCGACTTTCGATATATAAAAATATGATTTTTCTTTTGACTTTCGATATATAAAAAAATGATTTTTCTTTCGACTTTCGATCAAATTTTTATATCGACTTTCGATATATAAAAATATGATTTTTCTTTTTAAAGTTCAAATCTTTTTCGAAAAATCAGTTTTAACCTTTCTTTAAAAACAGTTTTAACCTTTCAAAAAAAAACAGTTCTAATCTTTTTATAAAATCAGTTTTATTCTTTTATAGAAAATCAGTTTTATTCTTTTAAAGAAAATCAGTTTTAATCTTTTAAAGAAAATCAGTTTTAATCTTTTAAAGAAAATCAGTTTTAATCTTTTAAAGAAAATCAGTTTTTACTCATCTAAAATAAAATCAGTTTTTAATTAGCTAAAATAAAATCAGTTTAAACCTTTTTATAAAATCAGTTTTAATCTTTTAAAAATAAAATAGCAAAACGAAAAACTTACAGAGGGGGGTGTTTTCTGCAGTTCGTCGGAGGAGGGGCACTGGATCTCGGTGGTGGTGGCGAGGCTTCAGGGGGAGGCTGCTTCGAGGGTTCGAACGGAGAAAGGCGGTGGGCGACTTCGCGGGTTCGAACGGAGAAAGGCGGTGGGCGACTTCGCGGGTTCGAACGGAGAAAGGCGGTGGGCGACTTCGCTACTGCTCCGTTCTTCTTCTTTCCTTTTTTTTTCTTTTTTTTTCTTCTGAGAAATGAAATCGGGGGGGGGGGGGGGGGGGGCAGGAAGAAGAATAAAGGGAGGGAGGGAAAATATATAATATATATTATTATTATTTTTTTACTTAATTTAATTGCATAAAGTTGACTTTTACCCACGACCTCGAAATGAGGCCCACCGCCTGTCGTCCATAGCGTTTAACCCCCATTCCGAACACAATGGGATATGTATCGCAAGCTGATTTGATCGTTACAATCAGTTTCCTTTTGAATTTTCATTTAAATCATTATATTGAATTTTAAACGCACATTTCAAATTACCGGGGTCACATACTGACTAGAAAAATTCCAGAAAAATATTTTCTAGCTTCGTATTGACGATACGGTCCTAACAAAACTGGTTTCTTCGAATTCTGAGACCGTTTGAAAAATGGCCAATCTCCAGTCGATTAAAATCAACTGAAACCGGTCAAACGCGTTTTCCTTTGCCACGCTCACATATTGATTCGAAAAATTATGAAATTTGAAACATAACAATAACTTGACCCTGCGGATCCAACAAAAGTGGTTTCGTCGAAATCCGAGGTCATTTGTAAAATATCCATTTTTAAGGGCCTGAATTCCATAGCGACCATTCAGAATTTTCAACTGGACATACCTTTTGATTCCCGTTATCAAATTTCGATTGGTCGGATTCGTTAGAAAGATATTATCAATTAGGTCCTAATGTTTTTGGTTTCATTAAAATCCGGATTGTTTTGCATCCGGTATATTCAATTGAAGTTTGAAATCGAATTATCGATCTACCTCGCCATTTTCAATTCTATATATAATTATAATTAATTATATTCGTTTTCAAATGCCGATTCAAACTCAGTTTTCATCGCCATTATTTAAAATATTTATTTTAAATATTTAAAATCCATTATTTTAGCCAATTTAAAAATTTTAAATTGGTTCAGATTTTCTGGGTCGTTACATAGGCTCTACAAATAAAGCCGAAATACACGTATTGGAAATTGGATTTCCGTCATGAGTCGAGGCAAGGGGAAAGCTCCTCTCCGCGTTCGAGACACTCTAGCAAATGCCTCCGGGTTACGCACTCTGGGTAACCCTGGATGCGGCTGGGCCGGTCCTCACTTACGTTAGAGGATTAATTATGCCTGAACACACGTTTCCCGGTCCTTACAGACCTATAATCGAGGCGCCTCATTCCAACAACCACAAAGGTGAAAAGTATATAAATGTCAGGGCTGGTAAGTCACTGACACCACCAAAGCTAGAAAGAAATGTCGTGCTCTCCCAGCGGTCCGTATCCCATTTTTAACTCATACCGAGGTGTGAGGCTCGCGAATACACGTTATACACAAAGCTGCCACGTAGGCGTGCTTTGATCATCAACCACAAGACTTTGCTTTTCAAGAGAAGCCTTGATCATTGCATCTTAGCGTGCCACACAGGCAATTCATGCCATGCGACTGATGTCCATCGATATACAACCTCTGAGCTCGTACGTCTTAGAGAAGGGCGTTAAGCAAAAGAATAAATTCTCCGCCGCCAAACAGATGTATATTTAATAGAAATCAATCAACACAGAATAAAATCCAGTGTCAGACACACAATCCATTTACAAGTCCGTCCATCCAGTGTCTGAACGAAACCGGAGGCACTTTCCTCGCATATCCATCCATCCCCAAGTACGTCTAGACGACCACCAACTATTTCCATCCTCTTGGGTGTACAGCCCAATCAAGATTGTCAGTAATTATCCAAACGATGTGAAGACTTCCGGTCTTCAACCACCGTCTTCATCTTCGACATATCGTCGAATCGGTTATTCAGAATGGGTGTAAACCCGGTCTTTCCGAACAACCCGCGTATATTGAAAACAAATGTTACACAAACACAACATATGCCTCATTCCAATTCATTAGTCACTAACCGCAAATTAGCAAGAGAACAATTTCCCAAACATTAACCCCGAAGGCCGAAACCAACATCAGATCAATACCCAGGAAACCATTCTTCTTAGCTAACCTACAGCTAGTTTCTAAATTGCACATTCTTAGGGAAAGGTTCCCATTAATTTTATCCAAGATAAATTCTTTAAAATTTATCCTGTAATCTTCCTTTGGATGTCGTTTCAAACCAAATTATGGTTTTTCTAAACTAGTCGAGATTAGCGAACCACACCGAAGTAATTATTTATTTTATTTCCCAATCCCAACCTATTCATCCCATGAAGCAAAACTGGTAATACTCCATTCTCGCTCATTTCTAAATTTGATAATTTAGATTATAGATTCACATTTCAATCTAATTACAGATTCATTAAAACTCCTTTTTCTGGGTTAAAGAACTAGGTGTTATTTAAAACACAGTTCACGACAAACCCAAATCACATTCTATTTATCGTCGGGTTAAAGAACTAGTGTTGTTTAAAACACAGTTCACGATAAACCCACAAATCAATTCTAGTTCAATTTAATTCAAATATATTAGGAATTACGATTATTTAAAACCCCTTTTTAAATCTAATTTATTTATTTAAAAACAAATCGGGTTTTAAATTTAGTTCAAACTAGTTCATTTTGATAAAAATCTATTTTTATCTTTTCAAATATGGAGTTTTTCACCCCAATTTCTCCCAAATCATTTCTTGTGATTTTACACAAATTATTGATATTTTTAATAATTTTATCAAGGCCCGTACAATCGATTTCCATCAACGGCCATCGAATTGCACTTACAACGACCTTTTTCGAATTTGATTTGGACGTATCTCCAAATCCAACCAATGTGACGGCAAGGAACTTCGCTTTCAATTCAATTCGAATTCGTTTTCAATTCAATTCATTTCGAAATCGTTTTCAATTCAATTCATTTCGAAATCGTTTTCAATTCAATTCATTTCGAAATCGTTTTCAATTCAATTCATTTCGAAATCGTTTTCAATTCAATTCATTTCGAAATCGTTTTCAATTCAATTCATTTCGAAATCGTTTTCAATTCAATTCATTTCGGAATCGTTTTCAATTCATTTTGAATTCGTTTTCAATTCAATTCATTTCGAAATCGTTTTCAATTCATTTTGAATTCGTTTTCAATTCAATTCATTTCGAAATCGTTTTCAATTCATTTTGAATTCGTTTTCAATTCATTTTGAATTCGTTTTCTAAAATCGATATAAATATCGTTCACGTCAAAATGGCGTCAATCTAATCAACACGGCTTCATATATTCCTTTATTTTCAAATATTCTATTTCGAATATTTCTTTTTCAAATATTTCTTTTTCAAAACTGGAATGAGGCCCAATCAATTACCATATAAAATTAATTATATGGATTTTCATACAACACATGTATATAATAGCATTGAAAATAATCAACCATCAACCAAAGTGCACTACACTGTATAAGCATCAAATATAGATATTCAACGCTTATAACAGCCTGTCAATCAATCGATCGACATGTTTAATCAATCAGGATGAGTGAACTTCAAATTTCATCCTAACACCCGTGTGGGGTTTCAAACAATCAAACACTGATTTTTATTTGTGCAGTTAGGCGATGTGTAAAATTTATCGTCCCAATCAATGTCATTCAAATAGGTGTACATAAACAAACCGTCTGGTTTGTAAATGAATATTTATTTTATTCACTTCACGTTAAAAATTATATTTTTAACGATAAAACATTTTATTTCAACCTATGAATTTCTATTCAATTCATTCTTTAAATAAAATGCTATTTTTATTTTTCTAACTTATTTTAGAAAATTTCGGCGGCATAACGGCACGATACTAGAAACGGGACAAGGCCTAGCCTTATCCCCGGTCTAGTGAAGGCCCACGCCATTCACTCATCAATCAAATCAATTTCATTTTGCAAACCACAAAATTTGGAGTAAGGGTCTAACCTAGCCTTACTCCTTCGCCTTATAACGGCGCACGTCTACTCCTAACCAATTTATCGATTCGATTTTCCACACCACAAACCACATTCAAACCAATATCACAATCAATAACCAAACAGCCAAACAAACAAGTCCATGGTCTGTGGACGGGTGTCGGGTGCTACTAAGCACCGTCTGCATCCTAGTATATATATATAACTAGAAAATAAATTGAAAGGTGAGAAATTCTCACATATAGCTATCCTAGCTCCACGGCTCTTCATTTGCAGAAGTCTTCGTCGTTTCGCCTCTTTGTCACCTTCGTTGCTGCTTTCACTACATACGTAAAAATCGAATTTTTACTATGTTATTCAATATATAAAAATTGAATTTTGACGTCGCTATTCAATATATAAAAATCGAATTTTGACTTCGCTTTCAATATATAAAAATCGAATTTTGACTTCGCTTTCAATATATAAAAATATGATTTTGACTTCGCTTTCAATATATAAAAATATGATTTTGACTTCGCTTTCAATATATAAAAATATGATTTTTACTTTTGCTTTCAATATATAAAAATATGATTTTTACTTTTGCTTTCAACATATAAAAATATGATTTTTCAACATATAAAAATATGATTTTTATTTCGACTTTCAACATATAAAAATATGATTTTTATTTGTGCAAGTTCAAATCTTTTTCTACTAAAAGATTAAACCTTTTTCCTATTTTAAAGTTCAAAATAAAATCAGTTTTTTTCTTTTTTTTCCCTAATAAGAAAACCCAGTTTTAATTTCATATAAAAATCAGTTTTTATTATGCTTTTAAAATCAGTTTATTATTTGCTTATAAAATCAGTTTTCTATTTTTTTATTTCAAAAACAGTTTTATTCTTTTAGAAAATGCAGTTTTATTCTTTTAGAAAATGCAGTTTTATTCTTTTAGAAAATTCAGTTCAGTTTTAAAATACTTTTAAAAATTCAGTTTTAAAGTTCTTTTATAAAAACAGTTTAAAAATCATTTTCAAAATCAGTTCTTAAATGTTTTAAAATCAAAATTTAAAACAAAAATAAACTAAAAAAATAAAATGAAAGAAAACGTACCGAGGGGGGGGGGGTTTCTCGCAGATCGGCGGCGGCAAGGCTTCTCGAGGGCGGCGGCTTCAGCGTCGAACTGGGAGGCGATGCTTCGAGCGATGGAGGCGGCTTGGGTCTTCGATCGGTGGTGCGGTCTTGAGGGGGGCGGCGGCGCTCCAGGGGGGGCTTCGTCGGAGTTCGTGCGCGGGGGGGGGCTGGCGATTTAGGTTTTGTTGTTTTTTTTTTTTTTTCTTTTCTCTTGTCTGAATAGAAATAAAAAAAAAGGGGGGGCCAAGCGGGAGATAAGGAGGGAAGGGAAGAGTTTCTTTTCTTTTTTTTTTTTTTTTATTTATTATTTAATTATTATATTTAGCAAAGAGTTGACCTTTTACGTACGACCCCTAAACGAGGCCCACCGCCTGTCGTCCATAGCGTTTAACCCCCATTCCGAACACAATGGGATATGTATCGCAAGCTGGTTTGATCGTTACAATCGGTTTCCTTTTGAATTTTCATTTAAATCACTATATTGAATTTTAAACGTACATTTCAAATTACCGGGGTCACATGCGAACTAGAAAAATTCCGGAAAAATATTTTCTAGCTTCGTATTGACGATACGGTCCTAACAAAACTAGTTTCGTCGAATTCTGAGACCGTTAGAAAAATGGCCAATTTCCAGTCGATTAAAATCAACTGAAACTGGTCAAACGCGTTTTCCTTTGCCACGCTCACATATTGATTCGAAAAATTACGAAATTTGAAACCTAGCAATAACTTGACACTGCGGACCCAACAAAACTGGTTTCGTCGAAATCCGAGGTCGTTTGCAAAATGTCCATTTTTAAGGGCCTGAATTCCATAGCGACTATTCAGAATTTTCAACTGGACATATCTTTTGCTTCCCGATATGAAATCTTGATTTTTCGGATTCGTTGGAAAGATATTCACTATTAGATTCCATTATTTTTTGTTTCACTAAAATCCGGATTGTTTTGCACCCGGTACATTCAATTGAAGTTTGAAATCGAATTATCGAACTACCGCGCCATTTTCAATTCTATTTATAATTATATATAATTATTTATATTCTAACGACGACGTATATAATATATGCGATCGATTTATATTCAAAATAAATTTCTCGTCGTTTTTATTTAAAATAATTCATTTTAAATAATCTAAATTCGCTAAAATTGCCAAAATAAAAATTTTAAACTGGCCCAGATTTTCCGGGTTGTTACAATCTCCCCCACTTAAAACTTTTCGTCCCCGAAAAGGAACAAAGTCGAAAGTGGTTTGATAATTCAACTCTACGCTCGATCTGGCTTCCATTCTCCAACTTTTCAGTTTCTGAGAATTTTCAAAATTTCAAAAATTTGGCTAACACCCTAAATTTTTGAAAAATTTCGCCATAACCTCCCCTGCACCGGGAGCATCGGGGAATTTCAAATAGCTTCCCCGGTCCTTCAGATCTCAAAAAGAAAAAGAAAAAGCCAAACGGCTAGCCAATAGGCTCACAAAATCATCATCACCCAAACAAAACAGGAAATTATGTAGTAAACATGTACCTATTTGTCGGGCAAACAAATTTTATTCTCTGGCTCTAGCCTCCTTGCTATGACCTGTTCAATGATATACATGTATATGCAAGTAGATGCGACCAAATTCCAATACAATTCAATATTTGGTTGAATTAGGCAAAATGGTTAAAATTTAGCAACCAAATAAACAAACAACCCAAACATCAATCAATTAGTGAATTAGATTATCAAATTCATAATTTTGATACATATACAAAAATCAGATTTTTGATGCCAAATCACAACAATAAGCCCTATCTAATTTTGGTTCTCACACCAGTCCAATGGAAATATATAGAAAATCACACATTCGAAACACGAATATAAATACGGATGATGTCATGACAATCATCAGTACCATCTCCGGGCGACTAGAATGTGATTCCATATCTATCCAGTATATTAAAACTTTGAATATACGTTTGCAAGGCGTATATGCAAATTCTTTATATACTGAATTGCCCAAAATCAATATAAACAAATAATCAAATACGAATAGTTGATTTAAATTTTCAAAACAAAATGTTTTCATTTGAAAAATATACTCTTCACACCCGTTCTAGGATACTACTGATCCTATCTCTAACGAGTCATTCCATTGGATATTGCTAATCCAATATCTGATGAATTCTTTCGTATGGTTCTAATGTGCCTTGTTCTCTGAGCTTTGTAAACCAAAGCTCTGATACCAAATGTGACGGCAAGGAACTTCGCTTTCAATTCAATTCGAATTCGTTTTCAATTCAATTCATTTCGAAATCGTTTTCAATTCAATTCATTTCGAAATCGTTTTCAATTCAATTCATTTCGAAATCGTTTTCAATTCAATTCATTTCGAAATCGTTTTCAATTCAATTCATTTCGAAATCGTTTTCAATTCAATTCATTTCGAAATCGTTTTCAATTCAATTCATTTCGGAATCGTTTTCAATTCATTTTGAATTCGTTTTCAATTCAATTCATTTCGAAATCGTTTTCAATTCATTTTGAATTCGTTTTCAATTCAATTCATTTCGAAATCGTTTTCAATTCATTTTGAATTCGTTTTCAATTCATTTTGAATTCGTTTTCTAAAATCGATATAAATATCGTTCACGTCAAAATGGCGTCAATCTAATCAACACGGCTTCATATATTCCTTTATTTTCAAATATTCTATTTCGAATATTTCTTTTTCAAATATTTCTTTTTCAAAACTGGAATGAGGCCCAATCAATTACCATATAAAATTTCAATCATAGGCGGCATGAGCGCCCCATCCCACTATGTCGCCATATATAGGATATACAATCAAAACCGCAAAGTCTCGTATTTGGAAATTGGGTTTCCATCTATGAACCGAGGCAAAAGATAGTCCTCAACCGATTCGAGACAATCTAGCCCATGTCTCAGGCAAGCGCGCAGGCAAGCCTTGGATCGTCAGGGCCGGTCCACACGGAGTGGATTATTATGGCTGAACAATACGTCTCCCCACCCTATGGGGTGTAAGTCTGGTCCGTCAGCCGACCAGAATGCATTCGGCCGAAACCGATATAACCGAGGCGCCTCGCAACAGCAACAACCACATAAGTCAAACTCGTCAGGGCGTGTAAAACCACTGACGCCACTTCTAGCTAGAAAGAAACGCAAGTCCTCCCTGAGGTCCGTCTCCCGTTTTTGGTTCATACCTGGTGTGAAACACGCGAGGTAAACGTTACACAAAGCTACGCCACAAAGGCCGTGCTTTGATCATCACCACAAGACTTTGCTTTTCAACAGAAGCCTTGATCATTTGCATCTTAGCATGCCACACAGGCAAACCATCCTATGCAACCGATATCAGTCACACAGAATGAAATCCGATGTCAGACACACAGTCCATTTACAAGTCCGTTCTGGGTCTGAACGAAACCGGAGGCACCTAGTACCCCGCATATCCATCGATCTCCAAGTACGTCTGGACGATCACTAACTGTTTCCATCTTCTTGGGTGTACAGCCCAATCAAGATCATCAGTTATCACCCAAACGACGTGAAGACTTCCGGTCTTCGACCATCGTCTTCATCTTCGACTTATCGTCGTATCAGTTATTCAGAATGGGATAAACCCGGTCTTTCCGAATAACTCGCGTATATTTTAAGTAAGTGTTACACAAACACAACATACGCCTCATTCCAATTCATTAGTCACTAACCGTAAATTAATCAAGAGAATAACTCCCCAAATATTAACCCCGAAGGCCGAAACCAACATCAGATCAATATCCAGAAAACCATTCTGCTTGGCTAACCGCCAGTTAGTTTCTAAATTTCACATTCAAATCTAATTAAAGATTTAACTATCGCCTGGAGCAAAACTGGTGATACTCCATTCTCGATCTTTTCAATCTAATTAAAGATTCATTAAAACTCCACTTAGTTTTAATCATTATCTGGGTTAAAGAATCAGTGTCATTTAAAACACGATCCACGATAAACCCAAAATCTCATTCCATTAATTATCGGGTTAAAGAACAAGTGTTATTTAAAAACACTGTTCACGATAAACCCAAAAATCAATACCAATTCAATTCCAATTAAATATCATTTAATTGGTACACTTCATTAAATCTAAATAAAAAGATTTAATCTTTTCTCAACTGGGTTCAAGAACAGTGTTAGTGAAGACACCATTCACGACAAACCCTTTTCATACAACACATGTATATAATAGCATTGAAAATAATCAACCATCAACCAAAGTGCACTACACTGTATAAGCATCAAATATAGATATTCAACGCTTATAACAGCCTGTCAATCAATCGATCGACATGTTTAATCAATCAGGATGAGTGAACTTCAAATTTCATCCTAACACCCGTGTGGGGTTTCAAACAATCAAACACTGATTTTTATTTGTGCAGTTAGGCGATGTGTAAAATTTATCGTCCCAATCAATGTCATTCAAATAGGTGTACATAAACAAACCGTCTGGTTTGTAAATGAATATTTATTTTATTCACTTCACGTTAAAAATTATATTTTTAACGATAAAACATTTTATTTCAACCTATGAATTTCTATTCAATTCATTCTTTAAATAAAATGCTATTTTTATTTTTCTAACTTATTTTAGAAAATTTCGGCGGCATAACGGCACGATACTAGAAACGGGACAAGGCCTAGCCTTATCCCCGGTCTAGTGAAGGCCCACGCCATTCACTCATCAATCAAATCAATTTCATTTTGCAAACCACAAAATTTGGAGTAAGGGTCTAACCTAGCCTTACTCCTTCGCCTTATAACGGCGCACGTCTACTCCTAACCAATTTATCGATTCGATTTTCCACACCACAAACCACATTCAAACCAATATCACAATCAATAACCAAACAGCCAAACAAACAAGTCCATGGTCTGTGGACGGGTGTCGGGTGCTACTAAGCACCGTCTGCATCCTAGTATATATATATAACTAGAAAATAAATTGAAAGGTGAGAAATTCTCACATATAGCTATCCTAGCTCCACGGCTCTTCATTTGCAGAAGTCTTCGTCGTTTCGCCTCTTTGTCACCTTCGTTGCTGCTTTCACTACATACGTAAAAATCGAATTTTTACTATGTTATTCAATATATAAAAATTGAATTTTGACGTCGCTATTCAATATATAAAAATCGAATTTTGACTTCGCTTTCAATATATAAAAATCGAATTTTGACTTCGCTTTCAATATATAAAAATATGATTTTGACTTCGCTTTCAATATATAAAAATATGATTTTGACTTCGCTTTCAATATATAAAAATATGATTTTTACTTTTGCTTTCAATATATAAAAATATGATTTTTACTTTTGCTTTCAACATATAAAAATATGATTTTTCAACATATAAAAATATGATTTTTATTTCGACTTTCAACATATAAAAATATGATTTTTATTTGTGCAAGTTCAAATCTTTTTCTACTAAAAGATTAAACCTTTTTCCTATTTTAAAGTTCAAAATAAAATCAGTTTTTTTCTTTTTTTTCCCTAATAAGAAAACCCAGTTTTAATTTCATATAAAAATCAGTTTTTATTATGCTTTTAAAATCAGTTTATTATTTGCTTATAAAATCAGTTTTCTATTTTTTTATTTCAAAAACAGTTTTATTCTTTTAGAAAATGCAGTTTTATTCTTTTAGAAAATGCAGTTTTATTCTTTTAGAAAATTCAGTTCAGTTTTAAAATACTTTTAAAAATTCAGTTTTAAAGTTCTTTTATAAAAACAGTTTAAAAATCATTTTCAAAATCAGTTCTTAAATGTTTTAAAATCAAAATTTAAAACAAAAATAAACTAAAAAAATAAAATGAAAGAAAACGTACCGAGGGGGGGGGGGTTTCTCGCAGATCGGCGGCGGCAAGGCTTCTCGAGGGCGGCGGCTTCAGCGTCGAACTGGGAGGCGATGCTTCGAGCGATGGAGGCGGCTTGGGTCTTCGATCGGTGGTGCGGTCTTGAGGGGGGCGGCGGCGCTCCAGGGGGGGCTTCGTCGGAGTTCGTGCGCGGGGGGGGGCTGGCGATTTAGGTTTTGTTGTTTTTTTTTTTTTTTCTTTTCTCTTGTCTGAATAGAAATAAAAAAAAAGGGGGGGCCAAGCGGGAGATAAGGAGGGAAGGGAAGAGTTTCTTTTCTTTTTTTTTTTTTTTATTTATTATTTAATTATTATATTTAGCAAAGAGTTGACCTTTTACGTACGACCCCTAAACGAGGCCCACCGCCTGTCGTCCATAGCGTTTAACCCCCATTCCGAACACAATGGGATATGTATCGCAAGCTGGTTTGATCGTTACAATCGGTTTCCTTTTGAATTTTCATTTAAATCACTATATTGAATTTTAAACGTACATTTCAAATTACCGGGGTCACATGCGAACTAGAAAAATTCCGGAAAAATATTTTCTAGCTTCGTATTGACGATACGGTCCTAACAAAACTAGTTTCGTCGAATTCTGAGACCGTTAGAAAAATGGCCAATTTCCAGTCGATTAAAATCAACTGAAACTGGTCAAACGCGTTTTCCTTTGCCACGCTCACATATTGATTCGAAAAATTACGAAATTTGAAACCTAGCAATAACTTGACACTGCGGACCCAACAAAACTGGTTTCGTCGAAATCCGAGGTCGTTTGCAAAATGTCCATTTTTAAGGGCCTGAATTCCATAGCGACTATTCAGAATTTTCAACTGGACATATCTTTTGCTTCCCGATATGAAATCTTGATTTTTCGGATTCGTTGGAAAGATATTCACTATTAGATTCCATTATTTTTTGTTTCACTAAAATCCGGATTGTTTTGCACCCGGTACATTCAATTGAAGTTTGAAATCGAATTATCGAACTACCGCGCCATTTTCAATTCTATTTATAATTATATATAATTATTTATATTCTAACGACGACGTATATAATATATGCGATCGATTTATATTCAAAATAAATTTCTCGTCGTTTTTATTTAAAATAATTCATTTTAAATAATCTAAATTCGCTAAAATTGCCAAAATAAAAATTTTAAACTGGCCCAGATTTTCCGGGTTGTTACACCAACCGTTAGATTTCAAATTTCAAATATTCGTTAGAAAGCTCTTTTCGATACGAACCCAACGGTTCCGGTTTTAGGAGAATCCGACGGTCGGATCTCCCGTAATGTCCGTTTGAAATAAATGGTCGAAATTCACGAACTGCCGCGGCGCGGCGCGTTCTATTCAGGCCATTATATTATATATATAATATATATCTCGTCGATTACTATTTAAAACGAATTATATAAATAGTTTTAAATTCGTTTCAAAAGCAATTTCAACTTCCATTTCAATTCAAATCAAAATTGAATTCTTCTTTATAAATTCGTTTTAAAATTCATTTCTATTCAATTCAAATTTCAATTAAATTTGAATTCATTTCAATTCGCTTTCAATTCAATTTGAATTCGTTTTCAATTCAATTCAATTCAAATTGGTTTTATATTCGATTCAAATTCATTTTCTATTCAAATCAAATTCGTTTCGTTTTCTATTTGAATCAAATTCATTATATATTCAATTCAAATCGAAATCGTTATATATTCAATTCAAATCGAAATCGTTATATATTCAATTTATTTCGAAATCGTTGTATATTCAATTCATTTCGAAATCGTTATATATTCAATTCATTTCTAAATCGTTATATATTCAATTTATTTCGAAATCGTTATATATTCAATTCATTTCGAAATCGTTATATATTCAATTCATTTCGAAATCGTTGTATATTCAATTCATTTCGAAATCGTTGTATATTCAATTTATTTCGAAATCGTTATATATTCAATTTATTTCGAAATCGTTATATATTCAATTTATTTCGAAATCGTTATATATTCAATTCATATGTAATCGATATAAATATCGTTCGCGTCAAAATGGCGCATCACTAATCAACACGGCTTTATATATTCTATTTCAAATATTTCTTTTTGTCAACACACGACTAATCTCAACGAATGAGTACCGTCCATGTGTGACTATTTTTGTTAAAATATTTCGTTCAACACATGACTAATCTCAACGGATGAGTACAGTCAACACATGAACCTTTATTTTATATTGATAAAGATGTAAATTTTATTATAAAAATAATTCGTTCAACACATGACTAATCTCAACGGATGAGTACAGTCAACACATGAACCTTTATTTTATATTGATAAAGATGTAAATTTTATTATAAAAATAATTCGTTCAACACATGACTAATCTCAACGGATGAGTACAGTCAACACATGAACCTTTATTTTATATTGATAAAGATGTAAATTTTATTATAAAAATAATTCGTTCAACACATGACTAATCTCAACGGATGAGTACAGTCAACACATGAACCTTTATTTTATATTGATAAAGATGTAAATTTTATTATAAAAATAATCCGTTCAACACATGACTAATCTCAACGGATGAGTACAGTCAACACATGAACCTTTATTTTATATTGATAAAGATGTAAATTTTATTATAAAAATAATTCGTTCAACACATGACTAATCTCAACGGATGAGTACAGTCAACGCATGAACCTTTATTTTATAATATTCTTTATTTTCTAAATTGGAATGAGGCCCAATCAATTACCATATAAAGTTAATTATATGGATTTTCATACAACACATGTATATAATAGCATTGAAAAATAATCAACCATCAACCAAAGTGCACTACATTGCATAAGCATCAAATATAGATATCTAACGCTTATAACAGCCTGTCAATCCATCGATCGACATATTTAATTAATCAGGATGAGTGAACTTCATATTTCATCCCAACATCCGTGTGGGGTTTCAAACAATCAAACACAGATTTTATTTGTGCAGTTGGGCGATGTGTAAAATTTATCGTCCCAATCAATGTCATTCAAATAGGTGTACATAAACAAACCGTCCAGTTTGTAAATGAATATTTATTTATTCGCATTCACTATATTCATATTCACGTTAAAAATTATATTTTTAACGATAAAACATTTTATTTTAACATATGAATTTCTATTTAGTTCATTAATCAAGTAAAATGATATTTTTATTTTTCTAACATATTTTAGACAATTTCGGCGGCATAACGGCACGATACTAGAAACGGGACAAGGCCTAGCCTTATCCCCGGTCTAGTGAAGGCCCACGCCATTCACACATCAATCACATCAATTCATTTCACCACACCATTCAATTTCAATCAAATAATCTAACTAATTTTTGGCAATCAAACAAACAAGTCCATGGTCTGTGGACGATTGTGTCAGGTGCTACTAAGCACCGTCTGCATCCTAGTATAAATATATAATTAGAAAAGAAATTGAAAGGTGAGAAATTCTCACAGATAGCTATCCAATCATCTCGGCACTTCTAATGCAGGAAACCTTGTCGTTCTCGCCTTTTGTCACTTTTGCTGCTCATATTCACTACATATGTAAAATCGAATTTTTACTTCGTTATTCAAAATATAAAAATCGAATTTTTATTTTGAAATTCAATGTATAAAAATCGAATTTTTATTATGCTATTCAATATATAAAAATCGAATTTTTATTTTGCAATTCAATATATGAAAATCGAATTTTTTATACCGCTACTATATAGTTAAAAATTATATTTTTATCACGCTATTTTCCATATATAGATTTCGCCTTTTCTAAAATAAAGATTTCGCCTTTATAAAAACATAGACTTCACCCTTTCAAATTTAAAGATTTCATCTTTATAAAAATCTCATTTTTATTTTTCTACTTTTAAATATTTCTCCTTTCCACTTTTAAATATTTCGCCTTTGCACTTTTAAAGATTTCTTCTTCGCACATTTAAAGATTTCTTCGCTAAAATTATCTTATGAAATTACATAAACAAAATTGTATTTTTATACATTTTCTTCGCTAGCATGTAAATAAAAATAAAAATAAAAATAAACCTATCTTTACACATTAAAAATCAAGTTTTTATCTAATTATTCTATACCAACATCATATTTTTATATTTCTAATCCCATGATAAAAATCATATTTTTGCTTCGCTCCATATATATAAATTATATTTTTACTTGACTAAAATTCACATCATCTAATCAAAGATTATATTTTTATAAAATAAAAATTACTCTTTTCACATAGGATAAAAACTCAAACTTCATCATGAGATTTTCCATATAAAAACTTATATTTAATTTTAAATAACTTATATTGAATAAATTAAAATAAACAAATAATAAAATATAACTAAAACTTACAGTGTACGTTCAAGGAGGGAGGAGAGTCGTCGGAGGTTGGGGCGCACGGCGGGAGTCCGATCTGAGGCGGAGGGAGGTCAGGTGGCGAGCTGAGGAGGAGGCGCAGGCGGTTTTTGGGTTTTAGGGGGGGGGGGGTCGCGGGTTTCTGGGAAATCGAAGAAGAGAGGGAGGCGTAGAGGAGGGGGGCTGGGGAACTCGCGGTGGCTGCACCGCCTAGGCGCGGCGGCTCATCGGGGGGCGGTAGCATCGATCGCGCCCCCCCTTTCGTTCTTTTTTTTTTAATTGCAAAAAGTTGACTTTTGCAAACGAACTCGAAACGAGGCCCACCGCCTGTCGTCCATAACGTTTCACCCCCATTCCGAACACAATGGGATATGTATCGTAGGCTGATTCGATCATTTCGACCAGTTTCTGTTTAATTTACATTTAAATCGCTATATTGAATTTTAAACGTACATTTCAAATTATCGGGGTCACATACTAACTAGAAAAATTCCAGAAAAATATTTTCTAGCTTCGTATTGACGATACGGTCCTAACAAAACTAGTTTCGTCGAATTCTGAGACCGTTGGAAAAATGGCCATTTTCCAGTTGATTAAAATCAACTGAAACCGGTCAAACGCGTTTTCCTTTGCCACGCTCACATATTGATTCGAAAAATTATGAAACTTGGAATCTAGCAATAATTTGACATCACGGACCCAACAAAACTGGTTTCGTCGAAATCCGAGGTCGTTTGCAAAATTCCCATTTTTAAGGGCCTGAATTCCATAGCGACTATTCAGAATTTTCAACTGGACATATCTTTTGATTCCCGCTATGAAATTTTGATTTTTCGGATTCGTTGGAAAGATATTATCAATTAGATCCCATTATTTTTGGTTTCACTAATATCCGGATTGTTTTGCACCCGGTACATTCAATTGAAGTTTGAAATCGAATTATCGAACTACCGCACCATTTTCAATTCTATTTATAATAATATATAATTATTTATATTCTAACGACGGCGTATATAAATATATTCGTTCGGATTATATTCAAAATAAATTTTTCGTCGATTTTATTTAAAATAATCTATTTTAAATATTCAAAATTCGCCAAAATTGCCAAAATAAAAATTTTAAACTGGCTCAGAATTTCCGGGTTATTACAATCTCCCCCACTTAAAACTTTTCGTCCCCGAAAAGGAATAAAGTCGAAAGTGGTTTGATTAATCAGCTCTACGTTCGATCTGGCTTCCATTCTCCAACTTTTCAGTTTCTGAGAATTTTCAAAAATTTGGCTAACACCCTAAATTTTCGAAAAATTTCGCCATAACCTCCCCTGCACCGGGAGCATCGGGGAATTTGAAATAGCTTCCCCGGTCCTTCTAATCTCAAAAAGAAAAAGAAAAAGCCAAGCGGCTAGCCAATAGGCTCATAAAATCATCATCACCCAAACAAAACAGTAAATTATGTAGCAAACATGTACCTATTTGTCGGGCAAACAAATTTTATTCTTCGGCTCTAGCCTCCTTGCTATGACCTGTTCAATGTAAGTATATGTATATGCAAGCAAATGCAACTAATTTTCAATATAATTCAATATTTGGTTCAATTAGGCATAATGGTTCAAAAATTATCAAACAAATAAACAAACAACACAAACATCAATCAATTAGTGACTTAACGTTTAAAATTCATAATTTTGATACATATATAAAAAATCATGTTTTTGATGTCAATTCACAACAATGTGTTCTAACTATATAAGTTTTGGTTCTCACACCATCTAATGGAAATATATCGATATCACACCTTTGTTACTCGAACATGAATACTAATGACAAATAGTCAATCATTAGAATCATCTTCGGGCCACTAGAGTATGATTCTGTATCTATCCAGTATATTAAAACTTCGAATATACGTTCATGACGCGCATATGCAAAATCTTTATATACTCGATTGTCCATATTCAAAATAAATAAATAATCAAATACGTATAAAATGGCTTAAATTTTCAAAACAAAATTGTTTTCTTTTGAAAAATATAATCTTCACACTCGTTCTAGGATACTACTGATCCTATCTCTAACGAGTCATTCTAGTTGGATATTACTAACCCAATATATGATGAATTCTTTCGTATGGTTCTAATGTGTCTTGTTCTCGAGCTCTGTAAACCAAAGCTCTGATACCAAATGTGACGGCCGGGAATTTCGCTCGATCTGAATCAGTCGTTAAACCGATCTAGACCGTTCGAAACCCCTGAACGTTGAGAACAGGACAAATCAGAACACAAACAGAAGAACATTTCATTGTACATTACAACAATGCATCAGATACAAGAATATATAGAGTATAATTGAATAAATTACATTCGATAAATATCAGAGATTACAATAAATTACATAGCAGCGGAAAAACACTATAAAACACAACTGAAGGTGATATACGGATACAGAGCTTTCCGGATATCATTCCAGCTGTAAACCAAGATCCTGTGAATATAAATCTGCAAAACCAAAACTACTAGCTGCCCGTGCGGAAAATAGGGGCACCCAGAGTTTAGGTTAAAACAATAAACTCCAGGTCAGTCATGTGACTGGTGTGAGAACTAAAACAGTTATTTAAAGCTTTACTTTAAAAGAGAGTAATTCAAGGGACCACGCCTTATAACACGGAACGGGTTTCCTCCCAAGAATACCAGCGCATAGAACAAACAACGCAATGCTTTTTCGAAAAATGAAGCTATTATAAGACCCAGGTCCCATCACACAATGCAACGCAAGCCGGAGGATATGGTTTTACCTTATAACAGCTAAACATGCTTGATATGCTTAAAACAAATCATTTGATACTATAATAAATGTATAGTGTCAAAACAATTTCAATCATAAATATAAATCATAGACGACATGAGTGCCCCATCCCACTATGTCGCCATACTAGGCTGTACAAATAAAGCCGAAATACACGTATTGGAAATTGTATTTCCGTCATGAGTCGAGGCAAGGGGCAAGCTCCTCTCCGCGTTCGAGACACTCTAGCAAATGCCTCCGGGTTACGCACTCTGGGCAACCCTAGATGCGGCTGGGCCGGTCCTCACTTACGTTAGAGGATTAATTATGCCTGAACACACGTTTCCCAGTCCTTACAGACCTATAATCGAGGCGCCTCATTCCAACAACCACAAAGGTGAAAAGTATATAAATGTCAGGGCTTGCAAGTCACTGACACCACCAAAGCTAGAAAGAAACTTCGTGCTCTCCCAGCGGTCCGTATCCCGTTTTTAACTCATACCGAGGTGTGAGGCTCGCGAATACACGTTATACACAAAGCTGCCACGTAGGCGTGCTTTGATCATCAACCACAAGACTTTGCTTTTCAACAGAAGCCTTGATCATTGCATCTTAGCGTGCCACACAGGCAATTCATGCCATGCGACTGATGTCCATCGATATACAACCTCTGAGCTCGTACGTCTCAGAGAAGGGCGTTAAGCAAAAGAATAAATTCTCCGCCGCCAAACAGATGTATATTTAATAGAAATCAATCAACACAGAATAAAATCCAGTGTCAGACACACAATCCATATACAAGTCCATCCTGGGTTTGAACGAAAACGGAGGCACTTTCCTCGCATATCCATCCATCCCCAAGTACGTCTGGACGACCACCAACTATTTCCATCCTCTTGGGTGTACAGCCCAATCAGGATCGTCAGTAATTATCCAAACGATGTGAAGACTTCGGTCTTCAACCACCGTCTTCATCTTTGACATATCGTCGAATCGGTTATTCAGAATGGGTGTAAACCCGGTCTTTCCGAACAACCTGCCTATATTGAAAACAAATGTTACACAAACACAACATACGCCTCATTCCAATTCATTAGTCACTAACCGCAAATTAGCAAGAGAACAATTTCCCAAACATTAACCCCGAAGGCCGAAACCAACATCAGATCAATACCCAGGAAACCATTCTTCTTAGCCAACCTACAGCTAGTTTCTAAATTCCACATTTTTAGGGAAAGGTTCCCATTAATTTTATCCAAGATAAATTCTTTAAAATTTGTCCTGTATTCTTCCTTTGGATGTCGTTTCAAACCAAATTATGGTTTTTCTAAACTAGTCGAGATTAGCGAACCACACCGAAGTAATTATTTATTTTATTTCCCAATCCCAACCTATTCATCCCATGAAGCAAAACTGGTAATACTCCATTCTCGCTCATTTCTAAATTTGATAATTTAGATTATAGATTCACATTTCAATCTAATTACAGATTCATTAAAACTCCTTTTTCTGGGTTAAAGAACTAGGTGTTATTTAAAACACAGTTCACGACAAACCCAAATCACATTCTATTTATCGTCGGGTTAAAGAACTAGTGTTGTTTAAAACACAGTTCACAATAAACCCACAAATCAATTCTAGTTCAATTTAATTCAAATATATTAGTAATTCCGATTATTTAAAACCCCTTTTTAAATCTAATTTATTTATTTAAAAACAAATCGGGTTTTAAATTTAGTTCAAACTAGTTCATTTTGATAAAAATCTATTTTTATCTTTTCAAATATGGAGTTTTTCACCCCAATTTCTCCCAAATCATTTCTTGTGATTTTACACAAATTATTGATATTTTTAATAATTTTATCAAGGCCCGTACAATTGATTTCCATCAACGGCCATCGAATTGCACTTACAGCGACCTTTTTCGAATTTGATTTGGACGTATCTCCAAATCCAACCGTTAGAAAGCTCTATTCGATACGAACCCAACGGTTCCGGTTTTAGGAGAATCCGACGGTCGGATCTCCCGTAATGTCCGTTTGAAATAAATGGTCGAAATTCACGAACTGCCGCGGCGCGGCGCGTTCTATTCAGGCCATTATATTATATATATAATATATATCTCGTCGATAACTATTTAAAACGAATTATATAAATAGTTTTAAATTCGTTTCAAAAGCAATTTCAACTTCCATTTCAATTCAAATCAAAATTGAATTCTTCTTTATAAATTCGTTTTAAAATTCATTTCTATTCAATTCAAATTTCAATTAAATTTGAATTCATTTCAATTCGCTTTCAATTCAATTTGAATTCGTTTTCAATTCAATTCAATTCAAATTGGTTTTATATTCGATTCAAATTCATTTTCTATTCAAATCAAATTCGTTTCGTTTTCTATTTGAATCAAATTCATTATATATTCAATTCAAATCGAAATCGTTATATATTCAATTCAAATCGAAATCGTTATATATTCAATTTATTTCGAAATCGTTATATATTCAATTTATTTCGAAATCGTTATATATTCAATTCATTTCGAAATCGTTATATATTCAATTTATTTCGAAATCGTTATATATTCAATTCATTTCGAAATCGTTATATATTCAATTTATTTCAAAATCATTATATATTCAATTCATTTCGAAATCGTTGTATATTCAATTTATTTCGAAATCGTTGTATATTCAATTTATTTCGAAATCGTTGTATATTCAATTTATTTCGAAATCGTTATATATTCAATTTATTTCGAAATCGTTATATATTCAATTCATATGTAATCGATATAAATATCGTTCGCGTCAAAATGGCGCATCACTAATCAACACGGCTTTATATATTCTATTACAAATATTTCTTTTTGTCAACACACGACTAATCTCAACGAATGAGTACCGTCCATGTGTGACTATTTTTGTTAAAATATTTCGTTCAACACATGACTAATCTCAACGGATGAGTACAGTCAACACATGAACCTTTATTTTATATTGATAAAGATGTAAATTTTATTATAAAAATAATTCGTTCAACAAATGACTAATCTCAACGGATGAGTACAGTCAACACATGAACCTTTATTTTATATTGATAAAGATGTAAATTTTATTATAAAAATAATTCGTTCAACACATGACTAATCTCAACGGATGAGTACAGTCAACACATGAACCTTTATTTTATATTGATAAAGATGTTAATTTTATTATAAAAATAATTCGTTCAACACATGACTAATCTCAACGGATGAGTACAGTCAACACATGAACCTTTATTTTATAATATTATTTATTTTTTAAATTGGAATGAGGCCCAATCAATTACCATATAAAGTTAATTATATGGATTTTCATACGACACATGTATATAATAGCATTGAAAAATAATCAACCATCAACCAAAGTGCACTACACTGCATAAGCATCAAATATAGATATCTAACGCTTATAACAGCCTGTCAATCCATCGATCGACATATTTAATTAATCAGGATGAGTGAACTTCATATATCAACCCAACACCCGTGTGGGGTTTCAAACAATCAAACACAGATTTTATTTGTGCAGTTGGGCGATGTGTAAAATTTATCGTCCCAATCAATGTCATTCAAATAGGTGTACATAAACAAACCGTCCGGTTTGTAAATGAATATTTATTTATTCGCATTCACTATATTCATATTCACGTTAAAAATTATATTTTTAACGATAAAACATTTTATTTTAACATATGAATTTCTATTCAGTTCATTAATCAAGTAAAATGATATTTTTATTTTTCTAACATATTTTAGACAATTTCGGCGGCATAACGACACGATACTAGAAACGGGACAAGGCCTAGCCTTATCCCCGGTCTAGTGAAGGCCCACGCCATTCACACATCAATTACATCAATTCATTTCACCACACCATTCAATTTCAATCAAATAATCTAACTAATTTTTGGCAATCAAACAAACAAGTCCATGGTCTGTGACGATTGTGTCGGGTGCTACTAAGCACCGTCTGCATCCTAGTATAAATATATAATTAGAAAAGAAATTGAAAGGTGAGAAATTCTCACAGATAGCTATCCAATCATCTCGGCACTTCTAATGCAGGAAACCTTGTCTTTCTCGCCTTTTGTCACTTTTGCTGCTCATATTCACTACATATGTAAAATCGAATTTTTACTTCGTTATTCAATATATAAAAATCGAATTTTTATTTTGCAATTCAATGTATAAAAATCGAATTTTTATTATGCTATTCAATTTATAAAAATCGAATTTTTATTTTGCAATTCAATATATGAAAATCGAATTTTTTATACCGCTACTATATAGATAAAAATTATATTTTTATCACGCTATTTTCCATATATAGATTTCGCCTTTTCTAAAATAAAGATTTCGCCTTTATAAAAACATAGACTTCGCCCTTTCAAATTTAAAGATTTCATCTTTATAAAAATCTCATTTTTATTTTTCTACTTTTAAATATTTCGCCTTTCCACTTTTAAATATTTAGCCTTTGCACTTTTAAAGATTTCTTCTTTGCACATTTAAAGATTTCTTCGCTAAAATTATCTTATGAAATTACATAAACAAAATTGTATTTTTATACATTTTCTTCGCTAGCATGTAAATAAAAATAAAAATAAAAATAAACCTATCTTTACACATTAAAAATCAAGTTTTTATCTAATTATTCTATACCAACATCATATTTTTATATTTCTAATCCCATGATAAAAATCATATTTTTTCTTTGCTCCGTATATATAAATTATATTTTTACTTGACTAAAATTCACATCATCTAATCAAAGATTATATTTTTATAAAATAAAAATTACTCTTTTCACATAGGATAAAAACTCAAACTTCATCATGAGATTTTCCATATAAAAACTTATCTTTAATTTTAAAATAACTTATATTGAATAAATTAAAATAAACAAATAATAAAATATAACTAAAACTTACAGTGTACGTTCAAGGAGGAAGGAGAGTCGTCGGAGGTTGGGGCGCACGGCGGGAGTCCGATCTGAGGCGGAGGGAGGTCAGGTGGCGAGCTAAGGAGGAGGCGCAGGCGGTTTTTGGGTTTTAGGGGGGGGGGGGTCGCGGGTTTCTGGGAAATCGAAGAAGAGAGGGAGGCGTAGAGGAGGGGGGGCTGGGGAACTCGCGGTGGCTGCGCCGCCTAGGCGCGGCGGCTCATCGGGGGGCGGCAGCATCGATCGCGCCCCACCTTTCGTTCTTTTTTTTTTAATTGCAAAAAGTTGACTTTTGCAAACGAACTCAAAACGAGGCCCACCGCCTGTCGTCCATAGCGTTTCACCCCCATTCCGAACACAATGGGATATGTATCGTAGGCTGATTCGATCATTTCGACCAGTTTCTGTTTAATTTACATTTAAATCGCTATATTGAATTTTAAACGTATATTTCAAATTATCGGGGTCACATACTAACTAGAAAAATTCCAGAAAAATATTTTCTAGCTTCGTAGTGACGATACGGTCCTAACAAAACTAGTTTCGTCGAATTCTGAGACCGTTGGAAAAATGGCCATTTTCCAGTTGATTAAAATCAACTAAAACCGGTCAAACGCGTTTTCCTTTGCCACGCTCACATATTGATTCGAAAAATTATGAAATTTGGAATCTAGCAATAATTTGACATCACAGACCCAACAAAACTGGTTTCGTCGAAATCCGAGGTCATTTGCAAAATTCCCATTTTTAAGGGCCTGAATTCCATAGCGACTATTCAGAATTTTCAACTGGACATATCTTTTGATTCCCGCTATGAAATTAGGATTTTTTTGATTCGTTGGAAAGATATTATCAATTAGATCCCATTATTTTTGGTTTCACTAATATCCGGATTGTTTTGCACCCGGTACATTCAATTGAAGTTTGAAATCGAATTATCGAACTACCGCGCCATTTTCAATTCTATTTATAATAATATATAATTATTTATATTCTAACGACGGCGTATATAAATATATTCGTTCGGATTATATTCAAAATAAATTTTTCGTCGATTTTATTTAAAATAATCTATTTTAAATATTCAAAATTCGCCAAAATTGCCAAAATAAAAATTTTAAACTGGCTCAAAATTTCCGGGTTATTACATTTATAAACAAAGTTTATAAATTCAATTCAAATCTCACCTTTCCATTTATAAACAGAGTTTATAAATTCAATTCAAATCCCACCTTTTCATTTATAAACAGAGTTTATAAATTCAATTCAAATCCCACCTTTTCATTTATAAACAGAGTTTATAAATTCAATTCAAATCCCACCTTTTCATTTATAAACAGAGTTTATAAATTTCATACTTGTTTTATATATTCAAACAAGTTAATATTTTCCCTAGTTCATTAAAAAATCAAATTCTATTTATAAAAGTAGAATTTCCTTTTTAAAATCTCAAATACCCTTTTCGATATTTTTATAAATCAATATTCAAGCCCAGGGATATTTTAAACAATCAAATCAACAAATTTTCAATCATTTGATTTTTAACACATCATATATGAATATATATGATATCAAACAAACAACAACAGATAATATATTTTTGAGGAATCCAGTTGGATTCCTCCAACCTGTTTTCCTGCATCCACAGACGTTAGTTAACAAAATAATACCCATCCTGCTTCGAGGCAGGATATCGCGGTATAGAAGGTCATCCACTAATCATAGCGTGGGGCGCATAGGGTAATCATCTGCTAATGAAACCGCGGGCATCCGCTAATGAGACTGCGGGAATCCAACCAATCATCAACCCAATATATATATATATATATATCCTAAATAACTAAAATATATATTTTAAAACAATCAGACAGCATTCAAACAAGCACAGACAATTATTTTTTAACTATAAAAATAATTTCTAAATAAAAGTTGAGATTTACTCACCAGGATGTTTGTTTGCGCTGAATACCCGATGAAGTCTATTATGTTGATTGTACAGTGGTTCTTCTATTTCACTTGTTTGTATAAAATATCTGCTTTCCTAATTGCCAAGAGAAATCGTACACTGCACCAAACCCCAAATTGTAAATCGATGCTTGAATTACAAAGCAGCTTCAAACTCAGCCTCGCCATGAATTTCCTGTCGTAGCACCACTGTGCGTTCACTTTCAAACTGTTAAGAATGAAAACCCAACACCGAACTCCCTTTTGAAACCGCTATGAACGCCACCAGTCCAGCATATAAACAGTGTTTGACACCTTCCAAGCTTCACCGATTTTCCACCAACGTTTGACTGGAATTGCATGACCATCCCATGGCGTCGGCCGCTCCCAGATCTTCCTAGCGGTATCATCCCTGTCGCTCCCCACTGACAAAAATGAATCCCCAAAACTCGATACTGCTTGCGTTCAACTCATCATCGGGTCCCTTCCTTGTATCGTGACTTCACCAGTTCTCCTTCAATGTTCGACCTCCAGCTTCGAAACCTCCTAAATCGCGACTCCTGGTTAGATCGATACCCATCAACGCGAGCTAAGGAGCGGTGTCAACTCTGTCTACAAACTCTTCCCTATGCAGCGATGCCATTCGCGAGTTGTTTGCCAAGGTCGCTTTAGATATGAATTCAAAATTGAACTCAATACTTTCTTATTCTTCTGATGATGATTTCGCCGCTCTGAAAGTAGATAAGGGGGAGCGACATCTCTGGTTTTCGATTTTGAGTAGGGTAGAAAAGGACTTCGCATTTGATTTTGAATGAGGCGGATTTTCCCCTTTAAGCGTCGTTCGATTTTCTTAAGAGTGCAGAACGAAGGGGATGAGGGAACGCGATTTATATAGAAGAGGACCTGGTATGCGTGGTTTGTTTTGAGCAGGAGAAAAGGAGTGGTGAGGAAAGGGGACAACGTTGTTTTATTTTGTGGAGGAGAAAGGGAGTACGTGGTTTAACCAGGGACCATTAATTTTATTTATTTATTTTCCTTTGAATTGAACCGGTAACTTTTTAAATTAAATACCCATGATGCCGAACTCCTTTCTGAACCCAACAACCGTCTATTCTAGGGTTGAACCACCATTCCGGACACACTAGGATATGTCACGAAGTCTGATTTGATCATCTGTGGAAGATATTTATTTAATTCAATATAAATTAATTTTAAACAATTTATTTCCTCGATAAATAAATAAATATTATTATCGTTATAAATTCAAATAAAATTCCATATTAATTATTTGAATTGTATTTAATTCAAATTAAAATTTGAATTTCAACTAAATCCATCTTCTTATTCTGATAATTTAATATTTTCAATATTAAATTGAAATTGATTTTTTTAAATCGATAACTCCCTATAAAAATTGATTTATTTACTTAACTCAATATTTAAATCCATATAAATATTTTAAAATTAACCCATAAGAATCCGGGTCATTACAATCTTCCCCACTTAAAATAATTTCGTCCTCGAAATTGCTAAGGTAGGAAAAGTGCTACAAACCCATTAACTTTTCAGAACTTATTTATGTTGATACTCAACATTTCAAATTTCCTTATGTAACTCTCTTTTGAATAAATCCTTATTCGATAACTCCTCCCTTCGAATAACTATATTCGATAATCTCTCTATCGAATAACTAGATTCGAAACTTTTCTTCGAATAAACTATATTCGATTAACTCCTTTAATTATATTCGAACAACTAATATTCGATTTAACTCCATTCGCTTGACTCTAGATCACATCGATCACAATGGTTACGTCTGATTCCCCCAGGAAACATCCGACCGCCGTAGGCTATCTGCAGCCCTGCGAATTACGCTAGCAGTCGTACGAAATGGCAACTTATCCTGAGTAACTATGTTTGACTAACTCTATCTCAATAACTATATTCGATCCACTTTAATTAAATAACTATCATTCAATTAAATCCTAATTCGATTAACTATGTTCAATTAACTCTATCTGGTTGACTCTTAATTTGAATATCAAATATTTGATAAAATCTAATTGAATAACTAATATTCAATTAACTCTACGGATTTACCCTAACTGATTAACTCTAACTGGTTAATTCTTACTCTAATCTATTAACTTCAACTGGTTAACTCTAACTTTAATCGATTATTTCTAACTTTAATCGACTTCTCCTATTCGAATAACTCATATTTGATAACGTTTATTCATTTATAAAGATTTACTTTTAGTAACGGTTCTTCACTTTATAAATGTTCTCTTTAATAACTTTACTTCACTTAAACAAGTGTTGTGTACCCCTTCTATTTAAAACTATCGGTGTTAAAAACCAATATCTCTTCTCTATATAAGTTCAGACTTATATATTCCATTTATCGAATGATAAATATTTACTTTAATTTATAAACTGTTATTTATAAATCAATCTTTTCTATTTATCTGTTAAAAACAGGTTTCCATTTTCTATATATCTTTTAAATATTCCTTTGCTTTAAATTCTATTTATTTAACAAATATCTCATTTATAACATTCTATTTATTTTCTATAAATAAATATTTCCATTTAATCTATTTGTAAATGTTTTACAAGTATTTCCTTTTTAAGTTTTATTTGTAAATGTTTTTACAAATATTTCTCCTTCTATTTGTTTGCACATAACTTCCTTTGTATTTGTTTTACAAATATATTTTCTTTATTCACACCCAATTCATATTTCATTCACATTGATTTTACTCAATTTATTCATTTCGATCCGTTTAACTTACTTAAGTTAAATTTAATTTCAATCATTCAAATTCCCATTAACTAGTTGCTAATTAACCGTTTTGCCTATTTCACCCTTTTTATTTGAATATAACTTGTTCAAATATATGTCAACTTAATTATAATTAATCTAATAATATTTTCAACTCGAGTTATATATTCGATTTCGAATATAAATTCTCAATTTCTTTCACTTATCCAAAAACCCAATTTCGATTCAAAATTCCTTTAACTAATTATTCTCCAATTTAGTTAATTCTATTTAACCATTTAAAATATGATTTTTTTTCTTAAAAATCATTTCATTTACTTCACTGGAGTTCATATTTATTTTATATCTCCAGTCTGGATTTTTCTAATGCCAATTCGGATTTTATTTCCTAAAAATCCTTTTATTTATTTAATTAAACCGTTATGGTTTTATAATGGTTCTAGCGCTGCTTTTCTAAAAATTTGATTTTGACATAATTCAAAATATATACGACGAAATCCAGATTTTTCTCTTTCATTAGAAAACTATTGTTCAACCGGTCCCGACGATTCTTGTTTCAAAGAATTCCGACTTCAACTGAGTTCTGTATACTAAATTGAAGTTCGAATCGCCAATTTACGAACTGCCGCGTTACAGCGAGCTCATTTTAATTATATTTATAAATATAAATGTTCTAACTTTGTTTATAAATTCAACTCCATTCTGATATATTTTTAATATGTATCAAATCCATTTTACATAATATTCCCGATCTATTTCTCTTCAAATATTCAAATCCTATATCTAAATTTAAAATATTCAAATTCCATTTGAATTTCTTTATTCAAACTCTATATTATTTCCTTCTATTCAATTTCTATTTGAATTTCTTCTATTCAAATTCTTTTTCAATTCCTTATCTTCAAATTCTATTTGAAATCCTTATCTTCAATTCCTATTTGAAATCCTTTATTCAAAACCCATTTCAAATCCCTTATTCAAATTCCATTTGAAATCCTTTATTCAATTTCTATTTAAATTCCTTTATTCAATTTCTATTTAAATTCCTTTATTCAATTTCTATTTAAATTCCTTTGTTCAATTTCTATTTGAAACCTTTGAATTTAAATTCTATTTTAACTCCTTTGAATTCAAATTCTATTTCAAACTTTATATTTTCTTTGAAATTCTATTTAACCAAATTCCATTTGAATTCTAATATTCAAATCTCTATTTGACTTTTCTTTATTCAAATCCATTTGAATTCCTTTGAATTCAAATTCCATTTCAATTTTTCTTATACAATTTCTATTTGAGTTTGTCTTTTTTCAAATCCTATTTAAATTTCTATGTTCAAATTCTATATTTGAATTTCCTTATATTTTACTTCTATTTGAAATCTATATTCCAATTCCCATTTCAAATTTCCTTTGAAGTAATATAAATATATACATAATTTTATATCTATCTCAAAATTCAAAACATTTGAATTTTCAAACAACTTGTTTTCTTTTCAAACAAATTTCCATCAAAACTTTTCTAAGGCAGCAATTTATCACTTAGAAACTCGAAAATGAACACTGATGATGTTGCGACCATCATCAGAATTATTTCCCAGCTACTGAATGAGTTCAGTGTTATATTTCTTTCAAACTCCATTTAGAAAAAATATTTTCCAAACTCCCAGGATTTTAAATTCTGAATTCTGATTGGAATTCAATTTCAATTTATCTCATATTTGATTTCATATAAAAATTCCATTGGTTATATATATAACTATTTCTGTTTTAATATCTCATTCGATTATAATCCTAACAATCAATTCAACTATTTAAAAACAATATCGTGTCCAATCTTCTGTTCAAGTGTTTACAAACTCCTATCAACATCGTGGCGTCCCACGATTCGACCAAAATTCATAATTCACTCAACAAACTAGTCAACACAATATAAAACAGTTTTTATATCAAATAACAAATACGCTCTCTCGTATATATATACACTCAACTCATTCTAGGATACTACTGATCCTATCTCAAATGAGCACATTCCAACAAGCCTAGGTATTCGCTGAATCTAAGATCTGATACCAACTGTAATGACCCAGATTTCCGTAACATCAGAGTTGACTATATACACCATACGTCCAACCCAAATATCACGAAAATACGAAACATTTTTTTTAGAAGAAAGAGAGAAGAAGAACAAAAATAACAACACAGAATCTCACATCGCAACGGAACAAAATATAATATATCATATATTTGAAATACAAAATCTCAACTGTATAACATACACTTATCAGAGTACAACACTTACAACACAACGAAACAACACTATAAACTAGATAACGCTGAAGCCTCCTACTCCAAGCTCCTTTAGATATATCTGAAAAATCCTGAACTACTTGACTGCCCGTACAAATTTAGGCACCCAATAGTTTAGGTAGAACAAAACAAATAAACTCCGGGTCAGTCATGGGACTGGTATGAGTAAACAGTTTAAAACAGTTTCAGAAAACTAAATGATATCTCATAAGACCACGCCGTATATCACGGAACGGGTTTTTCCCTTATGAGAATCCAACCACTTGACTTATCTTTATATCAAAACTCTTTTGAAAGGAACGATAATCTTTATATCAAAACTCTTTTGATATTATAATAATGTCTAAATCAAGTAGATAACAATCTAGTGGAATGTTTGCATCTCACGTTCCACATATATATAATATACAATCAAAACCGCAAGCACGTATTGGGTATTTGATTTCCAACTATGACAAGGTGTGGAACCACCTTCCGCTGGTATATCTCTAGAGGAGAATACACCGAGTTCAACAAGAACATCTTGCAACTCAGCCACACATGACCGACCACTCATTTCGCTTGAGTGTATCGAATGTATATCACCAACGATTGGGATCAGCAACCGTTTCCCGAATGGGACAACATCGACAATAGATTTTTGGAAGTAAATGAAACTCTAGATCAGGTGATTATACAACCTAATAGGTGCGACCTACATAGCCATGCTGCTTGCCCGATTTCTGTCATTTACCGGTTGATGAGGCTAGAAGCTACGCTTTATCATCACACCAGATTCACTTCGAATGCCACATCGTCAAATCCATCAAATCACCGATTGACGTCTACAACAATACATTACGTGTTAGCTAAAAGAAGTTTCCTTCTCCGCTTTGATTCTTGGTACGGTTGAAGAAATCAATGTACGTGAGCTTTTTGGAAATACTCTGTCAGATATTCATCCATACACGTCACCAACGAACAGGATGAACTGAAGGCACTATTTCTATTAATAGAAAAAGTCCTTGCACTCTACTCCGTCTTCGATTATCTGTATATAACCTGTTTCGCACGCTACTGCCAATACGGAGTGGTTCTTCGGATAATAATCCAACCGATCTCTCCATATTGACAACGATGGTCAAAACTCCGATAGTCTGTGATTTAACTATCGAATAAAAACAAGTGTTTCGATAGTCGATGATTTAACTATTGAATAAAACAAGTGTTCATCCAAACATCCAACAATCACTGATCCTTTAATTAATATTCCATTAATTAAATCTCTTCTCTATTTCTTTATCAATATTTGTTAACCAAATATTTTCAATAACCATATTGGCCTTTTACGTTATTTGGAAAACATTTTTGAATACCGCCTTCCTTTATTTTCTAAACTTTAGAAAATATATGCTAGTTATAATTGGAAAATATTCCAATTACTTATCTCTTTTCCGATCTCGTTTATTTCTATACTTAGGAAATATTTAACATCTATTACCCAGCTTACATTTATTTGGGTTAAAACGGATGTTGTGTAAAACATCGTTACGACAACCCAAATACTATATTCAACTAACTTTTATCCAGCATTGATCTTCGAGCCTGAAATCTTACTCTTCATTTGTTAGTAATGCAATCAATCAAGTTGGGGTATAACTACCTCTCAGACCTTGACTGAATAACATTTATAACGTCAAAACATATATGACTACTTACTTGAACAATCAATAACATACAACTACTTCTTTACCTTTAAACATGTATACACTTTTTCTTTCTATTCTTACTAGATTTTATTCTTATACTTCCTTTTTGATTTTACTATTCTATTTCTAAGTTCGTTTTCTTATCGACTTCTATATATATCGATACGTTGATTTCTAGTTATCAAACTTCTTAAAAATATTCTAACTCCTTAAATTCCCGGAAAAATTCGCCATAACCTCCTTTGTACCGGGAGCATCGGGAAAATCCCCAAACTGCCACACAGGCCTTTTCCAATCAAAAAGAAAAAGAAAAGCCAAGCGGCTTGCCGATACGGCACATAAAATCTCATATATGAATTAAATACGTACCTTTTTGTCGGGCAATCTATATATATACCTTCTAACACTTTATTCCAAACCTGTCTCCTGTATATTTATACCTGTCCAATCTATTTTAACAATACCAATCGTTTTAACTAAATTTGTTAATTTAATTTGTTGCATAACTCTTCAGTCTATTTTACCTTTATATTTGAACATGACATGTTCAAATATATTTTAACTTGCATATTAACAACTTCTAATTATACTCATACTCTCATTTCCTTATCGACTTCTTATTCAAATTCAAATTCAATTCTATTTGAATTCTCTGCATTTTTTTAAACTTCATTTAAATTCTATTTTCAAATTCTATAGTTTAAAGTCCATTTGAATTCTATATTCAAATTCTATTGTTAAAAGTCCATTTGAATTCTATATTCAAATTCTATAGTTTAAAGTCCATTTTAATTCAATATTCAAATTCTATTTGAATTCTCTGCATTATTTATAAACAATGTTTATAACTTTACTTAAAATCCCCCATTATCTATTTATAAACAAAGTTTATAAATTCAATTCAAATCTCACCTTTCCGTTTATAAACAGAGTTTATAAATTCAATTCAAATCCCACCTTTACATTTATAAACAGAGTTTATAAATTCAATTCAAATCCCACCTTTTCATTTATAAACAGAGTTTATAAATTTCATACTTGTTTTATATATTCAAACAAGTTAATATTTTCCCTAGTTCATTAAAAAATCAAATTCTATTTATTAAAATAGAATTTCCTTTTTAAAATCTCAAATACCCTTTTCGATATTTTTATAAATCAATATTCAAGCCCCAGGGATATTTTAAACAATCAAATCAACAAATTTTCAATCATTTGATTTTTAACACATCATATATGAATATGTATGATATCAAACAAACAACAACAAATAATATATTTTTGAGGAATCCAGTTGGATTCCTCCAACCTGTTTTCCTGCATCCACAGACGTTAGTTAACAAAATAATACCCATCCTGCTTCGAGGCAGGATATCGCGGTATAGAAGGTCATCCAATAATCATAGCGTGGGGCGCATAGGGTAATCATCCGCAAATGAAACCGCGGGCATCCGCTAATGAGACTGCGGGAATCCAACCAATCATCAACCCAATATATATATATATATATATATATATCCTAAATAACTAATATATATATATTTTAAAACAATCAGACAACATTCAAACAAGCACAGACAATTATTTTTTAACTATAAAAATAATTTGTAAATAAAAGGTGAGATTTACTCACCAGGATGTTTGTTTGCGCTGAATACCCGATGAAGTCTATTATGTTGATTGTACAGTGGTTCTTCTATTTCACTTGTTTGTATAAAATATCTGCTTTCCTAATTGCCAAGAGAATTCGTACACTGCTCCAAACCCCAAATTGTAAATCGATGCTTGAATTACAAAGCAGCTTCAAACTCAGCCTCGCCATGTATTTCTGTCGTAGCACCACTGTGCGTTCACTTTCAAACTGTTAAGAATGAAAACCCAACACCGAACTCCCTTTTGAAACCGCTATGAATGCCACCAGTCTAGCATATAAACAGTGTTTGACACCTTCCAAGCTTCACCGATTTTTCACCAACGTTTGACTGGAATTGCATGACCATCCCATGGCGTCGGCCGCTCCCAGATCTTCCTAGCGGTTTCATCCCTGTCGCTCCCCACTGACAAAAATGAATCCCCAAAACTCGATCCTTCTTGCGTTCAACTCATCATCGGTTCCCTTCCTTGTATCGTGACTTCACCAGTTCTCCTTCAAAGTCCGACCTCGAGCTTCGAAACCTCGTAAATCGCGACTCCTGGTTAGATCGATACCCATCAACGCGAGCTAAGGAGCGGTTTCAACTCCGTCTACAAACTCTTCCCCATGTAGCGATGCCATTCGCAAGTTGTTTGCGAAGGTCGCTTTAGATATGAATTCTAAATTGAACTCAATACTTTCTTATTCTTCTAATGATGATTTCGCCGATCTAAAAGTAGATAAGGGGGAGCGACATCTCTGGTTTTCGATTTTGAGTAGGGTAGAAAAGGACTTCGCATTTGATTTTGAATGAGGCGGATTTTCCCCTTTAAGCTTCGTTCGATTTTCATAAGAGTGCAGAACGAAGGGGATGAGGGAACGCGATTTGTATAAAAGAGGACCTGGTATGCGTGGTTTGTTTTGAGCAGGAGAAAAGGAGTGGTGAGGAAAGGGGACAACGTTGTTTTATTTTGTGGAGGAGAAAGGGAGTACGTGGTTTAATCAGGGACCAATAATTTTATTTATTTATTTTCCTTTGAATTGAACTGGTAACTTTTTAAATTAAATACCCATGATGCCGAAACCCTTTCTGAACCCAACAACCGTCTATTCTAGGGTTGAACCACCATTCCGGACACATTAAGATATGTCACGGAGTCTGATTTGATTGTATGTGGAAGATATTTATTTAATTCAATATAAATTAATTTTAGACAATTTATTTCCTCGATAAATAAATAAATATTATTATCGTTATAAATTCAAATAAAATTCCCTATTAATTATTTGAACTGTATTTAATTCAAATTAAAATTTGAATTTCAACTAAATCCATCTTCTTATTATGATAATTTAATATTTTCAATATTAAATTGAAATTGATTTTTTTAAATCGATAACTCCCTATAAAAATTGATTTATTTGCTTAACTCAATATTTAAATCCATATTAAATATTTTAAAATTAACCCATAAGAATCCGGGTCATTACAAATTCAGTCCTCCCTATACAAGCATCTCGCCCGTATGGAAATCCAATCCTCGTCATATAAGCACCAAATGCTTATGTGGAATATGATATGATATGCCATCTATAATCAGTCTTCGGTTCAACCTGTAATTCATTCACCGCCATATAAGCGTCTCGCTCGTATGGTAATCCAAACCTCGTCATATAAGCACCAAATGCTTATATGGAATATGATATGATATGTTGTCTTCATGTTGTACATTATGCGATGTAGTTCATATTTTATTTGTTGATATCCTATGGCGTACGTTGTTTTTCACACAGATCAACCATCACAGTGCATCCAAATTCATTCACAATAGTTTATAATAAATAAAATTGTGCAACCAACTCATTAAGGTGCACATGTTTGTCAGCCACGCAATTTATTTCTTTACTCAACGTGAAGCCATTAACCTGCTCAACATATAGACACACACACACATATGTCTATGTATGCAATTCCAATCAATTTTCAATCTAGTTCAATATTTGACTCGATTTGCTAAATTTTACCTTTCATTTTGATATTGGTTTTTTTGTTCCAATATTTTTTAATCAAACTAATAATCACACATCGCAACCAGCAATCAATTAATAGATTAGCTTTTCAATGTCAAATCACAAACAATAAACTCTAACTAAGTTTGGTTTTCACACCAGTCAAATGGAATTATACAAATACCCATTTTCGAAACTCGAACATGAATACTGATGATGCTATAACGATCATCAGGATCATCTCTGAGCGACTAGACTGTGATTCTATCTCTACCCAGTATATCTGAGGCTTCAAGTACATGTGGATTAGACGTATATTCAAAATCTTCTTATACTCGGTTTCGTCGCCATATAGGTTTACAACTAAAACCATAAAATCTCATATTGGAAATTTGGTTTCCATCTATGAGCCAAGGCAAGCGAACTATAATGGCCCAACTTTCAAACACATCAGAAGTCGTGTCATTATATAAGAATAAGAAATGGATAGAGATAGAACTAAAGAAAACATCAGAATCCCACACCGGAATTTTTAACAAAAGATAATACTTAATAATATTATACATCAGAACACAATATATCAGAGCATATTAGGTCTAGGGGTACATGTCGTTTCATAGTACAACTTTAATTATACATAACATCATAGATAACCAAACTTGCAGACTTTAATTATATAACATAGATATGATAGTACATCAGCATGCAGAAAGTCCATCCAGCTAATCCAGGTCGGTTAGGGGAAAGGTATGAGTAAACGATTTTAAAACAAGTTAAAGAAATAAAAATATCTCATAAGACCGCACCGTAATTACGGAACATGTTTTTACCTTATGAGAATAAAACACTTTGTTTATTTTAAATCAGATATTGTCATAGTGTCTAGGGTTTTTTACTAATAATCTAAAATCTAGAAGAACTTGCACCTCACATTCTCCTATATAGTATACAAACAAAACTGCTTGGCGCTGAGGGATAATGGATTTCCGACTATGACAAGGTGAGAAACCACCTGCCAATAGTGTATCTCTAGAGGCGAATACACTGGGTTCAACAAGAATGCCTTGCAACCCGGCCCACATATGACCGACCACCCATTTCTCTTGAGTGTATCGAATGTATATCACCAATGGTTGTGTACGGCAATCATTTCCCTAATGGTACAAAATCGATAGAATAAGAAACAAAAGGAATTTCTCTGGATATGTGATGCTACACCCTAATTGGACCGACCCACATAGCCATGCTGCCTGCCCGATTTTTGTCATTTCCTGGTTGTGAGGCCTGAGGCTAGACTTACCTTTTATCATCACCAGTTTATTTGTTTTGAATGCCACATCATCAAAACTCGCTAATCACAAATTGGTTTCCCCAAAAATATGTTATAGGTATAAAGCAAGATAAACGAAATCCTCCGCCACCATATAAATAAGTTTGGAGAGATCAACGTACGTGATCAGTTAGTACTACTCTGTTAGACATTCGTCCATTCAAATTGCCCTGGGACTGGACAAACCGAAGGCACTATTCAAGAATAGCCCTTGCATAACTCCATCTTCTATTGTCTTCAATAATCTTTGATTTGCGACGTAAAAACAAAATCGAATGGAATATAAATCCAGACTCTTCGAATCGATCGACGTTAAAGTCTTTTAGTGACAAGTGGTATTGAACAGATTAAAAATAAATTTCAGCATTTCATAATTTATCATCATAATTTTCTCGATTTTTAAATTGGTCATCGACCTAGAATAAAACTAAAATGAAATTATTCCATTATTTATTTTGTTAACCACATTCCGATAGTTGCAGTAAAATACGTTAATTTCACCAACTCCATGGTTTTTAAAATGGTTGAATGACACCTTGGTAATTTATTATTTAAATTATTCCGGTGTCCACCTTCCAATTTTGACACTACAAAATACTGATTACGACTTATCATAAAAGTTTCAATGACTCTTTTGTTAAAATAAATGATTTGAACTAATCCTTGCTTAATTGTTTTTCAAAGAAATGATTTAAAATATAAAATGACTATGATTTTATATAAATACAAATGAATGCACTTTATCCTATATTTGTTAGGATAAAATTTTTATAAGCATTCTTACCTTTTGAAAACAAATGAATTGATCGTCTACACTAAACCTGTGGTTTAAATTTGTAAATGCAAACGCCTCATCTCCTTACTACTTTAACTGGCATGTATTAAGAAGCTTCAAGCATACTTTCTTCTGATTTATTTCTAATGTTATAACCTATCGTCCATCTCTAAACCAAACCGGCATGAGCAAAACAATGACCCATTCTTTCCCTATTTTAATTCATATGTACAATTTTCCGTGGCCCAGTAAATGCTAGCCCACGTCATAGAAGACCATATGAAACACCCCAACTCCGTTAGGGTCACTCTCAAAGGGAATGCCCTAATTTTGGTGGAGGTTTTTAAGTATAAGTCACAGATACACAAGACAGATATAAATACACATATTTTTGAACAGCGGAAAACAACAGCAACTTTTATTTCATCAAAATACGTGTTACACAAACCATGCCATAATTGTCTTACAAAACTTCCAAAAACATTACATTTTCATAACTGTCTTGATTTCATAACTTAAAGAAGCATAAAAACATAAATAAACTGCATAAGTCCCCATAAGTGCTATCCAAAGCCATAGCCCAAATCGAAAGAGATCCAAGCAATACATTCTTTCTCTTCAAGCTGGATGTGAAAACTGGTCAAGCTGCGGTATTCCCTCCCTGTAGACCTTGGGGGGAAACGAAAGAAAAGAAGATGAAAGAAAAGTAGAGTCAGACATAAAGCGTGAGTAAGTCTAGGACTATTCAGTTTATGAATAAAGAAATGAGCATGATGAGTATAAACTGGAAATGGGAAAGCACTATAAACCAGGTTAAGTTGTCTAGAGTCGAATGTACTATTGTACCCCATATTAATCTCTGCACCCCTATAAACTAGTTCCCAACAAGCACCCCATAATCAGGGTGAAGTGATCCATCTCTAATGATTGGCTCCTACTCGCATAGCTACATGTGACTTACGGCCCCCGATGTTGTAGCTACCTATGTTGGTCCCACCATGGGGTGTATCAAGTCCCATGGTGGCGGCCCGACACAATTCTAGAATGCACAGGTATACTACTGGTGCCCAGTGCCTAATTTTTCTGCGCCGGAGTGTGTGCACGCCCGCACCCCGTTAGAACATACACTCCTGCACCACCGCCGTCGATTTGACTTCTTACAGTCAGCCCAGTAATTGTGCCCCACCCTGCCTAGTTCAGGGTATCCTGATACACCTTGTAGGGTTACCGCTGAAAAGGGTCCCCCGCTACTAGGTTTTCTATTTCTATCCAACATGCTAAGTTGGTTAAGTGTTCTGTATAAACCTAACCCCCAATCAGTTTGTATAGTTTAGCATGCTCAATTTGATTAAGTATTAATTCAATTTACTTAATCCTATCAATCCTGACTCAGCCTTAATTGTATTATTAAACCCTCAACCACTCACATTAGACAGGTATTGTTGTGACTGCCTGTTGCCGGTTGGGTCCGGGCAGTCTTACGTCACAACTCGGTCTAACCTCGGGTCTTTATTGGGCTCTGTGTTTAACCTCCCACATTGGATAGGTATTGTTGTGACTACTGGACACCCGGGCGGGTCCGGGTAGGTTTATGTCACAACGCAATCCAACCTCGGGTTAAACACATCGTATTTTCTAAGTTCACATATTTTGTCTCTTTTCTTTTTATATGTAAATATTTGCAGCCCATTATTCAAATTCATCTTTATTGGGTAAAATTAATTTATACCACTTAAATGTTTTCAAGGTCGTTGGCATGCGTCAAACATGCCAACACATATGTTTTATATTTTTAACCCAATGTCATTACCCCCGTTTAATATGTTCGCTATATTATGTTGGGCTTAACATTTAAGCCCAACTTAGCCACATGAAAAAGGGGAGGCTTAGAACATGATGTATAAATATTCTAAGTAACATCAAAACGGGGTGTGTAAACGCATGAACTTCCAACATAGCGGTCTAATTAACATAAATTAGGCACTTGTGAACCTGCATTGTAATAGCATAACATCTTGACATAAAACATACCTAAGCATGAATCATGGTTTTAATCTAGTCACTTAAACTTGAATTTAAAATGTGAACCTAACTTAATTATGTATCACATATATTATCACATGATTTTGATAGCAACATAGGCCTAAAACATATTTTCAATTGGGCATAACACCAAACTTAATCTAGTCATGTTCATAGAGTCAACACAAGTTCACAAAGATGCTCGCTTTTGTCATTAATACAAAAGTATGGTTTTACACTTGAATCATGATGCCAATTCCAAAATAAGTTCATATGAATCATAATACTCAATTGGATCCAACTACACTAAAAATGATCATAAAAATATACATAGATGAATCTAAAATAATGTTGGCATAATAGTGAATCATATACTTGCATGAGTCTCAACTTGGTTGTAATAAACTACTACAAACATACAGTTGTTAACTTTCAACATGAATCATATACTTGCAAATATCCAGTAGGTCTAACATCATTGTACCACAACATCCCAAATCTATTCATAATTAGAATCATAGCAACATACAATTATGAATTATCATCACCACAAATTAAGTACAATTCCATTTCTCATTTTACACAAATCAAAACTCAATTATTTATTCACATCGGAATAGCACTCTACTTACAACGTATGACGAATCTTCAATTCTGAATTTTGAATTTGGAGATGCTATCCTTTGTTGTAGGCGTTGTTTTGATTTAATTGTCGTTGCTTTAAGCTTTTGAATCAACTCCTAATCGTCTCTCAATTTTGACGGGTACTCCTAGTCTTTCTTCAGCAGCATGACGGTCTCATTCTCATTTTTGTTGTGTGAATTAGGTGGAGTCTTAGGTCCTTTTTATAGAGTTTGTGAATTGATTAGAGCTGTCGATGGAGCTTAGATTAATATAAGACGTTCGTTTCAAAGAGAAACTAATCAGGAGCTGATACCTAGCCCTAGTGACAATACAAAGCTTAGAAATCCGGCCAAGCACAGACCAGGCCAGCCAGGAGTGGCTGGGTTCGACCTGGCTCAGGGGCCAGGTCGACTACGCAGTCGACCCCCAGGTCGACTTCCCAGTCGACTTGGGTGACCCAGGTCGACTATCCAGTCGACCTGGGTGCCTTGGGCGGGAAAATTCCAGCCCAGCCCAATCTGGGTCTTATTTTTGAATTTCAAACTTGTTTCTGAACTGTTTCTGCTTGTTTGAATTTCAAACTGAATTCTGAAACTTCCGAAGGTCATATCTCCCTCATACGGAGTCCGTTTTACGCAAACTCGGACTCTATCTCAAGCAGAATTCCGAGATGAACGCAACGACGTATCCCGATTCCCTTAATTCTTTGATTTGAAATTAATTATACTTTAATTTATGAATTTCACTGTTATAGAATACACGGGGTGTTACATTCTCCCCCACTTAAAAGGATTTCGTCCCCGAAATCTTCAAGTTTAGGAAGAATGTATATCCTAACATCCAAACGTCCATCTACTCATCCATCAAACACGAGCATCCATTGTCCTTTAAAGTCTTCTAATGCTTCATGATCATATGCGAAGTGTGTGTACATGTACTTATCTAATGCAAAATCAGGCGGTCCACTGATTCAGTTGACCTCCTTAATGCAAATTATGTAAGTGTCATGAATCCATTTTGTTTGCAAATTTTCCTATTTATGATTCTACATGAGTGCACAATCATTCATATATAAATGCAACATCCATATGACAACACATTAAACTTTAACCATATACGAATATAAACACATATATGCATATGCAATATGAAATGACTGAGCCGATCTAAAACCTAGATTGTGTGTGTATATGCAACCACGAGCAACCACTAGCAATCACTTGCAACTATCATCCATAACATGTTTCATTTACATGTTTTCATCCAAAGGGTTTCTACCTAAAAGATAAGGTCGAGGAGATATACCCTAAAAGATAGATAAAGCATAACTTATGGAAAAAGAGAGATCAAAGATGTACCCTCGAAAAGAAAAGGGTATGCTGCGCGTATTCTAGCCTCAGTTTCCAAGTCGCGTCTTCCTCGGCGTCGCTCCACTGAACTTTGACGAGCTTGAATTCGCGGTTGCGTAGCTTTTTCACTTCAGTTCCTAAGATGCGTGTTGGAACTCTTCTCACGGTTGCTTTGCGTTCCACTTCAGCTTCTTCAAGGATGTTTGGCTCTACCACTTCAGCAGATTCATGTAGACATTTTCGGAGGTGCGAAATGTGAAAGACGTTGTGAACTCCAGCTAGTTTTTTGGGTAGCTCTAATCTATAGGCCATCTTCCCAACCTTCTCGATGATAGGAAATGGTCCTACAAATCTCGGTTCCGGCTTTCCAGTGGATCCAAAATGAACAACGTTCCTTCGAGGAGATACCTTAAGAAAAACTCTGTCCCCAACCTCAAACTCAAGGTCGGTCCTTCTCTTGTCGGCATAGGATTTCTGTCTATCTTGGGCCGTCTTCATCCTTCTTCGTATCAAGTCTACTTTCTCCGAAGTCTCTCGGATCGTATCTGGTCCAAGTATGAGCTTGTCAGTAGACTCCCACCAACAAGTGGGCGATCGGCACAGTCTTCCATATAAAGCTTCGAAGGGTGCCATTCCAATGGTGGCTTAGTAGCTGTTGTTGTAGTCAAATTCCACCAAAGGAAGATGGTCTTCCTATGTCCCTCCGAAGTCAAGGACGCATAGTCTTAAAAGGTCCTCCAAAACTTTGTTCACTCTTTCTGTCTGGTCGTCAGTTTGGGGGTGATAGGCTGTACTCAAGCGTAACTGTGTGCCTACCGCTTCTTGCAGACTCCGCCAAAACTCACTTGTGAAGATAGGGTCTCGGTCACTAACAATGCTGGAGGGTATTCCATGGAGTCGAACAATTTCCTTGGGATAAAGAGATGCTAGGGATGAGGCAGTCCTTTTACTCTTGACAGGTAAAAAGTGGGCGCTTTTAGTAAGCCTATCCACTATTACCCAAATGCTAGTTTTGCCTCTTCTAGACCTAGGCAGCCCATCAATGAAGTCCATTGAAATGCTATCCCACTTCCACTGTGGGACCTCTAGAGGATGGAGCAGACCGCCAGGCTTCTTCTGCTCCGCCTTAACCTATTGGCAAGTTATACACTTAGAAACGAAATCTGCCACGTCCTTCTTCATCGTTCCAAAAGAAAGTTCTCTTTATGTCCTTGTACATTTTATCCCCGCCTAGATGTATCGTCATCTTGGAGTGATATGCTTCTTCGAGAACCGTCTTTACTAAATCCCTTGTCCGTGGGACGCATAGTCTTCCGTCTCGCCTTAACCAACCCTTATCGTCGATGGAGTATCTGTTGAGGTGACTTGAAGTCTTACCCCTAATTAGCCTATCAATCGTCTCCACAAGCTGAGGGTCTTCGCGTTGTGCTGTCCCTATTGAGTCCCCTAGAGTCGGGCGTACTTCAAGAGATGTTAGCAAGCCCGGTAGAAAATCGGAGGAGGGCCTAAAGTTAAAACTGGCTATATACTCCAAGCTTTGCCATTCTATTAAGAGCGGGCTTAGGGTCAGTTTCTTTTGGCTCAACGCGTCTGCCACTACGTTGCCTTTGCCCGGAGTGTAGGAGATCTCGAAATCGTATGAGGCAAGAAACTCCATCAACCTTTGTTGCCTCAAGTTAAGGTCCTTCTGCTTGAAGAGATACTTCAAAGATTTATGGTCAGTATACAGTTTGAATTTCTCACCTAGGAGATAGTGGCACCAAGACTTAAGCGCAAAGGCGATGGCGACCAACTCGAGATCATGGGTTGGGTAGTTCTTTTCGTGCACTTTTAACTGTCTCCCGCCATAAGCTACTACCCTTCCTTCTTGCATTAAGACAGCGCCTAGTCCTGTCCTACATGCATCCGTGTATACTGTAAATATTTTGCCTCCATCCAGCAAGGTCAGAACTGGGGCTGTTGTAAGAGCCCTTTTTAGTCGTTGGAAAGCAAACTCGCAATCCAAGTCCCAGTTGAACACTAGATTCTTCTTTGTCAGCCTTGTGAGTGGAGCTGAGATTTTCGCAAAATCCGTTATGAATTTTCGGTAGAAACCTGCTAGTCCTAGAAAACTCCGGACCTCAGTTGCATTCCTTGGTGTCTTCCAATCCTATACCGCTACTAGCTTAGCAGGGTCCACAGCTAACCCTTCTTTGGATACTATATGCCCAAGAAACCTTACTTCCTCTCTCCAAAAGTGGCACTTGGAGAATTTGGCTTTTAGTTGATGGACTCGCAGTGTTTCCATGATTGCCCTTAGGTGCTGAGCATGCTCTTCTTCACTCTTTGAGAAGATCAAGATATCGTCTACGAAGACCACTACGAACTTGTTGAGGAATTCTCTGAACACCCTACTCATCAGGTCCACGAAGTTAGTGGGTGCGTTTGTCAAGCCGAAAGGCATGACAAGCCATTCAAAGAAGCCGTCTGGGGTACTGAATGTTGTCTTATCGATACTATCTTCAGCCACCCTTAGTTGATGAAAACCGGTCGCCAAATCGAGTTGGAAGAAAACAGACGCTCCTACAAGCTGATCAAACAGATCGTCAATTCTGGGGAGAGGGTGCCTATTCTTTTTCGTTAGCTTGTTGAGCTCCCTATAGTCAACACATAGACGGAGTGAACCATCCGCCTTTGTGGCGAACACCACTGGTGCGCCCCATTCTGAAATACTCCTTCTAATGAACACCTTCTCTAGAAGCCCTTTAACCTGTTTACTGAGCTCTTTCCTTTCCCGTGGAGCCATGTGTCTAACGGGCAACGCAACGGGCTTTGCATTATCTACAAGATATATGCGGAAGTCTATCTCCCGCTTCGGAGGTAAGCCCTTCACCTCTTCGATGACATCCGGATATTCACGGACCACTTTAACCGATTGCAAACTATCAACGGAAGCATCTAGCGATTCAAGATAACTAAGCATAACCGCATACGTGGGATTACAAGTAATTTCCAGAGTGTTACCGAGTTGGGTCAGAAGCCTAACCACCCTTTTTTCAAAATCAAGGATGGCACCATTACTGGATAGCCAATCCATGCCCAAAATCAAACCATATCCCGAGAAGCCCAAAACAAAGGCACTACATCTAAATTCTACGCTTAAAATAGAAATTTTCAATCCCACACAGATCATAGACAGATGAGCTGGGCCCCCGATTGGATTTGAAACAATTAAGGGATCCTCTACCGTACTAGTTTCTAGGTGCAGAGATTCTAATAAAGCAGATGAAATAAAGGAGTGTGATGCGCCAAGATCATATAAAGTGCGAACTGGGTGATCATAAAGATAAAGTACACTTTCTATGGAAGTATTTATACCTCGCTGTTGCAGAGGTGGCGCTTCTAGCACATGAACCTGTGCCCCTGAGGTGGATCCAGTCCTCTGCCCCTGCCCTCACTTCTTTGGGCAATCCTTAGCCATGTGGCCTGTCTCACCGCAAGAAAAGCACCCACCATTTAACTTGGCCTTCTTTTCTGGCAGTCTTTCACTAAGTGCCCCACTTTGCCACAGAAATTACACTTTCTCTTCTCTTGGGACTTGTTATCTTTCCCGCCCTTCATAAAGTCTGTCTTCTTTGGCTGTAAACCCTCTTTCTTCCCTTGAGAGCTTTATGCCTTTGTCTCCTTCTTTCCCTTATCTTCTTCATTCAGCAATGCCATCTGCACCAACCTTTCATACGTAGCTTCCATGGGTATATGGGTTATGGCCAAACTGTGTAATGGCTCATTCAATCCTTTGACAAGGCGGAGAGCCTTCTTGTGCGGAGTGTTGACTAGGTCCAGTCCGAACCTAGCCAGTTGATCGAACTGATTAACGTACTCCTTGACTGTCATATTCCCTTGCTTAAGAAATAAGAATTTTTCCAATTGACGACTCCTTTCAGCTTTTGAGAGAAATTTAGCCTCAAACCTTGCCCTAAAGTCCTCCCATGTTTCCACTGGTCTTTCTGCATTGGTAACTTTCCACCAGTAGGAAGCCTCACCTTTAAGTAGCCATACTGCCAGTTGTACCTTCTGCCTATCTTCTACTTCAAAGATGACGAATAAGTCCTCGGTTTCCTTCAGCCAATTTCTGGCTGCCACGAAGGACTCGGTTCCATGAAAGTCCTTACCTCCCATAGCTTTGAAATCTTTACATATCTTAGCAAAAGTATTACCACGTGGAGGAGGTGGAGGAGGAGGTGCTGCTGCAGCTGGATGATCTCCGGCAGTTGGATGATTTCCTGCAGCTGGGGGAGAAGGAACAGTGGGACCTGGCCAATTGGCCCTTGCTTCTAAGAATCGTCTGAACCAACCAGGTATTGGTACACCCTCTGGCAAGTTAAGTTCTTCGGACATGCTGAAACAAAAAGGATAGATTCAAAACGAAGCATAAAGGATAGTACCTATGGCTTTGGGGGACTATGCCTTTTTTTTAAATAAAATAACATTTTATCTTTAAAAATGCTTCTTTAAATTTACTTTTGAAAATAAATTTTCAAAACTTTTTATCTTATCTGGTAAACCTATGCTCTGATACCAAGTGAAACACCCCACCTCGGTTAGGGTCACTCTCAAAGGGAATGCCCTAATTTTGGTGGAGGTTTTTAAGTATAAGTCACAGATACACAAGACAGATATAAATACACATATTTTTGAACAGCGGAAAACAACAACAACATTTATTTCATCAAAATACGTGTTACCCAAACCATGCCATAATTGTCTTACAAAACTTCCAAAAACATTACATTTTCATAACTGTCTTGATTTCATAACTTAAAGAAGCATAAAAACATAAGTAAACTGCATAAGTCCCCATAAGTGCTATCCAAAGCCATAGCCCAAAACAAAAGAGATCCAAGCAATACATTCTTTCTCTTCAAGCTGGATGTGAAAACTGGTCAAGCTGCGGTATTCCCTACCTGTGGTCCTGAGGGGGGGGGGGACGAAAGAAAAGAAGACGAAAGGAAAGTAGAGTCAGACATAAAGCCTGAGTAAGTCTAGGAATATTCAGTCTATGAATAAAGAAATGAGCATGATGAGTACAAACTAGAAATGGGAAAGCACTATAAACCAGGTTAAGTTGTCTAGAGTCGAATGTACTATCGTACCCCATATTAATCTCTGCACCCCTATAAACTAGTTCCCAACAGCAACCCCATAATCAGGGTGAAGTGATCCATCTCAAATGATTGGCTCCTACTCGCATAGTTACATGTGTCTTACGGCCCCCGAAGTTGTAGCTACCTATGCTAGTCCCACCATGGGGTGTATCAAGTCCCATGGTGGCGGCCCGACACAATTCTAGAATGCACAGGTATACTACTGGTGCCCAGTGCCTAATTTTTCTGCGCCGGAGTGTGTGCACGCCCGCACCTCGTTAGAACATACACTGCAGCACCACCGCCGTCGATTTGACCTCTTACAGTCAGCCCAGTAATCGTGCCCCACCCTGCCTAGTTCAGTGTCTCCTGATACACCTTGTAGGGTTACTGCTGAAAAGGGTCCCCCGCTACTAGGTTTTCTATTTCTAGCCAACATGCTAAGTTGGTTAAGTGTTCTGTATAAACCTAACCCCCAATCAGTCTGTATAGTTTAGCATGTTCAATTTGATTAAGTATTAATTCAATTTACTTAATCCTGTCAATTCTGACTCAGCCTTAATTGTCTTATTAAAGCTTCAACCACTCACATTAGACATGTATTGTTGTGACTGCCTGTGGCCGGTTGGGTCCGGGTAGTCTTACGTCACAACTCAGTCTAACCTCGGGTCTTTATTGGGCTCAGTGTTTAACCACCCACATTGGATAGGTATTGTTGTTACTACTGGACAGCCAGGCGGGTCCGGGCAGGTTTATATCACAATGCAATCCAACCTCGGGTTAAACACATCGTATTTTCTAAGTTAACATATTTTTTCTCTTTTCTTTTTATATGTAAATATTTGCAACCCATTATTCAAATTCATCTTTATCGGGTAAAATTAATTTATACCACTAAAATGTTTTCAAGGTCGTTGGCATGCGTCAAACATGCCAACACATATGTTTTATATTTTTAACCCAACGTCATTACCCCCGTTTTATATGTTCGCTATATTATGTTGGGCTTAACATTTAAGCCCAACTCAGCCACATGAAAAAGGGGAGGCTTAGAACATGATGTATATATATATTCTAAGTAACATCAAAAAGGGGTGTGTAAACGCATGAACTTCCAACATAGCGGTCTAATTAACATAAATTAGGCACTTGTGAACTTGCATTGTAATAGCATAACATCTTGACATAAAACATACCTAAACATGAATCATGGTTTTAATCTAGTCATGTAAACTTGCATTTAAAATGTGAACCTAACTTAATTATGTATCACAGATATTATCACATGATTTTGATAGCAATATAGGCCTAAAACATATTTTCGATTGGGCATAACACCAAACGTAATCTAGTCATGTTCATAGAGTCAACATACGTTCACAAAGATGCTTGCTTTTGTCACTAATACAATAGTATGGTTTTACACTTGAATCATTATGCCAATTCCAACATAAATTCATATGAATCATAATACTCAATTGGATCCAACTACACTAAAAATGATAATAAAAATATACATAGATGAATCTAAAATCATGTTGGCATAATAGTGAATCATATACTTGCATGAGTCTCAACTTGGTTGTAATAAACTACTACAAACATATAGTTGTTAACTTTCAACATGAATCATATACTTGCAAATATCCTGTAGGTCTAACATCATTATACCACAACATCCCAAATCTATTCATAATTAGAATCATTGCAACATACAATTATGAATTATCATCACCACAAATTAAGTACAATTCCATTTCTCATTTTACACAAATCAAAACTCAATTATTTATTCACATCGGAATAGCACTCTACTTACAACGTATGACGAATCTTCAATTCAGGATTCTGAATTCTGAATTTGGAGATGCTATCCTTTGTTGTAGGCGTTGTTTTGATATAATTGTCGTTGCTTTAAGCTTTTGAATCGACTCCTAATCGTCTCTCAATTTCGACGGCTACTCCTAGTCTTTCTTCAGCATCATGACAGTCTCATTCTCATTTTTATTTATGTGAATTAGGTGGAGTCTTAGGCCCTTTTTATATAGTTTGTGAATTGATTAGAGCCGTCGATGGAGCTTAGATTAATATAAGCTGTTCGTTTTAAAGAGAAACCAATCAGCAGCTGACACCTAACCCTAGTGACAAGACAAAGCTCAGAAATTCGGCCAAGCACAGACCAGGCCAGCCAGGAGGGGCTGGGTTCGACCTGGCTCTGGGGCCAGGTCGACTACCCAGTCGACCTGGGTGCCCCAAGTCGACTACCCAGTCGACCTGGGTGCCTTGGGCGGGAAAATTCCCACCCAGCCCAATCTGGGTCCGATTTTTGAATTTCGAACTTGTTTCTGAACTGTTTCTGTCTGTTTGAATTTTAAACTGAATTCTGAAACTTCCGGAGGTCATATCTCCCTCATACGGAGTCCTTTTTATGCAAAATCGGACTCTATCTCAAGCAGAATTCCGAGACGAACGCAATGGCGTATCCCGCTTACCTTCATTCTTTGATTTGAAATTAATTATACTTTAATTTGTGAATTTCGATGTTATAGAATACACGGGGTGTTACACCATACACCCTTAATTTTCTAATGTGGCCATGTGTCCATCAAACCCAAAAAGAAAACATGCCCAGTTTTGTTATTTATCACCGCCGAGAACTGCTCCTAGCTTTCCACTAATTTTCTGCCGTGTGCCATTACCCCTCATCACAACTCCGATGATCAGTTTTCCATTTCAGCCCTTGTTCTCTGAAGACAGTTTCCAGATGGCACCCCCAATGCAACCGTGTTTCTTTTATTTTAGTTTACTACTGTTTTAAGTTTCCCAGTAATTGACTACTCCTTTACCAATGCCATAGGGTACTGCCTCCACCACACTGACCTCCGGCTCTGGTGAACAGTCCACGTCAGTTCATTGTTTAACAGTGCACACAAGGAAAAAACGAGACTTGCTTTTTAAGTTTTACTCCCATTTTCTTCCCACTTCATACTGATCTTCCTCTTCCAGTGTACATCTCGATGCTCCCTCACTTCCCCTTCCGTGAACCCTACCACACCACCAGTTTGGTATCCATCCATGCTTCAGAAGCTCAAGCCGCCTTTAACACCAAAGTCGAGAACTGCTGTTGACACTCCGCCACCAGATTTGCTTCCATTCTCCTTGTTTTCCTCTATTTGCGTTACCTCAAGTGCTACTATCTTTCCAGTTCATAAAACACACACCATGCATGATTCAGTGTGCAGATGTACACTCACATCAGTCCCTACCCAAGTGTATACCCCAACTCCGCACACGCGCACGCCATACATGAGTTACCTGGTTTTATCCGGCCTTCCTCCAATCTCCTGGATTGGAAAAGAGCGCTCCAATTGGATCATCATACATAAATATCCGAACATTTGATTAAAGAAATTGCTCACTGCTGTTAAACCTGTCCATCACTCAACTCCAGACTCCACTCGTATACTGTCGACATTGTGGCCTCCCTGTCGAGTAGACCCTAACGCACTCGACCTCTATTTTCGCCCGACTCTCCCTATAAACCCACTCCCGGAAACGTACACAATTAAAGCACTAAAAATTTGTTTAATTGAAAACTTGTTTTGATAATTTCTTCACTCGCCATCCTGCCCATCCCGCGCCGATGATCACCCAGATAAGTGGTCGTGAACATACTTCCGACCAGCATTTATGTCATAACTTTCCTAGTCAATTTAATCCTACCATTTATTTATGTACATCATTACTTCCATTATAAAAACATTTATAATTAAGCAGACTCATAAGGACTTGTTCCTATTCGTAGGGTAGAAACTTACAACTAGTACATACATGTTTATTTGAAGTACTTAGATATATAACGATGTGTATATAAGTGACTTGCAATGCTATATTTTCATGAAGACGGTCTACATCTACTATACCAGAGTGAAAGTATGCGTTCCATTGTTGAGACAAATTGTATGGTTTAATAGTGTGCTGGAAAACAGGGGTTTGTATCATTATGCCGGGTCTCATAGTTCAACTAACACCCAACAAACAGGGTTCTGGAATGAGTCTCATCATAATCAGTCAATTTCATACATGTAAAATCATCACAAGTTTGGACATAAGGACTTATCAGAGAATAAAAACCAATGTGTGTGTTTACTCGCAAATGTCATGGTTTATATGCATTCAGGTTTTATGCACAAATCATAATCATATATTTCTATCCTCTATTTGCAACATGAAGGTTCAATAAAACTAATACTTTCATTAGAAATATGAATAAATTGGTATACATTGCATAAGTAAGAAAATGGAGGGGAGTTTACTCACTTGTTCACAGCCTGCTCTCTGCTTTGGTTTCTCCTACTACAAATCTGGTTCGAATTGTTTGTGATGAGAGAGTGTATGTGTATGTGCTCTTATTTATCGGTGTTCAAAATTCTTAAAATAAATGTGTCCGTTAAATGAATGAAAAGAAAACTCATGCGCAGTATGATCTTCAGACCTGTCTACATGATTGAATGGAAAAACCAGATTTTCTACTGGTTGTAAGGTGTGAAGATCCTATTTTCTACTAGACGAGATGCTGCAGTATAGCTACAACATACCATTTGGTACTTGATCTTGTATAAACTATACAAAAGAACGGATTCTTCTGGATGCTGGCGTAATATCAACATTTAATACTCTGTGTACTGTATGTTTAGTCAAGCAAATATTTGTTGCAATCTGTTTTGATGTGAAAAAATTAATGGTTCCATTCCCAGCTACACTATCGATAGATGCTGCTAACTGTTGTGATGAAAAATACTATTTCTCCATTTTCCAAAAACTTGCGGTATGGTTTCAAGCAAATCAGTGAACACTGTTGGCTGCTAGGTAATGTCACATTAATGATTGCGTACTAAAAGCTTGGTCAAGCATTTTCACTCTTCTCTGTTTATAATCGGTGAAGAGAAATGGGAAATCTTTTAGCTTATGCTAGGTTCTACTCCATCCTTATGGCTAATGGTCACATGAGTTAAGGATTGACACAAATTTGTTTTAAAATCTTTACTTTGCTTCAAAGTTTTGACAAAACTGAAATCTTCAGTACGAAATATTTCGGCATGAGTAAATTACTCATATCCTAGTCCCTAGCTAGTGAAGATCCCTTTATGTATGCAGCATATGGTTTTCCTATTTGCTACAGTACATGATCTTGTGAACAGATGATGTGAAATGAAACAATACACTCCTTACTTTTAATAACACATACGGTTTAAAGGAGTTTACAACAAGTATTTGAATAAGCAAGGAATTTGATTTGAGTTGTTTCCAAGCATTAGATTTAATTGTATTAATTTGTTAATTACGATCGACAATTTGTATTAATACCATTAGCGAAAAACCTGGCCATCACAATCCCCCCTTATAAAAAATTTCGTCCTCAAAATTTGTAAATAGTAGATTATAATTAGTGTTATCGACTTATACACAAACAACTAACACACATCAATTTTTTTTATTTATCGCAGTTATTTCCATAACTAGATATATCTATCACTGTGGTTGGAAAACATTTTCAATTCTGCATTACTATTCCTCAACATCCATCAGTTCCTAACCGTAGATTGGTAAGTGAACAACCCTCTAAATATTAACCCCGAAGACCAAAATCGACATCATATCGATATCCAGAAAGTTATTCAACTCAACCAATCTCCAGTTAGGTTCCAATTTTTTTATTTTTTATTTTTTTATTTTTTTCCATATCTTAAATCCTCATCAACTCATATTACTTCCAAATATCCTTGATTTTATTTGGAAAATAGATCTGAAATCTTATTTACTTCATTGATTCGAATCAACCATATTCAAACATATATCTATCTCAATTTCTCTTTAAACCCACATCCCCGTTCAGTTCATCAGTCCAATTTACTTAACTCTATTAAGTCTTATTCACAATCTTCCTTAACTAATTTATTCTTCAAACTAGTTATCTTCTTTTCGGAACTTAGAAATTTGATTTATTTCAAAAATCAATTTGTTCAATTATCATTGGTTCTTGTCCAGTTAATACTTAAGTCTAGACCTGATTTCTGGAAAACCAAATTTATAGTTATAACTTTATTTCTTATATCAATATGATTAGATATTATTTAATTCAACCATATTTAATTTATCCTAAGGCTAACCCTAATTAATTAACTCCTTTTATTTAAAAAGTAGAGTACCTTCTAGAACTTCTTCCATTTTCACATCTTCGGAGGTTGATGGCTTATCCATTAACGCATAGACCTTTGGTTGCATTCCCTTTTTCATAAGCGGGCAATCTTTGATCAAATGTCCGGGCAGATGACACTTATATCATAAAATCTGCTTGACAATAGCATTACCCGGTTCATGTGGTTTCTTTTGAGGTTGCTCTGGCTTCTTGACCTCCAAATTCTTACAAAATATAGCGATGTATCCTTTTTGATGGAAGTCGTGGCATTCTGTATCTTTAAATTATTCTTTAGCCTTCTCCCCCATTTTTGCTTGTCCATTATTTTTCCAATTCAGATTAAATTTCCTTTTGTTAGGATTTCCTTCACCGTTTTCTCCAGTCTGCTCCTTCGCCACTGGTTTGTTTGCATCTAATGCTTCGTATCGAATGACCATATCTACTAAGTCAACGAATGGATCCTTCAGATGTCCAATCATCTTAACATGTAAACTATCCTTTAATCCTGCTATAAACATCTCATTCTTCTTGGGCGAGGTGTTGATCACTTCTGGCCCAAAGCAGGAGTGTGCATTAAATTTTTTCACATATTCTGCTATTGACATGTTCCCTTGTTTGAGATGTATGAAATCCCGGTACATCCTAGTTTTTCCTGCTGTAGGAAGAAATTGTGCTTCAATGCCTCCTTGAATTTGTCCCAAGTGAAATCTTCTTCAGGAACATTCGCAGTTGAGCGTCCCACCAGATTGCAGCAACTCCTTGGAGTTTCCATGAAGATAAAAGACATCTTTGATCATCATTCAACTTCAATCCTTTGAAAATCCTCTCACAGGACCTCAACCATGCTTGAACCTCAATGAAAGACCCAGTCCCTTTGAATACCTTCCCTCCCAACGTTGTATACTCCTTACAGATAGTTGCAAAGCTTTTGTCCTACTGGACTAGTGTAACTTTCTCCACAGTTTCTCCTTGATCTTGGGAGGTAGTATTACGATCATTAGTATTGGTAGTTCCACTAGCATGACCTCTTCGTCCACAGTTACTCATTTTTAATCACCTAAACATAATAGGTCGATAATCAAACTTGATTGAATATAACTGACTTAAGTATATCATTCAAGTTGATCTTTATTTTTTTATTTGTTTCTAAAAATACGCTCTCTCAACACTCACCCAAAGCCTAGGTATTCATTAACCTAAGCTCTGATACCAACTGTGATGACCCAACTTTCGAACACATCGGAAGTCGTGGCATTATATAAGAATAAGAAATGGATAGAGATAGAACTAAAGAAAACATCAGAATATCACAGCGGAGTTTTAACAAAAGATAGTACTTCATAACATTATACATCAGAACACAATACATCAAAGCATATTAGGTCTAGGGGTACATGTCATTCCATAGCACAACTTTAATTATATATAACATCATAGATAATCTTACGTGCAGACTTTAATTATATAACATAAATATGATAGGTACATCAGCATGCAGAAAGTCCATCCAGCTATTCCAGTTAAGTTATGACCTGATTAACATTTTTACTCATAACAAGTGTTATGAGTACCCAAGAGTTTAAGGAAAACAGAGAAAAATAAACTCTGGGTCAGTCAGGGGACTGGTATGAGTAAACGATTTTAAAACAAGTTAAAGAAATAAAAATATCTCATAAGACCACGCCGTAAATACGGAACGAGTTTTTACCTTATAAGAATAAAACACTTTGTATATTTTAAATCAGATATTATCATAGTGTCCTGGGTTTTTCAAAAATAATCTAAAATACAGAAGAATGCTTGCATCTCACATTCTCCTATATAGTATACAAACAAAACCGCTTGGCGCTGAGGGATAATGGATTTTCGACTATGACAAGGTTTGGAACCACCTTCCGATAGTGTACCTCTAGAGGCGAATACACTAGGTTCAACAAGAACGTCTTGCAAACCGACCCATACAGGACTGACCACCCATTTCTCTTGAGTGTGTCGAATGTATATTACCAATGGCTATGTACGACAACCATTTCCTTAATTGGATAGAATCGATAGAATAAGAAACAAAAGGAATTTCTCTAGATAGGTGATGCCACACCTTAATGGGAGCGACCCACATAGCCATGCTGCCTGCCCGATTTTTGTCATTTCCTGGTTATGAGGCCTGAGGCTAGACTTACCTTTTATTATCACCGGTTTATTTGTTTTGAATGCTACATCGTCAAAACTCGCCAATCACTAATTGACTTCCCCAAAAATATATAATAGGTATAAAGCAAGAGAAACAAATTCCTCCGCCATCATATAAACAAGTTTGGAGAGATCAACGTACGTGATCAGTTAGAATTACTCTGTCAGACATTCACCCATTCAACTTGCCCTATGACTGGACAAACCAAAGTCACTATTCAAGAATAGCCCTTGCATAACTCTATCTTCTATTGTCTTCAATAATCTTTGATTTGCGATGTAAAAACCCAATCGAAGTGGAATATAGATCCGGACTCTTCGAATCGATCAACATTAATATCTTTTAGGGAAAAATGGTGTTGAACAGATTAAAAATAAATTTCAGCATTTCATAATCTATCATCATAACTTTCTCGATTTTTAAGTTGGTCATCGACCTAGAATAAAACTCAAAAGAATTAATTCCATTATAACCACATTCCAATAGTTGCAGTAAAATACGTTAATTTCACCAACTCTATGGTTTTTAAAATGGTTGAATGATCCTTGATAATTTATTATTTAAATTATTCCGGTTGTCCACCTTCCATTTCGACACTACAAAATACTGATTACGACTTATCATAAAAGTTTCGTTGACTCTTTTGTTAAAAAAATGATTTGAACTGATCCTTACTTAATTGTTTTTCAAAGAAATGATTTAAAATATAAAATGACTATGATTTTATATAAATACAAATGAATACACTTTATCCTATATTTGTTAGGCTAAAAATTTTATAAGCATTCTTATCTTTTGAAAATAAATGAACTGATTATCTACACTAAAACTATGGTTTAAATTTGTAACCGCAAACGCCTCATCTCCTTACTACTTTAACTGGCATGTATTCAGAAGCTTCCAGCATACTTTTGATTTATTTCTAACGTTATAACCTATCGTACCTCTCTAAACCAAACCGGCCTATGCAAAACAACGACCCATTCTTTCACTATTTTAATTCATATGAACAATTTTCCATGGCCCAGTATATGCTAGCCAACGTCATAGAAGACCATACACCCTTAATTTTCTTATATGGCCATGTGTCCATTAAACCCAAAAAGAAAACATTCCCAGCTTGGTTATTTATCACCGCCGAGACCTGCTCCTAGTTTTCCACTACTTTTCTGCCGTATGCCATTATCCCTCATCACAACTCTGATGATCAGCTTGCCATGTCTGTCCATGTTCTCTGAAGACAGTTTCCAGATGGCACCCCCTAATGCATCCGTGTTTCTTTTATTTTAGTTTACTACTATTTTAAGTTTCCTAGTAATTTCCTACTCCTTCACCAATGCCATAGGGTACTGCCTCCACCGCCCCGACCTCCATCTCTGGTGAACAGTCCACGTCAGTTCATGGTTTAGCAGTACACGCAAGGAAAAAACAAGACTTGCTATTTAAATTTAACTGCCGTTTTCTTCCCACTTCATATTGATCTTCCCCTTCCAGTATAAACCTCGATGCTCCCGCACTTCCCCTTCCGTGAACCCTGCTACACCACCTGTTCTGGTATCCATCCATGCTTTAGAAGATCAAGCTGCTTTTAACAACAAAGACGAGAACTGCTGTTGTCACTTCGCTACCAGATTTGCTTCCATTCTCCTTGTTGTCCGGTGTTTGCATTACATCAAGTGCTACTATCTTTCCAGTTCATAAAACACACATCGTGCATGACTCAGTGTGCACATATACACTCTTATCAGTCCCTACCAAAGTGTATACCCCAACTCCGCACACGCGCACACCATACTGGAGTTACCTGGAACTGTCCGGCCCTTCTGCGATCGCCTGGATTGGAAAAGAGTGCTCCAGTTGGATCATCGGACATAAATATACGAACATTTGATCAAAGAAATAGTTCAACGCCTAAAACCCGTCCATCACTCAACTCCAGACACCACTCGTATACTGTCAACATTGTGGCCTCCCTGTCAAGCAGTCCCTAACGTACTCGACCTCTGTTTTTGCTTGACTCTCCCTATAAATCCAGTCCCGGAAACCTACCAAATTAAAGCACTAAAAATTTGTTTAACTGAAAACTTGTTTTGATAATTTCTTCACTCGCCATCATACCATCCCACGTCGATGACCACCCAGATAAGTGTCGTGGACCATACTTCCAACAAGCATTTATGTCATAACTTTCCTAGTCAATTTAATCCTACCATTTGTTTCTATACATCATTACTTCCATTTTAAAAACATTTATAATTAAGCAGACTAATAAGGACTTGGTTCCTATTCGTAGGGTAGAAATTTACAACTAGTACATACATGTTTATTTGAAGTACTTAGATATATAACTATGTATATATAAGTGACTTGCAATGCTATATTTTCATGAAGACAGTCTACCAGAGTGAAAGTATGCGTTCCATGGTTGAGACAAATTGTATGGTTTAATAGTGTGCCAGAAAACAGGGGTTAGTATCATTATGGCGGTTCTCATAGTTCAACTAGCACCCAACAAACAGGCTCTGGAATGAGTCCCATCATACTCAGTCAAGTTCATACATGTAAAATCATCACAAGTTTGGACATAAGGACTTATTAGAGAATAAAAACCAATGTGTATGTTTACTCACAAATGTCATGGTATATATATATATATATGCATTCAGGTTTTATACACAAGTTATCATCATATATTTTTATCCTCTATTTGCGACAAGAAGGTTGAATCAAACTAATACTTTCATTCAGAAATATGAATAAATTGGTATACATTGCATAAGTAAGCAAATGGAGGGGAGTTTACTCACTTGTTCACAGCCTGCTTTCTGCTTTGGTTCCTCCTACTACAAATCTGGTTCGAATTGTTTGTGATGAGAGAGTGTATGTGTATGTGCTCTTATTTATAGGTGTTCTAAATTCTTAAAATAAATGTGTTCATTAAAGGAATGAAAAGAAAACTCGTGCGTAGTATGATCTTCAGACCTGTCTAGATAATTGAATGGAAAAACCAAATTTTCTACTAGTTGTAAAATGTGAAGATCCTATTTTCTACTAGACAAGGTGCTATAGTATATCTACAGCATACCAGTTGGTACTTGATCTTGTATAAACTATACAAAAGAATGGCATCTTTTGGATGCTGGCGTAATATCAACATTTAATACCCTGTGTACTATATGTTTAGTCAAGCAAATACCTGCTGCAATCTGTTTTGATGTAAAAAAAAGATGGTTCCATTCCTAGCTACACTATGGATAGATGCTACTAACTATTGTGATGAAAAATACTATTTCTCCATTTTCCAAAAACTTGCGGTATGGTTTCAAGAAAATCAGAGAACACCATTGGCTGTTGGGTAATCAGAGAACACTATGCAGCACATGGTTTTCCTATTTGCTGTAGTACATGATCTTGTGAATAGGGGATGTGAATGAAACGATACACTCCTTACTTTTAATAACACATACGGTTTAAAGGAGTTTACACCAACTATTTGAATAAGCAAGGAATTTAATATGAGTTGTTTTGAAGCACTAGATTTAATTATATTAATTTGTTAATTACGATCGACAATTTGTATTAATACCATTAGCGAAAAACCGGGCCATTACACAATCGTCCTTACCAATTCGAGACACACTAGCAATGCCTCAGGAATCACACTATCAAGACCCTAGGTTAGCGGTAGGGCCGGTCATCAGTCGATGATTGGCAATACCATAAACTATATGTTAGTCGGTTCTATCAAACCTTCAAAATTGTTTAGTATCTTCGACCAATCAAGAGCCACTAGGGACTCAAATCAAATCTGAGGTACCTCGCTTTCCATCAATAAAATTTACAACATGCACATGAGTAAAATGTCTGGGCTGCATACCATGACGTTACTCGTAGCTAGAAACTATGTAACACCCTGTATTTTCTTTGAACGTCAAAGTAACAAATTAAAGTATACTTAGTTTTTAAAAGAATAATTAAAGGAAACAGCTTACGCCATTGCATTCGTCTCGGAATTCTGCTTGGAATAGAGTCCAAGTTTTCGTAAAGCGGACTTCGTATGAGAAAGTTATGGCACCCAGAAGTTTTAGGAAATTAAATAAATCAAAACAGCTCGAATTCAAATTCAAAATTCAAATCACACATTCGAGCTAGGTGGGAAATTTCCCGCCCAAGACCCAGGTCGATCAGGCAGTCGACCTTGGTCATATAGGTTGACCAGGGAGTCGACCTAGGAGTCGACCTCCCCCTATTTCCAGATCCGAGGACTGGTTCGTTTTTCTGCATTTGGACGCCCGTTCCGACCAGATTCATTGATCCCTATGCTATATAAACACCCCTAAGGCTACAGTTTTCTCTACACAACTTCATTACGCCTGTACTCTACCCTAATTCATATCAAAATAAATCAAAGACGGGGTTATGCTGCTAAAGTTCTTCAAGAAATCAAGTTTAGAATTCAAGTAAAGATTCTAAGGCTAGTACAATGACTTCAACAACTATTTTCTAAGAATCAAATCTAAATTAGAGAATCAATAGTCTACGTCAAGGGATAGCTTTTCAGTTTCAAAAATCATTCTGTAACTTGTAAGTTCACATTACTTTCAGAAATAAAAGTCAATTGTGATTCTGACATTGTAATAAATCTGAATCTGAGATTATGCCTATTTCTGTCTGTCTTTATATATCCATTGGATCTACCTCATTGATAATACTATGTCCATTCTTTGTCTCTTCTTCCTTCTTCCCTTCTTGTTTTATAGCCAGGCTACTATGAGCCAGAGCCAAATCTCATAAGAGATGAACGTACGTTGGAAATAAAATTGGGCGTAATATATGATTTGAACATGGCCAGCACTAAAATTAGGCATAATATATGATTTGAACATGGCCAGCGCTAAAATTTGGCATAATATATGATTTGGACATGACTAGCGCTAAAATTGGGAAAATTTATTTAATTATGTACAATTGGGCAAACTGATTTGTAATGGATTTGAGGACATAACACATGTTTTATTTAAAACATGGAGTGTATCGAACATATGACTTGATATTTGAGGCATAAAGTGTATTGGACATATGACTTGGGATTTGGGGCGTTAATTGAACTGTAAACATGTAAGGCATAGTACATGATGTGATTTAAGACCTAAAATTGGGGCATATATATAAGATAGTTCATGACTTGGAAGAACGAGATTATTATGTATAGTGATTTATGGCTTAGGCATGAAAACCTATAGTAAGATAGGGATAATTGTTGAATATGAACACGCCTAAATTGGGATTTTAGGTAATTGGCCTGCACTGTAATTAAAGGTTATAATTTGGCATAGTTTATACTGTGAATCACGATTCGGGGCTTTGGAGAATATTTTGTATGGTGCAATATGATTAAACCTTAAGGCATGTGTATATTGTGATTTTTGGGGCATGACTATTACTGCAAAGTTGGAAAAATTGGGTGTAACCAATTTTGAGTACTAACTTGTATTTGAATTTATGGGGCATAACTTGAAATCAATTTTGTTGGGGTATAATTTGAGAATTGTAACATGACTAGTTTTGTGAATTTGGAATGATTAGCATATAAAATCTGGACCTAGACATGTACTGTAAACATGTAAATTAGGGAAGAGATGAACGTGCGTAACCCGAGGTTAGACTGAGTTGTGGTGTAAAAATGTCCGGAACCGCCCGACACATCCAGTAACCACAACAAGACCTATCTAATGTGAGAGGTTAATGCATCATGCCTAAGAAAAACCTGAGGTAAGATTGAGCTTTGGTGTAAACCTTTCTGGAACCGCCCGACACATTAAGTAACTGCAACAACACATATCTAATGTGAGAGGTTGGTGCATTAATAAATCAATTAATGCTAATGAACAAGACATGCTAAGAAAATGAGTAGGGTTAAGTTAATAGGAACACCTAACCAATATAACATGAATGACTAGGATTAAGTTAAGGGGAAACACTTAACCAATATAACAAGATGGATGACTATGATTAAGTTAATAGCAAACACTTAACCGGTATAACATGATTAATGGGTAGGGTTAAGTTAGTAAGAAACACTTAAACAATATAAATTGATTTGTGGTAAGGCTAAGTTAAAACAAGAAGGCAACACTTAACCAATATAACTTGATTTGTGGTAAGGTTAAGTTAACACGAGAGGGCAACACTTAACCAATATAACTTGATTTGTAGTAAGGTTAAGTTAAAACAAGAGGGCAACACTTAACCAATATAACTTGATTTGTGGTAAGGTTAAGTTAACACGAGAGGGCAACACTCAACCAATATAACTTGATTTGTGGTAAGGTTAAGCTAACACGAGAGGGCAACACTTAACCAATATAACTTGATTTGTGGTAGCGTTAAGTTAACACAAGAAGGCAACACTAAACCAAAATAACATGACAAGTAGGTGGGTTAAGCTAACTTGATTTGATAGATGACACTTATCCAATGCAACGTGATGAACATGTGGGGTTAAGTTAACAAGAAACACTTGACCAATATAACTTGATGGACGAACGGGGTTAAGTTGATAGGAAACACTTAACCAATCCAACATGATAAGTGAGGAGGGTCAAGAAACACTTAACCAACATGACATGACGAATGGGTGGGTTAGGTTAACATGAATGGACAACACTTAACCAATATGGCATAATGTGCGGGAGGGTTAAGTACATATCAAGTTGGGTGGGTAATATTAGTAAATACACACCCAAAAACTTAACCTTTAAATAAACATGCTTGTATCGGTGAGAGGGTTAAGTACATATCGGGTTGGTGGGTAATATTAGTAAATATAGGCCCACAAACTTAATCAATAAGAAACACTAGTTACGGGGACCCATTTCAGCAGTAACGCACATAGATTTATCATGTCACCCTGAACTAGGCAGGGTGGGGCACGATTACTGGGCTGATAATAAGCGGTCAAACAACGGCAATGGGTACGTCAGTGTAGGTTCCGATGGTTTACGGGCGTGCACGTACTATGGAGTAGGAAAAAGCAGGTACTGGGTAACATTAGTTATACACTGTGCATCCTGAATCGTGTCGTGTTGCTATCATAAGGATTGATACAACTTATGTTGCGACCAGCTCATGTTATCTACACTCAAGAGCGGGCAGATTGACATAGACACAAGAGAAATTAATGCAAGTAGGGAGCCGATCTATAGGGTAGTAAGTGTACGTCTAACACCTTCATGGCAATTTGGCAGATTGAGGTGGAATCCTCATAATAGATGTACACTTGAAGGCTACCACAATTGCGGGGATTGGGATCATGTTATCATATTATCATTTTATACAGATTACTAGTTGGGACACTAGTTAGGTGGTGCAGAGATATAGAAATCAGAATAAGGGAAGTAGCGAAGCAGAGAAAGAGTAGAAGCACATTCAGTTTATCTTTCCTTTTCATACCTTATGCTTATCTTATGTTATCATGTTAACCCTATTAACACGGTTTTGTCTTATATTTTGTTTATTCATGTCATGATGCTTTTGCCTGTTTATATGCTGAAAGTCACTGGACTTACCAGACTTATGTCTGACCTAGTTTTGTTTTGCCTCTTTTCTTCCGTCCCCTCCCCCTCCCCCCCAGGTTCACAGGGAGGAAATGTTACCACTTAGATCAGTTTCCCTTCCAAGCTCGATGATAGTTGATGTATTGCTTTGGACTCTCTCTTCCACTACTATATCTGGTTCATGCTTTGTTGGGGAATATCATTGTTATTTTTATGCTTTTTTTAAACTTGGAAGTTTTGAATCAAGACAGAATTTCTATGTATTATGCCTTAGTATGTTTGAGACAATTGTTGTAAAAGCTTGACTGAACCACATTGTTTATAACATGACTTTATTTTCCGCTGCATTATTTGCCTGTCTTGTAATTTATCCGCATCTTTTACCTAAATCGCTCCACTGAAGTTAAGGCATTCCCTTTGTGAGTGACCATAACAGAGGTGGGGCGTTTCACCTAGTACAGAGCTGAAGGTTACCGGATCAGAAAAAATATTTGAAAAACTATTTTCAAAACGGTTTTAAACGAAGCATTTTCAAAAGAAAAGTTTTGTTTTAAAAGCATATTCCCCAAAGCCATATGCACTATCTTTTGATCATCTGTTTGAATCCGTGTTTCCTTCTTTCCTGAGTCTCCGGGGCTCCTGGCTTTTTGGGAGGTAACCTCATCCGGCGTGGTTCCGTAGGCTTGATGAGACTATGACACCTGTCAAAGGGCGAAGAACTGCCCAATTTCCATCTATAGCCGCTGTAGTTTCACCTGCGGCTAATTTTCTTTCGAGCTTTGTAGGATTTTCCATGCGATGGAGGCAGCTTTCGAGAGACTTGTCAACGCCTTATACAAGGATAGTAAGATGAGACTGAGGGAGTTTTGCTAAGGAGCGCAACCCAAGGATGAGGAATTCATGGATATGGACTTGGTTCACAAAGGAGGTAAAAAGAAAGAGGTGTAAGTGGAAGAATCACAGGATAAGAGGGAAGGAAAGAGTGGTAAAACCTAAGCCAAGAGAAATTATCTTTATTATGGTATAGCGGGTTGTATAATTAAGGACAAGGGCAAGAACAAATGACAGGATTTTCAGGAGGGCAAATGCATGCTCTCACCGCCAGCGTACCTGAGAGAGAGGTAGTAAGGTTTCTGTTGAAAGGGTTTAGTTTTTCCTTTTTGATCATCCTGTTAGTACTCTTTTTGATTTTAGCGCTTCACATTCGTTTATATCTGCTTCCATAGTTGAGTCTCTGCACCTTAGTACTTGTATAATAGAAGATCCCATTATTTTTTCAAATTCAATTTGTCGTTCGGCTCGACAATCTTTGGTTTTTGAGGATTTGAGAATAGCTATATTAAGTATTGAGTCTAAGTGTAATACTTATGTTTTTGGTTTCAAGGCTATGGGTTGATTCTAGGCATGAATTGGTTAGCAAATGATTGTATGAGGAGGGTAGTTAGACTTTTGACTTGCCTCGGAAATACCCCCAAGATTTCGTGCGATCCTAAGGGATCAGTTAGGCTTAGCTACCTAGAATCACTTGATGCATCTATCGAAGATTTGCAATCCGTTAGAGTAGTCCATGAGCACACAGATGTTTTTGATTAGGTTAGGGGTTTTCCCCTAAAACATAAGATAGACTTTCGCATATATTAGTTGACAATGCAAAGCCAGTTATGCGATTAACGATAGTTTTGGAACAAGATTGGCAAGGTTAGCAAGAGTCGGTTAAGTGCTCAATTGTTTGGTTGTTTTTTGTAACACCCCACCTCCGCTAGGGTCACTCACAAAGGGAATGCACTAGTTTTGGTGGAGTATTATCTAGGAAAACATACACAGAGATATCACGAGGCAGAACATGAATAAAGCAACGGTAGAAATTAAAAAACCAATTTTTATTACTTTCAAGAAAAGAGTCAAACCTCATATATCCAAGGTACAAATTATTCCATTACGTCAAGTTCTAGATAAAGAAGCATAAACTTAAGATAACAAAAGCAAATTATTCCCAGATATAGCAGAAGTGTAGCCATAGCATAGCTTAAGCCCAAACCGTACATGAGCTGACAAAAAGCAAGTTAAATCCAAGCTAAGAGCTAGTGTTTCCTCCCCGAGAACCTGGGGGGGGGGGGGGGGGGGGACGAAAGAAAAGGAGGCGAAAGAAAAAGGGTTAGTCATAAAGACTGGTAAGTCCTAGTGACTTTTAGTATAAATACTAGTAAAGTTAACAAGACATGAGTAAGAGAAAAGTAAACATAGGGATGATAATAAGACTGGAAAGATAACTAAGATAACAAGATAAATCAAGTCTAGCATCGCATATTCAAGATTCGCTGCACCAACTGTACTATATTCTAACCCATGTCAAGTAATAACCATGAAATGATCCCTTGGCCCAATATCATGAAGTAACCCATTACGGGGTCTTACAGTACGATCTACTAATCGATCGGCTCCCTACAAGTTCTAGCTAGTCATATGTCTGTGTCATACGGCCCAATCACGAAATGCATTTACCTGTGCTAGGTCTACCATAGGATGTATCAAGCCCTATGGTGCCAACCACTGACACGAATCAAGTACGCATAGTGTAAACCAACTGGCGCCCAATGCCTGCTTTTTCGACTCCGGACTACGTGCATGACCATAATTCGCCTGAACCTACAATGGCGCACCTACTCAGCCGTCGTTCTGGTCGCTTACAATCATCCCAGTAATCATGCCCCACGCTGCCTAGTCCCAGGGTATCATGATACATCTAAGTGGGTTACTACTGAAAAGGACCGCGTAACTAGGGTTTCTAATGGGTTAAGTGTTGTCATTCAAATTCGTGACCTAAACCTATCCAAATCATGTATCAAGTTGGTTAAGTGTGTCCAAGCGGTTCATGACTTAACCTTATCAAATCATCGTGTCAAATTGGTTAAGTATATTCAAGTGGTTCATGACTTAACCCTATTATGTGGCATTAATTCATTAATGCACCCTAATCTCTCTCATTAGACTAGTTGTTGTGGTTACTGGATTTGCTGGGCTGTTCCGAGCAGATTTACACCACAACATAGTCTAACCTTGGGTTTTACGTGCGATATGACCAACTACCCACATTGGATCCTATTGTTTGCATTCACTGGATTCGCCGGGCTGTTCCGGGCAGATTTACACTACAAACTCAACCCAACCTCGAGTTGGCCATTTTCAAATTCATTTTAAGTGTCATGTCCAGATTCAAGTTTCGAGTCTAAATTCATGTCAAGTTTTTATGTCATGTTTCATGTCAATATCGTGTCAAGTTAATGTCCATATCCAGGTTCAAGTTATAACAATGTTCATGTTTCAAGTTTATAGTAAATTCAGTTTTGCCTAAACTACTCAAATCGTATTCCCATCGCACGTGAATTCGAATCGTTACAAACAGATCTAATTAGGGAATAACATAGAAAGAAAGGGCATAAGATGGCAAAAGTGATTATAAGGAAAGCATGGTATGAATTGAGATAAATTACTACAACAATACTAGCATATGGAATAGTGGTTTCAAATATCTAACTTAGCAAAATAGGGTGATAGTCATGGTAACTGTTGACATAATATAATAACCTCAAACTTGTGAATAACAACTAGTTCATCATCACATGCATGTTAACATTAGGGTCATGAGAGGTTTTGGTTTACAACATGTTTAAGCCCCAATTCAATATAAATATTACCACAAGTCAAGATTCAAGATGAATAGATACAAGGTGGACAAATAGTAGATCCAAAATACTAGATTCAAAATGAACAATGATAGATTCGCGATATACAATGATAGGTCCAAGATGATTGTCATACTTATGTTCAATTTCAATTTACAACATGTCCACATTAAGTTTAAAGTTTAGATCTAAAAGTAACTGGGGCTTATAGATCGTGGTTTTAGAATTAGAAAATAAAGAGGCGATGTTGAATCTCGAGTCTAACAGAAATCCCCCAAACAGCAATACTCTACACGTAGCCTTGTTGGAGAAGAAGCAATTCCTTTTCTTTAACTTTTCAACCAGAGTTTTAGCAGTATAAGAACAGAGAGAATTTGTGTAGAGAGACTAGAGTTAGGGGCTGTTTATATAGGGTCAGGCCAATGAATCTAGACAGAAATCGGACCAGAAATATCTAAGTGAATCCTGACTCAAAAATGGGCTCGGCAACCAGGTCGACACACAGGTCGACACCCAGGTCGACTCTATGGTCGACCTGGTCCTGGGCAGGTCGACTCTATAGTCGACCCCCAGGTCGACTCTATAGTCGACCCCCAGGTCGACTTGGTCCTGGGCGGGAAATTTCCTGCCCAGTCTGTTCTGGGATTTGAATTCGAAATTTGAATTCGAATTCTGAGCTGTTTTGAACTTGAAAATTTCTGAAAACTTCAAAGGGTCATAACTTAGTCATACGGACCCCGATTTTCGAAAACTCGGACTCGTTTTCAAGCAGAATTTCGAGAGGAACATAATGGCGTAACCCATTGCCCTTGATTCTTAATTTAAAAATTAATTCTGCCTTGATTTATAGTTATAACTCATTATCAAAATACGGGTTGTTACATTCCCCCCTCCTTAAAGGATTTCTTCCCCGAAATCTCTATGTTAGGGAGAATATATCCTACCAACCAATCATCCATCTACTTAGAACATCATCCACATGCAACCATTGTCCTTAAAAGATTTCTAGTGCTGTATGAACAAATGCAGTAAGTGTGTGTATATGTACTTATCTAATGCAAAAGATCTAGCGCTTACTGATTCAGTAAACCTCATTAATGCAAAATATGTTAGTGTAATGTGTACAACATGTATGCAAATTCCTAACATAATTTATAATCTCTACATGAGAGCACATAACATTCATTCATATGCAACATCCAAGTGATAGCATAACAAGTTCCATTCATGTACAAGTATAAGCACTCATGCATATGCAACATGAAAATGTGACTGAGCTGATCTAGTGCCTAATGTGGGTCATGCATCCACTAGCAATCACGTGCAAGCACTTGCAACCATTTGCAAACATCAACCATAACATGTTTCAATCACATGTTTACATCCATATGGTTCTGTCTAAGGTTCTCAAGAAAAGATCGAGAAGATAACAAGACAAACATAGGTAGTAAAAGCATGATACGAAAGGGTTTCAAGTATATAGGAAAAAGAGATCGAGAATGTACCCTAAAAAAAATGGGTAAAGCGCGCGTATTTTCTCTTCGGTTTTCCAAGTTGCATCTTCTTGGGCTTCACTCCACTGAACTTTAACTAGCTTGAATTCTCGATTCCTTAGCTTCTTGATCTCGATTCCTAAGTTACAAATCGGAACACGCCTCAATGTTGCTTCTTTTTCCACTTCTACGCCTTCAAGGATGCTTGGCTCAACCACTTCGACTGATTCATGTAAGCACTTTCGGAGATGCGAGACATGAAAGACATTGTGTACTCTGGCCAGCCTGTCCGGTAATTCTACCTTATTGCCATCCGGCCAACCCTCTCAGTGATAGGGAACGGTCCTACGAACCTTGGTGCTAGCTTTCCAACTGCTCCAAAATGAACCACATTACGTAAAGGAGAGACTTTTATAAAGACCATATCTCCGACTTCGAACTCTAGGTCTGTCCTTCTCTTGTCCGCATAAGATTTCTGTCTATCTTGGGTCGTTTTCGTCCGTCTTCGTATCAATTCAACCTTCTCAGAAGTGTCCCTTATCATGTCGGGCCCAAGTATAAGCCTGTCTGTCGCCTCCCACCAACAAGTTGGAGATTTGCACGGTCTTCCATAAAGGGCTTCGAACGGTGCCATTCCGATGCTAGCTTGGTAACTATTATTATATACAAACTCCACGAGAGGAAGATGGTCTTCCCAAGTACCACCAAAGTCAAGAATGCATAGTCTCAAAAGATCCTCTAGTACCCTATTTACCCTTTCGATTTGTCCATCAGTCTACGGGTGATAGGCCATGCTTAAGCTCAGTCGTGTACCCATTGCTTCTTGCAGACTATTCCAAAACTGGCTAGTGAAAATCGGGTCACGATCACTAACTATACTAGAGGGAACCCCGTGTAACCGTACTATCTCTAAAAGGTAAATAGAACCTAGCCACGATGCGGTCCTCTTTCTTTTCACCGGAATGAAGTGAGCACTTTTCGTGAGTCTATCAACTATGACCATATGCTTGTATTTCCCTTCCTTGACCTAGGCAGTCCATCCACGAAATCCATCGAGATACTCTCCCATTTCCATTACGGAACCTCCAAAGGATGTAAAAGCCCACCTGGCTTCTTCGACCCAGCCTTTACTTGTTGGCAAACCATGCACCTTGAAACGAACTCTGCCACATCCATTTTCATCCCTGCCCAAAAGAATATGCGTTTCATATCTCTGTACATCTTATCCCCTCCGGGATGTATGGCCATCTTCGAGTGGTGCACCTGTTCGAGAACTTTCCTTACAAAGTCTCCCACTTGTGGGACACATAGCCTTCCATCATGCCTTAGCCATCCCTTGTCATCTATGACATACCTACCGAGGTGACTTGACATCTCACCACTAATCAACTTGTCCATGATTTCGACTATCTGTGGGTCTTCCTTCTGTGAAGTCCCTACTTGATCTAGAAGTGTAGGTCTTAACTCAAGAGATGCTAACGTAACAATCAATGACTCAACAACAGGTGTAAAATCAAAGGTTGCTATAAACTCTAGACTTTTCCTTTAAACAAATAAGGGGCTCAAGGTCAACCTTTTCCTACTAGCGCATCCATCACCACATTACCCTTGCCAGGGGTATAAGCTATATCGAAGTCATATGATGCCAAGATTTCCATCTACCGTTGTTGTCTCAGATTCAAATCTTTCTATGAGAAGAGGTACTTAAGCGATTTGTGGTCGGTATACAGCTCGAACCTCTCCCTAAGAACATAATGGCGCCAAGACTTAAGTGCAAAAACGATCGACGCCAACTCCAAGTAATGTGTGGGATAGTTCTTCTCATGAACTTTAAGTTGTCTACCCCCGTAGAAAATCACCTTCCCTTCTTGCATTAGGACTGCGCCTAATCCCGTGCCACATGCATCTGTGTACACGGTAAACATCTTACCTCCATCGGGTAATCGCAAAACTGGAGCTGTGGTGAGGGCTCTCTTAAGCCTCTAAAAAGCAATTTCACATTCTATGTCCCATGCAAACACTAGGTTTTTCCTTGTTATCCTGGTAAGAGGGGCTGAAATCTTAGCGAAGTCCATAATGAACTTCCTATAGTAGCCTGCAAAACCGAGAAAGCTTCTCACCTCCGTTGCATTCTAAGGAATTTTCCAGTCTTGCACCGCAACTACCTTTGCGGGGTCCATGGCTATGCCTTGCTTAGAAACTACATGTCCAAGAACCGAACTTCCTTCCTCCAAAAATGGCATTTGGAGAACTTAGCCTTTAATTTGTGTGCTCTAAGCGTATCTATGACTTCCTTGAGATGTCTAACATGCTCTTCTTCATCCTTTGAGAAGATCAGAATATCGTCTACGAAAACCACTACAAACTTGTTAAGGAACTCCCGAAACACCCTACTCATCAAATCTAAAAAGTACGCGGGTGCATTAGTTAACCCAAATGGCATGACGAGCCATTCGAAGAACCCATCTGGAGTCTTAAACGCAGTCTTGTAAATGCTATCCTCAGCAACTCTAAGCTGATGGAATGCTGTGGCTAGATCGAGTTGAGAGAAAACAGATGCTCCCACAAGCTGGTCAAACAAATCGTCGATTCTTAGCAGTGGGTGCCTATTTTTATTAGTTAGCTTGTTTAACTCACGATAATCTACGCACAGCCGAAGCGAACCATCCGCCTTAGTAGCGAATACCACCGGAGCACCCCATTCAGAAATGCTTCGCTTATGAAATTTTTCTCAAGCAACTCCTTAACTTGTTTACTGAGCTCTCTTCTTTCTCGCGGGGCCATGTGCCTAATCGGAAATGAAACTGGATTGGCATTATCAACAAGATAAATACGGAAATCTATCTCGCGTTTAGGGGTAACCCCTTCACCTCATCAAAGACATCTGGATATTCTCGGACCACTCTTACAAATTGCAAATTTTCAATGGATGAGTCAAGAGATTCAAGATAACACAACATGACCGAACCCTTAGGGTTACAAGAAATTTCAAGGGTATTACCAAGGCGAGTCATGAGCCTCACTACCCTTAATTCATAATCAAGAATGGCTCCGTAATTGGATAGCCAATCCATACCTAGGATCAAACCGTATCCTATAAATCTGAGAACATAAGAATTACACGCGAATTCTACGCTTAAGATAGAGATCCTCAAATCCACACATATCGTAGATAAATGAGCGGAGCCCCCAATTGGATTTGAAACACTAACGGGATCCTCAACTAGACTAGTACTTAGGTGCAGATTTTCAACAATATCAGAAGAAATAAAAGTATGCGATGCGCCAGAGTCAAATAAGGTTCGAACAGGAAAGTCAGAAATGTAAACAAGGCTTTCTACTGAAATATTACTACCTCGGTCCAGTGCTGGAGTGGTGTTGAGAGCATGCAACTTCCCTCTAGAAGGTCCCGCTCGCTGGGCCTGCCCTTGCCCCTGCTCTTGTTTCTTAGGGAAATCTTTGCTGATGTGTCCAGTATCTCCACAATGAAAGCATTCACCCAACTTTCTCTTCTTCTTTCGACAATCTTTAGCTAGATGTCCCATAATACCACAAAATTTACACTTCCTTGTCTCACATGCCTTTTTATTATTGTTGTTGTTGCCCTTGTTATTCTTGTTATTCTTGTTGCCTCCCTTCTTGAAGTCAACTTTCTTATTCTGAGTCACATTAGGCTTAACCTCCTTCTTGTTATTATTGTCTTCCCTATGAAGTAGGGCCATATCCACAAAGCATTCAAAGGTCGCCTCCATAGGTATATGAGTTATGGCCAAACTGTGTAGTGGCTCGTTCAATCCTCGAGCAAAGCATACAGCCTTTTTCTGGGCCGTGTTGACCAAGTACAGACCGAACCGAGCAAGCTGATTAAAATTATTCACGTACTCCCTAACAGACATGTCCCCTTGCTTGAGTGCTAGGAACCTCTCCAGCTGAAGGTTCTCTTCTGCTGACGATAAGAATTTAAGTCCAAACCTCTCTTTAAAGTCTGCCTAAGTCTCAATTGGCCTGGTAGCGTTCGTGACTTCCCACTAAAATGCAGCTTCCTCTTTCAACAACCATGCTGCCAACTGAACTTTTCTATGGTCCTCCACATCAAAGATAATAAACAAGTCTTCAGTCTCCTTTAGCCAGTTTCGTGCCTCAACAAAGGTTTCAGTTCCAATGAAGTTCTTGCCGCCCATTGCATTAAAGTCTTTGCATATTTTGGCAAAGGCGGTACTAGGGGGAGGAGGAACCGCGACCACTGGGGAGGAGGAGGAGGGATGTCTACCAGGCCTGCGCCATTGGCCCTAGCTTCTAAGTACCTTCGGAACCATCCAGGTACGGGTTCTCCCTCAGGAAGGTTTAGATCAGACATGCTGAAAAGCGAAAAGAAAATGATTCAAACGAGGAAACAAAGGAAAGTGCTAATGGCTTTTGGGGAATAGCCATTTTTTTAAAACATAACGCTTTTATTAAAAATTTCTTCTTTATATACGGTTTTGGAAAATAGCTTTAGAAGGTTTTTAAAACTTTTGTCCTATCTGGTAACCTTCTGCTCTGATACCAAATGTATCACCCCACCTCCGCTAGGGTCACTCACAAAGGGAATGCACTAGTTTTGGTGGAGTATTATCTAGGTAAACATACATAGAGATATCACAAGGCAGAACATAAATAAAGCAGCGGTAGAAATTAAAACACAATTTTTATTACTTTCAAGAAAAGAGTCAAAACCTCCTATATCCATGGTACAAACTATTCCATTACATCAAGTTCTAGATAAAGAAGCATAAACTTAAGCTAACAAAAGCAAATTATTCCCCATACATAGCAGAAGTGCAGCCATACCATAGCTCAAGACCAAACCGTACATGAGCTGACAAAAAGCAAGCTAAATCAAAGCTAAGAGCTAGTGTTTCCTCCCTGAGAACCTGGGGGGGGGGGGGAGAACGAAGAAAAAGAGGCAAAAGAAAAAGGGTCAGTCATAAAGACTGGTAAGTCCTAGTGACTTTCAGTATAAAAACTAGTAAAGTTAATAAGACATGAGTAAAAGGAAAGTAAACATAGGGATGATAATAAGACTGGCAAGATAACTAAGATAACAAGATAAATCAAGTCTAACATCGCATATTCAAGATTCGCTGCACCAACTGTACTAGTGTTCTAACCCATGTCAAGTATTAACCATGAAATGATCCCTTGGCCCGGTATCATGAAGTGACCCATTACGGGGTCCTACGGTATGATCTACTAATCGATCGGCTCCCTACAAGTTCTAGCTCATCATGTGTCTGTGTCATACGGCCCAATCACGAAATGTAGTAACCTGTGCTAGGTCCACCATAGGGTGTATCAAGCCCTAGGGTGCCAACCACCGACACGAATCAAGCACACACAGTGTAAACCTACTTGTAACACCCCGAATTTTAGTTAATACTAAAATTCACTAATTACAGGATAAATAATCTCATACGTGGGAATTGGGGGTAACGGGCTGCGTTATTGCGTTCGTCTCGGAAAAATACGTGAAATAGAGTCCGAGTTTTCGAAAATCGGAGTCCGTATGGCCCAGTTATGGCCCAATGAAGTTTGTAGAAAATTCAAAACTAAAACAGATTTAAAATTTTAAATATTCAGATTTGGAATGGGCCAGGCGGGGTCAGGCGGGAAGCTTCCCGCCCAACCCATGTCGACAGGGCTGTCGACAGGGGTGTCGACATGCCTGTCGACTTGCCTGTCGACAGGGTGGCACCGTTCTGTGAACCTGGGTGCACCAGGTTGCACCAGGTTGGGTTTCAGGCTGGCTAGAAGGGCTGGTTCTAGAGATTTCCTAAATCTAAGGGTCCTAATCTAATCTAGGGTTAATCTAAGGGCCTAAAACACTCACCTAATCCTATAAATAAGACCCCAACCCTACCCTAATTCATTCATAATTAAGTCTTGTAACTAAACTATGGCAAAATGAAATTTGAGCATGGCCTCCACTAGTTCATAAAGAAAGTTGCAAGCTAATCCCTCTCTAATCAATCTCTAATCATCATTATCTTCATAGTTTGCAACTAATTCTACTTCATAAGGTTGCTAATCTTAAGTTTGGTGAGTTTCTATCACTTTAACATCAATTGTTAAAGTAAGTAGATTGGGTGTAATGAGACTTATGGTCTTAAATGCGGATTAGTGAGTTTAATCATGTATAATGATATGTTACTCTATGTTGTTCTATGTTTATGCATATTTGTTAAGTTGGTTTATGCATGCTTAATAAGTTGATTTATGCATGTTTAACAAGTTGATATATGCATGTTTAACAAGTGGAGTTATGCATATTTAATGAGTGGAATTATGCATGTTAACAAAGTGAGTTATGCAAGTTAAATATATGTTTAAATGCAAGTTTAATGTGATATGCAAGTTATGCGTGCTTATGCAAGTGTATGGATGCTTATGCAAGTCATACATATGTTTAAATGCAAGATTTATGTGATATGCAAGTTATGCATGCTTATGCGAGTATATGAATGCTTATGCAAGATATGTATATGCTTAAATGACATGATATGCAAGTTATGCATGTTTATACAAGTATGTGAATGCTTATGCATGTATGTGAAGGCTTATGCAAGTTATGTGTATGCTTAAATGCATGTTTAACATGTTATGCAAGTTATGAGAATGCCTATATGCAAGTTCAACATGTTATGCAAGATATGTGTATGACAATATGCAAGCTCATATGCCACATGTTATGCAAATCATGTGTATGATAATATGCAAGTTTGGGTTATATGTAGTTGGGTTAATATATGCTCATATATGCAAGTTGACATCCTCTTAACCCATGACAAAGTTGTATGTTAAACCCATGATATTTGTGATGATCTTCCCCTTATTTATGTCATGAAATGAGAACGATTTACGTGGGGAACGATGGGGTTGGTAAATATGTTAATAAATGAATGATTGGGTATGATTAAGCATACCATAAAAATAAATTACCATAAGTGGGAATTTACCTATTGAGTTAGGTCTACCCCATGGGAATTTACCTATTGAGTTAGGTCTACCCATGTTATGGAAAACTTGATATTAATTAGGGATAATTAATATGGGGGTGATTAATTAGGTGTAATTAATCGACTAAGACACGAGGTTCGACTCATTTATAGTGTAAAACTGCCCGGACCCGACCGGCTTAACCAGTTGCTACAAATGTCAGCCCAATGTGAGAGGTCTTAGCCACAAATTAAATACGTGATTAAGGTAAAGACACGAGGTTAGACTCTGTTATGACGTAAGACTGCCCGGATTCTACCGGCTTAACCAGGCGGTCATAACAGCCAGTCTAATGTGGGAGGTCTTTATGGGAGATCACGGTCTTAATTAATCAAGAAACACTTAACCATAGTAGCATGTAGTGGGACATGAGGGGTTAAGTGGGTGCCTTGGGTGGCATGAGGAAATTCTGTGGTTGCCTTGGGTGGCATGTGGAATCTAGTGGGTTGCCTTGGGTGGCAATAGAAAATACGATTAGAATACTTAACCAAGTGGAAACATGTAATTAAACATGATTAAAGGGTTAAGTGGGATACACTAGATATTTGACAAGCTTAAGTGGGTAGCTTGTGGGGGCCCATTTCAACCAATATCCCAAACGTATCTTTGTGGGCTCGACCCATGTCGAGTGACGGGACACGCATATTGGGCTTGATTATAAGAGGCCAAAACGGGTTAGCGGTGGCAACGCAAGTCCCACGGGTTTCATATGCGTGTGTGGGCCCGGGCAGGTAGATAAGCCGTTGTTGCATCGTGTAGATATAAAGCCGTGCACCATTAGTATTGGGTAGCCACTTTAGGGGAGTGATACACCCCACTGTGGGACCAGCACGGGTATCTACGGTAGGGAGCCGATCGATGGGGAGTAGTGGGTACACCTAATGAGGATAGGGGCAGACGGCACCTATGTAGGGGTACACGAAACTACTGGGTAAGAATTACTGGGTACACCTAGTGGAGATAGGGGCAGACGGCACCTATGTAGTGGGCTAGGGGTACATGAAACTACTGGGGAAATTTTCTAAGTCCTTGGAAGGGATCAACCTTTAAGTAGGAATCACTGGTGTGGTGCAGTTAGTAATTATCCTTGGGTGGGTAGATGCGTCTTGACGGTTATCTTAGTTTATCCTAAGTCTACCAAGCTGCTTAGTGTAGCCATTCATCCCCAGATATTACCGTAGGTCAAGTTTATGTCTTCTCTGGTTACTTTAATGATTGTATTGTTAAAGTTATAGGACTCACTCAGACTTATGTCTGACCCCGTTGTTTTTATCTTTTTCCCAACCCTCAGGTCCTACGGTGGATCCTAGCGGTAGTAGAGCTTGATCGGATTGCTGTTCCAGTCTTTAGGAGCTTGGGTAGATGTAAAGCTCCAGTTATCCAGTTATCTTTTCTTTTGTTCTGGCTATTGTGTGAGAGAGTGGGATTATGTACTTCTTTATTTTGATGGATATTGTACTTGACTTTTACCGTGGTTTTATGATGTAACCAGACATGTTTATTTCCGCTGTTATGAGATGATGTTTTAAAATTTCAAGTACTATTTATATCTGTCTTGTTGTAATTTTTTTGTTCTATATTCACTAAAATACTCCACCGATGCTATGGCATTCCCTTAGTGAGTGACCCTAGCGGGCGTGGGGTGTTACACGTGGTATTAGAGCAAAGGTTACCGGAACAGATAAAATTTTTAGAAAACTATTTTTCTAAAACATTTTTGGAAAAGATATTTTCAAAAACATGTCTTTTGAGAGAAAAGTTTTTGAAAGAAAAGCATAATCCCCAATAGCCATATCTATATCCTTCGAATTCTCCGTTTTGAATCTTTCCTTTTTCGTTTCAGCATGACCGAGAATCTTAATCTTCCGGAGGGTGTGACGGTACTAGTATGGTATAGGAGATTGATGGAGGCTAGGGCCACCACTGCGGGTCCAGCAAATATTCCTCCACCAACCGTAGCACCCGATCTTCCTCCTCCCCCTCCTCCTCGCACGGATACTTTTGCTAAGACTTGCAAGGAATTTAAAGCTATGGGAGGGAAACCTTTTCAAGGATCTGAAACCTTTGTGGAGGCTAGAGATTGGCTTAAAGAGGTGGAAGAGTTGATAGATATCTTTGAAATGGAAGAAGGGAAGAAAGTCAAGTTGGCTGCTTGGTTAATGAAGGGAGAGGCCTCATTCTGGTGGGAGGTTACTAATGGAGAACGCCCCGTTGACTCTTGGGCGGATTTTAGGCAAAGATTTGTGGCAAAGTTTCTCTCAAGGGCGGAGGAAAACTTGTATATGGAAAGATTCTTGACTCTAAAGCAAGGAAATCTTTCGGTGAAGGAATATGTTAACAAGTTTAATCAATTGGCAAGGTTTGGCCTAGGCATGGTGAATACACCGGAGAAGAAGGCTTTGAGGTTCGTGAAAGGCTTAAATGAACCGATGCATGGGTTGGCTATGACTCACATCCCTATGGGGGCCACCTTTGAGAAGCTAGTTGACATGGCACTCATGTATGAGGAAGAGAAGGGTCCTAATGCTAATAAGGCACCCGAGAAGAAGGGAGATCAAAAGAGACCTCAACAACAACAAAGCAAAGGTGGGAAAGGCAACGGTGGCAAGGGCAAGAAGAAGAAGTGTTTCAATTGTGGGACACCTGGCCACCTAAGCAAGGGTTGTCGCAAGAAGAAGAAGACTGGCTGCTTCCACTGTGGCGAAGTAGGGCATTTAGTGAAGGATTGCCCTAAGAAAGGGCAAAGGACGGGATCTACCTCAGGAGGACAGGTGCAAGCTCTTATGGCACCGAGTCAGGCTAGGGGGCAAGTACAGGCTCTCGCAGTTCCACCGATTCAGGAGAGAGGTAGAACTATTTCCGTTGAAAGTCTGGTTTTTCTATTTGACCATCCTGTCCGTACATTGTTTGATTCAGGCGCATCGCATTCGTTTATTTCATCATGATTAGTTGAGTTACTGCACCTAGACACCAGTCTGGTAGATGATCCCTTGGTTGTTTCAAATCCAATTGGGGGCTCCACTTATTTGTCCATGATTTGTTTGGGTTTGAAGATTTCTATACTTAGCATTGAGTTTAGATGTGATGCTTTTGTATTGGGCTTCACGGGCTATGGGTTGATTTTGGGCATGGACTGGTTATCCAGTAATGGTGCAGTTCTTGATTGCGAAAGGAGAGTTGTTAGGCTGATGACCCGCTTAGGTAACACTCTCGAGATTTCTTGTAATCCCATGGACTCTGTTATGCTAAGTTACCTTGAATCGCTTGACGCTTCGGTCGAGAGTTTGCAATCTATGAGAGTGGTCCGGGAATATCCGGATGTGTTTGAGGAGGTGGAGGGCTTACCTCCGAAGCGGGAGATTGACTTCCGAATATATTTGGTGGATAATGCTAAACCGGTATCTTTACCAGTGCGCCACATGGCTCCTCGTGAGAGGAGGGAACTCCATAAGCAAGTAGGGGAGTTGCTTGAGAAGGGGTTCATAAGACGGAGCATATCGGAGTCGGGTGCTCCAGTAGTATTTGCTACGAAGGCGGATGGGTCCCTCAGACTTTGTGTAGACTATAAAGAACTCAACAAGCTCACAAAGAAGAATAGACACCCATTGCCGAGGATAGATGATCTTTTCGATCAGTTGGTTGGCGCTTCAGTATTTTCTCAGTTGGACTTGGCCACGGGGTTTCATCAGTTGAGGGTGGCTGAGGATAGCATAGACAAGACTGCCTTTAGGACTCCGGATGGTTTCTATGAGTGGCTGGTGATGCCATTTGGGTTGACGAACGCCCCTGCATACTTTGTTGATTTGATGAGTAGGGTGTTCAGGGAGTTCCTTAATAAATTCGTGGTGGTCTTTGTGGATGATATCTTAGTATTTTCTAAGAGTGAAGAAGAGCATGCCCTACATCTTGGGGAAGTGTTGAGGACTCTTCGAGCACATAGCCTTAAGGCTAAATTCTCTAAATGTCACTTCTGGAGGAAGGAAGTACGATTCTTGGGGCACGTGGTCTCCAAGGAAGGGATAGCTGTGGATCCCGCGAAGATAGTATCAATTCAGGATTGGAAGGTTCCGAAGAATTCTACCGAAGTAAGAAGTTTCTTGGGGTTGGCGGGTTATTATAGGAAGTTCATCAAAGACTTCGCAAAGATATCAGCCCCATTAACCCGCTTAACAAAGAAGAATCTTGTTTTCACATGGGACGTAGATTGTGATGATGCGTTCCAACGGTTAAAGAGAGCTTTAACCACCGCTCCAGTTTTAGTGTTGCCAAATGGGAGCAAGCCATTTGTTGTCTATACCGATGCCTGTGGGACAGGACTTGGCGCAGTCTTAATGCAAGAGGGAAGGGTAATAGCCTATGGTGGAAGGCAGTTGAGGGCACATGAGAAAAATTACCCTACCCATGACCTAGAGCTGGCCGCTATTGTTTTTGCGCTTAAGATTTGGCGCCATTATCTTCTTGGTGAGAGATTCGAGTTGTTCACTGACCATAAATCTTTGAAGTACTTGTTCTGTCAGAAAGATTTAAACTTAAGACAGCAAAGGTGGATGGAGTTCTTAGCATCTTATGATTTCGAGATAGCGTATACCCCTGGCAAGGGTAACGTGGTGGCGGACGCCTTGAGTAGGAAGAGGTTGTCCTTGAGTCCATTGTTCATGGAACGGCGAGACTTGGAGTTTATCGCGATGTTTGATTTCAGACTTTCCATTGATTATGTACCCGGTTTGCTAGCTTCATTGGAAGTTAGACCTACTCTTTTGGGGCAGATTGGGGAAGCCCAGAGGGACGACCCACAGTTGGTTGAGTTGATAGAGAATCTCATAAGGGGGGAGTCGTCCAGCCATTTGAGTAGGTACACCCTAGACGATAGGGGGTGCTTGCGTAGAGACGGTAGACTTTGCGTACCGCAAGACGAGGGTTTGAGGAAGGCTATTCTTGATGACGCACACCGTTCTAGGATGACCATTCATCCCGGTGGGGATAAGATGTACCAAGACATGAAGAGGGTTTTCTTTTGGGCCGGTATGAAGAAAGATGTGGCCGAGTATGTCGCTCGATGTTTGGTGTGCCAGCAAGTGAAGGCGGAGCAAAGGAAACCAGGTGGGTTGCTTCACCCATTGGAGGTTCCGCAATGGAAGTGGGATAGCGTCTCGATGGATTTTATTGACGGGTTACCCAGGTCGAGGAAGGGTAATACAGGAATTTGGGTGGTGGTAGATAGACTTACTAAGAGCGCCCATTTCATACCTGTGAAGAGCAAGAGGACTGCTCCATGGCTAGCTTCAGTATATCTTCGAGAGATAGTTCGATTACATGGGGTACCCTCTAGCATAATAAGTGATCGAGATCCTATCTTCACTAGCGAGTTCTGGAGAAGTTTGCAAGAAGCGGTGGGGACTCAATTGTGTCTGAGCACCGCATATCATCCTCAGACGGACGGCCAGACTGAGAGGGTGAATCGTGTTCTAGAAGACCTTTTGAGGCTTTTTATCTTAGATTTTGGAGGTACATGGGAAGAGCATCTTCCATTGGTAGAGTTCGCATATAATAACAGCTTTCAGTCCAGTATTGGTATGGCTCCTTTCAAAGCTCTCTATGGAAGGCCTTGTCGATCACCTACATGTTGGTGGGAATCTACGGATAAGATCTTGCTGGGGCCCGATATGGTTAGAGAGACTTCTGAGAAGATTGACTTGATTCGAAGAAGGATGAAAGCAGCGCAGGATAGGCAAAAATCTTATGCGGACAAGAGAAGGTCGGATCTTGAGTTTGAGGTTGGGGACATGGTTTTTGTTAAGGTATCTCCGTTGAGAAATGTTGTTCGCTTCGGATCCGTTGGGAAGTTAGCACCAAGGTTTGTTGGGCCGTTTCCTATCAAGGAAAGGATTGGACGGATGGCATATAGGGTGGAGTTGCCCGACAGACTTAGTGGTGTTCATGATGTATTCCATGTATCACATCTGAGGAAGTGCTTACATGAGACCGCAGAGGTGGTAGAGCCGAGCTTGCTTAGAGATGTAGAGGTAGAGCGTGATGCGACTATTAGACGAGCTCCTACTTGCATCCTTGGGTCAGAGACTAGGAAGTTGAGAAACAGAGAGGTTCAGCTAGTCAAAGTGCAATGGGGAGAAGATGAGAGCAACGCAACTTGGGAAACGGAAGCGAAGATGCGTTCATTGTACCCATTTCTTTTTGAGGGTATGTCTTTACTTTCTCCTTTATCGCTTGTCCAGTACTTATCTTATCTTTGGTATGTCCTCTCGTTAGTACCTTTGACCTTTAGATAGGGTAAACCTATGGTTGAAACATGTGTTTGAGACATGTTATGGTTGATGGATGCAAGTGGATGCAAGTGTTTGCTAGTGGTTGCTCGTGGATGCATATACACACACTCTAGGCACTAGATCGGCTCAGTCACTTCATATTGCATATTGCATAAAATTGTGTGTAGGAAAATATATTTATGGATGTATAATGGTTGTGTTATCACATGGATGATGCATTTTGGTGAATGATTGTGCACTCATGTAGATATTGTATGTGTCGATAGGGTTTTCTCGCATACATAATGGATGCATGGCACTATCATGGTTTGCATATGTTCATACATTAGACAGGGAACATATACACACACTTTTTGCATATGCTCATACATCATTAGAAACTGTTTAAGGACAATGGATGCCCGTGGTTGATGATTTGAGTAGATGGTTATTTGGATGGTAGGATATGCATTCTCCTTAGCTTAGAGATTTCGGGGACGAAATCCTTTAAGGAGGGGAGAATGTAACACCCCGAATTTTAGTTAATACTAAAATTCACTAATTACAGGATAAATAATCTCAGACGTGGGAATTGGGGGTAACGGGCTGCGTTATTGCGTTCGTCTCGGAAAAATACGCGAAATAGAGTCCTAGTTTTCGAAAATCGGAGTCCGTATGGCCCAGTTATGGCCCAATGAAGTTTGCAGAAAATTCAAAACTAAAACAGATTTAAAAATTTAAATATTTAGATTTGGAATGGGCCAGGCGGGGTCAGGCGGGAAGCTTCCCGCCCAACCCATGTCGACAGGGCTGTCGACAGGGGTGTCGACATGCCTGTCGACTTGCCTGTCGACAGGGTGGCACCGTTCTGTGAACCTGGGTGCACCAGGTTGCACCAGGTTGGGTTTCAGGCTGGCTAGAAGGGCTGGTTCTAGAGATTTCCTAAATCTAAGGGTCCTAATCTAATCTAGGGTTAATCTAAGGGCCTAAAACACTCACCTAATCCTATAAATAAGACCCCAACCCTACCCTAATTCATTCATAATTAAGTCTTGTAACTAAACTATGGCAAAATGAAATTTGAGCATGGCCTCCACTAGTTCATAAAGAAAGTTGCAAGCTAATCCCTCTCTAATCAATCTCTAATCATCATTATCTTCATAGTTTGCAACTAATTCTACTTCATAAGGTTGCTAATCTTAAGTTTGGTGAGTTTCTATCACTTTAACATCAATTGTTAAAGTAAGTAGATTGGGTGTAATGAGACTTATGGTCTTAAATGCGGATTAGTGAGTTTGAATCATGTATAATGATATGTTACTCTATGTTGTTCTATGTTTATACATATTTGTTAAGTTGGTTTATGCATGCTTAATAAGTTGATTTATGCATGTTTAACAAGTTGATATATGCATGTTTAACAAGTGGAGTTATGCATATTTAATGAGTGGAATTATGCATGTTAACAAAGTGAGTTATGCAAGTTAAATATATGTTTAAATGCAAGTTTAATGTGATATGCAAGTTATGCATGCTTATGCAAGTGTATGGATGCTTATGCAAGTCATACATATGTTTAAATGCAAGATTTATGTGATATGCAAGTTATGCATGCTTATGCGAGTATATGAATGCTTATGCAAGATATGTATATGCTTAAATGACATGATATGCAAGTTATGCATGTTTATACAAGTATGTGAATGCTTATGCAAGTATGTGAATGCTTATGCAAGTTATGTGTATGCTTAAATGCATGTTTAACATGTTATGCAAGTTATGAGAATGCCTATATGCAAGTTCAACATGTTATGCAAGATATGTGTATGATAATATGCAAGCTCATATGCAACATGTTATGCAAATCATGTGTATGATAATATGCAAGTTTGGGTTATATGTAGTTGGGTTAATATATGCTCATATATGCAAGTTGACATCCTCTTAACCCATGACAAAGTTGTATGTTAAACCCATGATATTTGTGATGATCTTCCCCTTATTTATGTCATGAAATGAGAACGATTTACGTGGGGAACGATGGGGTTGGTAAATATGTTAGTAAATGAATGATTGGGTATGATTAAGCATACCATAAAAATAAATTACCATAAGTGGGAATTTACCTATTGAGTTAGGTCTACCCCATGGGAATTTACCTATTGAGTTAGGTCTACCCATGTTATGGAAAACTTGATATTAATTAGGGATAATTAATATGGGGGTGATTAATTAGGTGTAATTAATCGACTAAGACACGAGGTTGGACTCATTTGTAGTGTAAAACTGCCCGGACCCGACCGGCTTAACCAGTTGCTACAAATGTCAGCCCAATGTGAGAGGTCTTAGCCACAAATTAAATACGTGATTAAGGTAAAGACACGAGGTTAGACTCTGTTATGACGTAAGACTGCCCGGATTCTACCGGCTTAACCAGGCGGTCATAACAGCCAGTCTAATGTGGGAGGTCTTTATGGGAGATCACGGTCTTAATTAATCAAGAAACACTTAACCTTAGTAGCATGTAGTGGGACATGAGGGGTTAAGTGGGTGCCTTGGGTGGCATGAGGAAATTCTGTGGTTGCCTTGGGTGGCATGTGGAATCTAGTGGGTTGCCTTGGGTGGCAATAGAAAATACGATTAGAATACTTAACCAAGTGGAAACATGTAATTAAACATGATTAAAGGGTTAAGTGGGATACACTAGATATTTGACAAGCTTAAGTGGGTAGCTTGTGGGGGCCCATTTCAACCAATATCCCAAACGTATCTTTGTGGGCTCGACCCATGTCGAGTGACGGGACACGCATATTGGGCTTGATTATAAGAGGCCAAAACGGGTTAACGGTGGCAACGCAAGTCCCACGGGTTTCATATGCGTGTGTGGGCCCGGGCGGGTAGATAAGCCGTTGTTGCATCGTGTAGATATAAAGCCGTGCACCATTAGTATTGGGTAGCCACTTTAGGGGAGTGATACACCCCACTGTGGGACCAGCACGGGTATCTACGGTAGGGAGCCGATCGATGGGGAGTAGTGGGTACACCTAATGAGGATAGGGGCAGACGGCACCTATGTAGGGGTACACGAAACTACTGGGTAAGAATTACTGGGTACACCTAGTGGAGATAGGGGCAGACGGCACCTATGTAGTGGGCTAGGGGTACATGAAACTACTGGGGAAATTTTCTAAGTCCTTGGAAGGGATCAACCTTTAAGTAGGAATGACTGGTGTGGTGCAGTTAGTAATTATCCTTGGGTGGGTAGATGCGTCTTGACGGTTATCTTAGTTTATCCTAAGTCTACCAAGCTGCTTAGTGTAGCCATTCATCCCCAGATATTACCGTAGGTCAAGTTTATGTCTTCTCTGGTTACTTTAATGATTGTATTGTTAAAGTTATAGGACTCACTCAGACTTATGTCTGACCCCGTTGTTTTTATCTTTTTCCCAACCCTCAGGTCCTACGGTGGATCCTAGCGGTAGTAGAGCTTGATCGGATTGCTGTTCAAGTCTTTAGGAGCTTGGGTAGATGTAAAGCTCCAGTTATCCAGTTATCTTTTCTTTTGTTCTGGCTATTGTGTGAGAGAGTGGGATTATGTACTTCTTTATTTTGATGGATATTGTACTTGACTTTTACCGTGGTTTTATGATGTAACCAGACATGTTTATTTCCGCTGTTATGAGATGATGTTTTAAAATTTCAAGTACTATTTATATCTGCCTTGTTGTAATTTTTCTGTTCTATATTCACTAAAATACTCCACCGATGCTATGGCATTCCCTTAGTGAGTGACCCTAGCGGGCGTGGGGTGTTACACTACTGGTGCCCAAAGCCTGCTTCTTCAACTCCGGACTACGTGCACGACCATAGTCCACCTGAACCTACAATGGTGCACCTACTCAGTCGTCGTTCTGGTCCCTTGCAATCAGCCCAGTAATCGTGCCCCACGCTGCCTAGTCCCAGGGTATCGTGATATATCTAAGTGGGTTACTACTAAAAAGGACCGCGTAACTAGGGTTTCTAATGGGTTAAGTGTTGTCATTCATATTCGTGACTTTACCCTATCCAAATCATGTATCAAGTTGGTTAAGTGTGTCCAAGCGGTTCATGACTTAACCCTATCAAATCATCATGTCAAATTGGTTAAGTATATTCAAGTGGTTCATGACTTAATCCTATCATGTGGCATTAATTCATTAATGCACCCCAACCTCTCACATTAGACTACTTGTTGTGGTTACTGGATTTGCCGGGCGGTCCAGGGAAAATTTACACCACAACATAGTCTAACCTAGGGTTTTACGTGCGATATGACCAACTACCCACATTGGATCCTATTATTTGCAGTCACTGGATTCGCCGGGCGGTTCCGGGCAGATTTACACTGCAAACTCAACCCAACCTCGAGTTGGCCATTTTCAAGTTCATTCTAAGTGTCATGTCTAGATTCAAGTTTCAAGTCTAAATTCATGTCAAGTTTTCATGTCATGTTTCATGTCAATATCGTGTCAAGTTCATGTCCATATCCAGGTTCAAGTTATAACAATGTTCATGTTTCAAGTTTATAGTAAATTCAGGTTTGCCTAAACTACTCAAATCGTATTCCCATCGCACGTGAATTCGAATCGATACAAACAAATCTAATTAGGGAATAACATAGAAAGAATGGGCATAAGATGGCAAAAGTGATTATAAGCAAAGCATGGTATGACTTGAGATAAATTACTACAACAATACTAGCATATGGAATAGTGGTTTCAAATATCTAACTTAGCAAAATAGGGTGATAGTCATGGTAACATGTATTTGTAATGTTTATTTGCAAGCTAGTCTTTATCTTTTAAATATGTCCTTTAGGTCATATCTTCGATCCTCAGGTAGAAGCCAATAGATGTAAACATGTATTTGAAACATGTTATGATTGAAGGTTTCAAGTGGTTGCTAGTGGATGCTCGTGAATGCATATACACACACATTAGGCACTAGATCTGCTCAGTCACTTTCATATTGCATATGCATATGAATGTATTTGTATATGGACTGAAGCTTTATGTGTTATCATATGGATGTTTCATATGGATGAGTGAATATGCATACATATAGCATTTACATGATTAGGGATATTTTCATACATGTTGGACGCATGACACTCATGATTCGCATTAAGGAGGTCAACTAGATCACTAGACCGCCTGATTTTGCATTAGATAAGAAACATATACACACATTCTACATATGTTCATACGGCATTAGAAACCTTTTATGGACAATGGATGCCTATGTTTAATGGTTGAGTAGAAGGACGGTTGGATGGTAGGATATACGTTCTTCCTAACTTGAAGATTTCGGGGACGAAATCCTTTAAGGAGGGGAGAATGTAACACCCCGTATTTTCTTTGAACGTCAAAGTAACAAATTAAAGTATACTTAATTTTTAAAAGAAGAATTAAGGGAAATGGGTTATGCCATTGCGTTCGTCTCGGAATTCTTCTTGGAATAGAGTCCAAGTTTTCGTAAATCAGGCTCCGTATGAGAAAGTTATGGCACTCAGAAGTTTCAGGAATTTAAATAAATTAAAACAGCTCGAATTCAAATTCGAAATTAAAATCACACACTCGGGCTAGGCGAGAAATTTCCCGCCCAGGACCCAGGTCGACCTGGGTCACATCCGTCGACAATGGGGTCGACCTAGGGGTCGACCTCCCCCCTATTTCTAGATCCGACGACTGGTTCATTTTTCTGCATTTGGACGCCCGTTCCGACAAGATTCGTTGATCCCTATGCTATATAAACACCCCTAAGGCTACAGTTTTCTCTACACAACTTCATTACGCCTATACTCTACCCTAATTCATATCAAAATAAATTAAAGACGGGGTTATGTTGCTAATGTTCTTCAAGAAATCAAGTTTAGTATTCAAGCAGAGATTCAAAGGCTAATTCAACGACTTCAACAACTATTTTCTAAGATTCAAATCTAAATTAGAGAATTGATAGTCTACGTCAAGGGATAGCTTTTTAGTTTCAGAAATCAGATCCTAGAATTCAAGACGTTCTGTAATTTGTAAGTTCACTTTACTTTAAGAAATAAAAGTTAATTGTGATTCTGACATTGTAATAAATCTGAATCTGAGATTATGCCTATTTATATCAGTCTTTCTATATTCATTGGATCTATCTCATTGATAATATTATGTCCGTTCTTTGTCTCTTCTTTCCTTCTTCCCTTTTTATTTTATAGCCAGGTGTAATGTCCCGCATTTTTATCGGTTTATATTTGAATATTTAAATCAGTTTAAATATTGAATTCTTAATATAAGTAGATTTAAATATTTATTTAAAACGAAGTCGAACGTATAAAAATATATATTTAATATAATCGAGCTCATAACGACGCTGTAGTTCGTAATTTAACGTTCTGAACTTCAACTATGTGTACATGACTCGTTTTAAATCGGATTTCTGCGAAACAAGAAACGTTGGAATCTGTTGAAGTGTATTTTTCTAATGTAAGTGAAAAATCGAGATTTCGAATTATATATTGTGAGTTATATCCAAATCAAATATCCAAATAGTCGCTATATAGTCGTTTATCGACTGTAACAGTTTATTTGATATAACTAGATACTGGTTTCGAATTTAGACAAGGTTCTTTTGAGGCGTAGTGATAATTTAATTTTTAGAATTTTACTGTAATTTTTAATTAATTAAATATGCAACTTTTTATTTGGAGTATTTTGCACCCTATACCAATATTTTAGGGTTTCACAATATTAGTTAACCTACCGATATTATTATATTTTTGGGATCGTGGTACATTGCTGGTCATAACTGTATTTTTACTTTTGTCCATAGCAATTGATGAATAAACGGGATTCAGCATAGCCGGTACCGCATTAACCGATGTATGCTGCACCATTCCTTTTCGCATTAATGTACACTTGCCTCATTCACAATTCACAGTCCACTAGTTTGCATTTGTACCAATATATGTAATTAAAAGCTTATAAAAGAATACGACTACATGGTACTTTTTTTTTACAGCAATTAAATCCTTGTGTACTGAAGCAACAAAGGTGACGTGTGCTTGGATTATTTCTAACCTAAGCCAGACCTAGGACATGGAGCACTCAACCACAAATAAAAATATCAAAACAGCTACCTATGAGATGTCTGCTGTGTGACCAATCGCCAAAAGTAAACAGTATTACACGCATACCCTTAAACTTCCTTCCACCGGCAAAGTATATTCAAATAAGTAGTATTATATATGACGTGTGTATGAGCTGTAGTGAAGAGAAGTATCATAGCAGCCTACGCTATATGCAACCGTCCTCGAATTGTCTTAATCAAATGCTGTGCTTACCCCAATCTAATCAATATAGCCAACGTACCTCGCCTACATCTCTATTACTTGGCGCTGAAGTATTCTCACGCCTATATAAACACACGATTGGAAAAGGAATGGACAACAACTCCTCTTCTTATCTTTTTCTATTCACAATATATAACTTAGATCAATATATATATATGGTCTGGCGAAGTTTGTTGCATTTCTTTTTACCGCAACGCTGCATGGTGACGATCTTTTCAGTCCAAGGACTGAGCGTGTGGCGCAAGGAGATGTGAACTGGGAGTGGCGTGGGTGGAAGAATATGTAAATGAAGAGAAGTGGCATGATGTTTGTGTTTCAAATTGACTTGCGGTTGTAAATATGGAGGAAGAGGGACAAGCGGGTGTGGCGTGAGGCATTGATAGGCGTGTTAATGTTTTCAGCTAGTGTACATGCATGAATAAGGGAAGGTTGCTACGGTGAAGCCCAAGGACGTGAAGGGTGGACGTTGGCAAAGTATACTTGGACAACAGAAGAGAAATGGGTTTAACGTGAAGTGTGTATGGATGGTGATAGAATAAGTTACTGAAGCATGAAGTGTTAACAAGGAAGTAGCTAGCCGGAGGAACAGTGGACGACACAGCTGTGTTCGTAAGGAAGAAGTCCTACTGGTCAGCGTGGGTCTTTGAAACCGGTAGCAGGCCGGAGATAACTGGACGTCGGCTTCATGTTGACGCAAGTGGGCTGTATGTGATGGGGTGATAAGGATGAACTCTCGGCAGTTGCAAGGACGGGCGGATGTAGTGGACAGCAAGTGGTTTTGCATAGAGTACATGGTACTGCAGGCTTTTGGAGGAGCAGTTTTGGCGGAGTTCGCGGAAAAGAAAGGATGCTTTGAGAACGATCGATGGGATCTGAGTATTCAAATAAGTTGACGATCAGTCCATCATGTCGAAGTTGTATGAACGCACGCTGCACAACAAAGTTGGGTTAGAGCACTTGAGAGCACGTTGGAATATGAGGCAGAATAAAACGTCTGGTTAAATCGACCAACGCAAATTTTTATTTAACGGTTAACGCGCCAAGGTGAGTAAATTCACTAACTTTGTTTTATTTAAAATATTTTATTTATATTTTAAATGGTTGAATGCTGTGTGATGATGGTTGTTTAGGCAGATTATGGTTAAATTGGTTGAAATATTATATATCGTTGCATATGTACCCATCACCGGTTGGATATTGATTCCATCAGTATGGAATCAGTGAAAATTGTTTGACTAACATTTGTGGATACGGAAACCGGTAGTCAACTGGATTCTTCAATAATTATATGTACTGTTTATGCACTGTTTGAACTGTGTTGAATGGAAGTTCAACGTTATGTTGATTTAATAAATAAACGATATTGATTTAGAAAGTGGCAACAGTCAACCATAAACACATCGTTTTGTTAAGAAATTGGTTGGTTGTCAAGCAAACCAACGAAGTTCAATTATAAAAATTTTATCTTTATAATTGAAGCAAAATTATAAATTATAATAGAAGTTCTATTATAAACTGGTATTTTTAATACCATGAGTTAGATATAAATTGATTCGAGTTTAAATAGGAAGAATCGATTATTTATTATTTCTAAATAACAGAAATTGAATCTTGATTAAACAAGGAGGCGATGACTTGTTTTAAGTATATCAAAAACAAGTAGTCGATTTCAAAGATGCTTATGAAATAAAGTATAGTTCTATGTTTGGAGTATGATCGTATTTGAAATAAGGGTAGTAAAACGAGTCTAGATTCCTATTGCGAAATGATATTTTAATAAAAATGAATAGTGGTCAGAAAGTAAACATTTTGTAAGTAGATATTTCTATTTGTGTTAAATTAAATTGATCTGATTAAAGAGAAGTTTAGAAATGGAGTTTTGAAATGTTTTTTCCAACATTAATAATGTGTATTTTCTAAAAGTACAGAAAATAAGAAAGGTAAGGAAGATGGAAATGTTCCAGATATTAAATAAATGTATATCTTCTAGAATGTGGGTGAACAAGTGCTATAATATTTGGAAATGGGTTTTTCAAAGAAGTATGAGGTTAAACAGTTTTGGAAATATCTAGAAAAATATGAATAATGAAATATTAGAAAGTGCCGAGATTGTGAAATGGTTTGATGGATGTTTATTTTCAAAACACCGACTATCAAAGATTTTTGTAACGAAAAGAGATATCAAGATTTTTGTAACGAAAAGAGATATCAAGATTTTTGTAATGAAAAGAGTTGTCAAGAATTTGTAACGGAAAGAGGTGTTGAGATTAATTATAAAGTGGAATATAGTAGCATATTGCAAGTCTCAGAACTATAGCAGTAAAGTAACGCTGTTGACTAGGCTTAAGCGTGACTGTTATGTCAAGATTAGTTATAAAGGGATATAGCAGCGTATAGCTAGTTTGAACTGTAACGATAAATGAAACGCTGTTACCAAACTTAAGCGTGATGTTTATATACAGTAGCACTTCCTAGGGAAGGAAAACAGCTTGTTTTGAAATTCACTTATTCAAAAGTAATAAGTAATGACGTTTGTCCAAAGAAATATAAGAACGAATGTTAAATAAAAAGTGCCTGTGATTTGTGTGATATTGGTTGTACATTGAATGGATGTTGTTTTTACTTCGATAGTTAAACAACCAACTATCGAAGTGTTTTGACCATCGTTGTCTATACGGGGATACGGGGAGACCGGTTGGATATACTATCTGAAACCACTCCGTATAGGCATAAGCGCTGCAAATTATGCTGAAGAAAATTGAAGACGGAGTGAAGTGCAAGGGTCGTCCAGTTCAGAATGGTGCTTTCTGTTTGTCCAGACCCAGGACAACTTGTATGGATGAATGCCTAACAGCGTATTCTTAGAAGATCACCTAAGACGTTCTTTTCAAGATATTACGTCTGGTGGCGGAGAAATTCGTTTCTCTTGGCTTTTATACCCGTAATATTTTGGGAAGATCAACTAGTGATTTGACGGGTTTGAAGATGTGGCATTCAAAGTGTATGGTGGCCAGATGTTCTAAAAGGTAGACGTAGCCTCAAGCTTCACAGCCGGGAAATGACAAAAATCGGGCAGGCAGCATGGCTATGTGGGTCGCACCGATTAGGGTGTATAATCACCTATCTAGAGAAATTCCTTTTGTTTCTAAATCTATCGATTCTGCCCATTCGGGAACGGTGGTTTGAGTCCAACCGTTGGTGATATACATTCGATACACTCAAGCGAAATGAGTGGTCGGTCATGTGTGGGCCGGGTTGCAAGACGTTCTTGTTGAACCCAGGTGTATTCGCCTCTAGAGATACATCATCGGAAGGTGGTCCCATACCTTGTCATAGTTGGAATCCAATCACCAATAAGCGCCATGCGGTTTTTGATTTTATACTATATATGTAGAGCGTGAGATGCAAGCGTTCTACTATTTGGTTATTTATTTGATTAGACTTTATTATAATATCACTGGATTTTGATATCAAAATATTTTGGGTTATAGTAAGGTAAAAACCGTCCGTGTTTATGTGTGGACTGGTCTTACTATTATCCTTTTGTTTCAGAAAGGATTTTCAAAGTTAAATTGTATGGTTGGAATTTACTCACACCAGTCCCATGACTGACCCAGAGTTTATTTTGTTTTGTTTTCCCTAAACTCTTGGGTGCCCAAATTTGTACGGGCAGTCAAGTGTTTCAGGCTTTACAGATACACTCGGAGGAGCTTGGAGCTGGAGTCTTCACCTTTGATTATTTATATTTATTTCCGCTGTATCAAATGCTATGTTGTACGCTGATATGGTATGTATATACAAATAGTTTGTATTTCAAAGTTATGTTGAATAATATATTTTATTCGTTCCGCTGTGAGATTCGTGTTTACTCTGATTCTGCTCAGTTGTGTTCTTCTTCTTCTTCTATTCTATTAGTTCTACCTTATCTTTCTCATCCTCTTATTTCTTTCTATTAATGATCCGGTATTTTCGATGTCTGAACAGTCGACGCCGGGTTTTGTGTCAATTTACGGAGTCAGAAATCCCCGGGTCGTTACAGTTGGTATCAGAGCCGAAGGTTAAGTGATTACCTTGGCTCTATGGCGTAACTCAATAGAGATGGAGTTAGCAATACTCTAGATTGAGTTTGAGTGTATGTATATGAGCGCGTATTTGTAAATCAATATAAAAACTGTTTTATATTGTGTCGATTGGTTTGGCAAGTGGTTTATGAATTCTGGTCGAAACAGTAATGCAAACTGTGTCGATAGGTGTTTCTAAACTCTTGAACAGAGTAATTCGACACAGTATGTTTTGAATAGAGGGTAAATGGGATAATTTTACCCAAAATATATTTTGATATAAAAGAGGTATATATCTTGAGATTAATGTAGTATATTGGATGTGTTGATCGTAATTAGGATCAAATAAGATTTATAGTTGAGTTGGTTATATAAATAACCAATCGAAATATTATACATATAATATGTAAAATCAGATATACTGAATCTGAAATTTAAACCATAATTGGGATAAAAAAATTCTGATACATGAAAATGTTTGTAAATGAAATTTGCATTAAATATATGGAATTTTAAGATCCTGGGGAAATTTTGAAATATTATCCAAGTTTCGAAAAGATATTTTTGAAGTAATTTCAAATAAAAGTATTTGAATATGAGTTTTGAAAGTGATATAGTATTGAACTCACTTTGATCGCTGGGAAATAAATTCCGATGATGAAGTCGACCATTATCGGTGTTCATTTTCGAGTTCTAAGTGCCGGATTACTACCAAAGATTTTGTTTTTGAATTATTGTGAGGAAACAAGTTGTCAGGAATTCAAAGGTTTTGAATTGCTATGTTATGAATATATATGTATATTATTTCAAACTGATTTGAAACAAAACCCCAGAAATTTTAATTCTGAAATGTAAATTTTACTTATGAAGTAAATAAACAGAGAATTTAAATAAGTCAAATAAAATTTGAGTTGAATTGAAGTCAAGTAAGTGGAAATCGTACTGGAATAAGGATTTGACTTGACCAAGTAGTTGAGTTGTGAATTGAGATTGGGAATGGAACCAAACTTGGTTGGGAAATTTGATTATTTGGAATTGGATTTGAACTGGAGTTTGAAAAAGAAATTTGAGTTGGGATTATTGATTGAGAATAAACTGACTGGAGATCAGTTGGGGATGCATTTGGGTATGCTGAATGGATTGCAAATGGAAGCGAGAAAGTTGGATGCCCAATGAAGGGAGAAGGTCCAGAGTGGCATGTGGTAGTAGTACCGAATGAACCGTGCAATAGAGAGGTTGACGAAATTCTCCGAAAATTAAAGTGTTAGAGAATTTCAGAATTTTGAAAATTTTCGTTACAAAGAAGGGAATTAATATTTTGATCAGTTCAGTTGAAACTGAAATGTGAAGTAAACCAAAAAGATTTTAACCTGTTTACAATAGAGATTGTAGCATTTCCCTATCTTAGCAATTTCGAGGACGAAATTATTTTAAGGGGGAAGGAATGTAATGTCCCGCATTTTTATCGGTTTATATTTGAATATTTAAATCAGTTTAAATATTGAATTCTTAATATAAGTAGATTTAAATATTTTTTTAAAACGAAGTTGAACGTATAAAAATATATATTTAATATAATCGAGCTCATAACGACGCTGTAGTTCGTAATTTAACGTTCTGAACTTCAACTAAGTGTACATGACTCGTTTTAAATCGGATTTCTGCGAAACAAGAAACGTTGGAATATGTTGAAGTGTATTTTTCTAATGTAAGTGAAAAATCGAGATTTCGAATTATATATTGTGAGTTATATCCAAATCAAATATCCAAATAGTCGCTATATAGTCGTTTATCGACCGTAACAGTTTATTTGATATAACTAGATACTGGTTTCGAATTTAGACAAGGTTCTTTTGAGGCGTAGTGATAATTTAATTTTTAGAATTTTACTGTAATTTTTAATTAATTAAATATGCAACTTTTTATTTGGAGTATTTTGCACCCTATACCAATATTTTAGGGTTTCACAATATTAGTTAACCTACCGATATTATTATATTTTTGGGATCGTGGTACATTGCTGGTCATAACTGTATTTTTACTTTTGTCCATAGCAATTGATGAATAAACGGGATTCAGCATAGCCGGTACCGCATTAACCGATGTATGCTGCACCATTCCTTTTCGCATTAATGTACACTTGCCTCATTCACAATTCACAGTCCACTAGTTTGCATTTGTACCAATATATGTAATTAAAAGCTTATAAAAGAATACGACTACATGGTATTTTTTTTACAGCAATTAAATCCTTGTGTACTGAAGCAACAAAGGTGACGTGTGCTTGGATTATTTCTAACCTAAGCCAGACCTAGGACATGAAGCACTCAACCACAAATAAAAATATCAAAACAGCTACCTATGAGATGTCTGCTGTGTGACCAATCGCCAAAAGTAAACAGTATTACACGCATACCCTTAAACTTCCTTCCACCGGCAAAGTATATTCAAATAAGTAGTATTATATATGACGTGTGTATGAGCTGTAGTGAAGAGAAGTATCATAGCAGCCTACGCTATATGCAACCGTCCTCGAATTGTCTTAATCAAATGCTGTGCTTACCCCAATCTAATCAATATAGCCAACGTACCTCGCCTACATCTCTATTACTTGGCGCTGAAGTATTCCCACGCCTATATAAACACACGATTGGAAAAGGAATGGACAACAACTCCTCTTCTTATCTTTTTCTATTCACAATATATAACTTAGATCAATATATATATATGGTCTGGCGAAGTTTGTTGCATTTCTTTTTACCGCAACGCTGCATGGTGACGATCTTTTCAGTCCAAGGACTGAGCGTGTGGCGCAAGGAGATGTGAACTGGGAGTGGCGTGGGTGGAAGAATATGTAAATGAAGAGAAGTGGCATGATGTTTGTGTTTCAAATTGACTTGTGGTTGTAAATATGGAGGAAGAGGGACAAGCGGGTGTGGCATGAGGCATTGATAGGCGTGTTAATGTTTTCAGCTAGTGTACATGCATGAATAAGGGAAGGTTGCTACGGTGAAGCCCAAGGACGTGAAGGGTGGACGTTGGCAAAGTATACTTGGACAGCAGAAGAGAAATGGGTTTAACGTGAAGTGTGTATGGATGGTGATAGAATAAGTTACTGAAGCATGAAGTGTTAACAAGGAAGTAGCTAGCCGGAGGAATAGTGGACGACACAGCTGTGTTCGTAGGGAAGAAGTCCTACTGGTCACCGTGGGTCTTTGAAACCGGTAGCAGGCCGGAGATAACTGGACGTCGGCTTCATGTTGACGCAAGCGGGCTGTATGTGATGGGGTGATAAGGATGAACTCTCGGCAGTGGCAAGGACGGGCGGATGTAGTGGACAGCAAGTGGTTTTGCATAGAGTACATGGTACTGCAGGCTTTTGGAGGAGCAGTTTTGGCGGAGTTCGCGGAAAAGAAAGGATGCTTTGAGAACGATCGATGGAATCTGAGTATTCAAATAAGTTGACGAACGGTCCATCATGTCGAAGTTGTATGAACGCACGCTGCACAACAAAGTTGGGTTAGAGCACTTGAGAGCACGTTGGAATATGAGGCAGAATAAAACGTCTGGTTAAATCGACCAACGCAAATCGTTATTTAACGGTTAACATGCCAAGGTGAGTAAATTCACTAACTTTGTTTTATTTAAAATATTTTATTTATATTTTAAATGGTTGAATGCTGTGTGATGGTTGTTTAGGCAGATTATGGTTAAATTGGTTGAAATATTATATATTGTTGCATATGTACCCATCACCGGTTGGATATTGATTCCATCAGTATGGAATCAGTGAAAATTGTTTGACTAACATTTGTGGATACGGAAACCGGTAGGAGGAATTCAACCGGATTCTTCAATAATTATATGTACTGTTTATGCACTGTTTGAACTGTGTTGAATGGAAGTTCAACGTTATGTTGATTTAGTAAATAAACGATATTGATTTAGAAAGTGGCAACAGTCAACCATAAACACATCGTTTTGTTAAGAAATTGGTTGGCTGTCAAGCAAACCAACGAAGTTCAATTATAAAAATTTTATCTTTATAATTGAAGCAAAATTATAAATTATAATAGAAGTTCTATTATAAACTGGTAATTTTAATACCGTGAGTTAGATATAAATTGATTCGAGTTTAAATAGGAAGAATCGATTATTTATTATTTCTAAATAACAGAAATTGAATCTTGATTAAACAAGGAGGCGATGACTTGCTTTAAGTATATCAAAAACAAGTAGTCGATTTCAAAGATGCTTATGAAATAAAGTATAATTCTATGTTTGGAGTATGATCGTATTTGAAATAAGGGTAGTAAAACGAGTCTAGATTCCTATTGCGAAATGATATTTTAATAAAAATGAATAGTGGTCAGAAAGTAAACATTTTGTAAGTAGATATTTCTATTTGTGTTAAACTAAATTGATCTGATTAACGAGAAGTTTAGAAATGGAGTTTTGAAATGTTTTTTCCAACATTAATAATGTGTATTTTCTAAAAGTACAGAAAATAAGAAAGGTAAGGAAGATGGAAATGTTCCAGATATTAAATAAATGTATATCTTCTAGAATGTGGGTGAACAAGTTCTATAATATTTGGAAATGGGTTTTTCAAAGAAGTATGAGGTTAAACAGTTTTGGAAATATCTAGAAAAATATGAATAATGAAATATTAGAAAGTGCCGAGATTGTGAAATGGTTTGATGGATGTTTATTTTCAAAACACCGACTATCAAAGATTTTTGTAACGAAAAGAGATATCAAGATTTTTGTAACGAAAAGAGATATCAAGATCTTTGTAATGAAAAGAGATGTCAAGAATTTGTAACGGAAAGAGGTGTTGAGATTAATTATAAAGTGGAATATAGTAGCATATTGCAAGTCTCAGAACTATAGCAGTAAAGTAACGCTGTTGACTAGGCTTAAGCGTGACTGTTATGTCAAGATTAGTTATAAAGGGATATAGCAGCGTATAGCTAGTTTGAACTGTAACGATAAATGAAACGCTGTTACCAAACTTAAGCGTGATGTTTATGTACAGTAGCACTTCCTAGGGAAGGAAAACAGCTTGTTTTGAAATTCACTTATTCAAAAGTAATAAGTAATGACGTTTGTCCAAAGAAATATAAGAACGAATGTTAAATAAAAAGTGCCTGTGATTTGTGTGATATTGGTTGTACATTGAATGGATGTTGTTTTTACTTCGATAGTTAAACAACCAACTATCGAAGTGTTTTGACCATCGTTGTCTATACGGGGATACGGGGAGACCGGTTGGATATACTATCTGAAACCACTCCGTATAGGCATAAGCGCTGCAAATTATGCTGAAGAAAATTGAAGACGGAGTGAAGTGCAAGGGTCGTCCAGTTCAGAATGGTGCTTTCTGTTTGTCCAGACCCAGGACAACTTGTATGGATGAATGCCTAACAGCGTATTCTTAGAAGATCACCTAAGACATTCTTTTCAAGATATTACGTCTGGTGGCGGAGAAATTCGTTTCTCTTGGCTTTTATACCCGTAATATTTTGGGAAGATCAACTAGTGATTTGACGGGTTTGACGATGTGGCATTCAAAGTGTATGGTGGCCAGATGTTCTAAAAGGTAGACGTAGCCTCAAGCTTCACAGCCGGGAAATGACAAAAATCGGGCAGGCGGCATGGCTATGTGGGTCGCACCCATTAGGGTGTATAATCACCTATCTAGAGAAATTCCTTTTGTTTCTAAATCTATCGATTCTGCCCATTCGGGAACGGTGGTTTGAGTCCAACCGTTGGTGATATACATTCGATACACTCAAGCGAAATGAGTGGTCGGTCATGTGTGGGCCGGGTTGCAAGACGTTCTTGTTGAACCCAGGTGTATTCGCCTCTAGAGATACATCATCGGAAGGTGGTCCCATACTTTGTCATAGTTGGAATCCAATCTCCAATAAGCGCCATGCGGTTTTTGATTTTATACTATATATGTAGAGCGTGAGATGCAATCGTTCTACTATTTGGTTATTTATTTGATTAGACTTTATTATAATATCACTGGATTTTGATATCAAAATATTTTGGGTTATAGTAAGGTAAAAACCGTCCGTGTTTATGTGTGGACTGGTCTTACTATTATCCTTTTGTTTCAGAAAGGATTTTCAAAGTTAAATTGTATGATTGGAATTTACTCACACCAGTACCATGACTGACCCAGAGTTTATTTTGTTTTGTTTTCCCTAAACTCTTGGGTGCCCAAATTTGTACGGGCAGTCAAGTGTTTCAGGATTTACAGATACACTCGGAGGAGCTTGGAGCTGGAGTCTTCACCTTTGATTATTTAGATTTATTTCCGCTGTATCAAATGCTATGTTGTACGCTGATATGGTATGTATATACAAATAGTTTGTATTTCAAAGTTATGTTGAATAATATATTTTATTCGTTCCGCTGTGAGATTCGTGTTTACTCTGATTCTGCTCAGTTGTGTTCTTCTTCTTCTTCTATTCTATTAGTTCTACCTTATCTTTCTCATCCTCTTATTTCTTTCTATTAATGATCCGGTATTTTCGATGTCTGAACAGTCGACGCCGGGTTTTGTGTCAATTTACGGAGTCGGAAATCCCCGGGTCGTTACAGTTGGTATCAGAGCCGAAGGTTAAGTGATTACCTTGGCTCTATGGCGTAACTCAATAGAGATGGAGCTAGCAATACTCTAGATTGAGTTTGAGTGTATGTATATGAGCGCGTATTTGTAAATCAATATAAAAACTGTTTTATATTGTGTCGATTGGTTTGGCAAGTGGTTTATGAATTCTGGTCGAAACAGTAATGCAAACTGTGTCGATAGGTGTTTCTAAACTCTTGAACAGAGTAATTCGACACAGTATGTTTTGAATAGAGGGTAAATGGGATAATTTTATCCAAAATATATTTTGATATAAAAGAGGTATATATCTTGAGATTAATGTAGTATATTGGATGTGTTGATCGTAATTAGGATCAAATAAGATTTATAGTTGAGTTGGTTATATGAATAACCAATCGAAATATTTTATACATATAATATGTAAAATCAGATATACTAAATCTGAAATTTAAACCAGAATTGGGATAAAAAAATTCTGATACATGAAAATGTTTGTAAATGAAATTTGCATTAAATATATGGAATTTTAAGATCCTGGGGAAATTTTGAAATATTATCCAAGTTTCGAAAAGATATTTTTGAAGTAATTTCAAATAAAAGTGTTTGAATATGAGTTTTGAAAGTGATATAGTATTGAACTCACTTTGATCGCTGGGAAATAAATTCCGATGATGAAGTCGACCATTATCGGTGTTCATTTTCGAGTTCTAAGTGCCGGATTACTACCAAAGATTTTGTTTTTGAATTATTGTGAGGAAACAAGTTGTCAGGAATTCAAAGGTTTTGAATTGCTATGTTATGAATATATATGTATATTATTTCAAACTGATTTGAAACAAAACCCCAGAAATTTTAATTCTGAAATGTAAATTTTACTTATGAAGTAAATAAACAGAGAATTTAAATAAGTCAAATAAAATTTGAGTTGAATTGAAGTCAAGTAAGTGGAAATCGTACTGGAATAAGGATTTGACTTGACCAAGTAGTTGAGTTGTGAATTGAGATTGGGAATGGAACCAAACTTGGTTGGGAAATTTGATTATTTGGAATTGGATTTGAACTGGAGTTTGAAAAAGAAATTTGAGTTGGGATTATTGATTGAGAATAAACTGACTGGAGATCAGTTGGGAATGCATTTGGGTATGTTGAATGGATTGCAAATGGAAGCGAGAAAGTTGGATGCCCAATGAAGGGAGAAGGCCCAGAGTGGCATGTGGTAGTAGTACCGAATGAACCGTGCAATAGAGAGGTTGACGAAATTCTCCGAAAATTAAAGTCTTAGAGAATTTCAGAATTTTGAAAATTTGCGTTACAAAGAAGGGAATTAATATTTTGATCAGTTCAGTTGAAACTGAAATGTGAAGTAAACCAAAAAGATTTTAACCTGTTTACAACAGAGATTGTAGCATTTCCCTATCTTAGCAATTTCGAGGACGAAATTATTTTAAGGGGGAAGGAATGTAATGTCCCGCATTTTTATCGGTTTATATTTGAATATTTAAATCAGTTTAAATATTGAATTCTTAATATAAGTAGATTTAAATATTTATTTAAAACGAAGTTGAACGTATAAAAATATATATTTAATATAATCGAGCTCATAACGACGCTGTAGTTCGTAATTTAACGTTCTGAACTTCAACTAAGTTTACATGACTCGTTTTAAAACGGATTTCTGCGAAACAAGAAACGTTGGAATATGCTGAAGTGTATTTTTCTAATGTAAGTGAAAAATCGAGATTTCGAATTATATATTGTGAGTTATATCCAAATCAAATATCCAAATAGTCGCTATATAGTCGTCTATCGACCGTAACAGTTTATTTGATATAACTAGATACTGGTTTCGAATTTAGACAAGGTTCTTTTGAGGCGTAGTGATAATTTAATTTTTAGAATTTTACTGTAATTTTTAATTAATTAAATATGCAACTTTTTATTTGGAGTATTTTGCACCCTATACCAATATTTTAGGGTTTCACAATATTAGTTAACCTACCGATATTATTATATTTTTGGGATCGTGGTACATTGCTGGTCATAACTGTATTTTTACTTTTGTCCATAGCAATTGATGAATAAACGGGATTCAGCATAGCCGGTACCGCATTAACCGATGTATGCTGCACCATTCCTTTTCGCATTAATGTACACTTGCCTCATTCACAATTCACAGTCCACTAGTTTGCATTTGTACCAATATATGTAATTAAAAGCTTATAAAAGAATACGACTATATGGTATTTTTTTTTACAGCAATTAAATCCTTGTGTACTGAAGCAACAAAGGTGACGTGTGCTTGGATTATTTCTAACATAAGGCAGACCTAGGACATGGAGCACTCAACCACAAATAAAAATATCAAAACAGCTACCTATGAGATGTCTGCTGTGTGACCAATCGCCAAAAGTAAACAGTATTACACGCATACCCTTAAACTTCCTTCCACCGGCAAAGTATATTCAAATAAGTAGTATTATATATGACGTGTGTATGAGCTGTAGTGAAGAGAAGTATCATAGCAGCCTACGCTATATGCAACCGTCCTCGAATTGTCTTAATCAAATGCTGTGCTTACCCCAATCTAATCAATATAGCCAACATACCTCGCCTACATCTCTATTACTTGGCGCTGAAGTATTCCCACGCCTATATAAACACACGATTGGAAAAGGAATGGACAACAACTCCTCTTCTTATCTTTTTCTATTCACAATATATAACTTAGATCAATATATATATGGTCTGGCGAAGTTTGTTGCATTTCTTTTTACCGCAACGCTGCATGGTGACGATCTTTTCAGTCCAAGGACTGAGCGTGTGGCGCAAGGAGATGTGAACTGGGAGTGGCGTGGGTGGAAGAATATGTAAATGAAGAGAAGTGGCATGATGTTTGTGTTTGAAATTGACTTGCAGTTGTAAATATGGAGGAAGAGGGACAAGCGGGTGTGGCGTGAGGCATTGATAGGCGTGTTAATGTTTTCAGCTAGTGTACATGCATGAATAAGGGAAGGTTGCTACGGTGAAGCCCAAGGACGTGAAGGGTGGACGTTGGCAAAGTATACTTGGACAGCAGAAGAGAAATGGGTTTAACGTGAAGTGTGTATGGATGGTGATAGAATAAGTTACTGAAGCATGAAGTGTTAACAAGGAAGTAGCTAGCCGGAGGAACAGTGGACGACACAGCTGTGTTCGTAGGGAAGAAGTCCTACTGGTCACCGTGGGTCTTTGAAACCGGTAGCAGGCCGGAGATAACTGGACGTCGGCTTCATGTTGACGCAAGCGGGCTGTATGTGATGGGGTGATAAGGATGAACTCTCGGCAGTGGCAAGGACAGGCGGATGTAGTGGACAGCAAGTGGTTTTGCATAGAGTACATGGTACTGCAGGCTTTTGGAGGAGCAGTTTTGGCGGAGTTCGCGGAAAAGAAAGGATGCTTTGAGAACGATCGATGGGATCTGAGTATTCAAATAAGTTGACGAACGGTCCATCATGTCGAAGTTGTATGAACGCACGCTGCACAACAAAGTTGGGTTAGAGCACTTGAGAGCACGTTGGAATATGAGGCAGAATAAAACGTCTGGTTAAATCGACCAACGCAAATCGTTATTTAACGGTTAACGCGCCAAGGTGAGTAAATTCACTAACTTTGTTTTATTTATAATATTTTATTTATATTTTAAATGGTTGAATGCTGTGTGATGGTTGTTTAGGCAGATTATGGTTAAATTGGTTGAAATATTATATATCGTTGCATATGTACCCATCACCGGTTGGATATTGAATCCATCAGTATGGAATCAGTGAAAATTGTTTGACTAACATTTGTGGATACGGAAACCGGTAGGAGGAATTCAACCGGATTCTTCAATAATTATATGTACTGTTTATGCACTGTTTGAACTGTGTTGAATGGAAGTTCAACGTTATGTTGATTTAGTAAATAAACGATATTGATTTAGAAAGTGGCAACAGTCAACCATAAATACATCGTTTTGTTAAGAAATTGGTTGGCTGTCAAGCAAACCAACGAAGTTCAATTATAAAAATTTTATCTTTATAATTGAAGCAAAATTATAAATTATAATAGAAGTTCTATTATAAACTGGTATTTTTAATACCGTGAGTTAGATATAAATTGATTCGAGTTTAAATAGGAAGAATCGATTATTTATTATTTCTAAATAACAGAAATTGAATCTTGATTAAACAAGGAGGCGATGACTTGTTTTAAGTATATCAAAAACAAGTAGTCGATTTCAAAGATGCTTATGAAATAAAGTATAATTCTATGTTTGGAGTATGATCGTATTTGAAATAAGGGTAGTAAAACGAGTCTAGATTCCTATTGCGAAATGATATTTTAATAAAAATGAATAGTGGTCAGAAAGTAAACATTTTGTAAGTAGATATTTCTATTTGTGTTAAACTAAATTGATCTGATTAACGAGAAGTTTAGAAATGGAGTTTTGAAATGTTTTTTCCAACATTAATAATGTGTATTTTCTAAAAGTACAGAAAATAAGAAAGGTAAGGAAGATGGAAATGTTCCAGATATTAAATAAATGTATATCTTCTAGAATGTGGGTGAACAAGTGCTATAATATTTGGAAATGGGTTTTTCAAAGAAGTATGAGGTTAAAAAGTTTTGGAAATATCTAGAAAAATATGAATAATGAAATATTAGAAAGTGCCGAGATTGTGAAATGGTTTGATGGATGTTTATTTTCAAAACACCGACTATCAAAGATTTTTGTAACGAAAAGAGATATCAAGATTTTTGTAACGAAAAGAGATATCAAGATTTTTGTAATGAAAAGAGATGTCAAGAATTTGTAACGGAAAGAGGTGTTGAGATTAATTATAAAGTGGAATATAGTAGCATATTGCAAGTCTCTGAACTAGAGCAGTAAAGTAACGCTGTTGACTAGGCTTAAGCGTGACTGTTATGTCAAGATTAGTTATAAAGGGATATAGCAGCGTATAGCTAGTTTGAACTGTAACGATAAATGAAACGCTGTTACCAAACTTAAGCGTGATGTTTATATACAGTAGCACTTCCCAGGGAAGGAAAACACCTTGTTTTGAAATTCACTTATTCAAAAGTAATAAGTAATGACGTTTGTCCAAAGAAATATAAGAACGAATGTTAAATAAAAAGTGCCTGTGATTTGTGTGATATTGGTTGTACATTGAATGGATGTTGTTTTTACTTCGATAGTTAAATAACCAACTATCGAAGTGTTTTGACCATCATTGTCTATACAGGGAGACCGGTTGGATATACTATCTGAAACCACTCCGTATAGGCATAAGCGCTGCAAATTATGCTGAAGAAAATTGAAGACGGAGTGAAGTGCAAGGGTCGTCCTGTTCAGAATGGTGCTTTCTGTTTGTCCAGACCCAGGACAACTTGTATGGATGAATGCCTAACAGCGTATTCTTAGAAGATCACCTAAGACGTTCTTTTCAAGATATTACGTCTGGTGGCGGAGAAATTCGTTTCTCTTGGCTTTTATACCCGTAATATTTTGGGAAGATCAACTAGTGATTTAACGGGTTTGACGATGTGGCATTCAAAGTGTATGGTGGCCAGATGTTCTAAAAGGTAGACGTAGCCTCAAGCTTCACAGCCGGGAAATGACAAAAATCGGGCAAGCAGCATGGCTATGTGGGTCGCACCCATTAGGGTGTATAATCACCTATCTAGAGAAATTCCTTTTGTTTCTAAATCTATCGATTATGCCCATTCGGGAACGGTGGTTTGAGTCCAACCGTTGGTGATATACATTCGATACACTCAAGCGAAATGAGTGGTCGGTCATGTGTGGGCCGGGTTGCAAGACGTTCTTGTTGAACCCAGGTGTACTCGCCTCTAGAGATACATCATCGGAAGGTGGTCCCATACCTTGTCATAGTTGGAATCCAATCTCCAATAAGCGCCATGCGGTTTTTGATTTTATACTATATATGTAGAGCGTGAGATGCAAGCGTTCTACTATTTGGTTATTTATTTGATTAGACATTATTATAATATCACTGGATTTTGATATCAAAATATTTTGGGTTATAGTAAGGTAAAAACCATCCGTGTTTATGTGTGGACTGGTCTTACTATTATCCTTTTGTTTCAGAAAGGATTTTCAAAGTTAAATTGTATGGTTGGAATTTACTCACACCAGTCCCATGACTGACCCAGAGTTTATTTTGTTTTGTTTTACCTAAACTCTTGGGTGCCCAAATTTGTACGGGCAGTCAAGTGTTTCAGGCTTTACAGATACACTCGGAGGAGCTTAGAGCTGGAGTCTTCACCTTTGATTATTTAGAGTTATTTCCGCTGTATCAAATGCTATGTTGTACGCTGATATGGTATGTATATACAAACAGTTTTATTTCAAAGTTATGTTGAATAATATATTTTATTCGTTCCGCTGTGAGATTCGTGTTTACTCTGATTCTGCTCAGTTGTGTTCTTCTTCTTCTTCTATTCTATTAGTTCTACCTTATCTTTCTCATCCTCTTATTTCTTTCTATTAATGATCCGGTATTTTCGATGTTTGAACAGTCGACGCCGGGTTTTGTGTCAATTTACGGAGTCGGAAATCCCCGGGTCGTTACACCAGGCTACTTCGAGCATGAGCCAAATCTCATAAGTGATGAATGTACGTTGGAAATAAAATTGGGCATAATATATGATTTGAACATGGTCAGCGCTAAAATTGGGCATAATATATCATTTGAACATGACCAGTGCTAAAATTGGGCATAATATATGATTTGAGCATGACTAGCGCTAAAATTGGGAAAAATTATTAAATTATGTATAATTAGGCATAACTGATTTGTTACGGATTCGAGGACATAACGCATGTTTTATTTAAAACATAAAGTGTATCGAACATTTGACTTGAGATTTGAGGCATAAAGTATATTGGACATATGACTTGGGATTTGGGGCGTAAATTGAACTATAAACATGTAAGGAATAGTACATGATGTGGTTTAAGACCTAAATTTGGGGCATATTATATAAGATAGTTCATGACTTGGAAGAAGGAGATTATTATGTATAGTTATTTATGGCTTAGGCATGAAAACCTAAAGTAAGATAGGAATAATTGTTAAATATGAACACGCCTAAATTGGGACTTTAGGTAATTGGCCTGCACTGTAGTTAAAGGCTATAATTTGGCATAGTTTATACTGTGAATCATGATTGGGGGCTTTTGGAGAATATTTTTTATGGTGCAATATGACTAAACCTTAGGGCATGTGCATATTGTGATTTTTGAGGCATGACTATTATTGAATAGTTGGAAAAATTGGGTGTAACCTATTTTGAGTACTAACTTGAATTTGAATTTATGGGGCATAACTTGAAATCAATTTTGTTGGGGTATAATTTGAGAATTGTAATATGACTAGTTTTGTGAATTTGGGATGATTAGCATATAAAATCTAGACTTGGACATGTACTGTAAACATGTAAATTAGGGAAGAGACGAACGTGCCTAACCCGAGGTTAGATAGAGTTGTGGTGTAAAACTGCCCAGAACCGCCCGACACATCCAGTAACCACCACAACACCTATCTAATGTGAGAGGTTAGTGCATCATGCCCAAGAAAAACCCGAGGTTAGATTGAGTTGTGGTGTAAAATAGCTCGGAACCGCCCGGCACATCCAGTAACTGGAACAACACATATCTAATGTGAGAGGTTGGTGCATTAATAAATCAATTAATGCTAATGTACAGGTCATGCTAAGAAAATGAGTAGGGTTATGTTAATAGGAACACTTAACCAGTATAACATGAATGACTAGGGTTAAGTTAATAAGATACACTTAACCAATATAACAAGATGGATGACTAGGGTTAAATTAATAGGAAACACTTAACCGGTATAACATGATAAATGGGTAGGGTTAAGTTAATAAGAAACACTTAACCAACATAACTTGATTTGTGGTAAGGTTAAGTTAAAACAAGAGTGCAACACTTAACCAATATTACTCGATTTGTGGTAAGGTTAAGTTAACACGAGAGGGCAACACTTAACCAATATAACTTCATTTGTGGTAAGGTTAAGTTAAAACAAGAGGGCAACACTTAACCAATAAAACTTGATTTGTGGAAAGGTCAAGTTAACACGAGAGGGCAACACTTAACCAATATAACTTGATTTGTGGTAAGGTTAATTTAACATGAGAGGGCAACAGTTAACCAACATAACTTGATTTGTGGTAGGTTTAAGTTAACACAAGAAGGCAACACTTAACCAAAGTAACATGACAAGTAGGTGGGTTAAGTTAACTTGAATTGATTGATGACACTTAAATAATACAACATGATGAACACGTGGGGTTAAGGTAACAAGAAACCCTTGACCAATATAACTTGATGGACGAACGGGGTTAAGTTGATACGAAACACTTAACCAATCCAACATGATAAGTGAGGAGGGTCAAGAAACACTCGACCAACATGACATGATGAATGGGTGGGTTATGATAACATGAATGGAAAACACTTAACCAATATGGCATAATGTGCGGGAGAGTTAAGTACATATCAGGTTGGGTAGGTAATATTAGTAAATATAGGCCCACAAACTTAACCTTTGAATAAACATGCTTGAATCGGTGGGAGGGTTAAGTACATATCGGGTTGGTGGGTAATTGTAATGACCCGCATTGGTAGAGGTATTATAATTAATTTATTTAATTATTGAAATAGTGATAGAGAGAATTTAATGGCCATGGAATTAAATAATGGTGAATATTTAATTAAAATAATAAATTAAATAATATATTTAATTCTGGAATAATCAGAATTGGCTGAAATGACGATATGGTGTGAACCGGATCATCTGTGATATTTAATTCAGCTTGGAATTGAATTTGAATAACGAATATATTCAATCGTCAACAGTTGAATGTATAGTTTATAATATAATTATAATCGAGCTCGGAATGGCGCTGCAGTTCGCTATTTGGCAATTTGAACTTCAACTGAATATACAGGATTCGTTTTAAGCCGGATTTCTGTGAAACAAGAAACGTGTGGAGCTGGTGGAGTATATCTTTCTAGTGGAAGAGAAAAATCGGGATTTCGTCGCGTAGATTTTGATGTATGTCCAAATCAAATTTTAGAAAAGACGCTGTGGAATTCCTTTATAATTTATAAAGGAATTATTTATATTTTAAAAAGGGATTTCAATGTAAATCGAATATCGGGTTAACCCAGATTGAAATATCGAGCGAGGAATCAATATAGGAATATTCTGAAGCTGTATGTTATGCCATAGTGAATATAGACGATAATATTTAATTTTAAATATTTAATTTAATTATATTTAAATATATTTATATATTTAAATGGGTCATTCAGAGCTTTAAAAATAGCCAGTTTTTCATACGACCTCATAATTCGACGAAACCAATTTTGTTGGATTCGAAATGTCAAATTATTGTTAGATTTCCAGTTTTGTGATTTTTAGAGTCACAGTGTGGTCGTACGGATTTTTAGAGTGAAAAACAGTCAGTATTTTGACAGTTAAAAATACGCTGTGTGAGCATACGGAGTCGGAATTCGACGAAACCAGTTTCATTGGGACCGTAATGTCAAACTCTACCTACATGTCCAGTTTCGTGATTTTTGGGTATCAAGTGTGACCACAGGAATTTTTAGAGTGCATAAACAGATAAATAAGATACAAAAATCAATAAAAAAATTATCTAACATTATTCTAAGGCCTAGAAAAGGCCACCCATTCACCAATTCCAACCACACAAAAGTGCATGACCTCCCTATAAGATGAAATTTTGAGCCGCCGTCTTCATTTCTCCTTCACAGTAAATATTTCATCTTCTAAAATCAAGAAAAAACCGAATCAAATCCTAAAAAAAAATCCAACATATATATATGAACTTGTACAAGCGTAAGAATCAAGCTGGTGCACTTCTTGAAGGGTTCGGTTCGATTTCTGTTAACTGTCGGTTTTGAGAGTGGAACTAGGGTTCCTTATTCGGGGAGTTTGAGCTGTCGATGGGGAGTGTGAGTGGTATATTTGAATTCGAAGTTGAAAACCGCACGTGTAGTGGGATTTTGGGCAAGTTCGGTTATGGTTTGGGGGTTGGCGATTTACTGGTGGCGTGGGTTTTGGTCGTCAAGGTGGGGATCGAACTGGGCATGAAGGATATGGGGTTGAAGAGGAGATGATGGTGAGATTTGTGGTGATTTTACGTTGATTTTAAGAAGAAGGATGAAGGAGGTATTGGGTGGAAGAAGGCCATGTTTTCTGTTCGATGTATACTGGAGTCGTGAAATCCCTTTGGGGAAGAAGGATGGGGCAGTAGGCTCGGGCGTAACGTAGTGGGCTTATTTAAAAGGGTAAAGCCCCAAGTAATTTCAATTTAAGTTTTATTTAAATTTAAATTAAAAGTATTAACTTGTTTACGCAATATCTCTCTCATACGTAATCAGTTTGACGAACCGTAAATTGCGTCGGGATCGTACGGAGGTCAGCTACAACATGGAACTGACTAGAAGTCCATCTGAGTTCGTTACAATTTATTGTAAAATAAATTTTCCATCTGAATCAAGCGACAATTATCGTTATTAACGATGATAGTCCAATGTGAGTAAATGTCACTAAATCTGAACAGTTTATAATTTCATGTTGTATTTTTAGAACTGTTAGATATTGGCTGATTGACTCTGTGTTGACTGTTTGATTGAACTGCTAGTCAGTTAGTTAAATTTTCTATATTGATTCTGTTTAACAGAATATATCATATGGAACTGAAAGAGATGTTATCTATATTGTTTAACATCTGTGATGCAGGGAAACAGGTTGGAGGAACCCAACTGGGTTCCTCAACAGTTATTTTATTGTTTTTCATATATTGTGATATGTGATGGATATATAATCTGTTGTCGATTATATGTGTTTGGACGATACTGATCATCGTTATTTGATATGTTGAATACCATAACATACCGAATGTTGATAAAGGAATATTTTCAAAGTGTATTTTGAAAACGAATTATTTATATAAAATCGATGGATTTTATATAGAAAAGGAAAAGGATTTTTATAAAAGAAATATTTATAAAATCAAAGGATAAGTTAGAATAAAAGGAAATCATTTGTAAAGTGAAGAACCGTTATTAAAAGTAAATCTTTACAAATGAATAGTTTATTCGAAAAGAAGCTAATCGATGTTAGTTAATCGATTAGAGTTAAAGCTAAAAGGAGTTAATCGATATTAGTTAATCGAATAGAGATAAAGTAAAAGGAGTTGATCGATGTTAGTTAATCGATTAGTGATAAAGTTAAAGGAAGTTAATCGATGTTAGTTAATCGATGTTAGTTTAATCGATTAGAGATAAAGTTAAAAGGAGTTAATCGATGTTAGTTAATCGATTAGAGATAAAGTAAAAGGAGTTAATCGATGTTAGTTAATCGATTAGTGATAAAGTTAAAGGGAGTTAATCGATGTTAGTTAATCGATGTTAGTTTAATCGATTAGAGTTAAAGTTAAAAGAAGTTAATCGATGTTAGTTAATCGATGTTAGTTTAAACGATTAGAGTTGAAGTAAAAGGAGTTAATCGATGTTAGTTAATCGATTAGTGATAAAGTTAAAAGGAGTTAATCGTTGTTAGTTTAATCGATTAGAGTTAAAGTAAAATGAGTTAATCGAATATAATTTATTCGAAAGGAGTTAAGTGAAATGAGTAAATCAATAGCGTTAGTCAAATAGAGTTAATCCAATAATGTTAGTCCAATAGAGTTAATTGATAAGGGTTAATCGAATAGAGTTAAGTGAAAAGAGTCAATCGAATATAGCTATTCGAAGGAGGGTTAAGTAAGGAAGTTAGTAAAAGGGATATAAAGTGAACTTTGCCTATTTCAAAGTTAGAAATGTTGTTCAGTTAAGGTCTGAGAGGTAGTTCTACCCCAACTTGATTGGCTTCGTTTTTAACTAAGGAATAGTTAAGGTTCGGCAGTAAAGGTGATGTTTTGTTTAAACATCTGTCTAAGACCAATGAAGAAGCTTTGGAAATGTTTTCCAAAGAAGAAACCAGAAATGTTTTCTAATAAAGAAACGAGAAATGGAAATGTTTTCCATTGTTAATAACGTATATTTTCTAAATTTAGAAAATAAGAAATGTTGAATATAGGAAAAACAGGAGATGAAAAATGAACTAAGGAGATGAATGTTGAATGATGTTTGATTGATATAAATTTCCATTTGGAAATTTTATCCTTGGTTGTGCACCTGTTTTTCTTCGATAGTTAAATCACAGACTATCGAAGTTTTGACCATTTTAACTATGTTAATATGGAGAGACCGGTTGGATGATTATCCAAAGAACCACTCTGTATTGGCATAAGCGTTGCGAATCATATATGCCAAGATAAGTGAAGACGGAGTTATGCAAGGGCTATCCTGTTTAGAGAATAGTGCCTTCGATTCATCCTGTTCCTGGATGACTTGTATGGATGGATGTCTGATAGAGTATTTCCAGACGATCACGTATATTGATTTCTCCAACCGTACCAAGGGTGGAAGCGGAGAAGGAAACTTCTTTTAGCTAACACATAACGTATGGTTGAGGACGTCAATCGATGATTTGATGGATTTGACAATGTGACATTCAAAGTGAATCTGGTGTGATGATAAAGCGTAGTTTCTAGCCTCACATCCGGTAAATGACAGAAATCGGGCAGGCAACATGGCTAAGTCGGTCGCACCGAAGTAGGGTGTATAATCACCTGATCTAGAGTTTCATTTACTTCTAAAATCTATTGTTGATGCTGTCCCATTCGGGAAACGGTTGTTGATCCCAACTGTTGGTGATATACATTCGATACGCTCAAGCGAAATGAGTGGTCGGTCATGTGTGGCCGGGTTGCAAGATGTTCTTGTTGAACCCAGTGTATTCCTCTCTAGAGGTACACGAGCGAAAGGTGGTTCCATACCTTGTCATAGTTGGAAATCCATTACCCAATACGTGCTTGCGGTTTTGAGTTGTATACTATATATGTAGAACGTGAGATGAAAGCGTTTCTGCTAGATGATTATATATACTGTGGTTGATAGACATTATTATAATATCAAAAGTTTTTTGATATAAAGATATTTTGGATTCTCATAAGGGAAAAACACGTTCCATTATGCAGCGTGGTCTTATGAGATATCGTTTACTTGTTCGAACTGTTTTAAACTGTTTTACTCATTCCAGTCCCATGACTGACCCGGAGTTTACTTTGTTGTTTTCCCTAAACTCTTGGGTGCCTAAATTTGTATGGGCAGTCAAGTAGTCGGGATTTACAGATACATTGAAGAGCTGGAGCAGGAGGCTTCAGAATTATATCGCTATTATTATTCTGCTGTGTTGTAAGTGTTGTACTTTGATAATGATAAGTATATGCAAGTACAGATGTATATTTCAAGTTATGTTATATATATTATATGTTATTCGTTCCGCTGTGAGATTCGAGTTACTCTGATGTTGTGTTCTTCTTCTTCTTCTTCTTCTTCTTCTATTCTAATTTTCTATCTTATCTTTCCTCACCCTCTAATTTCTTTCACTAATTACCAGGATTTTTCGATGTTTTGGTTATCGACATCGTGCTTATGTCGATAACCAAAGTCGCTCAAAATCCGGGTCATTACAGTTGGTATCAGAGCTTAAGTGAAGTTTTACCTTGACTCTGTGGCGTGACTTGGTAGAGATAGGGTTAGTAATACCCTAGACTGAGATTGAGTGTATATATACGAGTGAGCGTATTTGTTATTGATAAAAAAATTTGTTTTATATTGTGGAGATTTATTGGTTGAGTTGTTTATAGGTTCTGGTCGATCAGTTTGATCCACTGTATCGGTAGGGATTTGTAAACACTCGAATACGATGAACCGTCATGGTATGTTTTGAAAAGAGGGTAAACAGAATAATTTTACCCAAAGTATATTTTGATATAAAGGATTTATATTGAAATGATTATAATATATTGGATATATTGGTTTTGATTATAATCGAGTAAGATTATAAGTAAAATGGTTATGTAAATAATCAATCAAAATTCATATAAGAGAAATATGTGAAATCAGATGAGTTAAATCTGAAATTTAAACCAGAAATGGAGTTAAAACTCTGGAAAACTGGATAAGTGTTTGTAAATGGATTTGAATTAAAAATAAGGAAAATTTAAGATCTTGGGAGATTTTAAATTGTTTTACAAGCCGGGTGAATTATATTTTGAAATGAATTTCAAGGTGGAAATGTTTAAAAATGGTTTTATAGTATTGAACTCACTTCGATTGCTAGAAAATAGATTCTGATGATGACAACTGCATCATTAGTATTCATTTTCGAGTTCTAAGTGACTAATTACTACCAAAGATACTGTTTGGAAATTGTTTTGGGAAAGGCAAGTTGTGTTGAATTTCAAATGGGATTTATAATAAAGAATGAGTAAAGAAAGTTTGAAAAGGAATTAGAATAAAGGAAGTTCAAACATAGAATGTAAATAAGAAAATTCAAAGGGGATTTGAATATAGAAAATTCAAAGGGGATTTGAATATAGAAATTCAAATGAGATTTGAATAAAGAAGATTTAAATAATGGAAAAGTGAATATAGAATTTCAAAATAGAATTTGAAATAAGAAAATTGAATATAGAATTCATATAGAGTAATAATAGAGTTTGAATATAGAAATTCAAATGAAATTCATATATAGAATTTGAATAAGGAAATTGAAACGAAATTCAAATATAAAATTTGAATAAGAGATTTGAAATGAAATTCAAGTATAGAATTTGAATAAGAGATTTGAAATGGAATTTGAATATGGAAAATTCAAATAAAAATTGAAATGAAATACAATTAGTTGATAAACAAGTTAAACGTATATTTGAACATGTATATTCAAATTAAAAGGTGAAATGGGCAAACCAGTTATTTGAAAATCACTTAACGAACTAAGTTAAAATGATTGGATTAAGTTGAAATGAATTAGAAATGTATAAATATACATGAGATAGGTATGGATAAGGATAATGCAAGAGTTATAAATAGAATGCTCTACAAAAAGATATGTATTTAATTCATATATGAGATTTTATGAGCTGTATCGGCTAGCCGCTTGGCTTTTTCTCTTTCTTTTGGATTGGTGAGGGCCATGGGAGGCTATTTAAAATATCCCGAAGCTCCTAGTACAAAGGAGGTTATGGCGAATTTTTCCAGGAATCTAAGAAGTTAGAATATTTTTAAGATAATTTGATAGTTAGAAATCAATGTATCGAAATATATAGAAGTCGATAAGGAAACGAACTTAGAAATAGAATAGTAAAATCAAAAAGGAAGTATAAGAGTAAAAATCAAGTAAGAATAGAAAGAGGAAGCGTATACGTGTTTAAAAGTGAAGAAGTAGTTGTATGGTATTGATTATTCAAATAAGTAGTCATATCTGTTTTGACGTTATAAATGTTATTCAGTCAAGGTCTGAGAGGTAGTTATAACCCAACTTGATTGATTTCATTATTAACAAATAAATAGTAAGATTTCAGGCTCGAAGATCAATGTTGAATAAGAGTTAGTTGAATATAGTATTTGGGTTGTCGTAACGATGTTTTACACAACATCCGTTTTAACCCAAATAAGTATAACTTGGAAATAGAATGATAAATATTTCCTAAGTATAGAAATAAACGAGATCGGAAAAGTGATAAGTAATTGGAATATTATCCCATTTATAAATAGTAAATATTTTCTAAAGTTTAGAAAATAAAGGAAGGCGATATTCAGAAATGTTTTCCCAATAACATAAAAGGGCCAATATGGTTATTGCAAATATTTGGTTAACAAATATTGATAAAGAAATAGAGAAGTGATTTAACTAATGGAATATTGATTATGGGCTCAGTTGAATTTCAAAAAGGAAAATTTTATTTTTGAAAAGAGTAAACTGTTTAAAAACTCCCTGGGAAAGACTGTTTGAATTAAAAACAAATTTAATAGAAATTTGTGAAAGCAGATTTGAATTAAAGTAAAATCAGTTAAGTAGTAACTGAAGTTGAATTGAAATCGAATAAAATTGGAATGTCGAGATAAGAATTTAAAATGAAAATTGGATTGGGAAGTTAAGAGTTTGAAATTGAGAATGGAACTCGAATTTGAAATAAAATTCGACTTAGGATATAAGCGAATGGTTGTGTCGTGGATAAAAGCAAATGGGGATTTAATTGGGATAACCCTTGTATCCGCTAAATATAATAACAGGTGGAAAGCATATAATGATATGCCGACAAAAGGTACAAGTTTATATTTCTATTGGAGATAAGATTTATGAGCCGAATTGGCAAGCCGCTTGGCTGTTTGGTTTTCTTTTGAGTTGGAGATGGCCCAGAGAGGCGAGTTGGAGTTTGACCGATTGAACAGTACAAAGGAGGTGCTGGCGAAATTTTTCGAAGAGTTAAGGCGTTAGAAAATTTTCAGGATTTTTGGAAATTTTCGTTGATAAGAATTAATTAAAAATTTAATTGAAATTAAATTGGTTCAGTTGAAACTGAAGTTAAGAAGTGAACAAATATGTTCTAACCAGCCGATAGGGTCGTCCTCTACCTTTTAGCAATTTCGAGGATGAAATTATTTTAAGTGGGGAACATTGTAATGACCCGCATTGGCAGAGGTATTATAATTAATTTATTTAATTATTGAAATAGTGATAGAGAGAATTTAATGGCCGTGGAATTAAATAATGGTGAATATTTAATTAAAATAATAAATTAAATAATATATTTAATTCTGGAATAACCAGAATTGGCTGAAATGACGATATGGTGTGAACCGGATCATCTGTGATATTTAATTCAGCTTGGAATTGAATTTGAATAACGAATATATTCAATCGTCGACATTTGAACGTATAGTTTATAATATAATTATAATCGAGCTCGGAATGGCGCTGCAGTTCGCTATTTGGCGATTTGAACTTCAACTGAATATACCGGATTCGTTTTAAGCCGGACTTCTGTGAAACAAGAAACGTGTGGAGCTGGTGGAGTATATCTTTCTAGTGGAAGAGAAAAACAGGGATTTCGTCGTGTAGATTTTGATGTATGTCCAAATCAAATTTTAGAAAAGTCGCTGTGGAATTCATTTATAATTTATAAAGGAATTATTTATATTTTAAAAAGGGATTTCAATGTAAATCGAATATCGGGTTAACCCAGATTGAAATATCGAGCTGGGAATCAATATAGGAATATTCTGAAGCTGTATGTTATGCCATAGTGAATATAGACGATAATATTTAATTTTAAATATTTAATTTAATTATTTTTAAATATATTTATATATTTAAATGGGTCATTCAGAGCTTTAAAAATAGCCAGTTTTTCGTACGACCTCAGAATTCGACGAAACCAATTTGGTTCGATTTGAAATGTCAAATTATTGTTAGATTTCCAGTTTCTTGATTTTTAGAGTCACAGTGTGGTCGTACGGATTTTTAGAGTGAAAAACAGTTAGTATTTTGACAGTTAAAAATACGCTGTGTGAGCATACGGAGTCGGAATTCGACGAAACCAGTTTCGTTGGGACCGTAATGTCGAACTCTACATACATGTCCAGTTTCGTGATTTTTGGGTATCACGTGTGACCACAGGAATTTTTAGAGTGCATAAACAAATAAATAAGATACAAAAATCAATAAAAAAAATATCTAACATTATTCTAAGGCCTAGAAAAGGCCACCCATTCCCCAATTCCAACCACACAAAAATGCATGACCTCCCTATAAGATGAAATTTTGAGCCGCCGTCTTCATTTCTCCTTCATAGTAAACATTTCATCTTCTAAAATCAAGTAAAAACCGAATCAAATCCTAAAAAAAATCCAACGTATATATATGAACTTGTACAAGCGTAAGAATCAAGTTGGTGTACTTCTTGAAGGGTTCGGTTCGATTTCTGTTAACTGTCGGTTTTGACAGTGGAACTAGGGTTCCTTATTCGGGGAGTTTGTGACGGCAAGGAACTTGGCTCGGTCCGAACCAGTCGCTAAACCGACCCAGACCGTTCGAAACGCCCTATCGTTTGAGAACACGACAAGATAGAACGCATATAAAAGAACATTTCACTGTATATTACAACAATGCATCAGATTACAAGAATATACAGAGTATAAATGAATATTACACAGAAATATCAGAGATTTAAATTACATTTAAATACATATCAGCGGAAAATAATACAATACACAACTAGAAGAGATATACGGATACAAAGCTTTCCGGATATCATTCCAGCTGTAAACCAGGATCCTGTGAATATAAATCTGCAAAACCAAAACTACTAGCTGCCCGTGTCAAAATAGGGGCACCCAGAGTTTAGGTTAAAACAATAAACTCCAGGTCAGTCATGTGACTGGTGTGAGAACTAAAACAGTTAATCTTTATTTTAAATCATTAGGTAAATCAAGGGACCACGCCGTATAACACGGAACGGGTTTCCTCCCAAGAATACCAGTGCATAAAACAAACAGCGCAATGCTAAATAAAGAAAAATGAAGCTGTTATAAGACCTAGGTCCCATCACACAATGCAACGCAGCCGAGGATAGGGTTTTCCCTTATAATAGCCAAAGAATGCTTGATACGGGTAAAACAAATCATTTGATACTATAATAAGTGCATAGTGTATAAAAAAACTTCAAATCATAAGTATCAATCATAGGCGACATGAGCGTCCATGCCACTATGTCGCCACATATAGGTTTACAATCAAAACCGCAATGTCGTATTTGGAAATTGGATTTCCATCTATGAACCGAGGCAAAAGATAGTCCTCAACCGATTCGAGACGCTCTAGCCCGTGTCTCAGGACGCAGACACAGGTGGGCCCTTGGATCGTCAGGGCCGGTCCACCGATGTGGATTAAAATGCCTGAACACTGCGTTTCCCCACCCTTTGGGGTGTCAATAGCCAACAAATGACTCCATCGGTTCGAGAACGACCGATATATCCGAGGCGCCTCGCAACAGCAACAACCACATAAGTCAAACTCGTCAGGGCGTGTAAAACCACTGACGCCACTTTTTAGCTAGAAGGAAACGCATGCCCTCCCTGAGGTCCGTCTCCCGTTTTTGGTTCATACCGGGTGTGAAATCCGCGAAGTCACGTTACACAAAGCTGTGCCACACAGGCTGTGCTTTGATCATCACCACAAGACTTTGCTTTTCAATAGAAGCCTTGATCAATTGCCACTTAGGTGTGCCACACAGGCAATTCAGTCCATGCGTTTGATATCCATCAATATATAACCCCTGAGCTCGTACGTCTCAGAGAAGGGCGTTAAGCAAGAGAATAAATTCTCCGCCGCCAAACAGATATATATTTATTAGAGGTCAATCACACAGACTAAAATCCAATGTCGGACACACAGTCCATTTACAAGTCCGTTCTGGGTCTGAACGAAACCGGAGGCACCTAGTACCCCGCATATCCATCGATCTCCAAGTACGTCTGGACGATCACTAACTGTTTCCATCTTCTTGGGTGTACAGCCCAATCAAGATCATCAGTAATTACCCAAACGACGTGAAGACTTCTGGTCTTCGACCACCGTCTTCATCTTCGACACCACGTCGAATCAGTTATTCAGAATGGGATAAACCCGGTCTTTCTGAATAACTCGCGTATATATTATAAAAGTGTTACACAAACTCAACATACGCCTCATTCCAATTCAGAATATTCTTTTATTCAAATATTCCTATACTTTGGGAAAAGTTCCCATTAATTTTATCCAAGATAAATTCTTTAAATTTATCCTTTAATCTCCTTTGAATATCAATTCAAACTAGTCGGGATTAGCGAACCACACCGAAGTAATCATTTATTTTATTTCCCAATCCCAACCTATTCATCCCATGAAGTAAAACTGGTTATACTTCATATCTAACACCACGGTGTTATCGGTAAATTCAATTACCATTTCACGTTCAAATCTAATTAAAGATTTAACTATCGCCTGGAGTAAAACTGGTGATACTCCATTCTCGATCTTTCAATCTAATTAAAGATTCATTAAAACTCCACTTAGTTTTAATCTTTGACTGGGTTAAAGAATCAGTGTCATTTAAAACACGGTTCACGATAAACCCAAAATCACATTCCATTAATTATCGGGTTAAAGAACAAGTGTTATTTAAAACACCGTTCACGATAAACCCAAAAATCAATACCAATTCAATTCCAATTAAATATCGTTTAATTGGTACACTTCATTAAATCTAAATAAAAAGATTTAATCTTTTCACAACTAGGTTCAAGAACAGTGTTAGTGAAGACACCATTCACGACAAACCCAAATCACATTCGATATTCAATACAAGGCTCTGAATAGAAAATATATCGGCTTATATTCAATATCAAATTCTACGACTAACAAATGTCGTATTGGAAATAACGATATAAATATATATCTTTCAAATTTCCATAACAACACCTGTATAATCACGAATTCCAACATCGAAATATTCCAAAGACAATTTCGATTCAAATCCACTCCAATGCAATCATTGGATATTCTGGTTATTTTCAAAACCCTTTTTAAATTCAATTTATTTATTTAAAAATAAATAGAATTATAATTCTAGTTCAAAATTAGTTCATTTCGATAAAATCTATTTTTATCCTTTCAAATATGGAGTTTTTCATCCCAAATCTTCACAAATCATTTCTTATGATTTTACACAAATTATTACTATTTTTAATAATTTTATCAAGGCCCGTACAGTCGATTTCCATCAATGGCCATCGAACTGCACTTACAGCGACCTTTTTCAAATTTGATTTGGACGTAACTCCAAATCCAACCGTTAGATTTCTAATTTCTAATATTCGTTAGAAAGCTCTTTTCGATACGAACCCAATGGTTCCGGTTTTAGGAGAATCCGACGGTCGGATCTCCCGTAATGTCCATTTGAAATGAATGGTCGAAATTCACGAACTGCCGCGGCGCTGCGCGTTCTATTCAGGCCATTATATTATATATATAATATATATAATATATATTTCGTCGATTTCTATTTAAAACGAATTATATAAATAGTTTTGAATTCGTTTCAAAATCTATTTCAACTTCCATTTCAATTCAAAGCAAAATTGAATTCTTCTTTATAAATTCGTTTCAAAATTCATTTCTATTCAATTCAAATTTCAATTCAATTTGAATTCATTTCAATTCGTTTTCAATTCAATTTGAATTCGTTTTCAATTCAATTCATTTCGAAATCGTTTTCAATTCAATTCATTTCGAAATCGTTTTCAATTCAATTCATTTCGAAATCGTTTTCAATTCAATTCATTTCATTTCGAAATCGTTTTCAATTCAATTCATTTCGAAATCGTTTTCAATTCAATTCATTTCGAAATCATTTAAAATCGATATAGATATCGTTCACATCAAAATGGCGTCAATCTAATCAACACGGCTTCATAAATTTCTATTTTCAAATTTTCTTTATTTTTAAAATTGGAATGAGGCCCAATCAACTACCATATAAAATTAATTATATGGATTTCCATACAACACATGTATATAATAGCATTGAAAAATAATCAACCATCAACCAAAGTGCACTACACTGTATAAGCATCAAATATAGATATTCAACGCTTATAACAGCCTGTCAATCAATCGATCGACATATTTAATCAATCAGGATGAGTGAACTTCAAATTTCATCCCAACACCCGTGTGGGGTTTCAAACAATCAAACACAGATTTTATTTGTGCAGTTGGGCGATGTGTAAAATTTATCGTCCCAATCAATGTCATTCAAATAAGTGTACATAAACAAACCGTCTGGTTTGTAAATGAATATTTATTTATTCACATTCACGTTAAAAATTATATTTTTAACGATAAAACATTTTATTCCAACACATGAATTTCTATTCAGTTCATTTTTTTCAATAAAATGATATTTTATTTTTCTAACATATTTTAGAAAATTTCGGCGGCATAACGGCACGATACTAGAAACGGGACAAGGCCTAGCCTTATCCCCAGTCTAGTGAAGGCCCACGCCATTCACACATCAATCATATCAATTTCATTTCACCAAACAATTCAAATCAACTCAAACAATCTAACTAACAACACAGCCAAACAAACAAGTCCATGGTCTGTGGATGATTGTGTCAGGTGCTACTAAGCACCGTCTGCATCCTAGTATATATATAACTAGAAAAATAAATTGAAAGGTGAGAAATTCTAACAGATAGCTATCCTAGCTCCACGGCACTTCTAATGCAGGAAATCTTCGCCAACTCGCCTTTTTGTCGCTTTCGCCCGTATTCTCTACATATGTAAAAATCGAATTTTTACGATGCTATTCAATATATAAAAATATGATTTTTCTTTCGACTTTCGATATATAAAAATATGATTTTTACTTCGACTTTCAATATATAAAAATATGATTTTTCTTTCGACTTTCGATATATAAAAATATGATTTTTACTTCGACTTTCAATATATAAAAATATGATTTTTCTTTCGACTTTCGATATATAAAAATATGATTTTTACTTCGACTTTCAATATTTAAAAAATCTGATTTTCTTTGCTTTTAAAATCAGTTTTTCCTTGCTTTTAAAATCAGTTTTTCCTTGCTTTTAAAATCAGTTTTTATCTTTTCTAAAAATCAGATTTTCTTATTTTTTTCTTTAAAAACAAAATCAGTTTTTATTTTAAAAAAAATCAGTTTTTATACTTTTTAAAATTCAGTTTTGAATACTTTTAAAAATTCCAGTTTTATACTTTAAAAAAATTCCAGTTTTATACTTTAAAAAAAATTCCAGTTTTAATACTTTTAAAAAAATTCCAGTTTTAATACTTTAAAAAAAATTCCAGTTTTAATACTTTAAAAAAAATTCCAGTTTTATACTTTTTAAAAATCTGTTTTATATCTTTTTTTAAAAAAAAAAGAGTTTTAAACCTAATTAAATTTTCAGTTTTATACTTTTAAAGAAAATCAGTTTTTAAGAATTTAAAAATAAAAATACTTACAGATGGGGGGGGGGGGGTTCTGCAGTTCGTCGGAGGCTCCTCGAGGGCGGCGGCGCTATGGTTTTGAACGAAGAGGGAGCTTCGAGCCTCGAACGGTGAAGTCGGCTCTAGGGTTTCGAATGGGGAGGAGTGGCTACGTCGCGAGGGGGGGGGTTCGACAGCTCTTGGTGGTGGCGTCGATCTTCTTTTTTTTTTTTTTTTGTTTACTGAATAATGAATCGGGGGGGGGGTGGGGCATGAAGGAGATAAAGGAGGAAAGAATAGATTTTTTTTAATTTAATTATTTAATTTTTGCAAAAAGTTGACTTTTACATACGACCTCGAAACGAGGCCCACCGCCTGTCGTCCATAGCGTTTCACCCCCATTCCGAACACAATGGGATATGTATCGCAAGCTGATTCGATTGTTACAATCAGTTTCCGTTAAATTTACATTTAAATCACTATATTGAATTTTAAATGTACATTTCAAATTACCGGGGTCACATACTAACTAGAAAAATTCTATAAAAATATTTTCTAGCTTCGTATTGACGATACGGTCCTATCAAAACTAGTTTCGTCAAATTCTGAGATCGTTTGAAAAATGGCCAATTTCCAGTCGATTAAAATCAACTGAAACTGGTCAAACGCGTTTTCCTTTGCCACACTCACATATTGATTCGAAAAATTATGAAATTTGGAATCTAGCAATAATTTGACATCACGGACCCAACAAAACTGGTTTCGTCGAAATCCGAGGTCATTTGCAAAATGTCCACTTTTAAGGGCCTGAATTCCATAGCGACTATTCAGAATTTTCAACTGGACATATCTTTTGATTCCCGCTATGAAATTTCGATTTCTCAGATTCGTTGGAAAGATATTCACAAAGAGATCCTATGATTTTTGGTTTCACTAAAATCCGGATTGTTTTGCACCCGGTACATTCAATTGAAGTTTGAAATCGAATTATCGAACTACCGCGCCATTTTCAATTCTATTTATAATTATATATAAATATTTATATTCTAACGACGACGCGTATAATATATACGTTCGAATTCTATTCAAAATAAATTTCTCGTCGTTATTATTTAAAATAATTCATTTTAAATATTCAAAATTCGCTAAAATAGCCAAAATAAAAATTTTAAACTGGCCCAGATTTTCCGGGTTGTTACAATCTCCCCCACTTAAAACTTTTCGTCCCCGAAAAGGAACAAAGTCGAAAGTGGTTTGATTAATTAACTCCACGCTCGATCTGGCTTTCATTCTCCAACTCTTTAGTTTCTGAGAATTTTCAAAATTTTCAAAAATTTGGCTAACACTCTAAATTTTCGAAAAATTTCGCCATAACCTCCCCTGCACCGGGAGCATCGGGGAATTTCAAATAGCTTCCCCGGTCCTTCAGATCTCAAAAAGAAAAAGAAAAAGCCAAGCGGCTAGCCAATAGGCTCATAAAATCATCATCACCCAAACAAAACAGTAAATTATGTAGTAAACATGTACCTATTTGTCGGGCAAACAAATTTTATTCTCTGCTCTAGCCTCCTTGCTATGACCTGTTCAATGTAAGTATATGTATACGCAAGCAAATGCGACCAATTTTCAATACAATTCAATATGTGATTCAATTAGGCTAAATGGCTAAAAATTATCAACCAATAAACAAACAACCCAAACATCAATCAATTAGTGAATTAGAGTTTCAAATTCATAATTTTGATACCTATACAAAAATCATGTTTTTGATGCCAAATCACAACATAGGCCCTACCTAAATTTTGGTTCTCACACCAGTCTAATGGAAATATATAGAAAATCACACCTTCGAAACTCGAACATAAATGTTGATGATGCGATCGCTATCATCAATATCATCTTCGGGCGACTAGAGTGTGATGCTATATCTATCCAATATATTAAAATTTCGAATACACGCGGATCAGACGTATACGTAAAATCTATATATACTGGATTGTCCAACTTCATTAAAATAAATAATCAAATACGAATAGTTGATTTAAATTTTCAAAACAAATTTTGTTTTCATTTCCAATATTTACTCTTCACACTCGTTCTAGGATACTACTGATCCCATCTCTAACGAGTCATTCTAATTGGATATTACTAATCCAATATCTGATGAATTCTTTCGTATGGTTCTAATGTGCCTTGTTCTCTGAGCTTTGTAAACCAAAGCTCTGATACCAACTGTGACAGCAAGGAATTTCGCCCGGTCCGAACCAGTCGCTAAACCGACCCAGACCGTTCGAAACGCCCTATCGTTTGAGAACACGACAAGATAGAACGCATATAAAAGAACATTTCACTGTATATTACAACAATGCATCAGATTACAAGAATATACAGAGTATAAATTAATATTACACAGAAATATCAGAGATTTAAATTACATTTAAATACATATCAGCGGAAAATAATACAATACACAACTAGAAGAGATATACGGATACAAAGCTTTCCGGATATCATTCCAGCTGTAAACCAGGATCCTGTGAATATAAATCTGCAAAACCAAAACTAATAGCTGCCCGTGTCAAAATAGGGGCACCCAGAGTTTAGGTTAAAACAATAAACTCCAGGTCAGTCATGTGACTGGTGTGAGAACTAAAACAGTTACTCTTTATTTTAAATCATTAAGTAAATCAAGGGACCACACCGTATAACACGGAACGGGTTTCCTCCCAAGAATACCAGTGCATAAACAAACAGCGCAATGCTAAATAAAGAAAAATGAAGCTGTTATAAGACCCAGGTCCCATCACACAATGCAACGCAGCCGAGGATAGGGTTTTCCCTTATAATAGCCAAAGAATGCTTGATACGGTTAAAACAAATCATTTGATACTATAATAAGTGCATAGTGTATAAAACAACTTCAAATCATAAGTATCAATCATAGGCGACATGAGCGTCCCATGCCACAATGTCGCCACATATAGGTTTACAATCAAAACCGCAACGTCGTATTTGGAAATTGGATTTCCATCTATGAACCGAGGCAAAAGATAGTCCTCAACCGATTCGAGACGCTCTAGCCCGTGTCTCAGGACCCAGACACAGGTGGGCCCTTGGATCGTCAGGGCCGATCCACCGATGTGGATTAAAATGCCTGAACACTGTGTTTCCCCACCCTTTGGGGTGTCAATGAGCCAACAAATGACTCCATCGGTTCGAGAACGACCGATATATCCGAGGCGCCTCGCAACAGCAACAACCACATAAGTCAAACTCGTCAGGGCGTGTAAAACCACTGACGCCACTTTTTAGCTAGAAGGAAACACATGCCCTCCCTGAGGTCCGTCTCCCGTTTTTGGTTCATACCGGGTGTGAAATCCGCGAAGTCACGTTACACAAAGCTGTGCCACACAGGCTGTGCTTTGATCATCACCACAAGACTTTGCTTTTCAACAGAAGCCTTGATCAATTGCCACTTAGGCGTGCCACACAGGCAATTCACTCCATGTGTTTGTTATCCATCAATATATAACCCCTGAGCTCGTACGTCTCAGAGAAGGGCGTTAAGCAAGAGAATAAATTCTCCGCCGCCAAACAGATATATATTTAATAGAGGTCAATCACACAGACTAAAATCCAATGTCAGACACACAGTCCATTTACAAGTCCGTTCTGGGTCTGAACGAAACCGGAGGCACCTAGTACCCCGCATATCCATCGATCTCCAAGTACGTCTGGACGATCACTAACTGTTTCCATCTTCTTGGGTGTGCAGCCCAATCAAGATCATCAGTAATTACCCAAACGACGTGAAGACTTCTGGTCTTCGACCACCGTCTTCATCTTCGACACCACGTCGAATCAGTTATTCAGAATGGGATAAACCCGGTCTTTCTGAATAACTCGCGTATATATTATAAAAGTGTTACACACACACAACATACGCCTCATTCCAATTCAGAATATTCTTTTATTCAAATATTCCTATACTTTGGGAAAAGTTCCCATTAATTTTATCCAAGATAAATTCTTTAAATTTATTCTTTAATCTCCTTTGAATATCAATTCAAACTAGTCGGGATTAGCGAACCACACCGAAGTAATCATTTATTTTATTTCCCAATCCCAACCTATTCATCCCATGAAGTAAAACTGGTTATACTTCATATCTAACACCACGGTGTTATCGGTAAATTCAATTACCATTTCACGTTCAAATCTAATTAAAGATTTAACTATCGCCTGGAGTAAAACTGGTGATACTCCATTCTCGATCTTTCAATCTAATTAAAGATTCATTAAAACTCCACTTAGTTTTAATCTTTGACTGGGTTAAAGAATCAGTGTCATTTAAAACACGGTTCACGATAAACCCAAAATCACATTCCATTAATTATCGGGTTAAAGAACAAGTGTTATTTAAAACACCGTTCACGATAAACCCAAAAATCAATACCAATTCAATTCCAATTAAATATCGTTTAATTGGTACACTTCATTAAATCTAAATAAAAAGATTTAATCTTTTCACAACTAGGTTCAAGAACAGTGTTAGTGAAGACACCATTCACGACAAACCCAAATCACATTCGATATTCAATACAAGGCTCTGAATAGAAAATATATCGGCTTATATTCAATATCAAATTCTACGACTAACAAATGTCGTATTGGAAATAACGATATAAATATATATCTTTCAAATTTCCATAACAACACCTGTATAATCACGAATTCCAACATCGAAATATTCCAAAGACAATTTCGATTCAAATCCACTCCAATGCAATCATTGGATATTCTGGTTATTTTCAAAACCCTTTTTAAATTCAATTTATTTATTTAAAAATAAATAGAATTATAATTCTAGTTCAAAACTAGTTCATTTCGATAAAATCTATTTTTATCCTTTCAAATATGGAGTTTTTCATCCCAAATCTTCACAGATCATTTCTTATGATTTTACACAAATTATTACTATTTTTAATAATTTTATCAAGGCCCGTACAGTCGATTTCCATCAATGGCCATCGAACTGCACTTACAGCGACCTTTTTCAAATTTGATTTGGACGTTACTCCAAATCCAACCGTTAGATTTCTAATTTCTAATATTCGTTAGAAAGCTCTTTTCGATACGAACCCAACGGTTCCGGTTTTAGGAGAATCCGACGGTCGGATCTCCCGTAATGTCCGTTTGAAATGAATGGTCGAAATTCACGAACTGCCGCGGCGCGGCGCGTTCTATTCAAGCCATTATATTATATATATAATATATATAATATATATTTCGTCGATTTCTATTTAAAACGAATTATATAAATAGTTTTGAATTCGTTTCAAAATCTATTTCAACTTCCATTTCAATTCAAAGCAAAATTGAATTCTTCTTTATAAATTCGTTTCAAAATTCATTTCTATTCAATTCAAATTTCAATTCAATTTGAATTCATTTCAATTCGTTTTCAATTCAATTTGAATTCGTTTTCAATTCAATTCATTTCGAAATCGTTTTCAGTTCAATTCATTTCGAAATCGTTTTCAATTCAATTCATTTCGAAATTGTTTTCAATTCAATTCATTTCATTTCGAAATCGTTTTCAATTCTATTCATTTCGAAATCGTTTTCAATTCAATTCATTTCGAAATCGTTTTCAATTCTATTCATTTCGAAATCGTTTAAAATCGATATAGATATCGTTCACGTCAAAATGGCGTCAATCTAATCAACACGGCTTCATAAATTTCTATTTTCAAATTTTCTTTATTTTTCAAATTGGAATGAGGCCCAATCAACTACCATATAAAATTAATTATATGGATTTCCATACAACACATGTATATAATAGCATTGAAAAATAATCAACCATCAACCAAAGTGCACTACACTGTATAAGCATCAAATATAGATATTCAACGCTTATAACAGCCTGTCAATCAATCGATCGACATATTTAATCAATCAGGATGAGTGAACTTCAAATTTCATCCCAACACCCGTGTGGGGTTTCAAACAATCAAACACAGATTTTATTTGTGCAGTTGGGCGATGTGTAAAATTTATCGTCCCAATCAATGTCATTCAAATAAGTGTACATAAACAAACCGTCTGGTTTGTAAATGAATATTTATTTATTCACATTCACGTTAAAAATTATATTTTTAACGATAAAACATTTTATTCCAACACATGAATTTCTATTCAGTTCATTTTTTTCAATAAAATGATATTTTAATTTTCTAACATATTTTAGAAAATTTCGGCGGCATAACGGCACGATACTAGAAACGGGACAAGGCCTAGCCTTATCCCCGGTCTAGTGAAGGCCCACGCCATTCACACATCAATCATATCAATTTCATTTCACCAAACAATTCAAATCAACTCAAACAATCTAACTAACAACACAGCCAAACAAACAAGTCCATGGTTTGTGGACGATTGTGTCGGGTGCTACTAAGCACCGTCTGCATCCTAGTATATATATATATAACTAGAAAAATAAATTGAAAGGTGAGAAATTCTCACAGATAGCTATCCTAGCTCCACGGCACTTCTAATGCAGGAAATCTTCGCCAACTCGCCTTTTTGTCGCTTTCGCCCGTATTCTCTACATATGTAAAAATCGAATTTTTACGATGCTATTCAATATATAAAAATATGATTTTTCTTTCGACTTTCGATATATAAAAATATGATTTTTACTTCGACTTTCAGTATATAAAAATATGATTTTTCTTTCGACTTTCGATATATAAAAATATGATTTTTACTTCGACTTTCAATATATAAAAATATGATTTTTCTTTCGACTTTCGATATATAAAAATATGATTTTTACTTCGACTTTCAATATATAAAAAATCTGATTTTCTTTGCTTTTAAAATCAGTTTTTCCTTGCTTTTAAAATCAGTTTTTCCTTGCTTTTAAAATCAGTTTTTATCTTTTCTAAAAATCAGTTTTTCTTATTTTTTTCTTTAAAAACAAAATCAGTTTTTATTTTAAAAACAAAATCAGTTTTTATACTTTTTAAAATTTAGTTTTGAATACTTTTAAAAATTCCAGTTTTATACTTTAAAAAAATTCCAGTTTTATACTTTAAAAAAAAATCCAGTTTTAATACTTTTTAAAAAATTCCAGTTTTAATACTTTAAAAAAAATTCCAGTTTTATACTTTTTAAAAATCTGTTTTATATCTTTTTTTAAAAAAAAAGAGTTTTAAACCTAATTAAATTTTCAGTTTTATACTTTTAAAGAAAATCAGTTTTTAAGAATTTAAAAATAAAAATAAAAATACTTACAGATAGGGGGGGTTTTCTGCAGTTCGTCGGAGGCTCCTCGAGGGCGGCGGCGCTATGGTTTTGAACGAAGAGGGAGCTTCGAGCCTCGAACAGTGAAGGCGGCTCTAGGGTTTCGAATGGGGAGGAGCGGCTACGTCGCGAGGGGGGGTTCGACAGCTCTTGGCGGTGGCGTCGATCTTCTTTTCTCTTTTTTTTTTTGTTTACTGAATAATGAATCGGGGGGGGGGGGGCAAGAAGGAGATAAAGGAGGAAAGAATAGATTTTTTTTATTTAATTATTTAATTTTTGCCAAAAGGTTGACTTTTACATACGACCTCGAAACGTGGCCCACCGCCTGTCGTCCATAGCGTTTCACCCCCATTCCGAACACAATGGGATATGTATCGCAAGCTGATTCGATTGTTACAATCAGTTTCCGTTAAATTTACATTTAAATCACTATATTGAATTTTAAATGTACATTTCAAATTACCGGGGTCACATACTAACTAGAAAAATTCTATAAAAATATTTTCTAGCTTCGTATTGACGATACGGTCCTATCAAAACTAGTTTCGTCAAATTCTGAGATTGTTTGAAAAATGGCCAATTTCCAGTCGATTAAAATCAACTGAAACTGGTCAAACGCGTTTTCCTTTGCCACGCTCACATATTGATTCGAAAAATTATGAAATTTGGAATCTAGCAATAATTTGACATCACGGACCCAACAAAACTGGTTTCGTCGAAATCCGAGGTCATTTGCAAAATGTCCACTTTTAAGGGCCTGAATTCCATAGCGACTATTCAGAATTTTCAACTGGACATATCTTTTGATTCCCGCTATGAAATTTCGATTTCTCAGATTCGTTGGAAAGATATTCACAAAGAGATCCTATGATTTTTGGTTTCACTAAAATCCGGATTGTTTTGCACCCGGTACATTCAATTGAAGTTTGAAATCGAATTATCGAACTACCGCGCCATTTTCAATTCTATTTATAATTATATATAAATATTTATATTCTAACGACGACGCGTATAATATATACGTTCGAATTCTATTCAAAATAAATTTCTCGTCGTTATTATTTAAAATAATTCATTTTAAATATTCAAAATTCGCTAAAATAGCCAAAATAAAAAATTTAAACTGGCCCAGATTTTCCGGGTTGTTACAGAGTTTGAGCTGTCGATGGGGAGTGTGAGTGGTATATTTGAATTCGAAGTTGAAAACCGCACGTGTAGTGGGATTTTGGGCAAGTTCGGTTATGGTTTGGGGGTTGGCAATTTACTGGTGGCGTGGGTTTTGGTCGTCAAGGTGGGGATCGAACTGGGCATGAAGGATATGGGGTTGAAGAGGAGAGGATGGTGAGATTTGTGGTGATTTTACGTTGATTTTAAGAAGAAGGATGAAGGAGGTATTGGGTGGAAGAAGGCCATGTTTTCTGTTCGATGTATACTGGAGTCGTGAAATCCCTTTGGGGAAGAAGGATGGGGCAGTGGGCTCGGGCGTAACGTAGTGGGCTTTTTTAAAAGGGTAAAGCCCCAAGTAATTTCAATTTAAGTTTTATTTAAATTTAAATTAAAAGTATTAACTTGTTTACGCAATATCTCTCTCATACGTAATTAGTTTGACGAACCGTAAATTGCGTCGGGATCAAAAGGATGTCAGCTACAACATGGAACCGACTAGAAGTCCATCTGAGTTCGTTACAATTTATTGTAAAATAAATTGTCCATCTGAATCAAGCGACAATTATCGTTATTAACGATGATAGTCCAATGTGAGTAAATCTCACTAACTCTGAACAGTTTATAATTTCATGTTGTATTTTTATAACTGTTAGATATTGGCTGATTGACTCTGTGTTGACTGTTTGATTGAACTGCTAGTCAGTTAGTTAAATTTTCTATATTGATTCTATTTAACAGAATATATCATATGGAACTGAAAGTGATGTTATCTATATTGTTTAACATATGTGATGCGGGGAAACAGGTTGGAGGAACCCAACTGGGTTCCTCAACAGTTATTTTATTGTTTTTCATATATTGTGATATATGATGGATATATAATCTGTTGTCGATTATATGTGTTTGGACGATACTGATCATCGTTATTTGATATGTTGAATACCATAACATACCGAATGTTGATAAAGGAATATTTTCAAAGTGTATTTTGAAAACGAATTATTTATATAAAATCGATGGATTTTATATAGAAAAGGAAAAGGATTTTTATAAAAGAAATATTTATAAAATCAAAGGATAAGTTAGAATAAAAGGAAATCATTTGTAAAGTGAAGAACCGTTATTAAAAGTAAATCTTTACAAATGAATAGTTTATTCGAAAAGAAGCTAATCGATGTTAGTTAATCGATTAGAGTTAAAGTTAAAAGGAGTTAATCGATGTTAGTTAATCGAATAGAGATAAAGTAAAAGGAGTTAATCGATGTTAGTTAATCGATTAGTGATAAAGTTAAAGGAAGTTAATCGATGTTAGTTAATCGATGTTAGTTTAATCGATTAGAGTTAAAGTTAAAAGGGGTTAATCGATGTTAGTTAATCGATTAGAGATAAAGTAAAAGGAGTTAATCGATGTTAGTTAATCGATTAGTGATAAAGTTAAAGGGAGTTAATCGATGTTAGTCAATCGATGTTAGTTTAATCGATTAGAGTTAAAGTTAAAAGAAGTTAATCGATGTTAGTTTAATCGATTAGAGTTGAAGTAAAAGGAGTTAATCAATTTTAGTTAATCGATTAGTAATAAAGTTAAAAGGAGTTAATCGATGTTAGTTTAATCGATTAGAGTTAAAGTAAAATGAGTTAATCGAATATAGTTTATTCGAAAGGAGTTAAGTGAAATGAGTAAATCAATAGCGTTAGTCAAATAGAGTTAATCCAATAATGTTAGTCCAATAGAGTTAATTGATAAGGGTTAATCGAATAGAGTTAAGTGAAAAGAGTCAATCGAATATAGCTATTCGAAGGGGGGTTAAGTAAGGAACTTAGTAAAAGGGATATAAAGTGAACTTTGCCTATTTCAAAGTTAGAAATGTTGTTCAGTTAAGGTCTGAGAGGTAGTTCTACCCCAACTTGATTGGCTTCGTTTTTAACTAAGGAATAGTTAAGGTTCGGCAGTAAAGGCGATGGTTTGTTTAAACATCTATCTAAGACCAGTGAAGAAGCTTTGGAAATGTTTTCCAAAGAAGAAACCAGAAATGTTTTCTAATAAAGAAATGAGAAATGGAAATGTTTTCCATTGTTAATAACGTATATTTTCTAAATTTAGAAAATAAGAAATGTTGAATATAGGAAAAACAGGAGATGAAAAATGAACTAAGGAGATGAATGTTGAATGATGTTTGATTGATATAAATTTCCATTTGGAAATTTTATCGTTGGTTGCACACCTGTTTTTCTTCGATAGTTAAATCATAGACTATCGAAGTTTTGACCATTTTAACGTTGTTAATATGGAGAGACCGGTTGGATGATTATCCAAAGAACCACTCTGTATTGGCATAAGCGTTGCGAATCATATATGCCAAGATAAGTGAAGACGGAGTTATGCAAGGGCTATCCTGTTTACAGAATAGTGCCTTCGGTTCATCCTGTTCCTGGATGACTTGTATGGATGGATGTCTGACAGAGTATTTCCAGACGATCACGTATATTGATTTCTCCAACCGTACCAAGAGTGGAAGCGGAGAAGGAAACTTCTTTTAGCTAACACATAACGTATGGTTGAGGACGTCAATCGGTGATTTGATGGATTTGACAATGTGACATTCAAAGTGAATCTGGTGTGATGATAAAGCGTAGTTTCTAGCCTCACATCCGGTAAATGACAGAAATCGGGCAGGCAGCATGGCTAAATCGGTCGCATCGAAGTAGGGTGTATAATCACCTAATCTAGAGTTTCATTTACTTCTAAAATCTATTGTTTATGTTATCCCATTCGGGAAACGATTGCTGATCCCAACTGTTGGTGATATACATTCGATACGCTGAAGCGAAATGAGTGGTCGGTCATGTGTGGCCGGGTTGCAAGATGTTCTTGTTGAACCCAGTGTATTCCTTTCTAGAGGTACACGAGCGAAAGGTGGTTCCATACCTTGTCATAGTTGGAAATCCATTACCAAATACGTGTTTGCGGTTTTGAGTTGTATACTATATATGTAGAACGTGAGATGAAAGCATTTCTGCTAGATGATTATATATACTGTGGTTGATAGACATTATTATAATATCAAAAGTTTTTTGACATAAAGATATTTTGGATTCTCATAAGGGAAAAACCCGTTCCGTTATGCAGCGTGGTCTTATGAGATATCGTTTACTTGTTCGAACTGTTTTAAACTGTTTTACTCATAACAGTCCCATCACTGACCCGGAGTTTACTTTGTTGTTTTCCCTAAACTCTTGGGTGCCTAAATTTGTATGGGCAGTCAAGTAGTCGGGATTTACAGATACATTGAAGAGCTGGAGCAGGAGGCTTCAGAATTATATCGCTATTATTATTCTGCTGTGTTGTAAGTGCTGTACTTTGATAATGATATGTATATGCAAGTACAGATGTATATTTCAAGTTATGTTCTATATATTATATGTTATTCGTTCCGCTATGAGATTCGTGTTACTCTGATGTTGTGTTCTTCTTCTTCTTCTTCTATTCTAATTTTCTATCTTATCTTTCCTCACCCTCTAATTTCTTTCACTAATTACCAGGATTTTTCGATGTTTTGGTTATCGACATCGTGCTTATGTCGATAACCAAAGTCGCTCAAAATCCGGGTCATTACAGTAATATTAGTAAATATAAGCCCACAAACTTAACCAGTAAGAAACCCAAGTAACTGGGACCCATTTCAGCAGTAACCCACATAGATGTATCATGGTACCCTGAACTAGGCGGGGTGGGGCATGATTGCTGGGTTGATTATAAGCAGTCAAAACAGCAGCAGGGGGTACGTTAGTGTAGGTTCCAACGATTTATCGGTGTGCATGTACTCCGGAGTGGGAAAACGAAGGCACTGGGTACCAGTAGTTATACACTGTGCATCTTGAGTCGTGTCGGGTTGTTATCGTAAGGGCTGATACACCTTATGGTAGGACCAGCACAGGGTATCTACACAGAAGAGAGGGTCGATTGACACAAACACAAGAGAAATTAATACAGCAAGGAGCCGATCGATAGGGTAGTAAGGGTACATCTAACACATTCATGGCAATTAGGTAGATTGGGGTGGAATCCTTATAATAGATGTACACCTGAAGGCTACCACAATTGCGGGGATTGGGATCACGTTATCATATTATCATTTTATACAGATTACTAGTTGGGACACTGGTTAGGTGGTGCAGAGATATAGAAATCAGAATAACAGGGTAGTAGCGAAGCAGAGACAGAGTAGAAGCACATTCAGTTTATCTTGCCTTTTCATACCTTATGCTTTTTTTATGTTATCATGTTATCCCTGTTATCACAGTTTTGTCTTATATTCAGTTTATTCATGTCATGACGCTTTTGCCTGTTTATATGCTGAAAGTCATTGGACTTACCAGACTAATGTCTGACCTAGTTTTGTTTCGCCTCTTTTCTTCCATTTCCCCCCCAGGTTCACAGGAAGGAAATGTTATCACTTAGCTCAGTTTCCTTCCAGGCTCGAAGATAGTTGATGTATTGCTTTGGACTCTCTCTCCCACTACTATGGCTGGTTCATTCTTTATTGGGGAATATCACTGTTATTTTTATGCTTCTTTCATACTTGGAAGCTTTGAATCAAGACAGAATTTTTATGTATTATTTTTAAGTATGTTTGAGACAATTGTTGTAAAAGCTTGACTGAACCACATTGTTTATAAAATGACTTTCTTTTCCACTGCATTATTTGTCTGCCTTGTAATTTATCCGCATCTTTTACCAAAAGCGCTCCACCGAAGTTAAGGCATTCCCTTTGCGAGTGACCTTAACGGAGGTGTGGTGTTTCAAACTAACATATGTCCATTTCCCTGCGGTCCTCATCCCGTTTTTGGTTCATACCGAGGTGTGAAGCTCGCGAATTAGCGCTGCACAAAGATGTGCTACTTAAAGCTGTGCTTTAATCATTAACCATAAGACTATGCTTTTCAACAATTAGCGTTGATCATTTGCATCTTAGCATGCCACATTTTCAATCCATACCGTACCACTGATTTCCACCAATATATAACCTCTAAGCTTGTAACGACCCGGTTTTTGACGACTTTGGTTATCGACATAAACTCAATGACGACTAACCAAACATCGAAAATTACCGGTAGTTAATGAAAAAAAATTAGAGGGTGAGAATAGATAAGATAGAAACTTAGAATAGAAGAAGAAGAACAACAACACAACATCAGAGTAACATGAACCTCACAGCGGAACGAATAACATATTATATATAACATAACTTTGAAATATAAATCTGTACTTGAATATACATATTGTTTCCAAAGTACAGCACTTACAACACAGCGGAAAATAATCATAGCTATATAATTCTGAAGCTTCCTGCTCCAGCTCTTCAAGTATGTATAAATCCCTACTACTTGACTGCACGCACAAAATTGGGCACCCAAGAGTTTTAGAGGAAACAAAAAAAATAAACTCCAAGTCAGTCATGGGACTGGTCTGAGTAAAACAGTTAAAAACAGTTTGAACAAGTAAACGACATCTCATATGACCATGCCGTATAATGGAACGGGTTTTTCCCTTATGAGAATCCAAAACATCTTTATATCAAAAACCTTTTGATATTATAATAATGTCTATCAACCACAATATAATAATCACTAGCAGAAACGCTTTCATCTCACGTTCTACATATATCTCATACAATCAAAACCGCAAGCACATATTGGGTAATGGATTTCCAACTATGACAAGGTATGGAACCACCTTTCGCTAATGTACCACTAGAGAGGAATACACTGGGTTCAACAAAAACATCTTGCAACCCGACCACTCATTTCGCTTGAGTGTATCGAATTTACATCACCAACGGTTGGGATCAGCAACCGTTTCCCGAATGGGACATCATCGACAAAAGATTTGTAGAGGTAAAAGAAACTCTAGATCAGGTGATTATACACCCTAATAGTTGCGACCTGTATTGCCATGCTGCCTGCCTGATTTCTGTTATTTCCCAGTTGTGAGGCTAGAGGCCACGCTTATCTCTGACAGATCACACGTTTATTCACTTTGAATGTCACATCGTCATACCCGCCAAATCACAAATTGATTTCCCCAAAAATACACAGCTAAGAGAAACGAATTCCTCCACCACCAAACGTAAATACGTTTGAAGAGTTCAACTTACGCGATCTATTAAATATACTCTGTCAAACATTCTTCCATACAGGTCGTCCTGGGATTGGACAAACCGAAGGCACTATTCAGTACGTCCATCTTAGGCAATCTTTACCTAAGATTTGTACAATAGCCCTTGCACTTTACTCCGTCTTCAAATATCTTTGGCATATATGATTCGCAACGCTTATGCCAATACGGAGTGGTTCTTCGGATAATAATCCAACCGGTCTCTACATATTAACAACATTAAAATGGTCAAAAAACTTCGATAGTCGGTGAGTTAACTATCAAAGACAAACAGGTGTGCAAACAATGATATTATTTCCAAATGGAAATTTTATCGATCAATCATCATTGAACATTTATCTCTCTATTTAAATTATTCATTTTTTTTCATCTCCTATTTCCATATATTCAACATTTCTTATTTTCTAAATTTAGAAAATATACTTTATTAACAATGGAAAACATTTCCATTTCTTGTTTTCTATATTAGAAAACATTTCTCATTCTTATTTGGAAAACATTTCCAAAGTTCCTTCATTGGATTTAAACAGATGTTCAAATAAAACATTGTTATGCCAGCTCAAACCATTTACTAAATTCACTTTACCATCATTCACTATCAAACCTTACCTTTCTTTATTTAAGAAGGAAGTCAATCAAGTTGGAGTGTAATTACCTCTCAGACCTTAACTGAACAACGTTTTAACTTCTAAATAGTCAAATTTTATCTTCTAAACCTTTAACAATCTTCCTTACATAATTCTCTTTTGAAAAATCTCTATTCGATAACTCCTCCCTTCGAATAACTCTATTCGATAATCTCTCTTACGAATAACTATATTCGATAATCTCTCTTACGAATAACTAGATTCGAAAACCTTTCTTCGAATAAACTATATTCGAAGAACTCTATTCAATTAAGTCTTATCAATTAACTCTTATTGGATTAACTCTTTTGATTTAACTATAATAGATTAACTCTATTTGATTAACTCTATTGTATTAACATTTTTGATTTAACTCTAATCGATTAACTCTATTTGATTAACTCTATTGGATTAACTCTTTTCACTTAACTCCTTTCGAATAAACTATATTTGATAACTCCTTTAATTTTATTCGAATAAACTATATTCGATTAACTCATTTAATTCTATTTGAATAAACTATATTCGATTAACTCCTTTAATTCTATCCAAATAAACTATATTCTATTAACTCCTTTCGAAGAAATAGATTCAATAACTTCTTTCGAAGAACTAGATTCGATAACTCCTTTCGAGTAACTAGATTCGATAACTCCTTCCGAATAACTAAATTTGATAACTCCTTTCGAAGGACTAAATTCGATAACTTCTTTCGAATAACTATATTCGATAACTCCTTTCAAATAACTAGATTCGATAACTCCTTTTGAATAACTAGATTCGATAACTCCTTTCGAATAACCAATATTCGGTTAACTCACTTCAAATAATCAATATTTGATTAACTCACTTCAAATAACCAATATTCGATAATTCTTCTCGAATGAACTATATTCGATAACACTTCTCTCGAATAAATTATATTCGATAACTCTTCTCGAATGAACTATATTCGATAACACTTCTCTCAAATAATTGATATTCGATAATTCTTCTCGAATGAACTATATTCGATAACACTTCTCTCGAATAAATTATATTCGATAACTCTTTTTGAATGAACTATATTCGATACTTCTCTCGAATAATTTATATTCAATAACTCTTCTCGAATGAACTATATTCGATTACTCTTCTCGAATAAACTATATTCGATTACTCTTCTCGAATAAACTATATTCGATTACGCTTCTTAACTCTATTCGAATAACTACTATTCGATAACTCTATTTAACTTATTCGAATAACTAATATTCGATAACTCAAATTTGATTAACTCTATTAATTAACTCTAACTCTAATCGATTAACGCTAATCGAATAACTAATATTCGATTAACTCATTTCGATTTCCTCCTTTGAATCATTTCATTTTTTATCATTTCCTTTTAAATTATCTCCTTTGAATTATCTCCTTTGGATTATCTCCTTTTCTATTTGTTTACTTAACAAATAACTATTCCCTTTTCAATTCTATTTATTTAACAAATAAATATTTACATTGAATCTATTTGTAAATGTTTTTTTCTACAAATATTTCCCTTTAAATCCTATTTGTAAATGTTTTACAAATATTTTCTTTCCAATTCCATTTGTAAATGTTTTACAAATGTTTTCCCTTTAAACCCTATTTGTAATTGTTTTACAAATATTCCATTATACAAATAATTTCCTTTATATTTGTTTAGCAAATATATTCTTTTAACTCTTTTGATTTTATAATTATTTCCTTTTATAAAATCCTTTTTCCTTTTATATATAAAATCCATCGATTTTATATAAATAAATTATTCTCAAAATATACATTAATCCCCTTTTTTACATTCTGGTATTTCTTATGGTATTTAACCTATCATTTAAAAATGATAATTATCGTCCAACCACACATAATCAACAGCATATTATATATCGCATTATATATCACAATATATGAATAATAGTAAAATAAATGTTGAGGAATCCAGTTGGATTCCTCCAACCTGTTTCCCTGGATTCATAGATGTTAAACAATATAATAACATCGTTTTCACTTCGATATGAAATATTCTGATACACAGAATCGATATTTGATTAACGATTTATATATATATTGTTATCTATAATTTCAACCAATACATAAGCAATTCAACCAAATAGTTAACACACAACAATCAACAGATAATTATCATTTCTAAGAATACGTTATAAAAGTATAACTGTTCAAAGTTAGTGAGTTTTACTCACTTTGGCAGTTCATCGTTAAAGAACAATAAACTGTTTGTTTGATTTGAATCAAACAATTTAATTCTCCATAAATTCAAACGAGCTCCAATCCACTCCCAGTTAGTTTCAGTGTGTAGCGCTCGTCCATACGATCCCAACGGATCTTGTTTCTCTCAATTCTGATTAAGTATGACCGAGATATTTAATTTACAAGTTTGAATATATATTTAAATAAAATTAAACTAATTTAAACCACACTTAACTTTTAATTGGGCCTCACCCCATATATTGGCCCATCTCCCTTAAAAATCCCCACCCGCACCTTTACCTCATCTTCCCCAAATTGATTATCAAGAAGACCGTATGTTTTCAAAAACCATACCCGATGATTTCTCCACCATTCCTTCTATACATCACCAAATCGAAATCCGGTTTCACCACCAACCTCCTCTTCAACCTCTCTCCAACCCCATACCCTTAATGTAATACTCACACTCACCTTCACTAGTACCTCGTTTTGGTCTCCGACGTCACTACAAGTACTCGCAACAACAGTTATCGCAGAAACCACCAAAATCTTCCGAACGAGTGCTAAATCATCACACGAGTTCCAATACAACACCCTTTTCATGAATCAATTCTTCAATTTGCAACTACCTCGAACCTTAGAATCACCGATTGAAAAACTGGAGCGACATCAGGAAAGTTCGAACTACTCAAAAGCTACACCAGATTGAAGATAAATGAAACGACCCGAAATCCCCCTTACGGGAAATCACGGATTGAGTTGAGGACAAGCCACATCAGAACGCAAACAGAAGAACATTTCATTGCTTATTACAACAATTCATCAGAATACCAGAATATACAGAGTATGAATAAATATAATACATTTGATAAATATCATAGATTACAATAATCTACTGCAGCGGAAATTAATACAAAACACAACTGAAAGTAATACGCGGATACAGAGCTTTCCGAGTATCTCTCCAACTGTAAACCAGGATCCTATGAATATAAATCTGCAAAACCAAAACTACTAGCTGCCAGTGTCAAAATAAGGGCACCCAGAGTTTAGGTTAAAACAATAAACTCCAGGTCAGTCAAGTGACTAGTGTGACAACAAAAACAGTTATTAATCTTTATTTTAAAGTTAGGTAAATCAAGAGACCACGCCGTATAACACGGAATGGGTTTCCTCCAAAGAATACCAGTGCATAAAATAGTAGCGCAATGCTAAATAAAGAACAATGAAGCTATTATAAGGCCCAGGTCCCATCACACAATGCAACGCAAGCTGGAGGATAGGGTTTTTACCTTATAATAGCCAAGAATGTTTGGTACGTGAAATTTCATGTTTTATTATTACTATAAGTGTATAGTATCAAAACAATTTCAAACATAAGTATCAATCATAGATGGCATAAGTGCCCCATACCACTATGTCGCCATATATAAGTATACAGTCAAAACCGCAAAGTCATGTATTGGAAGTAGGATTTCCATCTATGAACCGAGGCCAGGGATCGTCCTCTACCGATTCGAGACAATCTAGCCTACCATGTCTCAGGCAAGCGCGCAGGCAAGCCTTGGATCGTCAGGGCCGGTCCACCGATGTGGATTAAAATGCCTGAAAACTACATTTCCCCACCCTTTGGGGCGTAAATGAGCCAAATGACTCCATTGGCTCCACACAGTCACCGATATATCTGAGGCGCCTCGCAACAGCAACAACCACATAGGTGAAAATAATATAAATGACAGGGTGGCAGGTCACTGATACCACCCTAGCTAGAAAGAAACGCATGTCGTCCCTGATGTCCACTCCCATTTTTGGTTCACAACCGGGGTGTGAGGCTCGCGAATCAACGCTACACAAAGCTATGCCACACAGGCCGTGCTTTAATCACCAACCACAAGACTTTGGTTTTCAATAGAAGCCTTGATCATTTGCCACTTAGGCATGCCACACAGGCAATTCACACCATGTGACTGATGTTTATCGATATACAACCTCTGATCCCATACGTCTCAGAGAAGGGTGAAGTAAGGGAATAAATTCCCCTTTACCAGGCAGATGTATATTTAATAGAGATCAATCCACACAGAGCAAAATCCAATGTCAGACACACAGTCCATACAAGTTCGTTCCGGGTCTAAACGAAACCGGAGGCACCTGGTACCTCGCATATCCATCGATCTCCAAGTACGTCTGGACGATCACCACATGGTTCCCTCCTCTTGGGCGTACAACCCAATCAAGATCATCTGTAATCACCCAAACGATGTGAAGACCCCCGGTCTTCGACCACCGTCTTCATCCTCGACACCACGTCGAATCAGTTATTCAGAATGGGATAAACCTGGTCTTTCTGGATAACTCGCGTATATAATAAACAAGTGTTACATAAACACAACATACGCCTCATTCCAATTCAGAATATTCTTTTATTCAAATATTCTTGCACTTTAGGAAAGGGTCCCATTAATTTTATCAAAGATAAATTCCTCAAATTTATTCTTTAATCTTCTTTTGAATATCAATTCAAATTAGCCGGGATTAGCGAACCACACAGAAGTAATAATTTATTTTATTTCCTAATCCCAACTTATTCATCCCAAGAAGTAAAACTGGTCATACTTCAAATCTAACACCACGGTGTTATCGGTAAATTTAATTACCATTTCACATTCAAATCTAATTAAAGATTCAACTATCGCCTGGAGCAAAACTAGTGATACTCCTTTCTCGATCACTTCAATCTAATTAAAGATTCATAAAAACTCCACTTAGTTTTAACCTTCCCAAAAATCAATATCCTGTCTTTAACTGGGTTAAAGAACAAATGTCATTTAAAACACGGTTCACTATAAACCCAAAATCACATTTAATTCCAATTCAATTATTGAAACTTCTTGTTTCTTTTAAAACCCTTTCAAATCCAAATTATTTATTTAAAAATAAATAAATTATTATCTAGTTCAAAACTAGTTCATTTCGATAAAAATCTATTTTTATCTTTTCAAATTTGGAATTTTTCATCTCAATTCTTGACAAATCATTTCTTATGATTTTACAAAAATTATTACTATTTTTAGTAATTTTATCAAGGCTCGTACAGTCGATTTCCATCAACGGCCATCGAACTTGACTTACATCGACCTTTTCCAAATTTGATTTAGACACAATTCCAAATCCAACATTTAGATTTCAAATCTCTAATATTCATTAGAAAGCTCTTTTCGATACGAACCCAACGGTTCCGGTTTTAGGAGAATCCGATGGTTGGATCTCCCGTAATATCCATTCAAAGTCAATGGCCGAAATTCGCGAACTGCCGCAGCGCGGCGCGTTCTATTCAGGCCATTATATATACATATAAAATATATATATCATATATATTTCATATATTTCCTTTCAAAACGTATTTTATAAATCGTTTTAAATTTGTTTTCGAAACGATTTCAACTTCATATTCAATTTCGAATCAAAATTGAATATTCTACATCATTTGATTTCCAAATATTCTACATCATCGATATACAAATGATAATATTTTCAAACGTTATATTTTGAAATCAATTCGTTTTCTATAATCATTATAAAAACGAATATAATCGATATAAATATCGTTCCGTCAAAGTGGCGCATATCAAACCAACACGGCTTTATATATTTCAATAACTTTGTTATTCTATTCAACAAATGAATATTTTCTTCAACACATGAATATATATTTTTATTCAACACATGAATATATATTTTATTCAACACATGAATTTGTATTTTATTTAACACATGAATTTTCTTTCTATTCAACACATGAATTTTCTTTCTATTTAACACATGAATTTTTATTCTATTCAACATATGAATCTTTATTCTATTCTGCACATGAATTTTCATTCTATTCAACACATGAATTTTCTTTCTATTCAACACATGAACTTTTCTTTTATAATATTCCTTATTTTCCAAATTGGAATGAGGCCCAATCAATTACCATATAATGTTAATTATATGGATTCCCTACAACACATGTATATAATAGCAACGATAAATCGTCAACCATCATCCAGAGTGCACTGCACCACTGCATAAGCATTAAACATAAATATTTAATGCTTACACAGTCAGTCAACCCATCGATTGACATACAACTAAATAATCGGGATTAGTGTATGTCAGATATCATCCCAATACCCGTGTGGGGTTTCAAATCAACAAACAGAGATTTTTATTTGTGCAGTTGGGCGATGTGTAAAATTTATCATCCCAATCAATATCAGTCAAATGGGTGTGCATAAACAAATCGTTCGATTTATAAATGAATATATATTTTATTTCAACACATGATTTTTTTTTCAACACATGAATATATATTTTATTTCAAAACATGAATATATATTTTATTTCAACACATGAATATATATTTTCTTCCAATACATGAGTATATATTTGACTTCACAACACAAACAATCACACAAGCATACAAGTCGTCCATGGTCTGTGGACGACGGGTGTCGGGTGCTACTAAGCACCGTCCGCATCCTAGTATATATTTCAACCAGAAATCAAAATAAAAGTAAGGAGTTCTCACCAACTAGCTAAACCAAATGCCACGACTCTTCATACGTAGGAAATCTTCGTCGTGCTCACCTTTTGTCACTTTCGTTGTCTGTAGCCACTACATATATAAAAATCACATTTTTATTCTTTCTATAATAAAAAAAATCATATTTTTATTCTTTCTATAATATAAAAATCATATTTTTATTCGCTACATATATAAAAATCATATTTTTAATTCGCTACATATATAAAAATCATATTTTTATATACCATAAAAATTATAACTTTGTGTTGTCAAAAATCAAAGCTTTCCTTAACTAAGATCATAGATTTCTATAGGATTAAAATCACTTCTTTCTCCTTTTTTTATGGTAAAAAAAATTAATCAAATCTTTTTACATTAACAAATAAGAATTAAAAAATGAAATTTAAAATTGTGTTTCATATATAAATAAAAATTGCTTTTTAAAACTATGTTTTATATAAATTAAAACCAGGAAAAACTACCAGTTTCCCATCAAACTTGAGCTGGAGGGAGGCCAGGGGGTCGACAGGCGAGGTGGGGGGTTACTCCGGCCGACGGCGGTGGGCCTGGTTGGGTGGTGCGGTGGATTTTGGGTGGTTTGGGCTACGCGGCTTTTCTTGAATGGAGGTGGAGGAGAAGAGGTCGGGGAGACGTGAGGGGGTGTTGTCGATGTGGGGGAGGTGGCGCGGCGAATTCCGGTGGGCGGCGGCGTGGGTGCCGGCAGCGTGGATGAGGCTAGGGCAGCGCGATTTCCTTTTTTTCTTTTTCTGTTATGATTTTGAACGGGGGAGGATAAGGAGAGATGTGTGTTTATATAAATATGTATATATTATTATTATTTTTAACTTTCAAAAAGTAACTTTTTATTTCGAACTCGAAATTGAACCCACCGACTGTTGTTCCTAGCTAATTACCCCCATTCCGAACGTAATGGGATATGTATCGTAAGCTGATTCGATCATTTCGATCAGTTTTCGCTAAAATCAAAATATAAATCTATATATTGAATTTGAATGCACATTTTAATTTACCAGCGCCACATACGGACTCTAAAAATTCCCGAAAATATTTTCTAGCTTCATATTGACGATACGGTCCCAATAAAACTAATTTCGTCGAATTCTTAGACCGTTTGAAAAATGGCCATTTTCCAGTCGATTAAAATCAACTGAAACTGGTCAAAACAAGTTTAACTTCGCCACTCTGACATATTGATTCAGAAAATTATGAATTTTGGAATCTAGCAATAACTAGACATCCTGGATCCAACAAACGTGGTTTCGTCGAAAACTGAGGTCGTTTGCAGAATTTCCATTTTTAAGGGCCAGAATTCCATAGCGACTATTCTGAATTTTCAACTGGACATAACATTTTAATCCCGCTATGAAATTTCAATTTTTTGGATTCGTTGGAAAGATATTCTCAAATGGATTCAAATATTTTTGGTTTTACTAAAATCCGGTTTATTTTGAATCCTGTGCATTCATTTGAAATTAGAAATCAAATTTTGGAACTACCGCGCCATTTTCAAGTCCTTTTATAAATAAAAATAAATATTTATATTCTAATGTCGATCTATATAGATATATACGTTCTGTTTCTATTCAAAATAAATTTCTTGTCGTCATTATTTAAAATAAATCATTTTAAATATTCAAAATTCACTAAAATTGCCAAAATAAAATTTTTAAATTGGCTCAGATTTCCAGGTTATTACAATCTCCCCTTCTTAAAACTTTTCATCCCCAAAAAGGAACGAAGCCGAAAGTTGTTTAACAAACCAACTCAATTTCCATTATTTTCTTTATGGCTTAAGTTCTTCAACTTTTCAGTTTCTAAGAACTTTTCAAATTTTAAATTTTCAAAAAATTTGGCTAACACCCTAAATTTTCGAAAAATTTCGCCATAACCTCCCCTGCACCGGGAGCTTCGCGATATTTCAAATAGCCTCCCATGGCCCTCACCAATCCAAAAAGAAAAAGAAACAGCCAAGCGGCTAGCCAATCGGCTCATAAAATCATCAAAAACCCAAGAAATACAATAAACATGTACCTATTTGTCGGGCAAACAATTTTATTCCTCTTCTCTAGCCTCCTTGCTATGACCTGTTCAATGAAAGTACATGTATATGCATGCAAATGCAACAAATTTTCAACACAGTCCACTATTTGGTTCAATTGGGCTAAAGGTTCAACATTTAATTAATCAGACAATGATCAAACAACACAATCAGCAATCAATTCGTTGATAATCATTTCAAATTCATATTACTTTAATACATAGTCAAAAATCAGATTTTTGATGCCAAATCACAATAATAAGCCCTATCTAGTTTTGGTTCTCACACCAGTCAATTGGAAATATATAGAAATCCCACTTTCGCCACTCGAAAATAAATACTGGTGATGGTATACTTCGTCATCAGGACCATGTCCGGGCGACTAGAGTGTGATTCTACATCTACCCGGTATATTAAAACTTCAAATACACGCGGATCAGACGTATACGCAAAATCTTTATATACTGGATTGCCTAAATTCAATACAAATAAATATTCAAATACGTTGAATAAAGTTTAAATTTTCAAAAAAAAATCTTTTTTATTTTAAAAATATACTCTTCACACTCGTTCTAGGATACTACTGATCCTATCTCTAACGAGTCATTCTCATTGGATATTGCTAACCCAATCTCTGATGAATTCTTTTGTATGGTTCTAATGTGCCTTGTTCTCTGAGCTTTGTAAACCAAAGCTCTGATACCACGATGAAAAGACACGAAATCCCCTTACGGGAAATCACGGATTGAGTTGAGGACAAGCCACATTAGAACTCAAACAGAAGAACATTTCATTGCTTATTACAACAATTCATCAGAATACAAGAATATACATAGTATGAATAAATATAATACATTCGATAAATATCAGGGATTACAATAATCTACTGCAGTGGAAATTAATACAAAACACAACTGAAAGTAATACGCAGATACAGAGCCTTCAGAGTATCGTTCCAGTTGTAAACCAGGATCCAGTGAATATAAATCTACAAAACCAAAACTACTAGCTTCCCGTGTCAAAATAAGGCACCCAGAGTTTAGGTTAAAACAATAAACTCCAAGTCAGTCATGTGACTAGTGTGAGAACTAAAACAGTTATTAATCTTTATTTTAAAGTTAGGTAAATCATGGGACCACGCCGTATAACACGGAACAAGTTTCCTCCCAAGAATACCAGTGCACAAAACAATAGCGCAATGCTAAATAAAGAATAATGAAGTTATTATAAGACCCATGTCCCATCACACAATGCAACGCAAGATGGAGGATAGGGTTTTTACCTTATAATAGCCGAGAATGCTTGGTACGTGAAATTTCATGTTTTATTATTACTATAAGTGTATAGTATCAAAACAATTTCAATCATAAGTATCAATCATAGACGGCATAAGTGCCCCATACCACTATGTCGCCATATATAGGTATACAGTCAAAACCGCAAAGTAACGTATTGGAAGTTGGATTTCCATATGCGAACCGAGGCCAGGGATAGTCCTCTATCAATTCGAGAAAATCTAGCCTACCATATCTCAGGCAAGCACGTAGGCAAGCCTTGGATTGTCAGGGCCGGTCCACCAATGTGGATTAAAATGCATGAACACTACGTTTCCCCGCCCTTTTGGGGGCGTAAATGAGCTAAATGACTCCATCGGCTCCACACAGTCACCGATATATCTGAGGCGCCTCACAAAGCAACAACCACACAGGTGAATATAATATAAATGTCAAGCCTGGTAGGTCACTGAAACCACACTAGCTAGAAAGAAACGCATGCCCTCCCTGAAGTCCTCTCTCGTTTCTGGTTCACAACCGGGGTCTGAGGAACGAGAATCAACGCTACACAAAGCTATGCCACACAGGTCGTGCTTTGATCATCAACCACAAGACTTTGCTTTTCAACAGAAGCCTTGATCATTTGCCACTTAGGTATGCCACACAGGAAATTCACACCATGTGACTGATGTCTATCGATATACAACCTCTGATCCCATACGTCTCAGAGAACGGTGAAGTAAGGGAATAAATTCCCCTTCACCAGGCAGATGTATATTTAACAGAGATTAATCCACATAGAGCAAAATACAATGTCAGACACACTGTAACAACCCACATCCGTTAGTGTCACTCACAAAGGGAATGCACTAAGTTCTGTGGAGCATTTTAAGGTAAAAGATGCAGAAAAATTACAAGACAGACAGAAATTAAACAGCGGAAAATACAACTTTGCTTTATTGATAAAATAGTTTGTACAACGATTTCTTTATAATATTAGTGTATCATTTGTCTTACAAAATAAAGAAGCATAAAAATACATTTATATTCCCTAATGTAGCAAGAGCCAGCCATAGCATCTGAAAAGAGAATCCAAGCAAAACTTCGACAAACCTTCAAGCTGGGAAAGAGTGACAGTCCAACTTGACCTGAGCTATACTATCCCCTCCTTTACTACCTGGAGGGGGAGGGGGGGAACGGAAGAAAAGAAGACAAAAGAAAATCAGAGTCAGACATAAAGCCTGAGTAAGTTCAGTAACTTCTAGCATGTGAACATGGAAATACAAAACGACATGAATTAACTGAATACAAGATAACACCACGATGATAGGGTCAGCAAGATTAGACAAGATAATCACAAGACATGCTAAGATAAGATACACTGGATATGCTCTAATCTTTTGCCCCTTTACTATTTCCTTGTTATACTGGTTTCTATATCTTTGCACCACCTAACTAGTGTCTCAACTAGTAACGATAACATAATCCCAATCCCTGTAGTTTCAATTGCCTTCAGGCATACGTTTATTATTTATTACCTAGATCTAATCTAGGGTTTTCTATCAAGTGCTTTCTAGATTCAACTAGAGTTTACAATATTCGTTGAACGCTTCTCGGATCTAGGGTTTATGCCACCTAGTCCAACTAGGGATTATGCTACCTGTCGAACGATGCCCCCAAGTCTAGGACACACTACCTAGAGTGGTATATATTCCTATACTTCCCCACGCATGTATCGCGAATCGTTATCGCTTGTCTAGATGCACATGTCCTGTAATGTGCGGCCCGAGTCCTGTGGCAGGGCAAATCAAGAAACACAGAACTTGGTCGGGAGCTTTCAGATATCTGCCGATGCAGATGCTAAGGTCTGTTTTTATTCCAGTGGCTATGGTCCCACTTGACCCCTCCTTCAACTAATGAAAGGCACACCTTGAAAAATGAGAACTATACGCAGGCCCCCTATGCCCCACTAACCTAAGGCCATCCTCACCCATAACTAGATAGAAAGTATATGGTCTTTTGGAGTTCTCCGCCTTTCCGCTTCACGTGTCTCGATTGACTCAAGATGGATGGTAGACGACGAGTTTCTATCACAGGGCTACCGTTTTCTCGCCGAATCACGCTGGTCCATCCTAGTCTTTAGGTTGCCATATCTTGCAACCAAGGTATACCCCTGGTTCTTCTAACGCAGACCTTAACCTCTGTGAGCCCAGGAGGATCATCTACAGCCTCATAGAGGGATACCAAGAGTACCCTCACGTCCCCTCGAAGCCTCGCGCTTCGTAACCCAATTCGTTGGAGCCTTCTTTTTACTCAGACGGACATTCGCTCCTTCCCGTGTTATAATAAGAATTACTACTTAGTTTTACTAACTAAGGTTTACCACTTAGTTTCCAGAATCGTTGTTTTCTTAACTAAGGTTTACTACTTAGCTCCTTTTAACTAAGGTTTACTACTTAGTTCCCTTTCCCGTCAATTTGGATTGGTTAAGTGTCATTAGTCAATTCAAGCTAACTTAACCTTCTTCATTTATCCTGTTAAACTGGTTAAGTGTCATCAGTAATTCATGTTGACTTAACCCTACCACAAACCAAGTTATATTGGTTAAGTATTCCTTATTACTTAACCCTACCCATTCATCCAGTTTTGGTTAAGTGTTCTTTTTTAACTTAACCTTGCCCGTCTGTTTTAACTAACATGTTATTAATGGTTAAGTATTTTCCCTTCATGTTTCAGACTTAACCCTATTCCTTCATCACAATCTGACGGTTAAGTGTTCAAGTTTACTTAACCTTGTGGTCTAGTCCAGCTAACATAACAAATTGGCTAAGTGTATTAAATTTTACTTAACCCCAACCTCTAGTCTAGTTAACATGTTAATTTCGCTAAGTGTTTTCTTAGTTACTTAACCCCTACAAATCTTGTCTTGTTACCATGTTAAGTTGGTTAAGTGTCCCTATGGACTTAGCCCTCCCATTCTAGCTTAACTGTGTTAAGTTGGTTAAGTGTTCCTATGGACTTAACCCTCCCATTCTAGCTTAACTTTGTTAAGTGTCTGTATGAACCTAACCCCACCCATCGGTCTGGTTATCATGTCGAATTGGTTAAGTGTCTTGGTTAACTTAACCCTACCATTCTTGTTCTAGCTTTAACTAAATAAATTAAAGCCGCTACCACTCAGATTAGACTGATATTGTTGCGATTACTGGATGTGCCGTTTGGTTCCGGGCAGGTTTACATCGCAACTCATTCTAACCTCGGGTTAGGCATATTCGTGTTTTCTAAGTTAAAAGGGTTTCGATTAATTTTCAAATCAGGTTTTGAAAGTAACCATCCCATCTGTCGGATCAGTTAGGGATAGCCAGGGAGAGTAGGAAACTTGTATTTTCCAAACCCAAGCCTAGACACTATCCTCTCTGTCACCTTAGAACTTTCTGGTGTATTATTAAAAGAGATGTCGTTAATAAACCTTAAATTTGTCTAAATTTACAATTTCTCATTTAGGACAAATTCTATAAGTAAATTATTCCTAATGTACTTATTTCATAATTACTCTTTTAATGTAAATTGTCAACATTTATTATTATGGCCCATTTTCCCCTCTATATCATATTTATGCCTTTTTGGTATTTAAACTATACCAAATTAAGTGTCACTAACCATGATTTTGCTAAACCTGACAAGTACTCCCAATTATGGCCAATTTCAAATTTATGCCAATATACTTATGATGCCAAATTAGCTAATCCAATTCTGATTTAACATTCTAATTACGGTTCATGTCAAACTAGACTTATTATTCTAGTTCACAATTCATGTAAATGCTAGATTTTCAAGTCAATACTAGATTCAAATTACACATCCTATAATTCATGTCAAATTTATCCAATTTGCATTTCTATGAACATGTCATAATACATGTTCCCAATTTATGCCAGTTTCCAAGTTTATAACTACGTTTTTAGTAAATTTCATATTTTGCCCAAATCGTATTCCCACCGTTCGTATAATCGTGATTCAATCTAGATTATATATAAATCTAGATTCGTAGATAAAAAAGGAATGAACCAAAGACGCTATGAAAAAGATAGACATAATAACTGGCATAGAATGAAAATTTACTAATTATAGACCTAACGAATTACATTGAAATTGATCTAAAACATCCAAGGCCTATAGGTTTGAAAATCTCATGACATAAAAAGGTTTGAATAACGACGTAGGTTCAAGAGCATGGGTAGAACTAACTTAATAGGTAAATTCCCAAGATCAAAAACCAAAGAAAACCAAGAATAGACATAATAGATAATCAGGTTTAGACCCAATTTCATAGTCACAAAACTTAAGCAACACATTCATAGTCATGAATCGTAGCTGTTTAATCACAGATGTCCTTGTTATGTCATAGGCAATAGTTTATGTTTCCTAATCAAAGGCATAGGCTTGTGTTCATAGTCAAGGAAATAATTCTCATTGTCATGAGTCACATTCATAGGAAGTGTTCATAGTCATAGGCAATGTTCATAGTCAAAGAGGCATAAGGTTTTAAGGTCCATAGTTTCATAGTCACAGTCTTATTGGTCCTCGAATCATAACAGTTCTTAATTAGGTCCAAGGAAATAAGCACTGATTCGAGTAGAAAGAATTGGCATACTCTTTTATTCCTTTAATTTCATGTCACGAAAAGAGAAAATGTTCAAATCTAAAAAGTAACCGACTTACAGAGATTGTCTTAGAAAAACAGTCGTTGAAGTCATTTGAATCTTCACTTGAATCCTAGCTTGTTTTGAATCTCCTCTTGAAAATCTTGAGCAGCATTTCCTCGTCTTGATTTATTTTACATATTATTTTATTTATTATTTAATTTAGAGGAGGAGAAGAAGCCATGTCTACCAAGAATCTTTGCAGCATAACGGTAGAGAAGAATTGTGAATAGAGAAGGAGACTAGGGTTGTTTATATAGTGTAGAAGTCAACGAATCTGGTCAGAATGGCGTCCAGATACATAAAAACGAACCAGGCTGCAGATCTGGAAAAAGCGGGGGGGGGGGGGGGGGGGTCGACCCCCAGGTCGACTACCCAGTCGACCTGGGTGCCCCAGGTCGACTACCCCGTCGATCTGGGTCTTGGGTGGGAAAATTCCCACCTAGCCCAATCTGGGTCCGATTTTGAATTTTGAACTAGTTTTCTGACCTGTTCGAATTTTAAATCGAATTCTGAAACTTCTGAAGACCATAACTCCTTCATACGGAGTCCGATTAACGCAAACTCGGACTCTATCTAATGCAGAATTCCGAGACGAACGCAATGGCGCAGCCCGTTTCCCTTGATTTTGAACTTTAAAATTTTATTCTGCCTTGATTTGTGAATCCTAGTGTCACAGAATTACGGGGTGTTACATTCTCCCCCACTTAAAAGGATTTCGTCCCCGAAATCTTCATGTTAGGAAGTATGTTTCCTACTATCCAATCACCCATCTACTCGACCATTTAATCACAGGCATTCATTGTCCTTTAAAGATTTCTAATGCTTTCATGCTCATATGTATAGTGTGTGTATATGTCTTTATCTAATGCAAAATCAGGCGGTCTACTGATTCAGTTGACTTCCTTAATGTGAATCATGTCAGTGCCATGCGTCCAATCCTGTATGCAAGCATCCCTAGTTATGTAAATACTACATGTGTGCTTAGCCATTCGTCCATATGCAACATCCATATGATAACATATCAAGCTAAACTTACAAACAAATACATATCTGTACATGCAATATGAAAGCGTCCGAACTGATCTAGTGCCTAATACGTATGCATATGCATCCACGAGCAACCATTAGCAACCACTTGCAACCACCAACCATAACATGTTTCAGACACATGTTTACATCCATTGGCTTCTACCTAAGGATCGAAGGTACGACCTAGAGGATATACTTTGGAAAGAGAGAAACAATTATGCGTAAATCTCCTACAAAAGAAATTAAGGATGCACCCTTAAGGAAAAAGGGTATGATGCTAGTATCTAGCCTTCTTGAGCTTTGCTCCACTATATCTGATCTAATTTAACTTCACGATTGTGAAGTTTCTGACCTCCATTTCCAAAATAAACAGATGTTAACTATGATACCAAGTGTACATACCAAGATGGTTTGAGGTCTCTCCTCTTAGCTAATCCATCACGCCATAACTATGAGGGTCAAAAGGTCACTACGTGCTTTTTAGAGTGTCTGCCACAACTATTCATCTCTCACGCAAACCATCCTAGTCGAACTCGACATTCCTCAAGTACAAGCCCCAAAGGCCTTAACCAATATCAGACAAGCACCCAAGGAATATCTCCTCCGAATTTAGACGATCTACGTGAGATGATATAAGCAAACTCGATAGCTATTCTCAAATCCCTACTAACCAAAAATAAACTGGTCTGACCACCAATTGGATTTGAGAATCTAGTTGGATCTTTCAACTATACAAGTACTATGGTGCAGAGACTCAACTATGGAAGTGGATATGATCAAATGCGAAGAGTTAAAACCAATGGAAAGAGTACTAACAGCAAAACTAGACTCTTCCAACAGAACTTTACTACCTTTCTCCTAGGTACGCTTGGTGGTGAAAGTATGTACTTGCCCTTCTGATAATTTTGTTCCTCGTTCTTGCCCTTGTCCTTAATTATATGCCCTATCATACCCTAGTAAATATACTTCCTCTTGTCTTAGGTTTTATAATTCCTTCCATCTTTATGAGCTAAATCTACATCCATGAATTCCTCATCCTCTTCCGTGTGTAGTCATGTTGACAATTCTCTCGAAAGCTGCTTCCATCGTACAGAAAACCCTATAAGCTTGAAAGAAAAACTGGCCGTAGGTGAAACAACTACGGCTATGGATGGAAGCCAGGCACGACTTCGCCCATCGATGAGGTTACCTCCCAGAAAGCTAGGAGCCCCAGAGACTCAAGAAAGAAGGAGACAAGAATTCAAACAGAGGAAGAGAAGATAGTGCATATGGCTTTGGGGAATATGCCTTTAAAACAAATCTTTTCTCTTGAAAATGCTTCTTTTAAAACCGTTTTTAAAAATAATTTTTCAAATCCTTTATCTGATCCGGTAACCTTCAGCTCTGATACCACGTGTAACACCCCACACCCGTTAGTGTCACTCACAAAGGGAATGCACTAAGTTCTATGGAGCATTTTAAGGTAAAAGATGCAGATAAATTACAAGACAGACAGAAAATAAACTGCGGAAAATAAAACTTTGCTTTATTGATAAAATAGTTTGTACAACGATTTCTTTATAATATCAGAGTATCATCTGTCTTACAAAATAAAGAACCATAAAAATACATTTATATTCCCCAATGTAGCAAGAGCCAGCCATAGCATCTGAAAAGAGAATCCAAGCAAAACTTCGACAAACCTTCAAGCTGTGAAAGAGTGACAATCCAACTTGACCTGAGCTATACTATCCCCTCCTTTACAACCTGGGGTGGGGGGGAACGGAAGAAAAGAAGACGAAAGAAAAACAGAGTCAGACATAAAGCCTGAGTAAGTTCAGTAACTTTTAGCACGTCAACTTGGAAAAACAAAACGACATGAATTAACTGAATACAAGATAACACCATGACGATAGGGTCAGCAAGATTAGACAAGATAATCCCAAGACATGCTAAGATAAGATAAACTGGATATGCTCTAATACTTTCGCCGCTTTGCTATTTCCTTGTTATACTGGTTTATATATCTCTACACCACCTAACTAGTGTCTCAACTAGTAACGATAACGTGATCCCAATCCCTATAGTTTCAATTGCATTCAGGCGTACGATTATTGTTTATTACCTAGATCTAATCTAGGGTTTTCTATCAAGTGCTTTCTAGATTCAACTAGAGTTTACAATATTTGCTGAACGCTTCTCGGATCCAGGGTTTATGCCACCTAGTCCAACTAGGGATTATGCTACCTGTCGAACGATGCCCCCAAGTCTAGGACACACTACCTAGAGTGGTATATGTTCATATACTTCCCCACACATGTATCGCGAATCGTTATCGCTTGTCTAGATGCACATGTCCTGTAATGTGCGGCCCGAGTCCTGTGGCAGGGCAAATCAAGAAACACAGAACTTGGTCGGGAGCTTTCAGATATCTGCCGATGCAGATGCTATGGTCTGTTTTTATTCTAGTGGCTATGGTCCCACTTGACCCCTCCCTCAACTAATGAAAGGTACACCTTGAAAAATGAGAACTATACGTAGGCCCCCTATGCCCCACTAACCTATGGCCATCCTCACCCATAACTAGATAGAAAGTATATGGTCTTTTGGAGTTCTCCGCCTTTCCGCTTCACGTATCTCGATTGACTCAAGATAGATGGTAGACGACGAGTTGCTATCACAGGACTACCGTTTTCTCGCCGAATCACGCTGGTCCATCCTAGTCTTTAGGTTGCCATATCTTGCAACCAAGGTATATCCCTGGTTCTTCTAACGCAGACCTTAACCTCTGTGAGCCCAGGAGGATCATCTGCGGCCTCACAGAGGGATACCAAGAGTACCCTCATGTCCCCTCGAAGCCTCGAGCTTCGTAACCCAATTCGTTGGAGCCTTCTTTTTACTCAGACGGACATTCTCTCCTTCCAGTGTTATACTAGGAATTACTACTTAATTTTGCTAACTAAGGTTTACCACTTAGTTTCCAGAATCATTATTTTCTTAACTAAGGTTTACTACTTAGCTCCTTTTAACTAAGGTATACTACATAGTTCCCTTTCCCGTCAATTTGGATTGTTTAAGTGTCATTAGTCAATTCAAGCTAACTTAACCTCCTTAATTTATCATGTTAAATTGGTTAAGTGTCATCAGTAATTCATGTTGACTTAACCCTACCACAAACCATGTTATATTGGTTAAGTATTCCATATTACTTAACCCTACCCATTCATCCTGTATTGGTTAAGTGTTCCTTTTTAACTTAACCTTTCCCGTCTATTTTAACTAACATGTTATTAATGGTTAAGTATTATCCCTTCATGTTTTAGACTTAACCCTATTCCTTCATCACAATCCGACGGTTAAGTGTTCAAGTTTACTTAACCCTGTGGTCTAGTCCAGCTAACATTTCAAATTGGCTAAGTGTATTAAATTTTACTTAACCCCAACCTCTAGTCTAGTTAATATGTTAATTTGGCTAAGTGTTTTCTTAGTTACTTAACCCCTACAAATCTTGTCTTGTTACCATGTTAAGTTGGTTAAGTGTCCCTATGGACTTAGCCCTCCCATTCTAGCTTAACTGTGTTAAGTTGGTTAAGTGTTCCTATGGACTTAACCCTCCCATTCTAGCTTAACTGTGTTAAGTGTCTGTATGAACCTAACCCCACCCACCGGTCTGGTCATCATGTCGAATTGGTTAAGTGTCTTAGTTAACTTAACCCTACCATTCTTGTTCAAGCTTTAACTAAATAAACTAAAACCGCTACCACTCACATTAGATAGATATTGTCGCGATTACTGGATGTGCCGGTTGGTTCCGGGCAGGTTTACATCGCAACTTAGTCTAACCTCGGGTTAGGCATATTCGTGTTTTCTAAGTTAAAAGGGTTTCGATTAATTTTAAAATCAGGTTTTGAAAGTAACCATCCCGTCCGTCGGATCAGTTAGGGATAGCCAGGGAGAGCAGGAAACTTGTATTTTCCAAACCCAAGCCTAGACACTATCCTCTCTGTCACCCTAGAACTTTCTGGTGTATTATTAAAAGTGATTTCATTAATAAACCTTTAATTTGTCTAAATTTACATTTTCTCATTTAGGACAAATTCTATACTTATTTCATAATTATTCTTTTAATGTAAATTGTCAACATTTATTATTATGGCCCATTTTCCCCTCTATATCATATTTATGCCTTTTTGGTATGTAAACTATACCAAATTAAGTGTCACTAACAATGATTTGGCTAAACCTGACAAGTACTCCCAATTAAGGCCAATTTCAAATTTATGCCAATATACTTATCATGCCAAATTAGCTAATCCAATTCTGATTTAACATTCTAATTACGGTTCATGTCAACCTAGACTTATTATTCTTGTTCACAATTCATGTTAATGCTAGATTTTCAAGTCAATACTAGATTCAAATTACACATCCTATAATTCATGTCAAATTTATCCAATTTGCATTTCTATGAACATGCCATAATACATGTTCTCAATTTATGCCAATTTCCAAGTTTATAACTACGTTTTTTAGTAAATTTCATATTTTGCCCAAATCGTATTCCCACCGTTCGTATAATCGTGATTCAATATAGATTATAGATAAATCTAGGTTCGTAGATAAAAAGGCAATGAACCAAAGATGCTATGAAAAAGATAGACATAATAACTGGCATAGAATGATAATTTACTAATTACAGACCTAACGAATTATACAGAAATTGATCTAAAACATCGAAGGCTTATAGGTCTGAAAATCTCATGACATAAAAAGGGTTGAATAACGATGTAGGTTCAAGAGCATGGGTAGACCTAACTTAATAGGTAAATTCCCAAGATCTAAAACCAAAGAAAACCAAGAATAGACAGAATAGATAATCAGGTTTAGACCCAATTTTACAGTCACAAAACTTAAGCAACACATTCCTAGTCATGAATCATAGGTGTTTAATCACAGATGTCCATGTTATGTCATAGGCAATAGTTTATGTTTCCTAATCAAAGGCATAGGCTTGTGTTCATAGTCAAGGAAATAATTCTCATTGTCATGAGTCACAGTCATAGGCGGTGTTCATAGTCATAGGCAATGTTCATAGTCAAAGAGGCATAAGGTTTTAAGGTCCATAGTTTCATAGTCACAGTCTTATTGGTCCTCGAATCATAACAGTTCTTAATTAGGTCCAAGGAAATAAGCACTGATTCGAGTAGAAAGAATTGGCATACTCTTTTATTCCTTTAATTTCATGTCACGAAAAGAGAAAACGTTCAAATCTAAAAAGTAACGACTTACGGAGATTATCGTAGAAAAACAGTCGTTGAAGTCGTTTGAATCTTCACTTGAATCCTAGCTTGTTTTGAATCTCCTCTTGAAAATCTTGAGCAGCATATCCTCGTCTTGATTTATTATACATATTATTTTATTTATTATTTAATTTAGAGGGGGAGAAGAAGCCATGTCTACCAAGAATCTTTGCAGAATAAGGGTAGAGAAGAATTGTGAATAGAGAAGGAGACTAGGGCTGTTTATATAGTGTAGAAGTCAACGAATCTGGTCAGAATGGCGTCCGGATACAGAAAAACGAACCAGGCTGCTAATCTGGAAAAAGCGGGGGGGGGGGGGGGGGTCGACCCCCAGGTCGACTACCCAGTCGACCTGGGTGCCCCAGATCCACTACCCAGTCGACCTGGGTCTTGGGCGGGAAAATTCACGCCCAGCCCAATCTGGGTCCGATTTTGAATTTTGAACTCGTTTTCTGACCTGTTCGAATTTTAAATCGAAATCTGAAACTTCTGAAGACCATAACTCCTTCATACGGAGTCCGATTAACGCAAACTCGGACTCTATATCATGCAGAATTCTGAGACGAACGCAATGGCGTAGCCCGTTTCCCTTGATTTGGATTTTAAAATTTAATTCTGCCTTGATTTGTGAATCCTAGTGTTACAGAATTACGGGGTGTTACACACACAGTCCATAAAAGTTCGTTCTGAACGAAACCGGAGGCACCTTGTACCTCGCATATCCATTGGTCTCCAAGTACGTCTGGACGATCACCAACTGATTCCCTCCTCTTGGGTGTACAACCAAATCAAGATCATCAGTAGTCACCCAAACGATGTGAAGACCTCCAGTCTTCGACCACTATCTTCATCCTCGACACCACGTCGAATCAGTTATTCAGAATGGGATAAACCCGGTCTTTCTGGATAACTGGCGTATATAATAAACAAGTGTTACATAAACACAACGTACGCCTCATTCCAATTCAGAATATTCTTTTATTTAAATATTCTTACACTTTAGTAAAGGTTCCCATTAATTGTATCAAAGATAAATTCCTCAAATTTATTCTTTAATCTTCTTTTGAATATCAATTCAAATTAGTCGGGATTAGCGAACCACACCGAGGTAATCATTTATTTTATTTCCCAATCCCAACCTATTCATCCCATGAAGTAAAACTGGTCATACTTCATATCTAACACCACGGTGTTATCGGTAAATTTAATTACCATTTCACGTTCAAATCTAATTAAAGATTTAACTATCGCTTAAAGCAAAACTGGTGATACTCCATTCTCGATCACATCAATCTAATTAAAGATTCATTAAAACTCCACTTAGTTTTAATCTTCCCAAAAATCAATATCCTATATTTAACTGGGTTAAAGAACCAATGTCATTTAAAACTCGGTTCACTATAAACCCAAAATCACATTCCATTCCAATTCAATTATTGAAACTTTTGGTTAATTTTAAAACCATTTCAAAATCAATTTATTTATTTAAAAATAAATAAATTATTATTCCAGTTCAAAACTAGTTCATTTTGATAAAAATCTATTTTTATCTTTTCAAATTTGAAATTTTTCATCTTAATTCTTCACAAATCATTTCTTATGATTTGACACAAATTATTACTATTTTTAATAATTTTATCAAGGCTCGCATTGTCGATTTCAATCAACGGCCATCGAACTGCACTTACAGCGACCTTTTCCAAATTTGATTTGGACATAATTCCAAATCCAACTGTTAGATTTCAAATCTCTAATATTCGTTAGAAAGCTCTTTTCGAATGAACCCAACGTTCCGGTTTTAGGAGAATCCGACAGTCGAATCTCCCGTAATATCCATTCGAAGTCAATGGTCGAAATTCGCGAACTGGCGCAGCGCGGCTTGTTCTATTCAGGCCATTATATATATATAATATTTATATTATATATATTTCGTCGATTTTCTTTCAAAACGTATTTTATAATTCGCTTTAAGTTTGTTTTCGAAACGATTTCAACTTCATATTCAATTTTGAATCAAAATTGAATATTCTACATTATTTGATTTACAAATATTCTACATCATCGATATACAAATGATGATATTTTCAAAACGTTATATTCTGAAATCACTTCGTTTCTTATAATCATTATAAAAACAAATATAATCGATATAAATATCGTTCGCAGCCAAAATGGCGCATATCTTACCAACACGGCTTTATATATTTCAATAACTTCGTTATTCGGATCAACAAATGAATATTTTCTTCAACACATGAATATATATTTTTATTCAACACATGAATATATATTTTATTCAACACATGAATTTATATTTTATTTAACACATGAATTTTCTTTCTATTCAATTCATGAATTTTCTTTCTATTCAACACATGAATTTTTATTCTATTCAACATTTGAATCTTTATTCTATTCAACACATGAATTTTCTTTCTATTAAACACATGAAATTTCTTTCTATTCAACACATGAATTTTTCTTTCATAATATTCCTTATTTTCCAAATTGGAATGAGACCCAATCAATTACAATATAATGTTAATTATATGGATTCCTTATAACACATGTATACAATAGCAACGATAAATCATCAACCATCATCCAGAGTGCCCCACACCAATGCATAAGCATTAAATATAAATATTTAACGCTTACACAGTCTGTCAACCCATCGACTGACATACAACTAAACAATCGGGATTAGTGTACGTCAAATATCATCCCAATACCCGTGTGGGGTTCCAAATCAACAAACACAGATTTTTATTTGTGCAGTTGGGCGATGTGTAAAATTAATCATCCCAATAAATATCAGTCAAATGGGTGTACATAAACAAATCGTTCGATTTGTAAATGAATATATATTTTATTTCAACACATGAATATATATTTTCTTTCAACCCATGAATATATATTTTATTTCAACACATGAATATATATTTTATTTCGACACATGAATATATATTTTCTTTCAACACATGAATATATATTTGATTTCACAATACAAACAATCACACAAGCATACAAGTCGTCCATGGTCGGAGGACGACGGGTGTCGGGTGCTACTAAGCGCCGTCTGCATCCTAATATATATTTCAACTATAAATCAAAATAATAGTGGGGAGTTCTCACCGACTAGCTAAACCAAATGCCACGACTCTTCATATGTAGGAAATCTTCGTCGTGCTCGCCTTTTGTCACTTTCGTTGTCTGTAGCCACTACATATATAAAAATCATATTTTTATTCTTTCTATAAAATAAAAATCATATTTTTATTCGCTACATATATAAAAATCATATTTTTAATTCGCTACACATATAAAAATCATATTTTTATTCGCTACATATATAAAAATCATATTTTTAATTCGCTACACATATAAAAATCATATTTTTAATTCGCTACATATATAAAAATCATATTTTTATATATCATAAAAATTATAACTTTGTGTTGTTAAAAATAAAAGCTTTCGTTAACTAAGATCATAGATTTCTATAGGATTAAAATCACTTCTTTTTCCTTTTTTTTATTGTAAAATAAAAATAATCAATTCTTTTTACATTAACAAATAAGAACTAAAAACTGAAATCTAAAATAGTGTTTCATATATAATTAAAAACTGCTTTTTAAAACTATATTTTATATAAATTAAAACTAGGAAAAACTTACAGTTTCCTGTCGAACTTGAGCTGGAGGGAGGCCAAGAGGTCGGCAGGCGAGGTGGGGGGTTACTCCGGCCGACGGCGGTGGGCCTGGTTGGGTGGTGCGGTGGATTTTGGGTGGTTTGGGATGCGTGGCTTTTCTTGAATGGAGGTGGAGGAGAAGAGGCCGAGGAGACGTGAGGGGGTGGTGTCAATGTAGGGGAGGTGGCGCAGCGAATTCCGGTGGGCGGCGGCGTGGGTGTCGGCGGCGTGGACGAGGCTAGGGCAACGCGATTTCGTTTTTTTCTTCTTTTTCTGTTATGATTTTGAACGGGGGAGGATAAGGAGAGAAGTGTGTTTATATAAATATATATATGTATGTATTATTATTATTTTTAACTTTCGAAAAGCAACTTTTTATTTCGAACTCGAAATTGAACCCACCAACTGTTGTTCCTAGCTAATTAACCCCATTCCTAATGCAGTGGAATATGTATCATAAGCTGATTTGATCGTTTCGGTCAGTTTTCGCTAAAATCAAAATATAAATCTATATATTGAATTTGAACGCACATTTCAATTTACCGGGGCAACCTACGAACTCTAAAAATTCCCGAAAATATTTTGAAGCTTCGTATTGACGATACAATCCCAACAAAACTAATTTCGATGAATTCTAAGACCATTTGAAAAATGGCTATTTTCGAATCGATTAAAATGAACTAAAACTGGTCAAAACACATTTAACTTCGTCACGCTCACGTATTGATTCAGAAAATTATGAATTTTGGAATCTAGCAATAACTAGACATCCCGGATCAACAAAAGTGGTTTCATCGAAAACCGAGGTCGTTTGCAAAATTTACATTTTTAAGGGCCAGAATTCCATAGCGACTATTCTGAATTTTCAACTGGACACTCTTGATTCCCGCTATGAAATTTCAATTTTCCGGATTCTTTGGAAACATATTCTAAAATGAATTCTAATATTTTTGGTTTCGCTAAAATCCGGTTTATTTTGAATCCTGTACATTCATTTGAAATTAGAAATTGAATTTTTGAACTACTGCGCCATTTTCAATTCCTTTTATAAATAAAAATAAATATTTATATTCTAATGTCGATCTATATAAATATATACATTCTGTTTCTACTCAAATAAATTTCTCGTCGTCATTATTTAAAATGAATCATTTTAAATATTCAAAATTCACTAAAATTGCAAAAATAAAAAATTTAAATTGGCTCTGATTTCCGGGTTATTACAATAAACAACATAGGATTTTAGCAATTTAGTTTTGATTTGATTATGATTTTTGAAGATCGAACATTTTTCTGGAAAGGAGAAACATGACGACGGGTTTTTGGGTTGACTAAGAAATGAAAATGGATTAGGTTTAGGAAGGAATTGGTGGTGTATTTATAAGAAGGATTGTATAGTTTTATATTCATTATTAATGAACCATTACTTCTATTTAGCATTTAAAAATTCGTATGACTACATACGAATCCCATTTTCAATGAAAATTGACATGTAGCCACTGTTTGACCTTATGGACCCAACGAAACTTGGTTTCGTCGAATTCTGACTCCATTTGCTCACACAGCGTATTTTTAAAGGTCAAATTATCGTCTAGTTGTTCACATTAAAATCCCATATGGCCACATACTGACTTCAAAAATCGCGGAAATTGAAATCTAACAATAATTTAACATTACGAATCCAACAAAATTGGTTTCGTCGAATTCTGAGGTTGTTTGCAAAACTGGCTATTTTTAAAGCTCCAAATAACCCATTTAAATATTAAATATATTTAAAATAATTAAATTCAATATTTAAAAATAAATATTATCGTATATATTCACAACAGAATATCATACAGCTCTAGAATATTCCTATATGAATTTCTAACTTGATGTTTCAAAGCCTGATTAAATTGATATTCGATTTATAATGAAATTCCTTTTATATATCGTTATAAATTATAAAGTAATTCCACAGCGACTTTTCTAAAATTTGATTTGGACATAAATCAAAATCTATATGATGAAATCTCGATTTTTCTCTTCCACTAGAAAAATATAATTCACCAGTTCTGAACGTTTCTCGTTTCACGGAAATCCGACTTAAAACAGATTCTGTATTTCCAGTTGAAGTTCAAATCGCCAAATCGCGAACTGCCGCGCCATTTCGAGCTCGATTTTAATTATAATATATATTATATGTTTAGACTTCGTTTAAATAATATTCGTCAATATAATTCAATATAAACTGAATTATATATTTTATATCGTCCAATTCACACCATATTATGAATTCTGTTATTTCCTATTATTCCGGAAATATTTTTTCTGTTATTTATATTCATTAAATATAAATATAATTTAATTTTAGTTATCGATATCGTTAAATCGATAATTAATAATTAAATAAATAAATTATTTGACTGCTAAAAATGCGGGTCATTACAATTTTCCACCTTAAATTAATTTCGTCCTCGAAATTGCTAAGCTCGAAGACGACCCTATCTACAAGGTAAATATTTATCGGTTTACCCCTTAACTTCAGTTTTAGCTGAACCAATTAGTATCGACTAAAATATTAATATATTCCGACTAACTAAAATTTTCAAAAATTCTGAAAATTTTATAATGCCTTAATTCTTTGGAATTTTTTGCCATAACCTCCTTTGTACAGCCCTATCGGTAAAACCACAACTCGCCTCTCTAGGCCTTCTCTAACCCAAAAGAAAATCAAACAGCCAAGCGGCTTGCCAATTTGGCTCATAAATCTCATATCCATATAAAATACAAACTAGTACCTTTTTGTTGGGCATATCGTTATATCCTTTACACCTGCTACCAATTTAGCATATACAAAAGTCCTTCCGGTCAAAATCCAATCACTTTTATCTCAATACAACCATTTGCTTTTAACTAAGCCTAATTCCATTATCATTTCAGTCGTTTGTTTTTATCTGAGCCAAACTTCATTTCAAATTCAAGTATTATCCTTGATTCCAAATTCCTATCAATCCAACTTACTTGATATCATTCTAATCCAATTCAGTTACCACTTAACTGGCTTTATTTTTAATTCCAATTTGCTTTCACAAATTTCTATATAATCTGGTTTTTAATTCGAACAATCTCTTCCTAGGAATTTTAAACAGCTTTGCTTTCCAAAATCAAATATCTCCTTTTTGAAATTCAACACAACTTGTTTTTCCCAAAACAAATTCAAAACAGTACCTCTTGTAGTAATCTGTCACTTACAAACTCGAAAATGAACATTGATGATGTGGGCAGCATCATCAGGGTTATTTCCCAGCTACTGAAGTGAGTTCAATACTATATCACTTTTCAAAATCATTTATAAACACTTCTATTTTGGAATACATTTCAAAATATCATTCAGAATGCTATAAAACAATTTAAAATCGCCTAGGATTTTAAAATTCTCATATATTTGATCCAAATTCATTTTCATACATTTTACAAATTTCTAGTGTTTTAATTTCATTTCTGATTTTAAATTCAGATTTAATTCATCTGATTCCACGTATTTCACTTATATGAATTCTGATTGGTTATTTACATAACCGTTTAATTTATAATCTTACTCGATTATAATAACAACCAATATATCCAATATATATATCTTCCTTATATCAAAATATACTTTGTGTAAAATTATTTCATTTACCCTCTCTTTTCAAAACATACTGTGTCGGTACATCGTATTCGAGTCTTTAGAAATTCCAACCGATACAGTGGATGAAACTAATCGACCAGAACTCATTAACAACTCAACCAACAAAGCTCCACAATATAAAATCATTTTATATCAATAACAAATACGCGCTCGTATATGTACACTAAACTCAATCTAGGGTATTGCTAACCCTATCTCTACCGAGTCACGCCACAGAACCAAGGTAATTACTAAATCTTAAGCTCTGATACCAACTGTAACGACCCGGTTTTTGACGACTTTGGTTATCGACATAAACTCAATGACGACTAAGCAAACATCGAAAAATACCAGTAGTTAATGAAAGAAATTAGAGAGTGAGAACAGATAAGATAGAAACTTAGAATAGAAGAAGAAGAACAACACAACATCAGAGTAACACGAACCTCACAGCGGAACGAATAACATATAATATATAATATAACTTTGAAATATAAATTTGTACTTGAATATACATATCATTTCCAAAGTACAACACTTACAACACAACGGAAAATTACCATAGCTATATAATTCTGAAGCCTCCTACTACAGCTCTTCAAGTATCTGTAAATCCCGACTACTTGACTGCCCATACAAAATTGGGTACCTAAGAGTTTTAAGGGAAACAAAATAAAATAAACTCCGGGTCAGTCATGGGACTGGTATGAGTAAAACAGTTAAAAACAGTTTGATCAAGTAAACGATATCTCATAAGACCACGCCATATAATGAACGAGTTTTTCCCTTATGAGAATCCAAAACATCTTTATATCAAAAACCTTGCGATATTATAATAATGTCTATCAACCACAATATAATAATCATCTAGCAGAAACGCATTCATCTCACGTTCTACATATATAGCATACAATCAAATCCGTAGGCACGTATAGGGTAATGGATTTCCAACTATGACAAGGTTTGGAACCATCTTTCGCTAGTGTAACTCCAAAGAGGAATATACTGGGTTCAACAAGAACATCTTGCAACCCGACCACACATGACCGACCACTAATTTTTCTTGAGTGTATCGAATGTATATCACCAATGGTTGGGATCAGTAACCGTTTCTCGAATGGGACCGCATCGACAATAGATTTTTAGAAGTAAATGAAACTCTAGATCAGGTGATTATACACCCAAATAGGTGCGACCTACATAGCCATGTTGCTTGCCCAATTTCTGTCATTTCCCGGTTGTGAGGCTAGAGGCCACCTTTATCTCTGACAGATCACACGTTTATTCACTTTGAATGTCACATCATCATACCTGCCAAATCACAAATTGATTTCCCCAAAAATACCATAGGTATACAACTAAGAGAAATGAATTCCTCCTAAACCAAATGTAAATACGTTTGAAGAGATCAACTTACGCGATCTACTAAAAATACTCTGTCAGACATTCTTCCAAACAGGTCATCCTAGGACTAGACAAACCGTAGGCGCTATTCAGTACATCCATCTTAGGCAATCTTTACCTAAGATTTATACAACAGCCCTTGCACTTTACTCCGTCTTCAATTATCTTTAGCATATATGATTCGCAACGCTTATGCCAATATGGAGTGGTTCTTCGGATAATAATCCAACCGGTCTCTCCATCCATATTAACAACATTAAAATGGTCAAAAAACTTCGACAGTCGGTGAGTTAATTATCAAAGAAAAACAGGTGTGCAAACAACGATATTATTTCCAAACGGAAATTTTATCAATCAATCATCATTGAACATTTATCTCTCTATTTAACTTATTCATTTTTTCATCTTCTGTTTCCATATATTCAACATATCTTATTTTCTAAATTTAGAAAATATACGTTATTAACAATGGAAAACATTTCCATTTCTTGTTTTCTATATTAGAAAACAATTCTGATTCTTATTTGAAAAACATTTCCAAAGCTCCTTCATTGTATTTAAACAGATGTTTAAATAAAACATCGCTATGCCAACACAATACATTTAGTAAATTCACTTAACCATCATTCACTATCAAACCTTACCATTCCTTAGTTAAGAAGGAAGTCAATCAAGTTGGGTTATAATTACCTCTTAGACCTTAACTGAACAACGTTGTTGTTTTAACTTCGAAATTGTCAAAGTTTATCTTTTAAACATTTAACAATCTTCCTTACGTAACTCTCTTTCAAAAATCTCTATTTGATACCTCCTCCCTTCGAATAACTATATTCGATAATCTCTCTTATGAATAACTATATTCGATAATCTCTCTTACAAATAACTAGATTCGAAAACCTTTCTTTGAATAAACTATATTTCATTAACTCTATTCAATAAACTCTTATCAATTAACTCTTATTGGATTAACTCTTTTGATTCAACTCTAATCGATTAACTCTATTTGATTAACTCTATTGGATTAACTCTTTTGATTTAACTCTAATCGATTAACTCTATTTGATTAACTCTATTGGATTAACTCTATTCACTTAACTCCTTCCAAATAAACTATAATTGATAACTCCTTTAATTCTATTTGAACAAACTATATTCGATTAACTCCTTTAATTCTATTCGAATAAATTATATTCGATTAACTCCTTTAATTTTATCTGAATAAACTATATTCGATTAACTCCTTTTGAATAATTAGATTTGATAACTCCTTTCGAAGAACTAGATTCGATAACTCCTTTCGAATAACTAGATTCGATAACTCCTTTCGAATAATTAGATTCGATAACTCCTTTCGAAGAACAAAATTCGATAACTCCTTTCGAATAACTAGATTCGATAACTCCTTTCGAATAACTAGAGGCATTGCTAGAGTGTCTTGAAGTGGTAAGGAGATCGTTCCTAGCCTTGACTCTTAATGGAAACCCAATTTCCAATACGACATCATGCGGTTTTGATTGGAGAACTAGTGTGGCGACATCATGGGGTTTTGATTGTAGGTGTGATTCTAAGACATTGCTAGAGTGTCTTGAAGCGGTAAGGAGATTGTTCCTAGCCTTGACTCTTAATGGAAATCCAATTTCCAATACGACATCATGTCGTTTTAATTGTAGAACTAGTGTGGCGACATAGTAGGATGGTGTAATATGCCATCTATGATTGATACATTATGATTGAAATGTTTTTGAAACATATATACGCTAACAATAATACCAAATCCGTTTTATTGTATCAAGCTTTTCGACCATCTTAAGGTAAAAATCTATCCTTCGGCTTGTGCTGCATTGTGTAATGGGACCTGAGTCTTGCAATGGTTTCATTTTTCTAAAAAGCATTGCGTTTTTTAACGATTTACTTTATTTCATGCACTGGCAATCCAATGGAGTAAACTCGTTCTGCGTTAGTGGCGTGGTCCTGTAAATAGCCTTTTTATTAGATAAGTTAAGAAAGATTTCCCATATCAGTCCCATGACTGACCCATAGTTTGTTTCACTTTGCAAACTCGGGTGCCCTCTTTTCCACACGGGCAGTCGAGTATCTTATTTTGTAGATATATTGAGAAGGATTTTGGATCGAAGCTTAGAACTGTGTCTATAGCATTGTAGACTTCCGCTGTGTTAATTAAATTGTTCCGCTGCAATGTATTACATTTATTGTAATTTAATCTTCCGCTGTATTATTATATTCGATGTACTCTGATATATTATGTACTCTGATGTAACATTTTCATGATGTAATAAAAGTCTTCTGTTATCTGTTCTGATATGTTGTATTCCCAAAGTTAACGTATTCGGGTTTTGAGCGGTCTTGGTCGATTTAGCGATCGATTAGGTCCGGGCGAAATCGGGGTCGTTACAGTTGGTATTAGAGCTAGTCTTCCGCTATGTTAATTAAATTGTTCCACGCAGTGTATTACATTTATTGTAATTTAATCTTCCGCTGTATTATTATATTCGATGTACTCTGATATATTCTGTACTCTGATGTAACATTTTCATGATGTAATAAAAGTCTTCTGTTATTTGTTCTGATATGTTGTATTCCCAAAGTTAACGTATTCGGGTTTGGAACGGTCTTGGTCGATTTAGCGATCGATTAGGTCCGGGCGAAATCGGGGTCGTTTCAGTTAGTATTAGAGCCAGGTTTCGATCTTGGGACCTATAGTGTACCTAATCGTTACAGTTGGAAATTGGGGTCGTTACAATTGGGCGAAAGTGCTGTGGGCCTATAACACATAGGTCGCAGGATCGAAACCTGGCTCTGATACCAACTGTAATGACAACGATATTCGCCTGGACCTAATCGATCGCTAAATATACCAAGACCGTTCAAAACCCGAATATGTTAACTTTGGGAATACAACACATCAGAACAAATAACAGAAGACTTTCATTCCATCATGATAATGTACATCAGAGTACAGAATATATCAGAGTACATCGAATATAATAATACAGCGGAAGTTTAAATTACTATAAATGTAATAAACTACAACGGAACAATTTAATTAACACAGCGGAAGACTACCAATGATCTGGACACAGCTCCAAGCTTCGATCCAGAATCCTGCTCAATATATCTGCAAAATAAGCTACTCGACTACCCATGCAGAAAAAGGGCACCTGAGTTCGCAAAGTGAAACAAACTACGGGTCAGTCACGTGATTAGTATGAGAAATCTTTCCTAACTTATCGAATACGAAGGCCAATCACAGGACCACGCCGCTAACGCGGAACGGGTTTACTCCATTGGATTGCCAGTGCATGAAATAAAGTAAATCGTTAAACAATGCAATGCTTTTTAGAAAAATGAAACCATTATAAGACTCAGGTCCCATTACACAATGCAACGCAAGCTGGAGGATAGAGTTTTACCTTATAACGGTCAAAAATGCTTGATACAATAAAATGGATTTGATATTATTATTACTGTATATATGTTTCAAAAACATTTCAATCACAATGTATCAATCATAGACGGCATAGTACTCCATCCTACAATGTCTCGATACTAGTTCTACAATCAAAACTACATGATGTCGTATTGGAAATTGGTTTTCCATCAAGAGTCAAGGCTAGGAACGATATCCTTACCAAGTCAAGACACTCTAGCAATGTCTTAGGATCACACCTATGGGCAACCCTTGGATACAGCAGTGCCGGTCAACAAATGCTTTAGTGGATTGGCAATTCATGAACACACGCTTCCTAGTCCTATTGAACCTATAATACAGCCATAGGCGACCGATAAATCTGAGGCCTCGAAAATTCCATCATCCACATAAGTAAAATGTCAGGGCTGGTAAGTCGATGTCACCACTTCTAGCTAGAAAAAAACATGCGCACTCCCGGCATTCCCTTGCTCTATTTCTGACTCATACCGGGGTGTGAGGCTCGCGAGGTCATGCTATACACAAAGCTATGCAGAAATAGGATATGCTTTGATCATCAACCACAAGGCTCTGCATTTCAACAAAAGCCTCGATCGTTTGCATCTTGGCGTGCTACATTGACAATCCACGCCATGCGATCGATAACTACCAATATATAACCTCTGAGCTCGTACCTCTTAGAGAACGGTGTTAAGCAAGAGAATAAATTCTCCGTCACCACAGATATATATTAAATAGAAATCTAATTACATGGAATGAAATTCAATGTCAGACACACATCCATTTACAAGTCCGTTCTGGGTCTGAACGAAACCGAAGACACCTTATTCCTCGTCCCGGATGTCCAATATAGAAGTGAGGTGCTCGCATATCCGGACATTCAACGAGTAAATCCAGACAAACTACCACTTTTAACCCTTTACGGGTAGCTAGCCAATGTCCGGCATCAGTAGTCGTCCATTCGATGTGAAGATCGCCGGTCTTCAATCACCGTCTTCATCTTCGACTCTAATCATCACAATAATTATTCAGAATGGGTTAAACCCGGTCTTTCCGAATAACTCAAGTATTTTATAATTAAAAATTCAAGTGCTATAAATATGCATCCTATGCCTCATTCCAATTCAGAATGTTCTTTTAATAACATATTCATATTATTAGGGAAAGGTCCCATCAATTTATCAAAGATAGATGCTTATAAATTAATTTTTTAAATTACACTTTAAAGAATCATCAACCTCCAATTTGATTTTAATATCAAAAAATCATTACTTAATGATTATCCAAATTTAAGAATTAAATTTTTATCTTCAACTAGGTTAAAGAACCGATGTCATTTAAAAACATTGTTCACGATAAACCCAAAATCATTTTCCAATAGATATGGAATTTTCACAGAAATCAAATCGATATATAATCGATATAAATTTCTATATCAGACCTATAATATAAATGGAATAACGACAAAGCCTTTTAAATTCCATTTATAGTAAGGTCTTCTTTTACAGAAGCCTATCTCGATTATTATCAAATCGAATTTCCATTTAATTCCAATTTAATATATTAAATTGGAAAACTTGGCTTTGGAAAATTCCTTTTTAAATTTTAATAAAAAGATTTATAAATTCCAAATTATATTTTCACTGTCAAATGGGTTAAAGAACAAATATCGTTTGAAAACACAGTTCACGGTAAACCCAATTCACATATCAATACTAAATATAATTTGAAACACTAATAATCTTAGTTACAAGATTTATTCTTTCGTACATGGTTTAAGAACAGTATTATTTAAGACACCATCCACGACAACCCAAAATCCAATTATTTTATTACAATATCTTTTTAAATTATTCTTTATTAAAAGAAATTCTTTGTTTAAAATATTCTTTATATAAAGATATTCTGAATCGGAAAGTGACTCAATCATTTACCATATAACTTTGGTTATATGGATTTCATACATCGTATGTAAATGACAACAAATGATAAATAATCATCAAACCATCCATTCAACATCCAAAGTGAAGCTCATAACTGTGTGAGCGTTAAAATGAAATAATAATGCTCATCGCAGCCTGTCAATTTATCGATTGACATACAAAAAATATATTGGGACTAGTGTATATCAATTATCATCCCAATACCCGTGTGGGGTTTTCAGCCAACAACAGTTCATATAAATAAATAATTGGTAAATGAATTTAAACACATTTAATACTGCTAACATATTGATGATAATGAATAAAACATGTTATTTTATTCCTAATGTCGAATAAAAATGTATTTGACTCACATAATTTCCTTATACATTTCTAATGTCTAATAAAATGTAATTTATTTATATGTCATTATTGCTGATGACAAATGAAAAGATAATTTTTCATTCTTCTTTATTTTTATGCAAATTTCTATTTTTAATTTTAACAAATAAAAGAGATAATTTTATTTGTTTATATTTCCAATGTATGACCTAAACATAAAAATGTTTTATTTTAAATTGCATACTAACATAAATGTATACATTAGCACATTAAAATGTCACTTTTGCTTACATACAAATTCAAAGGTGTGTTGTGACAATGCAAAAGATTCTTTATTTCTCATACAAATTTTAATGTACGCTTTGCAATTAAAGTTGATTCTTATATTTGCAATATAAATTCTATTTCAACAAAATGTATAAAAAGTGATACGTTCATTTTGCTGACAATTCTATTTTATCAAAAGGAATATTATTATTGTAACACAAACCTATTTTAAAAAAATGCTATTTGTGTTTAACTCTTTTATTTAATAAAATGTGATTTTTATTTCATTACAAATCTAATTAACGTAAATGTAATTTTAGTTTTCAACCATCATATTTAACAAAATGTAATTTTTGTTTCAACTATTATATTATGACAAAAATGAATATTTTGGTTCAACTAATCTATTTGGCCAAAAATGTTCATTTTGACAAAATGTGTATTTTGACAAAACAATAAAAATGATGATTTTGTTTTCTCGACAACTCTAATTCAACAAAACAAATAAAAGTGATATGTTTGTTTTGTCGACGTTCTAATTCAACAAAACAAATAAAAGTGATATGTTTGTTTTGTCGACATTTATAACTCAACAAAACAAATAAAAGTGATATGTTTTGTAATAAACCGGAAATCTGAGCCAATTTATAATTTTTATTTTGGCAATTTTAGTGAATTTTGAATATTTAAAATGAATTATTTTAAATAATGATGGCGAGAAATTTATTTTGAATAGAATTAGAATGTATATATTTATATAGATCGTCATTAGAATAAAATATTTATTTTAAATTATAAAAGGAACTGAAAATGGCACGGTAGTTTGAAAATTCGATTTCAAATTTCAAATGAATGTACAGGATTCAAAATAAACCAGATTTTAGTGAAACCAAAAATATTTGAATCTATTTAAAAATATCTTTCCAATGAATCCGAAAAATCAAAATTTCATAGCGGGAATAAAAAGTTATGCCCAGTTGAAAATTCAGAATAGTCGCTATGGAATTCTGGCCGTTAAAAATGGAAGTTTTGCAAATGACCTTCATTTTCGACGAAACCACTTTTGTTGGACCCGTGATGTCAAGTTATTGCAAGATTCCAAAATTCATAATTTTTCGAATCAATTTGTGAGTGTGGCGAAGTTAAATGTGTTTTGATCATTTCAGTTGAATTGGATCGACCAGAAAATGGCCATTTTTTCAAACTGTCTCAGAATTCAAAAAAATTAGTTTTTTTAGGATTGTATCGTCAATAGGAAGCTAGAAAATAATTTTCGGGAATTTTTAAAGTCCGTAAGTGGCCCCAGTATATTGAAATGCACGTTCAAATTCAATATACTGATTTATATTTTAATTTTGACGAAAACTTATCGTAACGGTCGAATCAACCTACGATACACATCCCATTATGTTCGGAATGGAGGTCATTAGCTAGGGGCAACGGTTGTTGGGTTCGATTTGGGGTTCGAATGAAGAAGTTACTTTTTGGAACTAAATTAAATAAATAAAATAATAATATATTATATATCCTCTCCCCTCTCTCTCTCTCTTATTTCACTCAGTCAAACTAAGAATAAAAAAACCCATCATATCTCAAAGTCACCCCACCCCCTGCTGCGCTCCGCCACGCCTCCGCCAGGAAGACCGCCGCCACCCTTTCCTCTCCTCCTCCTTTCCCCCCATTGAAGTCGCACCATTCAGGAAACCCTAGCCCCAAATCACATCGCTCCACCCCACTGAAGCCGCCTCCATCGAGCCAGCCACCAACGACCCCATTCCGCCGCCGCAACCTCCTCCACTCTTCCTCCTTCGTCACGAAACCCCCCTCCCTCATCCGTTTGACAGTTAGTATTTAGTTATTTCTTTTGTGTTTTTTTTTGTGAAATCAGTTTTGAAAAATCAGTTTTTCCTTGTATAATATAGCAAAATTAACAATATGGTTTTTATGTATGATTTTTAATTCATGAAGTTGTGATTTTTGTGAACATAAAAATAGGATCTTTATTTATAAAAAGATTTGATTTTGATTTATAAAGATTTGATTTTTATAAATATGGTTTTAGAATAAAGATTAAATTTTTATTATCATGAAATAAAAATATGATTTTTCTTATGGAAATAGCAGTGTAATGGAGTGATTTTTACATATGTAGTAGAGATATAAAAATACAATCTTTATATAAAAAATTGTGACTTTTATAGAGAGAATAGTGAGAGAAAAATAGGATTTATATATATATATATATATGAAGTAGTGAAATAAAAATTCGATCTTTACATATGTATTAGCGGCATAAAAATTGAATTTTTATCTATATTATAGAGATAATAAAAATATGATTTTTATATTATAGAGATAATAAAAATATGATTTTTATATTTTAGAGATAATAAAAAATGATTTTTATATTATAGAGATAATAAAAATATGATTTTTATATAGTAGAGATTATAAAAATATGATTTTTATAGGACAAAGAATATAAAAATACGATTTTGATATATGTTGTAGCGAAATAAAAATTCGATTTTTATACGTGTAGCAGATTGGAAATAGAATTTTTATATAATATAGAATATAAAAATATAATTTTTATATATGTATTAAAATGAAAATATAATCTTTATAATTAAAACATCATGTTAAAGTTCCTATTTTTATCATCTTGAAAACGAAGTAAAAATATGTGATTTTTATATGTGTAGTCAATACGGATAACGAAAGTGGCAAAAGGCGAGCACGGCGAAGATTTCCTCGATATGAAGAGCCACGGCGTTTGGTTTAGCTTCTAGGTGAGAACTTCTCACTTTTATTTTAATTTCTAGTTTGAAATATAAACTAGGATGCAGACGGTGCTTAGCAGCACCCGACACCCGTCGTCCACAGACCATGGACGACATGTTTGTTTGATTAATGAGTTGTGAAATTTTATCGTGTGATGTGGGATGAACAAATATTTTAGAGTTAAAAATATAATTTTTAACGTGTATATAAAATAAATAATTATAAACAAATCAGACAGTTTGTTTATATACACCCATTTGACTAATATTGCTTAGGACGATAAATTTTACACATCGCCCAACTGCACAAATAAAATCTATGTTTGTTGATTTGAAACCCCACACGGGTATTTGGATGATATTTGACATACACTATCCCGATTGTTTAGTTGTATGTCAATCGATTGGTTGACAGACTGTGTAAGCGTTAATTATTTATATTTAATGCTTATGCAGTTGTGGGGTGCACTGTAACAACCCGAAAATCTGGGCCAGTTTAAAAATTTTATTTTGGCAATTTTAGCGAATTTTGAATAATTAAAATGAATTATTTTAAATAATATCAACGAGAAATTAATTTTGAATAGAATCGAACGTAAATATTAATATACGTCAACGTTAGTGTAATAGCCCACACCTCCGTTCATGCAAGATATTGTCCCCAACTTAGCCACCGTATAGGTGTGGGGTTTTGTTCCTCAAAAGGCCTCGGCATTAGTAAGAGATGGGCTCTACTATATAAGTAGCCACTTTACACAGGCTTCCACGATGTGGGACTTAGGGGTGTAACATTCTCCCCTTCTACATAGCCCAACGTCCCCGTTGGCTCACAAACACCTCACCCAGGCGCTGTGGTTCACACAGGAGCCACAATTCCGACTGGGTATTGTCTCTGATACCACTGTAACAACTCGCACCTCCGTTCACACAAGATATTGTCCCCAACTTAGCCACCGTATAGGTGTGGGGTTTTGTTTCTCAAAAGGCCTCGGCGTTAGTAAGAGATGGGCTCTACTATATAAGTAGCCACTTCACACAGGCTTCCACGATGTGGGACTTAGGGGTGTTACATTCTCCCCTTCTACAGAGCCCAACGTCCCCGTTAGCTCACAAACACCTCACCCAGGCGCTGTGGTTCACACAGGAGCCACAATTCCGACTAGGTATTTGATCTGATACCACTGTAATAGCCCGCACCTCCGTTCACGCAAGATATTGTCCCCAACTTAGCCACCGTATAGGTGTGGGGTTTTGTTCCTCAAAAGGCCTCGACGTTAGTAAGAGATGGGCTCTACTATATAAGTAGCCACTTCACACAGGCTTCCACGATGTGGGACTTAGGGGTGTTACAGTAAGAATATAAATAATTATTTATAATTATAAAAGGAATTGAAAATTGCGCGGTACTTCGATAATTCGATTTCAAACTTCAATTTAACATACCGGGTGCAAAATAAACCGTATTTTAGTGAAACCAAAAATATTAGGATCTATTTGAGAATATCTTTCCAACGAATCCGAAAAATTGAAATTTCATAACGGGGATAAAAAGATATGCCTAGTTGAAAATTCTGAATAGTCGCTATGGGATTCAGACCCTTAAAAATAGCCATTTTGCAAACGACCTCGGATTTCGACGAAACCACTTTTGTTGGATCCGTGATGTCAAGTTATTGCTAGATTCCAATTTTCATAATTTTTTGAATCAATATGTGAGCGTGGCAAAGGAAAACGCATTTGACCAGTTTTAGTTGATTTTAATCAACTGGAAAATGGCCATTTTTCCAACGGTCTCAGAATTCGACGAAACTAGGTTTGTTAGGACCGTATCGTCAATACGAACCTAGAAAATATTTTTTGGAATTTTTAGAGTTCGTATGTGACCTCGGTAAATTGAAATGCGCATTCAAATTCAATATATAGAGTTATATGTTGATTTTAATGGAAACAGATCGAAACGATCGAATTGGCCTGCGATACATATCCCATTGTGTTCGTAATGGGGGTAGTTAGCTATGGATGACAGGCGGTGGACCTCGATTAGAGGTAAAATGAAAATGTCAAAATTTTGAAATTAAATATATTAATTAATTAAAAAATAATACTCTCTCCTTACATCACTCAGCCCCCCCCCCCCCCCCGTTTTCTTTTAATTGATTTCAAAAAAAAGAAAAAAAAGAAAAAGAAGAGGACGGAGGAGCAGCGGTCGCTCCTCCGATCGGAGCACCGCCACCGCCTAAGGTGGCGATGCCCACCGCGACCGCCCCCTCCCCTTTTTCTCTCCTCGTCGAAGCCCCCCCCCCCAAGAACTGACGCAAACCGCACGCCCCTTTAAAACCCTAGCCACCCTCTGTCTTGCCACCATCGCACCCTCTTCTTCCACCTCCACTCCCGCGACAGTTCCAGCCCACCACCGCGAAGCGGGGCCCGCCGCTGGCCAAACCCCCCCACCCCCCCTCAACGCCGATCCCGAATCCGACGACCTATGCAACACCTCCGCCTCTGAAAACAGTAAGCTTTTCCTTTTTAGTTTATTTTAATTCAGTTTTAAATTATAAAATGCTTTGTTTAAATTCAGTTTTAGTTCATAAAAATACATAGAAATTATTAGAATCTTCGCAAGGGATATGGCATTTCTATGTGTGAAAAATAAGGCATTTGATATAGAAAGATTATATTTTTATTTATAAAAATATGATTTTTATATTTTAAAAAGAATAAAAATTCGATTTTTAATTCATAGAAGAGATGAAGAAATGATTTTTATAAAGAAATAGCGAAAAGTTAACATCTTTGAAGTAGGAAAGATATGATTTTTATAGTATAAAAATATGATTTTTATTCATGTAGAGTAATAAAAATATGATCTTTATTAGGGGAAGGGCAATATAAAAATATAATTTTTATAACGAAGTGAAAACAAAAAATTGATTTTTATATATATGAAGTGAAAATAAAAATTCGATTTTTATATTGTATAGATAGTAAAGATTAAATCTTTATATTTGAAAAGGCGAAATCTTTATATTTGAAAAGGCGAAATCTTTATATTTGAAAAGGCGAAATCTTTATATAGAGAATAGTGTGATAAAAATATAATCTACAGTATATGAACACCGTTATAAAAATAGAATTTTTATCTATATAGCAGCGGTGTAAAAATAGAATTTTTATCTATACAGTAGCGGTGTAAATATAGAATTTCTATCTATATAGTAGCGATGTAAAAATAGAAATTTTATCTATATAGTAGCGGTGTAAAAATAGAATTTTTATCCATATGGAGTGATTATAAAAATATGTTTTTTATATACATAGCGACAATATAAAAATGTGAATTTTATATATGTAGTGGCTACGGGCAACGAAAGTGACAAAAGGCGAGAACAGTGATGATTCCCCACATTAGAAGTGTCGTGGAGTTGTGATAGCTTTGGTAGGAACTTCTCACTCAAAATTTCTTTTTCTAGTTATATATATATATATATATATATATATATATATATACTAGGATGCAGACGGGGCTTAGCAGCACCCGACACCAGTCGTCCATAGACCATGGATGGCTTGTATGCTTGTTTGATGTGTGGTGAAATTTGTTTGTGTTGTTGATGTGAAATCGATAATAAAAGGCAGATGGTTGAAATAAATTAATTATCGTTAAAAATATAATTTTTAATGTGAAAGTGAATAAATAAATATTTATAAACAAATCGGCCGGTTTGTTTATATACACTGGTTTGACTAATATTGATTGGGTCGATAAATTTTACACATCACCCAACTGCACAAATAAAAATCTGTGTTTGTTGATTTGAAACCCCACACGGGTGTTGGGATGATATTTGGGTACACTAATCCCAATTATTTAATTGTACGTCGATCGATTGGTCGAAAGACTATGTAAGCGTTGATTATTTATATTTGATGCTTATGCAGTTGTGTGGTGCACCTTGGATGATGGTTGATTGTTTATCATTGCTATTATATACATGTGTTGTATGGAATCCATATAATTAACATTATATGGTGATTGATTGGGCCTCATTCCAATCGGGAAAATAATGAATACTATAAAAGGGAATTCATGTGTTGAATATAAAAATAGTCATGTGTTGACGATGTTCATGTGTTGAGTAAAATATTTTAAATAATAAAATTTACATCTTCATCATATTTAGATTAGACACTACTTCACGGTGGAGTCTAATTAAAAATCAAATGATAGATACCATAGTTTTATAAAATATTTTACATAACAAAAATAGTCGTGTGTTGACAGTACTCATGTGTTGAGATTGGTCGTGTGTTGAAAGAAATATAGATTTATGAGTTGAATAGAATAAATATTCATTTGTTGAATAGAATAACGAATTTATTGAAATATATATATATATATATATAAAGCCTTGTTGATTAGAGTTGCGCCATTTTTGACGTGAACGATAGTTATATCGATTATATTCGTTTTTATAATAAATATAGAAAAGAAGTGAATTCAAAATATAACATTTTGAAAATATTATCATTTATATAGTAATGATATGAAATATTCAATTTTGATTTAAAATTGAATATAGAGTTGAAATGGTTTTGAAAACGAATTATAAAATACGTTTTAAAAAGGAAATCGATGAAATATATATATTATATATATTATATATATAATGGCCAGAATAGAAGGCGCCGCGCCGCGGCAGTTCGTGAATTTCGACTATTGACTTCGAATGGACATTACGGGAGATCTGACCGTCGGATTCTCCTAAAACCGGAACCGTTGGTTTCGTATCGAAAATAGCTTTCCAATGAATATTAAAAATTCGAAATCTAACGGTTGGATTTCGAATTATGTCCAAATCAAATTTAGAAAAGGTCGCTATAAGTGCAGTTTGATGGCCATTGATGGAAATCGACTGTACGTGCCTTGAAAAAATTATTAAAAATATCTATAATTTGTGAAAAATCATAATATGTGAATGGGAAAGAACTGGGATGGAAAATTCCACATTTGAAAGGAGAAAAATATATTTTTGTTGAAATGAACTAGTTTTGAACGAGAATTAAAATCAATTTATTTTTGAAATAAATAAATTGAATTTGAAAGTGATTTTAAAAATAATCAATATTCCCAATACGTGAATTGGACTGGAGTTGAATCGAAATGATCTTCGGAATATTTCGACGTTGGATTTCGTGACTATACAGATATTGTTATGGGAATTTGAAAGATATATTTTATATCGTTAATTCCAATACGATATTTGTTGGTTTCAGAATTTGTAAGTCGGTATATTTTCTATTCAGAGCCTTGTATATAATATCAAATGTGATTTGGGTTTATCATGAATCGTGTTTTATATGACATTGGTTCTTTAACCCAGTTAAAGGCAGAATATTGATTTTTCAGAAGATAAAAACTAAGTGGAGTTTTAATGAATCTTTAATTAGATTGAAATGTGAATTAATAATTTAAATTATCAAATCTGAAAGGTGATCGAGAATGGAGTACCACCCGTTTTTCCCCAAAGCGATAGTTAAATCTTTAATTAGATTTAAACGTGAAATGGTAATTAATTTTACCGATAACACCGGGGTGATAGGAATGGAATATCACCAGTTTTGCTCCAGGGGATGAATAGGTTGAGATTGGGAAATAAAACAAATAATTACTTCGGTGTGGTTCGCTAATCCCGACTAGTTTGAAATGATATCCAAAGGAAGATTAAAGAATAAATTTAGAAGAATTTATCTTGGATAAAATTAATGGGAACCTTTCCCTAAGAATGTGATTTTGTGAATAAAAGAACATTATGAATTGGAATGAGGCGTTTGTTGTGTTTGTGTAACATTTGTTTATCATATACGTGGGTTATTCAGAAAGGCCGGGCTTATACCCATTCTGAATAACCGATTTAACGAGATGTCGAAGATGAAGACAGTGGTTGAAGACCGGAAGTCTTCACATCTTTTGGTTGATTACTGATGATCTCGATTGGGCTGTACACCCAAGATGAGGGAAACATTTGGTGATTGTCCAGATGTACTTGGAGATCGATGAATATGCGAGGAAAGTGCCTCCGGTTTCGTTCTGACCCAGAATGAACTTGTAAATGGATTGTGTGTGTGATATTGGATTTTATTTTGTGTTGATTGATCTCTATTAAATATACATCTGTTTGGCGGCAGAGAATTTATTCTCTTGCTTAACCCCCTTCTCTGAGACGTACGAGCTCAGAGGTTGTATATCGATAAACATCAGTCGCATGGAGGGAATTGTCAGTGTGGCACGCTTAAGTGGCAAATGATCAAGGCTTCTGTTGAAAAGCAAAGTCTTGTGGTTGATGATCAAAGCACGACCTGTGTGGCACAGCTTTGTGTATAACGTGAATTCGCGAGCCTCGCACCTCGGTATGAGTCAAAAACGGGATAGTGACTGCAGGGAGAGCACGACGTTTCTTTCTAGCTAGGGTGGTGTCAATGACCTTCCAGCCCTGACATTTATATACATTTCACCTGTGTGGTAGTTGGATACGAGGCGCCTCAAATATAGGTATGTAAGGGCCGGGAAACGTGTGATCAGGAATTGCCAATCCTCAAAAGTAAGAGAGGACCAGCCCTGAAGATCCAAGGATAATAGTGGGGTCCTGGGACATTTGCTAGAGTGTCTCGAATCAGAGAGGAGCTTGCCCCTTGCCTCGACTCATGGTGGAAATCCAATTTCCAATACGTGATATTTTGGTTTTAATTGTAGAACTAGTATGGCGACATGATAGATGGTACCCATGCCGCCTATGATTGATATTTATGATTTGAATTGTTTTGACACTATGCACTTATAATAGTATCAAATGATTTGTTTTAAATGTACCAAGCATGTTTGGCTATTATAAGGGAAAACCCTATCCTCCGGCTTGCGTTGCATTGTGTGATGGGACCTGGGTCTTATAATAGCTTCATTTTTTCAAAGAGCATTGCGCTGTTTTGTTATATGCACTAGTATTCTTGGGAGGAAACCCGTTCCGTGTTATACGGCGTGGTCCTTTGAATTACTATCTTTTAAAGTAAAGTTTTAAATAACTATTTTAGTTCTCATACCAGTCACATGACTGAGCTGGAGTTTATTGTTTTAACCTAAACTCTGGGTGACCCTATTTTCCACATGGGCAGCTAGTAGTTTTGGTTTTGCAGATTTATTTTCACAGAATCCTGATTTACAGCTAGAACGATGCTCGGAAAGCTCTGTATCCGTGCATTACTTCTAGTTGTGCTTTTGTATATTTTTCCGCTGCTATGTAATTTATGGTAATCTCTGATATTTATCGAATGTAATTTATTCATTTACACTCTGTATATTCTTGTATCTGATGGACTTGTTGTAATATACCATGAAATGGTCTTCTGTCTGCGTTCTGATTTGTCTTGTCCTCAACGCCATCCGTGGTTTCCTTACCGGGGAAGTTCGGGTCGTGTCATGCACTTTGGATGATGGTTGATTATTTATTATTGCTATTATATACATGTGTGGTATAAAATCCATATATATAACATTATATGGTAATTGAGTGGGTCTCATTCCAATTGATAAAATAAACTATATATTTATGTGTTGAATAAAGAAAATTCATGTGTTGAATAAAATATATATTCATGTGTTGAATAAAAGGAAATTCATGTGTTGAATAATACATATATTCATGTCTTGAATAAAAGAAACTTCATGTATTGAATAAAATATATATTCATGTGTTGAATAAAAGAAAATTCATGTGTTGAAGAAAATATTCATTTGTTGAAAGAATAATGAAATTATTGAAATATATAAAGCAGTGTTGATTAGATATGTGCCATTTTGACGCGAACAATATTTATATCGATTTTATTCATTTTTATAATGATTGTCGAAAAGAAATTGATTTCAAAATCAAATGTTTTTGAAAATATTATCATTTATATATCGATGATATGGAATATTAAATTTTGATTAGAAATTGAATAGGAAGTTGAAATCGTTTTGAAAACGAATTTAAAACGATTTATAAAATACATTTAGAATTGAAATCGATGAAATATATATTATATATATCAAATGGCTCGAACAGAATGCACCGCGCCGTGGCAGTTCGCGAATTTCGACCATTGACTTCGAATGGACATTAATGGAGATCCGACCGTCGGATTCTCCTGAAACTGGAACCTTGGGTTCGTATCGAAAAGAGCTTTCCAATAAATATTAGAAATTTGAAATCTAACGGTTGGATTTGGAATTATGTCCAAATCAAATTTGGAAAAGGTCGCTTTAAGTGCAGTTCGATGGCGGTTTATGGAAATCGACTGTACGGGCCTTGATAAAATTATTAAAAATAGTAATAATTTGTGTAAAATCATAAGAAATGATTTGTTAAGAATTCGGATGAAAAATTCCAAGTTTGAAAAGATAAAAATAGATTTTTATCAAAAGGAACTAGTTTTGAACTAGAATTATAATACCATTTATTTTTAAAATAAATAAAGTGGATTTGAAATGGTTTTGAAAATAACCAGAATTTCCAATATATAAAGTGAAAATGGATTTGAATCGAAATTGTCTTTGGAATATTTCGATGTTGGATTTCGTGATTATACAGATATTGTTATGGAAATTTGTAACACCCCGTAATTCTGTTAATATTAATATTCAAAAATTAAAGAATAACTAATCTCAGACGTGAGAATTGTGGGAAACAGGTTGCGCCATTGTGTTCGTCTCGGAATTTTGGTTGAAATAGAGTCCAAGTTTGCGTGATTTGGACTTCGTATGAAAGAGATACGGCCATCGGAAGTTTCAGAAAATTCAAAATTCAAAATTTGAAGTCAAACAGGCCAGGTGGGAAATTTCCCACCCAGCACCCAGGTTGACAGGGGAGTCGACTGGGCAGTCGACACCCCCAGGACCAGGTCGACTGCGCAGTCGACTTGGGTGTCGACCTGGTCCAGTCGGCCAGGTTTTGGCAGAGCCCAATTTTGAGCTGCTGATGTGTCTTTAGGGCTGAGTTGGCTAATTTAACGGTTCAGGTTAGTTCTGAGTTGATATGATGGTCTAAAACTCTATATATACCTAGGTAGTCTCTCACTCTAAATTCACATGAAAGATAGAATAGCCGCCGTCATGCCATCGCCATGGAACTCAGTGTATCCGCCGCCAACTATGAAGGAAGAAAGCTAATCTAAACTAATTCTATTCAACTCTAAAGGAAGTCAAGACTCTCTTTCTTCTATAATTGTGAGTATGATGATCTTAATAAGATTATTAGCAAACTAATTAGATTAAGATGTAATATGGATCATAAGAAAATGATGTGAATTGTTATATATGTTTTTGTAAACCTTATGCTATCATGTATGTTGTAAATCCTATGTTATGTGATGATGATATCCTATATGTTGTAAATCATGCTATGATGATATTATATATGTTGCAAGTTTCTATGCTAAGTAGCAATGTTACAAAGCCATGATGTTATTATGTTGTAATTAGCTTATGAATCATGATGTTGATTATATATATTTGGGCTATGACGATTCACATGATATATCACATGTACCTATGCAAGTTTAGATTTATTAGTATGTATAATCTCACATATTGTATGACATCTATTTAGATCTATAATTATGCTATGACATGTGTGAGTTCTATGTGTTAGATGCTAGTTCACACCATCATTATGTTGCATAAACCACATATGCAAGTTTATACATGAACTTGGGTTATGATCATATTATGTAAGTTGAGACATTTAACCAAACAAGTTGACACCTTTAGATCCATGACATGTGTAGTTTTATGCAAGTTTCACCCCTATTATGACTAGATCTATTTTATTTGTCTATATGTTGTGATAATTTATCTTTGTTCTATGAGTTAGACTATTCGAGTCTAACGTATGTTTTGCATTGAATAAGCGAACGTATAACATGGGGTAGGGGTAATATTAAGGATTTAATATTAAGAAATTGGGGTGCAATTGATATGATTTTGTATACCGTAAGTGGATGGCCATAATTGAGTCAATTATGGACATCATTAAAATTGGAATTAATTAATGATTTGAATAGGGATATATTTAAAACTGGGGTAAAAGATTATAAGTGTTAATCAATGCTTATGACACGAGGTTAGACTCATTTGTGACGTAAAACTGCCCGGACCCGCCCGGCGAATCCAGTAGTCACAAATGTCAGCCCAATGTGAGAGGTCCTAGGCCAAAATTAAAGCATAACAGTTGTAAAGACACGAGGTTAGAATCTTTTATGGTGTAAGACTGCCCGGACCCGCCCGGCGAATCCAACTGCCATAAATGCCAGTCTAATGTGAGAGGTCTTTATGAATTTATGGCCTGAATGAATTAAGAAATAATTAACCAGATAAACATGTGAAGTGGGACATGGGGGTTAAGTAGGTGCCTTGGGTGGCATGAGGAATCTAGTGGGTGCCTTTAGTGGCATTTGAAATACGATTAGTAAGACTTAACCAAACACACATGTAAATGAACTTGACTAAGAGGAGGGTTAAGTGGGATATACTAGTGGGGACAAGCTTAGGTGGATAGCTTGTGGTAAGTAACCGGGGCCCCATTTCAACCAGTAACCCAAACGTATCTTTGTGTGCTCGACACAAGTCGAGGACGGGACACGCATACTGGGCTTGACTATAAGAGGCCAAACGGGTTAGCGGGGGCAACGCAAGTCCAACGGGTTTCATATGCATGTGTGGACCCGGGCTGGTAGGTAAGATGTTGTTGCATTGTGTAGGTATAAGCCGTGCATCCTTAGGCTGTATCGGGTTGCCACTTTAGGGGAGTGATACACCCCACTATGGGACCAGCACGGGTATCTACGAGTAGGGAGCCGATCGAAAGTGGGTAGAGGGGTACACCTAGCGGAAATAGGGGCAGGCGGCACCTATGTAGTCGGCTAGGGGTACACGAAGTTATTTATAAAATTTCTAAGTGAAGCAAGTGGGATCAACCTTTAGGGTGACTGGTGTGGTGCAGTGTAGTAATTATTCGTTGGTATTAGGTGTGACTTTAACGTTATCTTTATCTACTCCTGCATACCCAATAGTTCATAGAAATTTCATTGTTTTCCAGCTTATGCCTTAGTCTAGTTATTTTGATAATAGTATTGTTAGAATTATCATACTCGCCAGACTTTATGTCTGACCCCCTCTATTTCTATCTTTTCCCCCTCCAGGTCCTTAGGGTGGACCCAGTGCTATTGGAGTCTGATTGAATTGCTTATTCTCTCTTTTGGAACGCTTGGACCGCTGAAGTAAAGTCCAGCTTGTTATCTTCTTTAATGGCTATTTATGTAATGGGATTATGTATTTTGTTTAATCAAGATGGATATTGTACTTGACTCTGATTTATGATTTTATGATGTAACAAACATGTTTAATTTCCGCTGTAATGAAATAAAGTTTTAGATTTCCAAGTACTACTTATTATCTGTCTTATTGTAATTTTTCTGTTCTATATTCACTTAAAACCTCCATGGAAGTTAATGCATTCCGTTTGTGAGTGACATTAATGGACGTGGGGTGTTACACGTGGTATCAGAGCTTAAGGTTACCAGAATAGATAATTTTTTTAGAAAAACTATTTTTCTAAAAAAAATTTGGAAGAAGTGTTTTCAAAAACATGTCTTGATGAGTAATTTAAAGAGGAAAGTTTTTATGAAAAACATAATCCCCAATAGCCATATATCTTTATCTTTCGAATTCTCCATTTTGAATCTTTCCTTTTTCGTTTCAGCATGGTTAAAGATCTTAACCTTCCAGAGGATGTAACGATACCAGGATGGTATAGGAGGTTACTAGAGGCTAGGGCCGCTGCTGGTCCAGCCAATGTTCCTCCACCACCAGTTGCACCCGCTCCTCCTCCTCCTCCCCCTCCTCGCGCTGATGCTTTTGCAAACACATGCAAGGAATTTAAGGCTATGGGTGGAAAACCTTTTCAAGGGTCAGAAACGTTTGTGGAAGCTAGAGATTGGCTTAAGGAGGTGGAAGAATTGCTAGAAATCTTTGAAGTAGAAGAAGGGAGGAAAGTCAAATTAGCATCTTGGTTAATGAAGGGAGAGGCCTCGTTTTGGTGGGAGGTCACTAATGGGTGCGTCCTGTTGATTCTTGGGCGTATTTCAGACGTAGGTTTGAGGCAAAGTTTCTCTCAAGGGCAGAAGATAATCTATACATGGAAAGTTTCTTGACATTGAAGCAGTGAAATCTATCAGTGAAAGAGTACGTCAACAATTTTAACCAATTGGCAAGGTTTGGCTTAGATTTGGTGAACACGCAGGAGAAGAAGGCTCTGGGCTTCGTTAATGGCTTGAATGAGCCATTGCAGGGGTTGCCTATGACCCACATCCCTATGGGGGCCACCTTTGAGAAGCTAGTAGACATGACACTCATGCACGAGGAGAAAGGCGCTAATGCTAATAAGGCACCCGAGAAGAAAGGGGATCAGAAGAAACCGCAACAGCAAAACAAGAAGGGTGGTAAAGACAATAATGGCAAAGGGAAGAAAAGATGCTTTAACTGTGGGACACCAGGCCATCTCAACAAGGATTGCAGAAAGAAAAAGAAGACTGGCTGTTGTCACTGTGGTGAAGCGGGACATCTAGTGAAGGACTGCCCAAAGAAGGGGCAGAGGGTAGGGTCTACCTCGAGAGGACAGGTGCCGGCTCTTATGGCACCAGGGCAGGCAAGGGGACAAGTTCAGGCTCTCGCGGTCCCACCCCTACAAGAACGAGGTAGAACCATTTCTGTTGAAAGCATAGTTTTTCTGCTTGATCATCATGTCTGTACCTTATTCGATTCGGGCGCATCGCATTCGTTTATCTCTACATCATTAGTTGAATCACTACACTTAAACACCAGTTTAATAGTGGATCCCTTAGTTGTTTCGAATCCAATTGGGGGCTCAGCTTATTTGTCCACGATATGTTTGGATTTGAAAATTTCTATACTTAGCGTTGGGTTTAGATGTGATGCTTATGTTTTGGACTTCACGAGCTATGGGCTAATTTTAGGAATGGATTGGTTATCCAGAAATGGGGTCGTTCTTGATTGTGAAAGGAGAGTAGTTAGGCTCGTGACTCGCCTTGGCAACACTCTCGAAATCTTTTGTAATCCCATAAATTCCGTTATGCTAAGTTATCTAGAATCGCTTGACGCGTCGATGGAAAATCTACAATCTGTTAAGGTAGTCCAAGAATATTCGGATGTGTTTGAGGAGGTGAAGGGCTTGCCTCTGAAGCGTGAGACAGATTTTCGAATATATCTTATGGATAATGCTAAACAAGTATCTTTGCCAGTACGCCACATGGCTCCTCGTGAAAGGAGGGAACTCAATAAGCAAGTGAAGGAGTTGCTTGAGATGGGGTTCATAAGACGTAGTATATCGGAGTGGGGTGCTCCAGTAGTGTTTGCCACGAAGGCGGATGGGTCGCTTAGACATTGTGTGGATTATAGAGAACTTAATAAACTTACTAAGAAAATCAGACACCCACTGCCGAGGATTGACGATCTCTTCGATCAGTTAGTTGGCGCCTCAATGTTTTCGCAGTTGGACTTAGCCACTGGATTCCATCAGTTGAGAGTGGCTGAGGATAGCATAGACAAAACTGCCTTTAGGACTCCGGACGGTTTCTATGAATGGCTAGTGATGCCCTTCGGTTTGACAAACGCCCCCGCATACTTTGTTGATTTGATGAGTAGGGTGTTTAGGGAGTACCTTAATAAATTCGTGGTGGTCTTTGTAGACGACATCTTGATCTTTTCTAAGAATGTAGAAGAGCATGCCCTACATCTTAGGGAAATGTTGGAGACTCTACGAGCGCATAACCTTAAAGCTAAATTTACTAAGTGTCACTTCTGGAGAGAGGAAGTGCGATTCTTAGGGCATGTGGTTTCCAAAGAAGGGATAGCTGTGGATCCCGCGAAGGTGGTGGCCATCCAAGATTGGAAGGTCCCTAAAAATGCTATTGAAGTAAGGAGTTTCTTGGGGTTGGCTGGCTACTATAGGAAGTTTATCAAAGACTTCCCAAAAATATCAGCTCCATTGACACGCCTGACGAAGAAGAACCTAGTCTTCGTGTGGGACGTAGATTGTGATGATGCGTTCCAACGTTTAAAGAGAGATTTGACCTCAGCTCCAGTCCTAGTATTGCCAGACGGGAGTAAGCCATTTACTGTTTATACCGATGCTTGTGGGACAGGTCTAGGCGCAGTCTTAATGCAAGAGGGAAGGGTAATAGCCTATGGTGGAAGGCAGTTAAGGGTGCATGAGAAAAATTACCATACACATGACCTAGAGTTAGCCACAATTGTTTTCACGCTTAAGTCTTGGCATCATTACCTTCTTGGCGAGAAATTCGAATTGTTCACTGACCACAAATCTTCAAAATACTTATTCTCTCAGAAGGACTTGAACTTAAGCCAGTAAAGGTGGATGGAGTTCTTAGTGTCCTACGATTTCGAAATAACATATACCCCTGGCAAGGTTAACGTGGTGGCAGATGCCTTAAGTAGGAAAAGGTTGTCCCTGAGCCTATTGTTTGTTGAGCGGCGAAACTTAGAATTCATCTCTATGTTTGACTTTAGACCTTCAGTTGACTTTGTACCTAGTTTGCTAGCATCCTTGGAGGTCAGACCTATGCTTTTGGGACGGATTGGAGAGGCACAACGAGACGACCCACAGTTGGTTGAGTTAGTAGAAAAGCTCAAAAGAGGGGAGTCATCAAGCCATCTCCGTTAGGTATATCCTGGATGATAAGGGATGGTTCCGTAGGGATAGTAGACTTTGTGTACCTCGAGACGAAGGTTTGAGGAAGGCTATTCTTGACGAAGCACATCATTCGAAGATGACCATTCATCCCAGCAGGGACAAGATGTACAAAGACATGAAGAAAGTTTTCTTTTGGGCCGGAATGAAGAGGAATGTGGCCGAGTATGTTGCTAGATGCTTGGTGTGCCAACAAGTAAAAGCGGAGCAAAAGAAACCCGGTGGGTTGCTTCAACCATTGGAGGTTCCACTATGGAAGTGGGAAAGTGTCTCGATGGACTTTGTGGATGGATTACCAAGATCAAGGAAGGGTAATACTGGGATTTGGGTTATAGTAGACAGACTTACTAAGAGCGCCCATTTCATTCCCGTGAAAAGTAAGAGGACTGCTCCATGGTTAGCTTCTGTATACGTTCGAGAGATAGTTCGTTTGCATGGTGTTCCTTCTAACATAGTAAGCGACCGTGATCCTATCTTCACTAGCAAATTTTGGAAGAGCTTACATGAGGCGGTAGGGACTCAGTTATATTTGAGCACCGCGTATCATGCTCAGACGAACGGCCAGACTGATAGGGTGAATCGCATTCTAGAGGATCTTTTGAGGCTATGTATCCTAGACTTTTGGGGTACATGGGAAGAGCATCTTCCATTGGTAGAGTTCGCATATAATAACAGCTTTCAATCTAGCATTGGCATGGCACCTTTCGAAGCTCTTTATGGATGACCTTGTCGTTCACCTACATGTTGGTTGGAATCTACGGATAAGATCTTACTTGCGCCCGATATGATTAGAGAGACATCGGAAAAGATCGACTTGATTCGAAGGAGGATGAAGACGGCGCAAGATAGGCAGAAATTTTATGCAGACAAAAGGAGGACAGATTTTGAGTTTGATGTTGGGGACATGGTCTTTATCAAAGTATCTCCATTACGGAATGTTGTTCGCTTTGGGTATTTGGGAAATTAGCACTAAGGTTTGTAGGGCCGTTTCCTACTAAGGAGAAGATTGGACAGATGGGGTATAGAGTGGAGTTGCCTGAGAGACTTAGTGGTGTACACGACGTATTCCATGTGTCATATTTGAGGAAGTGCTTGCACGAGACCGCGGAAGTGGTAGAGCCGAGCTTGATTAGAGAGGTGGAGATAGAGCATGGTGCGACGATTCGACGAGCTCCTACATGCATTCTTGGGTCGGAGATCAAGAAGTTGAGGAATCGAGAGTTTAGACTAGTCAAAGTGCAATGGGGAAATGATGAGAGCAATTCTACTTGGGAGACAGAAGCGAAGATGCGTTCATTGTACCCTTTTCTTTTTGAGGTATGTCTTTTAATTTCTCCTTTATCGCTTAGCTTGTACTTATCTTATCTTTAGTATGTCCTCTCGCTAGTATCTTTGACCTTTAGTTAGGATAATACTATGGTTGAAACATGTGTTTGAGACATATTATGTATGATGGATGCAAAGTGGATGCAAGTGTTTGCTAGTGGTTGCTCGTGGACGCATATACACAGACTATTAGGCACTAGATCGGCTCGGTCACTTCATATTGCATATTGCATATATATGGATGTATTTAGTAAAATGGATGTATGAGGATTTTTTTTATCATATGGATGCTGCATTCAAATGATGATTGTGCATGCATATAGAGATAATATGTAGCATTAAGGAACTTTTGCATACATAATGGACGCATGGCACTATCATGATTTGCATTAATGAGGTCAACTGAATCAGTGGACCGCCTGATTTTGCATTAGATATGGACATATACACACACTGTGCATTTAAACATGAAATCATTAGAAGTCTATAAGGACAATGGATGCCTGTGTTTGATGGTTGAGTAGATGGACGATTGGATGTTAGGATATACATTCTTCTTGATTTGAAGATTTCGGGGTCGAAATCCTTTGAGGGGAGAATGTAACACCCCGTAATTCTGTTAAGGAGGGGAAAAGGTTGTCCTTGAGCCTATTGTTTGTTGAGCGGCGAAACTTAGAATTCTTCTCTATGTTTGACTTTAGACCTTCAGTTGACTTTGTACCTGGTTTGCTAGCATCCTTGGAGGTCAGACCTACGCTTTTGGGACGGATTGGTGAGGCACAGCGAGATGACCCACAGTTGGTTGAGTTAGTAGAAAAGCTCAAAAGAAGGGAGTCATCAAGCCATCTCCGTAGGTATACCCTGGATGATAATGGATGGTTACATAGGGAAGTAGACTTTCTGTACCTCGAGACGAAGGTTTGAGGAAGGCTATTCTTGGCGAAGCACATCATTCTAAGATGACCATTCATCCCATTGGGGACAAGATGTACAAATACATGAAGCGGGTTTTCTTTTGGGCCGGTATGAAGAGGGATGTGGCCGAGTATGTTGCTAGATGCTTGGTGTGCCAATAAGTAAAAGCAGAGCAAAAGAAACCCGGTGCGTGGCTTCACCCATTGGAGGTTCCACTATGGAAGTGGGAAAGTGTCTCGATGGACTTTATGGATGGATTACCAAGATCAAGGAAGGGTAATACGAGGATTTGGGTTATAGTAGACAGACTTACTAAGAGCGCCCATTTCATTCCAGTGAAGAGTAAGAGGACTGCTCCATGGTTAGCTTCTGTATACGTTCGAGAGATAGTTCATTTGCATGGTGTTCCTTCTAACATAGTAAGCGACCGTGATCCTATCTTCATTAGCGAATTTTGGAAGAGCTTGCAAGGGGCGGTAGGGACTCAGTTATGTTTGAGCACCGCGTATCATCCTCAGACGGACGTCCAGACTGAGAGGGTGAATCGCATTCTAGAGGATCTTTTGAGGCTATGTATCCTAGACTTTCGGGGTACAGGGGAAGAGCATCTTCCATTGGTAGAGTTCGCATATAATAACAGCTTTCAATCTAGCATTGGCATGACACCTTTCGAAGCTCTTTATGGACGACCTTGTAGTTCACCTACATGTTGGTGGGAATCTACGGATAACATCTTACTTGGGCCCGATATGATTAGAGAGACTTCAGAAAAGATCAATTTGATTCGAAGGAGGATGAAGATGGCGCAAGATAGGCAGAAATCTTATGCAGGCAAAAGGAGGACAGATCTTGAGTTTGATGTTGGGGACATGGTCTTTATCAAAGTGTCTCCATTATGGAATGTTGTTCGCTTTGGGTCCTTTGGGAAATTAGCACTAAGGTTTGTAGGGCCGTTTCCTATTGAGGAGAAGATTGGACAGATGGGGTATAGAGTGGAGTTGCCTGAGAGACTTAGTGTTGTACACGACGTATTCCATGTGTCATATTTGAGGAAGTGCTTGCACGAGACCGCGGAAGTGGTAGAGCTGAGCTTGCTTAGAGAGGTCGAGATAGAGCGTGATGCGACGATTCGACGAGCTCCTACATGCATTCTTGGGTCGGAGATCAAGAAGTTGAGGAATCGAGAGGTCAGACTAGTCAAAGTGCAATGGGGAGATGATGAGAGCAACGCTACTTGGGAGACAGAAGCGAAGATGCGTTCGTTGTACCCTTTTCTTTTTGAGTGTATGTCTTTTAATTTCTCCTTTATCGCTTAGCTTGTACTTATCTTATCTTTAGTATGTCCTCTCGCTAGTATCTTTGACTTTTAGTTAGGATAATCCTATGGTTGAAACATGTGTTTGAGACATGTTATATATGATGGATGCAAAGTGGATGCAAGTGCTTGCTAGTGGTTGCTCGTGGACGCATATACACACACTATTAGGCACTAGATCGGCTCAGTAACTTCATATTGCATATTGCATATATATGGATGTATTTAGTAAAATGGATGTATAAGGATTTTTTTATCATATGGGTGCTGCATTCAGTTGATGATTGTGCATGCATATAGAGATAATATGTAGCATTAAGGAAATTTTGCATACATAATGGACGCATGGCACTATCATGATTTGCATTAAGGAGGTCAACTGAATTAGTGGACCGCCTGATTTTGCATTAGATATGGACATATACACACACTGTGCATTTAAACATGAAAGCATTAGAAGTCTATAAGGACAATGGATTCCTGTGTATGATGGTTGAGTAGATGGGCGATTGGATGTTAGGATATACATTCTTCTTGACTTGAAGATTTCGAGGTCGAAATCCTTTAAGGAGGGGAGAATGTAACACCCCGTAATTCTGTTAATGTTAATACTCACAAATTAAAGAATAACTAATCTCAGACGTGAGAATTGTGGGAAACGGGTTGCGCCATTGTGTTCGTCTCGGAATTCTTGTCGAAATAGAGTCCGAGTTTGTTTGATTTGGACTTCGCATGAAGGAGATATGGCCATCAGAAGTTTCAGAAAATTCAAAATTCGAAGTCAAACAGGCCAGGCGGGAAATTTCCCGCCCAGCACCCAGGTCGACTGGGGAGTCGACTGGGCAGTCGACACCACCAGGACCAGGTCGACTGCGCAGTCGACTTGGGTGTCGACCTGGTCCAGTTGGCCAGGTTTTGGCAGAACCCAATTTTGAGCTGCTGATGTGTCTTTAGGGCTGAGTTGGCTAATTTAACGGTTCAGGTTAGTTCTGAGTTGATCGGATGGTCTAAAACTCTATATATACGTAGGTAGTCTCTCACTCTAAATTCACATGAAAGATAGAATAGCCGCCGTCATGCCGTCTCCATGGAACTCTGTGTAGCCGCCACCAACTAAGAAGGAAGACAGCTAATCTAAACTAATTCTATTCAACTCTAATGGAAATCAAGACTCTCTTTCTTCTATAATTGTGAGTATGATGATCTTAATAAGATTATTAGCAAACTAATTAGATTAAGATGTGATATGGATCATAAGAAAATGATGTGAATTGCCATATATGTTGTTGTAAACCTTATGCCATCATGTACGTTGTAAATCCTATGTTATGTGATGATGATATCCTATATGTTGTAAATCATGCTATGATGATATTATATATGTTGCAAGTTTCTATGCTAAGTTGCGATGTTACAAAGCCATGATGTTATTATGTTGTAGTTAGCTTATGAATCATGATGTTGATTATATATATTTGGTCTATGATGATTCACATGATAAATCACATGTACCTATGCAAGTTTAGATTTATTAGTATGTATAATCTCACATATTGTATGACATCTATTTAGATCTAGAATTATGACATCTATTTAGATCTAGAATTATGCTATGACATGTGTGAGTTCTGTGTGTTAGATGCTAGTTCACACCATCATTATGTTGCATAAACCACATATGCAAGTTTATACATGAACTTGGGTTATGATCATATTATGTAAGTTGTGGCATTTAACCAAACAAGTTGACACCTTTAGATCCATGACAGGTGTAGTTTTGTGCAAGTTTCACACCTATTATGATTAGATCTATTTTATTTGTCTATATGTTGTGATAATTTATCTTTGTGCTATGAGTTAGACTATTCGTGTCTAACGTATGTTTTGCGTTGAATAAGCGAACATATAACGTGGGGTAGGTGTAATATTAAGGATTTAATATTAAGAAATTGGGGTGCAATTGATATGATTTTGCATAACGTAAGTGGATGGCCATAATTGAGCCAATTATGGACATCATTAAAATTTGAATTAATTAATGATTTGAATAGGGATATATTTAAAACTGGGGTAAAAGATTATAAGTGTTAATCAATGCTTAGGACACGAGGTTGGACTCGTTTGTGACGTAAAACTGCCCGGACCCACCAGGCGAATCCAGTAGCCCAATGTGAGAGGTCCTAGCCCTAAATTAAAGCATAACAGTTGTAAAGACACGAGGTTAGACTCTTTTATGGTGTAAGACTGCCCGGACCCGCCCGACGAATCCAGCTGCCATAAATGCCAGTCTAATGTGTGAGGTCTTTATGAGGTTATGGCCTGAATGAATTAAGAAATACTTAACCAGATAAACATGTGAAGTGGGACATGGGGGTTAAGTAGGTGCCTTGGGTGGCATGAGGAATCTAGTGGGTGCCTTTAGTGGCATTTGAAATACGATCAGTAAGACTTAACCAAACACACATGTAAATGAACATGACTAAGAAGAGGGTTATGTGGGATATACTAGTGGGGACAAGCTTAGGTGGATAGCTTGTGGTAAGTAACCTGGGGGCCATTTCAACCAGTAACCCAAACGTATCTTTGTGGGATCGACCCAAGTCGAGGACGGGACAAGCTTACTGGGCTTGACTATAAGAGGCCAAACGGGTTAGCGGTGGCAACGCAAGTCCAACGAGTTTCATATGCGTGTGTGGACCCGGGCTGGTAGGTAAGACGTTGTTGCATCGTGTAGGTATAAGCCGTGCATCCTTAGGCTGTCTCGGGTTGCCACTTTAGGGGAGTGATACACGCCACTGTGCGACCAGCACAGGTATCTACGAGTAGGGAGCCGGTCGAAAGTGGGTAGTGGGGTACACCTAGCGGAGATAGGGGCAGGCGGCACCTATGTAGTCAGCTAGGGGTACACGAAGTTATTTATAAAATTTCTAAGTGAAGCAAGTGGGATCAACCTTTAGGGTGACTGGTGTGGTGCAGTGTAGTAATTATTCGTTAGTATTAGGTGTGCCTTTAACGTTATCTTTATCTGCTCCTCCATAACCAATAGTTCATAGACATTTCCTTGTTTTCTAGCTTATGCCTTAGTCTTGTTATTTTGATAATAGTATTGTTAGAATTATCATACTCGCCGGACTTTTTGTCTGACCCCTCTATTTCTATCTTTTTCCCCCTCCAGGTCCTCAGGGTGGACCCAGATCTTGTGGAGTCTGATTGAATTGCTTATTCTCTCTTTTGGAAAGCTTGGACCGCTGAAGTAAAGTCCAGCTTGTTATCTTCTTTAATGGCTATTTATGTAATGGGATTATGTATTTTGTTTTATCAAGATGGATATTGTACTTGACTCTGATTTATGATTTTATGATGTAACAAACATGTTTTATTTCCGCTGCAATGAAATAAAGTTTTAGATTTCCAAATACTACTTATTATCTGTCTTGTTGTAATTTTTCTGTTCTATATTCACTTAAAACCTCCATGGAAGTTAATGCATTCCCTTTGTGAGTGACATTAATGGACGTGGGGTGTTACAAAATTTGAAAGATATATTTATATCATTTTTCCAATACGATATTTGTTAGATGTAGAATTTGATACTGAATATAAGCCGATATATTTTCTATTCAGAGCCTTGTATTTAATATCAAATGGGGTTTGGGTTTGTCGTGAATGGTGTCTTCATTAACATTTTTCTTAAACCCAGTTGAGAAAAAGACTAAATATTTTTATTTAGATTTAATGAATTGTACCAATTAAATGGTATTTAATTGGAATTGAATTTGAATTGATTTTTTTGGGTTTATCGTGAATCGTGTTTTAAATGACATTGGTTCTTTAACCCAGTTAAGGATGAAATATGATTTCCCAAGTTAAATAATCATTAATAGTGATTATTGGGAAGATTAAAACCGAGTGGAGTTTTAATGAATCTTTAATTAGATTGAAATGATCGAGAATGGAGTATCACCGGTTTTGCTCCAAGCGATAGTTAAATCTTTAATAAGATTTGAATGTGAAATGGTAATTGAATTTACCGATAACACCGTGGTGTTAGATACGAAGTATTACCAGTTTTACTTCATGGGATGAATAGGTTGGAATTGGGAAATTAAAACAAATGATTACTTCGGTAAGGTTCGTTAATCCCGACTAGTTTGGATAAACCATAATTTGGTTTGAATTGATATTCAAAAGAAGATTAAAGAATAAATTTAAAGAACTTATCTTTGATAAAATTAATGGGAACCTTTCCCAAAGTATAAGAATAATTGAGTAAAAGAATATTCTAAATTGGAATGAGGCGTATGTTGTGTTTGTGTAACACTTGTTTATTATATACGCGAGTTATTCAGAAAGACCGTGTTTATCCCATTCAGAATAACTGATTCGACGATGTGTTGAGGATGAAGACGGTGGTCGAACACCGGAGGTCTTCACATCATTTGGATAATTACTGATGATCTTGATTGGCCTGTGCACCTAAGAGGAGGGAATCAGTTGGTGATCGTCCAGGTGTACTTGGAGATCGATGGATATGCGAGGTACAAGGTGCCTCCGGTTTCGTTCAGACCCAGAACGAACTTGTAAATGGACTGTGTGTCTGACATTGGATTTCATTCTTTGTGATTTATTTCTATTAAATATATATCTGTTTGGCGGCGGAGAATTTATTCTCTTACTTAACGCCCTTCTTTGAGACGTACGAGCTCATAGGTTATATATTGATGGATATCAATCGCATGGAGTGAATTGCTTGTGTGGCATGCTAAGATGCAAATGATCAAGGATTCTGTTGAAAAGCAGAGTCTTCTGGTTGATGATCAAAGCGCAGCCTGTGTGGCATAGCTTTGTGTAGAGTTGATTCGCGAGCCTCACACCCCGGTTGTGAGCCAGAAACGGGAGAGGACATCAGGGAGGGCATGTGTTTCCTTCTAGCTAGGATGGTGTCAGTGACGACCAGCCCTGACATTCATATAATTTTCACATGTGTGGTTGTTGGATTGCAAGGCGCCTCGGATATATCGGTGACTATGTGGAGCCGATGGAGTCATTCGGCTCATTTACACCCCAAAGGGTGGAGAAACGCAGTGTTCAGGCATTTTAATCCACATCGGTGGACCGACCCTAATGTTCCAAGGGCTCACGTATGCCTGAGTCTTGAGGCTCGGGCTAGAGAGTCTCGAATCGGTGAGGACTATCTTTTGCCTTGGTTCATAGATGGAAACCCAACTTCCAACACGTGACTTTGCGGTTTTTGATTGTAGAGCCTAGTATGGCGACATAGTGGTACGGGGCACTTATGCCGTCTATGATTGATACTTATGATTGAAATTGTTTTGACACTATACACTTGTAGTAATAATAAAACATGAAATTTAGCGTATCAAGCATGCTTTGGCTATTATAAGGTAAAACCCTATCCTCTGGCTTGTGTTGCATTGTGTGATGGTGTAACGACCCGTGTTTTTGGCACTCGAATATGTAATTTAATTTATTTAATTTAAATATTATATTTGGAATATCGATGGAATTTAATATTTAATTCATTATTTAAAACGAAGCTCGAACGTTATATATTTATATAATTATAAATCGAGCTTGAAAATGGCGTGCAGTTCGAAAATTGGAGTTTTGAACTTCAATTGAGAATACAGAATTCGATATAAGTCGGATTTCTGTGAAACAAGAAATGCTGGAAGCGTGTTGACGATAATTTTCATATGAAAGAGAAAAATTCAGATTTCGTATTTTAAATGGTAAGTTATGGCCAAAACAAAATTTGAAATAGTCGCTATAGAAATCGTTATTTAATTATATAGCCGTTTTGCAAACGGACTCAGATTTCGACGAAATCAGTTTCATTGGGACCGTATCGCTAAATTATTGTCAGAAAGTCAAACGGCGTGGCAAACAGATGTCGTATGTGACCACAGCAACCATAAACGCCCGTTCAAATTTTATAGCGTGCATTCAAATAAATATAAGGAGTATTTGGACATAACTTGAGCAGACGATCGAATTAGGCCGTGGAACCAGTTCCGTTGAGTTCGTATCGTCGATTAGAGTCAGGATAGGTATATAGTTTGTTATTTTTAGAGATCGAGAAATTTGGCGTTAAAAAGGGTAGGGCGGTTCGGGGTAAAAACAGCCTATTGGGCAAACGGTCTCAGAATGCGACGAAACTAGTGCCGTTGGGTTCGTATCGAAAAGTTATTATAAGATATCAAGGTTTCAGGTTGATTTGATTTATCTGGTGACCGTGGAAAATTTAAAAGCGTGTTTATTTCTGGTTTTATAAAGGAATGTTTTTCATATGATGTCGGAATTCGACGAAATTTGTCCCATTGGGTCCGGAATATCTTTTTACACTAAGATTTGTATTTTTATCAGTAGACAGAGATCATTTATAGGGGTTTTAATCAACTACTTTGCAACGAAGTTTCGTTAATATTATTATATTCGTTTGTCCACATTATAAATACAACTGAACCCTAGATTTTCGTCAACAGCAATTGCGCCGCCACTTAAAACAACGAACGAACATAAATGGCCAACACTCTTTAACCTTTCCTCCTCAATTTAATTTCGAATTGGAAAATTCCAACAGCGATTCCCTTCATCTCACTAACATAGGTATACCCAACAATCTTGATGGGATTTCATGTGACAAGGAGACCGGAAACCGTCCTTGAAGTTGCTGCAGTTATTGCGATTTTCTGGCGGACGCTGCCACCATGATGGGCGAGACTCAGGTCGATGATAAAGGACACGGAGGCGCACTCGCCTATACCATCCGATAGCATTTCGGTGGTTGAGGAAGTGGTGCGAAATACGAAGCATGATGGAAGTTTTGGTCGAGCGTGAGTGGAGTTTCAGAACTAAAGGGGTATAACGAAGGATGTAGAGGGTAGCGCTGGTTGTAGAGGGAAGTAACAGCATCATGGTGTGCTGAGGGATTCTCGTGAGGAACCTGGTGTTTTGAATCCAACAAAGAATAGTATTATTGTTGGACAGTATATGAGAAATCAGTGAAGAGGAAGCCTTGAACGAAGGCCAAAACGTTGAAGAATTCCTGGTGAGCAAAGTAGTATAAGAAGGAAAGGATCAGCCAGTCCTTTTCTAGTAAGAACCGTAGGTGATTTCTCAAATAATAATGAGTATTTTAATCAAGAAAGACTAATCAAGAATTTAGTTAATAGAGGTTGTATTAAATGGGATCGTTAATTTACAGGCGGCTTTGGCTTTGAGGGCTGAACGAAGTGGGATATCTCTCTCATAACATGGGACAAAGAAGACAATAGTATCAGGAAGCACAAGTGTTTAAAATGGGCCGTTATTTTGATGAACGTAATTCACCTTATCTTAAGCATCCTTAAGTAAGTGGTATTAATTTATGTAACTAAGAAATTAGCTACTTAATTTGGCAACTATGAATTAATTTATTGATTAAAACCCCTAACTATACGCAGAGCATGGGACAATGTGGATCATTAGAGTCTGGGTTTCAAATTACAATCGGTCAGTATTCAAGACAGAGAAGATGGAAAAAAGGAACAGTAAAACGTGAGAGCAGTAGAGCAAAAGGAGGAACGAAGATAATCTGCCATGTTTAATGCCTAAAGTAATTAATTTAATAAAACTTAATTAGGAAATTAATTAATAATTTAAATTAGGGAATGCTTTAAGTGTTGATAACTTTTAATTTGTTATCAGAATTCAACAAACGAGATACCGATGGAATCATATGTTCAAGCTGAATATTATAGGACCAGTCTGGACTGGATCGGAAGCAGCGGAATCTCTCAGTAAAATTAAACGATAGTTTAATTTAACTGAAACCGTACCATTCAACGAAAACAGATCAAGGTGAGTTAAACTCACTCAGTTTTTCCCATTTATATTTTAATATAAATTGGGTTTTATTTTGTTTGCTGATGATTGCATGTTTGCTAGTTATACATTTGTTGGTTGATTTAACTGATGAAATTAAACTGTGTTTAATTTCAGTGAAATACCAAATCGTTATTTTAACGATTGGTTCCAATAAAGGTAACTCACCTTGGTTGGTCATGTTTATTTATAAACATGTTTAAATGGTTGAATTGTTTGAATTGGTTATGGTTGATGTTAAATGGTCGTTATTTAATTTATCAGTTAAACAAAACTGAACCTTTTGATTTGAGAAAAACCATTTGAATACAGGGAAGAACAGGTTGGAGGGATCCAACCGGATTCCTCAAATATATTATTTATTTCATATTTTCACATATGAACTGTCCTGTTTGGTTGATTGATTTGATTATTGATTTGGACTGGGAATTCAACCTGTGTTGTGTTTAAACCAGTGAGCGGTATTGGTTGAGTATTTAGCAGCGTATGGCCTATAAAATCAATCGTGTTATAAATATTGATTCACCGTTAGGTGAATCGATAAAGATGAGGTTATAAAATTTATTATATAACTGGGGTTGGATTTTGAATAAAAGTTATAATAGGGAATTAAATAAATATTTTATTTAAGACTTTGATTGTTATTAAATTATTTTATAAAGTAAATGCTGACGTTAATCAGGTTTACGAGTATGAGAAAAAGTAATGAATCAAAGGATTAAACTTCGATAATTGTTTTGTAAAGAAAACAATTAATGGGATTATTTAAATTAATTATATTTTTAATTAATTTAAAGTGAGGATTAATTGGAATCGATTAACGAGATAATCGATTTTTGAGTTAATTAAATCGATCGTTTGAATTGGAATTTGATTATCAAAATTGATGTGTTTTGATTTGAATAGTTTAATAAATATTGTTTAAATTTAAATAAGGTTTTAAAAAGAGATTTACCATTTAATGTTGTTATTAAAGAAATTAACTACTCATGTAGTTAGTGATTGAAATAAATTATTATTTTAATTAATAATAATTTAGACAATTACTTTTCAAAAGTAATTGAAGTGAAATGAAATCAAAGGAGATTGGAAATAAGCGAATCTGGTTAAAGAACTGGGTTATAGAGTTGTATAACCAAATCCAATAGTTAAATGGAATTTGTTTGAGACTAGAATGAAATATTGATTTTGATTACAACTTATGTTTATCGAAGGATGAGAACGGTGTTGATCAAGGTTTGAGAGGTAATTAAAATACCCCAACTTGAACAACATCGGGATTATCTGAAGATAGTATTAGTTGGTAATCGTAAGAGACGTTAGTGGATATGTTTTGAAAATCTAAACAGCGATTTTAGCGCTGTTGTTATAATATATGTTTTGTAAATCTAGTATAGCGATTGTAGCGCTTTTGTTATAGTAAATGGATTGTAAACCTAAACAGCGATTATAGCGCTGTTGTTTTGTAAATCTAAATAGTAATTATGATGCAATTGTTATAACATATGTGCTATAAATTTCTTTGTTAAAACTAATGGATTTCCGAATTTAAAAGATGATTGGAAGGAAGATTTAAGTGGGAAATTGAATATAGTTATTCGAGCTAGAGTTAGTCAAACATAGTTTTTTTCAAGATGAGTGCCATTTTGTACGACTGCTAGCGCAATTCGCAGGGCTGCAGATAGCCTACGGAGGTCGGATGTTTCCTGAGGGAATCAGGCGTAACCATTGTGATCGCTGCAATCTAGAGTCAAGCGAATGGAGTTAAGTCGAATATTAGTTAATCGATTAGAGTTAAATCAAAATTCGAGTTATTCAAATATCATATTTTTGAATATTAAAAGAGTTAGAAGTTTTAATTTAACAAAAGTAAATCAGTTTTTGTTAGGAGCCAAGTGATGCTGAATACTGAACCAGTGAACTCATTGGAGTGTCATGTTTGAAACACTATTTATTTTGATAGTTAAAACACCGACTATCAAACCCACCCAATACGATTGTTGGTATGGAAAGACCGGGATCGAATTTATATTCGAAAACCATTCCGACCAACAAATACGTGAAGATATCAGAAGATGATCGAGATGGAGCATTGAAGACCGTGGATTTTCATAAACGGGAGAACCACTAATCTACTCTGCCTGGCAAGCAGAGTAAAGCTGTGATTCTGTCATGATTGGAATCTACGGGTTGCAAGGACTTCTCGCTACTGATCCATGGGGTGATTCCTATATGGATGCGGTAGGGGAGTGCCTTCGGTTCATCCTGTTCCTGGATGACCTGTATGGACGGATGTCTGACAGAGTATTTCCAAAGGATCACGTACGTTGATTTCTTCAAACGTGCTATAGTGTTGGCGGAGAATGGCAGTTCTCTTAGCTTAACTGCTAGAGTATTTTTGTGGATGTCAATTAGTGATATCTGATGGATTTGACGATGTGGCATTCAAAGTAAATGGCGACCAGATGTCAAGAGTTAATTCTGGCCTCAAGCCTCATCAACCGGGAAATGACAAAAATCGGGCAGGCAGCATGGCTATGTGGGTTGCTCCCATTAGGGTGTATAATCACCTATCTAGAGGAAATCGTATTTGTTTCTTAAATCTATGTTTCGATGCTGTCCCTTGTCGGGAGACGGTTGCTGATCCCAACCGTCGGTGATATACATTCGATACACTCAAGCGAAATGAGTGGTCGGTCATGTGAGGGCCGGGTTGCAAGAAGTTCTTGTTGAACCCAGTGTATTCGTCTCTAGAGATACACTATCGGCAGGTGGTCCCATACCTTGTCAAGTTGGAATCCAATCTCCAATAAGCGCCTGCGGTTTTGATTGTATACTATATATGTGGAGCGTGAGATGCAAGCGTTCCACTAAATTGATATTTACTTGTATTTAGACATTATTATAATATCAGAACAAGATATTGGTTTCAAAAATGTTGTGGTTATCGTAAGGTAAAAACCGTCCGTGTTTATGTGTGGATTTGGTCTTACGATTACCATTTTCTTTTGAAAAGTTTTTTGAACTTAAAAATCATGATTGGATGGTTCACCCTTATAACTGTGCGAGTTTATCTCACTCTGGTTCACCAGACTGACCCGGTGTTTTGTAAATGCTCGGGTTAGACCGGGTTGTACAGGTTCAGGTTATCGACTGCTATGAAGAGACGAGCTGGAGATGTTCGGACGTATGATATTACTACTATTCCGCTGTGTGTTGTGTATGGGAACAGGCTATTATATCTGTCCCGTGGTATGATGTACTCTGATACTGTAAGTATTTTAAAGCTTTCAATAAAGATTATTTCTGTATTATATTTTGTTCCGCTGCGATGTGAGACTCTGTGTGGTGTTTCTTCTTCTTCTTCTATTCAATATTTCTACCTTATCTATTCTCACCCTCTAACTTCTTTCTATTAATGATCTGGAATGTTCGATGTCTGAATGGTCAACACGGTAGTTTGATGTTGATTTTCGGAGTCGAAAATCCCAGTTTGTTACAGTGGTATCAGAGCTATTGGTTTAGTGATTACCTTGGCTCTGTGGCGTGACTCAGTAGAGATGGGGTTAGCAATACCCTAGATTGGGTCTGAGTGTATATATATGAGTGGACGTATTTGTAGATTTTATAAAATTGTTTTATATTGTGGAGATTTATTTGTATGAGTTGTTTATGAATTCTGGTCGATCGGTTTGATCCACTATATCGATAGGAGTTTCTAAACACTCAAGTACGATAAACCGACACAGTATGTTTTTAAAGAGGGTAAATGAAATAATTTTACCCAAATTATATTTTAATATAAAAGAATGATTAATATTTGAAGTATTATAGTATATTGGATGCGTTGGTTGATTATAATTGGAATGGTTATTAAATAACCAATTAGAATTCGTATAATATAAAAGCAGATCTATTAAATCTGAAATTAAAATCAGAATTGGAATTAAAATTCCCAAAAATAGGAAAGATGGTTGCAAATAAACTTGGATTGAGTATATGAGAAATTTAAGATCCTGGGAGATTTTAAATTTGTTTACGAGCATTGTGTTTGGTATGTTGAAATAGATTTCGAAATGAAAATGTTTGAATTCGGGTTTGGGTAAATGATATAGTATTGAACTCACTTTGATCGCTGGGGAATAACTCTGATGATGCTGGCCACATCGTCCGTGTTCATTTCCGAGTTCTAAGTGACGGATTACTACCAAAATTTTTGGTTTGAACTGCTTTGAGAAAAACAAGCTGTTTTGAATCCTGAAAAGGAATATTTGGTTTTAGAAGAGCTAAACTATTTAAAACTCCCAGGGAATTTGTTGAACAAAGGAAAAAAAAATTAAATAGAAATTGGGAAAGCAAACATGAATTGAATTGAAACCAATTTACAGGAATTTGAATTGGGATATAATATATCGAGTAGGGTCAGATTTTGAATTTGTGAGACTGGGATCTGAAATGATATTGGACTGGTAAGTTAAGAGTTGAAATTGACAATGGATGGGAATTGAGTTGAGAATGGGATTTGGCTTGGACGCATGAAGGATTTGGTTGTGAGGTTAAGATTGGAATTTTGTTTGGGAATGCATTTGTATATGCTGACAGGGTAGCAGATGGAAGGGATATAATGATATGCCCGATAAAAAGGTACATGTTTATTTTTATATGGGTTTGGTGATTTATGAGCCCATTTGGCAAGCCGCTTGGCTGTTTCATTTTCTTTTGAATTGGAGGAGGCTTAGAAAGGCGAGTAGGAGTTGTACCGATTGAGCCGTACAGAGGAGGTGCTGGCGAAATTTTTCGAAAATTTAAAGTGTTAGAAAATTTTCGATATTTTTGAAAATATTTATTTATAGTATTGAATTGGTTTCTGATCTAATATAAAATTAGATTTGAAATTAATGAGTTTATAACGTTCTTTCTTACCTTAGCAATTTCGAGGACGAAATTATTTTAAGTGGGGAAGAATGTAACGACCCGTGTTTTTGGCACTCGAATATGTAATTTAATTTATTTAATTTAAATATTATATTTGGAATATCGATGGAATTTAATATTTAATTCATTATTTAAAACGAAGCTCGAACGTTATATATTTATATAATTATAAATCGAGCTAGAAACTGGCGTGCAGTTCAAAAATTGGAGTTTTGAACTTCAATTGAGAATACAGAATTCGATATAAGTCGGATTTCTGTGAAACAAGAAACGCTGGAAGCGTGTTGACGATAATTTACATATGAAAGAGAAAAATCCAGATTTCGTATTTTAAATGGTAAGTTATGGCCAAAACAAAATTTGAAATAGTCGCTATAGAAATCGTTATTTAATTATAAGCCTTTAAAATAGCCGTTTTGCAAACGGACTCAGATTTCGACGAAATCAGTTTCATTCGGACCGTATCGCTAAATTATTGTCAGAAAGTCAAACGGCGTGGCAAACAGATGTCGTATGTGACCACAACAACCATAAACGCCCGTTCAAATTCTATAGCGTGCATTCAAATAAATATAAGGAGTATTTGGACATAACTTGAGCAGACGATCGAATTAGGCCGTGGAACCAGTTCCGTTGAGTTCGTATCGTCGATTTGAGTCGGGATAGGTATATAGTTTGTTATTTTTAGAGATCGAGAAATTTGGCGTTAAAAAGGGTAGGGCGGTTCGGGGTAAAAACAGCCTATCGGGCAAACAGTCTCAGAATGCGACGAAACTAGTGCTGTTGGGTTCGTATCGAAAAGTTATTATAAGATATCAAGGTTTCAGGTTGATTTGATTTATCTGGTGACCGTGGAAAAATTAAAAGCGTGTTTATTTCTGATTTTATAAAGGAATGTTTTTCATATGATGTCGGAATTCGACGAAATTTGTCCCATTGGGTCCGGAATACCTTTTTACACTAAGATTAGTATTTTTATCAGTAGACAGAGATCATTTATAGGGGTTTTAATCAACTACTTTGCAACGAAGTTTCGTTAATATTATTATATTCGTTTGTCCACATTATAAATACAACTGAACCCTAGATTTTCGTCAACAGCAATTGCGCCGCCACTTAAAATAACGAACGAACATAAATGGCCAACACTCTTTAACCTTTCCTCCTCAATTTAATTTCGAATTGGAAAATTCCAACAGCGATTCCCTTCATCTCACTAACATAGGTATACCCAACAATCTTGATGGGATTTCATGTGACAAGGAGACCGGAAACCGTCCTTGAAGTTGCTGCAGTTATTGCGATTTTCTGGCGGACGCTGCCACCATGATGGGCGAGACTTAGGTCGATGATAAAGGACACGGAGGTGCACTCGCCTATACCATCCGATAGCATTCCGATGGTTGAGGAAGTGGTGCGAAATACGAAGCATGATGGAAGTTTTGGTCGAGCGTGAGTGGAGTTTCAGAACTAAAGGGGTATAACGAAGGATGTAGAGGGTAGCGCTGGTTGTAGAGGGAAGTAACAGCATCATGGTGTGCTGAGGGATTCTCGTGAGGAACCTGGTGTTTTGAATCCAACAAAGAATAGTATTATTGTTGGACAGTATATGAGAAATCAGTGAAGAGGAAGCCTTGAACGAAGGCCAAAACGTTGAAGAATTCCTGGTGAGCAAAGTAGTATAAGAAGGAAAGGATCAGCCAGTCCTTTTCTAGTAAGAACCGTAGGTGATTTCTCAAATAATAATGAGATTTTAATCAAGAAAGACTAATCAAGAATTTAGTTAATAGAGGTTGTATTAAATGGGATCGTTAATTTACAGGCGGCTTTGGCTTTGAGGGCTGAACGAAGTGGGATATCTCTCTCATAACATGGGACAAAGAAGACAATAGTATCAGGAAGCACAAGTGTTTAAAATGGGCCGTTATTTTGATGAACGTAATTAACCTTATCTTAAGCATCCTTAAGTAAGTGGTATTAATTTATGTATCTAAGAAATTAGGTACTTAATTTGGCAACTATGAATTAATTTATTGATTAAAACCCCTAACTATACGCAGAGCATGGGACAATGTGGATCATTAGAGTCTGGGTTTCAAATTACAATCGGTCAGTATTCAAGACAGAGAATATGGAAAAAAGGAACAGTAAAACGTGAGAGCAGTAGAGCAAAAAGAGGAACGAAGATAATCTCCCATGTTTAATGCCTAAAGTAATTAATTTAATAAAACTTAATTAGGAAATTAATTAATAATTTAAATTAGGGAATGCTTTAAGTGTTGATAACTTTTACCTTGTTATCAGAATTCAACAAACGAGATACCGATGGAATCATATGTTCAAGCTGAATATTATGGGACCAGTCTGGACTGGATCGGAAGCAGCGGAATCTCTCAGTAAAATTAAACGACAGTTTAATTTAACTAAAACCGTACCATTCAACGAAAACAGATCAAGGTGAGTTAAACTCACTCAGTTTTTCCCATTTATATTTTAATATAAATTGGGTTTTATTTTGTTTGCTGATGATTGCATGTTTGCTAGTTATACATTTGTTGGTTGATTTAACTGATGAAATTAAACTGTGTTTAATTTCAGTGAAATACCAAATCGTTATTTTAACGATTGGTTCTAATAAAGGTAACTCAACTTGGTTGGTCATGTTTATTTATAAACATGTTTAAATGGTTGAATTGTTTGAATTGCTTATGGTTGATGTTAAATGGTCATTATTTAATTTATCAGTTAAACAAAACTGAACCGTCTGATTTGAGAAAAACCATTTGAATACAGGGAAGAACAGGTTGGAGGGATCCAACCGGATTCCTCAAATATATTATTTATTTCATATTTTCGCATATGGACTGTCCTGTTTGGTTGATTGATTTGATTATTGATTTGGACTGGGAATTGAACCTGTGTTGTGTTTAAACCAGTGAGCGGTATTGGTTGAGTATTTAGCAGCGTATGGCCTATAAAATCAATCGTGTTATAAATATTGATTCACCGTCAGGTGAATCGATAAAGATGAGGTTATAAAATTTATTATATAACTGGGGTTGGATTTTGAATAAAATTATAATAGGGAATTAAATAAATATTTTATTTAAGACTTTGATTGTTATTAAATTATTTTATAAATTAAATGCTGACGTTAATCAGGTTTACGAGTATGAGAACAAGTAATGAATCAAAGGATTAAACTTCGATAATTGTTTTGTAAAGAAAACAATTAATGGGATTATTTAAATTAATTATATTTTTAATTAATTTAAAGTGAGGATTAATTGGAATCGATTAACGAGATAATCGATTTTTGAGTTAATTAAATCGATCGTTTGAATTGGAATTTGATTATCAAAATTGATGTGTTTTGATTTGAATAGCTTAATAAATATTGTTTAAATTTAAATAAGGTTTTAAAAAGAGATTTACCATTTAATGTTGTTATTAAAGAAATTAACTACTCATGTAGTTAGTGATTGAAATAAATTATTATTTTAATTAATAATGATTTAGACAATTACTTTTCAAAAGTAATTGAAGTGAAATGAAATCAAAGGAGATTGGAAATAAGCGAATCTGGTTAAAGAACTGGGTTATAGAGTTGTATAACCAAATCCAATAGTTAAATGGAATTTGTTTGAGACTAGAATGAAATATTGATTTTGATTACAACTTATGTTTATCGAAGGATGAGAACGGTGTTGATCAAGGTTTGAGAGGTAATTAAAATACCCCAACTTGAACAACATCGGGATTATCTGAAGATAGTATTAGTTGGTAATCGTAAGAGACGTTAGTGGATATGTTTTGAAAATCTAAATAGCGATTTTAGCGCTGTTGTTATAATATATGTTTTGTAAATCTAGTATAGCGATTGTAGCGCTTTTGCTATAGTAAATGGATTGTAAACCTAAACAGCGATTATAGCGCTGTTGTTTTGTAAATCTAAATAGTAATTATGATGCTATTGTTATAACATATGTGCTATAAATTTCTTTGTTAAAACTAATGGATTTCCGAATTTAAAAGATGATTGGAAGGAAGATTTAAGTGGGAAATTGAATATAGTTATTCGAGCTAGAGTTAGTCAAACATAGTTTTTTTCAAGATGAGTGCCATTTTGTACGACTGCTAGCGCAATTCGCAGGGCTGCAGATAGCCTACGGCGGTCGGATGTTTCCTGAGGGAATCAGGCGTAACCATTATGATCGCTGCAATCTAGAGTCAAGCGAATGGAGTTAAGTCGAATATTAGTTAATCGATTAGAGTTAAATCAAAATTCGAGTTATTCAAATATCATATTTTTGAATATTAAAAGAGTTAGAAGTTTTAATTTAACAAAAGTAAATCAGTTTTTGTTAGGGGCCAAGTGATGCTGAATACTGAACCAGTGAACTCATTGGAGTGTCATGTGTGAAACACTGTTTATTTTGATAGTTAAAACACCGACTATCAAACCCGCCCAATACGATTGTTGGTATGGAAAGACCGGGATCGAATTTATATTCGAAAACCATTCCGACCAACAAATACGTGAAGATATCAGAAGATGATCGAGATGGAGCATTGAAGACCGTGAATTTTCATAAACGGAAGAACCACTAATCTTCTCTGCCTGGCAAGCAGAGTAAAGCTGTGATTCTGTCGTGATTGGAATCTACGGGTTGCAAGGACTTCTCGCTACTGATCCATGGGGTGATTCCTATATGGATGCGGTAGGGGAGTGCCTTCGGTTCATCCTGTTCCTGGATGACCTGTATGGACGGATGTCTGACAGAGTATTTCCAAAGGATCACGTACGTTGATTTCTTCAAACGTGCTATAGTGTTGGCGGAGAATCGCCGTTCTCTTAGCTTAACTGCTAGAGTATTTTTGTTGATGTCAATTAGTGATATCTGATGGATTTGACGATGTGGCATTCAAAGTAAATGGCGACCAGATGTCAAGAGTTAATTCTGGCCTCAAGCCTCATCAACCGGGAAATGACAAAAATCGGGCAGGCAGCATGGCTATGTGGGTCGCTCCCATTAGGGTGTATAATCACCTATCTAGAGGAAATCTTATTTGTTTCTTACATCTATGTTTCGATGCTGTCCCTTGTCGGGAGACGGTTGCTGATCCCAACCGTCGGTGATATACATTCGATACACTCAAGCGAAATGAGTGGTCGGTCATGTGAGGGCCGGGTTGCAAGAAGTTCTTGTTGAACCCAGTGTATTCGTCTCTAGAGATACACTATCGGCAGGTGGTCCCATACCTTGTCAAGTTGGAATCCAATCTCCAATAAGCGCCTGCGGTTTTGATTGTATACTATATATGTGGAGCGTGAGATGCAAGCGTTCCACTAAATTGATATTTACTTGTATTTAGACATTATTATAATATCAGAACAAGATATTGGTTTCAAAACTGTTTTGGGTTATCGTAAGGTAAAAACCGTCCGTGTTTATGTGTGGATTTGGTCTTACGATTACCCTTTTCTTTTGAAAAGTTTTTTGAACTTTAAAATCATGATTGGATGGTTCACCCTTATTACTGTGCGAGTTTATCTCACTCTGGTTCACCAGACTGACCCAGTGTTTTGTAAATGCTCGGGTTAGACCGGGTTGTACAGGTTCAGGTTATCGACTGCTATGAAGAGACGAGCTGGAGATGTTCGGACGTATGATATTACTACTATTCCGCTGTGTGTTGTGTATGGGAACAGGCTATTATATCTGTCCCGTGGTATGATGTACTCTGATACTGTAAGTATTTTAAAGCTTTCAATAAAGATTATTTCTGTATTATATTTTGTTCCGCTGCGATGTGAGACTCTGTGTGGTGTTTCTTCTTCTTCTTCTATTCAATATTTCTACCTTATCTATTCTCACCCTCTAACTTCTTTCTATTAATGATCTGGAATGTTCGACGTCTGAATGGTCAACACGGTAGTTTGATGTTGATTTTCGGAGTCGAAAATCCCAGTTTGTTACAGATGGGACCTGGGTCTTATAATAGCTTCATTGTTCTTTATTTAGCATTGCGCTATTGTTTTATGCACTGGTATTCTTGGGAGGAAACCCATTCCGTGTTATACGACGTGGTCCATTAATTTACCTTACTTTAAAACCAAGATAATAACTGTTTTAGTTCTCACACCAGTCACATGACTGACCTGGAGTTTATTGTTTTAAACCTAAACTCTGGGTGCCCTATTTCCACATGAGCGGCTAGTAGTTTTGGTTTTGCAGATTTATATTTACAGGATCCTGATTTACAGCTGAAGCGATATTCGGAAAGCTTTGTATCCGTGTATTACTTCCGGTTGTGTTTTGTATTATTTTCCGCTGTAGTAATGTATTTAAATCTCTGATAATTTATGATGTGTAATATTTATTCATACTTTGTATATTCTTTTATTCTGATGAAATTGTTGTAGTAAGCAATATAAATTTCTTCTGTTTGCATTCCGATTTGTCGTGTTCTCAAAATAATCAGGGGTTTCGAACAATCTTGGTCAGTTCAGCGATCGATTCGGATCGAGCGAAATTCTTGTCGTCACATTTGGTATCAGAGCTTTGGTTTACAGAGCTCGGAGAACAAGACACGTTGGGACCAAACGAAAGAATTCATCAGAGATTGGATTAGTAATATCCAATGAGAATGACTCGTTAGAGACGGGATCAATAATATCCTTGAATGAGTGTAGAGAGTGTTGTTTTGAAAAATAAAATTAAAAACAAGTTTTGTTTTGAAAATTTAATTCAATTATTCGTACTTGAATATTTATTTATATTGATTTGGACTATCAGGTATATAGAGATTTTAATATACGTCTGATCCACTGTATTGGAAGCCTCCAATATACTGGATGGATATAGAGTCACACTCTAGTCGCCCGGGGATAATTCTGGTGATGCGGCCGCATCATCAGTATTTATATTCGAGTGTCTAATGTGTGATATTTATATATTTCCAATAGACTAGTGTGAGAACCAAAACTAAAGAGGGCCTAGTGTTGTGATTTGGCATCAAAAATATGATTTTTGGACTTTGTATCAAAATTATGAATTTGAAACGTTAATGAAATAATTGATTACTAATTATATTGTTTGATTATTGGTTGATTAATTAAAATTTGGGCCATTTAGCAAATTGATCAAATAGTGAGTAGTATTGAAAATTAGTCGCATTTGCATGCATATACATGTACTTACATTCAACAGGTCATTGCAAGGAGGCTAGAGAAGAGGAACAAAATTGTTTGCCTGACAAATAGGTACATATTTGGTGTATTTCTTCGGTTTTTGATGATTTTATGAGCCGATTGGCTAGCCGCTTAGCTGTTTCTTTTTCTTTTTGGATTGGTAAGGGCTATGGGAGGATTTTTGAAATATCCCGAAGCTCCCGGTGCAGGGGAGGTTATGGCGAATTTTTTCGAAAATTTAGGGTGTTAGACAAATTTTTGAAAAATTTGAAAAGTTCTTAGAAACTGAAAAGTTGAAGAACATAGGCCATAATGAAAATAATGGAAGTTGATTTGGTTTGTAAAACAACTTTCAACTTTTTTCCTTTTCGGGGACGAAAAGTTTTAAGTGGGGGAGATTGTAATAACCCGGAAATCTGAGCTAATTTAAAAAATTTATTTTGGAAATTTTAGTGAATTTTGAATATTTAAAATGAATCATTTTAAATAATGATGGCGAGAAATTATTTTGAATAGAATTAGAACATATATATTTATATAGATCGTCGTTCGAATGAAATATTTATTTTAAATTATAAAAGGAATTGAAAATGGCGCGGTAGTTTGAAAATCCGATTTCAAATTTCAAATGAATATACAGGATTCAAAATAAATCGGATTTTAGCGAAACCAAAAATATTTTAATCTATTTGAAAATATCTTTCCAACGAATCCGTAAATTCAAAATTTCATAGCGGGGATAAAAAGTTATGCCCAGTTGAAAATTAAGAATAGTCGCTATGGAATTCTGGCCCATAAAAATGGAAATTTTGCAAACGACCTTCGTTTTTGATGAAACCACTTTCTTGGATCCGTGATGTCAAGTTATTGCTAGATTCCAAAATCCATAATTTTTCGAATCAATATGTGAGTGTAGCGAAGTTAAACGTGTTTTGACCATTTCAATTGAATTGGATCGACCAGAAAATGGCCATTTTTCAAACGGTCTCAGAATTCGACGAAATTAGTTTTGTTAGGACCGTATCGTCAATACGAAGCTAGAAAATATTTTTCGGGAATTTTTAGAGTCCGTACGTAGCCCTAGTATATTGAAATGCGCGTTCAAATTCAATATATTGATTTATATTTTAATTTTGACGAAAACTGATCGTAATAGTCCAATGAGCCTATGATACATATCCCATTGTGTTCGGAATGAGGGTGATTAGCGAGGTGCGACAGTCGTTGGGTTCGATTTGGGGTTCGAATGAAGAAATTACTTTTTGGAACTAAATAAAATAATATATATATATATATATTATATATCCTCTCCCCTCTCTCTCTTATTTCACTCAGTCAAACCAAGAATTAAAAAAAAAAAACCGTCGGATCTCAAAGTCCCCCCTGCTGCGCTCCACCACACCGCAGCCAGGAAGACCGCCGCCACCTCCTACCTCTCCTCCTCCTTTTCCCCTTCCCACATCGAAGCCGCGCCGTTCAGGAAACCCTAGCCTCAAATCAACGCCGCTCCACCCCATCGAAGCCGCCTCCGCCAGCCACCAGCCACCCCATTCCGCCGCCGCAACTTCCTCCACCCTTCCTCCTTCATCGTGAAACCCCCCTCCCTCTTCCGTTTGACTGTAAGTATTCAATTATTTCTTTTATGTTTTTTTTTGTGAAATCAGTTTTGAAAAATCAGTTTTTCCTTGTATAATATAGCAAAATTAACAATATGGTTTTTATGCATGATTTTTAATTGATGAAGTTGTGATTTTTGTTAACATAAAAATAGGATCTTTATTTATAAAAATCTTTTATTTTGATTTGAAAAGATTTGATTTTTATAAATACGGTTTTAGAATTAAGATTAGATTTTTATTATCATGAAATAAAAATATGATTTTTCTTATGGAAGTAGCGGTGTAAAGGAGAGATTTTTACATATGTAGTAGAGATATAAAAATACGATCTTTATATTAAAAAATGTGATTTTTATAGAGATAATGGTGAGAGAAAAATACGATTTTTATATATTTGAAGTAGCAAAATAAAAATTCGATCTTTACGTATGTATTAGCGGCATAAAAATAGAATTTTTATCTATATTATAGAGATAATAAAAATATGATTTTTATATTTTAGAGATAATAAAAATATGATTTTTATATTATAGAGATAATATAAATATGATATTATAGAGATAATAAAAAATATGATTTTTATATAGTAGAGATTATTAAAATATGATTTTTATAAGATAAAGAATATAAAAATACGATTTTGATATATGTTGTAGCGAAATAAAAATTCGATTTTTATATGTGTAGCAGATTGAAAATAGAATTTTTATATAATACAAAATATAAAAATATAATTTTTATATATGTATTAAAATAAATATATAATCCTTATAATGAAAACACCGTGTTAAAGATGCTATTTTTATATTCTTGAAAACGAAGTAAAAATATGTGATTTTTATATGTGTAGTCAATACGGATAACGAAAGTGGCAAAAGGCGAGCACGGCGAAGATTTCCTAGATATGAAGAGTCACGATGTTTGGTTTAGCTTCTAAGTGAGAACTTCTCACTTCTATTTTAATTTCTATTTTGAAATATATATTAGGATGCAGACGGTGCTTGGCAGCACCCGACACCCGTCGTCCAAAGACCATGGATGACTTGTTTGTTTGATTGATGTGTTGTGAAATTTTATCGCGTGAGGTGGGATGAATAAATATTTTGTAGTTTAAAATGTAATTTTTAACGTGTATATTAAATAAATAATTATAAACAAATCGGACGGTTTGTTTATGTACACCCATTTGACTGATATTGATTGGGACGATAAATTTTACACATCGCCCAACTGCACAAATAAAATCAGTGTTTGTTGATTTGAAACTCGACATGGGTATTAGGATGATATTTGACGTACACTAACCCCGATTGTTTAGTTGTATGTCAATCGATGGGTTGACAGGTTGTGTAACCGTTAATTATTTGTATTTAATGCTTATGCAGTTGTGGGGTGCACTTTGGTTGATGGTTGATTATTTATCATTGTTATTATATACATGTGTGGTATAGAATCCATATAAATAACAATATATGGTAATTGAGTGGGTCTCATTCCAAATGAGAAAATAAAATATATATTCATGTGTTGAATAAAAAAAATTCTTGTGTTGAATAAAAGAAAATTCATTTGTTGAATAAAATATATATTCATGTGTTGAATAAAAGAAACTTCATGTGTTGAATAAAATATATATTCATGTGTTGAATAAAAGAAAATTTATGTGTTGAAGAAAATATTCATTTGTTGAATAGAATAACGAAATTATTGAAATATATAAAGCTGTGTTGATTAGATATGCGCCATATTGACGCGAACGATATTTATATCGATTTTATTCATTTTTATAATGAATATAAAAAAGAAATTGATTTCAAAATCTAATGTTTTTGAAAATATTATCACTTATATATCGATGATATGGAATATTCAATTTTGATTAGAAATTGAATAGGAAGTTGAAATCGTTTTGAAAACGAATTTAAAACTATTTATAAAATATGTTTAGAATTGAAGTAGATGAAACATACACTATATATATTAAACGACCTGAATAGAACGCGCCGGGCCGTGGCAGTTCGCGAATTTCGACCATTGACTTCGAATGGACATTACGGGAGATCCGACCGTCGGATTCTCCTGAAACCGGAATAGTTGGGCTCGTATCGAAAAGGGATTTCCAATGAATATTAGAAATTTGAAATCTAACGGTTGGATTTGGAATTATGTCCAAATCAAATTTGGAAAAGGTCGTTGTAAGTGCAGTTCGATGGTCGTTTATGGAAATCGACTGTACGGGCCTTGATAAAATTATTAAAAATAGTAATAATTTGTGTAGAATCATAAGAAATGATTTGTGAAGAATTGGGATGAAAAATTCCAAGTTTAAAAAGATAAAAATAGATTTTTATCGAAATGAACTTGTTTTGAACTAGAATTATAATCCCATTTATTTTTAAAATAAATACAGTGGATTTGAAATGGTTTTGAAAATAACTAGAATTTCCAATATATAAAGTGGAAATTGATTTGAATCGAAATTGTCTTTGGAATATTTTGATGTTGGATTTTGTGATTATAAAGATATTGTTATGGAAGTTTGAAAGATATATTTATATCGTTTTTCCAATACGATATTTGTTGGTCGTAGAATTTGATATTGAATATAAGCCGATATATTTTCTATTCAGAGCCTTGTATTTAATATCAAATGGGATTTGGGTTTGTCCTGAATGATGTCTTCATTAACATTGTTCTTTAACCCAGTTGAGAAAAAGATAAAATCTTTTTATTTAGATTTAATGAAGTGTACCAATTAAATGGAATTTAATTGGAATTGAATTTGAATTGGTTTTTTTAGGTTTATCGTGAACCGTGTTTTAAATGACATTGGTTCTTTAACCCAGTTAAGGACGGGATATGATTTCCTAAGTCAAATAATCATTAATAGTGATTATTGGGAAGATTAAAACGAAGTGGAGTTTCAATGAATCTTCAATTAGATTGAAATGATCGAGAATGGAGTATCACCAGTTTTGCTCCAGGCGATAGTTAAATCTTTAATTAGATTTGAACTTGAATGTGTCGATAGCACCGTGGTGTTAGATATGAAGTATTACCATTTTTACTTCGTGGGATGAATAGGTTGGGATTGGGAAATTAAAACAAATGATTACTTCGGTAAGGTTCGTTAATCCTGACTAGTTTGGATAAACCATAATTTGGTTTGAATTGATATTCAAAAGAAGATTAAAGAATAAATTTAAAGAATTTATCTTTGATAAAATTAATGGGAACCTTTCCCAAAGTATAAGAATATTTGAGTAAAAGAATATTCTGAAATGGAATGAGGCGTATGTTGTGTTTGTGTAACACTTGTTTATTATATACGCGAGTTATTCAGAAAGACCGGGTTTATCCCATTCTGAATAACTTATTCGACGATGTGTCGAGGATGAAGACGGTGGTCGAACACCGGAGGTCTTCACATCGTTTGTGTAACAACCCGTATTTTCAATAACCTGTTATAACATAAATCGAGGTAGAATTTAATTTATAAATCTGAATCAAGGGAAACGGGCTATGCCATTGCGTTCGTCTCGGAAAAATACGCGAAATAGAGTCCGAGTTTTCGAAAATCGGAGTCCGTATGACCCGATTAAGGCCCAATTAAGTTTTCAGAAAATTTCAAGTTCAAAACAGATTTCAAATTCAAGGTTGAATTTGGAAATTAGGGTCAGATTTGGGCCAGGCAGGAAAATTCCCGCCAGTGCACCCAAGTCGACAGCCCTGTCGACTTGGGAGTCGACTTGGTTGGACCAAAGTCGACAGCCCTATCGACTTGGCTGTCGACTTGGTTCAACCGGGCAGTTTTGCCTGGTGCACCATTTCTGAGTTGTGTTGAGTTTGGGGGCCAGATTCGGTTTTAAGGGCTGAGATTGGAACTAGGGTTTAATCCTAAGGCTAGAACTAATCCTAATCTCTATAAATAAGACCCTAACCTAACCCTAAATCATCATTATTCATTGATACAACTAAACTATGGCAAAATCATTCCTCTCATGGCCTCCACTCTCTTCATAAAATTCCTAAATAAATTTCTATGAGAGATTTTCCATGCATACAAGTGTTTTCAAGCTTGTATGAGCATCATTAGCTTGCATTCAAGTCAAGTTTCCATATTTACATCATAAAGCAAGGGTTTTGATCATTTTTGCTCAAGGGTTTTTCTATTGGAGCTTGCATTTTGGGTTTATTTGATTGCATAAGGGCTTTGTCTCAATCTTATATTTGCTTATACTCATTTGAGTCTTCATAAGCATTGTAAGCCCTTTTCTACTTTCATATTTAAACTCTAAAGTTAATGAATGATGCAAGTTTGGTTGATCATTATGATATGCAAGTTTGCCATGGTATGTAAGTTTATCATGTTATGTTATGCAAGTTTGCCATGTTATGATATGCAAGTTTATCATGTGATGTTATGCAAGTTTGATATGCAAGTTTGTCATATGATATGCAAGTTATGTTATGCAAGTTTGATATGCAAGTTTGTCATATGATATGCAAGTTATGTTATGCAAGTTTGGGTTGATCATTTTGTTCATGTCATCATGTTATGCAAGCTTACCTTGAGTATATGAACATAAGGCTTCAAGCTTTATGCTAAAGGTTGCATTTTGGCAACATGTAAGTTATCATATCTCTTATGATAACTTGCATGTGAGGCTAAATGCGAACTTATGGCCATTTCTACATGTCATTTATCACCATGTATCACCAATATGCTAAGTTTGGTTTTATGCATGTTTTTGAGGCCTAAAAATGTAATATGCAAGTATATGAACATATGTACATTTCATATGCCACCATGTTAAACTTGTGGCTTCAACACCTTTATGTCATGATTATGCCAAGTTCCCTCTTTCTATCCTTTATGCGCTATTGCGATATGTAAGCGATGGGATTGCGTTTGGGGTGGGTAAACTTAAAAGACATAAAAACATAAGATTGGGAATTTACCTATTAAGTTAGGTCTACCCATTGGGAATTTACCAATTAAGTTAGGTCTACCCAAATTCTTGAAAACTTGTAATATGTTTTGGAAACATAATGGACATGACACTTAGAAAATATAAGTGTAACCAACTCGAGATTGGGTTAGTTTGTAGCGTAAACCTACCCGGAACCGACCGGCTTAACTAGTTGCTACAAACAATAGGACCCAATGTGAGAAGTTGGTCATGTTGTACCTTGAACCCGAGGTTAGACCAAGTTGTGGTGTAAAGCTACCCGGAACCGACCGACTTAACTAGTAACCGCAACAAAGTCTAATGTGAGAGGTTAAGGCACATTAATTAATTAATGCCTCATGATTAGGGTTAAGTCATGGTCCACTTAATACTTAACCAATTTGGGCTTGGTAGATTAATCAGGGTTAAGTCGTGAACTCATCGTTACACTTAACCAAGTTAATCCATGATTAGTAAGAGGGTTAAACCGTACTTAACCCACTAGAAAATCCTAGCAATGGGGGTCCACTCCAGCAGTAATCCCAAGTTTGTATCATTATGAACCTAGGGACTAGGCTAGGGTGGGGGCACAATTACTGGACATGAGGTAAGTGACCAAAAACGACGGCAGAGTGGTACGCCGGTGTAGTTCCGGGCGGACTATGGTCGTGCACATAGTCCGAAGCCGGGGAAAGCATGCACGGGTACCAGTAGATCAAGACTGTGCACTTATGTTTATGGTGTCCAGGGGTTGACACCCTAGGGCTTGATACACCCGACGGGAGACCCTACACAGTCTGACTACAATTATGTTTGGGCCGCATTGACACCAACACGTGACGAGTTAGGCTTATAGGGAGCCGATCGACTAGACCGTTTGGTTGGACCGCGTATTTGGGTCACTTCATGTTATTGGGCCAAAGCTTGGGCCAAGGGATCAATACTTGTTTATTCAAGTCATGTTAGTTTGCTAGTACACCTGTGGTGCAAAAACCTTAAACCTGATTATGCGATGACACCTTTATCTACCTTGTTAGTTAATCATCATGCTAGTATGTTGTTATCCTTATGTTCATCCCTTCTTCTCATGCCAGTTAACTTTATCAGTTTACATTGATTGTAGTAGGGCTTACTCAGTCTTTTTGACTGACCTGTTTTCCTTTCGCCTCTTTTCTTCCGTTCCCCCCCCCCCCCCCCAGGTTCTCAGGGTGGGAATATTGGAGCTTAGCTTGGATTTCTGATCGCTTGCTTGTGGGATTTTAGCTCATGTACGGTCTTGACATGAAGCTAGCTATGGTTATCACTTATTTTGGGGATAGTACTTATGTATTTCAGTTTTCCAGTGATGTTGTTTTTATCTAGACTTGTGTATTTGGAAAGTTGACATTATGTTGTACCAGACTTGTTTTGAAATAGTTTGAAATCTTCCGCTGTTTTACTTATCTTATTTACTCTGTTTACATATATACATATGTTCTTGTTCTGCCTTGATATATCATTATGCATGTTTACCCAGTACAAACGCCCCTCCAAAGTCAGAGTGCTTGCAAGAGCCACCCTGGCGGAGGTGGGGTGTTACATTTGGTATCAGAGCATATGGTTTACGAGAAGGAACAAAAAGGTTTTTAGAAAACTTTTGGAAAACTATTTTCAAAACCAAGTATAAAGTATTTTCCAAAGAAAAGTCTAGTTTATTTTCAAGGCTATTCCCCAAAAAGCCATTAGCAAAAATTCCTTCGTTTTTCTCCATTCTGAAACTGTATTTTTCTTCGTTTTCAGTATGGCCGATAACTTTGCTATTCCGGAGGGAGTACACGTACCTGTTTGGTATAGGAGACTTTTGGAGGCTAGGGCGACCGAAGCCGGCCCCGCAGATGTTCCTCCTCCTCCTCCGGTATTTAATGTTCCTCCTCCTCCTGTCGCTGATGTTCCTCCTCCTGTCGTTGAGGTTCCTCTTCCTCCTCCCCCTCTGCATCCTCAAGCTGACTTCACAAAGACTTGCAAAGATTTCAAAGCAATGGGTGGCAAGAACTTTCAAGGCACTGAGACTTTTGTAGAGGCCAGAAATTGGTTGAAAGAGACCGAGTATTTATTTGCTATCTTTGGGTTAGACGATCAGAGGAAGATCTTGTTGGCGGTTTGGCTTATGAAGGATGAAGCCGCTTATTGGTGGGAAGTCACCAATGGTACTAGGCCTGTTGAGACTTGGGCCGATTTCAGGGCAAGGTTCGTGCTTAAGTTTCTATCTTCTGCTGAGGAGAATCTGCAAATGGAGAGGTTCATAACTTTGAAACAGGGAGATATGTCTGTCAAAGAATATGTGAACAAGTTCAATCAGTTAGCTCATTTTGGCTTGGATATGGTGAATACTCCTCAGAAGAAGGCTCTTCGTTATGCTAGAGGATTGAATGAGCCGTTGCAGGGATTGGCTATGTCACATATTCCCCATGGGGCCACGTTTGAGAGCTTGGTTGATATGGCGTTACGTCAGGGAGATGTCAAGAAAGAGATCAAGATGAATGATACTCAAGCCAAGAAGACTGATTCCTAGTGGAAAGGAAATCTGGGTAGTCCAAGTGGTCAGAGCAGTCAAGGCAATCAGAACAAGAACAAGAACAAGAGTCAAGGCAACAAGGGGAACAACAACAAGGGCAATAACAAAAAGGGGAAGTGCCATTATTGCGGTTCAGTTGGACATCTTATTAAGGATTGTAAGAAGAGGAAAAGGAAGAATGGTGAATGCTTTTTCTGCGGTGAGACAGGACATTTCAGTAAGGATTGCCCGAAGAAGCAAGGGCAAGGCCAGGGTCAGACTCAGCGTGTTGGACCTTCTGGAGGGCAAGTTCATGCTCTCAATACCGCTCCAGTTCCCGATTGAGGTAGTATTTCTATTGAGAGCCTTGTATATATTTCTGATTTTCCAGTTCGTACCTTGTTTGATTCTGGTGCATCGCATAGCTTTATCTCATCTAATCTTGTTGATAGTTTGCACCTTAGTACTAGCTTGGTAGATGATCCCGTCTGTGTCTCAAATCCTATTGGGGGTTCCGCCCATCTATCTATGATATGTGGGGATTTGAGGATCTCTATACTGAGTGTAGAGTTCTTGTGTAGTGCTTATGTTCTTAGGTTTAGGGGATACAGATTGATATTGGGCATGGATTGGTTGTCCAGATATAGAGCCATCCTTGATTGTGAGCATAGGGTTGTGAGGCTCGTGACTCGCCTCGGAAACACCCTATAAATTTCTTGTAATCCGAGAGGTCCCGTCATGTTATGCTATCTTGAATCACTCGACTCGTCAATGGAAATTCTTCAGTCTGTGAGAGTGGTTCGAGAGTATCCGGATGTTTTCGATGAAGTTAGGGGGTTGCCCCCTAAGCGAGAGATTGATTTCCGCATTTATCTGTGGATAATGCAAAGCCGGTTTCTTTGCCCGTTTGGCACATGGCTCCGCGTGAAAGGCGGGAGCTAAGTAAGCAAGTGAAGGAGTTGCTTGAGAAGAACTTCATTAGACGAAGTATATCTGAATGGGGAGCGCCTGTGTATTTGCTACCAAGGCAGATGGTTCTCTCCGACTTTGTGTTGACTATCGAGAGTTGAATAAGCTGACTAAGAAGAACAGACACCCGTTACCGAGGATTGATGATCTCTTTGACCAGCTTATCGGTGCTTCTGTTTTCTCTCAGCTTGATCTTGCTACTGGATTCCATCAGCTCAGGGTAGCTGAAGATAGTATAGACAAGACTACGTTCAGAACTCCAGATGGATTCTTCGAATGGCTTGTCGTGCCGTTCGGCTTGACTAATGCACCCGCATATTTCGTGGACTTGATGAGTAGTGTGTTCAGGGAGTTCTTGAACAAGTTTGTCGTGGTCTTCGTAGATGATATTCTGATCTTCTCTAAGGATGAGGAAGAGCACGCAAGGCATCTCGTGGAGGTGATGGATACGCTTAGAGCGCATCAGTTGAAGGCCAAGTTCTCCAAGTGTCACTTTTGGAGAAGGGAAGTTAGATTCCTTGGGCATATAGTATCTAAGCAAGGCTTAGCGGTGGATCCCGCTAAGGTAGTTGCAGTTCAGGATTGGAAGACTCCAAGGAATGCAACCGAAGTGAGAAGTTTTCTAGGTCTTGCAGGCTTTTACCGGAAGTTCATCAAGGACTTCACGAAGATTTCCGCTCCTCTCACTAAATTGACGAAGAAAAATTTAGTTTTTGCTTGGAGCATAGAATGCGAGCTTGCTTTTCAGAAGCTCAAGAGAGCTCTCACATCAGCACCTGTTCTAGCTTTGCCCGATGGAGGGAAGTTATTTACAGTATACACCGATGCATGTGGCACGGGGTTAGGAGCTGTTCTGATGCAAGAAGGAAGAGTGGTATGCTTTGGCGGTAGACAACTCAAAGTGCATGAGAAGAATTATCCCACTCATGACTTAGAGTTGGCAGCAATAGTGTATGCACTCAAGGCTTGGCGCCATTATCTTCTGGGAGAAAGATTTGAGCTTTATACTGATCACATGTCATTGAAGTATCTCTTTTCTCAGAAGGACCTGAATCTGAGGCAACAAAGATGGATGGAGTTCTTGGCGTCCTACGATTTTGAGATAGGTTATACCCCAGGCAAGGGGAATGTGGTAGCAGATGCATTGAGTAGAAAAAGGTTGACTCTGAGTCCTCTATTCGTTGAGATGAAGAATTTAGAGTATGTGGCAACCTTTGATTTCTCTTTGGCAATTGAGTCGATGACCGGTTCTTTAGCATCTCTGGAACTCAGACCTATCCTTCTTGATCAAGTTGGGACTTCGCAGAGAGAAGACCCTCAGATAGTTGAGATTATGGATAAGCTGATTCGAGGAGAGGCGTCTAGTCATCTCGCTCGATATTCTATTGATGTCAAGGGTTGGCTGAGGAGAGACGGAAGGTTATGTGTTCCAATGGTAGAAGATTTAGTAAGAAAAGTTCTTGAGGAAGCGCATCGCTCTGAGTTGACTATACATCCGGGCGGAGATAAGATGTATAAAGATATGAAGCGCATGTTCTTTTGGCCTGGGATGAAGAAGGATGTGGCAGAGTTTGTCTCTAGATGTATCATTTGCCAGCAAGTTAAGGCCGAGTCGAAGAAGCCCGGTGGGCTATTGCATCCTCTAGATGTTCCACTATGGAAGTGGGAGAGTATTTCCATGGATTTTATCGATGGTCTACCAAGGTCAAGGAAAGGGAATACCAGCATTTGGGTTATTGTGGATAGACTTACGAAGAGTGCTCATTTCATTCCGGTGAAGAGCAAGAGGACCGCATCTTGGCTAGCGTCTGTATATCTTCGTGAGATTGTGAGACTACATGGAGTCCCTTCTAGTATAGTCAGTGACCGTGACCCAATCTTTACAAGTCAATTCTGGAATAGCTTGCAAGAAGCTATGGGCACGAGGTTGAATCTAAGTATGGCTTATCACCGACAGACGGACGGTCAAACCGAAAGGGTGAATAGGGTACTCGAGGATCTGTTGAGGCTTTGTATTCTGGATTTAGGTGGTACTTGGGAAGACCATCTTCCTCTTGTTGAGTTTGCATATAATAACAGTTATCAGGCAAGCATAGGGATGGCACCATTTGAAGCTTTGTATGGGAGGCCATGCAAGTCACCTACATGTTGGTGGGAGACTACAGATGAGCTTATACTTGGGCCTGATATGATCAGAGATACATCCGAGAAGGTCGAGTTGATTCGGAGACGGATGAAAGCGGCCCAAGACCGACAAAAATCCTATGCTAATAAGCGAAGAACTGATTTGGAGTTTGATGTTGGGGATATGGTTTTCGTGAAGGTTTCTCCTTTGCGGAATGTGGTCCGATTTGGAGCCGTTGGGAAGTTAGCACCGAGGTTTGTTGGACCATTCCCTATTATAGAGAGGATCGGGCAGATGGCTTATAGAGTGGAGTTGCCCGAGAAGCTTGCCGGAGTACACGATGTTTTTCATATCTCGCATCTCCGGAAGTGTTTACATGAATCAGCAGAGGTTGTTGAGGCAAGTGTTCTGAAAGATGTGGAAGTGGAGAAAGAGGCTACCTTGAGGAGAGCTCCGATTCGTATCTTGGTGACGGAGACCAAGAAGCTAAGGAATCGAGAGGTCAAGTTGGTGAAGGTTCAATGGGGTGAAGCCGAAGAAGACGCAACTTAGGAAACCGAGGAGAAGATGCGTGGGCTTTATCCATTCCTTTTTGAGGGTACACTCTACATCTCTTTTCTTTGTTAGCATATCTTTCTCTTTGCTATCCATGTTTATCTAGTTTATCGTGTTAATCTCGTCATGAGAACCTTAGGTAGAAACCCTTTGGATGAAACATGTGTTTGAAACATGTTATGCTTGATGTTTGCAAGTGGTTGCAAGTGTTTGCAAGTGGTTACTCGTGGATGCATTATACACGTTAGGCACTAGATCGGCTCACACACTCCTCATATTGCATATGCATGAGTGTTTATGCTTATTCATGGATGAAAATTTTTGTGTTATCACATGGATGTTGCATATGGATGTATGTTATGTGCACACATATAGATGTTATACATTATGTTAGGAATTGCATACATATGGATTCATTTCACTAACATAATTTGCATTGATGATATTTGCATTAGATAAGTACATATACACACACTTTTGCATATGCTCATGCAACATTTAGAATCTTGTAAGGACAATGATTGCTCGTGGATGATGTTTTGAGTAGATGGATGTTGGATGGTAGGATGTGTTCTTCCTAACTTATAGATTTCGGGGACGAAATCCTTTAAGGAGGGGAGAATGTAACAACCCGTATTTTCAATAACCTGTTATAACATAAATCGAGGCAGAATTTAATTTATAAATCTGAATCAAGGGAAACGGGCTATGCCATTGCGTTCGTCTCGGAAAAATACGCGAAATAGAGTCCGAGTTTTCCAAAATTGGAGTCCGTATGACCCGATTAAGGCCCAATGAAGTTTTCAGAAAATTTCAAGTTCAAAACAGATTTCAAATTCAAGTTTGAATTTGGAAATTAGGGTCAGATTTGGGCCAGGTGGGAAAATTCCCGCCAGAGCAACCAAGTCGACAGCCCTGTCGACTTGGGAGTCGACATGGTTGGACCCAAGTCGACAGCCCTGTCGACTTGGCTGTCGACATGGTTCAGCCGGGCAGTTTTGCCTGGTGCACCATTTTGGAGTTGTGTTGAGTTTGGGGGCCAGATTCGGTTTTAAGGGCTGAGATTGGAACTAGGGTTTAATCCTAAGGCTAGAACTAATCCTAATCTCTATAAATAAGACCCTAACCTAACCCTAAATCATCATTATTCATTCATACAACTAAACTATGGCAAAATCATTCCTCTCATGGCCTCCACTCTCTTCATAAAATTCCTAAATAAATTTCTATGAGAGATTTTCCATGCATACAAGTGTTTTCAAGCTTGTATGAGCATCATTAGCTTGCATTCAAGTCAAGTTTCCATATTTACATCATAAAGCAAGGGTTTTGATCATTTTTGCTCAAGGGTTTTTCTATTGGAGCTTGCATTTTGGGTTTATTTGATTGCATAAGGGCTTTGTCTCAATCTTATATTTGCTTATACTCATTTGAGTCTTCATAAGCATTGTAAGCCCTTTTCTACTTTCATATATAAACTCTAAAGTTAATGAATGATGCAAGTTTGGTTGATCATTATGATATGCAAGTTTGCCATGATATGCAAGTTTATCATGTTATGTTATGCAAGTTTGCCATGTTATGATATGCAAGTTTATCATGTTATGTTATGCAAGTTTGATATGCAAGTTTGTCATATGATATGCAAGTTATGTTATGCAAGTTTGATATGCAAGTTTGTCATATGATATGCAAGTTATGTTATGCAAGTTTGGGTTGATCATTTTGTTCATGTCATCATGTTATGCAAGCTTACCTTGAGTATATGAACATAAAGCTTCAAGCTTTACGCTAAAGGTTGCATTTTGGCAACATGTAAGTTATCATATCTCTTATGATAACTTGCATGTGAGGCTAAATGCGAACTTATGGCCATTTCTACATGTCATTTATCACCATGTATCACCAATATGCTAAGTTTGGTTTTATGCATGTTTTTGAGGCCTAAAAATGTAATATGCAAGTATATGAACATATGTACATTTCATATTCCACCATGTTAAACTTGTGGCTTCAACACCTTTATGTCATGATTATGCCAAGTTCCCTCTTTCTATCCTTTATGCGCTATTGCGATATGTAAGCGATGGGATTGCGTTTGGGGTGGGTAAACTTAAAAGACATAAAAACATAAGATTGGGAATTTACCTATTAAGTTAGGTCTACCCATTGGGAATTTACCTATTAAGTTAGGTCTACCCAAATTCTTGAAAACTTGTAATATGTTTTGGAAACATAATGGACATGACACTTAGAAAATATAAGTGTAACCAACTCGAGGTTGGGTTGAGTTTGTAGCGTAAACCTACCCGGAACCGACCGGCTTAACTAGTTGCTACAAACAATAGGACCCAATGTGAGAAGTTGGTCATGTTGTACCTTGAACCCGAGGTTAGACCAAGTTGTGGTGTAAAGCTACCCGGAACCGACCGGCTTAACTAGTAACCGCAACAAAGTCTAATGTGAGAGGTTAAGGCACATTAATTAATTAATGCCTCATGATTAGGGTTAAGTCATGGTCCACTTAATACTTAACCAATTTGGGCTTGGTAGATTAATCAGGGTTAAGTCGTGAACTCATCGTTACACTTAACCAAGTTAATCCATGATTAGCAAGAGGGTTAAACCGTACTTAACCCACTAGAAAATCCTAGCAATGGGGGTCCACTCTAGCAGTAATCCCAAGTTTGTATCATTATGACCCTAGGGACTAGGCTAGGGTGGGGGCACAATTACTGGACTTGAGGTAAGTGACCAAAAACGACGGTAGAGTGGTACGCCGGTGTAGTTCCGGGCGGACTATGGTCGTGCACATAGTCCGAAGCCGGGGAAAGCATGCACGGGTACCAGTAGATCGAGACTGTGCACTTATGTTTATGGTGTCCAGGGGTTGACACCCTAGGGCTTGATACACCCGACGGGAGACCCTGCACAGTCTGACTACAATTATGTTTGAGCCGCATTGACACCAACACGTGATGAGTTAGGCTTATAGGGAGCCGATCGACTAGACCGTTTGGTTGGACTGCGTATTAGGGTCACTTCATGTTATTGGGCCAAAGCTTGGGCCAAGGGATCAATACTTGTTTATTCAAGTCATGTTAGTTTGCTAGTACACCTGTGGTGCAAAAACCTTAAACCTGATTATGCGATGACACCTTTATCTACCTTGTTAGTTAATCATCATGCTAGTATGTTGTTATCCTTATGTTCATCCCTGCTTCTCATGCCAGTTAACTTTATCAGTTTACATTGATTGTACTAGGGCTTACTCAGTTTTTGACTGACTTGTTTTCCTTTCACCTCTTTTCTTCCGTTCCCCCCCCCCCCCCCCCAGGTTCTCAGGGTGGGAATATTGGAGCTTAGCTTGGATTTCTGATCGCTTGCTTGTGGGATTTTAGCTCATGTACGGTCTTGACATGAAGCTAGCTATAGTTATCACTTAGTTTGGGGATAGTACTTATGTATTTCAGTTTTTCAGTGATGTTGTTTTTATCTAGACTTGTGTATTTGGAAAGTTGACATTATGTTGTACCAGACTTGTTTTGAAATAGTTTGAAATCTTCCGCTGTTTTACTTATCTTATTTACTCTGTTTACATATATACATATGTTCTTGTTCTGCCTTGATATATCATTATGCATGTTTACCCAGTACAAACGCCCCTCCAAAGTCAGAGTGCTTGCAAGAGCCACCCTGGCGGAGGTGGGGTGTTACAGTTTGGATAATTACTGATGATCTTGATTGAGCTGTACATCCAAGAGGAGGGAATCAGTTGGTGATCGTCCAGACGTACTTGGAGATCGATGGATATGCGAGGTACAAGGTGCCTCTGGTTTCATTCAGACCCAGAACGAACTTGTAAATGGACTGTGTGTCTGACATTGGATTTCATTCTGTGTGATTCATTTCTATTAAATATATCTGTTTGGGGGCGGAAAATTTATTCTCTTACTTAACGCCCTTCTCTGAGACGTACGAGCTTAGAGGTTATATATTGATGGATATCAATCGCATGGAGTGAATTGCCTGTGTGGCATGCTAAGATGCAAATGATCAAGGCTTCTGCTGAAAAGGAGAGTCTTGTGGTTGATGATCAAAGAACGACCTGTTCGACATAGCTTCTTTGTGTAGCCTTAATTCGCGAGCCTCACACCCCGGTTGTGAACCCGAAAAGGGAGAGGATATCAGGGATGGCATTCGTTTCCTTCTAGCTAGGGTGGTGTTAGTGAACTACCAGCCCTGACATTTATATTATTTTCACCTGTGTGGTTGTTGGAATGCGAGACGCCTCGGATATATCGGTGACTATGTGGAGCCGGCGAAGTCATTTGGCTCATTTACGCCCCAAAGGGTGGGGAAACGTAGTGTTCAGGCATTTTGATCCGCATCGGTGGAACGGCCCTGACGATCCAACGGCTCACCTGTGCCTGGGTCCTGAGGCTCTGGCTAGAGAGTCTCAAATCGGTGAGGACTATCTTTTGCCTCGGTTCATAGATGGAAACCCAACTTCCAATACGTGACTTTGCGGTTCTTGATTGTAGAGCCTAGTATCGCGACATAGTGGTATGGGGCACTTATGCCGTCTATGATTGATACTTATGATTGAAATTGTTTTGACACTATACACTTATAGTAATAATAAAACATAAAATTTAGCGTATCAAGCATGCTTTGGCTATTATAAGGTAAAACCCTACCGCCAGCTTGTGTTGCATTGTGTGATGGGACCTGGGTCCTATAATAGCTTCGTTGTTCTTCATTTAGCATTGCGCTGTTGTTTTATGCACTGGTATTCTTGGGAGGAAACCCGTTCCGTGTTATACGGCGTGGTTCCTTGATTTACCTTACTTTAAAACCAAGATAATAACTGTTTTATTTCTCACACAACTCACATGACTGACATGGAGTTTATTGTTTTAAAACTAAACTCTGGGTGCCTCTATTTTCCACACGGGCAGCTGGTAGTTTTGGTTTTGCAGATTTATATTTACAAGATCCTAATTTACAGCTGAAGCGATATTCGGAAAGCTTTGTATCCGTGTATTACTTCCAGTTGTGTTTTGTATTATTTGCCGCTATAGTAATGTATTTAAATCTTTGATAATTTATGATGTGTAATATTTATTCATACTCTGTATATTCTTGTATTCTGATGAAATTGTTGTAATAAGCAATGTAATGTTCTTCTATTTGCATTCCGATTTGTCGTGTTCTCAAAACATTCAGGGGTTTCGAACGGTCTTGGTTGGTTTAGCGATCGATTCAGATCGAGCAAAATTTCTTATCGTCACATGTTTGTTTTGTCGACAATTCTAATTCAACAAAACAAATAAATGTGATGTGCTTGTTTTGTCAAATCAAATGCGACAAAAATGATGAGATTTGTTTTGGCAAATCTAATGCGACAAAAATGATGAGATTTGTTTTGGCAAATCTAATGCGAAAAAATGATCATGTTTATTTTGACAAATCTAATGCAATAAAAATGATAAGATTTGTTTTAACTATTATAATTTGACAAAAGTGACCAATTATTTTTAACAATGATAATTTGACAAAAGCAACAAATTGGATTTCAACTATTATAAATTGATAAAAGTGAAAAATTGTGTTTTAACTATTTTAATTTGATAAAAGTGGCCAATTTGGGTTCAACTAATTTTTTTGACAAAATTGATATTTTTGTTTCAACAAATCCTTTTGACACAAATTTAAACGACCTAAACTTCCCCATGAATGAAATCACGGATTGAGTTGAGGACAAACCACATCGGGACACAAACAGAAGAACATTTCATTGCTCATTACAACAATTCTATCAGAATACAAGAATATTCAGAGTATGAATAAATATTACACATCAGAAAATATCAGAGATTTAAATTACATTACATAGCTGCGGAAAATAATACAAAACACAACTGAAAGAGATGTACGGATACAGAGCTTTCCGGATATCATTCCAGCTGTAAACCAGGATCCTGTGAATATAAATCTACAAAACCAAAACTACTAGCTGACCAGGTCGAAAATAAGGGCACCCAGAGTTTAGGTTAAAACAATAAACTCCAGGTCAGTCATGTGACTAGTGTGAGAACTAAAAACAATTATTTAAAACTATATTTTAAATCAGATATATCAAGGGACTACGCCGTATAACACGGAACGGGTTTCCTCCCAAGAATACCAGTGCATATAACAAAACCGCGTAATGCTTTTTGGAAAAATGAAGCTATTATATGACCTAGGTCCCATCACACAATGCAATACAAGCCGGAGGATAGGGTTTTCCCTTATAATAGCCAAACATGCTTGGTACGTTAAAAACAAATCACTTGATACTATTATAAGTGCATAGCATATAAAACAACATCAAATATAAATGTATCAATCATAGATGACATGGGTACCATATATCATGTCGCCATACTAAGCTCTACAATCAAAAACCGCAAAGTCACATATTTGGAAGTTGGATTCCCATCTGTGAACCCAGGTGAGCGATCGTCCTAACCGCTTCGATGATCTCTAGCCCGCCCCTCAGGTCATAGCTCGAGTGACCTTTGGATCGTCAGGGCTGGTCCACCAATGTGGATTAAAATGCTTGAACACCGCGTTTCCCCGCCCTTTGGGGCGTAAATGAGTCCTATGACTCCATCGGCTCCACATAGTCATCGATATATCTGAGGCGCCTCGCAATCCAACAACCACACAGGTGAAATAAATATAAATGTCAGGGCTGGTAGGTCACTGACACCACCCTAGATAGAAGGAAATGCATGCCCTTGCTGAAGTCCTCTCCCGTTTCTGGTACACAAGTGGGGTGTGAGGCTCGCGAATTAACGCTACACAAAGCTATGCCACGTAGGCGGTGCTTTGATTATAAACCACAAGACTTTGCTTTTCAACAAAAGCCTTGATCATTTGCATCATAGCATGCCACACAGGCAAACCACTCCATGCAACCGGTATCCATCAATCACACAGAATGATATTCAATGTCAGACATACAGTCCATTTACAAGTCTGTTCTGGGTCTGAACGAAACCGAAGGCACCTTGTACCTCGCATATCCATCAATCTCCCAGTATGTCTAGACGATCACCAACTGATTCCCTCCTCTTGGGTGTAAAACCCAATCAAGATCACCAGTAATTATCCAAACGATGTGAAGACCTCCGGTCTTTGACCATCATCTTCATCCTCGACACGTCGTCGAATCAGTTATTCAAAATGGGACAAACCCGGTCTTTCTGAATAACTCGCGTATATAATCAACAAGTGTTAGACAAACACAATATACGCCTCATTCCAATTCAGAATAATCTTTTATTCAAATAATCTTATACTTGGGAAAGGTTCCCATTAATTTTATCAAAGATAAATTCTTTAAATTTATTCTTTAATCTTCTTTTGGATATCAATACAAACCCAATTATGGTTTATCGAAACTAGTCGGGATTAGTGAACCTTACCGAAGTAATCACTTGTTAAATTTCCCAACCCCTATTCATCCCATGAAGTAAAACTGGTCATACTTCATATCTAACCCCATGGTATTATCGGTAAATATTAATTACCATTTCACGTTCAAATCTAATTAAAGATTTAGCTATCGCTTGGAGAAAAACTAGTGATACTCCATTCTTGCTCATTTTAATCTAATTAACGATTCACTAAAAGTCTACTTAGTTTTAATCTTCCCAAAAATCAGTATTAATGATTATATAACCTAGAAAATCATATTCTATTTTTAACTGGGTTAAAGAACCAATGTCATTTAAAACACGGTTCACGATAAAACCAAAAACACGTCCCATTCTATCAGTCTCTAACCGTAAATTAGTAAGAGAACAATTCCCTAAATATTAACCCCGAACGCCGAAACCAACATCAGATCAATACCCAGGATACTATTCATCTTAACTGATTTGCAGTTAGTTTCTAATTTTCTTAACTCAATTTGGGTTTAAGAACAGTATTAGTAAAGATGCTATTCACGACAAACCCAAAATCCCATTTGATATTAAATACAAGGCTCTGAATAGAAAATATATCAGCTTATATTCAATATTAAATTCTAAAACCAACAAATATCGTATTGGAAACAACGATATAAATATATCTTTCAAATTCCCATAACAATATCTGTATAATCAAGAAATCCAACATCGAACTATTCCGATGATGATTTCGATTCAAATCCCTTCCAATTCATATATTGGAAATTCTGGTCATGTTAAAACCCGTTCTCAATTCATTTTATTTATTTAAAAATAATAGATTATCATTCTAGTTATAAACTAGGTCATTTCAATAAAAAATATTTTATCCTTACAAACGTGGAATTTTCATCCCAGTTCTTTCCAGTTCATATATTACGATTTTACACAAATTATAGATATTTTTAATAATTTTATTAAGTCCCGTACAGTCGATTTCCACAAATGGTCATCGAACTGCACTTACAACGAACTTTTCCAAATTTGATTTAGACATAATTCAAAATCCAATAGTTAGATTTATTATTTCTGACATTAGTTAGAAAGCTCTTTTTGATACGAACCCAACGGTTCTATTTTTAGGAGAATCCAACGGTCAGATCTCCCTTAATGTCCATTCGAAGTCAATGGTCGAAATTCGCGAACTGCCGCGGCGAGGTGCATTCTATTAAGGCCATTTAATATATAATATATATATATGTATATATTATATTTCGTCGATTTCAATTCTAAACGTATTTTATAAACCTTTTTAAATTCGTTTTAAAAACAATTTCAACTTCATATTCAACTTTTAATCAAAATTGAATATTCCATATCATCAATATACATATAAATGATAATATTTTTAAAACGTTATATTTTGAAATTACTTCCTTTTCTATATTCATTATAAAAACGAATATAATTGATATAAATATCGTTCGTGTCAAAATGGCGCAAATCTAATCAACACGGCTTTATATCTTTCAATAACTTCCTTACTCTATTCAACAAATGAATATTTTCTTCAACACATGAATTTCCTTTTATTCAACACATGAATATATATTTTATTCAACACATAAATTTTCTTTTATTCAACACATGAATATATATTTTACTCAAAACATGAATTTTCTTTTATTCAACACATGAATATATATTTTATTCAACACATGAATTTTCTTTTATTCAACACATGAATATATATTTTACTCAACACCTGAATTTTCTTTTATTCAACACATGAATATATATTTTATTCAACACATGAAGTTTCTTTTATTCAACACATGAACATATATTTTACTCAACACATGAATTTTCTTTCATTCAACACATGAATATATATTTTATTCAACACATGAATTTTCTTTTATAACATTCTTTATTTTCCAAATTGGAATGAGGCCCAATCGATCACCATATAATGTTAATTATATGGATTCCATACAACATATGTATATAATAACAACGATAAATAATCAACTATCATCCATAGTGCACCACACAATGGCATAAGCATTAAATATAAATAATTAGTGCTTACATAGTCTGTCAACAAATTGGTCGACATACAATTAAATAATTGGGATTAGTGTATGCTAAATATCATCCCAACACCCGTGTGGGTGAGGAGAATGAATCTTTTTATCGAAGGATCAGAAAAAAATTGGTCTGGATCCACTGTGGAATCCATAAACACTAAATATTATTTGTGTAGTTGGGCGACGTGTAAAATTTATCGTCCCAATCAATATCCTTCGAACGGGTGTACGTAAACAAATCGTTCGATTTGTAAATGAATATTTATTTTATATACAAGTTAAAATTATATTTTTAACAATAAAATATTTTATTCCATTCCACATCCCACAATCAACTTTCACAACACATCAATCAAACAAACATGTCATCCATGGTCATTGGACGACGGGTGTCGGGTGTAATTAAGCACCATCTGGATCCTAGTATATATTTTAACTAGAAAATAAAATAAAAGTGAGGAGTTCTCACTGAGGGTTTCGCTCCTCCATTTCTTTCTTTATGAATTGTATGGATTCCGTTGTTACCATCGCTATCTTTTCCCGCTGTTCACATTAAAAATCACATTTTTATTACGGCATTTCATATATAAAAAATCATATTTTTATCATTTCATTCCAATAAATAAAAATCATATTTTCTATTCTTTTTATAATATAAAAATCATATTTTTATTCTTTCTATAATATAGAAATCATATTTTTCTTATCTATAGAATATAAAAATCATATTTTTATTATCTATATAATACAAAAAACATATTTTTATTCGCTACATAATATAAAAATCATATTTTTTTATCTCATTAAAAATATAATCTTTTTATAAATAAAAATCTATAAACTTTACTTTATTTTAAATCATAACTTTCATTAAATAAAAATCGCAAATTTTACTACCTATACATCACCATTCTAATTACATGAATAATTAAAATTAAAAATTAAAACTCACATTTCTTTACAGGAATTGGATTTTCGATGGAGGGGGGTTACTTATCGACCGGAGCTGACGCTGGAGGGGTCGAGAGCACTTCAGGCGATCGGGGAGGTAGTCGGACAGTCAGCGTTGGGGCCTAGGTAGTGGCGACGTCGGTTTTCATGAAGGGTTTAGGGAGTTTTACGGTGGAGGGGGAGGCGGGCAGATCGGAGGACGGGAAGAAGGAGAGGGAGGGGGTGGCGCGATCGCCCGCATCAGGTGGCGCACCGCCAGGAGCGGCGGCGGCTCCCTCCTCCATCGCGCTCTCTTTTTTTTATTTTTTTTATTTTTTTATTTTGAACAACCGATCTGAAAAGTAGAGAGAGAAGAGGGAAGGATTATATAATTATATATTTTTTATTATTTTATTATTTTCTAAAAGTAACTTTTTATTTCGACCTCCAAGCGAGACCGACCGACTGTCGTCCATAGCTAATTACCCCCATTCGAACACAATGGAATATGTATCGTAAGCTGATTTGATCATTTCGATCCGTTTTCGTGAAAATCAAAATATAAATCTATATATTGAATTTGAACACGCATTTCAATTTACCGGGGCCACATACGGGATCTAAAAATTCCAGAAAAATATTTTCTAGCTTTGTATTGATGATACGGTCCTAACAAAACAAATTTCGTCAAATTCTGAGACCGTTTGAAAAATGGCCATTTTCTGGTTGATCGAAATTGACTGAAACTGTTAAAACACGTTTTCTTTCGCCACGCTCACTTATTGATTTAGAAAATTACGAATTTTGGAATCTAGCAATAACTATACATCCCAGATCCAACAAAAGAGGTTTCATTGAAAAAAGTGGTCGTTTGCAAAATTTCCATTTTTAAGGGCTAAAATTCCATAGCGACTATTCTGAATTTTCAACTGGGCATATCTTTTTATTCCCGCTATGAAATTTTGATTTTTCGGATTTGTTTGAAAGATATTCTCAAATAGATTCTAATATTTTTGGTTTCACTAAAATCCTGTTTATTTTGAATCGTGTACATTCATTTGAAATTTGAAATCGAATTTTCAAACTACCACGCCATTTCCAATTCCTTTTTTATTTAAAACAAAATATCTATATTCTATCGACGATTCAAATAAATATATACGTTCTATTCTATTCAAAATAAATTTCTTGCCGTTATTATTTAACATAATTCATTTCAAATATTTAAAATTCATTAAAATTGCCAAAATAAAATTTTTTAAATTGACTTAGAATTTTCGGGTTGTTACACAAATGATAATTTTGTTTCACTAACATGTTTTGATAAAAAGTGTTTTTTTATTCAATAATCATGTTTTGGCAAAAATATATTTTTATTCCAATGATAATGTTTTTAACAAAATCTATATTTTTATTTCAATAATCATATTTTTAACAAAATCTATATTTTTATTTCAATAATCATGTTTTATTTACATAACATGATTTTAACATACGTGAAAATTTTATTTACATAATATGATTCTAACTAATGTCATGTTTAACAAAAATGACTATTTTTATTTTAACTAAAATGGTGACAAAAATGACTATTTTTATTTCATATAAAATGGAAACAAAAATGATGCTTTTAACACTTCTATTTTTATTGCATATAAAATGACAATAGAAATGCCACTTTAAAATCTATTCTTTTCATTACAACCAAAATGACAATAAAAATGTTTCTTTTGTATCAATTTTTTTTATTGTCAATAACACGAAAATAAAAAATGTTATTTTTTAATGGATCCTTTTTATTGCAGCTAAATTGACAAAATAAAAATGTTACTTTTGAATCTACACTTTTTATTGTATATAAAATGACAAAAATGTTACCTTTAAATCTAAACTCTATTTCATTGTAACTAATTGAAAATGAAAATAAAGATCTTTTATTTCAATTCTAATCTTTGTAACTAATCGACAATAAAAATATGATCTTTTATAACTATTCTTTTTATTTCAAAAATTATTACATAAAAATTTAATCTTTTAATCTGATTCTTTTAATGAAACAAATATTACATAAAAATGTAATCCTTTAATTCTATTCTTTTTTAAATGAAATAAATATTACATAAAAATGTAATATTTTAGTGTTTAATCTTTTTATTGAAACAAATTATCAATAAAAATGAAATCCTTAACGTTCAGTCTTTTTATTTGAAACAAGTTATCAATAAAAATGTATATTTTTGTCTATTCCTTTAAATAAACAAAAGTGAACATTTTTGTCTCATTCTTCTTAAATGATAAAAAGGAATGTTTTAGTCTCATTCTATTTAAAAGACACAAAAAATGAATTTTTGGTTACATTCTTTTAAATTTGACAAAATTGAACATGTTTGTCTGCTCCTAATTAAATGAAACACCCCACCTCCGTTAGGGTCACTCTCAAAGGGAATGCCCTAATTTTGGTGGAGGTTTATAAGTATAAGTCACAGATATACAAGACAGATATAAGAACACATATTTGTAAACAGCGGAAAAACAACAACTTTTATTTCATAAAAGCAAATACGTGCTACAACAACATCACCATAATTGTCTTACATCTTTTCCAAAAACATAACATAACACTTTCATAATCTGTCTTGATTACATTATTTAAAGAAGCATAAAGAAAACGTAGATAAACTGCAAAAGCCCCATAGTGGTTGTCCAAAGCCATAGTTCAAAACGAAAGGGTCCAAGCAATACATTTCTCCTCTTCAAGCTGGATGTTAAGGCTGGTCAAGCTGCAGTGTTCCCTCCCTGTGGACCTGGGGGGGGGGGGGGGGGAATTGAAGAAAAGAAGACGAAAGAAAAGTAGAGTCAGACATAAAGCCTGAGTAAGTCTAGGACTATTCTGTCTATGAATAAAGAACTGGGTATGATAAGTATAAACAAGAAGTGGGAAAGCACTATAAACTTGGTTAAGTTGTCTAGGGTCGAATATACTATCGTACCCCATGTTAATCTCTGAACCCATATAAACTAGTTTCCAACTGGCACCCCATAATCAGGGTGAAGTGATCCATTCTATGATGATCGGCTCCTACTCGCATAGTTACATGTGTCTTACGGCCCCTAATGTTGTAGTTACCTATGCTGGTCCCACCATGGGGTGTATCAAGTCCCGTGGTGGTGGCCCGACACAATACTAGAATGCACAGGTATGCTACTTGTGTCCAGTGCCTTATTTTTCTGCGTCGGAGTGTGTGCACGCCCGCACCCCGTTAGAACCTACACTGCTACACCACCGCCGTCGATTTGACCTCTTACAATCAGCCCAGTAATCGTGCCCCACCCTGCCTAGTTTCAGGGTATCATGATACACCTTCTAGTGTTACTGCTGAAAAGGGTCCCCCGTTACTAGGTTTTCTATCTCTAGCCAACATGCTAAGTTGGTTAAGTGTTTTCTAACCTAACCCCCACCAGTCCGTTTAGTTTAGCATGTTCCATTTTGATTAAGTCTTTAGTTCGCTTAATCCTAACAATCCTGACTCAGCCTTAATTGTCTTATTAAAGCCTTGACCTCTCACATTAGACAGGTATTGTTGTGGCTGCCTGTTGCCGGTTGGTTCCGGGCAGTCTTACGCCACAACTCAGTCTAACCTCGGGTCCTTATTGGGCTCCATGTTTAACCTCCCACATTGGATAGGTATTGTTGTGACTACTGGACAGCCGGGCGGTTCCGGGCAGGTTTACATCACAACTCAATCCAACCTCGGGTTAAACACATCGTATGTTCTACATTTACATATTTTGTCTTTCTTCTTTATTTTCTTATATGTAAATATTTGCGGCCCATTATTAAGTTAATGGTGTAAAGGTTACACCAATCATGGGCCCAACCCATACTTGAATTTGGGCCCTTCTACTTTATATTTTCATTTATTAATATATTTAACCCAACGTTATTTTCCCCCGTTTAACACGTCCGTTTATTATATATATGTTGGGCTTAGCCTTTTTAAGCCCAACTTAGCCATGAGAAAAAGGGGAGGCTTAAAGCGTGATTACATACACAAAAAGGGGAATGTGAACGCATGAACTTGCAACATAACGTTGGAACTACAAAACAGAAACTGGTGTACTTGCATAGTAGCATAAGTGACATGAATCAAAGCATGTAAACTTGTAGTTAAGTTAAGAATCTAAATTGGATATCATTATTGACACATAGGCTTAACTACAACATAAACCTATATTTTTATTCAGGCATAATGTCAAACATAAGCAAATCATGTTCATAAGATTACTACATGTTTACGAAGGTGCTTATTTTTGTTACTAACACAAAAGTATAGTTCAACTTAATCATGATTTTAAATCTATTCACATAACCATGGCATAAATATTTCTAGCATGAAACCATGATTTTTACTTTAGTCATGCAAACTTGCAAATGGGATTTTGAATCTAACCTAGCTATGTACCACATATGTCATCATATAATTCTTGTTAACAATATAGACCTAACATGGATTTCAATTATGCAAAATATCAATCATAGCCTAGTCATATTCATAAGTTTGCAAATAAGTTTTCTAGTACAAAAGCATGGCTTAATACATAGATCATGGTGCCAAAATTTCAACATAGTTTCCTATGAACTATAATAACCCAAATTTGTTCCAATTACGTACAAAATGATTTATGTACAAAAATATACATTATGATGGCATAGTAGCAAAACCCCAAACTTGCATGAATTTCAATTAATCAACTACATACATGTAGCTTCAACATGGATTACATAATTTGCGAATATTCCAAACGTATACTTGCATAAAACTACCGCAAACATGTAGTTTTTTTATAATGAATAACATAATTCGTATACAATATCCCAAATCGATAAGAATCATAGTAACGCACAAATATGAATTACTTTATCGCCACAAATCAAGTATACAAACCAACACAATTATTTGTTCATACCAAAATAATACTCTACTTACAATTGTGTTGCGAATTCTCCAATTTAGGGATTTGGAGATGCGATTCCTTGTTGATTTGATTTGATTAAGTTGCTTTATGCTTTAGAATTTTCCTCCTAATCCTCTCTCCAATTGGTGGCTACTCTTAGTCGTTCCTCAGCAACATGATGGCCTTGTTCTTATTTTTGAATGAATAGATTAGGTTGAGTCTAGGGTCATTTTTATAGGGGTTATGAACTGATTAGGACCATCGATGTTGCTTGGATTGATCGTAGCCATTCATTCGAAAGAGAGATCAATTAGAGCCTGCCACCTAGCCCTAATGACAAAGCAGACTTCTGAAAATCGACCAACATAGAATAGGCCAGCCAGGTTAGGCTGGGTTCGACCTGGCTCTGGACCAGGTCGACAGCCCTGTCGACCTGGCTAGACCAGGTCGACAGCCCAGTCGACCTGGGTACATTAGGCGGGAGTTTTCCCGCCCTGGCCAATTGGGCCCGATTTTGGAATTTAAACTTGTTTTTCTGAGCTGTTTTATTCTGTTCGAATTTTAAACTTAATTTAGAAACTTCCGAAGGCCATATCTTCTTCATACGGACTCCGTTTTTCGAAAACTCGGACTCTATTTCGCGTATTTTTCCGAGATGAACACAATGGCGTATCCCGTTTCCCTTAGTTCTTTGATTTGAAATTAATTATACTTTAATTTGTGAATTTCACAGTTATAGAATTCGCGGGGTGTTACATTAAATGACAAAAATGAATGTTTTAGTTCATTCTTTTAAAATAACAAAAATGCTAAACAAAGGACAATTTTGTTTGAACCTAATTTTATAATTAACATATATGTTAATTACCACAATCTAATGACAAATGGCAATTTTATTGCATCTAAACTTATAATTAACAAAAATGTTAATTTCAACCATTTAATAACAAATGACAATTTTTTTGAATCTAATTTTATAACAAACATGATATACACAATTCCATTCAGTGATTCATCGCAATACAACAAAATCAACATTTCAATAAATATATACATGACACCACATGAATTTTATATAGAATGAATATGTAGTGGCCCGAAAGTCTATACTATCTGAGATGACTAATACTACACATGTTTAACCCAAATAATACAGAAATACGAGTCATTAGGGTTAAAGAAAGTAAAAAAGATAGAAGAAGAACAGAAATAACAATACAGAACCTCACAACGGAACGAATAAAATATATTATATAATATAACTTTGGAATACAAGTCTGTTTTGTACATATATACATACCATCATCAGAGTATAACATAACATTTAATACAGCAGAAATAACCCTAGATAACTAACGGTAAAGCCTCCTGCTTCCAGCTCACCTAAGTGTATCTGTAAAAGCGTGAAACACTTGACTGCCCGTACAAATTTGGGCATCCAAGAGTTTAGGAAAAACAAAACAAAATAAACTCGGGGTCAGTCATGGGACTGGTGTGAGTAAACTCCAACCATATGATTTAACTTAAAAAAAATTGAAAGAAAGAGATAATAGTAAGACCAGCCCACACATAAACACGGATGGTTTTTATCTTACTATAACCCAAACATTTTTTATATCAAAATCCTGTGATATTATAATAATGTCTAATCAAATAAATAACCAAATAGTAGAACGCTTGCATCTCATGCTCTACATACATAGTATAAAAATTAAAAATCGCAGGGCGCTTATTGGAGATTGGATTCCAACTATGACAAGGTATGGGACCACCTTCCGATGATGTATCTCTAAAGGCGAATACACCTGGGTCCAACAAGAACGTCTTGCAACCCGGCTCACACATGACCGACCACTCATTTCGCTTGAGTGTATCGAATGTATAAAACCAACGGTTGGGCTCAAACCACCGTTTCCCGAAAAGGGACAGCATCGAAATAGATTAAATAAGTAAAATGAATTTCTCAAGATAGGTGATTATACACCCTAATGGGACCGACCCACATAGCCATGTTGCCTGCCCAATTATTGTCATTTCCCGGTTGTGAAGCTTGAGGCTACATCTAACTTTTAGAACATCTAGCCACCATACACTTTGAATGCCACATCGTCAAACCTGTTAAATCACCAGTTGATCTTCCCAAAAATATTTCGGCTAAAAAAGCTATAAGAAACGAATTTCTCCGCCACCAGACGTAATACCTTGGAAAGATCATCTTATGTGACCGTTAGGAATACTCTGTCAGACATTCGTCCATACAAGTTGTCCTGGTACTAGACAATCATAACAGCTCTTGAATTTCACTCCGTCTTCGATTATCTTCAGCATTATCTAATTCGAATTGCCTATGCCTATACGGAGTGGTTTTCAGATATTAAATCCAACCAGTCTCCTCGTATCGACAACGATGGTAAAAATCTTTGATAACCGGTGTTTTAACTATCAAAGGAAAAAATAAACATCCATCAAACAATTTCACAATCACTGGCCTTTTCTTGTAACGACCCGTGTTTTTGGCACTCGAATATGTAATTTAATTTATTTATTTTAAATATTATATTTGGAATATCGATGGAATTAATATCTAATTCGCTATTTAAACAAAGTTCGAACGTTATATATTTATATAGTTATAAATAGAGTTCGAAAATGGCGTGTAGTTCGTAAATTCGAGTTTTGAACTTCAACTGAGAATATAGAGTCCGATATAAGTTGGATTTCTGGGAAACGAGAAACGTTGGAACCGTATTGACGATAATTTTCATATGAAAGAGAAAAATCCAGATTTCGTGTTATAGTTTGATAGTTATGGCCAAATCAAAATTTCAAATAGTCGCTATGGAAATCGTTATTAAATTATAGGCCCTTAAAATAATCGTTTTGCAAACGGACTCTGTTTTCGACGAAACCAGTTTCATTAGAACTGTATCGTTAAATTATTGTCAGAAAGTCAAACGGCGTGGCAAACAGATGTCGTATGTGACCACAGCAACCGTAAACGCCCATTCAAATTCTACAGCGCGCGTCCAAATAAATATAAGAGTATTTGGGCGTAACTTGAGCAGACGATCGAATTAGGCCGCGGAACTAGTTCCGTTGAGTTTGTAGCTTCGATTATAGTCAGGGTAGGTATATAGTTTGTTATTTTTAGAGATCGGGAAATTTGGTGTTCGAGAGGGCAGTGCGGTACACGTTAAAAATGGCCTACCGGGGCAACAGTCTCAGAATGCGACGAAATTAGTGCCGTTGGGTTCGTATCGAAAAGTTATTGTCAATGTTTGTAGTTTCAAGTTGATTTGATTTATCTAGTGATCGTGGTAAATTAAAATGTGTGTTCATTTCTGGTTTCATAAAGGAAATTTTTTCATATGACCTCGGATTGCGATGAAACTTGTCCCGTTGGGTTCGGAATACCTTTTTACACCAAGATTAGCTTTTTTATCAGTAAACAGAAATCAATTGTGATAATTTTTATCAACTACTTCGCGGTGAAGTTTCGTATAATATTAAATCAGTCCATACCCTTTCTATATAAACCCTTTAAGACAGTCTAACCCAATACAAACGTACAGATCTTCCCAAACATCCAATCACGCCAGCTAACTTGAAATGAAAGTTTAAAAAAAAAACAAAGAAGAGTACGATATCACCACACCTGCTAAATGAACAGCATGGCTACGTACCAAACCAAAAATATGAAAACGCAGCTACCTATTGAAATGGAAGACTACAAGGCCGACCTATTCTATGTATTTTCTTTTCAATGTAAAGCACCTTGCCGACCAAGTTAGAAAATTTCTGCCTACCCTACACGTGTACAGTGTACTTACAAAACGTGATGGGCACACTTATATTCTGCTATAAATAATAGCCCAGTCCTTCCCTTCTGTTTTCGGTTGAGAAAAATTAAACCCAAACCCATCCTACCATTCTCAAAATCCACGCATTAAATCAAACACTTCCAACTGCAAAGAAAAACATCAAGGTCTTCAAGCTCTACGATCTGAGTGGCGGTGATGGACTTTGACAAACTTTGGTGACGGCCGGAGGGCCTGAAACGTTAGCGGATTCGTGGGGTTTCTGGAGTAGTTTGGGGGGCTCGTGACTGGGGGCGAAGGTTGGCGGCGTTGAGGCGAGGAGGTGGCCGGCCTCTGATCATTTTCCGGCGGTGCGACGTTAGCTTGGCGGTGGGATGAACCCCACGAACGTTTGAAGATGGCAGGAACGAGGAGGGCAGAAGTATGACTGAGGAACACAACGAAAAGGAGCAGAGGACCAAAACCGTGAGATGAAAACAAAGTAACAGACTAGATTAGTATAAGCAAAAGAAGTGCTGAAATGAAGAATTCTGGAACGAGATATACAGAAGCGAAGTAGAAGAAAGGAGCAGGGCGGTAATGAAGGTAGTCAGCCAAATCATTCGAATGTAATGATTAAAATTATTAATTAAGTTATAACTAAAGTGGTTAAGTAAATTTAATTATTTATTTAAATCGCATTGATACAGGCTTTGGAAAACTGAAAGACTGAAGTGCAGGGTCGGTCGTTTGCTTCTTGGGTTCGACTAAAACGAGTATACACTTAGTAGGTGATAATTAAATTATTTAATTTTTTTATTTCCTAATAAAAACAATGTTAATTTTTATATGACATGTAAATAAATAATATTTTTAGTTAAGGAAGTTAACTATTTAATCATTAACTTTAAATATTAACAACTCATTTGTATATGATCAGAATCGGATAACCCAGATACCGTTGGGATCGTCTTGACGAATATTACGTCACGAAACAAATCTGAATGCGTTTGGAATCGACTAGATTTTTCAGTTAAGTTAAACGCCTGTTTAATTTAACTGAAAACAAGCCGTTTAACCAGCAAATCAAATCAGGTGAGTTAAACTCACTCAGTTTTTCCCATTTATATTTTATATAAATTGGGTTTTTATTTTGTGTGCTCTGCTTGCTGATGGTTGCCTTTGCTAGTTATACATTTGTTTGTTGATTTAACTGATGAAATTAAACTGTGTTTAATTTCAGTGAAATACCGGATCGTTACTTTTAACGATTGGTTCCAATAAAGGTAATTTACCTTGGTTGGTCACGTTTATTTATAAACGTGTTTTAAATTGTTGAACTGTTTGAATTGCTTGCAGTTGATGTTGAATGGTTGCTATTTAGTGTTGTCAGTTAAACAAAACTGAATGATTTGGTTTGTGATAACCGTTTTGAATACAGGGAAGAACATGTTGGAGGGATCCAACCGGATTCCTCAAATATATTATTTATTTCATATTTTCCCATATGAACTGTCCTGTTTGGTTGATTGATTATTGTTTTGGACTGGGAATTCAACCTGTGTTGTGTTTAAACCAGTGAGCGGTATTGGTTGAGTATTTAGCAGTGTATGGCCTATAAAATCAATCGTGTTATAAATATTGATTCACCGTCAGGTGAATCGATAAAGATGAAGTTATAAAAATTTATTTTATAACTGGAGTTGGATTTTCAATATATTATTTTGAATAAAGGTTTATAAAAGAAAAGTAAATAAATAAATATTTTATTTATTTAAGACTTCGATTTGTTCTGATGTTAATCAGATTTACAATTATGAGCATAAGAAATGAGATGAATGGATAAACTTTGATAATTGTTGTGTAAACAGCGATTTTAGCGCTGTAGTTATAATATATGTTTTGTAATCTAAACAACGATTATAGCGCTGTTGTTTTGTAAATCTAAATAGTAATTATAACGCTATTGTTATAACATATGTGCTATAAATTTCTTCGTTAAAATTAATGGATTTCTGAATCTAAAAGATGATTTGATGGAAGAATTAAGTGGGAAATTGAATATAGTTATTCGAGACAGAATTAGCCAAACATAATTATTCGGCTAAGTTGCCATTTCGTACGACTGCTAGCGTAATTCGCAGGGCTGCAGATAGCCTACGGCGGTCGGATGTTTCCTGAGGGAATCAGGCGTAACCATTGTGATCGCTGTGATCTAGAGTCAAGCGAATGGAGTTAAGACGAATGTTAATTAATCAATTAGAGTTATTCAAATATCGTATTTTTGAATATTAAAAGAATTGGAAGTTTCAATTTAACAAAAAGGAAATTAGTTTGTCAAAGGCCAAATGATGCTAAATACTGAATCAGTGAACTCATTGGAGTGTCATGTTTGAAACACTGTATATTTTGATAGTTAAAACACCGACTATCAAATCTGTCCAATACGATTGTTGGTACAGAAAGACCGGGATCGAATTTATTCGAAAACCATTCCGACCAACAAATACGTGAAGATCTCAGAAGATGATCGAGATGGAGCATTGAAGACCGAGGATTTTCATAAATGGAAGAACCACTAATATTCTCTGCCTGGCAAGCTGAGATAAGCTGTGATTCTGTCGTGGTTGGAATCTACGGGTTGCAAGGACTACTCGCTACTGATCCATGGGGTGATTCCTATATGGATGCGGTCGGAGAGTGCCTTCGGTTCATCCTGTTCTTGGATGACCTGTATGGACGGATGTCTGACAGAGTATTTCCAAAGGATCACGTACGTTGATTTCTTCGAACGTGCTATAGGGTTGGCGGAGAATCGCCGTTCTCTTAGCTTAACTGCTAGAGTATTTTTGTGGACGTCAATTAGTGATATCTGACGGATCTGACGATGTGGCATTCAAAGTGAATGGTGATCAGATGTTCAAGAATAAACTCTGACCTCAAGCCTCATCAACCGGGAAATGACAAAAATCGGGCAGGCAGCATGGCTATGTAGGTCGCTCCCATTAGGGTGTATAATCACCTATTTAGAGGAAATCCTATTTGTTTCTTAATCAATGTTTCGATGCTGTCCCTTTTCGGGAGGCGGTTGATGATCCCAACCGTCGGTGATATACATTCGATACACTCAAGCGAAATGGGTGGTCGGTCAAGTGAGGGCCGGGTTGTAAGAAGTTCTTGTTGAACCCAGTGTATTCGTCTCTAGAGATACACTATCGGCAGGTGGTCCCATACCTTGTCAAATTTTGGAACCCAATCTCCAATAAGCGCCTGGGGTTTTGATTGTATACTATATATGTGGAGCGTGAGATGCAAGCGTTCCACTAGATTCTATTTACTTGTATTTAGACATTATTATAATATCAAACAAGATATTGGTTTCAAAAATGTTTTGGGTTATCGTAAGGGTTAAACCGTCCGTGTTTATGTGTGGATTTGGTCTTACGATTATCCTTTTCTTTTGAAAAGGTTTTGAATTTTAAAATCATGATTGGATGGTTCACCCTTATTACTGTGCGAGTTTATCTCACTCTGGTTCACCAGACTGACCCGGTGTTTTGTAAATGCTCGGGTTAGACCGGGTTGTACAGGTTCAGGTTATCGACTGCTATGAAGAGACGAGCTGGAGTTGTTCGGACGTATGATATTACTACTATTCCGCTGTGTGTTGTATATGGGAACAGGCTATTATAACTGTCCCATGGTATGATGTACTCTGATACTGTAAGTATTTTAAAGCTTTCAATAAAGATTATTTCTGTATTATTTTTTGTTCCGCTGCGATGTGAGACTCTGTGTGGTGTTTCTTCTTCTTCTTCTATTCAATATTTCTACCTTATCTATTCTCACCCTCTAACTTCTTTCTATAAATGATCTGGAATGTTCGATGTCTGAATGGTCAACATGATAGTTTGATGTTGATTTTCGGAGTCGAAAATCCCGGTTCGTTACAGTGGTATCAGAGCTATTGGTTAAGTAATTACCTTGGCTCTGTGGCGTGACTCAGTAGAGATGGGGTTAGCAATGCCCTAGATTGAGTTTGAGTGTATATATACGAGTGAACGTATTTGTAGATTTATAAAAGTTGTTTTATGTTGTGAAGATTTATTGGTTGAGTTATTTATGAGTTCTGGTCGATCAGTTCGATCCACTGTTTCGATAGGGGTTTATAAACACTCGAATACGATGGGTCGTCACGATATGTTTTGAAAAGAGGGTAAATGAAATAATTTTACCCAAATTATATTTCAATATAAACGAATGATATATATTTGAAGTATTATAGTATATTGGATGTGTTGGTTGATTATAATTGAAATGGTTATATAAATAACCAATTAGAATTCGTATAACATGGAATCAGATGAATTAAATCTAAAATTAAAATCAGAATTTGAAATTAAAATTCCTAAAAGTAGGAAAGATGATTGCAAATGAACTTGAATTGAATATATGAGAATTTTAAAATCCTGGGAGATTTTAATTTTGTTACAAGCATTGAAAGGGATATTTTGAAATGGATTTCAAAATGAAAGTGTTTAGAACTGGTTTTGAAAGTGACATAGTATTGAACTCACTTCGATAGCTGGAAAACAGATTCCAATGATGATCCGGACATCATCGGTGTCCATTTTCGAGTGGTAAGTGACGGATTACTACCAAAGATTTTGTTTTGAATTGCTTTGAGAAAAACAAGTTGTTTTGAATCCTATAAAAGGAATATTTGATTTTTTTGAAAGAGCTAAACTGTTTAAAAACTCTCAGGGAAATTGTTTGAACAAAGACAAAATTAAATAGAAATTGTGAAAGCAAATATGAATTGAATTGAAACCAATTAACTGGAAATTGAATCGGGATATAATGTATCAAGTCGAATCAGATTTTGAATTGTGAGACAGAAATCTAAGATGGTGTTGGACTGGTAAGTAAGAGTTGAGATTGAGAATGAATGGAAATTGAGTTAAGAATGAGATTTGGCTTGGACGTGTAAAGGATTTGGTTTTGAGGATAAAATTGGAATTTTGTTTGGGAATGCATTTATGTATGCTGGCAGGGTAGCAGATGGAAAAGATATAATGATATGCCCGACAAAAAGGTACACGTTTATTTTTATATGGGTTTGGAGATTTATGAGCCTATTTGGCAAGCCGCTTGGCTATTTTATTTTCTTTTGGATTGGAGAAGGCCTAGAAAGGCGAGTTGTAGTTGTACCGATTGAGCCGTACAGAGGAGGTGCTGGCGAAATTTTTCGAAAATTTAAAGTGTTTGAAAATTTTCGATATTTTTGAAAATATTTATTTACAGTATTGAAATGGTTTCTAATTTAATATAAAATTAGATTTGAAATTTAATGGGTTTATAACGTTCCTTCTTACTTTAGCAATTTCGAGGACGAAATTATTTTAAGGGGGGAAGAATGTAACGACCCGTGTTTTTGGCACTCGAATATGTAATTTAATTTATTTATTTTAAATATTATATTTGGAATATCGATGGATTTAATATCTAATTCGCTATTTAAACAAAGTTCGAACGTTATATATTTATATAGTTATAAATAGAGTTCGAAAATGGCGTGTAGTTCGTAAATTCGAGTTTTGAACTTCAACTGAGAATACAGAGTCCGATATAAGTCGGATTTATGGGAAACGAGAAACGGTGGAACCGTATTGACGATAATTTTCATATGAAAGAGAAAAATCCAGATTTCGTGTTATAGTTTGATAGTTATGGCCAAATCAAAATTTCAAATAGTCGCTATGGAAATCGTTATTAAATTATAGGCCCTTAAAATAACCGTTTTGCAAACGGACTCTGTTTTCGACGAAACCAGTTTCATTAGAGCCGTATCGTTAAATTATTGTCAGAAAGTCAAACGGCGTGGCAAACAGATGTCGTATGTGACCACAGCAACTGTAAACGCCCGTTCAAATTCTATAGCGCGCGTCCAAATAAATATAAGGAGTATTTGGGCGTAACTTGAGCAGACGATCGAATTAGGCCGCGGAACTAGTTCCGTTGAGTTTGTAGCGTCGATTATAGTCAGGGTAGGTATATAGTTTGTTATTTTTAGAGATCGGGAAATTTGGTGTTCGAGAGGGCAGTGCGGTACGCGTTAAAAATGGCCTACCGGGACAACAGTCTCAGAATGCGACGAAATTAGTGCCGTTGGGTTCGTATCGAAAAGTTATTGTCAATGTTCGTAGTTTCAAGTTGATTGGATTTATCTAGTGATCGTGGTAAATTAAAATGTGTGTTCATTTCTGGTTTCATAAAGGAAATTTTTTCATATGACCTCGGATTGCGATGAAACTTGTCCCGTTGGGTTCGGAATACCTTTTTACACCAAGATTAGCTTTTTTATCAGTAAACAGAAATCAATTGTGATAATTTTTATCAACTACTTCGCGGTGAAGTTTCGTATAATATTAAATCAGTCCATACCCTTTCTATATAAACCCTTTAAGACAGTCTAACCCAATACAAACGTACAGATCTACCCAAACATCCAATCACGCCAGCTAACTTGAAATGAAAGTTAAAAAAATAAAAAAATAAACAAAGAAGAGTACGATATCACCACACCTGCTAAATGAACAGCATGGCTACGTACCAAACCAAAAATATGAAAACGCAGCTACCTATTGAAATGGAAGACTACAAGGCCGACCTATTCTATGTATTTTCTTTTCAATGTAAAGCACCTTGCCGACCAAGTTAGAAAATTTCTGCCTACCCTACACGTGTACAGTGTACTTACAAAACGTGATGGGCACACTTCTATTCTGCTATAAATAATAGCCCAGTCCTTCCCTTCTGTTTTCGGTTGAGAAAAATTAAACCCAAACCCATCCTACCATTCTCAAAATCCACGCATTAAATCAAACACTTCCAACTGCAAAGAAAAACATCAAGGTCTTCAAGCTCTACGATCTGAGTGGCGGTGATGGACTTTGACAAACTTTGGTGACGGCCGGAGGGCCTGAAACGTTAGCGGATTCGTGGGGTTTCTGGAGTAGTTTGGGGGGCTCGTGACTGGGGGCGAAGGTTGGCGGCGTTGAGGCGAGGAGGTGGCCGGCCTCTGATCATTTTCCGGCGGTGCGACGTTAGCTTGGCGGTGGGATGAAGCCCACGAACGTTTGAAGATGGCAGGAACGAGGATGGCAGAAGTATGACTGAGGAACACAACGAAAAGGAGCAGAGGACCAAAACCGTGAGATGAAAACAAAGTAACAGACTAGATTAGTATAAGCAAAAGAAGTGCTGAAATGAAGAATTCTGGAACGAGATATACAGAAGCGAAGTAGAAGAAAGTAGCAGGGCGGTAATGAAGGTAGTCAGCCAAATCATTCGAATGTAATGATTAAAATTATTAATTAAGTTATAACTAAAGTGGTTAAGTAAATTTAATTATTTATTTAAATCGCATTGATACAGGCTTTGGAAAACTGAAAGACTGAAGTGCAGGGTCGGTCGTTTGCTTCTTGGGTTCGACTAAAACGAGTATACACTTAGTAGGTGATGATTAAATTATTTAATTTTTTTTATTTCCTAATAAAAACAATGTTAATTTTTATATGACATGTAAATAAATAATATTTTTAGTTAAGGAAGTTAACTATTTAATCATTAACTTTAAATATTAAGAACTCATTTGTATATGATCAGAATCGGATAACCCAGATACCGTTGGGATCGTCTTGATGAATATTACGTCACGAAACAAATCTGAATGCGTTTGTAATCGACTGGATTTTTCAGTTAAGTTAAACGCCTGTTTAATTTAACTGAAAACAAGCCGTTTAACCAGCAAATCAAATCAGGTGAGTTAAACTCACTCAGTTTTTCCCATTTATATTTTATATAAATTGGGTTTTTATTTTGTGTGCTCTGCTTGCTGATGGTTGCCTTTGCTAGTTATAGATTTGTTTGTTGATTTAACTGATGAAATTAAACTGTGTTTAATTTCAGTGAAATACCGGATCGTTACTTTTAACGATTGGTTCCAATAAAGGTAATTTACCTTGGTTGGTCACGTTTATTTATAAACGTGTTTTAAATTGTTGAACTGTTTGAATTGCTTGCAGTTGATGTTGAATGGTTGCTATTTAGTGTTGTCAGTTAAACAAAACTGAATGATTTGGTTTGTGATAACCGTTTTGAATACAGGGAAGAACATGTTGGAGGGATCCAACCGGATTCCTCAAATATATTATTTATTTCATATTTTCCCATATGAACTGTCCTGTTTGGTTGATTGATTATTGTTTTGGACTGGGAATTCAACCTGTGTTGTGTTTAAACCAGTGAGCGGTATTGGTTGAGTATTTAGCAGTGTATGGCCTATAAAATCAATCGTGTTATAAATATTGATTCACCGTCAGGTGAATCGATAAAGATGAAGTTATAAAAATTTATTTTATAACTGGAGTTGGATTTTCAATATATTATTTTGAATAAAGGTTTATAAAAGAAAAGTAAATAAATAAATATTTTATTTATTTAAGACTTCGATTTGTTCTGATGTTAATCAGATTTACAATTATGAGCATAAGAAATGAGATGAATGGATAAACTTTGATAATTGTTGTGTAAACAGCGATTTTAGCGCTGTAGTTATAATATATGTTTTGTAATCTAAACAGCGATTATAGCGCTGTTGTTTTGTAAATCTAAATAGTAATTATAACGCTATTGTTATAACATATGTGCTATAAATTTCTTCGTTAAAATTAATGGATTTCCGAATCTAAAAGATGATTTGATGGAAGAATTAAGTGGGAAATTGAATATAGTTATTCGAGATAGAATTAGCCAAACATAATTATTCGGCTAAGTTGCCATTTCGTACGACTGCTAGCGTAATTCGCAGGGCTGCAGATAGCCTACGGCGGTCGGATGTTTCCTGAGGGAATCAGGCGTAACCATTGTGATCGCTGTGATCTAGAGTCAAGCGAATGGAGTTAAGACGAATGTTAATTAATCAATTAGAGTTATTCAAATATCGTATTTTTGAATATTAAAAGAATTGGAAGTTTCAATTTAACAAAAAGGAAATTAGTTTGTCAAAGGCCAAATGATGCTAAATACTGAATCAGTGAACTCATTGGAGTGTCATGTTTGAAACACTGTATATTTTGATAGTTAAAACACCGACTATCAAATCTATCCAATACGATTATTGGTACGGAAAGACCGGGATCGAATTTATTCGAAAACCATTCCGACCAACAAATACGTGAAGATCTTAGAAGATGATCGAGATGGAGCATTGAAGACCGAGGATTTTCATAAACGGAAGAACCACTAATATTCTCTGCCTGGCAAGCTGAGATAAGCTGTGATTCTGTCGTGGTTGGAATCTACGGGTTGCAAGGACTACTCGCTACTGATCCATGGGGTGATTCCTATATGGATGCGGTAGGAGAGTGCCTTCGGTTCATCCTGTTCCTGGATGACCTTTATGGACGGATGTCTGACAGAGTATTTCCAAAGGATCACGTACGTTGATTTCTTCGAACATGCTATAGGGTTGGCGGAGAATCGCCGTTCTCTTAGCTTAACTGCTAGAGTATTTTTGTGGACGTCAATTAGTGATATCTGACGGATCTGACGATGTGGCATTCAAAGTGAATGGTGATCAGATGTTCAAGAATAAACTCTGACCTCAAGCCTCATCAACCGGGAAATGACAAAAATCGGGCAGGCAGCATGGCTATGTGGGTCGCTCCCATTAGGGTGTATAATCACCTATCTAGAGGAAATCCTATTTGTTTCTTAATCTATGTTTCGATGCTGTCACTTTTCGGGAAGCGGTTGCTGATCCCAACCGTCGGTGATATACATTCGATACACTCAAGCGAAATGGGTGGTCGGTCATGTGAGGGCCGGGTTGCAAGAAGTTCTTGTTGAACCCAGTGTATTCGTCTCTAGAGATACACTATCGGCAGGTGGTCCCATACCTTGTCAAGTTTGGAACCCAATCTCCAATAAGCGCCTGGGGTTTTGATTGTATACTATATATGTGGAGCGTGAGATGCAAGCGTTCCACTAGATTCTATTTACTTGTATTTAGACATTATTATAATATCAGACAAGGTATTGGTTTCAAAAATGTTTTGGGTTATCGTAAGGGAAAAACCGTCCGTGTTTATGTGTGGATTTGGTCTTACGATTATCCTTTTATTTTGAAAAGGTTTTGAACTTTAAAATCATGATTGGATGGTTCACCCTTATTACTGTGCGAGTTTATCTCACTCTGGTTCACCAGACTGACCCGGTGTTTTGTAAATGCTCGGGTTAGACCGGGTTGTACAGGTTCAGGTTATCGACTGCTATGAAGAGACGAGCTGGAGTTGTTCGGACGTATGATATTACTACTATTCCGCTGTGTGTTGTATATGGGAATAGGATATTATAACTGTCCCATGGTATGATGTACTCTGATACTGTAAGTATTTTGAAGCTTTCAATAAAGATTATTTCTGTATTATTTTTTGTTCCGCTGCGATGTGAGACTCTGTGTGGTGTTTCTTCTTCTTCTTCTATTCAATATTTCTACCTTATCTATTCTCACCCTCTAACTTCTTTCTATAAATGATCTGGAATGTTCGATGTCTGAATGGTCAACATGATAGTTTGATGTTGATTTTCGGAGTCGAAAATCCCGGTTCGTTACATTTCTAATATTTTATTTTAGATTCATTTCTTAGCGAATTCTATATATATTGTTATACCGATTTCTATTATCAAAATTTCTTAAAAATATTCTAAATCCTTAAATTTCCAGAAAAATTCGCCATAACCTCCTTTGTACCGGCGAAAAGCTCAAACCTCAACTCGCCTCTCTAAGCCATTTCCATTCAAAAAGAAAATCACAAAAAGCCAAGTGGCTTGCCGATTCGGCGCATAAAACCTCATATGGAAATTAAACATGTACCTTTTTGTCTGGCACTTAAATTATAAATCTTCACCCTCTTCATATTCTCCATCCCATACCTGTTTAACATATATACGCCCATTTCCGGTTCAATTCAATCAATTGATCCCTTTTTCATAACTCGTTTCCCATTCGTTACTTAAATTTTTCTAATTTGCTTCTTGGTCTCATTTACTTTTAATTTGAATGTATCCCTTTCAAATATATTTGTATTTGCTTACATACAAATTTAACTCAAATTCCTTTTCCGCTTCCCAATTTTAATTCACGTCTCACACTCGGATTCCCGATTACATTTGTTACCAAAAAAAGCATCTTAGATGGATGCCCGGTTTCACCCAGGGGACCTTAGGTGCGTAGCGAGTGAAAGTCAACCAATTCGATTCACTTGACAAAGTTAAGTACGGCCCCAAAACTCTATTAACTAATTTCTTTTGAAATTAGTTAACTTCATTTGATAATTAAAAATCTGATTTTTTTTATACACCAAAATCCATCCATTTACTTCACTTGAGTTCGTATTTATTCTATAGCTCAAGTCCGGATTTTTCCAACGGAAATTCGGATGTCTATCCACTCAAAATCCTTTTATTTAGTTAAATAAACCGATATGGTTTAAAACCATTATGGCGCTGTTTTTCTGAAAATTTGATTTTAACATAAGTCAAAATTTATACGACAAAATCTAGATTTTTCTTCCCCATTAGAAAACTATCATTCAATAGGTCCGAGCGTTTCTTGTTTCATCGAATTCCGACTTATATTGAGTTCTAAAAACTTAATTAAAGTTCGAATAGCCAATTTTCGAACTACCGCGCTGCGGCGAGTTCGTTTTAATTATAATTTATATATGACGCTTAAAAACATTGTTTAATAAACGAATCTCAATCCACTTTCAATACTTTTGAAATAACTCAAGCTCGTTCACCAAATCTAACTTAATAATTCAGGTTATTCAACTTGTCGATTATTTCATTTCACATTCATAACATAGTTATACCCTAGTTCAATTCATATTACAAAATATCGATACCCTCAAATTCAATTATAAATTCCTTTTATGGGCATGATCAATTTTCAACATCATTTACCATTACAAACTAATATCATCTCTTGATAATAGTGAAGTCGTTCAGTTGGGGTATTTTAATTACCTCTCAGACCTTGATCGACGACGTTCTTATCTTGGGATGGATAAAAGCTTGTAATATCAAAACTTGATTTAAATCTCACCTATCATTCCTTTTCTTACATTCGTAATTTTATTTCCAAATTACACGATGAAAATTACTTCATCACTTTTGTAAACGTGTTGTTTATAAACTAACTTCTATATTTATTAAACTTCTATTTTTAATAATCTATTAGAAACTCGATTCAAATTTTGGAATATCTGATTTCCCCTTTAAATCTCAAGTTTTTTCTGAAAATATTTAATTATCTTAACTTATATCTATATAATATATTTTCATATTTACAACTTAAATTTACATTTAATACAATTCCAAGGTCGTTAGAAATATAATTTTATTTATGTATTCGACAATAGTCGAGTTAAAATTATAAATCTGTGTGGATTCATTTAAATTCAGATTACATTCCAAATATAGGAATAAATTTCATCGTTTCTTTTTGAAACGATTTCAAGTTATAGATCTCTTTTTAAATTCATATTTTAATTTAAATACCCAAATCATCTCATGATAATTTATCCCCTTCTATTTATAAACAATGTTTATAAATTTTACTTCTTGTTCTAAACATTTAAAACAAGCTTATAATTCATATTCCATTTGAAATTCAAATTTCCACTTCAAAAGATAAATTTCCTTCTTTAATCCCTCACTTGAAATTAAAGTTTAATATTATCAAATGATAATATTTTTTCCCATTTATAACCAGCGTTTATAATTTCAGCAACTTGTTTTTATTTTAAAAACAAGTTAATATTTCTCAATTTATTCGAAATACCATTTCTATTTCGAAAAGTAAAATTTCCCTTTCTTAAAAATCCCTTTTAAGTTCATACCTGGTTTTAAATGAATTATCCAATAAAATTCCCTTCATTTATTTATAAAAATCATTTATAAATAACACTTCCTGTTTTAAATATTAAAACAAGTTTCTTATTTCAAATCCCATTTCTATTTCGGAAAATAAATTCCCTTTTCCAAACTAACATTTGAGTTTGCATTCCAAAATTATCCAATCATAATTTTTCTACTCAATTATAAACATCGTTCATAAATTCTATTACTTGTTTTTATTTCTAAAAACAAGACCATATTTTCCTAGCCATATCTAAAATTCAATTTCTATTCAGAAAAATATATTTTTCCTTTTAAATCTAAAAATCACTTTTATGAAATTTTTAAATATCAATCTCTAGGGCCAGTGATATTTAAATCCCTAAATAAGCAAACCAACAATCCAATTCAACACATAACACACATATAAATATGTAAATAGTAATAAATAAATTTGAGGAATCCAGTTGGATCCCTCCAACCTGTTTTTCCTGCATCCACAGATGTTAATCACATAAATAATACCAATCTTGCATCAAGGTAGGATATCACAATATAAAAATAGGGTCCACTTATATACGTGGGCGTATGGTCATCCGCTAGTGATACTGCGAGCATCCGCTAATAGTATTGCGGGAAATATCCAATAGCCACAATCACCAAGCCTAGGTATAACTAACATATATTATATATATTATAACCACAATGATTCAAAAATCCATGCACGCATTCAAACAGTCAACCATTGATTTTTACGATAAAAATAAATTAAATAACTTTTGAGTGAGATTTACTTACCGTATTTTCTTAGCACCGAATATCTTGTTAATTCCTGTATTGTTGTATGGCGAATCATCTCGAATTGCCAAACTAGCACCTACGAGTAATGGATTCTATTTAACGATTAAACATCTTATTAATTTTAATTAACTTTGACAATAAATAAACGATTTATCCTATGTATTTTAAATTAAATAAAATGCACACCTTAATCCCAGCGTGAGACCTTTCTACCCCAAATTCCAACAATAAACAACTGCCTTCAGAACTAATTTTCTTCCTAAAATCCATCTTTAACATCATTAATCCTTTGTAGCATTCCATCGAACACCTGCTGCCCCTCTCACTGTCAATGACCAAATTGCCAACAACCTATCATGCTGCCTCAACACAACTCCCTTTCCTCTACAGGTTCATGCTTTGAACCCATTCGTCAAACCTCATCCCGAAATTGTCATTCAATATTACTCTCATTAACATATAAAACTTTTCCACTGTTATCACAAACTAAATGGATACCATTCTCACATCAGGCCAAGTAGTGTAAGCCTATGAAGATCAAGGACTTACCTAATTTATCATTTTCTGAACCCCGGTCCCCTCATTCACCCCTAAAAGAACTGCTGTGTCTCAAATAGATGGTTGAACTTCCCCAAAATCCTGTCACTGACACCGAACGCTCAGTTTGAATACTGTTGAAAGTCAAGTTATAGATCTCGCACACCAATTCCTCCTACCGTACCCTATTTTCCACCAAAAACCGTCCCAAAACCTACTGCAAAAAAAAAATGACATCTTCCATTTCGAACGCTCCATCATCCGAGATAACAGTGAATCGCACTGCTCAAAACAAGATCGAGCCCTAGACAAATTCGCGCCCCTTTTTCCATATGTATCACGACTTCACGCAACCCTACAGTGAAGTAGTGAACGGTTTCCTCATCAAACTTTGCCAACCTCTGACAATAGACATGCCACCACCCTACGAGCTCCACGCCATCGTCCATTTGATTAACCTCCGTCCGTCCAGGCTCTAAGCGATCCCTAATTAGTCACGATTGCCCCTTTTTTTGATTTTTATTTGGGGAAATTTTTTTGACTCAGAATGCTGTTTGATTAAATAAAGGAGGGTCGGCTTCGGTTTAACTGAAGGAGGAGTTATATTATTGGATTGATTTACTTGTTTGAGGATGGAGAAATAATCGAAGGCATTGGGTTGTTTATATAGGTGCGGAAGGAGAACGTAATGTACGAAGACCATTAATTCTTGTTCGGATACGTACATAACAAATCCTTTATTTTATTTAAAAATATTTTCCTATCAAATTGATTTGATTTAAAGAGGTTCTCACTTTATTTTAAACAGATATCGATTTGATCTTGTGCTTATCAATTGAAATAATATCGGATTTCATAACTCGACATCACGAACAGCTATTTTAACCTACCGACCGTCGTTTCAATGTAATTACACTATTCTGGACTCAACAGAATAGACTATAAAATTTAATTTGAACATATATACAAAATAACCACATTAAATGAATATAATTTAAATTCAAACTAATTTATTCCTTGATTATAAATTATTATTATCTTCTATACTCAAATATGATTTATATTGATTATTTGATCTATTTCGATTCAGTTTTAAAATTTGAATTCAATTATCACCTTTTTCGTATCACGATAATTCGATATTAAATCGAAATTGATTTTTAAATCGATAACTTAATATAAAAATTTATTTATATTATCAACTCAATATTTAAAACGATATAAAATATTTAAAATAAATCGACCAAAAATATGGGTCGTTACATTCTTCCATCCTTAAAAGAATTTCGTCCTCGAAATTTACTAAGGTAGGAAAAATGCTACTAACCCATTTACTTTTCAAAAACCTACTTATATGAAATTCAACATTTCATATTTCTGCAATTTTAGTTCTACAAAAACTTTGGGTTTCATTCATTTAATCAGAATGATTTACGATCAATATGTTCACATTCAATTCATATTCCATTCCTATGAAATTAAATTCATTCAAATTGATTTTAAATCAACTTATCTTTTTCAATTCATTTTAACTTGCTTAAGTTAAATTTTAAATTCCAGAATTCTATTTCCCGGGTTTTCATTTCAAATCCTTTTGAAATCCCATATATATATACACATATATTTATAACCATTTCAAATCCAAAGTATTTGGATTTTTAAACCAAACTTGTTTTCTTTCAAACAAATTTCCATCAAAACTTTTCTAAGGTAGCATTCCATCACTTAGAAACTCGAAAATGAACTCTGATGGTGCTGCAGTCATCATCAAAATTATTTTCTAGCCACTAAAGTGAGTTCAGTGTTTTATCACTTTCAAAATCCATCCAAAACGATTTTTATCCAAAATGCTTCCCAAGATAATACTATATTATCCTAATATACTTTGAAAAAATATTTTCCAACCTTCTGGGATTTAAATTCCAATTTTTGGTTTGAATTCAATTTTAGTTGATCACATTTGCATATATTATTCATATGCAAGTTCTACTTGGTTATATATAACCATTTCAGTTTTATAATCTCATTTGATTATAAAAATAACAACCAACAGATCCATATACTATAATAATTTCAGGAAATTGTGCCATTATATAAAAATAAAATTTTTGGGCAAAATTATTTCATTTACCCAATTTAAAATAATATTGTGTCGATTCTTATGTCCAAGTGTTCAGAAACTCATATCGACGTCGTGGCGTCCCACGATTCGATCAGAATTCATAAACCATTCAACAGACAAGCCAACACAATATAAAACAATTTTTATATCAACTTACAAGTACGCTCTCTCATATATACACCCAACTCATTCTAGGGTGCTACTGACCATATCTCTAATGAGCACAATCCCACCAAACCTAGGTGTTGGCTAAACCTAAGCTCTGATACCAACTGTAGTGGCCCGAAAGTCTACACTATCCGAGCTGACTAATACTACACACGTCCAACTCAAATAATAGAGAAATATGAGTCATTAGGGTTAAAGAAAGTAGAAAAGATAGAAGAAGAACAGAAATAACAATACAGAACCTCATAGTAGAATGAATAAAATGTATTATATAACATAACTTTGGAATACAAGTCTGTTTTGTACATATATACATACCATCATCAGAGTATAACATAACATTTGATATAGCGGAAATAACCCTAGATAACTAACGGTGAAGCCTCCTGCTTCCAGCTCGTTTAAGTGTATCTTTAAAAGCCTGAAACACTTGACTGCCCATTTGGGCACCCAAGAGTTTAGGAAAAACAGAACAAAATAAACTCTGGGTTAGCCATGGGACTATGTGAGTAAACTTGTAACACCCCGTAATTCTGTTAATATTAATATTCACAAATTAAAGAATTACTAATCTCAGACGTGAGAATTTTACGAAATGGGTTGCGCCATTGTGTTCGTCTCGGAATTCTGGTTGAAATAGAGTCTGAGTTTGCATGAATTGGACTTCGCATGAAGAAGTTATGGCTATCGGAAGTTTCAGGAAATTCAAAACAGATTTCAAAAAATTTAAAATTCAAAATTCGAAGTCAAACAGGCTAGGCGGGAAATTTCCCGCCCAGCACCCCAGGTCGACTGGGGAGTCGACTGGGCAGTCAACACCCCCCAGGTCGACTGGGCAGTCGACCTGGTTGTCGTCCTGGTCCAGTCGGCTAGGGTTTGGCTGAGCCCAATCTTGAGCTGATGATGTGTCTTTAGGGCTGAGTTGGCAAATTTAACAGTTCAGTTTAGTTCTGAGTTGATCTGACGGTCTAAATAAATCCTAAACTCTATAAATACCTAGGTTGTCTCTCACTCTAATTAACATGAAAAATAGAATAGCCACCGTCATACCGCCGCCATGGAACTCAGTCTAGCCGCCGCCAACTAAGAAGGAAGAAAGCTCATCAAAACCCTAATTCTACTCAACTCTAAAGCAAATCAAGACTCTCTTTCTTCTCTAATTGTGAGTATGATGATCTTAACAAGATTATTATTAAACTAATTAGATTAAGTTATGAATGGATTATAAGTGAATGAATGATGTGGATTGTCATATATGTTGTTGTAAACCTTATGCTATCATGTATGTTGTAAATCCTATGTTATGTGATGATGATATCCTATATGTTGTAAATCATGCTATGATGATATTGTATAGGTTGTAATTTTCTATGCTAAGTCGTGATAAATCATACATGTTATAAAGTCATGATGTTATTATCTATGCTAATTAGTTCATGTTAATCAAATCATAATATTGACATTATTTGGGCTATGTTGATCTATATGACAAATCACATATGCAAGTTCAGATTGTGTAACATCCCAAATTTTCTGTATACTTAATTTTCAAATTTTAAATAAATAAAATAGAATAATATGGAAGAAAATCAAATTTTGTTGGTTATAATGGTGATGATTATTCAAATGAAGTATAAATAGATTTTTTTTAGTTTACACTTAGAATTTGTGAAATTTGAAAATTCATATTTTATTTATTTAAATGATTTGAGTTATTCAGTTAAAACGGAAATTCAAATTTAATTGGTAAATGGAGAATTCTAAGTTGGGTAATAATGACTGTAATTCAAATTTAAATTCGAATAATCAAATTTAGATTTAAAATGGGTGGAATTTTTTTATAAAATTTATTTAAGTCTTTATTTGATTTCAATGAAATTTTATAAGTATTTAATTTGAATCAAAATAGTTAAACGAATAATTGAATATTTTAATGTTTAATTTAACTGTGAAATTTCACTGTTCTGGTGACTGTCTCGGAATTGGACGAAACTGGAGCCATTGGATCCAAAATGATGAATTATTATAGGATTTCAATTTGCGTGACAATCCGACTTACCGTTTGATCGTACGAGAGAAAATGTGAACGCGACCTTCGTAAATGGATAATTGGGTATTTCTCATGTTTGGACCTTCCATTTATATAAATATATTTTCCCCTAACCCATCATCCATTTTTTCAACACTACGACTTCTTTTTCTCCATCAAAACTTTACTCTCATGGCTGAACAAAAATTTAAAACCCTAGTTTCAAATAAAATTCAACTCAAAAATAAAATCTCTCCAAACCCTAGCGTATTATATATCAAATTGAAGATCTCGACGAGTAGAACCTAGATCTGCAATTTGTTATGACATGCAATGCACGAATTCGCCAGAAATCTTGGTCAAAGGTTCGGATTTTCGAATTTCTAGGGTTTAAATTGGGAATTTTTGATTTAAGGATAAATCGAAGAATTAGACTTATGGGTATTGATGAGGTGATCCATACGAACTGTTCTAGGGTGGTCGGAGGCGCTATTGTGGAGGAGAGCGTCGAGATTTTGGGTTTTAAAGCTCGAAATGGGGTTACGGTCTTGACCTGGTAGCGGAGGAGGGGACCACCGGAGGTGGTGGGTCCGGTGTCGGTGGATGCGCCTCGGTCATGGGGTTCGAACAAGGGTGATCGGAGGTCGTTAGGCGGTCGGAGGGCGTGGAAAATGGTGGTCAAAGTTCGGGGTAAATGGGTTTAACGTCGGTTCTGTAACGTGAAAGGAGGAGCGGGAAGAAGGAAAGCACGGTGTGAGGTGTCAACAAATAATTGGGTGGGAATATTTATTTTATTAAATTTTATATTTAAATTCCAAATGATATAAACGCTGATAACTTCTTCATATTAACTCGGATTTATACACGGTTTGTTGCGTTGGGATCGTGGCGGAATTGCGGATGTTTTGGCACTAATCTGGCTGTGTTTAGAGACTGTGAAATTTTGGCCTTCAGTTGGACGTACGATCAACAGAAGACTCAAAGGTGAGTGATTCTTCGCTCACGAAATACTAAATTATTCCCATATTTATTAAATTAAATTATGAAGTAAATTTGGTTGCATGTTTGTGTTGTTGATGAACGATTGTTTAAGTTTGACATGCAAGTGTTAATACGCAAATAAAAATCGATAATTAGTTATTTAAATTTAATTTAAATTTCTAATTAGAAATCCCGACACTTGTTAACCAGTAAAATGATTTCATTTACTGTTGAATGAAATGATGTGATGGATGCCTTGATTTAAATTGATTGATGAATGAATACTGCATGAACTGACTGTTTATTCAGTACATGATATTCCATGCATTTTCGATAAATCCCAATTTCTCACCTTTGATGTTACGGGCATCTAATAAATCCGGGATTTATCAAATTTAATGAATTAAGAACACAGGAAAATGATACATACCTGTGACCCTGAATTGGATTGAAATGATAGATCCATCCCGAAATATCGAGAAATTAAATTTAAGACTCACTTGGCCATAGGATAGCAAACTATATATGGACATCTGTTGGTTAAATGATTTTAATATTCGAAATTCTATTTTATGGAAATTTCATTCAAGGGAAACGTATTGATTTCGATAAGTTTTATTTTCCTTGAAATCTGAATCTTAAATATGACCTGAAATGATTTATGAAATTTTGTTTCCTAAGCGAATTGAAGTGTTAAAAATTCAAATTTTTGATTTGGGCTTTATAAGAATTGGGTAGATTCAGACTTAAATAAATTCTTATATAATTTAAATTTTTGAATCAAGATAATGGAGAATACTCGAAAATTGTTCTTCAAACCTAATTCGAGTATGGTCTTGAATCCTTGAATTTGAAACGGGTTGAAATGGGATTTGAAATAAGTCCTTGAGCTAAGCAACTCCATTGAAACTAGAGTTTAGATTCGAGTATCGAAGTTCGGAAGGAAGAATCGATTTTCAGTAAAGAATTTATATATATATATATATATATATATATATATATATATATATATATATATATATCTATATAATTTTGATTTTTATAGCTATTCTTTCTTGAAATTTATTTTATTAAATTTTTATCCATAACTATTTTATATAACCAAAATTTTCTTATATTCTTTGATTTAAAACTATTTAGTGAATTTTAAAATCTATATATATATATATAGTGTTTTAAACTTATTTATCCTATTTTTTTTTACTATTATATTCTATACAAATATTATTTATATAAAGGTTTCTTTATAAACATCTATCTTTTAAATTTATATCTTATAAGTGTAATTTTTCCTCCGAATGGAAGTGCTGGATCTAAGATCGTTGTTGAAATGGAGTTGAGATAAAAGTATTTCTTTATGAATCGATTTCAAACCGTTTTCAAATATGGAAGATGGTTTATATTCCACTAAATATAAACTTATCTCCTAAGGGGATTGAAAGTAAGTTATAGAAGTATATATATTCTATTTGAATATGAATGAATTTCGAATATTAATCGATTTGGAATAATTTGAAATCTTTTGAGATTGAATATATTCTATTTGAATATAAGTCGATTTTTGAAATACTATATGATTATGATATAAGATATGGAAATATATTCTAATTTTAGAATATAATCGGGTTGGTATGATTTATGATATTTCGATATGAAACTATATTCTATTTTTGAATATAAAATTTGGTTCGAGACAAAATACGATATTTTGATTTGAAAGCGAACCTTTGAAATGTAAAGAACCAACCGATGTGAAAGATGTTAGCGTTGGTTGTCAAAGAGACCGGAGTCGACATAAGGCATACTCTCTGTTAGTGTCGATACCACTTTGACAACTATAAATGTTTTGACGTATCTATGAACGTTCCGACGTATCCAGAATGAGATATGATGACTTGAAGGCGATTATTTAATCGAAGAAGATGATCGATGACGAAATAGCCCTGACCTTCGGGTCAGAATTGAAATGACTAAAACAGGAGCTATACCGTGACTAACTGAGGTAGCACCTTTGATCGGACACACTTCTTCGATAATATTTCTATGACTATGGTGATGATGATTTGGGGCCCATTTATGACTTTGGGAGTGTGTTCCGAGGTGGGCGGTAGTGGCTGCTATGCGTTACCACCGGTCCGGGAGTGCAATTGGTAGAATCCTACCCTGGGCATTGCTTCGAGTGCCTTGTCATATATATCTGTATCGAGCCCCATACGATTTTGATTTGGCATTGCCTTCTATGGATTGCCCTCTGATAACACCAGTACGGTGAATTTATGGTACTGTATAGACTGTTGATGCCTATAAACGGCGTAAGGGTAATATGATAATCACGCTTACGCTATTTTCAGTATTTATACTTTACTGGATAGACACTATCATAATAGCGTACTATATTATGTATGTATTAGTTTAACGGATCCTTGAGAGACGGAAAAATCTCGTAACATCTCTTGAGTTACTGTACCCATGACACTGATGTTATTCCATTATTTAATTTAACTTATATGAGATGATTTAGTGCTGATCCGAGTGTTTGTTGTGTTTTCTTTTTATGCAATACGCTCGGGTCAGCAGATGTTGCAGTTATCGAAGATTTCCTTGCCTTGGAGAACGAAGTCGAAGTTTGGCGTATATATCTATTATGAGTATGGTTTAACCACTGCATTTATTTCCGCTGCTTATTATGTACATCCGTTTGTATATGTAACTCTGATAATCATTGAATGTTATAACCAAAGTATACATTTCAACTGCTTTTTAACTGCTATTTGTTTATTATATGTTTTCCTTCCGCTGTGAGATTCTGTGATTTGTTTTTCTCTTCTTTCTTTCTTTTCTTCTTTTCCCAATAACTACTTGCATTTGTGATTTATTTGGGTCGACATGTGTGGTTTATTGTTGATTTGAATGGTCAAAAATGTGGGCCGTTACATTTGGTATCACAACAATGGTTAGCGATAACCTTGGCTCTGTTGGGAATTAACTCATTAGAGATGGGGTTAGAAACACCCTAGAATGAGTTTGAGTGATATGAGAGAGCGTACTTGTATTTTGATAAATTGGTTTTTCATGGTGTTGGTTTGTTCTGTTGACTATTTATGGATTCTAGTCGATATATGGGATGACATAGAATCGATAGGAATTCCTAAATAGTCGAATAGAATGATCGATATAATATGTTTTTCGATTATATTTTTTTATATATTATATATACTACTAGTGGTTTTAAGTATATAATCATTGGTCGTTGGTAGGTAATAATATTAAGTTAATACCTATTTCGGTTGATTCGATAGTAAATCTAATAAGAAAATTTGATAGTCTTAGAAATATTTGAAATGAAATGATACCTTTAAGTATCGTTAGGTGAGAGAGGTTTGTGATTAAAAGAGAAATAAACTTGAAACTTGATGCTAGGGTGTCTGTGATTTGCCAAAATTTTTAAATAATATCGTAGTATAAGTAATGATTTTTGAAATGGTTTACCACGTATTATAAAAGAAATAAGTGTGTAATCCCTTCCCAAACATCAGAAATGACTTCGGTAATGAGTGCACGCATTATCGACGTTTATGATGAAGCGTTTAGGTGGGAAGACCACTCCGTACTTTTATAACTTATTGGGAAAAGAATTTTTATTTCATTCCCGATGATATGTAAAGTGGAGTTTAAGAATTAACCAGGGTTGAAATTTCCTTGTTTTGTTAATTATATGTTTTCTATGAATTTTATAAATACATATGCATTTTAAACTTAGTTTCAAAACCCAGAATCCGAATATTTAAGTTCATCTTGGTTAATAATATTAATTCAGGTAATAAAGTAACTTGATCCGTTTGAGTTCTTGATGTTGAAACTAAGAAATAGACTTAAGTGTTGAGAGAATGGAACCATCGTTAAAGCTCATAAACGTGGACAATAATTAAGTTAAATAAGTTACAAGGTTAGTTGATAGAAGTGCCGAAGAATGTAGGAGATAAAACTTAATTCAAGTCGACTAAAATGAACTGAAGAACTTGGTGGTGAAATGAAATGGTAACAAATTATAACGTGAAATAGTTGATGAGTGAGTTAAGTTAGTCGAGAAGGAAATTTATAAGAAATAAAGTTTATTTATGAAAGGTAAATGATCGATGAAGTAGAAATGTAAGGAACCTTAGTGATAACCTTATTAAGGCACTATAGCGAATATAAGTCTAAGTTGGATTTCATTTCATATAGTATAAATATTATATAAAGGTATTAGTATTTGTTATTTAAAGTTGGAATTGGATTAAACTAGAATTAAAATTTCTATGTTCTTTGTTACTTAAGATTTAGGTTTCAACTTTTATGATAGGAGTTCTCTAAAATTTTATAAGTACATATGTTATTTAAACTTGGCTTATAAACCCGAAATCGAGCCTTTGAGTCCACCTTAACTCATAAGAATAACTTGCGTACTAAGATTAATCGAGATGTTAGAATTTTGATTATGAAACCAGAAAACTTACTTAAGCATTAGGAAAAGGGGAAGTGGTCGTCGAAATGCTTAAATATGAGCGATGATAGGTTTAAATAAATTCCAAGTTAGTCGATATAAGTGTTAAGGAAATTGAAATTAAGCACGGAATATAATTCAACTAAGTCGACTAAAATGAATTTGGAAATTTTGATTGTGTAAATAAAAGTTGCAATAACTTATGGCTTGGGAAATAAATAAGCATATCAAGTTAGTTCGAGAAAGAGTGGAAAGGGAATTTATGTTGTTGATAAAATAGGAATCATCGATAAATTTAAAATAAATAAATTAAATGGCAAATTAGTGAATAAGAATAAGTAACGAAACTTGGCAATTTGATCCACGTTCGTGAATTTGTAATTTAATAGATTTAAGTTAGTTGGAAACATTAAATGAATTCGAACTTTAATCGGAACTTGATATTTGGAATGAAACCGGAAAATTGAATAGGAAGAATATCGAAATAAAGTAAGCAGTCGAATGTGAATCCGCTTCTCAAACGATGAAGCGATAACAAATTTAAGTGTTAGAAATTTGCAAAGTTTGAAGCGAAAGGTTTGAAACTCTAAATAAAATAAATTGGCGTTATGCAAAAACCTGAAATATTCGACAAGCTGAAACAAAATGGCCATAACTTTTGATGGGCTGATCGGAATTCAACAACTCCAGACTTTTTCGAAACCTTAGAAACTGAACTAAAACTTTGGTTAATAGTGCATTGCCTAATTTTCAAGTCCATTAGGTTGAAAACCAAGAACTAGTTGTAGTTGAGTGCGCAGAAAGTAAAAATCTAAACTGAATACCTATATTGTTTTGGATCATAACTACCTAACGGAGCGTCGGATTTCGATGTGCGAGTACAATCCGGAAAGCCCCGGATCTAAACTAAAACATTTTCTTTATATGCTGGGTAAAATTTTGATGTTTAAAGGGTTTAAAAAAAAACTGGGTTGAACAACTCAGACCTGCATTTCTTAGTGTATGGGCTAAGGTGTTCGTCTTCACTAAATTAGTCGTAACTTTTGAATGATTAATCCGAATTCGACGAATCCGGACAATTCGGAAAGCCTGAAACAAAATCTACAATTTTTGCCTGTGTGTCTTAGTCCAATTCCATCATCTAAGGGGCGTTAAACTCTAATTTGTTCGCCGTCCTGTTATGAATATCCTGGCTTTGGAATTGAAACGGTCGATATATGTTGTATACAATTGCTATATATTGTATATACGATTGATTCTCATATGTATGCGAGTTGTAACAGGTGTAAGGAAGTGATATTGCGCTACGGAGCTCGCTTGCGTTAAACACTAAATGCTAAGGTAATATAAATGCAAATAAACGCTAAAGAAAGGTACGTAATTGGGTTACAAAGTTTTGGCGGGTTTATATTTTTGTTTTCCCCAGTTTGGGATGCCTCATCGAGCAATGAGATGAATATTTTGATTTATATATGTATTTTGATTTTTCGGACCTCTCCGTACAAAAGAGATGCTGCCGAAATTTTTCGTGATTTGGGAGTTAAAAAATTTTATGCTATTTTACAACTATATGACTTATTTTATAAATGTTACTTTTGAAGTATGGATTTGGAAGTATGATTTGTTTAATACCTTATTTCGTTCTCTTTTCGAGGACGAAAAGATTTTAAGTGGGGGAGAATGTAACATCCCATATTTTCTGTATATTTAATTTTCAAATTTTAAATATATAAAATAGAATAATATGGAAGAAAACCAAATTTTGTTGGTTATAATGGTGATGATTATTCAAATGAAGTATAAATAGATTTTTTTTAGTTTACACTTAGAATTTGTGAAATTTGAAAATTCATATTTTATTTATTTAAATGATTTGAGTTATTCAGTTAAAATGGAAATTCAAATTTGATTGGTAAATGGAGAATTCTAAGTTGGGTAATAATGACTGTAATTCAAATTTAAATTCGAATAATCAAATTTAGATTTAAAATGGGTGGAATTTGTTTATAAAATTTATTTAAGTCTTTATTTGATTTAAATGGAATTTTATAAGTATTTAATTTGAATTAAAACAGTTAAACGAATAATTGAATATTTTAATGTTTAATTTAACTGTGAAATTTCACTGTTTTGGCGACTGTCTCGGAATTGGACGAAACTGGCGCCATTGGATCCGCAACGATGAATTATTATAGGATTTCAATTTGCGTGACAATCCGACTTACCGTTTGATCGTACGAGAGAAAATGTGAACGAGACCTTTGTAAATGGATAATTGGGTATTTCTCATGTTTGGACCTTCCATTTATATAAATATATTTTCCCCTAACCCATCAGCCATTTTTTCAACACTACGACTTCTTTTTCTCCATCAAAACTTTACTCTCATGGCTGAACAAAAATTTAAAACCCTAGTTTCAAATAAAATTCAACTCAAAAATAAAATCTCTCCAAACACTAGCGTATTATATATCAAATCGAAGATCTCGACGAGTAGAACCTAGATCTGCAATTTGTTATGACATGCAGTGCACGAATTCGGCGGAAATCTTGGTCAAAGGTTCGGATTTTCGAATTTCTAGGGTTTAAATTGGGAATTTTTGATTTAAGGATAAATCGAAGAATTGGACTTAAGGGTATTGATGAGGTGATCCCTACGAGCTGTTCTAGGGTGGTCGGAGGAGCTATTGTGGAGGAGAGCGTCGAGATTTTGGGTTTTAAAGCTCGAAATGGGGTTACGGTCTTGACCTGGTGGCGGAGGAGGGGACCACCGGAGGTGGTGGGTCCGGTGTCGGTGGATGCGCCTCGGTCAGGGGGTTCGAACAAGGGTGGTCAGAGGTCGTTATGTGGTCGGAGGGCGTGGAAAATGGTGGTCAAAGTTCGGGGTAAATGGGTTTAGCATCGGTTCTGTAACGTGAAAGGAGGAGCGGGAAGAAGGAAAGCACGGTGTGAGGTGTCAACAAATAATTGGGTGGGAATATTTATTTTATTAAATTTTATATTTAAATTCCAAATGATATAAACGCTGATAACTTCTTCGTATTAACTCGGCTTTAGACACAGTTTGTTGAGTTGGGATCGTGGCGGAATTGCGGACGTTTTGGCACTAATCTGGCTGTGTTTAGAGACTGTGAAATTTTGGCCTTCAGTTGGACGTACGATCAACAGAAGACTCAAAGGTGAGTGATTCTTCGCTCATGAAATACTAAATTATTCCCATATTTATTAAATTAAATTATGAAGTAAATTTGGTTGCATGTTTGTGTTGTTGATGAACGATTGTTTAAGTTTGACATGCAAGTGTTAATATGCAAATAAAAATCGATAATTAGTTATTTAAATTTAATTTAAATTTCTAATTAGAAATCTCGACACTTGTTAACCAGTAAAATGATTTCATTTACTGTTGAATGAAATGATGTGATGGATGCCTTGATTTAAATTGATTGATGAACGAATGCTGCATGAACTGGCTGTTTATTCAGTACATGATATTCCATGCATTTTCGATAAATCCCAATTTCTCACCTTTGATGTTACGGGCATCTAATAAATCCGGGATTTATCAAATTGAATGAATTAAGAACACAGGAAAATGATACATACCTGTGACCCTGAATTGGATTGAAATGATAGATCCATCCCGAAATATCGAGAAATTAAATTTAAGACTCACTTGGCCATAGGATAGCAAACTATATATGGACATCGGTTGGTTAAATGATTTTAATATTCGAAATTCTATTTTATGGAAATTTCATTCAAGGGAAACGTATTGATTTCGATAAGTTTTATTTTCCTTGTAATCTGAATCTTAAATATGACCTGAAATGATTTAAGAAATTTAGTTTCCTAAGCGAATTTAAGTGTTAAAAATTCAAATTTTTGATTTGGGTTTTGTAAGAATTGGGTAGATTCAGATTTAAATAAATTCTTATATAATTTAAATTTTTGAATCAAGATAACGGAGAATACTCGTAAATTGTTCTTCAAACCTAATTCGAGTATGGTCTTGAATCCTTGAATTTGAAACGGGTTGAAATGGGATTTGAAATAAGTCCTTGAGCTAAGCAACTCCATTGAAACTGGAGTTTAGATTCGAGTATCGAAGTTCAGAAGGAAGAATCGATTTTCAGTAAAGAATTTATATATATATCTATATAATTTTGATTTTTATAGCTATTATTTCTTGAAATTTATTTTATTAAATTTTTATCCATAACTATTTTATATAACCAAAATTTTCTTATATTCTTTGATTTAAAACTATTTAGTGAATTTTAAAATCTATATATATATATATATATATATAGTGTTTTAAACTTATTTATCCTATTTTTTTTTTACTATTATATTCTATACATATATTATTTATATAAAGGTTTCTTTATAAACATCTATCTTTTAAATTTATATCTTATAAGTGTAATTTTTCCTCCGAATGGAAGTGCTGGATCTAAGATCGTTGTTGAAATGGAGTTGAGATAAAAGTATTTCTTTATGAATCGATTTCAAACCGTTTTCAAATATGGAAGATGGTTTATATTCCACTAAATATAAACTTATCTCCTAAGGGGATTGAAAGTAAGTTATAGAAGTATATATATTCTATTTGAATATGAATGAATTTCGAATATGAATCGATTTGGAATAATTTGAAATCTTTTGAGATTAAATATATTCTATTTGAATATAAGTCGATTTTTGAAATACTATATGATTACGATATAAGATATGGAAATATATTCTAATTTTAGAATATAATCGGGTTGGTATGATTTATGATATTTCGATATTAAACTATATTGTATTTTTGAATATAAAATTTGGTTCGAGACAAAATACGATATTTTGATATGAAAGCGAACCTTTGAAATGTAAAGAACCAACCGATGTGAAAGATGTAAGCGTTGGTTGTCAAAGAGACCAGAGTCGGCATAAGGCATACTCTCTGTCAGTGTCGATACCACTTTGACAACTATAAACGTTTTGACGTATCTGTGAACGTTCCGACGTATCCAGAATGAGATATGATGACTTGAAGGCGATTATTTAATCGAAGAAGATGATCGATGACGAAATAGCCCTGACCTTCGGGTCAGAATTAAAATGACTAAAACAGGAGCTATACCGTGACTAATTGAGGTAGCACCTTTGATCGGACACACTTCTTCGATAATATTTCTATGACTATGGTGATGATGATTTGGGGCCCATTTATGACTTTGGGAGTGTGTTCCGAGGTGGGCGGTAGTGGCTGCTATGCGTTACCACCGGTCCGGGAGTGCAATTGGTAGAATCCTACCATGGGCATTGCCTCGAGTGCCTTGTCATATATATCCGTATCGAGCCCCATACGATTTTGATTTAGCATTGCCCTCTATGGAGTGCCCTCTGATAACACCAGTACGGTGAATTTACGGTACTGTATAGACTGTTGATGCCTATAAACGGCGTAAGGGTAATATGGTAATCCCGCTTACGCTATTTTCAGTATTTATACTTTACTGGATAGACACTATCAGAATAGCGTACTATATTATGTATGTATTAGTTTAACGGATCCTTGAGAGATGGAAAAATCCCGTAACATCTCTTGAGTTACTGTACCCATGACACTGATGATATTTCATTATTTAATTTAACTTATATGAGATGATTTAGTGCTGATCCGAGTGTTTGTTGTGTTTTCTTTTTATGCAATACGCTCGGGTCAGCAGATGTTGCAGTTATCGAAGATTTCCTTGCCTTGGAGAACGAAGACAAAGTTTGGCGTATATATCTATTATGAGTATGGTTTAACCACTTCATTTATTTCTGCTGCTTATTATGTACATCCGTATGTATATGTAACTCTGATAATCATTGAATGTTATAACCAAAGTATACATTTCAACTGCATTTTAACTGCTATTTGTTTATTATATGTTGTCCTTCCGCTGTGAGATTCTGTGATTTGTTTTTCTCTTCTTTCTTTCTTTTCTTCTTTTCCCAATAACTACTTGCATTTGCAATTTATTTTGGTCGATATGTGTGGTTTATTGTTGATTTGAATGGTCAAAAATATGGGTCGTTACAGATTGATTAGTAAAGATTATGAACATATGCCATGACATCTACTTAGATCTAGAATTGTGCTATGGCATGTGTGACTTCTATGTGTTAGATGATGCTAATTCACACCATCATTATGTTGCATAAACCACATATGCAATTTTACACCTGAATTTGGATTATGATCATATTATGGAAGTTGTGACATTTTCTCAACCAAGTTGACACCTTTAGATCCATGACATGTGTAGCTTTATGCAAGTTATAGTTTTTGCCTATGCAAGTTTAGCTGTTGAACATCTATCACACATGCAAGTTTCACCCCTATTATGATTAGATCTATTTTATTTGTCTATATGTTGTGATAAGTTATCTTTGTGCTATGAGTTAGACTATTCGAGTCTAACGTAAATTTTGCGTTGAATAAGCGAACGTATAACGTAGGGTAGGTGTAATATTAAGGATTTAATATTAAGAAATTGGGGTGCAATTGATATGATTTTGCATACTATAAGTGGATGCCCATAATTGAGTCAATTATAGACATCATTAAAATTGGAAGTAATTAATGATTTGAATAGAGATATATTCAAAACTGGGGTAAAAGATTATAAGTGATAATCAGTGCTTAGGACACGAGGTTGGACTCGTTTGTTATGTAAACCTGCCCGGACCCGACCGGCAAATCCAGTAGTCACAAATGTCAGCCCAATGTGAGAGGTCCTAGGCCCAAATTAAAGCATAAAAGTTGTAAAGACACGAGGTTAGACTCTTTTATGGTGTAAGACTGCCCGGACCCGCCCGGCAAATCTAGCTGCCATAAATGCCAGTCTAATGTGAGAGGTCTTTATGAGGTTATGGCCTGAATGAATTAAGAAATACCTAACCAGATAAACATGTAAGGTGGGACATGGGGGTTAAGTAGGTGCCTTGGGTGGCATGAGGAACCTAGTGGTTGCCTTTAGTGGCATTTGAAATACGATTAGTAAGACTTAACCAAAAACACATGTAAATGAACATGACTAAGCGGGTTAAGTGGGATATACGAGTGGGACAAGCTTAGGTGGATAGCTTGTCGGGGCCCATTTCAACCAGTAACCCAAACGTATCTTTGTGGGCTCGACCCAAGTCGAGGACGGGACGCACATACTGGGATTGACTATAAGATGCCAAAACGGGTTAGCGGTGGCAACGCAAGTCCAACAGGTTTCATATGCATGTGTGGACCCGGGCTGGTAGGTAAGACGTTGTTACATCGTGTAGGTATAAGCCGTGCATTCTCAAGTTGTACCGGGTTGCCACTTTAGGGGAGTGATACACCCCACTGTGGGGCCAGCACGGGTATCTACGAGTAAGGAGCCGATCGCAAGTGGGTAGTGGGGTACACCTAGTGGAGATAGGGGCAAGCAGCACCTATGTAGTCAGCTAGAGGTACGCAAGGCTATTTAGACAATTTCTAAGTGAAGCAAGTGGGATCAACTTTGAGGGTGACTGGTGTGGTGCAGTGTAGTAATTATTAGTTAGTAATTAGGTGTGCCTTTAACGTTATCTTTATCTGCTTTTTGTAACAACCCGCACCTCCGTTCATGCAAGATATTTTCCCCAACTTAGCCACCATATAGCTGTGGGGTTTTGTTCCTCAAAAGGCCTCGGCGTTAGTAAGAGATGGGTTATACTATATAAGTACCCACTTCACACAGGCTTCCACGATGTGGGACTTAGGGGTGTTACATTCTCCCCTCCTGTAGAGCCCAACGTCCCCGTTGGCTCACAAACACCTCACCCAGGCGCTGTGGTCCACAGGGGAGCCACATTTCCGGTTGGGTATTGGCTCTGATACCACTGTAACAACCCGTACCTCCATTCACGCAAGATATTGTCCCCAACTTAGTCACCATATAGGTGTGGGGTTTTGTTCCTCAAAAGGCCTCGGCGTTAGTAAGAGATGGGTTATACTATACAAGTACCCACTTCACACAGGCTTCCACGATGTGGGACTTAGGGGTGTTACACTTTTCCATACCCAATTGTTCATAGACATTTCCTTGTTTTCCAGCTTATGCCTTTGTCTAATTACTTTGATAATAGTATTGTTAGAACTATCATACTCGCCAGACTTTATGTCTGACCCCCTCTATTTCCATCCTTTTCTCCCTCCAGGTCCTCAGGGTGGACCCAGCTCTAGCGGAGTTTGATTGGATTGCTTTATCTCTCTTTTCGAAAGCTTGGACCGTTAAAGTAAAGTCCAGCTTGTTATCTTCTTTAATGGCTATTTATGTAATGGGATTATGTATTTTGTTTCTTCAAGATGGATATTGTACTTGACTCTGATTTATGGTTTTATGATGTAACAAACATGTTTAAATTCCACTGCAATAAAATGAAGTTTTAGATTTCCAAGTACTACTTATTATCTGTCTTGTTGTAATTTTTCTGTTCTATATTCACTTAAAACCTCCATGGAAGTTAATGCATTCCCTTTGTTAGTGACATTAATGGACGTGGGGTGTTACAAAACTCCAACCATATGGTTTAACTTCAAAAATCTTTTGAAGGAAAGAGATAATAGTAAGACCAGCCCACACATAAACACGGACGGTTTTTATCTTACTATAACCCAAACATTTTTTATATCAAAATCCTGTGATATTATAATAATGTCTAATAAAATAAATAACCAAATAGTAGAACGCTTGCATCTCACGCTCTACATACAAAGTATAAAAATCAACAATCGCAGGGCTCTTATTGGTGATTGGATTCCAACTATGACAAGGTATGGGACCACCTTCCGATGATGTATCATACACCTGGGTCCAACAAGAACGTCTTGCAACCCGACCCACACAGGACCGACCACTCATTTCGCTTGAGTGTATCGAATGTATATCACCAACGGTTGGGATCAAACCACCGTTTCCCAAAAAGGGACAACATCGAAATAGATTAAAGAAGTAAAAGGAATTTCTCTAGATAGGTGATTATACACCCTAATAGGAGCGACCCACATAGCCATGTTGCCTGCCCGATTTTTGTCGTTTCACAGTTGTGAGGCTTAAGGCTACGTCTAACTTTTAGAACATTTGGCCACCATACACTTTGAATGCCACATCATCAAACCCGTCAAATCACCAGTTGATCTTCCCAAAAATATTTCGGGTATAAAAGCTAAGAGAAACGAATTTCTCTGCAGCCAGACGTACTACCTTGGAATGATCGTCTTATGTGACCGTTAGGAATACTCTGTCAGACATTTGTCCATACAATTTGTCTTGGGACTGAACAATCATAACAGCTCTTGAATTTCACTCCGTCTTCGATTATCTTCAGTATAATCTAATTCGCAATGCCTATGCCTATACGGAGTGGTTTTCAGATATTAAATCCAACCGGTCTCTCCGTATCGACAATGATGGTAAAAATCTTTGATAGTCGTTGTTTTAACTATCAAAGCAAAAAATAAACCTCCATCAAACAATTTCACAATCACTGGCCCTTTCTAATATTTTATTTTAGATTCATTTCTTAGCGAATTCTATATATATTGTTATACCGATTTCTATTATCAAAATTTCTTAACATATTCTAATCCTTAAATTTTCGGAAAAATTCGCCATAACCTCCTTTGTACTGGCGAATAGTTCAAACCTTAACTTGCCTCTCTAAGGCCTTTCCATTCAAAAAGAAAATCAAAAAAAGCCAAGTGGCTTGGCGATTAGGCGCATAAAACCTCATATGGAAATTAAACATGTACCTTTTTGTCGGGCACTTAAATTATAAATCTTCACCCTCTTCATATTCTCCATCCCATACCTATTTAACATATATACGCCCATTTTCAATTCAATTCAATCAATTGATCCCTTTTTCATAACTCGTTTTCCATTCATTACTTAAATTTTTCTAGTTTGCTTCTTGGTCTCATTTACTTTTAATTTGAACTTATCCCGTTCAAATATATTTGTATTTGCTTATATACAAATTTAACTCAAATTCCTTGACCGCTTCCCAATTCTAATTCACATTTCACACTCAGATTCCCAATTCCAATTAATGAATTCAATTCACTTAACAAAGTTAAATTCAGCCCTAAACTCTATTAACTAATTTCTTTTGAAGTTAGTTAACTTCATTTGATAATTAAAAAATATGATTTTTTTTTTATACCAAAATCCATCCATTTACTTCACTTGAGTTCGTATTTATTCTATAGCTCAAGTCCGGATTTTTCTAATGGAAATTCGAATTTCTATCCACTCAAAATCCATTTATTTAGTTAAATAAACCGATATGGTTTAAAACAATTATGGCGCTGCTTTTCCGAAAATTTGATTTTGACATAACTCAAAATTTATACGACAAAATCTAGATTTTTCTTTCCCATTAGAAAACTATCATTCAATAGGTCCGAGGGTTTCTTGTTTCATCGAATTCCGACTTGTACTAAGTTCTATAAACTCTTGAATAGCCAATTTTCAAACTACCGCGCTGCGGCGAGTTCGTTTTAATTATAATTTATATATAACGTTTAGAAACATCGTTTAATAAATGAATATCAATCCCACTTTCAATATTTTTGTAATAATTCATGTCCGGTCACCAAATCTAACTTAATAATTCAGGTTATTCAACTTGTCGATTATTTCATTTCACATTCATAACTTAATTATGAATTTATTCGAAAGACAAATTCCTATATCCTAGTTCAATTCATATTACAAAATATCGATACACTCAAATTCAATTATAAATTCCTTTTATGGGCATGATCAATTTTCAACATCGTTTACCATTACAAACTAATATCATCTCCTGATAATAGTGAAGTCGTTCAAATTGGGGTATTTTAATTACCTCTCAGACCTTGATCGACGACGTTCTTATCTTGAGATGGATAAAAGCTTGTAATATCAAAACTTGATTTAAATATCACCTTTGATTCCTTTTCTTACATTTGGAAATTTATTTCCAAATTACATGATGAAAATTACTTCATCACATTTATAAACGTGTTGTTTATAAACTAACTTCAATATTTATTAAACTTCTATTTTTAATAATCTATTAGAAACTCGATTCAAATTTTGGAATATTTGATTTCCATTTTAAATCTCAAGTTTTTTCTAAAAATATTTAATTATCATAACTTATATCTATATAATATATTTTCATATTTACAACTTAAATTTACATTTAATACAATTCCAAGATCGTTTGAAATATAATTTTGTTTTATGTATTCGACAATAGTCCAGTTAAAATCATAAATCTGTGTGGATTCATTTAAATTCAGTTTACATTCCGAATATAGGAATAAATTTCATCGTTTCTTTTTGAAATGATTTCAAGTTATAGATCTCTTTTTAAATTCATATTTTAATTTAAATACCCAAATCATCTCATGATAATTTATCCCCTTCTATTTATAAACATTGTTTATAAATTTTACTTCTTGTTTTAAACATTTAAAACAAGCTTATAATTCATATTCCATTTTAAATTCAAATTTCCACTTCGAAAGATAAATTTGCTTCTTTAATCCCTCACTTGAAATTAAACTTTAATATTATCAAATGATAATATTTTTTCCCATTTATAACCATTGTTTATAATTTTAGCAACTTGTTTTTATTTTAAAAACAAGTTAGTATTTCTCAATTTATTCGATACAACATTTCTATTTCGAAAAGTAAAATTTCCCTTTCTTTTCCATTTAAAAATCCCTTTTAAGTTCATACCTAGATTTAAATGAATTATCCAATAAAATTCCCTCCTTTTATTTAGAAAAATCATTTATAAATAACACTTCCTGATTTAAATATTAAAACAAGTTTCCTATTTCAAATCCCATTTATATTTCGGAAAATAAATTCCCTTTTCCAAATTAACACTTGAGTTTGCATTCCAAAATTATCCAGTGATAATTTTTCTACTCAAGTATAAACATCGTTCGTAAATTCAACTACTTGTTTTTATTTCTAAAAACAAGCCCATATTTTCCTAGCCAAATCTGAAATTCAATTTCTATTAGGAAAAATATATTTTTCCTTTTAAATCTAAAAATCCCTTTATGAAAATTTTAAATATCAATCTCTAGGGCCAGTGATATTTAAATCCCCAAATAAGCAAACCAACAACCCAATTCAACACATCACACATATATAAATATGTAAACAACAATAAATAAATTTGAGAAATCCAGTTGGATCCCTCCAACCTGTTTTTCCTACATCCACAGATGTTAGTCACATAAATAATACCAATCCTGCTTCAAGGTAGGATATCGCGGTATAAAAAAAGAGGATCCACTTATATACGTGGGCGTAGGGTCATCCGCTAATGATACTGCGGGTATCCGCTAATAGTATTGCGAGAAATATCCAATAACACCAATCACCAAGCCTAGGTATAACTAACATATATTATATATATTATAACCACAATGATTCAAAAATTCATGCACGCATTCAAACAGTCAACCATTTATTTTTAACGATAAAAATAAATTAAATAACTTTTGAGTGAGATTTACTCACCTTATTTTCTTAGCACTGAATATCTTTTTAATTCCTGTATTGTTGCATGGTGAATCATCTCGAATTGCCTAACTAGCACCTACGAGTATTGGATTTTATTTAACGATTAAACATCTTATTAATTTTAATTAACTTTTACAATAAAAAAACGATTTATCCTATGTATTTTAAATTAAATAAAACGCATACCTTAGTCCCGGCGTGAGACCCTTCTACCCTAAATTCGAACAATAAGCCACTGCCTTCAGAACTAATTTTCTCCCTAACTTCCATCTATAACATCATTGATCCTTTGTAGCATTCCATCGAACACCTGCTGCCCCTCTCACTGTCAATGACCGAATTGCCAACAAACTACCATTCTGCCTCAACATAACTCCCTTTCCTCTACAGGTTCATGCTTTGAACTCGTTCATCAAACCTCATCCCGAAATTGTCATTCAACATTACTGTCATTAACATATAAAATTTATCCGCTGTTATCACAAACCAAATGGATACCATTCTCACATCAGGCCAAGTAGTGTAAGCCTATGAAGATCAAGGACATACCTAGTTTATCATTTTCTGAACCCAGGTCCCTTCGTTTACCCCTAAAAGAACTGCTGCGTCTCAAACATATGGTCGAACTTCCCCAAAATCCCGTCACTGACCACCCAAAGCTCAGTTTGAATACTGTTGAAAGTCAAGCTATAGATCTCGCACTCCAATTCCTCCTACCGTACCCTATTTACCACCAAAAACCGTCCCTAAACCCACTGCAAAATAAAAAATGTCATCTCCCAAATCGAACGCTATTTCCGTCATCCGAGATAACAATGAATCGCACAGCTCAAAACAAGATCGAGCTCCAGACACATTCGCACCCCTTCTTCCATACGTATCGCGACTTCACGCAACCCTACAGTGAAGTAGCGAATGGTTTCCTCATCAAACTTTGCCGACCTCTTACAATAGACACGCCACCACCCTATGAGCTCCACGCCATCGTCCATTTGACTAACCTCTGTCCGACCAGGCTCTAACACGATCCCTAATTAGTCGCGATTGCCCCTTTTATTGATTATGATTTGGGGGAAATTTTTTGACTCAAAATGCGGTTTGATTAAATAAAGGAGGGTCGGCTTCGATTTTCCGGAAGGAGGAGTTGTATTATAGGATTGATTTACTGGTTTGAGGATGGAGAAATAATCGAAGGCATTGGGTTGTTTATATAGGTGCGGAAGGAGAACGTAACGTACGAAGACCATTAATTCTTCTTTGGATACGTACATAACAAACCCTTTATTTTATTTAAAAAGATTTTCCAATTAAATTGATTTGATTTAAAGAGATTCTCACTTTATTTTAAATAGATATCGATTTGATCTCGTGCTTATCCATTAAAATAATATCGGGGTTCATAACTCGACATCACGAACCGCTATTTTAACCTACCGACCGTCGTTTCGACGCGACGTAATTACAATATTCAGGGCTTAACAGAATAGACTACAAAATTTAATTTGAATGTATATACAAAATAACCATATTAAATAAATATAATTTAAATTCAAACTGATTTATTCCTTGATTATAAATTACTATTATCTTCTATACTCAAATATGATTTATATTGATTATTTGAACTGTTTCGATTCAGTTTTAAATTTTGAATTTAATTATCACCGTTTTCGTATCACGATAATTCGATATTAAATAGAAATTAATTTTTAAATCGATAACTTAATATAAAAATTTATTTACATTATCAACTCAATATTTAAAATGATATAAAATATTTAAAATAAATTGACCAAAAATGCGGGTCGTTGCACAATATAAATTTCATAATAAAATAAATAAATAATTTTAATTTTAAAAATAGATATCTCACATTGATTCTTGTCTGAATTTTCAAAATACGAGTCCAACACTTTCGGTTTCGTTTGATTCTGATTCAGTTTGCAAAAGTTATAGCCTTTAGAACTTTGATTACATAATTAATAAAATAAATTAATTATTTACTAATCACCCATCTTAATCTCCTTCTACCGGTCGCTCCAACCTGAAACCAAAGGACCCAACGTCGATCCATAAACACCCCTTACGCACGCCACTAGGAGGCTCCAGAACCCGATCTGAAACCCTCCCTCCGACCATCTCGAAGCACGTGTACAATGCGCCAGGTAGCTCGCAACTCGTGCCTCCTATCGCCGCGAATTCAAGTCCAATACTGATGGGTTTGCAACCAAAATCTGACCGACCCTGCCTCCGAAATCCGATCATCACCATACCACTTTGAAGAGCTCGGGATGTACTCCGATTTGGTGTTTGGAGTTTTGATTTTTACTAAGAGGATTGGAAGAAATTAGCAAATGAAATTGGGAGCGTGGTGGCCGTTGAATCTGAAAGTGGCGACTAGGTTATTGAAAATAGGGTTTAGGTGATGTATATTTATAATAAATTAATATTAAATGTTCTATTTTACAAATAAACTCGTTAATCTTTTTCAGACCCAATTTCAGCCCAATGAAAGCTGTCCCCAGGCAAATACACCCGTTTCAGACGCAATAGGATAGGTCTCATGAGCCCAATCAAAAATTTTCAACCTGTTTTCTTTAGTTTAATATTTAAATCATTTATTTATTTAATATGATCGTACATTTAAATTTACTGGGGCCACATACGGACTCTAAAATTTCCAGAAAAATTATTTCTAACTCTGTTTTGACGATACAGTCCTAACAATACTAATTTCGTCGAATTCTGAGACCGGTTGAAAAATGGCCATCGAAAACACATTCTCTTTTCCCACGCTCACATATTAATTCAAAAAATTACAAAAATTGAAACCTAACAATAGTTTGACATTCGGGTTCTCAAAAAAGTGGTTTCATCGAAAACAGAGGTTGTTTGAAAAATGTCAATTTTAATATTAAAAAAATATATAAATTCTATAGCGACTATTCTGAATTTTAAACTGGGCATAAATTTTGATTCCCTCTATGAAATTTCAATTTTTTGAATTTGTTGGAAAGGAATTTTTAAATAGATTTAAATATTTTTTGTTATACTAAAATCCGATTTAATTTGCATACTGTACAGTCAGTCAAAGTTCAAATTCAAATTTTCAAACTACCGCGCTATTTCTAACTCCGTTTATAATTAAACTATAAATTTTCGTTTTAACTTTGTTTAAAAGAAATTTTCTATCGTTATTATTTAAAATAAATTATTTCCAATAATTAAAATCCATTAAAATTGTTAAAATAAAAAATTTAAATTGGTTAAGAATTTCCGGGTTTTTACACGGCGGACCTCACCTGAGGAGCGATCGTCAATTGCCATTTTCTCTCTTTTTTTTTGAAAAACTAAATTGATTTGGGGAAATATCTGTTTGGAGGTTATAAGGTTTTTTTAAAATATATATTTAATATAATTTATTGCATAGAAAGGTGATATTTTCATCCGAGCTCCAAATGAGACCCAACGACTATCCCCCCTAGTTAAATACACCCGTTCAAAGCATAGTGGGATATGTTTTGTAACCCAATTCGGCTGTTACTATTAGTTTCCTTGAAAATCAAAATATATATCTATATATTGATTTTGAATGCACATTTCAATTTACTAGGCCACATACGGACCCCAAGAATTCCAAAAAAATAAATCCGTCTTTGTTTTAACGATACGGTCCTAACATAACTAATTTCGTCCAATTTGGAAACCATTTGAACAATGGCCATTTTCTAGTCGATCCAAATTGACTAAAACTACCAAAACACGTTTTCTTGTACCACGCTCACAAACTGATTCCAAAAATTATGAATTTTTGAATCCAGCAATAATTTGACATCCTGGATCCGACAAAAGTGGTTTCGTTCAAAACGGAGATCGTTTGCAAAATGGATATTTTTATGGGCTATATTTCTATAGCGAGTATTCTGAATTTTCAACTGGACATAACTTTTGATTCCCGCTATGAAATTTCAATTTTTTGGATTCGTTGGAAAGATATTTTCAAATAGATTCAAATATGTCTGGTTTCACTAAAATATGGTTTATTTTGAATCATGTACAATCGTTTGAAATTTGAAATCGAATTTTCAAACTACCGCGCCATTTCCAATTCCTTTTATAATTAAAATAAATATTTATATTCCAACTTCGATTGAAATAAATTTATACATTCTAATTCTATTCAAAATAAATTTCTAATCGTTATTATTTAAAGTAAATCATGTTAAATATTCAAAATTCATTAAAATTGCCAAAATAAATATTTTAAATTGGTTCTGATTTTCCGGGTTGTTACAACTTGTATCTAATGCTCCATGTGTAATAATAAATCAAAAACTGCAGGGCGCTTATTGGAGATTGGATTTCCAACATGACAAGGTATGGAACCACCTTCTGATAGTGTATCTCTAAAGAGGAATACACTAGGTTCAACAAGAACGTCTTGCAACCCGGCCCACACATGGCGGGTCACTCATTTAACTTGAGTGTATCGAGCATATTATCACCAACGGTCATGATCAACAATAGTTACCGAAAGCACGCAGCTGCGAATAGAATAAGAAACAAATGAAATTTCTCTAGATCAGGTGATAATACCCCTTATGGGAATGACCCCCATGGCCATGCTGCCTGCCCAGTTTTTGTCATTTCCCGGTTGATGAGGTTTGGGCCACGATTATCTTTCAAGAACATCTTGCTGCCATTTACTTCGAATGCCACATCATCAGATCTATCCATATACGTTGTCCTGGGACTGGACAAACCGAAGGCACTAGTTTATTAATCCATCATGGGCAATTTCTACCCAGGATTAACAGAATAGCCCTTGCATTTTACTCCGTCTTCAATTATCTTTAGCATTAGTTGATTTGTAACGGTTATGCCAATACAGAGTGGTTTTCAAATAATAAATCTGTTCCCGATCTCTCCGTATTGACAATGGAGGCATAAAATAAATCAAAATCTTAATAGTTGGTGATTTAACTATCAACGGAACATCCACACAGTCAACAGTCCTACTTCCAATTGAAAATTCTACTGTTCAAGCATCAAACAATACCGGCCCCTTATTATATTATCATTTCCAATTCCTATTTCCCCTCTTTCGTATTCTTCCAAAACTCGATTTTCTCTCTCGATCCTTGCAAAACATTTCCAATTTCTTAATTTATTAATTCAAGAATTATCTCTTATTCCAATTAGAAATTATTTCTAAATGTCCACGAATTCTTACTTTCTATATTTAGAAAATATCCTTTATTAATATTGGAAAATATATCCATATTCCATTTATTAATTCCTCGTTGACCAATTCATTTCATTTCCTGTGCATAGAAAATATCTCTGATTTTATTTGGGAAACATATCAAAATCCTTTAAATTAACGCGATGTTATAAAACATTGTTATTATAACTCAAACCATTAACCATTTATAAAATAACCATATTGCTAACCAATTTGCACTATCGAACCTTAACCATTCCTCCATCAATCATGAAGTCAATCAAGTTGGGGTATAATTACCTCTCACACCTTAATTGAACAACATTCTCGACTTTGAAATAGTCAAAGCTCACAACTACAAACAAATCCTCGCTTACGCAACTGTTAGAACTAATATAAGAATCCACTTCTTTTACGGAAAACATTGATTATAAAGGTAGCGTTATAATCGTTGTTGCCAAATATTTGATTCATAAAACAATAATTAAAATGGTAGTGTTAAAATCGCTGTTAAGATTTACACAACATTTATTGTAACAGTAGTGTTAATATCGTTGTTTAAATTTACAAAACAGTTGTTATAACGGCAACGTTTAATCGTTGTTCCCAAATATTTGTTTTATAAAAATATAACTTGTACTTGTTATTTTCAACAAATAAATTAATAAGTAAATAAATAAATAATTAAATAGTTAAATAGTTAGATTTGATTCAAAACGAAAAGTAAAAATACCTACTTCTCTAAATTCGATATAATCGAATTCCAGTAAAAAACTCACTCCTGAATAATCAATATTCGATTCATATTCTGAACTTCAGAATTTATCTACCATTTTTGACTTGTCAGGAGGGGAGGAGGAAAAGGGGGATCGCGCTCCGCGCGAGGAGGAAGGAGGATAAGGACGGAGGAGGAAGAGGAGGGGGGAGCTGCGGCGGTGGCACCCCACCTTGAGGCGGCGGCAAACTAATCGGGGGGGAGGGCGGCTGTGAATCGCGATCCCCCTCCTTTTTTTTCTTCGATTATTTTGAAATGATTTCGAACGGGGGGGGGGGGAGGGGTTGAGAGTATAGAGAGGAGGGGTGAGGTGTTATAATATATATTATTTAATTATTTCAAAAAGGTACCTTTTTATTTTGACCTCAAAATCGAACCCACTGATTGTCGTCCATAGCTAACTACCCCCATTCCGAACACAATGGGATATGTATCGTAAGCTGAGTCGATCGTTTCGATCAGTTTTCTTTAAAATCAAAATACAAATTTATATATTGAATTTGAACGCACATTTCAATTTACCAGGGCCACGTACTAACTTGAAAAATTCCCGAAAAATATTTTCTAGGTTCGTATGGACGATATGGTCCTAACAAAACTAATTTCGTCCAATTCCGAGACAGTTTGAAAAATGGTCATTTTCTTGTCGATTAAAATCAACTAAAACTGGTCAAACGCGTTTTCCTACGCCACACTCACAAATTGATTTGAAAAATTACGTATTTTGAAACCTAGCAATAACTTGACATCGCGGATCCAACAAAAGTGGTTTCGTAAAAAACTGAGGTTATTTGCGAAATTCCCATTTTTAAGGGCCAAAATTCTGTAGCAACTATTCAGAATTTTCAAGTGGACATAACTTCTTATTCCCGCTCTGAAATTTTGATTTTTCGGATTCGTTGGAAAGATATTCTCAATTAGATTCAAATATTTTTGGTTTTGCTAAAATCCAGTTTATTTTGAATCCTGTACATTCATTTGAAATTCAAAATCGAAATTTCAAACAACCGCGCCATTTTCAATTCCTTTTATAATAAAAATAAAATATTTATATTCTAACGAGGATTCAAATAAATATATACGTCGATTCTATTCAAAATAAATTTTTCGTCGTTATTATTTAAAATAATTCATTTTAAATATTCAAAATTCATTGAAATTGCCAAAATAAAATTTTAAAATTGGCACAGATTTTCCGGGTTGTTACAATCTCCCCCACTTAAAACTTTTCGTCACCGAAAAGGAACGAAGCTGAAAGTTGTTTAACTAATCAACTCAACTTCCATTATTTTCATTACGGCTTAAGTTCTTCAACTTTTCTGTTTCTAAGAATTTTACAAATTTTTTCAAAAATTTGGCTAACACCCTAAATTTTCGAAAATTTTCGCCATAACCTCTCCTGCAGCAGGGACTTGGGGATATTTCAAATAGCCTCCCATGACCCTCATCAATCCAAAAAGAAAAAGAAACAGCCAAGCGGCTAGCCAATCGGCTCATAAAATCATCCAAACCCAATAAATACAATAAATATTTCCTATTTGTCGGGCAAACAATTTTATTCTTCTGCTCTAGCCTCCTTGCTATGACCTGTTCAACGTAAATACATGTATATGCATGTATTTGTAATCGTTTTTCAATACAATTCAATAGTCGGTTCATTTTGGCATAATGGTTCAAAATTATCAAACCAATAAACAAACAACCCAACCATCAATCAATAAGTGGATTAACATTTCAAATTCATAATTTTGATATATATACAGAAAATCATGTTTTTTATGCCAAATCACAACAATAAATCTATCTAGCTTTGGTTCTCACACCAGTCTAATGGAAATATATAGATATCCCACCTTCGGCACTCGAACATCAACTCTGATCACGATGCATCATTCATCAGAATCATCTCCGAGCGACTAGAGTGTGATTCTATATCTATCTAGTATATTAAAACTTCAAATATACGTTTATGACGCGTATATGCAAAATCTTTATATACTCGATTGTCCAAATTCAATACAAATAAAATATTCAAATATGTATAATTGAATTTAATTTTCAAAACAAATTTTGTTTTCAATTTTTTTATTTCAAAATATACTCTTCACACTCGTTCTAGGATACTACTGATCCCATCTCTAACGAGTTATTCTTACTGGACATTACTAATCCAATCTCTGATGAATTCTTACGTTCAGTTCTAATGTGTCCAGTTCTCGAGCTCTGTAAACCAAAGCTCTGATGCCAAAATGTAAAAGCATATTCTGCTCATTAACTGGTCAAGCACCATCCAAACAATCAATCAGTCACAATCAATATCAACAACCACATATATTTGGTTTACACTACATCTCATGTTTTGGTAAATTTAATCACCATTCATTCATTCAAATCTAATTAAAGATTTATTCAAACTCCAATTGGTTTCGTCTCTAAAATCATTTCATATTGATTGTTCTACTTTTTGGAAATTAATCCTACTTTTACTTGGGTTAAAGAACTAATGTCATTTAAACACAGTTCACGACAAACCCCAAATCTAATTTGATATTAAATACAAGGCTCTGAATAGAAAATATATCGGCTTATATTCAACATCAAATTCTGAAACCAACAGATATCATATCGGGAATAACGATATCGATATCTTCCAAATTCCCATCGCAATATCCGTATAATCATGGAATCCAATATCGAAATATTCCGAAGATAATTTCGATTCAAATCCATTCCAATTCATATATTGGAAATTCTGGTTATTTAAACCCATTTCAAATCCAATTTGTTTATTTAAAAATAAATAAATTATTATTCTAGTTAATAACTAGATCATTTCAATAAAAGTATATTTTATCTTTACAAATGTGGAATTTTTTCATCTCAGTTCTTTCCAAATCATTTATAATGATTTTACACAAATTATTGATATTTTTAATGATTTTATCAAGGTCTGTACAGTCGATTTCCATCAACGGCCATCGAACTACACTTACAGTGACCTTTTCCAAATTTGATTTGGACATAATTCCAAATCCAACCATTAGATTTCTTATATTCGTTGGAAAGTTCTTTTCGATACGAACCCAACGGTTCTGGTTTCAGGAGAATCTGATGGTCGGATCTTCCGAAATGTCCGTTCGAAGTCAATGGTCGAAATTCGCAAACTACCGCAGCGCGACGCGTTCTATTCAAGCCATTGTATTATATACATAATATATATAATATATGTTTCATTGATTTCCATTCAAAACGTATTTTATAAATTGTTTTAAATTCGTTTTCAAAACAATTTAAACTTCATATTTCACATCATCGATATACAATTGACAATATTTTCAAAACGTTATATTTTGAAATCACTTCCTTTTCTATAATCATTATAAAAACGAATATAATCGATATAAATATCGTTCGCATCAAAATAGCGCATCTCTAATCAACACAGCTTTATATTTTTCAATAACTTCGTAATTCTATTCAACAAATGAATATTTATTCTATTCAACACATGAATCAATATTTCTTTCAACACATGACTATTCTCAACACATGAGTACTGTCAACACATGACTATTTTTTTAATCAGACACCAAGCGTAAATTAGTAAGAGAACGATTCCCTAAATATTAACCCCGAAGGCCGAAACTAACATCAGATCAATACCCAGGAGACCACTCATCTTATCTATTTTCCAGTTAGTTTCTAATTTTATATATGATAAAGATGTAAATTTTATTGTTAAAATATTTTACTCAACACATGAATATTCTCAACACATGAGCATCGTCAACACATGACTATTTATTCTATTCAACACGTGAATCTTTATTTTATATTATTCTTTATTTTCCCAATTGGAATGGGGCCCAATCAATTACCATATAATGTTAATTATATGGATTCCATACAACACATGTATATAATAGCAACAATAAATAATCAACCATCATCCAAAGTACACCACACAACTGCATAGGCATTAAATATAAATAATTAACGCTCGTACAGTCTGTCAATCCAACGATCGACATACCACTAAACAATTAGGATTAGTTTACGTCAAATATCATCCCAACACCCGTGTGGGGTTTCAATCCACAAACACTGAATATTATTTGTGCAGTTGGGCGATGTGTAAAATTTATCATCCCAATCAATATCCTTCAAATAAGTGTACATAAACAAACCGTCCGGCTTGTAAATGAATATTTATTTATTCACATTCGCGTTAAAAATTATATTTTTAACTATATAATATTTTATTTCAACACATGAATGTTTTATTATCCATTTCACATCAACATCACAAACAAACTTCACAACACATCAAACAAGCATACAAGTCGTCCATGGTCTGCGGACAATGGGTATTGGGTGCTGCTAAGCACCGTCTGCATCCTAGTATATAATTTTAACTAGGAAACAAGATTTAAAGTGAGAAGTTCTCACTGACTAGCTAAACCAATCCACCGCGACTCTTTATATGTAGAAATCTTCGTCGTGCTCGCCTTTTGGCAATTTCATTGTCCGTAGCCACTACATATATAAAAATCCCATTTTATATTATTGCTATGTATATAAAAATCACATTTTTATAATCACTCTATATGGATAAAAATCACATTTTTATACTGCTACTTTTTAGATAAAAATTCTATTTTTGAACCGCTACTATATAGATAAAAATTCTTCTTTCCATATAAAAAAAAATTATATTTTCATATTTCTCCCTCTTATATAAAGATCAAATTTTTATATCATTGCTATAAAATCACATTTTTACTTCAACATATATGTAATAAAAATCAGATTTTTATTTCGCTACATATATAAAGATCAAATTTTTACTATTACATAATATAAAAATCGTATTTTTATTCTTCCTATACTATAAAAATCATATTTTTACATTGCTACTTCTATAAAGATCACATCTTTATCTTCACATCATATATAAAATTCACTTCATATATATAAAAATGATATTTTTACAACGCTTCACACACAATAAAAAAATCATACCTTTTCTCTATGTTATCATATATATATATATATATATATATATATATATATATATATATATATATATATCGAATCTTTATGCTCCTAAAAATCAAATCTTTGAACAATAAAAATCCTAGCTTTTCTATGTTAAAAATATGAACTTTCTACGATTAAAAATCTAATCTTTAAGGTGTTAAAAATCTTAACTTTATGTTAATAAAAATATAAACTTTCTATGAATAAAAATACAAACTTCCTTATCTAAAAGATTACATTTTTAAACTGATTATTTAATATAAATTAAAACAATAAATAGAAAAACTTACAAGAGGCATAGGGGGAGGCTCGGCGTCGAAGTGGAGCGAGGGGGGGGGGGGGAGGCGCTAACATTGGCGGTAGGGGCGACGTGGAGGGGAAGAAGAGAAGGGGCTAATGCGTCAGGAAGGGAGAGGGAAAAGGGGGATCGCGCTCCACGCGAGGAGGAAGGAGGAGAAGGACGGAGGAGGAAGAGGAGGGGGGAGCTGCGGCGGTGGAGCCCTACCTTGAGGCGGCGGCGAACTAATCGAGGAGGGGGGGTGGGGGCTGTGAATCGCGATTTTCCCTCTTTTTTATTTTTTTCTTCGATTATTTTGAATTGATTTCGAATGGGGGGCCTGAGAGTATAGAGAGGAGGGGTGAGGTGTTATAATACATATTATCTAATTATTTCAAAAAGGTACCTTTTTATTTTGACCTCAAAATCGAACCCACCGACAGTTGTCCATAGCTAACTACCCACATTCCGAACACAATGGGATATGTATCGTAAGCTGATTCGATCGTTTCGATCAGTTTTCGTCAAAATCAAAATATAAATCTATATATTGAATTTGAACGCACATTTCAATTTACCGGGGCAACGTACTGACTAGAAAAATTCCCAAAAAATATTATCTAGCTTCGTATTGACGATATGGTCCTAACAAAACTAATTTCGTCCAATTCCGAGACCATTTGAAAAATGGTCATTTTCATGTCGATTAAAATCAACTAAAACTGGTCAAACACGTTTTCCTTTGCCACGCTCACATATTGATTCGAAATATTACGAATTTTGAAACATAGAAATTACTTGACATCGCGGATCCAACAAAAGTGGTCCCGTCGAAAACCGAGGTCATGTGCAAAATTCCCATTTTTAAGGGCCAGAATTTCAAAGCAACTATTCTGAATTTTCAACTGGACATAACTTTTTATTCCCGCTATGAAATTTCTATTTTTCGGATTCGTTGGAAATATATTCTCCATTAGATTCAAATATTTTTGGATTCGCTAAAATCCGGTTTATTTTGAATCCTGTACATTCATTTGAAATTTGAAATCGAAATTTCAAACTACCGCGCCATTTTCAATTCCTTTTATAATTAAAATAAAATATTTATATTCTAACGACGATTCAAATAAATATATATGTTCGATTCTATTCAAAATAATTTTTTCATCGTTATTATTTAAAATAATTCATTTTAGATATCCAAAATTCATTAAAATTTCCAAAATAAATATTTTAAATTGGCACAGATTTTCCGGGTTGTTACAATTTTCTTTTAACTCGAGTTGGCTTATAACTATTTCCATTTCTAATAATTTGGTTTCAAAACTGTTGTTTATTTTTAAATATGAATTTCATTCCTTAATAGGAATCTAAACTCGTTTGTTCAAATCAACTTGATTTTATCTATAAGTATAATTACTGCTCTACTTCCAGTTATTGAGTACCTTTTTAAAACCACATCATATTCTGTTTCATTTATAAACTCTATTTATAGAACTGTTACTCAAGTGACACTTTCCATTTTTTTTAAACAATTCATATTCTCTGTTGAATGTATTTATAAGCTATACATTTTCGAAATTAACTTAATTTGATTTCTATAAATCTTTGTTTATGTATTATTGCAAATCATATAATTTACTGAAATATTAACCTCTTAACGTATCTAAATTAAATTATAGTTCATGTTAAATAAGATTTAAATATCCTTTCAGGAAATGTAACAACCCGAAAATCTGGGCCAGTTTAAAATTTTTATTTTGGCAATTTTAGCGAATTTTGATTATTTAAAATGAATTATTTTAAATAATATCGACGAGAAATTTATTTTTGAATATAATTCGACGTATATATTATATACGTCGTCGTTAGAATATAAATATTTATTTATATTTATAAAAGGAATTGAAAATGGCGCGGTAGTTCGATAATTTGATTTCAAACTTCAATTGAATGTACCGGGTGCAAAACAATCCGGATTTTAGTGAAACCAAAAATAATAGGATCCAATTGATAGTACCTTTCCAACAAATCCAAAAAATCAAGATTCCATAGCGGGAATCAAAAGATATGTCCAGTTAAAAATTCTGAATAGTCGCTATGGAATTCAGGCCCTTAAAAATAGACATTTTGCAAAAGACCTCGGATTTCGACGAAACCACTTTTGTTGGATCCGTGATGTAAAGTAATTGCCAGGTTCCAATTTTCATAATTTTTCGAATCAATATGTGAGTGTGGCGAAGTTAAACGCGTTTGGCTAGTTTCAGTTGATTTTAATCGACTGGAAAATGGCCATTTTTCAAACGGTCTCAGAATTCGACGAAACTAGTTTTGTTAGGACCGTATCGTCGATAAGAAGCTAGAAAATATTTTTTTTGGAATTTTTTGAGTTAGTATGTGACCCCAATAAATTGAAATGCACGTTCAAATTCAATATATAGAGTTATATGTTGATTTTGAGGAAAACTGGTCGAAACGATCGAATTAGCCTACGATACATATCCCATTGTGTTCGGAATGGGGGTAATTAGCTAGGGATGACAGGCGGTGGGTCTCGTTTAGAGCTCGAAAATAAAAGTTACTTTATGGAAATAAAGAAATATTTATATAATTAAACTCCCTCACCCCCGCTCCTTTTCTTTCTAAAGTCAACCCCATCCCCACGTTCAAAACCAAACAGATCGAGAAAAAAAAATAAAAAAAATCCCGATTGCCCTAGCCATCGCCCGCCCCTCGACGGAAATCACTGCCGCCCGTCCTCCCTCCACCAACGCCTCTTCCTCCGTCGACACCACCTCCGACGGCGCGAGCTTCTTCAATTTCATGGCATAAGCTGCCACGTTCGAGGGCAGTTATCGGGGCTGTGAAGGGGCGCAGTTCGACCTCGAGTATCGGAAAGGGAAGGCCACCGAGTGCTGCACCCATGGAGGCATTGGAGGAGCGTTCCAGGGCGAAGACCGTGGGGGAGGTGGATCTGACTCTGGCGGCTTCCTGGAGGCGCGATGAGCAAGGGGTCAGGTTCGACGATGGGTTCCTCTGAGCAGCGTATTACAGTGAAGATGATTAAGCTTAAGTTGATGGTTTATATAAATATAAACCCTGTTTAAAATAAGTTTTAATATAAATATAAACAATGTTTAAAATCTGAAATATATATATATATATATATAGGTTATTGTTTTAAAACTGAATTTCTATTATAGGAAAGATTTAATTCTAATTATAGAAAGATAGAATATTTATTATAGAAAAATTTGGTTTCATTAATATAAAGATTTGTTTTTTTCACCAAGTAAAAATTCGATTTTTATATATTGAATAGCGAAGTAAAAATTAGATTTTTATATATTGAATAGCGAAGTAAAAATTAGATTTTTATATATTGAATAGCGAAGTAAAAATTAGATTTTTTATATATTGAATAGCGAAGTAAAAATTCGATTTTTATATATTGAATAGCATAGTAAAAATTCGATTTTTATATATTGAATAGAAAAGTAAAAATGTGATTTTTATATATGTAGAGAATATTGGCAACGAAAGTGACAAGAGGCAAGAACGGCGAAGATTCCTACATAAGAAGAGTCGTGGCGTTGGATTAGCTTATCTGTGAGAAATTATCACCTTTTAATTTATTTTTCTAGTTATAAAATATATACTAGGATGCAGACGGTGTTTAGTAGCACCCGACACCATTGTCCACAGACCATGGACTTGTTTGTTTGGTTGTGTAGTTGGTTAGATTATTAGATTTGATTTGGTTGTTTGACGAATTGAAATGGAATTGATTGATGTGTGAATGGCGTGGGCCTTCACTAGACCGGGGATAAGGCTAGGCCTTGTCCTGTTTCTAGTATCATGCCGATATGCCGCCGAAATTTTCTAAAATATGTTAGAAAAATAAAAATATCATTTTATTGTGTAAATGAACTGAATAGAAATTCATGTGTTGAAATAAAACATTTTATTGTTAAAAATATAATTTTTAACGCGTGTGTGAATAAAATATTCATTTACAAACCAGACGGTTTGTTTATGTACACTGATCTGACTGATATTGATTGGGACGATAAATTTTACACATCGCCCAAATACACAAATAAAATCTGTTTTTGATTGTTTGAAACCCCACACGGGTATTGGGATAATATTTGACGTAAACTAATACCGATTGTTTAGTTGTATGTCGATCGATTGATTGACAGACTGTTATAAGCGTTGAATATTTATATTTGAAGCTTATACAGTGTAGATTGCACTTTGGGTGATGGTTGATTATTCATCATTGTTATTGTATACATGTGTTGTAGAAAATCCATATAATTAACATTATATGGTAGTTGATTGGGCCTCATTCCATATTTGAAATAGAAATGTTTGAAATCGAAATATTTGAAATAGAAATATTTGAAATAGAAATATTTGAAAAGGAAATATTTGAAAAAGAAATATTTGAAATAGAATATTTGAAAATAGAAATATATGAAGCCGTGTTGATTAGATTGACGCCATTTTGACGTGAACGATATTTATATCGATTTTATTCATTTTAAAATGAATATTGAAAAGTGATTTCAAAATCGAATATTTTGAACTGAAATTTGAATTAAATTGAATTGAATCGAATTAAATCGAATTGAATAGAAATTTGAATTTAATAGAAAAGAATGGAAATTCGAATTGAATTGAATAGAAAACGAATTCGAATCGAATTGAATAGAAAACGAATTCGAATTGAATTGAATAGAAAACGAATTCGAATTGAATTGAATAGAAAACGAATTTGAATTGAATTGAATAGAAAACGAATTCGAATAGAACTGAATTGAAAACGAATTCGAATTGAACTGAATAGAAAACGAATTTGAATTGAATTGAAGTGAATTTAAAACGAATTTATATTGGAATATTCCATTTTGATTTGAAATTGAACATGAAGTTGAAACCGTTTTGAAAACAAATTTAAAACGATTTATAAAATTCATTTCGAAAGGAAACCGACGAAGTATATTATATATATATATATATATATATATATATATAATATAATGGTCTGAATAGAACGCGCCGCGCCGCGGCAGTTCGCGAATTTCGACCATTGACTTCGAATGGATATTGCGGGAGATCCGACCGTCGGATTCTCCTGAAACCGGAACCGTTGGGTTCTTATCGAAAAGAGTTTTCTAACGAATGTGAGATATTAGAAGTCTAATGGTTGGATTTGGAATTATGTCCAAATCAAATTTGAAAAAGGTCGATGTAAGTGCAGTTCGATGGCCATTGATGGAAATCGACTGTACGGGCCTTGATAAAATCATTAAAAATATCAATAATTTGTGTAAAATCATAAGAAATGATTTGGGAAGAATTGGGATGAAAAACTCCATATTTGAAAAGATAAAAATAGATTTCTATCGAAATGAACTAGCTTTGAACTAGAATTAAAATCCTATTTGTTTTTAAATAAATAAATTGAATTTGAAAAGGGTTTTAAAAATAACCAGAATTTCCAATGATTGCATTGGAGTGGATTTGAATCGAAATTGTCTTCGGAATATTTCGATGTCGGAATTCGTGATTATGCAGATGTAGTTATGGAAACTTGAAAGATATATATTTATATCGTTATTTCCAATACGACATTTGTTAATCATAGAATTTGATATTGAATATAAGCCGATATATTTTCTATTCAGAGCCTTGTATTGAATATCAAATGTGATTTGGGTTTGTCGTGAATGGTGTCTTCATTAACACTGTTCTTGAACCCAGTTTAGAAAAGATTAAATCTTTTTATTTAGATTTAATGAAGTGTACCAATTAAATAATATTTAATTGGAATTGAATTGATATTGATTTTTGGGTTTATCGTGGACAGTGTTTTAAATAGCACTCGTTCTTTAACCCGATAATTAATGGAATGTGATTTTGGGTTTATCGTGAACTGTGTTTTAAATGACACTGATTCTTTAACCCAGTTAAAGATTAAAACTAAGTGGATTTTTAATGAATCTTTAAATAGATTGAAAAGATCGAGAATGGAGTATCACCAGTTTTACTCCAAGCGATAGATAAATCTTTAATTAGATTTGAACGTGAAATGGTAATTGAATTTACCAATAACACCGTGGTGTTAGATATGAAGTATTACCAGTTTTACTTCATGGGATGAATAGGTTGGGATTGGGAAATTAAAACAAATGATTACTTCGGTAAGGTTCGTTAATCTCGACTAGTTGAATCGAAATACAAAAGGAGATTAGAGAATAAATTCAAGGAATTTATCTTGGCTAAAATTAATGGGAACCTTTCCCTATGAATGTGAAATTTAGAAACTAACTGTCGGTTAGCCAAGCAGAATGGTTTTCTGGATATTGATCTGATGTTGGTTTCGGCCTTCGGTGTTAATATTTGGGGAATTGTTCTCTTTTTAATTTACGGTTAGTGACTGATGAATTGGAATGAGGCGTATGTTGTGTTTGTGTAACACTTATTTAAAAAATACGCGAGTTATTCGAAAAGACCGGGTTTATCCCATTCTGAATAACCGATACGACGATAAGCCGAAGATGATTATGATGGTAGAAGACCAGAGGTCTTCATGTCGTTTGGGTGATTACCGATGATCTTGATTGGGCTGTACACCCAAGAAGATGGAAACAGTTGGTGATCGTCCAAACATGCTTGGAGATCGATGGATATGCGGGGTACTAGGTGCCTCCGGTTTCGTTCAGACCCAGAACGGACTTGTAAATGGACTGTGTCAGACATTGGATTTTAGTCCGTGTGATTGATCTCTATTAAATATATATTTGTTTGGCGGCGGAGAATTTATTCTTTTGCTTAACGCCCTTCTCTGAGACGTACGAGCTCAGGGGTTATATATTGATGGATATCAAACGCATGGAGTGAATTGCCTGTGTGACATGCCTAAGTGGCAATTGATCTAGGCTTCTGTTGAAAAGCAAAGTCTTGTGGTGATGATCAAAGAACAGCCAGTGTGGCACAACTTTGTGTAACATTAATTCGTGAGCCTCACACCCCGGTGGTGAACCAAAAACGGGAGACGGACCTCAGGGTGGGCATGCGTTTCTTTCTAGCTAGGGTGGTGTCAGTGACCTACCAGCCCTGACATTTATATACTTTTCACCTGTGTGGTTGTTGCTGTTGCGAGGCGCCTCGGTTTGATCGAACGATCCGGGTCCGATGGAGTCATTCGTTGGCTCATTTATGCCCCATAGGGCGGGGAAACGTAGTGTTCAGGCATAATAATCCACATCGGTGGACCGGCCCTGACGATCCATGGGGCAGTTGTGGCTGTTCCTGAGGCTCGGGCTAGAGAGTCTCGAATCAGTTGAGGACTATCTTTTGTCTCGGTTCATAGATGGAAACCCAATTTCCAAATACGTGAATTTGCGATTTTGATTGTATAACCTATATATGGCGACATAGTGGTATGGGGCATTCATGCCGCCTATGATTGATACTTATGACTTGAAATTGTTTTATACACTATACACATATAATAGTATCAAATGATTTCTTTTAAACGTATCAAGCATTCATGGCTATTATAAGGTAAAAACCCTATCCCTCGGCTTGCGTTGCATTGTGTGATAGGAACTGGGTCTTATAATAGCTTCATTTTTCTTTATTTAGCATTGCGCTGTTGTTTTATGCACTGGTATTCTTGGGAGGAAACCCGTTTCGTGTTATACGGCGTGGTCCCTCGATTTACCTAACTTTAATAATAAAGATTAACTGTTTTAGTTCTCACACCAGTCCCATGACTGACCTGGAGTTTATTGTTTTAACCTAAACTCCGGGTGCCCTTATTTTGACACGGGCAGCTAGTAGTTTTGGTTTTGCAGATTTATATTCACAGGATCCTGGTTTACAGCTGGAACGATATCCGGAAAGCTTTGTATCCGTATATCTACTTCTTGTTGTGTATTGTATTATTTTCCGTTGCTATGTATTTAAATGTAATTTAAATCTCTGTTATTTCTGTGTAATATTTATTTATACTCTGTATATTCTTGTAATCTGATGGAATTGTTGTAATATACAATGAAATGTTCTTCCGTCTACGTTCTATTTTGTCGTGTTCTCAAAACAGTCAGGCGTTTCGAACGGTCTGCGTCGGTTTAGCGACTGATTCGGGTCGAGCGAAATTCCTTTTCGTCACAGTTGGTATCAGAGCTTTGGTTTACAAAGCTCAGATAACAAGGCACATTAGAACCATACGAAAGAATTCATCAGAATCTGGATTTGTAATATCCAACGGGAGTGACTCGTTAGAAATGGGATCAGTAGTATCCTAGAACGAGTGTGAAGAGTATATTTTTAAAGTGAAAACAAATTTTGTTTTGAAATTCTAAATCAATTATTCATATTTGATTATTTATTTGTATTGATTTGGGCAGTCCAGTATATAAAGATTTTGCATATACGCCTTGCAAACGTGTATTTGAAGTTTTAATATACTGGACAGATATAGGATTACACTCGAATCGCCCGGAGATGATTTTGATGATGGAGCTCCATCATTAGAATTCATGTTCGAGTGACAAAAGTGGACGTTCTATATATTACCTATTGACTGGTGTGAGAACCAAAATTAGATAGGGTGTAATGACCCGCATTGTCAGGGGTATTATAATTAATTTATTTAATTTTATATATCATGATATAGTGAATTAAATGGTCGTGGAATTAAATAACTGGGAATATTTAATTAATTTAAATAATTTAAATAATATATTTAAATCAGGAATAACCAAAAATAGTGAATTGACAATATAGTGTGAACGGGGTCCTCCGCGAGATTTAATTCAGCTTAGAGTTGAATTATATTGGCGAATATATTCAAAGCGACATCAGTTTGAACGTAGAATATTAATATAATTAAAATAGAGCGCGTAACGACGTGGCAGTTCGCTATTTGGCGATTTAGACTTCAACCGAGTATACAGGGTTCGTTTTAAATCGGATTTCTGTGAAACAAGAAACTTGTGGAGCTGGTGGAGTATATCTTTCTAGTGGAAGAGAAATATCGGAATTTCGTCGTGTAGATTTTGATGTACGTCCAAATCAAATTTCAGAAAAGTCGCTATAGAATCGTTTATCGGCCGTAATGGTTTATTCGATATAGCTAGAGATCGGGCTTGAATTTAGACAAGGTTCTTTTGGGATATAGTAATAATTTAATTTTTAGAATTTTATGGTAATTTTTAATTAATTAAATATGCGACTTTTTATTTGGAGTATTTTGCACCTACCGATATTATTATATTTTTGGGATCATGACACAGTACTCGACTCAGTGATATTTTTATATCAGCCTGTAAACAAACGGAGTACCCTATAATATTATTTTTTCCCTTGCATAATGTCGTATCCTTAGTAATAAACTCAACAGATAAAAATATTGGTAAGTGCTTATAAAATTGAGATAGCTCATAGAACGGAAGCAACAAAAAGACATCTTGAGTTTGAGTCCCTTCTTGATTAAAGCAATGTGCAACCCTATACAAAACAAGTACATTCAGCAAGGCTAGCCAAGTGATCAAAGCACAGCCACCTAAACTAAACAGCGTTTCACGGGGTACCATAAATATCTAAACCATTACCTTATAAATAACCCCACTCTACTCCCTTAAAACCTAATTTGTTCTTCACCAAAGTCAATGAACCAAGCCGCCACCTCTCTCTATAGAAAAACAATTCAAACACAATCAAAAATCCAAATACAACTCTTTTCGACCTCTGCTTCTGTTCCTCTTCAAATCTCACTATGTTCGAAGCAGTTGTTCTTCGCTGGGGCGTTCAGTGCGAAGGCTAGGGTGAGTGTTTCGCGATTTGTGGGGCTTCGGTTCTTGTTTCGAGTAGCATACTTGGATTCCTGGGATCGAATGGAAGACGCGGCGGTGGAAGGGCCTTCTTATGGCGAGGTTGCGATGGCCGTTTAAGGTTCAACGAGGTGTTCGATGGAAGCAGGCTGGAGGGACTTCGAGTATGGAGATAAGAGGGATGAAGTGGAACGGTTTGTGTTGAGGTCTGTACTGGAGTGGGGCTGATTTTGTAAATGACTAACCAGGGTGGATTTGTTTATAAATATTGATGGGAATAAGGAGGTGTTTGCGGTGAGGAGCCTTGAGCTATGTTTTGTCAAGAGCAGCTCTATTGGGTGTTGTCTGGAATGCGCGACATTGTTTGAGGAAGAAGGGTATCAAAGAAGGCCTATGTTGGCCTTGATTTCTTTTCGGTTCGAAGAAACCGGGGTGAGCGAGTCTTTGTTTGGGTCGATGACGAAGATGAAGGATTTTTGAGAGAGGGAATTCGGTGATGTGTGTATACAGGTCCTGGGTGCGAGAGTTTTACAGAGGTGGTGAAAGAAACGAGATTTGTGGAGGGGTGGTTTTGTATAAGCATGGATAAGGAGGGATTTGCTTATGAATCAAAGGAAAACATGTCACGTAGAAATTGTATTGAGGATAGCCACCTTATTGAACATGGCTAAAATCGAGATATAAGGATTTTCTTTGGGATAAAATCAAATGCTGTTTGATTTTAAAAATGAAACCAGAATCGTCAACTGAGAACCAATGTGAGTAAATCTCACCAACTCTAAACAATTTATAATTTCATGTTGTATTTTTAGAACTGTTAGAAATTGTCTATTTTATTGTGTGTTGACTGTTCGATTGAATTGCTAGTCAGTTAGTTGAATTTCTATATTGATTCTGTTTAACAGAATATATCATATGGAACTGAAAGTGATGTTATCTATATTGTCTAACATCTGTGATGCAGGGAAACAGGTTGGAGGAATCCAACTGGATTGCTCAACAGTTATTTTACTGTGATTTATATATTGTGATATATAATGTGATATATAATCTGTTGGCGATTATATGTTGGACGATATTGAACATCGTGATTTGATATGATTGAATACCATAACATACCGAAATGTTGATAAGGGGATTTTCAAAGTGACATTGAAAATAGAATATTTATAAAGTGGAATATTTATAAATAAGAAATGTTTATAAATTTGAATATTTATAAATAGGAGATATTCAAAAAGGAAATTATTTCAAACCATTTTCTTTTTGAATGGAAAGGCCTGTGTGGCAGGTTTTGGGATTTTCCCGATGATCCCGATACAAAGGAGGTTATGGCGAATTTTCCCGGGAATTTAAGGAGTTAGAATATTTTTAAGAATAAATTTGAAAAAGGGAATATTTGCAAACCATTTGCAAATAGAATAAAATAGAGAAAAGAAATATTTGTAAACCATTTACAAATAGAATTGAAAGGGGAATATTTAGAAAATAAATAGAGTTAATAAAAAGGAAATTGGTTTATAAAGGAAACCGTTATAAAAAGGAAAACGTTATTAAAAGGACATTTATAAAGTGAAGAACCGTTACTAATAGTAAATCTTTATAAATGAATAAACGTGTTAAAAAGGGGATCTTTTTAAAATGGATAAACGTTATAGTAAGGAGAAATCGAATATGGTATTCGAAGTTAATTAATCGAATATAGACATTCGAAAGGAGTTAATCGAATATGGTATTCGAAGTTAGATAATCGAATATGGTATTCGAAGTTAGTTAATCGAATATGGTATTCGAAGTTAGTTAATCGAATATGGTATTCGAAAGTTAGTTAATCGAATATGTTATTCGAAAGGGGTTAATCAAGTCGAGTTAGTCAAATAGAGTTAACCAGTTAGAGTTAATCAGTTAGAGTTAACCAGTTGGAGTTAATTAGTTAGAGTTAATCGATTAGAGTTAAAACGAACTAGAGTAAATCAAGTGCAGTTATTTGAGATAGAGTTAATCAAACATAGTTATTCAGGATAAGTTGCCATCTCGTACGACTGCTAGCGTAATTCGCAGGGCTGTAAATAGCCTACGGCGGTCGGATGTTTCCTGAGGGAATCAGGTGTAACCATTTGTGATCGCTGCAATCTATAGTCAAGCGAATGGAGTTTAATCGAATATTAGTTATTCGATAGGAGTTAATCGAGTTGATCGAGTTGAGAAATAAGTTAAGTTAAATAAGTTGAGTTGATCGGGTGGTTCAACCAAGTTAGTCGAGCCTAGTTAATCGAATCGAATTGGTCGAACGAAGTAAGTCGAGTTAAGTTAGTCAAGTTAGTCGAGCCTAGTTATTCAAATCGAATTGGTCGAACCAAGTAAGTCGAGTTAAGTTAGTCAAGTTAGTCGAGCCTAGTTAATCGAATCGAATTGGTCAAACCAAGTTAGTCGAGTTAGTCGAGTCAAGTTAAGTTCATCGAGTTAAGTTCGTCGAGTTAAATTAATCGATGGTAGTTTCATCGAAAGGAGTTATCGATGTTAGTTTCATCGAAAGGAGTTATCGATGTTAGTTTCATCGAAGGGGGTTATCGATTATAGTTTAATCCAAGTGAGATTTTCAAATATGAGATATTTGAAAGGAAGAGTTATCGAATATTAGTTATTCGAAGAGTGATTTTCGAATATCGTTTATTCGAGAAGGAGTTAATCGAATATAGGTTATTCGAAGAAGAGTTAATCGGGGAATTCGATTATATCGAATTCGGGAAAGTACTTATACTTTTCCAAATTTTAAATAGAGAATTATTTATTTATAAATAAACAAGTGTTAGGTTAATTATTCACTAATAAGAATAGAAGTTATAATTAAAGTTAGATAATTCGAAAGTAGGGAATATAACATTATCGTTATAACCAATGTTTTAAATATAGAAGTGGATTAGTAAAATTGAATCCGAGAAAGGCGTAAAGAAGTTTTTAAAGACTAAAAGATAAACTTTGACCATTTCGAAGTTATAACGTTGTTCAGTTAAGGTCTGAGAGGTAATTATACCCTAACTTGAGTGACTTCCTTCTTGACTAAGAAATAGTAAGGTTTGATCGGAAAGGAGTTTTGGAAATGTTTTCCAAACGAGAATCAGAAATGTTTTCTGATAAAAGAAAAACAAGAATTTAGAATATAGGGAAATAGGAGATAAGTAAATAAATGAACTAAAGAGATTTATGTTAAATAATGTTTGTTCGATATAATGTCCATTTGGAAATAATATCATTGTTTGCACACTTGTTTTTCTTTGATAGTTAACTCACCGACTATCGAAGTTTTGACCATTTTAACGTTGTTAATATGGAGAGACCGGTTGGATTATTATCCATAGAACCACTCTGTATTAGCATAAGCATCGCGAATCATATATGCCAAAGATAATTGAAGACGGAGTAAAATGGAAGGGCTATCCTGTTTACAGAATAGTGCCTTCGGTTTGTCCAGTCCCAGGACAACTTGTATGGACGAAGGTCTGACAGAGTATATCCAATGGATCGCGTAAGTTGATCTATTCAAACGTATTCACGTTTGGTGGCGGAGGAATTCGTTTCTCTTAGCTGTATACCCGTGTTATTTTTGGATAAATCAATTTGTGATTTGGCGGGTATGACGATGTGACATTCTAAGTGAATGATGATGACTTGTATAAATGAATGTCTGACAGAGTATTTCCAAAAAGGTCACGTACCTTGATTTCTTCAACTGTACCAAGAGTGAAAGCGGAGAAGGAAACCTCTTTAAGCTAACACGTAACGTACTGTTGTAGACGTCAATTAGTGATTTTCGATGGACCTAACAATGTGGCATTCGAAGTGAATCTGATGTGATGATAAAGCGTAGCTTCTAGCCTCATTATCCGGTAAATGACAAAAATCGGGCAGGCAGCATGGCTAAGTCGGTCGCACCGAAGTAGGGTGTAAAATCACCTATCTAGTGAATATTCATTTGTTTCTTAAATCTATCAATGTTGTCCCATATATATATGGGAACGGTTGCTGATCCCAACCGTTGGTGATGTACATTCGATACACTCAAGCGAAATGAGTGGTCGGTCATGTGTGGCTGAGTTACAAGATGTTCTTGTTGAACTCCAGTGTATCGTTCCTAGAGTACACTGATCGGAAGGTGGTTCCATACCTTGTCATAGTTGGAAATCCATAAACCAATACGTGCTTGCGGTTTTGATTGTATACTATATATGTAGAACGTGAGATGAAAGCGTTTCTGCTAGTTGATATCTATTTGTACATAGACATTATTATAATATCAAAAGGTTTTTGATATAAAGATATTTTGGATTCTCATAACGGAAAAACCCGTTCCGTTCTGCGGCGTGGTCTTATGAGATATCGTTTACTTGTTCATATACCTGTTTAAACTGTTTTACTCATACCAGTCCCATGACTGACCCGAAGTTTATTTGTTTTGTTTTCCCTAAACTCTTGGGTGCCTAATTTTGTACGGGCAGTCAAGTAGTCAGGAATTTACAGATATACTGGAAGAGCGTGGAGTAGGAGGCTTCAAGATCATATAGCTATAGTTATTTCCGCTGTGTTGTAAGTGCTGTACTCTGATAAGTGCTATTTTATACATAACTGTTATATTTCAAAGTTATGTTATCTATTATATGTTATTCGTTCCTCTGTGAGGTTCGTGTTACTCTGATGTTGTGTTCTTCTTCTTCTTCTATTCTAAGTTTCTATCTTATCTATTCTCACCTTCTAATTTCTTTCAATAATTACCAAGATTTTTCGATGTTTTGGTTATCGACATCGAGCTTATGTCGATAACCAAAGTCGCCGAAAATCCGGGTCGTTACAGTTGGTATCAGAGCTTAAGTTAAGAATTACTTGGCTCTGTGGCGTGACTCGGTAGAGATAGGGTTAGTAATACCCTAGATTGAGTTTGAGTGTATATATACGAGAGAGCGTATTTGTATTTGATATAAAAATGGTTTTATATTGTGGAGATTCATTGGCTGAGTTGTTTATGAATTCTGGTCGATCAGTTTGATCCACTGTATCGGTAGGGGTTTATAAACACTTGAATATGATGGACCGACACAGTATGGATATGTGATATATTATCATATATAGGTTGTGATTATAATCGAGTAAGATTATAACATGTGAAATGGTTATATATAACCAATCAGAATTAATATAAGTAAAATACGTGAAATCAGATGAATTAAATCAGAATTTAAATCAAAATTAAAACCTTGGAGATTTGGAAAGGTGATTGTTAACAAAGTTGGATTAAGTATAAGAGAATGTTTAAAAATCCTGGGAGATTTTAAATTGGTTTAAAGCCTTGTGAATGGTATTTGAAATATATTTCAAAGTGGAAATGTTTCAGAAATGGTTTTTGAAGTGGTACAGTATTGAACTCACTACGGTCGCTGGAAAGTAACTCCGATGATGACTGTGCAGCATCATCGGTGTTCATTTTCGAGTTGTAAGTGACGGATTACTACCCAAGATTTTATTTTAAAATTTGTTTTGCGAAAACAGGTTGTTTAAGAATTCAAATGTTTTGAATTGGTGTTATGATTTCAAATGGACTTGAAATAAAAGCCAAGGAATTTAAATTCTGGAATTAAAGTTTAACTAATGAAGTTAAATAGAATGAGATAGTAAAAGTGAATGAGGAATTTGAATTTAACTTGAACTAAGCTAAATTAAAAACTGGATTGGATTATAGAATAATTTGAATGAAATTTAGTTGATAAACTAAGAGTTGAAATTGGATATCGGAGTTTAAATGAATTTCGACTTAAGTATAAGCGAATGGTTTGAATTGAGGATATGAACTAATCGAAGTTAGATTAGTATAACATTGGTATATACAGGGTGTTAATCGATGGAAATGATATAATGGTAGGCCCAACAAAAAGGTACAAATTTATAATTGATATAAGCATGAGATTTATGAGCTGAATTGGCAAGCCGCTTGGCTGTTTGATTTTCTTTTGGGTTGGAGAAGGCCCAGAGAGGCGAGTTGGAGTTTGAGCTATTGACCAGTACAAAGGAGGTGCTAGCGAAATTTTCCGAAAGTTTGAAGTTTTAGAAAATTTTCAGAATTTTTGAAAATTTTAGTTAGTCGGAATGAATAAATATTTTAGTCGATATTAATTGGTTCAGTTAAAATCAGAAATAAGAGGTAAACAAATCTTAGGAATTCCAATAGATAGGGTCGTCCTCTAACTTAGCAATTTCGAGGACGAAATTATTTTAAGTACGGAAGAATGTAATGACCCGCATTGTCAGGGGTATTATAATTAATTTATCTAATTTTATATATCGTGATTTAGTGAATTAAATGGTCATGGAATTAAATAACTGGGAATATTTAATTAATTTAAATAATTTAAATAATATATTTAAATCAGGAATAACCAAAAATAGTGAATTGACAATATAGTGTGAACGGGGTCCTCCCCGAGATTTAATTCAGCTTAGAGTTGAATTATATTGGCGAATATATTCAAAGCGACATCAGTTTGAACGTAGAATATTAATATAATTAAAATAGAGCGCGTAACGACGTGGCAGTTCGCTATTTGGCGATTTAGACTTCAACTGAGTATACAGGGTTCGTTTTAAATCGGATATCTATGAAACAAGAAACGTGTGGAGCTGGTGGAGTATATCTTTCTAGTGGAAGAGAAATATCGGGATTTCATCGTGTAGATTTTGATGTACGTCCAAATCAAATTTCAGAAAAGTCGCTATAGAATCGTTTATCGACCGTAATGGTTTATTCGATATAACTAGAGATCGGGCTTGAATTTAGACAAGGTTTTTTTGGGATATAGTGATAATTTAATTTTTAGAATTTTATGGTAATTTTTAATTAATTAAATATGCGACTTTTTATTTGGAGTATTTCGCACCCTGAAATCAACATTTTGAAGTTTCAAAATATGAGTCCACCTACCGGTATTATTATATTTTTGGGGTCATGACACAGTACTCGACTCAATGATATTTTTATATCAGCCCGTAAACAAACGGAGTACCCTATAATATTAGTTTTGCCCTTGCATTATGTCGTATCCTTAGTAATAAACTCAGCAGATAAAAATATTGGTAAGTGCTTATAAAATTGAGATAGCTCATAGAATAGAAGCAACAAAAAGACATCTTGAGTTTGAGTCCCTTCTTGATTAAAGAAGTGTGCAACCCTATACAAAACAAGTACATTCAGCAAAGCTAGCCAAGTGATCAAAGCGCAGCCACCTAAACTAAACAGCGTTTCACGGGGTACCATAAATATCTAAACCATTACCTTATAAATAACCCCACTCTACTCCCTTAAAACCTAATTTGTGCTTCACCAAAGTCAATGAACCAAGCCGCCACCTCTCTCTATAGAAAAACAATTCAAACACAATCAAAAATCCAAATACAACTCTTTTTGAGCTCTGCTTCTGTTCCTCTTCAAATCTCACTATGTTCGAAGCAGTTGTTCTTCGCTGGGGTGTTCAGTGCGAAGGCTAGGGTGAGTGTTTCGCGATTTGTGGGGCTTCGGTTCTTGTTTCGAGTAGCATACTTGGATTCCTAGGATCGAATGGAAGACGCGGTGGTGGAAGGGCCTTCTTATGGCGAGGTTGCGATGGCCGTTTAGGGTTCAATGAGGTGTTCGATGGAAGCAGGCTGGAGGGACTTCGAGTATGGAGATAAGAGGGATGAAGTGGTATGGTTTGTGTTGAGGTCTGAACTGGAGTGGGGCTGATTTTGTAAATGACGAACCAGGGTGGATTTGTTTTTAAATATTGATGGGAATAAGGAGGTGTTTGCGGTGAGGAGCCTTGAGCTATGTTTTGTCAGGAGCAGCTCTGTTGGGTGTTGTCTGGAATGCGCGACATTGCTTGAGGAAGAAGGGTATCAAAGAAGGCCTATGTTGGCCTTGATTTCTTTTTGGTTCGAAGAAACCGGGGTGAGCGAGTCTTTGTTTGGGTCGATGACGAAGATGAAGGATTTTTGAGAGAGGGAATTCGGTGATGTGTATACAGGTCCTTGGTGCGAGTGTTTTACAGAGGTGGTGAAAGAAACGAGATTTGTGGAGGGGTGGTTTTGTATAAGCATGGTTAAGGAGGGATTTGCTTATGAATCAAAGGAAAACATGTCACGTAAAAATTGTATTGAGGATAGCCACCTTATGGAAAATGGCTAAAATCGAGATATAAGGATTTTCTTTGGGATAAAATCAAATGCTGTTTGATTTTAAAAATGAAACCAGAATCGTCAACTGAGAACCAACGTGAGTAAATCTCACCAACTCTAAACAGTTTATAATTTCATGTTGTATTTTTAGAACTGTTAGAAATTGTCTAATTTACTGTTTGTTGACTGTTTGATTGAACTGCTAGTCAGTTAGTTGAATTTCTATATTGATTCTATTTAACAGAATATATCATATGGAACTGAAAGTGATGTTATCTATATTGTCTAACATCTGTGATGCAGGGAAACGGGTTGGAGGAATCCAACTGGATTCCTCAACAGTTATTTTACTGTGATTTATATATTGTGATATATAATGTGATATATAATCTGTTGGCGATTATATGTGTTTGGACGATATTGAACATCGTGATTTGATATGATTGAATACCATAACATACCAAAATGTTGATAAGGGGATTTTCAAAGTGACATTGAAAACAGAATATTTATAAAGTGGAATATTTTAAATAAGAAATGTTTATAAATTTGAATATTTATAAATAGGAGATATTCAAAAAGGAAATAATTTCAAACCATTTTCTTTTTGAATGGAAAGGTCTGTGTGGCGGGTTTGGGGATTTTCCCGATGCTCCCGATACAAAGGAGGTTATGGCGAATTTTCCCGGGAATTTAAGGAGTTAGAATATTTTTAAGAATAAATTTGAAAAAGGGAATATTTGCAAACCATTTGCAAATAGAACAAAATAGAGAAAAGAAATATTTGCAAACCATATACAAATAGAATTGAAAGGGGAATATTTAGAAAATAAATAGAGTTAATAAAAAGGAAATTGGTTTATAAAGGAAACTGTTATAAAAAGGAAAACGTTATTAAAAGGACATTTATAAAGTGAAGAACCGTTACTAATAGTAAATCTTTATAAATGAATAAACGTGTTAAAAAGGGGATCTTTTTAAAATGGATAAACGTTATAGAAAGGAGAAATCGAATATGGTATTCGAAGTTAGTTAATCGAATATAGACATTCGAAAGGAGTTAATCGAATATGGTATTCGAAGTTAGTTAATCGAATATGGTATTCAAAGTTAGTTAATCGAATATGGTATTCGAAGTTAGTTAATCGAATATGGTATTCGAAAGTTAGTTAATCGAATATGTTATTCGAAAGGGGTTAGTCAAGTCGAGTAAGTCAAATAGAGTTAACCAGTTAGAGTTAATCAGTTAGAGTTAACATGTTGGAGTTAATTAGTTAGAGTTAATCGATTAGAGTTAAAACGAACTAGAGTAAATCAAGTGTAGTTATTTGAGATAAAGTTAATCAAACATAGTTATTCAGGATAAGTTTCCATCTCGTACGACTGCTAGCGTAATTCGCAGGGCTGTAAATAGCCTACGGCGGTCGGATGTTTCCTGAGGGAATTAGGTGTAACCATTTGTGATCGTTGCAATCTAGAGTCAAGCGAATTGAGTTTAATCGAATATTAGTTATTCGATAGGAGTTAAACGAGTTGATCGAGTTGAGAAATAAGTTAAGTTAAATAAGTTGAGTTGATCGGGTGGTTCGACCAAGTTAGTCGAGCCTAGTTAATCGAATCGAATTGGTCGAACCAAGTAAGTCGAGTTAAGTTAGTCAAGTTAGTCGAGCCTAGTTAATCGAATCGAATTGGTCGAACCAAGTAAGTCGAGTTAAGTTAGTCAAGTTAGTCGAGCCTAGTTAATCGAATCGAATTGGTCGAACCAAGTAAGTCGAGTTAGTCGAGTCAAGTTAAGTTAGTCGAGTTAAGTTCGTCGAGTTAAATTAATCGATGTTAGTTTCATCGAAAGGAGTTATCGATGTTAGTTTCATCGAAAGGAGTTATCGATGTTAGTTTCATCGAAAGGAGTTATCGATGTTAGTTTCATCGAAGGGAGTTATCTATTATAGTTTAATCAAAGTGAGATTTTCAAATATGAGATATTTGAAAGGAAGAGTTATCGAATATTAGTTATTCGAAGATAGATTTTCGAATATCGTTTATTCGAGAAGGAGTTAATCGAATATAGGTTATTCGAAGAAGAGTTAATCAGCGAATTCGATTATATCGAATTCGGAAAAGTACTTATACTTTTCCAGTGTTTAAATAGAGATTTATTTATTTATAAATAAATAAGTGTTAGGTTAATTATTCACTAATAAGAATAGAAGTTATAATTAAAGTTAGATAATTCGAAAGTAGGGAATATAACATTATCGTTATAACTAATGTTTTAAATATAGAAGTGGATTAGTAAAATTGAATCAGAGAAAGGCGTAAAGAAGTTGTTAAAGATTAAAAGATAAACTTTGATCATTTCGAAGTTATAACGTTGTTCAGTTAAGGTCTGAGAGGTAATTATACCCCAACTTGAGTGACTTCCTTCTTGACTAAGAAATAGTAAGGTTTGATCGTAAAGGAGTTTTGGAAATGTTTTCCAAACGAGAATCAGAAATGTTTTCTATTAAAAGAAAAATAAGAATTTACAATATAGGGAAACATGAGATAAGCAAATAAATGAACTAAAGAGATTTATGTTAAATAATGTTTGTTCGATATAATGTCCATTTGGAAATAATATCGTTGTTTGCACACTTGTTTTTCTTTGATAGTTAACTCACCGACTATCTAAGTTTTGACCATTTTAACGTTGTTAATATGGAGTGACCGGTTGGATTATTATCCATAGAACCACTCTGTATTGCCATAAGCGTCGCGAATCATATATGCCAAAGATAATTGAAGACGGAGTAAAATGCAAGGGCTATCCTGTTTACAGAATAGTGCCTTCGGTTTGTCCAGTCCCAGGACAACTTGTATGGACGAAGGTCTGACAGAGTATATGAATTGGATCGCGTATGTTGATCTGTTCAAACGTATTCACGTTTGGTGGCGGAGGAATTCGTTTCTCTTAGCTGTATACCCATGTTATTTTTGGATAAATCAATTTGTGATTTGGCGGGTATGACGATGTGACGTTCTAAGTGAATGATGATGACTTGTATGAATGAATGTCTGACAGAGTATTTCCAGAAAGGTCACGTACCTTGATTTCTTCAACTGTACCAAGAGTGAAAGCGGAGAAGGAAACTTCTTTAAGGTAAAACGTAATGTACTGTTGTAGACGTCAATTAGTGATTTTCGATGGACCTAACAATGAGGCAGTCGAAGTGAATCTGATGTGATGATAAAGCGTAGCTTCTAGCCTCATCATCCGGTAAATGTCAGAAATCGGGCAGGCAGCATGGCTAAGTCGGTCGCACCGAAGTAGGGTGTAAAATCACCTATCTAGTGAATATTCATTTGTTTCTTAAATATATCAATGCTGTCCCATATATATACGGGAATGGTTGCTGATCCCAACCTTGGTGATGTACATTCGATACAGTCAAGCGAAATGAGTGGTCGGTCATGTGTGGCTGAGTTACAAGATGTTCTTGTTGAACTCCAGTGTATCGTTCCTAGAGTACACCGATCGGAATGTGGTTCCATACCTTGTCATAGTTGGAAATCCATTACCCAATATGTGCTTGCGGTTTTGATTGTATACTATATATGTAGAACGTGAGATGAAAGCGTTTCTGCTAGTTGATATCTATTTGTACATAGACATTATTATAATATCAAAAGGTTTTTGATATAAAGATATTTTGGATTCTCATAAGGGAAAAACCCGTTCCGTTCTGCGGCGTGGTTAATGAGATATCGTTTACTTGTTCATATACCTGTTTAAACTGTTTTACTCGTACCAGTCCCATGACTGACCCGGAGTTTATTTGTTTTGTTTTCCCTAAACTCTTGGGTGCCTAATTTTGTACAGGCAGTCAAGTAGTCAGGAATTTACAGATATACTGGAAGAGCGTGGAGCAGGAGGCTTCAAGATCATATAGCTATAGTTATTTCCGCTGTGTTGTAAGTGCTGTACTTGGATAAGTGCTATTGTATACATAACTGTTATATTTCAAAGTTATGTTATCTATTATATGTTCTTCATTCCGCTGTGAGGTTCGTGTTACTCTGATGTTGTGTTCTTCTTCTTCTTCTATTCTAAGTTTCTATCTTATCTATTCTCACCTTTTAATTTCTTTCAATAATTACCAGGATTTTTCAATGTTTTGGTTATCGACATCGAGCTTATGTCGATAACCAAAGTCGCCGAAAATCCGGGTCGTTACATAGGGTTTATTGTTGTGATTTGGCATCAAAAATCTGATTTTTTTACTATGTATCAAAGTTATAAATTTCGAAAGCTAATCAACTAATGGATTGATGTTTGTGTTGTTTGTTTATTTGTTTGATAATTTTGAACCATTACGCCTAATTGTATCAAATATTGAACTGTATTTAAAATTGGTCGCATTTGCTTGCATATACGTGTACTTACATTGAACAGGTCATAGCAAGGAGGCTAAAGCAGAGAATAAAATTTGTTTGCCCGACAAATAGGTAATTGTTTACTATAATTTACTGTTTTATTTGGGTGATGATGATTTTTTGAGCCGCTTGGCTTTTTCTTTTTCTTTTTGAGATCAGAAGGCCTGTATGGCAATTTTGGGATTTTCCCATGGCTCCCGGTGCAGGGGAGGTTAAGGCGAAATTTTTCGAAAATTTAGGGTGTTAGCCAATTTTTTGAAGAATTTGAAAATTCTCAGAAACTGAAAAGATGGAGAATGGAAGCCAGATCGAACGTAGAGTTAATTAGTCAAACCACTTTCGACCTTGTTCCTTTTCAGGGACAAAAAGTTTTAAGTGGGGGAGATTGTAACAACCCGAAAATCTGGGCCAGTTTAAAATTTTTATTTTGGCAATTTTAGCGAATTTTGATTATTTAAAATGAATTATTTTATATAATATCGACGAGAAATTTATTTTTGAATATAATTCGACGTATATATTATATACGTCGTCGTTAGAATATAAATATTTACTTATATTTATAAAAGGAATTGAAAATGGCGCGGTAGTTCGATAATTTGATTTCAAACTTCAATTGAATGTACCGGGTGCAAAACAATTCGGATTTTAGTGAAACAAAAAATAATAGGATGTAATTGATAATATCTTTCCAACGAATACGAAAAATCAAGATTCCATAGCGGGAATCAAAAGATATGTCTAGTTGAAAATTCTGAATAGTCGCTATGGAATTCAGGCCCTTAAAAATAGACATTTTGCAAACGACCTCGGATTTCAACGAAACCACTTTTGTTGGATCCGTGATGTAAAGTTATTGCTAGGTTCCAATTTTCATAATTTTTCGAATCAATATGTGAGTGTGGCGAAGTTAAACGCGTTTGGCCAGTTTCAGTTGATTTTAATCGACTGGAAAATGGCCATTTTTCAAACGTCTCTGAATTCGACGAAACTAGTTTTGTTAGGACCGTATCGTCGATACGAAGCTAGAAAATATTTTTTTGGAATTTTTCGAGTTAGTATGTGACCCCAGTAAATTGAAATGCGCGTTCAAATTCAATATATAGAGTTATATGTTGATTTTGAGGAAAACTGATCGAAACGATCGAATTAACCTACGATACATATCCCATTGTGTTCGGAATGGGGGTAGTTAGCTAGGGACGATAGGCGGTGGGTCTCGTTTAGAGGTCGAAAATAAAAGTTACTTTATGAAAATAAAAAAATATTTATATAATTAAACTCCCTCACCCCCTCTCCTTTTCTTTCTAAAGTCAACCCCATCCCCACGTTCAAAACCAAACAGATTGAGAAAAAAAAAACTCCCGATTGCCCTAGCCATCGCCCCCCCTCGACGGAAATCACTGCCGCCCGTCCTCCCTCTACCAACGCCTTTTCCTCCGTCGACACCACCTCCGACGGCGCGAGCTTCTTCAATTTCATGGCATAAGCTGCCACGTTCGAGGGCAGTTATCGGGGCTGTGAAGGGGCGCAGTTCGAGCTCGTCTATCGGAAAGGGGAGGCCACCGAGTGCTGCACCCATGGAGGCACTGGAGGAGCGTTCGAGGGCGAAGACCGTAGGGGAGGTGGATCCGACTCTGGCGGCTTCCTGGAGGCGCGATGAGCAAGGGGTCAGGTTCGACGATGGGTTCCTCTGAGCAACGTATTACAGTGAAGATGATTAAGCTTAAGGTGAGGGTTTATATAAATATAAACACTGCTTAAAATCAGTTTTAATATAAATATAAACATGGTTTAAAATCTGAAATATATATATATATATAGGTTATTGTTTTAAAACTGAATTTCTATTATAGGAAAGATTTAATTCTTATTATAGAAAGATAAAATATTTATTATAGAAAAATTTGGTTTCATTAATATAAAGATTTGTTTTTTTCACCAAGTAAAAATTAGATTTTTATATATTGAATAGCGAAGTAAAAATTAGATTTTTATATATTGAATAACGAAGTAAAAATTAGATTTTTTATATATTGAGTAGCGAAGTAAAAATTCGATTTTTATATATTGAATAGCATAGTAAAAATTCGATTTTTATATATTGAATAACAAAGTGAAAATGTGATTTTTATATATGTAGAGAATACGGGCAACGAAAGTGACAAGAGGCAAGAACGGCGAAGATTCCTACATAAGAAGAGTCATGGCGTTGGATTAGCTTATCTGTGAGAACTTCTCACCTTTTAATTTATTTTTCTAGTTATAAAATATATACTAGGATGCAGACGGTGTTTAGTAGCACCCGACACCATTGTCCGTAGACCATGGACTTGTTTGTTTGGTTGTGTAGTTGGTTAGATTATTAGATTTGATTTGGTTGTTTGATGAATTGAAATGGAATTTATTGATGTGTGAATGCCGTGGGCCTTCACTAGACCGGGGATAAGGCTTGGCCTTGTCCTGTTTCTAGTATTGTGCCATTATGCCGCCGAAATTTTCTAAAATATGTTAGAAAAATAAAAATATCATTTTATTGTGTAAATGAACTAAATAGAAATTCATGTGTTGAAATAAAACATTTTATCGTTAAAAATATAATTTTTAACGCGTGTGTGAATAAAATATTCATTTACAAACCAGATGGTTTGTTTATGTACACTGATCTGACTAATATTGATTGGGACGATAAATTTACACATCGCCCAACTACACAAATAAAATCTGTGTTTGATTGTTTGAAACCCCACATGGGTATTGGGATAATATTTGACGTACACTAATCCCGATTGTTTAGTTGTATGTCGATTGATTGATTGACAGACTGTTATAAGCGTTGAATATTTATATTTGATGCTTATACAGTGTAGAATGCACTTTGGATGATGGTTGATTATTCATCATTTTTATTGTATACATGTGTTGTAGAAAATCCATATAATTAACATTATATGGTAGTTGATTGGGCCTCATTCCATATTTGAAATAGAAATATTTGAAATAGAAATATTTGAAATAGAAATATTTGAAAAGGAAATATTTGAAAAAGAAATATTTGAAATAGAATATTTGAAAATAGAAATATATGAAGCCGTGTTGATTAGATTGACGCCATTTTGACGTAAACGATATTTATATCGATTTTATTCATTTTAAAATGAATATTGAAAAGTGATTTCGAAATCGAATATTTTGAAATAAAATTTGAATTAAATTGAATTGAATCGAATTAAATCGAATTGAATAGAAATTTGAATTTAATAGAAAAGAATGGAAATTCGAATTGAATTGAATAGAAAACGAATTCGAATTGAATTGAATAGAAAACGAATTCGAATTGAATTGAATAGAAAACGAATTCGAATTGAATTGAATAGAAAATGAATTCGAGTTGAATTGAATAGAAAACGAATTCGAATTGAATTGAATAGAAAACGAATTTGAATTGAATTGAAATGAATTTAAAATGAATTTATATTGGAATATTCCATTTTGATTTGAAATTGAACATGAAGTTGAAACCGTATTGAAAACAAATTTAAAACGATTTATAAAATTCATTTTGAAAGGAAACCGACGAAGTATATATATTATATATATATTATATATATATATATATATATATATATATATATAATATAATGGCCTGAATAGAACGCGCTGCGCCGCGGTAGTTCGCGAATTTCGACCATTGACTTCGAATGGATATTGCGGGAGATCCGACTGTCGGATTCTCCTGAAACTAAAACCGTTGGGTTCGTATCGAAAAGAGTTTTCTAACAAATGTGAGAAATTAGAAATCTAACGGTTGGATTTGGAATTATGTCCAAATCAAATTTGAAAAAGGTCGCTGTAAGTGCAGTTCGATGGCCATTGATGGAAATCGACTGTACGGGCCTTGATAAAATCATTAAAAATATCAATAATTTGTGTTAAATCATAAGAAATGATTTGGGAAGAATTAGGATGAAAAACTCGATATTTGAAAAGATAAAAATAGATTTCTATCGAAATGAACTAGCTTTGAACAAGAATTAAAATCCTATTTGTTTTTATATGAATAAATTTAATTTGAAAAGGGTTTTAAAAATAACCAGAATTTCCAATGATTGCATTGGAGTGGATTTGAATCGAAATTGTCTTCAGAAAAATTTCAATGTTGGAATTCGTGATTATACAGATTAGTGACTGATGAATTGGAATAAGGCGTATGTTGTGTTTGTGTAACACTTATTTAAAAAATACGCGAGTTATTCGGAAAGATCGGGTTTATCCCATTCTGAATAACCGATAGGACGATAAGTCGAAGATGAAGATGATGGTCGAAGACCGGAGGTCTTCACGTCGTTTGGGTGATTACCGATGATCTTGATTGGGCTGTACACCCTAGAAGATGGAAACAGTTGGTGATCGTCCAGACATGCTTGGGGATCGATGGATATGCGGGGTACTAGGTGCCTCCGGTTTCGTTCAGACCCAGAACAGACTTGTAAATGGACTGTGTGTCAGACATTGGATTTTAGTCCGTGTGATTGATCTCTATTAAATATATATCTGTTTGGCGGCGAAGAATTTATTCTCTTGCTTAACGCCCTTCTCTGAGACGTACGAGATCATGGGTTATATATTGATGGATATCAAACGCATGGAGTGAATTGCCTGTGTGACATGCCTAAGTGGCAATTGATCAAGGCTTCTGTTGAAAAGCAAAGTCTTGTGGTGATGATCAAAGCACAGCCTGTGTGGCACAACTTTGTGTAACGTGAATTCGCGAGCCTCACACCCCAGTGGTGAACCAAAAACGGGAGATAGACCTCAGGGAGGGCATGCATTTCTTTCTAGCTAGGGTGGTGTCAGTGACCTACCAACCCTGACATTTATATACTTTTCACCTGTGCGGTTGTTGCTGTTGCGAGGCGCCTCGGTTTGATCGGACAATCCGGGTCCGATGGAGTCATTCGTTGGCTCATTTACGCCCTAAAGGGCGGGGAAACGTAGTGTTCAGGCATAATAATCCACATCGGTGGACCGGCCCTGACGATCCATGGGGCAGTTGCGGCTGATCCTAAGGCTCGGGCTAGAGAGTCTCGAATCGGTTGAGGACTATCTTTTGACTCGGTTCATAGATGAAAACCCAATTTCCAAATACGTGACTTTGCGATTTTGATTGTATAACCTATATGTGGCGACATAGTGTTATGGGGCATTCAGGCCGCCTATGATTGATACTTATGATTTGAAATTGTTATATACACTATACACTTATAATAGTATCAAATGATTTCTTTTAAACATATCAAGCATTCTTGGCTATTATAACGTAAAAACCCTATCCTCGGCTTGCGTTGCATTGTGTGATAGGACCTGGGTCTTATAATAGCTTCATTTTTCTTTATTTAGCATTGCGCTGTTGTTTTATGCAATGGTATTCTTGGGAGGAAACCTGTTCCTTGTTATACGGCGTGGCCCCTCGATTTACCTAACTTTAAAAATAAAGATGAACTGTTTTAGTTCTCACACCAGTCCCATGACTGACCTGGAGTTTATTGTTTTAACCTAAACTCTGGGTGCCCTTATTTTGACACGGGCAGCTAGTAGTTTTGGTTTTGCAGATTTATATTCACAGGATCCTAGTTTACAGCTGGAACAATATCCGGAAAGCTTTGTATCCGTATATCTACTTCTAGTTGTGTATTGTATTATTTTCCGCTGCTATGTATTTAAATGTAATTTAAATCTTTGATATTTCTGTGTAATATTTATTCATACTCAGTATATTCTTGTAATCTGATGGAATTGTTGTAATATACAATGAAATGTTCTTCCTTCTGCGTTCTATTTTGTTGTGTTCTCAAAACAATCAGGCGTTTCGAACGGTCTACGTCGGTTTAGCGAGTGATTCTGATCGAGTGAAATTCCTTTTCGTCACCGGAAATAACTCATTTGTATAAATTTTTACATAACCGAATTCCTATTTATAAATCCATTGGATTCATCTCAATTTACTTTATGTTCCAAATTTGGAATAGAACTCATCGTTTCCCTTTGAAAACGATTTCTTGTTTCTCTTCTTATTCAAATTTCCATTTGAATTCTCTTTTTTTCTCAACTCAAATCTCCTTTCCAACTGCTGCGTTTAAATCCCACTTCAAATATCGGTGTCAACACTAATTTCCACTTTGTTGATATAAATTCAACTTGAATTTATATTTTTACATTATTCGACGATAGATATTTCACCTTATTTATAAACACCATTCATAAATCTAACTACTTTATATATTTGTTAAACAAGTTTCTATTTTAAATCCATATGAAATTTAATTTTTATTTTTGGAAATAATTTCCTTTTTAAAATCTCAAATTTCTTTTCTATATTCTAACATATTTTACGGTAATTAAATACCAAAATTATGGGGCCAGTGTAATTCAACCACAGCATAATCAATTAACGTTCATATAGCACATCATATATCACAATAAATAAAATAGTAAATAAACTATTGAGGAATCCAGTTGGATCCCTCCAACCTATTTCCCTGCATCCGCAGATGTTAATCAACATTTATTTCACATAAATATGAAATATCATGGTAAGCAGAATTAATAATCGATCAATGATATAAATATATCAACCATTTCAACCAATTTTATCAACCATTCATCCAAACAACCATCACACATTATTAAATTATTATAAATAGATTTAAAACTCATTTATAAAAATATAAATGAGTCAGAGTTAGTGAGTTTACTCACCTTGTTTTGGAGTTAATGATTCTGCTTTTATTCCATTTAAAATCAAACGAGTGTCTGATTTTATCCTAAAATTCCAATAGCTCCGTTCCTTAGGGAAAACTATTCCAAAATACAGAACACATCGCTACGATTCCAATATGACCGGTTATGTCTGATCCTGTTAAAATATCACAAGTAATAAACAATACAATATGAAGCGACCCGAACTTCCCCGGTCTTCGAAGAGATGAGAAAGAACGAATTACTGTGAGGACAAGACAAAACAGAACGCAGACGGAAGAACATTTCATTGCTACTGCAACAATTCCATCAGATACAAGAATATACAGAGTATAATTGAATAAACTACATTCGATAAATATCAAAGATTACAATAAATTACATAGCAGCGGAAAAATAATATAAAGCACAACTGAAGGTGATATACGGATACAGAGCTTTCCGGATATCATTCCAGCTGTAAACCAGGATCCTGTGAATATAAATATGCAAAAACCAAAACTACTAGCTGCCCATGCGGAAAATAGGGGCACCCAGAGTTTAGGTTAAAACAATAAACTCCAGGTCAGTCATGGGACTGGTGTGAGAAACTCTAACAGTTATAATTAACTTCTTTGATAATATGGTATATCACAGGACCACGCCGCTAACGCGGAACGGGTTTACCCCTATGAATACCAGTGTATAAACAACAATCAATATAGATATATGGATCTACTATGCATCAATCAACATGCAATATCCCAATCTACCCACTTAGATTAATCACTACACTTAGATTTTCTAAATCCAATTCAATTTACAGAAATTATTCCTTTGGATTTTATTCCCGATTTCTTATTTCAAATCATTTGAAATACATATCTAACTTTCTATATCAAAGTAGATTTCACTTTGGGATCTCAAATCAAATAGTTTGGAAATGTGAATTCCAAAACATAACAATGCATACAAACAAGTATGCAACCAAATATCGTGCTCCCCATCGACAAGGCAAAGGGTACGCACCTCGCAACTCGATATATAAATGTGCACCTACCCCACATAGGAGTAGGCTACACCGAAGATGCACCTCCCACATATGGAGAGCATACACCGCCCTCTCACCCATACTTTTAGTCTCAGGGTTACCCGAATCTTTAGCCACATACTAAATCATTTTATATCCCGAAGTAGGGAAAATCATTTCACAACATAATAATCACAAGTACTTTCAAAATATAGTACTTCACATCAGTAATTCACGCATATGATCAGTCACTATCAATCACATAACCATTGAGCTCGTACGTCTCAAAGAAGGGTGTTAAGCAAGAGAATAAATTCTCCGCCACCAAACAGATACATCATCAATAGCAACCAATCGAATATGCGATGAACCACAATGTAACATATAATACATTTCTAAATCATTTTAGAAATCTTCGGGTTTTGGGCCTCGAAATCCTTTCTGTTTTATAAAACATTTTTATAAAACATTCCCTGTCAAAAATCGGGAATACATTTCTTTTCACTTTAAGAAAAATATCATTTCACAATCATTCATTAAATTTGAAATGAACACAACAGCGCTAAACACCTTATTGTCAAATCGTGAAGTGTTTCACAAGGCGTTAGCACACAGATATTTTCAACCCAACCCAATGCTAAATGTAAATGCATATTTTGCTCATAAACAGGTCGAGCCCAATCCAAACAATCAATCAATCAAATTTGACATTAAATATAAGGTTTTGAATAGAGACAGTATCGACTTATATTCAACATCAAATCCTGAAAACCAACAGATATAATATCGGGAATAACGATATCGATATCTTCCAAATTCCCATCATGATCTACGTATAATCACAGAATCCAATATCGAAAATATCCAAAGATAATTTCAAATCAAATCCAATCCAATTTATTTATTTATAACCACTGGATTATTTTTCTAGTTAATAACTAGCTCGGTTCGATAAAAATATATTTTTATCTTTTTAAATATGGGATTTTTCATCCCAATTCTTCACAAATCATTTCTTATGATTTTACGCAAATCATCGATATTTTTAATAATTTTATCAAGGCCCGTACAGTCGATTTCCACCAATGGCCATCGAACTGCACTTACAACCACCTTTTCCAAATTTGATTTGGATAAAATTCCAAATCCAACCGTTAGATTTCAAATTTCTCATATTCATTAGAAAGCTCTTTTCGATACGAACCCAACGGTTCTGATTTCAGGAGAATCCGACGGTCGAATCTCCCGTAATGTCTGTTCGAAGTCAATGGTCGAAATTCGCGAACTGCCGCAGCGCGGCGCGTTCTATTCATGCCACTATATTATATATATAATATATATAATATATATTTCATCGATTTCTATTTAAAAAGAATTTTATAAATCATTTTTTAAATTCCTTTTCGAAACGATTTCAACTTCATTTCAAATTCAAATCAAAATTGAATTTTTCCTTATAAATTCGTTTTAAATTCATTTCAAATTGATTTCAATTCAAATCGATTTTCAGTTCAATTTCAATACGTTTTAAATTCAATTCAAAACGATTTTCAATCTAATTCGAATTTCAATTCTATTCAGTTTATTTCGAATTCATTTTCTATTCAATATCAAAATCGAATATTTCATATACATGACAATTTTATACAGTGTATATATATATATGTTAAAAAATTATATTTTTAACAATCAAATCATTTTCACATTTCATATATATATATATATATATATATATATACACACACACATATATACATATACATATATATATATATATATATATATATACATATCGGTTTCATTTCATATATATATATATATATATATATATATCGTTTTCATATTTCATATATATATCGTTTTCACATTTCATATATATCGTTTTCATTTCGTATATATCGTTTTCATTTCATATACATATATTGTTTTCGCATTTCATATATATATATATATATATATATATATATATATCTATTATTTTCACCTTTCAATATATACGACATTTCACTTTCAATATATACCATATTTTTACTTCCAATATATATGCGATATTTTCATTTTCAATATATACGATATTTTCACATCACATCAATCAAACAAACAAGCTATCCATGGTCTGTGGATGACGGGTGTCGGGTGCTACTAAACACCGTCTGCATCCTAGTATATATATAACTAGAAAAATAAAGAGATTGAAGAGTGAGAAATTATCAACGAGGGTTCCACTACATCATTCTTTAGCGGACGATGGTTTGGACTCTATTCGCCTCTAGTCGGTTCCATCGCAATCTGTTTCACGCGGTACATATATTAAAAATCACATTTTTCATATCGTTACTATATATATATAAAATAATAATAAAAAAATAATATTTTTATATTGTTAAAACCATGTTATTTTATATTCTTAAAACAATGTATGTTTATATTTTTAAAACCACCTTTTGAAAATAAAGTTATATATATATATATATATATATATATATATAAACCCATATTTTATTTCAAAACCATATACAAATAAAAATGAAATTTTTACTTCCATGTTATATATAAAAATTGGATTTTTAAACTAATGTCATACACAAAGATAGAATCCTATTTTTATACAATGCTACTAATATTTTCAAAAATCCATGCTATTTACATAATAAAAATTATATTTTTAATGAGATATACATATATTTTAAAACAAAACTATTTATATTTAAATCTGAATTTTATTTTAAACCATAAATAGTTTAATTAATAACAAAGAAAATCAAGATTTTAATCACCCTTAGCATCTGCGTCTTCTTCCTGGGTTTGAAGAAACCCATCATCGACATCTAGGGCAAGCCGCGCCCGCCGCCACGGTGGTCCAGGCCACCATCCATTGCCACCACGTCGACGCCCCAGGTGAGATGCGCCACCCCCTCCATCCTCGAGCAACTCGGTGGGGCCCTCGCGTGGAAAAACGCGTACGAACTTTGGCAGTTTGAGGCGCCATCTCGAGCAATTCAGACCTATATGATTTCGAAGCTGCTGAAATTCTCTTTAATTTTGATTTGGAGATGGGTTTTAATTTGATTTGAATTGGACGAATTTTGGGGATTAATAACTGACGAAACCGATCGTTCAATCGGTGAAGGCGGCTCCAGAATTGCGTTGACCGCGGGTGGGAAGATGGTAGGGTTTTTGACTGTATACTATAAAAGTATATATACCATTTAAATATTATTTAATTCAATCCTTGTATGTTTATCGTTCTGAACTCCAATTCAAACCCAACGACTGTCGCCCCTAGCTAAATACTCCCATTCCGAACTCCATGGGATATGTTTCATAAGCCAATTCTAATGTTTTAATCAGCTTTCGTCAAAACAAAAATATAAATCTATATATTGAACTTTAAACGCACATTTCAATTTACTGGGGTCACATAATAACTAGAAAAATTCCCAAAAAATATTTTCTAGCTTATTGACGAAACGGTCCTAACAAAACTAGTTTCGTCGAATTCTGAGACCGTTTGAAAAATGGCCCAATTCTGGTTGATCCAATTTAACTGTAATTGACCAAAACACGTTTTCCTTTGCCACACTCACATATTAACTTCAAAAATTAGGACATTTGAAACCAAGCAATAACTTCACATCCTGGATCCAACAAAAGTGGTTTCGTCAAAATTCCCATTTTTAAGGGCATGAGTTCCATAGCGACTGTTCAGAATTTTCAACTGGACATATCTTTTGATTCTCGCTATGAAATCTTGATTTGTCGGATTCGTTGGAAAGATATTCTCAATTAGATCCTAATGTTTTTGGTTTCACTAAAATCCAATTTTTTTTGCACTCGGTACATTCAATTGAAATTTGAAATCGAATTATCGAACTACCGCGCCATTTTCAATTCTATTTATAATTATATATAAATATTTATATTCTAACGACGACGTATATAATTTATACATTATAAATATATTCAAAATAAATTTCTCGTCGATATTATTTAAAATAATTCATTTTAAATGTTCAAAATTCACTAAAATTGCCAAAATAAAAATTTTAAACTGGCTCAGATTTTCGGGTTGTTACAATCTCCCCTACTTAAAACTTTTCGTCCCCGAAAAGGAATAAAGTCGAAAGTGGTTTGATTAATCAACTCTACGTTTGATCTGGCTTCCATTCTCCAACTTTTCAGTTTCTGAGAATTTTCAAATTCTTCAAAAATTTGGCTAACACCCTAAATTTTCGAAAAATTTCGCCATAACCTCCCCTACACCGGGAGCCACGGGAAAATCCCGAAATTGCCATATAGGCCTTCTGATCTCAAAAAGAAAAAGAAAAAGCCAATCGGCTAGCCAATAGGCTCATAAAATCATCATCACCCAAACAAAACAGTAAATTATATTAAATATGTACCTATTTGTCGGGCAAACAAATTTTATTCTCTGCTCTAGCCTCCTTGCTATGACCTGTTCAATGTAAGTATATGTATATGCAAGCAAATACGACTAATTTTCAATACAATTCAATATTTGATTCTATTAGGCATAGTGGTTCAAAATTATCAAACAAATAAACATACAACACAAACATCAATCAATTAGTGAATTAACGTTTCAAATTCATAAATTTGATACATATACAAAAAATCATGTTTTTGATGCCAATTCACAACAAATAAATTTAGCTATATTAGTTTTGGTTCTCACACCAGTATAATGGAAATATATAGATATCACAACTTCGAAACACGAACACAAATTCTGATGATGATATATCAATTATCAGAACCATCTCCGGGTGCCTAGAATGTGATTCTATATCTATCCAGTATATTAAAACTTCGAATATACGTTCATGACGCGTATATGCAAAACCTTCATATACCAGGTTGTCCATATTCAAAATAAATAAATAATCAAATATGTTTAAAACGATTTAAATTTTTAAAACAAAATTGTTTTCATTTGAAAAATATACTCTTCACACTCGTTCTAGGATACTACTGATTCTATCTCTAACGAGTCATTCTAATTGGATATTACTAATCCAATATCTGATGAATTCTTTCGTGTGGTTCTAATGTGTCTTGTTCTCGAGCTCTGTAAACCAATGCTCTGATACCAAATGAAGCGACCCGAACTTCCTCGGTCTCCGAAGAGATGAGAAAGAACGAATTACTGTGAGGACAAGACAAAACAGAACGCAGGCGGAAGAACATTTCATTGCTATTACAACAATTCCATCAGATACAAGAATATACAGAGTATAATTGAATAAATTACATTCGATAAATATCAGAGATTACAATAAATTACATAGTAGCGGAAAAATAATACAAAGCACAACTGAAGGTGATATACGGATACAGAGCTTTCCGGATATCATTCCAGCTGTAAACTAGGATCCTGTGAATATAAATCTGCAAAAACCTAAACTACTAGCTGCCCGTGCGGAAAAAAGGGGCACCCACAGTTTAGGTTAAAACAATAAACTCCAGGTCAGTCATGGGACTGGTGTGGGAAACTCTAACAGTTATAATTAACTTCTTTGATAATATGGTATATCACGGGACCACGCCGCTAACGCGGAACGGGTTTACCCCCATGAATACCAGTGTATAAACAACAATCAATATAGATATATGGATCTACTATGCATCAATCAACATGCAATATCCCAATCTACCCACTTAGATTAATCACTACACTTAGATTTTCTAAATCCAATTCAATTTACAGAAATTATTCCTTTGGATTTTATTCCCGATTTCTTATTTCAAATCATTTGAAATACATATCTAACTTTCTATATCAAAGTAGATTTCACTTCGGGATCTAAAATTGAATTGTTTGGAAATGTGAATTCCAAAACATAACAATGCATACAAACAAGTATGCAACCAAATATCGTGCTCCCCATCGACAAGGCAAAGGGTACGCACCTCGCAACTCGATATATAAATGTGCACCTACCCCACATAGGAGTAGGCTACACCGACGATCCACCTCCCACACATGGAGAGCATACACCGCCCTCTCACCCATACTTTTAGTCTCAGGGTTACCCGAATCTTTAGCCACATACTAAATCATTTCATATCCCGAAGTAGGGAAAATCATTTCACAACATAATAATCACAAGTACTTTCAAAATATAGCACTTCACATCAGTAATTCACGCATATGATCAGTCACTATTAATCACATAACCTTTGAGCTTGTACGTCTCAAAGAAGGGTGTTAAGCAAGAGAATAAATTCTCCGCCACCAAACAGATACATCATCGATAGCAACTAATCGAATATGCGATGAACCACAATGTAACATATAATACGTTTCTAAATCATTTTAGAAATCATCGGGTTTTGGGCCTCGAAATCCTTTCTGTTTTATAAAACATTTTTATAAAACATTCCCTGTCCAAAATCGGGAATACATTTCTTTTCACTTTAAGAAAAATATCATTTCACAATCATTCATTAAATTTGAAATGAACACAACATCGCTAAACACCTTATCGTCAAATCGTGAAGTGTTTCACAAGGCGTTAGCACACAGATATTTTCAACCCAACCCAATGCTAAATGTAAATGCATATTTTGCTCATAAACTGGTAGAGCCCAATCCAAACAATCAATCAATCAAATTTGACATTAAATATAAGGTTTTGAATAGAGATAGTATCCACTTATATTCAACATCAAATCCTGAAAACCAACAGATATCATATCGGGAATAACGATATCGATATCTTCCAAACTCCCATCACGATCTCTGTATAATCACGGAATCCAATATCGAAAATATCCAAAGATAATTTCAATTCAAATCCAATCCAATTTATTTATTTATAACCATTGGATTATTTTTCTAGTTAATAACTAGTTCGGTTCAATAAAAATACATTTTTATCTTTTTAAATATGGATTTTTCATCCTAAATCTTCATAAATCATTTCTTATGATTTTACACAAATCATCGATATTTTTAATAATTTAATCAAGGCCCGTACAGTCGATTTCCACCAATGGCCATCGAACTGCACTTACAACGACCTTTTCCAAATTTGATTTGGACATAATTCCAAATCCAACTGTTAGATTTCAAATTTCTCATATTCATTAGAAAGCTCTTTTCGATACGAACCAACCGGTTCTGATTTCAGGAGAATCCGACGGTCGGATCTCCCGTAATATCTGTTTGAAGTCAGTGGTCGAAATTCGCGAACTGCTGCAGCGCGGCGCGTTCTATTCAGGCCATTATATTATATATATACAATATATACAATATATGTTTCATCGATTTCTATTTAAAACGAATTTTATAAATCATTTTTTTTTTAAATTCGTTTTCGAAACGATTTCAACTTCATTTCAAATTCAAATAAAAATTGAATTTTTCCTTATAAATTCGTTTTAAATTCATTTCAAATTGATTTCAATTCAAATTGATTTCAATTCAAATCGATTTTCAGTTCAATTTCAATACGTTTTAAATTCAATTCAAAACGATTTTCAATCTAATTTGAATTTCAATTCTATTCGGTTTAATTCGAATTCATTTTCTATTCAATATCAAAATCGAATATTTCATATACATGACAATTTTATACAGTATATATGTATGTTAAAAAATTATATTTTTAACAATCAAATCATTTTCACATTTCATATATATATATATACACACACACACACACATATCGGTTTCATTTCATATATATATATATATATATATATATATCGTTTTCACATTTCATATATATATCGTTTTCACATTTCATATATATCGTTTTAGTTTCATATATATCGTTTTCATTTCATATATATATATATATTGTTTTCACATTTCATATATATATATATATATATATATCTATTATTTTCACCTTTCAATATATACGACATTTCACTTTCAATATATACCATATTTTCACTTTCAATATATACCATATTTTCACTTTCAATATATATGCGATATTTTCATTTTCAATATATACGATATTTTCACATCACATCAATCAAACAAACAAGCCATCCATGGTCTGTGGATGACGGGTGTCGAGTGCTACCAAACACCGTCTGCATCTTAGTATATATATAACTAGAAAAATAAAGAGATTGAAGAGTGAGAAATTCTCACCGAGGGTTCCACTCCATCATTCATTAGCGGACGATGGTTTGGACTCTATTCGCCTCCAGGCGGTTCCATCGCAATCTGTTTCACGCGGTACATATATTAAAAATCACATTTTTCATATCGTTCCTATATATATATAAAATAATAAAAAAAACATATTATTATATTGTTAAAACCATGTTATTTTATATTCTTAAAACAATGTATGTTTATATTTTTAAAACCACCTTTTAAAAATAAAGTTATATATATATATATATGTATATAAACCCATATTTTATTTCAAAACCATATACAAATAAAAATGAAATTTTTACTTCCATGTTATATATAAAAATTGGATTTTTAAACTAATGTCATATACAAAGATAGAATCCTATTTTTATACAATGCTACTAATATTTTCAAAAATCCATGCTATTTACATAATAAAAATTATATTTTTAATGAGATATATATATATTTTTTTAAACAAAACTATTTATATTTAAATCTGAATTTTATTTTAAACCTTAAATAGTTTAATTAATAACAAAGAAAATCACGATTTTAATCACCCTTAGCATCTGCGTCTTCTTCCTGGGTTTGAAGAAACCCATCATCGACATCTAGGGCAAGCCGCGCCCGCCGCCACGGTGGTCCAGGCCACCATCCATTGCCACCACGTCGACGCCCCAGGTGAGATGTGCCACCCCCTCCATCCTCGACCAACTCGGTGGGGCCCTCGCGTGGAAAAACGCGTACGAACTTCGGTAGTTTGAGGCGCCATCTCGAGCAATTCAGACCACTAAAATTGATCACACCTATATGATTTCGAAGCTGCTGAAATTCTCTTTAATTTTGATTTGGAGATGGGTTTTAATTTTATTTGAATTGGAAGAATTTTGGGGATTAATAACTGACGAAACCGATCGTTCAATCGGTGAAGGCGGCTCCAGAATTGCGTTGACCGTGGGTGGGAAGATGGTAGGGTTTTTGACTGTTTACTATACTAGTATATATACCATTTAAATATTATTTAATTCAATCCTTGTTTGTTTATCGTTCTGAACTCCAATTCAAACACAATGACTGTCGCCCCTAGCTAAATACTCCCATTCCGAACTCCATGGGATATGTTTCATAAGCCAATTCTAATGTTTTAATCAGCTTTCGTCAAAACTAAAATATAAATCTATATATTGAACTTTAAAAGCACATTTCAATTTACTGGGGTCACATACTTACTAGAAAAATTCCCGAAAAATATTTTCTAGCTTCGTATTGACGATACGGTCCTAACAAAACTAGTTTCGTCGAATTCTGAGACCGTTTGAAAAATGGCCCATTTCTGGTTGATCCAATTTAACTATAATTGACCAAAACACGTTTTCCTTTGCCACGCTCACATATTAACTTAAAAAATTATGACATTTGAAACCTAGCAATAACTTCACATCCCGGATCCAACAAAAGTGGTTTCATCGAAATCCGAAGTCATTTGCAAAATTCCCATTTTTAAGGGCCTGAATTCCATAGCGACTATTCAGAATTTTCAACTGTACATATCTTTTGATTCCTGCGATGAAATCTTGATTTGTCGGATTTGTTGGAAAGATATTCTCAATTAGATCCTAATGTTTTTGGTTTCACTAAAATCCGGATTGTTTTGCACCTGGTACATTCAATTGAAATTTGAAATCGAATTATCGAACTACCGCGCCATTTTCAATTCTATTTATAATTATATATAATTATTTACATTCTAACAACGACGTATATAATATATACGTTCTAAATATATTCAAAATAAATTTCTCGTCGATATTATTTAAAATAATTCATTTTAAATGTTCAAAATTCACTAAAATTGCCAAAATAAAAATTTTAAACTGGCTTAGATTTTCGGGTTTTTACACAATACTAACATTGATTTTAAATAAGTTATAGTTAATTAAATTTAAATTAATCTTTAATTAATTAATTACTTATATTAATACCATTTTCCAAATCTTTCGCTAACAATGTTCTAGCCCATAAATTTGGAGATTAAAGAACTGAACTTCGTTCCAAGGGAAAAGTTCATGACGCCTTTCAGTAGTTAGACCACAGCAAGAAAGAGGGTGACAACACTCCAGTTCTTAGGCTGCGAGCAAAGAGACAAAGAGTAGGAGATTCCGACAACAACCGAGAGAGATCACCCATCGACGACGAAGGTACACACATATCGTCAGAAGGATCAGTGCTTGGCAGGAACGAACCATTAGAACAAGATGTAGGAAACCAAGACTTTACTGATGAGGATGAAGTGTTAGTAGATGAAGGGAGTGTTGACGGTTATGGGGAAGGAGATGAGGGTGACGAGGAGGAGGAAGAAGTTGACTATATGGACGCTGAAGAGGAAGAAGAGGAAGAATACAAAGAAGAAGAAGAAGAGGAAGAAGAAGACCAAGTTGTTCCGGGAACCCTAGTCATTGCTACAGGAAACCAGCAAGAAGAGCAAGTAGCCCAAAGGACAGCGATATGGAATAGATTGGAAAAAGTTCTCGTCGAGTTTCACATAGCAGGAGGAGGAATACAAGTATTCGGTGAGTATGGATACCCCGTGGTGAGGCTATATTTAATACCACCAGTGGGTCTGATTTATATAGAGGATGACGAGGAAGAGACAGATTCAGAAGACGTAGTTGAAGTCATTAATATATCTGATGACAAGGAGGTTGTAGAGATAATAGATATCTCTGACAACGAGTAGTAGGACAGAGACTGGAGGACGATAGTTACGTATGTATATTTTGGGGCAGTTTAGAACTTGAGTAGTCAAGTCTAGTATTATTGTATGTATCGAGACTAGTGTTAGTATAGAACTAGTCGTATGTGTATGTGTACTAAAACAACCAGTTTATGAAATATTTTCTTTTGGAAACTTTCTATCTTTCTTATGTAATTTCGGGGCGAAATTCTTTTAAGTGGGGTAGTCTGTAATGACTGCATTTTTCAAGCATCTGATATCTATTTTAATGAGGAAATTAAAATATATTTGAATTGCTCAACCAATTAAAATGTATATAATCACCTATATGTATGTATATACAGATATGATTTGCACTAAATACATAAGCAACAATTTTAGTCATTAAATCCTAACAAAGATAAATGTTGGAAATATTAGCAACATATATAAGTGTAACTTAATCTCTTTGCAAATTAAAGCTTAAAACCAACATCAAATGATAATGACAAAGCCTACATGTAAAAGGATAGTAATCTCTTAAAGGACTGGAAAATAAATCATGAAGTAGACACATGAAAACAATTCGGCCATACACATATACACATGAAAGGGTACACAAAACTATTGACAAATTGATTTAAACATCAATAAAAACGAAGTTTGTCAAGGACCTTAATTCATCATCATTTTAGTGTAGCTAAGAATTTAGAACCGTCACCTAAATCATCTCAAATATAATACATACGCATGGATAAAGACTTTCAGCAAAATATCCAAGGAAGGAAATCATTCTTTATCTTGACAAGAAGGGTTAAGTTTTGCATTTAATGAAAACAAGATGGGCATTTAATGAAAGTATGAGGTGTGTGTACTTATAGGAGAGAAAAAGGGGTTGGTAAAATTTTCTTTTATGCAATGTACTTCGGTGTATGCTATAACATTTGTGAGCCATTCAAAGAGAGAGAGTGAAGGGGTAGGTAGAAAAGCATTTTGCTGTAGAAAACTATAGTGTGATGTTGCCTATAAATACGTACCCATTTACATGCATTTCCTTTTACACAAACTCAAGAGTTTTTGCTGAGATTTATAACATTTCACAAGCAAGAAATTTGAAGAGTTTACAAGTGAGTAAACCTCACTTAGCTAATGTTTGATGTTGTTTACTGTAAACAGTTTTACTCATTTCATGTATATATGTTACTGCAAGTTATATCATGATGTTAACACTCTTTTAGATGCTAGAACACCTCGTTTATATTCATCAGTAAACTCTGTATGTAAGGGATAGTAGGTTGGGAAATGCGTTTATAGTTTAAACTGTGAACAAGGAAAATACTGCTATGTTTCCTCTGTTAAAACCAAATACTCTCTGATTTTAAACTACACTTTGGTTTGTTTTAAAACACAAGACATGTGTGTATACGTAGGAGTAAATTATGTATACTCAAACATTTACAAACATTTAGAGAGATCAGAGCATGAACATTTTGTTTTGAAAACCCAAACAGATAAGAACAGTTTGTTCCATGTCTCAAACTCAACACTTAAATTTTCAAACATCACAGAATTGAAATACAGGTTTATGAATGTAATCGACATGCCAAACGATAATTTTTAAAAGTGCTTTCAAGATTTTAAACGTTGGGACTGGGTAGATAAGTCGAGATGGACGAAAATGTCATTTTCGCCAAAATTCGATAATCAACGTCGTTGAACGCCAAGGCTTGGAGCGTGGAGGAGGCTGAGACTTCGTGGATCATGGGAAAAATATCAGATAATTTTTTCAGCAAGTGGATTGAGCTAACGCGCTCGATTTAAGTTCTGAGAAGCGAAGTGGGTTCGAGCATTTCCAGAGGTCGTGTGGGGTCCACGATGGATCGAGTGGGCTAGAACTTGGGGAGGAGCGGCGTCGGAAGTTGGGGCAGCTATCGGCGGCGGTGCGAGGTCTCCAGGGGGTCGGAGGGTGTCGGACGAGGTCGATGTCGGTGGGAGTATCGAAGAAGCAGTTTCGGTTTGAAAATGTTGAAGGGGGTTTTGGAGAAGGAGGTGACTGGTGACGGTGCTGACTGGTCATAGACGATCGGAGAAGGCAAGTTGACTTGTCGGAGGGGGATCGGAGGTCTGCAGTTGGCCAGTGGCGGTGTGCACGTGCACAGTTGTGCACGATGTCGCTGGATCAAGGCAGAAGGTCTTGGCAAGGGAAATGGAGCTGATCGGGAGGCTTGGCAAGGCAGGAAGTTTGGCAAGCTGAAGATGGTGATCCAGCCGAGATTGGCAAGGGAAAATCGGTGATCAACCCATGTTGATCATCAGTTTTGAAATGCCGAGTTCGACTTGGCAATGAAAGAAAGAAAATGGTTTTCAAATCCAAGAATTTAACTAAAAACCGTTTTAATTAAATTAGTAAATAAAATATAATTAACTAATAATTAATTAAATAAATAAAAATAGAATGTTTATTTAATTTGTCTTAGGCAAGTGGGACAATGAAAGTGACAGTGAGGTCAAAGAACCGAAGTTGTCCGAAGGAGATCGACGAGTTGGAAACTTAAGATATTAAGTTAATTAAATTTAAATAAATTATTAAACAATTTATTTAAGTTAAAATAAACATAATAAATATTTTACAAAGCAAACTGGAGTATAGAACATCGTCTAAACAGCGATGATAAGCAAAGAAAGTTACCGTGTGCGAAGCACGGGCTTTTTCTATACACATCCAAATAATGATAAAAACTGTATGACATCTTGTGTGCGACGCACACACTTTAACTATACAATTGTAAAGATATTTAAGATATCCAGATATGAACCAGAGAAATATATACTGTATATAAACTCTAAATAACAGAACGTGCAACTGAAATAAAGGCAGTTAAGCTGATAATCAATTATCGACTATAAAAGATATTTCGTACACCGTTTCGAAGAGTCTGGAATCTACATTCCACTTCGACTCGAATTTATACGACGTATACCGGGAATTGATAAAAATGAAGGATGCAAGGACTATTCCAAAATAGTATCCTCGGTCTGCTCAATCCTAGAACAGATCAAAACAGTCGGATGTCTAACAATGTATATCGATCAGATTTTACACATCGACTTTACATAAGTGTGTTATGTTGGTGGCAGAGAGATTCGTTTCTTTAGCCTTATACCAAAAATATATTTGCGGAAACAAATGAGTGATCTGTTAGATAGGACGGTGTGACATTCAAAGTCGTTGAAGAAAAATCCGTGAAATGGTAAACGTGACTTCAAACCTCACAACCCGGAAAGACAATAGTTGGGCTAGGCAGCATGGCTAGTTGGGTCATACCCAAGCAGGGTATATTATCACCATCTAGAGTAACTCCTTTTGTTTCTAAATCTATATTCACCTCTGTTACCTTCGGTAATCGGTGGGTCATTCCCGACCGTGGAGGTGGTAATATATTCGTTACAATCAAGCTAAATGAGTGGACGGTCATGTGTGGCCGGGTTGCAGGATGTTCTTGTTGAACCCCAGTGTATCCTCTCTACAGTACACTGATCGGTGGGTGCTCCCATACCCTGTCAGTTAGAAAACAAATTCCAACAAGCGCTCGACGGTTTTAGATTTTTTTTATGTACGTGCATTTGAGATGCAAGCGATTCACTAGATGATTATTTATTTGATAAATACTATCGTAAATATCAAACGTTTTGATATCAAAATACAAGGGTCATTTTCCATATGTTAGTTATGGAATTGGGTTTAAGATTTCTAAAGTAATTGAATCTATTAATAACGGAACACCTTATTCCTTATTTCCCTGATTACATCTTTTTAACTGTGTTTACTCACACCAGTCCCCTGACTGACCCGGAGTTTATTTTCTGTGTTTTCCCTAAACTCTTGGGTACTCATAATATTTATTATGAGTAGGCAAGTAATTCAGGTTGGCAAATGGAACCTTACGAAGTTCAAGTTGCAGGACAAGTCTAGTAGTTTTAACTACACCTATGTATCCAGTTAGATTTGTATTTCCATATCATGAAGTATTATTATGTGGATGTACTATGATGATGTAAGTTGTTGTTGTATTATGATGTATCAGACCCTATGATGTAATGTATTTGTATTTTTAAATTCCGCTGTGAGATTTCTGATAACTTCTTATTCTTCTATTCTATTAGTTCTATCTTTTCTATCTCATCTTCTAATTTCTTTCAATAATGACACAGTTTTCGGAGGGTCGAAAATCGTGCCGTTACAGTTGGTATCACAGCCTATGTTCTTCGGAAACATTTAGGCTTTGAAATAGTAAGAGAGCGTATTTTTACTAAAAACTATATTTTTAATATAGGTAGATCGTAGTTACTTAGGTAATCCCTCGACATATTTTTCCAATTTAGTTAATAAAATTTCAATCCGTGTACTCAAGGAGTTGAACATGAGTTCTCGTGGTGGAAGAGGCCGAGGAGCAAGCGGAGCAACTATGACAAACGGACACACTGTTAACCAGACCCTAGTGGATACTACTGAAGTAATCCGGGCACCAACTCAGCCTAACTTTGCTATGGTCTGTAAGAATTACACAACTCTGGGAGGAAAGATTTTCAGAGGTACTGAATCACTGGTCGGAGTCCAAGCATGGATTAGGTCGTGTGAGAAGATTTTTAAAGGACTGAGGTTGGATGACGAGCATAAGCGTCTCTTAGCATCATGGAATCTGGAAGGAGCCGCAGCAATATGGTGGGATGCCCAGACTGCTAACACTCCTGAGGAAAACTTTACTTGGCCCATGTTCAAAGAAGCTTTTGAAGGTCAGTATCTACCTGCTACTGGAAGGACAAGGATGTACCGAGACTTCATTGACTTAAAGCAGGAAAGCATGTCTGTCGCTGAGTACGAAAACCAGTTCAACGCACTTTCAATCTTTGGACCGGAGCTGATAAATACTCTTTTGAAAAAGAACGAGATGTTTGTTGCTGGTCTTAGAGATAATCTGCAAGGAAGGATGATGGGACATTTGAAGGATCCATTTGTGGAACTAGTAGACCTAGCACTTAGATATGAAGCATTAGATACAACGAAACCAGGAGCGAGGATCCAGACAGGGGAGACGAGTGGGGTGAATATCATGAAAAGAAAGGTCAACCCAGATTGGAATGATAATCAGGGCCAAGCTAAGACGGGGCAACAGACAGTGGAAGGTAAATTTAAGAATGTGGTGTGTCACAACTGCAAGCAAAAGGGACACATTGCACGATTCTTTAAACAAAAGGGGAACCAGAAACCCCAGCAATACCCACAACAGCAACAGAAACCCCAGCAATACCCACAATAGCAACAGAAACCCCAGCAATACCCGAGACAGCAACAGAAACCTCAGCAACAGAATCAGAACCAGAACCAGAATCAGAGGAACGAGATGGTAGTGAAGAATCTCTGTTTCAACTGTCATCAACCAGGACACATGGTGAAAGACTATCCATTGATGAAGAGGGCACCACAGCCTAGGGTTTTTACAATCAAAGATGAACCGTCTACTTCTCAGAATTTGAAAGGGAAGGGAGTGCTGGAAGGTACTTTACAGTTTAATGGAATTTACCTTCGTGTTTTATTTGATACCGGCGCTTCACACAGTTTTATTTCAGCCGAAACCGTAGATCAGTTTGACCTTGAACTAATTATATCACTAAACCCCATTTGCGTATCAAACCCCATAGGGGGAAAAACTGAGCTTAAAATGTGTTGTGAGGAAATAACTCTCTTATATCTCTCACACTCTTTTCGATTTGACTTTTATGTTCTAGACTTCAAAAGTTTCAATTTTATACTTGAATTAGAATGGTTAGGCAGGTTCCAAGCCAAGATAAAATGTGATAAAGAAATCATAACCCTTATAACTAGCTTAGAGCGAAAAGCTAGAATAACTTGTGGGAAACCGGGAATTCACACCTGCAGTTTTCTATACGCTTTAGGAGCAACTCAAGAAAGTCTCGACACTTTGGAAGTAGTAAGAGAATTCAAGGACGTATTCGAGGAAGTCAGAAGTTTACCTCCGCATCGAGAGATCGAATTCCGAATTGATTTAGTCCCAGGAGCTAGACAAATGATTCAACCAAAGAGATGGATGGCTCCCAAGGAAGTTCAGGAATTAGAGAAACAAACTCGGGATTTGCTGAGTAAAGGCATAATCCGACCTAGTTTTTCTAGTTGGGGCTCTGCGGTAGTCTTTGTAGTAAAGTCTGATGGGTCCTTACGACTGTGTGTGGACTACTGAGAATTAAATAAAGTAACCATCCAAAATAGATATCCATTACCTAGAATTGATGACCTTTTCGATCAATTACACGGAGCAACGGTATTCTCCCAAATGGATTTAGCAACAGGATTTCACCAATTGAGAATCTCTGAAGATTGTATTCCTTTAACAGCATTCAGAGGCCCAGATTTCTTTTATGAATGGTTGGTTATGCCGTTCGGACTAACCAACGCACCAGCTTTCTTCGTAGATCTGATGAACAGAGTCTTTAGGAAAATTCTTAATAAATTCGTTCTTGTTTTCATTGACGATATCTAAATCTTTTCAAAAACCGAAGAAGAGCACCGTGGTCATCTTAGAGTAGTGCTAGAAACTCTAAGGAAACATGTGTTGAAGGAAAAGTTTTCAAAATGTCACTTTTGGAAATTGGAAGTGAGATTTTTGGGGCACATAGTAAATGGAGATGGGATATCAGAAGACCCAGTAAAAGTAGATGCAGTACAACTATGGAAACAACCTCAAACACCAACAGATATTCGTAGTTTCCTAGGAATGGCAGGATACTATCGAAGATTTATCTAAGATTATTCCAAAATATCGTCACATTTGACCAAGTTAACAAAGAAGGGCCAAAAGTTTATTTGGGACCCAAAGTGTGAAGAATCGTTTCAAGAACTAAAGAAAAGATTAACGGAAGCACCAGTATTAGCTGTTCCCGATGGAACGAGCGGATTTGCAGTTTACACCGATGCTTGTGGAAAGGGAGTAGGAGCGGTGTTAATGCAGAAGGGACAAGTGATTTCATATGCAAGCAGGCAGTTAAGGATTCACGAGAAGAATTACGCAACTCACGACCTAGAGTTATTGGCAGTGGTTTTCGCATTAAAGATGTGGAGACATTATCTTCTGGGTGAGAGATTCGAACTTTTCACCGATCATAAACCATTGAAGTATCTGTTCACTCAAAAAGATTTAAATCTGAGACAACAGCGGTGGTTAGAATTTCTTGCATCATATGACTTGGATATCATTTATACGCCGGGAAAAGCGAACGTAGTGGCAGATGCCTTGAGTAGAAATGCGATATTATCACTTTTGGAAGTCACACCGACTCTCCAAGAAAGGATAATGAGTAATCAGAAAAGGGATCCCAAACTGGAAAAGATTATTCGAGGAGTCACAAACGGAAAAGAGACCAACTTCGAGTTGGACAATCAAGGAGTATTAAGAATAAACGACAGATTATGCGTACCTAACGTGGATGGGATAAGACGGGAGATTTTAAAAGAATGCCATGCATCAAAGTTGAGCATCCATCCAGGAATTCATAAAATGAATCACGATATGAGACGAGTATTCTGGTGGTCAGGAATGAATAAAGATATCATTACTTTCGTAAATGAATGTCTATGTTGTCAGCAAGTCAAGGGAGACCATCAAAAGACTACTGGACTATTACTGCCATTAGAGATTCCAAACTGGAAGTGGGAAATGATATCGATGGACTTCATCGATGGTTTGCCAAGAACAAGGAGAGGCAACGAAGGGATTTGGGTAATCGTAGATCAGTTAACTAATAGTGCGCACTTTATTCCAGTGAAACCAACGCGCACTGCCATAACATTAGCCGAAGTATTCATGAAAGAGATAGTACGACTGCACGGTATTCCAACGAGTATTGTAAGCGACAGAGATACCATTTTCACAAGTAGATTTTGGGAAGCTTTGCAGAGAACGTTGGGAACAAGATTAAATTTCAGTACAGCTTACCATCCTCAAACGGACGGTCAGACGGAAAGAGTTAATCGTATATTGGAAGATCTTCTAAGAGCGTGTATTTTAGATTTTGGAGGATCATGGGAAGATCATTTACACCTAGTAGAATTTTCATATAATAACAGTTACCAGGCGAGTATACAAGTGGCACCATATGAAGCATTATATGGAAGACCTTGTAAAGCGCCTGCATGTTGGGTGGAGCCCGGAAACAAATTTGTACTTGGTCCGGATATGATACGAGAGGCAGCAGCGAAAGTGGAATTGGTGAAGCTAAGAATGAAGGAAGCCCAGGATCGCCAGAAAAGCTATGCCGATAAAAGGCGAAGAGATTTAGTGTTCGAAATAGAAGATCTAGTTTTCGTGAAGATCTCACCAATGAAGGGAGCAGTAAGATTTGGAAAATATGGAAAGTTAGCAACAAGATATGTTGGACCTTTCCGCGTCTTATAAAGAATTGGTTTTCAAGCATATAAAGTTGAATTACTAGAATATATGGCGGGAATTCACAACGTATTTCATGTATCACACTTGAGAAAATGTATGCACAATCCATCATTAATTCTGGAACCCTCTGTTCAGCAAGAGATAGAGATCGAGCCAGATTTGACAGTGATAAGACATCCATTTAGTATTATTGACCGAGAGGGAAAGCAACTTTGCAACAAAGTGGTGAGGCTACTAAAGATCCAGTGGAGCGAAAACCCGAAAGACTGTACGTGGGAGACCGAGAAGCATATAAAGAAATTATACCCAGATTTTCCTACGGGTTAGATGGCTCCAGTATGGAAGACCACGGCAAGAAAGAGGGTGACACCACTCAAGTTTCTTAGGCTACGAGCAAAGAGACAAAGAGTAGGAGATTCCGACAACAACCGAGAGAGATCACCCATCGACGACGAAGGTACACACATATCGTCAGAAGGATCAGTGCTTGGCAGGAACGAACCATTAGAACAAGATGGAGGACACCTAGACTTTACTGATGAGGATGAAGTGTTAGTAGACGAAGGGAGTGTTAACGGTTATAGGGAAGGAGATGAGGGTGACGAGGAGGAGGAAGAAGTTGAGTATATGGACGCTAAAGAGGAAGAAGAGGAAGAATACGAAGAAGAAGAAGAAGAAGAAGAAGAGGAAGAAGAAGACCAAGTTGTTCCGGGAACCCCAGTCATTGCTACGGGAAACCAGCAAGAAGAGCAAGTAGCCCAAAGGACAGCGATATGGAATAGATTGGAACAAGTTCTCGTCGAGTTTCGCATAGCAGGAGGAGGAGTACAAGTATTCGGTGAGTATGGATACCCTGTGGTGAGGCTATATTTAATACCACCAGTGGGTCTGATTTATATAGAGGATGACGAGGAAGAGACAGATTCAGAAGACGTAGTTGAAGTCATTAATATATCTAATGACAAGGAAGTCGTAGAGATAATAGATATCTCTAACGACGAGTAGTAGGACAGAGACTGGAGGAGGATAGTTACGTATGTATATTTTGGGGCAGTTTAGAACTTGAGTAGTCAAGTCTAGTATTATTGTTTGTATCGAGACTAGTGTTAGTATAGAACTAGTCGTATGTGTATGTGTACTAAAAACAATCAGTTTATGAAATATTTTCTTTTGGAAACTTTCTATCTTTCTTATGTAATTTCGGGGCGAAAATCTTTTAAGTGGGGTAGTCTGTAATGGCTGCATTTTTCAAGCATCTGATATCTATTTTAATGAGGAAATTAAAATATATTTGAGTTGCTCAACCAATTAAAATGTATATAATCACCTATATGAATGTATATACATATATAATTTGCACTAAATACATAAGCAACAATTTTAGTCATTAAATCCTAACAAAGATAAATGTTCGAAATATTAGCAACATATATAAGTGTAACTTAATCTCTTTGCAAATTTAAGTTTAAAACCAACATCAAATGATAATGAAAAAGCCTACATGTAAAAGGATAGTGATCACTTAAAGGACTGGAAAATAAATCATGAAGTAGACACATGAAAACAATTTGGCCATACACATATACACATGAAAGGGTACACAAAACAATTGACAAATTGATTTAAACATCAATAACAACGAAGTTTGTCAATGACCTTAATTCAACATCATTTTAGTGTAGCTAAGAATTTAGAACCATCACCTAAATCGTCTCAAATATAATACATACGCATGGATAAAGACTTTCAGCAAAATATCCAAGGAAGGAAATCATTCTTTATCTTGACAAGAAGGGTTAAGTTTTGCATTTGATGAAAACAAGATGGGCATTTAATGAAAGTATGAGGCGTGTGTACTTATAGGAGAGAAAAAGGGGTTGGTAAAATTTTCTTTTATGCAATGTACTTTGGTGTATGGTGTAACATTTGTGAGCCATTCGAAGAGAGAGAGTGAAGGGGTAGGTAGAAAAGCTTTTTGCTGTAGAAAACTATCATGTGATGTTGCCTATAAATACATACCCATTTCCATGCATTTCCTTTTACACAAACTCAAGAGTTTTTGCTGAGATTTATAACATTTCACAAGCAAGAAATTTGAAGAGTATACAAGTGAGTAAACCTCACTTAGCTAATGTTTGATGTTGTTTACTGAAAACAGTTTTACTCATTTCATGTATATATGTTACTGCAAGTTATATCATGATGTTAACACTCTTTTAGATGCTAGAACACCTCGTTTATATTCATCAGTAAACTCTGTATATAAGGGATAGTAGGTTGGGAAATGGGTTTATAGTTTAAACTGTGAACAAGGAAAATACTGCTATGTTTCCTCTGTTAAAACCAAATACTCTCTGATTTTAAACTACACTTTGATTTGTTTTAAAACACAAGACATGTGTGTATACGTAGGAGTAAATTATGTTTACTCAAACATTTACAAAGATTTAGAGAGATCAGAGCGTGAACATTTTGTTTTGAAAACCCAAACAGACAAGAACAGTTTGTTCTCTGTCTCAAACTCAACACTTAAATTTTCAAACATCACAGAATCCAAATACAGGTTTATGAATGTAATCGACATGCCAAACGATGATTTTAAAAGTGTTTTCAAGATTTTAAACATTGGGACTGGGTAGATAAGTTGAGATGGACGAAAATGGCATTTTTGCCAAAATCCGATGATCAACGTCGTTGAACGCCAAGGCGTGGAGCATGGAGGAGGCTGAGACTTCGGAGATCATGGGAAAAATATCTGATAATTTTTCCAGCAAGTGGATTGAGCTAACGCGCTCGATTTATGTTCTGAGAAGCGAAGTGGGTACGAGCATTTCCAGAGGTCGTGTGGGGTCCACGATGGATCGAGTGGGCCAGAACTTGGGGAGGAGCGGCGTTGGAAGTTGGGGCAGCTATCGGAGGCGGTGCGAGGTCTCCAGGGGGTCGGAGGGTGTCGGACGAGGTCGATGTCGGTGGGGGTATCGAAGAAGCAGTTTCGGTTTGAAAATGTTGAAGGGGCTTTTGGAGAAAGAGGTGACTGGTGATGGTGGTGACTGGTCATAGACGATCGGAGAAGGCAAGGCAACTTGTCGGAGGGGGATCGGAGCTCTGCAGTTGGCCAGTGGCGGTGTGCACGTGCACAGTTGTGCACGGTGTAGCTGGATAAAGGCAGAAGATCTTGGCAAGGGAAATGGAGCTGATCGGGAGGCTTGGCAAGGCAGGAAGTTTGGCAAGCTGAAGATGGTGATCCAGTCGAGTTTGGCAAGGGAAAATCGGTGATCAACCCATGTTGATCATTAGTTTTGAAATGTCGAGTTCGACTTGGCAGTGAAAGAAAGAAAACGGTTTTCAAATCCAAGAATTTAATTAAAAACCATTTTAATTAAATTAGTAAATAAAATATAATTAACTAATAATTAATTAAATAAATAAAAATAGAATGTTTATTTAACTTGTCTTAGGCAATTGGGACAATGAAAGTGACAGTGAGGTCAAAGAACCGAGGTTGTCCGAAGGAGATCGACGAGTTGGAAACTTAAGATATTAAGATAATTAAATTTAAATAAATAATTAAACAATTTATTTAAGTTAAAATAAACGTAATAAATATTTTACAAAGCAAACTGGAGCATAGAACATCGTCTAAACAGCGATGATAAGCAAAGAAAGTTACCGTGTGCGAAGCACGGGCTTTTTCTATACACATCCAAATAATGATAAAAACTGTATAACATCTTGTGTGCGACGCACACACTTTAACTATACAATTGTAAAAGATATTTAAGATATCCAGATATGAACCAGAGAAATATATACTGTATATAAACTCTAAATAACAGAACGTGCAACTGAAATAAAGAAAGTTAAGCTGATAATACATTATCGACTATAAAAGATATTTCGTACACCGTTTCGAAGAGTCCGGAATCTACATTCCACTTCGACTCAAATTTACACGACGTATACCGGGAATCGATAAAAATGAAGGATGCAAGGACTATTCCAAAATAGTATCCTCTGTCTGTTCAATCCCAGAACAGATCCGAACAGTCGGATGTCTGACAACGTATATCGATAAGATTTTACACATCGACTTTACATAAGTGTGTTATGTTGGTGGCGGAGAGATTCGTTTCTTTAGCCTTATACCAAAAATATATTTGTGGAAACAAATGAGTGATCTGTCAGATAGGACGGTGTGACATTCAAAGTCGTTGAAGAATAATCCGTGAAACGGTAAACGTGACTTCAAACCGCACAACCCGAAAAGACAATAGTTGGGCTAGGCAGCATGGCTAGTTCGTCATACCCAAGCAGGGTATATTATCACCATCTAGAGTAATTCCTTTTGTTTCTAAATCTATATTCACCTCTGTTACCTTCGGTAATCGGTGGGTCATTCCCGACCGTGGAGGTGGTAATATATTCGTTACACTCAAGCTAAATGAGTGGACGGTCATGTGTGGCCGGGTTGCAGGATGTTCTTGTTGAACCCCAGTGTATCCTCTCTACAGTACACTGATCGGTGGGTGCTCCCATACCCTGTCAGTTAGAAACCAAATTCCAACAAGCGCTCGACGGTTTTAGATTTTTTTATGTACGTGAACGTGGGATGCAAGCGATTCACTAGATGATTATTTATTTGATAAATACTATCATAAATATCAAACGTTTTGATATCAAAATACAAGGGTCATTTTCCATATGTTAGTTATGGAATTGGGTTTAAGATTTCTAAAGTAATTGAATCTATTAATAACGGAACACCTTATTCCTTATTTCCCTGTTTACATCTTTTTAACTGTGTTTACTCACACCAGTCCCCTGACTGACCCGGAGTTTATTTTCTGTGTTTTCCCTAAACTCTTGGGTACTCATAATATTTATTATGAGTAGGCAAGTAATTCAGGTTGGCAAATGGAACCTTACGAAGTTCAAGTTGCAGGACAAGTCTAGTAGTTTTAACTACACCTATGTATCCAGTTAGATTTGTATTTCCATATCATGATGTATTATTATGTGAATGTACTATGATGATGTAAGTTGTTGATGTATTATGATGTGTCAGACCCTACAATGTAATGTATTTGTATTTTTAAATTCCGCTGTGAGATTTCTGATAACTTCTTATTCTTCTATTCTATTAGTTCTATCTTTTCTATCTCATCTTCTAATTTCTTTCAATAATGACACGATTTTCGGAGGGTCGAAAATCGCGCCGTTACAACATTGTTCAGCAGCCCTAATCGTTCTTCTTTACTAGTCACTACCCATCAAAATTTGAAATCCTACTTGCTACATAGAAAGATAAGAACAAAGCCAATTATGTGACTACCTCTACTTGTACCCACTTTATACATCATCAATTTAAAACTTTAATTAAGCTGCTCCGTCTTCTTCTAGAAAACGCAAAAACAACGTCCCAAAGAAATAACTCGTTCCCCCCTGTATCGCCATTACCGTTACAAGGTCCAACCTCAGTATTTAACAGCGCTGTCAACGCCTAATTCAACACTAATAGTCACCCTTTTTTTCTTTCCATGTCAAAGAAATAACTATTATTTCCTGCTTGCTGAAAACACAAAAATAATACTGCCCCTTCATTCTTCCTATACGATAGTCGCAGCCACACAGGAGTCTAGCTTGATAATCAAACATTGAACCAACATGCTCCTATTCCCTACATGACCAGTGATGACCCTAGCTATCGTGACTTCCCCTCAAGTTTCCTCGACCAAACATCGAAAATCTGCTACCTCCCTGACCCACTCGATGGTCGTTGTGAATCCTCCCATCCGAACACCACCCTTAAACACTTGAACACCTCCTCCCTCATCATCACGACGCCTAAACATATATGCATTGCCATAGTGACTTGCGCCACTTCTTGAGACCAAATTCCACCAAAATATCTCCAACAAATCCCCGCGTCCCCTTGATAACAACGACGGCCCCTATCCAACATTAATACACCAAAAGACCCAAAAAATTGAACCCTAGGTTCGTTGTTGGGTTCGAACAACACTGGAACTATAATCGCACCTTGTAATAGTATCATACAAGTGAAAAGAATTCCACATAGGCTCGTAGATGAAGTTTTAGGAATTTCTTTTCGATTTTATACCGAATTTAGAAGGTGTGATTTATTTTTTTCCTTTCCTTTTTCTTTTGAGAACCAAAGGGATGATGTACAATATTTAAAAGGAGAAGTTAGCTTTCCTTGCACGGAAATGAAATGTCTTGATATGCACGGAACTGAAAAGGATTGGCAGGCAAGCTGCTGAATGGCCTGGGAGTCACGATTTCGAAGTGCTTACGTTCTGATATGGGTATGTGTTGTTAGTATTCGTATTGAGTAACATTTTGTAATAAATGTATCCCTTAAATTTTGATAACAGTTATGTCTGTTTCAATGTTTAAATATGGTGGTGAAACTCTATTTTTGTATTTCAAGACTTCCTACGTCAATATATCCTTTTTACCATTTACGATATCATCTCAAGTTTCATATACTCAAAGTTATTACAAGAATCATTTACATCTTGAAATATTAGTTTGTCTTTTCTCATTTAGAATTTGTGCTTTTGAGGAATATAGATTAATTGAAAAATAATTAGTACACGAAAATATATCTAGGTTCTAATTGATACGAATTATTTAGAGTAGGCAGACTTAGATAGGTATATATTTGTTAAATTGTATTCGGTACCGACTACATAGAAATCCAACTATTTCAGAATTAAATGTATTATTCCATTCTTTACTAATTAAGTATTCAAAATAATTAAATTCAAGTCATCTAAATTTCTAAATCACAATTTAAATAATTAAATAAATAAATTAGATCGCTAAAAATTCGGGATGTTACATCAGTAGTATCCTAGAACGAGTGTAAGGAGTGTTGTTTTTAAAAATAAATATGAAAACAAATTTCGTTTTGGAATTTAAATCTTATAATACATATTTGAATAATTTATTTTAAATTGATTTAGACTATCGGGTATATGGAGATTTTGAAAATGCGTCTGATCCACATGTATACGAAGCCTCAAATATATTGGATGGATATAGAGTCACACTCTAGTCGCCCAGAGATGATTCTGATGATTGAGATCTCATCATCAGAATTTATGTTCGAGTGATGAAAGTGGGAACCTATATGTTTCCAATTGACCGGTGTAAGAACAAAATTAGATAGCGTTAAAATGCGTGAATTGACACTAAAAATTGGATTTTGACTGTATATAAAGTTATATATTTGAAAAGATAATCAAATAATAGATTGTTGGTTGTGTTGTTTGATTATTAGTCCGATTAATGTGAATATATTGGTACCATAAAACCAATAAGAGAAATGAAGGCAAATTTAGCCAAATCGAATCAAACTATTGAACTGAATTGAAAATTGATTATAATTACATATATGTACATGTATATACATTGAACATGTCATAGCATGGAAGCTAGGAAGAGGAATAAAATTGTATGCCAACAAATAGGTACATGTTTACCATTTTCTTGGGTTTTGATGATTTTATGAGCCGATTGGCCTTTTCTTTCTTTTTTTGATTGATGAGGGCGCTATAAGGCATGTTGTGGTTTTAAATATCTCCCCGTACAAATAAGGTTATTGGCGAAATTTTTGGAAAATTTAGGGTGTTAACCAAATTTTGAGAAACTAGAAAGTTCTTAGAAACTGAAAAGTTGAAGAAGTCAAGCCAGAATTAAATTTGAATTGGTTAGTTAAACCACTTTCAGCTCCATTCCATTTCGAGGATGAAAAGATTTTAAGTGGGGGAGATTGTAACAAGCCAGATTTTTAGAACCAATTTAAATTACATTTTAGTTATTTTAATTGATTTTGAATATTTAAAATGATTTATTTTAAATAATAATGACTAAAAATTTATTTTAATCGAAGTTTGAACGTATAAATTTATTTTAATTATATAATGAGCCTAAAATGGCGTGGTAGTTTGAAAATTCGATTTCAAATTTCAATTAAATGTACAAGATTCAAAATAAACCGAATTTCATTAAAACCAGAAATATTTCAATCTTTTTAATTATATCATTCTAAGGAAAGTGAAAATTTGAATTTTCATAGCAAGAAAAAAAACTTATGTCCAGTTTCAAATTTGAAATAGTCGTTATGGAATTTATTATAATATACTACCGTTAAAAATAGCCATTTTGCAAACGACCTTCGTTTTCGACGAAACCACTTTTGTTGGATCCAGAATGTCAAATTATTGCTAGGTTTCAAATTTCATAATTTTTGGATTTAATATGTGAGTGTGGTAAATTTAAATGTGTTTTGATAGTTTTAGTTTGAATTGGATAGACCAGAAAATGTTCATTTTTCAAACGGTCTCCAAATTGATGAAATTAGTTTTGATAGGACCGTATCTTCAAAACATAGCTAGATTAATTTGTCGGGAATTTTTGGAGTCACTATGTGGCCTCGGTAAATTAAAATGTATGTTTAAATTCAATATATATTGATTTATATTTTAATTTCGATGAAAACTGTAACACCCCGAATTTTCTATTAACAGTAAATTAACAAATTAAAGTATAATTAGTTCTAAATGATATAATTAAGGGAAAAGGGTTACGCCATTGCATTCGTCTCGGAATTCTGCTTGAGATAGAGTCCAGGTTTGCATGAATCAGACTCCGTATGAAGGAGTTATGACCTCAGGAAGTTTCAGAATTCGATTTAAAATTCAAATAGCCTAAAAACAAGTTCAAAATTCAAAAATGGACCAGAACTGGGCTGGGCGGGAATTTTCCCGCGCAGGACCCAGGTCGACCAAGGGGTCGATGTAATAACCCGAAAATCTGGGCCAGTTTGAAATTTTTATTTTGGCAATTTTAGCGAATTTTGAATATTTAAAATGAATTATTTTAAATAATATCGACGAGAAATTTATTTTGAATAGAATTAGAACATATATATTATACGCGTCGTCGTTAGAATATAAATATTTATATATAATTATAAATAGAATTGAAAATGGCGCGGTAGTTCGATAATTCGATTTCAAACTTCAATTGAATGTACCGGGAGCAAAACAATCCGGATTTTAGTGAAACCAAAAACATTAGGATCTAATTGACGATATCTTTCCAACGAAGTTAACAAACTGAGATTTCACTTTATAAATGATAAGATATGTCCAGTTGAAAATTCTGAATAGTCGCTATGGAATTCAGGCCCTTAAAAATGGACATTTTACAAACGACCTCGGATTTCGACGAAACCACTTTTGTTGGGTCCGTGATGTTAAATTATTGCTAGGTTCCAAATTTCATAATCTTTCGAATCAATATGTGAGCGTGGCAAAGGAAAACGCGTTTGACCAGTTTCAGTTGATTTTAATCGACTGGAAATTGGCCATTTTTCTAACGGTCTCAGAATTCGACAAAACTAGTTTTGTTAGGACCGTATCGTCAATACGAAGCTAGAAAATATTTTTATGGAATTTTTCTAGTTAGTATGTGACCCCGGTAATTCGAAATGTACGTTTAAAATTCAATATAGTGATTTAAATGTAAATTTAACGGAAACTGATTCAAACAGCCGAATCAAACTACGATACATATCCCATTGTGTTCGGAATAGAGGTAAAACGCTATGGACGACAGGCGGTGGACCTCGTTTAGAGGTCGTATGTAAAAGTCAACTTTTTAGAAAATAAAATAATTAAAATAATTAAAAACTAAAGTCTTCTCTCTCCTTCTCCTTAAATAATTTCTGGCCCCCCCTTTCATAAATCGAATCGGAAGAAATAAAAAAAAAAGAAGAAAATATCGAGCCGCCACCGCTCGTCGCGGTCACCGTCGACGCGACCACGCCCCACCTCCGGCGAACGATGGCCGACGCTCCCCTTCTCTTCTCCTTCCCCTCGTTTCCCCCCCTTCAGACCGACGTGCGAAGCCCCTATCGCGAGACCCCAGTCGCGAATCCAAGCCCGAGACCCCACCACCGAAGTCGACCCCGCCTGCGCCAGTCCCACCTCCATCGAGCACCTCCTCCTCCACCGATCTGACGTCGGCACTAGGAAGACCCCCCCTGATTACAGTAAGTGTTTTTTTTATTTTTATTTTCAATTCTGATTTTTTTTATTTATTTATTTTAAAAACTGACTTTTTTTTAAGATATAAAAACTGAATTTTTAGAATTTAAAAACTGATTTGTTAAAGAATTTAAAAACTGATTTTTTTTAAAGAATTTAAAAACTGATTTGTTAAAAATATAAGAAATGATTTGAAAAAGGTTTAATCTTTTAGTAGAAAAAGATTTGAACTTGCAAAAAATAAAGATCATATTTTTAAAAAGAGAAAAGACGGGATTTTTATTAGGTAGAAGGAGCAAGACATGATTTTTGTATTTTTAAAGTAATAAAAATATAATTTTTACATCATAGGAATATTAAAAATATAATCTTTATATGTGTAGGAAAATAAAAATGAGGTTTTTATAAAGATGAAATCTTTAAATTTGAAAAGGCGAAATCTTTATATGGAAAATAGCGTGATAAAAATATATTTTTTTTATCTTTGAACAACGAAGTAAAAATATAATTTTTATCTATGAACTTCGAAATAAAAAGGTGATTTTTATATATTGAACTTTGAAGTGAAAATTCGATTTTTATATATTGAATAGCATAGTAAAAGTTCGATTTTTAAATATATGAAGTGATTATAAAAATATGAATTTTAAATTGAAAGTAAACAAATAAAAATGTGATTTTTATTTTAAAGACATCGAAATATAAAGATGTGTGATTTTTATATATATAGTGACTACGGGAAACGAAGATGACGAAGATGGGATAACGAAGAAGATTTCTATCAATGAAGTGCCGTGGAGCTAGGATAGCTATATGTGAGAATTTCTCACCTTTCAATTTCTTTTCTAGTTATATATATACTAGGATGCAGACGGTGCTTAGTAGCACCCGACACTCGTCATCCACAGACCATGGATGGCTTGTTTGTTAAATTGTTTGATTGTGTAGTTGGTTAGTCTATTTGGTGTGAATTGAATTGTTTGGTGAAATGGAATGGATTGATTGATGTGTGAATGGCGTGGGCCTTCACTAGACCGGGGATAAGGCTAGACCTCGTCCCGTTTCTAGTATCGTGCCGTTATGCCGCCGAAATTTTCTAAAATATGTTAGAAAAATAAAAATATCATTTTTATTGTGTAAATGAACTGAATAGAAATTCAAGTGTGGAAATAAAATATTTTTGTCGTTAAAAATATAATTTTTAACGTGAAAGTGAGTAAATAAATATTTATAAACAAATCGGCCGATTTGTTTATTTACACTGATTTGACTGATATTGATTGGGTTGATAAATTTTACACATCGCCCAACTGCACAAACAAAAATATGTGTTTGTTGATTTGAAACCCCACACGGGTGTTGGGATGATATTTGGCGTACACGAATCCCAATTATTTAATTATTGTCGATCGATTGGTCGACAAACTATGTAAGCGTCGACTATTTATATTTGATGCTTATACAGTGTAGTGCACTTTGGTTGATGGTTGATTATTTTTCAATGCTATTATATACATGTGTTGTATGGAATCCATATAATTAACATTATATGGTGATTGATTGGGCCTCATTCCAATCGGGAAAGTAATGAATATTATAAAAGAAAATTCATGTGTTGAATATAACAATAGTGATGTGTTGACAGTACTCATGTGTTGAGATTAGTCGTGTGTTGAAACAAATATAGATTCATGTGTTGAATGGGATAAATATTCATTTGTTGGATAGAATAAAGAAGTTTTGAAAATATAAAGCCGTGTTGATTAGATTGACGCCATTTTGACGTAAACGATATTTATATCGATTTTATTCATTTCGAAATGAATTGAATTGAAAACGATTTCGAAATGAATTGAATTGAAAACGATTTCAAAATTAATTGAATTGAAAACGATTTCGAAATGAATTGAATTGAAAAGGATTTCGAAATGAATTGAATTGAAAACGATTTCGAAATGAATTGAATTGAAAACGATTTTGAAATGAATTGAATTGAAAACGATTTCGAAATGAATTGAATTGAAAACGATTTCGAAATGAATTGAATTGAAAACGATTTCGAAATGAATTGAATTGAAAGCGAATTCAAATGAATTCAAATGAATTGAATAGAAATGAATTTTAAAACGAATTTATAAAGAAGAATTCAATTTTGATTTGAATTGGAATGGAAGTTGAAATTGTTTTGAAACAAATGTAGAACTATTTATAAAAATTCGTTTTAAAAGGAAATCGACGATATATATATAATATATATATTATATATATAATGGCCTGAATAGAACGCGCCGCGCCGCGGCAGTTCGTGAATTTCGACCATTTATTTCAAACGGACATTACGGGAGATCCGACCGTCGGATTCTCCTAAAACCGGAACCGTTGGGTTCGTATAGAAAAGAGCTTTCCAATGAATATTAGAAATTTGAAATCTAACGGTTGGATTTGGAGTTATGTCCAAATCAAATTCGAAAAAGGTCGCTGTAAGTGCAGTTCGATGGCCGTAGATGGAAATCGACTGTACGGGCCTTGATAAAATTATTAAAAATATCTATAATTTGTGTAAAATCATAATATGTGAATTGGAAAGAACGGGGGTGAAAAACTCCACATTTGTAAAGATAAAAATAGATTTTTATCGAAATGAACTAGTTTTGAACTAGAATTAAAATCAATTTATTTTTGAAATAAATAAATTGAATTTGAAAGTGATTTTAAAAATAATCAATACTCCCAATACGTGGATTGGACTGGAGTTGAATCGAAATTATCTTCGGGATATTTCGATGTTGGATTTCGTGACTATACAAATATTGTTATGGGGATTTGAAAGATATATTTTATATCGTTATTTCCAATACGATATTTGTTGGTTTCAGAATTTGATATTGAATGTAAGCCGGTATATTTTCTATTCAGAGCCTTGTATTTAATATCAAATGTGATTTGGGTTTATCGTGAGTCGTGTTTTAGATGAAATTGGTTCTTTAACCCAGTTAAAGACATAATATCGATTTCTGAAAAGATTAAAACTAAGTGGAGTTTTAATGAATCTATAATTAGATTAAAATGTGAATTGATAATTTTAATTATCAAAATCTGAAAAGTGATCGAGAGTGGAGTATCACCAGTTTTGCTCCAAAGCGATAGTTAAATCTTTAATTAGATTTGAACGTGAAATGGTAATTAATTTTACCGATAACACCGTGGTGTTAGATGTGGAGTATTACCAGTTTTCTCCATGGGATATATAGGTTGGGATTGGGAAATAAAATAAATAATTACTTCGGTGTGGTTCGTTAATCCCGACTAGTTTGAAATGATATCCATAGGAGGATTAAAGAATAAATTTAGAAGAATTTATCTTGGATAAAATTAATGGGAACCTTTCCCTAAGAATGTGATTTTGTGAATAAAATAATATTCTGAATTGGAATGAGGCGTTTGTTGTGTTTGTGTAACATTCGTTTATTATATACGTGGGTTATTCAGAAAGGCCGGGTTTATACCCATTCTGAATAACCGATTCGACGAGATGTCGAAGATGAAGACGGTGGTTGAAGACCGGAAGTCTTCACATCGTTTGGGTGATTACTGATGATCTTGATTGGGCTGTACACCCAGGATGAGGGAATCAGTTGGTGATCGTCCAAACGTACCTGGAGATGGATGGATATGCGAGGAAAGTGCCTCCGGTTTCGTTCAGACCCAGAACGAACTTGTAAATGGATTGTGTGTCCGACATTGTATTCCTTTATATTGTATTTGTTGATCTCTGCTAAATATATATCTGTTTGGCGGCGGAGAATTTATTCTCTTGCTTAACGCCCTTCTCTGAGACATATGAGCTCAGAGGTTATATATTGGCAGAAATCAGTGGTACGATATGGATTGATAGTGTGGCATACTGAGATGCAGTGATCCATACTTTTGTTGAAAAGCAAAGTTTGGTGGTTGATGATCAAAGTGCAGCTGATATAGCATGGCTTTGTGTATAGCGTTGATCCGCGAGCCTCACAGCCCGGGATGGTGGTAAACTGATGGTTTGATCAGTATACATTTTTAGTGTAGTGGATTCGGTCGACCGATATTGAGCTTCGTGCTCGGAGGGATAGAGTAAGCGGTGTTTTCTCTTGCTGGGACGTAAGCCGCGGTGATACTTGAGTCCCAAAAGTGCGGATGTGCATAGCGGTGTTTTCTCTCGCTGAGACGTAAGCTGCGGTGATTTGTACTACGCGATCGATCTTTCGAATCAGGAGCCACCATGATGGAAATCCAATTTCCAATACGTGTATTTCGGCTTTATTTGTAGAGCCTAGTATGGCGACATAGTGGGATGGGGCACTCATGCCGTCTATGATTTATATTTATAATTGAAATGGTTTTTGACACTATACACTTATTATAGTATCAAATGATTTGTTTTAAACGTATCAAGCATGTTTGGCTGTTATAAGGTAAAACCCTATCCTCCGGCTTGCGTTGCATTGTGTGATGGGACCTGGGTCTTATAATAGCTTCATTTTTCGAAAAAGCATTGCGCTGTTTATTCTATGCACTAGTATTCTTGGGAGGAAACCCGTTCCGTGTTATACGGCGTGGTCCCTTGAATTACTCTCTTTTAAAGTAAAGTTTTAAATAACTGTTTTAGTTCTCACACCAGTCACATGACTGACTTGGAGTTTATTGTTTTAACCTAAACTCTGGGTGCCCCTATTTTCGACACGGGCAGCTAGTAGTTTTGTTTTTGCAGATTTATATTCACAGAATCCTGGTTTACAGCTGGAATGATATCCGGAAAGCTTTGTATCCGTATATCTCTTCTAGTTGTGTATTGTATTATTTTCCGCTGCTAGGTATTTAAATGTAATTTAAATCTCTGATACTTCTGTGTAATATTCATTTATACTCTGTATATTCTTGTAATCTGATGCATTGTTGTAATATACAATGAAATGTCCTTCTGTTTGTGTTCTGATTTGTCTTGTCCTCACAGTAATTCGTTCTTTCTCATCTCTTCGGAGACCGGGGAAGTTTCGGGCCGCTTCAGTCGACCTGGGTGTCGACCTGGATACCCAGGTCGACCATGTAGTCGACCGGGGGGTCGACCTACCGGTCGACCTTCTTGCTCGACCTGACCTGCTTGGTCTGGTCCTGGCTCGGTTTCTGGGGCTTGGCCGTGTCACTAGGGCTGATTTGTCACTTTCTGATTGTCTTCTCTTGAGACGGATGGCACTCTAGCTTCATCGATGACTCAAATTAGTTTGAAATTCTATATAAACAACCTTAGTCTCCAACCAAAATTCACACAAATAAAATAGAGCTTGAGCTGTCATGCTGCTGGAAGGAAGCCAAGAGTAGTCTCCACTTGAAGAAAGCTTAGAGACGAGCAAAATTAAAGTAAAAACAAGATTCAAACAATGTTTATCTACCCAAAGGAAAGCATTGCAAATTCAGAACTTAGAATCCATAATTCAAGTTCGTCGTTTGTTGTAAGTATAGTGATTTTTCTGATGGGAATAAAATTGAGACTTGATTCAATGTAAATGGAAATGGAATTTTACTATTGTATAACGATGATGCTAATTCATATATGTGTATTGCAATGACTGTATTGTGAATGGTTGGGATGTTTGTGGTATAATTGATTTGATGTTGATCCTATTGTACATTTAGAATGAAAGCAACATCACATACAAGATATGGTTAATGTTAGAATTTACACCTATATGTTTATATGTTTAAAAAGGTTGTATGTGTTATGTCCAAGTTAAGATCTGATGTATATACTTTATGCTAAAACCTCTATGCCTAAATGATTATGTTCATATACAGGCTCATATGTTTATACAAATGTTGCAAGTTCATAATTGGATCCATGCCAAGATCCATTTTAATACAAGTTTCATGTTATAGTAGTAAACATGATTGGATCTTGTTCACACATGTGCTAAATTATACATACTTTATGGACATGTCATATTCTTGTCATATTCTAGTGACGTTCGATGTTATGCATAGATCTAAACATGTTTAGGCTTATGTTGTCTAAATCATATGCTAATTCATGTGACACTTATTTAGTTAGATCCCTATTTCAATGCAAGTTCACATATATGTAAGTTGATTTAGTCTATGTTGCAAATTCACATATGTGTATGTTGATTTAGTCTACGTTGCAAGTTCACACCTATGATGTTCATATTAACTATGCCGAAAATGCCAAGTTTACACCTATGTCATGTTTATGTTAATGAATATCTTTATGCTAATTTTGTGTACGCTAAATTAGGCTATGTTTTTAGCCTAATATTATATGTTAAAAATCATGCGGACGAAAAATTAGGCTAAGATTGTTAGCCTAATATTTAGACGGGGTAACGTTGGGAAAAATTGGTAATTATAGGAAACTTGACATAAATTGGTGAAAAATATATGTATTGGCATGTTTGGGACATGCCAATAATTGATGGCACTTAAATGGTATAAAATTCTTATACCCAAAAATGATGAACTTGGAAAGTGGGCCACAACATTTAATTGTTAACAAATTTACATATAACAAGTAATAGAGACAAATATGTTAATTTAGAAAATACGAGTATGCTTAACCCGAGGTTGGATTGAGTTGTGATGTAAACCTGCCCGGACCCGCCCGGCTGTCCAGTAATCACAACAATACCCATCCAATGTGAGAGGTTAAGCATTAAGCCCAATAAGGACCCGAGGTCAGAATGAGTTATGGTGTAACCTTCCCGGAACCGACCGGCACATCCAATAACCGTAAAAATACCCGTCTAATGTGAGTGGTCGGTGCTTTAAAAAGCTAAGGACAGACAAGTCAGGATGGTAGGGTTAAGTTAACTAAAACACTCAACCAATTCAACATGTTAATTAAATTGGTGGGTGGGGTTAGGTAAATACAGACACTTATCCACTTAACATGTTTGATAAGAAAACCCTAGTAACGGGGAACCATTTCAGCAGTAACCCAATTAGGTATCATGGTACCCTGAAACTTGGCAGGGTGGGGCACGATTACTGGGCTGATTGTAAGCGGTTAAAAGCGAAGGCGGTTGGTGCAGCAGTGTGGGTTCTAACGGAGTGCGGGCGTGCACACACTTCGGAGTAGACAAACAGGGCACTGGGCACCAGTAGTATAACCTATGCATTCTAGGATTGTGTCGGGCCGCCACCATGGGACTTGATACACCCCATGGTGGGACCAGCATAGGTATCTACATTCATTGGGGGCCGTATGACACATATGATTTTGCGAGTAGGAGCCGATCTTTAGAAAATGGATCACTTCACCCCGATCATGAGGTGCCAGTTGAGACAATGCAAGTAGGTGCAGAGATATAGTGTGAGGGTGCAATAGTATATTCGGTTCAAACTGGTTTATCTTAGTTTATGATACTTTCCTATTTCCAGTTTATACCAATCATGCATTTTTTCTTATTCTCATACTAAAGAGTCACTAGACTTACCAGGCTTTATGTCTGAATCTATTTTTCTTTCGTCTTCTTTTCTTCCATTCCCCCTCCCCCCCCCCCTGGTCCACAGGGAGGAAACAACCCAGCTTAGTCAGACTCTTTGCAAGCTTCAAGATAGTAGATGTATGGTTTGGACTCTCTTTCCTTGGCTATGGCTTTTGGACACGTTCTATCGGGATTTATGCAGCTTTATTATGTTTTATGCTTCTTTATTTAATAATCAAGACAGAAATGATGATGTAATGTTTGGGAAGTTATTATGAGACAATTATGGAAATGTTTTGTATGGACACGTATTTATGAAATGAAAGTCTGTTTGTTTTCCGCTGCTTATACATATGTGTTAATATTTGTCTTGTGTTTTTTTTCCGTGACTTTTACTTATAAACCTCCACCGAAGTTAAGGCATTCCCTTTGTGAGTGACCTTACTGGAGGTGGGGTGTTTCAAAAACTGATCAAAACAGTAGAATTGGCTTACGAACCATATCCCATTGTATTCAGAATGAGGGTATTTAGCTGGGGGCGACAGTCGTTGGGTCTCGTTTGGAGTTTTGACTGTTAAACAAGTAATAATTCAATTAAATTATGTAATAAATTATATATAAATACCCCTTGAATAAGTCAAAGCCCCCATTCTCATTGTCTATGGCCAACTAAGGTTTTGCCTCCATCAGAAAAATTCATACAATAGAAAATGTGAGAGATATTGGGTCTGAAAAATCCTAAACAAATCAAATAAATTCCCATAAATCATTATATACTAATATTTGGAATCAGGATGGTGTGCTCTGTGATTTCATACAAGTTTTTCGGAGTTCGAATCAGTTTTCATTTGCTATCTCTTTTCGCGTGAGATTAGGGTTAAGAACTGAAGGAGATTCAAGCACCGATCCTTGTTTTAAGCATTGGAAATGAATTCGTGTGTTGATTTTGAGCTTGGTATGAATTTTTGGGAATTAAAAAAAATAAAAAGTTTTGATGTCTTCTACTGTACAGCGGTTTCAGGCCATTCGACGCATCCAAGAAGGTGATGTTGAGTTGTTCGATTTTGGTATGGCGTTGGAGTGGATTTGAAGAGATGAATTATGTGTATTTTAGTTTATATATTAAGGAAGCATGGAAGGAAATAATGAAGTTTTCGTGTTCGGCCATGTCAAGATTGGGTTCGACATTTTATTGAGGTGGGAAGAAACAAATGAGGTGGAAGATTAGCATGCTTAGTGGTGATTATTTTAACGACTTTTAAAATTAATTATAAGTTAATGGTATGTAATAATTTGTAAATTTAATAACATTCCCATACATTACATAATTCAATGAAAAGATATGCATTGGAATCGTGATGGAAAATACTACAACGTGGAACTGACTAGGACAGAAACAGAAGCAGTTGCAAATTTTGATTAAATTAAACACCGGGTTTAATTTAATTAAATTAATCATTTTAATAACGAATTCAAAAATGACCACAGTGAGAACTCTCTCTCACTAAATCATTTTACAGTTATTATATAATAGGTTGTAGACGGAGCTTAGTAGCTCCCAACACTATTTTTTTTGTACAAACCAGTTGATTGTTTGTTTGGATTGTGATTTGGATTATTATTGTTTGACATTGTTGTATATATAAAATTATTTATATAAACTATATATAAAATTTATCATGAAATGAAAATAAAATAAACATTCATTTACAAATCGGACGGTTTGTTTATGTACACTTATTTATCAGATATTGATTGGGACGATAAATTTTACACATCGCCCAACTGCACAAATAATAAACAATATTTGTCATTTGAAAACCCCACACCTGTATTGTGATAATATTTGACGTACACTGATCCCAATAATTAGTGGTATGTCAATCGATGGGTTGACAGACTATATAAGTGTTATTTATTTATTTTAATGCTTATATAGTTGTAAATAGCACTTCGGATGTTGTATGAATTTTAAATGATTGTTTATCATTATTGTGGTATACATGGGATGTTGAAATCCATATAACTGAAATTATATGGTAATTGATTAAGTCTGATTCCAGTTCAGAATTAACGAATATTTTAAAATAATATTTAGTAAATACTGAAATATGAAGCCATGTTAAGTAGTTAAATGCCATTTTAACACAAACGGGATTTTCTGTTGATTTTATTCATTTTATAATGGATATAAAAAAGTGATTTCAAAATCTGATATTTTGAAAATAATATCATTTTAATATTATAATTATATGGAATATTCAATTTTGATTTATATTTAAAACAAAATTGAAATCGTTTTAAAATGATTTATTCAATTTTGATTTGAATTTGAAAATGAAGTAGAAGTTGTTTTAAAATGAATTTAAAACAAATTTATAAAGAAATATTCAATTTTGATTTGAAAATAGAAATAAAGGAAAATCGTTTTAAAATGCATTTAAAATGAATTTATTATGGAATATTCAATTTTGACTTAAATTTGAAAATGATACTGAAGTCGTTTTAAAATGAATTTAAAACGAATTTATAAAGAAATATTCAATTTTATTTGAAAATTGGAATAGAGGAGAAATCGTTTTAAAATGAATTTAAAACGAATTTATTAAGAAGTATTCAATTTTGATTTGAAAATGGAAAAGAAGTCTAAATCATTTTAAAATGAATTTATAAACGATTTATAAAATACGTTTTAAATGGAAATTGACGAAATATATATAATATATATATTATATATATTTAATGGCCTGAATAGAACGTGCCTCTCCATCACCATCCGTGAATTTTGACCATTGACTTCAAAAGGACATTACGAGAGCTACGACAATCGGATTCTCCTAAAACTGGAAACATTGGGTTCGTATTGAAGAGATCATTCCAGTGAATACAAGAGATTTGAAATTTAACGGTTGGATTTGGAATTATGTCCAAATCAATTTGAAAAAGGTCGTTGTAAGTGCAGTTTAGTAGCCATTATTGGAAACCGACTGTATGGGCCTTGAAAAAATAATTAAAAATACTAATAATTTTTATAAAATCATGATAAATGACTTGGATGAAAAATTCCACGTTTGCAAAGAAAAAATATATTTTTATTGAAATGAACTATTTATTAACTAGAATAATAATCCAATATTTTTAAAGAAATAAATTGGAATGGAAATGGTTTTAAAAATAACCAGAATATTCCAATGAATAAATTGGAATGGATTGGGATGGAAATAATCTTCGGAATATCTTGATATTGGATTCCATGGTTATGCGGATATTGTTATGGGAATTTGGCAATCCCATTATGTCGTCATACTAGGCTCTACAAATAAAACTGAGATGTCACGTATTGGAAATTGGATTTCCCTCAAGAGTCGAGGCCAGGGATGGCTCCTCACCGCTTCGAGACACTCTAGAAAATGCCACGGACTACACACTCCGGGTAACTCCTGAATCGGTTGGGTCAGTCCACACTTACGTTAGTGGATTGGCAATTCCTGAACACACGTTTCTTGGTCTTATCAGACCTATATCCATCGGCTCCATAGAGACCGATATATCCAAGGCGCCTCGCAATCCAACAACCACATTGGTAAAAATATAACAATGTCAGGGCTTGCAAAACGCTGACACCACCCATAGCTAGATAAAAACGTCATGTTCTCGCAATAGTCCTTATCCTATTTTAGACTCATACCGAGGTGTGAGGCTCATGAATTAACGCTATACACAATGTTGTGCTATAATAAAGCCGTTCTTTGGTCATCAACCATGAGACTCTGCTTTTCAACAGAAGCCTTGATCATTTGCGTCTCAGCATGCCATACAGGCAATTCATGCCAAACGACTGATATCTATCGACATATAACCTCTGAACTCGTACATCTCATAGAAGGGCGTTAAGCAAGAGAATAAATTCTCCGCCGCCAAACAGATATACCTTTAATAGAAATCAATCAACATAGAATAAAATCCAATGTCATACAAACATCCATTTACAAGTTCGTTCTGGGTCTCAACAAAACCAGAGGCACCTTATTCCTCGTTCCATAAGTCCAATACGGGAGAGAGGTCCTTACACATCCGTCGATCTCCAAGTACGTTTGGACGATCATCACTTATTACCTCGTCTTGGGTGTAAAGCCCAATCAAGACATCAGTAGTCATTGAAACGATGTGAAGACCACCGGTCTTCAACCACAGTCTTCATCGTCGACTTATCATCGAAACAGTTATTTAGAATGGGTATAAACCCGGCCTTTCCGAATAACTCGCGTATATAACAAACAAGTGCTATAAAACACAACATATGCTTCATTCCAATTCTGAATATTCTTTTATTTAAATATTTACATCTTTAGGGATTTGTTCCCATTAATTTTATCAAAGATAAATTCTTTAAAATTTATCCTTTAATCTTCGTTTGTTTATCAATTCAAACAATATTAAGGTTTTCCAAACTAGTCGGGATTAGCGCACCTTACCGAAGTAATCATTTGTTTAATTTCCCAATCCCAACCTATTCATCCCATGGAGCAAAACTGGTCATGCCCCATATCTAACATCACAGTGTTATCGGTAAATTTAATTACCATTTCCCATTCAAATATAATAAAAGATTTAACTATCACAAGGAGGAAAACTAGTGAAACTCCATTCTCGATCATTTCATAAATTTGATAATTTAAATTATCAATTGATATTTCAATATAATTAAAGATTCAATAAAACTCCACTTAGTTTTAATCTTCCCAAAAATCATATTAATGATTATTTAATTTTGAAAACACAAACATGTCGCATCGACAATCAACACCATACTATTGATTTCTACCAATATATAACCTCTGAGCTCGTACGTATCAGAGAAGGGCGTTAAGCAAGAGAATAAATTCTCCGCCACCAAACAGATATATATTTAGCAGAGATCAACCATACAGTTCGAAATACAATGACAGACATGTAATCCTACCTTTAACAGGGTTAAAGAACTAATGTCATTTAAAACACAGTTCACGATAAACCCAAATCACATTCCATTAATTATGGAATCTTCACGGAAAAACAAATCAATATATAATTGATATCCTTATCCGACTAATATTATAAATGGAATAACGGCAAAGCCTTTTGAATTCCATATGTATTAATGGTCTTCCTCCATAGAATTTCACTTCGATTATTATCAATCGAATTCCATTCAATTCCAATTTAATATATTAAATTGGAAAATTTTACTTTGGAAAATTCCTGTTAAATCTTAATAAAAAGATTTATAAATTCCAAGTCACATTTCACTATAAATCGGGTTAAAGAATGAATGTTGTTAATAACACATTTCATAATAAACCAAATTCACATTTCATTTTCAATTCTAATTTAATGTTAATTAATTAGTAATTCTTCTTTAAATCTTAATTAAAAGATTTATTCTTTTCACACCGGGTTTAAGAATAGTGTTACTGAAAACCCCATCCCATCGGTCTCCAACCGTAAATTAGTAAGAGAACAACTCCCTAAGTTTTAACCCCGAAGGCCGAAACCAACATTAGATCAATACCAAGGAAACCATTCAACTTAGCTAATCTCCATTCAGTTTCTAGTTTTCTTAACTCCATTGGGTTTAAAAACAGTATTATTAAAGATACCACTCACGAAAAACCCAAAATCCAATTTGATACTAAATACAAGGCTCTGAATAGAAAATATATCGGCTTATATACAATATCAAATTCTGAAACCAACAAATATCGTATTGGAATTACGATATATCTTCTAAATTCCTCCACAATATCCGTGTAATCACGGAATCCAATATCTAAATATTCCAAAGATAATTGCGATCCAAATCCATTCCAATTCATATATTGGAAATTCCGGTTATTTTTAAAATCATTTCAAATCCAATTTATTTATTTATAAATAATTGGACTGTAATTCTAGTCAATAACTAGTTCATTTCAATAAAAATATATTTTTATCATTTCAAATATGGAATTTTTCATCCCAATTCTTCCAAATCATTTATTATGATTTTACACAAATTATTAATATTTTTAATGATTTTATCAAGGCCCGTGCAGTGGATTTCCATAAATGGTCATCGAACTGCCCTTACAACGACCTTTTCCAAATTTGATTTGTACATTATTCCAAATCCAACTATTAGATTTCAAATCTCTCATATTCGTTGAAAAGCTCTTTTCGATATGGACCCAACAATTTAGGTTTTAGGAGAATCCGACGGTCGGATCTCCCGTAACGTCAATTCAAAGTCAATGGTTGAAGTTCGCAAACTACCGCGGCGCGACGCGTTCTGTTCAGGCCGTTAAATATACAATATATATATATATATAGATTATATTTCGTCGATTTCCATTTAAAAAGTATTTTATAAATCGTTTTAAATTCGTTTTTGAAACGATTTCAACTTTAAATTCAATTTCAAATCAAAATCGAATATTCCATATCATTATTATATAAATGATAATATTTTCTAAACATTAGATTTTGAAATCAATTCCTTTTCGACATGAATAATGTAACACCCCGTAATTTTATAACATAAAAATTCACAAATTAAAGTATACTTAATTTTTAGAAAAGAATTAAGTGAAATGGGTTGCGCAAAGAAATATATCTATTGATATATATATATATATATACATATAAATATGCGAAAAAGTACAAAATAGTGAATTGGGAGGGGAAATAACCGAACCGGCCCATTTTTGAGGTCGACCCAAGCCCCGCTGTGTTGACTAGGGGTTAATCCAGGGTGTTTGGCTGTCAACCCGTGGGCCGATTCGCTCAAATGCAGATTTTGCATTTGATTGGTTCTCATGGTTCCGGGTTAAACTAATGGTCCTAAATAACTTCCTACACCTATAAATACATCCTAATGCTAACCCTAAACCTAATTAAAATAGAATAGTTACCGTCATACCGTCGCCATGGAAATCAATGGAGCCGCCGCCAACTAAGAAAGAAGAAAAGCAAATTCAATTCTAATTCTCTCAACACTAAAGCAAAGCAAAACTCTCTCTTTTCTTCTCTAAATTGTGAGTATGATGATCTTAACAAGATTATTATCATTTTAATTAGGTTGAGTTATGAATGGATTACGAGTAGATGATGTGAATTATCATATATGTTGTTGTAAACCCCTTTTGCTATCATGTATATTGTAAATCCAATGTTATGTGATGATGATATCTTATATGTTGTAAATCATGCTATGATGATGTTATGTATGTTGAAAGTTTCTATGCTAAGTTGTGATAAATCATACATGTTAAAAAGGCCATGATGTTACCATCTATGCTAGTTAGTTCATATTAATTAAATCATCATGTTTGGGTTATGTTGATCTATATGACAAGTCACATATGCAAGTTAGATTGATTAGAAACTTATGAACATATGCCAAGACATCTATTATGAAATCTAGAATTATGCTATGACATATGTGATATCCTATGCTAGTTCACACCATCGTTATGTTGCCTAAAAACCCCATATGCAAGTTTATGTATAGATTTGGGCTATGATCATATCATGTAAATTGAGACATTTAACAAGTTGACACCTTTTGATCCTTAACATGTGTAGTTTATGCAAGTTCCACCCCTATTATGATTAGATTTATTTTAATTATCTATATGTTGTGATAATTTATCTTTGTGCTATGTGTTAGACTATTCAAGTCTAGCCTATATTATGCGTTGAATAAGCGAACGTATAAACGTGGGTAGGGGTAATATTAAGGATTTAATAATAAAAAGTTGGGGTGCAATAGATATGATTTTGCATACCATAAGTGGATGGCCATAATTGAGTCAATTATGGACATCATTAAAAGTTGACTTAATTAATAATTTGAATAGGGAATTATTAAAACTAGGATAAGAGATTTTAAGTGTTAATCAATGCTTAGGACACGAGGTTGGACTCGTTTGTGACGTAAACCTGCCCGGACCCGCCCGGCAAGTCCAGTGGTCACAAATGTCAGCCTATTGTGAAAGGTCCTAGGCCTAAACTAAAGCATAACAGTTTGTAAAGACACGAGGTTAGACTCTTTTATGGTGTAAGACTGCCCGGACCCGCCCAGCAAATCCAGCGGCCATAAATGCCAGTCTAATGTGAGAGGTCTTTATGAGGTTATGGCCTGAATGAATTAAGAAGTACTTAACCAGATAAACATGTAAGGTGGGACATGGAGGTTAAGTAGGTGCCTTGGGTGGCATGAGGAATCTAGGGGGTTCCCTTAGTGGCATGTGAAATACGATTAGTAAGAATTAACCAAACACACATGTAAATGAACATGACTAAGAGGGTTAAGTGGTATATACTAGTGACAAGCTTAGGTGGGTAGCTTGTGGGGGCCCATTTCGACCAGTATCCCAAACGTATCTTTGTGGGCTCGACCCAAGTCGAGGACGGGACACGCATGCTGGGTTCGACTGTAAGAGGCCAAAACGGGGAGCGGTGGCAACGCAAGTCCAATGGGTTTCATATGCGTGTGTGGACCCGGGCTGGTAGATAAGACGTTGTTGCATCGTGTAGGTATAAGCCGTGTATTCTCAAGTTGTATCGGGTTGCCACTTTAGGGGAGTGATACACCCCACTGTGGGGCCAGCACGGGTATCTACGAGTAGGGAGCTGATCGAAAGTGGGTAGTGGGGTACACCTAGTGGAGATAGGGGCAGACGGCACCTATGTAGTCAGCTAGGGGTACGTAAGGCTATTTATAAAGTTGCTGTGTGAAGCAAGTGGGATCAAACAATAGGGTGACTGGTGTGGTGCAGTGTAGTAATGTGCGGTGCAGTGTAGTAATCATTCGTTAGTAATTAGGTGTGCCTTTACTGTTATCTTTAACGTTATCTTAAACGCTATCTTTATCTTCCTAAGAGTTCATAGACATTTACTTGTTTTCCGACTTATGCCTTAGTCTAGTTATTTTGATAATAGTATTGTTAGAATTATCATACTCGCCAGACTTAATGTCTGACCCCCTCTATTTCTATCCTTTTTCCCCCTCCAGGTCCTCAGGTTGGGCCCAGCTCTAGTGGAGTTTGATTGAATTGCTTCATCTCTCTTTGGAAAGCTTGGACCGTTGAAGTAAAGTCCAGCTTGTTATCTTTTTAATGGCTATTTATGTAATGGGATTATGTATTTTGTTTTTATGAAGATGGATATTGTACTTGGTTATGATCTATGGTTTTATGATGTAACAAACATGTTTAATTTCCGCTGCAATAAAATGAAGTTTTAGATTTCCAAGTACTATTTACTATCCGTCTTGTTGTAATTTTTCTGTTCTATATTCACTTATAACCTCCATGGAAGTTAATGCATTCCCTTCGTGAGTGACATTAATGGACGTGGGGTGTTACACGTGGTATCAGAGCTTAAGGTTACCAGAACAGATAAAAATACTTTAGAAAAATAGTTATTTTTGGAAGAAGTGCTTTCAAAAACATGTTTTAATGAGAAATTTAAAGAGAAAAGTTTTTAAGAAAAAAAAACATAATCCCCAATAGCCCATATCTTTATCTTTCGAATTCTCCATTCTGAATCTTTCCTTTTTCGTTTCAACATGGCTGAAGATCTTAATCTACCCGACGGTGTAACGATACCAGGATGGTATAGGAGGTTATTAGAGGCTAGGGCCCTGCAGGTCCAGCCAATGTCCCTCCACCACCAGTTGCACCCGTTCCTTCTCCTCCTCCTCGCGTAGATCCTTTTGCAAAGACATGCAAGGAAAACAAGGCTATGGGTGAAAAACCATTTCAAGGGTCAGAAACGTTTGTGGAAGCTAGAGATTGGCTTAAGGAGGTGGAAGAATTGCTAGAAATCTTTGAAGTAGAAGAAGGGAGGAGAGTTCGATTAGCAGCTTGGTTGATGAAGGGAGAGGCCTCGTTTTGGTGGGAGGTCACTAATGGGGAGCGTCCTGTTGACTCTTGGGAGGATTTCAGACGTAGGTTCGAGGCGAAGTTTCTCTCAAGGGCGGAAGAAAATCTATATATGGAATGGTTCTTAACATTGAAGCAAGGAAGCTCATCAGTGAAAGAATATGCCAATAAATTTAATCAGTTAGCAAGGTTTGGCTTGGACTTAGTGAATACGCCGGAGAAGAAGGCACTGAGGTTCGTGAATGGCTTGAATGAACCATTGCAAGGGTTGGCTATGACCCACATCCCTATGGGGGCCACCTTTGAGAAGTTAGTAGAAATGGCGCTTATGCATGAGGAGAAAAGCGCTAAAGCTGATAAGGCACCCGAGAAGAAGGGGGATCAGAAGAAACACAACAACAAAACAAGAAGGGTTGAAAAGACAATAACGGCAAGGGAAAGAAGAAGTGCTTTAACTATGGAACCCCAGGCCATCTCAGCAAGTATTGCCGAAAGAAAAAGAAGACTGGCAGTTTTCAGTGTGACGATGCGGGACATTTAGTGAAGGACTGCCCAAAGAAGGGGCAGAGGGCAGGAGCTACCTCGGGAGGACAGGTGCAGGCTCTTATGGCACCAAGGCAGTCAAGGGGACAAGTTTAGGCTCTCGCGGTCCCACCGCTGCAAGAATGAGGTAGAACAATTTCTGTTGAAAGCTTAGTTTTTCTGTTTGATCATCTTGTCTGTACCTTATTCGATTCGGGCGCATCACATTCGTTTATCTCTACATCATTAGTTGAATCACTGCACTTAAAACATCAGTTTAGTAGAGGATCCCTTAGTTGTTTCGAATACAATTAGGGGCTCAGCTTATTTGTCTATGATGTGTTTGGATTTGAAAATTTATATACTTAGCGTTGAGTTTAGATGTGATGCTTATGTGTTGGGCTTCACGGGCTATGGGCTAATTTTAGGGATGGATTGGTTATCCAGAAATGGGGCCGTTCTTGATTATGAAAGGAGAGTAGTTAGGCTCGTGACTCGCCTTGGCAACACACTCGAAATCTTTTGTAATCCCATAAATTCGGCTATGCTAAGTTATATAGAATCGCTTGACGCGTCTGAGGAAAATCTACGATCTGTTAGAGTGGTCCGAGAATATTCGGATGTGTTTGAGGAGGTGAAGGGCTTGCATCCGAAGCGGGAGATAGATTTTCGAATATATCTTGTGGATAATGCGAAACCAATATCTTTGCCAGTACGCCACATGGCTCCACGTGAAAGGAGGGAACTCGATAAGCAGGTGAAGGAATTGCTTGAGAAGGGGTTCATAAGACAAAGTATATCGGAGTGGGGTGCTCCAGTAGTATTTGCCACGAAGGCGGATGGGTCCCTTAGACTGTGTGTGGAATATAGAGAACTTAATAAACTTACTAAGAAGAACAGACACCCACTGCCGAGGATTGACGATCTCTTCGATCGGTTAGTTGGCGTCTCAGTGTTTTCGCAGTTGGACTTAGCCACTGGTTTCCATCAGTTGAGAGTGGCTGAGGATAGCATTGACAAGACTCCCTTTAGGACTCCGGACGGTTTCTATAAATGGCTAGTGATGCCCTTCGGTTTGACAAACACCCCCGCATACTTTGTTGATTTGATGAGTAGGGTGTTTAGGGAGTACCTTAACAAATTTGTGGTAGTCTTTGTAGATGACATCTTGATCTTTTCTAAGGATGAAGAAGAGCATGCCCTACATCTTACTGAAGTGTTGGAGACTCTTCGAGCGCATAAGCTTAAAGCTAAATTTTCTAAGTGTCACTTTTGGAGGAAGGAAGTACGGTTCTTAGGACACGTGGTTTCCAAAGAAGGGATAGTTGTAGATCCCGTGAAGGTGGTGGCCATCCAAGATTGGAAGGTTCCTAAAAATGCTACCGAAGTGAGAAGTTTCTTGGGGTTGGCTGGCTACTATAGGAAGTTTATCAAAGACTTCGCAAAGATATCAGCTCCATTGACACGCTTGACGAAGAAGAACTTAGTTTTCACATGGGACGTAGATTGTGATGATGCGTTCCAACGATTGAAGAGAGCTTTGACTTCAGCCCAGTCTTAGTATTGCCAGACGGGAGTAAGCCGTTTACCGTTTATACTGACGCTTTTGGGACAGGACTAGGCGCAGTCTTAATGCAAGAGGGCAGGGTCATAGCCTATGGTTGAAGGCAGTTGTGAGCGCATGAGAAGAATTACCCCACACATGACCTAGAGTTGGCCGCTATTGTTTTCGCGCTTAAGTCTTGGCGTCATTATCTTCTTGGTGAGAAATTCGAACTATTCACTGACCACAAATCTTTAAAATACCTATTGTCTCAAAAGGACTTGAACTTAAGGCAACAAAGGTGGATGGAGTTCTTAGCGTCCTACGACTTTGAGATAGCATATTCCCCTGGCAAGGGTAACGTGGTGGCAGATGCCTTATGTAGAAAAAGATTATCCTTAAGTCCTTTGTTTGTTGAGCGGCAAAGTTTAGAATTCATTTCGATGTTTGACTTTAGACCTTCCGTTGACTTCTTACCCGGTTTGCTAGCATCCTTGGAGGTCAGACCTACGCTTTTAGGATGGATTGGCAAGGCACAGCGAGACGACCCGCAGTTGGTTGAGTTAGTAGAAAAACTCAAAGGAGGGGAGTCATCAAGCCATCTCCGTAGGTATACCCTAGACGATAAGGGTTGGTTACGTAGGGACGGTAGACTTTGTGTACCAAAAGACGATGACCTAAGGAAGACTATTATTGACGAAGCACAGCATTCGAAGATGACCATTCATCCCGGCGGGGACAAGATGTACAAAGACATGAAGAGAGTTTACTTTTGGGCCGGCATGAAGAAAGACGTGGCCGAGTATGTCGGTAGATGCTTGGTGTGCCAATAAGTAAAGGCGGAGCAAAAGAAACCCGGTGTGTTGCTTCACCCATTGGAGTTTCCACTATGGAAGTGGGAGAGTGTCTCGATGGATTTTGTGGATGGATTACCAAGATCAAGGAAGGGTAATACGGGGATTTGGGTTATAGTAGATAGACTTACTAAGAGCGCCCATTTCATTCCCGTGAAGAGTAAGAGGACTGCTCCATGGTTAGCTTCTATATATGTCCGAGAAATAGTTCGTTTGCACGGTGTTCCTTCTAGCATAGTGAGCCACCGCGATCCTACTTTCACTAGCGAATTATGGAGAAGCTTTAAAGAGGCGGTAGGGACTCAGTTATGTTTGAGCACCGCATATCATCCTCAGACGGACGGCCAGACTGAGAGGGTGAATCGCATTCTAGAGGATCTTTTGAGGCTGTGTATCCTAGACTTTGGGGGTACATGGGAAGAGCATCTTCCATTGGTTGAGTTCGCATATAATAATAGCTTTCAGTCCATCATTGGTATGGCACCATTCGAAGCTCTTTATGGACGACCTTGTTGTTCACCTACATGTTGGTGGGAATCTACGGATAAGATCTTACTTGGGCTCGATATGATTAGGGAGACTTCGGAGAAGATCGACTTGATTCGAAGAAGGACGAAAGCAGCGCAAGATAGGCAGAAATCTTATGTGGATAAGAGGAGGACAGATCTTGAGTTTGAAGTTGGGGACATGGTCTTTGTCAAAGTGTCTCCATTACGAAACGTTGTTTGCTTTGGGTCCGTTGGGAAATTAGCACCAAGGTTTGTAGGGTCGTTTCCTATTGAGGAGAGGATTGGACGGATGGCGTATAGAGTGGAGTTACCCAAGAGACTTAGTGGTGTAGATGACGTATTCCATGTGTCACATTTGAGGAAGTGCTTGCACGAAACCGTGGAAGTGGTAGAGCCGAGCTTGCTTAGGGAGGTGGAGATAGAGTGTGATGCGACAATTCGACGAGCTCCTACGCGCATTCTTCGGTCGGAGATCAAGAGGTTGAGGAATGGAGAGGTCAGACTAGTCAAAGTGCAATAGGGAGATGATGAGAGTAACGCTACTTGGGAGACGGAAGAGAAGATGCATTCACGATACCCTTTTCTTTTTTAGGGTATGTCCTTTAATTTCTCCTTTATCGCTTAGCTTGTACTTATCTTATCTTTAGTATATCCTCTCGCTAGTATCTTTGACCTTTAGTTAGGATAATCCTATGGTTGAAACATGTGTTTGAGACATGTTATATATGGTGGATGCAAAGTGGATGCAAGTGTTTGCTAGTGGTTGCTCGTGGATGCATATACACACACTATTAGGCACCAGATCGGCTCAGTCACTTCATATTGCATATTGCATATATATGGATGTATTTAGTAAAATGGATGTATAATGGTTGTATTATCATATAGTTGCTGCATTCAGGTGGATGGTTGTGCACGCATATAGAATTAATATGTATCATTAGGAATCTTTTGCATACATATTGGACGCATGGAACTATCATGAATTGCACTAAGGAGGTCGACTGAATCAGTAGACCGCCTAATTTTGCATTAGATATGGACATATACACACACTGTGCATATAAACATTAAAGCATTAGAAGTTTTTTAAGGACAATGGATGCTGGTGTTTGATGGTTGAGTAGATGGACGATTAGATGGTAGGATATACATTCTTCTTGACTTGGAGATTTCGGGGTCGAAATCCTTTAAGGAGGGGAGAATGTAACACCCCATAATTTTATAACATAAAAATTCACAAATTAAAGTATACTTAATCTTTAGAAAAGAATTAAGTGAAATGGGTTGCGCAGAGAAATATATATATTGATATATATATATATATATATATAAATATGCGAAAAAGTTCAAAACAGCGAATTGGGAGGGGAAATAACCGAACCGGCCCATTTTTGAGGTCGACCCGAGCTCCGTTGGGTCGACTAGGGGTTAATCCAGGGTGTTTGGCTGTCAACCCGTGGGCCGATTCGCTCAAATGCAGATTTTGCATTTGATTGTTTCTCATGGTTCAGGGTTAATCTAATGGTCCTAAATAACTTCCTACACCTATAAATACATCCTAATGCTAACCCTAAACCTAATTAAAATAGAATAGTTACCGTCATATTGTCGCCATGGAAATCAATGGTGCCATCGCCAACTAAGAAAGAAGAAAAGCAAATTCAATTCTAATTCTCTCAACCCTAAAGCAAAGCAAAACTCTCTCTTTTCTTCTCTAAATTGTGAGTATGATGATCTTAACAAGATTATTATCATTTTAATTAGGTTGAGTTATGAATGGATTAAGAGTAGATGATGTGAATTATCATATATGCTGTTGTAAACCCCTTTTGCTATCATGTATATTGTAAATCCAATGTTATGTGATGATGATATCTTATATGTTGTAAATCATGCTATGATGATGTTATGTATGTTGAAAGTTTCTATGCTAAGTTGTGATAAATCATACATTTTAAAAAGGCCATGATGTTACCATCTATGCTAGTTAGTTCATATTAATTAAATCGTCATGTTTGGGTTATGTTGATCTATATGACAAGTCACATATGCAAGTTAGATTGATTAGAAAAGTTATGAACATATGCCACGAGATCTATTATGACATCTAGAATTATGCTATGACATATGTGATATCCTATGCTAGTTCACACCATCATTATGTTGCCTAAAAACCCCATATGCAAGTTTATGTATAGAGTTGGGCTATGATCATATCATGTAAATTGAGACATTTAACAAGTTGACACCATTTGATCCTTAACATGTGTAGTTTATGCAAGTTTGACCCCTATTATGATTATATTTATTTTAATTATCTATATGTTGTGATAATTTATCTTTGTGCTATGGGTTAGACCATTCAAGTCTAGCCTATATTATGCGTTGAATAAGCGAATGTATAAACGTGGGTAGGGGTAATATTAAGGATTTAATAATAAAAAGTTGGGGTGCAATTGAAATGATTTTGCATGCCATAAGTGGATGGTCATAATTGAGTCAATTATGGTCTTCATTAAAAGTTGACTTAATTAATAATTTGAATAGGGAATTATTAAAACTGGTGTAACGACCCATCTTTTTGCCCGATTTTTCTCCGGTAATTAAACCAACTTGAACTGTTCATAAAGACGAATTGTTATGGGTTTGGACATATATTGAACAAGTAATAGAACTTTTATTACATAACATAATATTACATCAGAGTTACATCGAATATTCAGAGTTGCAACATATACAGAAGAAGACAAGTAAATGTACTCTCAGCGGAAGAAATCATATGACATGGCGGAAGCTCCAAATCCTAGCATGAACTCTAATCTCAGAAAGAGCTCCAAGTCCAGCTCTAACGATCTATAACTGTAAACTAAACTCTAACTTCCCGTGTAAAAATTATTGGGCACCCAGAGTTTAGGAAGGAACAATAAACTCCAGGTCAGTCATAAGACTGGTGTGAGAACATAAAACAGTAGTTTACAGGATTTATTTAAAGTTGGGGAAATTCACCGGACCACGCCGCTAATGCGGAACGGGTTTACTCCATGTGACTTCCCGTGCACATAAATTTGCAATGACTTTGAGAAAATGAAGCTATCATAAGCTCGTCCCACATCACACAATGCAAGCGCACACTAGATGGCGAGTTTATCTTATGATAACCAAACATGTTTTCATACGTAAAATCCTCTTTTCAATACTAAATATAGTGTGGAAAACCATTTCAAAATTAAATGTATTCATCCTAGACGGCATAATACCCGTAATATTATGTCTCCATATATATACACGATCATAATCGTATGGCTCGTATTGGAGATTTGGGTTTCCAACTTGATGATTCCTGGCACGAAAGATCAATCGGAACACAAACGAGATGTAATCATGGGTTTTTCATCCAAACGCGGACATTAATACAAATCGCGAGGTAGATCAACAGTTTTCGACCAGACACGGCCCCCCGAACATACCCTATTCCATAAGTCATAAGTGGTTTCCGACTGCTGCAGCGGTCATTATCGATTCATAAATATATTGTAACACCCCGTGTATTCTATAACCCTGAAATTCACAAATTAAAGTATAACTAATTTCAAATCAGAGAATTAAGGGAAACGGGATACGCCATTGCGTTCGTCTCGGAATTCTGCTTGAGATAGAGTCTAAGTTTGCGTAAAACGGATATCGTATGAAGAAGATATGAACGAATGAAGTTGGGCGAAAAACTAGAAAACGGGTCAGAATGCACTGGCGCACTTGGGAAGTGCGCCAGAACAAAAATGAACTGGCGCACTTGGGAAGTGCGCTAGTACATTTTTGACCTGGCGCACCTGCCAAGTGCGCCCAGGTCAAAAATGACCTGCTGGTCAGGTCTGGTCAAGTCCTGGCTGGCCAGGTCTGTGTTTGGTCGATTTTCTGAGCCTTGCCTTGTCACTAGGGCTAGGTGTCAGCTCCTGGTTGGTCTCTCCTTCAAACGAACAGCTATTATTGAACCAAGCTTCATTGACGGTCTAAATCAACTCACAAACTCTGTAAAAAGGACCTAAGTCTAACCCTAATTCACACAAACTAAAATGGAGATGAGACCGCCATGTTGTTGAGGAGAGACTAAGTATAGCCGTCAGAAATTGAGAGGCAATTAGGAGATAATTCAAAGCTTAAAGCAACGTTAATCAAATCAAAACAACGCCTACAACAAAGGATAGCATCTCCAAATTCAGAACTCAGATTCCTGAATTGAAGATTCATCATATGTTGTAAGTAGAGTGCTATTCCGATGTGAATTAAATAATTGTGTTGATTTGTGTAAAGTAAGAAATGGAATTGTGGCGATAATAATCTATATTTGTATGTTGCTTTGATGCTAAACGATTTGGGAATATTGTGGTATACGATTGGATATTTGCAAGTACGTGATTTGCGAAATGGAATTGTGGCGATAATAATCTATATTTGTATGTTATTTTGATTCTAAACGATTTGGCAATACTATGGTGTACGATTGGATTCATACAAGTATATGATTCATGTTAACAACTATATCTTATGATATTTTAATTGGAATTCATGCAAGTATATGATTCGTTATTATGCTAATATGATGTACATACTTTTATGACCACTTTTAGTGTGTAATTGAATCGACTAAGTACTATGATTTATATGAATCTATGTTGAAATTGGCAAATCATACTTTTGTGTTAGAAACAAAAGTAAGCACCTTTATGAACATGACTAAACTATGTTTGTTATTATGCCTAGTTGAAAACATGTTTTTAGGCTTATGTTGTTATCATAATCATATGATAATATATGTGACACATAAGTTACATTAGAATTACATTAGAATTACATTCCACTTGCGAGTTACATAGATAGAATAAAAACCATGATTTAAGTTTAGGTATGTTTATGCTATAATTCTATAAATGGGTTAAAAACCATGATTCATATAAGAATTAGGTTCGGATAATTCTAGTTGAACCATACTTTTGTATTAGTGACAAAAGTAAGTACCTTTTTGTTAACATGTAGTGGTTTTATGAACATGATTAGTTTATATTATTCCTAAATAAAAATATAGACTTATATTTCTAGTCAAGACCATGTGCCAATAATAATAATGATATCTAATTTAGTTAGATTCTTAATTTCAAGTTTACATGGTTAGTTGAACCTATGATTCATGTTTAAGTATTTTCTATGCCATAACTAGATGAATAGAATGATTTATGTTTAAGTATTGTTTATGCTATGATTATATGAATAAAATGATTCATGTTATGCCATGATTATATGATGTTACAATTGCAAGTTCACATGTGCCTATTTTATGTTAATTGAATCGTCCGTTGCAAGTTCATGCGTTCACACTCCCCTTTTTCATGTTATCTTATAAACACCATGTTATAAGCCTCCCCTTTTCATTTGGCTAAATTGGATTTAAGTATTAAACCCAACACACCTTACATTGGAGCAAACGTGTAAAACGGGGGCAACGACGTTTGGGCTAAAATATAGAACATATGTGTTGGCATGTTTGACGCATGCCAACAACCTTAAAAAGCAATTAAGTGGCATAAATAAATTTTAATCAATAAAGATGAATTTGAATAATGGGCCGCAAATATTTACATATAAAAAGAAAAGAGACAAAATATGTAAATGTAGAAAATACGATGTGTTTAACCCGAGGTTGGATTGAGTTGTGATGTAAACCTGCCCGGAACCGCCCTGCTGTCCAGTAGTCACAACAATACCTATCCAATGTGGGTGGTTAAACACGGAGCCCAATAAGGACCCGAGGTTAGACTGAGCTGTGGCGTAAGACTGCCCGGACCCAACCGGCAACATGCAGCCACAACAATACCTGTCTAATGTGAGAGGTCAAGGCTTTAATAAGACAATTAAGGCTAAGTCTGGATTGATAGGATTAAGTAAACTAAATTAATACTTAATCAGAATGGAACATGCTAAACTAAACAGACTGGTTGGGGGGTTAGGTTTATAAAACACTTAACCAACTTAGCATGCTGGCTAGAAATAGAAAACCTAGTAGCGCGGGACCCTTTTCAGCAGTAACCCTATAAGGTATCATGATACCCTGAAACTAGGCAGGGTGGGGCACGATTACTGGGCTGATTGTAAGCGGTCAAATCAACGGCGGTGGTGCAGCAGTGTAGGTTCTAACGGGGTGCGGGCGTGCACACACTCCGGCGCAGAAAAATAAGGCACTGGGCACCAGTAGCATAGCTGTGCATTCTAGGATTGTGTCGGGCCGCCACCATGGGACTTGATACACCCCATGGTGGGACCAGCATAGGTAACTACAACATCGGGGGCCGTAAGACACATGTAACTATGCGAGTAGGAGCCGATCATCATAAAATGGATCACTTCACCCTGATTATGGGGTGCCTGTTGGGAACTAGTTTATATGGGTACAGAGATTAATATGGGGTACGATAGTATATTCGACCCTAGACAACTGAACTTAGTTTATGGTGCTTTCCCATTTCTAGTTTATACTCATCAAACCTAGTTTTTTATTCATAGACTGAATAGTCCTAGACTTACTCAGGCTTTATGTCTGACTCTACTTTTCTTTCGTCTTATTTTCTTCTGTTTCCCCCCCAGGTCCACAGGGAGGGAATACCGCAGCTTGACCAGCCTTCATATCCAGCTTGAAGAGAAAGAATGTATTGCTTGGATCTTTTCGTTTCGGGCTATGGCTTTGGACAGCAATTATGGGACTTTTGCGGTTTATTTATGTTTTCTTTATGCTTCTTTAAATAATGTAATCAAGGAAGTTATGATTTTGGAAGTATTGTAAGACAATTATGGCATGGTTTGTGTAACACGTATTTTGATGAAATAAAAGTTGTTGTTTTTCCGCTGTTCAAAAATACGTGTTATTATATCTGTCTTGTATATCTGTGACTTATACTTATAAACCTCCACCAAAATTAGGGTATTCCCTTTGAGAGTGATCCTAACAGAGGTGGGGTGTTTCATATATATACACAACCAAACCGCCAGTTTCTCATCATCCGGGGTGTGAGGTTTGTCGATGTCACGTCATACACAAAGCATGCTTAGATAAGCCATCCCCTGATCATACAAGCTCATTTCATATCTTAAGTATGTCACATTGTCCATTCACAACATGACCACTGGTTTCCATCATTACATAACCATTTGAGCTCGTACGTCACAACCCGCAACATATGAACGGAAATCAGTGTTTTGCCGTCAATTACGATGTCAGGCATACAATCCATACAAGTCCATTCTTGGTTTGAACGGAACAAAATCCGAAAATCTCCAAATATGCTCAGACCTCATGACACTAATAGACTCGTATTGAGTGATCAGCCCAACAGAGACATCGACGGCCATCAACCCAAACAATTCGAAGATCATCGGCCTTCACTCGTCGTTTGACTAAGTCTCGAACAACGTCGTATTATTACTTGGAATGGTTTTCGAACATATATATTCGATCCCGATCTTCCCAAGAAATAAATGCAATTTAAACAATGGTTATGGATTTTGCGTGGTTCCGAATCAACATCCTTCCATAACATTAACAATTCTTCTACCGTCGAGGTTATATCAAATTTCATAACTTGTCATCGCCTTACCATTCCTTGAAACAAAAATACACTTGAAGTCTTATCTCTTCAAACAAAAATGTTTAATCACTGTCATTCTTTCATAAGTTTCCAATTTTATCAAATTGAAATTGTTTTAGCTTTCATTCCAAATGGTTCTCCAACTTATGTTTCAATAGACTTCAACGATTTATTATCCAACCTCGCTCCTTAACTTAGGAAAGTATCAGATTTCCTTGAAATCAAATATTAGATTAAATATAACCAAGCTCATTGTGTTCTTACATTTCTTAACTTAAACCAATAATATTCGTAAATATTATACTAAATGATTTTTAAATTTTTAAAATATTTAACAAGCTCTTTCCATAATCTAACAAAACTTCAAGTGTACAACTTCTCCGTACTCAAATCATTTATAACAATGTTAAATGTTGTTGAAAGTGATGCAGTGGTTAATTAGATCAATTAGATCCAAAATATTTCAAAAGTTCGAGTAGTTCAAGTTACATAAAAAAATGATTTATCAATTTCCATATAACGCTCAAATGGAACGCTTCATCATTTTCATAATAATTTAAATCTTTATAACTTAACTTTTTGAACCATTTTCCTAATGTTTTATATTTCTATTCAAATACAAATATTTTCCAAAAATCATCATTTTAACTTTCTAAAAGTTTTCGAATTACCATGAAAATTTTAAATAATAAATTTTCCACGTCTCAAAAATTCATGTTTAAATCAAGGGAAGGAGAGTTAAATTGATTCCTCTGCATAAATCCATAACCGTAGTGAGTGCATTTCATACAATCCAATTCGATAATATCAATTGATCATACAACAGACATGCACCATTTATTTCAACACAAACAATCAATTTCATGTAAGCGTTACGTTCCATAACGCTCACAAAATTTCACTTCATGTCATCCACTTCATACAAACAATAAATTCATAAATACGCGTTGAGTCACTAACGCACTTTGACGTGATTTTCTTTTTATATTGATAACTATAGCAATACTATCTATCGATTTCATGGTATCATTTCAAAACTCGCAAACCAACAATTCATGCAACCAATACCGTATATTATCACAACCATCAATGTAAGCAGCATGTCATGAAAACATATAAAATTTAAATTTACGGGTTCTCACCTTCATATTGCTTCGTTTCCTTTCGCTGATCGGATCCTCTACTGTAAACGGGCCACCTAAAAACTGTCGTTACGTGTTAAATTTCATTTCCTTGTGACAACATAATTTAATACATATACATATAAACTGTTACACATATGTACTTACGCTTGTTCTCTTCACTACACAAATGGTTCGGGCTTGCGGACACCACAGGTTTCTTTTGAACGAACTGTTTATATATATATACATATATATATATATATTCAAAGGGTAGCATTCGGTTTGAAAAATGGGAAGGGAGAAGGGCTAAGGCGGAACTGGAAGGTTGTTGGGTGCTCGACTGCAGACGTGGCAAACTAAGGAAATAGGAAAGAGAAAGATTGGCAACAGTTCGGTTGGGCTGTTCCTCCAGTATGGCCGAACAGTTTTTTTTCTTTCTTTTTTTTCTTCTTAGTTGAGGCGAGGGTGCATGAACGGAGCAGTGGCTCGAGCGTGAAGTGCTGACTAACCCGAAGGTGGCGGTGATCAGAAAAGGCTGACGGGGTGGAAGAGGGACTGGGCTTGCGGTTTGAGGAGGACTGGTTGTTCTACTTTGAAGGGAGAGAAGCTGGTCCCTTGGTGCTTCGGAAGTTGCTGACAGAAGGAAAGGTGAGGAGATTCGGTTGACAGGGGAGGAGTGGGATGTCCTGAATGGGATGGTGCAGCTTTAGAGGAAGAATGGAGGAGCTGAGGGAATGATGGAGCGGAATTGGTGGGCGATGAAGCTATAAACAAAAAGGAAGAGGACGGAAGTGGGAAAGGTGATGGTTGCGAGAGCTGCTTTTGGAGGGGAACACAAATTTAGAAGAAGGAGGACAGGGTAAAGATGAGCATATGAAAAATGAAATAGAGGTGAAGTCTATTGCAGTAAGAAAATGAACTGAAAGTAATCAATAGGGTTTCTTCGAAAGGAGAGTTGCATGTGAAGGTGGTTTTATATTTTTCAAAAGGAAGTAATGATACCACCGAACTGACCTGGCATTTTCCTTTTAATATTGAATTTTTATTTTAGACAAGTAAAACACTTAGCACTCCATTACCATGCATTAGGCCACCTAATAAATAAATAAAATGGGCCAATGCATGCCTTACAAAAATTAAACTTATTTACATTTTATAAAATTAGAATTTTAGCTACACTCTTATGACATTTGCATCAAATTTCTAATGTATGTATGTGCAACTATCCAAATATGTTTACAACTTATAAATTCAACCATTATTTAACTATATACAACTTCAATTTTTTTTTTTATATATAACCAAAATAGTTATAAGCTTATAAGCACTTAACAAATAAAATTCCTATATATAATCATCATACGTTGTAAAATTTATAATTTACCAAATTTCCATCAGTAAATAAACACCATTACTTTATATATAGCTTAACCAATATAAATCTAAATAAAATTTCGAATATATATGTTTAACACAATATTATTACTTATAAATCTCATAATTAATCATACACTTAAGATTTTTTTTTTTTTCAATTTTTCTCTTTAAAAATAAATTTCCAAACCTTTACAACTCATATTTATTTGACTAACAGCCAAAGATAAAATCACCCCATCTAAAATCAACAATTTAAACAATATACATAATATTCTTAACTGTAAAATTTTATGGTCAACATAACTTAAGATAAATTTCTTATTCAAAACCATATTTATAAACAAGAGCAAGTATTTATTAAACCCAAATTATAAAACTTATTAAATCAAAAATCAGTACTTAAATTTAAATTATACTTAGATAACACATATCATATTATTGAGATTGTATTCAATTCAATTAAAAATCTTGGGTTGTTACATTCACCCCCCCCTTACGACTTTTTGTCCTCGAAAAGGAAAACGAAAATCCTTAAACCTATATGATTTAAACCAAAACTTTTTTTTTACAGTTTGGAAACATATCCCAAGGTACTAGAATAAACAGACAAATATTACCACATAAAACATACATATCATAACCATCCAATAGATCATACACTCGAGTCAACATACAAAAGGTGTAACTATCCCTACCTGAGTACATGTCACGTACTTGAGGTAGTCCAAAACATATAGTCACAAAAGGTATACCCACCTAGGTACTAGCCCTTCAAAACCTTACTAGTCCCAAAATATCGTAGTGCGCCTAAGCACTTAAGATAACATACCTACCATATGTACAAGGTCAATATCCATCACCTTTCTAATCATCAGACGTATCTGATCCATAATCCGATGGACCAGGCAAACTAATCTCTTCGGGCTCCTCATCTGCGAAAGGCTCCTCCCAATCCACGAATTCTTCCTCGTCTTCAACATAAAATCATCATCCTCAAATTCTTCTTCTTCATCTGCTATAAAGTCACCCTCATCAACTACAAAACCTCCCTCAGCCTCATCTATGGGCTGCTCAACCAACTCTAAAACCTCATCAACTAGAAAACCATCGTCGTCATCCACTATCATATCATCTCCAACTTCCATGTTCTCTCCGCCGGCTTCCACTTCATCCACGTGTAGAGGTTGCTCCACCTCCTCTGCAATCTCGCCATGTCCCTCGGCCCCTGCCTCTGGTAGTGGTTCGTTCTCGACTATAACCCCCGGCTGCTCTACATCCTCTGCGAGATCGTTGAGCTCATCATTTCCTGCCTTAGGGACTCCTGGTTGTTCTGCGTAAAGCATCTCCTCGAATCTCTCAACTAATGCCTGGTCCAAGACTAAACCAAAGAGATCCGGTATCACTTCATGGCCTGTTAGGTGCTGGTCTCTCTCGTTGAGGATCTGCTGCCATACAGCCTCTACTGTAGCATCGTCAATCCCTGGTGGAATGTTAACTCCAAAATAGTCTACGGCCGCAACACCCATCATCTGGTCTACAATCAGTGGGGCTGGAATACTTGCCAATCTCTTCAAATACTCCCTCTGCTGTGGATCTAACTCAAGGCCGCTCGAGCTACTGGAACTATCTGAGTCAGACTCTAAACTGCTACTGCCGCCATTGTAATTACTAGACTGAGATTGCCTTATTCTAAGGTATCGGTCACCCTAGACAAAAGAAAATCTAAGCTTAGAAAACATCCAAATTCATTATTAAATAAAAATTATATAGGTTTCTATATGCCATTCCTATTTATTATAAATCAAAGGATCATTACTATACCAACGGTTCTTAGGTTCAAATTTAAATCCTACCCCAAATCTTCCAAATATTCAAAACATGCTAAAGATTTCTATTTATTGCTGTCCAAAATAACTACCCTTTCCAATTTGTTAATATCCTTTACATAGGTTCCAATGTAGATCCAACAATTCCAAGTTATCCTATTAATGTCTGTCATATGCTCACACACGTTTATTTACACATCACCAATTAAGAATCATATTGAAAATTTTCAATAAATTTTGAAATATCCACCCATTATGAGTTAATACGAAATTTATTTAGCAACAAATTTAAATCTTGCGCTTGCACTAGATTCTATACCATTCAACTTTAAAATTTTAAGGTTCCCCAGAATCGCTTCTATTTCTTAATCTTCTTAAAGTATTTAGATCAAATTTTGATTAAGTTGATTCAACATTTCAAAACTTTAAATTCGCGTTCACATTACCCAAGAAATTATATCGACTACCCTTTAGATTTATCTGAAAGTAAGACACATTAAATTTTTAGAGAGATAAACTAACAACCAAGATTTCAATTAATACAAGCATTCGTACATTCATTCATTCCTGATTCTTAGTTTTAATATATTCACTTCTTCACCTTGTACTATCCTTAAAACAATCCTACGGATTGAATAATTTACTTCCTTCCGCTACGGTCTGCGACGATGCTACTACTCCCTTCTTTACTGGACAATCCCGAACTACATGTCCTACCATCCTGCATCTATGGCACTTCTTCTCCGTTGCAGGTACCTTATATTCTTTCTTTTTCTTAGGACACTTATTCCTGAAATGCCCAATTCTCTTACACTTGAAAAAACGTACGCTCTTCCGAATGCCTTTCTCCTTCTTCTTAGACTTATTCGGGCAATTGACTGCAAAATGACCATCTATAAAGCACTTATAACACTGGATATTCCTAAGCTTCCCGTAACAACCCGAATTTTAAACAACGTGTTAAGACAATAATCAAAGTAGAATTAAATTATAAAATCTAAATCAGGATAAACGGGTTGCTCCATTGCGTTTGTCTCGGAAAAATACGCGAAATAGAGTCCGAAATTTCGTAAATCGGAGTCCGTATGACCCAGTTAAGGCCCAACGAAGTTTCACGAAAATTCAAATCCGAAAACAGATTTGAAATTCAGCCCAGAAAGAGAAGGCAGGAAAATTCCCGCCAGACCCAAAGGGTGTCGACCTCTGAGTCGACACCCCTCCAGGGGGTCGACATGGGTGTCGACCCCGGGGTCGAGGGGGTCGACATGAGTGTCGACCCCTGGGTCGACCCCCCCTGTAGAACCCCGACTTGGTGCACCTGCTTGTCATGTTGGCTCGGTTTTGGAGGCTTGTGATTATTTTTGAGGGTTCAGATCTATCCTAGGGTTTATCCTACGGCCTAAACTACTCCTAATCTCTATAAAAAGACCCCTAAGCCTACCCTAAACCCTCACAATTCACTCATGCCACGAAGTGCTGCCCAAATGCCGAGTGATCAAGGCCTCCATCTCCAATTCCTAGAGATTATGCATTCAAATCGGACTCAAATCAAAAGGTGCAAGCTTGCTACACCAAATCGAGGCCAAATCAACGTTGCTACGACGGTTTCATGACGATTCTTCTTCAAAGGAGCCACCTTTCTTCGTCGAGACGATTCATGCTAATTCGCTAAGCCACGCTATGTAAGTTCTAGCTACTTCTAGATCTAAACGGTAGTTTTAATGATGGCATGGAATAAAACGAGATTAAACTAAGTATCCTAGCCTATATGAACCTTGTCATGCCTCTTTTGCTTGAACTTATGACTTTTGGCTATGCTTAGTGACTAAATCATGTTATTCATGTTATGATTAACCTAGTTTATCTTGCAAGTTTGAATATTTATCTATGAAATGCTAGCATGAATCTTTGGGAACCATTTGACTTGTGAAACATTGGCAAAGACTTGACTTTGGGGCTTATGCATGTAAACCAACCCAAACCCCTTATGTTATCATGCATGTTTGTGGCCAAATTCCCTTATGATACTATGCATGTTTGTGGCCAAAAACCCCTTATGATGCTATGCATATTTTGAGGCCAAACCCCCTTATGATACCATGCATATTTGTGGCCAACCCCTTCTTGACATCGTGCATATTTTGAGGCCATTATGTGGCATAGTATCCTTACTATGTTGACTCGCTTTAACTTGGGTTGTAAAATACGATTTGGGGTAGGATAGACGAGCGGGATTACGACATGGAAATTTGATATGGGATTTCATGAAAATATGACACTCATGATACACCTAAATGGGGACATGACACATGGGGTAAACATGGGACTTGAAACTAGACACGGGGGTTGTAAGTGTAATATAACACTAGACCAAACATGAAAGTGGCCAACTCGAGGTTGGGTTGAGTTTGTAGCATAAATCTACTCGGACCTGCCCGGCTTAACTAGTGGCTACAAACAATAGGATCAAATGTGAGAAGTTGGTCATTTCGCGCTTAAGACTCGAGGTTAGACTAGGTTGTGGTGTAAAACTACCCGGACCCGCCCGGCTTAACTAGTAACCACAACAAGGTCTAATGTGAGAGGTTGAGAGTACATTAATTAAATTAATGCCACATGATAAGGTTAAGTAAATTTAACTAATGACACTTAACCGATATGACACGAATGGGTAGGTTAAGTTGGATTGGGCTTGATTTCTTAATGACACTTAACCATACAAGACGATTAGGGGATGTGGTTAAGTAATTTACACTTAACTAATCTGACTTGGTAATTAGATGGGGTTAAGTAACCTACACTTAACTAATCTAAACACGGTAATTAGATGGGGTTAAGTAATCTACACTTAACTAATCTAGACACGGTAATTCGATGGGGTTAAGTTAAACACTTAACCAATCTAAACTTGGTAATTCAATGTGGTTAAGTAACCAATACTTAACCAACTTAACATGACAATTTAATGAGGTTAAGTAACTTATACCAAATCAATTATACATGATGATTGGATGAGGTTAAGCAACCATACTTAACCAATCTAATATGAGAACTTAATAGGGTTAAGTCACAAGACCTTTTAAATATACTTAACCATTCTAATACCATTAGCGGATGGGGTTAAGTTAACCTATACTTAACCAATCCGACTTGATAATCTGATGAGGTTAAGATAATCTATGCTTAACCAGTCTAACACGATAATCTGATAGGGTTAAGATAAACAAATACTTGACCAATTTGACCTGATGATTGAATAGGGTTAAGTCATGAGCTTCTTGGTATAGTTAACCAACTTGTAGGGCTAGGACTTGGACCTGAATACTTAGCCAAATCTTGACATGATTCGTAGGCAAGTTAAGTCATGAACTTAAAAGACAACACTTAACCCAATAGATAAAACCCTAGTTAGAGGAACTAGGTAGAAAATCGTGGTTAATCAAGGGTAACGGGGAAAAGAAGCTAAGTGGTAAACCTTAGTTAAGTATAACTAAGTAATAATCCTTAGCCAAGGACATGGGACTAGTTCATGAATGGATGAGTAACCCGATATGGTAGGTCATCACTTAAACACACGAGGAGGAGCAAATTACCCGACTTGGATAAAGGCTCCAATGAACTGGGTGATGAAGCGGTAGCTTCGGGGGAAGTGAGGGTACTCTTGGTATCCCTCTGTGAGGTGGCAGGTGGTCCATGAAACCCGGCATCACAAAGGTTAAGGTCTGCGATAGAAGAGCCAAGAGTATGCCTTGGTTGCTATGCGAGCGACCTAAAGACTGGGATGGATTAGCGTGGAGTCGACGATACTTGATTTTTCCCTGGGTAGCACGTCGCCGACTACCTACCATCTTACACAATCGTGCACGAGCGGAAAGGCAGAGAACTCCCAACAGACCATGTTCTTGCTATCGAGTCATGGGTGAGGTTGGCCCATAGGAAGGTGGGGCTATAGTGGGGCAGGGATGTAGTTCTCATACATGATTTTTCTTGGATTGCCTTTCAGTAGTTGAGGGAGGGGTCACGTGGGACCATAGCCACGGGTACAAAAACCGACCTTGATATCTGCATCAGCAGACGACTTAAAGCTCCCGACCGAGTTCCGTATCTCTTGATTTGCCCTGGCACGGAACTCGGATGGCACATTGAGATACATGTGCGTCTAGACATGGAAAACGATTCACGATACATACGTGGGATAAAGGGCGCGGTTGACGGGCGACATAATCCCCAGTGGCCCTAAGTGGCTTGGACCCAAACCGAGACACGGGAACATTCATTAGGTAGCATAATCCCTAGTGGTCCTAGGTGGCGTAAATCCTATGTGAATACACGATAGTTCATGGCAAGAAAACAAAACCAGATCAAGGGTAGCAGTCCAAAATAACCTCAAGGATAAAACGTTTACATGGGAAAGCCCGTATGGCCTACGGCAAAGTACTGAACTTACACATGGAAAGAAACATACGATTTGGGAAAACCTACATATGCTATATATATTAGGTTGACATGGACCATTGCATGACATTGGGAAAGGGACATTCATAGTTGATACATGACGCAGGTTGGGATACTAGTACGAGAGGTGCAGAGCAAATACACATGATAAATACCTTGGGATGTTATACATGATAGATACCGTGGAATGTTATACATGATAGATACCTTGGGATAGTATACTTGGTAGAAACCTGATGATGTTATACCTTGATTTATCTTGACATGTAGTTTATCATGATACCTTAGCCTATCTTGCTATAGTAGTTCATCCAGTTATCTTGGTTTGGCTTATCTAACTTGTCATCATCCTTATGTTTACTTTCAGTTTATGCATGTCATGTTACCTTTACCTATTTTGATACTGGAAGTAGATAGGACTTACCAGTCTTTATGACTGACCCCGTTTTGTTTCGCCTCTTTGTCTTCCTTTCCCTCCCCCCCCCCCCCAAATTTCAGGGAGGAAACGCTATTATCTAGTTCGGACTTCTTCTGCTTGAAGGTCATCCCGCATGGCTTGGACTTTTCTTGGCTATGGCTACTTTACTGTTTTACTTGGGGAATAATTTATGAAATGGTTTCATGCTTCTTTACTACTGCAAGACAGGTTTTGATGTATTCTGATGTAAAAGGCTTTAGACCTTATTTTATAAGGTAATGAAATTTGTTTTACTTCCGTTGTTTTATATATGTTCTGTCTTGTAATATTTCTGTGCATGTTTACCTCGATAATACTTCACCAAACCTAGTGCATTCCCTTTGTGAGTGACCCTAGAGGAGGTGGGGTGTTACATTTGGTATCAGAGCAGAAGGTTACCAGACTGGGCAAAAGTTTTTAAAACCTTCTGAAAACTATTTGAAAAACCATTTACAAAGAAGCATTTTTCAAGAAAAGTTTTTAAAGGCTATTCCCCAAAAGCCATTAGCACTACCCTTTGATTCCTTGATTGAATTTCTTTTCCTTTCTTTCCTCCATCTGTAGTCACAGTAGTCCTAACTGTGACTAATCTTTGTCTAGCCACGTAGGTGTTTTCCGTACGATGGAGGTGGTTCTCGAGAGACCTGTTGCCGGGGTATAAGGAAGGATAATAAGAATAAAGGACGCGAGCTTAAGGATAAGCAACTTGTTGGTATGGCTTAGTCCATCAAGGAGGACAAGGACAAGATCATCGGAGAGGGCAATTGTACGCTCCCATTTCTAGGGTACTTAAAAGAGATGGTACCGTTTCTGGTAAAGGTTTAGACGTTCTTTCCTATCATCCCGTCCAGACTTTGTCTTGATCATCGTATCATTTAAGTCTGCTTGGATAGTTGAGTCTCTGCACCTTAGTACTAGCATGGTAGAGGATCCTAATTTTTGTCCCAAAAATCTGGTTGGAGAGTTGGCCCATTTCTTCATGACTTGTTTCGATTTGAGAATGACATGTCTCAGCTACGGATGGATTCTAGGGATAAAGTGGTCACCCAATAAGGGGTGCCATTCTCGGTTTTGGAAAGAGGGTAGTTAGACTCTCGACTCACCTTGGTGATACCCTCGAAGTCTCGTGTAACCTTTTTGGGGTCCTGTCATGGTTAGTTACCCAGAATCTCGGGATGCAGTTGTTGGTAATCCGTTCGAATAGAATTCGCCGCTAAGGAGGATGGTTCGTTTCGCTTATGCATGAGTTATGGGAATCACCCTAGTAAGTACTCTTGGCAACATGGATTAGCATCGGCAAACGAGATCCAGAATTCCCTAGTGAATTTTGGAGAGCTTGCATGAGTAAGTGGATACGTTTGAGACAAGTATACTAGGGAAAGAATAAGTGAAAGTGGAATAAGAGGCGACAATGAAATGAGTTCTAACTCATATCTTGGAAATAGGAATCAAGGAGCTACGAAATCATGGAGTTAAAAAGGTGGTCAAGGCACCGAGGAATTAAGCTCAAGGAAACGCGACTTAGAAGACGTAAGGCTAGACACGTGCATCGTACCTCTTTTTAAAGAGTGTATTCTTGAACCCTGGTTTTTCCTGAGGTGCTTGCTCGCATGTTATCTTTTGGTGAATATCCTCTCGGTCTTGTTTCTGTCGCAAACCCCGTAGGGAGTTTACCTTGTTTATCTCCTCGATCCTATCGTGAGAACCTTAGGTAGAGTCCTATGGATGTAAACATGTATTTGAAACATGTTATGATTGATATGGTTGCAAATGGTTGCAAGTGGTTGCTCGTGGATGCGCGAATACACATTAGATACTAGATTGACGCGGTCACGTTTCATATTGCATATGCACGAGTATTTATACTTGTTTATGGATGAAATTGAATGGGTTATCATGCGGATGTTGCATATGAATGAATGTTTGTGCACGCATATAGTATTTATATGACTAGGACTATTTGCATACATGTTGGATTCATGGCACTAAACATATTTTGCATTAGAAAGATCATTCAGGCCTGATCATTAGCATTAGCTAAGAAACATATACACACACTTTTTGCATGTGAACATAAAGCATTAGAAGTCTCTTAAGGACAATGGTTGCCTGTGGATGATGTTTTGAGTAGATGGATGATGGATGGCAGGATACGTTCTTCCTAACTTGGAGATTTCGGGGACGAAATCCTTAAAGGAGGGGAGAATATAACAACCCGAATTTTAAACAACGTGTTAAGACAAGAATCAAGGTAGAATTAAATTATAAAATCTGAATCAGGATAAGCGGGTTGCTCCATTGCGTTTGTCTCGGAAAAATACGCGAAATAGAGTCCGAATTTTCTTAAATCGAAGTCCGTATGACCCAGTTAAGGCCCAACGAAGTTTCACGAAAATTCAAATCTGAAAACAGATTTGAAATTCAGCCCAGAAAGAGAAGGCGGGAAAATTCCCGCCAGACACACAGGGTGTCGACTCTTGGGTCGACCCCCCTCCAGGGGGTCGACATGGGTGTCGACCCCGGGGTCGACCCCCCTCCAGGGGGTCGACATGGGTGTCGACCCTTGGGTCGACCCCCTCCATGTAGAACCCCGACCAGGTGCACTTGCTAGTCATGTTGGCTCGGTTTTGGAGGCTTGTGATGATTTTTGAGGGTTCAGATCTATCCTAGGGCTTATCCTACGGCCTAAACTACTCCTAATCCCTATAAAAAGACCCCTAAGCCTACCATAAACCCTCACAATTCACTCATGCCATGAAGTGCTTCCCAAATGCCGAGTGATCATGGCCTCCATCTCCAATTCCTAGAGATTATGCATTCAAATCGGATTCAAATCAAAAGGTGCAAGCTTGCTACACCAAATCGAGGCCAAATCAACGTTGCGACGACAGTTTCATGACGGTTCTTCTTCAAAGGAGCCACCTTTCTTCGTCGAGACGATTCATGCTAATTCGCTAAGCCACGCTATGTAAGTTCTAGCTACTTCTAGATCTAAACGGTAGTTTTAATGATGGCATGGAATAAAACGAGATTAAACTAAGTATCCTAGCGTATATGAACCTTGTCATGCCTCTTTTGCTTGAACCTATGACTTTTGGCTATGCTTAGTGACTAAATCATGTTATTCATGTTATGATTAACCTAGTTTATCTTGCAAGTTTGAATCTTTATCTATGGAATGCTAGCATGAATCTTTGGGAACCATTTGACTTGTGAAACATTGGCAAAGACTTGACTTTGCGGCTTATGTATGTAAATGAACCCAAACCCCTTATGTTATCATGCATGTTTGTGGCCAAATTCCTTTATGATACTATGCATGTTTGTGGCCAAAAACCCCTTATGATGCTATGCATATTTTGAGGCCAAACCCCCTTATGATACCATGCATATTTGTGGCCAACCCCTTCTTGACATCGTGCATGTTTTGAGGCCAATATGTGGCATAGTATCCTTACTATGTTGACTCGCTTTTACTTGGGTTGTAAAATACGATTTGGGGTAGGATAGACGAGCGTGATTACGACAAGGAAATTTGATATGGGATTTCACGAAAATATGACACTCATGATACACCTAAATGGGGACAACACACGTGGGGTAAACATGGGACTTGAAACTAGACACGTGGGTTGTAAGTGTAATATAACACTAGACCAAACATGAAAGTGGCCAACTCGAGGTTGGGTTGAGTTTGTAGCATAAATCTACCCGGACCCGCCCGGCTTAACTAGTGGCTACAAACAATATGATCCAATGTGAGAAGTTGGTCATGTCGCGCTTAAGACCCGAGGTTAGACTAGGTTGTGGTGTAAAACTACCCGGACCCGCCCGGCTTAACAAGTAACCACAACAAGGACTAATGTGAGAGGTTGAGAGTGCATTAATTAAATTAATGCCACATGATAAGGTTAAGTAAATTTAACTAATGACACTTAACCGATATGACACGAATGGGTAGGTTAAGTGGGACCGGGCTTGATTTCTTAATGACACTTAACAATACAAGACGATTAGGGGATGGGGTTAAGTAATTTACACTTAACTAATCTGACTTGGTAATTAGATGGGGTTAAGTAACCTACAATTAACTAATCTAAACACGGTAATTAAATGGGGTTAAGTAACCTACACTTAACTAATCTAGACACGGTAATTCGATGGGGTTAAGTTAAACACTTAACCAATCTAAACTTGGTAATTCAATGTGGTTAAGTAACCAATACTTAACCAACTTAACATGACAATTTAATGAGGCTAAGTAACTTATACCTAATCAATTATACATGATGATTGGATGAGGTTAAGCAACCATACTTAACCAATCTAATATGAAAACTTAATAGGGTTAAGTCACAAGACTGTTTAAATAAACTTAACCATTCTAATACGATTAGCGGATGGGGTTAAGTTAACCTATACTTAACCAATCCGACTTGATAATCCGATGAGGTTAAGATAATCTATGCTTAACCAATCTAACACGATAATCTGATAGGGTTAAGATAAACAAATACTTAACCAATTTGACCTGATGATTGAATAGGGTTAAGTCATGAGCTTCTTGGTATACTTAACCAACTCGTAGGGCTAGGTCTTGGACCTGAATACTTAGCCAAATCTTGACATGATTCATAGGCAAGTTAAGTCATGAACTTAAAAGACAACACTAAACCCAATAGATAAAATCCTAGTTAGAGGAACCAGGTAGAAAATCATGGTTGATCAAGGGTAACGGGGAAAAGAAGCTAAGTGGTAAACCTTAGTTAAGTATAACTAAGTAGTAATACTTAGCCAAGGACATGGGACTAGTTCATGAATGGATGAGTAACCCGATATGGTAGGTCATCACTTAAACACACGAGGAGGAGCAAATTACCCGACTTGGATAAAGGCTCCAACGAACTGGGTGACGAAGCGGTAGCGTCGGGGGACGTGAGGGTACTCTTGGTATCCCTCTGTGAGGTGGCAGGTGGTCCATGAAACCCGGCCTCACAAAGGTTAAGGTCTGCGATAGAAGAGCCAAGAGTATGCCTTGGTTGCTATGCGAGCGACCTAAAGACTGGGATGGATTAGCATGGAGTCGACGATACTTGATTTTGCCCTGGATAGCACGTCGCCGACTACCTACCATCTTTAGTAAATCGTGCACGAGCGGAAAGGCAGAGAACTCCCAACAGACCATGTTCTTGCTATCGAGTCATGGGTGAGGTTGGCCCATAGGAAAGTGGGGCTATAGTGGGCCGGAATGTAGTTCTCATACATGATTTTTCTTGGATTGCCTTTCAGTAGTTGAGGGAGGGGTCACGTGCGACCATAGCCACGGGTACAAAAACAGACCTTGATATCTGCATCAGCAGACGACTTAAAGCTCCCGACCGAGTTTCGTATCTCTTGATTTGCCCTGGCACGGAACTCGGATGGCACATTGAGATACATGTACGTCTAGACATGGAAAACGATTCACGATACATACGTGGGATAAAGGGCGCGGTTGACGGGCGGCATAATCCCTAGTGGCCCTAGGTGGCCTGAACCCAAACCGAGACACGGGAACATTCATTATGTAGCATAATCCCTAGTGGTCCTAGGTGGCCTAAATCCTAAGTGAACACGCGATAGTTCATGGCAAGAAAACAAAACCAGATCAGGGGTAGCAGTCCAAAATAACCTCAAGGATAAAACGTTTACATGGGAAAGCCCGTATGGCCTACGGCAAAGGACTGAACTTACATATGGAAAGAAATATACGAGTTGGGAAAACCTACATATGCTATATATTAGGTTGACATGGACCATTGCATGACATTGGGCAAGGGACATTCATAGTTGACACCTGACGCGGGTTGGGATACTAGTACGAGAGGTGCACAGCAAATACACATGATAAATACCTTGGGATGTTATTCATGATAGATACCGTGGAATGTTATACATGATAGATACCTTGGGATAGTATACTTGATAGAAACCTGACGATGTGATACCTTGGTTTATCTTGACATGTAGTTTATCATGATACCTTAGCCTATCTTGCTACAGTAGTTCATCCAGTTATCTTGGTTTGGCTTATCTATCTTCTCATCATCCTTATGTTTACTTTCAGTTTATGCATGTCACGTTACCTTTACCTGTTTTGATACTGGAAGTAGATAGGACTTACCAGTCTTTATGACTGACCCCGTTTTGTTTCGCCTCTTTGTCTTCCATTTCCCCCCCCAGGTTTCAGGGAGGAAACACTGTTATCTAGTTCGGACTTCTTCTGCTTGAAGGTCATCCCGCATGGCTTGGACTTTTCTTGGTTATGGCTACTTTACTGTTTTACTTGGGGAATAATTTATGAAATGGTTTCATGCTTCTTTATTACTTCAAGACAGGTTTTGATGTATTTTGATGTAAAAGGCTTTAGACCTTATTTTATAAGGTAATGAAATTTGTTTTACTTCCGCTGTTTTATATATGTTCTGTCTTGTAATATTTCTGTGCATATTTACCTCGATAATACTTCACTAAACCTGGTGCATTCCCTTTGTGAGTGACCCTAGAGGAGTGGGGTGTTACACTTCCTCAGTGTTTCTATCTCTTCTTCTTCCCTTCGAGCCAATGCCCTCTTTGCTTGCTTTTGCGTCATCCAGAATTCCACTGTGCTTTTAGGGGTAACCTAAGGTTTCAAAAGGTTATACTATTTCTTGTTTACTCAACTAGCTTATAATTGCAAATTTATTCACTAGATATTCATAACCATATACAGTATTTATTATTATTTGCAAACATTTGTTGAAATAGTATTTTCCCGACGTCTCGAATGGTATCATATAGTCATCCCACTTCCGCAACTTGGAATGGATACCGATGATGCTGCAGACATCAACAGAGTCATCCTCGAGCGCTGGAGCGTGATTTTATATCTATACCTAGTATGTATAAGATTCATACACACGCCGGCCATGCCTATATTTGAACTCTTCATATATACTGATAGTCCAAGCGGAACATTGAATAACTATTAGAGAATTTATCTTTTAAAAGTTGCATTTCAAAATTGTTGTTCTAAAGTCATTTACCTAGTTCAAGATGATCTATTTTTTCGATACGCTCTCTCAACGAAATATTCTAAAATCTCATTCTAGGGCATTTCTAACCCTATCTCTAACGAGATATCATAACTCTGATGGATTCTATCTTTCATTCAAAATATGTCATACCCTATAGCTTTGTATAACCAAAGCTCTGATACCACTTGTAACGACCCATCTTTTTGCCCGATTTTTCACCGGTAATTAAACCAACTTCAATCGTTCATAAAGACGAATTGTTATGGGTACAGACATATATTGAACAAGTAATAGAAATTTTATTGCATAACACAATATTACATCAGAGTTACATCGAATATTCAGAGTTACAACATATACAGCAGAAGACAAGTAAATGTACTCTCAGCGGAAAAATCATATGACATGGCGGAAGCTCCAAATCCTAGCTTGAACTCTAATCTAAGAAAGTGCTCCAAGTCCAGCTCTAACGATCTATAACTGTAAACTAAACTCTAACTGCCTGTGTAAAAATTATTGGGCACCCAGAGTTTAGGAAGGAACAATAAACTCCAGGTCAGTCATGGGACTGGTGTGAGAACATAAAACAGTTGTTTACAGGATTTATTTAAAGTTGGGGAAATTCACCGGACCACGCCGCTAATGCGGAACGGGTTTACTCCATGTGACTTCCCGTGCACATAAATTCGCAATGACTTTGATAAAATGAAGCTATCATAAGCTCGTCCCACATCACACAATGCAAGCGCACACCAGATGGGCGAGTTTATCTTATGATAACCAAACATGCTTTCATACATAAAATCCTCTTTTCAATACTAAATATAGTGTGGAAAACCATTTCAAAATTAAATGTATTCATCCTAGACGGCATAATACCCATAATATTATGTCACCATATTTATACACGATCATAATCGTATGGCTATTATTGGAGATTTGGGTTTCCAACTTGATGATTCTTGGCACGAAAGATCAATCGGAACACAAACGAGATGTAATCATGGGTTTTTCATCCAGACGAGGACACCAATACAAATCGCGAGGTAGATCAACAGTTTTCGACCAGACACGGCCCCCCGAACATACCCTATTCCATAAGTCATAAGTGGTTTCCCACTGCTGCAGCGGTCATTATCGATTCATAAATATATATACACAATCAAACCGCCAGTTTCTCATCATCCGGGGTGTGAGGTATGTTGATGTCACGTCATACACAACGCATGCTTAGATAAGCCATCCCCTGATCATACAAGCTCATTTCATATCTTAAGTATGTCACATTGTCCATTCACTACATGACCACTGGTTTCCACCATTACATAACCGTTTGAGCTCGTACATCACAACCAGCAACATGTCAACGGAAATCAGTGTTCTGCGGTCAATTACGATGTCAAGCATACAATCCATACAAGTCCATTCTGGGTTTAAACGGAACAAAATCCGAAAATCTCCAAATACGCTCATACCTCTTGCCACTAATAGACTCGTATTGAGTGATCAGCCCAACAGAGACATCGGCGGGAATTGTAATGGCGCGTTTTGTTAGCTGTCGAATAATTAATTTATTTAATTATTTATATATCGATTTGGCGATATCGATAAATTAAAGTACAAACGTTCGAACTTATAATTTATAATTATAATTAAAATGAACCTGAAACGTCGCGGCAGTTTGCAATTTGGCGATTCGAACTTCAACTGAATGTACAGGATTCGTTTTAAGCCGGATTTCTGTGAAACAAGAAACGTGTGGAGCTGGTGGAGTATATTTTTCTAGTGGAAGAGAAAAATCGGGATTTCGTCGTGTAGATTTTGATTTACGTCCAAATCAAATTTCAGAAAAGTCGCTGTGGAATTCCTTTATAATTCGCAACGCTTTATATATGTTATTAAAGGGATTTTCAATGTAAATTGAATATCGAATCAATCTGGACTCGGAATAGCTAGTATATAAATATACTGGAGCTGTATGATATTCCTCGGTGGATATATACGAGAATATATATTTATTTATATTTAATTTAATTTTATTTAAATATATTTATATGTTTAAATGGATCATTCAGAGCGTTAAAAATAGCCATTTTTGCAAATAAAGTCGTAATTCGACGAAACCAATTTTGCTGGATTCGTAATGTCAAATATTTGCTAGATGTTAAGTTTCGTGATTTTTAGAGTCACTGTGTGACCGTACGGATTTTTAGAGTGAAAAACAGTCAATATTTCGACAATTAAAAATACGCTGTGTGAACATACGAAGTCGGAATTCGACGAAACCAGTTTCGTTGGGACCGTAATGTCGAGCTCTAGCTACATGTCCAGTTTGGTGATTTTTTGGCATCGCGCATGTTCGTAGGGATTTTTAGAATGCATAAGCCAATAGAAAATGATGGAAATAAAATAAAATATTAACACAAAAATATCTTTACTATTTTCTGTGATCAACAAGGAGGCCACGCATCTCATAATTTCAGCCACTACTTACAGATGGAGAACCCAGCTCCACGTTTCAAACCATGACAATATAAAACCAAACAACAGGGAACGATTTCCAATTTTCTCAACACATAACACAGAAAGAAAAATCCAAATCAATTCAAATACAATTCGATAAATCATGCGATATATATGTGAGGATTCAACAAGGGAGGAGCTTCATTTCTATACCATAATTACAGGGAGCGATGCACGGTTTTGGGTTTGCTGAGTGTTAACAGCGAACTAGGGTTCGATCTTTGCAGAAGTTGGAGCAACAATTCGAGATTTTGATGTTGGATTTGGGTTGGTGAGGTATTTCCGCAAATAGTGGTGAAGTAAGGGGTGGTTCGACGTTGGGGACTGTCGATGTGGTAATGGCGACGGGATTTGGAGGAGGAGGCCGAGTCAGCGTTGAAGGGTATGGCGGGAAAGAGGAGATGGAGTGGAATCAAATGGTGGTGGTGGCGCCCTGCGTTGGTGACCGGAGTAGTGGTGGTTGGTGGTCAAACATCGGGTCAACGTGGAGTTTGGGTTTCTTTTTACTGGAGCGAATTCGTGAATGGGGAAGAGGAAGTCAGGGACGGGTTGGGTATTTAAGTGGTGAACGGGCTGGGCTTTTGAGAAGGAGGATGGGCCTGGGAATTTAAGGTTAAACCCAATGGGTTTTTAATTCAAAGTTTATTTTAAAATTTGTGCACAAACTTGTATAACGCGTATCTCTCACATACGATATCAGATTAACGAACCGTAAGTTGCGTTGGGATCGTATGGACGGGAGCAACACAGTGGAGCAGACTGGAAGTGGATTCGTGCTCGTTACAATTTATGGCGAAATAAATTGTCCGATTGAATCAAATAACGCAAACCGTTATTTAACGGCTAACGCGCAAATGTGAGTAAAACTCACCAACTCTGAATAGTTCTATTTTTACAGTGTATTCTTAGGACTGTTAACTATTGTCTGTTTGACTGTGTGTTGACTGTTTGATTGAACTGCTAGTCAGTTAGTGGAATATATATATATATATATATATATATATATATAAACCGATAACTATTTATATGCTGATTCTGCTTATCAGAATATTATACCAGTGTTGTCTAACATCTGTGGTGCAGGGAAACAGGTTGGAGGAATCCAACTGGATTCCTCAACAGTTATTTTTACTATAATTTATGTATTGTGATATATAAATGTGATATATATAATCTATTGTGATTATGTGTGGTTGGACGATATTCATCGTTGTTAGATGATGTGTTAAAAACCATAAGAAATACCAGGATATAGAAAAGAGATTTTCAAACTATAATTTGAAAATAATTTACTTATATAAAATTGATGGATTTTATATTATAAAGAAAAGGGGATTTTGAGTATAAAGGAAAATATTGGTTAATCAAGTATAAAGGAGAAATATTTGTTAATCGAGTATAAAGGATTAAACAAAGTAATTGGTTAGGTTGACCAAAGCACGTTAGTCGGGTTAAACAAAGTAATTGGTTAGGTTAACCAAAGCGAGTTAGTCGAGTAAATCAAAGTAATTGGTTAAGTTAACCAAAGTAAATTAGTTAAGTTAAACTAAGCGGTGAATCAAAGTGAATTTGTTAAGTTAAACTAAATGATTAATCGATGTGAATTAGTTAAGTTAAACTAAAGGATTAATCGATGTGAATTAGTTAAGTTAAACTAAGTGGTTAATCAAAGTGAATTAGTTAAGTTAACTAAGTGGTTAATCGAAGTAAATTAGTTGATTTAAACTAAGTGAATCGGCTAGAGTTAATCAACGTGAATTAACTAAGTTAACTAAGTGGATTAGTTCAGTTAATCGAGACAAGTAAATCAAGTTAGGGTAAACCATTTGAGTTAACCAGTTAGAGTTAACCATTTGAGTTAACCAGTTTGAGTTGACCAGTTAGAGTTGACCAGTTAGAGTTGACCAGTTAGGGTTGATCAGTTAGAGTTGATCAGTTAGAGTTGACCAGTTAGAGTTGACCAGTTAAAGTGGACCAGTCAGAGTGGATCAGTTAGAGTTATCCAAGTAGAGTTAATCGAGTAGAGTTGTCGAATATCACATATCCGAAGTAGAGTTATCGAATATAGGGTATTCGAGAGAAGAGTAATCGGATATAGTTTATTCGAGTGGAGAAATCAAATGTTATTCATTTGAGAAGAGTTATCGAATATAGTTTATTCGAGTGGAGAAAATCAAATGTTATTCATTTGAGAAGAGTTATCTAATATTATTCATTCGAAGAGTTAATCCGAAGGAGTTATTCGAAGTTAGTTAATCCAAAGGAGTTATTCGAAGTTAGCTAATCCAAAGGAGTTATCCGAAGTTAGTTAATCCAAAGGAGTTAGTCGAAGAGTTAATCGAATATAGTTATTCGAAAGAAGGTGTTAATCGAATATAGTTATTCGAGTAAAGTTAAAAGAGTTAATCGAATTTAGTTATTCGAAATGAGTTATTCGAATTTGATATTTGAATAGAGTTAAACACATTAGAGTGATTCGAATTACTTATTCAAATAGAGTTAAACACGTAAGAGTAAATTGAATATTAGTTATTCAATTAGAGTTAAATCGAATTTAGTGATTCGAAAGGAGTTAATCAATTTGAGTTAAGTTAATCGATTTGAATTAAGTTGAATCGAAATGGAGTAAATCGATTAGAATTAAGTTAATCGAGTTAGAGTAAATCAAATATTGGTTATTCGAAGGTAAGTTATTCGAATTAGTTATTCGAAGGAGTTAATCAAATGAGTCGATCCAAAGGAGTTAGTCGAATATTAGTTATTCGAATAGAGTTAAAGGAGTTATCAATTTTAGTTTGATCGAAAGGAGTTATCGATTAGTAAATCGAATGGAGATTTTCGAATATAGCATATTCGAAAGAAAGAGATCGAATATTGTTTATTCGAAAGAGAGAGATTTCGAATATGAGTTATTCGAAGAGAGATAATCGAATATAGGTTATTCGAAGAAGAGTTAATCAAATAGAGATTACTCGAAAGAGAGTTATACGTCGAATTCGATTATAGCGAATTCGGGAAAGTACTATTTACTTTCCAGGGTTTAAATCAAGATTTAGTTATTGATTTAGAAATTAAGTGTCTGTTAAATTATTCGAGTTAGGAGATAAAGTTATAATTTAGGTTAGACATTGCAGAAGTAGGAATTATAACGTTATAGTTATAATCAAACGTTGTCATATAAGAAATGGATTCGTAACCTAAATCCTAGAATTTGCGTAAAACAGATGATTGTAAAAAGTGAGTGACGAGCTTCATCTATTTCACAGTAAAGGAGGTTGTTCAATTAAGGTCTGAGAGGCAATTATACCCCAACTTGATTGACTTCAGAATTGAAAAAGGAATAGTTGTGGTTCGATAGAAAAGGTTGATTTGAAATATTGTTAAGTAATAAGCGATTAATGGATTTAGCGAAACGATGATTTATACAACGTTCATTGGAAATCCGTAAATGAGTTTTGGAAACGTTTTCCAAATATAGTCAGATATGTTTTCTAAACATAGAAAATGAAATGTTTTCATGATAAGAATTTAAGAAATAGAGTTAAGCAAATTCAGAAACTAACTGGAGAGGGTATGTTGAACGGTTTTCTAAGTGACGATCTGATGTTGGTTTCGACCTTCCGGATTGATACTTAGAGAATTGTTCTCATACTAGTTACAGTTAGGGAATGATATTTGCGAAATAATAGTGATGTGAAAATAAGCTATGGAAATGTTTTCCAATGATTAATAACATATATTTTCTAAATATATGAAATAAGGAAATATGAACATGTGATGATTGATCGATCGAATTTCCATTTGGAAATAAGATCGTTGTTTGTACACCGACATGTTTTCATTTGATAGTTGAATCACAGACTATCGAAGTTTTTACCATTTTAGCGTTGTTAATATGGAGAGACCGGTTGGATTATTATCCAAAGAACCACTCTGTATTGGCATAAGCGTTGCGAGCAATATCTGCCAAAGATAAATTGAAGACGGAGTAAAGTGCAAGGGCTGTTGTATAAGTCTTAGATAACAGTTACTAAGATGGATATACTGAATAGTACCTTCGGTTTGTCCAGTCCCAGGACAACGTATATGGAAGAAGGTCTGACAGAGTATATCCAATGGATCGCGAAAGTTGATCTGTTCAAACGTATTCACGTTTGGTGGCGGAGGAATTCGTTTCTCTTAGCTATATACCCGTGTTATTTTTGGATAAGTCAATTTGTGATTTGGCGGGTATGACGATGTGGCATTCAAAGTGAATGGTGATCAGATGTTCTGAAGATAGACGTAGCTTCTAGCCTCACATCGGGAAGTAACAAAAGTTGGGCTAGGCAGCATGGCTAGTTGGGTCATCCCCAAGCAAGGTGTATTGTCACCGATCTAGAGAATATTCATATTTATATTTCTTTTTGATTCTGTATCTTCGGATGACGGTTTGATGGCCTACAACCGTGGTGGCAATATATTCGCGACACTCAAGCTAAATGAGTGAGCGGTCATGTGTGGCCGGGTTGCAAGACGTTCTTGTTGAACCCTGAGTGTATCACCTCTAGAGTACACTATTCAGAAGGTGCTCCCATACCTTGTCTGTTGGAATCCATTCTCCGATAAGCGCCCTTCGGTTTATGATTTTATACTATGTATGTAGAACATGAGATGCAAGCGTTTCTGCTAGATTGATACCTATTTGTACTTAGACATTATTATAATATCACAATGATATTGCTTGTCAAAGTTGTTCAGATACTCATAAGGGAAAAACCCGTTCCATATTCACGGCGTGGTCTTATGAGATACTATACCTGTTTTAAACTATTTTACTCATACCAGTCCCATGACTGACCCGGGGTTTACTTTGTTGTTTTCCCTAAACTCTTGGGTGCCTAAATTTGTATGGGCAGTCAAGTAGTCGGGATTTACAGATATACATGGAGAGCTTGGAGCAGGAGACTTCAAGATTCTATAGCTATAGTTATTTCCGTTGTGTTGTAAGTGTTGTACTCTGATAAGTGCTATTGTATATATATAACTGTTTACTTCAAAGTTATGTTGTATATTATATGTTATTCGTTCCGCTGTGAGATTCCTGTTACTCTGATGATTCTGATGTTCTTCTTCTTCTTCTATTCTATTAGTTCTATCTTTTCTTCCTCACCTTCTAAATTCTTTCACTAACGTCGCGGAATTTCCGACTCTCGAGGAGTCGGAAATTTCCAGCCATTACAGTTGGTATCAGAGCTTAAGTTAAGGGATTACCTTGGCTCTGTGGCATAACTCGATAGAGATGGGATTAGTAATATCCTAGATTGAGTTTGAGTGCATATATATGAGCGCGTAATTGTTACTCAATATAAAATGGTTTTATATTGTGGAGACTCATTGGTTGAGTGGCTTATGAATTCTGGTCGATCAGTTGATCCACTGTATCGATAAGGGTTACTAAACACTCGAATACGATGAACCGACATGGTATGTTTTGAAAGAGGGTAAATGAAATAAATTTTCCCAAAATATATTTGTTTATAGAAGAAATATATATCTTGAAATTATTATAGTATATTGATTGTGTTGGTTGTTATTATAATCGAATAAGATTATAAAAGGGTGAAATGGTTATAAATAACTAATCAGAATTCATATAAGTGAAGTATATGAAATTTAATTAAATATGAATTTAAATCAGATTTGGAATTAAAATAAGGAAATTTTAAGTTCCTGGGAGATTTTGAAAATGTTTTTCAAATTGAAAATGATATAGTATTGAACTCACTTCGATAGCTGGAAAATAGATTCTGATGATGAATCTAGACATCATCAGTGTTCATTTTCAAGTTCTAAGTGACAGATTACTACCAAAGGTTTTGTTTTTGAATTGTTTTGAGAAGACAAGTTGTTTAGAAATTCAAAGGTTTTGAATTGGCATTATGATTTCAAATTGATTTGAAAGAAACCCAGGAACTTAAGTTCTGAAATTAAAATTAACTGATGAAGTTAAATGGATTGAATGGTAAGTGTAAATTTAACGTGAACCAAGTTAAAATAAAACAGGATTAGATTAGAAATAATCTAAAATGGAACCAAATTGATAAGTCAAGAATTTGGGATTGAGTTGATCAGTTATGAGTTTGAAATTTGATATTGGAGTTTGAATGGAATTCGGTTTGGGTATAAGCGAATGATTTGGTTTGAGGATATAAACTGAGTGGAATGACCATGATATATGCAGAAGTGATAACAGATCAAAAGGATATAATGATACGACCGACAAAAAGGTACAAGTTTATATTATATATGAGTTTGGATTTTATGAAGCCGAATTTGCAAGCCGCTTGGCTGTTTGATTTTCTTTTGGGTTGGAGGAGGCCTAGAGAGGCGAGTTGTGGTTTGACGTATTGAGCCGTACAAAGGAGGTTATGGCAACAATTTTCGAAAATTCCAGGTGTTAGAACATTCTCATGATTTATGGAAATTCAGTTAGCCAGAATGAATTAATAATTTAATTGAAAACTAAATGGTTCAGTTGAAACTGGAGTTGAGAAGTAAACTAAAAGATATTTGAATCTAGTTAGTAAAGTTGGTAGCATTTTCCTAGCTTAGCAATTTCGAGGACGAAATTATTTTAAGGGGGGAAGTCTGTAATGGCGCGTTTTGTTAGCTGTCAAATAATTAATTTATTTAATTATTTATATATCGATTTGGCGATATCGATAACTTAAAGTACAAACGTTCGAACTTATAATTTATAATTATAATTAAAACGAACCTGAAACATCGCGGTAGTTCGCAATTTGGTGATTCGAACTTCAACTGAATGTACAAGATTCGTTTTAAGCCGGATTTCTGTGAAACAAGAAACGTGTGGAGCTGGTGGAGTATATTTTTCTAGTGGAAGAGAAAAATCGGGATTTCGTCGTGTAGATTTTGATTTACGTCCAAATCAAATTTCAGAAAAGTCGCTGTGGAATTCCTTTATAATTCGCAACGCTTTATATACATTATTAAAGGGATTTTCAATGTAAATTGAATATCGAATCAATCTGGACTCGGAATAGCGAGTATATAAATATACTGGAGCTGTATGATATTCCTCGGTGGATATATACGAGAATATATATTTATTTATATTTAATTTAATTTTATTTAAATATATTTATATATTTAAATGGATCATTCAAAGCGTTAAAAATAGCCATTTTTGCAAATAAAGTCGGAATTCGACGAAACCAATTTTGTTGGATTCGTAATGTCAGATATTTGCTAGATGTTAAGTTTCGTGATTTTTAGAGTCACTGTGTGACCGTACGGATTTTTAGAGTGAAAAACAGTCAATATTTCGACAGTTAAAAATACGCTGTGTGAGCATACGAAGTCGGAATTCGACGAAACCAGTTTCGTTGGGACCGTAATGTCGAGCTCTAGCTACATGTCCAGTTTGGTGATTTTTAGGCATCGCGCATGTTCGTAGGGATTTTTAGAATGCATAAGCCAATAGAAAATGATGGAAATAAAATAAAATATTAACACAAAAATATCTTAACTATTTTCTGTGATCAACAAGGAGGCCACGCATCTCATAATTTCAGCCACTACTTACAGATGGAGAACCCAGCTCCACGTTTCAAACCATGAAATATAAAACCAAACAACAGGGAACGATTTACAACTTTCTCAACACGTAACACAGAAAGAAAAATCCAAATCAATTCAAATACAATTCGATAAATCATGCGATATATATGTGAGGATTCAACAAGGGAGGAGCTTCATTTCTATACCATAATTACAGGGTGCGATCCACGGTTTTGGGTTTGCTGAGTGTTAACAGCAAACTAGGGTTCGATCTTTGCAGAAGTTGGAGCAACAATTCGAGATTTTGATGTTGGATTTGGGTTGGTGAGGTATTTCCGCAAATAGTGGTGAAGTAAGGGGTGGTTCGACGTTGGGGACTGTCGATGTGGTAATGGCGACGGGATTTGGAGGAGGAGGCCGAGTCAGCATTGAAGGGTATGGCGGGAAAGAGGAGATGGAGTGGAATCAAATGGTGGTGGTGGTGCCCTGCGTTGGTGACCGGAGTAGTGGTGGTTGGTGGTCAAACATCGGGTCAACGTGGAGTTTGGGTTTCTTTTTACTGGAGCGAATTCGTGAATGGGGAAGAGGAAGTCAGGGACGGGTTGGGTATTTAAGTGGTGAACGGGCTGGGCTTTTGAGAAGGAGGATGGGCCTGGGAATTTAAGGTTAAACCCAATGGGTTTTTAATTCAAAGTTTATTTTAAAATTTGTGCACAAACTTGTATAACGCGTATCTCTCACATACGATATCAGATTAACGAACCGTAAGTTGCGTTGGGATTGTATGGACGGGAGCAACACAGTGGAGCAGACTGGAAGTGGATTCGTGCTCGTTACAATTTATGGCGAAATTAATTGTCCGATTGAATCAAATAACGCAAACCGTTATTTAACGGCTAACGCGCAAATGTGAGTAAAACTCACCAACTCTGAATAGTTCTATTTTTACAGTGTATTCTTAGGACTGTTAACTATTGTCTGTTTGACTGTGTGTTGACTGTTTGATTGAACTGCTAGTCAGTTAGTGGAATATATATATATATATATATATATATATATATAAACCGATAAATATTTATATGCTGATTCTGCTTATCAGAATATTATACCAGTGTTGTCTAACATCTGTGGTGTAGGGAAACAGGTTGGAGGAATCCAACTGGATTCCTCAACAGTTATTTTTACTGTAATTTATGTATTGTGATATATAAATGTGATATATATAATCTCTTGTGATTATGTGTGGTTGGACGATATTCATCGTTGTTAGATGATGTGTTAAAAACCATAAGAAATACCAGGATATAGAAAAGAGATTTTCAAACTATAATTTGAAAATAATTTATTTATATAAAATCGATGGATTTTATATTATAAAGAAAAGGGGATTTTGAGTATAAAGGAAAATATTGGTTAATTAAGTATAAAGGAGAAATATTTGTTAATCGAGTATAAAGGATTAAACAAAGTAATTGGTTAGGTTGACCAAAGCACGTTAGTCGGGTTAAACAAAGTAATTGGTTAGGTTAACCAAAGCGAGTTAGTCGAGTAAATCAAAGTAATTGGTTAAGTTAACCAAAGTAAATTAGTTAAGTTAAACTAAGCGGTGAATCAAAGTGAATTTGTTAAGTTAAACTAAATGATTAATCGATGTGAATTAGTTAAGTTAAACTAAAGGATTAATCGATGTGAATTAGTTAAGTTAAACTAAGTGGTTAATCAAAGTGAATTAGTTAAGTTAACTAAGTGGTTAATCGAAGTAAATTAGTTGATTTAAACTAAGTGAATCGGCTAGAGTTAATCAACGTGAATTAACTAAGTTAAACTAAGTGGATTAGTTCAGTTAATCGAGACAAGTAAATCAAGTTAGGGTAAACCATTTGAGTTAACCAGTTAGAGTTAACCATTTGAGTTAACCAGTTTGAGTTGACCAGTTAGAGTTGACCAGTTAGAGTTGACCAGTTAGGGTTGATCAGTTAGAGTTGATCAGTTAGAGTTGACCAGTTAGAGTTGACCAGTTAAAGTGGACCAGTCAGAGTGGATCAGTTAGAGTTATCCAAGTAGAGTTAATCGAGTAGAGTTGTCGAATATCACATATCCGAAGTAGAGTTATCGAATATAGGGTATTCGAGAGAAGAGTAATCGAATATAGTTTATTCGAGTGGAGAAATCAAATGTTATTCATTTGAGAAGAGTTATCGAATATAGTTTATTCGAGTGGAGAAAATCAAATGTTATTCATTTGAGAAGAGTTATCTAATATTATTCATTCGAAGAGTTAATCCGAAGGAGTTATTCGAAGTTAGTTAATCCAAAGGAGTTATTCGAAGTTAGCTAATCCAAAGGAGTTATCAGAAGTTAGTTAATCCAAAGGAGTTAGTCGAAGAGTTAATCGAATATAGTTATTCGAAAGAAGGTGTTAATCGAATATAGTTATTCGAGTAAAGTTAAAAGAGTTAATCGAATTTAGTTATTCGAAATGAGTTATTCGAATTTGATATTTGAATAGAGTTAAACACATTAGAGTGATTCGAATTACTTATTCAAATAGAGTTAAACACGTAAGAGTAAATTGAATATTAGTTATTCAATTAGAGTTAAATCGAATTTAGTGATTCGAAAGGAGTTAATCAATTTGAGTTAAGTTAATCGATTTGAATTAAGTTGAATCGAAATGGAGTAAATCGATTAGAATTAAGTTAATCGAGTTAGAGTAAATCGAATATTGGTAATTAGAAGGTAAGTTATTCGAATTAGTTATTCGAAGGAGTTAATCAAATGAGTCGATCCAAAGGAGTTAGTCGAATATTAGTTATTCGAATAGAGTTAAAGGAGTTATCGATTTTAGTTTGATCGAAAGGAGTTATCGATTAGTAAATCGAAAGGAGATTTTCAAATATAGCATATTCGAAAGAAAGAGATCGAATATTGTTTATTCGAAAGAGAGAGATTTCGAATATGAGTTATTCGAAGAGAGATAATCGAATATAGGTTATTCGAAGAAGAGTTAATCAAATAGAGATTACTCGAAAGAGAGTTATACGTCGAATTCGATTATAGCGAATTCGGGAAAGTACTATTTACTTTCCAGGGTTTAAATCAAGATTTAGTTATTGATTTAGAAATTAAGTGTCTGTTAAATTATTCGAGTTAGGAGATAAAGTTATAATTTAGGTTAGACATTGCAGAAGTAGGAATTATAACGTTATAGTTATAATCAAACTTTGTCATATAAGAAATGGATTCGTAACCTGAATCCTAGAATTTGCGTAAAACAGATGATTGTAAAAAGTGAGTGACGAGCTTCATCTATTTCACAGTAAAGGAGGTTGTTCAATTAAGGTCTGAGAGGTAATTATACCCCAACTTGATTGACTTCAGAATTGACAAAGGAATAGTTGTGGTTCGATAGAAAAGGTTGATTTGAAATATAGTTAAGTAATAAGCGATTAATGGATTTAGCGAAACGATGTTTTATACAACGTTCATTGGAAATCCGTAAATGAGTTTTGGAAACGTTTTCCAAATATAGTCAGATATGTTTTCTAAACATAGAAAATGAAATGTTTTCATGATAAGAATTTAAGAAATAGAGTTAAGCAAATTTAGAAACTAACTAGAGAGGGTAAGTTGAACGGTTTTCTAAGTGACGATCTGATGTTGGTTTCGACCTTCCAGATTGATACTTAGAGAATTGTTCTCATACTAGTTACAGTTAGGGACTGATAGTTGCGAAATAATAGTGATGTGAAAATAAGCTATGGAAATGTTTTCCAATGATTAATAACATATATTTTCTAAATATATGAAATAAGGAAATATGAACATGTGATGATTGATCGATCGAATTTCCATTTCGAAATAAGATCGTTGTTTGTACACCGACATGTTTTCATTTGATAGTTGAATCACAGACTATCGAAGTTTTTACCATTTTAGCGTTGTTAATATGGAGAGACCGGTTGGATTATTATCCAAAGAACCACTCTGTATTGGCATAAGCGTTGCGAGCAATATCTGCCAAAGATAAATTGAAGACAGAGTAAAGTGCAAGGGCTGTTGTATAAGTCTTAGATAACAGTGACTAAGATGGATATACTGAATAGTACCTTCGGTTTGTCCAGTCCCAGGACAACGTATATGGAAGAAGGTCTGACAGAGTATATCCAATGGATCGCGTAAGTTGATCTGTTCAAACATATTCATGTTTGGTGGCGGAGGAATTCGTTTCTCTTAGCTATATACCCGTGTTATTTTTGGATAAGTCTATTTGTGATTTGGCGGGTATGACGATATGGCATTCAAAGTGAATGGTGATCAGATGTTCTGAAGATAGACGTAGCTTCTAGCCTCACACCGGGAAGTAACAAAAGTTGGGCTAGGCAGCATGGCTAGTTGGGTCATCCCGGGTCATCCCCAAGCAAGGTGTATTGTCACCGATCTAGAGAATATTCATATTTATACACTTCTTTTTGATTCTGTATCTTCGGATGACGGTTTGATGGCCTACAACCGTGGTGGCAATATATTCGCGACACTCAAGCTAAATGAGTGAGCGGTCATGTGTGGCCGGGTTGCAAGACGTTCTTGTTGAACCCTGAGTGTATCACCTCTAGAGTACACTATTCAAAAGGTGCTCCCATACCTTGTCTGTTGGAATCCATTCTCCGATAAGCGCCCTTCGGTTTATGATTTTATACTATGTATGTAGAACGTGAGATGCAAGCGTTTCTGCTAGATTGATACCTATTTGTACTTAGACATTATTATAATATCACAATGATATTGCTTGTCAAAGTTGTTCAGATACTCATAAGGGAAAAACCCGTTCCGTATTCACGGCGTGGTCTTATGAGATATCCTATACCTGTTTTAAACTATTTTACTCATACCAGTCCCATGACTGACCCGGAGTTTACTTTGTTGTTTTCCCTAAACTCTTGGGTGCCTAAATTTGTATGGGCAGTCAAGTAGTCGGGATTTACAGATATACATGGAGAGCTTGGAGCAGGAGACTTCAAGATTCTATAGCTATAGTTATTTCCGCTGTGTTGTAAGTGTTGTACTCTGATAAGTGCTATTGTATATATATAACTGTTTACTTCAAAGTTATGTTATATATTATTTGTTATTCGTTCCACTGTGAGATTCGTGTTACTCTGATGATTCTGATGTTCTTCTTCTTCTTCTATTCTATTAGTTCTATCTTTTCTTCCTCACCTTCTAAATTCTTTCACTAACGTCGCGGAATTTCCGACTCTCGAGGAGTCGGAAATTTCCAGCCGTTACAGGAATCAACCCAAACAATTCAAAGATCATCGGCCTTCACTTGTCGTTTGACCAAGTCTCGAACAACGTCGTATTATTACTTGGAATGGTTTTCGAACATATATATTTGACCCCGGTCTTCCCAAGAAATAAACGCAATTTAAACAATGGTCATGGATTTTGCATGGTTCTGAATCAACCTCCTTCCATAACATTAACAATTCTTCTATCGTCGAGGTTATATCAAATTTCATAACTTGTCATCGCCTTACCATTCCTTGAAACAAAAATACACATGAAGTCTTATCTCTTCAAACAAAAATGTTTAATCGCATCATCCTTTCATAAGTTTCCAATTTTATCAAATTTAAATTGGTTTAGCTTTCATTCCAAATGGTTCTCCAACTTATGTTTCAATAGACTTCAACGTTTTATTATCCGACCTCGCTCCTTAACTTAGGAAAGTATCAGATTGCCTTGAAATCAAATATTATATTAAATATAACCAAGCTCATTGTGTTCTTACATTTCTTAACTTAAAACCAATAATATTCATAAATATTATACTAAATGATTTTTAAATTTTTAAAATATTTAACAAGCTCTTTCCATAATCTAACAAAACTTTAAGTGTACAATTTCTCCGTACTCAAATCATTTATAACAATGTTAAATGTTGCTGAAAGTGCTGCAGTGGTTAATTAGATCAATTAGATCCAAAATATTTCAAAAGTTCGAGTAGTTCAAGTTACATAAAAAATGATTTATCAGTTTCCATATAACGCTCAAATGGAACGCTTCATCATTTTCATAATAATTTAAATCTTTATAACTTAACTTTTTGAACCATTTTCCTAATGTTGTATATTTCTATTCGAATACAAGTATTTTCCAAAAATCATCATTTTAACTTTCTAAAAGTTTTCAAATTACCATGAAAAAATTAAATAATAAATTTTCCACGTCTCAAAAATTCATGGTTAAATCAAGGGAAGGAGAGTTAAATTGATTCCTCTACATAAATCCATAACCGTAGTGAGTGCATTTCATACAATCCAATTCGATAATATCAATTGATCATACAACAGACATGCATCATTTATTTCAACACAAACAATTAATTTCATGTAAGTGTTACGTTCCATAACGCTCACAAAATTTCACTTCATGTCATCCACTTCATACAAACAATAAATTCATAAATACGCGTTGAGTCACTAACGCGCTTTGACGTGATTTTCTTTTTATATTGATAACTATAGCAATATTATCTATCGATTTCATGGTATCATTTCAAAACTCGCAAACCAACAATTCATGCAACCAATACCATATATTATCACAACTGTAGTGACCCGTAACTTCCCCGTGAAGGAAAGAGCGGATACTTTGAGAACAACACACAAATGAACGCAGACGGAAGAACATTTCATTGTTATTTCAACAATTCCATCAGATACAAGAATATACAGAGTATAAATGAAATAATTACATTCGATAAATATCAGAGATTACAATAAATTACATAGCAGCGGAAAAATAGTACAAAGCACAACTGAAGGTGATATACGGATACAGAGCTTTCCGGATATCATTCCAGCTGTAAACCAGGATCCTGTGAATATAAATCTGCAAAACCAAAACTAGTAGCTGCCTGTGTCGAAAATAGGGGCACCCAGAGTTTATGTTAAAACAATAAACTCCAGGTCAGTCATGTGACTGGTGTGAGAACTAAAACAGTTATTTAAACTTTACTTTAAAAGAGAGTAATTCAAGGGACCACGCCGTATAACACGGAACGGGTTTCCTCCCAAGAATACCAGTGCATAGAATAAATAACGCAATGCTTTTTCGAAAAATGAAGCTATTATAAGACCCAGTTCCCATCACACAATGCAACGCAAGCCGGAGGATAAGGTTTTCCCCTATAATAGCCAAACATGCTTGGTACGTTTAAAACAAATCATTTGATACTATAATAAGTGTATAGTGTCAAAACAATTTCAATCATAAATATAAATCATAGGTGGCATAGCTACCATCTACTATGTCGCCATACTAGTTCTACAATTAAAACCGAATCATACGTATTGGAAATTGGATTCCGTCATGAGTCGAGGCAAGGGGCAAGCTCCTCTCCACGTTCGAGACACTCTAGCAAATGTCTCAGGGTTACGCACTCTGGGCAACCCTGGAATCGGCTGGGCCGGTCCTCACTTACGTTAGAGGATTGGCAATCCTGAAAACACGTTTCCCGGTCCTTACAGACCTATAATCGAGGCGCCTCATTGCAACAACTACAAAGGTGAAAAGTGTATAAATGTCAGGGCTGGTAAGTCATTGACACCACCATAGCTAGAAAGAAACGTCGTGCTCTCCCAGCGGTCCGTATCCCGTTTTTAACTCATACCGAGGTGTGAGGCTCGCGAATTCACGTTATACACAAAGCTGCCACGTAGGCCGTGCTTTGATCATCAACCAAAAGACTCTGCTTTTCAACAAAAGCCTTGATCATTGCATCTTAGCGTGCCACATAGGCAATTCATGCCATGCGACTGATGTCCATCGATATACAACCTCTGAGCTCGTACGTCTCAGAGAAGGGCGTTAAGCAAAAGAATAAATTCTCCGCCGCCAAACAAATGTATATTTAATAGAAATCAATCAACACAAAATAAAATCCAATGTCAGACACACAATCCATTTACAAGTTCGTTCTGGGTCTGAACGAAACCGGAGGCACTTTCCTCGCATATCCATCCATCTTCAAGCACGTCTGGACGACCACCAACTATTTCCATCCTCTTGGGTGTACTGCCCAATCAAGATCGTCAGTAATAATCCAAACCATGTGAAGACTTCTGGTCTTCAACCACCGTCTTCATCTTCGACATATCGTCGAATCGGTTATTCAGAATGGGTATAAACCTGGCCTTTCCGAACAACCCGCGTATATTAAAAACAAATGTTACACAAACATAACATACGCCTCATTCCAATTCAGAATATTCTTTTATTCATAAAATCACATTTTTAGGGAAAGGTTCCCATTAATTTTATCCAAGATAATTTCTTTCAAATTTATCTTTTAATCTTCCTTTGGATGTCGTTTCAAACCAAATTACGGTTTTTTGAACTAGTCGAGAATAGCGAACCACATCGAAGTAATTATTTATTTTATTTCCCAATCCCAACCTATTCATCCCATGAAGCAAAACTGGTGATACTCCATATCTAATATTATGGTATTATCGGTAAAATTAATTACCATTTCACGTTCAAATCTAATTAAAGATTTAACTATCGCTTTGGCGCAAAACTGGTGATACTCCATTCTCGCTCGTTTTCTAAATTTGATAATTTAGATTGTAAATTCACATTTCAATCTAATTGCAGATTCGTTAAAACTCCTTTTATTGGGTTAAAGAACTAGGTGTTATTTAAAACACAGTTCACGACAAACCCAAATCACATTCTATTTATTTTCGGGTTAAAGAACTAGTGCTATTTAAAACACAGTTCACGATAAACCCACAAATCAATTCTAGTTCAATTCAAATCAAATATATTAGGAATTCCGATTATTTAAAACCCCTTTTTAAATCTAATTTATTTATTTAAAAAAAACCCGGGTTTTAAATTAAGTTCAAACTAGTTCATTTCGATAAAAATCTATTTTTATCTTTTCAAATATTGAGTTTTTCATCCCGATTTTTCCCAAATCATTACATATGATTTTACACAAATTATTGCTATTTTTAATAATTTTATCAAGGCCTGTACAGTCGATTTCCATCAACGGCCATCGAACTGCACTTACAGCGACCTTTCTCAAATTTGATTTGGACGTATCTCCAAATCCAACCGTTAGATTTTGAATTTCAAATATTCGTTAGAAAGCCCTTTTCGATACGAACCCAACGGTTCCGGTTTTAGGAGAATCCGACGGTCGGATCTCCCGTAATGTCCGTTTGAAATAAATGGTCGAAATTCACGAACTGCCCGGCGCGGCGCGTTCTATTCAGGCCATTATATTATATATATAATATATATAATATATATTTCGTCGATTACTATTTAAAACGAATTTTATAAATCGTTTAAATTTCGTTTTCAAAACAATTTCAACTTCCATTTCAATTTCAAATCAAAATTGAATTTTTCCTTATAAATTCGTTTTAATATTCATTTCTATTCAATTCAAATTTCAATTCAATTTGAATTCATTTCAATTCGTTTTCAATTCAATTCGAATTCGTTTTCAATTCAATTCGAATTGGTTTTATATTCAATTCAATTCAAATTCATTTCGTTTGCTATTCAATTGAAATCAAATTCGTTTTCCATTCAATTCGAATTCATTATATATTCAATTCATTTCGAAATCGTTTAAAATCGATATAAATATCGTTCACGTCAAAATGGCGTCAATCTAACCAACACGGATTCATAAATTTCTATTTTCAAATATTCTATTCAACAAATGAATATTTATTTTTGTCAACACACGACTAATCTCAACGAATGAGTACTGTCCACGTGTGACTATTTTTGTTATTTAATATATTTTATAAAAATTAAGGTATCTATCGTTTGATATTGAATCAGACTCCAACCGTAATTTAGTGAGAGAACGATTTCCTGAATATTAACCCTGAAGGCTAAAACCAACATCAGATTAATATCCAGGAGACCACTCATCTCATCTATTTTCCAGTTGATTTCTAATTCTATATATGATAAAGATATAAATTTTATTGTTAAAAGATTTCGTTCAACACATGACTAATCTCAACGGATGAGTACAGTCAACACATGAACCTTTATTTTATATTGATAAAGATGTAAATTTTATTATTAAAATATTTCGTTCAACACATGACTAATCTCAACGGATGAGTACAGTCAACACATGAACCTTTATTTTATAATATTCTTTATTTTCTAAATTGGAATGAGGCCCAATTAATTACCATATAATGTTAATTATATGGATTTTCATACATCACACGTATATAATAGCATTGAAAAATAATCAACCATCAACCAAAGTGCACTACACTGTATAAGCATCAAATATAGATATCTAACGCTTATAACAGTCTGTCAATCAATCGATCGACATATTTAATCAATCAGGATGAGTGAACTTCAAATTTCATCCCAACACCCGTGTGGAGTTTCAAACAATCAAACGCATATTTTATTTGTGCAGTTGGGCGCTGTGTAAAATTTATCGACCCAATCAATGTCAGTCAAATCAGTGTACATAAACAAACCGTCCAGTTTGTAAATGAATATTTATTTATTCACATTCACGTTAAAAATTATATTTTTAACGATAAAACATTTTTATTTTAACATATGAATTTCTATTCAGTTCATTCTTTAAATAAAATGATATTTTTATTTTTCTAACATATTTTAGAAAATTTCGGCGGCATAACGGCACGATACTAGAAACGGGACGAGGCCTAGCCTTATCCCCGGTCTAGTGAAGGCCCACGCCATTCACATATCAATCAAATTTACCAAACAACCAAATTTCAATCAAATAATCTAACTAATTTTTGCAACCAAACAAACAAGTCCATGGTCTGTGGACGATTGTGTCGGGTGCTACTAAACACCGTCTACATCCTAGTATATATATAACTAGAAAAAGAAATTTAAAAAGGTGACGAGTTCTCACCGAAAGCTATCCAATCATCTTGACTCTTCATTGAGAGAAATCTTCATCATTATCGCATTTTTTTCATCTTCGTTGCTGTAGCCACTACATATGTAAAAATCGAATTTTTACTTCGTTATTCAATATATAAAAATCGGATTTTTTTACTATGATGTTATATAGATAAGAATTCTATTTCAAAAATATAGATTTCGCCTTTACGAAAATATAGATTTCGCCTTTATAAAAATATAGATTTCGCCTTTATAAAAATACCATTACAAAAATCACCTCTTTATATCAATGCATACATAATAAAAATCAGATTTTTATTTTGCCACATATACAAAGATGATATTTTAAATTCTCTACATAAACAAAAATCATATTTCTACCACTTCTATATAGTAAAGATCATATTTTTAATTCTTTAAAAATATAAAAATCATATTTTTAGTATCTATACTATATAAAAATCTAATCTTTGTAGCGTTAAAAATCTTGACTTTTATTAACTAAAGAAAACTGATTTTTTTTCTTCTCTTTTCTTTACAACGATGTTTTTATTTGAACTAATTACCCAAATTAAACTAAAATAAAAACTTACCATCGAAAGTGGGCTGAGGGGGTTTTGTTGTGCGTCGTTGAAGGGGGATGAAGGGTATGCTGCGTCGGAGGTGGTTTTGAGGAGGTGGCGGCTCCGAAAAAAGGGGAAAAAGGGCGGTGGAATTGGGTGAAAGGGTTTGGGGAAGGAGGACTGAGGCGGGGTGGTGCTGCACTGGCCTGGGGATGCGGGGGAGGTCGGAGCTGGCGGCCATTGGGGCCCACGGCGGCGGAGGCTCGATTTGCGGGTTGGGGATATTTTGGGATCGGATTTCCTTGGAATGGAGAAGGAGGATGGGGCGGAGACGTGAGGGGGGGTGCTGGTGTTGGCTGCGCCACGGCGGGGGAGGGAGGTCTGGTGGCGAACGACGATGGGCGGCGGCAGCTAGGTCATCGCGATTTTTTTTCTGGTTTAAAGAAAGTAACGGGGAGAGAGAAATAGAGAGGGAGGGGGTGATTGAATATATATATATATATATATATATATATATTAATTTATTTATTTTAAATTTTACTTTATAAAGCAACTTTTAATTTCGACCTCGAAACGAGACCCACCGCCTGTCGTCCATAGCTAATTACCCCCATTCCGAACACAATGGGATATGTATCGCAAGCTGTTTCGACCGTTTCGATCTGTTTCCGTTAAAATCAACATATAACTCTATATATTGAATTTGAACGCGCATTTCAATTTACCGGGGTCACATACTAACTTGAAAAATTCCAGAAAAATATTTTCTAGCTTCGTATTGATGATACGGTCCTAACAAAACTAGTTTCGTCAAATTCTGAGATCGTTTGAAAAATGGCCATTTTTCAGTCGATTAAAATCAACTAAAACTGGTCAAACGCGTTTTCCTTTGCCACGCTCACATATTGATTCAAAAAATTATGAAATTTGGAATCTAGCAATAACTTAACATCACGGACCCAACAAAAGTGGTTCCGTCGAAATCCGAGGCCGTTTGCAAAATTTCAATTTTTAAGGGCCTGAATTCCATAGCGACTATTCAGAATTTTCAACTGGACATATCTTTTGATTCCCGCTATGAAATTTCGATTTGTCGGATTCGTTGGAAAGATATCATCAATTAGATTCTAACATTTTTGGTTTCACTAAAATCCGGACTTTTTTGCACCCAGTACATTCAATTGAAGTTTGAAATCGAATTATCGAACTACCACGCCATTTTCAATTCTATTTATAATTATATATAAATACTTATATTCTGACGACGACGTATATAATATATACGTTCGAAATATATTCAAAACAAATTTCTCGTCGATATTTATTTAAAATATATATTTAAAATATTCAAAATTCGCTAAAATTGCCAAAATAAAAATTTTAACCTGGTTCAGATTTTCCGGGTTATTACAATCTTCCCCACTTAAAACTTTCCGTCCCCGAAAAGGAACAAAATCGAAAGTGGTTTGATTATTCAGCTCTACGTTCGATCTGGCTTCCATTCTCCAACTTTTCAGTTTCTGAGAATTTTCAAATTTTCAAAAATTTGGCTAACACCCTAAATTTTCGAAAAATTTCGCCATAACCTCCCCTGCACCGGGAGCCACGGGAAAATCCCGAAATTGCCATATAGGCCTTCTGATCTGAAAAAGTAAAAGAAAAAGCCAAGCGGCTAGCCAATAGGCTCATAAAATCATCATCACCCAAACAAAACAGTAAATTATGATAAACATGTACCTATTTGTCGGGCAAACAAATTTTATTCTCTGCTCTAGCCTCCTTGCTATGACCTGTTCAATGTAAGTATATGTATATGCAAGCAAATGCGACCAATTTTCAATACAATTCAATATTTGATGCAATTAGGCATAATGGTTCAGAATTAGCAAACAAATAGGCAAACAACACAAACATCAATCAATTAGTGAATTAGAGTTTCAAATTCATAACTTTGATATATATACTGAAAATCTTGTTTTTGATGCCAATTCACAACAAAGTGTTCTAGCTATATAAGTTTTGGTTCTCACACCAGTCTAATGGAGATATATAGAAAATCACACCTTCAAAACACGAACACAAATTCTGATGATGATATATCAATCATCAGAACCATCTCCGGGTGTCTAGAATGTGATTCTATATCTATCCAACATATTAAAACTTCGAATATACGTTCATGACGCGTATATGCAAAATCTTTATATATTGGATTGCCCATATTCAAAATAAATAAATATTCAAATACGTATACTTGAATTTAACTTTCAAAATAAAATTGTTTTCATTTGAAAAATATACTCTTCACACTCGTTCTAGGATACTACTGATCCTATCTCTAACGAGTCATTCTAATTGGATATTGCTAATCCAATATCTAATGAATTCTTTCGTATGGTTCTAATATGCCTTGTTCTCGAGCTCTGTAAACCAAAGCTCTGATACCAAATGTGACGGCCTGGAATTTCGCTCGATCCGAATCAGTCGTTAAACCGATCTAGACCGTTTGAAACCCCTGATCGTTGAGAACAGGACAAAACAGAAAGAAGACGGAAGAACATTTCATTGTTATTACAAAAATTCCATCAGATACAAGAATATACAGAGTATAAATGAAATAATTACATTCGATAAATATCAGAGATTACAATAAATTACATAGCAGCGGAAAAATAATACAAAGCACAACTGAAGGTGATATACGGATACAGAGCTTTCTGGATATCATTCTAGCTGTAAACCTGGATCCTGTGAATATAAATATGCAAAACCAAAACTACTAGCTGCCCGTGTCGAAAATAGGGGCACCTAGAGTTTAGGTTAAAACAATAAACTCCAGGTCAGTCATGTGACTGGTGTGAGAACTAAAACAGTTATTTAAACTTTACTTCAAAAGAGAGTAATTCAAGGGACCACGCCGTATAACACGGAACGGGTTTCCTCCCAAGAATACCAGTGCATAGAATAAATAACGCAATGCTTTTTCGAAAAATGAAGCTATTATAAGACCCAGGTCCCATCACACAATGCAACGCAAGCCGGAGGATAGGGTTTTCCCTTATAATAGCCAAACATGCTTGGTACGTTTAAAACAAATCATTTGATACTATAATAAGTGTATAGTGTCAAAACAATTTCAATCATAAATATAAATCATAAGTGGCATAGCTACCATCTACTATGTCACCATACTAGTTCTACAATTAAAACCGAATCACACGTATTGGAAATTGGGTTCCGTCATGAGTCGAGGCAAGGGGCAAGCTCCTCTCCGCGTTCGAGACACTCTAGCAAATGTCTCAGGGTTACGCACTCTGGGCAACCCTGGAATCGGCTGGGCCGGTCCTCACTTACGTTGGAGGATTGGCAATTCCTGAACACACGTTTCCCGGTCCTTACGGACCTATAATCGAGGCGCCTCATTCCAACAACCACAAAGGTGAAAAGTATATAAATGTCAGGCATGGTAAGTCACTGACACCACCATAGCTAGAAAGAAACATCGTGCTCTCCCAGCGGTCCGTATCCCGTTTTTTACTCATACCGAGGTGTGAGGCTCGCGAATTCACGTTATACACAAAGCAGCCACGTAGGCCGTGCTTTGATCATCAACCACAAGACTCTGCTTTTCAACAAAAGCCTTGATCATTGCATCTTAGCGTGCCACATATGCAATTCATGCCATGCGACTGATGTCCATCGATATACAACCTCTGAGCTCGTACGTCTTAGAAAAGGGCGTTAAGCAAAAGAATAAATTCTCCGCCGCCAAAGAGATGTATATTTAATAGAAATCAATCAACACAGAATAAAATCCAATGTCAGACACACAATCCATTTACAAGTTCGTTCTGGGTCTGAACGAAACCCGAGGCACTTTCCTCGCATATCCATCCATCTCCAAGTACGTCTGGGCGACCACCAACTATTTCCATCCTCTTGGGTGTACTGCCAAATCAGGATCGTCAGTAATAATCCAAACGATGTGAAGACTTCCGGTCTTCAACTACCATCTTCATCTTCGACATATCGTCGAATCGGTTATTCAGAATGGGTATAAACCCGGCCTTTCCGAACAACCCGCGTATATTAAAAACAAATGTTACACAAACATAACATACGCCTCATTCCAATTCAGAATATTCTTTTATTCATAAAATCACATTTTTAGGAAAAGGTTCCCATTAATTTTATCCAAGATAAATTCTTTCAAATTTATCTTTTAATCTTCCTTTGGATGTCGTTTCAAACCAAATTATGGTTTTCTGAACTAGTCGAGATTAGCGAACCACACCGAAGTAATTATTTATTTTATTTATTTTATTTCCCAATCCCAACCTATTCATCCCATGAAGCAAAACTGGTGATACCCCATATCTAATATTATGGTGTTATCGGTAAAATTAATTACCATTTCACGTTCAAATCTAATTAAAGATTTAACTATCGCTTTGGAGCAAAACTGGTGATACTCCATTCTCGCTCGTTTTCTAAATTTGATAATTTAGATTGTAAATTCACATTTCAATCTAATCGCAGATTCGTTAAAAATCCTTTTATTGGGTTAAAGAACTAGGTGTTATTTAAAACACAGTTCACGACAAACCCAAATCACATTCTATTTATTTTCGGGTTAAGGAACTAGTGTTATTTAAAACACAGTTCACGATAAACCCACAAATCAATTTTAGTTCAATTCAAATCAAATATATTAGGAATTCCAATTATTTAAAACCCCTTTTTAAATCTAATTTATTTATTTAAAAAAAAAAACCCGAGTTTTAAATTGAGTTCAAACTAGTTCATTTCGATAAAAATCTATTTTTATCTTTTCAAATATGGAGTTTTCATCCCCATTTTTCCCAAATCATTACATATGATTTTACACAAATTATTGCTATTTTTAATAATTTTATCAAGGCCTGTACAGTCGATTTCCATCAACGGCCATCGAACTGCACTTACAGCGACCTTTCTCAAATTTGATTTGGACGTATCTCCAAATCCAACCGTTAGATTTTGAATTTCAAATATTCGTTAGAAAGCCCTTTTCGATACGAACCCAACGGTTCCGGTTTTAGGAGAATCCGACGGTCGGATCTCTCGTAATGTCCGTTTGAAATAAATGGTCGAAATTCATGAACTTGCGCGGCGCGGCGCGTTCTATTCAGGCCATTATATTATATATATAATATATATTTCGTCGATTTCTATTTAAAACGAATTTTATAAATCGTTTAAATTTCGTTTTCAAAACAATTTCAACTTCCATTTCAATTTCAAATCAAAATTGAATTTTTCCTTATAAATTCGTTTTAAAATTCATTTCTATTCAATTCAAATTTCAATTCAATTTGAATTCATTTCAATTCGTTTTCAATTCAATTTGAATTCGTTTTCAATTCAATTCGAATTGGTTTTATATTCAATTCAATTCGAATTCGTTTCGTTTGCTATTCAATTGAAATCAAATTCGTTTTCCATTCAATTCGAATTCATTATATATTCAATTCATTTCGAAATCGTTTAAAATCGATACAAATATCGTTCACGTCAAAATGGCGTCAATCTAACCAACACGGCTTCATATATTTCTATTTTCAAATATTCTATTCAACAAATGAATATTTATTTTTGTCAACACATGACTAATCTCAACGAATGAGTACTGTCCACGTGTGACTATTTTTGTTATTTAATATATTTTATAAAAATTAAGGTATCTATCGTTTGATATTGAATCAGACTCCAACCGTAATTTAGTGAGAGAATGATTTCCTGAATATTAACCCCGAAGGCCGAAACCAACATCAGATTAATATCCAGGAGACCACTCATCCCATCTATTTTCCAGTTGATTTCTAATTCTATATATGATAAAGATATAAATTTTATTGTTAAAAGATTTCGTTCAACACATGACTAATCTCAACGGATGAGTACAGTCAACACATGAACCTTTATTTTATATTGATAATGATGTAAATTTTATTATTAAAATATTTCGTTCAACCCATGACTAATCTCAACGGATGAGTACAGTCAACACATGAACCTTTATTTTATAATATTCTTTATTTTCTAAATTGGAATGAGGCCCAATCAATTACCATAATGTTAATTATATGGATTTTCATACATCATACATATATAATAGCATTGAAAAATAATCAACCATCAACCAAAGTGCACTACACTGTATAACATCAAATATAGATATCTAACGCTTATAACAGTCTATCAATCAATCGATCGACATATTTAATCAATCAGGATAAGTGAACTTCAAATTTCATCCCAACACCCGTGTGGGGTTTCAAACAATCAAACGCATATTTTATTTGTGCAGTTGGGCGATGTGTAAAATTTATCGACCCAATCAATGTCAGTCAAATCAGTGTACATAAACAAACCGTCCGGTTTGTAAATGAATATTTATTTATTCACATTCACGTTAAAAATTATATTTTTAACGATAAAACATTTTTATTTTAACATATGAATTTCTATTCAGTTCATTTTTTAAATAAATGATATTTTTATTTTTCTAACATATTTCAGAAAATTTCGGCGGCATAACGGCACTATAATAGAAACGGGACGAGGCCTAGCCTTATCCTCGGTCTAGTGAAGGCCCACGCCATTCACATATCAATCAAATTTACCAAACAACCAAATTTCAATCAAATAATATAACTAATTTTTGCAACCAAACAAACAAGTCCATGGTCTGTGGACGATTGTGTCGGGTGCTACTAAACACCGTCTGCATCCTAGTATATATATAACTAGAAAAAGAAATTTAAAAAGGTGAGGAGTTCTCACCGAAAGCTATCCAATCATCTTGACTCTTCATTGAGAGAAATCTTCATCGTTATCGCATTTTTGTCATCTTCGTTGCTGTAGCCACTACATATGTAAAAATTGAATTTTTACTTCGTTATTCAATATATAAAAATCGAATTTTTTTACTACGATGTTATATAGATAAGAATTCCATTTCAAAAATATAGATTTCGCCTTTACAAAAAAATAGATTTCGCCTTTATAAAAATATAGATTTCGCCTTTATAAAAATATCATTATAAAAATCACCTCTTTATTTCAATGCATACATAATAAAAAATCAGATTTATATTTTGCCACATATACAAAGATGATATTTTAAATTCTCTACATAAACAAAAATCATATTTCTACCACTTCTATATAGTAAAGATCATATTTTTAATTCTTTAAAAATATAAAAATCATATTTTTAATATTTATACTATATAAAAATCTAATCTTTGTAGCGTTAAAAATCTTGACTTTTATTAACTAAAGAAAACTGATTTTTTTTCTTCTCTTTTCTTTACAACGATGTTTTTATTTGAACTAATTACCCAAATTAAACTAAAATAAAAACTTACCATCGAAAGTGGGCTGAGGGGGGTGTTTGTTGTGCGTCGTTGAAGGGGGAGGAAGGGTATGCTGCTGTAATAACCCGCAAAATCTGGGCCAGTTTAAAATTTTTATTTCGGCAATTTTAGCGAATTTTGATTATTTAAAATGAATTATTTTAAATAATATCGACGAAAAATTTATTTTGAATAGAATTCGAACGAATATATTTATATAGTTCGTCGTTAGAATATAAATATTTATATATAATTATAAAAGGAATTGAAAATGGCGCGGTAGTTCGATAATTCGATTTCAAACTTCAATTGAATGTACCGGGTGCAAAACAATCCGGATTTTAGTGAAACCAAAAACATTAGGATCTATTTGATAATATCTTTCCAACGAATGCGGGAAATCAAAATTTCATAGCGGGAATCGAAAGATATGTCCAGTTGAAAATTCTGAATAGTCGCTATGGAATTCAGGCCCTTAAAAATGGAAATTTTGCAAATGACCTCGGATTTGGACGAAACCACTTTTGTTCGGTCCGTGATGTCAAGTTATTGCTAGGTTTCAAATTTCATAATTTTTCGAATCAATATGTGAGCGTGGCAAAGGAAAACGTCTTTTGACCATTTCAGTTGATTTTAATCGACTGGAAATTGGCCATTTTTCTATCGGTCTCAGAATTCGACGAAACTAGTTTTGTTAGGACCGTATCGTCAATACGAAGCTAGAAAATATTTTTCTGGAATTTTTCTAGTTAGTATGTGACCCCGGTAATTTGAAATGTACGTTTAAAATTCAATATAGTGATTTAAATGTAAATTTAACGGAAACTGATTTTAACAGCCGAATCAGCTGACGATACATATCCCATTGTGTTCGGAATGGGGGTTAAACGCTATGGACGACAGGTGGTGGGCCTCGTTTTGATGAAGTATGTAAAAGTCAACTTTTAAAAATAATAAAATCATAAATAAAAATAAAAAAAAACCCCCCTTCCTCCCCTTTATTGGTTCTGCCCCCCCCCCCCAATTCTTCATTTCTACAGATCGTTCAAAATAAAAAAAAGGGAGAGAGGCGAAGCAGAAGGAGGCGACGGAGTCGGAGATGAGCCGCCGCCCCTCCAGCCAGGTCGCCACCGCTTCCGACACCTCCAGCCGACCTCCCCCATCGCCGACGCCTTCTCCCTGCCAACGCCGACTGCTCCGGCGTCCCCTTCCACAAACCCCCAAATCCCCTCAAACGACCATCGACACACCCCTTGGACCCATGCCAGACCACCTCCGACGCATCTCCCTTGCCGCCTGTAGGCTCCGACGCAGACACCCCCAAGTTGAGCCACTACTTCCGACTGCTCCGGCGTCGACAAACTCCGGCGAGACGCTCCCACCAGCCCCTTTCTTCATGCTGTATGTTTTATTCTGTTTTCTACTTTGTTTTATTTATTTAATGTAATTAAAAATAAGTTTTTTAGTGATTTTAAATTCAGTTTTAATTAGTTAAAGTTTGAATTTTTAAATATACAAAGAAACGATTTTTCTTAGGTTAAAATATAATTTTTATATAGGTAAAATATTAAAAATATCATCTTTATAAATTAGAAAAATAAAAATGAGATTTTTAATAAAGGTGAAATCTTTAAATAAAAAAAGGTGAAATCTTTAAATTAAAAAAGGTGAAATCTTTAAATAAAAAAAGGTGAAATCTTTAAATTTAATAAGGGTGAAATCTTTAAATTAAAAAAAAGGTGAAATCTTTAAATTAGAAAAGGTGAAATTTTTAAAAGTGAAAAGACGATATTGTTAAAAGTGAAAAGACGATATTTTTAAAAGTGAAAAGACGATATTTTTAAAAGTGAAAAGACGATATTTTTAAAAGTGAAAAGACGATATTTTTAAAAGTGAAAAGACGATGTTTTAATAATAGAAAAGGCGAAAACTTTATTTTTATAAAGGCGAAAACTTTATTTTTATAAAAGCGAAATCAATATTTTTGAAATGGAATTTTTATCTATATGACACCTAAGTAAAAATTCGATTTTTACATATGTAGTGAAAGCGGACAACGAAGGTAACAAAAAGGCGAGAACGACGAAGATTTATATCAATGAAGTGCCGTGGAGCTAGGATAGCTATTGGTGAGAACTTCTCACCTTTCAATTTAATTTTTCTAGTTATATTTATATACTAGGATGCAGACGGTGCTTAGTAGCACCCGACACAATCGTCCACAGACCATGGACTTGTTTGTTTGGTTGCATAGATTAGTTAGATGATGTGATTTGAAATTGAATTGTTTTTTGAAATGAATGGATTGATTGATGTGTGAATGGCGTGGGCCTTCACTAGACCGGGGATAAGGCTAGGCCTTGTCCCGTTTCTAGTATCGTGCCGTTATGCCGCCGAAATTTTCTAAAATAAGTTAGAAAAATAAAAATATCATTTTATTTAAAGAATGAACTGAATAGAAATTCATATGTTAAAATAAAATGGTTTGATTGTTAAAAACATAATTTTTAACGTGAAAGTGAGTAAATAGATATTTATAGACAAATCGGCCGATTTGTTTATATGCACTGATTTGACTGATATTGATTGGGTCGATAAATTTTACACATCGCCCAACTGCACGAATAAAAATCTGTGTTTGATTGTTTGAAACCCCACACGGGTGTTGGGATGAAACTTGAAGTTCACTCATCCTGATTGATTAAACATGTCAATCGATTGATTGGTAGGCTGTTATAAGCATTAGATATCTATATTTGATGCTTATACGGTGTAGTGCACTTTGGTTGATGGTTGATTATTTATCGTTGCTATTATATACATGTGTTGTATGATAATCCATATAATTAACTTTATATGGTAATTGATTGGGCCTCATTCCAATCGTGAAAATAAAGAATATTTTGATAATAACAAATATTTTGATAATAGGAAATATTTGAAATAGAATATTTGAAAATAGAGATTTATGAAGCCGTGTTGATTAGTTTGACGCCATTTTGACGTGAACGATATTTATAACGATTTCGAAATGAATTGAATTGAAAACGATTTCGAAATGAATTGAATTGAAAACGATTTCGAAATGAATTGAATTGAAAACGATTTCGAAATGAATTGAATTGAAAACGATTTCGAAATGAATTGAATTGAAAACGATTTCGAAATGAATTGAATTGAAAACGATTTCGAAATGAATTGAATTGAAAACGATTTCGAAATGAATTGAATTGAAAACGATTTCGAAATGAATAGAATTGAAAGCGATTTCGAAATGAATTGAATTGAAAGCGATTTCGAAATGAATTGAATTGAAAGCGATTTCGAAATGAATTGAATTGAAAACGATTTCGAAATGAATTGAATTGAAAACGATTTCGAAATGAATTGAATTGAAAACGATTTCGAAATGAATTGAATTGAAAACGATTTCGAAATGAATAGAATTGAAAACGATTTCGAAATGAATTGAATTGAAAGCGATTTCGAAATGAATTGAATTGAAAGCGATTTCGAAATGAATTGAATTGAAAACGATTTCGAAATGAATTGAATTGAAAACGATTTCAAATTGAATTGAAAGCGAATTGAAATGAATTCAAATTGAATTGAAATTTGAATTGAATAGAAATGAATTTTAAAACGAATTTATAAAGAAGAATTCAATTTTGATTTGAATTGAAATGGAAGTTGAGATTGCTTTTGAAACGAATGTTAAAATTATTTATATAATTCGTTTTAAATAGAAATCGACGAAATATATATTATATATATTATATATATAATTTAATGGCCTGAATAGAACGCGCCGCGCCACGGCAGTTCGTGAATTTCGACCATTCATTTCAAACGGACATTACGGGAGATCCGACCGTCGGATTCTCCTAAAACCGGAACCGTTGGGTTCGTATCAAAAAGAGCTTTCTAACGAATATTAGAAATTTGAAATCTAACGGTTGGATTTGGAGATACGTCCAAATCAAATTCGAAAAAGGTCGCTGTAAGTGCAGTTCGATGGCCGTTGATGGAAATCGACTGTACGGGCCTTGATAAAATTATTAAAAATAGTAATAATTTGTGTAAAATCATAAGAAATGATTTGGGAAAAATTGGGATGAAAAACTCCATATTTGAAAGGATAAAAATAGATTTTTATCGAAATGAACTAGTTTTGAACTAGGATTCTAATTCTATTTATTTTTAAATAAATAAATTGAATTTGAAAAGGGTTTTGAAAATAACCAAAATTTCCAATGATTGCATTGGAGTGGATTTGAATCGAAATTGTCTTTGGAATATTTTGATGTTGGAACTCGTGATTATACAGATGTTGTTATGGAAATTTGAAAGATATATATTTATATCGTTATTTCCAATACGACATTTGTTAATCGTAGAATTTGATATTGGATCTAAGCCGATATATTTTCTATTCAGAGCCTTATATTGAATATCAAATGTGATTTGGGTTTGTCGAGAATGGTGTCTTCACTAACACTGTTCTTGAACCCAGTTGAGAAAAGATTAAATCTTTTTATTTAGATTTAATGAAGTGTACCAATTAAATGATATTTAATTGGAATTGAATTGGTATTGATTTTTGGGTTTATCGTGAATCGTGTTTTAAATGACAAGGATTCTTTAACCCAGTCGAAGATTAAAACTAAGTGGAGTTTTAATGAATCTTTAATTAGGTTGAAATGATCGAGAATGGAGTACCACCAGTTTTGCTCCAGGCGTTAGTTAAATCTTTAATTAGATTTGAACGTGAAATGGTAATTGAATTTACCGATAACACCGTGGTGTTAGATATGAAGTATTACCAGTTTTACTTCATGGGATGAATAGGTTGGGATTGGGAAATAAAATAAATGATTACTTCGGTGTGGTTCGCTAATCCCGACTAGTTTGAATTGATATTCAAAGGAGATTAAAGAATGAATTTAAAGAATTTATCTTGGATAAAATTAATGGGAACTTTTCCCAAAGTATAGGAATATTTGAATAAAAGAATATTCTGAATTGGAATGAGGCGTATGTTGTGTTTGTGTAACACTTTTATAATATATACGCGAGTTATTCAGAAAGACCGGGTTTATACCATTCTGAATAACTGATTCGACGTGGTGTCGAAGATGAAGACGGTGGTCGAAGACCAGAAGTCTTCACATCGTTTGGGTGATTACTGATGATCATGATTGGGTTGTACACCCAAGAAGATGGAAACAGTTAGTGATCGTCCAGACGTACTTGGAGATCGATGGATGTGCGGGGTACTAGGTGCCTCCGGTTTCGTTTAGACCCAGAACGGACTTGTAAATGGACTGTGTGTCTGACATTGGATTTTAGTCCGTATGATTGATCTCTATTAAATATATATCTGTTTGGCGGCGGAGAATTTATTCTCTTGCTTAACGCCCTTCCCTGAGACGTACGAGCTCAGGGGTTATATATTGATGGATATCAAACGCATGGAGTGAATTGCCCGTGTGGCATGCCTAAGTGGCAATTGATCGAGGCTTCTGTTGAAAAGCAAAGCCTTGTGGTGATGATCAAAGCACGGCCTGTGTGGCATAGCTTTGTGTAACGTTTGCTTCGCGAGTTTCACACCCGGTATGAACCAAAAACGGGAGAGGACCTCAGGGAGGGCATGCGTTTCTTTCTAGCTAGAAGTGGCGTCAGTGGTTTTACACGCCCTGACGAGTTTGACTTATGTGGTTGTTGCTGTTGCGAGGCGCCTCGGATATATCGGTCGTTCTCGAACCGATGGAGTCATTTGTTGGCTCATTGACACCCCATAGGGTGGGGAAACGTAGTGTTCAGGAATTTTAATCCACATCGGTGGACCGGCCCTGACGATCCAAAGGCTTGACTGAGTACTTGCCTGAGACACGGGCTAGAGCGTCTCGAATCGGTTGAGGACTATCTTTTGCCTCGGCTCATAGATGGAAATCCAATTTCCAAATACGTGACATTTGCGGTTTTATTTGTAAACCTATATATGGCGACATAGTGGCATGGGGCGTTCATGTCGCCTATGATTGATACTTATGATTTGAAGTTGTTTTATACACTATGCACTTATAGTAGTACCAAATGATTTGTTTTAAAAAGTATCAAGCATTCTTTGGCTGTTATAAGGGAAAACCCTATCCTCGGCTGCGTTGCATTGTGTGATGGGACCTGGGTCTTATAACAGCTTCATTTTTCTTTATTTAGCATTGCGCTGTTGTTATATGCACTGGTATTCTTGGGAGGAAACCCGTTCCGTGTTATACGGCGTGGTCCCTTGATTTACCTAACTTTTAAAATAAAGAATTATAACTGTTTCTAGTTCTCACACCAGTCCCATGACTGACCTGGAGTTTATTGTTTTAACCTAAACTCTGGGTGCCCCTATTTTGACACGGGCAGCTAGTAGTTTTGGTTTTGCAGATTTTTATTCATAGGATCCTGGTTTACAATTGGAATGATATCCGGAAAGCTTTGTATCCGTATATCTCTTCTAGTTGTGTATTGTATTATTTTCCGCTGCGATGTATTTAAATGTAATTTAAATCTCTGGTATTTCTGTGTAATATTTACTCATTTATACTCTGTATATTCTTGTAATCTGGTGCATTGTTGTAATAACAATGAAATGTTCTTCTGTTTGCGTTCTATTTTGTCGTGTTCTCAAACGATAGGGTGTTTCGAACGGTTTGGGTCGGTTTAGCGACTGGTTCGGACCGAGAGAAATTCCTTGACGTCACAGTTGGTATCAGAGCTTTGGTTTACAAAGCTCAGAGAACAAGACACATTAGAATCATACGAAAGAATTCATCAGATATTGGATTAGTAATATCCAATGAGAATGACTCGTTAGAGATGGGATCAGTAGTATCCTAGAACGAGTGTGAAGAGTAGTGTTTTTGATAAATAAAAGTGAAAACAAATTTTGTTTTGAAAATTTAAATCAATTATTCGTATTTGATTATCTATTTATATTGATGTGGACAATCCAGTATATATAGATTTTGCGTATACGTCTGATCCGCGTGTATTCGAAATTTTAATATATTGGATAGATATAGCATCACACTCTAGTCGCCCGAAGATGGTACTGATGATTGTCATGACATCATCAGTGTTTATGTTCGTGTTTCGAAAGTGAGATTTCTATATATTTCCTATTGACTGGTGTGAGAACCCAAAATTAGATAGGGCTTATTGTTGTGATTTGGCATCAAAAATTTGATTTTTGTATATGTATCAAAATTATGAATTTGAAACGTTAAATTCACTAATTGATTGATGTTTGTGTTGTTTGTTTAATTATTTGATAATTTTGAACCATTATGCCTAATTGAACCAAATATTGAACTATATTGAAAATTGGTCGCATTTGCTTGTGTATACATATACTTACATTGAACAGGTCATAGCAAGGAGGCTAGAGCAGAGAATAAAATTTGTTTGCCCGACAAATAGGTACATGTTTACTACATAATTTACTGTTTTGTTTGGGTGATGATAATTTTATGAGCCTATTGTCTAGCCGCTTGGCTTTTTCTTTTTCTTTTTGAGATCTGAAGGACCGGGGATGCTATTTGAAATTCCCCGATGCTCCCATTGCAGGGGAGGTTATGGCGAAATTTTTCAAAAATTTAGGGTGTTAGCCAAATTTTTGAAATTTTGGAAATTCTCAGAAACTGAAAAGTTGGAGAATGGAAGCCAGATCGAACGTAGACTTGAATGATCAAACCACTTTCGACTTTGTTCCTTTTCGGGGACGAAAAGTTTTAAGTGGGGGAGATTGTAATAACCCGCAAAATCTGGGCCAGTTTAAAATTTTTATTTCGGCAATTTTAGCGAATTTTGATTATTTAAAGTGAATTATTTTAAATAATATCGACGAAAAATTTATTTTGAATAGAATTCGAATGAATATATTTATATAGTTCGTCGTTAGAATATAAATATTTATATATAATTATAAAAGGAATTGAAAATGGCGCGGTAGTTCGATAATTCGATTTCAAACTTCAATTGAATGTACCGGGTGCAAAACAATCCGGATTTTAGTGAAACCAAAAACATTAGGATCTATTTGATAATATCTTTCCAACGAATGTGGGAAATCAAAATTTCATAGCGGGAATCGAAAGATATGTCCAGTTGAGAATTCTGAATAGTCGCTATGGAATTCAGGCCCTTAAAAATGGAAATTTTGCAAATGACCTCGGATTTCGACGAAACCACTTTTGTTGGGTCCGTGATGTCAAGTTATTGCTAGGTTTCAAATTTCATAATTTTTCGAATCAATATGTGAGCGTGGCAAAGGAAAATGTGTTTTGACCATTTAAGTTGATTTTAATCGACTGGAAATTGGCCATTTTTCTAACGGTCTCAGAATTCGACGAAACTAGTTTTGTTAGGACCGTATCGTCAATACGAAGCTAGAAAATATTTTTCTGGAATTTTTCTAGTTAGTATGTGACCCCGGTAATTTGAAATGTACATTTAAAATTCAATATAGTGATTTAAATGTAAATTTAACGGAAACTGATTGTAACAGCCGAATCAGCTGACGATACATATCCCATTGTGTTCGGAATGGGGGTTAAACACTACGGACGACAGGTGGTGGGCCTCGTTTTGATGACGTATGTAAAAGTCAACTTTTAAAAATAATAAAATAATAAATAAAAATAAATAAAAAAAGAAAACCCCCTTCCTCCCCTTTATTGGTTCTGCCCCCCCCCCAATTCTTCATTTCTACAGATCGTTCAAAAAAAAGGGAGAGAGGCGAAGCAGAAGGAGGCGACGGAGTCGGAGATGAGCCGCCGCCCCTCCAGCCAGGTCGCCACCGCTTCCGACACCTCCAGCCGACCTCCCCCATCGCCGACGCCTTCTCCCTGCCAACGCCGACTGCTCCAGCGTCCCCTTCCACAAACCCCCAAATCCCCTCAAACGACCATCGACACACCCCTTGGACCCACGCCAGACCACCTCCGACGCATCTCCCTTGCCGCCTGTAGGCTCCGACGCAGACACCCCCAAGTTGAGCCACTACTTCCGACTGCTCCGGCGTCGACAAACTCCGGCGAGACGCTCCCACCCGCCCCTTTCTTCATACTGTAAGTTTTATTTTGTTTTCTACTTTGTTTTATTTATTTAATGTAATTAAAAATAAGTTTTTTTAGTGATTTTAAATTCAGTTTTATTTAGTTAAAGTTTGAATTTTTAAATATACAAAGAAACGATTTTTATTAGGTTAAAATATAATTTTTATATAGGTAAAATATTAAAAATATCATCTTTATAAATTAGAAAAATAAAAATGAGATTTTTAATAAAGGTCAAATCTTTAAATAAAAAAAGGTGAAATCTTTAAATTAAAAAAGGTGAAATCTTTAAATAAAAAAGGTGAAATCTTTAAATTTAATAAGGGTGAAATCTTTAAATTAAAAAAAAAGGTGAAATCTTTAAATTAGAAAAGGTGAAATTTTTAAAAGTGAAAAGACGATATTTTTAAAAGTGAAAAGACGATATTTTTAAAAGTGAAAAGACGATATTTTTAAAAAGTGAAAAGACGATATTTTTAAAAGTGAAAAGACGATATTTTTAAAAGTGAAAAGACGATATTTTTAAAAGTGAAAAGACGATATTTTTAAAAGTGAAAAGACGATGTTTTAATAATAGAAAAGGCGAAAACTTTATTTTTATAAAGGCGAAAACTTTATTTTTATAAAGGCGAAAACATTATTTTTATAAAAGCGAAATCAATATTTTTGAAATGGAATTTTTATCTATATGACACCTAAGTAAAAATTCGATTTTTACATATGTAGTGAAAGCGGACAACGAAGGTAACAAAAAGGCAAGAACGACGAAGATTTATATCAATGAAGTGCCGTGGGGCTAGGATAGCTATTGGTGAGAACTTCTCACCTTTCAATTTAATTTTTCTAGTTATATTTATATACTAGGATGCAGACGGTGCTTAGTAGCACCCGACACAATCGTCCACAGACCATGGACTTGTTTGTTTGGTTGCATAGATTAGTTAGATGATGTGATTTGAAATTGAATTGTTTGGTGAAATGAATGGATTGATTGATGTGTGAATGGCGTGGGCCTTCACTAGACCGGGGATAAGGCTAGGCCTTGTCCCGTTTCTAGTATCGTGCCGTTATGCCGCCGAAATTTTCTAAAATAAGTTAGAAAAATAAAAATATAATTTTATTTAAAGAATGAACTGAATAGAAATTCATATGTTAAAATAAAATTGTTTGATTGTTAAAAACATAATTTTTAACGTGAAAGTGAGTAAATAGATATTTATAGAAAAATCGGCCGATTTGTTTATATGCACTGATTTGACTGATATTGATTGGGTCGATAAATTTTACACATCGCCCAACTGCACGAATAAAAATCTGTGTTTGATTGTTTGAAACCCCACACGGGTGTTGGGATGAAACTTGAAGTTCACTCATCCTGATTGATTAAACATGTCAATCGATTGATTGACAAGCTGTTATAAGCATTAGATATCTATATTTGATGCTTATACGGTGTAGTGCACTTTGGTTGATGGTTGATTATTTATCGTTGCTATTATATACATGTGTTGTATGATAATCTATATAATTAACTTTATATGGTAATTGATTGGGCCTCATTCCAATCGTGAAAATAAAGAATATTTTGATAATAACAAATATTTTGATAATAGGAAATATTTGAAATAGAATATTTGAAAATAGAGATTTATGAAGCCGTGTTGATTAGTTTGACGCCATTTTGACGTGAACGATATTTATAACGATTTCAAAATGAATTGAATTGAAAACGATTTCGAAATGAATTGAATTGAAAACGATTTCGAAATGAATTGAATTGAAAACGATTTCGAAATGAATTGAATTGAAAACGATTTCGAAATGAATTGAATTGAAAACGATTTCGAAATGAATTGAATTGAAAGCGATTTCAAAATGAATTGAATTGAAAGCGATTTCGAAATGAATTGAATTGAAAGCGATTTCGAAATGAATTGAATTGAAAGCGATTTCGAAATGAATTGAATTGAAAACGATTTCGAAATGAATTGAATTGAAAACGATTTCGAAATGAATTGAATTGAAAACGATTTCGAAATGAATTGAATTGAAAACGATTTCGAAATGAATTGAATTGAAAACGATTTCGAAATGAATTGAATTGAAAGCGATTTCGAAATGAATTGAATTGAAAGCGATTTCGAAATGAATTGAATTGAAAACGATTTCGAAATGAATTGAATTGAAAACGATTTCGAAATGAATTGAAAACGATTTCAAATTGAATTGAAAGCGAATTGAAATGAATTCAAATTGAATTGAAATTTGAATTGAATAGAAATGAATTTTAAAACGAATTTATAAAGAAGAATTCAATTTTGATTTGAATTGAAATGGAAGTTGAGATTGCTTTTGAAACGAATATTAAAATTATTTATATAATTCGTTTTAAATAGAAATCGACGAAATATATATCATATATATTATATATATAATATAATGGCCTGAATAGAACGCGGCGCGCCACGGCAGTTCGTGAATTTCGACCATTCATTTCAAACGGACATTACGGGAGATCCGACCGTCGGATTCTCCTAAAACCGGAACCGTTGGGTTCGTATCGAAAAGAGCTTTCTAACGAATATTTGAAATTTGAAATCTAACGGTTGGATTTGGAGATACGTCCAAATCAAATTCGAAAAAGGTCGCTGTAAGTGCAGTTCGATGGCCGTTGATGGAAATCGACTGTACGAGCCTTGATAAAATTATTAAAAATAGTAATAATTTGTGTAAAATCATAAGAAATGATTTGGGAAAAATTGGATGAAAAACTTCATATTTGAAAGGATAAAAATAGATTTTTATCGAAATGAACTAGTTTTGAACTAGGATTCTAATTCTATTTATTTTTAAATAAATAAATTGAATTGGAAAAGGGTTTTGAAAATAACCAAAATTTCCAATGATTGCATTGGAGTGGATTTGAATCGAAATTGTCTTCGGAATATTTCGATGTTGGAATTCGTGATTATACAGATGTTGTTATGGAAATTTGAAAGATATATATTTATATCGTTATTTCCAATACGACATTTGTTAATCGTAGAATTTGATATTGGATCTAAGCCGATATATTTTCTATTCAGAGCCTTATATTGAATATCAAATGTGATTTGGGTTTGTCGAGAATGGTGTCTTCACTAACACTGTTCTTGAACCCAGTTGAGAAAAGATTAAATCTTTTTATTTAGATTTAATGAAGTGTACCAATTAAATGATATTTAATTGGAATTGAATTGGTATTGATTTTTGGGTTTATCGTGAACCGTGTTTTAAATGACACGGATTCTTTAACCCAGTCGAAGATTAAAACTAAGTGGAGTTTTAATGAATCTTTAATTAGGTTGAAATGATCGAGAATGGAGTACCACCAGTTTTGCTCCAGGCGTTAGTTAAATCTTTAATTAGATTTGAACGTGAAATGGTAATTGAATTTACCGATAACACCGTGGTGTTAGATATGAAGTATTACCAGTTTTACTTCATGGGATGAATAGGTTGGGATTGGGAAATAAAATAAATGATTACTTCGGTGTGGTTCGCTAATCCCGACTAGTTTGAATTGATATTCAAAGGAGATTAAAGAATGAATTTAAAGAATTTATCTTGGATAAAATTAATGGGAACTTTTCCCAAAGTGTAGGAATATTTGAATAAAAGAATATTCTGAATTGGAATGAGTCATATGTTGTGTTTGTGTAACACTTTTATAATATATACGCGAGTTATTTAGAAAGACCGGGTTTATCCCATTCTGAATAACTGATTCGACGTGGTGTCGAAGATGAAGACGGTGGTCGAAGACCAGAAGTCTTCACGTCGTTTGGGTGATTACTGATGATCTTGATTGGGCTGTACACCCAAGAAGATGGAACAGTTAGTGATCGTCCAGACGTACTTGGAGATCGATGGATGTGCGGGGTACTAGGTGCCTCCGGTTTCGTTCAGACCCAGAACGGACTTGTAAATGGACTGTGTGTCTGACATTGGATTTTAGTCCGTGTGATTGATCTCTATTAAATATATATCTGTTTGGCGGCGGAGAATTTATTCTCTTACTTAACGCCCTTCTCTGAGACGTACGAGCTCAGGGGTTATATATTGATGGATATCAAACGCATGGAGTGAATTGCCCGTGTGGCATGCCTAAGTGGCAATTGATCGAGGCTTCTGTTGAAAAGCAAAGTCTTGTGGTGATGATCAAAGCACGGCCTTTGTGGCGTAGCTTTGTGTAACGTTTACTTCGCGTGTTTCACACCCGGTATGAACCAAAAACGGGAGACGGACCTCAGGGAGGGCATGCGTTTCCTTCTAGCTAAAAAGTGGCGTCAGTGGTTTTACACGCCCTGACGAGTTTGACTTATGTGGGTGTTGCTGTTGCAAGGCGCCTCGGATATATCGGTCGTTCTCGAACCGATGGAGTCATTTGTTGGCTCATTGACACCCCATAGGGTGGGTAATCGTAGTGTTCAGGAATTTTAATCCACATCGGTGGACCGGCCCTGACGATCCAAAGGCTTGACTGAGTACTTGCCTGAGACACGGGCTAGAGCGTCTCGAATCAGCTAAGGACTATCTTTTGCCTCGGTTCATAGATGGAAATCCAATTTCCAAATACGTGACATTTGCGGTTTTATTTGTAAACCTATATATGGCGACATAGTGGCATGGTACGTTCATGTCGCCTATGATTGATACTTATGATTTGAAGTTGTTTTATACACTATGCACTTATAGTAGTACCAAATGATTTGTTTTAAAACGTATCAAGCATTCATTGGCTGTTATAAGGGAAAACCCTGTCCTCGGCTGCGTTGCATTGTGTGATGGGACCTGGGTCTTATAACAGCTTCATTTTTCTTTATTTAGCATTGCGCTGTTGTTATATGCACTGGTATTCTTGGGAGGAAACCCGTTCCGTGTTATACGGCGTGGTCCCTTGATTTACCTAACTTTTAAAATAAAGAATTATAACTGTTTCTAGTTCTCAAACCAGTCCCATGACTGACCTGGAGTTTATTGTTTTAACCTAAACTCTAGGTGCCCCTATTTTGACACGGGCAGCTAGTAGTTTTGGTTTTGCAGATTTTTATTCACAGGATCCTGGTTTACAGCTGGAATGATATCCAGAAAGCTTTGTATCCGTATATCTCTTCTAGTTGTGTATTGTATTATTTTCCGCTGCGATTTATTTAAATGTAATTTAAATCTCTGGTATTTCTGTGTAATATTTACTCATTTATACTCTGTATATTCTTGTAATCTGGTGCATTGTCGTAATAACAATGAAATGTTCTTCTGTTTACGTTCTATTTTGTCGTGTTCTCAAACGATAGGGTGTTTCGAACGGTTTGGGTCGGTTTAGCGACTGGTTCGGACCGAGCGAAATTCCTTGACGTCACAGCTGCGTCGGAGGTGGTTTTGAGGAGGTGGCGGCTTCGGAAAAAGGGGAAAAAGGGCGGTGGAATTGGGTGAAAGGGTTTGGGGAAGGAGGACTGAGGCGGGGTGGTGCTGCACTGTCCTAGGGAGGCGGGGGAGGTCGGAGCTGGCGGCCATAGGGGCCCACGGCGGCGGAGGCTCGATTTGCGGGTTGGGGATATTTTGGGATCGGATTTCCTTGGAATGGAGAAGGAGGATGGGGCGGAGACGTGAGGGGGTGCTGGAGTTGGCTGCGCCACGGCGGGGGAGGGAGGTCTGGTGGCGAACGACGATGGGCGGCGGCAGCTCGGTCATCGCGATTTTTTTTTCTGGTTTAAAGAAAGTAACGGGGAGAGAGAAATAGAGAGGGAGGGGTGATTGAATATATATATATATTAATTTATTTATTTTAAATTTTACTTTATAAAGCAACTTTTAATTTCGACCTCGAAACGAGACCCACTGCCTGTCGTCCATAGCTAATTATCCCATTTCCGAACACAATGGGATATGTATCGCAAGCTGTTTCGACCGCTTCGATCTGTTTCCGTTAAAATCAACATATAACTCTATATATTGAATTTGAACGCGCATTTCAATTTATCGGGGTCACATACTAACTTGAAAAATTCCAGAAAAATATTTTCTAGCTTCGTATTGACGATACGGTCCTAACAAAACTAGTTTCGTCAAATTCTGAGATCGTTTGAAAAATGGCCATTTTCCAGTCGATTAAAATCAATTGAAACTGGTCAAACGCGTTTTCCTTTGCCACGCTCACATATTGATTCGAAAAATTATGAAATTTGGAATCTAGCAATAACTTAACATCACGGACCCAACAAAAGTGGTTTCGTCGAAATTCGAGGCCGTTTGCAAAATTTCAATTTTTAAGGGCCTGAATTCCATAGCGACTATTCAGAATTTTCAACTGGACATATCTTTTGATTCCCACTATGAAATTTCGATTTGTCGGATTCGTTGGAAAGATATCATCAATTAGATTCTAACATTTTTGGTTTCACTAAAATCCGGACTGTTTTGCACCCAGTACATTCAATTGAAGTTTGAAATCGAATTATCGAACTACCACGCCATTTTCAATTCTATTTATAATTATATATAAATACTTATATTCTGACGACGACGTATATAATATATACGTTCGAAATATATTCAAAACAAATTTCTCGTCGATATTTATTTAAAATATCTATTTTAAATATTCAAAATTCGCTAAAATTGCCAAAATAAAAATTTTAAACTGGTTCAGATTTTCCGGGTTACTAAAATAACCATCAATGTAAGCAGCATGTCACGAAAACATATAAAATTTAAATTTATGGGTTCTCACCTTCATATTGCTTCGTTTCCTTTCGCTGATCAGATCCTATACTGTAAACGGGCCACCTAAAAACTGTCGTTACGTGTTAAATTACATTTCCTTGTGACAACATAATTTAATACATATACATATAAACTGTTACACATATGTACTTACGCTTGTTCTCTTCACTACACAAAAGGTTCTGGCTTGCGGACACCACAGGGTTTTAATTCATTCTTTTTCAAAATGCCAAAATGTTTCTTTTTTTCCATTTCAACAAAAAGAAATGTAAATTTTGTCTTTATTTTATTTACAAAGGAGAAGTGTAAATAAAGGTGTATTTTCACTAGTCAAGTTTCAAGTTTGTACTTTTTATTTACAAAGGAAATTGTAAATAAAAATCACTTTTCAAGTTTGCCTTCTTTTATTACAAATGTAAATGTAAATAAAAGATTATTTTTACTAATGAAGTTTCAAGTTTGTACTTTTTATTTACAAAGGAAGTTGTAAATAAAAATCACTTTTTAAGTTTTCATGTTTTGTACTTTTTTTTTCCTCTCACAGAATGTAAATAAAGCTAATTTCATGTTTTATCCTCTTTTATTTACAAAGGAGAAATGTAAATAAAAGTATATCTTCACAAATCCACTTTTGTTCTCTTTTACATTGACAAAGAAAAGTAAAAAGAATAGTTTTCAGATCTTGTCCTTTTTATTTACAAAGAAAAGTAAATAAAATTACTTTTCATATCTTGTCCTTTTTATTTACAAAGTAAATAAAATTACTTTTCATATCTTGTCCTTTTTATTTACAAAGAAAAGTAAATAAAATTCAATGTCATGTGCTGTTCTCTTTTTATACTCAAAATTTTATTTTATTTTGAATTGACAATTGAATCCAAATTAACAAAAAAAATTTAATCTAAACAATGTTTTTATATTGAATTGGAAATCTAACGCAATTCAACACATAACCAAATGATTTCCTTTTTTTTGAAATGGCAATTCTATTCCAAATCAATATTATAGCAAATGGGATATTTTTATTAAACACATATAGATTTGTATTTATAAATCATCCATCACACAGGTAAATCATCGACAATCACAATACCTCTCAACAACAAATCAATATTCACAACCACATACATATCATGATGTTACAAGCGAGAAATTAATTAATTTAAAATTAATTGTGTAAATCAGAATTCTCACAGTTTTTAATTCAGATCTGCAATTCCTGAATTTTCAGCTTGCTCAATTTCAGTTCTGGTCTGCTTCATAACATAGATCTTGGAAAGATGATTCCAACGCACTTCGTTTCTACTTATTCTGTTTTGATATGACAAAGTTATGCTATTTTGAACATTGAGTTAATTTAATTGAATAATAAATTAGATTAAACAAGGTTTAATTAACCTTTAATAACATTTCTAAAACATTGCCATTATAGTTATCCTCTTCTTCTTAATCTCCTTTGTTTCTGAAGCCAAACAACCCATTCTGCTCCAAATTAAAGACCACCACCGCACCTCCTACATGCCGCCACCACCACATCATAGACCACCACCCGAACCGCCGACCTCGACTGCACCCGCGCCCAAACCACCGCCAATCTCGGTGGACCCCTCCTGTTGAAAACCGCGTCCAAAGTCGGCGCTTTCCCGACCAATTTCCTACCGTTCCTGCGCCTGATAGATGATCACCTCCGTATGAAATTCAAGAGCTCGGATCCCTCTTCGATTTGGCATATTGTACTTGATTTATTATTCAGTGGATTGGAAGATATTAGATTTTGAAAATCGAAGGATTCTGGCCATTAAAAGCTTAGAACGGCGGCTGGAAATAGGGATTTTAGGGTTCGTATTGGCAAGCGTATTTATACGCGTATTTTCCCCTTTATTTAATTTATTTAATTCTATTAAATTCGTATATCGTCCGTAACTCCATATTAAATTCAACGAAAATTCCTCCTAGGAAAATACCCCCGTTCCGGACGCAATGGAACAGGCCTCGTAACCCAATTCAGCTATTACGATATATTTTTATTTAATTTAAATTATAAATCATTTAATTATTTAATTCTGACGCACAATTAAATCCACCGGGGCCACATACGACCTCTAAAAATTACAGGAAAATTTTTTCTAGTTATGTTTTGACGATAAGGTTCTACCAAGACTAATTTCGTCGAATTCTGAGACTGTTTGAAAAATGGCCATTATCAGGTCGATTAAATTTGACCGAAACTGACAAAGCACGTTTTCCTTCGCCATGCTCACATATTAATTCGAAAAATTATGGAAAATTAAACTTAACAATAATTTGACATTCCGGTTCTAACAAAAGTGGTTTTGTCGAAAACCGAGGTCATTTGAAAAATGGCTATTTTTAAGGCCAATATATTTAATATTAAAAATGCATTTTCAATATTAAATAAATTCCGAAACTCAAAATATATAAGTGTTTACTATTTTTCAATGCAGGAACGTCATTCCGAACTCAATGGAAGTGGTTTAGAGTCGAAATTCCTTCATATGTGAAAAGTAGCTTTTCGGACCCTATATAATATATATATATAAATTCTAAAGCGACCTTTCTAAAAATTGAATTGGCCATAACTTTTGATTTTTAAAACGAAATTTCAGTTTTTTAGATTCGTTGGAAAGATATGATTAAACAGATTTAAATATTTCTGGTTTCGTTAAATTCTGATTTAAAATGAATCCTGTACACTCAGTCAAAGTTCAAATTCAAAATTTCAAACTGCAGCTTTGTTTTAAACTCCTTTTATAATTAAATTAAATTTATTCGTTTTAAAATAAATTTTTAGTCGTTATTATTTAAAATAAATTATTTTAATTATAAAAATTCCATTAAAATTTCTAAAATAAAAATTTTAAATTGGCCCCAAAATTCCGGGTCGTTACAGTCGCCCCCACTTAAAATCTTTTCGTCCTCGAAAAGGAACGAAACTAATAGTTGCTTAATAAACTAACTCAACTAGATTTTATTTATTGGTTTTAATTAACTATCATTCTTATATTTTAATTGATGAAACTAATTATCAAGCATCACAACCAGCAATCAATTATTTGATTAACTTTTATATATAGCCAAAAATCATATTTTTGTGCAAATCACAGCAATGTGTCCTAACTAAGTGTTGGTTCTCATACCAGTCAATGGAAATATATAGAAATTCCACTTTCGAGACTCGAACATAAATACTGGTGATGGTCGGCCTATCAGCAGAATTACCTCCGGACGACTAGAGTGTGATTCTATATCTATCCAGTATATTAAAACTTCGAATATCCGTTAATTACTCGTATATTCGAAATCTTTATGTACTCGATTTTCCACATTAAAATATAATATAATCAAATACGTATTTGAAAATAAAATTTCAAAACTAAATTTGTTTTCATTTTATTTTAAAGAAAATAACTCTTCACACTCGTTCTAGGATACTACTAATCCCAACTCTAACGAGTTATTCTCATTGGATATTACTAATCCAATCTCTGATGAATTATTTCATTCGGTTCTAATGTGTCTTGTCCTCGAGCTCTGTAAACCTGGCTCCGATACCACATGTGACGACCCAAACTTCCCAGCAAAGGAATGCCGGATTGCTTTGAGAACAACACACATCAGAATACAAACTAAAGAACATTGTATTGCTGATTACAACAATTACATCAGAGTATAAGAATGTAACATAGTATGAATACTTATTACAGAAATAGAAATACAATAATATCAGAGTTTAAATTACACTTAAATAGCAGCGGAAAAATAATACAAATATACAACTGGAAGAAATACATGAATACAGAGCTTTACGGATACCACTTCAGCTGTAAACCAGGATCCTGTAAATATATCTGCAAAATGCTACTCGACTGCCCATGTGGAAAATAAGGGCACCCGAGTTTGCCAGTGAAACAAACTACAGGTCAGTCATGGCACTGGTATGAGAAATCAAGCTTAACTTATCTAACTAATATGGCTAATCATAGGACCACGCCGCTAACGCGGAACGGGTTTACTCCATTGGATTGCCAGTGCATAAAATAAAGTAAAACTTTAAAACAACGCAATGCTTTTTTAAAAAATGAAACCATTATAAGACCCAAGTCCCATCACACAATGCAACGCAAACCATAGGATAGGGTTTTACCTTATAATGGTCAAGAGATGATTGATACGATAAAACGGGTTTAATACTAGTGTGTATATGTTCAAATAAAAAACATTTCAATCATAATGTATAAATCATAGACGGCATGGGTACCATATATCATGTCGCCATACTAGTTCTACAATCAAAACCGCATGGTCGTATTGGAAATTGGATTTCCATCATGAGTCGAGGCTAGGGGCAAGCTCCTCTCTGATTCGAGACACTCTAGCAAATGCCTCAGGATCCCCCGTAGCGAACCCTTGGATCTTCAGGGCCGGTCCCTACCTAAGGGTAGTGGGTTAATTATGCCTGAACAGACGCTTCTTGATTCCTTTGAACCTATAATATGACCACTATCGGGCTATAAAAATCCGAGGCGCCTCAAAATCCATCATCCACGTAAGTAAAATGCCAGGCCGTGTTAAAGCACTGACACTACCACTAGCTAGAAAGAAATGTGTGCACTCCCTGTAGTCCATATCCCGTTTTTGACTCATACCGGGGTGTGAGGCTCGCGAAGTCACGATATACACAAAGCTATGCCGTAATAGGCTATGCTTTGATCATCCCACAAGGCCCTGCTTTTCAACAAAAGCCTTGATCAATTGCATCTTGGCGTGCCACATTGACAATTCACGCCATGTGATCAATCACTATTAATATATACCAGGGTGTTAAGTAGAGAATAAATCCTCCACCACCAAACAGACATACATTAACAGAAATTGATTTAATTCACATGGAACAAAATCCAATGTCAGATACGCACCCATTTATTAGCTTATGCTCTGGGCCTGAGCGAAAACCAAATCCGAGCAATCAACAATTGTCCGGACGGCCACCACTGAAATCCCTTCAAGGTAGCTACTCCCATCAGGGTCTCTGTAGCAACACATCCATTCGATGTGAAGATCGTCGGTCTTCAACCGCCGTCTTCCTCTTCGAATCTTCCTTGTCGTAGAGATTATTCGGAATGGGTTAAACCCGGTCTTTCCGAATAACTAGCGTATTTTTATAATTAAAAAATCAAGTACTATAAAAGAACATCCAATGGCACATTCCAATTCAGAATATTCATTTAATAAAATATGCCTATTATTTTATCAAAGATAAACTCTTAAAATTATTCTTAAACCTTACTTTTAAAGATTTATTAAGAACCCAATTCGGTTTTAAATATCAAAAATCTTTATTCAATGATTATTTAAATTTAAGAAATAAATCTTATCTTTACTGGGTTAAAGAACTAATGTCATTTAAAACATAGTTCACGGTAAACCCAAAATCATCTTCCATAAAAATATGGAATCTTCACAGAAATCAAATCAAAATATAATCATTATAAATTTCTGTATCCGGCCAATAATATAAATGGAATAACGGCAAAGCCTCTTAAATTCCATATGTAGTATCGGTCTTCTTTTACAAAAGCTTATCTCGGGTGTTTTTAATTCGAATTCCATTCAACTCCAATTTAATATATTAAATTGGAAAACTTTACTTTTGGAAAATTCCCATTTAAATCTTAATAAAAGGTTTATAATTCCAAATCATATTTCACTGTCATTTGGGTTAAAGAACACATGTCATTTAAAAACACCGTTCACAATAAACCCAACTCACATTCCATTTTATTCCAATTGCTAAATATAATTGAAAACTTTAATAATCTTAATTAGAAGATTATTCTTTTCATACGGGGTTAAAGAACAGTGTTATTTAAAACACTATTCACGACAAACCCAAAATCCAATTTATTTAATTTAATCTTCAATTAAATATTAGCAAATTGGAAAACTTCATTAAATCTAAATTTAATGATTGATCCTAGTTAATAACTAGTTTATTTAAACAAAAATATATTTTTCTAAAATATATTCTTTTTCTAAATTATATTCTAAAATATTCTTTCTAGAATATTCTTTATTGGAATGTGACTCAAATCAACAACCACATACCGAATGAAATCAACAAGCATGATAAATAATCATCAATATCCATTTAATTAGCCAAAGTGGATTCTACACTAAATATTGGGACTAGTGTAGATCAAATATCATCTCAACACTCGTGTGGGGTTTCATCCAACAAACAAATAATAAATTATTTGTGCACTTGGGCGATGTGTAAAAATTATCGACCCAATCACATCAACAAGTCGGATGACTCATAAATGGAAGTGTGATATTCAGTTTTGATTATACTAGCAATATGTTTAACACATCAGGCATAACATCACAGACATATATTTCAATTCTTTTATTGTGAACAGGTGACAATAAAAATACAATCCTTTAATCCTATTCTCCTTAATGAGAATGACATTACATAAAAATATAGGTTTTTATTTCTACACCTTTAAATGAGATCAACACTACATGAAAATTGTGACGAAAAGGAATTTCGCTCGATCCGAATCAGACGCTAAACCGACCCAGACCGTTTGAAACGCCTGATTGTTCGAGAACATGACAAAATAGAACGCAGACGGAATAACATTTCATTGTATATTACAACAATTCCATCAGATACAAGAATATACAGAGTATAAATGAATATTACAAAGAAATATCAGAGATTTAAATTACATTTAAATACATCACAGCGGAAATAATACAAAACACAACTAGAAGGATATATACGGATATAAAGCTTCCCGGATGTCGTTCCAGCTGTAAACCAGCATCCTGTGAATATAAATCTGCAAAACCAAAACTACTAGCTGCCCATGTCGAAAATAAGGGCACTCCAAGTTTAGGTTAAAACAATAAACTCCGGGTCAGTCATGTGACTGGTGTGAGAACTAAAATAGTTATATATCTTTACTTTTAAAGTTAGGTAAATCAAGGGACCACGCCGTATAAAACGGAACGGGTTTCCTCCCAAGAACACCAGTGCATAAAACAAACAGCGCAATGCTAAATAAAGAAAAATGAAGTTGTTATAAGACCCAGGTCCTATCACACAATGCAACGCAAGCCAGGGGATAGGGTTTTCCCTTATAACAGCCAATGAATGCTTGATACGTTTTAAAACAAATCATTTGATACTATTATCGGTGTATATTGTATAAAACAACTTCAAATCATAAGTATCAATCATAGGCGGCATGGGTACCATATATCATGTCGCCATACTAGGCTCTACAATCAAAACCGCAAATGTCACGTATTTTGAAGTTGGGTTATCATTTATGGTATGAACCGAGGCTAGGGATCGTCCTCTACCGATTCGAGACTCTCTAGCCCGAGCCTCAGGATCAGAGCTTGACTGACCGTTGGATCGTCAGGGCCGGTCCACCGATGTGGATTAAAATTCCTGAACACTGTGCATTCCCCGCCCTTTGGGGCGTAAGCGAGCCAATAAATGACTCCATCGGACCCGGATCGTCCGATCAAACCGAGGCGCCTCACAACAGCAACAACCACATAAGTCAAACTCGTCAGGGCGTGTAAAACCACTGACGCCACTTTTTAGCTAGAAGGAAACGCATGCCCTCCCTGAGGTCCTCTCCCGTTTCTGGCTCACACCGGGTGTGAAACTCGCGAAGTAAACGTTACACAAAGCTACGCCACAAAGGCCGTACTTCGATCATCAACCACAAGACTTTGCTTTTCAACAGAAGCCTTGATCATTCGCCACATAGGTATGCCACACAGGTAATTCACTCTTATGCGTTTGATATCCATCAATATATAACCCCTGAGCTCGTACGTCTCAGAGAAGAGCGTTAAGCAAGAGAATAAATTCTCCGCCGCCAAACAGATTTATATTTAATAGAAATCAATCACACAGACTGAAATCCAATGCCAGACACACAGTCCATTTACAAGTTCGTTCTGGGTATGAACAAAACCGGAGGCACCTAGTACCCCCCATATCCATCGATCCCCAAGTACGTCTGGACGACCACCAACTATTTCCATCTTCTTGGGTGTACATCCCAATCAAGATCCTCAGTAATCACCCAAACGACGTGAAGACCTCCGGTCTTCGACCACCGTCTTCATCTTCGACTTATCGCCCTATCAGTTATTCAGAATGGGATAAACCCGGTCTTTCCGAATAACTCGCGTATATTTTAAACAAGAGTTACACAAACACAACATACGCCTCATTCCAATTCATCAGTCACTAACCGTAAACTAATCAAGAGAATAATCTCCCAAATATTAACCCCAAAGGCCGAAACCAACATCAGATCAATACCCAGGAAACCGTTCTGCTTAGCTAACCTACAGCCAGTTTCTAATTTTCACATTCTTAGGGAAAGGTTCCCATTAATTTTATAAAAGATAAATTCTTTAATTTATTCTTTAATCTATTTTTGAATATCAATTCAAACAAGTCGGGATTAACGAACCTTACCGAAATAATCGTTTGTTTTAATTTCCCAATCCCAACCTATTCATCCCATGAAGTAAAACGGGTCTTACTTCATATCTAACACCACGGTGTTATCGGTAAATTTAATTACCATTTCACGTTTAAATCTAATTAAAGACTTAACTATTGCCTGGAGCAAAACTGGTGATACTCCATTCTCGATCATTTCAATCTAATTAAAGATTCATTAAAACTCCACTTAGTTTTAATCTGTGACTGGGTTAAAGAATCAGTGTCATTTAAAACACGATTCACGATAAACCCGAAATCACATCACATTTCAATCAGTCCCTAACCGTAAATTAGCAAGTGAGCAATTCCCTAAGTATTAACTCCAAAGGCCGAAACCAACATCAGATCAATACCCAAGAGACCATTCAATTTAACTAACCTCCAGTTAGTTTCTGATTTTCTTAACTCCGTGGGTCTAAGAACAATATTATTGAAGATACCGTTCACGACAACCCAAAATCACATTCTAATAATTATCGGGTTAAAGAACGAGTGTTGTTTAAAACACTGTTCACGATAAACCCAAAAATCAATACCAATTCAATTCCAATTAAATATTATTTAATTGGTACACTTCATTAAATCTAAATAAAAAGATTTAGTCTTTTACTCAATTGGGTTTAAGAACAGTGTTAATAAAGACACCATTCACGACAAACCCAAATCACGTTTGATATTAAATACAAGGCTCTGAATAGAAAATATATCGGCTTATATTCAATATCAAATTCTACGACTAATAGATATCGCATTGGAAATAACGATATTAATATATCTTTCAAATTTCCATAACGATATCTGTATAATCACGAAATTCAACATCGAAATATTCCAAAGACAATTTCGATTCAAATCCATTCCAATTCAGTTATTGGAAATTTTAGTTACTTTTAAAACCCTTTTCAAATCCAATTTATTTATTTAAAAATAAATAGAATTATAATTCTAGTTCAAAACTAGTTCATTTCGATAAAAATCTATTTTTATCTTTTCAAATATGAAGTTTTTCATCCTAATTTTCCCCAAATCATTTCTTATGATTTTACACAAATTATTACTATTTTTAATAATTTTATCAAGGCACGTACAGTCGATTTCCATCAGCGGCCATCGAACTGCACTTATAGCGACCTTTTCCAAATTTGATTTGGACATAATTCCAAATCCAACTGTCAGATTTCAAATTTCTAATATTTGTTAGAAATCTATTTTCGATACGAACCCAACCGTTCTGATTTTAGGAGAATCCGACGGTCGGATCTCCCGGAATGTCCGTTCGAAGTCAATGGTCGAAATTCACGAACTGCCGCGGCGCGGCGCGTTCTATTCAGGCCATTATATATAATATATATATATATATATATATATATATTACATATATTTCGTCTATTTTCTTTTTAAAATGAATTTTATAAATCATTTCATATTTGTTTCAAAACAATTTCAACCTTTATTTCAAATTCAAATCAAAATTGAATTTTCCCTTATAAATTCTTTTTCCATTCACTTCTATTTGATTTCAATTCAAATCGATTTCAATTCTATTTCAATTCGTTTTCAATTGAATTCAATTCAATTCAGATTTGTTTTCTATTCGATTCAATTCCAATTCATTTTCAATTCAATTCAATTCGAATTCGTTTTCTATTAAATTCAATTCGAATTCGTTTTCTATTCAATTCAAATTCGTTTGAATTTCAATTCTTTTCAAAATATCATATTTTGAAATCACTTTCGATATTCATTATAAAATGAATAAAATCGATATTCATTATAAAATCGATATAAATATCGTTCACGTCAAAACGGCGTCAATCTAATCAACACGGCTTCATATATTTCTATTTTCAAATATTCTATTTCAAATATTTCTTTTTCAAATATTTCTATTCAAATATTTCTATTCAAATATTTCAATTTCAAATATTTCTATTCAAATATTGAATGAAGTCCAATCAATTACCATATAATGTTAATTATATGGATTTTCTACAAAACATGTATACAATAACAACGATGAATAATCAACCATCATCCAAAGTGCACTCTACACTGTATAAGCATCGAATATAAATATTTAATGCTTATAACAGCCTGTCAATCAATCGATCGACATACAACTAACTATTGAGATTAGTGTATGTCGTATTTTATCCCAATACCCGTGTGGGGTTTTCAAACAATCAAACACAGATTTTATTTGTGCAGTTGGGCGATGTGTAAAATTTATCGTCCCAATCAAGATCAGTCAAATCAGTGTACCTAAACAAACCGTATGTTTTGTAAATGAATATTTTATTTTATTCACTTCCATGTTAAAAATTATATTTTTAACGATAAAATATTTTATTTCAACACGTGAATTTCTATTCAGTTCATTTACACAATAAAAATGATATTTTTATTTTTTCTAACATATTTTAGAAAATTTTGGTGGCATAACGGCACGATACTCGAATTGGGACAAGGCCTAGCCTTATCCCCGGTCTAGTAATGGCCCACGCCATACACATATCATTCAAATCAATTTTATTTTTCACACCACAAAATTTCAACAAATATTCTAATCAATCACCAGACAACTAAACAAACAATTCCATGGTCTGTGGACGAGGGTGTCGGGTGCTACTAAACACCGTCTGCATCCTAGTATATATTTCTAACTAGGAAATAAAATTTAGAGTGAGGAGTTCTCAAAGATTAGCTAATCCAGTCCCTCGACTCTTCTTATGTAGAAATCTTCGCCGTTCTTGCCTCTTGTCACTTTCTTTGCCCGTATTCTCTACATATGGAAAAATCGAATTTTTACTTCGCTATTCAATATATAAAAATCAATTTTTTACTTTGCTATTCAATATATAAAAATCGAATTTTTACTTCGCTATTCAATATATAAAAATCGAATTTTTACTTCGTTATTCAATATATAAAAATCGAATTTTTACTTCGCTATTCAATATATAAAAATCGAATTTTTACTTCGCTATTCAATATATAAAAATTGAATTTTTACTTTGCTATTCAATATATAAAAATCCTCGCACTTGATTATATAAAGATATCGCCTTTTTATTATATAAAAAAGATAGTTTTATCTTCACATACAATAAAAATCATATCTTTAATTTCAAACATTATATATATATTTCATATTTCAAACATTATATATATATATATATATATATATATATATTTCATATTTCAAACATTATATATATATATATATTTCATATTTCAAACATTATATATATATTTCATATATTATAACTATAATAATTTATATAAAAATTTGAGATTTTAAAACCATAATATATATAATAATTTCAGATTTTAAAACTAGAGAATAAATATTAAATTTTCAGATTTTTGTTTTCGTTTTTCTCTTTTTTTTAGACAATATTATTTTGAATAAATTAAAGGGGATAACTCATTGTAATCTCCTTCAGGAACTCGATCAGCCCCTAGGGCTAGCCACGGTCGCCGCCACGGTGGCTCTGACCCGGATCCGACACCCTCCCTCGAAAACCCCTGCCGTCAGCAACCACCGCCATGAGTGGCGGCCCCTTCGCTCGCCTCAGGCGCTGACAATAGGCGCGCAAATGACCATTGTTCCCGGCACGAAATCGAACGATTTTTAAAACCATATCAGATCACATCGATTTAGATTTGAAGCCCTCCCTTCGTTCTTCCATTTGCTTCAGGAATTTTCAATTTTAACTGAGGGGATTGGGAGATCTTTGAGGGAGAAGTTTCGAACGATAATCACCGTTCGTTTTCTAGGGCCGGCGTGGGTTTTGAGTTATGAGGAAGAGAGAGGTTTTTTTTTTTAAATTTCCAGTATTAGTGGTTTATCGATCCTATCTCCAAATCAAGCCTAACGACTGCCGCCCCTAGCTAATTACTCCTATTCAGAACACAATGGGATAAGTTTCGCAAGCCAGTTCGACCGTTTCAATCAGTTTTCGTCAAAATCAAAATATAACTCGATATATTGAATTTGAACGCACATTTCAATTTTCCGAGGCCACATACTAATTAGAAAAATTCCCGAAAAATATTTTCTAGTTTTGTATTGGCGATACGGTCCTAACAAAACTAGTTTCGTCAAATTCTGAGACCGTTGGAAAAATGGCCATTTTCCAGTCGATTAAAATCAACTAAAACTGGTCAAACGCCTTTTCCTTTGCCACGCTCACATATTGATTCGAAAAAGTATGAAATTTAGAATCTAGCAATAATTCGACATCACGGACCTAACAAAAGTGGTTTCATTGAAATCCGAGGTCGTTTACAAAATTTCCATTTTTAAGGGCCTAAATTCCATAGCGACTATTCAGAATTTTCAAATGGACGTATCTGTTGATTCCCGGTATGAAATTTTGATTTTTTGGATTCGTTGGAAAGATGTTATCAATTAGATTCAAATAATTTTGGTTTCACTAAAATCTGGTTTATTTTGCACCCGGTAAGTTCCATTGAAGTTTGAAATCGAATTATCGAACTACCGCGCCATTTTCAATTCCCTTTTATAAATATAAATAAATATTTATATTCTAACGACCATTCAAATGAATATATACGTTCGAATTATATTCAAAATAAATTTCTTGTCGATATTATATAAAATAATTCATTTTAAATAATCAAAATTCGCTAAAATTGCCAAAATAAAAATTTTAAACTGGCCCAGATTTCCGGTTTATTACAAAAATGTATGTTTTTATTTCTAATCTTTTTTACTGTAACTAATCGACAATAATAATATTTACTTTTAAATCTTTTGTGTAATTCTTTGCAATGACCAAACATGTATATTTTGGTTTAACTCCTTTAAATGACCAAAAATGCTATTTTGGTTTAATTCTTTTTAAAGTAAACAAAACTATATATTTTGATCTACTTCTTTTTCAATGTATAATAAAATAAAATAAAAAGTATACATTTTCAATTCCTCTTTTTAATGCATAAAAAGTATATATTCTCAACTCTTCTTTTTAATGTACAAAATAATCATTTCTGTATAATTCCTTTTAAATGTACAAAAATCTTCATTTCGTATAATTCCCTTTTTAAAGTACAAAAATCTTCATTTTGTATGTAATTCTTTCTTTTGACAAAAATGCTAATCCTTCACTAATCATTCTTTTTAATGTATAAATATATATTTCTATTTCACACATTTTAATGTATAAAAATATACATTTCTATTTCATACTTTTAATATGACAAAAATGTCTATTACTAATTCATTCTTTTTAATGTATAAAAATATACATTTTAACTCATTCTTTTCTAATGTATGAAATATATTTTAACTCATTCTTTTCTAATGTATGAAATATATATATTTATTTCCCTTTTCTTTAATGTATGAAAATACACATTTTTATTTCCTTTATCTTTAATGTATGAAAATATACATTTTTATTTCCTTTATTCCAAAGTGACAAAAAAATGTCCTTCTTTATTTCTTTCTTTGACAAAAATGTTCATTCTATTTTCACTAATAAAGTTTGACAAAATGTTAATTCTAGTTCACAAATCAAGTTTGACAAAAATGTTAATTCTAGTTCACAAATCAAGTTTGACAAAAATGTTAATTCTAGTTCACAAATCAAGTTTGAAAAAAATGTTCATTCTAGTTCACAAATCAAGTTTGTAACACCCCGTGTATTCTATAACCGTGAAATTCACAAATTAAAGTATAACTAATTTCAAATCAGAGAATTAAGGGAAAAGGGATACGCCATTGCGTTCGTCTTGGAATTCTGCTTGAGATAGAGTCTGAGTTTGCATAAAACGGATATCGTATGAAGAAGATATGGACGAATGAAGTTGGGCGAAAAACCAGAAAACGGGTCAGAATGCACTGGCGCACTTGGGAAGTGCGCCAGAACAAAAATGAACTGGTGCACTTGGGAAGTGCGCCAGTAAATTTTTGACCTGGCGCACCTGCCAAGTGCACCCAAGTCAAAAATGTCCTGCTGGTCAGGTCTGGTCAATTCCTGGCTGGCCAGGTCTGTGTTTGGTCGATTTTCTGAGCCTTGCCTTGTCACTAGGGCTAGGTGTCAGCTCCTAGTTGGTCTCTCCTTCAAACGAACGGCTATTATTGAACCAAGCTTCATCGACGGTCTAAATCAACTCACAAACTCTATAAAAAGGACCTAAGACTAACCCTAATTCACATAAACTAAAATGGAGATGAGACCGTCATGCTGCTGAGGAGAGACTGAGGATAGCCATCAGAAATAGAGAGACAACTAGGAGATAATTCAAATCTTAAAGCAACGTTAATCAAATCAAAGCAACGCCTACAACAAAGGATAGCATCTCCAAATTCAGAATTCAGATTCCTGAATTGAAGATTCGTCATACGTTGTAAGTAGAGTGCTATTCCGATATGAATTAAATAATTGTGTTGATTTGTGTAAAGAAAGAAATGGAATTGTGGCGATAATAATCTATATTTGTATGTTGCTTTGATGCTAAACGATTTGGGAATATTGTGGTATACGATTGGATATTTGCAAGTATGTGATTTGCGAAATGGAATTGTGGCGATAATAATCTATATTTGTATGTTATTTTGATTCTAAACGATTTGGCAATACTATGGTGTACTATTGGATTCATACAAGTATATGATTTATGTTGACAACCACATGTTATGGAATTTTAATTGGGATTCATGCAAGCATATGATTCATATTGAAAACTACATGTTTGTGGTAGTTATTTACAACACTCATTGGATAATTGTAAGTATATGATCCATGTTAAAAGTAACAACTATATGTTGTAATAGTTTATTTGAGATTCATGCTAGTATATGACTTATTTTTATGCCAACATGATGTATAATTCTATGGTCATCTTTAGTGTAATTTGATCCACTTAAGTATTATGATTCATATGAAGGTTATGATGGAATTGGCATCATAGTTCAAGTATAAAAATCATGATTTTGTGATAGTGACAAAAGCAAGCGTCTTTGTAAGTTTGTATTAATTTTATGAACATGACTAAACTATGTTCGTTATTATGCCCAATTGAAAAACATGTTTTTCGGCTTATGTTGTTATCATAATCATATGATAATATATTTGACACATAAGTTACATTAGAATTACACTAGAATTACATTCCACTTACAAGTTACATAGATAGGATAAAAACCATGATTATATGAATAGTAGAATTCATGTCCAATTATGTTTATGCCATGACTATATGAATAGAAGGACTCATGTTCAATTATGATTATGCCATAATTATATGATTAGAATGGTTCATGTTCAAGTATTATTTATGCCATGACTACATGAATAGAATGATTCATGTTTTGTTTATACCATGATTATGTGAATAGAATGATTCATGTTTGAGTATTGCTTATATTATATGTTGTTACAATTGCAAGTTCACATGTGCCTACCTTATGTTAATTGAATCGTTATGTTGCAAGTTCATGCGTTCACACTCCCCTTTCTATGTTACCTTATAAACACCATGTTATAAGCCTCCCCTTTTCATATGGCTAAATTGGGTTTAAGTGTTAAACCCAACACACCTTACATTGGAGCGAACGTATAAAACGGGGGTAATGACGTTTGGGCTAAAATATAGAACATATGTGTTGGCATGTTTGACGCATGCCAACAACCTTGAAAAACAATTACGTGGCATAAATAAATCTTAATCAATAAAGATGAATTTGAATAATGGGCCGCAAATATTTACATATAAAAAGAAAAGAGGCAAAATATGTAAATGTAGAAAAATACGATGTGTTTAACCCGAGGTTGGATTGAGTTGTGATGTAAACTTGCCCGAAACCGCCCGGCTGTCCAGTAGTCACAACAATACCTATCCAATGGGGGTGGTTAAACACGGAGCCCAATAAGGACCCGAGGTTAGATTGAGTTATGGCGTAAGACTACCCGGACCCAACCGGCAACTGGCAGCCACAACAATACCTGTCTAATGTGAGAGGTCAAGGCTTTAATAAGGCAATTAAGGCTGAGTCAGGATTGATAGGATTAAGTAAATTATATTAATACTTAATCAAAATGGAACATGCTAAACTAAACAGACTGATTGGGGGTTAGGTTTATAAAACACTTAACCAACTTAGCATGTTGGCTAGAGATAGAAAACCTAGTAGCGGGGGACCCTTTTCAGCAGTAACCCTATAAGGTGTATCATGATACCCTGAAACTAGGCAGGGTGGGGAACGATTACTGGGCTGACTGTAAGAGGTCAAATCGACGGCGGTGGTGCAGCAGTGTAGGTTCTAACGGGGTGCGGGCGTGCACACACTCCGGCGCAGAAAAATAAAGCACTAGGCACCAGTAGCATACCTGTGCATTCTAAGATTGTGTCGGGCCGCCACCATGGGACTTGATACACCCCATGGTGGGACCAGCATAGGTAACTACAACATCGGGGGCCGTAAGACACATGTAACTATGAGAGTAGGAGCCGATCATCATAAAATGGATCACTTCACCCTGATTATGGGGTGCCCATTGGGAACTAGTTTATATGGGTACAGAGATTAATATAGGGTACGATAGTATATTCGACCCTAGACAACTTAACTAAGTTTATGGTGCTTTCCCATTTCTAGTTTATACTTATCATACCCAGTTCTTTATTCATAGACTGAATAGTCCTAGACTTACTCCGGCTTTATGTCTGACTCTACTTTTCTTTCGTCTTCTTTTCTTCCGTTCCCCCCCCCCCCCCCCCCCAAGGTCCACAGGAAGGGAATACCGCAGCTTGACCATCCTTCATATCCAGCTTGAAGAGAAAGTATGTATTGCTTGGATCTTTTCGTTTTGGACTATGGCTTTGGACAGCAACTATGGGACTTTTGCAGTTTATTTATGTTTTCTTTATGCTTCTTTAAATAATGCAATCAAGACAGTTATGAAGATGTTATGTTTTTGGAAGTATTGTAAGACAATTATGGTATGGTTGGTGTAACACGTATTTTAATGAAATAAAAGTTGTTGTTTTCCGCTGTTCAAAAATATGTGTTCTTATATCTGTCTTGTATATCTGTGACTTATACTTATAAACCTCCACCAAAATTAGGGCATTCCCTTTGAGAGTGACCCTAACGGAGGTGGGATGTTTCACTTGGTATCAGAGCATAGGTTTACCAGATAAGATAAAAAGTTTTGAAAATTTATTTTCAAAAAGGAAATTTAAAGAAGCATTTTTAAAAGAAAAAAATTATTTTATTTAAAAAAGGCAAAGTCCCCCCAAAGCCATATGTACTGTCTCTTATCCTTCGGTTTGAATCTATCCTTGTTGTTTCAGCATGTCCGAAGAACTTAACTTGCCAGAGGGTGTACCAATACCTGGTTGGTTTAGACGGTTCTTAGAAGAAAGGGCCACTCAGCCAGGTCCTACCGTTCCTCCTCCCCCAGCTGCTGGAAATCATCCAGCTGCAGCAGCACCTCTTCCTCCACCTCCTCCGCGGGGAAACACGTTTGCTAAGATATGTAAAGATTTTAAAGCTATGGGAGGAAAGGATTTTCATGGAACTGAGTCCTTCGTGGCAGCTAGAAATTGGCTGAAAGAAACCGAGGACTTATTCATCATCTTTGAGGTAGAAGATAGACAGAAAGTACAACTGGCAGTGTGGCTACTAAAGGGCGAGGCTTCCCACATGTGGGAAGTCACCAATGCAGAAAGACCAGTGGAAACATGGGAGGACTTTAGGGCAAGGTTTGTGGCTAAATTTCTCTCAGACATAGAAAGGAGTTTGCAGTTGGAAAAATTCTTATTTCTTAAGCAAGGGAACAAGACAGTCAAAGAGTATGTAAATCAGTTCGATGAGCTGGCTAGGTTCGGACTGGACGTAGTCAACACCCCGCACAAGAAGACTCTCCGTTTTGTTAAAGGGTTGAATGAGCCATTACACAGTTTGGCCATCACCTATATACCCATGGGAGCTACGTATGAAAGATTGGTACAGATGGCATTGCTGAACGAAGAGGGTAAGGGCAAAAAGGAGACAAAGGCAGAAAGCTCTCAAGGGAAGAAAGAGGGTTTGCAGCCTAAGAAGACAGACTTTAAGAAGGGCGGGAAAGACAACAAAGAGAAGAGGAAGTGTAATTTCTATGGCAAAGTGGGGCACTTAGTGAAAGATTGCAGGAAAAAGAAGGCCAAGATGAATGGTGGGTGCTTTTCTTGCGGTGAGACAGGCCACATGGCTAAGGACTGCCCAAAGAAACGAGGACAGGGGCAGAGGGCTGGATCCACCTCGGGGGCGCAGGTTCTTGTGCTAGAAGTGCCACCTCTGTAACAGCGAGTATAAATACTTCTGTAGAAAGTGTAGTTTATCTTTATGATCACCCAGTTCGCACTTTATTTTATTCTGGCGCATCACACTCCTTTATCTCGTCTGCTTTAGTAGAATCTCTGCACCTAGAAACTAGTATGGTAGAGGACCCCTTAATGGTTTCAAACCCAATTGGCGGCCCAGCTCATTTGTCTATGATCTGTGTGGGATTGAAAATTTCTATTCTAAGCGTAGAATTTAAATGTAGTGCCTTTGTTTTGGGCTTTTCGGGATATGGTTTGATTTTGGGCATGGATTGGCTATCCAGTAATGGGGCCATCCTTGATTGTGAGAAAAGGGTTGTTAGGCTCCTGACCCAGCTCGGTAACACTTTGGAAATTTCTTGTAATCCCTCGTATGCGGTTATGCTTAGTTATCTTGAATCGCTAGATGCCTCTGTTGAAAATTTGCAATTAGTTAGAGTGGTCCGGGAATATCCGGATGTCTTCGAAGAGGTGAAGGGTTTGCCTCCGAAGCGGGAGATAGACTTCCGCATATACCTTGTAGATAATGCAAAGCCCGTTGCATTGCCCGTTAGACACATGGCTCCACGGGAAAGGAAAGAGCTCAGTAAACAGATTAAAGAGCTTCTAGAAAAGGGGTTCATTAGGAGGAGCATTTCAGAATGGGGCGCTCCAGTGGTGTTCGCTACAAAGGCGGATGGTTCACTCCGTCTATGTGTTGACTATAGGGAGCTCAACAAGCTAACGAAAAAGAATAGGCACCCTCTCCCCAGAATTGACGATTTGTTTGATCAGCTTGTAGGAGCGTCTGTTTTCTCCCAACTCGATTTAGCGCCTGATTTTCATCAGCTAAGGGTGGCTGAAGATAGTATCGATAAAACGACGTTCAGAACCCCAGACGGCTTCTTTGAATGGCTTGTCATGCCTTTCGGCTTGACAAATGCACCTGCTTACTTCGTGGACCTGATGAGTAGGGTATTCAAAGATTTCCTCAATAAGTTCGTAGTGGTCTTCGTAGACGATATCCTTATCTTCTCAAAAAGTGAAGAGGAACATGCTCAGCACTTAAGGGCAATCATGGAAACTCTACGAGTCCTTCAGCTAAAAGCCAAATTCTCCAAATGCCACTTTTGGAGAGAAGAAGTGAGGTTCCTTGGGCACATAGTATCCAAACAAGGGTTAGTAGTGGACCCTGCTAAGGTAGTAGCTTATGGCGGGAGACAATTGAAAGTGCACGAAAAGAACTACCCGACCCACGTTCTTGAGTTAGCTGCCATCGTCTTTGCACTCAAGTCTTGGCGACACTATCTACTAGGTGAGAAGTTCGAACTTTACACTGACCATAAATCGTTGAAATATCTTTTCTCGCAGAAAGATCTTAACTTGAGGCAACAGAGATGGATGGAGTTTCTTGCCTCGTACGATTTCGAGATCTCCTACACTCCGGGCAAAGGCAACGTAGTGGCAGAGGCGTTGAGCCGAAAGAAACTGACCCTAAGCCCGTTGTTTGTTGAAAGACAAAGCCTAGAGTTTATAGCCAGCTTTGACTTTAGGCCTTCCTCCAATTTTGTACCAGGCTTGCTAGCATCTCTCGAAGTGCGCCCGACTTTAGTGGACTCAATAGGGACAGCACAACGTGAAGACCCTCAGCTTGTAGAAACGATTGATAGGCTAATTAGGGGTGAGACTTCGAGTCACCTCAACAGATACTCCATCGATGATAAGGGTTGGCTAAGGCGAGACGAAAGACTATGCGTCCCACAAACAAGGGATTTAGTAAAGAAGGTTCTCGAGGAAGCACATCACTCCAAGATGACGATACACCCAGGCGGAGATAAAATGTACAAAGATATAAAAAGAACTTTCTTTTGGAACGGCATGAAGAGGGACGTGGCAGATTTCATTTCTAAGTGTATGGTGTGCCAACTGGTTAAGGCGGAACAGAAAAAGCCTGGCGGTCTGCTACATCCTCTAGAGGTCCCACAGTGGAAGTGGGATAGCATCTCAATGGACTTCGTTGATGGGCTGCCTAGGTCTAGGAGAGGCAACACTAGCATATGGGTAATAGTGGATAAGCTTACAAAAAGCGCCCACTTTTTACCTGTCAAAAGTAAAAGAACTGCCTCTTCCATAGCATCTCTTTACCTCAAGGAAATCGTTCGACTCCATGGAATATCATCCAGCATCGTTAGTGACCGAGACCCTATCTTCAGCAGTGAGTTTTGGCGGAGTCTGCAAGAAGCAGTAGGAACACAGTTATGCTTGAGCACAGCCTATCATCCCCAAACCGACGGCCAAACAGAAAGAGTGAAAAGAGTTTTTGAGGACCTTTTAAGACTGTGCATCCTTGACTTCGGAGGGACGTGGGAGGACCATCTTCCTTTGGTGGAATTTGCCTACAACAACAGCTATCAAGCAACCATCGGAATGGCGCCCATCGAAGCTTTATATGGAAGACCGTGTCGATCGCCCACTTGTTGGTGGGGGTCCACTGATAAGCTCATACTTGGACCAGATATGATCCGAGAAACTTCAGAGAAAGTAGACTTAATACGAAGAAGGATGAAGACGGCCCAAGACAGACAAAAGTCCTACGCCGACAAGAGGAGAACCGACCTTGAATTTGAGGTTGGGGACTGTGTTTTTTTAAGGTATCTCCTCTAAGGAACGTTGTTCGTTTTGCAACCACAGGAAAGCTAGCACCAAGGTTCGTAGGGCCATTCCCTATCATCGAGAAAATTGGGAAAATGGCCTATAGATTAGAGCTACCCGAAAAGCTGGCCGGAATTCACAACGTTTTTCGTGTTTCACATCTCCGAAAATGTCTACATGAGTCTGCTGAAGTGGTAGAGCCAAATATCCTAGAAGAAGTTGAAGTGGAACGCAAAGCAACCGTGAGGAAAGTTCCAACCCACATATTAGGAACGGAAGTGAAGAAGCTACGCAACCGCGAAGTCAAGCTCGTCAAAGTTCAGTTGAGCGACGCCGAGGGAGACGTAACTTGGGAAACTGAAGCTAGAATACGCGCTGCCTACCCTTTTCTTTTAGAGGGTACATCCTTGATCTTTCTTTTTCTTAAGTTGCGCTTTTATCTATCTTTTTAGGTATATCTCCTCGACCTTATCTTTTAGGTAGAAACCCTTTGGATGAAAACATGTAATTTAAACATGTTATGGATGATGATTGCAAGTGGTTGCAAGTGATTGCTAGTGGTTGCTCGTGGTTGCATATACACACACAATCTAGGTTTTAGATCGGCTCAATCACTTCATATTGCATATGCATATATGTTTGCATTCGTATATGGTTGAAGTTTAATATGTTGTCATATGGATGTTGCATTTGTATGAATGATTGTGCACTCATGTAGAATCATGAATAGGAGGATTTGCATACATAATGGATTCATAGCACTTACATAATTCGCATTAAGGAGGTCAACTGAATCTGTAGACCGCCTGATTTTGCATTAGATAAGTACATGTACACACACACTTCGCATATGATCATGAAGCATTAGAAGTTTTTTAAGGACAATGGATGCTCGTGTTTGATGGATGAGTAGATGGATGTTTGGATGTTAGGATGTACATTCTTCCTGAACTTGAAGATTTCGGGGACGAAATCCTTTTTAAGTGGGGGAGAATGTAACACCCCGTGTATTCTATAACCGTGAAATTCACAAATTAAAGTATAACTAGTTTCAAATCAGAGAATTAAGGGAAACGGGATACGCCATTGCGTTCGTCTCGGAATTCTGCTTGAGATAGAGTCTGAGTTTGCGTAAAATGGATATCGTATGAAGAAGATATGGACGAACGAAGTTGGGCGAAAAACCAGAAAACGGGTCAGAATGCACTGGCGCACTTGGGAAGTGCGCCAGAACAAAAATGAACTGGCGCACTTGGGAAGTGCGCCAGTACATTTTTGACCTGGCGCACCTGCCAAGTGCGCCCAGGTCAAAAATGACCTGCTGGTCAGGTCTGGTCAAGTGCTGGCTGGCCAGGTCTGTGTTTGGTCGATTTTCTGAGCCTTGCCTTGTCACTAGGGCTAGGTGTCAGCTCCTGGTTGGTCTCTCCTTCAAACGAACGGCTATTATTGAACCAAGCTTCATCGACGGTCTAAATCAACTCACAAACTCTATAAAAAGGACCTAAGACTAACCCTAATTCACATAAACTAAAATGGAGATGAGACCGTCATGCTGCTGTGGAGAGACTGAGGATAGCCGTTAGAAATAGAGAGACAACTAGGAGATAATTCAAAGCTTAAAGCAACGTTAATCAAATCAAAGCAACGCCTACAACAAAGGATAGCATCTCCAAATTCAGAATTCAGATTCCTGAATTAAAGATTCGTCATACGTTGTAAGTAGAGTGCTATTCCGATATGAATTAAATAATTGTGTTGATTTGTGTAAAGAAAGAAATGGAATTGTGGCGATAATAATCTATATTTGTATGTTGCTTTGATGCTAAACGATTTGGGAATATTGTGGTATACGATTGGATATTTGCAAGTACGTGATTTGCGAAATGGAATTGTGGCGATAATCATCTATATTTGTATGTTATTTTGATTCTAAACGATTTGGCAATACTATGGTGTACGATTGGATTCATACAAGTATATGATTTATGTTGACAGCCACATGTTGTGGAATTTTAATTGGGATTCATGCAAGCATATGATTCATATTGAAAACTACATGTTTGTGGTAGTTATTTACAACACTCATTGGATAATTGTAAGTATATGATCCATGTTAAAAGTAACAACTATATGTTGTAATAGTTTATTTGAGATTCATGCAAGTATATGACTTATTTTTATGCCAACATGATGTATAATTCTATGGTCATCTTTAGTGTAATTTGATCCACTTAAGTATTATGATTCATATGAAGGTTATGTTGGAATTGGCGTCATAGTTCAAGTATAAAAATCATGATTTTGTGATAGTGACAAAAGCAAGCGTCTTTGTAAGTTTGTATTAATTTTATGAACATGACTAAACTATGTTCGTTATTACGCCCAATTGAAAAACATGTTTTTAGGCTTATGTTGTTATCATAATCATATGATAATATATTTGAAACATAAGTTACATTAGAATTATACTAGAATTACATTCCACTTACAAGTTACATAGATAGGATTAAAACCATGATTATATGAATAGTAGAATTCATGTTCAATTATGTTTATGCCATGACTATATGAATAGAAGGACTCATGCTCAATTATGATTATGCCATAATTATATGATTAGAATGGTTCATGTTCAAGTATTATTTATGCCATGACTACATGAGTAGAATGATTCATGTTTTATTTATACCATGATTATGTGAATAGAATGATTCATGTTTGAGTATTGCTTATATTATATGTTGTTACAATTGCAAGTTCACATGTGCCTACCTTATGTTAATTGAATCATTATGTTGCAAGTTCATGCGTTCACACTCCCCTTTCTATGTTACCTTATAAACACCATGTTATAAGCCTCCCCTTTTCATATGGCTAAATTGGGTTTAAGTGTTAAACCCAACACACCTTACATTGGAGCGAACGTATAAAACGGGTGTAATGACGTTCGGGCTAAAATATAGAACATATGTGTTGGCATGTTAGACGCATGCCAACAACCTTGAAAAACAATTAAGTGGCATAAATAAATCTTAATCAATAAAGATGAATTTGAATAATGGGCCGCAAATATTTACATATAAAAAGAAAAGAGACAAAATATGTAAATGTAGAAAAATACGTTGTGTTTAACCCGAGGTTGGATTGAGTTGTGATGTTGTAACAACCCATAAAATGCGAGCCAGTTTGAAATTTTTATTTTGGCAATTTTAGCGAACTTTGATTATTTAAAATGAATAATTTTAAATAATATTGACGAGAAATTTATTTTGAATATAATTCGAACGTATATATTTATACGCGTCGTCGTTAGAATATAAATATTTATATATAATTATAAATAGAATTGAAAATGGCGCGGTAGTTCGATAATTCGATTTCAAACTTCAATTGAATATACCGGGTGCAAAACAATCCGGATTTTAGTGAAACCAAAAATCATAGAATCTAATAGTGAATATCTTTCCAACGAATCCGAAAAATTAAAAGTTCGTAGCGGGAATCAAAAGTTATGTCCAGTTGAAAATTCTGAATAGTCGCTATGGAATTCAGGCCCTTAAAAATGGACATTTTGCAAATGACCTCGGATCTCGACGAAACTAGTTTTGTTGGGTCCGCAGTGTCGAATTATTGCTAGGTTTCAAATTTCATAATTTTTCGAATCAATATGTGAGCGTGGCGAAGGAAAACGCCTTTGACCAGTTTCAGTTGATTTTAATCGACTGGAAATGGCCATTTTTCCAACGGTCTCAGAATTCGACGAAACTAGTTTTGCTAGGACCATATCGTCAATACGAAGCTAGAAAATATTTTTCGGGAATTTTTCGAGTTAGTGTGTGACCCCGGTAATTTGAAATGTGCGTTTAAATTGAATGTATAAAGAATTATATTTCAATTTAAATCAAAATTGATCGAAACAGCCGAATTAGCCTACGAAACATATCCCATTGTGTTTGGAATGGGGGTAATACGCTAGGAACGACAGTCGGCATGTTTGATGTTGAGGTCGTACGAAAGGTCAACTGAGTCGGAGAATAAAATAAATTAATAATTAATAAAATATATATATATAAAAAAAAACCCATCTCTAAAACCTAACCCCCCCCTTCACTATTCAACCCGTCGCCTTCTTTTTCTCAGCCTCCCTCCCCGATTCTTCGTCGCCTTCCCCTCCATGCGGACCCACCGCCCAACGATGGCCCTCCGGCGACCCCCCCTCTTCCCCAATCTCGCTCCATCCCCTTCTCCTCCTCTGCTCGAACGCGGCTCCTCCCACGAAGACCCAGCGCGACCCAACTCTCCCAAAACTCCAACCGCGCCTAACTCTAGCCACCCTACGCCTTTGCTCAGCTGATCCGACCCCTTGGGCGCGAGCTCCGACACCCCCTGCTCCGGTGAAGACCAACGCAACACTCCCTCCTCCAGCCGTACCTATTTCCTCCGTACCCCCCCTCCTCCAAGCCCCAAATCAAATCGCACCACCCCCCTTGCTCCGGCGAACCGCGGTCCCCTTTTTTTTTATATCGCTGTAAGTTTTCTTATTCATTAATTTTGTTTATTTTAAAACTGAAAAGATATGATCTTTAGCATAGTAAAGGTATGATTTTTAGTTAGCATAAGGTTAAGATTTTTTTTTAACATAGAAAAGTTTTGATTTTTATTGGTGATAAAGTTACGATTTTTATCGTTTGAAATAAAATATAAAAATACGATTTTTATTATATAAGGGGTGCTATAAAAATATGGTTTTGATTATATGAACAACAAGGGAAAGAATTGATTTTTCATATAGATAAGGATTGATTTTTCATATTGATAAGATTTGATTTTTCATAATAGGAAACAATTGATTTTTCCTTGTAAGTAAGAAATATGATTTTTCATTGTATAGGAAAAATAATGATTTTTCATTATAAATAAAAATTCGATTTTTATATATTGAACTTTGAAATAAAAATAGAATTTTTATATATTGAACTTCGAAATAAAAATTCGATTTTTATATACTGAACTTTGAAATAAAAATAGAATTTTTATATATTGAACTTTGAAATAAAAATAGAATTTTTATATATTGAACTTCGAAATAAAAATAGAATTTTTATATATTGAACTTCGAAATAAAAATAGAATTTTTATATATTGAACTTCGAAATAAAAATATAATTTTTATATATTGAACTTTGAAATAAAAATAGAATTTTTATATATTGAGCCTCGAAATAAAAATAGAATTTTTATATATTGAACTTTGAAATAAAAATAGGATTTTTATATATTGAACCTCGAAATAAAAATTCGATTTTTATATATTGAACTTTGAAATAAAAATAGAATTTTTATATATTGAACTTCGAAATAAAAATAGAATTTTTATATATTGAACTTCGAAATAAAAATAGAATTTTTATATATTGAACTTCGAAATAAAAATAGAATTTTTATATATTGAACTTCAAAATAAAAATAGAATTTTTATATATTGAACTTCGAAATAAAAATAGAATTTTTATATATTGAACTTCGAAATAAAAATAGAATTTTTATATATTGAACTTTGAAATAAAAATAGAATTTTTATATATTGAACTTCGAAATAAAAATAGCATTTTTATATATTGAACTTCGAAATAAAAATAGGATTTTTATATGTTGAACTTCGAAATAAAAATAGAATTTTTATATATTGAACTTCGAAATAAAAATATGATTATTATATATGGAATAGCGAAGTAAAAATTCGATTTTTACATATGTAGTGAAAGCGGACAACGAAGGTGGCAAAAAGGTGATAGCGACGAAGAATTCTGCAAAAGAAGTGCCGTGGAGCTAGGATAGCTATAATGTGAGAATTTCTCACCTTTCAATTTCATTTTCTAGTTATATATATATATATACTAGGATGCAGACGGTGCTTAGTAGCACCCGACACAATCGTCCACAGACCATGGACTTGTTTGTTTGGTTGCATAGTTTAGTTGGATTATTTGATTGAAATTGAATTGTTTGGTGAAATGAATTGATTTGATTGATGTGTGAATGGCGTGGGCCTTCACTAGACCGGGGATAAGGCTAGGCCTTGTCCCGTTTCTAGTATCGTGCCGTTATGCCGCCGAAATTTTCTAAAATATGTTAGAAAATAAAAATATCATTTTATTGGGTAAATGAATAATAGGAATTCATATGTGGAATAAAATGTTTTATCGTTAAAAATATAATTTTTAACGTGAATATGAATATCGTGAATGTGAATAAATAAATATTCATTTACAAACCAGACGGTTTGTTTATGTACACCTATTTGAAGGACATTGATTGGGACGATAAATTTTACACATCGCCCAACTGCACAAATAAAATCTGTGTTTGATTGTTTGAAACCCCACACGGGTGTTGGGATGAAATTTGAAGTTCACTCATCCTGATTGATTAAATATGTCGATCGATTGATTGACAGGCTGTTATAAGCGTTAGATATCTATATTTGGTGCTTATACAGTGTAGTGCACTTTGGTTGATGGTTGATTATTTTTCAATGCTATTATACATGTGTTGTATGAAAATCCATATAATTAACTTTATATGGTAATTGATTGGGCCTCATTCCAGTTTTAAAATAGAAATATTTAAAATAGAAATATTTGAAATAGAATATTTGAAAATAGAAATTATGAAGTCGTGTTGATTAGTTTGACGCCATTTTGACGTGAACGATACTTATATCGATTTTAAACGATTTCGAAATGAAGTGAATTGAAAACGATTTCGAAATGAAGTGAATTGAAAACGATTTCGAAATGAAGTGAATTGAAAACGATTTCGAAATGAAGTGAATTGAAAACGACTTCGAAATGAAGTGAATTGAAAACGATTTCGAAATGAAGTGAATTGAAAACGATTTCGAAATAAATTGAATTGAAAACGATTTCGAAATGAATTGAAAACGAATTCAAATTGAATTGAAAGCGAATTGAAATGAATTCAAATTGAACTGAAATTTAAATTGAATAGAAATGAATTTTGAAACGAATTTATAAAGAAGAATTCAATTTCGATTTGAATTGAAATGGAAGTTGAAATTGCTTTTGAAACGAATTTAAAACTATTTATATAATTCGTTTTAAATAGAAATCGACGAAATATATTATATATATATTATATATATAATATAATGGCCTGAATAGAACGCGCCGCGCCGCGGCAGTTCGTGAATTTCGACCATTTATTTCAAACGGACATTACGGGAGATCCGACCGTCGGATTCAACTAAAACCGGAACCGCTGGGTTCGTATCGAAAAGAGCTTTCTAACGAATATTAGAAATTTGAAATCTAACGGTTGGATTTGGAATTATGTCCAAATCAAATTTGAAAAAGGTCGCTAGAAGTGCAGTTCGATGGCCATTGATGGAAATCGACTGTACGGGCCTTGATAAAATTATTAAAAATAGTAATAATTTGTGTAAAATCATAAGAAATGATTTGGGAAAAATTGGGATGAAAAACTCCATATTTGAAAAGATAAAAATAGATTTTTATCGAAATGAACTAGTTTTGAACTAGAATTATAATTCTATTTATTTTTAAACAAAGTAAATTGAATTTGAAAAGGGTTTTGAAAATAACCAAAATTTCCAGTGATTGCATTGGAGTGGATTTGAATCGAAATTGTCTTCGGAATATCTCGATGTTGGAATTCGTGATTATACAGATGTTGTTATGGAAATTTGAAAGATATATATTTATATCGTTATTTCCAATACGGCATTTGTTAGTCGTAGAATTCGATATTGAATATAAGCCGATATATTTTCTATTCAGAGCCTTATATTGAATATCGAATGTGATTTGGGTTTGTCGTGAATGGTGTCTTCACTAACACTGTTCTTGAACCCAGTTGAGAAAAGATTAAATCTTTTTGTTTAGATTTAACGAAGTGTACCAATTAAACGATATTTAATTGGAATTGAATTGGTATTGATTTTTGGGTTTATCGTGAACAGTGTTTTAAATAACACTTGTTCTTTAACCCGATAATTAATGGAATGTGATTTTGGGTTTATCGTGAACCGTGTTTTAAATGACGCTGATTCTTTAACCCAGTTAAAGATTAAAACTAAGTGGAGTTTTAATGAATCTTTAATTAGATTGAAATGATCGAAAATGGAGTATCACCAGTTTTGCTCCAGGCGATGGTTAAATCTTTAATTAGATTTGAACGTGAAATGGTAATTGAATTTACCGATAACATTGTGGTGTTAGATATGAAGTATTACCAGTTTTACTTCATGGGATGAATAGGTTGGGATTAGGAAATAAAATAAATGATTACTTCGGTGTGGTTCGCTAATCCCGACTAGTTTGAATTGATATTCAAAGGAGATTAAAAAATAAATTTAAAGAATTTATCTTGGATAAAATTTATGGGAACTTTTCCCAAAGTATAGGAATATTTGAATAAAAGAATATTCTGAATTGGAATGAGGCGTATGTTGTGTTTGTGTAACACTTTTATAATATATACGCGAGTTATTCAGAAAGACCGGGTTTATCCCATTCTGAATAACTGATTCGACGTGGTGTCGAAGATGAAGACGATGGTCGAAGACCGGAAGTCTTCACGTTGTTTGGGTGATTACTGATGATCTTGATTGGGCTGTACACCCAAGAAGATTGAAACAGTTGGTGATCGTCCAGACGTACTTGGAGATCGATGGATATGCGGGGTACTAGGTGCCTCCGGTTTCGTTCAGACCCAGAACGGACTTGTAAATGGACTGTGTGTCTGACATTGGATTTTAGTCCGTGTGATTGATCTCTATTAAATATATATCTGTTTGGCGGCGGAGAATTTATTCTCTTGCTTAACGCCCTTCTCTGAGACGTACGAGCTCAGGGGTTATATATTGATGGATATCAAACGCATGGAGTGAATTGCCTGTGTGGCATGCCTAAGTGGCAATTGATCGAGGCTTCTGTTGAAAAGCAAAGCCTTGTGGTGATGATCAAAGCATGGCCTGTGTGGCATAGCTTTGTGTAACGTTTGCTTCGCGAGTTTCACACCCGGTATGAACCAAAAACGGGAGAGGACCTCAGGGAGGGCATGCGTTTCTTTCTAGCTAGAAGTGGCGTCAGTGGTTTTACACGCCCTGACGAGTTTGACTTATGTGGTTGTTGCTGTTGCGAGGCGCCTCGGATTAATCGGTCGTTCTCGAACCGATGGAGTCATTTAGTTGGCTCATTTACGCCCCAAAGGGCGGAGAAACGCAGTGTTCAGGCACTATAATCCACATCGGTGGATCGGCCCTGACGATCTAAGGGGCAGTTGCGGCTGCTCCGGAGACATGGGCTAGATTGTCTCGAATCGGTTGAGGACTATCTTTTGCCTCGGTTCATAGATGGAAACCCAATTTCCAAATACGTGACATGTGCGGTTTTAATTGTAGAACTAGTATGGCGACATGATATATGGTACCCATGCCGCCTATGATTGATACTTATGATTTGAAGTTGTTTTATACACTATGCACTTATAATAGTATCAAATGATTTGTTTTAAACGTATCAAGCATTCTTTGGCTGTTATAAGGGAAAACCCTATCCCCCGGCTTGCGTTGCATTGTGTGATAGGACCTGGGTCTTATAACAGCTTCATTTTTCTTTATTTAGCATTGCGCTGTTTGTTTTATGCACTGGTATTCTTGGGAGGAAACCCGTTCCGTGTTATACGGCGTGGTCCCTTGATTTATCGAACTTTAAAATAAAGATCAACAACTGTTTTAGTTCTCACACCAGTCCCATGACTGACCTGGAGTTTATTGTTTTAACCTAAACTCTGGGTGCCCTTATTTTGACACGGGAAGCTAGTAGTTTTGGTTTTGCAGATTTATATTCACAGGATCTTGGTTTACAGCTGGAACGATATCCGGAAAGCTTTGTATCCGTATATCTGATTCTAGTTGTGTATTGTACTATTTTTCCGCTGCTATGTATTTAAATGTAATTTAAATCTCTGATATTTCTGTGTAATATTCATTTATACTCTGTATATTCTTGTAATCTGATGCATTGTTGTAATATACAATGAAATGTTCTTCTGTATGCGTTCTATTTTGTCATGTTCTCAAACGATAGGACGTTTCGAACGGCCTGGATCGGTTTAGCGACTGGTTCGGACCGAGCGAAATCCCATTTCGTCACAGTTGGTATCAGAGCTTTGGTTTACAAAGCTAGAGAACAAGACACATTAGAAACATACGAAAGAATTCATCAGATATTGGGTTAGTAATATCCAATTAGAATGACTCGTTAGAGATGGGATCAGTAGTATCCTAGAACGAGTGTGAAGAGTATATTTTTGAAAGTGAAAACAAATTTTGTTTTGAAAATTTAAATCAATTATTCGTAGTTGATTATTTATTTACATTGATGTGGACAATCCAGTATATATAGATCTTGCGTATACGTCTGATCCGCGTGTATTCGAAATTTTAATATACTGGATAGATATAGAATCACACTCTAGTCGCCCGGAGGTAATTTTGGTAATGCGGCCGCATTATCAATATTTATATTCGTGTTTCGAAGGTGTGATATCTATATATTTCCATTAGACTGGTGTGAGAACCAAAATTAGATAGGGCCTATTGTTGTGATTTGGCATCAAAAATCTGATTTTTGACTATGTATCAAATTATGAATTTGAAACTCTAATTCACTAATTGATTGATGTTTGTGTTGTTTGTTTATTTGTTTGATAATTTTTGAACCATTTAGCCTAATTGAATCAAATATTGAATTATATTGAAAATTGGTCGCATTTGCTTGCATATACATATTCTTACATTGAACAGGTCATAGCAAGGAGGCTAGAGCAGAGAATAAAATTTGTTTGCCCGACAAATAGGTACATGTTTACTACATAATTTCCTGTTTTGTTTGGGTGATGATGATTTTGTGAGCCTATTGGCTAGCCGCTTGGCTTTTTCTTTTTCTTTTTGAGATCTGATGTAAAGACCCGCAACTTCCCCGTAAAGGAAAGCGTCGGATAGTTCGAGAACAAGCCACAACAGAACACATATAAAAGAACATTTCATTGTATATTACAACAATGCATCAGATTACAAGAATATACAGAGTATAAATGAATATTACACAGAAATATCAGAGATTTAAATTACATTTAAATACATAGCAGCGGAAAATAATACAATACACAACTAGAAGAGATATACGGATACAAAGCTTTCCGGATATCGTTCCAGCTGTAAACCAGGATCCTGTGAATATAAATCTGCAAAACCAAAACTACTAGCTGCCCGTGTCAAAATAGGGGCACCCAGAGTTTAGGTTAAAACAATAAACTCCAGGTCAGTCATGTGACTGGTGTGAGAACTAAAACAGTTATTTAAAACTTTATTTTAAAAGAAAGTAATTCAAGGGACCACGCCGCATAACACGGAACGGGTTTCCTCCCAAGAATACCAGTGCATAAAACCAGCAGCGCAATGCTAAATAAAGAAAAATGAAGCTGTTATAAGACCCAGGTCCCATCACACAATGCAACGCAGCCGAGGATAGGGTTTTCCCTTATAACAGCCAAACATGCTTGATACGTTTAAAACAAATCATTTGATACTATAATAAGTGTATAGTGTCAAAACAACTTCAATCATAAATATAAATCATAGACGGCATGAGTGCCCCATCCCACTATGTCGCCATACTAGGCTCTACAAATAAAGCCGAAATACACGTATCGGAAATTGGATTTCCATCATGGTGGCTCCTGATTCGAAAGATCGCTCGCGTAGTACAAATCACCGCGGCTTACGTCTCAGCGAGAGAAAACACCGCTATGCACATCCGCACTTTTGGGGACTCAAGTATCACCGCGGCTTACGTCCCAGCAAGAGAAAACACCGCTTACTCTATCCCTCCGAGCACGAAGCTCAATATCGGTCGACCGAATCCACTACACTAAAAAAATGTATACTGATCAAACCATCAGTTTACCACCATCCCGGGCTGTGAGGCTCGCGGATCAACGCTATACACAAAGCCATGCTATATCAGCTGCGCTTTGATCATCAACCACCAAACTTTGCTTTTCAAAAAAAGTTTGGATCACTGCATCTCAGTATGCCACACTATCAATCCATATCGTACCACTGATTTCTGCCAATATATAACCTCTGAGCTCATATGTCTCAGAGAAGGGCGTTAAGCAAGAGAATAAATTCTCCGCCGCCAAACAGATATATATTTAGCAGAGATCAACAAATACAATATAAAGGAATACAATGTCAGACACACCATCCATTTACAAGTCCGTTCCAGGTCTGAACGAAACCGGAGGCACCTAGTACCCCGCATATCCATCGATCTCCAAGTACGTCTGGACGATCACTAACTGTTTCCATCTTCTTGGGTGTACAACCCAATCAAGATCATCAGTAATTACCCAAACGACGTGAAGACCTCCGGTCTTCGACCATCGTCTTCATCTTTGACTTATCGTCGTATCAGTTATTCAGAATGGGTTAAACCCGGACTTTCCGAATAACTCGCGTATATTTTAAATAAGTGTTACACAAACACAACATACGCCTCATTCCAATTCATCAGTCACTAACCGTAAATTAATCAAGAGAATAATTCCCCAAACATTAACCCCGAAGGCCGAAACCAACATCAGATCAATATTCAGAAAACCATTCTGCTTAGCTAACCGACAGTTAGTTTCTAATTTTCACATTCATAGGGAAAGGTTCCCATTAATTTTATCCAAGGTAATTTCCTGAATTTATTCTTTTATCATCCTTTGAATTTCGATTCAACTAGTCGGGATTAACGAAACTTATCGAAGTAATCATTTGTTTTAATTCCCCAATCCCAACCTATTCATCCCATGAAGTAAAACTGGTAATACTTCATATCTAACACCACAGTGTTATCGGTAAATTCAATTACCATTTCACGTTCAAATCTAATTAAAGATTTAACTATCGCCTGGAGCAAAACTGGTGATACTCCATTTTCGATCAATTCAATCTAATTAAAGATTCATTAAAACTCCACTTAGTTTTAATCTTTAACCGGGTTAAAGAATCCGTGTCATTTAAAACACGGTTCACGATAAACCCAGAGTCACATTCATTAATTATCGGGTTAAAGAACGAGCGTTATTTAAAACACTGTCCACGATAAACCCAAAAATCAATATCAATTCAATTCCAATTAAATATTGTTTAATTGGTACACTTCATTAAATCTAAATAAAAAGATTTAATTTTTTTCTCAACTGGATTCAAGAACAGTGTTAGTGAAGACACCATTCACGACAAACCCAAATCACATTCGATATTCAATACAAGGCTCTGAATAGAAAATATATCGGCTTATATTCAATATCAAATTCTACGACTAACAAATGTCGTATTGGAAATAACGATATAAAGATATATCTTTCAAATTTCCATAACAACATCTGTATAATCACGAATTCCAACATCGAAATATTCCGAAGACAATTTCGATTCAAATCCACTCCAATGCAATCATTGGAAATTTTGGTTATCTTTAAAACCCTTTTCAAATTCAATTTATTTATTTAAAAATAAATAGAATTATAATTCTAGTTCAAAACTAGTACATTTCGATAAAAATCTATTTTTATCTTTTCAAATATGGAGTTTTTCATCTCAAATCTTCACAAATCATTTCTTATGATTTTACAAAAATTATTACTATTTTTAATAATTTTATCAAGGCCCGTACAGTCGATTTCCATCAATGGCTATCGAACTGCACTTACAGCGACCTTTTTCGAATTTGATTTGGACGTATCTCCAAATCCAATCGTTAGATTTTAAATTTCTAATATTCATTAGAAAGCTCTTTTCGATACGAACCCAACGGTTCCGGTTTTAGGAGAATCCGACGGTCGGATCTCCCGTAATGTCCGTTTGAAATAAATGGTCGAAATTCGCGAACTGCCGCGGCGCGGCGCGTTCTATTCAGGCCATTATATTATATATAATATATATAATATATATTTCGTCGATTTCTATTTAAAACGAATTATATAAATAGTTTTGAATTCGTTTCAAAAATCCATTTCAACTTCCATTTCAATTCAAAGAAAAATTGAATTCTTCTTTATAGATTCGTTTCAAAACTCATTTCTATTCAATTCAAATTTCAATTCAATTTGAATTCATTTCAATTCACTTTCAATTCAATTCGAATTCGTTTTCAATTCAATTCATTTCGAAATCGTTTTCAATTCAATTCATTTCGAAATCGTTTTCAATTCATTTCGAAATCGTTTTCAATTCAATTCATTTCGAAATCGTTTTCAATTCAATTCATTTCGAAATCGTTTTCAATTCAATTCATTTCGAAATCGTTTCAAAATCGATTCAAATATCGTTCACGTCAAAATGGCGTCAATCTAATCAACACGGCTTCATAAATTTCTATTTTCAAATATTCTATTTCAAATATTTCTTTTTCAAAATAGTTGTTATTATCAAAATATTTCGTTCAACACATGACCAATCTCAATGAATGAGTACTGTCAACACATGAACTTTTATTTTATAATATTCTTTATTTTTCAAATCGGAATGAGGCCCAATCAATTACCATATAAAGTTAATTATATGGATTTCCATACAACACATGTATATAATAGCATTGAAAAATAATCAACCATCAACCAAAGTGCACTACACTGTATAAGCATCAAATATAGATATTCAACGCTTATAACAGCCTGTCAATCAATCGATTGACATATTTAATCAATTAGGATGAGTGAACTACATATTTCATCCTAACACCCGTGTGGGGTTTCAAACAATCAAACTAATATTTTATTTGTGCAGTTGGGCGATGTGTAAAATTTATCGTCCCAATCAATGTCATTCAAATAAGTGTACATAAACAAACCGTCTGGTTTGTAAATGAATATTTATTTATTCACATTCACGTTAAAAATTATATTTTTAACAATAAAACATTTTATTCCAACATATGAATTTCTATTCAATTCATTTTTTTTCAATAAAAATGATATTTTTATTTTTCTAACATATTTTAGAAAATTTCGACGGCATAACGGCACGATACTAGAAACGGGACAAGGCCTAGCCTTATCCCCGGTCTAGTGAAGGCCCACGCCATTCACACATCAATCATATCAATTCGTTATGCAAACCACAAAATTTGAAGTAAGAATCTAACCTAGCCTTACTCCTTCGCCTTATAACGGCGCACGTCTAATCCTAACCAATTTATCGATTCGATTTTTCACACCACAAACCACATTCAAACCAATATCACAATCAATAACCAAACAGCCAAACAAACAAGTCCATGGTCTGTGGACGATTGTGTCGGGTGCTACTAAGCACCGTCTGCATCCTAGTATATATATATAATTAGAAAAGAAATTGAAAGGTGAGAAATTCTCACCTATAGCTATCCTAGCTCCACGGCACTTCTTTGATAGAAATCTTCATCGCTATCGCATCATCGCCATCTTCGTTGCTGTAGCCACTACATATGTAAAAGTCGAATTTTTACTTCGCTATTCAGTATATAAAAATCGAATTTTTACTTCAAAGTTCAATATATAAAAATCATATTTTTACTTCGCTATTCAATATATAAAAATCGAATTTTTACTTCGCTATTCAATATATAAAAATCGAATTTTTACTTCGCTATTCAATATATAAAAATCAAATTTTTTACTTTGCTTCGTTATAAAAATTATAACTCTACGTATTTCAAAATCTCAACTTTCCTTATATAGAAATCTAGTCTTCTTTATTTTACAAATTACTTTTTTTTCCATGTTAAAAAAAATCTCGACCTCTTCATATTTTTAAAACAAAGTAGATTCATATATTTTTTTTAAAACAAAGTAGATTCATATTTTTTTTTTTAAAACAAAGCAACTTCTATTTTTAAAACATCATATTTTTACATCAAGTCTATTTCTATAAACATCATATATATATATATATATATTGTCATTTCTATTTCAAAAACAACACCTTCTTATATCATGCTATATTTAATTAAAAACTGATTTTTAAATGATGTTTTTAACATAAAAACTGCTCCCCCTTTTTTTTTGTAAATAATGTATTTAACATAAAAAAAACTACTGTAATTTATAATGTATTTAACAAAAAAAAAACTACTGTAATCTACCTTTCTTCCTTCTTTTATCTCAACCGATTGAAAAGCCCTTTGCTCAAGACCTAGGGTTCCAAATCACGTCGCCAGGGAGCCACCGGAGTTACATCCGCCATCGCCACATCGAGCGCCTCCGTGAGGTCTTCCGTCGCCCCAACCACCACTGAATTCGGTGGTCCCCTCCGCTGTAAAATGGAGCTCGAAGTCGGCCAGTTTGAGAGGCAAATTCGAGCTAAACTGGTCACGATAATTCATCTCCATGGCATAGAAGGAAAGCTCCGGAATTGCCCTTTAATATTTGTTTTATAATTCGAATTGATTTGGCCTGGATTGAATGATTTAATCGTTTTAAATCCTGATGTTTTTTTTTTTTTTTTTTCCGCCTTTGGATATTTGAGAGCGGCGGCAGAACAATGTAAATTAGGGTTTTAAATTGTAAAGGGGTATTTACATAAAATATTATATTATTTTAATTCTATTAAATTCTAAAAAGTGTACTTCACATTCAAACTCCATATCAAACCTAACGACTGTCGCCCCTAGCGTTTTACCCCCATTCTGAACACAATGGGACATGTATCATAAGCTGACTCGATCGTTACAATCAGTTTCCTTTGAATTTACATTTAAATTACTATATTGAATTTTTAAACGTACATTTCAAATTACCGGGGCCACATACTAACTAGAAAAATTCCAGAAAAATATTTTCTAGCTTCGTATTGACGATACGGTCCTAACAAAACTAGTTTCGTCGAATTCTGAGACCGTTTGAAAAATGGCCAATTTCCAGTCGATTAAAATCAACTGAAACCGGTCAAACGCGTTTTCCTTTGCCACGCTCACATATTGATTCGAAAAATTATGAAATTTGAAACCTAGCAATAACTTGACATCACGGACCCAACAAAACTGGTTTCGTCGAAATCCGAGGTCGTTTGCAAAATTTCCATTTTTAAGGGCCTGAATTCCATAGCGACTATTCAGAATTTTCAACTGGACATATCTTTTGATTCTCGCTACGAAATTTTGATTTTTCGGATTCGATAGAAAGATATTCACTATTAGATTCCATTATTTTTGGTTTCACTAAAATCCGGATTGTTTTGCACCCGGTACATTCAATTGAAGTTTGAAATCGAATTATCGAACTACCGCGCCATTTTCAATTCTATTTATAATTATATATAAATATTTATATTCTAACGACGACGTATATAATATATACGTCGAATTATATTCAAAATAAATTTCTCGTCGATATTATTTAAAATAATTCATTTTAAATAAACAAAATTCGCTAAAATGGCCAAAATAAAAATTTTAAACTGGCCCAGATTATACGGGTTGTTACAATCTCCCCCACTTAAAACTTTTCGTCCCCGAAAAGGAACAAAGTCGAAAGTGGTTTGATTATTCAGCTCTACGTTCGATCTGGCTTCCCTTCTCTAAATTTTTAGTTTCTGAGAATTTTCAAATTTTCAAAAATTTGGCTAACACCCTAAATTTTCGAAAAATTTCGCCATAACCTCCCCTACAATGGGAGCATCGGGGAATTTCAAATAGCTTCCCCGGTCCTTCAGATCTCAAAAAGAAAAAGAAAAAGCCAAGCGGCTAGCCAATAGGCTCACAAAATCATCATCACCCAAACAAAACAGGAAATTATGTAGTAAACATGTACCTATTTGTCGGGCAAACAAATTTTATTCTCTGGCTCTAGCCTCCTTGCTATGACCTGTTCAATGTAAGTATATGCATATGCAAGCAAATGCAACCAATTTTCAATATCATTCAATATTTCATTCAATTAGGCATAATGGTTCAAAATTAGCAAACAAATGAACAAACAACACAAACATCAATCAATTAGTGAATTTAAAGTTTCAAATTCATAATTTTGATACATAGACAAAAATCAGATTTTTTTTGATGCTAAATCACAACAATAGGCCCTATCTAGTTTCGGTTCTCACACCAGTCTATATGGAAATATATAGATAACCCACTCTCGCCAGTCGAACACAACACAGATGACGATGCCTCATCATCAGAATCATCCCCGGGCAACTAGAATGTGATTCTATATCTACCCAATATATTAAAACTTCGAATACAAGCCGCTAAGCGTGTATGCAAAATCTTTATATACTCGATTGCCCAAATTCAATTTAAATAGACTATTCAAATACGAAAACTTAAGATTTGAATTTCCAAAACAAAGTGAGTTTTCACTTTTATTTTCAAAAACAACACTCTTTCGACTCGTTCTAGGACACTACTGATCCCATCTCTAACGAGTCATCCTCATTGGATATTACTAATCCAATTTCTGATGAATTCCTTCGTACGGTTCTAATGTGTCTTGTTCTCTGCTTTGTAAACCAAAGCTCTGATACCACGTGTAAAGACCCGCAACTTCCCCGTAAAGGAAAGCGTCGGATAGTTCGAGAACAAGCCACAACAGAACACATATAAAAGAACATTTCATTGTATATTACAACAATGCATCAGATTACAAGAATATACAGAGTATAAATGAATATTACACAGAAATATCAGAGATTTAAATTACATTTAAATACATAGCAGCGGAAAATAATACAATACACAACTAGAAGAGATATACGGATACAAAGCTTTCCGGATATCGTTCCAGCTGTAAACCAGGATCCTGTGAATATAAATCTGCAAAACCAAAACTACTAGCTGCCCGTGTCAAAATAGGGGCACCCAGAGTTTAGGTTAAAACAATAAACTCCAGGTCAGTCATGTGACTGGTGTGAGAACTAAAACAGTTATTTAAAACTTTATTTTAAAAGAAAGTAATTCAAGGGACCACGCCGCATAACACGGAACGGGTTTCCTCCCAAGAATACCAGTGCATAAAACCAGCAGCGCAATGCTAAATAAAGAAAAATGAAGCTGTTATAAGACCCAGGTCCCATCACACAATGCAACGCAGCCGAGGATAGGGTTTTCCCTTATAACAGCCAAACATGCTTGATACGTTTAAAACAAATCATTTGATACTATAATAAGTGTATAGTGTCAAAACAACTTCAATCATAAATATAAATCATAGACGGCATGAGTGCCCCATCCCACTATGTCGCCATACTAGGCTCTACAAATAAAGCCGAAATACACGTATCGGAAATTGGATTTCCATCATGGTGGCTCCTGATTCGAAAGATCGCTCGCGTAGTACAAATCACCGCGGCTTACGTCTCAGCGAGAGAAAACACCGCTATGCACATCCGCACTTTTGGGGACTCAAGTATCACCACGGCTTACGTCCCAGCAAGAGAAAACACCGCTTACTCTATCCCTCCGAGCACGAAGCTCAATATCGGTCGACCGAATCCACTACACTAAAAAAATGTATACTGATCAAACCATCAGTTTACCACCATCCCGGGCTGTGAGGCTCGCGGATCAACGCTATACACAAAGCCATGCTATATCAGCTGCGCTTTGATCATCAACCACCAAACTTTGCTTTTCAAAAAAAGTTTGGATCACTGCATCTCAGTATGCCACACTATCAATCCATATCGTACCACTGATTTCTGCCAATATATAACCTCTGAGCTCATATGTCTCAGAGAAGGGCGTTAAGCAAGAGAATAAATTCTCCGCCGCCAAACAGATATATATTTAGCAGAGATCAACAAATACAATATAAAGGAATACAATGTCAGACACACCATCCATTTACAAGTCCGTTCCAGGTCTGAACGAAACCGGAGGCACCTAGTACCCCGCATATCCATCGATCTCCAAGTACGTTTGGACGATCACTAACTGTTTCCATCTTCTTGGGTGTACAACCCAATCAAGATCATCAGTAATTACCCAAACGACGTGAAGACCTCCGGTCTTCGACCATCGTCTTCATCTTTGACTTATCGTCGTATCAGTTATTCAGAATGGGTTAAACCCGGACTTTCCGAATAACTCGCGTATATTTTAAATAAGTTTTACACAAACACAACATACGCCTCATTCCAATTCATCAGTCACTAACCGTAAATTAATCAAGAGAATAATTCCCCAAACATTAACCCCGAAGGCCGAAACCAACATCAGATCAATATTCAGAAAACCATTCTGCTTAGCTAACCGACAGTTAGTTTCTAATTTTCACATTCATAGGGAAAGGTTCCCATTAATTTTATCCAAGGTAATTTCCTGAATTTATTCTTTTATCATCCTTTGAATTTCGATTCAACTAGTCGGGATTAACGAAACTTATCGAAGTAATCATTTGTTTTAATTCCCCAATCCCAACCTATTCATCCCATGAAGTAAAACTGGTAATACTTCATATCTAACACCACAGTGTTATCGGTAAATTCAATTACCATTTCACGTTCAAATCTAATTAAAGATTTAACTATCGCCTGGAGCAAAACTGGTGATACTCCATTTTCGATCAATTCAATCTAATTAAAGATTCATTAAAACTCCACTTAGTTTTAATCTTTAACCGGGTTAAAGAATCCGTGTCATTTAAAACACGGTTCACGATAAACCCAGAGTCACATTCATTAATTATCGGGTTAAAGAACGAGCGTTATTTAAAACACTGTCCACGATAAACCCAAAAATCAATATCAATTCAATTCCAATTAAATATTGTTTAATTGGTACACTTCATTAAATCTAAATAAAAAGATTTAATTTTTTTCTCAACTGGATTCAAGAACAGTGTTAGTGAAGACACCATTCACGACAAACCCAAATCACATTCGATATTCAATACAAGGCTCTGAATAGAAAATATATCGGCTTATATTCAATATCAAATTCTACGACTAACAAATGTCGTATTGGAAATAACGATATAAAGATATATCTTTCAAATTTCCATAACAACATCTGTATAATCACGAATTCCAACATCGAAATATTCCGAAGACAATTTCGATTCAAATCCACTCCAATGCAATCATTGGAAATTTTGGTTATCTTTAAAACCCTTTTCAAATTCAATTTATTTATTTAAAAATAAATAGAATTATAATTCTAGTTCAAAACTAGTACATTTCGATAAAAATCTATTTTTATCTTTTCAAATATGGAGTTTTTCATCTCAAATCTTCACAAATCATTTCTTATGATTTTACAAAAATTATTACTATTTTTAATAATTTTATCAAGGCCCGTACAGTCGATTTCCATCAATGGCTATCGAACTGCACTTACAGCGACCTTTTTCGAATTTGATTTGGACGTATCTCCAAATCCAATCGTTAGATTTTAAATTTCTAATATTCATTAGAAAGCTCTTTTCGATACGAACCCAACGGTTCCGGTTTTAGGAGAATCCGACGGTCGGATCTCCCGTAATGTCCGTTTGAAATAAATGGTCGAAATTCGCGAACTGCCGCGGCGCGGCGCGTTCTATTCAGGCCATTATATTATATATAATATATATAATATATATTTCGTCGATTTCTATTTAAAACGAATTATATAAATAGTTTTGAATTCGTTTCAAAAATCCATTTCAACTTCCATTTCAATTCAAAGAAAAATTGAATTCTTCTTTATAGATTCGTTTCAAAACTCATTTCTATTCAATTCAAATTTCAATTCAATTTGAATTCATTTCAATTCACTTTCAATTCAATTCGAATTCGTTTTCAATTCAATTCATTTCGAAATCGTTTTCAATTCAATTCATTTCGAAATCGTTTTCAATTCATTTCGAAATCGTTTTCAATTCAATTCATTTCGAAATCGTTTTCAATTCAATTCATTTCGAAATCGTTTTCAATTCAATTCATTTCGAAATCGTTTCAAAATCGATTCAAATATCGTTCACGTCAAAATGGCGTCAATCTAATCAACACGGCTTCATAAATTTCTATTTTCAAATATTCTATTTCAAATATTTCTTTTTCAAAATAGTTGTTATTATCAAAATATTTCGTTCAACACATGACCAATCTCAATGAATGAGTACTGTCAACACATGAACTTTTATTTTATAATATTCTTTATTTTTCAAATCGGAATGAGGCCCAATCAATTACCATATAAAGTTAATTATATGGATTTCCATACAACACATGTATATAATAGCATTGAAAAATAATCAACCATCAACCAAAGTGCACTACACTGTATAAGCATCAAATATAGATATTCAACGCTTATAACAGCCTGTCAATCAATCGATTGACATATTTAATCAATTAGGATGAGTGAACTACATATTTCATCCTAACACCCGTGTGGGGTTTCAAACAATCAAACTAATATTTTATTTGTGCAGTTGGGCGATGTGTAAAATTTATCGTCCCAATCAATGTCATTCAAATAAGTGTACATAAACAAACCGTCTGGTTTGTAAATGAATATTTATTTATTCACATTCACGTTAAAAATTATATTTTTAACAATAAAACATTTTATTCCAACATATGAATTTCTATTCAATTCATTTTTTTTCAATAAAAATGATATTTTTATTTTTCTAACATATTTTAGAAAATTTCGACGGCATAACGACACGATACTAGAAACGGGACAAGGCCTAGCCTTATCCCCGGTCTAGTGAAGGCCCACGCCATTCACACATCAATCATATCAATTCGTTATGCAAACCACAAAATTTGAAGTAAGAATCTAACCTAGCCTTACTCCTTCGCCTTATAACGGCGCACGTCTAATCCTAACCAATTTATCGATTCGATTTTTCACACCACAAACCACATTCAAACCAATATCACAATCAATAACCAAACAACCAAACAAACAAGTCCATGGTCTGTGGACGATTGTGTCGGGTGCTACTAAGCACCGTCTGCATCCTAGTATATATATATAATTAGAAAAGAAATTGAAAGGTGAGAAATTCTCACCTATAGCTATCCTAGCTCCACGGCACTTCTTTGATAGAAATCTTCATCGCTATCGCATCATCGCCATCTTCGTTGCTGTAGCCACTACATATGTAAAAGTCGAATTTTTACGTCGCTATTCAGTATATAAAAATCGAATTTTTACTTCAAAGTTCAATATATAAAAATCATATTTTTACTTCGCTATTCAATATATAAAAATCGAATTTTTACTTCGCTATTCAATATATAAAAATCGAATTTTTACTTCGCTATTCAATATATAAAAATCAAATTTTTTACTTTGCTTCGTTATAAAAATTATAACTCTACGTATTTCAAAATCTCAACTTTCCTTATATAGAAATCTAGTCTTCTTTATTTTACAAATTACTTTTTTTTCCATGTTAAAAAAAATCTCGACCTCTTCATATTTTTAAAACAAAGTAGATTCATTTATTTTTTTTAAAACAAAGTAGATTCATATTTTTTTTTTTTAAAACAAAGCAACTTCTATTTTTAAAACATCATATTTTTACATCAAGTCTATTTCTATAAACATCATATATATATATATATATATATATATATATTGTCATTTCTATTTCAAAAACAACACCTTCTTATATCATGCTATATTTAATTAAAAACTGATTTTTAAATGATGTTTTTAACATAAAAACTGCTCCCCCTTTTTTTTTGTAAATAATGTATTTAACATAAAAAAAACTACTGTAATTTATAATGTATTTAACAAAAAAAAAAAAAAACTACTGTAATCTACCTTTCTTCCTTCTTTTATCTCAACCGATTGAAAAGCCCTTTGCTCAAGACCTAGGGTTCCAAATCACGTCGCCAGGGAGCCACCGGAGTTACATCCGCCATCGCCACATCGAGCGCCTCCGTGAGGTCTTCCGTCGCCCCAACCACCACTGAATTCGGTGGTCCCCTCCGCTGTAAAATGGAGCTCGAAGTCGGCCAGTTTGAGAGGCAAATTCGAGCTAAACTGGTCACGATAATTCATCTCCATGGCATAGAAGGAAAGCTCCGGAATTGCCCTTTAATATTTGTTTTATAATTCGAATTGATTTGGCCTGGATTGAATGATTTAATCGTTTTAAATCCTGATGTTTTTTTTTTTCTTTTTTTTTTTTTCCGCCTTTGGATAGTTGAGAGCGGCGGCAGAACAATGTAAATTAGGGTTTTAAATTGTAAAGGGGTATTTACATAAAATATTATATTATTTTAATTCTATTAAATTCTAAAAAGTGTACTTCACATTCAAACTCCATATCAAACCTAACGACTGTCGCCCCTAGCGTTTTACCCCCATTCTGAACACAATGGCACATGTATCATAAGCTGACTCGATCGTTACAATCAGTTTCCTTTGAATTTACATTTAAATTACTATATTGAATTTTTAAACGTACATTTCAAATTACCGGGGCCACATACTAACTAGAAAAATTCCAGAAAAATATTTTCTAGCTTCGTATTGACGATACGGTCCTAACAAAACTAGTTTCGTCGAATTCTGAGACCGTTTGAAAAATGGCCAATTTCCAGTCGATTAAAATCAACTAAAACCGGTCAAACGCGTTTTCCTTTGCCACGCTCACATATTGATTCGAAAAATTATGAAATTTGAAACCTAGCAATAACTTGACATCACGGACCCAACAAAACTGGTTTCGTCGAAATCCGAGGTCGTTTGCAAAATTTCCATTTTTAAGGGCCTGAATTCCATAGCGACTATTCAGAATTTTCAACTGGACATATCTTTTGATTCTCGCTACGAAATTTTGATTTTTCGGATTCGATAGAAAGATATTCACTATTAGATTCCATTATTTTTGGTTTCACTAAAATCCGGATTGTTTTGCACCCGGTACATTCAATTGAAGTTTGAAATCGAATTATCGAACTACCGCGCCATTTTCAATTCTATTTATAATTATATATAAATATTTATATTCTAACGACGACGTATATAATATATACGTCGAATTATATTCAAAATAAATTTCTCGTCGATATTATTTAAAATAATTCATTTTAAATAAACAAAATTCGCTAAAATGGCCAAAATAAAAATTTTAAACTGGCCCAGACTTTACGGGTTGTTACATCTGAAGGACCGGGGAAGCTATTTGAAATTCCCCGATGCTCCCATTGCAGGGGAGGTTATGGCGAAATTTTTCGAAAATTTAGGGTGTTAGCCAAATTTTTGAAATTTCTCAGAAACTGAAAAGTTGGAGAATGGAAGCCAGATCGAGCGTAGAGTTGAATGATCAAACCACTTTCGACTTTGTTCCTTTTCGGGGACGAAAAGTTTTAAGTGGGGGAGATTGTAACAACCCGTAAAATGCGAGCCAGTTTGAAATTTTTATTTTGGCAATTTTAGCGAACTTTGATTATTTAAAATGAATTATTTTAAATAATATCGACGAGAAATTTATTTTGAATATAATTCGAACGTATATATTTATACGCGTCGTCGTTAGAATATAAATATTATATATAATTATAAATAGAATTGAAAATGGCGTGGTAGTTCGATAATTCGATTTCAAACTTCAATTGAATATACTGGGTGCAAAACAATCCGGATTTTATTTAAACCAAAAATCATAGAATCTAATAGTGAATATCTTTCCAACGAATCCGAAAAATTAAAAGTTCGTAGCGGGAATCAAAAGTTATGTCCAGTTGAAAATTCTGAATAGTCGCTATGGAATTCAGGCCCTTAAAAATGGACATTTTGCAAATGACCTTGGATCTCGACGAAACTAGTTTTGTTGGGTCCGCAGTGTCGAATTATTGCTAGGTTTCAAATTTCATAATTTTTCGAATCAATATGTGAGCGTGGCGAAGGAAAACGCGTTTGACCAATTTCAGTTGATTTTAATCGACTGGAAAATGGCCATTTTTCCAACGGTCTCAGAATTCGACGAAACTAGTTTTGCTAGGACTGTATCGTCAATACGAAGCTAGAAAATACTTTTCGGGAATTTTTCGAGTTAGTGTGTGACCCCGGTAATTTGAAATGTGCGTTTAAATTGAATGTATAAAGAATTATATTTTAATTTAAATCAAAACTGATCGAAACAGCCGAATTAGCCTACGAAACATATCCCATTGTGTTTGGAATGGGGGTAATACGCTAGGAACGAGAGTCGGCATGTTTGATGTTGAGGTCGTATGAAAGGTCAACTGAGTCGGAGAATAAAATAAATTAATAATTAATAAAATATATATATAAAAAAAAAACCCATCTCTAAAACCTAACCCCCCCTTCACTATTCAACCGTCGCCTTCTTTTTCTCAGCCTCCCTCCCCGATTCTTCGTCGCCTTCCCCTCCAGGCGGACCCACCGCCCAACGATGGCCCTCCGGCGAACCCCCCTTCTTCCCCAATCTCGCTCCATCCCCTTCTCCTCCTCTGCTCGAACGCGGCTCCTCCCACGAAGACCCAGCGCGACCCAACTCTCCCAAAACTCCAACCGCGCCTAACCCTAGCCACCCTACGCCTTTGCTCAGCTGATCCGACCCCTTGGGCGTGAGCTCCGACACCCCCTGCTCCGGTGAAGACCAACGCAACACTCCCTCCTCCAGCCGTACCTATTTCCGCCGTACCCCCCCTCCTCCAAGCCCCAAATCAAATCGCACCACCCCCCTTGCTCCGGCGAACTGCGGTCCCCTTTTTTTTTTATATCGCTGTAAGTTTTCTTATTCATTAATTTTGTTTATTTTAAAACTGAAAAGATATGATCTTTAGCATAGTAAAGGTATGATTTTTAGTTAGCATAAGGTTAAGATTTTTTTTTAACATAGAAAAGTTTTGATTTTTATTGGTGATAAAGTTACGATTTTTATCGTTTGAAATAAAATATAAAAATACGATTTTTGTTATATAAGGGGTGCTATAAAAATATATGGTTTTGATTATATGAACAACAAGGGAAAGAATTGATTTTTCATATAGATAAGGATTGATTTTTCATATTGATAAGATTTGATTTTTCATAATAGGAAACAATTGATTTTTCCTTGTAAGTAAGAAATATGATTTTTCATTGTACAGGAAAAATAATGATTTTTCATTATAAATAAAAATTCGATTTTTATATATTGAACTTTGAAATATAAATAGAATTTTTATATATTGAACTTCGAAATAAAAATTCGATTTTTATATATTGAACTTTGAAATAAAAATAGAATTTTTATATATTGAACTTTGAAATAAAAATAGAATTTTTATATATTGAACTTCGAAATAAAAATAGAATTTTTATATATTGAACTTCGAAATAAAAATAGAATTTTTATATATTGAACTTCGAAATAAAAATAGAATTTTTATATATTGAACTTCGAAATAAAAATAGAATTTTTATATATTGAACTTCGAAATAAAAATAGAATTTTTATATATTGAACTTCGAAATAAAAATTCGATTTTTATATATTGAACTTTGAAATAAAAATAGAATTTTTATATATTGAACTTTGAAATAAAAATAGAATTTTTATATATTGAACTCGGAATAAAAATAGAATTTTTATATATTGAACTTTGGAATAAAAATAGAATTTTTATATATTGAACTTCGAAATAAAAATAGAATTTTTATATATTGAACTTCGAAATAAAAATAGAATTTTTATATATTGAACTTCAAAATAAAAATAGAATTTTTATATATTGAACTTTGAAATAAAAATAGAATTTTTATATATTGAACTTCGAAATAAAAATAGAATTTTTATATATTGAACTTCGAAATAAAAATAAGATTTTTATATATTGAACTTCGAAATAAAAATAGGATTTTTATATGTTGAACTTCGAAATAAAAATAGAATTTTTATATATTGAACTTCGAAATAAAAATATGATTATTATATATGGAATAGCGAAGTAAAAATTCGATTTTTACATATGTAGTGAAAGCGGACAACGAAGGTGGCAAAAAGGCGATAGGGACGAAGAATTCTGCAAAAGAAGTGCCGTGGAGCTAGGATAGCTATAATGTCAGAATTTCTCACCTTTCAATTTCATTTTCTAGTTATATATATATATATATATATATACATACTAGGATGCAGACGGTGCTTAGTAGCACTCGACACAATCGTCCACAGACCATGGACTTGTTTGTTTGGTTGCATAGATTAGTTGGATTATTTGATTGAAATTGAATTGTTTGGTGAAATGAATTGATTTGATTGATGTGTGAATGGCGTGGGCCTTCACTAGACCGGGGATAAGGCTAGGGCTTGTCCCGTTTCTAGTATCGTGCCGTTATGCCGCCGAAATTTTCTAAAATATGTTAGAAAATAAAAATATCATTTTATTGGGTAAATGAATAATAGGAATTCATATGTGGAATAAAATGTTTTATCGTTAAAAATATAATTTTTAACGTGAATATGAATATCGTGAATGTGAATAAATAAATATTCATTTACAAACCAGACGGTTTGTTTATGTACACCTATTTGAAGGACATTGATTGGGACGATAAATTTTACACATCGCCCAACTGCACAAATAAAATCTGTGTTTGATTGTTTGAAACCCCACACGGGTGTTGGGATGAAATTTGAAGTTCACTCATCCTGATTGATTAAATATGTCGATCGATTGATTGACAGGCTGTTATAAGCGTTAGATATCTATATTTGGTGCTTATACAGTGTAGTGCACTTTGGTTGATGGTTGATTATTTTTCAATGCTATTATACATGTGTTGTATGAAAATCCATATAATTAACTTTATATGGTAATTGATTGGGCCTCATTCCAGTTTTAAAATAGAAATATTTAAAATAGAAATATTTGAAATAGAATATTTGAAAATAGAAATTATGAAGTCGTGTTGATTAGTTTGACGCCATTTTGACGTGAACGATACTTATATCGATTTTAAACGATTTCGAAATGAAGTGAATTGAAAACGATTTCGAAATGAAGTGAATTGAAAACGATTTCGAAATGAAGTGAATTGAAAACGATTTCGAAATGAAGTGAATTGAAAACGATTTCGAAATGAAGTGAATTGAAAACGATTTCGAAATGAAGTGAATTGAAAACGATTTCGAAATGAAGTGAATTGAAAACGATTTCGAAATGAATTGAAAACGAATTCAAATTGAATTGAAAGCGAATTGAAATGAATTCAAATTGAATTGAAATTTGAATTGAATAGAAATGAATTTTGAAACGAATTTATAAAGAAGAATTCAATTTCGATTTGAATTGAAATGGAAGTTGAAATTGCTTTTGAAACTAATTTAAAACTATTTATATAATTCGTTTTAAATAGAAATTGACGAAATATATTATATATATATATTATATATATAATATAATGGCCTGAATAGAACGCGCCGCGCCGCGGCAGTTCGTGAATTTCGACCATTTATTTCAAACTGACATTACGGGAGATCCGACCGTCGGATTCTCCTAAAACCGGAACCGTTGGGTTCGTATCAAAAAGAGCTTTCTAACGAATATTAGAAATTTGAAATCTAACGGTTGGATTTGGAATTATGTCCAAATCAAATTTGAAAAAGGTCGCTAGAAGTGCAGTTCGATGGCCATTGATGGAAATCGACTGTACGGGCCTTGATAAAATTATTAAAAATAGTAATAATTTGTGTAAAATCATAAGAAATGATTTGGGAAAAATTGGGATGAAAAACTCCATATTTGAAAAGATAAAAATAGATTTTTATCGAAATGAACTAGTTTTGAACTAGAATTATAATTCTATTTATTTTTAAATAAATAAATTGAATTTGAAAAGGGTTTTGAAAATAACCAAAATTTCCAATGATTGCATTGGAGTGGATTTGAATCGAAATTGTTTTCGGAATATCTCGATGTTGGAATTCGTGATTATACAGATGTTGTTATGGAAATTTGAAAGATATATATTTATATCGTTATTTCCAATACGGCATTTGTTAGTCGTAGAATTTGATATTGAATATAAGCCGATATATTTTCTATTCAGAGCCTTGTATTGAATATCGAATGTGATTTGGGTTTGTCGTGAATGGTGTCTTCACTAACACTGTTCTTGAACCCAGTTGAGAAAAGATTAAATCTTTTTGTTTAGATTTAACGAAGTGTACCAATTAAACGATATTTAATTGGAATTGAATTGGTATTATTTTTGGGTTTATCGTGAACAGTGTTTTAAATAACACTTGTTCTTTAACCCGATAATTAATGGAATGTGATTTTGGGTTTATCGTGAACCGTGTTTTAAATGACGCTGATTCTTTAACCCAGTTAAAGATTAAAACTAAGTGGACTTTTAATGAATCTTTAATTAGATTGAAATGATCGAAAATGGAGTATCACCAGTTTTGCTCCAGGCGATGGTTAAATCTTTAATTAGATTTGAACGTGAAATGGTAATTGAATTTACCGATAACACTATGGTGATAGATATGAAGTATTACCAGTTTTACTTCATGGGATGAATAGGTTGGGATTGGGAAATAAAATAAATGATTACTTCGGTGTGGTTCGCTAATCCCGACTAGTTTGAATTGATATTCAAAGGAGATTAAAAAATAAATTTAAAGAATTTATCTTGGATAAAATTTATGGGAACTTTTCCCAAAGTATAGGAATATTTGAATAAAAGAATATTCTGAATTGGAATGAGGCGTATGTTGTGTTTGTGTAACACTTTTATAATATATACGCGAGTTATTCAGAAAGACCGGGTTTATCCCATTCTGAATAACTGATTCGACGTGGTGTCGAAGATGAAGACGATGGTCGAAGACCGGAAGTCTTCACGTCGTTTGGGTGATTACTGATGATCTTGATTGGGCTGTACACCCAAGAAGATGGAAACAGTTGGTGATCGTCCAGACGTACTTGGAGATCGATGGATATGCGGGGTACTAGGTGCCTCCGGTTTCGTTCAGACCCAGAACGGACTTGTAAATGGACTGTGTGTCTGACATTGGATTTTAGTCCGTGTGATTGATCTCTATTAAATATATATCTGTTTGGCGGCGGAGAATTTATTCTCTTGCTTAACGCCCTTCTCTGAGACGTACGAGCTCAGGGGTTATATATTGATGGATATCAAACGCATGGAGTGAATTGCCCGTGTGGCATGCCTAAGTGGCAATTGATCGAGGCTTCTGTAGAAAAGCAAAGCCTTGTGGTGATGATCAAAGCACGGCCTGTGTGGCATAGCTTTGTGTAACGTTTGCTTCGCGAGTTTCACACCCGGTATGAACCAAAAACGGGAGAGGACCTCAGGGAGGGCATGCGTTTCTTTCTAGCTAGAAGTGGCGTCAGTGGTTTTACACGCCCTGACGAGTTTGACTTATGTGGTTGTTGCTGTTGCGAGGCGCCTCGGATTAATCGTTCGTTCTCGAACCGATGGAGTCATTTAGTTGGCTCATTTACGCCCCAAAGGGCGGAGAAACACAGTGTTCAGGCACTATAATCCACATCGGTGGACCGACCCTAACGATCTAAGGGGCAGTTGCGGCTGCTCCGGAGACATGGGCTAGATTGTCTCGAATCGGTTGAGGACTATCTTTTGCCTCGGTTCATAGATGGAAACCCAATTTCCAAATACGTGACATGTGCGGTTTTAATTGTAGAACTAGTATGGCGACATGATATATGGTACCCATGCCGCCTATGATTGATACTTATGATTTGAAGTTGTTTTATACACTATGCACTTATAATAGTATCAAATGATTTGTTTTAAACGTATCAAGCATTCTTTGGCTGTTATAAGGGAAAACCCTACCCCCGGCTTGCGTTGCATTGTGTGATAGGACCTGGGTCTTATAACAACTTCATTTTTCTTTATTTAGCATTGCGCTGTTTGTTTTATGCACTGGTATTCTTGGGAGGAAACCCGTTCCGTGTTATACGGCGTGGTCCCTTGATTTACCGAACTTTAAAATAAAGATCAACAACTGTTTTAGTTCTCACACCAGTCCCATGACTGACCTGGAGTTTATTGTTTTAACCTAAACTCTGGGTGCCCTTATTTTGACACGGGCAGCTAGTAGTTTTGGTTTTGCAAATTTATATTCACAGGGTCCGGGTTTACAGCTGGAACGATATCCGGAAAGCTTTGTATCCATATATCTCATTCTAGTTGTGTATTGTATTATTTTTCCGCTGCTATGTATTTAAATGTAATTTAAATCTCTGATATTTCTGTGTAATATTCATTTATACTCTGTATATTCTTGTAATCTGATGCATTGTTGTAATATACAATGAAATGTTCTTCTGTATGCGTTCTATTTTGTCATGTTCTCAAACGATAGGACGTTTCGAACGGCCTGGATCGGTTTAGCGACTGGTTCGGACCGAGTGAAATCCCATTTCGTCACAGATGTAAACCTGCCCGGAACCGCCCGGCTGTCCAGTAGTCACAACAATACCTATCCAATGTGGGTGGTTAAACACGGAGCCCAATAAGGACCCGAGGTTAGAATGAGTTGTGGCGTAAGACTGCCCGGACCCAACCGGCAACAGGAAGCCACAACAATACCTGTCTAATGTGAGAGGTCAAGGCTTTAATAAGACAATTAAGGCTGAGTCAGGATTGATAGGATTAAGTAAATTATATTAATACTTAATCAAAATGGAACATGCTTAACTAAACAGACTGATTGGGGGTTAGGTTTATAAAACACTTAACCAACTTAGCATGTTGGCTAGAGATAGAAAACCTAGTAGCGGGGGACCCTTTTCAGCAGTAACCCTATAAGGTGTATCATGATACCCTGAAACTAGGCAGGGTGGGGCACGATTACTGGGCTGACTGTAAGAGGTCAAATCGACGGCGGTGGTGCAGCAGTGTAGGTTCTAACGGGGTGCGGGCGTGCACACACTCCGGCGCAGATAAATAAGGCACTGGCCACCAGTAGCATACCTGTGCATTCTAAGATTGTGTCGGGCCGCCACCATGGGACTTGATACACCCCATGGTGGGACCAGCATAGGTAACTACAACATTGGGGGCCGTAAGACACATGTAACTATGCGAGTAGGAGCCGATCATCATAAAATGGATCACTTCACCCTGATTATGGGGTGCCCGTTGGGAACTAGTTTATATGGGTACAGAGATTAATATGGGGTACGATAGTATATTCGACCCTAGACAGCTTAACTAAGTTTATGGTGCTTTCCCATTTCTAGTTTATACTTATCATACCCAGTTCTTTATTCATAGACTGAATAGTCCTAGACTTACTCAGGCTTTATGTCTGACTCTACTATTCTTTCGTCTTCTTTTCTTCCGTCCCCCCCCCCCCCAAGGTCCACAGGGAGGGAATACCGCTGCTTGACCAGCCTTCATATCCAGCTTGAAGAGAAAGAATGTATTGCTTGGATCTTTTCGTTTTGGACTATGGCTTTGGACAGCAACTATGGGACTTTTGCAGTTTATTTATGTTTTCTTTATGCTTCTTTAAATAATGTAGTCAAGACAGTTATGAAGATGTTATGTTTTTGGAAGTATTGTAAGACAATTATGGTATGGTTGGTGTAACACGTATTTTAATGAAATAAAAGTTGTTGTTTTTCGCTGTTCAAAAATATGTGTTCTTATATCTGTCTTGTATATCTTTGACTTATACTTATAAACCTCCACCAAAATTAGGGCATTCCCTGACCCTAACGGAGGTGCGGTGTTTCAAAGTTTGACAAAAATGTTCATTCTAGTTCACAAATCAAGTTTGACAAAAATGTTCATTCTAGTTCACAAATCAAGTTTGACAAAAATGTTAATTCTAGTTCACAAATCAAGTTTGACAAAAATGTTCATTCTAGTTCACAAATCAAGTTTGACAAAAATGTTAATTCTAGTTCACAAATCAAGTTTGACAAAAATGTTCATTTTAGTTCTTGAATCAAGTTTGACAAAAATGTTAATTCTAGTTCACAAATCAAGTTTGACAAAAATGTTCATTCCAGTTCACAAATCAAGTTTGACAAAAATGTTCATTTTTAATTCAATCTCTTTAATGACACCAAAAATGTGTATTTATAATTCATGAATGTATGTTTTTGCCAAACGCCTTATTAAGTTACAAAAATGAAGGGTTTTAATTCATTCTTTTTCAAAGTGCCAAAATGTTTCTTTTTTTTCCATTTCAACAAAAAGAAATGTAAATTTTGTCTTTCTTTTATTTACAAAGGAGAAGTGTAAATAAAGGTGTATTTTAACTAATCAAGTTTCAAGTTTGTAATTTTTATTTACAAAGGAAATTGTAAATAAAAATCACTTTTCAAGTTTGCCTTCTTTTATTACAAATGTAAATGTAAATACAAGATTATTTTTACTAATGAAGTTTCAAGTTTGTACTTTTTATTTACGAAGGAAATTGTAAATAAAAATCACTTTTTAAGTTTTCATCTTTTGTACTTTTTTTTCCTCTCACAGAATGTAAATAAAGCTAATTTCATGTTTTGTCCTCTTTTATTTACAAAGGAAAAATGTAAATAAAAGTATATCTTCACAAATCAACTTTTGTTCTCTTTTATATTCACAAAGAAAAGTAAAAAAAATCGTTTTCATATCTTGTTCTTTTTATTTACAAAGAAAAGTAAATAAAATTTATTTTCTTATCTTTTCCTTTTTATTTACAAAGTAAATAAAATTACTTTTCATATCTTGCCCTTTTTATTTACAAAGAAAAGTAAATAAAATTCAATGTCATGTGCTGTTCTCTTTTTATACTCAAAATTTTATTTTATTTTGAATTGGCAATTGAATCCAAATTAACAAAAAAAAAATATTAATCTAAACAATGTTTTTATATTGAATTGGAAATCTAACGCAATTCAACACATAACCAAATGATTTCCTTTTTATTGAAATGGCAATTTCTATTCCAATTCAATATTATAGCAAATGGGATATTTTTATTAAACATATATAGATTTGTATTTATAAATCATCCATCACACAGGTAAATCATCCACAATCACAATACATCTCAACAACAAATCAATATTCACAACCACCTACATATCATGATGTTACAAGCGAGAAATTAATTAATTTAAAATTAATTGTGTAAATCAGAATTCTCACAGTTTTTAATTCAGATTTGCAATTCCTGAATTTTCAGCATGCTCGATTTCAGTTCTGGTCTGCTTCATAACATAGATCTTGGAAAGATGATTCCAACGCACTTCGTTTCGTCTGATTCTATTTTGATATGACGAAGTTATGCTATTTTGAACATTGAGTTAATTTAATTAAATAATAAATTAGATTAAACAAGGTTTAATTAACCTTTAATAAGATTTTTAAAACATTGCCATTACTGTTACCCTCTTCTTCTTAATCTCGTTTGTTTCTGAAACCAAACAACCCATTCTGCTCCAAATTAAAGACCACCACCGCACCTTCTACATGCCGCCGCCACCACATCAGAGACCACCACCCGGACCGCCGACCTCGACTGCACCCGCACCCAAACCGCCGCCAATCTTGGTGGACCCCTCCTGCTGAAAACCGTGTCCAAAGTCGGCGCTTTCCCGACCAATTTCCGACCGTTCCTGCCCCTGATAGATGATCACCTCCGTATGAAATTCAAGAGCTCGGATCCCTCTTTGATTTGGTATATGGCACTTGATTTATTATTCAGCAGATTGGAAGATATTAGAGTTTGAAAATTGAAGGATTCTGGCCATTAAAAGCTTAGAAATGCGGCTGGAAATACGGTTTTTAGGGTTCGTATTGGCAAGCGTATTTATACGCGTATTTTCGCTTTATTTAATTTATTTAATTCTATTAATTTCGTATATCGTCCGGAACTCCAAATTAAATTCAACGAAAAATGTTCCTAGGCAAATACCCCCGTTCCAGACGCAATGGAATAGGCCTCGTAACACAATTCGGCTGTTACGATATATTACTATTTAATTTAAATTATAAATTATTTAATTATTTAATTCTGATGCACAATTAAATCCACCGGGGCCACATACGTCCTCTAAAAATTACAGGAAGAATATTTCTAGTTATGTTTTAACGATACGGTTCTAACAAGACTAATTTCGTCGAATTTTGGGACTGTTTGAAAAATGGCCTTTTTCAAGTCTATTAAATTTGACCGTAACTGACAAAACACGTTTTCCTTCGCCACGCTCACATATTAATTCGAAAAATTATGGAAAATTAAACTTAACAATAATTTGACATTCCAGTTCTAACAAAAGTGGTTTCTTCGAAAACCGAGGTCGTTTGAAAAATGACTATTTTTTTTTTGAAGTAAAAGGTAGTGAATCAACATGATTCACGCCTAAAATATATACCATTCATCAAGTAACCGTGCGAATATTTACAATATATGTACAACCAAAACAGCAAAACAGCAAAACAGGCCATCACTACTACATGCGGCCATACAAAAAGGAGCCATACATCATAGTTAACATTACATAGCATTAAACATAACAGAAAAACAGCAAAAGGCTAGTGAAACAGTAAGCATCATCGTCAATCATGTGGACCAGTGATCCGCCCCCTCTTACGAACTCGGTCTGCAATGCTCTCAACGTGTCTTTTGCGCTCCATGCCTGCCCAGTCATAGACAAAATTAAGAATAGAGTAAATAATAATGTTAGGGGCTTTCAATTTGCGGTTAAATTTTCTGGAGTTGCGTTCATGCCAGAGCAACCAAGTGTAAGCGAAGTTCAACAAAGCAAAAAGAAGACTATCATGAGAGGCAAGCAAGGTCGGGTAAATTGTGTGCCAAAAAACAAATTGGTCTGCAATGAAATCACTCCATTGCAAGTCAAGGTAAAGCGCAACCAAACATTTTGTCCAAATATAAAAAGGAAAGTCACAAGCCAAAAATAGATGGTGGTAGTCCTCGTCGTCATGACCACAAAAAATACAGCCATCCAGAACATGCACTCCTCTCTGACGAATTCTGTTAACCGTATTCAATCTACCATGTATCACGACCCACATATGAATTTTGACTTTATCAGGGATTTTGAATCGCCACATAAGCTCGAACCCCAACCTCCTAACCCCAGCAAAATTAAACAACTTATAGATGCTACGAACACTAAACAACTTCCTTTCCCCCTCCAACATCCAAATAAAATCATCCCGCTCATTATTCAAACTCACCGCATCAAGCAACTCGAACAAACTGCATAGCTGAATCAATGCATTACCAGCCACAAGTCTTGAGAAATTCAATCTCCATTTGAAACCCGCTGAATCATTATCATACATCTCTCTAACGGTGAAGTTTTTGTTGCAAGCAATACCAAAGAGCTCTGGAAACTCCACACACAAAGGGACACTAATCAGCCAGCTATCCAACCAAAATGATGTGTTGTGCCCATTCTTCACCACAATCTTAGTACCCAACTTCATCCACTGTGCATGAACCATGACATTGCGCCAAAACGCCGAGCATCTTGAAAAATCAGAGTTCCAACCAAAATTACCATTGTAATATGTACTAATGATCCACTCCTTCCATAAAGCGTGCTTGTCAGAAATCATAAACCACAACCACTTACAAAGAAGAGCCAAATTCATTGTCTTTAAGTTTATAACATCAAGGCCCCCTTGCTCTTTAGATTTGCATACTTGGTTCCACGATATCAAACAGCTTAGCTTCTTCGTCTCTCTAGAACCAGTCCAGAAAAAGTTACGACGAATTGCGTCAATCTTTTCCACCATCCAACCTGGAACGTGATAGAAGGACATCCAGTACAATGGATCGATGACAGGACAGAATTGACAAGCACAAGACGACCAGCACGGGATAATGAGTTGCCTTTCCACCTCGCCAGTCTAGTGTCCACCTTTTCGATCAAATGCTGTCAGTCTTTCTTCATTAATTTCTTGGGGCGAATGCACATACCCAGATAATTCAAAGGAAAAACTTCAGCCTTGCAATTAAACATTTCAGCACAAGACCTACGTAAATCATCACTACAACCCAACGTGTAAACACTGCTCTTATGAAAGTTAATTTTTAAACAAATAAATTCCGAAAATCAAAATATATAAGTGTTTACTTTTTTTCAATGCAGCAACGTCATTCTGAACTCAATGGATGTGGTTTAGAGTCGAAATTCCTTCATATGTGAAAAGTAGCTTTTCGAACCTTATATAATATATATATATAAATTCTACAACGACCTTTCTAAAAATTGAATTGGCCATAACTTTTGATTTTTAAAACGAAATTTCAGTTTTTCAGATTCGTTGGAAAGATATGATTAAACAGATTTAAATACTCCTTGTTTCGTTCAATTCTGATTTAAAATGAATCATGTACACTCAGTCAAAGTTCAAATTCAAAATTTCAAACTGCAGCTTTGTTTTAAACTCCTTTTATAATTAAATTAAATTTATTCGTTTTAAAATAAATTTTTAGTCATTATTATTTAAAATAAATTATTTTAATTATTAAAATCCCATTAAAATTTCTAAAATGAAAATTTTAAATTGGCCCCAAAATTCCGGGTCGTTATGGGGTTCAACAAGAACATCTTGCAACCCGGCCACACATGACCGACCACTCATTTCGCTTGAGTGTATCAAATGTATATCACCAACGGTTGGGATTAGCAACCGTTTCCCAAATGGGACAGCATCAACAATAGATTTTTAGAAATAAATGAAACTCTAGATCAGGTGATTATACACCCTACTTCGGTGCGACCGACTTAGCCATGCTGTCTGCCCGATTTCTGTCATTTACCGGATGTGAGATTAGAAGCTACGCTTTATCATCACACCAAATTAACTTTGAATGCCACATCATCAAATCCATCAAATCACAAATTGACGTCCTCAACCATACATTATGTGTTAGCTAAAAGAATTTCCTTCTCCGCTTCCACTCTTGGTACGGTTAGAGAAATCAATATACGTGATCGTCTGGAAATACTCTATCAGACATCCGTCCCTACAAGTCATCCAGGAACAGGATGAACCGAAGGCACTATTCTATAAACGGGATAGCCCTTGCATAACTCCGTTGGCATATATGATTTGCAACGCTTATGCCAATACAGAGTGGTTCTTTGGATAATAATCCAACAGGTCTCTCTATATTAACAACATTAAAATGGTCAAAACTTCGATAGTCAGTGATTTAACTATTGAAGAAAAACAGGTGTGCAAACAACGATATTATTTCCAAATGGAAATTTATATCGATCAAACATCATTCAACATTTATCTCTTTATTTATTTACTTAGCTCCTGTTTCCCTATATTCAATATTTCTTATTTTCTAAATTTGGAAAATATACGTTATTAACAATGGAAAACATTTCCATTTCTTGTTTTCTTTATTAGAAAACATTTTTGGTTTCTTATTTGGAAAACATTTCCAAAGCTTCTTCATTGGACTTAGACAGATGTTTAAACAAACATCGCTATGCTAACTCAAACCATTTCCTTTACCACCGAACCTTAACTATTCCTTAGTTAAAAATTAAGCTAATCAAGTTGGGGTAGAACTACCTCTCAGACCTTAACTGAACAACGTTTCTAACCTTGAAATAGACAAAGGTCACCCTTCTAATTCTTTAACAAACTTCCTTATGTAACTATCTTTCAAATCTTTTCTATTTGATAATTCTTTCCTTCGATAAGGTATATTTGATAACTCTATTCAATTTATTCTATTCACTTAACTCTTTTGATTTAACTCTAACTCTATTCACTTATCTCCTATCGAATAAACTATATTCGATAACTCTTTTAATTCTATTTGAATAAACTATATATTCGATTAACTCCTTTATTCTATTTGAATAAACTATATTCGATTTACTCCTTCATTCTATTCGAATAAACTATATTCGATTTACTCCTTTTACTCTATTCGAATAACTAATTTGATTAACTCATTTGCTTTAACTCTAATCGATTAAACTAACATCGATTAACTCCTTTTACTTTCTATTCAAATAAACTATATTCGATCAACTCCTTTTACTCTATTCAAATAAACTATATTCGATTAACTCATTTTCTTTAACTCTAATCGATTAAACTAACATCGATTAACTCCTTTTACTTTAACCCTAATCGATTTAACTCTAACTGGTTTAACTCTAACTCTTTAACTCTAACTGGTTAACTCTAACTGGTTTAACTCTATCTAACCAACTCGACTCGACTAACCCCTTTCGAATAACATATTCGATTTACTAATTTTCGAATACCATATTCGATTGACTCCCTTCGAATACCATATTCGATTTAACTTTATTCAAATAACTAATATTTAATTAACTCATTTGCTTTAACTCTAATCGATTAAACTAACATCGATTAACACCTTTTTATTTAACTAACATTGATTAACTCCCTCCGATTAAACTAACATCTATTAACTCCTTTTAACTCGATTAAACTATTCATCGATAAAAATTTACTTTTAGTAATAGTTCTTCACTTTACAAATGATTTCCCTTTTATAAAACTCTATTCGTTTTAAAAACATTTTTCCCTTTTATTTACTTTCGAAATATTTCCTTTTATAAAATCTGTTGATTTTATAAAATCACTTTTTATTTCAATATACATTGAAATAATTCATTTTACATCCCAGGGTCTTTTATGATATTTAAAATATCGAATAACAATTATCAACATCATTCTAACACACATAATCGATAACAGATATACATCACATCATATATCACAATATATGAAAACAGTAAATAAATGTTGAGGAATCTAGTCGGATTCCTCCAACCTGTCTCCCTGCATCACAGATATTAAAAAATATAGATTACATCACTTTCAGTTCCATATGTTTAATCTGTTAAACAGAATCAATATAGAAATTCAACTAACTGTCTAACAGTTCAATCAAAAGTCATTACACAATCAAACAACCAATATTTAACAGTTCTAAAAATACAACATGAAATTATAAACTGTTCAGAGTTAGTGAGATTTACTCACATTGGCAGTTCATCATTAAAGAACGATAAACTATTGTTTGATTTGAATCAAACAGTTTATTTCGCCATAAATTCAAATGAGCACCAATCCACTCCCTGTCAGTTCCATTGGGTAGTGTCCATCCATACGATCCTATTGGATCTTGTTTCGCTCAATTCTGATATCGTATCACGAAGTTATGAATATTATAAGTTGTATATACATTTTTTTATTTAAAATAAAACTTTATTTTAACCACTTGGGCCTTACCCCAAATACTTTGGCCCATCCACCGTGTTAAAGCACAGAGCCACTAAAACACCCGATCGACTTCTTCTTCCCCGAATGATTTCATGATTCTAGTAAGTCCACCGAACGCATTTTCACCCATTCAATCCCAATCTGCACTTCCCCTTCTCAATGAAAAATCGAACTAAAATCACCATTATCTCCAACTCCTCAATCTCCTCAAGTCCATCACCACCGTATGCCACTCGAGCCCGCTACCTAGTTTCCGTCGCACAGTACCAACAGAATACCACTGAAGTCCATCGACACATACTTTGATCGAATACCATCAAATGCTTAAGGGAGGCGCGGCTTTCACTGATAAACCAAAATCTGACCTCAGTTGTGCCAATCAACGCTTCAACGTCCTCATTTCTGCAACCCTAGCATCTCGCTGTCTCTTCGAGCATCCCAGAAAATGAATCGTACCACGCAAAGCATACATCGCAGCGAAGAGGGATAGCTGAGGATCTCATATATATTTGTATTATGATTTATATTTTTTTTCCATTTGTTTGATTTTTCTTTCCTCCTGCGTTTTGTTTTCTAAAGAACAAAGTGACGGCATGTTCTTTAGGTCTTAAGGAGGAGTTAGGTTTATTATGTGGTTGCAAACATAGGAGACGTGGCCTTCTTGATGTTCACACAAAAATTTAGGATATTTATTTTATTGATTTTATTCTCGTTTCTGGTCTTTAAAAATCCCTACGACCACATACGATACCAAAAATTACCAAACTTGACATGTAGCTAGAGTTCGACATTACGGTCCCAATAAAACTGGTTTTGTCGAATTCCGACTCCGTATGCTCACACAGTATATTTTTAACCGTTGAAATATTGACTATTTTTCACTCTAAAAATCCATATGGCCACACAGTGACTCTAAAAATAACCGAACTTGGAAGCTAACAACTATTTGACATTGTGGATCCAACAAAATTAGTTTCATCAAATTCTGACTTCGTTTGCAAAAGTGACTATTTTTAAAGCTCTAAATAGCCTATATAAATATATTTAAATATAATTAAATTTAATATTTAAAAAAAAATATTATCGTCTATATTCACAGTGGCGTACCATACAGCTCTACTGGCATTTATAACTTGATATTTCAAATCCCGATTAAATCGATATTCGATTTATATTGAAATTCCTTTTTAAAATATAAATAATTCCTTTATAAATTATAAAGAATTCCACAGCGACTTTTCTAAAATTTGATTTGGACATATCTCAAAATCTACATGACGAAATCCCGATTTTTCTCTTCCACTAGAAAGATATAATCCACCAGCTCCTCACATTTCTTGTTTCACAGAAATCCGGCTTAAAACGAATCCTGTACATTCAGTTAAAGTTCAAATCACCAATTTATGAACTGCAGCGCCATTTCGAGCTTGTTTATAATTATATTATAAACTATACGTTCAACTGTCAACGATTGAATATATTCCTTATTCAAATTCAAATTCCAAGCTAATTAAATATCACATATGATCCGGATCACACCATATCGTCATTTCGGGTAATTCTGATTATTTCAGAATTAAATATATTATTTAATTTATTAATTTAATTAAATATTCACCATTATTTAATTCCACGACCATTTAATTCACTAAACCACCATTTATATAATTAAATTAATTAATTATAATACCTCTGCCAATGCGGGTCATTACAAACCTAGTTAAAGACAGGATTTATTTCCAAAATTTGAATAATCATTACATAATGATTTTTTGAGATTAAAGCTAAGTAGATTTTAATGAATCTTTAATTAAACAGAAACATGAATGTGATAATTTAAATTATTGTAACAACCTGGAAATTCTGAGACAATTTAAAATTTTTATTTTTCAATTTCGATGAATTTTGTATATTTAAAATGAATCATTTTGAATAATAGTGACGAGAAATTTAATATGAAAAGAATTTGAATGTATATATTTATATAGATTGTCGTTAGAATATAAATAATTTATTTATAATTATGAAAGGAATTTAAAATGGCGTGGTAGTTCGATAATTCGATTTCAAAGTTCAAATGAATGTACATAATTCAAAATAAACCGGATTTTTGCGAAACCAAATGTATTATAATCTAATTGAGAATATCTTTCCAACGAATCCAAAAAATTGAAATTTCATAGCGGGGATAAAAAGTTATGTCCAATTGAAAATTAAGAATAGTCGCTATGGAATTCGGGCCCTTAAAAATGGGAATTTTGCAAACGACCTTGGTTTTCGACGAAACCACTTTTGTTGGATCTGTGGTGTCTAGTTATTGCTAGGTTCCAAAATTCCTAATTTTCTGAATCAATATGTGAGCATGGCAAAGGAAGACGCATTTGACCAGTTTCAGTTGATTTTAATCGACTTGAAAATGGCCATTTTTCAAACGGTCTCAGAATACGATGAAATTAGTTTTGTTAGGATCGTATCGTCAATACGAAGGTAAAAAATATTTTTCGGGAATTTATAGAGTTCGTGTGTGACCCCAGTAAATTGAAATGCGCATTCAAATTCAATATATAGAGTTATATTTTGATTTTGACGAAACTGATCGAAACGATCGAATCAGCTTACGATACATATCTCATTGGGTTCTGAATGGGGTAATTAGCTATGGACGACAGTAGGTGGGTTTGATTTTGAGGCCAAAATAAAAAGGTACCTTTTTGAAATAATTAAATAATATATAATAAAACACCTCACCCCTCTCTATACTCTCAACCCCCCCCCCCCCCCCCCGTTCCAAAATCAATTCAGATTCAGATAAAAAAATAGGAGGAGGACGGAGGTGGAAGAACCACCATCGCGCCCCTCTTAGGCGGCGCCGCCCACCGCCGGCCTCCCCCACCCGACGCGACCCCTCCCCTGCTTCTCCCCTCCTCTCTCCACGCACGACTCCATGGCCCCCTACACGTGAGCCCAAAAAACCCAACCCCGTTGAAAACCCTAACCCATAAACCCCAAATAGAGCTGCCGTTAACCCCTCTAGCACCACCACCTCGACACCGCCGCACCCTCCCCTTGCCGCGCCACCTTCTTCCCCCTTCCTCTCCGATTCAATAAGAAAACCCTCCCCGGACGAATGTAAAAAGAAAAGGTAATTTTTATATAAACAAGCTTTGATTTATTTTCTGATTTTTATTATAAACACCATTGTTGTTTTCAAAAATTTATGTATAGGTTATTGCTAATAAAAATTGATTCTTTTTATATTATAGGAAGGATCAATATATGATTTTTATATAGGTATGATAATAAAAATGTGATTTTTTATAATGTGGAGTAGTAAAGATGTGATCTTTATCGAAGTAGTATTGTAAAAATATGATTTTTATAGTATAGAAAGAATAAAAATATGTTTTTCATATTATACAGATAGTAAAAATTTGATCTTTATATGTGTAGCGAAATAAAAATCGGATTTTTATTATATATATGTTGAAATAAAAATGTCATTTTTATAGCGATGATACAAAAATTCGATCTTTATATTAGAAGTAGATATAAAAATATAATTTTTATATAGGAAGGAGCGTTATAAAAATATAATCTTTATTGGAAGAAGAGCGATATAAAAATATAAATTTTATATAGAGAATAGCGTGATAAAAATGTTATCTTTATTATAAGAACACCGTTATAAGAATAGAATTTTTATCTATATAGTAGTGGTGTAAAAATAGAATTTTATCCATATAGTAGCGATGTAAAAATAGAAATTTTATCTATATAGTAGCGAAGTACAAATATAATTTTTATCTATATAGTAGCGATGTAAAAATAGAATTTTTATCTATATAGTAGTGGTATAAAAATAGAATTTTTATACATAGCAACAACATAAAAATGTGATTTTTATATATGTAGTGGCTACGGACAGTGAAATTGACCAAAGGCGAGCACGACGAAGATTTCTACATATGAAGAGCCGTGGCGCTTGGTTTAGCTAGTCGATGAGAACTTCTCACTTTAAATTTCATTTTCTAGTTAAAATATAAACTAGGATGCAGACGGTGCTTAGCAGCACCCGACACCCGTCGTCCACAGACCATGGACGACTTGTATGCTTATTTGATGTGTTGTGAAGTTAGTTTGTGATGTGGATGTGAAAAAAAAAATAGATTCATGTGTTGAATAGGAAATATATTCATGTCTGAATAGGAAAAATATTCATGTGTTGAAATAAATGGTTTATCGTTAAAAATATAATTTTTAACGTATACGAGAATAAATAAATATTCATTTACAAACTGGACGGTTTGTTTATGTACACCTATTTGAAGGACATTGATTGGGATGATAAATTTTACACGTCGCCGAACTGCACAAATAATGTTCATTGTTTATTGATTTGAAACCCCACACGGGTGATGGGATGATATTTGACATACACTAATCCCAATTGTTTAGTGATATGTCGATCGTTGGATTGACAGACTGTATGAGCGTTAATTATTTATATTTAATGCTTATGCAGTTGTGTGGTGCACTTTGGATGATGGTCGATTATTTATCGTTGCTATTATATACATGTGTTGTATGACATCCATATAATTAATATTATATGGTAATTGATTGGGCCTCATTCCAATTGGGAAAATAAAGAATATTATGAAATATAGATTTATGTGTTGAATAGAAAAAAATAGTCATGTGTTGACGATGCTCATGCGTTGAGAATAGCCATGTTTTGATAATACTCATGTGTTGAGAATATATTCATGTGTTGAAATAAATATAGATCCATGTGTTGAATAGAACAAATATTCATTTGTTGAATAGAATAACGAAGTTATTAAAATATATAAAGCCGTGTTGATTAGAGATGCGCCATTTTGACGCGAACGATATTTATATTGATTATATTCGTTTTTATAATGAATATAGAAAAGGAAGTGATTTCAAAATATAACGTTTTGAACATATTATCGATTGTATATCGATGAAGTGGAATATTAAATTTTGATTCGAAATTGAATATGAAGTTGAAATCGTTTCGAAAAATGAATTTAAAACGATTTATAAAATACGTTTTGAATTGAAATCGACGAAATATATACAATATATGTATTATATATATTAAATGGCCTGAATAGAACGCGCCGCGCCACGGTAGTTCACGAATTTTGACCATTAACTTCGAATTGACGTTGCAGGAGATCCGGCGGTCAGATTCTCCTGAAACCAGAACCTTTGGGTTCGTATCGTGTAACGACCCAGAAAATCTGAACCAATTTAAAAATTTTAAATTGGCTAAAATAATGGATTTTAAATAAATATTTTAAATAATAGCAATGAAAAGTGAGTTTGAATTGACATTTGAAAATGAATATAATTAATTATAATTATAAACAAGGCCTGAAATTGCGCCGCAGTTTCAAAATTTGAATTCAAAATTTGTCGGGCTGTACCGGGTGCAAAACAAAACGGATTTGAGTGAAACCAGAAATATTTAAATTTGTTAGTGAATACCTTTCTAACGAATCTGAAAAATCCAATTTTCATAGCGGAAAGCAAAAGTTATGGCCAAATGAATTTTCAGAAAGGTCGCTACGGAATTTATATAGCCTGTGAAATTGGCCATTTTGCATACGACCTCGGAATTCGACGAAACCACTTTTGTTGGATCCGGGATGTGAAGTTATTGCTAGGTTTCAAATGTCATAATTTTTAAAGCTAGTATGTGAGCGTGGCAAAGGAAAATGTGTTTTGGTCAAATATAGTTAAATTGGATCGACCAGAAATGGGGCTTTTTGCAAACAGTCTCAAAATTTGACGAGACTAGTTTTGTTGGGACCGTATCGTCAAAACATAGTCAGATTTATTTTTCTGGAATTTCTCGAATCAGTTTGTGGCCTTGGCAAATTGAAATGTACGTTCAAATTGAATATTGAATGATTTATATTTTAATTTGAAGGAAAACTGACTGAAACAGCCGAATGGGCCTACGAAACAAATTCCATTGTGTTCGGAATGGGGGTAAAACGCTAGGGATGATAGTCGTTGGGTTTTGATTGGTGTTCGTGTCAGATAACACCTTTAAAACCCACTGGCCAATCATAATTTTTTTTTTAAAAAAAAGAAAATCTTCTTTTCTCTCTCCCCGACCGAAGGCGGAAACCGCTTGAAACCTTCCCCCTCATTTTCCGATCAATCCACGCCGAATTAGCACGTGTCACAGTTGAAATTTTTGAAGATCTTCTCAAGATCTTCAAATCCGTATAAAGTTTGGAATTTTTCGTGGCCTGTGGAGTGAGAATCGACGCCTAGAAGTCGACGACTTCAATTCGTCGCCGCCGCCTAGGACCACCGAGCTGGACCCCACCTTCGGCGAACCAGCGCCTCTCCTTCCCCTTCGACGCTGCGAAGGCCGATTGACGAATAGCTACACGGATTTCGAGATAAATCCAAACCTAGTTTTGAACCTTTCAGCTGAGGTACGGCTTGTTTTATTTTCAACTGTTTTAACACCTTTAAACCGTTGCAAACTTTGAAAAATCATATCTTTTTGCTGTGTTGACGAAATTCAGTGAAACAAGAGACAGTTGACTCGTGTGGACATCTTCTGCCTTCTAGAAGAGACCGCATATTTTTCTGAGCCTTCTACTATTTTTGGTGGAGTTGAACCCAATGTGAGATTTCTAATTTATAAACGATATGGAAAACGACGATGTATAAATTATATGATCGATGTATGAGTTATATAAGCGTTGTACACCTCATGTATAAGTGTTGTATAAGTTGTACATTCGATGTATAAGTTGTATATGCGTTGTAAAAATTATATATGTGTTGAAATAGAAGTGAATTGCTATATACATACATACATACATATATATATTTATATATATATATATATATATATGTATATGTATATGTATATATACGCCCCTCGTCCACAAACCATGGTCGATATTTATTGGTTGTGATTGGTGTGAAAATTGATTGATAGCGATTGGATGATTGGAATTGTTTGTGGTTGATATTGATTGATTATGGTTGAAAAAAACCAATTTGTGGTTGAGAAATATTTGGTTGAAACCACATAGGATTAGTTTGTGGAAATGAAATAAATATATACATGCCGCCTGCGTGCGAACTAGATGCATGATTCCCCATTGTCAAAAATCGTGAGGTTTTATGGTAGAGCGAGGAGCCGTACTAGGGACGGTCCCGGTTTTAACTACCCTGCCGTTATGCTGCCGAAATTTTGAATAATATTCATGTGTTTGAATTATTTTCATTTGTTGAAACTATATTTATTCGTTGAATAGAAAACCTTCATGTGTTGAGTCGATATTCATTCGTTGAATTGAAATTCATGTGTTGAATGGTATTCATATTTTGAAATAAATTGTTTTATAATAAAAATCACATTTTTATCATCTATATGAACTATATAAAATAATCTCGTTTTGAAAGAAATTGTTTTATAATAAAAATCCTATTTTTATTAACTATATGAGCTATATAAAACAATAGAGTTTTGAAATGAATTTTTTTACAATAAAAATCACATTTTTATTATATACATGAATTGTTAAAAATAGTGAAATGTTGAAATAGAAGACAGTTAGATAAAAATATCGTTTTTATCAAATGTATGAAAAGAATATAGTTTTGAAATCGAAGAATCGATATATATATATATATATATATATATATATATATATATATATAATATATCGAATAACGACGCTGCAGTTCGTATTTTGAAACCGTGATTTCAAACGATAATACCGGGAGATCGACCATCGGATTTTCCTGAAATCGCAACCGTTGGGTTCTCTTTGGAAATATCTTTCCAACGGCACCAACTTTGTAAAAATCCAACAGTTGGATTGTCTGGAATGTTTAATTCAAATCTGAAGAAAAACAGCGCCAGAATCGATTATATATATATATATATATATATATATATATATATATATATAATTATATTTAATCGAATAACGAAGCTGTAGTTCGTATTTTGAAATCAAAACTTCAAACGATAACACCGGGAGATCCGACCGTCGGATTTCCCCGAAACTGTAACCGTTGGATTCGTTTTGATAAGATCTTTCTGATGATATAAATTTGTGAAGTTCCAACAGTTAGATTTTCAGATATGTGTAAATCAAATCTGAAGAAAAATAGCGCCACGGTCGCGTTATGGCCCGAAGCGTTGTTTTGAATAAATTGGCTACTTTAAAATAAATAAAAATAGCGATAAATCATTATAGAATATTATAAACAATATGGTCGTGAAATTTAGAAATTAACTGAAGGTTGGCTAAGTCGAATGGTTTCCTGGGTGTTGATCTGATGTTGGTTTCGGCCTTCGGGGTTAATATTTGGGAAATCGCTCTCTTGCTGATTGACGGTTAGTGACTAATGAATTGAAATTGATGCGTATGTATGTTAGTGTTGCACTTGTTTATTATATACGCGAGTTGCTCAGAAAGACCGGGTCTATCCCATTCTGAATAATTGAATCGACGATAAGAAATCGAAGATGAAGATGGTGGTCGAAGACCGGAGACCTTCACCTCGTTTTGATGGTAACCGAGGTCCTGATTGGGAGGCATCCCGAAATATGGATAATGAGTGGTGATCGTCCAGACGTACGTGGTGATCGATGGGTTTGCGAGGTATTTAGTGCCTCCAGTTTCGTTCAGACCCAGAACGGACTTGCAAATGGACAGTGTGTCTGACATTGGGATTTATTCTGTGTGATTGATAGCCATCAGTTGCATGGTGTGAATTGCCTATGTAGCATGCTAAGATGCTGTGATCAGGGCTTTTGTTGAAAAGCAAAATCTTGTGGTGGTGATCAAAGCCCCGCCCGTGTGGTGTAGCTTTGTGTATAACGTAAATTCGCAAGACTAACACCTCGGTATGAACCAGAAACGAGAGAAAGGACCTCAGGGAGGGCCTGCGTTTCCTCCTAGCTAGAAGTGGCGTCAGTGGTTTTACATGCCCTAACGAGTTTGACTTATGCGGTTGTTGCTATTGCGAGGCGCCTCGGTTAGATTGGACGATCCGGGTCCGATGGAGTCATTTGTTGGCTCGCTTACGCCCCAAAGGGCGGGGAAACGTAGTGTTCAGGCATTTTAATCCACTCCGTGTGGACCGGCCCTGACGATCCAAGGGTCGATGCGTTCTGATCCTGAGACTCGGGCTAGGCAGTCTCGAATTCGGTAAGGACTATCTTTTGCCTTGGTTCATGACGGAAATCCAATTTCCAATTACGTGACTGTGCGGTTTTGATTGTATATATATATATGGCGACATGATATACGGTACCCATGCCGTCTATGATTGATAGTTATGATTGAAATTGTTTTTGAAAAAAATGAACACTAGTAATAATATCAAATGCTTTTGTTTTTATTCGTATCAATCATATTTTGGCCATTATAAGGTAAAACTCTATCCTCCGGTTTTCGTTGCATTGTGTAATGGGAACTGAGTCTTATAATGGCTTCATTTTTATAAAAAGCATAGCGATGTTTAAAAGAATGATTTGTTTTAAAGCACGGGCAATCCAATGGAGTAAACCCGTTCCACGAAAGTGGCGCGGTCCTGTGATTAGCCATATTATAAATGTGTTGAGTAGATTTCTCATACCAGTCCCATGACTGACTCGTAGTTTGTTTCACTTTCAAACTCGGGTGCCCCTTTTTCTACACGGGCAACCTTGTGTTCAGGTTTAGCTGGTTCTTTCTGGATAGCTGGAGCTGAAGATGGATTCTATCATTTATCTCTTTTTATGCTGTTCAGCTCCTATTGTACATATTTTGTTTATTTTTCCGCTGTAGGCATTTATGTATAGATGAACTGTATTTGTACTAAATATGATCCGGTATACTGTGTAACTCTTATGATTACGTTTATCCAGTGTATTCTATTGTACATTATTTGGTGTATTTATTAAATTATGTTCTGTTATTATCTGTTTCAGTGTTATATTCCAAGGATTACCCTTGCCACCGTCAGTATGGGGTTTGGGGTCGTCTCATTTGGTATCATAGCTTTGGTTAAGCTTAGTTCTGGAATATAACATATCAAAGGACCCGTCAGAAATAGAACCAGTAGTATTCTAGGACGGGTAACTCTATACAGATAGGATCAGTAATATACTAGTATGAGTAAAGCAGAATGAAAATACACCCCAGTAGACACATTTACGTTGAAGTATTTGTCTCTATATTTTGAAATATCTTTTCTGTTGACCTGACACTTTGTCTGCTAATTGCAGGCGCACTCGAAAATGAGTGACAGGAGCAGAAAAATAATCGTATGGCTCGACCAACTAATGAGCCAGTTGTGCTCCCGCAGCCAGAATCAGATATAGAAGTTCTATTCAAGAGATTTCGAAATCTGGGTGGATCGCCATTCTTAGGCAAAGAGTCCATTATGGAAACACAAGCTTGGATTCGTTCTGTAGAGAAAATCTTTGAGGGTTTAAAGCTGAGAGATGATCAGAAAAGATTACTGGCGTCTTGGGCACTCAAAGAAGAAGCTTTGTTTTTGTGGGATTCAGTTGTTAACGATAATCCAGAAGGTGATATCACCTGGGATAAATTCAAAGTGATTTTCTTAGAAAGATTTACTCCTCCCGAAGCAACCGAGCGATTATGTGACGAATTTTCTTATCTAATACAAGGTGATATGACCATCCCAGAATATCATAAGAAATTCAACGAACTTTCTCACTTTGCTCCTCATCTGATTCAAAATCCAAAGAGGAAGAATTTGAGGTTTATTCATGGCCTGCAAAGAAAATATCAGAACATTGTAATGAGGAATGTGAAGCTCCCCTTTTCTGAAATGATATACATGGCTTACCAGTACGAAGATCTCGACAAGAAAGGTATGTTACCTTACGAAGAAGGGGTCAGTTCTAGTAACAAAGATGAGCCTGAAACTGATAATCCGGAGGCCAGTGCGATATCTGAGGTGAGTAAGAAGCCCAAAGTCAATCGAAAAAGGGCCAGATCTGAAAAGGAACCAGCAACGACGACCACCTGCTCTAACTGCAGGAAACCAGGGCATTTGACCAGGAATTGTAAAACCTCGAAGAAACAAAAGAATGGGTTTAAACCCGATAAACAGTTTCGAGAGAATAGAAAATGCTTTCAATGCCATCGGATTGGCCATCTTGAAAAGGATTGCAGGCAATTTAAGAAATCCAAAGCGGTACATATAAATGAAGTAGCAGAAACGTCTGAGCCCTCAGCTATACAAGAAAGGCCAGATGTTTTAGAAGGCACGCTAACTGTCAAAGATATACCAGTTAAAGTATTGTTTGACACCGGCGCGTCGCAAAGCTTTGTTGCAAAGAATGCAGCTAAGAAACTGGATTTAAATTTGAAGAAGCTCAAGGAACCAATGACTGTCCAGAATCTGGTGGGGGGTTCCATTGATCTCAGTTGGGTTTGTCGAGTGCCGGTTTCTTTTTCTCGTTATCGGTTTCCTACCATCGCGGTCGTCATGAATTTTACAGAGTTTGATCTTATCTTGGGGTTAGACTGGTTGACCAAGTATGAAGCTGAGGTTAAATGCGCCGACAGAATCGTTAAGGCGAAGATTAAATCAGGGGATTACATAACCATTCCCTGTGAAGGTCAGAAAGCTAATAGAAAAGATTTCTGGGAAGCGTTGGATATTTCTCCTGTTCAAATAGAAAATATCCCTTAAGTTACAGAGAATATTCCGGACCTAGTAAAAGATATACCTGTCGTCAAGAACTACGCGGATGTGTTCGAAGAAGTTGTTCGCTTACCTCCGTAGAGGGAAATTGATTTCAAGATCGCTTTAATTCCCAATGCAAGGCCGGTAGTTCACGCTATTCGAAGAATGTCCTTGAAAGAGAAAGAAGAACTTGACAATCAAACACGACAGCTAGTGTGGAAGGGTCTGATCAGGCCTAGTTTCTCTGATTGGGGAGCAGTAGTGGTGTTTGTCCCAAAATCTGACGGTACTCTACGTCTATGTGTGGATTATCGTGATCTGAACATGCAGACAATAAAGAATAAATATCCATTGCCGTGGATTGATGATTTGTTGGATCGATTAAATGGCGCACAAGTATTTTCACGAATGGACCTAGCTACAGGTTTCCTTCAGCTTCGTATCGCCGAGGAGTGTGTTCCTTTGACAGCATTCAGAGGTCCCGACCTATTCTACGAGTGGTTTGTAATGCCGTTTGGCTTATGTAATGCTCCAGCCTATTTCGTCGATCTAATGAACAGAGTATTCAGAAGAGTATTGAATAAATTTGTTCCGGTTTTTATTGATGATATTCTAATCTTCTCTAAATCCAAGGCCGAACATGAAAAGCATTTGGAACAGGTTCTAGAAATTCTGAGAAGGAATGTATTGAAAGACAAACTGTCCAAATGTATATTGTGGTAAGATGAAGTGAAATTTCTGGGCTACGTCGTATCGAAAAAAGGAATTGCTGTGGATCCAAGCAAAATCACAGCTATCTAGAATTGGAAACAGCCTAGTACTCCTACAGAAGTCCGTAGTTTTTTCGGATTGGCTAGTTATTACCGGAAGTTCGTTAAAAACTTTTCGAAGATAACTGGCCACTTAACAAAGCTTACAAAGAAGCACTCAAAGTTCAAATGGACTCCAGAAAGTGAGGAGGCTTTTGAAGACCTAAAGTTAAGATTAACAACCTCTCTAGTGTTAACCATCATCGATGGCAATCAGGATTTGAAAGTCTGGACTGACGCTTCAAGAGAAAGCCTTGGTGCAGTGTTAATGCAAAAGGGTCAAGTGATTACTTATGCTAGCTGTTAGCTGAAGCCGCACGAGAAAAACTACGTCACTCATGATCTTGAGTTATTTGCGATAGTATTCGCTTTGAAAATCTGGAGACACTATCTTTTGGGTGAGAGATTTGAACTGTTTACAGATCACCAGTCGTTAAATTATCTGTTCATCCAAAAGGACTTGAATCTGAGGCAGCAACGTTGGCTAGAGTTTCTTGCAGCATATGACTTTGAGATTATATACACTCCAGGGAAAGCTAATGTCGTGGCCGATGCGTTAAGCCGAATGAATGAAATTATCACCAGTTTTATTATCACGACTTCATTGCTAGATAAAATATCTGCTCTTCAGAAGGATGATCACTTCATTCAGAAGACCAGAGAGATAATTCAACAAGGCGAACCCTCGAGTTTTCAAGTTGATAATGATGGGATTCTAAGGCTCAAAGGTCGAATCTGTGTCCCTAACATCCCTGAGCTTCGAAAGGAAGTACTGGATGAATGCCACAAGTCAAAACTTAGTATCCATCCGTGAGTAAGCAAAATGTACAATGACATCAAACGCACTTTTTGGTGGAAGTCGATGAAGAGGGACATTTCTTTGTATGTTAGCTGGTGCCCTACTTACCAACTAGTCAAAAGCGACCAACAGAAACTAGCTGGATTATTGCAACCGCTAGACGTTCCTGGTTGGAAGTGGGAACATATTTCCATGGACTTCATTGATGGTTTGCCCAGAACCAGAAAAGGAAATGACAGTATTTGGGTTATCGTAGATCGCTTCACGAAGACCGCCCATTTCATACCTGTCAGATCAAATAGAACTGCTCAGAGTTTGGCACAGATTTCTTCAAGGAAATAGTTAGACTACATGGGGTGCCGCTCAGTATAGTCTGTGATAGAGAAAAAATATTCACTAGCAAATTCTGGGAGGCATTTCAAGTAGAGCTGGGAACAAAGCTGAATCTAAGCACCGCTTATCATCCTCAGACAAACGGTCAGACTGAGAGGGTGAATCGTATTTTAGAAGATCAATTGTGGGCTTGTGTTCTTGATTTTGGTGGATCATGGGAAGACCTTCTGCATTAGGCTGAATTCTCATATAACAACAACTACCAGGCGAGCTTGACAATGTCGCCATTCGAAGCGTTGTATGATAGACCGTGCCGATCTCCTGCTTGTTGGGTCAAACCTGGAAATAGACTTTTGTTAGGGCCTGATATGATCCGAGAAGCTGCCGATCAAGTCGACTTTATTAAGAAGCGATTACTCGCCTCTCAAAGCCGACAAAAGAGCTATGCCGATAGGAGAAGAAGAGATATATCCTTTATTGTTGGCGACTATGTATATTTGAAAGTATCGCCGATGAGAGGAGTTATCCGGTTCGGTAAAACTGGGAAGCTGGCGCCCAAATTGATTGGTACGTTTCCTATTCTGGAACGGATTGGAACTCTCGCTTATAGGGTTAAACTGCCCGATTGGTTGCCTGGAGTGCATGATGTATTTCATATATCTCAACTTCGAAAGCACGTTCATGATCCAGACTTGATCGTGGAAGAAGCAGCTCAACAAGATATTGAAATTACTCCAGAATTAGCTGTGAGAAGAGAGCCGCTAAAGATCATTGGCAAAGAAACCAAAGAGCTGAGAAACAAGAAGGTTCACTTAGTCAAAGAGCAATGGAGTGGAGATCCGCGAGATTGTACTTGGGAAACTGAGGAGAGCATTCAGAAAGCCTGTCCTAGATGCCGAGTGGATATCTCTGATTGTCTCCGGTGCAAGGTACATTTACCATACTTTGCATTACCAATTAGTTCTCTATTCTATTGTTATTTTCTTTCCATGGTTGTGCACTTTTTATTCTATAGTCTGAATTATTTTAAAAGAATATAGAAATTGATTTGTATGATTTTGAAAAGTTAGAAACAATTTGATTGTCGTTTATGTTGTGTGATAGTAGAGTTGATTAATTAAATTATTAAAACGATAGTTAATTTAATCAATAATAGAATGAATGGTAGCATTTATTCATTTAAATCATACATTGAACTGATTAGAAAATAGATAGAAATATATCCTTATGCATTATATATGTTTGAACAGGAAAATGGATAGCTGTTGAGTAAAGATTTTATTTGCGTGCCCGACAAATAGGTTAACCTTAATGAGTTGGATGCGAAATATTATTATATCAACTCCTGTGAATGCCATTGGATGCGGAGTGCTGGTTGTTCTGTGTGAAATAATAAACGTCGCCATAGGATAGTAACAATTAATTTTGAACTACACTGCATGGCATACTTCAGAAGATAGGCATACTTCATCATATACCACATAAGCATTTGGAGCTTGTGTGACGAGGTGGAAGATTTACCATACGAGCGAGAGGCTTGTATGGCGATGACTATATTTTACAGGTTAAACTGATGACTGACATGGACTATTTAAATTATAACGATAAAATTACCAGATTAATAAAAAACCCACACGGGTCTGGAGTTGACAATAACCACGTCTCTCTAGTTATTAGATACGGCACATGGACAATTTACTTCCCACACGCGACGAGGTGACGAGGATTTATCCTCTGGAGCATTTAAAATACACACTCCCTCAGGCTTTGACAGGGTGACGAGAATTTATTCTCTGGAGTTATTATCTATACACGCTCCCCTATAAACACCAGAATATATCACTATAAATATGTGGATGCTTATTAGGATTTATTGGGTACCTAATACGGCCCAATAAATTTCCAAACCTCTCCCCATACAAAGGAGGTTATGGCGAAATTTTTCGAAAATTCCGGGTGTTAACCAAATTTTTGAAGAATTTGAAAATTCTCAGAAACTGAAAAGTTGGAGAATGGAAGCCAAATTGAACGTGGAGTTGAATAATCAAACAACTTTCGACTTCGTTCGTTTTCGGGGACGAAAAGTTTTAAGTAGGGGAGATTGTAACGACCCAGAAAATCTGAACCAATTTAAAAATTTTAAATTAGCTAAAATAATGGATTTTAAATATTTAAAATAAATATATTAAATAATAGCAATGAAAAGTGAGTTTGAATCGACGTTTGAAAACGAATATAATTAATTATAATTTTAAACAAGGCCAGAAATGGCGCTGCAGTTTCAAAATTTGAATTCAAACTTTGTCGGGCTGTATCGGGTGCAAAACAAAACGGATTTGAGTTAAACCAAAAATATTTAAATCTGTTAGTGAATACCTTTCTAACGAATCTGAAAAATCGAATTTTCATAGCGGAAAGCAAAAGTAATGGCCAAATTAATTTTCAGAAAGGTCGCAATGGAATTTATATAGCCCGTGAAATTGGCCATTTTGCATACGACCTCGGAATTCGACGAAACCACTTTTGTTGGATCTGGGATGTAAAGTTATTGCTAGGTTTCAAATATCATAATTTTTGAAGCTAGTATGTGAGCGTGGCAAAGGAAAATGTGTTTTGGTCAAATATAGTTAAATTGGATCGACCAGAAATGGGACTTTTTGCAAACGGTCTCAGAATTCGACGAAACTAGTTTTGTTGGGACCGTATCGTCAAAACATAGTCAGATTTATTTTTTTGGAATTTTTCGAATCAGTTTGTGGCCCTGGCAAATTGAAATGTACGTTCAAATTGAATATTGAATGTTTTATATTTTAATTTGAAGGAAAACTGACTGAAACAGTCGAATGGGCCTACAAAACATATTCCATTGTGTTCGGAATGAGGGTAAAACGCTAGGGATGGCAGTCGTTGGGTTTTGATTGGTGGTCGTGTCAGAAAACCCCTTTAAAACCCACCGGCCAATCATAATTTAAAAAAAAAAAAATCTTCTTTTCTCTCTCCCAGACCGAAGGCGGAAACCGCTTGAAACCTTCCCCCTCATTTTCCGATCAATCCACGCCGAATTAGCTCGTGCCACAGTTGAACTTTTTGAAGATCTTCTCTAGATCTTCAAATCCATATAAAGTTTGGAATTTTTCGTGGCCTGTGGAGTGAAAATCGACGCCTAGATGTCGACGACTTCAATTCGCCACCGCCGCCTGGGACCACCGAGCTGGACCCCACCTCCGGCGAACCAGTGCCTCTCCTCCCCTTTCGACGCTGCGAAGGCCGATCGACGAATAACTACACGGATTTCGAGATAAATCCAAACCTAGTTTTGAACCTTTTAGCTGAGGTACGACTTGTTTTATTTTCAACTGTTTTAACACCTTTAAACCGTTGCAGACTTTGAAAAATCATATCTTTTTGCTGTGTTGACGAAATTCAGTGAAACAAGAGACAGTGGACTCGTGTGGACGTCTTCTACCTTCTAGAAGAGACCGCATATTTTTTTGAGTCTTCTACTATTTTTAGTGGAGTGGAACCCAATGTGAGATTTCTAATTTATAAACGATATGGAAAACGATGATGTATAAATTATATGATCGTTGTATGAGTTATATAAGCATTGTACACCTCATGTATAAGCGTTGTATAAGTTGTACGTTCGATGTATAAGTTGTATATGCGTTGTAAAAATTATATATGTATTGAAATAGAAGTGGATTGCTATATATATATATATATATATATATATATATATATATATATATATATATATATATATACGTCCCTCGTCCACAAACCATGGACGATATTTATTGGTTGTGATTGGTGTGAAAATTGATTGATAACGAATGGTTGATTGGAATTGTTTGTGGTTGATATTGATTGATTGTGGTTGAAAAATACCCATTTGTGGTTGAGAAATATTTGGTTGAAACCACATAGGATTAGTTTGTGGAAATAAAATAAATATATACATGCCGCCTGCGTGCGAACTAGATGCATGATTCCCCATTGTCAAAAACCGCGAGGTTTTGAGGTAGAGCGAGGAGCCGCACTCTAGACGGTCCCGGTTTTAACTACCCTGCCGTTATGCTGCCGAAATTTTGAATAATATTCATGTGTTTGAATTATTTTCATTTGTTGAAACTATATTTATTTGTTGAATAGAAAACCTTCATGTGTTGAGTCGATATTTATTCGTTGAATTGAAATTCATGTGTTGAATGGTATTCATATTTTGAAATAAATTATTTTATAATAAAAATCACATTTTTATCATCTATATGAACTATATAAAATAATCTCGTTTTGAAAGAAATTGTTTTATAATAAAAATCCTATTTTTATTACCTATATGAACTATATAAAATAAGAGAGTTTTGAAATGAATTGTTTTACAATAAAAATCACATTTTTATTATATACATGAATTGTTAAAAACAGTGAAATGTTGAAATAGAAGACAGTTAGATAAAAATATCGTTTTTATCAAATGTATGAAAAGAATATAGTTTTGAAATCGAAGAATCGATATATATATATATATATATATATATATATATATATATATAAATATAATATATCGAATAACGACGCTGCAGTTCGTATTTTGAAACCGTGATTTCAAACGATTATACCGGGAGATCCGACCATCGGATTTTCCTGAAATCGCAACCGTTGGCTTCGATTTGGAAATATCTTTCCAACGACACCAACTTTGTAAAAATCCAACAATTGGATTGTATGGAATGTTTAATTCAAATCTGAAGAAAAACAACGCCAGAATCGATTATATATATATATAATTATATTTAATCGAATAACGACGCTGTAGTTCGTATTTTGAAATCGAAACTTCAAACGATAACACCGGGAGATCCGACCGTCGGATTTTCCCGAAACTGGAACCGTTGGATTCATTTTGAAAAGGTCTTTCTAATGATATAAATTTTGTGAACATCCAACGGTTAGATTTTCAGATATGTGTAAATCAAATCTGAAGAAAAACAACGCCACAGTCGCGTTATGGCCCGAAGCACCGTTTTGAATAAATTGGCTATTTTAAAATAAATAAAAATAGTGATAAATCGTTATAGAATGTTATAAATGATATGGTCATGAAATTTAGAAATTAACTGAAGGTTGGTTAAGTCGAATGGTTTCCTGGGTGTTGATCGGATGTTGGTTTCGGCCTTCGGGGTTAATATTTGGGAAATCGCTCTCTTACTGATTGACGGTTAGTGAATAATGAATTGAAATTGATGCGTATGTATGTTAGTGTTGCACTTGTTTATTATATATGCGAGTTGCTCAGAAAGACCGGGTCTATCCCATTCTGAATAACTGAATCGATGATAAGAAATCGAAGAGGAAGACGGTGGTCGAAGACAGGAGATCTTCACCTCGTTTGGATGGTAACCGAGGTCCTAATTGCGAGGCATCCCGAAATATGGATAATGAGTGGGGATCGTCCAGACGTACATGGTGATCGATGGGTTTGTGAGGTATTTAGTGCCTCCGGTTTCATTCAGACCCAGAACGGACTTGCAAATGGACAGTGTGTCTGACAATGGGATTTATTCTGTGTGATTGATAGCCATCAGTCACACGGTGTGAATTGCCTGTGTGGCATGCTAAGATGCAGTGATCAAGGCTTCTGTTGAAAGGTAAAGTCTTGTGGTGATGATCAAAGCCCCGCCCGTGTGGCGTAGCTTTGTGTATAACGTAATTCGCGAGCCTCACACCCCGGTATGAACCAGAAACGGGAGAAAGGACCTCAGGGAGGGCATGCGTTTCCTCCTAGCTAGAAGTGGCGTCAGTGGTTTTACATGCCCTGACGAGTTTAACTTATGTGGTTGTTGTTGTTGCGAGGCGCCTCGGTTAGATCGAATGATCCGGGTTCGATGGAGTCATTTGTTGGCTCGCTTACGCCCTAAAGTGCGGGGAAACGTAGTATTCAGGCATTTTAATCCACTCCGTGTGGACCGGCCCTGACGATCCAAGGGTCGATGCATTCTGATCCTGAGACTCGGGCTAGGCAGTCTCGAATTTGGTAAGGACTATCTTTTGCCTTGGTTCATGATGGAAATCCAATTTCCAATTACGTGACTATGCGGTTTTGATTGTATATATATATGGCGACATGATATATGGTACCCATGTCGTCTATGATTGATAGTTATGATTCGAAATTGTTTTTGAAACATGTAAACACTAGTAATAATATCAATTGCTTTTGTTTTATTTGTATCAACCATATTTTGGCCATTATAAGGTAAAACTCTATCCTCTGGTTTGCGTTGCATTGTGTGATGGGAACTGAGTCTTATAATGGCTTCATTTTTATAAAAAGCGTAGCGATGTTTAAAAGAATGATTTGTTTTAAAGCACTGGCAATCCAATGGAGTAAACCCGTTCCACGAAAGTGGCCTGGTCCTGTGATTAGCCATATTATAAATGTGTTGAGTAGATTTCTCATACCAGTCCCATGACTGACTCGTAGTTTGTTTCACTTTCAAACTCGGGTGCCCCTTTTTCTACACGGGCAGCCTTGTATTCAGGTTTAGCTGGTTCTTTCTAGATAGCTGGAGCTGAAGATGGATTCTTTCATTTATATCTTTTTATGCTGTTTAGCTCCTATTGTACATATTTTGTTTGTTTTTCCGCTGTAGACATTTATGTATAGCTGAACTGTATTTGTACTAAGTATGATCCTGTATACTATGTAACTCTGATGATAACATTTATCCAGTGTATACTATTGTACATTATCTGGTGTATTTATTAAATTCTGTTCTGTTATTATCTGTTTCTATGCTATATTTCAAGGATTACCCTTGCCACCGTCATTACGGGGTTTGGGGTCGTCTCATATCGAAAAGTGCTTTCCAATGAATATTAGAAATTTGAAATCTAAAGGTTGGATTTGGAATTATGTCCAAATAAAATTTGGAAAAGGTCACTGTGAGTGCAGTTTGATGAAATGGACTGTACGGGCCTTGATAAAATTATTTAAAATATCAATAATTTGTGTAAAATCTTAAGAAATGATTTGGGAAGAATTGGGGTGAAAAACTCCATATTTGAAAAGAGAAAAATAGATTTTTATCGAAATGAACTAGTTTTGAACTAGAATTCAAATCAATTTATTTTTGAAATAAATTGAATTTGAAAGTGGTTTTAAAAATAATCAGAATTTCTAGTATACGAATTGGAATGGATTTGAACTGAAATTATCTTCGGAATATTTCGATGTCGGATTTCGAGATTATATTGAGATGGTTATGGAAATTTGAAAGATGTATTTATATCGTTATTTCCAATACGATATTTGTTGGTTTCAGAATTTGATATTGAATATAAGCCGGTATATTTTCTATTCAGAGCCTTGTATTTAATATAAAATGGGATTTTGTGTTCGGCATGAATGGAATCTTAAATATCACTGTTCTTGGACCCAGTGTAGAAAAGAATAATTCATTTAATTAAGATTTAGTGAAATTTTCAGGTTAATTAGTACTTAATTGGAATTGAATTTGAATTGGTTTTTGGGGTTTATCGTGTGCGGTGTTTTGAAAACACTTGTTCTTTAACCTGATTAACAATAGGAAGTGATTTTTGGTTTATCGTGAACCGTGTTTTAGATGACATTGGTTCTCTAACCTAGTTAAAGATAGGATATTGAGTTTTGGGAAGATTAAAACTAAGTGGAGTTTTAATTAATCTGTAATTAGATTGAAATGTGAATTGATAATTTAAATTATCAAATTTGGAAAGTGATCGAAAATGGGGTATCACTAGTTTTGCTCCAAGGCGATAGTTAAATCTTTAATTAGATTTGAACGTGAAATGGTAATATTTACCGATAATACCATGGTGTTAGATATGGAGTATTACCACTTTTGCTCCAGGGGATGAATAGGTTGGGATTGGGAAATAAAATAAATAATTACTTCGATGTTGTTGGCTAATCCCGACTAGTTTGGAAAACCATAATACGGTTTGAAATGATATCCAAAGGAAGATTAAAGAATAAATTTAGAAGAATTTATCTTTGATAAAATTAATGGGAACCTTTCCCTCAGAGTGTGAAAATTTGAATAAAAGACTATTCTTAATTGGAATGATGCGTATGTTGTGTTTGTGTAACATTTGTTGATTATATACGCGGGTTATTCGGAAAGGCCGGGTTTATACCCATTCCGAATAATCGATTCCACGATAAGTCAAAGATGAAGACGGTGGTTGAAGACCGAAAGTCTTCACATCGTTTGGGTGATTACTGATGATCTTGATTGGGCTGTACACCCAAGAGGAGGGAATCAGTTGGTGATCATCCAGACGTACTTGGAGATCGATGGATATGGGACGAAAGTGCCTCCGGTTTCGTTCAAACCCAGAACGAACTTGTAAATGGACTGTGTGTCTGACATTGGATTTTATTCTGTGTTGATTGATCTCTATTAAATATACATATGTTTGGGGGTGGAGAATTTATTCTCTTACTTAACGCCCTTCTCTGAGACGTACGAGCTCAGAGGTTGTATATCGATAGACATCAGTCGCATGGAGTAAATTGCCTTTGTGGCATGCCTAAGTGGCAGATGATCAAGGCTTCTGTTGAAAAGCAAATTCTTGTGGTTGATGATCAAAGCACGGCCTGTGTGGCATAGCTTTGTGTATAGCGTGAATTCGCGAGCCTCACACCTCGGTATGAGTCAAAAACGGGATACAGACCGTTGGGAGAACACGACGTTTCTTCTAGCTATGGGTGATGTCAGTGACCTACCAGCCCTGACATTTATATACTTTTTGCTTGTGTGGATGTTGTAATGTAAGGCGCCTCGAATATATGGTCGATAACTGGCACTATGTGAGCCGACGTACAGACCTTTATATATAGGTCCGATAGGACCGGGAAACGTGTGTTCAGGAATTGCCAATCTTCTAAAGTAAGAGAGGACCGGCCCAACAAAATCCAAGGATCGCTGCGTGTAGTCCTGAGACATTTGCTAGAGTGTCTCGAACGGAAAGGAGCTTTCCCCTTGCCTCGACTCATGATGGAATCTGTAACAACCCGTAAAATCTGGGCCAGTTTAAAATTTTTATTTTGGCAATTTTAGCGAATTTTGATATTTAAAATAGATTATTTTAAATAATATCGACGTGGAATTTATTTTGAATATAATTAGAACGTATATATTATACGCGTCGTCGTTAGAATATAATAATTATATATAATTATAAATAGAATTGAAAATGGCGCGGTAGTTCGATAATTCGATTTCAAACTTCAATTGAACATACCGGGTGCAAAACAATCCGGATTTTAGTGAAACCAAAAATAGCGGGATCTAATTGATAATATCTTTCCAACGAATCCGACAAATCAAGATTTCATATCGGGAATCAAAAGATATGTCCAGTTGAAAATTCTGAATAGTCGCTATGGAATTCAGGCCCTTAAAAATGGACGTTTTGCAAATGAACTCGGATTTCGACGAAACCACTTTTGTTGGGTCCGTGATGTTAAGTTATTGCTAGATTCCAAATTTCATAATTTTTCGAATCAATATGTGAGCGTGGTAAAGGAAAACGCGTTTGACCAGTTTAATTTGAATTTAATCGATTGGAAAATGGCCATTTTTCAAACGGTCTCAGAATTCGATGAAACTAGTTTTGTTAGGACCGTATCGTCAATACGAAGCTAGAAAATATTTTTCTGGAATTTTTCTAGTTAGTATGTGACCCCGGTAATTTGAAATGTACGTTTAAAATTCAATATAGTGATTTGAATGTAAATTCAAAAGGAAACTGATTGTAACAATCGAATCAGCATGCGATACATATCCCATTGTGTTCGGAATGGGGGTGAAACGCTATGGGCGACAGGCGGTGGACCTCGTTTCGAGGTCGTATGTAAAAGTCAACCATTTGGCAAAAATTAAATAATTAAATAATAATAAAAAAAAAAATAAAAAAAATTTCCCTCTTATTCTTCTTCGTTGCCCCTCCTCCCCGATTCCTCATTCATACACCAGAGAAAAAAAAAAAAAACCTAATCTAAATCGCGCCTGCCCTAGCCCTAGCCGCCGGAGGCGCTTCTCACCTCGCGCCACCGTCAGCCTACTCCGCCTACCCTTCCTATGCTCCTCCCGCTCCTCTCTCTCTTCTTCTAACGCGTGAGCCTCGACCCCCCCCCCCTTCCCGAAATCAACCGTGCCGCCAACGCCCAGGGGCCACCTTCGATGCGCCGCCCTCCATTCCGCCTCACCAACGGACCTCGCCGCAACTCCACCTCCCATTCAGCCATTTCCGACGACGTCGATACCCCCCTCTGCGACCCAAAACCAAATAGGAAAAGGTACGTCTTGTGTTTATGAGTTAATTCAGTTATATAAATTAGTTTTATGTATACAATACAAATTTGCTTTGTTTTTACAATATAGATTTGCAATGTTTTTGAAAAATGAAAATAAAATAAAGAAGACCCTTGCGTTAAAAATAAAAGAGAGCATTGTTTTATTTTCAGTTAGAGAAAAATATTACTTTTATACATAATACTTTGAAATAAAAATTCGATTTTTATATATTGAACTTTGAAATAAAAATTCGATTTTTATATATTGAACTTTGAAATAAAAATTCGATTTTTATATATTGAACTTTGAAATAAAAATTCGATTTTTATATATTGAACTTTGAAATAAAAATTCGATTTTTATATATTGAACTTTGAAATAAAAATTCAATTTTTATATATATAGTGGCCTTGGGCAACGAAGGTGACAAAAAGGCGAAACGACGAAGAAAATGCGAAAGCGACGAAGACTTCTGCAAAGTCTAGTGGTGAAGATTGGATAGCTATCGATGAGAATTTCTCACCTTTCAATTTACTTTTCTAGTTATATATATATACTAGGATGCAGACGGTGTTTAGTAGCACCCGACACAATCGTCCACAGACCATGGACTTGTTTGTTTGGCTGTTTGGTTATTGATTGTGATATTGGTTTGAATGTGGTTTGTGGTGTGAAAAATCGAATCGATAAATTTTACACATCGCCCAACAGCACAAATAAAATAGGTGTTTGATTGTTTGAAACCCCACACGGGTGTTGGGATGAAATTTGAAATTCACTCATCCTGATTGATTAAATATGTCGATCGATCGATTGACAGGCTGTTATAAGCGTTGAATATCTATATTTGATGCTTACACAGTGTAGTGCACTTTGGTTGATGGTTGATTATTTTTCAATGCTATGATATACATGTGTTGTATGAAAATCCATATAATTAACTTTATATGGTAATTGATTGGGCCTCATTCCAATTTGAAAAATAAATAATATTATAAAATAAAAGTTCATGTGTTGACAGTACTCATTCATTGAGATTGGTCATGTGTTGAACGAAATATTTTGATAATAACAACTATTTTGAAAAAGAAATATTTGAAAATAGAAATTTATGAAGCCGTGTTGATTAGATTGACGCCATTTTGACGTGAACGATATTTATATCGATTTTAAAACGTTTTCGAAATGAATTGAATTGAAAACGAATTGAAAACGATTTCGAAATGAATTGAATTGAAAACGAATTCAAAACGATTTCGAAATGAATTGAATTGAAAACGAATTCAAAATGAATTGAAAACGATTTTGAAATGAATTGAATTGAAAACGAATTCAAAATGAATTGAAAACGATTTCGAAATGAATTGAATTGAAAACGAATTCAAAATGAATTGAAAACGATTTCGAAATGAATTGAATTGAAAACGATTTCGAAATGAATTGAATTGAAAACGATTTCGAAATGAATTGAATTGAAAACGAATTCAAAATGAATTGAAAACGATTTCGAAATGAATTGAATTGAAAACGATTTCGAAATGAATTGAATTGAAAACGAATTCAAATGGAATTGAAAGCGAATTGAAATGAATTCAAATTGAATTGAAATTCGAATTGAATAGAAATGAATTTTAAAACGAATTTATAAGGAAGAATTCAATTTTGGCTTTGAATTGAAATAGAAGTTGAAATAGAATTTGAAACGAATTTAAAACTATTTATATAATCCGTTTTAAATAGGAATCGACGAAATATATATTATATATATTATATATATAATATAATGGCCTGAATAGAATGCGCCGCGCCGCGGTAGTTCGTGAATTTCGACCATTTATTTCAAACGGACATTGCGGGAGATCCGACCGTCGGATTCTCCTAAAACCGGAACCGTTGGGTTCGTATCGAAAAGAGCTTTCTAATGAAAATTAGAAATTTGAAATCTAACGGTTGGATTTGGAATTATGTCCAAATCAAATTCGAAAAAGGTCGCTGTAAGTGCAGTTCGATGGCCATTGATGGAAATCGACTGTACGGGCCTTGATAAAATTATTAAAAATAGTAATAATTTGTGTAAAATCATAAGAAATGATTTAGAAAGAATTGGGATGAAAAACTCCCTATTTGAAAAGATAAAAATAGATTTTATCGAAATGAACTAGTTTTGAACTAGAATTATAATTCTATTTATTTTTAAATAAATGAATTGAATTTGAAAAGGGTTTTGAAAATAACCAAAATTTCCAATGATTGCATTGGAGTGGATTTGAATCGAAATTGTCTTCGGAATATTTCGATGTTGGAATTTGTGATTATACGGATGTTGTTACGGAAATTTGAAAGATATATATTTATATCGTTATTTCCAATACGACATTTGTTAATCGTAGAATTTGATATTGAATATAAGCCGATATATTTTCTATTCAGAGCCTTATATTGAATATCAAATGGGATTTGGGTTTGTCGTGAATGGTGTCTTCACTAACACTGTTCTTGAACCCAGTTGAGAAAAGATTAAATCTTTTTATTTAGATTTAATGAAGTGTACCAATTAAAAAATATTTAATTGGAATTGAATTGATATTGATTTTTGGGTTTATCGTGAACAGTGTTTTAAATAACACTTGTTCTTTAACCCGATAATTAATGAATGTGATTTTGGGTTTATCGTGAACCGTGTTTTAAATGACACTGATTCTTTAACCCAGTTAACGATTAAAACTGAGTGGAGTTTTAATGAATCTTTAATTAGATTGAAAAGATCGAAAATGGAGTATCACCAGTTTTGCTCCAGGCGATAGTTAAATCTTTAATTAGATTTGAACGTGAAATGGTAATTGAATTTACCGATAACACTGTGGTGTTAGATATGAAGTATTACCAGTTTTACTTCATGGGATTAATAGGTTGGGATTGGGAAATTAAAACAAATGATTACTTCGGTAAGGTTCGCTAATCCCGACTAGTTTGAATTGATATTCAAAAATGGATTAAAGAATAAATTCAAGGAATTTATCTTTGATAAAATTAATGGGAATCTTTCCCTATGAATGTGAAATTTAGAAACTAACTGTCGGTTAGCCAAGCAGAATGGTTTTCTGGATATTGATCTGATGTTGGTTTCGGCCTTCGGGGTTAATATTTGGGAAATTATTCTCTTGATTAATTTACGGTTAGTGACTAATGAATTGGAATGAGGCGTATGTTGTGTTTGTGTAACACTTTTATAATATATACGCGAGTTATTCGGAAAGGCCGGGTTTATCCCATTCTGAATAACTGATACGACGATAAGTCGAAGATGAAGACGATGGTCGAAGACCGGAGGTCTTCACGTCGTTTGGGTAATTACTGATGATCTTGATTGGGTTGTACACCCAAGAAGATGGAAACAGTTAGTGATCGTCCAGACGTACTTGGAGATCGATGGATATGCGGGGTACTAGGTGCCTCCGGTTTCGTTCAGACCCAGGACGGACTTGTAAATGGACTGTGTGTCTGACATCGGATTTCATTCTGTGTGACTGATATCGGTTGCATAGAATGGTTTGCCTGTGTGGCATGCTAAGATGCAAATGATCAAGGCTTCTGTTGAAAAGCAAAGTCTTGTGGTGATGATCAAAGCAAGGCCTTTGTGGCGTAGCTTTGTGTAACGTTTACCTCGCGTGTTTCACACCAGGTATGAACCAAAAACGGGAGACGGACCTCAGGGAGGGCCTGCGTTTCCTCCTAGCTAGAAGTGGCGTCAGTGGTTTTACACGCCCTGACGAGTTTGACTTATGTGGTTGTTGCTGTTGCGAGGCGCCTCGGATTGATCGGTCGTTCTCGAACCGATGGAGTCATTTAGTTGGCTCGCTTACGCCCCAAAGGGCGGCGAAACGTAGTGCTCAGGCATTTTTAATCCACTCCGTGTGGACCGGCCCTGTCGCTCCAAGGGTCGATGCGTTCTGATCCTGAGACTCGGGCTAGGCAGTCTCGAATCGGTTGAGGACTATCTTTTGCCTCGGTTCGTAGACGGAAATCCAATTTCCAAATACGTGACATTTGCGGTTTTATTTGTAAACCTATATATGGCGACATAGTGGGATGGGGCGCTCATGCCGCCTATGATTGATACTTATGATTTGAAGTTGTTTTATACGCTTATAATAGTATCAAATGATTTGTTTTAAAACGTATCAAGCATTCTTTGGCTGTTATAAGGGAAAACCCTATCCTCTACTGCGTTACATTGTGTGATGGGACCTGGGCCTTATAACAGCTTCATCTTTCTTTATTTAGCATTGCGCTGTTTGTTTTATGCACTGGTATTCTTGGGAGGAAACCCGTTCCGTGTTATACGGCGTGGTCCCTTGATTTACCTAATGATTTAAAATAAAGATTAATAACTGTTTTAGTTCTCACACCAGTCACATGACTGACCTGGAGTTTATTGTTTTAACCTAAACTCTGGGTGCCCCTATATTTTGACACGGGCAGCTAGTAGTTTTGGTTTTGCAGATTTATATTTACAGGATCCTGGTTTACAGCTGGAACGATATCCGGAAAGCTTTGTATCCGTATATCTCTTCTAGTTGTGTATTGTATTATTTTCCGCTGCTATGTATTTAAATGTAATTTAAATCTCTGATATTTCTGTGTAATATTCATTTATACTCTGTATATTCTTGTAATCTGATGCATTGTTGTAATATACAATGAAACGCTCTTCCGTATGCGTTCTGTTGTGGTTTGTTCTCGAACTATCCGACGCTTTCCTTTACGGGGAAGTTGCGGGTCTTTACACATGGTATCAGAGCTTTGGTTTACAAAGCTCAGAGAACAAGACACATTAGAACCCTACGAAAGAATTCATCAGATGTTGGATTAGTAAAATCCAATGAGAATGACTCGTTAGAGATAGGATCAGTAGTATCCTAGAACGAGTGTGAAGAGTATATTTTTCAAATGAAAACAAATTTTGTTTTGAAAATTTAAATCAATAATTCGTATTTGATTATTTATTTATATTGATTTGGACAATCCGATATATAAAGATTTTGCATATGCGTCTGCAAACGTGTGTTCGAAGTTTTAATATATTGGGTAGATATAGAATCCCCCTAGTGCCCGGGAATAATTCTGGTGATGGGGCACTGTCGCCAGTATTTATATTCGAGTGTCGAAGGTGTGATATTTATATATTTCCATTAGACTGGTGTGAGAACTAAAATTAGATAGGGCCTATTGTTGTGATTTGGCATCAAAAATCTGATTTTTGACTATATATAAAAATTATGAATTTGAAATGATAATTCACTAATTGATTGATGTTTGTGTTGTTTGTTCATTTGTTTGCTAATTTTGAACCGTTAGCCTAATTGAAACAAATATTGAATTGTATTGAAATTTGGTCGCATTTGCTTGCATATACAAATACTTACATTGAACAGGTCATAGCAAGGAGGCTAGAGCCAGAGAATAAAATTTGTTTGCCCGACAAATAGGTACATGTTTACTACATAATTTCCTGTTTTGTTTGGGTGATGATGATTTTATGAGCCTATTGGCTAGCCGCTTGGCTTTTTCTTTTTCTTTTTGAGATCTGAAGGACCGGGAACGCTATTTGCAATTTCCCGATGCTCCCGGTGCAGGGGAGGTTATGGCGAAATTTTTCGAAAATTTAGGGTGTTAGCCAAATTTTTGAAATTTAGAAAATTCTCAGAAACTGAAGAGTTGGAGAAAGGAAGCCAGATCGAACGTAGTGTTAATTAATCAAACCACTTTCGACTTTGTTCCTTTTCGGGGACGAAAAGTTTTAAGTGGGGGAGATTGTAACAACCCGTAAAATCTGGGCCAGTTTAAAATTTTTATTTTGGCAATTTTAGCGAATTTTGATATTTAAAATAGATTATTTTAAATAATATCGACGTGGAATTTATTTTGAATATAATTAGAACGTATATATTATACGCGTCGTCGTTAGAATATAATAATTATATATAATTATAAATAGAATTGAAAATGGCGCGGTAGTTCGATAATTCGATTTCAAACTTCAATTGAACATACCGGGTGCAAAACAATCCGGATTTTAGTGAAACCAAAAATAGCGGGATCTAATTGATAATATCTTTCCAACGAATCCGACAAATCAAGATTTCATATCGGGAATCAAAAGATATGTCCAGTTGAAAATTCTGAATAGTCGCTATGGAATTCAGGCCCTTAAAAATGGACATTTTGCAAATGAACTCGGATTTCGACGAAACCACTTTTGTTGGGTCCGTGATGTTAAGTTATTGCTAGATTCCAAATTTCATAATTTTTCGAATCAATATGTGAGCGTGGTAAAGGAAAACGCGTTTGACCAGTTTAATTTGAATTTAATCGATTGGAAAATGGCCATTTTTCAAACGGTCTCAGAATTCGATGAAACTAGTTTTGTTAGGACCGTATCGTCAATACGAAGCTAGAAAATATTTTTCTGGAATTTTTCTAGTTAGTATGTGACCCCGGTAATTTGAAATGTACGTTTAAAATTCAATATAGTGATTTGAATGTAAATTCAAAAGGAAACTGATTGTAACAATCGAATCAGCATGCGATACATATCCCATTGTGTTCGGAATGGGGGTGAAACGCTATGGGCGACAGGCGGTGGACCTCGTTTCGAGGTCGTATGTAAAAGTCAACCATTTGGGAAAAATTAAATAATTAAATAATAAAATAAAAAATAATAATAAAAAAAAATTTCCCTCCTATTCTTCTTCGTTGGCCCCCCCCCTCAATTCCTCATTCATACACCAGAGAGAAAAAAAAAACCTAATCTAAATCGTGCCTGCCCTAGCCCTAGCCGCCGGAGGCGCTTCTCACCTCGCGCCACCGTCAGCCTACTCCGCCTGCCCTTCCTCTGCTGCTCCCGCTCCTCTCTCTCTTCTTCTAACGCGTGAGCCTCGACCCCCCCCCCCCCCTTCCCGAAATCAACCGTGCCGCCAACGCCCAGGGGCCACCTTCGATGCGCCGCCCTCCATTCCGCCTCACCAACGGACCTCGCCGCAACTCCACCTCCCATTCAGCCATTTCCGACGACGTCGATACCCCCCTCTGCGAACCCAAAACCAAATAGGAAAAGGTACGTCTTGTTTTTATGAGTTAATTCAGTTATATAAATTAGTTTTATGTATACAATACAAATTTGCTTTTTTTTTTTACAATATAGATTTGCAATGTTTTTGAAAAATGAAAATAAAATAAAGAAGACCCTTGCGTTAAAAATAAAAGAGAGCATTGTTTTATTTTCAGTTAGAGAAAAATATTACTTTTATACATAATACTTTGAAATAAAAATTCGATTTTTATATATTGAACTTTGAAATAAAAATTCGATTTTTATATATTGAACTTTGAAATAAAAATTCGATTTTTATATATTGAACTTTGAAATAAAAATTCGATTTTTATATATTGAACTTTGAAATAAAAATTCGATTTTTATATATTGAACTTTGAAATAAAAATTCGATTTTTATATATTGAACTTTGAAATAAAAATTCGATTTTTATATATTGAACTTTGAAATAAAAATTCGATTTTTATATATTGAACTTTGAAATAAAAATTCGATTTTTATATATTGAACTTTGAAATAAAAATTCAATTTTTATATATATAGTGGCCTTGGGCAACGAAGGTGACAAAAAGGCGAAACGACGAAGAAAATGCGAAAGCGACGAAGACTTCTGCAAAGTCTAGTGGTGAAGATTGGATAGCTATCGGTGAGAATTTCTCACCTTTCAATTTACTTTTCTAGTTATATATATATACTAGGATGCAGACGGTGTTTAGTAGCACCCGACACAATCGTCCACAGACCATGGACTTGTTTGTTTGGCTGTTTGGTTATTGATTGTGATATTGGTTTGAATGTGGTTTGTGGTGTGAAAAATCGAATCGATAAATTTTACACATCGCCCAACAGCACAAATAAAATAGGTGTTTGATTGTTTGAAACCCCACACGGGTGTTGGGATGAAATTTGAAATTCACTCATCCTGATTGATTAAATATGTCAATCGATCGATTGACAGGCTGTTATAAGCGTTGAATATCTATATTTGATGCTTATACAGTGTAGTGCACTTTGGTTGATGGTTGATTACTTTTCAATGCTATGATATACATGTGTTGTATGAAAATCCATATAATTAACTTTATATGGTAATTGATTGGGCCTCATTCCAATTTGAAAAATAAATAATATTATAAAATAAAAGTTCATGTGTTGACAGTACTCATTCATTGAGATTGGTCATGTGTTGAACGAAATATTTTGATAATAACAACTATTTTGAAAAAGAAATATTTGAAAATAGAAATTTATGAAGCCGTGTTGATTAGATTGACGCCATTTTGACGTGAACGATATTTATATCGATTTTAAAACGTTTTCGAAATGAATTGAATTGAAAACGAATTGAAAACGATTTCGAAATGAATTGAATTGAAAACGAATTCAAAACGATTTCGAAATGAATTGAATTGAAAACGAAATCAAAATGAATTGAAAACGATTTTGAAATGAATTGAATTGAAAACGAATTCAAAATGAATTGAAAACGATTTCGAAATGAATTGAATTGAAAACGAATTCAAAATGAATTGAAAACGATTTCGAAATGAATTGAATTGAAAACGATTTCGAAATGAATTGAATTGAAAACGATTTCGAAATGAATTGAATTGAAAACGAATTCAAAATGAATTGAAAACGATTTCGAAATGAATTGAATTGAAAACGATTTCGAAATGAATTGAATTGAAAACGAATTCAAATGGAATTGAAAGCGAATTGAAATGAATTCAAATTGAATTGAAATTCGAATTGAATAGAAATGAATTTTAAAACGAATTTATAAGGAAGAATTCAATTTTGGCTTTGAATTGAAATAGAAGTTGAAATAGAATTTGAAACGAATTTAAAACTATTTATATAATCCGTTTTAAATAGGAATCGACGAAATATATATTATATATATTATATATATAATATAATGGCCTGAATAGAACGCGCCGCGCCGCGGTAGTTCGCGAATTTCGACCATTTATTTCAAACGGACATTGCGGGAGATCCGACCGTCGGATTCTCCTAAAACCGGAACCGTTGGGTTCGTATCGAAAAGAGCTTTCTAATGAAAATTAGAAATTTGAAATCTAATGGTTGGATTTGGAATTATGTCCAAATCAAATTCGAAAAAGGTCGGTGTAAGTGCAGTTCGATGGCCATTGATGGAAATCGACTGTACGGGCCTTGATAAAATTATTAAAAATAGTAATAATTTGTGTAAAATCATAAGAAATGATTTAGAAAGAATTGGGATGAAAAACTCCCTATTTGAAAAGATAAAAATAGATTTTATCGAAATGAACTAGTTTTGAACTAGAATTATAATTCTATTTATTTTTAAATAAATGAATTGAATTTGAAAAGGGTTTTGAAAATAACCAAAATTTCCAATGATTGCATTGGAGTGGATTTGAATCGAAATTGTCTTCGGAATATTTCGATGTTGGAATTTGTGATTATACGGATGTTGTTACGGAAATTTGAAAGATATATATTTATATCGTTATTTCCAATACGACATTTGTTAATCGTAGAATTTGATATTGAATATAAGCCGATATATTTTCTATTCAGAGCCTTATATTGAATATCAAATGGGATTTGGGTTTGTCGTGAATGGTGTCTTCACTAACACTGTTCTTGAACCCAGTTGAGAAAAGATTAAATCTTTTTATTTAGATTTAATGAAGTGTACCAATTAAATAATATTTAATTGGAATTGAATTGATATTGATTTTTGGGTTTATCGTGAACAGTGTTTTAAATAACACTTGTTCTTTAACCCGATAATTAATGAATGTGATTTTGGGTTTATCGTGAACCGTGTTTTAAATGACACTGATTCTTTAACCCAGTTAACGATTAAAACTGAGTGGAGTTTTAATGAATCTTTAATTAGATTGAAAAGATCGAAAATGGAGTATCACCAGTTTTGCTCCAGGCGATAGTTAAATCTTTAATTAGATTTGAACGTGAAATGGTAATTGAATTTACCGATAACACTGTGGTGTTAGATATGAAGTATTACCAGTTTTACTTCATGGGATTAATAGGTTGGGATTGGGAAATTAAAACAAATGATTACTTCGGTAAGGTTCGCTAATCCCGACTAGTTTGAATTGATATTCAAAAATGGATTAAAGAATAAATTCAAGGAATTTATCTTTGATAAAATTAATGGGAATCTTTCCCTATGAATGTGAAATTTAGAAACTAACTGTCGGTTAGCCAAGCAGAATGGTTTTGTGGATATTGATCTGATGTTGGTTTCGGCCTTCGGGGTTAATATTTGGGAAATTATTCTCTTGATTAATTTACGGTTAGTGACTAATGAATTGGAATGAGGCGTATGTTGTGTTTGTGTAACACTTTTATAATATATACGCGAGTTATTCGGAAAGGCCGGGATTATCCCATTCTGAATAACTGATACGACGATAAGTCGAAGATGAAGACGATGGTCGAAGACCGGAGGTCTTCACGTCGTTTGGGTAATTACTGATGATCTTGATTGGGCTGTACACCCAAGAAGATGGAAACAGTTAGTGATCGTCCAGACGTACTTGGAGATCGATGGATATGCGGGGTACTAGGTGCCTTCGGTTTCGTTCAGACCCAGGACGGACTTGTAAATGGACTGTGTGTCTGACATCGGATTTCATTCTGTGTGACTGATATCGGTTGCATAGAATGGTTTGCCTGTGTGGCATGCTAAGATGCAAATGATCAAGGCTTCTGTTGAAAAGCAATGTCTTGTGGTGATGATCAAAGCACGGCCTTTGTGGCGTAGCTTTGTGTAACGTTTACCTCGCGTGTTTCACACCAGGTATGAACCAAAAACGGGAGACGGACCTCAGGGAGGGCCTGCGTTTCCTCCTAGCTAGAAGTGGCGTCAGTGGTTTTACACGCCCTGACGAGTTTGACTTATGTGGTTGTTGCTGTTGCGAGGCGCCTCGGATTGATCGGTCGTTCTCGAACCGATGGAGTCATTTAGTTGGCTCGCTTACGCCCCAAAGGGCGGCGAAACGTAGTGCTCAGGCATTTTTAATCCACTCCGTGTGGACCGGCCCTGTCGCTCCAAGGGTCGATGCGTTCTGATCCTGAGACTCGGGCTAGGCAGTCTCGAATCGGTTGAGGACTATCTTTTGCCTCGGTTCGTAGACGGAAATCCAATTTCCAAATACGTGACATTTGCGGTTTTATTTGTAAACCTATATTTGGCGACATAGTGGGATGGGGCGCTCATGCCGCCTATGATTGATACTTATGATTTGAAGTTGTTTTATACGCTTATAATAGTATCAAATGATTTGTTTTAAAACGTATCAAGCATTCTTTGGCTGTTATAAGGGAAAACCCTATCCTCGACTGCGTTACATTGTGTGATGGGACCTGGGTCTTATAACAGCTTCATCTTTCTTTATTTAGCATTGCGCTGTTTGTTTTATGCACTGGTATTCTTGGGAGGAAACCCGTTCCGTGTTATACGGCGTGGTCCCTTGATTTACCTAATGATTTAAAATAAAGATTAATAACTGTTTTAGTTCTCACACCAGTCACATGACTGACCTGGAGTTTATTGTTTTAACCTAAACTCTGGGTGCCCCTATATTTTGACACGGGCAGCTAGTAGTTTTGGTTTTGCAGATTTATATTCACAGGATCCTGGTTTACAGCTGGAACGATATCCGGAAAGCTTTGTATCCGTATATCTCTTCTAGTTGTGTATTGTATTATTTTCCGCTGCTATGTATTTAAATGTAATTTAAATCTCTGATATTTCTGTGTAATATTCATTTATACTCTGTATGTTCTTGTAATCTGATGCATTGTTGTAATATACAATGAAATACTCTTCCGTATGCGTTCTGTTGTGGTTTGTTCTCGAACTATCCGACGCTTTCCTTTACGGGGAAGTTGCGGGTCTTTACAGAATCCAATTTCCAATACGTGACTTTTGGTTTTATTTGTAGGGCCTAGTACGACGACATAGTGGTATGGGTCACTTATGCCGTCTATGATTTATACATTATGATTGAGGTTGTTTTCTTCACTTATAATAATAAAATATGAAATTTCACTTACCAAGCATTTTTGGCTATTATAATGTAAAAACCCTATCCTCCGTCTTGCGTTGCATTGTGTGATGGGACTTGGGTTTTATAATAGCTTCATTCTTCTTTATTTAGCATGGCACTGTTGTTTTGTGCACTGGTTTTCTTTTGGTAAAAACACGTTCCGTATTATACAGTGTGGTCCCTCGATTTACCTAACTTTAAAAATAAAGATTAATAACTGTTTTAGGTCTCACACCAGTCACATGACTGACCTGGAGTTTATTGTTTTAACCTAAACTCTGGGTGCCCTTATTTTCGACCCGAGCAGCTAGTAGTTGGATTTTTGCAGATTTATATTCACAGGATCCTGATTTACAGTTGGAACGATACTTGGAAAGCTCTGTATCCTTGTATTACTTTCAGTTGTGTTTTGTATTGTTTTTCCGCTGCTATATAATTTATTATAATCTCTGGTACTTATCGAATGTATTTTATTTATTCGTACTCTGTATATTCTTGTATTCTGATGGAGTTGTTGTAATAAGCAATGAAATGTTCTTCTGTTTGTGTTCCGTTGTGTGTTGTTCTCAAAGTAATTCGGGGTTTCCTTACCGGGGAAGTCACGGGTTATCACAATGGTATTAGAGCTTTGGTTTATAAAGCTCGAGGACAAAACACATTAGAACCAAACGAAAGAATTCATCAGATATTGGATTAGTAATATCTAATGAGAATGACTCATTAGGGATAGGATCAGTTGTATCCTAGAACGAGTGTGAAGAGTATATTTATAAAATGAAGACAAATTTTGTTTTGAAATTTAAATCGTTTTATTCGTGTTTGGATATTTTATTTATATTGAGTTTGGACAATCGAGTATATAAAGATTTTGCATATACGCGTCATGAACGTATATTCAAAGTTTTAATATACTGGATGGATATGGAATCGCACTCTAGTAGCGCGAAGATGTTCTGATGGTGGTTCGAAACATCATCAACATTTATTTTCGAGTATCGAAGGTGTGATATCTATATATTTCCATTAGACTGGTGTGAGAACCAATACTAGATAGGTTTATTGTTGTGAGGCATTAAAAACATGATTTTCTGTATATATATCAAAGTTATGTTTTTGAAATTCTAATCATCTAATTGATTGATGGTTGTATTGTTTAATTATCGGTTTGATATTTTGAACCATTTAGTCAAATTGAACCGAATATTGAACTGTATTGAAAATTGTTTGAAAATGTATGCATATACATGTGCTTACATTGGACAGGTCATAGCAAGGAGGCTAGAGCAGAATAATAAAATTGTTTGCCCGACAAATAGGTACATGTTTACTAATTTATTGGGTTTGGATGATTTTGTGAGCCGATTGGCTTTTTCTTTTTCTTTTTCTTTTGGATTGAAGAAGGCCATGGGAGGCTATATGAAATATCCCAAAGTCCCCGGTGCAGGGGAGGTTATGGCGAAATTTTTCGAAAATTTTGGGTGTTAGCCAAATTTTTGAAAAATTTGAAAAGTTCTTAGAAACTGAAAAGTTGAAGAACTTAAGCCGTAATGAAAATAATGAAAGCTGAGTTGGTTTGTAAAACAACTTTCAGCTTCGTTCCTTTTCGGGGACGAAAATTTTTAAGTGGGGGAGATTGTAACAACCCGGAAATTCTTAGCCAATTAAAAAATTTTATTTTGGCAATTTCTATGAATTCTGAATATTTTAAATGAATTATTTTGAATAATAGCAACGAGAAATTTAATTTGAATAGACTTCGAACGTATATATTTATATAGATCGTCGTTAGAATATAAATAATTTATTTATAATTATAAAAGGAATTGAAAATGGCACGGTAGTTCGATAATTCGATTTCAAAATTCAAATGAATGTACAGGATTCAAAATAAACCGGATTTTAGCGAAACCAAAAATATTAGAATCTAATTGAGAATATCTTTCCAACGAATCCGAAAAATTGAAATTTCATGGCGGGGATAAAATGTTATGTCCAGTTGAAAATTCAGAATAGTCACTATGTAATTCTGGCCGTTAAAAATGAGAGTTTTGTAAACGACCTCAGTTTTCGACGAAACCACTTTTGTTGGATCTGAGGTGTCTAGTTATTGCTAGGTTCCAAAATTCATAATTTTCTGGATCAATATATGAGCATGGCAAAGGAAAACTCATTTGACCAGTTTGAGTTTATTTTAATCGACTGGAAAATGGCCATTTTTCAAACAGTCTCAGAATACAACGAAATTAGTTTCGTTAGGACCATATCGTCAATACGAAGGTAGAAAATATTTTTTCGGAAATTTTTAGAGTTCGTATGTGACCCCAGAAAATTGAAATGCGCGTTCAAATTCAATATATAGAGTTATATTTTGATTTTGACGAAACTGATCGAAACCATCGAATCAGGTTACGATACATATCCCATTGTGTTCGGAATGGAGGCAATTAGCTATGGACGACAGTCGGTGGGTTTGATTTTGAGGTTAAAATAAAAAGGTACCTTTTTGAGATAATTAAATAATTAAATAATATATACCACACTCCTCTCTATACTCTCAGGCCCCCCTCCGTTCAAAATCAATTCAGATTCAGATAAAATAAAAGAAATAGGAGGAGGACAGAGGCGGAAGAACCGCCATCACGCCCCCCTGGGCGGCGCCTCCCATCGCCGGGATCCCCTACCCGACGCGACCCCCTGCTTCTCCCCTCCTCTCTCCTCATGTGACTCCAGCCCCCCCCCCCCACACGCAAGCCCCTGAAACCCAACCCGGCTAAAAACCCTAACCCATAAAACCCAAATAGAGCTGCCGTTAACCCCCCTAGCAGCACCACCTCGACACCGCCGTACCCTCCCCTTACCGCGCCGCCTTCTTCCCCCTTCCTCTCCGATTCAATCAGAAAACCCTCCCCCGGCGAATGTAAAAAGAAAAGGTAATTTTTATATAAACAATCTTTGATTTATTTTCTGATTTTTATTATAAACACCATTGTTGTTTTCAGAAATTTATGTATAGGTTACTGCTAATAAAAATTGATTTTTTTTGAATATATTATAGGAAGGATCAAAATATGATTTTTATATAGGTATGGTAATAAAAATATGATTTTTTATAATGTAGAGTAATAAAGATGTGATCTTTCTCGAAGTAGCAATGTAAAAATATGATTTTTATAGTGTAGAAAGAATAAAAATACGATTTTTATATTATATAGATAGTAAAAATTTGATCTTTATATGTGTAGCGAAATAAAAATCTGATTTTTATTATATATATATTGAAATAAAAATGTTGTTTTTATAGCGATGATTTAAAAATTCGATCTTTATATTAGAAATAGGTATAAAACTATAGTTTTTATATAGGAAGGAGCGCTATAAAAATATAATCTTTATTGGAGGAAGAGCGATATAAAAATATAATTTTTATATAGAGAATAGCATGATAAAAATGTGATCTTTATTATATGAACACCGTTATAAAAATAGAATTTTTATCTATATAGTAGCAGTGTAAAAATAGAATTTTATCTATATAGTTGCGATGTAAAAATAGAAATTTTATCTAGTTGCAATGTAAAAATAGAATTTTTATCTATATAGTAGCGATGTAAAAATAGAATTTTTATCTATATATATAGCAACAATATAAAAATGTCATTTTTATATATGTAGTGGCTACGGACAGTGAAATTGACAAAAGGCGAGCACAACAAAGATTTCTACATATGAAGAGTCGTGGCGTTTGGTTTAGCTAGTCGATGAGAACTTCTGACTTTAAATTTCATTTTCTAGTTAAAATATATACTAGGATGCAGACGTAGCTTAGCAGCACCCGATACCCATCGTTCATAGACCATGGACGACTTGTATGCTTGTTTGATGTGTTGTGAAGTTAGTTTGTGATGTGGATGTGGAATAAAAAAGATTCATGTGTTGAATAGGAAAAATATTCATGTGTTGAAATAAATTGTTTATCGTTAAAAATATAATTTTTAACGTATATGAGAATATATAAATATTCATTTACAATCCATACGGTTTGTTTATGTACACTTATTTGAAGGACATTGATTGGGATGATAAATTTTACACGTCACCCAACTGCACAAATAATATTCAGTGTTTGTTTATTTGAAACCCCACACAGGTGTTGGGATGATATTTGACAAACACTAATCCCAATTGTTTAGTGGTATGTCGATCGTTGATTGACAGACTCTATGAGCATTAATTATTTATATTTAATGCTTATGTAGTTGTGTGGTGCACTTTGGAAGATGGTTGATTAATTATCGTTGCTATTATATACATGTGTTGTATGGAATCCATATAATTAACATTATATGGTAATTGATTGGGCCTCATTCCAATTGGGAAAATAAAGAATATTATGAAATATAGATTCATGTGTTGAATAGAAAAAAATAGTCATGTGTTGACGATGCTCATGCGTTAAGAATAGCCATGTGTTGACGATACTCATGTGTTGAGAATATATTCATGTGTTGAAAGAAATATAGATTCTTGTGTTGAATAGAACAAATACTCATTTGTTGAATAGAATAATGAAGTTATTGAAATATATAAAGCCGTGTTGATTAGAGATGCGCCATTTTGACGCGAACAATATTTATATCGATTATATTTGTTTTTATAATGTATATAGAAACGGAAGTGATTTCAAAATATAACGTTTTGAAAATATTATCTTTGTATATCGATGAAGTGGAATATCCAATTTTGATTTGAAATTGAATATGAAGTTGAAATCGTTTCGAACAACGAATTTAAAATGATTTATAAAATACGTTTTGAATTGAAATCGACGAAATATATATAATATATATATTATATATATTAAATGGCCAGAATAGAACGCGCCGCGCCGCGGCAGTTCGCGAATTTCGACCATTGACTTTGAATTGGCGTTGCGGGAGATTCGATCGTCGGATTCTTCTAAAACGGGAACCGTTGCGTTCGTATCGAAAAGAGCTTTCCAATGAATATTAGAAATTTAAAATCTAACAGCTGGATTTGGAATTATGTCCAAATAAAATTTGGAAAAGGTCGCTGTAAGTGCAGTTCGATGACCGTTGATGGAAATCGACAGTAAGGGCCTTGATAAAATTATTTAAATATCCATTATTTGTGTGAAATCATTAGAAATGATTTGGAAAAGAATTGGGATGAAGAACTCCATATTTGAAAAGAGAAAAATAGATTTTTATCGAAATGAACTAGTTTTGAACTAGAATTGAAATCAATTTATTTTTGAAATAAGTAAATTGAATTTGAAAGTGGTTTTCAAAATAATCTGAATTTCCAGTATACGAATTGGAATGGATTTGAATCGAAATTATCTTCGGAATATTTCGAGGTCCGATTTCGTGATTATATTGAGATGGTTGTGGAAATTTAAAAGATATATTTATACCGTTATTTCCAATACAATATTTGTTGGTTTCAGGATTTGATATTGAATGTAAGCCGGTATATTTTCTATTCAGAGTCTTGTATTTAATATCAAACGGGATTTTGGGTTCTTCGTGAATGGTGTATTAAATAACACTGTTCTTGGACCCAGTGTAGAAAAGAATATATCTTTTAATTAAGATTTAGTGAAATTGTCCAGTTAATTAGTATTTAATTGGAATTGAATTTTAATTGGTTTTTGGGGTTTATTGTGAGCGGTGTAACTCCTTTTCTTTAACCCGATTAACAATGGGAAGTGATTTTTGGTATATCGTGAACCGTGTTTTAGATGACATTGGTTCTTCACCCAATTAAAGGCAGGATATTAGTTTTTGGGAAGATTAAAACTAAGTGGAGTTTAAATGAATCTGTAATTAGATTGAAATTTGAATTGATAATTTAAATTATCAAATTTGGAAAGTGATCGAAAATGGGGTATCCCCAGTTTTGCTCCAAGGCGATAGTTAAATCTTTAGTTAGATTTGAACGTGAAATGGTAATTAATATTTACAGATAATACCGATGTGTTAGATATGGAGTATTACCAGTTTTGCTCTAGGGGATGAATAGGTTGGGACTGGGAAATAAAATAAATAATTACTTTGGTGTTGTTCGCTAATCCCGACTAGTTTGGAAAACCATAATATGGTTTGAAATGATATCCAAAGGAAGATTAAAGAATAAATATAGAAGTATTTATCTTTGATAAAATTAATGGGAACCCTTCCCTAAGAGTGTGAAAATTTGAATAAAAGACTATTCTGAATTGGAATGAGGCGTATGTTGTGTTTGTGTAACATTTGTTTATTATATACACGGGTTATTCGGAAAGGCCGTGTTTATACCCATTCTAAATAATCGATTCCAAGATATGTCGAAGATGAAGACGGTGGTTGAAGACCGGAAGTCTTCACATCGTTTGGGTGATTAATGATGATTTTGATTGGGCTGTACACCCAAGAGGAGGGAATCAGTTGGTGATCGCCAGAAATACTTGGAGATCGATGGATATGCGAGGAAAATGCCTCCGGTTTCGTTCAGACCCAGAACGAACTTGTAAATGGACTGTGTGTCTGACATTGGATTTTATTCTATGTTGATTGATCTCTATTAAATATACGTTTGTTTGGCGGCGGAAAATTTATTCTCTTGCTTAATGCCCTTGTTTTAGACGTACGAGCTGAGAGGTTGTATATCGATGGACATCAGTCGCATGGAGTGAATTGCCTGTGTGGCATGCCTTAGTGGTAGATGATCAAGACTTCTGTTGAAAAGCAAAATCTAGTGGTTGATGATCAAAGCACGGCTTGTGGGGCATAGCTTTGTGTATAGCGTGAATTCACGAGCCTCACACCTCGGTATGAGTCAAAAACGGGATACGGACCGTTGGGAGAACACGATGTTTCTTTCTTTCTATGGGTGATGTCAGTGACCTACCAGCCCTGACATTTACATAATTTTTACCTGTGTGGATGTTGGAATGCGAGGCGCCTCGAATATATGGTCGATAACTGGCACTATGTGAGCCGACGTACAGACCATTATATATAGGTCCGATAGGACCGGGAAACGTGTGTTCAGGAATTGCCAATCCTCAAAAGTAAGAGAGGACCGGCCCAACCGATTCCAAGGATCGCTGTGTGTGGTCCTGAGACATTTGCTAGAGTTTCTCGAACGGAGAGGAGCTTGCTGCTTGCCTTGACTCATGATGGAATCCAATTTCCAATACGTGACTTTGGGTTTTATTTGTAGAGCCTAGTACGGCGACAAAGTGGTATGGGTGTAACACTCCGTAATTCTGTAACACTAAGATTCTAAAAAAATGGCAGAATTAAGAGTTAAATTCAAAATCAAGGGAATCGGGCAACGCCATTGCGTTCGTCTCAGAAAAATACGCGAAATAGAGTCTGAGTTTTCGAAAATCGGAGTCCGTATGACCAAGATATGGCCCGTCAAAGTTTTCAGAAAATTCCAAGTTCAAAACAGTTTTAAAAAAAACTAGGGCCAAATTCGAATTCAAACGAACATGGGGCAGGACGGGAAAATTCCCGCCCAGGTCAAGTCGACAGGGGTGTCGACTGCGCAGTCGACACCCCCCCCCCATGTCGACTGCCCAGTCGACATGGGTGTCGACCTGCCCCCTTTTTCCAGCTTTCTGCACCTGGTTCGTTCTGCTGTATTTGGTCACGTTTTCTGACCAGGTTCGTCCGCCTAACACCATATAAACAGCCCTGGTCCTCTTCTCTATTCACAAATTCTTTTCTACCATTATGCTGCAAAGATTCTTGCTAGACCTGGCTTCTCCCCCTCCTCTAAAATATATAAATAAAATAATATATATAAAATAAACCAAGATGAGGAAATGCTACTAAAAGATTTTCAAGAAGAAGTCCAAGTCAAGCTGGGATTCAAGAGGAGGTTCAAACGACTTCAACGACTGTTTTTCTACGAATCTTAGCAACGCCTCCTTTCTATTCTAATCTAATCTCTGTAAGTCAGTTATTTTTAGATTTGAACGTTTTTTCTTTGTTCGTGACATGAAATTAAAGGAATAAAAGAATATGCCAAATCTCTCTCTCTCTCCCTCTCTATTCGAATCATTGCCTATACTCTTGAACCTAATTAAGAATTGTTATGATTCGAGGACAAATAAGACCGTGACTATGAACACTTGCCTATGACTATGAACATTGCCTATGACTATGGACATTGCCTATGACTATGGACATTGCCTATGACTATGAACATTGCCTATGACTATGACTGGGACTGTGAGGATTATTTCCTTGACTAAGCCTATGCCATTGATTAGAAAACATACACTATTACCTATGACACAACAAGGACATCTGTGATTAAACACCTATGATTCATGACTAGGAAAGTGTTGCTTAAGTTTTGTGATTACGAGATTGGGTCTAAACCCGATTATTTATTCTGCCTGTCCTTGGTTTTCTTTGGTTCTAGACCTTGGGAATTTACCTATTAAGTTAGGTCTACCCATGTTCTTGAACCTGCTCTGTCTATTCTTGGTTTTAGACCTTGGGAATTTACCTATTAAGTTAGGTCTACCCATGTTCTTGAACCTACGTCGTTATTCAAAACCATTTTATGCCAGTTGTTATATCTATCCTTTTCATAGCAATCTTTGGTTCATTCCCTATTTGTTACGAATTTAGATTTATCTACAATCTAGATTGAAACGCGATTGTATGAACGGTGGGAATGCGATTTGGGGCAAAAATATGAAATTTACTAAAACGTAGTTTAACTTCGAAATTGGCATAAATTAGGAACATGTATTATGGCATGTTCATAGAAATGAAAATTGGATAAATTTGACATGAATTATAAGATGTGTAATTTGGATCTTGTATTGGCGTGTAAATCTAGCATTTACATGAATTGTGAACTAGAGTAATAAGTCTAGTTTGACGTGAATTAGAATGTTGAATCTGAATTGGATTAGCTAATTTGGCACGGTAAGTATATTGGCATAAATGTGAAATTGGCCATAGTTGGGAATAACTACCAGGTATAGCAAAATCATGGTTAGTGACACTTCATTTGGTATGGTTTACATACCAAAAAGCATAAACATGATATAGAGGGGAAAATGGGCTGTAAGAATAAATGTTGACAATTTATATTAAAAGTGTAATTGGGAAATAAGTAAATTAGGATTAATTTACTTATAGAATTTGTCCTAAATGAGGAAATGTTAATTTAGACAAATTAAAGGTTTGTTAACGACATCTCTTTTAATAATAAACCAGAAACTTCTAGGGTGACAGAGAGGATAGTGTCTAGGCTTGAGTTTGGAAAATACAAGTTTCCTGCTCTCCTTGGCTATCCCTAACTGATCCGACGGACGGGATGGTTACTTTCAAAACCTGATTTGAAAATTAATCAAAACCCTTTGAACTAGAAAACACGAATAGGCCTAACCCGAGGTTAGACTGAGTTGCGATGTAAACCTGCCCTGAACCAACCGGCACATACAGTAATCGCAACAATATCTGTCTAATGTGAGTGGTCGTGGCTTTAATTTATTTAGTTAAAGCTAGAACAAGAATGCTAGGGTGAAGTTAACTAAGACACTTAACCAACTCAACATGATAACAAGACTGGTAGGTGGGGTTAGGTTCATACAGTTAAGTTAGAATGGGAGGGTTAAGTCCATAGGAACACTTAACCAACTTAAGCATAGTTAAGCTAGAACAGAGGGCTAAGTCCATAGGGACACTTAACCAAACTCATGGTAACAAGACAAGATTTGTAGAGGTTAAGTAACTAAGAAAATACTTAGCCAAATTAACATGTTAACTAGTCTAGAAAGTGGGGTTAAGTAAAGTTAATACACTTAGCTAAATTAACCTGTTAACTAGACTAGATGTTGGGGTTAAGTAAGATTTAATACACTTAGCCAATTTGATATGTTAGCTGGGCTATGCCATAGGGTTAAGTAAACTTGAACACTTAACCATCAGATTTTGATAAAGGAATAGGGTTAAGTCTAAAACATGAAGGGATAATACTTAACCGTTAATAACAGGTTAGTTAAAACAGATGGCCAAGGTTAAGTTAAAAAGGAACATTGAACCAATACAGGGTGAATGGGTAAGGTTAAGTAATACTTAACCAATGTAACTTGGTTTGTGGTGGGGTTAAGTCAACATGAATTACTGATAACACTTAACCAGATTGACAGGATAAATGAAGAAGGTAAAGTCGGCTTGAATTGACTAATGACACTTAACCAATCCAAATTGACGGGAAAGGGAACTAAGCAGTAAACCTTGGTTAAGAAAACAACGATTCTAGAACTAAGTGGGAAATCTTAGTTGACAAAACTAAGTAGTAATTCTTAGTATAACACAGGAAGGAGCGAATGTCCGTCTGAATAGAGAGAAGGCTCCAACGAATTGGGTTACGAAGCCCGAGGCTTCGAGGGGACGTGAGGGTACTCTTGGTATCCCTCTGTGAGGCAGCAGATGATCCGCCTAGGCTCACAGAGGTTAAGGTCTGCGTAGAAGAACCAGGGGTATGCCTTGGTTGCAATACATGGCAACCTAAAGACTAGGATGGACCGGCGTGATTCGGCGAGCAAACGGTAGCTCTGTGATAGCAACTCGTCGTCTACCATCCATCTTGAGTCAATCGAGATACGTGAAGCGGAAAGGCGGAGAACTCCAAAAGACCATATACTTGATATCTAGTTGTGGTTGCGGATGGCCATAGGATAGTGGGGCACCGGGGGCCGACGTATAGTTCTCATTTTACACGGTGTGCCTTTCAATAGTTGAGGGAGGGGTCAAGTGGGACCATAACCACTGGAATAAAAAAAGACCTTAGCATCTGCATCGGCAGATATCTGAAACCTCCCGACCAAGTTCTGTATTCCTTGATTTGCCCTGTCACAGGACTCAGACCGCACATTACAGGACATGTGCATCTAGACAAGCGATAACGATTCGCGATACATGCGTGGGGAAGTATAGGAACATATACCACTCTAGGTAGCGTGTCCTAGACTTGGGGCATCGTTCGACAGGTAGCGTAATCCCTAGTTGGACTAGGTGGCATAAACCCTAAACTCGAAAAACGTTCAGCAAATAGCGTAAACTCTAGTTAAATCTAGAAAGCACTTGATAGAAAACCCTAGATTTGATCTAGGTAATAAATAATGAATGTATGCCGGAAGGCAATGGAAAATATAGGGATTAGGATCACGTTATCGTTACTAGTTGGGACACTAGATAGGTGGTGCAGAGATATAGAAATCGGTATAATAAGGAAATAGCGAAGCGACGAAGTATTAGAGCGAAGCGGCGAAAGTATTAAAGCGTATCCAGTTTATCTTATCTCAGCATATCTTGTGATTACCTTGTCTAATCTTGTTGACCCTATCATCATGGCGTAATCTTGTATTCAGTTAATTCATGTCATTTTATTGTTCCATGTTCATATGCTAGAAGTTACTGAACTTACTCAAGCTTTATGTCTGACTCCGTTTTCCTTTCGTCTTCTTTTCTTCAGTTCCCCCCCCCCCCCCCCGCCAAGGTTGTAAAGGAGGGAATAGTTTAGCTCAGGTTTAGTTGGACTGCCACTCTTTCCCAGCTTGAAGATTTGTCGAAGTTTGCCTGGATTCTCTTTTCAGATGCTATGGCTGGCTCTTGCTAAAATCGGGGAATATAAATGTTGTTTTTATGCTTCTTTATTTTGTAAGATAGATGATAATCTGATATTGTAAAGAAACCATTGTACAAACTATTTTATCAATAAAGCAAAGTTTTATTTTCCGCTGTTTAATTTCCGTCTATCTTGTAATTTATCTGCATCTTTTACCCTAAAATGTTCCACAGAACTTGGTGCATTCCCTTTGAGAGTGACACTAACGGACGTGGGGTGTTACAATGGGTCACTTATGCCGTCTATGATTTATACATTATGATTGAAGTTGTTTTATTCACTTATAATAATAAAATATGAAATTTCACGTACCAAGCATTTTTGGCTATTATAAGGTAAAATCCTATCCTCCGGCTTGTGTTGCACTGTGTGATGGGACCTGGGTCCTATAATAGCTTCATTCTTCTTTATTTAGCATGGCGCTGTTATTTTGTGCACTAGTATTCTTGGGGTAAAAACCCGTTCTGTGTTATACGGCATGTTCCCTCGATTTACCTAACTTTAAAAATAAAGATTAATAACTGTTTTTGTTCTCACACCAGTCACATGGCTGACCTAGAGTTTATTGTTTTAACCTTAACTCTGAGAGCCCTTATTTTCGACACGGGCAGCTAGTAGTTGGGTTTTTGTAGATTTATATTCACAGGATCCTGATTAGCTGGAACGATACTCAGAAAGCTCTGTATCCGTGTATTACTTTCAATTGTGTTTTGTATTGTTTTTCCGCTGCTATGTAATTTATTGTAATCTCTGATATTTATTGAATGTATTTTATTTATTCATACTCTGTATATTCTTGTATTCTGAATGATTTGTTGTAATAAGCAATGAAATGTTCTTCTGTTTGTGTTCCGATGTGTGTTGTTCTCAAAGTAATTCAGGCTTTCCCTACTGGGGAAGTCACGGGTTATCACAGTGGTATCAGAGCTTTTGTTTACAGAGCTCGAGGACAAGACACATTAGAACCAAACGAAAGAATTCATCAGATATTGGATTTGTAATATCCAATGAGAGTGACTCATTAGAGATACGATCAGTAGTATCCTAGATCGAGTGTGAAGAGATATTTATAAAATGAAGACAAAATTTGTTTTGTAATTTAAATCATTTTATTCGTATTTGGATATTTTATTTATATTGAATTTGGACAATCGAGTATATAAAGATTTTGCATATACGCGTCATGAACATATATTCGAAGCTTTAATATACCGGATGGATATGGAATCGCACTCTAGTAGCTCGGAGATGTTCTGATGGTGGTTCGAAACATCATTAGCATTTATTTTTGAGTATCGAAGGTGTGATATCTATATATTTCCATTAGACTGGTGTGAGAACCAAAACTAGATAGGTTTATTGTTGTGATTTGGCATCAAAAACATGATTTTCTGTATATATATCAAAGTTATGTGTTTGAAATTCTAATCAACTAATTGATTGATGGTTGTATTGTTTGACTATTGGTTTGATATTTTGAACCATTTAGCCTAATCGAACCGAATATTGAAAATTGTTTGAAAATGCATGCAAATACATGTGCTTACATTGAAGAGGTCATAGCAAGGAGGCTAAAGCAGAAAAAAAAATTGTTTGCCTAACAAATAGGTACATGTTTACTAATTTATTGGGTTTGGATGATTTTATGAGCCGGTTGGCTTTTTATTTTCGATTGAAGAAGGCCATGGGAGGCTATATGAAATATCCCGAAGTCCCCGGTGTAGGGGAGGTTATGGCGAAATTTTTCGAAAATTTAGGGTTTTAGCCAAATTTTTGAAAAATTTGAAAAGTTCTTAAAAACTGAAAAGTTGAAGAACTTAAGCCGTAATGAAAATAATGAAAGCTGAGTTGGTTTGCAAAACAACTTTCAGCTTCGTTCCTTTTCGGGGACGAAAAGTTTTAAGTGGCGGAGACTGTAATAACCCAGAAATTCTGAGCCAATTTAAAATTTTTATTTTGGCAATTTCGATGAATTTTGAATATTTAAAATGAATTGTTTTAAATATTAGCAATGAGAAATTTAATTTGAACAGAATTCAAACGTATATATTTATATAGATTGTCGTTAGAATATAAATAATTTATTTATAATTATAAAAGGAATTGAAAATGGCGCGGTAGTTCGATAATTCGATTTCAAAGTTCAAATGAATGTACAGGATTCGAAATAAGCTGGATTTTAGGAAAACCAAAAAATATTAGAATCTAATTGAGAATATCTTTCCAACGAATCCGAAAAATTGAAATTTCATAGCGGGGATAAAAAGTTATGTCCAGTTGAAAATTCAGAATAGTCGCTATGGAATTCTGGCCCTTAAAAATAGGAATTTTGAAAACGACCTCGGTTTTTTACGAAACCTCTTTTGTTGGATCTGTGGTGTCTAGTTATTGCTAGGTTCCAAAATTCGTAATTTTCTAAATCAATATGTGGGCATGGCAAAGGAAAATGCGTTTGACCAGTTTTAGTTGATTTTAATCGACTGGAAAATGGCCATTTCTCAAACAGTCTAAGAATACGACGAAATTCGTTTTGTTAGGACCGTATCGTCAATACGAAGGTAGAAAATATTTTTCGGGAATTTTTAGAGTTCGTATGTGACTCCAGTAAATTGAAATGTGCTTTCAAATTCAATACATAGATTTATATTTTGATTTTGACGAAACTGATCGAAACGATCGAATCAGCTTATGATACATATCCCATTGTGTTCGGAATTGGGGTAATTAACTATGGACGACAATCAGTGGGTTTGATTTTGTGGTCAAAATAAAAAGGTACCTTTTTGAAATAATTAAATAACATATAATAAAAAACCTCACTCCTCTCTATACTCTCAGCCCTCCCCCCCCATTCAAAATCAATTCGGATTTAGATAAAAAAATAGGAGGAGGACGGAGGCGGAAGAACCACCATCGCGCCCTTCTTAGGCGGCGCCGCCCACCGCCGGGCTCTCCCACCCGACGCAAACCCCCCTGCTTCCCCCCTCCTCTCTCCTCGCGCAACTCCAGCCCCCCCCCCCACATGCGAGCCCCAGAAACCCATACCCGCTGAAAACCCTAATCCATAAACCCCATATAGAGCTGTCGTTAACCCCCTCCCCCCCAGCACCACCACCTCGAAACCGCCGCACCCTCCCCTTGCTACGCTGCCTTCTTCCCCCTTCCTCTCCGATTCAATCAGAAAATACTCCCTCGGCGAATGTAAAAATAAAAGGTAATTATTATATAAACAAGCTTTGATTTATTTTCCGATTTTTATTATAAACACCATTGTTGTTTTCCGAAATTTATGTATTGGTTATTGCTAATAAAAATTGATTTTTTTATATTATAGGAAGGATCAAAATATGATTTTTATAAAGGTATGATAATAAAAATATGATTTTTTATAATGTAGAGTAATAAAGATGTGATTTTTATTGAAGTAGCAATGTAAAAATATGAATTTTATAGTATAGAAAGATTAAAAATACGATTTTTATATTATATAGATAGTAAAAATTTGATCTTTATATGTGTAGAGAAATAAAAACCTGGTTTTTATTATATATATATTAAAATAAAATTGTGATTTTTGTAGCGTTGATATAAAATTTCGATCTTTATATTAGAAGTAGATATAAAAATATAATTATTATATAGGAAGGAGCGTTATAAAAATATATTCTTTATTGGAAGAAGAGCGATATAAAAATATAATTTTTATATAGAGAATAGCGTGGTAAAAATGTGATCTTTATTATATGAATACCGTTATAAAAATTGAATTTTTATCTATATAGTAGCGGTGTAGAAATAGAATTTTATCTATAAAGTAGCTATGTAAAAATAGAATTTTTATCTATATTGTAGCGATGTAAAAATAGTATGTTTATCTATATATTAGCGATGTAAAAATAGAATTTTTATCTATATAGCAGCGGTATAAAAATAGAATTTTTATATACATAGCAACAATATAAAAATGTGATTTTTATATATGTAGTGGCTACGGATAGTGAAATTGAGAAAAGGCGAGCACGATGAAGATTTCTACATATGAAGAGTCGTGGCGTTTGGTTTAGCTAGTCGGTGAGAACTTCTCACTTTAAATTTCATTTTCTAGTTAAAATATATACTAGGATGCAGACGGTGCTTAGCAGCACCCGACACCCGTCGTCCACAGACCATGGACGACTTGTATGCTTGTTTGATGTTTTGTGAAGTTAGTTTGGGATGTGGATGAGGAAAAAAAAATAGATTCATGTGTTGAATAGGAAATATATTCATGTGTTGAATAGGAAAAATATTCATATGTTGAAATAAATTGTTTATCGTTAAAAATATAACTTTTAACATATATGAGAATAAATAAATATTCATTTACAAACCTGACGGTTTGTTTATGTACACCTATTTGAAGGACGTTGATTGGGATGATAAATTTTACATGTCGCCCAAATGCACAAATAATATTCAGTGTTTGTTGATTTGAAACCCCACACGGGTGTTGGAATGATATTTGACATACACTAATGTCAATTGTTTAGTGGTATGTCGATTGTTGAATTGACAGACTGTATGAGCGTTAATTATTTATATTTAAGGCTTATGCAGTTGTGTGGGTCACTTTGGATGATGGTTGATTACTTATCGTTGCTATTATATACATGTGTTGTATGGAATCCATATAATTAACATTATATGGTAATTGATTGGGCCTCAATCCAATTGGGAAAATAAAGAATATTATGAAATATAGATTCGTTTGTTGAATAGAAAAAAATAGTCATGTGTTGACGATGTTCATGCGTTGAGAATAGCCATGGGTTGACGATACTCATATGTTGAGAATATATTCATGTGTTGAAAAAAATATAGATTCATGTGTTGAATAGAACAAATATTCATTTGTTGAATAGAATAACGAAGTTATTGAAATATATAAAGCTGTGTTGATTAGAGATGCACCATTTTGACGCGAACGATATTTATATCGATTATATTCGTTTTTATAATGAATATAGAAAAGGAAGTGATTTCAAAATATAATTTTTTGAAAATATTATTGTTTGTGTATCGATGTAGTGGAATATTCAATTTTGATTCGAAATTGAATACGAAGTTGAAATCGTTTCGAAAAACGAATTTAAAACGATTTATAAAATACAATTTGAATTGAAATCGACTAAATATATATAATATATATTATATATTAAATGGCCTGAATAGAACGCGCCGTGCCCCGGCATTTCGCGAATTTCGACTATTGACTTCGAATTGGCGTTGCGGGAGATTCGACCGTCGGATTCTCCTTAAACCAGAACCGTTGGGTTCGTATCGAAAAGAGCATACCAATGAATATTAGAAATTTAAAATCAAATGGTTGGATTTGTAATTATGTCTAAATCAAATTTGGAAAAGGTCGTTGTAAGTGCAGTTCGATGGTCGTTGATGGAAATCGACTGTACGGGCCTTGATAAAATTATTTAAAATATCAATAATTTGTGTGAAATCATAGGAAATGATTTGGGAAGAATTGGGATGAAAAAAAATCCATATTTGAAAAGAGAAAAATAGTTTTTTATCGAAATGAACTAGTTTTGAACTAGAATTAAAATCAATTTATTTTTGAAATAAATAATTTGAATTTGAAAGTGGTTTTAAAAATAATCAGAATTTTCAGTATACGAATTGTAATGGATTTGAATCGAAATTATCTTCGGAATATTTTGATGTCTGATTTCGTGATTATACTGAGATGGTTGTGGAAATTTGAAAGATATATTTATATCGTTATTTCCAATATGATATTTGTTTGTTTCAGAATTTGATATTGAATATAAGCCAGTATATTTTCTATTCAGAGCCTTGTATTTAATATCAAATGGGATTTTGGGTTCGTCGTGAATGGTGTCTTAAATAACACTGTTCTTGGACCCAGTGTAGAAAAGAATAAATCTTTTAATTAAGATTTAGTGAAATTGTCCAGTTAACTAGTATCTAATCGGAATTGAATTTGAATTGGTTTTTGGGGTTTATCTTGAGCGTTGTTTTGAATAACACCTATTCTTTAACCCGATTAACAATGGGAAGTGATTTTTGGTTTATCGTGAACCTTGTTTTAGATGACATTGGTTCTTTAACCCAGTTAAAGACAGCATATTGATTTTTGGGAAGATTAAAACTAAGTGGAGTTTTAATGAATCTGTAATTAGATTGAAATGTGAATTGATAATTTAAATTATCAAATTTGGAAATTGATCGAAAATGGGGTATCACTAGTTTTGCTCCAAGGCGATAGTTAAATCTTTAATTAGATTTGAATGTGAAATGGTAATTAATATTTACCGATAATACCATGGTGTTAAATATGGAGTATTACCAGTTTTGCTCTAGGGGATGAATAGGTTGGGATTGGGAAATAATATAAATAATTACTTCGGTGTTGTTCGCTAATCCCGACTAGTTTGGAAAACCATAATATGATTTCAAATGATATCCAATGGAAGATTAAAGAGTGAATTTAGAAGAATTAATCTTTGATAAAATTAATGGGAACCTTTCCCTAAGAGTGTGAAAATTTGAATAAAAGACTATTCTGAATTGGAATGAGGCTTATGTTGTGTTTTTGTAACATTTGTTTATTATATACGTGGGTTATTCGGAAAGGCCGGGTTTATACCCATTCTGAATAATCGATTCGACAATAAATCGAAGATGAAGATGGTGGTTGAAGACCGGAAGTCTTCACATCGTTTGGGTGATTATTGATGATCTTGATTGGGCTGTACACCCAAGAGGAGGGAATCAGTTGGTGATCGTCCAGACGTACTTGGAGATCGATGGATATGCAGAGAAAGTACCATGCGACTGATGTCCATCGATATACAACCTCTGAGCTCGTACGTCTTAGAGAAGGGCGTTAAGAAGGAGAATAAATTCTCCGCCGCCAAACAGATATATATTTAACAGAGAACAATCAAAACAAAACAAAATCCAATGTCAGACACACAGTCCATTTACAAGTCCGTTCTGGGTCTGAACGAAACTGGAGGCACCAATTCCTCGCATATCCATACAATCAACCGTATGTTTGGACGGCTACTACTTCAACTCCTTCATGGTAGCTACTCCAATCACGAGCATCAGTAACGCCCATCCATCCAATGTGAAGATCGTCGGTCTTCAACCGTCTTCGACTCTTCGACTTCTCAATGTCAATCGATTATTTGAAATGAGATGAACTCGGCCTTTTCAAATAACCCACGTATATTTAGATTTTCAAATCAATTTATCACATGGTTGGACTATTCAACATTCACGTTTCAGTTCTTTATTTATAATTTCCATGTTAAATACATTCAACCATCACATATCAAGCAAACACAACAAAATTGCTTTATTTCCACTCTATATCGTCTATAGTATTTTATAACGATATATCGCCATTTTTATTTAATTTAAAACGGCCATATTTAATTAAACGACATTTCAGGTCGTGCCGATGCACTGGCGCTGTTTTTCACTAATTTTGTTTTACACATATCTGAAAATCTAATTGTTGGATCTTCACAAATTTTATATCATTAGGAAGGTCATTTCAAAACATATCCAACGGTTCCAGTTTTGGGAAAATCCGACGGTCGGATCTTCCACACTAGTCATTTGAAGTTACGATTTCAATTTACGAACTGCAGCGTCGTTATTCGATCTAATTTAATTATATATATATATATAATCGTTTCTGGCGCTGTTTTTCTTCAGATTTGAATTAAACATTCCAGACAATCCAACCGTCGGATCTTCACAAAGTTGGTGCCGTTGGAAAGATATTTCCAAGGCGAACCCAACGGTTGCGGTTTCGGGAAAATCCAATGGTCGGATTTCCCGCACTAGTCGTTTGAAATCACGGTTTCAAATCACGAACTGCACGGCCACGTTTCGTTTTAATTTCATTTATATTTATATATTTATATACATATAGTTCATTCAAAAATTCCTATATCGTCTTCACTTCAATTATTTCACTAACGCCTTTAAATTTTGGAAAATTTCGCCATAACCTCCTTTGTACGGGAGGGGCTGGGAAAATTCCCAAATAGCCACACGGGCGTCTCATGTCAAAAAGAAAAAGAAAAAGCCGAGCAGCTAGCCAACAGGCTTATAAAATCATCACCCAAACAAAACAGTAAATGTGTACCTATTTGTCGGGCACAAAATTTTATTCCTCTTCTCTAGCCCATTTGCTATAACCTGTTCAATAAATATGCATGTACATATATACAATTTTTATCACTTATCATTTTCCATTCAACTTCATATTTGATTTACTTTGGTTTAAAAACACCATTCATTCTAATGTTGCATGCATAGGCTAAAATCATATCATTAGCTAATTAATGTATATTTCAACTCATGCATATTTTATTTGAACAAGTGGCTATTTTTTTTAACGCTTCACATTTCAAATATGATAATTTCGGCAAACTAAAATAGATTTCAACACATGACTATTTTATTTAGTTCCTATGCATGTTCAAAATAATATTCCATTCACAAATATTTATTTCAACGTCCGCATATCTCTAGCATATCACATATATGATAAAAATGAGGTATACAACACGTGTGTAATTTATACTTCGCTTATATAGCTTACACAATGCATGTACATGAGGTATACAACACGTGTGTAATTTATACTTCGCTTATACAATTTATACACGACATTTTCCATTCAAATTCAATTAATTTAGATTGCTCACATTGGTTTTCGGGGTGCTAAAAATTGTAGATGACTCAGAAAAATCCGCGGCTTCTTCTATGTGGTAGAGAGCTTCCTTGCGGTCCCGATGTTTCCTGTTTCATCGAATTTTGTCAACACACCAAAAAGATATGATTTTTCAAAGTGCAGACATCAAAAAGGACTCACCTTTCACGATGGTTCGAAACTAGGTTTGAGGTTTTCCCGAAATCCGTGGCACGTGGGGACGATCGGGGGTGCTGACGTGGAAGAGGAAGGAGAGGCGGTCCTGTTGGTGGCGGTTTGGGGTGGCTCGGTGGTCGGTGGAGATCAGGACGGCGGTGGGAAGTGTTCGACTTTAGGTCGATGGTTCTGGCGAAGGAGGAGGCGATAGGGGTCGGGGTAGGGTCAGATTTGAAGAGGAGGAGGAGGCGCGTCGAGGTAGGGGGTGGCGCAGGCGGAAATCGCCTGTGGTGGCGGCGATTTGGGGGAGAAGCGGCGGACGATTTGAGTCGTCGATCGGGAGAGAGAAACGAGGGTTTCTGACTTTTTTTATTTTTTTAAAATAATGAATGGAAATTTTTGACTGGCCCATAATTTCAATAATTTTTAAATAGTGTTTCTCCACACGGACACCAATTCAAACCCAACGACTGTCACCCCTAGCTAAATACCCCCATCTCGGACACAATGGGATATGTTTCGTTGGCCAATTCGACTGTTACAGTCAGTTATTTTTCAAATTAAAGTATAAAACATTTAATTTTTAACTTTGAACGTACATTTCAATTTGCCAGGGCAACAAACTGATTCGAAAAATTCCAAAAAAATAAATCTAGCTATGTTTTGATGCTACGGTCCCAACAAAACTAGTTTCGTCGAATTCTGAGATCGTTTGAAAAATGGCCATTTTCTAGTCGATCCAATTTAACAGAAATTGACCAAACATATTTTCTTTTGCCACGCTCACATACTAGCTTCAAAAATTATGAAATTTGAAACCTAGCAATAGTTTGACATCCCGGCCCAACAAAAGTGGTTTCGTCGAATTCCGAGGTCGTATGCAAAATATCAATTTTCGAGGGCTATATATTCTATATAACGATCTTTCTGAAAATTCATTCGGCCATAACTTTTGATTCCCATTATGAAACTTCGATTTTTCAGATTCGTTAGAAAGGTATTGATAAACAGATTTAAATATTTTTGGTTTCGCTAAAATCCGTTATATTTTCCACCCTGCACAGTCAGTCAAAGTTTGAATTCAAATTTTGAAACTGACTCACTTTTTCTAATTCACTATTTTATTGAAATATTCTATTTCAATTGTTCAAATTTCTTTGAAATGTCCAATTTAAAATATTTAAATTGGCTCGTATTTTCCGGGTTATTATAATGCCTAAGTGGCAGATGATCAAGGCTTCAGTTGAAAAGCAAAGTCTTGTGGTTAATGATCAAAGCACGGCCTGTGTGGCATAGCTTTGTGTATAGCGTGAATTCGCGACCCTCACGTCTCGGTAGGTGTCAAAAAAGGGATACGGACCGTTCGGAGAACACGACGTTTCTTTCTCGCTATGGGTGATGTCAGTAACCTACATGCCCTGACATTTATATACTTTTTACCTGTGTGGATGTTGGAATGCGAGGCGCCTCGAATATATGGTTGATAACTGGCACTATGTGAGCTGACGTACAAACCATTATATATAGATCCGATAGGACTGGGAAACGTGTGTTTAGGAATTGCCAATCCTCAAAAGTAAGAGAGGACCGGCCCAACCGATTCCAAGGATCACTCTATGTGGTCCTAAAACATTTGCTACAGTGTCTCGAATGGAGAGGATCTTGCCCCTTGCCTTGACTCATGATGGAATTAAATTTCCAATACGTGACTTTCGGTTTTATTTGTAGAGCCTAGTACGACGACATAGTGGTATGGATCACTTATGCCGTCTATGATTTATACATTATGATTGAAGTTGTTTTCTACGCTTATAATAATAAAATATGAAATTTCACGTACCAAGCATATTTGGCTATTATAAGGTAAAAATCCTATCCTCCGGCTTGCGTTGCATTGTGTGATGGGACATGGGTCTTATAATAGCTTCTTTCTTCTTTATTTTGCATGGCGCTGTTGTTTTGTGCACTGGTATTCTTGGGGTAAAAAACCATTCCGTGTTATACGGCGTGGTCCCTCGATTTACTTAACTTTAAAAATAAAGATTAATAACTATTTTAGTTCTTACACCAGTCACATGACTGACCTGGAGTTTGTTGTTTTAACCTAAACTCTGGGTGCCTTTATTTTCGATATGGGAAGTTAGTAGTTGGGTTTTTGCAGATTTATATTCACAGGATCCTGATTTACAGCTGGAACGATACTCAGGAAGCTCTATATCCGTATATTGCTTTCAATTGTGTTTTGTATTGTTTTTCCACTGCTATGTAATTTATTGGAATCTCTAATATTTATCGAATGTATTTTATTTATTCATACTCTGTATATTCTTGTATTCTGATGGAATTGTTGTAATAAGCAATGAAATGTTCTTTTGTTTGTGTTCCGATGTGTGATGTTCTCAAAGTAATTCAGGTTTTCCTTACTAGGGAAGCCACGGATTATCACAATTATCAAATTTGTGAAATGATCCAAAAAGGAGTATTACCAGTTTTGACCAAAGAGATAGTTAAATCTTTAATTAGATTTGAACGTGAAATGGTAATTAATTTTACCAATATCACCATGGTGCTAAATATGGAGTATTACTAGTTTTGCTCCATGGGATGAATAGGTTGGGATTGGGAAAAAAAATAAATGATTACTTTGGTGTGGTTCGCTAATCCCGACTATTTTGGAAAACCATAATTTGGTTTAAATTTTGAAAAGAGTATTTGAAAAAAAAAAAGGATATTCCGGATTGGAATGAGGCATATGTTGTGTTTTAATAGCACTTGTTTATAAAATACGCGAGTTATTCGGAAAGACCGGGTTTATCCCATTCTGAATAATTGATACGACAATAAGTCGATGATGAAGACGGTGGTTGAATACTGGAGATCTTCACATCATTTGGATGATTACTGATGTCTTGATTGGGAGGTATCGCAAGAAAAGGTATTAAGTGGTGATCTTCAAGACGTACTTGGAGATCGACTGGATATGCGATGACCTCTCTCCTGTATTGGACATATAGAACGAGGAATAAGGAGCCTCCGGTTTCATTCAGACCTAGAACGGACTTGCAAATGGATGGTATGTTTGACATTGTATTCCTTTATAATGTATTCGTTGATCTCTGCTAAATATATATCTGTTTGGTGGCGGAGAATTTATTCTCTTGCTTAACACCCTTCTCTGGGACGTATGAGCTTAGAGGTTATATATTGGTGGAAATCAATGGTATGGTATGGAGTGACAATGTGGCATGCTTAGTGGCATGTAATCAAGGCTTTTGTTGAAAAGAAGAGCCTTGTGGTCGATGATAAAAGCACGGCTTTATATAGCATAGTTTTGTGTAGTGTTAATTCGTGAGCCTCACACCCCGTTGTGAACTAGAAACGGGAGAAGACCTCAAGGCGGACACGCATTTCCTTCTAGCTAGTAGTGGTGTCATGGTATGGGGCCCAGACATTTTACTCATGTGGATGTTGCATATTATCATTTGACGGATAGAGAGGCGCCTCGGATATATCGGTCACTACGGGGCCGATTGATGACATTGTCGACATACTGACCAGAATTACGCCTCACAAGGCCGGGAAATGTATTGTTCAAGAATTATAGTCTGCTAAGTGTGGACCGACCCTAATGATCCAGGTGCAGTTGCGGCTGAATCCTGAGACATGGGCTAGAGCGTCTCGAATCGGAAGGACGATCCCTTGCCTTGGTTCACTGATGGAATCCAATTTCCAATATGTGACATTTCATTTTTAATTGTAGAACTAGTATGGTGACATAGTCTCATGGGATACTATGTCGTCTATGATTGATACATTTATATTTGAAGCTTATTTTAAACAGTATGCACTTATAATAGTATCAAATAATTTGTCTTAAGGCGTACTGAGCATTATTTGGCAATTATAAAGTAAAACTCTATCCTCCGGCTTGCATTGCATTGTGTGATGGTACCTGAGTCTTATAATAGCTTCATTTTCTTTAATTAGCATTGTATTGATTGTTTTCTACACTGGTATTCTTGGGGGTAAAGCCGTTCCGAGTTATACGGTGTGGTCCCTTGATTTACCTGATTTCAAAGTAAAGTTTTAAATAACTGTTTTAGTTCTCACACTAATCACATGACTGACCTGGAGTTTGTTGTTTTAACCTGAATTCTGGGTGCCCCTATTTTCCACATGGGCAGCTAGTATTTTTGGTTTCCATGGATTTCTAATTTATAGGATCCCGGTTTATAGCTGGAGCTATATTCGGAACGTTCTATATCTGTGTATTTCTTTCAGTTGTGTTATGTATTATTTCTCCGCTGCATTGTAATTTTAGTCTTGGATATTCTTCTGATGTATATTATTTATTCATACTCTGGTATCTTGTACTCTGATGTAATTGTGGTAAAAGCAATAAAATGTTCTTCTGTTTATGTTCGAATTTGTCGTGTTCTCAACTCAATCCGGGCTTTCCCGTAAGGGCAGGTTTGGGTCGGTCCACATTTCCTACATTTGAAATCTCATTCACACACAATCACTTTCACTAAATTCAATTACTAAGTAAACCTCATTCCAAACCATCGCGTTAGCTTTAAATATCTTTTATAAATCTTGTTTATAAAACTTGGATTTACTATAAAATCCTTTATAGAAAATCATTAAAAACCTTATTACAAAAAAAAATTTCTTTCTTTATAAACTTCAAATCTTATCTACCCTTGTTTGAATTTGAATCAAATCACTTAACACTTAGCTTGAAATCAAAATAAATCATTCATAATTTCTTTTTGTTAATATTCAACTTTCATAGATTTCTGTTCTAAAAACCAAGATTATTTCTATATTATATTACAAGTTAAATAAAGCTATTTATTATACTTGTTCAGAAGTAGTTGAAATCATTATAAACTCATTTTATTTCAAAACTCAGATTTACAACTTCATAAAACTTAATTACAAAACTTAGTAAAGTTTTAACACTTGAAATCTTCGATTATAAAGCTTATTTATAAAACAAGAATTTGTTATGCAAATCATTATCCAAATATAAATATGGATTTATTTATAATTTTTTTATTTTATATAACTTATATAAAATAAAATTTAAAACCCTGATTTTGTTATAAAAATAATTTTTATAACTTTAACTTAGTCAATTCTCCTCGTGGCGAATCAACGCCTTAAAAATATTACAGGTCTTCTGCTGCCAACCACATAACCAATACTTTTTTATTTATTAATTACACATTAATATTGAATTTAATTCGATAATTTTTATCCAAATCTGGTTTTTTATGTTACTTATGTTAAATAGTTCATATGTGAATAATATGAAAGCATGTGACATCGAAAACGTTGAGAGATCCTATTGGATCCCTTTAACCTGTCCCCCTACATCACAGCTCATATATCAGTTTATATATGCATATAAATTAGATAATCTGATCTAATTCATGTAAGATGAATCCTCCTCTTAAAAGCAGGTAATGTCAAAGGTCATCCACTTGTAGACAAGACTATATTTCGACAACCACCAAAAAAACAATAAATCATCCAAAACATCCAGCACACAATTTATATACTATCAACAATGAATATGTAACGACACGAAAAATCATAACCAATTTAAAAATTTTATATTGGCTAAAATGATGGATTTTAAATATTTAAAATAAATATTTTAAATAATCACAATGAAAAGTGAGTTTGAATCGATGTTTGAAAACGAATATAATTAATTCTAATTATAAACAAGATCTGAAATGGCGTTGTAGTTTCAAAAATTGAATTCAAACTTTATCGGACTGTACCGGGTGCAAAACAAAACGAATTTGAGTGAAACCAAAAATATTTAAATATGTTAGTGAATAACTTTCTAACGAATCTGAAAAATCAAAGTTTCATAGTGGAAAGCAAAAGTTATGGCCAAATGAATTTTCAGAAAGGTCGTTATGGAATTTATATAGCCCGTGAAAATGGCCATTTTGCATACGACCTCGGAATTCGACGAAACCACTTTTGTTGGATCCGGGATGTGAAGTTATTGCTAGGTTTCAAATTTCATAATTTTTGAAGCTAGTATGTGAGCGTGGCAAAGGAAAACGTGTTTTGGTCAATTACAGTTAAATTGGATCGACCAGAAATGGCCCTTTTTGCAAACGGTCTCATAATTTGACGAAACTAGTTTTTTGGGACCGTATCGTCAAAACATAGCTAGATTTATTTTTCTAGAATTTTTCGAATTAGTTTGTGGCCCTGGCTAATTGAAATGTACGTTCAAATCGAATATTGAATGTTATATATTTTAAATTGAATGAAAACTGACTGAAACAGACGAATAGGCCTGCGAAACATATCCCATTGTGTTCGGAATGGGGGTAAAACGCTAGGGACGACAGTCGTTGGGTTTGGATTAGAGGTCATGTTAGAAAACCCCTTTATAAAACCATCGGCTAATCAGAATTTTATATTCATTAAAATAAATAAAAAAATCTCTCCAAACCCCCCCGTTATCCACGCTCGACGGCGGAAGTTTCTTCCTCCGTTCAAAGCCAATTTTCGACCGATTCCTTCATCGTTGACCCTCGCCGCAGTTGAACCTTTCGAAGATCTCTTCCCCTCTTCAAATCAAGATCGACCTCGTGTTTTCTAGTCGCCCCAGCGTCGAGATCTACCAGCTCGAAGTTCGCAACTTCAAGGAGCAGCCGCCGTCGACTGGCAAAGTCGAACTGGGCCCACCTACCTCTTCGGGTGCGCGCCTCCTAGCTCTCCAACGTGGCAAGGTCTGATCGTCATCTCGAGCAACGGATTGATCGGATTTGCCAACCCTAGTTTCGAACTGATTGGTGAATGGTACTGCCTTGTATATTTAAAACTGATTTCAACAGTTTTAAAGTGTTGCAAACTTTGAAAAATCATATCTCTTTCATACGGTAACGAAATTCGATGAAACAGGAAACATTGGACCCGTGAGGACGTCTTCTACATTTCACAAGAGACCGCATATTTTTCAGAGCCTTCTGCAATTTTTGGTGGAGTGGAACCCAAAGTGAGATTTCTAAATTATAAACGATATGGAAAACGACGATGTATAAATTATATAATCGATGTATGAGTTATATAAGCGTTGTACACCTCTTGTATAAGCGTTGTATAAGTTGTACGTTCGATGTATAAGTTATATATGCATTGTAAAAATTATATATGTGTTGAAATAGAAGTGAATTGCTATATATAAATAAATATATATATACACCCCTCGTCCACAAACCATGGACGATATTTATTGGTTGTGATTAGTGTGAAAATTGATTGCTAGCGAATGGTTGAGAGGAACTGTTTGTGTTTGAAATTGATTGATTGTGGTTGAAAAATACTCGTTTGTGGTTGAGAAATATTTGGTTGAAACCACATAGGATTAGTTTGTGGAAATGAAATAAATATACATGCCGCCTGCGTGCGAACTAGATGCATGATTCCCCATTGTCCAAAACCGCGAGGTTTTAAGGTAGAGCGAGGAGCCGTACTAGGGACGGTCCCGGTTTTAACTACCCTGCCGTTATGCTGTCGAAATTTTGAATAATATTCATGTGTTTGAATTATTTTCATTTGTTGAAACTATATTTATTCGTTGAATAGAAAACCTTCATGTGTTGAATCGATATTCATTCATTGAATTGAAATTCATGTGTTGAATGGTATTCGTGTTTTAAATATAAAAATCACATTTTTTCCTATATATAGAAACTATAGAAAACCTTCATGTGTTGAATCGATATTCATTCGTCGGATTGAAATTCATGTGTTGAATGGTATTTGTGCTTTAAATATAAAAATCACCTTTTTATCGATTTATATAAACTATAGAAAAACTTCATGTGTTGAATCGATATTCATTCATTGAATTGAAATTCATGTGTTGAATGGTATTCATATTTTGAAATAAATTGTTTTATAATAAAAATCCTATTTTTATCACCTATATTAACTATATAAAATAGTCGTGTTTTGAAATAAATTGTTTTACATTAAAAATCGCATTTTTATTATATTCATGAATTGTTAAATATAGTAAAGTGTTGAAATAGAAGACAGTTGGATAAAAATATAATTTTTATCATAAGTATGAAAAGAATATAGCTTTGAAATCGAAGAATCGATATAGATATATAAATGGAATTGAAATATATCGAAAAACGACGCTGTAGTTCGTATTTTGAAACCATGATTTCAAACGATTATACCAAGAGATCCGACCATCGGATTTTCTCGAAACCACAACCGTTGGGTTCGCTTTGGAAAAATCTTTCCAACGGCACCAACTTTGTAAAAATCCAACGGTTGGATTGTCTGGAATGTTTAATTCAAATCTGAAGAAAAACAGCGCCAGAATCGATTATATATATATATATATAATTATATAATTATATTTAATCGAATAACGATGCCGTAGTTCGTATTTTGGAATCGAAATTTCAAACGATTATACAGGGAGATCCGACCGTCGGATTTTCCCGAAACTGGAACCGTTGGATTCGTTTTGACAAGATCTTTCTAATGTTCTAAATTTTATGAAGATCCAACGGTTAGATTTTCAGATATGTGTAAATCAGATTTGAAGAAAAATAGCGCCATGGCCGCGTTATGGCCCGAAGTGTCGTTTTGAATAAATTGGCTATTTTAAAATAAATAAAACTAGCGATAAATCGTTATAAAATATTATAAATTAAATGGATGTGAAATTCAGAAATTAACCGAAGGTTGGCTAAGCCGAATGGTTTCCTGGGTGTTGATCTGATGTTGGTTTCGGCCTTCGGGGTTAATATTTGTTAAATCGTTCTCTTACTGATTGACGGTTACTGACAATGAATTGAAATGATGCGTATGTACGTTAGTGTTGCACTTGTTTATTATATACGCGAGTTGCTCAGAAAGACCGAGTTTATCCCATTCTGAATAACTGAATCGACGATAAGAAGTCGAAGATGAAGACTGGGGTTGAAAACCGATCTTCACCTCGTTTGGATGGTAACTGAGGTCCTGATTGGGAGGCATCCCGAAATATGGATAATGAGTGGTGATCGTCCAGACGTACGTGGGAATCGATGAATATGCGAGGTATTTAGTGCCTCCGGTTTCGTTCAGACCCAGAACGGACATGCAAATGGACTGTGTGTCTGACATTGGATTCTATTCTATGTTGATTGTTCTCTATTAAATATACATCTGTTTGGCGGTGAAGAATTTATTCTTTTGCTTAACCCCCTTCTCTGAAATGCACGAGCTCAGAGGTTGTATATCGATGGACATCAGTCGCATGGCATGAATTGCGAGTGTGGCATGCCAAAGTGGCAAATGATCAAGGCTTCTATTGAAAAGCAGAGTCTTGTGGTGATGATCAGAGCACCGCCTGTGTGGCGTAGCTTTGTGTATAACGTGAATTCGCGAGCCTCACACCCTGGTATGAACCAGAAACGGGAGAAGGACCTCAGGGATGGCATACGTTTCCTTCTAGCTAGGAGTTGTGTTGGTGTTTTTACACGGCCTGACATTTTACTTATGTGGATGATGGATAGCGAGGCGCCTCGGATATATCAGTCGATCCGGGACCGATGGAGCCATTCGTTGGCTCATTGACGCCCCATAGGGCGGGGAAATGTATTGTTCAGGCATAATAATCCACATCGGTGGACCGACCCTGACAATCCAAGGGCAGTTGCGGTTGTTCCTGAGACACGGGCTAGAGCGTATCAAATTCGGTAAGGACTATCTTTTGCCTTGGTTCATGACAGAAATCTAATTTCCAAATACGTGACTATGCGGTTTTGATTGTATACCTATATAAGGCGACATATTGGTATGGGGCATTAATGCCGTCTACGATTGATAGTTATGATTTGAATTTTTTTTGAAACATATAAACACTAGTAATAATATTAAATTCTTTTGTTTTATTCGTATCAAGCATATCTTGGCCATTATAAGGTAAAAACTCTATCCTCCGGTTTGCGTTGCATTGTGTGATGGGAACTGAGTCTTATAATGGCTTCATTTTTATAAAAAGCATTGCGATATTTAAAAGAAAGATTTGTTTTTAAAGCACTGGCAATCCAATGGAGTAAACCCGTTCCACTAAAGTGGCGTGGTCCTGAGATTAGCCATATTATTAATGTGTTGAGTAGATTTCTCATACCAGTCCCATGACTGACTCGTAGTTTTTTTCACTTTCAAACTCGGGTGCCCTTTTTTCTACACGGGTAGCCTTGTATTCAGGTTTAGCTGGTTCTTTTTGGATAACTGGAGCTGAAGATGGATTCTATTATTTATCTCTTTTTATGTTGTTCTGCTCCTATTGTACATATTATGTTTGTTTTCCGCTGTAGATATTTATGTATAGCTGAACAGTATTTGTACTAAGTATTATCCTGTATACTGTGTAACTCTGATGATTACGTTTATCCAGTGTATTCTATTATACATTATCTGGTGTATTTATTTATTTTTGTTCTGCTATTATCTGTTTATGTGTTATATTCCAAAGATTACCCTTGTCACCGTTAGTACGGGATTTGGGGTCGTCACAGGATATTATTATAGGAAATAAAAACATTCATAATATTTCATAAAATGTGAGAGTTAACTCACCATCCATCCCAATTCCATGATTTCGTGTCGATTTAAATAATTTCAAACAGGCATGTGAAATTGCATAAAAGTCCAAGCAGCTCTGAACCACTTCAATCTAACTCGTATGCATAGCATTTGCGAATACGGACCAAACGCAACTTGTTTTGTCGAAATCTGTTCACATATGATATGATATAAGTGTTACAAGTTTAAACACAATAAAAACAACATTAACTTAATTATTAATTTAATAAACCTGATGTTTCCCAAAAGCTTCCTTGCCTACTGCTTCTAATGCACGCATCTCGTGTGCACTACCACCAGCGACACGGAGCCATACTTTGCCATTTGACGAATGGACTCCAATGCTTTGCTCATTGCCCCAAACTGAACCTACTTGCGCCCACCACCTCTAGCTCAACGTCGTAGGTCAAATCGTAACCTTAGAACCCATCCCTATCTGCTATAGTGTCAATCAACAATTTTAGGTGTCAAATTCCTCATAACGTTTCCTAATGTCACCTCTTCCATCCACAAACACAATTACAACATCAAATCTCTAAACGCTATATATACTTCCTAAAAATCCAAGCCTTAATAGCACAAGACTATCAAACTCCTCCATCCCGAGGTCGCGTCTTCTATTTAGAATATGGGATGAAGATAACTCCTCAACAAACTCAGGGATCATAGCTTCCAAATTTTAAAATTTTCTATGATTTTAAACTGAATTTTGAAGCTTATGTTCTCTTTTGGTTTGAAGTAAGAAATGGCAGCTCATTTCACTGAAAAATAGAAGAAAAAGGGTGATCGGAATTAGGTTAAGTTAAAGATTACTTATACGCAAGAGTTTTTTTTATTCTGTTGAATCATATTCACATATTTTATCGTTGAGCGCTTCACACTCGCATGACCACACAGAACGTTCGATTGTCACAAAATTTGAAATATTATAATAGCTTACAATTGTGGATCCGATGAAACTAGTTTCGTCGATATCCGAGATCGTTTGAAAATTGGCTATTTTCACACGTTAAATAAAATCGGTTAATAATCATTTGATTTAAAAATACTCAAATTCACTGATAATAATTTCTTATTAACATATATAATCAAATAGAATTTTACATAACTTCACAATAAACTTCACTAGATTTTAAACCAAAAATTTACAATTTCAAGTTTAACTGAGATCCAAAATCTAATTTGAATTAATTTCAAGTCGTTAACTCTTAAAATTAATCGTTTTAAATATTTAGATTAATTATATATTATTGTATAAAATATACTTATTTTTACACCAATAAGCCCTCTTCGCAATGCCATCCACAATAAAATCAAAGAGGAGAAAACACATTACGAAAGTATGAGACCGTAGCCAGATGAAAGGTAATTAGAGGCTAAGCCTTTAAGAAAGAGGGGAAAACCCTATCCAATTATGGAATATAATTCAACCACTTCAATTGAGAATATCTTTTTCTTAATAAACGAGGAACTTGACTACTGGCCAACAAGAAAGAAAGGAATAATGTATGAATGGAATAAATGAGGAAATTATTGCTACTATCACCTAAGTTATGATCATGAAACCAATCAGTGCAGGGCACTTAGGAAGAGGATGGACCACCTCTATAGGAAAGGAAAATCGTGGAAGTATTTTATGAATTGAAAATTATTTTGGAGCGATCCTCATTTGGAATGGAGAACTTATTCCCTTTCTTAGTTGAAAGAGATCCTCGTTTCGAATGGAAGTAACTAAAAGTGTCTCCTAGAGGCTTTGGAGCAAACCAAGGGCCCATCATAGCAGCATGAATCTCAAAATTCCCCTATGTTGGAATAAGACGAGGGCATGTGATGGGAGAACAACCATCTCCTTGATACCAAAACAAAATTCTAGGGCCACCTCATAAACTGGGATAACAAGTGCCCATGTAGGAAAGTTGAAAGTCGCAAATTTTGAAAGGATAAAGAGAAATCCAGAACAAAGGACTCTTTTCCTGAATACCAAAAATCTTTAATATTACTATCTCAACCAACCCAGTTTTAACAATGAAGTTTCACAAAATGAAATCATCATGCACGATAAAAAGGGGAAAGAAAATAAATCTATACTTTAAAGATAGTAACAACAAAAGGAGTGAAAATTTCCTGGTAAGAAGGAACCTCCAGTAATCGCGAAAGGGAATTCAGTTAAAACTGACATTTGTATCCTCGGTCTTAGTGACGCTATCTCCTACCAAATTTGAAAAGGGATTTGACTTAAATAGTAGGGACTAAGCTAAGAGAATGCTCTCACTTTAATGGCTAATTCCTTCTCCATTTGGTAAGAAGCAACGACACCAAGAGGGGAAAAGGGAGTGCCAAAAGGGGTGCTAGTACATCCAACCAAGATGAGGAGCATATCTTCAAAACTTAGTGGAAGGGCATAATGAAAATTCTGCTAAAGCACCTAGCCACCCATAGAAGCTTAGTGAAAAGGGGCTCCCAGACTGGGGACAAATACTTTACCGAATTTGCAGGAGATAGAAATAATAAGGAAGAACTGAAGATTACCAAAGAACTGAAAAGACACCTGATGAAGAAAGATAAAGTTTAGGTCAAATGCTCTACCCAATTGGTAGAAGGAAACAATGTCAAAAGGAAGTTTTTAAAATCCAAAAGACAAAAATTGCAGAAAAATTTATTCTAACATAGAAGTTTCTTTATGTGAGGAATGTGGGAATAAAAAAGAAGACGGTCACTTTACAGAGGAGCATGTCCAAATTGTAACTTATGGATCATTTCTACACAAATAAGAAGAAAAGGAGAGAAAATTGAGTGAAGATGGGAGGCCAGCTGGGATAATTAATAGTCTCGGTCAGAAAAGAAGCTCGTAGATAAAAAGAAAAGCAAGGAGAAAAAATATGGTGTACAAAAAGGAAGAGACAAAAAGAAATGGAACAACATTTGTTGACCAAATCCCAACCATTTGGAAAGAAGTGCTAAAAAGAGGATATGATGAAATAATGACATGTAGCGACCCAGAATTTATTAAGAAATATTTAATTGATTTAAATATTTCTAATGATTTATTTTAAATATTAACGACTTGGAATTTATTTAATTTAACGTTTGAACATATAACTAATAATATAGTTAAAAATGAGCTTACACTGGCTCAGTAGTTAGTAATATTACGTCTTGAACTTTAAACAAATGTATAGGATTCAATATAAGTCAGATCCGTCGAAACAAGAAACATTCAAATCTATTGAACTAGTTTTCTAGTGAAAGTGAAAAATCGATATTTCATCTCATAGATTTGTGCGTTATGTCCAAATCAAATTTCCAAAAGGTGGCTATGGAATCATTTATAAACCAACGATTTATTTATATAGTAAAATGATTTTATTGTAAATTGAGAATTTATTTAACTTGGATTTTGAAGTATCGAGTTGTAAACCCAAGTATGTTTGTTTTGAAGCTATACGATATTCTATTTGGATGTATACAATAATATTAATTTATTATTATTAAATTAAATTGTTTTTGAAATTAAGTCATAGTTTATTAATTTAATTGAATATTGGAAAATAAACATCTTGCAAACGACCTCGGTTTCAGATATGTAATGATGAATTATTGTAAGATTCCAAATTTCGGTTCAATTGGAGTTAATATGTGGTCGATAAACGTTCGATGTAAATACATATGTATATAATATCAATAATTTAAGCCCAAAATAGCGCTATTTGAGTAAACAAACTTATATTTCAACAAAAAAAGTTTCATGAGGACCTTAATGACAAACCATAACTGTATGTCAATTTTCACTCCGAACGGAGTTCATATTTGATCGTGTTAGTTGATAAACGTCTAACAAAAGAGCGATAGACACATACAAATATAATAATTGAATTAAATACTAATAACACAAAATATCTTCCCTATATAATATCTTTAACTCCCGGAACTCTCATTCACTACTTCTTCTTCTTCACATTTTGCAAACACCACCCTCCTTTTTTTCTTTTTGCTAAAACAACCTTTTCAAATTTATCTTCCAAACGTGTTAGAATTAGGAGAAGTGTCCAACACGAAAGTTGCAGACCGTGTTTTTGGCTATCTACTGGTGAAATTTGGTGGCCAATGAACACCCGAGGTGGCCGAAAATCACCCACGATCGTGAACTGGTGACTTTTAGATTTCATCGGTTTGCGTGCAAACGAAGAAAAGTTGGCCGGAGGTGTCAAATTAGAAGTTGGAGATGGGAGAGAGGGTTAAAAGTTTACTGTTGGGAGTTTGGCCTGAAAGTGATTGTGGTGGCCATGGTTTCAACATGAACGGTGATGAATAGTTGTGGGTAGTAGAAAACAATGATATGGATTTTCCAGCGAATCGAGGAAGAATAGGGAGAGGTGGTCAACTAGAAGATTCTTCACAGTGGTGAGGTTGATGTCCTGGTCAAATTTTGTGGTTGTTGGTGGTGCCAGGCGACAGTGCTCGAATCAATTCCGATCGAGATGGGTTTTGGGGCTGACGACGACGTGAGGGAGGTTGGGCCATGTAACGACCCGGATTTTTGGCAATTTTAATTCGAATTTTTAAACGTTTTTTAAATATTATGATTGAGATATTAATGGATTTTAATATTTAATTTGTTAATTAAACGACGATTGAACGTTTATTTTTATATTTAATATAAAACAAACTCGAAATGTCGCAGTAGTTCGTAATATCGAGTTTTGAACTTCAATTGAATATACATAATTCGTTTTAAGTCGAAATTCTATGAAACATGAAACACTAGAATCAATTTAATGATAATTTTCTAACGAAAGAGAAAAATCGAGATTTTATTTTATATATTGTAAATTATGTCCAATTCAAAATATAAAATAGTCCCTATGGAAATCATTTATAAGATATATCGTTTATTTAATTAATTAAATAAGAATTTCTTTACATTTTAATTTTGTTTAACTCAAAAATACTAATGATTGAGTAATAAATTCATATTGGTTGAATTCACAGCTGTATATTATTTTATTTGGATATATTTGACAATAATAATGTTATTATTTTTAATTTAATTGTTTTGGATTTAAATTATAACTAATTGATATTATATAAGTCGTATGAATAGCCATTTTTTACAAAACGAATTTTATTGGAATACGTATGGCTAGTTATTGCTAGTTTTCAAGTTTGGAGCCAATCAGAGCTATTTTGTAGATGGGCGAAATTAAAATGTGAACTAAAGAATATATTAAAATTAAAATAAAGTCCTTATACAAATGGAACTTGCAGTACCTATCTGTTCTCCCTGCCATTTCTTTTCTGTCTTTCTCATGATATAGCGACAGCATGCTAACCTACCATTTCCTATATTTCCTATATTTCCTATCTGTACTACCTAAAACGACTTCTTCCTTCAGATCCAAGTTTCTCTTCTTTATAAATAGCGGACGTACCCTTCCATTCTTCTACTAGAAACCATCACTCCCTATTCTCTTTCAAACGAAATTCCAAAACTCGAAAAAATAAAAGGGAAGAAATCTTCAACGAAAATCAAACAATTTATCCTGGGCAACGGTTAAAGTGGCGGGTTCTCTTCCATGCTTGGTGCGAAGAAAACTGGATCCATTCGAAAACATATCGGGAAGGAAGCTTTTGTCTTACTATTCAATTGGATTTGGAGTACAAAGCAGAGATGGGTATTCAAACAATGTAGGAGGAGTAGATTTCGAGCGCTGGTTATATTACGGCCAAGCGGCGGTAGTGCGTTGATATCATGGGCGTGGGTTGTGAATGATTTTGGGAATCCCAGCAAACAGTGTGCAACATAAGTTGGAGAAATGGAAACAAAGCATGAAAGGCGGCGGGCGGAAGTTGCATGGTGTAGCAGGTTACATGGCTGGTTTTCATGGAGGATTAGACAAAGAATAATGTGGGGAGTTTTTTCTGGAAGCATTCAAAAGTGGGAAGAGAAATACAAGAATAGGGTAGCAGTTTTAGTACGTTTGAAGAAGAACGGGATGTTATAGTTTGCAGGTCTGAGTTCCTATATGTGGAAGGTGGCAGTATCCATGCGTGAAGGGATAAACAAAAAAGAAAAGATTTTTTTTTGAAATATACGGAGAAGAAGGGGAGAACGTGGGGGGAAGAAGTAGAATAGACGGAGGAAGTTTTTTTTAATGAAATGTGTGGTTAAGGGGAGAATGTGTATTTGCGATAAAATAAGCAAGCCTATAGCTAAAAAGAAGAAAGTCGAAAGGTGAAGATAATAGCGAGCGGTTTGGTTTATTTTTGGTGTATTGTTCACGTTCGGTGACTTGGGCCAATTAAAGACAAATAAGTAAGTCCCAGAAACTTAAATGAAATTTATTTTGGTTTATCTAAACTAATATGATATGTTATAATATATGGGCTATGGGAAAATGTTACAACATATATATACATAAGGTTTTCTATGCGGGAAGGGGTAAGAAGTGTACAAATATATATATGGTTAGTATATATGTTACACTAGATATATATTCATTATGATGGGTGGAGAAAAAGGTATTAAAACATATAGACATTTAATATAGATTGCTAAATACTGTGTTAATATATATACTATTAGCATATCTGAAAATAGTGTTGTGTTAGCAAGCATCATTAGGTAAATTAAGTTATCATTTAGAATTGATTATATTAGTATAAAATCATGTTAAATTATACTATTAATAACCCCTTAATTCATTAACAGAATTAAACAAACCAGAGGACATTGGAATCGTGTGGGTTAGTGCAACATTTGTAGCTAGTTTGATCAGCATTAGAAACAACCAGAATATTTGATAAAATTAAACGTTTGTTTAATTTTACTAAAGGGAACTGTTTTAGTCAACGGGTAAAACCTAGGTGATTTAAACTCACTCAGTTATCCCATTTATTTCAGATAAGTTGTAACAACCCGAAAATATGGGCCAGTTTAAAATTTTTATTTTGGCAATTTTAGCGAATTTTGATTATTTAAAATGAATTATTTTAAATAATATCGACGAGAAATTTATTTTGAATATATTAGAACGTATATATTTATATACGCCATCGTTAGAATATAAATAATTATATATAATTATAAATAGGAATTGAAAATGGCGCGGTAGTTCGATAATTCGATTTCAAACTTCAATTGAATGTACCGGGTGCAAAACAATCCGGATTTTAGTGAAACCAAAAATAATGGGATCTAATTGTGACTATCTTTCCAACGAATCCGAAAAATCAAAATTTCATAGCGGGGATTAAAAGATATGTCCAGTTGAAAATTCTGAATAGTCGCTATGGAATTCAGGCCCTTAAAAATGGGAATTTTGCAAACGACCTCGGAGTTCAACGAAACCAGTTTTGTTGGGTCCGGGATGTCAAGTTATTGTTAGATTCCAAATTTCATAATTTTTCGAATCAATGTGTGAGCATGGCAAAGGAAAACGCATTTGACCAGTTTCAGTTGATTTTAATCGACTGGAAATTGGCCATTTTTCCAACTGTCTCAGAATTCGATGAAACTAGTTTTGTTAGGACCGTATCGTTAATACGAAGCTAGAAAATATTTTTCTAGAATTTTTCGAGTCCGTATGTGACTCCGGTAATTTAAAATGTACGTTTAAAATTCAGTATAATTATTTAAATGTAAATTCAACGGAAACTAATCGAAACGATCACATCAGCTTATGATACATATCCCATTGTGTTCGGAATGGAGGTAAAACGCTATGGACGATAGGCGGTGGGCCTCGTTTAGGGGTCGTATGTAAAATTCAACTTTTTACAAATTAAAATAAAAAAAATATTCTCTCTCCCTCCCCTTATTTCTCTCTAGCCCCCCCCCCCGTTGGTTTCATTTCAAAACAAAATAAAAAAAAAAGAAAAAAAAAGAACGCTGCTCCAGATCGACGGCCGCCTCCCACCCCCCCCCCCCCATCGCCTGCTCTCGCGGTGGCCTCCCAACGCCGGCGCCTCCTCTTCTTCCCCCTCCTCTCGTGCGACGCCCGAACCACCATAGAGCCCCACAATCGAAACCGCCCAATCGCCAACCCCTAAAACCCCTCGCGCCCCTCCGTTTCGAGTAGGAACCCACTGTGACCACTAGCCCTAGCCACCATTTCAAAACTCCTCCACCCCGTTGGCCTGCGAGCGCCAGCAGCCCCCCCCCCCCCATTCCTCCGATCAAACGCATGTATCCCCCCCCCCTCTTCCAGAGTTGAACTGTAAGTTTTAATTACTTTACTTTTTAACCTAACTTATTTATTTACAGTTAGGATTCTTTAAAATCGAAAAGCTATGATTTTTAGTTTAGGAAAATACGATCTTTATGTTAATAAAGATGCGTTTTATTTATTTAGGTAAAGTAAAATCAGTTTTTATAAGATTAGTGAAGGAAAGATCGGGATTTTCTAAGTAGAAAAGGTCGAATTTTTGTGTAGGAAAGTCGGGATTTTTAACAAGATCTAGGAATTTTTAATTTGATAAAGATTGAATTTTTAATTTGATAAAGTCTATATTTTTGAAATCAAAAAGATCGTATTTTTCAAAGCAAAATGATCGTATTTCTAGAAGAAAAAAATTCGATTTTTATATGTTGAACAACGAAGTAAAAAATATGATTTTTATTTATTGAACATCGAAGTAAAAATTCGATTTTTATATGTTGAACAATGAAGTAAAAAATATGATTTTTATATATTGAACAACGAAGTAAAAAATATGATTTTTATATATTGAACATCGAAGTAAAAATTCGATTTTTATATGTTGAACAACGAAGTAAAAAATATGATTTTTATATATTGAACATCGAAGTAAAAATTCGATTTTTATATGTTGAACAACAAAGTAAAAAATATGATTTTTATATATTGAACAACGAAGTAAAAAATATGATTTTTATATATTGAACATCGAAGTAAAAATGTGATTTTTATAGTGATGAAATTGAAAAGATAAAATCTTTAAAAGTGAAAAGATGACATTTTTAAAATAGAAAAGATTAGATTTTAAAAATAGAAAAGGCGAGATTTTTATATATTGAATAGCATAGGAAAATTAGATTTTTATATATTGAATAACAAAGTAAAAATTCGATTTTTATATATGGAATAATGAAAGTAAAAATTCGATTTTTACATATGTAGTGCCTACAGCAAGGAAGATGACAAAAATGCGATAGCAACGAAGATTTCTATCAATGAAGAGTCAAGATGATTGGATAGCTATCGGTGAGAACTTCTCACTCTTTAATTTCTTTTTCTAGTTATATATATATACTAGGATGCAGAAGGTGTTTAGTAGCACCCGACACCCGTCATCCATAGACCATGGATGGCTTGTTTGTTTAATTGTTTGGTTGTGTAGTTGGTTAGATTATTTGGTTTGAATTGAATTGTTTGGTGAAATGAAATTGATTTGATTGATGTGTGAATGGCGTGGGCCTTCACTAGACCGGGGATAAGGCTAGGCCTCGTCCCGTTTCTAGTATTGTGCCGTTATGCCGCCGAAATTTTCTAAAATATGTTAGAAAAATAAAAATATCATTTTCATTCGTAAATGAACTGAATAACAATTCATGTGTTGAAATAAAATATTTTATCGTTAAAAATATAATTTTTAACGTGAAGTGAACAAGATATAATATTCATTTACAAACTGGACGGTTTGTTTATGTACACTAATTTGACTGACATTGATTGGGTCGATAAATTTTACACATCGCCCAACTGCACAAATAAAAATCTGTGTTTGATTGCTTGAAACCCCACACGGGTATTGGGATGATATTTGACGTACACTAATCCCGATTGTTTAGTTGTATGTCGATCGATTGATCGACAAGCTGTTATAAGCGTTGAATATTTATATTTGATGCTTATACAGTGTAGAATGCACTTTGGATGATTGTTGATTATTCATCGTTGTTGATATATACATGTGTTGTAGAAAATCCATATAATTAACATTATATGGTAATTGATTGGGCCTCATTCCAGTTTTAAAATAGAAATATTTGAAAAAGAAATATTTGAAATAGAATATTTGAAAATAGGAATATATGAAGCCGTATTGATTAGATTGACGCCATTTTGACGTGAACGATATGTATATCAATTTTATTCACTTTGAAATGAATTGAATATAAAATGATTTCGAAATGAAATGAATATAAAACGATTTCGAAATGAATTGAAGTTAAAACGAATTGAAGAGAAATCAAATTGAATTGAAATTTGATTTGAATAGAAATTGAATTTGATTTCAATTGAATATATAACGAATTTGATTTGATTAGAAAATGAATTGAAATTTGATTTGAATAGAAATTGAATTTGATTTCAATTGAAATATATAACGAATTTGAATCAAATAGAAAACCACTTTGAATTGAATCGAATTGAAAACGAATTCGAATTGAAGTTAAAACGAATTGAAGAGAAATCAAATTGGATTAAAACTTGAGTTGAATAGAAATGAATTTTAAACCGAATTTATAAGGAAAGATTCAACTTTGATTTGAATTTGAAATGGAAGTGGAAAATGTTTTAGAAACGAATTCAAAACTATTTATAAAATTCGTTTAAAATAGAAATCGACGATATATATATTATATATATTATATATATAATATAATGGCCAGAATAGAACGCGCCGCGCCACGGCAGTTCGTGAATTTCGACCATTTATTTCAAACGGACATTACGGGAGATCCGACCGTCGGATTCTCCTAAAACTGGAACCGTTGGGTTTGTATCGAAAAGAGCTTTCTAACGAATATTAGAAATTAGAAATCTAACGGTTGGATTTGGAATTATGTCCAAATCAAATTTGAAAAAGGTCGCTGTAAGCGCAGTTCGATGGCCATTGATGGAAATCGACTGTACGGGCCTTGTTAAAATTATTAAAAATAGAAATAATTTGTGTAAAATCATAAGAAATGATTTAGAAAGAATTGGGATGAAAAACTCCATATTTGAAAAGATAAAAATAGATTTTTATCGAAATGAACTAGTTTTGAACTAGAATTATAATTCTATTTATTTTTAAATAAATAAATTGAATTTGAAAAGGGTTTTAAAAATAACCAGAATTTCCAATGATTGCATTAGAGTGGATTTGAATCGAAATTGTCTTCGGAATATTTCGATGTTGGAATTCGTGATTATACAGATGTTGTTATGGAAATTTGAAAGATATATATTTATATCGTTATTTGCAATACGACATTTGTTAATCGTAGGATTTGATATTGAATATAAGCCGATATATTTTCTATTCATAGCCTTGAATTGAATATCAAAGTGATTTGGGTTTGTCGTGAATGTTGTCTTCACTAACACTGTTCTTGAACCCAGTAGAGAAAAGAATAAACTTTTATTTTGATTTAATGAAGTGTACCAATTAAATAATATTTAATTGGAAGTGAATTGATATTGATTTTTGGGTTTATCGTGGACAGTGCTTTAAATAACACTCGTTCTTTAACCCGATAATTAAAGAATGTGATTTTGGGGTTTATCGTGAACTGTGTTTTAAATGACACTGATTCTTTAACCCAGTTAAAGATTAAAACTTAGTGGAGTTTTAATGAATCTTTAATTAGATTGAAAAGATCGAAAATGGAGTACCACCAGTTTTGCTCCAGGCGATAGTTAAATCTTTAATTATATTTGAACGTGAAATGGTAATTGAATTTACCGATAACACCGTGGGGTTAGATATGAAGTATAACCAGTTTTACTTCATGGGATGAATAGGTTGGGATTGGGAAATTAAAACAAATGATTACTTCGGTAAGGTTCGCTAATCCCGACTAGTTTGAATTGATATTCAAAAAAATAGATTAAAGAATAAATTGAAGAAATTTATCTTGGATAAAATTAATGCGAACCTTTCCCTATGAATGTGAAATTTAGAAACTAACTGTTGGTTAGTTAAGCAGAATGGTTTTCTGGATATTGATCTGATGTTGGTTTCGGCCTTCGGGGTTAATATTTGGGGAATTATTCTCTTGATTAATTTACGGTTAGTGACTGATGAATTGGAATGAGGCGTATGTTGTGTTTGTGTAACACTTATTTAAAATATACGCGAGTTATTCTGTAACACCCCGCGAATTCTATAACTGTGAAATTCACAAATTAAAGTATAATTAATTTCAAATCAAAGAACTAAGGGAAACGGGATACGCCATTGCGTTCGTCTCGGAAAAATACGCGAAATAGAGTCCGAGTTTTCGAAAAACGGAGTCCGTATGAAGAAGATATGGCCTTCGGAAGTTTCTGAATTAAGTTTAAAATTCGAACAGAATAAAACAGCTCAGAAAAATTCCAAAATCGGGCCCAATTGGCCAGGGCGGGAAAAGTCCCGCCTAATGCGCCCAAGCCGACTGGGCTGTCGACCTGGTCTAGCCAGGTCGACAGGGCTGTCGACAGGGCTGTCGACAGGGATGTCGACCTGGTCCAGAGCCAGGTCGAACCCAACCCAACCTGGCTGGCCTATTCTATGTTGGCCGATTTTCTGCAGACTGCTTTGTCATTAGGGCTAGGTGGCAGGCTCTAATTGGTCTCTCTTTCGAATGAATGGCTACGATCAAACCAAGCAACATCGATGGCCCTAATCTGTTCATAAACCCTATAAAAATGACCCTAGACTCAACCTAATCTATTCATTCAAAAATAAGAACAAAGCCGCCATGTTGCTGAGGAACGACTAAGAGTAGCCACCAATTGGAGAGAGGATTAGGAGGCAAATTCTAAAAGCATAAAGCAACTTAATCAAATCAAATCGCATCTCCAAATTCCTAAATTGGAGAATTCGCCACACAATTGTAAGTAGAGTATTATTTTGGTATGAACAAATAACTGTGTTGGTTTGTATACTTGATTTGTGGCGATAAAGTAATTCATATTTGTGCGTTACTATCGATTTGGAATATTGTATACGTTTGGATATTCTTGAATTATGTTATTTATTATGAAAACTACATGTTTGCGGTAGTTTTATGCAAGTATACGTTTGGAATATTCGCAAATTATGTAATCCATGTTGAAGCTACATGTATGTAGTTGATTAATTGAAATTCATGCAAGTTTGGGGTTTTGCTACTATGCCATCATAATGTATATTTTTGTACAAAAATCATTTTGTACGTAATTGGAACAAATTTGGAATATTATAGTTCGTATGAAACTATGTTGAAATTTTGGCACCATGATTTATGTATTAAGCCATGTTTTGTACTAGAAAACCTATTTGCAAACTTATGAATATGACTAGGCTATGATTGATATTTTGCATAATTGAAATCTATGTTAGGTCTATATTGTTAACAAGAATTATATGATGACATATGTGGTATATAGCTAGGTTAGGTTCAAAAATCCCTTTTGCAAGTTTGCATGACTAAAGTAAAAATCATGTTTTCATGTTAGAAATATTTATGCCATGGTTATGTGAATAAATTTAACTATACTTTTGTATTAGTCACAAAAGTAGGCACATTTGTAAACATGTAGTAATCTTATGAACATGATTTGCTTATGTTTGACATTATGCCTGAATAAAAATATAGATTTATGTTGTAGTTAAGCCTATGTGTCGATAGTGATATTCTTAAACTTAACTACAAGTTTACATGGTTTGATTCATGTCACTTATGCTTTATGACCAAAGTATATGTTACTACTATGCAAGTACACCAGTTTCTATTTTGTAGTTCCAACGTCACATTGCAAGTTCATGCGTTCACATTCCCCTTTTTGTGTATGTAATCACGCTTTAAGCCTCCCCTTTTCGCATGGCTAAGTTGGGCTTAAAAGGGCTAAGCCCAACATATATAAAATAAATGGACGTGTTAAACGGGGGAAAATAACGTTGGGTTAAATTAATTATTAAATGAAAACATAAAGTAGAAGGGCCCAAATTCAAGTATGGGTTGGGCCCATGATTGGTGTAACCTTTACACCATTAACTTAATAATGGGCCGCAAATATTTACATATAAGAAAATAAAGAAGAAAGACAAAATATGTAAATGTAGAACATACGATGTGTTTAACCCGAGGTTGGATTGAGTTGTGATGTAAACCTGCCCGGAACCGCCCGGCTGTCCAGTAGTCACAACAATACCTATCCAATGTGGGAGGTTAAACATGGAGCCCAATAAGGACCCGAGGTTAGACTGAGTTGTGGCGTAAGACTGCCCGGAATCAACCGGCAACAGGCAGCCACAACAATACCTGTCTAATGTGAGAGGTCAAGGCTTTAATAAGACAATTAAGGCTGAGTCAGGATTGTTAGGATTAAGTGAACTAAAGACTTAATCAAAATGGGACATGCTAAACTAAACGGACTGGTGGGGGTTAGGTTAGAAAACACTTAACCAACTTAGCATGTTGGCTAGAGATAGAAAACCTAGTAACGGGGGACCCTTTTCGGCAGTAACCCTAGAAGGTGTATCATGATACCCTGAAACTAGGCAGGGTGCGGCACGATTACTGGGCTGATTGTAAGAGGTCAAATCGACGGCGGTGGTGTAGCAGTGTAGGTTCTAACGGGGTGCGGGCGTGCACACACTCCGGCGCAGAAAAATAAGGCACTGGACACCAGTAGCATACCTGCGCACTCTAGGATTGTGTCGGGCCGCCACCATAGGACTTGATACACCCCATGGTAGGACCAGCATAGGTAACTACAACATCGGGGGCCGTAGGACACATGTAACTATGCGAGTAGGAGCCGATCATCATAGAATGGATCACATCACCCTGATTATGGGGTGCCAGTTGGAAACTAGTTATTTAGGTTCAGAGATTAACATGGGGTACGATAGTATATTCGACCCTAGACAACTTAACCAAGTTATAGTGCTTTCCCACTTCTTGTTTATACTTATCATACCCAGTTCTTTATTCATAGACAGAACAGTACTAGACTTACTCAGGCTTTATGTCTGACTCTACTTTTCTTTCGTCTTCTTTTCTTCCGTTCCCCCCCCCCCCCAGGTCCACAGGGAGGGAACACTGCAGCTTGACCAGCCTTAACATCCAGCTTGAAGAGGAGAAATGTATTGCTTGGACCTTTTCTTTTTGAACTATGGCTTTGGACAACCACTATGGGGCTTTTGCAGTTTTATCTATGTTTTCTTTATGCTTCTTTAAATAATGTAATCAAGACAGATTATGAAAGTGTTATGTTTTTGGAAAAGATGTAAGACAATTATGGTGATGTTGTTGTAACACGTATTTGCTTTTATGAAATAAAAGTTGTTGTTTTTCCGCTGTTTACAAATATGTGTTCTTATATCTGTCTTGTATATCTGTGACTTATACTTATAAACCTCCACCAAAATTAGGGCATTCCCTTTGAGAGTGACCCTAACGGAGGTGGGGTGTTTCACTTGGTATCAGAGCATAGGTTTACCAGATAAGATAAAAAGTTTTGAAAAATTATTTTCAAAAAGGAAATTTAAAGAAGCGTTTTTAAAAGAAAAATATTATTTTATTTTAAAAGGCAAAGTCCACTCCCGAAAGCCATAGGTACTATCTCTTATCCTTCGTTTTGAATCAATCCTTTTTGTTTCAGCATGTCCGAAGATCTTAACTTGCCAGAAGGGGTGCCAATACCTGGTTGGTTTAGACGGTTCTTAGAAGCAAGAGCCACTCAGCCAGGTCCTACCGTTCCTCCTCCCCCAGCTGCAGGAAATCATCCAGCTGCAGCAGCACCTTTTCCTCCACCTCCTCCACGGGGAAACACTTTTGCTAAGATATGTAAAGATTTTAAAGCTATGGGAGGAAAGGATTTCCATGGAACTGAGTCCTTCGTGGCAGCTAGGAATTGGCTGAAAGAAACTGAGGACCTATTCATCATCTTTGAGGTAGAAGATTGACAAAAAGTACAATTGGCAGTGTGGCTATTGAAGGGCGAGGCTTCCTACTGGTGGGAAGTCACTAATGCTGAAAGACCAGTGGAGACATGGGAGGACTTTTTGGCAAGGTTTGAGACTAAATTTCTCTCAGATGCGGAAAGAAGCTTGCAGTTGGAAAAATTCTTATTTCTTAAGCAAGGGGACAAGACAGTCAGAGAGTATGTGAATCAATTCGATGAGCTGGCTAGGTTTGGGCTTGACCTAGTCAACACCCCGCACAAGAAGGCTCTCCGTTTCGTCAAAGGGTTGAATGAGCCGTTACACAGTTTGGCCATGAACCATATACCCATGGGAGCCACGTATGAAAGATTGGTGCAAATGGCATTGCTGAATGAAGAGGATAAGGGCAAGAAGGAGACAAAGGCAGAAAGCTCTCAAGGGAAGAAAGAGGGTTTGCAGCCTAAGAAGACAGACTTTAAGAAGGGCGGGAAAGGCAACAAAGAGAAGAGGAAGTGTAATTTCTGTGGCAAAGTAGGGCACTTAGTAAAGGACTGCCGGAAAAAGAAGGCCAAGGAGAATGGTGGGTGCTTTTCTTGCGGTGAGACAGGCCACAGGGCTAAGGACTGCCCAAAGAAACGAGGACAGGGGCAGAGGGCTGGATCCACCCCAGGGGCACAGGTTCATGTGCTGGAAGCGCCACCTCTGCAACAGCGAGGTATAAATACTTCTGTAGAAAGTGTTGTTTATCTTTATGATCACCCCGTTCGCACTTTATTTGATTCTGGCGCATAACACTCCTTTATCTCGTCCGCTTTAGTAGAATCTCTGCAGCTAAAAACTAGTATGGTAGAGGACCCCTTAATTGTTTCAAACCCAATTGGGGGCCCAGCTCATTTGTCTATGATCTGTTTGGGATTGAAAATTTCTATTCTAAGTATAGAATTTCAATGTAGTGCCTTTGTTTTGGGCTTTTCGGGTTATGGTTTGATTTTGGGTATGGATTGGCTATCCAGTAATGGGGCCATCCTTGATTGTGAGAAAAGGGTTGTTAGGCTCCTAACCCAGCTCGGTAATACTTTGGAAATTTCTTGTAATCCCTCGTATGCGGTTATGCTTAGTTATCTTGAATCGCTAGATGCCTCTTTTGAAAATTTGCAATCAGTTAAAGTGGTCCGGGAATATCCGGATGTCTTCGAAGAGGAAAAGGGCTTGCCTCCGAAGCGGGAAATAGACTTCCGCATATATCTTGTAGATAATGCAAAGCCCGTTGCGTTGCCCGTCAGACACATGGCTCCACGAGAAAGGAAAGAGCTCAGTAAACAGATTAAAGAGCTTCTAGAGAAGGGGTTCATTAGGAGGAGCATTTCAGAATGGGGCGCTCCAGTGGTGTTTGCTACAAAGGCGGATGGTTCACTCCGTCTATGTGTTGACTATAGGGAGCTCAACAAGCTAACGAAAAAGAATAGGCACCCTCTCCCTAGAATTGACGATTTGTTTGACCAGCTTGTAGGAGCGTCTGTTTTCTCCCAACTCGATTTAGCAACCGGTTTTCATCAGCTAAGTGTGGCTGAAGATAGCATCGATAAAACGGCATTCAGAACCCCAAACGGCTTCTTTGAATGGCTTGTCATGCCTTTCGGCTTGACAAATGCACCTGCTTACTTCGTGGACCTGATGAGTAGGGTATTTAGAGATTTCCTCAACAAATTCGTAGTGGTCTTCGTAGATGATATCCTTATCTTCTCAAAGAGTGAAGAGGAACATGCTCAACACTTAAGGGCAATCATGGAAACTTTGCGAGTCCATCAACTAAGAGCCAAATTCTCCAAATGCCACTTTTGGAGAGAAGAGGTGAGGTTCCTTGGGCACATAGTATCCAAACAAGGGTTAGCAGTGGACCCTGCTAAGGTAGTGGCGGTACAGGATTGGAAGACACCAAGGAATGCAACTGAGGTCCGAAGCTTTCTAGGACTAGCAGGTTTCTATCGAAAGTTTATAAGGGATTTTGCGAAAATCTCAGCTCCGCTCACGAAATTGACTAAGAAGAATCTAGTGTTCAATTGGGATTTGGATTGCGAATTTGCTTTCCAACGACTGAGAAGGGCTCTTACAACAGCCCCAGTTTTGACGCTGCCAGATAGGAGCAAGATGTTCACTGTTTATACGGATGCATGTGGGACAGGGCTAGGCGCCGTCTTAATGCAAGAAGGAAGGGTAGTAGCTTATGGCGGGAGGCAGTTGAAAGTGCACGAAAAGAACTACCCAACCCACGATCTTGAGTTAGCCGCCATCGTCTTTGCACTCAAGTCTTGGCGACACTATCTCTTAGGTGAGAAGTTCGAACTTTACACTGACCATAAATCGTTGAAATATCTTTTCTCGCAGAAGGATCTTAACTTGAGGCAACAAAGATGGATGGAGTTTCTTGCCTCGTACGATTTCGAAATCTCCTATACTCCGGGCAAAGGCAACGTAGTGGCAGACGCATTGAGCCGAAAGAAGTTGACCCTAAGCCCGTTGTTTGTTGAAAGACAAAGCCTAGAGTTTATAGCCAGCTTCGACTTTAGGCCTTCCTCCGATTTCGTACCTGGCTTGCTAGCATCTCTCGAAGTGCGCCCAACTTTAGTGGATTCAGTAGGGACAGCACAACGCGAAGACCCTCAGCTTGTGGAAACAATTGATAGGCTAATTAGGGGTGAGACTTCAAGTCGCCTCAACAGATACTCCATCGACGATAAGGGGTTGCTAAGGCGAGACGGAAGACTATGCGTCCCACAGACAAAAGATTTAGTAAAGAAGGTTCTCGAGGAAGCACATCACTCCAAGATGACGATACATCCAGGCGGAGATAAAATGTACAAAGATATAAAAAGGACTTTCTTCTGGAGCGGCATGAAAAAGGACGTGGCTGAGTTCGTTTCTAAGTGTATGGTGTGCCAACAGGTTAAGGCGGAACAGAAAAAGCCTGGCGGACTACTACATCCTCTGGAGGTCCCGCAGTGGAAGTGGGATAGCATCTCAATGGACTTCATCGATGGGCTGCCTAGGTCTAGGAGAGGCAACACTAGCATTTGGGTAATAGTGGATAGGCTTACTAAAAGCACCCACTTTTTACCTGTCAAAAGTAAATGAACTGCCTCATCCCTAGCATCGCTTTACCTCAAAGAAATCGTTCGACTCCATGGAATACCATCTAGCATTGTTAGTGACCGAGACCCCATCTTCACCAGTGAGTTTTGGCGGAGTCTGCAAGAAGCAGTGGGAACGCAGTTATGCTTGAGCACAGCCTATCATCCCCAAACCGACGGCCAAACAGAGAGAGTGAACAGAGTTTTGGAAGACCTTTTAAGGCTATGCGTCCTTGACTTCGGAGGGACATGGGAAGACCACCTTCCTTTGGTGGAATTTGCCTACAACAACAGCTATCAAGCAACCATCGGAATGGCGCCCTTCGAAGCTTTATATGGAAGACCGTGCCGATCGCCCACTTGTTGGTGGGAGTCTACTGCTAAGCTCATACTTGGACCAGATATGATCCGAGAGACTTCAGAGAAAGTAGACTTAATACGAAGAAGGATGGAGACGGCCCAAGACAGACAAAAGTTCTATGCCGACAAGAGAAGGACCGACCTTGAATTTGAGGTTGGAGACAGAGTTTTTCTCAAGGTATCACCGCTAAGGAACGTTGTTCGTTTTGGAACCACAGGAAAACTGGCACCAAGGTTCGTAGGGCCATTCCCTATCATCGAGAAAATTGGGAAAATGGCCTATAGATTAGAGCTACCCGAGAAGTTGGCTGGAGTCCACAACGTTTTTCACGTTTCACATCTCCGAAAATGTCTACATGAGTCAGCCGAGGTGGTAGAGCCAAATATCCTCGAAGAGGCCGAAGTGGAACGCGAAGCAACCATAAGAAAAGTTCCAACCCGCATAATAGGAACAGAAGTGAAGAAGCTACGCAACCGCGAAGTCAAACTCGTCAAAGTTCAGTGGAGCGACGCCGAGGGAGACGCGACTTGGGAAACTGAAGCTAGAATACGCACTGCCTACCCTTTTCTGTTCGAGGGTACATCCTTGATCTTTCATTTTCCTTAAGTTGCGCTTTTATCTATCTTTTTAGGTATATTTCCTCGACCTTATCTTTTAGGAAGAAACCCTTTGGATGGAAACATGTAATTGAAACATGTTATGGGTGATGGTTGCAAGTGGTTGCAAGTGATTGCTAGTGGTTGCTCGTGGTTGCATATACACACACAATCTAGGTTTTAGATCGGCTCAGTCACTTCATATTGCATATGTATATATGTTTGCATTCATATATGGTTGAACTCTAATGTGTTGTCATATGGATGTTGCATTTATATTGAATGATTGTGCACTCATGTAGAATCATGAATAGGAAAATTTGCATACATAATGGATTCATGGCACTTACATAATTCGCATTAAGGAGGTCAAAGGAATCAGTAGACCGCCTGATTTTGCATTAGATAAGTACATGTACACACACACTTCGCATATGATCATGAAGCATTAGAAGTCTTTTAAGGACAATGGATGCTCGTGTTTGATGGATGAGTAGATGGATGATTGGATGTTAGGATATACATTCCTCCTAACTTGAAGATTTCGGGGACGAAATCCTTTTAAGTGGGGGAGAATGTAACACCCCACGAATTCTATAACTGTGAAATTCAAAAATTAAAGTATAATTAATTTCAAATCAAGGAACAAAGGGAAACGGGATACGCCATTGCGTTCGTCTCGGAAAAATACGCGAAATAGAGTCCAAGTTTTCGAAAAACGGAGTCCGTATGAAGAAGACATGGCCTTCGGAAGTTTCTGAATTAAGTTTAAAATTCGAACAGAATAAAACAGCTCAGAAAAATTCCAAAATCGGGCCCAATTGGCCAGGGCGGGAAAAGTCCCGCCTAATGCGCCCAAGTCGACTGGGCTGTCGACCTGGTCTAGCCAGGTCGACAGGGCTGTCGACAGGGCTGTCGACAGGGTTGTCGACCTGGTCCAGAGCCAGGTCGAACCCAACCCAACCTGGCTGGCCTATTCTATGTTGGCCGATTTTCTGCAGACTGCTTTGTCATTAGGGCTAGGTGGCAGGCTCTAATTGGTCTCTCTTTCGAATGAATGGCTACGATCAAACCAAGCAACATCGATGGCCCTAATCAGTTCATAAACCCTATAAAAATGACCCTAGACTCAACCTAATCTATTCATTCAAAAATAAGAACAAAGCCGCCATGTTGCTGAGGAACGACTAAGAGTAGCCACCAATTGGAGAGAGGATTAGGAGGCAAATTCTAAAAGCATAAAGCAACTTAATCAAATCAAATCGCATCTCCAAATTCCTAAATTGGAGAATTCGCCACACAATTGTAAGTAGAGTATTATTTTGGTATGAACAAATAACTGTGTTGGTTTGTATACTTGATTTGTGGTGATAAAGTAATTAATATTTGTGCGTTACTATCGATTTGGAATATTGTATACGTTTGGATATTCTTGAATTATGTTATATATTATGAAAACTACATGTTTGCGGTCGTTTTATGCAAGTATACGTTTGGAATATTCGCAAATTATGTAATCCATGTTGAAGCTACATGTATGTAGTTGATTAATTGAAATTCATGCAAGTTTGGGGTTTTGCTACTATGCCATCATAATGTATATTTTTGTACAAAAATCATTTTGTACGTAATTGGAACAAATTTGGAATATTATAGTTCGTATGAAACTATGTTGAAATTTTGGCACCATGATTTATGTATTAAGCCATGTTTTGTACTAGAAAACCTATTTGCAAACTTATGAATATGACTAGGCTATGATTGATATTTTGCATAATTGAAATCTATGTTAGGTCTATATTGTTAACAAGAATTATATATGACATATGTGGTATATAGCTAGGTTAGATTCAAAAATCCCTTTTGCAAGTTTGCATGACTAAAGTAAAAATCATGATTTCATGTTAGAAATATTTATGCCATGGTTATGTGAATAAATTTAACTATACTTTTGTATTAGTCACAAAAGTAGGCACATTTGTAAACATGTAGTAATCTTATGAACATGATTTGCTTATGTTTGACATTATGCCTGAATAAAAATATAGATTTATGTTGTAGTTAAGCCCATGTGTCGATAGTGATATTCTTAAACTTAACTACAAGTTTACATGGTTTGATTCATGTCACTTATGCTTTATGACCAAAGTATATGTTACTACTATGCAAGTACACCAGTTTCTATTTTGTAGTTCCAACGTCACATTGCAAGTTCATGCGTTCACATTCCCCTTTTTGTGTATGTAATCACGCTTTAAGCCTCCCCTTTTCGCATGGCTAAGTTGGGCTTAAAAGGGCTAAGCCCAACATATATAAAATAAACGGACGTGTTAAACGGGGGAAAATAACGTTGGGTTAAATTAATTAATAAATGAAAACATAAAGTAGAAGGGCCCAAATTCAAGTATGGGTTGGGCCCATGATTGGTGTAACCTTTACACCATTAACTTAATAATGGGCCGCAAATACTTACATATAAGAAAATAAAGAAGAAAGACAAAATATGTAAATGTAGAACATACGATGTGTTTAACCCGAGGTTGGATTGAGTTGTGATGTAAACCTGCCCGGAACCGCCCGGCTGTCCAGTAGTCACAACAATACCTATCCAATGTGGGAGGTTAAACATGGAGCCCAATAAGGACCCGAGGTTAGACTGAGTTGTGGCGTAAGACTGCCCGGAACCAACCGGCAACAGGCAGCCACAACAATACCTGTCTAATGTGAGAGGTCAAGGCTTTAATAAGACAATTAAGGCTGAGTCAGGATTGTTAGGATTAAGTGAACTAAAGACTTAATCAAAATGGGACATGCTAAACTAAACGGACTAGTGGGGGTTAGGTTAGAAAACACTTAACCAACTTAGCATGTTGGCTAGAGATAGAAAACCTAGTAACGGGGGACCCTTTTCGGCAGTAACCCTAGAAGGTGTATCATGATACCCTGAAACTAGGCAGGGTGCGGCACGATTACTGGGCTGATTGTAAGAGGTCAAATCGACGGCGGTGGTGTAGCAGTGTAGGTTCTAACGGGGTGCGGGCGTGCACACACTCCGGCGCAGAAAAATAAGGCACTGGACCCCAGTAGCATACCTGTGCACTCTAGGATTGTGTCGGGCCGCCACCATAGGACTTGATACACCCCATGGTGGGACCAGCATAGGTAACTACAACATCGGGGGCCGTAGGACACATGTAACTATGCGAGTAGGAGCCGATCATCATAGAATGGATCACATCACCCTGATTATGGGGTGCCAGTTGGAAACTAGTTTATATGGGTTCAGAGTTTAACATGGGGTACGATAGTATATTCGACCCTAGACAACTTAACCAAGTTATAGTGCTTTCCCACTTCTTGTTTATACTTATCATACCCAGTTCTTTATTCATAGACAGAATAGTACTAGACTTACTCAGGCTTTATGTCTGACTCTACTTTTCTTTCGTCTTCTTTTCTTCCGTTCCCCCCCCCCCCCAGGTCCACAGGGAGTGAACACTGCAGCTTGACCAGCCTTAACATCCAGCTTGAAGAGGAGAAATGTATTGCTTGGATCTTTTCTTTTTGAACTATGGCTTTGGACAACCACTATGGGGCTTTTGCAGTTTTATCTATGTTTTCTTTATGCTTCTTTAAATAATGTAATCAAGACAGATTATGAAAGTGTTATGTTTTTGGAAAAGATGTAAGACAATTATGGTGATGTTGTTCTAACACGTATTTGCTTTTATGAAATAAAAGTTGTTGTTTTTCCGCTGTTTACAAATATGTGTTCTTATATCTGTCTTGTATATCTGTGACTTATACTTATAAACTGTAACAACCCGTATTTTCAATAACCTGTAATAACATAAATCGAGGCAGAATTTAATTCTAAAATGGGAATCAAGGGAAACGGGCTATGCCATTGTGTTCGTCTCGGAAAAATACGCGAAATAGAGTCCGAGTTTTCGAAAATCGGAGTCCGTATGACCAAGATATGGCCTCGCGAAGTTTCACGAAAATTCCCAAATTAAAGTATACTTAATTAAGTGAAATGGGTTGTGTAGATATATATATATATATATATTGATATATATATATATAATTGAAAATTTAATAAATAAATATGCAAAAATGCTCAAAACAGCGAATTGGGAGAGGGGAATAACCGAACCGGCCGATTTTTGAAGTCGACCCGAGCTCGCTGGGTCGACTAGGGGTTAATCCAGGGTGTTTGGCTGTCAACCCGTGGGCCGATTCGCTCAAGTGCAGATTTTGCATTTGAATGGTTCTCATGGTCCATCTTTAATCTAAAGGCCCTAGATGGTTCCTACACTTGACTTCTTCCCCAAGACATGCTTTGATGGCTTGGATTGAATCTAGGGTTAATCCTATGGCCTAAAACACTTGCCTAATCTATAAATAAGACCCTAACCTACCCTAATTCATTCATAATTAAACCTAGTGACTAAACTATGGCAAAATGCTAGCTCTCATGGCCTCCACTAATTTTATGAAGAGGGTTGCATACTAATCACTCTCTAATCAACTTCTAATCCCTTCTTAGCATCTTAATCTTCTTCATTTGGTGTTCAAAGTTGCTAGTTGTGAGTTTCTATCACTTTGATGATCTTTTGGTAAACTAATTAGATGAGATGTGATGAGATTTATGGTTTTGTATGTGGGTTAATGAGCTTTGAATCATATGATATGATGTTAGCATTAATCTTATGTTTATGCATGTTGAGTATGTAAGCTTATGCAAGTTTAATATGATGTATGTTATGTTTGCATGATGCTAAATATGCAAGTTGTGGGCTATGTAATCATATGCATGTTATGCAAGTTCATGGTAATATGCTATGCAAGTTACATGTTTGTTAATATGCAAGTTACATGTTTGTTAATATGCAAGTTACATGTATGTAAATATGCAAGTTACATGTATGTAAATATGCAAGTTACATGTTTGTTAATATGCAAGTTACATGTTTGTTAATATGCAAGTTACATGTATGTAAATATGCAAGTTACATGTTTCTTTATATGCAAGTTACATGTTTGTTAATATGCGAGTTACATGTATGTAAATATGCAAGTTACATGTTTATTAATATGCAAGTTCATGATGACACATTATGCAAGTCTATAAGCTAATATGCAAGTTTGTTATGCAAAATGAATATGTAAGTTATGTGACATATTATATGCAAGTTATGTGACATGTTATGCAAGTTCATATGCAAGTTATGTGTTTGTTAATATGCAAGATGGCACCTTTGAAACATGTTCATTCATATGCAAGTTGACACCTTTTATATGTGTTATATCATGAACGAAATTACGTGGGAACGATGGGGTAATTAAATGCATAAGTTAATAAGATTGTGTGAAATTAATATAATTATGCATAACACAAAATAAATAAACATAGTATGGGAATTTGCCTATTTGGTTAGGTGTACCCATACTATGTGTTGGGAATTTACCTATTGAGTTAGGTCTACCCCATGGGAATTTACCTATTAAGTTAGGTCTACCCATGTTAAGAAAACTTGATTAATTAGGGATAATTAATATAAAATTATGAGGGTGATTAATTAGGTGTAATTAATTGACTAAGACACGAGGTTGGACTCAGTTGTAGCGTAAAACTGCCCGGACCCAACCGGCTTAACCAGTTGCTACAAATGTTAGCCCAATGTGAGAGGTCTTAGGCACAAACTAAATACGTAATTAATGTAAAGACACGAGGTTAGACTCTGTTATGACATAAGGCTGCCCGGACCCAACCGGCTTAACCAGCGGTCATAAAAGACAGTCTAATGTGAGAGGTCTTTACAAAGGTTACGTTCTTAATTAATTAATTAAGAAACACTTAACCACATTAGCATGTAGAGGGACATGAGGGGTTAAGTGGGTGCCTCGGGTGGCATGAGAAAATCTAGTGGTTGCCTTGGGTGGCAATAGAAAATACGATTAGAATACTTAACCAAAATAGAACATGTAATTAAAACATGATTAAAGGGTTAAGTGGGATATACTAGAAAAAGGGACAAGCTTAGGTGGGTAGCTTGTGGAGGCCCATTTCAACCAGTAACCCATACGTATCTTTGTGGGCTCGACCCATGTCGAGGACGGGACACGCATACTGGGCTTGACTGTAAGAGGCAAACGGGTTAGCGGTGGCAACGCAAGTCCAACGGGCTTCATATGCGTGAGTGGGCCCGGGCTGGTAGGTAAGCCGTTGTTGCATCGAGTAGATATAAGCCGTGCACCTTTAGTTTCATCAGGTTGCCACATTGGGGAATGATACATCCCACGGTGGGGCCAGCACGGGTATCTACGTTAGGGAGCCGATCGAATGGGAAGTAGTGTGTACACCTAGTGGATTGTAGGGCCCCGTGGCGCCTACTTGGTCACCTAGGGGTACGCAGGTACTAATTAGTAAATTTTATAAGTCCTTGGGTGGGATCAACCTTTAAGTTAGGAACGACTGGTGTGGTGCAGTTTAGTAATTTACCTTAGGGAGGGTAGATGCGTCTTTATCCTTTATCTTCGTTTAGTTGACTGCTTAGGGTAGCCATTCATCCCTATATGTTACCGTATATCAGTTTATGTCTTCTCTGGTTACTTTAACGATTGTATTGTTAAAGTTATAGGACTCGCTCAGACTTATGTCTGACCCTGTTGTTTTTATCTTTTTCCCAACCCTCAGGTCCTACGGTGGATCCTAGCAGTAGTGGAGCTTGATCGGATTGCTGTTCCAGTCTTTAGGAGCTTGGATAGATGTAAAGCTCCAGTTATCCAGTTATCTTTTCTTTTGTTTGGCTATTGTATGAGAGTGGGATTATGTACTTCTTTATTTTGATGGATATTGTACTTGACCTTTATTGTGGTTTTATGATGTAACCAGACATGTTTTACTTCCGCTGTTATGAGATGATGTTTTAAAATTTCAAGTACTATTTATATCTGTCTTGTTGTAATTTTTCTGTTCTATATTCACTAAAATACTCCACCGATGCTATGGCATTCCCTTAGTGAGTGATCATAGCGGGAGTGGGGTGTTACACGTGGTATCAGAGCTTAAGGTTACCAGAACAGATAAAATTTTTGAGAAAAACTACTTTCTAAGAGTATTTTCGAAGAAAGTATTTTTAAAAGCATGTCTTCTAAGAGAAAAAGTTTTTGAAAAAGAAAAGCATAATCCCCAATAGCCATATCTTTATCTTTCGGAATCTCCTTTTTGAATCTTTCCTCTTTCGTTTCAGCATGGCTGAAGATCTTAACATCCCGGAGGGTTTAGTTATACCACTATGGTATAGGAGGTTGCAAGAGGCTAGGGCCGCGGCTGCGGGTCCGGCCAATGCTACTACACCAGAGACAACCGCTCCTCCTCCTCAGCCTAGAGTGGATAATTTTGCTAAGGTTTGCAAGGAGTTCAAGGCTATAGGAGGAAAACCTTTTCTTGGTTCAGAGACTTTCGTAGAGGCTAGAGATTGGCTTAAGGAAGTGGAAGAGTTGCTAGATATCTTTGAAGTGGAAGAGGGAAAGAAAGTCAAGTTGGCGGCTTGGTTAATGAAGGGAGAGGCCTCATTCTGGTGGGAGGTCACTAATGGAGAACGCCCTGTTGACTCTTGGGCAGATTTTAAGCAAAGGTTTGGGGCTAAGTTTCTCTCAAGGGCGGAAGAGAATCTGTTTATGGAGAAGTTCTTGAATTTGAAGCAAGGGAATCTCACGGTGAAAGAATATGTCAACAAATTCAATCAATTAGCAAGGTTTGGCATAGAGTTGGTGAATACACCGGAGAAGAAGGCTTTGTGGTTCGTTAGAGGCTTGAACGAACCATTGCAAGGAATAGCTATGACTCACATTCCTATGGGGGCCACTTTTGAGAAGCTTGTCTACATGGCACTTATGCATGAGGATGATAAGAATTCTAAGGCACCAGAGAAAAAGGGGGATCAGAAGAAACCGCAACAGCAACAACAAGGCAAGGGCGGAAAAGGCAATGGTGACAAAAAGAAGACGAAGAAGAAGTGCTTCAATTGTGGAACACCAGGACACCTCAGTAAGGATTGTCGCAAAAAGAAGAAGACCGGTTGCTTTCATTGTGGTGAAGCAGGGCATCTTGTGAAAAACTGCCCAAAGAAGGGGCAGAAGACGGGGTCTACCTCAGGAGGCCAGGTGCAAGCTCTTATAGCACCACCTCAGTCAGGGGGGCAAGTTCAGGTTCTCTCAGTTCCACCGATTCAGCAGAGAGGTAGAACTATTTCCGTTGAAAGTCTGGTTTTTCTGTTTGATCATCCAGTTCGTACTTTGTTTGACTCTGGCGCATCGCATTCTTTTATCTCATCATCGTTAGTTGAGTCACTGCACTTAGACACCAGTCTAGTTGATGATCCCTTGGTTGTCTCAAACCCAATTGGGGGCTCCATATATCTGTCTATGATATGTTTGGGTTTGAAGATTTCTATACTTAGCGTTGAGTTTAGATGTGATGCTTTTGTATTGGGCTTCACGGGCTATGGGTTGATCTTGGGCATGGACTGGTTATCCAGTAATGGTGCCGTTCTTGATTGCGAAAGGAGAGTTGTCAGGCTCATGACCCGCTTGGGTAACACTCTCGAGATCTCTTGCAATCCCATGGAATCTGTTTTGCTAAGTTATCTTGAATCGCTCGATGCTTCGGTCGAAAGTTTGTGTTCTGTCAGAGTAGTCCGGGAATATCCGGATGTGTTTGAAGAAGTAAAGGGTTTGCCTCCGAAGCGGGAGATAGATTTCCGAATTTATTTGGTGGATAATGCCAAACCAGTGTCTTTGCCAGTACGCCACATGGCTCCTCGTGAGAGAAGAGAACTTCATAAGCAAGTAGGGGAGTTGCTTGAGAAGGGGTTCATAAGGCGAAGTATATCGGAGTGGGGAGCTCCAGTAGTGTTTGCCACGAAGGCGGATGGGTCCCTCAGACTTTGTGTGGATTATAGGGAACTTAATAAGCTCACGAAGAAGAATAGACACCCATTACCGAGGATAGATGATCTCTTTGATCAGTTGGTTGGCGCGTCAGTATTTTCGCAGATGGACTTAGCTACAGGGTTTCATCAGTTAAGAGTGGCGGAGGACAGTATAGAGAAGACTGCTTTCCGGACTCCGGATGGTTTTTATGAGTGGCTAGTGATGCCATTTGGGTTGACAAACGCCCCCGCATACTTTGTTGATCTCATGAGTAGAGTGTTCAGAGAGTATCTGAATAAGTTTGTAGTAGTTTTTGTGGATGACATCTTGGTCTTTTCCAAGAATGAAGAAGAGCATGCCTTACATCTCAAGGAAGTGTTGGAGACTCTTCGAGCGCATAGTCTTAAAGCTAAATTCTCTAAATGCCATTTTTGGAGAAGAGAAGTGCGATTCTTAGGGCATGTGGTCTCTAAGGAAGGGATAGCTGTGGATCCCGCAAAGATAGTATCTATCCAGGATTGGAAAGTTCCTAGAAATGCTACCGAGGTAAGAAGTTTCTTGGGGTTGGCAGGATATTATAGGAAGTTCATCAAAGACTTCGCGAAGATATCAGCCCCATTAACCCGCTTGACGAAGAAGAATCTGGTTTTCTCATGGGATGTAGATTGTGATGATGCTTTCCGACGGTTAAAGAGAGCTTTGACCACCGCTCCAGTTTTAGTGCTTCCAGATGGGAGTAAGCCGTTTGTTGTTTATACCGATGCTTGTGGAACAGGATTAGGCGCAGTCTTGATGCAGGAGGGAAGGGTAATAGCCTATGGAGGGAGACAATTGAGAGTGCATGAGAAGAATTACCCTACCCATGATCTAGAGTTGGCCGCGATTGTTTTCGCACTTAAGTCTTGGCGCCATTATCTTCTTGGTGAGAGATTCGAGTTGTTCACCGACCATAAATCATTGAAGTACTTATTCTCTCAGAAGGATTTAAACTTAAGACAGCAAAGGTGGATGGAGTTCTTAGCATCCTATGATTTCGAGATAGCGTATACCCCTGGTAAGGGTAACGTGGTGGCAGACGCCTTAAGTAGAAAAAGGCTATCTTTGAGTCCATTGTTCGTGGAACGACGAAGCTTGGAGTTTCTTTCTTTGTTTGACTTCAGACCTTCTGTTGATTTTGTACCTGGTTTGTTGGCATCCTTGGAGGTTAGACCTACTCTTTTGAGACGGATTGGCGAGGCTCAGCGAGACGACCCACAGTTGGTTGTGTTGGTAGAGAAGCTTATAAGAGGGGAGTCGTCCAGCCATTTGGGTAGATACACCATAGATGATAAGGGATGGTTGCATAGAGACGGTAGACTTTGTGTACCGCAAGATGAGGGTTTGAAGAAGGCTATTTTGGATGATGCACATCGTTCAAGAATGACTATTCATCCCGGTGGAGACAAAATGTACCAAGACATGAAGAGAGTTTTCTTCTGGGCCGGTATGAAGAAAGATGTGGCCGAGTATGTGGCTAGATGCTTAGTGTGCCAACAAGTTAAAGTGGAGCAAAGGAAACCCGGTGGGTTGCTACACCCATTGGAAGTTCCACAGTGGAAGTGGGATAGTGTCTCGATGGATTTCATCGACGGGTTACCGAGATCGAGGAAGGGCAATACGGGAATTTGGGTTGTGGTAGACAGACTTACCAAGAGTGCCCATTTTATACCCGTAAAGAGTAAGAGGACCGCTCCATGGCTTGCTTCAGTCTATGTTAGAGAGATTGTTAGATTGCATGGCGTACCATCCAGCATTGTGAGTGATCGAGATCCTATTTTCACTAGTGAGTTTTGGAGAAGTTTGCAAGAGGCGGTAGTGACTCAGTTGTGTTTGAGCACCGCATATCATCCTCAGACGGACGGTCAGACCGAGAGGGTGAACCGTATCTTAGAAGATCTTTTGAGGCTTTGTATCTTGGATTTTGGAGGTACATGGGAAGAACATCTTCCTTTGGTGGAGTTCGCATATAATAACAGCTTTCAGTCCAGTATTGGTATGGCTCCTTTCGAAGCTCTTTATGGAAGGCCTTGTCGATCTCCTACATGTTGGTGGGAATCTACGGATAAGATCTTGCTTGGGCCGGATATGGTTAGAGAGACTTCAGAGAAGATTGATTTAATTCGAAAAAGGATGAAAGCAGCGCAAGATAGACAGAAATCTTATGCGGATCGGAGAAGGACGGATCTTGAGTTTGAGGTTGGGGACATGGTTTTTGTCAAAGTATCTCCATTGAGAAATGTTGTTCGCTTTGGGTCCGTAGGGAAGTTAGCACCGAGATTTGTTGGGCCGTTTCCTATTAAGGAAAGGATTGGACGGATGGCATATAGGGTGGAGTTGCCCGACAGACTTAGTGGTGTTCATGATGTATTCCATGTATCACATTTGAGGAAGTGCTTACATGAGACCGCGGAGGTGGTAGAGCCGAGCTTGCTTAGAGATGTAGAGGTAGAGCGTGATGCGACGATTCGACGAGCTCCTACTCGCATCCTTGGGTCAGAAACTAGGAAGTTGAGGAACAGAGAAGTTCAGCTAGTTAAAGTGCAATGGGGAGATGACGAAAGCAATGCTACTTGGGAGACGGAAGCAAAGATGCGTTCTTTGTATCCATTTCTTTTTGAGAGTATGTCTTTTAACTTCTCCTTTATTGCTTGTCTAGTACTTATCTTATCTTTAGTATATCCTCTCGCTAATACCTATGACCTTTAGATAGGGTAAAACCTATGGTTGAAACATGTGTTTGAAACATGTTATGGTTGATGGATGCATATGGATGCAATTGTTTGCTAGTGGTTGCTCGTGGATGCATATACACACACATTAGGCACTAGATCGGCTCAGTCACTTCATGTTGCATATTGCATAAATGGATGTGGTAGTTAGATTGATGGATGTATCATGGCTGTGTTATCATATGGATGATGCATTTTTGTGTATGGTTGTGCACGCATGTAGAAATTTGTATGTGTCAATAGGGTTTCGCATACATATTGGATGCATGGCACTATCATGGTTTGCATTAAGGAGGTTTACTGTATCAGTAACCGCCTGATTTTCGCATTAGGTAAGTACATATACACACACTTTTGCATATATCCATCCAGCATTTAGAATCTTGTAAGGACAATGATTGCTCGTGGATGATGCTTTGAGTAGATGGATGATTGGATGGTAGGATACGTTCTTCCTAACTTGAAGATTTCGGGGACGAAATCCTTTAAGGAGGGGAGAATGTAACAACCCGTATTTTCAATAACCTGTAATAACATAAATCGAGGCAGAATTTAATTCTAAAATGGGAATCAAGGGAAACGGGCTATGCCATTGTGTTCGTCTCGGAAAAATACGCGAAATAGAGTCCGAGTTTTCGAAAATCGGAGTCCGTATGACCAAGATATGGCCTCGCGAAGTTTCACGAAAATTCCCAAATTAAAGTATACTTAATTAAGTGAAATGGGTTGTGTAGATATATATATATATATATATATATATATTGATATATATATATATATAATTGAAAATTTAATAAATAAATATGCAAAAATGCTCAAAACAGCGAATTGGGAGAGGGGAATAACCGAACCGGCCGATTTTTGAAGTCGACCCGAGCCCGCTGGGTCGACTAGGGGTTAATCCAGGGTGTTTGGCTGTCAACCCGTGGGCCGATTCGCTCAAGTGCAGATTTTGCATTTGAATGGTTCTCATGGTCCATCTTTAATCTAAAGGCCCTAGATGGTTCCTACACTTGACTTCTTCCCCAAGACATGCTTTGATGGCTTGGATTGAATCTAGGGTTAATCCTATGGCCTAAAACACTTGCCTAATCTATAAATAAGACCCTAACCTACCCTAATTCATTCATAATTAAACCTAGTGACTAAACTATGGCAAAATGCTAGCTCTCATGGCCTCCACTAATTTTATGAAGAGGGTTGCATACTAATCACTCTCTAATCAACTTCTAATCCCTTCTTAGCATCTTAATCTTCTTCATTTGGTGTTCAAAGTTGCTAGTTGTGAGTTTCTATCACTTTGATGATCTTTTGGTAAACTAATTAGATGAGATGTGATGAGATTTATGGTTTTGTATGTGGGTTAATGAGCTTTGAATCATATGATATGATGTTAGCATTAATCTTATGTTTATGCATGTTGAGTATGTAAGCTTATGCAAGTTTAATATGATGTATGTTATGTTTGCATGATGCTAAATATGCAAGTTGTGGGCTATGTAATCATATGCATGTTATGCAAGTTCATGGTAATATGCTATGCAAGTTACATGTTTGTTAATATGCAAGTTACATGTTTGTTAATATGCAAGTTACATGTATGTAAATATGCAAGTTACATGTATGTAAATATGCAAGTTACATGTTTGTTAATATGCAAGTTACATGTTTGTTAATATGCAAGTTACATGTATGTAAATATGCAAGTTACATGTTTCTTTATATGCAAGTTACATGTTTGTTAATATGCGAGTTACATGTATGTAAATATGCAAGTTACATGTTTATTAATATGCAAGTTCATGATGACACATTATGCAAGTCTATAAGCTAATATGCAAGTTTGTTATGCAAAATGAATATGTAAGTTATGTGACATATTATATGCAAGTTATGTGACATGTTATGCAAGTTCATATGCAAGTTATGTGTTTGTTAATATGCAAGATGGCACCTTTGAAACATGTTCATTCATATGCAAGTTGACACCTTTTATATGTGTTATATCATGAACGAAATTACGTGGGAACGATGGGGTAATTAAATGCATAAGTTAATAAGATTGTGTGAAATTAATATAATTATGCATAACACAAAATAAATAAACATAGTATGGGAATTTGCCTATTTGGTTAGGTGTACCCATACTATGTGTTGGGAATTTACCTATTGAGTTAGGTCTACCCCATGGGAATTTACCTATTAAGTTAGGTCTACCCATGTTAAGAAAACTTGATTAATTAGGGATAATTAATATAAAATTATGAGGGTGATTAATTAGGTGTAATTAATTGACTAAGACACGAGGTTGGACTCAGTTGTAGCGTAAAACTGCCCGGACCCAACCGGCTTAACCAGTTGCTACAAATGTTAGCCCAATGTGAGAGGTCTTAGGCACAAACTAAATACGTAATTAATGTAAAGACACGAGGTTAGACTCTGTTATGACATAAGGCTGCCCGGACCCAACCGGCTTAACCAGCGGTCATAAAAGACAGTCTAATGTGAGAGGTCTTTACAAAGGTTACGTTCTTAATTAATTAATTAAGAAACACTTAACCACATTAGCATGTAGAGGGACATGAGGGGTTAAGTGGGTGCCTCGGGTGGCATGAGAAAATCTAGTGGTTGCCTTGGGTGGCAATAGAAAATACGATTAGAATACTTAACCAAAATAGAACATGTAATTAAAACATGATTAAAGGGTTAAGTGGGATATACTAGAAAAAGGGACAAGCTTAGGTGGGTAGCTTGTGGAGGCCCATTTCAACCAGTAACCCATACGTATCTTTGTGGGCTCGACCCATGTCGAGGACGGGACACGCATACTGGGCTTGACTGTAAGAGGCAAACGGGTTAGCGGTGGCAACGCAAGTCCAACGGGCTTCATATGCGTGAGTGGGCCCGGGCTGGTAGGTAAGCCGTTGTTGCATCGAGTAGATATAAGCCGTGCACCTTTAGTTTCATCAGGTTGCCACATTGGGGAATGATACATCCCACGGTGGGGCCAGCACGGGTATCTACGTTAGGGAGCCGATCGAATGGGAAGTAGTGTGTACACCTAGTGGATTGTAGGGCCCCGTGGCGCCTACTTGGTCACCTAGGGGTACGCAGGTACTAATTAGTAAATTTTATAAGTCCTTGGGTGGGATCAACCTTTAAGTTAGGAACGACTGGTGTGGTGCAGTTTAGTAATTTACCTTAGGGAGGGTAGATGCGTCTTTATCCTTTATCTTCGTTTAGTTGACTGCTTAGGGTAGCCATTCATCCCTATATGTTACCGTATATCAGTTTATGTCTTCTCTGGTTACTTTAACGATTGTATTGTTAAAGTTATAGGACTCGCTCAGACTTATGTCTGACCCTGTTGTTTTTATCTTTTTCCCAACCCTCAGGTCCTACGGTGGATCCTAGCAGTAGTGGAGCTTGATCGGATTGCTGTTCCAGTCTTTAGGAGCTTGGATAGATGTAAAGCTCCAGTTATCCAGTTATCCAGTTATCTTTTCTTTTGTTTGGCTATTGTATGAGAGTGGGATTATGTACTTCTTTATTTTGATGGATATTGTACTTGACCTTTATTGTGGTTTTATGATGTAACCAGACATGTTTTACTTCCGCTGTTATGAGATGATGTTTTAAAATTTCAAGTACTATTTATATCTGTCTTGTTGTAATTTTTCTGTTCTATATTCACTAAAATACTCCACCGATGCTATGGCATTCCCTTAGTGAGTGATCATAGCGGGAGTGGGGTGTTACATAAACCTCCACCAAAATTAGGGCATTCCCTTTGAGAGTGACCCTAACGGAGGTGGGGTGTTTCATATTCGGAAAGACCGGGTTTATCCCATTCTGAATAACTGATACGACGATAAGTCGAAGATGAAGACGGTGGTCGAAGACCGGAAGTCCTCACGTCGTTTGGGTGATTACTGATGATCTTGATTGGGCTGTACACCCAAGAAGATGGAAACAGTTGGTGATCGTCCAGACGTACTTGGAGATCGATGGATATGCGATGTACTAGGTGCCTCCAGTTTCGTTCAGACCCAGAACGAACTTGTAAATGGACCGTGTGTTTGACATTGGATTTTAGTCTGTGTGATTGATCTCTATTGAATATATATCTGTTTGGCGGCGGAGAATTTATTCTCTTGCTTAACGCCCTTCTCTGAGACGTACGAGCTCAGGGGTTATATACTGATCGATATCAAACGCATAGAGTGAATTGCCTGTGTGGCATGCCTAAGTGGCAAATGATCAAGGCTTCTGTTGAAAAGCAAAGTCTTGTGGTTGATGATCAAAGCACGGCCTTTGTGGTGTAGCTTTGTGTAATGTTTTACTTCACGAGTATCACACCCGGTATGAACCAAAAACGGGAGATGGACCTCAGGGAGGGCATGCGTTTCCTTCTTGCTAAAAAGTGGCGTCAGTGGTTTTACACTCCCTGACGAGTTTGACTTATGTGGTTGTTGCTGTTGCGAGGCGCCTCAGTTTGATCGGACGATCCGGGTCCGATTGAGTCATTTAGTTGGCTCACCTGCGCCCCATAGGGCGGGGAAACGCATGTTCAGGGTTTAAGTTTAATCCACATCGGTGGACTGGCCCTGACGATCCAAGGGCCCACCTGTGTCTGGGTCCTGAGACACGGGCTAGAGCGTCTCGAATCGGTTGAGGACTATCTTTTGCCTCGGTTCATAGATGGAAACCCAATTTCCAAATACGCGACTTTGCGATTTTGATTGTATAACCTATATATGGCGACATAGTGTTATGGGGCATTCATGCCGCCTATGATTGATACTTGTGATTTGAAGTTGTTTTATACACTATACACTTATTATAGTATCAAATGATTTGTTTTAAAACGTAATAAGCATTCTTTGGCTGTTATAAGGGAAAACCCTATCCCCCGGCTTGCGTTGCATTGTGTGATAGGACATGGGTCTTATAACAGCTTCATTTTTCTTTATTTAGCATTGCGCTGTTTGTTTTATGCACTGGTATTCTTGGGAGGAAACCCGTTCCGTGTTATACGGCGTGGTCCCTTGATTTACCTAACTTTAAAATGAAGATTAATAACTGTTTTAGTTCTCACACCAGTCACATGACTGACCTGGAGTTTATTGTTTTATCCTAAACTCTGGGTGCCCTTATTTTGACACGGGCAGCTAGTAGTTTTGGTTTTGCAGATTTATATTCACAGGATCCTGGTTTACAGCTGGAATGATATCCGGAAAGCTTTGTATCCGTATATCTCTTCTAGTTGTGTATTGTATTATTTTACGCTGCTATGTAATTTATTGTAATCTCTGATATATCTGTGTAATATTTATTCATTTATACTCTGTATATTCTTGTAATCTGACGCATTGTTGTAATCTACAATGAAATGTTCCTTTGTATGCGTTCTGTTGTGGCTTGTTCTCGAACTATCCGACACTTTCCTTTACGGGGAAGTTACGGGTCTTCACAGTTGGTATCAGAGCTTTGGTTTACAAAGCTAGAGAACAAGGCACATCAGAACCATACGAAAGAATTCATCAGATATTGGATTAGTAATATCCAATTAGAATGACTCGTTAGAGATGGGATCAGTAGTATCCTAGAACGAGTGTGAAGAGTATATTTTTAAAATGAAAACAATTTTTGTTTTGAAGATTTAAATCGATTATTCATATTTGATAATCTATTTATATTGAGTTGGACAGTCCAGTATATAAAGATTTTGCGTATACGTCTGATCCATGTGTATTTGAAATTTTAATATACTGGATAGATATAGAATTGCACTGTAGTCGTTCGGGGATAATTCTGATGATAGCGATCGCATCATCAGTATTTATGTTCGAGTGACGAAGGTTGGACGTCTATATATTTCCTATTGACTGGTGTGAGAACCAAAATTAGATATGGCTTATTGTTGTGATTTGGCATCAAAAACATGATTTTTGTATATGTATCAAAATTATGAATTTGAAACTCTAATTCACTAATTGATTGTTGTTTATTTATTTGTTTGATAATTTTGAACCATTATGCCTAATTGAATCAAATATTGAATTGTATTGAAATTTGGTCGCATTTGCTTGCATATACATGTACTTACATTGAACAGGTCATAGCAAGGAGGCTAGAGCAGAGAATAAAATTTGTTTGCCCGACAAATAGGTACATGTTTACTACATAATTTACTGTTTTGTTTGGGTGATGATGATTTTATGAGCCTATTGGCTTTTTCTTTTTCTTTTTGAGATCTGAAGGACCGGGGAAGCTATTTGAAATTCCCCGATGCTCCCGGTGCAGGGGAGGTTATGGCGAAATTTTTCGAAAATTTAGGGTGTTAGCCAAATTTTTGAAATTTTTGAAAATTCTCAGAAACTGAACAGTTGGAGAATAGAAGCCGAACCGATCGTAGAGTTGATTAATCAAACCACTTTCGACTTTGTTCCTTTTCGGGGACGAAAAGTTTTAAGTGGGGGAGATGGTAACAACCCGAAAATCTGGGCCAGTTTAAAATTTTTATTTTGGCAATTTTAGCGAATTTTGATTATTTAAAATGAATTATTTTAAATAATATCGACGTGAAATTTATTTTGAATATATTAGAACGTATATATTTATATACGCCGTCGTTAGAATATAAATAATTATATATAATTATAAATAGGAATTGAAAATGGCGCGGTAGTTCGATAATTCGATTTCAAACTTCAATTGAATGTACCGGGTGCAAAACAATCCGGATTTTAGTGAAACCAAAAATAATGGGATCTAATTGTGACTTTCTTTCCAACGAATCCGAAAAATCAAAATTTCATAGCGGGGATTAAAAGACATGTCCAGTTGAAAATTCTGAATAGTCGCTATGGAATTCAGGCCCTTAAAAATGGGAATTTTGGAAACGACCTCGGAGTTCGACGAAACCAGTTTTGTTGGGTCCGGGATGTCAAGTTATTGTTAGATTCCAAATTTCATAATTTTTCGAATCAATGTGTGAGCGTGGCAAACGAAAACGCATTTGACCAGTTTCAGTTGATTTTAATCGACTGGAAATTGGCCATTTTTCCAACTGTCTCAGAATTCGATGAAACTAGTTTTGTCAGGACCGTATCTTTAATACGAAGCTAGAAAATATTTTTCTAGAATTTTTCGAGTCCGTATGTGACTCCGGTAATTTAAAATGTACGTTTAAAATTCAGTATAATGATTTAAATGTAAATTCAACGGAAACTAATCGAAACGATCACATCAGCTTGCGATACATATCCCATTGTGTTCGGAATAGGGGTAAAACGCTATGGACAACAGGCGGTGGGCCTCGTTTAGGGGTCGTATGTAAAAGTCAACTTTTTACAAATTAAAATAAAATAAAAAATAAATAAAATATTCTCTCTCCCTCCCCTTATTTCACTCTGCCCCCCCCCCTTTGGTTTCATTTCAAAACAAAATCGAAAAAAAAATGAAAAAAAAAATAACGCTGCTCCAGATCGACGACCGCCTCCCACCGCCCCCCCGCCATCGCCTGCTCTCGAGGTGGCCTCCCAACGCCGGCGCCTCCTCTTCTTCCCACTCCCCTCCTCTCGTGCGACGCCCGAACCACCCCAGAGCCCCACAATCGAAACCGCCCAATCGCCAACCCCAAAAACCCCTCGCGCCCCTCCGTCTCGAGCAGGAACCTGCTGCGACCGCTAGCCCTAGCCGCCATTTCAAAACTCCTCCACCCCGTTGGCCTGCGAGCGCCAGCAGCCCCCCCCCCCCATTCCTCCGATCAAACGCATGTATTCCCCCCCCCCCCTCTTCCAGAGTTGAACTGTAAGTTTTAGTTACTTTACTTTTTAACCTAACTTATTTATTTACAGTTAGGATTCTTTAAAATCGAAAAGCTATGATTTTTAGTTTAGGAAAATACGATCTTTATGTTAATAAAGATGCGTTTTATTTATTTAGGAAAAGTTAAATCAGTTTTTATAAGATTAGTGAAGGAAAGATCGGGATTTTCTAAGTAGAAAAGGTCGAATTTTTGTGTAGGAAAGTCGGGATTTTTAACAAGATCTAGGAATTTTTAATTTGATAAAGATTGAATTTTTAATTTGATAAAGTCTATATTTTTGAAATCAAAAAGATCGTATTTTTCAAAGCAAAATGATCGTATTTCTAGAAGAAAAAAATTCGATTTTTATATGTTGAACAACGAAGTAAAAAATATGATTTTTATATATTGAACATCGAAGTAAAAATTCGATTTTTATATGTTGAACAACGAAGTAAAAAATATGAATTTTATATATTGAACAACGAAGTAAAAAATATGATTTTTATATATTGAACATCGAAGTAAAAATTCGATTTTTATATGTTGAACAACGAAGTAAAAAATATGATTTTTATATATTGAACATCGAAGTAAAAATTCGATTTTTATATGTTGAACAACGAAGTAAAAAATATGATTTTTATATATTGAACAACGAAGTAAAAAATATGATTTTTATATATTGAACATCGAAGTAAAAATGTGATTTTTATAGTGATGAAATTGAAAACATAAAATCTTTAAAAGTGAAAAGACGATATTTTTAAAATAGAAAAGATTAGATTTTAAAAATAGAAAAGGCGAGATTTTTATATATTGAATAGCATAGGAAAATTAGATTTTTATATATTGAATAACAAAGTAAAAATTCGATTTTTATATATGGAATAACGAAAGTAAAAATTTGATTTTTACATATGTAGTGGCTACAGCAAGGAAGATGACAAAAATGCGATAGCAACGAAGATTTCTATCAATGAAGAGTCAAGATGATTGGATAGCTATCGGTGAGAACTTCTCACTCTTTAATTTCTTTTTCTAGTTATATATATATACTAGGATGCAGAAGGTGTTTAGTAGCACCCGACACCCGTCATCCACAGACCATGGATGGCTTGTTTGTTTAATTGTTTGGTTGTGTAGTTGGTTAGATTATTTGGTTCGAATTGAATTGTTTGGTGAAATGAAATTGATTAGATTGATGTGTGAATGGCGTGGGCCTTCACTAGACCGGGGATAAGGCTAGGCCTCTTCCCGTTTCTAGTATCGTGCCGTTATGCCGCCGAAATTTTCTAAAATATGTTAGAAAAATAAAAATATCATTTTCATTCGTAAATGAACTGAATAACAATTCATGTGTTGAAATAAAATATTTTATCGTTAAAAATATAATTTTTAACGTGAAGTGAACAAGATAAAATATTCATTTACAAACCGGACGGTTTGTTTATGTACACTGATTTGACTGACATTGATTGGGTCGATAAATTTTACACATCGCCCAACTGCACAAATAAAAATCTGTGTTTGGTTGCTTGAAACCCCACACGGGTATTGGGATGAGATTTGACGTACACTAATCCCGATTGTTTAGTTGTATGTCGATCGATTGATCGACAAGCTGTTATAAGCGTTGAATATTTATATTTGATGCTTATACAGTGTAGAATGCACTTTGGATGATGGTTGATTATTCATCGTTGTTGATATATACATGTGTTGTAGAAAATCCATATAATTAACATTATATGGTAATTGATTGGGCCTCATTCCAGTTTTAAAATAGAAATATTTGAAAAAGAAATGTTTGAAATAGAATATTTGAAAATAGGAATATATGAAGCCGTATTGATTAGATTGACTCCATTTTGACGTGAACGATATGTATATCGATTTTATTCATTTTGAAATGAATTGAATATAAAACGATTTCGAAATGAATTGAATATAAAATGATTTCGAAATGAATTGAAGTTAAAACGAATTGAAGAGAAATCGAATTGAATTGAAATTTGATTTGAATAGAAATTGAATTTGATTTCAATTGAATATATAACGAATTTGATTTGATTAGAAAATGAATTGAAATTTGATTTGAATAGAAATTGAATTTGATTTCAATTGAAATATATAACGAATTTGAATCAAATAGAAAACCACTTTGAATTGAATCGAATTGAAAACGAATTCGAATTGAAGTTAAAACGAATTGAAGAGAAATCAAATTGGATTGAAACTTGAGTTGAATAGAAATGAATTTTAAACCGAATTTATAAGGAAAGATTCAACTTTGATTTGAATTTGAAATGGAAGTGGAAAATGTTTTTGAAACCAATTCAAAACTATTTATAAAATTCGTTTAAAATAGAAATCGACGATATATATATTATAAATATTATATATGTAATATAATGGCCAGAATAGAACGCGCCGCGCCACGGCAGTTCGTGAATTTCGACCATTTATTTCAAACGGACATTACGGGAGATCCGACCGTCGGATTCTCCTAAAACTGGAACCGTTGGGTTTGTATCGAAAAAAGCTTTCTAACGAATATTAGAAATTAAAAATCTAACGGTTGGATTTGGAATTATGTCCAAATCAAATTTGAAAAAGGTCGCTGTAAGCGCAGTTCGATGGCCATTGATGGAAATCGACTGTACGGGCCTTGTTAAAATTATTAAAAATAGTAATAATTTGTGTAAAATCATAAGAAATGATTTAGAAAGAATTGGGATGAAAAACTCCATATTTGAAAAAGATAAAAATAGATTTTTATCGAAATGAACTAGTTTTGAACTAGAATTATAATTCTATTTATTTTTAAATAAATAAATTGAATTTGAAGAGGGTTTTAAAAATAACCAGAATTTCCAATGATTGCATTAGAGTGGATTTGAATCGAAATTGTCTTCGGAATATTTCGATTTTGGAATTCGTGATTATACAGATGTTGTTATGGAAATTTGAAAGATATATATTTATATCGTTATTTCCAATATGACATTTGTTAGTCGTAGGATTTGATATTGAATATAAGCCGATATATTTTCTATTCATAGCCTTGAATTGAATATCAAATGTGATTTGGGTTTGTCGTGAATGTTGTCTTCACTAACACTGTTCTTGAACCCAGTAGAGAAAAGAATAAACTTTTATTTAGATTTAATGAAGTGTACCAATTAAATAATATTTAATTGGAAGTGAATTGATATTGATTTTTGGGTTTATCGTGGACATTGCTTTAAATAACACTCGTTCTTTAACCCGATAATTAATGAATGTGATTTTGGGGTTTATCGTGAATTGTGTTTTAAATGACACTGATTCTTTAACCCAGTTAAAGATTAAAACTAAGTTGAGTTTTAATGAATCTTTAATTAGATTGAAATGATCGAAAATGGAGTACCACCAGTTTTGCTCCAGGCGATAGTTAAATCTTTAATTAGATTTGAACGTGAAATGGTAATTGAATTTACCGATAACACCGTGGGGTTAGATATGAAGTATAACCAGTTTTACTTCATGGGATGAATAGGTTGGGACTGGGAAATTAAAACAAATGATTACTTCGGTAAGGTTCGCTAATCCCGACTAGTTTGAATTGATATTCAAAAAAATAGATTAAAGAATAAATTGAAGTAATTTATCTTGGATAAAATTAATGGGAACCTTTCCCTATGAATGTGAAATTTAGAAACTAACTATCGGTTAGCTAAGCAGAATGGTTTTCTGGATATTGATCTGATGTTGGTTTCGGCCTTTGGGGTTAATATTTGGGGAATTATTCTCTTGATTAATTTACGGTTAGTGACTGATGAATTGGAAGGAGGCGTATGTTGTGTTTGTGTAACACTTATTTAAAATATACGCGAGTTATTCGGAAAGACCGGGTTTATCCCATTCTGAATAACTAATACGACGATAAGTCGAAGATGAAGACAGTGGTCGAAGACCGGAAGTCTTCACGTCGTTTGGGTGATTACTAATGATCTTGATTGGGTTGTACACCCAAGAAGATGGAAACAGTTGGTGATCGTCCAGACGTACTTGGAGATCGATGGATATGCGGGGTACTAGGTGCCTCCGGTTTCGTTCAGACCCAGAACGAACTTGTAAATGGACCGTGTGTCTGACATTGGATTTTAGTCTGTGTGATTGATCTCTATTGAATATATATCTGTTTGGCGGTGGAGAATTTATTCTCTTGCTTAACGCCCTTCTCTGAGACGTACGAGCTCAGGGGTTATATACTAATGGATATCAAACGCATAGAGTGAATTGCCTGTGTGGCATGCCTAAGTGGCAAATGATCAAGGCTTCTGTTGAAAAGCAAAGTCTTGTTGTTGATGATCTAAGCACGGCCTTTGTGGCATAGCTTTGTGTAACATTTTACTTCGCGAGTATCACACCCGGTATGAACCAAAAACGGGAGATGGACCTCAGGGAGGGCATGCGTTTCCTTCTAGCTAAAAAGTGGCGTCAGTGGTTTTACACGCCCTGACGAGTTTGACTTATGTGGTTGTTGCTGTTGCGAGGCGCCTCGGTTTGATCGGACGATCCGGGTCCGATGGAGTCATTTAGTTGGCTCACCTACGCCCCATAGGGCGGGGAAACGCATGTTCAGGGTTTAAGTTTAATCCACATCGGTGGACTGGCCCTGACGATCCAAGGGCCCACCTGTGTCTGGGTCCTGAGACACGGGCTAGAGCATCTCGAATCGGTTGAGGACTATCTTTTGCCTCGGTTCATAGATGGAAACCCAATTTCCAAATACGCGACTTTGTGATTTTGATTGTATAACCTATATATGGCGACATAGTGTTATGGGGCATTCATGCCGCCTATGATTGATACTTATGATTTGAAGTTGTTTTATACACTATACACTTATTATAGTATCAAATGATTTGTTTTAAAACGTATTAAGCATTCTTTGGCTGTTATAAGGGAAAACCCTATCCCCCGGCTTGCGTTGCATTGTGTGATAGGACCTGGGTCTTATAACAGCTTCAATTTTCTTTATTTATCATTGCGCTGTTTGTTTTATGCACTGGTATTCTTGGGAGGAAACCCGTTCCGTGTTTTACGGCGTGGTCCCTTGATTTACCTAACTTTAAAATAAAGATTAATAACTGTTTTAGTTCTCACACCAGTCACATGACTGACCTGGAGTTTATTGTTTTAACCTAAACTCTAGGTGCCCTTATTTTGACACGGGCAGCTAGTAGTTTTGGTTTTGCAGATTTATATTCACAGGATCCTGGTTTACAGCTGGAACGATATCCGGAAAGCTTTGTATCCGTATATCTCTTCTAGTTGTGTATTGTATTATTTTACGCTGCTATGTAATTTATTGTAATCTCTGATATTTCTGTGTAATATTTATTCATTTATACTCTGTATATTCTTATAATCTGATGCATTGTTGTAATATACAATGAAATGTTCCTTTGTATGCGTTCTGTTGTGGCTTGTTCTCGAACTATCCGACACTTTCCTTTACGGGGAAGTTACGGGTCTTCACATAAGTCGAGATTGTATTTGTGTGATTTGATTGCTATTGGTAGAATGATTTGATGATGGTTTGCATATATACCGAATATTTCTATATAACCGATTTAAATTAAACGTTCATTTAATTTAATGAAACCAAATCCTTATTTCTTACGATTATTTCCAATGTAGTTAGTTTACCTTGTTGGTTACGTTTATTATAATATATACGTATTAAATTTAAATTGAATGCTTGAACTGTTGTTATTTATTGACCGTTCTCGGTTGAATTGATTATTCATGTTTACTTATATGAATTGTTTACTGAATATGATTGGATGGTTAATTGTTAAATCCAAATTCAATGGTTTTTTATATTAACCAATGGAAAATATTGGTTGAGAAATTGGCAGTGGATGGCCTAAACTATACATCGTTTCATAAAGATTGATTTACCATCAGGTGAAGTGATAGAAATGAAGTGATAAATTTATTTCATAACTGAATATAGATTTTTAAATAGATTGTTTTAAATGAATTATAAAAAGGAAATAGACCAACCTGATATATATATTAATTATTTTAACCACCAACCACAATTTTATGCCAAAATCTACAGTGTGCGAAGCACGTGCATCTTCGAAATTATTAAATGATTTATAAAGCTAATCATTTATTACTAAGGTGGATAAGAAAGTGAGCAAGGACTAATGTAACGATTAACGACTGATATAATTGTTTAAAGAAACAATTAAATGAGATTATTTTGAAATTGATTATTATTTATTTAATAATAATCGAAGTAAATGAAATAATTTAAACTAATAATATTATTTATTAATTTAAATGAAAAGGCGAGTTAGAATTGATCAACGAGTTAATCATGTTTTGAAGTTGACCAAGCCAATTATTTTAACGGAAATTGATAATTAAATTAGTTTGTGTGATTAATTTAATAAAATAATTCACTAAATAGTTGTTTAATTTAATAAGAATTGAAAAGGAAATTGGATATTTATTCCAGTTAATGATAAAGTAAATTAATAATAATTTAAAGGAATTACTTCTTAAATGTAGTTCATTTAAGTAAGTAATCGAAGTTTAAAATGAAATATAATTGAATTCGAAAGCGAGTTTATAAACAGGTTTGCATACAAACCAAGTTTAGTAAATTGAAATATAAAGGGATTTTAGGCGAATGCGTTAAGCTCAAATAAATGGTTGAATTAAAAGGAATTCAAGACTAAAAGGGTTTATATTAATCCAATATTGTATAAACGAGTTTATAAAAAGTTGTGGGAAGTTATATCGTCAATTTTAAATTAACGTTAGTTAATGATGGCATTAAGTGAAATGAATGAGTTTTGAAATTAGATTTCTCAAAGGGAATAAATGAAAGGTTTAGAAAGAGGATTCTTGTGATTGAATTTGGTAAAGATCGAGTAATAGGATTTGTAATAAAATAAAGATAATGAAATAAATAGTTTAAAGAAGCTGATGTTTAAAAGTTGATGTTTCATTTATCATTTACTAAATCAACGAATTTAGTAATACATTATATTTAAAGAAAGTGATTTCAAATGTAAGAAGGTTTTATAAAACATGATATTAAATAAAGTAGTGGTGTTTGTTGGTATTAGAATAAAAATCGGTTTTTGAATTATATAATTCATATTTATCTTAAGATAAGAATGTTGATTGTAACGACCCGGAAAATCTGAACCAATTTAAAATTTTTAAATTGGCTAAAATAATGAATTTTAAATATTTTAAATAAATATTTTAAATAATAGCAATGAAAAGTGAGTTTGAATCGACGTTTGAAAACGGATATAATTAATACTAATTATAAACAAGGCCTTAAAATGAGCTGCAGTTTCAAAAATTGAATTCAAACTTTGTCGGACTGTACTGGGTGCAAAACAAAACGGATTTGAGTGAAACCAAAAATATTTAAATTTGTTAGTGAATACCTTTCTAACGAATCTGAAAAATCGAAGATTCATAGCGGAAAGCAAAAGTTATGGCCAAATGAATTTTCAGAAAGGTCGCTATGGAATTTATATAGCCCGGGAAATTGGCCATTTTGCAAACGACCTCGGAATTCAACGAAACCACTTTTGTTGGATCCGGGATGTGATGTTATTGCTAGGTTTCAAATTTCATAATTTTTGAAGCTAGTATGTGAGCGTGGCAAAGGAGAACGTGTTTTGGTCAATTATAGTAAATTGGATCGACCAGAACTGGGCCTTTTTGCAAACGGTCTCAGAATTCGACGAAACTAGTTTTGTTGGGACCATATAGTCAAAACATAGCTAGTTTATTTTTTTGGAATTTTTCGAATCAATTTTTGGCCCTGGCAAATTGAAATGTACGTTCAAATTAAATATTGAATGTTATATATTTTAAATTGAATGAAAACTGACTCAAACAGTCGAATGGGCCAACGAAACATATCCCATTGTGTTCGAAATGGGGGTAAAATGGTGGGGACGACAGTTGTTGGGTTTGGATTGGAGGTCGTGTCAGAAAACTCCTTATAAAACCTCCCGGCCAATCAGATTTTTATAAAAAAAAAGGAAAATACTTTTCCCTCTTCCCGATTCGACGACGGAACCCCTTCAAAACTTCCAGGACCAATCATTGCCGCCACAGGCGTTTTCGCCGCCCCATCTAGTTGACTTTTCTGTTCGCCTTTCCCCCCTCTTTCAATCAATCCAAGCCTCGACTGAAACCATCTGGTATTTGCGTCGTTCTACCTCGAGGAAGTCACCACCTTTGGAGCGCCGCCGAGCATCATAGAGGCCGTCGAGTTGGGTGCCACCACAGGCGCTGGAAAGCCTGTTCGAAGCTCTTCGACGTTGCAGCATCTGATCGTGATGATACTTCATGGATTGATCGTGAACTTAAAACCTAGTTTCGAAGGTTTGAACAACATATCTGCTTTGAAATTTCTAAATTGAAAATAACACTTTTAAGTGTTGCAAAACTTTGAAAAATCATATCTTTTTTGTTTCTTGACGAAATTCGATGAAACAGGAAACACCGGGATCGTGTGGACGTCTTCTACCTTCTAGAAGAGACAGCATATTTTTCTGAGCCTTCTGCTATTTTTGGTGGAGTGGAACCGAATGTGAGATTTCTAATTTATAAACGATATGGAAAACGATGATGTATAAATTATATAGTCGATGTATGAGTTATATAAGCGTTGTACACCTCTTGTATAAGCGTTGTATAAGTTGTACGTTCGATGTATAAGTTATATATGCATTGTAAAAATTATATATGTGTTGAAATAGAAGTGAAATGCTATATATATATATATATATATATATATATTCCCCTCGTCCACAAACCATGGACGATATTTATTGGTTGTGATTGGTGTGAAAATTGAATGATAGCGAATGGTTGATTGGAATTGTTTGTGGTTGATATTGATTGATTGTGGTTGAAAAAACGTGGTATTAGAGCTTTGGTTAAGCTTAGTGATGGAATATAACATATTATCGAACTCGTCTGAAATAGAACCAGTAGTGTTCTAGGACGAGTAACTCTATACAGATAGGATCAGTAATATCCTAGTATGAGTAAAGCATAATGAAATACACCCCACTAGACACATTTACATTTGAAGTATGTGTTTCGATATTTTAAATTATCTTTTCTGTGACCTGACACTTGATCTGCCATTTACAAAAGTACTAGAAAAATGAGTGTCTGAAACAGAAGAAATGCAGAACCCGATCTGGAGGCTCTACTAAACAAATATCGAAATCTGAACGGAGCACAGTTCTCGGGCAATGAATCTATTATTCAAACTCAAGCTTGGTTGAGCTCTGCAGAAAGATTATTTGAGCGTTTCCAGTTGAGAGATGATCAGAAAAGATTAGTAGCCACTTGGGCGCTCAAAGAAGAAGCTTTAATCTGGTGGGAAACAATCATCAAAGATAATCCAGAAGGTGATATCACCTGGGATAGATTCAAAGATATTTTCCTAGCAAGATTTACTGCTCCTGAGGTGACGGAGCGATTATGTGATGAATTTTCTTATCAGATACAAGGTTATATGACCATTCCTGAATATCATAAGAAATTCAACGAACTTTCTCACTTTGCTCCTCATCTGATTCAAGATCCAAGGAGGAAAAATCTGAGATTTATTCATGGCCTGCAAAGGAAATATCAGAATAGTGTGATGAGGAATGTGAAGCTTCCTTTTTCTGAAATGATTTATATGGCTTATAAGTATGAAGATCTTCATAAGAAAGGTATGTTGCGCGACGAAGAGGAAGTCATCTCGAGCAACAAAGTGGAGCCTGAAACAGATCGTCCTAAGACCGGTACGGTGTCTGAGGTGAGTAGGAAGCCCAAAGTAAATCTGAAGAGGGCCAGATCTGAAAAAGAACCTGTAACAAACGCTGTATGCAATAACTACCATCAGAAAGGGCATTTGTCGATAAACTGCGGACACTTTAAGAAGCGATTAAAAGGTGAGATTCAATCCAAGAAGGGATTTCAAGAGAATAGGAAATGCATTCAATGCCATCAGACCGGTCATCTTTCAAAGGCCCGCCCGCTATTCAGAAAACCTGAAAGAGTTCAAGTGAATGAAGTAGCAGAAACTTCTGAGCCCTCGGCTAATCAAGAAAGGGCTGATGTTTTAGAAGGCATGCTCAATGTCAAGAACATTCCAGTTAAAGTACTGTTTGATACTGGCGCGTCATGAAGCTTTATTGCAAAGAGTGCAGCCAAGAAGTTGGATTTGAAATTGAAGAAGCTCAAAGAACTAATGACTGTCCAAAATCCAGTTGGGGTTCCATCGGTCTCAGTTGGGTTTGTGGGGTGCCTGTCTCTTTTTCCTGCTATAAATTCTCTACTATCTCTATCGTCATGAATTTTAATGAATTCGATCTTATTCTGGGATTGGATTAGCTAACCAAATATGAAGGAGAGGTTAGATGCGCCGAGAGAGTTGTTAGGGCTAAGATTAAATCAGGGAATTATATAACCATACCGTGTGAAGGTCAGAAATCTAATAGAAAAGACTTCTGGGCAGCTCTTGATGTTTCTCCAGCCCAAATAGAAAATAACCCTGAAGTTACAGAGAATATTCCTGACCTCATCAAAGACATTCCTGTCGTCAAGAACTATGCGGATGTGTTCGAAGAAGTTGTTCGCTTACCTCCGCAGAGGGAAATTGATTTCAAGATCGCTTTGATTCCCAATGCAAGGCCGGTAGTTCACGCTATTCGAAGAATGTCCTTGAAAGAGAAAGAAGAACTTGACAATCAAACACGACAGCTCGTATGGAAAGGTCTGATTAGGCCTAGTTTCTCAGATTGGGGGGCAGCAGTGGTATTTGTCCCAAAATCAGACGGTACTCTACGGCTATGTGTGGATTATCGTGATTTGAACAAGCAGACCATAAAGAACAAATATCCATTGCCACGGATTGACGATTTGTTGGATCGATTAAATGGCGCACAAGTATTTTCACGAATGGGGCTAGATACCGGCTTCCATCAGCTTCGAATTGCGGAAGAGTGTGTTCCAATGACAGCATTCAGAGGTCCAGACTTATTCTACGAGTGGTTAGTAATGTCGTTCGGCTTATGTAACGCTCCAACCTATTTCGTCAATCTAATGAACAGAGTATTCAGAGGAGTATTGAATAAATTTGTTCTGGTTTTCATTGATGATATCCTTATCTTCTCTAAGTCAGAAAGAGAGCACGAAAAACATTTGGAGCAAGTGTTAGAAATCCTCAGAAGGAATGTATTAAAAGAAAAGTTTTCCAAATGTATATTCTGGCAAGAAGAAGTCAAATTTCTTGGCCACGTAGTGTCAAAGCAAGGAATTTTCATGGATGCTGTAACAACCCGTATTTTTAATAACATGTTATAACATAAATCAAGGCAGAATTAAATGATAAAATCTGAATCAGGGAAAACGGGTTGTGCCATTGCATTCGTCTCGGAAAAATATGCGAAATAAAGCCCGAAATTTCGTAAATTGGAGTCCGTATGATCAAGATATGGCCTCACAAAGTTTCACGAAAAATTCAAATTCAAAAACAGATTCAAATTTTCATAATTCAGGGTAGGCGGGAAAAATCCCGCCCAGATAGGTCGATAAGGGGGTCGACACTAGGGTCGACCTCCCCCTCAACCATGTCGACACTAGAGTCGAACTGGGGGTCGACCTGTGTGTCGACCTCCCTGGTCGGCCAGGTCAGCCTGGTGCACCTGTTTTGGCTCCTAGGTCTTGTTTTGGGGGCTTGTGGCGATTTTGGATGGCTCAGATCTATTCTAGGGTTAATCCAAAAGCTGAAATCAATTGCCTACAACTATTTAAAGACCATAAGACCTAGCCTAAATCATACTATTTCATTATAGCCTCATGCAGCCGCCATTAAACCTAAAACTCTAAATTAAAAATACAAAGAACAAAATGAAAGAAGACGAAGAGCAATTCTTGAAGGCTACAACTAGAAGCTACAACAACTACGACGCTTTAGACAACGGATTTGGGGCTATTTGATTTGAAATTTTGATTTGGATTGCTTGCTTCATATTGTAAGTTCTATGTCACTTTTTAGGCAAAAACGCTAAAATAACATGGACATGCTATGAATTGAAACTGAACTTAGGAATCCATGACTATCTTGTTTAACTTGAAATCATAACCTTGAATATTGCTATGTTGGATTTATATTATGTGGCAAGTTAAGCTTAATTTGACTTTGATATTGCTATGACCTAATTATGTTGCAAGTTGAACTATTACATGCCGTGGAATAATTATGTTTATAATGCTAGACGAGAATCATTATGTTAAAAATGCTAAATTGGAATTCACTATGCCTATTAGAATTACCATGCCTTTAATGTTTCATGTTTGTAATGAAATTATTATTATGCCCGCAATGATTATTATGCCTATGATGTAAAGTTGAAATCATCATGTTAAACCAAGTTGAAACCATTATTATGCCAAGTTATCATCATGTTAGTATTGAAACCATGTGATATGTTATAGCCTGTTTATTATGCAAGTGATGTTGGAATTGTCACATATGCCTATCACACGTTTGGTGTTATTCCCCTTTTATCTCTTGAATTGTTTATGCTTGTGAACGAAGTACGGTTATATACGTTGGGGATACGATTGGGTAGAATAGGCAAAACTTGACTTGATTATAATCATAAACCGTGAAATTTGGTATAAGTAGAACATGAAATACGGCACGAAAACTTGACTTGAACATGCCATAACTTGACTTGAAACACGCCTTAGTTGGGCATGAAATTGACATACGAATAGGCTATGAAATAGCACGAATTTGATAAGAACATGGGCATGACTTTAGAAAACAAGAAAGTGGCCAACTCGAGGTTGGGTTGAGTTTGTAGTGTAAATCTGGCCGGAACCGCCCGACAAATCCTGTTGCTACAAACAATAGGATCCAATGTGGGTAGTTGGTCGTGTCGCGCTTGAAACCCGAGGTTGGGTTGAGTTCGTAGCGTAAACCTGCCCGGAACCGCCCGGCAAATCCAGTGGCTACAAACAATAGGATCCAATGTGAGTGGTTCAGTGCATTAACGAATCAATTAATGCCAATTAGGGTTAAGTCATGAACATGAAAAGACAACTTAACCAAATTGAACACGATTTGTAGGGCTAAGTCATGAACTTGAAATGACAACACTTAGCCAACTTGACATGACACGTAGGCCGGTTAAGTCGCGAATTTAAATGACATACTTAACCATCTGGACATAACTAGACTGGAAAAGGATTAAGTCACGAACTACATGACTTAGTCTGTTAGGCAGGTTAAGTCACGAAGTACATGACTTAATCTGTTAGGCGAAACCCTAGACACGACCCTTTTCAGCAGTAACCCTCTAGATGTATCAAGGTACCCTGGGGCTAGGCGGGGTGGGGCACGATTACTGGGCTGATTGTAAGAGGTGAACGACGGCAGTGGGGTATGCCAGTGTAGGTTCGGTGGGCTACGGTCGTGCACGTAGTCCGGGGCAGGCACTAGGTATCCGTAGATTTATCTGTGCATCTTGAATCGTGTAAGGGGTTGACACCCTAGGGCTGATACACCGAAGGTGGACCCAGCACAGGTGACTACATTCGTGATTAGCCGTATGACACGGACACTTGACGAGCTAGAACTTGTAGGGAGCCGATCGACTAGATAATTGCTCCGTAGGACCCCGTACTTGGGTCAGACTCCGTTTCATGGTCAACTCATGATATTGAGCCATGGGATTTATTTCGTGATTAACTTGTGACATGGGCTTAGTGTACTAGTACAGTCGATGCAACGAATCTTGAACATGTGATGCGTTACTTGACGTGTCTTGACTTATCATGATCACCTTAGTCTATCTTGCTCACCTTGACACCATTCTTAAGTTTAGTTCCAGACCATACATGACATGTTGTTTTAACCATCTTTACACTGAAAGTCACTAGGACTTACTCAGTCTTTATGACTGACCCTTTTCCTTTCGCCTCTTTTTCTTTCGTTTCCCCCCAGGTTCTCAGGGAGGAAACACTAGCTCTTAGCTTGGACATCACTTGCTTTGGCTCAGCATGTACGGTTTGCTATGGCTGCTTCTTTTTACTGCACTTGGGGAATAAGCTGTTTTTCCGTTTTAAGTTATTGCTTCTTTGGCTATTATTACAAGACAGTTGTAATGAAGTTGTTATTTGAAATGTTTGTAAGAGTCATGGTTTACTTTGGAATAAAATGAAGTTCTGTTTTTCTCATAAATTCTTCCGCTGTTTACTTAATTATTTATTTATGTTCTGTCTTGTGATAATTCTGTGATGTTATCTCGATAATACCCTCCAAAACTAGTGCATTCCCTTTGTGAGTGACCCTAGCGGCAGTGGGGTGTTACATTTGGTATCAGAGCAGAAGGTTACCAGACTGGGCAAAAGATTTCAGAAACCTTCTGAAACTAGTTTTCAAAACGTTTACAAAGAAGCAAATTTTCAGGAAAATTTTGTTTTGATTAAAAGGCATATTCCCCAAAGCCATTAGCACTACCTTTGTTTCCTCGTTTGAATCTTTTCCTTTTTCGTTTTCAGCTTATCATGGCCGATGATCTTAATCGTTCCGAGGGTATCAATATACCCACTTGGTTCCGTCGTTTCCTCGAGGCTCGGGCTAATGTGACAGGCTCAGCCAATCCTCCGCCTCATCCTCCTCAACCTCCGCGAGAAACCGCTTTTTCAAAGATATGCAAGGACTTTAAGGCCATGGGCGGAAAGGATTTCCTAGGAACTGAGACTTTTGTTGAGGCACGGAATTGGTTGAAGGAAACCGAAGACTTGTTTGTTATCTTTGAGGTAGAGGACAATAGGAAAGTACAGTTGGCGGCGTGGGTCATGAAAGAGGAAGCTTCTTATTGGTGGGAAGTCACCAACGCTACTAGGCCCATCGAGACTTGGGCGGACTTTAGAGGGAGATTTGGGCTTAAGTTCTTGTCATCGGCAGAGGAGAGTCTCCAAATGGAACGGTTTCTGGCCCTTAAACAAGGAAATATGACAGTTAAAGAATACGTGAACCGTTTCAATCAGCTTGCTCGCTTCGGATTGGAGTTAGTCAACACTCCTCAGAAAAAGGCGCTACGTTTTGCACGAGGCTTGAACGAGCCACTACATGGTTTGGCCATGACTCATGTGCCCATGGGGGCGACCTTTGAAAGCTTGGTGGATATGGCCCTACTGTATGAGGAAGATAAGAAGGGCAAGAAAGAGGTCAAGCCCAACGATTCTCAGAATAAGAAGGTAGACTCCGAGAAAGGAGGTAAGAACGACAACTCACGTGATAAAAGGAAATGCAATTTCTGTGGTACGGAAGGGCACATGCCAAGGATTGTATAAAGAGGAAGAGAAAGTAAGGTGAATGTTTTCATTGTGGGGAGACTGGACACATCAGCAAGGACTGCCCTAAGAAGCAGACCAGAACTTCTGGGGGTACATCGTTAACTTCTTTTTTTCTAGACGCTTTGTTTTACCTTGTTTCTCTCCTCGATCCTATCATGAGAACCATAGGTAGAATCTTTTTGGATGTAAACATGTAATTGAAATATGTTATGATTGCGAAATGGTTGCAAGTGGTCGCAAGTGGTTGCTCGTGGATGCATGAATACACATTAGGCACCAGATCGGCTCAAAAACATTTTCATGTTGCATATGCATGAGTGTTTATTTTGGAAACTTGGTTGTGCTATCATTTGGTTGTTGTATACGATTGAATGTTTGAGCACTCATGTAGAAATTATGAATTATAATAGCAAAAATTTGCATACATATTGGATTCATTTCACTAAACATATTTTGCAGATCAATCAGGCATGATCATTTGCATTAGATAAGGAACATATACACACACTTTCTGCATATGTTCATACAACATTAGAAATCTTTTAAGGACAATGGCTACTTGTGGATGATGCTTTGAGTAGATGGATGATGGATGGTTGGATACGTTCTTCCTAAGTTGAAGATTTTGGGGATGAAATCCTTTAAGGAGGGGATAATGTAACAACCCGTATTTTTAATAACATGTTATAACATAAAGCAAGGCATAATTAAATGATAAAATCTGAATCAGGGAAAACGGGTTGTGCCATTGCATTCGTCTCGGAAAAATACATGAAATAGAGTCTGAAATTTCGTAAATCGGAGTCCGTATGATCAAGATATGGCCTCGCAAAGTTTCACGAAAAATTCAAATTCAAAAACAGATTCAAATTTTCAGAATTCAGGGTAGGCGGGAAAAATCCCGCCCAGACAGGTCGACAGGGGGTTCGACACTAGGGTCGACCTCCCCCCCAACCAGGTCGACACTAGAGTCGACCTGGGGGTCGACCTGTGTGTCGACCTCCCTGGTCGGCCAGGTAGGCCTGGTGCACCTGTTTTGGCACCTAGGTCTTGTTTTGGGGGCTTGTGACGATTTTGGATGGCTCAGGTCTATTCTAGGGTTAATTTAAAAGCTGAAATCAATTGCCTACAACTATTTAAAGACCCTAAGACCTAGCCTAAATCATACTATTTCATTATAGCCTCATGCAGCCGCCATTAAACCTAAAACTCTAAATTACAAACACAAAGAACAAAATTAAAGAAGACGAAGGGCGATTCTTGAAGGCTACAACTAGAAGCTACAACAACTACGACGCTTTAGACAACGGATTTGGGGCTATTTGATTTGAAATTTTGATTTGGATTGCTTGCTTCATATTGTAAGTTCTATGTCACTTTTTAGGCAAAAACGCTAAAATAACATGGACATGCTATGAATTGAAACTGAACTTAGGAATCCATGACTATCTTGTTTAACTTGAAATCATAACCTTGAATATTGCTATGTTGGATTTATATTATGTGGCAAGTTAAGCTTAATTTGACTTTGATATTGCTACGACCTAATTATGTTGCAAGTTGAACTATTACATGCCATGGAATCATTAAGTTTATAATGCTAGATGAGAATCATTATGTTAAAAATGATAAATTGGAATTCACTATGCCTATTAGAATTACCATGCCTTTAATGTTTCATGTTTGTAATGAAATTATTATTATGCCCGCAATGATTATTATGCCTATGATGTAAAGTTGAAATCATCATGTTAAACCAAGTTGAAACCATTATTATGCCAAGTTATCATCATGTTAGTATTGAAACCATGTGATATGTTATAGCCTGTTTATTATGCAAGTGATGTTGGAATTGTCACATATGCCTATCACACGTTTGGTGTTATTCCCCTTTTATCTCTTGAATTGTTTATACTTGTGAACGAAGTACGGTTATATACGTTGGGGATACGATTGGGTAGAATAGGCAAAACTTGAATTGATTATATTCATAAACCGTGAAATTTGGCATAAGTAGAACATGAAATACGGCACGAAAACTTGACTTGAACATGCCATAACTTGACTTGAAACATGCCTTAGTTGGGCACGAAATTGACATATGACCAGGCTATGAAATAGCACGAATTTGATAAGAACATGGGCATGATTTTAGAAAACAAGAAAGTGGCCAACTCGAGGTTGGGTTGAGTTTGTAGTGTAAATCTGCCCGGAACCGCCCGGCAAATCCAGTTGCTACAAACAATAGGATCCAATGTGGGTAGTTGGTCGTGTCACGCTTGAAACCCGAGGTTGGGTTGAGTTCGTAGCGTAAACCTGCCCGGAACCGCCCGGCAAATCCAGTGGCTACGAACAATAGGATCCAATGTGAATGGTTCAGTGCATTAACGAATCAATTAATGCCAATTAGGGTTAAGTCATGAACATGAAAAGACAACTTAACCAACTTGAACACGATTTGTAGGGCTAAGTCATGGACTTAAAATGACAACACTTAGCCAACTTGACATGAAAAGTAGGCGGGTTAAGTCGCGAATTTAAATGACATACTTAACCATCTTGACATAACTAGACTGGAAAAGGATTAGGTCACGAACTACATGACTTAGTCTGTTAGGCGGGTTAAGTCACGAATTACATGACTTAATCTGTTAGGCGAAACCCTAGACACGACCCTTTTCATCAGTAATCCTCTAGATGTATCAAGGTACCCTGGGGCTAGGCCGGGTGGGGCACGATTACTAGGCTGATTGTAAGAGGTGTACGATGGCAGTGGGGTACGCCAGTGTAGGTTCGGTGGGCTACGGTCGTGCACGTAGTCCGGGGCAGGCACCGGGTATCCGTAGATTTATCTGTGCATCTTGAATCGTGTCAGGGGTTGACACACTAGGGCTGATACACCCGAAGGTGGACCCAGCACAGGTGACTACATTCGTGATTAGCCGTATGACACGGACACTTGACGAGCTAGAACTTGTAGGGAGCCGATCGACTAGATAATCGCTCCGTAGGACCCCGTACTTGGGTAAGACCCCATTTCAGGGTCATCTCATGATATTGGGCCGTGGGATTTATTTCGTGATTAACTTGTGACATGGGCTTAGTATACTAGTACAGTCGATGCAACGAATCTTGAACATGTGATGCTTTATTTGACTTGTCTTGACTTATCATGATCACCTTAGTCTATCTTGCTCACCTTGACACCATTCTTAAGTTTAGTTCCAGACCATACATGACATGTTGTTTTAACCGTATTTACAATGAAAGTCACTAGGACTTACTCAGTCTTTATGACCGACCCTTTTCCTTTCGCCCCTTTTTCTTTCGTTTCCCCCCTAGATTCTTAGGGAGGAAACTCTAGCTCTTAGCTTCGACATCACTTGCTTTGGCTCAGCATGTACGGTTTGCTATGGCTGCTGCTTTTTACTGCACTTGGGGAATAAGCTGTTTTTTCATTTTAAGTTATTGCTTCTTTGGCTATTATTACAAGACAGTTGTAATGAAGTTGTTATTTGAAATGTTTGTAAGAGACATGGTTTACTTTGGAATAAAATGAAGTTCTGTTTTGCTCATAAATTCTTTCGCTGTTTACTTAATTATTTATTTATGTTCTGTCTTGTGATAATTCTGTGATGTTATCTCGATAATACCCCTCCAAAACTAGTGCATTCCCTTTGTGAGTGACCCTAGCGGCAGTGGGGTGTTACAGATCCCAGTTAAATCACTGCTATTCAGAATTGGAAACAGCCTCGTACACCAACAGAAGTTAGAAGTTTTCTCGGGTTAGCCAGTTATTATCAGAAATTCATTAAGGATTTCCCGAAGACATCTAGTTCTTTAACGAAACTGACGAAGTAACATTCAAGATTCAATTGGACTCCGGTATGTGAGGAAGCTTTCCAAGAGTTGAAGCTGAAACTGACAACTGCTCCAGTGTTAACAATAATAGATGGCAATGAGGATTTGAAAGTCTGGACTGACGCTTCTAGAGAGGGCCTTGGTGCAGTATTAATGCAAAGAGGCCAAGTGATTGCATATGCTAGCCGTCAGCTGAAACCACATGAGAAGAATTATGTGACTCATGATCTTGAGCTGTTAGCCATCGTATTCACCTTGAAAATCTGGAGGCACTATCTTCTTGGTGAGAAATTCGAGCTGTATACAGACCACCAGTTGTTAAAGTATCTGTTCACCCAGAAAGACATGAATCTGAGGCAGCAACTTTGGCTGGAGTTTCTTGCAGCATATGACTTTGAGATTATATACACTCCAGGGAAAGCCAATGTCGTGGCCGATGCGCTGAGCCGAAAGAATGTAATGATCGCCAGCTTTATTATTATGTCATCCTTGATTGACAAAATATCTATTCTTCAGAAGGAGGACAACTTTATTAAGGATATGATCAAAATGATTCAGATAGGCGAACCCTCGTGTTTTCAAATAGATAACACGGAATCCTGAGATTGAAAGGTAGGATTTGTGTTCCTGGCATCCCCGAGCTAAAAAGGGAAGTGTTAGACGAGTGTCACAAGTCCAAGCTTAGTATCCATCCTGGTGTGGCCAAAATGTACAATGATCTCAAGTGAACATTCTGGTGGAAGGCTATGAAAAGAGACGTTTCAATATATGTTAGTGATGCCCTACTTGCCAGCTAGTCAAAAGTGACCAACAGAAACTTGCTGGATTATTACAACCGCGGGACGTTCCTGGTTGGAAGTGGGAACATATTTCCATGGACTTCATTGATGGTTTACCCAGAACCAGAAAAGGAAATGACAGTACTTGGGTGATCGTTGATCGCTTCACGAAGACCGCCCATTTCATACCTGTCAGATCAAACAGGACTGCTCAGAGTCTGGCGCAGATATACTTCAAGGAAATAGTTAGACTACATGGAGTGCCGCTCAATATAGTCAGTGATAGAGATACAATATTTACTAGCAAATTCTGGGAGGCAGTTCAAGTAGAGCTGGGAACAAAGCTGAATCTAAGCACCGCTTATCATCCTCAGACAGACGGTCGGACTGAGAGGGTGAATCGTATACTAGAAGATCTATTGCGGGCTTGTGTTCTAGATTTTGGTGGATCATGGGAAGACCATCTGCATTTGGCTGAATTCTCATTTAATAACAGCTACCAGGCGAGCCTGACAATGTTGCGATTCGAAGCACTGTACGGTAGACCGTGCCGATCTCCTGCTTGTTGGGTCAAACCCAGTAATAGACTTGTATTGGGACCCGATATGATCCGAGAAGCTGCAGACAAAGTCGATTTTATTAAGAAGCGATTACTTGCCGCTCAAAGCCGACAAAAGAGCTACGCCGATAGGAGAAGAAGAGATATATCGTTTGCTGTTGGCGACTACGTATACTTGAAAGTGTCACCGATGAGAGGAGTTATCCGGTTCGGTAAAATTGGGAAGTTGGCGCCCAAATTCATTGGTCCGTTTCCTACCCTGGAATGGACCGGAACTCTCGTTTATAGGGTTAAATTGCCTGATTGGTTGCCTGGAGTTCATGATGTATTTCACATATCTCAACTTCAAAAGCATGTTCGTGATCCATACTTGATTGTGGAAGAAGCAGCTCAACAAGATATTGAAATTACCCCAGAATTAGCTGTGAGAATAGAGCCGCTCAAGATTATCGGAAAAGAAACCAAAGAGCTGAGGAACAAGAAGGTTAACTTAGTCAAAGTGCAATGGAGTGGAGATCCGCGAGATTGTACTTGGGAAACTGAGGAGAGCATTCATAAAGCCTATCCTAGATGCCGAGTGGATATATATGATTGACTCCGGTGCAAGGTACATTTACCATAATTTGCATTTCCAATTAGATCTCTACTTTGTTATTATTTTCTTTCCATGGATATGCACTTTTAATTCTATAGTCTGAATGATTTTAAAAGAATATAGGAATTGATTTGTATGATTTTGAAAAGTTAAAAACAATTTGATTGTTGTTTGTGTTGTGTGATTGTAGATTTGATTTAATTAAAATTATTAAAACGATAGTTAATTTAATCAATAAGAGAATAATTGTAGAATTTATTCGATTATATCACACATTGAACTGATTAGAAAATAGATAGAAATATATACATGTGCATATATATGTTTGAAAAGGTAATTGGATAGCTGTTGAGTAAAGATTTTATTTGCGTGCGCGACAAATAGGTAAACCTTAATGAGTTGGATGCGAAATATTATTATATCAACTCCTGTGAATGCCGTTGGATGCGGAGTGCTGGTTATTCTGTATGAAATAATAAATATCGCCCTAGGATAGTAACAATTAATTTTGAACTACATTACATGGCATACTTCATCATATACCACATAAGCATTTGGAGCTTGTGTGACGACGTGGAAGATTTACCATACGAGCGAGAGGCTTGTATGGCGATGACTATATTTTACAGGTTGAACTGATGACTGATATGGACTATTTAAATTGTAACGATAAAATTGCCAGATTAATAAAAACCCCACACGGGTCTGGAGTTGACAATAATCACGTCTCACTAGTTATTAGATACGGCACATGGACTATTTATTTCCCACACGGGACGAGGTGACGAGGATTTATCCTTTGGAGCATTTAAAATACACACTCCCTCAGGCTTTGACAGGGTGACAAGAATTTATTCTCTGGTGTTATTATCTATACACGCTCCCCTGTAAACACCAGAATATATCCACAGGCGTTTTTGCCACCCCCTCCAGTTGACTTTTCCGTTCGCCTTTCCCCCCTCTTTCAATCAATCCAAGCATCGACTGAAACCATCTGGTATTTGCGTCGTTCTACCTCGAGGAAGTCACCACCTTTGGAGCGCCGCCGAGCATCAGACAGGCCATCGAGTTGGGTGCCACCACAGGCGCTGGAAGGCCTGTTCGAAGCTCTTCGACGTTGCACATCTGATCGTGACGATACTTCAATGATTGATCGTGAATTTAAAACCTAGTTTCGAAGGTTTGAACAACATATCTGCTTTGAAATTTCTAAATTGAAAATAACACTTTTAAATGTTGCAAAACTTTGAAAAATCATATCTTTTTCGTTTCTTGACGAAATTCGATGAAACAGGAAACACCAGGATCGTGTGGACGTCTTCTTCCTTCTAGAAGAGACAGCATATTTTTCTGAGCCTTCTGCTATTTTTGGTGGAGTGGAACCCAATGTGAGATTTCTAATTTATAAACGACATGGAAAACGACGATGTATAAATTATATAGTCGATGTATGAGTTATATAAGTGTTGTACACCTCTTGTATAAGCGTTGTATAAGTTGTACGTTCGACGTATAAGTTATATATGCGTTGTAAAAATTATATATTTGTTGAAATAGAAGTGAAATACTATATATAAATATATATGTATACGCCCCTCGTCCATAAACCATGGACGGTATTTATTGGTTGTGATTGGTGTGAAAATTGATTGATAGCGAATGGTTGATTGGAATTGTTTGTGGTTGATATTGATTGATTGTGGTTGAAAAATACCCGTTTGTGGTTGAGAAATATTTGGTTGAAACCACATAGGATTAGTTTGTGGAAATGAAATAAATATATACATGTCGCCTGCGTGCAAACTAGATGCATGATTCCCCATTGTCAAAAACCATGAGGTTTTAAGGTAGAGCGAGGAGCCGTACTAGGGACGGTCCCGGTTTTAACTACCCTGCCATTATGCTGCCGAAATTTTGAATAATATTCATGCGATTGAATTATTTTCATTTGTTGAAACTATATTTATTCGTTGAATAGAAAACCTTCATGTGTTGAGTCGATATTCATTCGTTTGATAGAAATTCATGTGTTGAATGGTATTCGTGTTTTAAATACAAAAATCACATTTTTATCTATATATATAAACTATAGAAAACCTTCATGTGTTGAGTCGATATTCATTCGTTGAATTGAAATTCATGTGTTGAATGGTATTCATGTTTTAAATATAAAAATCACATTTTTATTTATATATAGAAACTATAGAAAACCTTCATGTGTTGAATCGATATTCATTCGTTGAATTGAAATCCATGTGTTGAATGGTATTCGTGTTTTGAATATAAAAATCACCTTTTTATCGATATTTATAAACTATAGAAAACATTCATGTGTTGAATCGAAATTCATTCGTTGAATTGAAATTCATGTGTTGAATGGTATTCATATTTTGAAAGAAAGTGTTTTATAATGAAAATCCAATTTTTATCATCGATATGAACAATATAAAATGATCTCGTTTTGAAATAAATTGTTTTATAATAAAAATCATACTTTTATTACCTATATAAACTATATAAAATAATAGTGTTTTGAAATGAATTGTTTTACAATAAAGATCACATTTTTATTATATAAATGAATTGTTAAAAATAGTGAAGTGTTGAAATAGAAGACAGTTAGATAAAAATATCATTTTTATCAAATGTATGAAAAGAATATAGTTTTTGAAATCGAAGAATCGATATATATATATATATATATATATATATATATATATATATATATAGAATTGAAATATATCGAATAACGAAGCTCCAGTTCGTATTTTGAAACCGTGATTTCAAACGATTATACCGAGAGATCCGACCATCAGATTTTCCCGAAACTGCAACAGTTGGGTTCGCTTTGGAAAAATCTTTCCAACGGCACCAACTTTGTAAAAATACAATAGTTGGATTGTCTGGAATGTTTAATTCAAATCTGAAGAAAAATAGCGCAAGAATCGATTATATATATATATAATCGAATAACGACGCTGCAGTTCGTATTTTGAAATCGAAACTTCAAACGATTATACCGGGAGATCCGACCGTCGGATTTTCCCGAAAATGGAACCATTGGATTCGTTTTGAAAAGATCTTTCTAATGATGTAAATTTTGTAAAGATCCAACGGTTAGATTTTCAGATATATGTAAATCAAATCTGAAGAAAAACAGCGCCACGGCCGCGTTATGGCCCGAAGCGTCGTTTTGAATAAATTGGCTATTTTACAATAAATAAAAATAGCAATAAATAGTTATAAAATATTATAAATGACATGGATGTGAAATTTAGAAACTAACCGAAGGTTGGCTAAGTCGAATGGTTTCTTGGGTATTGATCTGATGTTGGTTTCGGCCTTCGGGGTTAATATTTGGGAAATCGTTCTCTTACTGATTGACGGTTAGCAACTAATGAATTGAAATGATGCGTATGTATATTTGTGTTGCACTTGTTTATCATATACGCGAGTTTCTCAGAAAGACCGGGTTTATCCCATTCTAAATAACTGAATCGACGATAAGAAATCGAAGATAAAGATGGTGGTCGAAGACCAGAGATCTTCACCTCGTTTGGATATTAACCGAGGTCCAGATTGGGAGGCATCCCGAAATGTGGATAATGAGTGGTGATCGTCCAGATGTACGTGGTGATCGATGGGTTTGCGAGGTATATAGTGCCTCTGGTTTCGTTCAGACCCAGAACGGACTTGCAAATGGACAGTGTGTCTGGCATTGGAATTTATTCTGTGTGATTGATAGCCATCAGTTGCGTGGTGTGAATTGCCTGTGTGGCATGCTAAGATGCAGTGATCAGGGCTTCTGTTGAAAAGCAAAGTCTTGTGGTGATGATCAAAGCACCGCCTGTGTGGCATAGCTTTGTGTATAACGTGAAATCGCGAGCCTCACACCCGGTATGAACCAGAAACGGGAAAGGACATCAGGGAGGGCATGCGTTTCCTTCTGGTTAGAAGTGGCGTCAGTGGTTTTACACGCCCTGACGAGTTTGACTTATGTGGTTATTACTGTTGCGAGGCGCCTCGGTTAGATCGGATGAGCCAGGTACGATGGAGTCATTTGTTGGCTCATTGACGCCCCATAAGGCGGGGAAACGCAGTGTTCAGGCATTTTAATCCACATCGGTCGACCGGCCCTGACGATCCTAGGGTCACTCGAGCTCTGATCCTGAAACACGGGCTAGAGCGTCTCGAAGTCGGTAAGAACTATCTTTTGCCTTGGTTCATGACGGAAATCCAATTTCCAAATACGTGACTGCGCGGTTTTAATTGTATACCTATATATGGCGACATAGTGGTGTGGGGCATTAATGCCGTTACTTATGATTTGAAATGGCTTTTGAAGTATACAAACACTGGCAATAATATGAAATTCTTTTGTTTTATTCGTATTAAGCATATCTTGGCCGTTATAAGGTAAAACTCTATCCTCTGGTTTGCGTTGCATTGTGTGATGGGAACTGAGTCTTATAATGGCTTCATTTTTATAAAAAGCATTGCGATGTTTAAAAGAATGATTTGTTTTAAAGCACTGGAAATCCAATGGAGTAAACCCGTTCCACAAAAGTGGCGTGGTCTTGTGATTAGCCATATTTTAAATGTGTTGAGTAGATTTTTCATAACACTCTCATGACTGACTCGTAGTTTGTTTCACATTCAAACTCGGGTGCCCCTTTTTCTACACGGGCAGCCTTGTATCCAGGTTTAGCAGGCTTTATCCGGATAGCTGGAGCTGAAGATGGATTCTATCACTTATCTCTTTTTATGTTGTTCAGCTCCTATTGTACATTATGTTTGTTTTTCCGCTGTAGACATATATGTATAGTTGAACTGTATTTGTACTAAGTATGATCCTGTATACTGTGTAACTCTGATGATTACTCTTATCCAGTATATTCTATTGTACGTTATCTGGTGTATTTATTTAATTATGTTTTGCTATTATCTGTTTCTGTGTTATATTCCAAAGATTACCCTTGTCTCCGTCTGTATAGGAAATGGGGTCGTCACAACGATCAAGGTCTGAGAGGTAATTAAAATACCCTAACTTGAAAGACTTCAGGATTATCAGAGGAAGATATGAGTTAAAATGATAAAGATGTTAAAAGCGATTATTATGAGAAATATTAATGTGGCGTTATTTGAAGTATTTGAGGATAGTTATAATGAGATTTCTTTATGAAGGAGATAAAAGGATTTGAGGAAATATATATAGATATTTCCAAAGTAATGAAAATAAAAAGGGCTTAAGAATATGGAATGATATTTCCATAGTAAAAGAAACAAAAAGAGATTTCGTAACGATTGTTTTACGAATGATAAGTTGAATCGATTTCCCTATTTTAAATAATAAGAAATGTTGCAGAAAATGTTTGAAATGATAATTAAATGGGAAACTGGATATGATTATAAGATATTGTTCTAAGTATTAAAGGAATTGGTTTGAGAATATTTATATATTTAAAATAAGAAGTGAATGCTATGTTGAAAGATTTAGAAGTTTTAAATAAACCAGTTATTAATTATTTTTAATTAAAAAGGCCAAGTGATGTTGTACACTCAACCAGTATATCCCTTTCCTTTTTGTTTATTTGATTGTTAAATAACCGACTACGTAAACTTGCCCATATAATTGTTGTACGGAAATACCGATTTTGAATTTATATTCGAAAACCATTTCAACCATTAAATACGAACACGTGGAATCAAGCTAGAGTAATTGAAGACCGTGGATATTCATAAAATGGTAGAATTACTTACTATCTCTGGCTGATCCCTGGAGATATATTTTGATTCTATAGTGGTTAAAATCTACATATTGCAAGGACTACTCACTACTGATCCATAGGATAATTCCGGGATGTAGTAGGAGGGTGCCTTCGGTTCATCCTGTTCCTGGATGACTTGTATAGACGAATGTCTAATAGAATTTCTAAAGGGATCACGTACGTTGATTTCTTCAAACGTACCAAGTTGGTGGCATAAAAGGGGAACTTCTTTAGCTTAACAACTAGAGTATTTTTGTGGAAATCAATTAGTGATTTCTGGAGGATCTGGCGATGTGGCATTCAAAGTGGATGGAGTGGTGCTATTCTTAAGGATATGATTAAGCTCGAGCCTCACCAACCGGGAAATGGCAAAAATCAGGTAGGTCGCATGGCTATGTAGGTCGCACCCATCAAAAGGGTATATCATAACCTAATTTGGATAAATCAAATGCCTTCGGTTGTGGCTTTTTATTTATGTATGTATGCTATCAGTTCGGTTGGCTGGCCCCCAACCGTGGTAATGATATATTCGGTACTCTCAAGGGAAAGTGTGGGGTCGGTCATGTTTAGCCTGGATTGCAAGATGTTCTTGTTGAGCCCTAATGTATTTATCTCCATAGGTACATTGTCAGGAAGTTGGTCCCATACCTTGCTAGGAAATCCATTCTTCGATAATCGCCCACGGTTTTTATTGTATACTATATATATGGAGCGTGAGATGCATGTGTTCTTTTAGATTGATATATACTTGTGTTTAAACACTATCATAATATCAGAATAATCTTGTTTTCAAAAATATTTTGGGTTATCATAAGGTAAAAACCGTCTGTATTTATGTGTGGATTCGGTCTTATGATTATCCTTTTCTTACGAAAGGATTTTGACTTTAAAATCAAGTTGTGTGATGCCTTTAAACTTAGTGTGTTTTTCTCACTCTGGTTCACCAGACTGACCTGGTGTTTGTAATGCACGGGTCAGACCGAGTTGTACAGGTTCAGGTTATCAGTTGGTACGAAGAGACGAGATGGAAGTATTCAAACGTATGATATTATATATTCCGTTGTGTGATTGTATATGAGGACAGACTATTATTACTGTCCAGATGTGTGATGTACTCTGATGATTGTAAGTTTTATTTCATGCTCTTAGTAAAGATTTATTTCTATATTATATTTTGTTCCGTTGCTATGTGAGACTCTGATTCTATGTTGTGTTCTTCTTCTTCTTCTGGTCTAACTTTCTTTCTTTCTTATCTCACCCTCCAACTTCTTTCTAATAACTACCTGTGTTTTTGATACTTTGGTTCTGACAAGTGATACAAGATTTGTATTATTATCGGAATTCGAACGTCGAATTCCCATAGGTCGTTACAGTGGTATCAGAGCAATGATTCAGTAAGAACCTTGGCTTTGTGGTGTAACTCGATAGAGATTGGGTTAGCAATACCTTAGATTGAGTTCAGTGTGTATATATGAAACAACCCAAACTTCCCCTTACGAGAAAGCACGGATTGAATTGAGAACAATACAAAACAGAACACAAACGATAAAACATTTTATTGCTTACTACAACAATTACATCAGAGTAAAAGAATATTCCAGAGTATGAAAAAATATTACACATCAGAAAAATATAAGAGATTTAAATTACATTTAAATAGCAGTGGAAAATTAATACAAAACACAACTTAAAGAATTACACTGATACAGAGCTTTCCGAATATCGCTTTAGCTGTAAACCATGATCATGTGAATATAATATCTGCAAAACCAAAACAACTAACTGCCTGTTTGGAAAATAGTGGCACCGAGAGTTAGGTTAAAACAATAAACTCCAGGTCAGTCATGGGACTGGTGTGAGAACTAAATCCATTGTTAATCTTTAATTTAAAAGTGGGGAAATCATAGGACCACGCTGTATAACACCGAACAGGTTTACTCCACATGAATCTTAGTTTAAATAAAATAACGCAATGTTTTTTTTGAAAATGAAGCTACTATAAGACTCAGGTCCCATCACACAATACAACGCAAGCCGCAGGATAGAGTTTTATGTTATAATAGCCAAATATGTTTGGTATGTTTAAAACAAATTATTTTGATATTATAAGTGCCTAGTTTTTCAAAACAACTTCAAATATAAATGTATCAATCATAGACGGCATGGGTACCATATATCAAGTCACCATACTAGTTCTACAATCACAACTGCATGGTGTTGTATTGGAAGTTGGATTTCCATCGTGAACCAAGGCAAGGGATCGTCCTTACCAAATTCGAGACACTCTAGCCTGTGCCTCATGACCCAGACATAGGTGAGCCCTTAGGAGCGCCAGGGTCGGTCCACAAATACTTTAATGGATTAGTTATGCCTAAACAATACGTTTCCCTGCCCTATGGGGCATAAAATCTGAGCCACTAGGGACTCAATATCCGAGGTAGCTCACTTTCCAACATCTACATAAGTAAAAAAATTTGGGCTCCAAACCATGACACCACTTCTAGCTATAAAGAAACGCATGTCCTCCCTGGGGTTCCTTCCCGTTTCTGGTTCATACCGGGGTGTGATGCTCGCGAAGTAATGTTATACACAAAGCTATGCCTAAATAAGTTGTGCTTTGATCATCAAGCACAAAGCTCTTCTTTTTAACAAAGCCTTAATCATTTGCATCTTAGCATGCCACATTGACAATCCATACCATACCATTGATTTCTTCCAATACATAACCTCTAAGCTTGTACGTCTCAGAGAAGGGTGTTAAGAAAGAGAATAAATTCTCCTCTACCAAACAGATATATATTTAGCAGAGATCAACGAATATGGATAAAGGAATACAACGTCAGACATACCATACATTTATAAGTTCGTTCTGGGTCTGAACGAAACTGGAGAGGCAACGCCCCGCGTTTTTAATGAAATTAAAAATGTGGAAATATGTATATATGTTATATACATAGATATATTTAAAAGAAAAATTAAATAATGACAATAAAATTGCATGTAATAAGTTCATGCGTTGAAATGAAGGAAAAAAATTAATAAGAGAAATTAAATGCAATAGATGAAATGTGAAGAAATGCAAGCGAAAAATTAAATAGAAATAAAAAGGAAAATTTGAGAAGCTTCAGGAATTAAGTCACGAAATTAGCGTCATTGCGTTCGTGGTGATTTTCTAGTAAAATTTGACCTATGGTTTGCAGAAAACCGATTTAGGATAAAAAAATATCTTTAAATTAAATATTGCAACAAAACATGAAAAAAAACGAATGAGAATAAAAATAAGGGATTGTCCTAAGTCTTATTAACAAAAGACTAAGTAGCCCGGTTGGTTAGAGCATGTGACTTGCATACAAGAGGTACAGAGTTTGATCCCTGCCAATGCCATATATTTTTTAGGCGAATGGCTAAAAAGTGGCTTAGTGTGAACGCAGTTCAATTAAAAAGAGGTTTAGTGTGAAAAGGGTAAATTGGAGGATTAATTGGAAAAATGGTTAAAAAAATATATATATAATATATATATATATATAATATGACGTGTGGGTGTCAACACCCTGCTGCTGCGCATCATGTTGTACACATGGCGCATTTTTATTGGTTAATTATCATTTTTTCGCGACATGGCTATTTTCTATTGGTCGAATGACATGGACGATTCCTATGCCTCTTGATCTAATCTAATGGCCCTAATTAACTCATTACACCTACATAAACACACCTAGACCTAAACTTAATTTCACTAAACTAATTCATGGCGCCTCCATGCTGCCTCAACCTAAACTAGTCCTTCTTCTTCAACAAATCAGAGTAAAGGAATTCTATAAAGGGGATCGAATCAACAACAACTACAACGCCTAATTCTTTTTCCTAATCCAATATTTATGAGTTCATTGATTACTTTTAGATTCAAATAATGCGAAAGCAATTCTGACATGTTGTAAATTGGATTTGGGAATTATACATTATAATAAGATTAAATCTCATCAATTCTATCTTAGCCTATAACATCAGATTCATGATTTTTGTATGCCCATATTGTTATTATCATCAGTTTTATCATATCTTTATGATCAGTTCATACTTATGCCTATTGTTATTATTATGCTTGTTCTTTATCTTATTCCTTCCTCCTTCCCTTTTTGGTTTTTGTAGCCAGGCTACTTCGAACCTAAGCCAAATCTCATAGAGACGAATGTACGAATGGTAATTTTGGGAACGATGGGAAATTTGGCACAATATAGGTTGGGTTGGTTTGGACATGACAAATGTTAAATTTGGCATAATATATGTTAATTGTCGGGCATGATATGAAATTGGGAATATTTGGTAATTACATAATTAGCCTAAAATTGGCATAAACTGCAAATGAATAAATTGACTAAGATAAGCATGCTGAGACACGAGGTTAGACTCCGTTTGCGGTAGGAGCCTACCCGGAACTAACTGGCCTAACTTGCAACCGCAAACGGCCAGTCTAATGTGAGACCTCGTATGCATAACTAAAAGATGCTTAGACGCAAGGTTAAGTCTGGCTTGTGGCAGAAGTCTACCCGGAACCGCCCGACACATCCAGCGGCCACAAGCCATCGACTTAATGTGAGAGGTCTGTGCGTTAATAACTAATTAATGCTGATTTAAGATGAATATGATAGCTAAAACATGTTAGGTAGGTGGAATTAAGTTAACCTGTGTAAGATGACAACTTAACCTATAATACATGAAAAAAGTGGATAGGGTTAAGGCAAGCTTAACCAATAATGCATATTGATTAGATAAGTGGAAGGGGTTAATTCAACTAGGTTGATAGACAACACTTAACCAATATAAGTTTGGGTTAGGATAAACCCTGGGGAAACCTACTAGCGGTAGAGACCCCTTTCAGACAGCAACCCACTTAGTGGTATCTGGAACCCTGAGCTAGGCAGAGTTGGGGCACGCTTGCTGGGCTGATAATAAGCGGTCAAATAAGAGCGAGGGTGTAGCAGTGCAGGTTTCGACGGGTTCATTAAGCGTGCACAAGGTGTTCCCGACATTGGAAGATTTAGCCATTGTACATCAGTGGGTATAAAGTTGTGTACCCATGGGTTACCACTTAGGGAGTGATACAGCTGGGACCCAAACAGATATCTACAAGTTAGGGAGCCGATCGATTATGGGTAGTGTGGTGGCATCTAGTATCTAATATGGGCAAGTGGACTTCCAAGGATTGTATGTGGTGGATAACTCTTACTAGATGTTACGCCTGAGTGCTACCAATTGCGGGGTTGGGATCATTTCATTAGGACTTATTAGTAGGTGGTGCAGAGAATTAAATTAAGTAAGAAATGTGGGAAGCGCACTAGACATTCCTTTATATTCATCCGGTTATCCAGCTTTAACTTATGTCATGGTTATACTTTACATCTTGTTTATTCATGTCATATTGCTTTACTTGTTTTCATGCTAAAAGTAGCTAGACTCGCTAGGCTTTATGTCTAACCTTTTTGTTTTTGCCTCCTTTTCTTCTGTTTCCCCCCTCCGCCCAGGTTCTTAGGCAGGAAACACTGAAGCTTGACTTGGATTTCTTTCTTCTTGAAGCGCTTGGAAGTGTTGAGAGTAATGCTCAGCTTTATCTCTTTTCATTATGGCTATTTGGTGTGGGATTATGATTTTACTTTTATGTACTCTGATAACAATTTTTTTCAAGATGGAAATTTATGTACTTGATTCTATTATGTGGTTTCGATGTTGTAACCAAACATGTTTTTCTTTTCTGCAGCAATGAATAAAGTTTGAATTTTCTTAAGTACCATCTATATATCTGTCTTGTGATATTTTGTTCTATACTCTTATAATACTCCATGGAAGTTAATGCATTCCATTAGTGAGTGAAATTAATGGACGTGGGGTGATACACGTGGTATCAGAGCTGGAGGTTACCAGTACAGATAAAAGAATTCGAAAACTGTTTTCAAAAGTATTTTTTAAGAAGTATTTTCAAAAACATGTTTTAAAGAAGGTACTTTCAATAAAGGTTTATAATGAAAAACATAATCCCAAAAAGCCATATTTCTTTCTTTCGATTCTCCACTTGAATCTCTTTTTCCTTTCTTTTCGCCATAGTTCCGTAGGCATGTTAAAACGACGGCACATGTCGGAGGGCAAAAAAAGGTGCCCAACCTCCATCTGTAGCCGCAGTAGTTTCACCTCCGACTAATCTTCTTTCAATCTTCGTAGGGTTTTCTGTGCGATGGAGGCATCTTTCGAGAGACTTGTTAACATGTTACACGAGGATGGTAAAAATGAGAATGAGGGAGTTTAGGCTAAGGAGCACATCCCAAGGATGAGAAACTTGTTGATATGGCTTTAATCCACGAAGAAGGTAAAGGTGAAAAGAAAGAGGTAAAATTGGAAGAATCACATAACAAGAAATTAGAACCTAAGAAGGGTGTAAAGATAATAAACCCCGAGATAAAAGGAAGTGCCATTCCTTTGGTATACCAGTTCATATAGCTAAAGATTGTAGAAAGAAGAAGGCGAAAAAGACTGGTTGCTTCCAATGTGGTGAGGTAGGACATATGATTAAGGACTGCCAAAGGTGGCAAGGACAAGGGCAAGGACAGAGGACATGATCTACTTCTGGAGGGCAGGTCCGTGCTCTCATGGCAGCTACGCAAGAGAGAGGTAGAAACATTTCTATTGAAAGTCTGATTTTCCTATTTGATCATCCTGTACATACTTTGTTTGATTCTGGCACTTCACATTCATTTATATCTGTTTCTTTTGTTGAGTCTCTACACCTAGATACTAGTATAGTAGTGGATCCCGTCGTTGTCTCAAATCCTATTAGAGGTACGACTCATCTTTCTATGTTATGTCGGGATTTGAGAATATATGTGTACGGCGTTGAGATCGAATGCAATGCTTATGTACTTGGTTTCACGGGCTATGGGTTGATTATAGGAATGGATTGGCTAACCTGGTATGGTGCCATTCTCGACTATGAAAAGAGGGTAGTTAGATTGTTGACTAGTTTGGGTAATACTCTCGGTATCTCACGCGACCCTAAGGGTTCTGTTATGCTTAGCTACCTAGAATCTCTTGACACATTTATTGATGATTTGCAATCTGTTCGAGTAGTCCATGAGTATGCAGATGTCTATGAGGAGGTTAGGTGCTTACCTCCAAAATGCGAGATAGATTTCTGTATGTACTTGGTAGACAATGCAAAGCCAGTTGCATTTCCTGTGCGCCACATGGCACCAAGAGAAAGGAGAGGGCTTAGTAAACAAGTGAAATAGTTGCTTGAGAAAGGGTTCATAAGAAGAAGTATCTCAGAGTGGGGTTGTAACAACCCGGAAAATCCGAACCAATTTAATTTTTTTATTTTGGCAACTTTAATGAATTTTGGATGTTTAAAATGAATTATTTTAACGAATAACGTCAAGAAATTTATTTTGAATAGAATTAGAATGTATATATTAATTTGAATCAAAGTTAGAATATGTTTATTTTTAATTATAAAAGGAATTGAAAATGGTGCAATAGTTTGAAAATTCGATTTCAAATTTCAAATGAATGTACAGGATTCAAAATAAATCGGATTTTAGTGAAACCACAAATATTAGAATCTATTTGAAAATATCTTTCAAACGAGTTCAAAAAATTAAAATTTCATAGTGGAATAAAAAGTTATGCCTAGTTGAAAATTCAGAATAGTCGTTGTGGAAATAAAGCCTTTAAAAATAGCCATTTTGCAAACGACCTCTGTTTTCGACAAAACCACTTTTGTTGGATCCGGGATATCAAATTATTTCTGGATTCCAATTTCCATAATTTTTGGATCAATACGTGAGCGTGGCAAAAGAAAACGTGTTTTGATAGTTTTAATCAATTTGGATTGACCAGAAAATGAACATTTTTCAAACGGTCTCCAAATTCGATGAAACTAGTTTTGTTGGGACTGTATCGTCAAATAAAGCAAGAATTATTTTTCTGGAATTTTTTGGGGTCCGTATGTGGCCCCGGTAAATTGAAATTTTGCGTTCAAAATCAATATATATTGATTTATATTTTAATTTTGATGAAAACACAATAGAATTGGGTTAGAAACATGTCCCATTGTATTCGAAATGGGGGTAATTGGCCACGTACGACAATCGACGGGTTTGATTTCGAGTTCATATTATAATCTAACTTTTTGGAAGGAAAAAGGAAAAAATATAATAAATAAAATAAATTATATAACTTGCCACCCCACCCCTACATTCTCTCCCCGTTAAACAGAAAAAGAAATAAAAAAGAAACCCCATCGTGGAAAACCCGTCGCCCCCTCGACCTCACCGCCCATGCCGCCGGTGGCGGAGTAGCGTCGTCCCCCCTTCAAGCCCGCGCCTCCACTTCCCCCTCCTCTCCTGCGCCCTCGCCTCACTTGTAAAGTCCCGCATTTTATCGGTTTTATTTGAATATTTAAATCAGTTTAAATATTGAATTCGTAATATAAGTGGATTTACATATAAATTAAAAATGAAATTGAATGTATAAAAATATATATTAAATATAATCGAGCTTGTAATGGCGCGGCAGTTCATTATTTAGCGTTTTGAACTTCAACTGAGTGTACAGGACCCGTTATTAGTCGGATTTCATCGTAACAAGAAACATTGGAATCTTTTGAACTGTATTTTTCTAAAAGACGTGGAAAATGGAGATTCTGTCTTATAGATTGCAAGATATGTCCAAATTAAAAATTCAGAAAAAACAGCGGTATATTCGTTTGTGGCCATAACGGTTATTTAAATATATTTAAATATCGATTTCGAATTACGACAAGATTCTTTTGAGACATGGGTATAATTTAAATTTTAGAATTTTACTACAATTTTTATTTCGTAAAATAAGCAACTTTTTATTTGGATTATTGTGCACCCTATATCTATATTTTGGGATTTCACAATATGAGTTAACCTACCATATTATTATATTTTTAGGACCATGGCACCTCGCTGGACATGACTGTATTTTTACTTCTATCCGTAGCAGTCTATATAAATAGAATTATACGATAACACATATTCATTAAGGTTAAAAGGGAAATAAAATTCAGTACACTGTGTTCCCCTACCCTAGACAGCTACCCACTATTGCAAAACTTCATGTATTGGCAAATCGAAGTAAAAACCATGTCTTCCGTCGTATATCATAGGGAAGGAACGACCATGGATACTTCAAATCAAATAAAAATCAGATAGGATCATTTAGCATGTTAGTCTACAACAAATTGGTCCAAAATCATAGGCTGTTGACATATAAATAAAATAAAATAATAATAAAATAATGTAATATCGTTTTCAAGCCCTATCAAGAATCTATGCAAATCTTATCTAGCATGGCAAAATCTTAGTAAATCAAGGAACGAAACCTAGGCATGTTATTAGTATTCAAATATTTCGGCTACATCAGGAAAGAAATTTCCCTCAAATCTTCTTGTTGTTTCGAATCGAAAAGCTCGGTCATGCTTGTATGGAAAAAGTTAATTAAATACGACCTGAAAAATCTTATCAGATAGGATTTATTTTAATGCGCAAGAGTAAAAAGATATGGTCTAAATTGTTTGTATCCAGGGTGTATACAAACTTAAATAGTATTTACTCTACATTATTGATAGCAGCTACTCCGTAAGGACCAAGTAAGGTCTTCTATAAATACAATTGTTTTTCCTCTTTGTGAAAAGGCTAAAATAAGGTGTTTTAAGTTTTGGAAAGGGGTTTTAAATTGTGATGAACTAGGAGGAGAGTAACATGAGTGGGTTTATATGGTTAGTAAAACAATGGAGTGGCTTGGTGTTGCGTTGGAAGTGGCAACCATTTGAAGGAGTACAAGAGGATCAATGTGTTTCAAGCTGGTGAGGAAGCATAGTAAAAGGCTGCGGGTTTTATGATGTTCAAATGGAGGTACATGGGTGGTTGCGTGTGGAGTAAAGGAGGTTGTCGGGTTCATGTTCACTGAAAAGGAGATGGAAGGCTGAGTTCTTTGCATGGGAAGAGTGCTTACCATATTGGAGGAGGCAGTTTCAGTGTTGGATAGACTGCATGGCCTGAAACAAAGGGACTAATACATGAAAAGGCCATGCATGAACGACAATGTGAAGTACGGTCAGTGTAGGGTTTAAAAATGGGTTCTACGAGGAAAAGGGAGATGAATTCGACGAGCTCTGTACTGAGTTACTTAGGGACGGGACTACTGGAGATGACTGGAAGAGGGGCTCGGGTTCAACTTTAAGGTGGCCGTTGAAGGGAAGTCAAGGTGGTGGAGTTTCTGGTGGTGTCGGCAGCAGGCAAGTGGTGATAGCGGAGCGTTTTGCTGCCGCAAGGCTCAAGGGAAGTCGGCTCGGCTAAAGCTTTTACGGGAGTTGCGTTTTCAAAAGTAGAAGAAACTGTTTAGGTGCAAGGAAAGTTGGGTGTAGCCTGTAGATCTGATCTGTGAGGACTGGTAGGACTAGAAGGGAAGTTCGACAGATGTGAAGTGGAGTAGAGATGTGGCATTGATGAGTTTTGAAACAAATAAAATCACTTGTCCCCAGAATTCTCTGTCCCTCTATGCCCAACCAATTAGCACCCTTGAATTTACCTTTTTGCAATTAAAACCTCTTTTATTTTTGAACTTAATTGCAAAAAGATGTAAATTAGGGATTCTTATTGGTTCGGTACAGGGGGATATGGAGTATTGGGGACAGAGGATTAGCTCTCGTTTTGAAGTCAGCAGTGAAGTTCAAATGATCATAGAGGGGTCTCAATGCTGCAGAAATGCAAGGAATAGTCCAGATATCGATTTGCAGTAGTAAACGTGGAAAGGGAATATCTGGTGTAGTGTTTGAGCATGGAGATATGCGGCAAATGGCAGAAAACGGTACGACAAGAATGGGAAAAAAGTTAAGACCTGTACACGTTTACGAAGAAATATTAGTTGGAGAGAAGACATGTTGCACACATTTGGGCTTTCATATATAAAAGTAAAGTTCAAACGAAAGAAAAATCGTTCATAAGCGAATTGTAGTGGAGTTGGGGAAGATCAGGCGTAGTAGAAAAAGAGAAGGAGAAATGGGGTAGTTGCATGGATCATGGGTGGTATTCGGAAACAATACAGGCGCATGGGAACTAGAAATAGCAGTCGGGTGTAGAGGAGGGCATATGAAACGCATTGGTACACTGTATCCGAGAATGACGTGGAAGAATGTATCATAAACGATCACGTTGTAATAATACGGACGTAAGCTACGCTATAAAACTGATTTGGAGCTCGTCTGAATTCAGGCAAAATAAACCACTTAACCAAATCAGTCAACGCAAATCGTTATTTAACATTTAACGTGCAAAGGTGAGTAAAATCACTAACTCTGATCTATTTTAAAGTATTTTAATTATATTTTAATATTGGTTGAATGTTGTGTGATGGTCGTTTAGGTAGATTACGATTAAATTGGTTGGAATATATATATATATATATGTCGTTGCATATATACACATTAGCGGTTGGATACTGACTAATTCCATCGATTATAATATTCCCTAGTATGGAATTAGTGTTAATTGTGTTGACTAACATCTATGGACGTAGGAAACCGATTGGAGGAATCCGACCAGATTCCTCAATATTTATATGTAATGTTTGTTCTATATGCACTATTTGAACTCAAATGACATTGAAACCCTATATGAATATTGATGTTGAATGAAAATTCAACGTTATTTTGATAAATAATATCAATTAAGAAAATAGCAAACAGCTAAGAAATATTATTAGATTAATTATATTAATGGTAAGAGGTAATTAAAATTAGTTAACGAATTTACTGATGTAATGAAGTTGATTAAATCAACTGTTTATTTGGAAAATGATTATTAGATTAATTGGTCTTCAATTAATCTAATGAAAATAACTTAGCGGTAAACTGATCAAAAATTAATAAGATTCCTTCTTAATTACCTTTTTTTAAATTAATGAGGAAATAAATAATTATTTAACCAATATAATAAGTTATTGTTTATATACAGTAAGCAACAAATCTATTTTAAATTAATGATGAAGTAAATTATTTACTTCAGCAATAATGAAGTAAAATATTAGTTAATTATTAAATTAAATAATTGTTTCTTAAATGGACCTCAATTAGGACGTTATTGGATTGGTGGTGAGATGTTACGTACACTAAGTAAAATGGAATATAGTAGTGTATTGCAATTGTTTCAACTATAACGATAAAATAACATTGTCGACTAGGCTTAAGCGTGAATGTGATGTTGAGATCAGTTATAAAAGGGAATATTAAAGCTATGACAAATTTTTGAACTATAACGACAAATTAACATTGTTGACCAAGCTTAAGCATGATTTTTATATATAACACTATTAGGAATTGGAACTATAATTCGACGATGTCGAATGTATTGAAGTAAATTATTTTAGAAATTATAATCTGATAGGATAGTTAATCTTTAGTTTAAAGCAATAGATTTGAATAAGGATACGTAATCAACATTTAGTTTTAAACTAGATTTTGACAAGAAGTTGACTTAGAAACAAAGTTTATAAGGAGAAATGGAAATATAAAATTATTAAGAGATTTCGGTAAATGAGATAATGGTATTTATTACTTGAATAAAGAGTTAGTTGATAAAGGTGTTCAGATTTCTATACTAGATATGATATTCGCATTTTAAAGTGAATAATGTTTTAAAAATGAATGGTGGGCAGATTAAAATGTTTATGATGAAATTGGAATATTTTTCCAATGTAGATAGGGTATATGATCCAAGTATATAAAATAGAGAATGTGAAAAGAACGTAAATGTTTTAAAAATAAATAACGTATATTTTCTGGAATATGGAAGAATAAGAGTTAATAATAACTAGAAATGTTTTTCCAAGAAGTGTGAAAAAGGCTAAAACGGGATTTGAGAAATATCTAGTAAGATATAGGAATTCGAATAATAAAAACGTATGTTAAATAAAAAATGCCTGTGGTTGTGTTTAGTTGTTCATTTGAATGAATGTTTGTTTTTACTTCGATAGTTAAATGACCGGCTATCGAAGCATTTTGACCATCGTTGTCAATACGGAGAGACCGGTTGGATATATTATTTGAAACCACTCCGTGTAGGCATAAGCGCTACGAATTATATTATGCTGAAGAAAATTGAAGAGGGAGTGAAATTCAAGGGTTGTCCTATTCCAGAACGGCGTTTTCTATTTGCCCAGTCCAAGGACAACTTGCATGGATGAGTGTCTGACAGAGTATACCTAAAAAATCACATAATGTTGATCTCTTAACGGTATTACGTCTGATGGCGAAGGAATTCGTTCCTCATAGCTTTTTATACCCAATGTAACACCCCGTATTTTCTATAAACATTAAAGTAACAAATTAAAGAATAATTAATTACAAATGTAATAATTAAGGGAAACGGGTTACGCCATTTCGTTCATCTTGGAATTCTGCTTGAGATGGAGTCCGAGTTTGCGTAAATCGGACTCCGTATAAAGGAGTTATGACCTTCAGAAGATTCAAGAATTTAAATAAACAACTCGGATTAAAGTTCAGAAAATTCAGATTTTGAAACCAGGAGGTCGACCTCCCCCGGTACAGGTCGACCGGGGGGTCGACCTGGGGGTCGACCGGGAAGTCGACCTGGGGGTCGACCTCCCCCTCGGATCAGATCTGAAACCTGACATGTTTCTTTGTGTGACGAGTTGCTGTATCCTTAGGGCTTGTGTGGCAAGTTCTGGTTGGTTCTCTTAGGTTTGAATGGCTCTGATTTGCCCTAGGTTGATCTGACGGCTCCTATTAAATTAAACTTCTATATAAGCAACCTAAATCTAAACGCTAAGCCACACAAAAATATTCCTAAGACCTTCATGCTGTCAGTACTCAACCTAGAGTAGCCGCCATTCTCCTTCAACTAGAAAGCAAGTTAGGAATTACAAATCAAGTCTAATTCAACTAAGAGAATTAAACGTCTACAAAAAAAGAGAGCTATTCAATTTCAGAATACAGATCCCAGAATACAAGACTATCCTCCTTTTTGTAAGTCCAGATATCATTTAGATCTTAATTATATTAGAACCATGACTAAATAACTGGATGTAGAACAATGCCTAATGTAAATTTATGCCCATCCTTTTTGTTAAAACTGAATTGATTAAGACTTTGACTCTTATCATGTTAAGTTGTGATCATGTTGTAATTTGATGATAAATGTTAAATGCTTGCAATGAATCAATATGTTGTATAATTTGGCATTGACATATATGCTGTGTAATTTAGCGATGACGTATTATGTTGTATACATTGGCGATGACATATCATGTTGAATAAATTGGCGATGACATATTATGTTGTATAATTTGGCAATGGCATATCATGTTGTGTAATTTGGTGATGACATACCATGTTGTATAATTTGGCGATGACATTTCATATTGTATGATTTAGTAATGATACCTATATGTTGTATGTCAATTTGGGAATTTTGCTATGTTTATGCAAGTTTAACCATGATCACATATATGACCAAAACTACATGTTAATATGGTTGGGTTCATGTTAAATTTGATCCAGCTAATTTGCAAGTTAAAAACTACATGCCTAATTTTAAGTTTATCTAATTCTATGTAAAACCCCTATTTCATAATTCATGTTGAGTAGATCTAAATTTGCAAGTTCATAATTAAATATATATTGTTTAATGCCAAATTCATATGATACATGTGTAGTTAGATCCATATTTTTATGACGTTGGAATTATTACATGTTCCTCTTTTTCCCCTTTTGTGCATAAGTTAGGCTATTTATCGAGCCTAACATTTTAAGTGATTTATGTGAACGTTTAACGGGGTAACATTCGGGAAGAACATGAAATTACATATAATTGGCATATTTGGCTCATAAACATGTAAAGGTTTTATGGCATAAGGTGGTATAAATTTTTATACCTAAAATTGTGAACTTGAATAAAAAGGGAAAGTGGGGCTTGACTTGAATGATAATAATTTACATACAAATATAAAGAGGTAAATATGTAAATTTAGAAAAGATGAATATGCCTAACCCGAGGTTAGATTGAGTTACGGTGTAAGACTGCCCGGAACCTCCCGGCACATCCAGCAACCATAGCAATATATATCTAATTTGGGAGGTTAGTGCATCGAGCACAAAAGAACCCGAGGTTAGACTGAGTCGCGGTGTTAAACTACCCGGACCCGACTGTCACATCCAGTAACCGCAACAATACCTGTCTAATGTGAGTGGTTGGTGCTTTAATGAATGAATTAAAGCTAAGTCAGGAATGGTAAGGTTAAGTTGACTAAGGCAACACTTAACCAATACAACATGTTAAATAAACTGATGCGTGGGTTTAGGTTAACTTGGACACTTAACCAATTTAATATGTTGATTAGGAAACCCTAGTAACGGGGACCCATTTCAGCAGTAAACCACATAGATGTATCATGGTACCCTGAACTAGGCAGGGTGGGGCACGAATACTAGGCTGATTAGAAGCGGTCAAAACAACGGTTGGTGCGTCAGTGTGGGTTCCGATGGAGTACGGGCATGCACATACTCCGGAGTGGAAAAAGTAGGCACTGGGCATCAGTAGTTATGCACTATGCATCTTGAATCATGTCGGGTTGCCACCATAGGATTTGATACACCCCATGGTGGAACTAGCATAGATATCTACAATCGAGCGCGGGCCGTATGACACAAGTAGTAAATGCATGAGAGTTGGAGCCGATCAATAAAAAGGGATCACTGGGTTTGAACTTATGACGATGGTTGAAATATCTAGTAGGTGTAGAGAATATGGATATGAGTGCGATAGTATGATTAGTTTATCTTGCCTTGTTTATCTTGCCTTATCCTATGTTACCTTATTTCTTTGTTATTGTCCTACGTACAGTTTATTCATGTCATGGTTCTCTTACCAATTTACATGTTGAATAATCACTGGACATACCAGACTTATGTCTGACCCATTTTTCTTTCGCTCTCTTTTCTTCCGTCCCCCCTAGTACCAAAGGAGGGAATAACTCAGCTTAATTTGGACCGTTCATCTTTCCAAGCTTGAAGACTTTGTGACGTATAGCTTGGAACCTCTTATCTTTGCCTATGGCTTTAGACACACTACTACTTGGGGATTTATGCAGTTTTATTTCGTTTTATGCTTCTTTATGTTATAATCAAGATAGAGAATCTGATGTAATGATTTGGAAGTTGTTTTGAGACAGTTTGCTGTAATGTTTTTGTTATGAACCTGAATGAAATAAATTGAGTTTTTTTGCTGCTTATATATGTTTGTCTTGCAAATTATTTGTCTTTTACCTATAATGCTCCACCGAAATTAAGGCTTTCCCTTTGTGATTGACCTTAATGGAGGTGGGATGTTTCACTTGGTATCAGAGCAAAGGTTAAACAGATCAGATAAAATTTTTGAAAAATGCTTTTCAAAAAGAAGTTTAAAGAAGCAATTTTCAAGAAAAAGGGTTTTATTTTAAAAAGTCATAATCCCCCAAAAGCCATATGCATCATCTTTCTATCGTTTGTTTTGAATCTTTCCTTTTTCATTTCAGCATGTCTGGGGATCTTAACCTTCCAGAGGGTGTGCCGGTACCTAGCTGGGTCAGAAGGTACCTAGAGGCTAGGGCTAATGTCTTAGGCCCAGCAGACGTTCCTCCTCCCCCATCTGCAGCGGTTCCTCCTCCTCGTGCAAATGCTTTCTCAAAAATATGTAGGGACTTTCGAGCCATCGGTGGAAAGAACTTCAATGGAAATGAATCCTTCATGGAAGGAAGAAACTGGCTCAAAGAAACTGAGGATTTGTTTGATATCTTCGAAGTGGATGATAGGCGGAAGATACAGTTGGCCTATGGTTGCTCAAAGATGAAGCTTCCTATTGGTGGCAAGTTACTAACGCTAAAAGACCAGTTGAAACTTGGATTGATTTCAGAATGAGGTTTGTAATGAAATTCCTCTCACAAGCTGAACGAAGCTTACAGATGGAGAAGTTCTTAGCTCTCAAACAGGGGAGTATGTCGGTCAAGGAATATGTTAACCAATTCAAACTGCTGACTAGATTCGGATTGGAGTTAGTGAACACTCCACATAAGAAGGCTCTCTGTTTCGTTAAAGGATTGAATGAGCCAGTGCACAGCATAGCTATGTCCCATATACCTATGGGTGCAACTTATGAGAGATTGGTGGACATGGCACTGTTACAAGATGAAGATAAGGTTGGCAAGAAAGAGACAAAGGTGGAAGTACCTCAAGATAAGGAAGTGGAAGGATAACAGAGCAAGAAGACTGATTCCAAGAAAGGCGGGAAGAAAACAAGCCCCGTGACAAGAGGAAGTGTAATTTTTGTGGCATTCCTGGACATCTGGTTAAGGACTGTAGAAATAAGAAGAGGAAGATGGGTGGCTGTTTCCATTGCGGCGAGACGGGACACGTGGCTAAAGACTGCCTAAGAAAGCAAGGGCAAGGGAAGAGAGCTGGATCTAATTCTGGAGGGCAGGTTCACGCTCTCATGGAACCTCTGCAAGAATGAGGTAGAAATGTTTCTGCTGAGAGTTTAGTTTATCTTTTTGATCATTTTGTTCGTACACTCTTTGATTCTGGCGTATCGCACTCTTTTACATCCACTGCTTTAGTTGAACCTTTGCACCTGGACACCAGTTTAGTAGAAGATACCTTGGTTGTTTCAAATCCAATTAGGGGATCAATTATTTGTCAATGATTTGTTTGGATTTGGAAATTTCTATACTAAGTGTTGGGTTTAGATGTAATGCCAATGTTTTGGGATTCATGGGCTATGGGTTGATCTAGGCATGGATTGGCTATCCAATAATGGTGCCATCCTAGATTGTGAAAAGAGAGTGGTTAGACTCATGACTCGCCTCGGTAACACACTCGAAATTTCTTATAATCCCATGAACTCTGTTATGCTTAGCTATCTAGAATCTCTTGATGCGGCTGTTGAGAATTTGCAGTCTGTTAGAGTAGTCCGTGAATACTCAGATGTCTTTGAAGAGGTGAAGGGGTTACCTCCAAAGCGGGAGATAGACTTCCGCATATACCTCGTTGATAATGCAAAACCCGTTGCTTTACCCATCAGACACATGGCTCCACGGGAGAGGAAAGAAATCAACAAGCAAGTTAAAGAGTTTCTTGAGAAGGGGTTTATAAGGGGGAGTATTTCTGAGTGGGGTGCTCCAGTAGTGTTCGCAACTAAAGAGGATGGTTCGCTTCGCCTATGCGTGGATTATAGGGAGCTAAACAAGCTGACTAAGAAGAATAGGCACCCACTCCCAAGAATAGACATTTTGTTCGATCATCTTGTAGGTGCATCGATTTTCTCCCAACTAGATCTAGCTACCGGGTTTCATCAGCTAAGAGTGGCTAAAGACAGTATTGATAAGACCGCGTTCAGAACCCCAGATGGTTTCTTCGAGTGGCTTGTCATGCCTTTCGGCTTGACAAACGCTTATTTTGTTGATTAATGAGCAAGGTGTTCATGGAATTTCTTAATAAGTTTGTGGTGGTCTTCGTAGATGACATTTTGATTTTCTCAAAGAGTAAGGAAGAGAATGCTCAGCATTTAAAAGAATTCATGGATACTCTTCGAGCACATCAGTTGAAAGCCAAATTCTCCAAATTCTACTTCTGGACAGAGGAAGTAAGATTTCTTGGATATGTGGTATCCAAGGAAGGGTTAGCTGTGGACCCTGCAAAAGTAATTGCGGTGCAAGGTTGGAAGGTTCCACGGAATGCGACCGAGGTCCAGAGCTTCCTCGGGCTAGCGGGCTTTTACCGATAGTTCATCAAAGACTTTGATAAAATCTAAGCTCCGCTTACAAGGTTGACGAAGAAGAACCTAACTTTCAATTGGGATTTGGATTGTGATGTTGCTTTCCAATGATAGAAGAGGGCTCTAACAACAGCCCTAGTTCTAAAATTGCCGGATGGGAGAAAGATGTTTACCGTACACACGGATGCATGTGGTATGGGACTAGGTGCTGTCTTGATGCAAGAAGGGAAGGCAGACAACTGAAAGTACATGAGAGAAACTACCTAATCCACGATCTAGAGTAGGTTGCCATCGTCTTTGCACTTAAGTCTTGGCGCCATTATCTCCTAGGTGAGAAATTTGAATTGTATACTGACCATAAATTGTTGAAGTACCTTTTCTCGTAGAAAGATCTTCACTTGAGGCAACAAAGGTGGATGGAGTTCTTGGCATCCTACGATTTCGAGATTTCCAATACCCCTAGAAAGGGCAATGTAGTAGCAGACGCCTTGAGTAGAAAGAAGATGACCTTAAGCCCTCTCTTCGTAGAAAGGCAGAGCTTAGTGTACATGGCCAATTTTGACTTTAGACCCTCTGTCGATAATGTGACTGGTTTGTTAGCATCACTAGAAGTGCGGCCTACTCTTTTGAACTGAATAGGAACCGCACAACGTGAAGACCCTCAGCTAGTTGATGTGATAGATAAGATAATTAGGGGTTAGACTTCTAGTCACCTCAATAGATACTCCATCGATGATAAGGGTTGGTTGAGGTGGGATGGAAGGCTATGCGTCCCACACGCAAGGGATTTTGTGAAGAAGGTTCTCGAAGAAGCACACCATTCCAAGTTGACCATACACCCAGGTGGAGACAAGATGCATAAAGACGTAAAAAGGGTTTTCTTTTGGAAGGGCATAAAAAGGGATGTAGCTGAATTCGTCTCTAAGTGCTTAATATGCCAGCAAGTCAAGGCGGAGCAAAAGAAGCATGGTGGTTTGCTTCATCCTCTAGAGGTCCCACAGTGGAAATGGGATAGCATTTCAATGGACTTTATCGATGGGCTGCCTAGGTCAAGAAGGGACAATACCAGTATATGGGTAATAGTGGACAGGCTCACAAAAAGCGCTCACTTTATACCCGTTAAAAGTAGAAGGATTGCCTCATCTTTGGCATCCATTTATCTTAAAGAGACAGTTCGACTCTATGGGATACCCTCCAGCATTGTGAGTGACCGAGATCCTATCTTTACGAGCGAGTTTTGGAAGAGCTTGCAAGAGGCCGTAGGCACACAGCTATGCTTGAGCACGACCTATCACCCAAAACCGATGGTCAGACGAAATGGTGAATGGAGTATTAGAAGACCTCTTGATATTATGCATTCTTGATTTTGGAGGAACATGGGAGGATCATCTTCCTTTGGTGGAGTTTGCCTACAACAACAACTACCAAGCCACCATAGGCATGGCACCCTTCGAAGCTTTATATGGGAGACCATGTCGACCACCAACTTGTTGGTGGGAGTCTGCAAACAAGCTCATGCTTGGACCAGATATGATTAGAGAAACTTCAGAGAAAGTGGACTTGATACGAAGAAGAATAAAGACTGCCCAAGATAGACCAAAGTCCTACGCAGATAAAAGAAGGACCAACCTTGAGTTTGAGGTTGGAGACAGGTTTTTCCTTAAAGTATCTCCCTTAAGGAACGTCGTTCGCTTCGGATCCGCAGGAAAGTTGGCACCAAGATTTGTTGGGTCGTTTCCTATCATTGAAAGGATTGGAAAGAGGGCCTACAGAGTAGAGCTGCCTGAAAGATTGGTAGGAGTTCATAATGTCTTTCACGTTTGTCACCTACAGAAAAGCTTACATGAATCTGCGGAAGTGGTGGAACCAAGCATATTAGAGGAAATAGAAGTAGAACGAGAGGCGACTGTGAGAAGTGTTCCAACTCGTATCTTGGGTACAGAAGTCAAAAAGCTACGCAACCGCGAAGACAAACTTGTTAAAGTTCAATGGAGTGACGCTGAGGAAGACGCGACTTGGGAGAATGAGGCCAAGTTACGCGCAGCTTACCCTTTTCTTTTTGAGGGTACATCTTTGATCTTTTTCCTTAAGTTTGTCCATGCTCGTTTCTATCTTTTTAGTATTTTTCCTCAGTGCTATTCTCGATACTTAGGTAGAAACCAATGGATGTAAACATGTATTTTAAACATGTTATGATTGATGGTTGCAAGTGGTTGCAAGTGATTACTAGTGGTTGCTCGTGGATGCATATACACACACATTAGTTATTAGATCGGCTCAGTCACTTTCATATTGCATATGCATATATGTACTTGTACATGATTGAAACTTGATGTGTTATCATGTGGATGTTGCATTTGTATGAATGATTGTGCACTCATGTAGAAAGTATGATTAGGGATGATTGCATACATAATGGACTCATAGCACCGACATGACTTCCATTAAGGAGGTCAACTGAATCAGTAGACCGCCTGATTTTGCATTAGATAAGGACATGTACACAGACTATGCATATGATAATGAAGCATTAGAAGTCTTTTTAAGGAAAATGGACGCCTGTGGTTAATAGATGAGTAGATGGACGATTGGATGGTAGGATATACGTTCTCCATGACTCGAAGATTTCGGGGACGAAATAATTTAAGGAGGGGAGAATGTAACACCCCGTATTTTCTATAAACATTAAAGTAACTAATTAAAGAATAATTAATTACAAATGTGAGAATTAAGGGAAAGGGTTTATACCATTGCGTTCATCTCAGAGTTCTGCTTGAGATAGAGTCCGAATTTGCATAAATCGGACTCCACATGAAGGAGTTATGACCTTCAGAAGATTCAAGAATTTAAAATAAACAACTTAGATTAAAGTTCAGAAAATTCAAATTTCGAAATCAGAAGCAGATGCGGGCTGGGCGGGTGTAACACCCCGTAGTTCTGTAACACTAAGATTCACAAATCAAGGCATAATTGGAATTTAAAATCAGAATCAAGGGAAACGTGCTACGCCATTGCGTCTCGGAATTCTGCATGAAAACGAGTCCGAGTTTGCGTAAATCGGAGTCCGTATGGGGGAGATATGGCCTCCGGAAGATTCAGCGAAGTTCAAAATTCAAAATAGGTCAAGTTCAAAATTCAAATCGGACCCAGAATGGGTTGGGCAGGAATTTTCCCGCCCAAGGCACCCAGGTCGACTGGGTAGTCGACCTGGGGCACCCAGGTCGACTGGGTAGTTGACCTGGGGGTCGACCCCCCTGTTTTTCCAGCTTTCTACACTTGGTTCGTTTTGATGTATTTGGTCATGTTTTCTGACCAGGTTCGTCCGCCTAACACTATATAAACAGCCCTGGTCTTCTTCTCTATTCACAATTCTTTTCTATCCTTATGCTTCCTCTGAGAAATAAATAAATAAGTGAGTAAAATAATATATATAAAATAAATCAAGACGAGGAAATGTTGCTAAAAGATTTTCAAGAAGAGGTTCAAGTTAAGCTAGGATTCAAGAGGAAGTTCAAACGACTTCAACGACTGTTTTTCTACGAGTCATAGCAACACCATCTTTCTGTTCCAATCTAATCTCTGTAAGTCAGTTATTTCTAGATTTGGACGTTTTTCTCTGTTCGTGACATGAAATTAAAGGAATAAAAGAATATGCCAAATCTCTCTCTCTCTCATTCTCTATTCGAATCAGTGTCTATACTCTTGAACCTAATTAAGAGCTGTTATGATTCGAGGACAAATAAAACCGCGACTATGAAACTATGGACCCTAAAGACATATGCCTATGACTATGAACATTTGCCTATGACTATGGACATTGCCTATGACTATGAACATTGCCTATGACTGTGACTTTGACTATGAGGATTATTTCCTTGACTAAGCCTATGCCCTTGATTAGGAAATATAAACTATGGCCTATGACATAACAAGGACATCTGTGATTAAACACCTGTGATTCATGACTAGGAAAGTGTTGCTTAAGTTTTGTGACTATGAAATTGGGTCTAAACCCGATTATCTATTCCGTCTATTCTTGGTTATCTTTGGTTTTAGACCTTGGGAATTTACCTATTAAGTTAGGTCTACCCATGTTCTTGAACCTACGCCTTTATTCTGCCTATTTTTGGTTTTAGACCTTGGGAATTTACCTATTAAGTTAGGTCTACCCATGTTTTTGAACCGACGTCGTTATTCAACCATTTTTATGCCAGTTAGTATGTCCATCTTTTGCATAGCATTTTTGGTTCATTCCCTATTTTCTACGAACCTAGCTTTATTTATAATCTAGACTGAATCACAATCATACGAACGGTGGGAATGCGGTTTGGGAAAAATATGAAATTTACTAAAAACATAGTTTAACTTGGAAATTGGCATAAATTGGGAACATATATTATGGCATGTTCATGGAAATGCAAATTGGATAAATTTGACATGAATTATAAGATGTGTAATTTGAATCTAGTATTGACATGTAAATCTAGCATTTACATGAATAGTGAACTAGAGTAATAAGTCTAGTTTGACGTGAATTAGAATGTTGAATCGGAATTGGATTAGCTAATTTGACACGGTAAGTATATTGGCGTAAATGTGATATTCGCCATAATTGGGAATAACTGTTAGGTTTAGAAAAATCATGATTAGTGACACTTAATTTGGTATAGTTTACATACCAAAAAGCATAAATATGTTTTAGGAAGGGAAATGGAACATAGAAATAAATGTTGACAATTTACATTAAAAGAGTAATTGGGAAATAAGTAAATTAGGAATAATTTACCTATATAATCTGGCCTAAATGAGGAAATGTGAATTTAGACAAATTAAAGGTTTATTAACGACATCTCTTTTAATAACAAACCAGAAAGTTCTAGGATGACAGAGAGGATAGTGTCTAGGCTTGGGTTTGGAAAATACAAGTTTCCTGCTCTCCCTGGCTATCCCTAACTGATCCAAAGGAGGGGATGGTTACTTTCAAAACCTGATTTGAAAACTAATCAAAACCCTTTGAACTTAGAAAACACGAATATGCCTAACCCGAGGTTAGACTGAGTTGCGATGTAAACCTGCCCGGAACCAACCGGCACATCCAGTATTCGTAACAATATCTGTCTAATGTGATTGTTCGCGGCTTCAATTATTTAGTTAAAGCTAGAACAAGAATGGTAGGGTTAAGTTAACTAAGACACTTAACCAGTTCAACATGAAAACTAGACTAATGGGTGGGGTTAGGTTCAGACTAACACTTAACACAGTTAAGCTAGAATGGGAGGGTTAAGTGCATAGGAACACTTAACCAACTTAACACAGTTAAGCTAGAATGGGAAGGTTAAGTCCATAGGAACACTTAACCAACTTAACACAGTTAAGCTAGAATGGGAGGGTTAAGTCCATAGGAACACTTAACCAACTTAACACAGTTAAGCTAGAATGGGAGGGCTAAGTCCATAGAGACACTTAAACAAACTCAAGGTAGCAAAACGAGACTTTTAAGGGTTAAGTAAAGTTAATACTCTTAGCCAAATTAATATGTTAACTAGACTAGAGGTTGGGGTTAAGTAAAATCTAATACACTTAACAAATTTGATATGTTAGCTAGGCTAGACCGTAGGGTTAAGTAAACCTGAACACTTAACCATCGGGTTGTGATAAAGGAATGAGGTTAAGTCTAAAACATGAAGAGATAATACTTAAATATTAATAACATGTTAGTTAAGACAGACGGGCAAGGTTAAGTTAAAAGGGAACACTTAACCAATACAGGGTGAATGGGTAGGGTTAAGTAATAAATACTTAACCAATATAACTTGGTTTTTGGTAGGGTTAAGCCATCATGAATCACTGATAACACTTAACCAATTTAACAGGATGAATGAAGAGGGTTAAGTTGGCTCGAATTGACTAATGACACTTAACCAATCCAAATTGACGGGAAAGAAAACTAAGTAGTAAACCTTAGTTAAGAAAACAACGATTCAGGAAACTAAGTGGTAAACCTTAGTTGACAAAACTAAGTAGTAATTCTTAGTATAACACGAGGAGGGGCGAACGTCCGTCTGAGTAAAAAGAAGGCTCCAACGAATTGGGTTACGAAGCCCGAGGCTTCGAGGGGACGTGAGGGTACTCTTGGTATCCCTCTGTGAGGCTGCAGATCATTCTCCTGGGCTCACAGAGGTTAAGGTCTGCGTAGAAGATCTAGGAGTATGCATTGGTTGCAATACATGGCAACCTAAAGACCAGGATGGACCAGCGTGATTCGGCGAGAAGACGGTAGCCCTGTGATAGCAACTCGTCGTCTACCATCCATCTTGAGTCAATCTAGATACGTGAAGCGGAAAGGCTGAGAACTCCAAAAGACCATATACTTGCTATCTAGTTATGGGTGAGGATGGCCATAGGATAGTAGGGCACCGGGGGCTGGCGTATAGTTCTCATTTTTCAAGGTGTGCCTTTCATTAGGTGAGGGAGGGGTCAAGTGGGACCATAGCCACTGGAATCAAAACAGACCTTAGCATCTGCATCGGCAGATATCTGAAAGCTCCCAACCGAGTTCCGTATTCCTTGATTTGCCCTAATGCAGGACTCGGGTCGCACATTACGGGACATGTGCATCTAGACAAGCGATAACGATTCGCGATACATGCGTGGGGAAGTATAGGAACATATACCACTCTAGGTAGTGTGTCCTAGACTTGGGGGCATCGTTCGACAGGTAGCATAATTCCTAGATGAACTAGGCGGCATAAATCCTGAATCCGAGAAGCGTTCAGCAGACTGCGTAAACTCTAGTTGAATCTAAAAAGGCACTTGGGAGAAAACCCTATATTAAATCTAGGTAACAAATAAATAAATGGATGCCTGAAGGCGATGGAAAATACAGGGATTGGGATCACGTAAGCGTTACTAGTTGGGACATTAGTTAGCTGGTGCAGAGATAATGGAAATCTGTATAACAAGGAAATAGCGAAGTGGGGAAAGTATTAGAACGTATCCAGTTTATCTTAGCTTAGCATATCTTGTGATTATCTTGTGTCTAATCTTGCTGACCCCATCATCATGGTGTAATCTCGTATTCAGTTAATTCATGTCATTTTGTTTTTCCATGTTCACATGCTAGAAGTTACTGAACTTACTCAGGCTTTATGTCTGACTTTGTTTTTCTTTCGTCTTCTTTTCTTCCGTTTCTCCCGCCCCCCCCAAGGTAGTAAAGGAGGGAATAGTATAGCTCAGGTTAAGTTGGACTGTCACTCTTTCCCAACTTGAAGATTTGTCGAAGTTTTGCTTGGATTTTCTTTCGGAAGCTATGGCTGGCTCTTGCTACAATTGGGGAATATAAATATTGTTTTATGCTTCTTTATTTTGTAAGACAGATGATACTCTGATATTGTAAAGAAATCATTGTACAAACTATTTTATCAATAAAGCAAAGTTTTATTTTCCGCTGTTTAATATTCTGTCTGTCTTGTAATTTATCTGCATCTTTTACCCTAAATGCTCCACGGAACTTAGTGCATTCCTTTTGTGAGTGACACTAACGGATGTGGGGTGTTACACGTTGTATCAGAGCTGAAGGTTACCAGATCAGATAAAGGATTTGAAAAATTATTTTCAAAACGGTTTTTAAAGAAGCATTTTCAAAAGAAAAGATTTGATTTAAAGGCATATTCCCCAAAGCCATACGCACTATCTTCTCTTCCTCTATTTGAATTCTTTTCTCCTTCTTTCTTGAGTCTCTGGGGCTCCTGGCTTTCTGGGAGGTAACCTAATCGGAGGGCAAAGTAGTACCCGACTTCCATCTAGGGCTGTGGTTGTTTCACTTATGGCCAGTTTTCTTTCAAGCTTATAGGGTTTTCTGTACATTGGAAGCATCTTTCGAGAGATTTGGCAACATGACTACACACGGAAGGGGATGAGGAGTTTGGCTAGGGAGCAAAACCCTAGGATGAGGAATTCATGGATGTAGATTTAGCTCACAAAGGAGGAAGAAATTATAAAACCTAAGACAAGAGGAAGTATCTTTACTAGGGTATGATAGGGCATATAATTAAGGACAAGGGCAAGAACAAGGAACAAGATTTTCAGAAGGGCAAGTAAATACTTTCACCACCAAGCGTACCTAGGAGAAAGGTAGTAAATTTCTGTTGGAAGAGTCTAGTTTCGTTGTTCGTACTATTTTCTTTGGTTTTAGCATTTCGCATTTTTTCATATCCACTTCCATAGTTGAGTCTCTGCACCATAGTACTTGTATAGTAGAAAGATCCCACTAGAGTCTCAAATCCAATTGGTGGTCCGACCAGTTTATTTTTGGTTAGTAGGAATTTGAGAATAGCTACCGAGTTTGCTTATATCATCTCACGTAGGTCTTCTAAATTCGGGGGAGATATTCCTTGGGTGCTTGTCTAATATTGGTTTAGGCCTTTGGGGCTTGTACCTGAGGAATGTCGAGTTCGGTTTGGATGGTTTGCGTGAGAGATGAATAGTTGTGGCAGGCACTCCAAAGAGCACGTAGTGACCTTTCGACTCTTATAGTTATGGCATGGCGGATAAGGGGGAGACCTCTAATCATCTTAGTACATATACTTGGTACCGTGATTGACATCTGTTTATTTTGGAACTGGAGGTCAGAAACTTCACAATCGTGAAGTTAAACTAGTTCAGATACAGTGGAGTAAAGCTCAAGAAGGCTAGATACTAGCATCAAAACCTTTTTTTAAGGGTGCATCCTTGATTTCTTTGTGTAGGAGCTTTACGCATAATCGTTTCTCTCTTTCCAAAGTATATCCTCTAGGTTGTATCTTCGATCTTTAGGTAGAAGCCAATGGTCATAAACATGTATCTGAAACATGTTATGGTTGATGGTTGCAAGTGGTTGCTAATGGTTTCTTGTGAATGCATATGCATACGTATTAGGCACTAAATCAAGTTCGGACGCTTTCATATTGCATTTATAGATATGTATTTGTTTGTAAGTTGAACTTGATATGTTAACATATGGATGTTGCATATAGATGAATGGTTGTGCACGCATGTAGTATTTACGTAACTAGGGATGCTTGCATACATGATTGGACGCATGGCACTGACATGATTCGTATTAAGGAGGTTAACTGAAGCAGTAGACCGCCTGATTTTGCATTAGATAAAGGCATATACACACACTATGCATATGGACATGAAAGCATTAGAAATCTTTTAAGGACAATAAATGCCTGTGGTTGAATGGTTGAGTAGATGGGTGATTGGATGGTAGGACACATTCTTCCTAACTTGGAGATTTCGGGGACGAAATCCTTTTAAGTGGGGAGAATGTAACACCCCGTAGTTCTGTAACACTAAGATTCAAAAATCAAGGCAGAATTGGAATTTAAAATCAGAATCAAGGGAAACGGGCTGCGCCATTGCATTCGTCTTGGAATTCTGCATGAAAACGAGACCGAGTTTGCGTAAATCGGAGTCCGTATGGGGGGTATATGGCCTCCGGAAGATTCAGCGAAGTTAAAAATTCAAAACAGGTCAAGTTCAAAATTCAAATCGGACCCAGAATGGGCTGGGCGGGAATTTTCCCGCCCAAGGCACCCAGGTCGACTGGGTAGTCGACCTGGGGCACCCAGATCGACTGGGTAGTCGACCTGGGGGTCGAACCCTCCCCCCCCCCCCATTTTTCCAGCTTTCTACACCGTGTTCGTTCTGATGTACTTGGTCACGTTTTCTGACCAGGTTCGTCCGTCTAACACTATATAAACAGCCCTGGTCTTCTTCTCCATTCACAATTCTTTTCTATCCTTATGCTGCCTATTAGAAATAAATAAATAAGTGAGTAAAATAATATATATAAAATAAATCAAGACGAGGAAATGCTGCTAAAAGATTTTCAAGAAGTGGTTCAAGTCAAGCTAGTATTCAAGAGGAGGTTCAAACGACTTCAACGACTGTTTTTCTACGAATCATAGCAACGCCATCTTTCTGTTCTAATCTAATCTCTGTAAGTCAGTTATTTCTAGATTTGAACGTTTTTCTCTGTTCGTGACATGAAATTAAAGGAATAAAAGAATATGCCAAATCTCTCTCTCTATTCGAATAGTGCCTATACCCTTGAACCTAATTAAGAGCTGTTATGATTCGAGGACAAATAAGACCGTGACTATGAAACTATGGACCTTAAAACCATATGCCTATGACTACGAACATTTTCCTATGACTATGGACATTGCCTATGACTATGACCATTGCCTATGACTATGAGGATTATTTCCTTGACTAAGCCTATGCCCTTGATTAGGAAATATAAGCTATGGCCTATCACATAACAAGGACATCGGTGATTAAACACCTGTGATTCATGACAAGGAAAGTGTTGCTTAAGTTTTGTGACTATGAAATTGGGTCTAAACCCGATTATCTATTCTGTCTATTCTTGGTTATCTTTGGTTTTAGACCTTGGGAATTTACCTATTAAGTTAGGTCTACACATGTTCTTGAACCTACGCCTTTATTCTGCCTATTTTTGGTTTTAGACCTTGGGAATTTACCTATTAAGTTTGGTCTACCCATGTTCTTGAACCGACGTCGTTATTCACCCCTTTTTATGCCAGTTAGTATGTCCGTCTTTTGCATAGCATCTTTGGTTCATTCCCTATTTTCTACGAACCTAGCTTTATTTATAATCTAGACTAAATCACGATTATACGAACGGTGGGAATGCGGTTTGGGCAAAATATGAAATTTACTAAAAACATAGTTTAACTTGGAAATTGGCATAAATTGGGAACATATATTATGGCATGTTCATAGAAATGCAAATTGGATAAATTTGACATGAATTATAAGATGTTTAATTTGAATCTAGTATTGACATGTAAATCTAGCATTTACATGAATAGTGAACTAGAGTAACAAGTCTAGTTTGACGTGAATTAGAATGTTGAATCGGAATTGGATTAGCTAATTTGGCACGGTAAGTATATTGGCGTTAATGTGAAATTGGCCATAATTGGGAATAACTGTCAGGTTTAGAAAAATCATGATTAGTGACAATTAATTTGGTATAGTTTACATACCAAAAAGCATAAATATGTTTTAGGAAGGGAAATGGGCCAGAGAAATAAACGTAGACAATTTACATTAAAAGAGTAATTGGGAAATAAGTAAATTAGGATTAATTTATCTATATAATCTGGCGTAAATGAGGAAATGTGAATTTAGACAAATTAAAGGTTTATTAACGACATCTCTTTTAATAATAAACCAGAAAGTTCTAGGGTGACAGAGAGGATAGTGTCTAGTCTTTGGTTTGGAAAATACAAGTTTCCTGCTCTCCCTAGCTATCCCTAATTGATCCGACGGATGGGATGGTTACTTTCAAAACCTGATTTGAAACTAATCAAAACCCTTTGAACTTAGAAAACACGAATATGCCTAACCCGAGGTTAGACTGAGTTGCGATGTAAACCTGCCCGGAACCAACCAGCACATCCAGTATTCGCAACAATATCTGTCTAATGTGAGTGGTCGCGGGTTTAATTTATTTAGTTAAAGCTAGAACAAGAATGGTAGGGTTAAGTTAACTAAGACACTTAACCAGTTCAACATGAAAACTAGACTAATGGGTGGGGTTAGGTTCAGACTGACACTAAACACAGTTAAGCTAGAATGGGAGGGTTAAGTCCATAGGAACACTTAACCAACTTAACACAGTTAAGCTTGAGTGGGAGGGCTAAGTCAATAGAGACACTTAACCAAACTCAAGCTAGCAAAACGAGACTTGTAAGGGTTAAGTAAAGTTAATACACTTAGCCAAATTAATATGTTAACTAGACTAGAGGTTGGGGTTAAGTAAAATCTAATACACTTAGCAAATTTGATATGTTAGCTGGGCTAGACCGTAGGGTTAAGTAAACCTGAACACTTAACCATCAGGTTGTGATAAAGGAATGGGGTTAAGTCTAAAACATGAAGAGATAATACTTAACCATTAATAACATGTTAGTTAAGACAGACGGCCAAGGTTAAGTATAAAGGGAACACTTAACCAATACAGGGTGAATGGGTAGGGTTAAGTAATAAATACTTAACCAATATAACTTTGTTTGTGGTAGGGTTAAGCCATCATGAATCACTGATAACACTTAACCAATTTAACAGGACGAATGAAGAGGGTTAAGTTGGCTCAAATTGACTAATGACACTTAACCAATCCAAATTGACGGGAAAGAGAACTAAGTAGTAAACCTTAGTTAAGAAAACAACGATTCTAGAAACTAAGTGGTAAACCTTAGTTGACAAAACTAAGTAGTAATTCTTAGTATAACACGAGGAGGGGCGAATGTCCGTCTGAGTAAAAAGAAGGCTCCAACGAATTGGGTTACGAAGCCCGAGGCTTCGAGGGGACGTGAGGGTACTCTTGGTATCCCTCTGTGAGGCTGCAGATGATTCTCCTGGGCTCACAGAGGTTAAGGTCTGCGTAGAAGAACCAGGAGTATGCATTGGTTGCAATACATGGCAACCTAAAGACCAGGATGGACCAGCGTGATTCGGCGAGAAGACGGTAGCCCTGTGATAGCAACTCGTCGTCTACAATCCATCTTGAGTCAATCTAGATACGTGAAGCGGAAAGGCGGAGAACTCCAAAAGACCATATACTTGCTATCTAGTTATGGGTGAGGATGGCCATGGGATAGTAGGGCACCGGGGGCCGGCGTATAGTTCTCATTTTTCAAGGTGTGCCTTTCATTAGTTGAGGGAGGGGTCAAGTGGGACCATAGCCACTGGAATCAAAACAGACCTTAGCATCTGCATCGGCAGATATCTGAAAGCTCCCAACCGAGTTCCGTATTCCTTGATTTGCCCTGATGCAGGACTCGGGTCGCACATTACGGGACATGTGCATCTAGACAAGCGATAACAATTCGCGATACATGCGTGGGGAAGTATAGGAACGTATACCACTCTAGGTAGTGTGTCCTAGACTTGGGGGCATCGTTCGAACTGTAGCATAATTCCTAGATGAACTAGGCGGCATAAATCCTGAATCCGAGAAGCGTTCAGCAGACTGCGTAAACTCTAGTTGAATCTAAAAAGGCACTTGGTAGAAAACCCTATATTAAATCTAGGTAACAAATAAATAAATGGATGCCTGAAGGCGATGGAAAATACAAGGATTGGGATCACGTAAGCGTTACTAGTTGGGACATTAGTTAGCTGGTGCAGAGATAATGGAAATCTGTATAACAAGGTAATAGCGAAGTGGAGAAAGTATTAGAATGTATCCAGTTTATCTTAGCTTAGCATATCTTGTGATTATCTTGTGTCTAATCTTGCTGACCCCATCATCATGGCGTAATCTCGTATTCAGTTAATTCATGTCATTTTGTTTTTCCATGTTCACATGCTAGAAGTTACTGAACTTACTCAGGCTTTATGTCTGACTCTGTTTTTCTTTCGTCTTCTTTTCTTCCGTTTCCCCCGCCCCCCCAAGGTAGTAAAGGAGGGAATAGTATAGCTCAGGTTAAGTTGGACTGTCACTCTTTCCCAACTTGAAGATTTGTCGAAGTTTTGCTTGGATTTTCTTTCGGAAGATATGGCTGGCTCTTGCTTCAATTGGGGAATATAAATATTGTTTTATGCTTCTTTATTTTGTAAGACAGATGATACTCTGATATTGTAAAGAAATCATTGTACAAACTATTTTATCAGTAAAGCAAAGTTTTATTTTCCGCTGTTTAATATTCTGTCTGTCTTGTAATTTATCTGCATCTTTTACCCTAAATGCTCCACGGAACTTAGTGCATTCCCTTTGTGAGTGACACTAACGGATGTGGGGTGTTACACGTGGTATCAGAGCTAAAGGTTACCAGATCAGATAAAGGATTTGAAAAATTATTTTCAAAACGGTTTTTAAAGAAGCATTTTCAAAAGAAAAGATTTGATTTAAAGGCATATTCCCCAAAGCCATACGCACTATCTTCTCTTCCTCTATTTGAATTCTTGTCTCCTTCTTTCTTGAGTCTCTGGGGCTCCTGGCTTTCTGGGAGGTAACCTAATCGGAGGCCAAAGTAGTACCCGACTTCCATCTAGGGCTGTGGTTGTTTCACTTACGGCCAGTTTTCTTTCAAGCTTATAGGGTTTTCTGTACAATGGAAGCAGCTTTCGAGAGATTTGTCAACATGACTACACACGGAAGGGGATGAGGAGTTTGGCTAGGGAGCAAAACCCTAGGATGAGGAATTCATGGATGTAGATTTAGCTCACAAAGGAGGAAGAAATTATAAAACCTAAGACAAGAGGAAGTATCTTTACTAGGGTATGATAGGGCATATAATTAAGGACAAGGGCAAGAACAAGGAACAAGATTTTCAGAAGGGCAAGTAAATACTTTCACCACCAAGCGTACCTAGGAGAAAGGTAGTAAATTTCTGTTGGAAGAGTCTAGTTTCGTTGTTCGTACTATTTTCTTTGGTTTTAGCGTTTCACATTTGTTCATATCCACTTCCATAGTTGAGTCTCTGCACCATAGTACTTGTATAGTAGAAAGATCCCACTAGAGTCTCAAATCCAATTGGTGGTCCGACCAGTTTATTTTTGGTTAGTAGGAATTTGAGAATAGCTACCGAGTTTGCTTATATCATCTCACGTAGGTCTTCTAAATTCGGGGGAGATATTCCTTGGGTGCTTGTCTAATATTGGTTTAGGCCTTTGGGGCTTGTACCTGAGGAATGTCGAGTTCGGTTTGGATGGTTTGCGTGAGAGATGAATAGTTGTGGCAGGCACTCCAAAGAGCACGTAGTGACCTTTCGACTCTTATAGTTATGGCATGGCGGATAAGAGGGAGACCTCTAATCATCTTAGTACATATACTTGGTACCGTGATTGACATCTGTTTATTTTGGAACTGGAGGTCAGAAACTTCACAATCGTGAAGTTAAATTAGTTCAGATACAGTGGAGTAAAGCTCAAGAAGGCTAGATACTAGCGTCAAAACCTTTTTTTTAAGGGTGCATCCTTGATTTCTTTGTGTAGGAGCTTTGCGCATAATTGTTTCTCTCTTTCCAAAGTATATCCTCTAGGTTGTATCTTCGATCTTTAGGTAGAAGCCAATGGACATAAACATGTATTTGAAACATGTTATGGTTGATGGTTGCAAGTGGTTGCTAATGGTTGCTTTTGAATGCATATGCATACGTATTAGGCACTAAATCAAGTTCGGACGCTTTCATATTGCATTTATAGATATGTATTTGTTTGTAAGTTGAACTTGATATGTTAACATATGGATGTTGCATATAGATGAATGGTTGTGCATGCATGTAGTATTTACGTAACTAGGGATGCTTGCATACATGATTGGACGCATGGCACTGACATGATTCGTATTAAGGAGGTCAACTGAAGCAGTAGACCGCCTGATTTTGCATTAGATAAAGGCATATACACACACTATGCATATGGACATGAAAGCATTAGAAATCTTTTAAGGACAATAAATGCCTGTGGTTGAATGGTTGAGTAGATGGGTGATTGGATGGTAGGACACATTCTTCCTAACTTGGAGATTTCGGGGACGAAATCCTTTTAAGTGGGGAGAATGTAACACCCCGTAGTTCTGTAACACTAAGATTCACAAATCAAGGCAGAATTGGAATTTAAAATCAGAATCAAGGGAAACGGGCTGCGCCATTGCGTTCGTCTTGGAATTCTGCATGAAAACGAGTCCGAATTTGCGTAAATCGGAGTCCGTATGGGGGGTATATGGCCTCCGGAAGATTCAGCGAAGTTAAAAATACAAAACAGGTCAAGTTCAAAATTCAAATCAGAACCAGAATGGGCTGGGCGGGAATTTTCCCGCCCAAGGCACCCAGGTCGACTGGGTAGTCGACCTGGGTCACTCATGTCGACTGGGTAGTCGACCTGGGGCACCCAGGTCGACTGGGTAGTCGACCTGGGGGTCGAACCCTCCCCCCCCCTCCCGTTTTTCCAGCTTTCTACACCGTGTTCGTTTTGATGTATTTGGTCATGTTTTCTGACCAGGTTCGTCCGCCTAACACTATATAAACAGCCCTGATCTTCTTCTCCATTCACAATTCTTTTCTATCCTTATGCTGCCTATGAGAAATAAATAAATAAGTGAGTAAAATAATATATATAAAATAAATCAAGACGAGGAAATGCTGCTAAAAGATTTTCAAGAAGTGGTTCAAGTCAAGCTAGTATTCAAGAGGAGGTTCAAACGACTTCAACGACTGTTTTTCTACGAATCATAGCAATGCCATCTTTCTGTTCTAATCTAATCTCTGTAAGTCAGTTATTTCCAGATTTGAACGTTTTTCTCTGTTCGTGACATGAAATTAAAGGAATAAAAGAATATGCCAAATCTCTCTCTATTTGAATAGTGCCTATACTCTTGAACCTAATTAAGAGCTGTTATGATTCGAGGACAAATAAGACCGTGACTATGAAACTATGGACCTTAAAACCATATGCCTATGACTACGAACATTTTCCTATGACTATGGACATTGCCTATGACTATGAACATTGCCTATGACTGTGACTATGAGGATTATTTCCTTGACTAAGCCTATGCCCTTAATTAGGAAATATAAACTATGGCCTATGACATAACAAGGACATCTGTGATTAAACACCTGTGATTCATGACTAGGAAACTGTTGCTTAAGTTTTGTGACTATAAAATTGGGTCTAAACCCGATTATCTATTCTGTCTATTCTTGGTTATCTCTGGTTTTAGACCTTGGGAATTTACTTATTAAGTTAGGTCTACCCATGTTCTTGAACCTACGCCTTTATTCTGCCTATTTTTGGTTTTAGACCTTGGGAATTTACCTATTAAGTTTGGTCTACCCATGTTCTTGAACCGACGTCGTTATTCAACCCTTTTTATGCCAGTTAGTATGTCCATCTTTTGCATAGCATCTTTGGTTCATTCCCTATTTTCTACGAACCTAGCTTTATTTATAATCTAGACTGAATCACGATTATACGAACGGTGGGAATGCGGTTTGGGCAAAATATGAAATTTACTAAAAACATAGTTTAACTTGGAAATTGGCATAAATTGGGAACATATATTATGGCATGTTCATAGAAATGCAAATTGGATAAATTTGACGTGAATTATAAGATGTTTAATTTGAATCTAGTATTGACATGTAAATCTAGCATTTACATGAATAGTGAACTAGAGTAATAAGTCTAGTTTGACGTGAATTAGAATGTTGAATCGGAATTGGATTAGCTAATTTGGCACGGTAAGTATATTGGCGTTAATGTGAAATTGGCCATAATTGGGAATAACTGTCAGGTTTAGAAAAATCATGATTAGTGACAATTAATTTGGTATAGTTTACATACCAAAAAGCATAAATATGTTTTAGGAAGGGAAATGGGCCATAGAAATAAATGTAGACAATTTACATTAAAAGAGTAATTGGGAAATAAGTAAATTAGGATTAATTTATCTATATAATCTGGCCTAAATGAGGAAATGTGAATTTAGACAAATTAAAGGTTTATTAACGACATCTCTTTTAATAATAAACCAGAAAGTTCTAGGGTGACAGAGAGGATAGTGTCTAGTCTTGGGTTTGGAAAATACAAGTTTCCTGCTCTCCCTGGCTATCCCTAACTGATCCGACGGACGGGATGTTTACTTTCAAAACCTGATTTGAAACTAATCAAAACCCTTTGAACTTAGAAAACACGAATATGCCTAACCCGAGGTTAGACTGAGTTGCGATGTAAACCTGCCCGGAACCAACCAGCACATCCAGTATTCGCAACAATATCTGTCTAATGTGAGTGCTCGCGGCTTTAATTTATTTAGTTAAAGCTAGAACAAGAATGGTAGGGTTAAGTTAACTAAGACACTTAACCAGTTCAACATGAAAACTAGACTAATGGGTGGGGTTAGGTTCAGACTGACACTAAACACAGTTAAGCTAGAATGGGAGGGTTAAGTCCATAGGAACACTTAACCAACTTAACACAGTTAAGCTAGAATGGGAGGGTTAAGTCCATAGGAACACTTAACCAACTTAACACAGTTAAACTAGAATGGGAGGGCTAAGTCCATAGAGACACTTAACCAAACTCAAGCTAGCAAAACGAGACTTGTAAGGGTTAAGTAAAGTTAATACACTTAGCCAAATTAATATGTTAACTAGACTAGAGGTTGGGGTTAAGTAAAATCTAATACACTTAGCAAATTTGATATGTTAGCTGGGCTAGACCGTAGGGTTAAGTAAACCTGAACACTTAACCATCAGGTTGTGATAAAGGAATGGGGTTAAGTCTAAAACATGAAGAGATAATACTTAACCATTAATAACATGTTAGTTAAGACAGACGGGCAAGGTTAAGTTAAAAGGGAACACTTAACCAATACAGGGTGAATGGGTAGGGTTAAGTAATAAATACTTAACCAATATAACTTGGTTTGTGGTAGGGTTAAGCCATCATGAATCACTGATAACACTTATCCAGTTTAACAGGACGAATGAAGAGGGTTAAGTTGGCTCGAGTTGACTAATGACACTTAACCAATCCAAATTGACAGGAAAGAGAACTAAGTAGTAAACCTTTGTTAAGAAAACAACAATTCTGGAAACTAAGTGGTAAACCTTAGTTGACAAAACTAAGTAGTAAATCTTAGTATAACAAGGAGGAGCGAATGTCCGTCTGAGTAAAAAGAAGGCTCCAACGAATTGGGTTACGAAGCCCGAGGCTTCGAGGGGACATAAGGGTACTCTTGGTATCCCTCTGTGAGGCTGCAGATGATTCTCCTAGGGTCACAGAGGTTAAGGTATGCGTAGAAGAACCAGGAGTATGCCTTGGTTGCAATACATGGCAACCTAAAGACCAGGATGGACCAGCGTGATTCGGCGAGAAGACGGTAGCCCTGTGATAGCAACTCGTCGTCTACCATCCATCTTGAGTCAATCGAGATACGTGAAGCGGAAAGGCGGAGAACTCCAAAAGATCATATACTTGCTATCTAGTTATGGGTGAGGATGGCCATAGGATAGTAGGGCACCGGGGGCCGGCGTATAGTTCTCATTTTTCAAGGTGTGCCTTTCATTATTGAGGGAGGGGTCAAGTGGGACCATAACCACTGGAATAAAAATAGACCTTAGCATCTGCATCGGCAGACATCTGAAAGCTCCCGACCGAGTTCCGTATTCCTTGATTTGCCCTGACGCATGACCCGGGTCGCACATTATGGGACATGTTCATCTAGACAAGCGATAACGATTCGTGATACATGCGTGGGGAAGTATAGGAACATATACCACTCTAGGTAGTGTGTCCTAGACTTGGGGGTATCGTTCGACAGGTAGCATAATTCCTAGATGAACTAGGTGGCATAAATCCTAAATCCGAGAAGCGTTCAGCAGACAGCGTAAACTCTAGTTGAATCTAAAAAGGCACTTGGTAGAAAACCCTAGATTAAATCTAGGTAACAAATAAATAAATGGATGCCTGAAGGCGATGGAAAATACAGGATTGGGATCACGTAAGCGTTACTAGTTGGGACATTAGTTAGCTGGTGCAGAGATAATGGAAATCTGTATAACAAGGAAATAGCGAAGTGGCGAAAGTATTAGAACGTATCCAGTTTATCTTAGATTAGCATATCTTGTGATTATCTTGTGTCTAATCTTTCTCACCCCATCATCATGGTGTAATCTCGTATTCAGTTAGTTCATGTCGTTTTGTTTTTCCATCTTCACATGCTAGAAGTTACTGAACTTACTCAGGCTTTATGTCTGACTCTGTTTTTCTTTCGTCTTCTTTTCTTCCGTTCTCCCCCCAGGTAGTAAAGGAGGGAATAGTATAGCTCAGGTTAAGTTGGACTGTCACTCTTTCCCAGCTTGAAGATTTGTCGAAGTTTTGCTTGGGTTTTCTTTCGGACGCTATGGCTGGCTCTTGCTACAATTGGGGAATATAAATACTGTTTTATGCTTCTTTATTTTGTAAGACAGATGATACTCTAATATTGTAAAGAAATCATTGTACAAACTATTTTATCAATAAAGCAAAGTTTTATTTTCCGCTGTTTAATATTTTGTCTGTCTTGTAATTTATCTGCATCTTTTACCCTAAATGCTCCGCAGAACTTAGTGCATTCCCTTTGTGAGTGACACTAACGGATGTGGGGTGTTATAGCGGGAATTTTCCCGCCCAAGGTCAGGTCGACCAGGGTGTCGACATCCCCCTTACAGGTCAACCAGCGGGTCGACCGGGGGGTCGACCTCCCCCTCGGGTCAGATCTAAAACCTGACGTGTTTCTTTGTGTGATGAGTTGTTGTGTCATTAGGGCTTTGATTTGCCCTAGGTTGATCTGACGGCTCCGATTAAATCAAACTTCTAAATAAACAACCTAAATCTAAACCCTAAGCCACACAAAAATATTCCAAAGACCGTCATGCTGTCAGTACTCAACCTAGAGTAGCCTCCATTCTCCTTCAACTAGAAAGCAAGTTAGGAATTACAAATAAAATCTAATTCAACAAAGAGAATTCAACATCTACAACAAAGGAGAGCTACTCAGTTTTAGAATACAGATCCCAGAACACAATACTAGTCTCCTTTTTGTAAGTCCAATTATCATTTAGATCTAAATGATATTAGAATCATGACTAAATAACTGGATGTAGAACAACGCCTAACGTAAATTTATGCCCATCCTTTTTGTTAAAACTGAATTGATTAAGACTATGACTCTTATCATGTTAAGTTTGTGATCATGTTGTAATTTGATGATAAATGTTAAATGCTTGCAATGAATCCATATGTAGTATAATTTGGCAATGGCATATATGTTGGTAATTTAGCAATGACATATTATGTTGTATACTTTGGCAATGACATATCATGTTGAATAAATTGGCAATGACATATTATGTTGTATAATTTGGCATTGGCATATCATGTTGTGTAATTTGGCGATGACATACCATGTTGTATGATTTGGCGATGACATTTCATTTTGTATGATTTGGTAATGACACCTATATGTTTTATGTCAACTTGGGAATTTTGCTATGTTTATGCAAGTTTAACCATGATCACATATATGACGAAAACTACATACTAATATGGTTAGGTTCATGTTAAATTTGATCCAACTAATTTGCAAGTTCACAACTACTAGCCTAGTTTTAAGTTTATGTAGTTCTATGTAAAACCCCTATTTCATAATTCATGTTGGGTAGATCTAAATTTGCAAGTTCATAATTAAATGTATATTGTTTTATGCCAAATTCATTTGATACATGTGTAGTTAGATCCATATTTTTATGACGTTGGAATTATTACGTATTCCTCTTTTTCCCCTTTTGTGTATAAGTTAGGCTATGTATCGAGCCTACCATTTTATGTGATTTATGCGAACATTTAACCGGGGTAACGTTGGGGAAAAACATGAAAGTACATATAATTGGCATATTTTTCTCATTAACATGTAAATGTTTTATGGCATAAGGTGGTATAAATTTTTATACCCAAAATTATGAACTTGATTAAAAAGGGAAAGTGGGGCTTGAATTGAATGACAATAATTTACATACAAATATAAATAGATAAATATGTAAATTTAGAAAAGACGAATATGCCTAACCCGAGGTTAGATTGAGTTACGGTGTAAGACTTCCCGGAACTGCCCAGCACATCCAGCAACAGTAACAATATATAGCTAATGTGGGAGGTTAGTGCATCGAGCCCAAAAGAACTCAAGGTTAGACTGAGTTGCGGTGTAAAATTGCCCGGAACCGACCGGCACATCCAATAACCGCAACAATACTTGTCTAATGTGAGTGATTGGCACTTTAATGAATGAATTAAAGCTAAGTCAGGAATGGTAGGGTTAAGTTAATTAAGGCAACACTTAACCAATACAACCTGTTAACAAAACTGATGGGTGGGGTTAGGTTAACTTGAACACTTGACCAATTTAACATGTTGATTAGTAAACCTAGTAACGGGTACCCATTGTAGCAGTAACCCGCATAGATGTATCATGGTACCCTGAACTAGTCCGGGTGGGGCACGATTACTAGGTTGATTATAAGCGGTCAAAACAATGGCAGTTGGTGCGTCAGTGTAGGTTCTGACGGAGTACGGGCGTGCACGTACACCAGAGTGGAAAAAGCAGGCACTGGGCATCAGTAGTTATACAGTGTGCATCTTGAATCATGTCAGGTTGCCACCATAGGATTTGTTACACCCCATGGTGGGACCAACATAGGTATCTACAATCGAGCGGGCGCCGTATGACACAAATAGTAAATGCGTGCGAGTAGGAGCTGATCGATAAAAAGGGATCACTAGTTTTGAACTCATGATGATGGTTGAAATATCTAGTAGGTGCAGAGAGTATGGATATGAGTGCGATAGTACGATTTGTTTATCTTGCCTTGTTAATCTTCCCTTATCCTATGTTACCTTATTTCTTTGTTATTGTCCTGCGTCAGTTTATTCATGTCATGGTTCTCTTTCCAATTTACATGCTGAATAATCACTGGACTTACCAGACTTATGTCTGACCCATTTTTCTTTCGCTCTCTTTTCTTCCATTCCCCCCCCCCTCAGCTACCTAGGTAGGGAATAGCTCAGGTTAATTTGGACCGTTCATCTTTCCAAGCTTGAAGACTCTGTGTTGTATAGCTTGGAACCTCTAATCTTTGGCTATGGCTTTGGACACACTACTACTTGGGGATTTATGCAGTTTTCTTTTTACGCTTCTTTATGTTATACCAAAACAGAGATTCTGAGGTAATGATTTGGAAGTTGTTTTGAGATAGTTTTCTGTAATGTTTTTATTATGAACCATGAATGAAATAAATTTAGTTTTTCCACTACTTATATATCTCTGACTTGTAAATTATCTGTGTCTTTTACCTATAATGCTCCACAAAAACTAAGTCATTCCCTTTGTGTGTGACCTTAATGGAGGTGGGGTGTTTCACCCATGATATTTTTGGAAATAGATTTGTGAATTGACGGGTTTGACGATGTGGAATTCAAAGTGAATGGTGATCAGATGTTCTGAAGATAGACGTAGCCTCTAGACTCCCAACCAGGAAGTAACAAAGGTTGGGCTAGGCAGCATGGCTAGCTGGGTCATACCCAAGCAGGGTGTATTGTCATCGATCTAGAGAAAAATCATATTTGTCTTCTTTTCATTTCTGTATCTTCAGATTATGGTTGGATGGCCAACAACCGTGGTGGCAATATGTTCGATACACTTAAGCTAAATGAGTGGTTGGTCATGTGAGGTCGGGTTGCAAGACTTTCTTGTTGAACCCCAGTGTATACCCTCTAGGGTACACTGATCAATAGGTGCTCCCATACCTTGTATGTTGGAACCCAATCCCCAATTAGCATCCTACGGTTTTGGATTTTATACTATATATATGTGGAGCGTGAGATGCAAGCGTTCTGCTACTTGGATATTTATTTGTTTAGACGTTATCATAATATCACTGGATTTTGATATCAAACTATTTTGGGTTATAGTAAGGTAAAAACCGTCCATGTTTATGTGTGGGTTGGTCTTTCTATTATCCATTTGTTTCAAAGGATTTTTAAAGTTAAACGATATGGTTGGAATTTACTCACACCAGTCCTACGACTGACCCAGAGTTTATTTCTTTGTGTTTTTCCTAAACTCTTGGGTGCCTAAATTTGTATGGGCAGTCAAGTGTTTCAGGCTTTTCTGATTCACTTGGAGGAGCCGGAAGCAGAAGGCTTCACCATTAGTTAGTTAGAGATTATTTCCGCTGTAATATATATGAGTTTTACTCTAATATGGTATGTATATACAAATTCAGTTCGTGTATTACAAAGTTATGTTATAATACATGTTATTCGTTCCGCTGTGAGATTCATATTTACTCTGGTTTTGACGTTCTTCTTCTTCTATTCTACTAGCTCTATCTTATCTTTCTCACCCTCTAACTTTTTTTATTAATGATCTGAATATTCGTGCACTTTGAGTTGAATGTATAGGATATTAGTCAGCTCAAATTGGCATGGATTTTTGGGCCATTACAGTGGTATCAGAGCCAGGTTGAGTAATTACCTAGGCTCTGTGGCGTGACTCGATACAGATGGGGTTAGTAACACCATAGACTAAGTATGATTGTATATATATGAGCGTGTATTTGTAATTAATATAAAAACATTTTATATTGTGTTGACTGGTCAGTCGAGTGGTTTATACATTCTGGTCAAAACAGTAATGCAAATTGTGTCGATGGTTGTTTCTAAACTCTTGAACAGAGTAATTCGACACAGTATGTTCTGAAAAGAGGGTAAATAAAATAATTTTACCTAAAATATATTTTGATATAAAAAGGAATATATATCTTGAGATTATTGTAGTGTTGATCGTTATTATGATTCAATAAGATTTACAATTGAGTTGGTTATATAAATAACCAATTGAAATATTGTATAAATGTAATGTGCAAAATCAGATGAACTAAATCTGAATTTCAGACTAGGATTGAATAAAAACTATGGAAACATGGAAAAGAGTTGGAAATAATATTTGGATTAAATATATGGAAAAAGAGCTGGAATTTTAAAATCATGATGATGAACCATGGCATCATCAGTGAAATTTTCGAGTTTCTAAGTGACAGATTACTACCAAAGACTTTGCTTTCGAATTATTGTAAGGAAACAAGTTGTCAGAAATTCAAATGTTTAGAATAATATATGATTTCAAACTAACTTGAAATATATCTCAGGAATTTGAATTTTGAAATAAAGATTTAACTTATGGAGTTAAAATGTAAAAGTGGAACTTAAACTAAGATAAACAAAATTGGACTGAATTTGGAACGATCCAAAATGGAAATAGTAAAAGAGAAATACTGGAGATTCGAGTTATTAAAATGAATTGATTCTTGGAGAATAAGAATCGAATTTTGAATTTGGAGATGAAGATAACTGATTTATATTTGTAAATGGAATTGGAGTTGAAATCGAAATTTGGCTTAGAAAAAGCGAAAGATTGGTTTGAGAATGGATTGATGGGAGATCAACCAAGGATACTTGGATATAGGTTAAAGTGATAACAAATGGCAGAGATAGAGTTAAATGCCAACAAAAGGGTACAAGTCTATGTTAAATTTGGATATGAGAATTTTGAGATATTTGGCAAGCCACTTGGCTACTTATTTTCCTTAGGATTGGAGAAGGCCCAGAATGGCAAGTTGTAGTAGTACTGAATGAGTCGTGCAAAGGAGATGCTGGCGAAATTCCCCGAAAATTTAAGCTGTTGATTTTCAGAATTTCTGAATGTATTTGTTAATAAGAATAAATTAATATTTTAATTAGAATTAATCGGTTCTGTTGAAACTGAATTTAAGAAATTAAGAAAAGATTTCGAACCTGGTTATAATATGGATTGTAGCATTTTCCCTACCTTAGTAATTTCGAGGACGAAATTCTTTTAAAATGGGAGGAATGTAACATCCCGCATTTTATCAGTTTGTATTTGAATATTTAATCAGTTTAAATATTAAATTCGTAATATAAGTGGATTTACATATTAATTAAAAATGAAGTTGAACGTATAAAAATATATATTAAATATAATCGAGCTTGTAATGGCCCGGCAAATGTTCTGAGCTTCAACTAAGTGTACAGGACACGTTATTAGTCGGATTTCATCGAAACAAGAAATATTGGAATCTATTGAACTTTATTTTTCTATTTGACATGGAAAATGGTGATTTTACCTTATAGATTGCAAGATATGTCCAAATTAAATATTCAGAAAAAATAGCGGTATATTCATTTGTGGTCATAACGGTAATTTAAATATATTTAAATATCGGTTTAGAATTTAGACAAGATTCTTTTGAGACATAGATATAATTTAATTTTTAGAATTTTACTCAAAATTTTATTTTTCAAAATAAGCAACTTTTTATTTGGAGTATTGTGCACCCTATATCGATATTTTGGGGTTTCACAATATGAGTTAGCCTACTGACGTTATTATATTTTTAGGACCATCGCACCTCGCTGGACATGACTATATATTTACTTCTGTCTGTAGCAGACTATATAAATAGAACTATATGGTAACTGTAACACCCTGAGTTTTTCAGTTAATAGTAAATTGATAAATTAAAGTATACTTAATTCAAAACTTAAAAATTAAGTGAAACGGATTATGTCATTGCGTTCGTCTCGAAATTCTGCTTAAGATAGAGTCCGAGTTTATGTAAATTGGACTCCGTGTGAAAAAGATATCCTTAAATTAAATATTGCAGCAAAACATGAAAAAAAAAGAGGAATGAGAAAATAAATATTTAGCATTGTTCTTAGGATTGTAAGCAAAAATACTTAGTAGCTCATTTGGTTGGAACACGTGACTTGCATAAAAGAGGATCAGAGTTCGATCCCTACCAGCACCATATTTTTGTTTTAGGGGAATGGCTCAAAAATAGCCTAGTGTGGACGCAGCTCAAAAAGTGGTTTAGTGTGAAAATGGGTATTTGGGAAGATAGATAAAAAGAAAAAGAAATTATATATATACGCGTATATATATATAACGTGTACGCATCATATAGCGTACGTTGCACATTTTTGGTTGTCAAGGATTTGTTTTTTTAAAGAGAAAGAATATGTATACGGTAAAGGGAAGATGTATCTATTAAATACGTATTTATGTTTGATGGATTGTCAATAAATAATAAATGTTGATAATGTACATTTAGAGAGTAATTATAGCGTAAGTAAATTAGTAATTATTTACATAAAGAATTTGTCCTAAATGAGAAATGTGTACATTGTAGAAAATATATATATATATATATGTTAAAACGTGAAATTACATGCATAGTAATTATTACATAATTTAAAATGGGGGTAAATTACATGCATTGTAATAATGACATAATTTAAAATAGGAGTAATTTACGGTCGTTTATTGTGAACATAGTTGGCCTCTTTTGAAATTGATGGCCTTGATTAACCCTAGCATCATCAGACGGTTCAAATTAAAATACAATTCTATATAAACAACCTAGGTCTCCTACTAAAGTTCATAAGAAAATAAGACTTGGAGCCGTCATGCTGCTGGGAGCAAGCCAAGAGTAGCCTCTGTTTGTAGAAAGTTAAGAGACGAACATAAAACCAATTCAAAGCTAATTCAAATTAGAGATTAAAGCTACAACTCAAATCAAGAATTCCTTTTTGATTTGTAAGTATAGTTATATTCTAGATGTGGATGAAATCAAAATCATGATTTGAAATAAAGTGACAATAGAACCTTACCTGTTATGTTATATTAAATTTATGATGATTCATGTATGTTTTCTTATGACAACTCTATCATGCCTATGGTTCTATTGTGATTATCATGCTAATTAGGAATTGGTGAATAAACCAATTCATAAGCATAGAAAGTTGGGGACTAGAAATAACATGTTGTAACAAGTTTGGTGAATTATCATGCCATGTTATTATGCAAGTTTTAGGTTACAAATCATATCACAAAAATTGCAAGTTCATACATGTTTATGTATATATGTTATCTTGATTATGTTAAATTGCAAGTTTATACATGTTTATGTGTATATGTTAACTTGATTATGTTCAATTGCAAGTTCATACATGTTTATATATGTTAACTTAATTATGTTGTAAATTCATGAAACTATGCGAGTTGTTAATTAAGTTGTTAATTCATGAACCTATGCAAGTTATTATGTTGAGATTGATGAACCTATGCAAGTTATTATGTTGAGATTCGTGAACCTATGCAAGTTGTTAATTAAGTTGTTAATTCATGAACCTATGCATGTTATTATGTTGAGATTCATGAACCTATGCAAGTTGTTAATTAAGTTGTTAATTCATGAACCTATGCAAGTTAGTGTGTGATGAATTCATGAACCCATGCAAGTTGTTAATTATGTTGTTATTTCATGAACCTATGCAAGTTGTTATGTTGAGCATCATGAACCTATGCAAATTGTTAATTATGTACATGTTTATGTTGATTATAAAAAAATTCAAGTTCATTGTTAATGTTGATTTTATGCCAATTTTGTGAACGTTAAATTAGGCTAAGTTATTAGCCTAATACTTTATGTGAAATCATGCGAACGGTATTAGGCTAAGTTGTTAGCCTAATATTTAGATGGGGGTAACGTTGGGTAAAAACTTAATTATAGGAAAATTGACATAGTTGGCTTATAATCACATAAGTGATTTATGGCATGAAACGGTATAAATTATATACCCAAAATGATGAACTTGATTTAGAGGGAAATTGGGCAAGACATGAATTTGTGGATACTTTACATAAATACTTGTCTAATGTGGGTGGTTAGAGCATTGAGCCCAATAAGGACCCAAGGTTAGACTGAGTTGTGGTGTAAGCCTGCCCGGAACCGACCGGCACATCCACTAACCGCAACAATACCTGTCTAATGTGAGTGGTTGTTGCTTTAATGAATAAGTTAAAGCTAAGTCAGGATTGGTAGGGTTAAAGTCAATTAAGGAAACACTTAACCAAATTCAACATGTTGACTAAATCTGATGGGTGGGGTTAGGTTAATCTGAACACTTAACCAACTTAACATGTTAACAAAACAAGACTTGTAGGGGTTAAATAACCATTATAACATGTTGACTAGACAAGTGGGTAAGGTTATGAAAGGGTTTAACCATTATAACATGTTGACTAGACAAGTGGGTAAGGTTAAGAAAAGGTTTAACCATTATAACATGTTGACTAGACAAGTGGGTAAGGTTAAGAAAAGGTTTAACCAATATAACATGTTGACTAGACAAGTGGGTAAGGTTAAGGTAAGGTTTAACCATTACAACATGTTGACTAGACAAGTGGGTGAAGTTAAGAGAAGGTTTAACCATTATAACATGTTAACTAGACTAGAAGGTAGGGTTAAGAAAAGTACACTTAGACAATTTAACATGTTAAGTAGACTAGAAGGTGGAGCTAAGTAAACTTAGAATACTTAGCCATCATAGTGTGACAAATGAACAAGGTTAAAACAAGAAGGGACAATACTTAACCATTAGAATATGTGGATTAAACAGATGTTAGGGTTGAGTTAACCAAGAGAACACTTAACCGTTATAACATGTCAGCTAAACAGATGGGCAGGTATAAGTTAAAAGGAACACTGAACCAATACAAGATGAGGGGGTGGGGTTAAGTAATAAGAAATACTTAACCAATATAACTTGATTTGTGGTAGGGTTAAGTCAACATGAAAAACTGATAACACTTAACCAGGTTAACAGGACTAATGAATGGGTTAAGTTAACTTGAATTGACTGATGACACTTAACCAATCCAAATTGACGAGAAAAGAGAACTAAGTAGTAAACCTTAGTTAAAGGGGGCTAAGTAATAAACCTTGGTTAAAGGAAAACCATGATTCAGGAAACTAAGTGGTAAACCTTAGTTAGGAGAACAAAGTAGTAATCCTTAGTGGAACGCAAAAAGGAGCGAACGTCCATCTGATCCTAAGGGAGGCTCAAACGAGCTAGGTGATGAAGCATACGGCTTCAAGGGGACGTGAGGGTAATCTCGGTATCCTTCTGTGAGGCTGCAGATGATCCTCCTGGGCTCACAGAGGTTAAGGCCTGCCTCAGAAGAACCAAGGGTATGCTTGGTTGCAATATAAGGCAACTAAAGACTAGGATGGACCAGCGTGATTCGACGAGACCAGTAGCCCTGTGATAGCAACTCGTCGTCTACCTACCATCTTGAGTCAATCGAGATACGTGAAGCGGAAAGGCGGAGAACTCCAACAAACCATATACTTGCTATCTAGTTATGGTTGCGGATGGCCATAGGTTAGTGGGGCATAGGGGGGCTGCGTATAGTTCTTATTTTTCAAGGTGTGCCTTTGATTAGTTGAGGGAGGGGTCAAGTGGGACCATAGCCACCGGAAAAACAGACCTTAGCATCTGCATCGGCAGATATCTGAAAGCTCCTGGTCGATTTCCGTGTTTCTTGACTAGACCTGCCACAGGACTCGAGTCGCACATATACAGGACATGTGCATCTAGACGGCGATAACGATTAGCGACACATACGTGGGGGGAAAGTCTAGGAACATATACCGCTCTAGGTACTGTGTCCTAGACTAGGGGGCATCGTTCGACAGGTAGCATAATCCCTAGTTGGACATAGGTCGCATAAACCCTGAATCCGAGAGGCATTAGATAAGTCGCATAAACCCTAGTTGAATCTAGGAAGCGCTCGATAGGAAACCCTAGATTAGATCTAGGTAATAAATAATAGATGTACGCCTGAAGGCAACCAATATTACAGGGATTGGGATCACGTTATCATTTTATACAGATTACTTGTTGGGACACTATTTAGGTGGTGCAAAGATATAGAAATCAGAACAACAGAGTAGTAGCGAAGCAGAGAAAGAGTAGAAGCGCATTCTGTTATCAGCGCATTTAGTTTATCTTGCCTTATAATATCTTATGCTTATCTTGCATAAGTTATCTTGTTTTCCTGGTATTGTCATGTCCTCAATTTATGAATGTCATGGTCTTTGTTCTTGTTCTCATGCTAGAAAATAACTGAGCTTACTGAGACATTATGTCTGAACCCATTTTCTTTCATCTTCTTTTCTTCCGTTCCCCCCTCCCCCCCCCCCCGGTAGTCAGGGAGGGAATTGCTCAGCTTAGTTTGGACCATTATTCTTTCCGAGCTTGAAGACTCTTTGATGTGCTGCTTTGGACTCTCTTTTCCACCGCTATGGCTGGCTAATGCTACATTGGGGAATATAAATGTTATTTTATGCTTCTTTATTTTGTAAGGCAGATGATACTCTGGTATTGGAAAGCAACTCTTGTACAAACTATTTTATCAATAAAGTAAAGTTTTATTTTCCGCTGTTTTAATTTTGTCTATCTTGTAATTTATCTGCATCTTTTACCTTAAATGCTCCACAGAACTTAGTGCATTCCCTTTGTGAGTGAAACTAACGGATGTGGGGTGTTACAGTAACACATATTCATTAAGAACAAATGGAAAATAAAATTCAATACACTGTGTTCACCTACCCTAGATAGCTACCCACTGCTGCAAAACTTCATGTATTGGCAAATCAAAGTAAAAAATGTGTCTTCCATCATATATCATAGCGAAGGAACGGCCATGCATACTTCAAATCAAAAAAAAAAATCGGATAGGATCATTTAGCAAGTTAGTCTACAACAAATTAGTCCAAAATCATAGGCTGCCGACATATAAATACAATAAAATATTGAAATAAAAAAATTATGTAATATGGTTTTCAAGCCCGATCAAGAATCTTTGCAAATCTTATCTAGCATGGCAAAATCTTAGTAAATCAAGGAACAAAACCTAGGCATGTTATTAGTAGTCAAATATTTCGGCTACATCAGGAAAGAAATCTCCCTCAAATCTTCTTATTGTTTCAAATCAAAAAGCTCGTCCATGCTTGTATGGAAAAAGTTAATTAAATACAACCTGAAAAATCTTATCAGATAGGATTTGTTTTAATGCGCAAGAGTAAAAAGGTATGGTCTAAATTATCTGTATCTAGGGTGTATACAAACTTAAATAGTGCCTACTCTACATTATTGACAACAGCTACTCCCTAAGGACCAAGTAAGGTCTTCTATAAATATAATTGTTTTTCCTCTTCGTGAAAAGGCTAAAATGGGGTGTTTTAAGTTTTGGAAAGGGGTTTTAAATTGTGATGAACTAGGAGGAGAGTAACGTGAGTGGATGTATATGGTTAGTAAAACAATGGAGTGGCTTGGTATTGCATTGGAACTAGTAACCATTTGAAGGAGTACAAGAGGATCAACGCGTTTCAAGATGGTGAGGAAGCATAGTAAAAGGCTGCAGGTTTCATGATGTTCAAATTTGGGTACATGGGTGGTTGCGTGTGGAGTAAAAGAGTTTGTCGGTTTCATGTTCACTGAAAAGGAGATGGAAGGCTGAGTTCTTTGCATGGGAAGAGTGCTTACCATATTAGAGGAGGCAGTTTCAGTGTTGGATTGACTGCATGGCCTGAAACAAAGGGACTAATACAAGAAAAGGCCATGCATGAACAACAATGTGAAGTATGGTCAGTGCAGGGTTTAAACGTTGGTTCTACTAGGAAAAGGGAGAGGAGTTCGACGCGCTCTGTACCGAGTTACTCGGGGACGCGGCTACTGGAGATGACTGGAAGAGGGGCTCGGGTTAAACTTTGAGGTGGTCGTTGAAGGGAAGTCAAGGTGGCGGAGTTTCTGGTGGTGTCGGCAGCAGGCAAGTGGTGATAGCGGAGCGTTTTGCTGTCGCGAGGCTCAAGGGAAGTCGGCTTGGCTAATGTTTATGTGGGAGTTGCGTTTTCAAAAGTAAAGGAAACTGTTTAGGTGCAAGGCAAGTTGGGTGTAGCATGAAGATCTGATCTGTGAGGACTGGTTGGACTAGTAGGGATGTTCGACAGATGTGAAGTGGAGTGGAGACATGGCATTGATGAGTTTTGAAACAAATAAAATCACTTGTCCCCAGAATTCTCTTTCCCTCTATACCCAATCAATCAGCACCCATGAATTCCATCTTTTTGCAATTAAACCCTCTTTTAGTTTTGAACATAATTGTAAAAAGATGAAAAAAAGGGATTCTTATTGGGTGGGTACAACGGTATAGAGAGTATTGGGGGCATAGGATTAGCTCTCGTTTTGAAATCAGCAGTGAAGTTCAAATGGTCATTGAGGGGTCTCGATACAACACAAATAAATTTGTATTTGTAGATTGAAACCCCACACGTGTATTGGAATGATATTGGACATACACTAATCCCAATTGTTAGATTTATGTCAATCGACTGGTTGACAAGCTATGTAAGCAATGAATATTTATATTTAATGCTTATGCAGTGTAGAATGCACTTTGGATGAGGGTTGAATGCGTATGATTTTTGTTTTGTACGCGTGTGTATGAAATCCATATAAATCAAATTATATGGTAATTGACTGTGTCTGATTCCAGTTTAGAAAGAATGAATATTTTAAAATAACGAATATTTAAAAATAACGAATATTTTAAAATAATGAATATGTTAAAATAATATTCAGTAAAAGAACAAAATCAGATTTTGATGTCCGAATTGGGATGGATACAAATATATTTAAATATAGAAAGCCAAGTTGATTCGATTAACGCCATTTTTACGTGAACGATATTTATATCAATTTTATTCATTTTTATAATGAATATCGAAAAGGAATTGATTTCAAAATCTAATGTTTCGCAAATATTATCATTTATATATATCGATGATACGGAATATTCCATTTTGATTTGAAATTGAATATGAAGTTGAAATCGTTTTGAAAACTAATTTAAAATGATTTATAAAATATGTTTTAAATGGAAATGGACGGAATATATATATATATATAATATAATGGCCTGAATAGAACACGCCGCGCTATGGCAGTTCGCGAATTTCGACCATTGAATTTGAATGGATATTACGGGAGATCTGACCATCGGATTCTCCTAAATCTGGAACCGTTGGGTTTGTATCGAAAAGAGCTTTCTAAAGAATATTAGAGATTTGAATTCTAATGGTTGGATTTGGAATTATGTCCAAATCAAATTTGGAGAAGGTCGTTGTAAGTGCAGTTCGATGGCGGTTTATGTAAATCGACTGTACGTGCCTTGATAAAATTATTAAAAATATTGATAATTTGTGTAAAATCATAATAAATGATTTAGGAAAAATTGGGATGAAAAATTCCATATTTGAAAAGATAAAAATAGATTTTTATCGAAATGAACTAGTTATGAACAAGAATTATAATCCAGTTATTTTTAAATAAATAAATTGGATTTGAAATGGTTTTAAAAATAACCATGATTTCCAATATATAAATTGGAATGGATTTGAATCAAAATTGTTTTCAGAATATTTCGATGTTGGATTTCGCGATTATACAGATATTGTTATGGAAATTTGAAAATATATTTATATCGTTATTTCCAATACGTTATTTGTTGGTTGTGGTATTTGATATGGAATATAAGCCGATATATTTTCTATTCAGAGACCTGTATTTAATATCAAATGGGATTTTGGATTTGTCGTGAACGGTGTCATCAGTAACACTATTCTTGAACCCCATGTGAACAGAATAAATCTTTTAATTAAGATTTTTAGTGTTTCCAATTATATTTAACAATTGGAATAAAATGGAATGTGAATTGGAATTATCGTGAATTGTGTTTTGAATGACATTCGTTCTTTAACCCGATTTACAGTGAAATGAAATTTGGAATTCATAAATCTTTTGTTAAGATTTAAAGGAAATTTTCCAAGGTGAAGTTTTCCAATTTAATAAAACAAATTGGAATGGAATGGAATTCGATTTGGTAATAATCAAAGTGGACGTCTGTGGAGGAAGACTGTTAATATATATGGAATTTAAGAGGCTTTGTCGTTATTCCATTTATAGTATCAGTTGGATATGGAAGTTCATATCGATTACATATATTGATCTGTTTTCCGTGAAGATTCCATTGTTAATGGAATGAGATTTTGGGTTTATATTGAGCAGTGTTTTAAATGACATTAGTACTTTAACCCAGTTAAAGATAAGATTTATTTCTTAACTCTGAATAATCATTAATAATGATTTTTGGAAATTAAAACTGAATTAGTGTTTTAATGAGTCTTTAAATAGATTGATAGGTGAATTTGATAACTAAAATTATCAAATTCAAGAAATGATCGAGAATGGAGTACCACCAGTTTTACTCCAGGCGTTAGTTAATTCTTTAATTAGATTTAAACGTGAAGTGGTAATTGAATTTACCGATAACACCACGGTGTTAGATATGAAGTATTACCAGTTTTACTTTATGGGATGAATAGGTTGGAATTGGGAAATTAAAGAAATGATTACTTCAGCAAGGTGCACTAGTCCCGACTAGTTTGGATAAGCCATAATTTGGTTTTAAATGATATCTAAAGGAAGATTAAAGAATAAATTTAAAGAATTTATCTTTGATAAAATTAATGGGAACCTTTCCCAAAATATAAGAGTATTTGAATAAAGGAATATTCTGGATTGGAATGATGCGTATGTTGTGTTTTTGTAGCACTTGTTTATTATATACGCGAGTTATTCGGAAAGATCGGGTTTATCCCATTCTGAATAACTGATTCGATGATATGTCGAGGATGAAGACGGTGGTTGAAGATTGGAGGTCTTCACATTGTTTGGATGATTACTGATGTTTTGATTCGGTTGTACACCAAAGACAAGGTAATAAGTGATGTCCATCCAGACGTACTTGGAGATCGACCGGATATGCAAGGACCTCTCTCCTGTATTGGACATACAGGATAAGGAAAAAGGTGCCTCCAGTTTCGTTCAAACCCCGAACGAACTTGTAAATGGATGTGTGTCTGACATTGGACTTTATTCCGTGTGATTGATAGACATCTGTTGCATAGCATGAATTGCCTGTGAGGCATGCTAAGATGCAAATGATCAAGGCTTCTGTTGAAAAGCAATGTTTTGTGGTTGATGATCAAAGCAGGTATTTAATATAACACAGCTTTGTGTAGCGTTAATTCGCGAGCCTCGCACCTCGATGTGAACTAGAAATGGGAGAGGACATAAGGGAGGGCATGCGTTTCCTTTCTAGCTAGGAGTGGTGTCAGCGTTTTGGAAGCCCTGACGTTTTACTTATGTGGATGATGGATAGCGAGGCGCCTCGGTTATGTCGATCGCTTCGGGGCCGATGGTATGGTTAGGATATGACCAGTTTACGCCCCATAGGGCGGGGAAACGCAGTGTTTAGGTTATAGTAATAGTAAAATATGAAATTTCACGTACCAAGCATTTTTCGTATTATAAGTTAAAAACTCTATCCTTCAGCTTGCGTTGCGTTATGTGATGGGACCTGAGTCTAATAATAGCTTCATTTTTCTTTATTTAGATTCATCTGTTTGTTTTATGCACTGGTATTCTTGGGGGTAAACCGATTTCGTGTTATACGGCGTGGTCCCTTGATTAACCTAACTTTAAAATCAGATTAATAACTGTTTTAGTTCTCACACCAGTCGCATGACTGACCTGGAGTTTGTTGTTTTAACTTAAACTCTGGGCGCCCCTATTTTCCACGTGGGCAGCTAGTTGTTTTGGTTTTGCAGAATTATATTCATAGGATCCTAATTTACAGCTGGAACCATACTCGGAAAGCTCTGTATCCATGTATTCCTTTCAGTTGTGTTTTGTATTGTTTTTCCGCTGCTATGTATTTAAATATAATTTAAATCTCTGATATTTGTCGAATTTATATTATTTATTCATACTCTGCTATATTCTTGTATTATGATGGAATTGTTGTAATAAGCAATGAAATGTTCTTCTGTTTGTATTCTGATTTGTCGTGTTCTCAATTTAATTTGGGCTTTCCTGCATGGTGGAGTTCAGGTCGCTTCAGGGGTGCTCATGTTGTTTTTGCCACGAAGGCTGATGGTTCACTTAGATTGTGCGTGGACTATAAGGATCTGAATAAGCTCATGAAGAAGAACAGACACCCATTGCCGAGGATAGATGATTTGTTCGATCAGTTGGTTGGTGCTTCAGTTTTCTCGCAGTTGGACTTAGCTACAGGATTTCACCAGTTGAAGGTAGCTGAGGATAGCATAGTTAAGACTACATTTAGAACTCCTGACAGTTTCTTCGAGTGGCTCGTCATGCCTTTTGGTTTGACAAAGGCACCCGCATATTTCGTAGACTTGATGAGTAGTGTGTTTAGGGAGTTTCTAAACAAGTTTGTGGTAGTCTTTGTGGATGATATCTTGATATTCTCTAGAAGCGAGGAAGATCATGCCCTACATCTTAGGGAAGTTTTAGAGACCCTTCGAGCACATCAACTCAAAGCTAAGTTCTCCAAATGTCATTTTGGGACAAAGGAGGTGAGATTATTAGAGCACATGGTCTCTAAGGAAGGGATAGCACTGGATCCTATGAAGGTGGTGGCAATCCAATATTGGAAGGTTCCTAAGAATGCAACAGAAGTAAGAAGTTTTCTTGGTTTGGAAGGCTATTATAGAAAGTTCATCAAGGACTTTGCTAAGATATCAGCCCCACTTACATGGTTGACGAAAAATAATTTGACCTCTGCTTGGGATGTTGACTGTGACAACGCTTTCCAGCGTTTGAAGAGGGCATTATCGATTGCTCCAATTTTAGTTTTGCTTGATGGGAGTAAACCATTCACATTGTATACTGATGCTTGTGGGACAGGGCTTGGCGTAGTTTTGATGCAAGAGGGAAGGGTGATATGCTATGGTGGAAGGCAGTTGAAAGTCCATGAGAAGAATTACCTTACCCACTACTTAGGGTTAGCCGCCATAGTTTTTGCGCTTAAGTCTTGGTGCCATTACTCGCTTGGTGAGAGGTTTGAGTTGTATACAAACCGTAAGTCACTAAAATACTTGTAATCCCAAAAAGATTTACACTTAAGGCAACAGAGGTGGATGGAGTTCTTAGCATCCTACGATTTTGAGATTGCATATACGCCTGGCAAGGGTAACATTGTAGCGGATGCCTTAAGTAGAAAGAAGTTGACTTTGAGTCCATTGTTTGTCAAGCGGTGGAGTTTAGAGTATATATCTACCTTTTACTTTAGACCCTCTATTGATTATGTACCCGGTTTGTTGGCATCGTTAGGGGTACGACCTACGCTTTTTGGACAGATAGGTGCGGCATAGCGAGATGACCCACATTTGATGGAGATAGTGTACCATTTCATCAGAGGGGTTCTTCGAGCCATCTTAGTAGGTATACTATTGATGGCAAAGTTTGTTGCGTAGGGATGGTAGACTTTGGGACGATGGATTGAGGACAATCATTGAAGAAGCACATCGTTCTTAGTTAACCATACATCCTAGTGGAGACAAGATGTATAGGGACATGACACGAGTTTTCTTTTAGGCCGGAATGAAGAAGGATGTGGTCGAGTTCATTTCTATATACTTAGTGTGCTAGCAAGTCAAGGCTGAGCAAAAGAAGCCTGGTCGTTTTCTTTACCCTTTAGAGGTTCCACAGTGGAAATGGGAAAGTGTTTCCATGGATTTCGTCGACGGGTTGCCGAGGTCAAGGAAGAGTAATATAGGGATTTGGGTAGTAATAGATAGACTTACCAAGAGCGCCCATTACATTTTCGTTAAGAGTAAAAGAACAATCTGTTTATCTCTGAGAGATTGTTCGTCTACATGGCAGACCTTCTAGTATCGTAAGCGGTAGAGATCCCATTTTCACTAGTGAGTTTTGGAAGAGCTTGCAAGAGGTGGTAGGAACGCAATTGTGTTTGAGCATCGCTTATCACCCTCAGAAGGACGGCCAAATAGTAAGATTGAATCGGATTCTAGAAGATCTTTTGAGGTTATGCATCTTGGACTTTCGAGGGACGTGGGAGGGACAAATTCCATTGGTAGAGTTCGCCAACAACAACAGCCATCAGACTAGTATTGGCATGGCACATTTTGAAGCTCTATATGGACGACCTTGCCGATCACCAACTTGTTGGTAGGAGTCTACGGATAAGATTTTGCTTGGGCCCGAAATGATAAGGGAAAATTCAGAGAAGAGGCGATAAAAGATATAGCGTTCGAGATAATGGAGCCAAACTTGTGAGAGGAAGTGAAAGAAGAGAAGGGAGCAACTATTGGACGAGTTCCGACTTGCATACTTGGATTGGAAGTTAAGAAATTATGCAACAAAGAAGTGAAGATAGTAAAAGTGTAATGAGGAGAGGACCGCGAGGATGCTACTTGGGAGGCTGAAGACAAGATTCATGCTTCATATTCTTTTCTTTTCGAGAATATGTTCTTAAGTTCTTTTTCCAAGCTTCGAATTAATACTTGTATATATCGTTTGAATACCTCCTATCGTTCGAGCCTTTAGGTCGGGAACCCATGGAATTAAACATATGTTTGAGACATGTTATATTTGATGGATGCAAGTGGATGTAAGAGTTTGCTAGTGGTTGCCTATGGATGCATACACACACACATTAGGCACTAGATCGGCTTAATCACTCTCATACTGCATATGGATGTGTGTGCATTTTTCTTTCTTTAATGGATAGAAATGGATGTATTAGCATTTGGATGTTGCATTTGGACGAACGAGTTTGCAAACATAAAAAATTCATCTGCTATGATAGGATTATTTGCATGCATGTTGGATTCGTGGCACTAACATACATTGCATTAAGGAGATCAACTGAATCAGTAGACCGCCTGATCTTCGCATTAGTATTGGGACATATACACCACCTCAGCATATATTCATAGGAGCATTAGAAATCTTTTAAGGACAATGGATGCTTGAGGATGATGGATAAGTTGACGGATGATGGATGGTAGGATACATTCTTCTTAACTTGAAGATTTCGGGGACGAAATCCTTTGGGTAGGAAGAATGTAACACCCGCATTTTTAATGAAATTAAAAATGTGGAAATATGTATATATGTTATATACATAGATATATTTAAGAGAAAAAATAAATAATGACAATAAAATTGCATCTGATAAGTTCATGCAGTGAAATGAAGGAAAAAGATTAATAAAAGAAATTAAATGCAATACATGAAATGTGAAGAAATGCATGCGAACAATTAAATAGAAATAAAAAGGAAAAATTGAGAAGCTTCAAGAATTAGGTCACAAAATTAGCGTCATTGTGTTCGTAGCAATTTTCTAGTCAATTTAGACCTATGGTTTGCAGAAAACCGATTTAGGATGAAAAAGATATCTTTAAATTAAATATAGCAACTAAACATGAAAAAAAAAGAGGAATGAGAAAAAAATAATGGATACCATTGTCCTAAGTCTTATTAATAAAAGACTAAGTAGCTTAGTTGGTTAGAGCATGTGACTTGCATAAAAGTGGTACAGAGTTCGATCCCTGCCAACGCCATATTTCTGTTTTATGGGAATGGCTAAAAAGTGGCTTAGTTTGAATGCAGTTCAGTTAAAAAGCGGTTTAATGTGAAAATGGTTAAGTGGAGGATTAATTGGAAAAATGGTTAAAAATAAAAAATAAATATATAATATATATATATGACATGTGGGTGTCAACACCCTGCTGCAGCACATCATGTTGCACAAATGGCACATTTTTATTGGTTAATGATCGTTTTTTCGCAACATGGCTATTTTTTGTTGGTCGCATGATGTGGACTATTTCTATGGCTCCTGAGCTAATCTAATGGCCCTAACTAACTCACTGCACCTATATAAACACACCTAGACCTAAAACTGATTTCACTACACTAATTCATGGTGCCTCTATGCTGCCTCAACCTAAACTAGTCCTTCTTCATCAACAATTTAAATTACAGGAATTCTGTAAAGGGGATCGAATCTACAACAACTACAATGCCTAATTCTCTTCCTTAATCCAATCTTTGTGAGTTCATTGATTATTTTTAGATTAATATACTGCTAAAGCAATTCTGACATGTTGTAAATTGGATTGGGAATTATACATGATAATGAGATTGAATCTCATCAATTCTATCTTAGCGTATAACATCAGATTCATGATTCTTATATGCCCATGTTGATATTATCATCAGTTTTATCATATCTTTATGATTAGTTCATACTTATGTCTATTGTTACTATTAGGCATGTTCTTTATCTTATCCCTTCCTCCTTCCCTTTTTGGTTTTTATAGCCGGGCTACTTCGAGCCTAGGCCAAATCTCATAGTGATGAACGTATGAACGGTAATTTAGGGAACGATAGGAAATTCAACATAATATACATTGGGTTGGTTTGGACATGAAAAATGTTAAATTTGGCATAATGTATCTTAACTGTTGGGCACGATATGAAATTTGGAATTTTGGGTAATTGGCATAATTAGCCAAAAATTGGCATAAACTGCAAATGAATTAATTGGCTAAGAAAAGCTTGCTGAGACACGACATTAGACTCCGTTTGCGGTAGAAGTCTGCCCGGAACCAACCGGCCTAACCAGGTACTGCAAACGGCCAGTCTAATGTGAGAGGTCGTAGGCATAACTAAAAGATGCTTAGACACGAGGTTAAGTCTGGCTTGTGGCAGAAGTCTGCCTGGCACATCCAGCGGCCACAAGCCATCGACTTCATGTGAGAGGTCTGTGCATTAATAACTAATTAATGTTGATCAAATATGAATACGACACCTAAAACATGTTAGGTAGGTTGGGTTTAGTTAACTTGTGTAAGATGACAACTTAATCAATAATACATGAACAAAGTGGATAGGGTTAAGGCAAGCTTAACCAATATTGCATATTGATTAGATAAGTGGATGGGGTTAAGTCAACTAGGTTGATAGACAACACTTAACCAATATTAGTTTGGGTTAGGATAAACCCTGGGCAAAAACCTAGTACCTATAGGGACCCATTTCAGACAGTTACCCACTTAGTGGTATTGGGAACCCTGAGCTTTGCTGTGTAACACCCCGTAATTTTAAAACGGGATATAAGAGATAATTAAAGAATAGTTAATTATTAAAAGAAGAATTAGATGAAATGGTTTACGCCATTCCATTCGTCTCGGAATTCTGCTTGAGATAGAGTCCGAGTTTGCGTAAAACGGATACTATATGAAGAAGATATGAAACGAACGAATTTAGGCAGAAAAATCGGAAGTCAACCAGAATGCACTGGCGCACTTCACAAGTGTGCTAGTACAAAACTGCACTAGCGCACCTACCAAGTGCTCCCATACTGATCCAACACAGAATTCTGGAGTGTTCTGTGATGATGTGTCTTCTTCTGAGTGGTCGGATGATGTGTATTTGAGCTGGGCGGTTCTGATGGACTCCTAGTTCATCTAAGGGCTCTAAATAATCCTAGACGTCTATATATACGTAGCAAAACCTAAACCATAACATCATAACCCTAAAACTATGGTGTCTTCATGATGTTCTTCTACAAGCCAGCCTAAGCCTCTATTCATCCTCTCCAAACTAGAAAATCAAATCCAAACTAGTAATCGATTAAGAAGAACATAAAATCAAACGTCGACATCAAAGGATACCTAATCAATTTCAGAAATCAGATCCCAGAATTCAAGACCGTTCTGTAATTTGTAAGTTCATGTTACATTCAGAAATAAAAGTTAATTGTGATTCTGACATTGTAATAAATCTGAATCTGAGATTATGCGTATTTCTATCTGTCTTTCTATATCCATTGGATCTATCTCATTGATAATATTATGTCCATTCTTTGTCTCTTATTTCCTTCTTCTCTTTTTGTTTTTATAGCCAGGCTACTGCGAGGCTGAGCAAAATCTCATAAGAGATGAACGTACGTTTGAAATAAAATTGGGCATAATATATGATTTGGACATGACCAGCGCTAAAATTGGGCATAATATATGATTTGAACATGACCAACGCCAAAATTGGGAAAAGTATTAAATTATTTATAATTGGGGATAACTGATTTGTAACTGATTTGAGGACATAACACATGTTGTATTTAAAACATAAAGTGAATCGAACGTATGACTTGAGATTTGAGGCATAAAATATATTGGACATATGACTTGGGGTTTGGGGCATAAACTGAACTGTAAACATGTAAAGCATTGTACATGTTGTGGTTTAAGACCTAAGATTAGGGCATATATATATGGTAGTTTATGACTTGGAAGAAGAAGATTATTGAATATAGTGATATATGGCTTAGGCATGAAAATCTATATTAAGATAGGGATAACTGTTGAATGTGAACACGCCTAAATTTGGATAATTGGCACGCACTGAAATTAAAGGCTATAATTTGGCATAGTTTATACTATGAATCATGATTGGGGATTTTTGGAGAATATTTTGTATGGTGCAATATGACTAAATCTTAGGGCATGTGTTATATCGTGATTTTTGGGGCATGACTATTATTGCAAATTTGGGAAGATTGGGTGTAACCAATGTTGAGTAATAACTTGAATTTGAATTTGTGGCGCATGACTTGTAATTAGCTTTTTTGAGGTGTAACTTGAGAATAGGAACATGAGTAGTTTTGTGAATTTGGGAAAATTAGCACATAAAATTTAGACTTGTACATGTATGGTAAATATGCTAAAAGATAAACATGCATAACCCGAGGTTAGATTGAGTTGCGGTGTAAAACTGCCTGGAACCGCCCGGAACATCCAGTAACCGCAACAACACTTATCTAATGTGAGAGGTTAATGCACCATGCCGAAGAAAAACCCGAGGTTAGATTGTGTTGTGGTGTAAAACTGCCCAGAACCGCCCGACACACCAAGTAACCGCAACAACATAGATCTAATGTGAGAGGTTGGTGCATTGACAAATCAATTAATGCTAATGAACAAGACATGTTAAGAATGGTAGGGTTAAGTTAACTAAGGCAACACTTAACCATTATAACATGTTAATTAGACAAGAAGATGGGGTTAAGTAAATTTAAAACACTTAACCGTTATAACATGTTAATTAAACAAGAAGATGGGGTTAAGTAAATTTAGAACATTTAACCACCATAACATGTTAAATAGACAAGTGAGCAGGGTTAAGTTAACCAATACAACATGATGAATGAGAAAGGTTAAGTTAATAAGAAACACTTAACCAATATGACATGCTGAAAGAGTAGGGTTAAGTTAATAAGAAACACTTAACCAATATGACATGATGAATGAGTAGGGTTAAGTTATGAGAAACATTTAACCAATATGACATGATGAATAGGTAGGGTTAACTTAAAACAAGAGAGCAACACTTAACCAATATAATAGGATGCATGGAAGGGTTAAGTTAATACAAGAAGGCAAAACCAATGTAACACGACAAGTGGGTAGGTTAAGTTGACTTGAATTGATTGATGACACTTAACCAATACAGCATGATGAAAGTGTGGGGTTAAGTTAATAAGAAACACTTAACCAATGTCACTTGATGAACGAATGGGGTTAAGTTAATGGGAAATACTTAACCAATATAACCTGATGAACGAATGGGGTTAAGTTAATAGGAAACACTTAACCAACATGACATGATGAGTAGATGGGTTAAGTTAACATGAATGGACAACACTTAACCAATATGACATAATGTACGGGAGGTTTAAGTACATATCAGGTTGGTGGGTAATATTAGTAAATATAGGCCCACAGACTTAACCATTAAGTAAACATGTTTGAATCAGTGGGAGGGTTAAGTACATATCGGGTTGTGGGTAATATTAGTAAATATAGGCCCACAAACTTAACCAGTAAGAAACCCTAGTAACGCAGACCCATTTCAGCAGTAACCCACATAGATGTATCAAGGTACCCTGAAACTAGGCTGGATGGGGCACAATTACTGGGCTAATTGTAAGCGATCAAAATAGTGGTAGAGGGTAGCTCAGTGTAGGTTCCGACTGATTACGGGCATGCACGTACTCAGGAGTGGGAAAAAGCAGGCACTAGGTACCAGTACTTATACACTGTGCATCTTGAATCGTGTCAGGTTGCTATCATAAGGATTAATACACCTTATGGTGGGGCCAGCACAGGGTATCCACATGCAAGAGAGGGCCAACTGACACATGGAACATTAACACAAGTAGGGAGCCGATCGATAGGGTAGTAAAAGTACATCTAACATCTTCATGGCAATTAGGATGATTGAGGTAAAATCCTCATACTAGATGTACACCTGAAGGCTACCACAATTGTGGGGATTGGGATCATGTCGTAATATTACCATTTTACACAGATTACTAGTTGAGACACTAGTTAGGCGGTGCAGAGGTATAAAAATTAGAATAACATGGTAGTAGCGAAACAGAGAAAGAGTAGAAGCGCATTCAGTTTATTATGCCTTATCATATCTACGCTAATTGAATGTTATCTTGTTATCCTTGTTATCACAGTATTGTCATATATTCAGTTTATTCATGTCAAAATGCTTTTGCCTATTTATATGCTGAAAGTCACTGGACTTACCAAACTTATGTCTGACCTAGTTTGTTTCGCCTCTTTTCTTCCTTTTCCCCCTTTCAGGCTCACAGGGAGGAAATGTTACCACTTAGCTCAGTTTTCTTTCCAAGCTCGAAGACAGTCGATGTATTTTTTTGGACTCTCTCTTCCACTACTATGGCTGGTTCATGCTTTATTGGGGAATATCATTGTTATTTTTATGCTTCTTTTATACTTCGAAGTTTTTGAATATCAAGACAGAAATTCTATGAATTACTTTTAAGTATGATTGAAACAATTGTTGTAAAAGCTTAAATGAACCACATTGTTTATAAAATGACTTTATTTTCCGCGGCTTTACTTGTCTGTCCGGTAATTTATCTCCATCTTTTACCTAAACGCTGCACTGAAGTTAAGGCATTCCCTTTGTGAGTGACCTAAACGGAGGTGGAGTATTACACGTGGTATCAGAGCTGAAGATTACCGGATCAGATAAAAGATTTGAAAAATTATTTTCAAAACGGTTTTAAAAGAACCATTTTCACAAGAAAAGTTTTGTTTTAAAGGCATATTCCCCAAAGCTATATGCACAATCTTTTGATCCTCTGCTTGAATCCTTGATTCCTTCTTTCCTGAGTCTCCAGGATCCTGGCTTTCTGGGAGGCAACCTCATTGTGGCATGGTTCCGTAGGCTTGATGAGACTACAACATCTGTCAAAGGGCGAAGGAGTGCCCAACATCCATATAGCCGCAGTAGTTTCACCTGCGGCTAATTTTCTTTCAAGCTTTATAGGGTTTTCCGTGCGATGGAAGAAGCATTAATGAGACTTGTCAACAAGTTATACAAAGATGGCAAAGATGAGAATAAGAGAGACTAGCTAAGGAATACAACCCAAGGGTGAGAAATTCATGGATATGGACTTGGTTCACAAAGGAGGAAAGAATAGAAAAATCTAAGACAAGAGGAAGTGTCGTTATTATGGTATAACGGGTCATATAGTTAAGGACAAGGGCAAGAACTTAGGATAGGATTTTTAGGAGGGCAAGTGCATGCTCTCACCACTAGCGTATCTGAGAGAGAGGTAGTAGAGTTTCTATTGAAAAAGTCTAGTTTTTCTTTTTGATCATCCGGTTAGTACTCTTTTTGATTTTAGCGCTTCGCATTCGTTTATATCTGCTTCCATAGTTGAGTCTCTACACCTTAGTACTTGTATAGTAGAAGATCCCATCAATTCCTCAAATCCAATTGGTGGTTCGACTCATTTATCTTTGGTTTGTGAGGATTTGAGAATAGCTGTATTAAGTATTGAGTTTAAGTATAACGGTTATGTCTTTTTGGTTTCATGGCCTGTGGGTTGATTCTAGGCATGGATTGGTTAGCTAGTAATTGTGAAAGGAGGGTAGATAGACTTTGGACTTGCCTCGGGAATACCCTCGAGATTTCGTGCGATCCTAAGGGATCAGTTTGGCTTAGCTACATAGAATCACTTGATGCATCTAACGACAATTTGTGATCTGTTAGAGTAGTCCATGAGTACGCAGATGTTTTTTTATCAGGTTAGGGGTTTATCCCCTAAAACGCGAGATAGACTTCCGCATATATCTAGTTGACAATGCAAAACCAGTTGCGTTACCTGTACGACACATGAATCCAACTGAAAGGAAGGGCTCAGTAAGCAAGTAAAAGAGTTACTTGAAAAAGGGTTCATAAGGTGAAGTATTTCTAAATGGAGTGTTCCGGTCGTTTTCGTTACAAAGGCAGATGGTTCACTTCGCTTGTGCATAGATGATATTTTGGAATGAGGAAGAACATGCTTTGCATCTATAGGAAGTCTCGGATACCCTCTAAGCGCATCAACTTAAGGCGAAGTTCTCCAAAAAAATGTCATTTTTGTAGAGAAGAAGTAAGGTTTCTAGGACGTGTGGCACCCAAAGAAGGGATAGCAGTAGATCCCTCAAAAGTAGTTTTGGTGCAATACTGGAAGGTCCCAAGGAATGCAGCAGAAGTAAGAAGCTTTCTTAGACTAGCGGCTAATATAGGAAGTTAATTAAGGACTTTGCGAAGGTATTAGCCCTACTTACAAGATTAACGGAGAAGAATATAATCATCTTAGTATATACACTTGGTAACATGGTTACCATCTGTTTATTTTCAAGAGATAGTTCTGGGAATGTTAGCATGACGCGGTAGAGGTTGTAGTACCAAGTATACTATAAGAAGGAGAGGTGGAACGAGAGGCGACAGTGAAATGAGTTCCAACGCATATTCTGGAACCAGAAATTAAGAAGCTGCGCAAATCGTGAAGTTAAGACAGTCAGAGCAATATGGACTGAAGCTCAAGAAGATGTGACTTAGAAAACTGAAGACTAGATACGCGCATCATACCCTTTCTGGGGGTATCCTTGATCTCTCTTTTTCTTTAAAGTTTATTATCTAGTCTTTATCTTTTAAGTATATCTGTAAACCAGGATCCTTTAAATATAATATCTGCAAAACTAAAACTACTAGCTTCCCGTGTGGAAAATAGGGGCACCCGGAGATTAGGTTAAGACAATAAACTATAGGTCAGTCATGGGACTGGTGTGAGAAATTAAACTGTTATTAATCATTGATTTAAAAGTGGGGAAATCATGGGACCACGGCGTATAACACAGAATGGGTTTACTCCACATGACTCTTAGTTTAAATAAAACAACGCAATGCTTTTTGGAATATGAAGCTATTATAAGAATCAGTTCCCATCACACAACGCAATGCAAGTCGGAGGATAGGGATTTTAACTTATAATAGCCAAATATGCTTGGTACATTTAAAAAAAAAAATATTTCGATATTATAAGTGCATAGTGCTTTAAAAAAAACTTCAAATATAAATGTATCAATCATAGATGGCATGGGTACCATATATCAATCAATCAAAACCGCATGATGTCGTATTGGAAGTTGGATTTCCATCATGAAACAAGGAAAGGGACATCCTTACAGAATTTGAGACACTCTAGCCCGTGCCTCAGGACCCAGACCCAGGTGAGCCCTTAGGAGCGCCAGGGTCGGTCCATAAGTACTTTAGTGGATTAGTTATGCCTGAACAATATGTTTCCCTGCCCTATGGGGCATAAAATCTGAGCCACTAGTGACTCAGTATCCGAGGTACCTCACTTTCCAACATCCACATAAGTAAAAATGTCTGTGCTCCATACCATGACACCACTTCTATCTAAAAAGAAACACATGTCCTCCCTGCAGTCCTTCTCCCATTTATGGTTCATACCAGGATGTGAAGCTCGCAAAGTAATGTTATACACATAGCTATGCCTAAATAAGCTGTGCTTTGATCATCAACTACAAAGATCTTCTTTTCAACAAAAGCCTTGATCATTTGCATCTTAACATGCTATATTGATAATCCGTACCATACCATTGATTTCTGCCAACATATAACCTTTAAGCTCGTACATCTCAGAGAAGGGTGTTAAGCAAGAGAATAAATTCTCCGCCACCAAATAGATATATATTTAGCAGAGATCAACGAATACAGCATAAAGGAATATAACGCCAGACATACCATCCATTTACAAGTCCGTTCAGGGTTGGAACGAAATCAGAGGCACCTTATTGCTCGTCCCATATGTCCAATACATGAGAGAGGTCCTTGCATATCTGTCGATCTCCAAGTACGTTTGGACAATCACCACTTATTACCTTGTCTTGGGTGTATGGCCCAATCAAGACATCAGTAATCACCCAAATGATGTGAAGAACTCTGGTCTTCAACCACCGTCTTCATCCTCGACTCTTGGTCGTTGTATTAATTATTCAGAATGGTTTAAACCCGGTCTTTTCGAATAATTCGCGTATTTTATAATCAAGTGCTATAAAAACACATCCTATGCCTCATTCCAACTCAGAATATTCTTTTAATAAAATATTCACATTATTAGGGAATGGTTCCCATTAATTTTATCAAAGATAAATTCTTCTAAATTTATTCTTTAATCTTCCTTTAGATATCGGTTTTAAAAGATTTTATTAACTAGTCGGCATTATCGAACCTTGCCAAAGTAATCATTTACTTATATTTATTATCCCAACCCCAACCTATTCATCCCACGGAGCAAAACTAGTAGCACTCCATATCTAACACCCACAGTGTTATCGGTAAATTTAATAAGACGACCCGAACTTCCCAGGTAAGGAAAGCCCGGATTGAGTTGAGGACAAGCCACATCGAAACGCAAACAGAAGAACATTTCATTGTTTATTACAACAATTTCATCAGAATACAAGAATATATAGAGTATGAATAAATATTACACAACAGAAAAATATCAGAGATTACAATGCATTACATAGCAGCGGAAAATAATACAATACACAACTAGAAGTATTACATGGATACAGAGCTTTCCGAGTATCGTTCCAGCTGTAAATCAGGATCCTGTGAATATAAATCTGCAAAACCAAAACTACTAGCTACCCGTGTCAAAATAAGGGCACCCAGAGTTTAGGTTAAAACAATAAACTCCAAGTCAGTCATGGGACTGGTGTGAGAACTAAAACAGTTATTTAAAACTTTACTTTAAATCAGATATATCAAGGGACCACGCCGTATAACACGGAATGGGTTTCCTCCCAAGAATACCAGTGCATATAACAAAACAGCGCAATGCTTTCTGGAAAAATGAAGCTATTATAAGACCCAGGTCCCATCACATAATGCAACACAAGCCGGAGGATAGGATTTTCCCTTATAATAGCCTAACATGCTTAGTACGTTAAAAACAAATCATTTGATACTATTATATGTGTATAGTGTCAAAACAATTTCAATCATAAATATCAATCATAGACGGCATGGGTACCATATATCATGTCGTCGTACTAGGCTCTACAATCAAAACCGCAAAGTCACGTATTTGGAAATTGGATTTCCGTCTGTGAACCGAGGCCAGGGATCGTCCTCTGCCAATTCGAGACAATCTAGCCTACCATGTCTCAAGCAAGCGCGCAGGCAAGCCTTGGAGCAACAGTGCCGGTCCACTCGATGTGGATTAAACTTAAATCTTGGACACTACGTCTCCCCACCGTATGTGGCGTAAATGAGCCAAATGACTCCATCGGCTGCATATAGTCACCGATATATCCGAGGCGCCTCGCAACAGCAACAACCACATAGGTGAAAATAATATAATTGTCAGGGCTGGTAGGTCACTGACACCACCCTAGCTAGAAAGAAATGCATGCCCTCCCTGCCGTCCTCTCCCATTTCTGGTTCACAATCGGGATGTAAGGCTCGCGAATCAACATTACACAAAGCTATGCCACACAGGCGGTGCTTTGATCATCAACCACAAGACTTTGCTTTTCAATAGAAGCCTTGATCAATTGCCACTTAGGCATGCCACACAGCCAATTCACTCCATGCGATTGATATCAATCATTATATAACCCCTGAGCTCGTATGTCCCAGAGAAGGGCGTTAAGCAAGAGAATAAATTCTCCGCCGCTAAACAGATATATATTTAAAAGAAATCAATCCCACATAATAAAATCCAATGTCAGACACACAGTACATTTACAAGTTCGTTCTGGGTCTGAACGAAACTGGAGGCACCTTGTACCTCGCATATCCATCGATCTCGTAATACGTCTGGACGATCACCAACTGATTCCCTCCTCTTGGGTGTACAGCCCAATCAAGATCATTAGTAATCACCCAAACGATGTGAAGACCTCCGGTCTTCGACCACCGTCTTCGTCCTCGAAACATCGTCTGTAACACCCCAAATCTGTTAAGGTCACTCACAAAGGGAATGCCTTAACTTAAATGGAGCATTATGGGAACTGGAACAGAAATATTACAAGACAGACATATATAAAACAGCGGAAATTAAAGTAGTAGTACTTCAAATCATTTATTAAATTTAATTGTTTACAATAAAAGCCCATCAACTTCCAATACCCAATTACATAGCTAAAATACTTGTCCTGCTCAAAAACAAAGAAGCATAAAAATAAATCATGATATTTCCCAATAAAGCAAGGCAAGCCATATCCAAGAGAAACCCAAGCCGTACATGAAAGAGCCTTGGAGCTTGGTAAGATCTGAACTAAGCTGTATTCCCACCCTGCGAACCTGGGGGGAGGAAACGGAAGAAAAAGACACGAAACAAAACGGGTCAGTTATAAAAACTGAGTAAGTCCTAGTGACTTTCAGCATAAAAACAGTTAAAGATAACATGGCATGAATAAACTGAAAATAAACATAAGCATGCTGACAAGTTAAACTATAGGCACGATGAATCAAGTATAACGTCCCATAATTCCTATCAAGAGTAGCATCACAAGGTTCCTACCAAGTATCACATCGCAAGGTTCTATCAAGTATAACATTGCAAGATTTCTAAGCTTCATCATTAAAATATTTCAGTGATATCTATTTGCTCTGCACCACTAGACTAGCGTCCCAACTAGTGATCTATATAAAATGATTATATAATAACGTGATCCCAATCCCCGAAATTGTGGTTGCTTTCAGGTGTACATCTATTATTTATCACCTAGATCTAATCTAGGGTTTTCTATCGGGCGCTTCCTAGATTCAACCAAGGTTTACGCGACCTAGGTCTGTCTAGGGTTTATGCTACCTATTGAATGCTTCTCGGATTCAGGGTTTATGCGACCTATGTCCAACTAGGGATTATGCTGCATGCGTGTGTCGTACGCCCCCCAATGATTGTAGATACCTATGTTGGTCCCACCATGGGGTGTATTAAGTCCCATGGTGGTGACCCGATTCAATTCTAAAATGCATAGCATATACTACTATTGCCCAGTGCCTGCCTTTTCTGCTCCGAAGTGTGTGCACGCCCGCACTTCGTTAGAACCTACACTGCTGCACCACTCGCAGTCGCTTTGACCGCTTACAATCAGCCCAGTAATCATGCCCAACCCTGCCCAGTTTCAGGGTACCATGATACACCTATGTGGGTTACTGCTCAAATGGGTCCCCGTGACTAGGGTTTCCTACTGGTTAAGTTTGTGGGCCTATATATACAGATATTACCCACCTACCCATGATGTACTTAACCCACTGATTCAAGCATGTTTATTAATTGTTAAGTTTGTGTGCATATATTTACTAATATTACCTACCAACCTGATATGTACTTAACCCTCTCCGTCCATCGCGTTAAGTTGGCTAAGTGTTTTCTCTTGTTTTACTTAACCCAACCACATGTCTTGTTATATCGGTTAAGTGTTTCCTTCGCGTGCTTACTTAACCCTACCACACACCATGTCATATTGGTTAGACATCGCCAACCCATCCATGTTAACTTTACCCACCGATTCTTCAGATTGCATTGGTTAAGTGTTTTCAAGTAATTCGTGACTTAACCCGCCCACGTATCGTGTCAAGTTGGTTAAGTGTTATCTAGCGATTCATAACTTAACACCGCTATTCTAGCATATCAGATTGGTTAAGTGTTTTCAAGCAATTTGTGACTTAACCCACCCATGTATCATGTCATGTTGGTTAAGTGTTATCTATATGTTCAAGTTGACTTAACCCTGCCACGTGTCATGTTATATTGGTTGAGTATTATCAACCAATTCAAGTTGACTCAACCCATCCACTAGTCATGTTATAACGGTTAAGTGTTCTTAACTTAATCCTACCCACTTGTCTAATGAACGTGTTATATTGGTTAAGTGTCCTCAAGCAATCAAGTTCAGGTTTACTTAACCCATCCATTCATGTCATATCGGTTAAGTGTCATTAGTATAGTCATATTACTTAACCTTTCCATTCTTAGCATGTCTGTATATGGGCAGTAATTAATTATTAATGCATCAACCACTCACATTAGACCTGTTGTTGCGGTCACTGGATATGTCGGGCGGTTCCGGGCAGAATTACATCACAACTCAGTCTAACCTTGGGTTTAAGCATGATATGACTAACTTCTCACATTGGATCTTATTATTTTCAGTCGCTGGATATGTCGGGCGGTTCCGAGCAGAATTACACTGCAAACTCAACCCAACCTCGAGTTAGCCACGTTCACGTTCGTGTTCATGTTCATGTTTCAACCACGTTCATGTTTCCAGTTATATACCAATTACCAAGTTCATAATTCACATTTTTGCCCCAAAACGTATTCCCAAAGTATTATCATAATTCACTATAAAGTTATGCCAAGTTATAACCTTTTATTTACAATACATGCCAACTAACCAAAACCCAACTTAGGCGCGTTCATATTAAACCTCTACCAAGTCATAAATTATCATATACGTTTCAACTCCAAATTTTACATAATTAACATATGCCCAAGTTCTAGATTACATGTCAGTTTTACATATGCCCAATTCATACCAAATTAACATATGTTGAATTCATGCCATTTTAATATGCCAAGATTCATGATTTACATGTTTACAAAGCTATGCTCAACTTACATAGGTCAAGTTTTATACTCAAAATTACAAGTATACCACGTTTACACCAATTTACCCATAACAAGTTCTTGCCAAATTACATATATCAAGATCCATATCAAATTACATATATCAATCCCAATCGCACAATAACCATTATAATGACAATACCCAAAATTACCCCATTTCATGTCAATGGTAAATTATCCCCAAACATCCAATTTTCATATTATGCCTTCGATTCTACCAAACACGTATATTCCACTAGGCAATATTCAAATTTTTCCCCCGTATACCATCGCACGTATATCGTAGTTTAGGCCTAGGTCCGAAATCGACCAAGGTTCATCAAAAGAAAATAAATAGGGAAAGGTAGATTTTTGCATAAAAATAAGATCAGAGAGAAAAAACATCATCACAGGCATGAAGATTACAACTTGATATTAATATCAACATGAATCAAGGAAACTGATGTACGACGGGCTGAATAGATCATGAAATTGACATGAGAATAAAGATAGACAAGTCTCAAAACTCAAGATTCAAGAAGCAACAGAAATAGATCTGAATCGATAAACATACTTAAATCCAATTCCACTTTATTTCATGCCCATATTATAATTAAATATTTAAATCTAAAATTAACTAGAACTTACAGAGCATGGCTAATGAATTAAGAACTGAAATTGTCGTAGAACGTTGCAGTGACATTGTCTTATCTTCTTGAATTGTTGTAGAGGCTCTGTTCATTGATTTGAATCGAGTTTGAATAATTAAGGTTTAATTTGGAGGTGGCGGCCATGGTTCAAGAGGTAAATCACCATCATAACAGTGTAAGAATGATTTGTTGTGAATCAGGTTAGGTCTTAGGATGTTTATATAGGTGAAGGAAACTTATTTAGGCCCTTAGATTAACCCTAGAACTGATCTGAACCATCAAAAAAGTCTCAGGCCCACAAACAGACCCACCCAGCCAACCAGTCGCACCCAGGCCGACCAGGGATGTCGACCCCTAGTTCGACCCCCAGGTCGAACTGGTCTGGCCAGGTCGACCCCTAGGTCAACCCTATGTCGACCTGGTCTGGCCAGGTCGACCTAGCCTCTGGGCGGGAATTTTCTGCCCAGCCCACTTCTGGGTCTTGAATTCGAATTTGAATTTCTGAGCTGGTTTTGATTCTAAAAATTCATGAGACTTCTAGAGGTCATAACTCAGTCATACAGATTCCCATTTTCAAAAACTCAGACTCGATTCTATGCAGAATTCTGAGATGAACGCAATGGCACAACCCATTTCCCATGATTCTCATTTTAAACATTAATTATGCCTTAATTTCTTGTTTCAACATGTTATTAAAATTCGGATTGTTACATTCTCCCCTCCTTAAAGGATTTCATCCCTGAAATCTCCAGGTTAAGAAGAATGTGTCCTAAGATCCAATCATCCATCTACTCAAAACATCATCCATGAGCAATCATTGTCCTTAGAAGATTTTTAATGCTGTATGAACATACGCAGAAGGTGTGTGTATATGTTCCTTATCTAATGCAGATGATCAGGCCTGATTGATCTTCCTAATGCAAAATATGTTTAGTGTCATGAGTCCAACATGTATGCAAATAGTCCTAGTCACATAAACACTATATGTGTGCACAAACGTCCATCCATATGCAACATCCACATGATAACACATTCAAATTCATCCATAAACAAATATAAACACACATCATATGCAATATGAAAGGTGACTGAGCCGATCTAGTGTCTAATGTGCGTGTATATGCATCCACGAGCAACCACTAGCAACCACTCACAACCACTTGCAACCATCAATTATAACATGTCTGAAACACATGTTTACACCCAATTGTTCCTACATAAAGATATAGTCGAATGATAGAAGCAAGTAAAAACTTTATGCCCATTAGGCAATGTCAAAACAAGAAATCTACATCACATATATATTGATTAGGAGGAGAACTCCCTAAGCACCAGCCCTGAAGACCGAAATCAACATCAGACTGATACTCAAAGAAGTTCCCAACCCAACCCATATACATGTTTCTAGGAAACTAAGCTTGACGGACTCCTTTTAGGTCACAAGAAATCCCTTCCTAAAACTAAAACATACCCTATAAAACCCAAAAAGTTTAGTCAACCCAACAAACACCCTCAAGCCCCAACATCCATTACTAACAAATGAGTCAAACTTCCTATGGGGTTTGCAACAGAAATAGGTTTGAGAATAGGACCGAGAGGATATAGTTAAAAGATAGTAAGCTCTACAGGAAAAGAGGGATCAAGGATATACTCTTAAAAAGAGTTATGATGCGCGTATCTAGTCTTCAATCTTCTAAGTCGCATTTCCTTGAGCTTAACTCCATTATGCTTTTACCATCTTTAACTTCACAATTTTGTAGCTTCTTAATTTTTGTTTCCAAATATAAGTTGGAACTCATTTCATGTTGCCTCTCGTTCCACTTTCACTTATTCTCCTTCAAGTATATTCGGCTCAAACATAATTGCGTACTCATGGTTTTATGCTAGCTCTCCAAAATTCACTAGTGAATCCTGGATCTCGTTTACTCACTATAAGGTATTTCGACGCAGAAGAACTATCTCTTGAAAATAAACAGATGCCAACCATGTTGCCAAATGTACTTACTAAGTTGATTTCCTATAACTCATGCATAAGCGAAATGAACCATCCGCATTAGTGGCGAACAATACTCAAGTGGATCAATAAATGTATCAAGAGATTCTAGGTAACTAAGCATGGCAGAACCCTAAGGGTAACACTAGACTCCGAGGGCATTACCGAGGAAAGTCAAGAGTCTAACTACCCTCTTTTCATACTCGAAAATGGTATCATTTCTGGATAACCACTCCATCCCTAGAATCAACCCATAGCCCAAAAACATAAGCACTGCTTCTAAACTCAACACTTAGCATAGACATTTTCAAATCCAAACAAGTCATGAATAAATGAGCTGATTCCCCAACAGGATTTGAGACAAAAATGGGATCCTCTACTATGCTAGTACTAAGGTGCAGAGACTAAACTATCGAAGCATTATTAAAATGACGTGATGTTCCAAAACAAAGTTCTAGTGGGATGATAGAAAAGAAAAGCTAAACCTTTAACAGAAACGTTACCACCTCTCTAGGGTATGCTAGTAGTGAGGGCGTACAATTGCCCTCTCGACGATCTTGTTCTTTTCCCTTGTCCTTGTCATATAATACTTAACTACATGTCCCTTTTTACCATACTAAAGATAATCTCCCTTGTCATGGGTTTTATTATTCCTTCACTTTGGCCTCTTCCCTTTCACCTTTTTCCTCTTTCGTGGATTAAGCCATATCAACAAGTTTCTCGTCCTTAGGCTTGTGTTCTTTATCCTCGTTCTTACCATCCTTCTATAGTTTGTTGGACGGTTTCTCGAAAGCTACCTCCATCACACTACAACCCTACAAAGCTTGAAATAAGATTAGTAGTATATGGAACTACTGCGACTACAGATTGAGGTTAGGCACTTCTTTGCCCTCCGTGTCGTACACCTACAAAATTATGGCGAAAAAGAAAGAAAGAAGAGATTCAAAGAGAGAATCAAAAGATAGTGCATATAGCTTTGGGGAATATGCCTTTCGTAAAACAAAACTTGTCTTTAGAAAAGTGCTTCTTTGTAAACGTTTTGAAAATAATTTCAGTAGGTTTTAAAAAGCTTTTGCCCAGTCTGGTAACCTTCTGCTCTAATACCAAATGTAACACCCCACATCCGTTAAGGTCACTCACAAAGGGAATGCCTTAACTTCAATGGAGCATTATGGTTACTGGAGCAGAAATATTACAAGACACACATATATAAAACAGCGGAAAGTAAAGTAGGAGTACTTCATATCATTTATTAAATATAATTGTTTACAATAAAAGCCCATCAACTTTCAATACCCAATTACATAGCTAAAATATCTGTCTTGCTCAAAAACGAAGAAGCATAAAAATAAATTCTGATATTCCCCATTAAAGCAAGGCAAGCCATAGCCAAGAGAAATCCAAGCCGTACATGAAAGAGCCTAGGAGCTTGGTAAGATCCGAACTAAGCTGCATTCCCACCCTGCGAACCTGGGGGGAGGAAACGGAAGAAAAGGAGGCAAAACAAAATGGGTCAGTCATAAAGACTAAGTATGTCCTAGTGACTTTCAGCATAAAAACAGGTAAAGATAACATGGCATGAATAAACTGAAAATAAACATAAGCATGATGATAAGTTAAACTACCTGACTAGCGATCATATTAAAATATTTCGATGATATCTATTTGCTCTACACTACATGACTAGCGTCCCAACTAGTGATCTATATAAAATGATCATATAATAACGTGATCCTAATCCCTGAAATTGTAGTTGCTTTCAGGTGTACATCTATTATTTATCACCTAGATCTAATCTAGGGTTTTCTATCGGGCGCTTCCTAGATTCAACCAGGGTTTACTCGACCTTGGTCCGACTAGGGTTTATGCTACCTATTGAACGCTTCTCGGATTCAGGGTTTATGCGACCTAGGTCCAAATAGGGATTATGCTACCTGCGTGCGTCATACGGCCCCCAATGATTATAGATACCTATGCTGGTCCCACCATGGGTTGTATCAAGTCCCATGGTGGCTGCCCGACACAATTCTAGAATGCATAACGTATATTACTAGTGCCCAGTGCCTGCTTTTTCTGCTCCGAAGTGCATGCACGCCCGCACTCCGTTAGAACCTACACTGTTGCACCACTCGTCGTCGCTTTGACCGCTTACAAGCAGCCTAGTAATCGTGCACTACCCTGCCTAGTTTTAGGGTACCATGATACGCCTATGTGGGTTACTGCTGAAATGGGTCCCCGTTATTAGGGTTTCCTACTAGTTAAGTTTGTGGGCCTATATATACAGAAATTACCCACCTACCCGTGATGTATTTAACCCACTGATTCAAGCATGTTTATTTATGGCTAAGTTTGTGGGCCTATATTTACTAATATTACACACCAACCTGATACATACTTAACCCTCTCCATCCATCACGTTAAGTTGGCTAAGTGTTTTCTCTTGTTTTACTTAACCCCACCGCATGTTTTGTTATATCGGTTAAGTGTTGCCTTCGCGTGTATACTTAACCCTACCACACACCATGTCGTATTGGTTAGACATCGCCAACCCATCCAAGTTAACTTAAACCACCCATTCTTCAGACTGCATTGGTTAAGTGTTTTCAAGTAATTCATGACTTAACCCGCCCACGTATCGTGTCAAGTTGGTAAAGTGTTGTCTAGCGATTTATAACTTAACCCCGCTATTCTAGCATATCAGATTGGTTAAGTGTTTTCAAGCAATTTGTGACTTAAGTCGCCCACATATCATGTCAAGTTGGTTAAGTGTTATCTATATGTTCAAATTGACTTAACCCTGCCACGCGTCATCTTATATTGATTGAGTGTTATCAACCCATTCAAGTTGACTCAACCCATCCACTAGTCATGTTATAACGGTTAAGTGTTCTTAACTTAATCCTACCCACTTGTCTAATTAACATGTTATATTGGTTAAGTGTCCTCAAGCAATCAAGTTCAGGTTTACTTAACCCATCCATTCATGTCATATCGGTTAAATGTGATTAGTCTAGTCATTTTACTTAACCTTTCAATTCTTAGCATGTCTGTATATTGGCATTAACTAATTATTAATGCATCAGCCACTCACATTAGACCTGTTGTTGCAGTCACTAGATATGCCGGGCGGTTCCTGGCAGAATTACACCAAAACTCAGTCTAACCTCGGGTTTAAGCATGATATGACTAACTTCTCACATTGGATCTTATTATTTGCAGTCACTGGATATGCCGGGCGGTTCCAGGAAGAATTACACTACAGACTCAACACAATCTCGAGTTCGCCACGTTCACGTTCGTGTTCATATTCATATTCATGTTCATGTTTCAACCACGTTCATTTTTCCAGTTATATGCCAATTACCATGTTCATAATTCAAGTTTTTGCCCTAAAATGTATTCCCAAAGTATCATCATAATTCACTATAAAGTTATGCCAAGTTATAACCTTTTATTTACAATGCGTGCCAACTAACCAAAACCCAATTAGGCGCATTCATATTAAACATCTACCAAGTCATAAATTATCATATACGTTTCAACTCCAAATTTTACATAATTAACATATGCCCAAGTTCTAGGTTACATGTCAGTTTTACATATGCCCAATTCATACCAAATTAACATATGTTGAATTCATGCCATTTTAATATGCCAAGATTCATGATTTACATGTTTACAAAGCTATGATCAACTTACATAGGTCAAGTTTTATACTCAAAATTACAAGTATACCACGTTTACACCAATTTACCCATAACAAGTTCTTGCCAAATTACATATATCAAGATCCATATCAAATTACATATATCAATCCCAATCGCACAATAACCATTATAATGACAATACCCAAAATTACCCCATTTCATGTTAATGGTAAATTATCCCCAAACATCCAATTTTCATATTATGCCTTTGATTCCACCAAACACATATATTCCACTAGGCAACATTCCAACATTTCACCCGTATACCATCGCACGTATATCGTAGTTTAGGACTAGGTCCGAAATCGACCTAGGTTCATCTAAAGAAAATAAAAAGGGAAAGGTAGAATTTTGCATAAAAATAAGATCAGCGAGAAAAAATATCATCACGGGCATGAAGATTACAACTTGATAGTAATATCAACATGAATCAAGAAAACTAATTTATGACGGGCTGAATAGACCATGAAATTGACATGAGAATAAAGATAGACAAGTCTCAAAACTCAAGATTCAAGAAGCAACAGAAATAGATCTGAATCGATAAACATACTTAAATCCAATTCCACTTTATTTCATGTCCATATTATAATTAAATATTTAAATCTAAAAGTAACTAGAACTTACAGAGCATGGCTAACGAATTAAGAACTGAAATTGTCATAGAATGTTGCAGTGACATTGTTTTATCTTCTTGAATTATTGTAGAGGCTCTGTTCTTTGATTTGAATCGAGTTTGAATACTTAAGCTTTAATTTGGAAGTAGTGGCCATGGTTCAAGAGGTAAATCAATAGCATAACAGTGTAAGAAGGATTTGTTGTGAATCAGGTTAGGTATTATGGTGTTTATATAGGTGAAGAAAACTTATTTAGGCCCTTAGATTAAACCTAGAACTGATGTGAACCATAAAAAACGTCTCAGGCCCGTAAACAGACCCACCCAACCAACCAGTCGCACCCAGGCTGACCAGGGAGGTCGACCACCAGGTCGACCCTATGGTCGACCTGGTGTGGCCAGGTCGATCCCAAGGTCGACCCCCTGGTCGACCTGGGCTCTAGGCGGGAATTTTCCCGCCCAGTCCGCTTCTGGGTCTTGAGTTCGAATTTCTGAGTTGTTATTGATTCTGAAAATTTGTGAAGCTTCTAGAGGTCATAGCTCGGTCATACGGATTCCGATTTTCGAAAACTCGAACTCGATTCTATGCAGAATTCCGAGGCGAACGCAATGGCGACACATGTTTCCCATGATTCTCATTTTAAAACTTAATTATGCCTTGATTTCTTGTTTCAACATGTTATTAAAATTCAGGTTGTTACATCGTTGAATCAGTTATTCAGAATGGGATAAACTCGGTCTTTTTGAGTAACTTGCATATATAATAAACAAGTGTTACACAAACACAACATACGCCTCATTCCAATTCAGAATATTCTTTTATTCAAATATTCTTACACTTTAGGAAAGGTTCCCATTAATTTTATCAAAGATAAATTCTTAAATTTATTCTTTAATCTTCTTTTGAATATCAATGCAAACTAGTAAGGACTAGCAAACCACACCGAATTAATCATTTATTTTATATCCCTATCCCAACCTATTCATCCCATGAAGTAAAACTAGTCATACTTCATATCTAACACCACGGTGTTATCGGTAAATTCAATTACCATTTCACGTTAAAATATAAATAAGATTTAACTATTGCCTGGAGCAAAACTGGTGATACTCCATTCTCGATTATTTCAATCTAAATAAAGATTCATTAAAACTCCACTTAGTTTTAATCTTCCCAAAAAACACTATCAATGATTATTTAACTTGGGAAATCATATCCTGTCTTTAACTGGGTTAAAGAACCAATGTCATTTAAAACAGGATTCACTATAAACCCAAAATCACATTCCATTCCAATTCAATCATTGAAACTTCTGGTTACTTTTGAAACCCTTTCAAATCCAATTTATATATTTAAAAATAAATAAATTATTATTCTAGTTCAAAACTAGTTCATTTCGATAAAAATCTATTTTTATCTTTTCAAATTTGGAATTTTTCATCTCAATTCTTCACAAATCATTTATTTTGATTTTACACAAATTATTACTATTTTTAATAATTTTATCAAGGCCCGTGTAGTCGAATTCCATCAACGGCCATCGAACTGCACTTACAGCGAACTTTTCCAAATTTGATTTGGACATAATTCCAAATCCATCCGTTAAATTTCAAATCTGTAACATTCGTTAGAAGGCTCTAACATTCGTTTGAAAGCTCTTTTCGATACGAACCCAATGGTTCCGGTTTTAAGAGAATCCAACGGTCGGATCTCCCGTAATATCCATTCGAAGTCAATGGTCGAAATTCGCGAACTACCGCGGCGCGGCGCGTTCTATTCAGGCCATTATATATATAATATATATATTATATATATTTCATCGATTTCCTTTCAAAACGTATTTAATAAATCGTATTAAATTCGTTTTCGAAACAATTTCAACTTCATATTCAATTTTGAATCAAAATTGAATATTCCTCATCATCGATATACAAACGATAATATTTTCAAAATGTTATATTTTGAAATCACTTCCTTTTCTATATTCATTTCAAAAATGAATATAATCAATATAAATATCGTTCGCATCAAAATGGCGCATATCTAACCAACACGACTTTATATATTTCAATAACTTCGATATTCTATTCAACAAATGAATATTTTCTTCAACACATGAATTTACATTTCTATTCAACACATGAATATTTATTTTTCTATTCAACACATGAATATATATTTATATTCAACACCTGAATTTATATTTCTATTCAACACATGAATTTACATTTCTATTCAACACACGAATATTTATTTTCTATTTAACACATGAATTTATATTTCTATTCAACACATGAATTTACATTTTCTATTCAACACATGAATTTATATTTCTATTCAACACATGAATCTACATTTCTATTCAACACATGAATATTTATTTTCTATTCAACACATGAATTCATATTTCTATTTTCCAAATTGGAATGAGGCCCAATCAATTACCATATAATGTTAATTATATGGATTTTCTACAACACACGTATATAATAGCAACGATAAATCATCAACCATCATCCAGAGTGCACCAACCAACTGCATAAGCGTTAAAAATAAATAATTAACGCTTACACAGTCTGTCAACCCATCGGTTGACATACAACTAAACAATCGGGATTAGTGTACGTCAAATATCATCCCAATACCCGTGTGGGGTTTCAAATGAACAAACATAGATTTTTATTTGTGCAGTTGGGCGATGTATAAAATTTATCGTCCCAATCAATATCAGTCAAATCGGTGTACATAAACAAATCGTTCGATTTGTAAATGAATATTTATTTTACTTCAACACATGAATATATATTTTATTTCAACACATGAATATATATTTGATTTCAACACATGAATATATATTTGATTTCAACACATGAATATATATTTGATTTCAACACATGAATATATATTTTATTTCAACACATGAATATATATTTCACACATCACAATCAACATTCAAATTTCACTACATAGCAATCAAACAAACAAGTCATCCATGGTCTGTGAACGACGGATGTCGGGTGCTGCTAAGCATCGTCTGCATCCTAGTATATATTTCAACTAGAATTTAAAATAAAAGTGAGGAGTTCTCACCGAGAGTTCCACTCCTCCATTCTCTATTTCTGAACGGGTTGGATTCCGTTCTGCTTTCGATCAATTCCATCACACTCTTATTCACACTGTTCATAATAAAAATCACATTTTTATTTCACTATATATATAATAAAAAACAGATTTTTATTTCGCTATATATATAAAAATCATATTTTTAATTTTCTACAACTAAATAAAAATCGCCTTTTTATTTGGCTACTTTATATATAAAAATCGCATTTTTATAACACTTCTCATATAGATAAAAAAAAATTTTTTTTACATTGCTAAAAATTATATTTTTTCTTTAACATTTCAACAACAAAAAAAATACCTTCCTATTTGTAAAAATCGTTCTCTTCCTATATAAAGATTCAAACTTTTCAAGTATAAAAATGTAATCTTTTCTATGTTAAAAATATAATTATTTCAATTTTAAAAATCAAATCTTTACCTCATGAACACACTATAAAAATCACATCTTTATTTCTTTACTACATATACAAAAATCAAATTTTTATCTCTTTTCATATAATAAAAATAATAATTTTTATATTGAAACCATACACATAAAAATCGTGTCTTTATTTTGAAATCATATACATAAAGATGATATTTTTATCGTGGAATCATATATATATAAATCCTATTTTTATACCATCAAAAATCCCAACTTTTATATTAAAGGTTCATATCTTTATTATCAAAGAAAACAATATTTTTACATCTAAGAAAATCATTAAAATCATTAAAATAAATACTTACTTTTTCGTTTGGAGGAAAGGGGGCTGTTTTTTTTGGGATGGCGGTTTCAGGAGGGGGACGGAGAGAGGCGCGAGGGGGAGGGCTGCTCCGGTGGTGGCGGATCCGACGCGGCGTCATGGCCGGGGGAGGGGTCTAGAGGAGCTCGTGGTGGCCTGGGTTGTGGGCTCGATCGAGGGAAGGAGGACGAAGGTCGGAGGGGGGAGCAATGGACGGGGTGCGGCGCGACGATGGCGTCCCTGGGTACATTTTTTGGACGAAAGGACGAGCGACTAAGTTTTCCCATGGTACAGGCTTTACATACTTTGTTATTTTTGAATTTTTGATGAGGTAAACCTATGACCAGCTCATTTGTTTCCAGTCTTTCAAGAAGACCCATACTTGCATGTGCCATGTAACAACCCGTAAAATGCGAGCCAGTTTGAAAATTTTATTTTGGTAATTTTAGCGAATTTTGATTATTTAAAATGAAATATTTTAAATAATATCGACGAGAAATTTATTTTGAATTGAAATTCGACGTATATATTATATACGTCGTCGTTAGAATATATAATAATTATATATAATTGTAAAAGGAATTGAAAATGGCGCGGTAGTTCGAAAATTCGATTTCTAATTTCAAATGAATATACAGAATTCAATATAAGTCAGAATTGAACGAAACAAGAAATATTTGAATCTGTATAACTATATCTTTGTAACGAAGCTAACAAACTGAGATTTCATTTTAGAAATGATAAGATATGTCCAGTTTAAAATTAGAAATAGTCGCTGGGGAATTTATATATATTTTTATATATATAAGGCCCTTAAAAATAGCAATTTTGCAAACGACCTCGGATTTCGACGAAACCAGTTTTGTTGGGTCCGGGATGTAAAGTTATTGCTAGATTCCAAATTTCATAATTTTTCGAATCAATATGTGAGCGTGGCAAAGGAAAACGCGTTTGACCAGTTTCAGTTGATTTTAATCGACTGGAAATTGGCCATTTTTCATACGGTCTCAGAATTCAACGAAACTAGTTTTGTTAGGACCGTATCGTCAATACGAAGCTAGAAAATATTTTTCTGCAATTTATAGAGTTAGTTTGTGACCCCGGTAATTTGAAATGTGCGTTTGAAATTCAATATAGTGATTTAAATTAAAATTCAAAAGGAAACTGATTCAAACTATCAAATCAGCTTGCGAGACATATCCCATTGTGTTCGGAATGGGGGTTAAACGCTATGGACGACAGGCGGTGGGCCTCGTTTCGAGGTCGTTTGTAAAAGTCAACCTTTTTGAAAAATTAAATAATAAAATAATAATAAAAAAAATATTTTCCTTTCCCCCTTTTTACTCTGGCCCCCCCCTTTCTCCCCGTTCATTCGTTTCTGTATAAAAAAAAAAAAAAAAAAAAGAGAGAGAAGGAGGCGACGAAGGCGGGGAGGAGCCGCCGCCCTCCCCAAGGGCCACCGCGCCTCGTCAAGGCGACCCCCCCCCTCTCATCCACCTCGACCGCGACGCAAGACCCCCCCCCCTCTCATCCACCTCGACCGCGACGCAAGGCGACCCCCCCCCTCTCTTCCACCTCGACCGCGCCTCATCAAGGCAACCCCCCCTTGCTGCTCAGTCCGACGCAAGGCGACCACCCCCCCCCCCCCCCTCTTCAGAATACTGTAAGTATTTTAATGTATTTTTTTTATTTTAATTTCGATTTTAGGTTTAAAACTGATTTTTCATTTTAAAGTTAAAACTGATTTTTCATTTTAAAGTTAAAACTGATTTTTCATTTTAAAGTTAAAACTGATTTTTCATTTTAAAGTTTGAAAACTGATTTTTATTTTTTTATTTTAAAATTTTAAAGGGAAGAAGATTTGAAACTTTAAAATAGAAAAGATTGAAACTTTAAAATAGAAAAGATTTAAGCTTAAAAGGTAAAAGAAAAGATTTGATCTTTACTATGAAAAAGGTTCGATATTTGATATGAAAAGGATTTGGTCTTTAGTTTAGAAAAGATTATGTTTTTAAATATAAAAAGATTTGATTTTTGGTAGATAAAGAAACGATTTTTATTTATAGTTATAGATAGAAAAATAGAATTTTTATATATTGAACTTCGATAGAAAAATGGATTTTTATATATTGAACTTCGATAGAAAAATGGAATTTTTATATATTGAACTTCGATAGAAAAATGGAATTTTTATATATTGAACTTCGATAGAAAAATGGAATTTTTATATATTGAACTTCGATAGAAAAATGGAATTTTTATATATTGAACTTCGATAGAAAAATGGAATTTTTATATATTGAACTACGATAGAAAAATGGAATTTTTATATATTGAATAACGATAGAAAAATAGAATTTTTATATATTGAACATCGAAGTAAAAATTCGATTTTTATATATTGAATAGCGAAGTAAAAATGTGATTTTTACGTATGTAGTGAAAGCAGCAACGAAGGTGACAAAAAGGCGAAACGACGAAGACTTCTGCAAAAGAAGAGTCAAGATGATTGGATAGCTAATGGTGAGAATTTCTCACCTTTCAATTTATTTTTCTAGTTATATATATACTAGGATGCAGACGGTGCTTAGTAGCACCCGACACCCGTCCACAGACCATGGACTTGTTTGTTTGACTGTTTGGTGATTGATTGTGATATTGGTTTGAATGTGGTTTGTGGTGTGAAAAATCGAATCGATAAGTTGGTTAGGATTAGACGTGCGCCGTTATAAGGCGAAGGAGTAAGGCTAGGTTAGACCCTTACTCCAAATTTTGTGGTTTGCATAACGAAAGTGAATTTGATTGATGTGTGAATGGCGTGGGCCTTCACTAGACCGGGGATAAGGCTAGGCCTTGTCCCGTTTCTAGTATCGTGCCGTTATGCCGCCGAAATTTTCTAAAATATGTTAGAAAAATAAAAATATCATTTTATAGAATAAATGAATTGAATAGAAATTCATAAATTGAAATAAAATGTTTTATCGTTAAAAATATAATTTTTAACGTGAAGTGAATAAAATAAAATATTCATTTATAAACCAGACGGTTTGTTTATGTACACCTATTTGAATGACGTTGATTGGGTCGATAAATTTTACACATCGCCTAACTGCACAAATAAAATATGTGTTTGATTGTTTGAAACCCCACACGGGTGTTAGGATGAAATCTGAAGTTCACTCATCCTGATTGATTAAATATGTCGATCGATTGATTGACAGGCTGTTATAAGCATTGAATATCAATCTTTGATGCTTATACAGTGTAGTGCACTTTGGTTGATGGTTGATTATTTTTCAATGCTATGATATACATGTGTTGTATGAAAATCCATATAATTAACTTTATATGGTAATTGATTGGGCCTCATTCCAGTTTTAAAATAGAAATATACGAAAAAGAAATATTTGAAATAGAATATTTGAAAATAGAACTTTATGAAGCCGTGTTGATTAGATTGACGCCATTTTGACGTGAACGATATTTTTATCGATTTCGAAATAAATTGAATTGAAAACGATTTCGAAATGAATTGAATTGAAAACGATTTCGAAATGAATTGAATTGAAAACGATTTCGAAATAAATTGAATTGAAAACGATTTCGAAATGAATTGAATTGAAAACGATTTCGAAATGAATTGAATTGAAAACGATTTCGAAATGAATTGAATTGAAAACGATTTCGAAATAAATTGAATTGAAAACGATTTCGAAATGAATTGAATTGAAAACGATTTCGAAATGAATTGAATTGAAAAAGATTTCGAAATGAATTGAATTGAAAACGATTTCGAAATGAATTGAATTGAAAACGATTTCGAAATGAATTGAATTGAAAACGATTTCGAAATGAATTGAATTGAAAAAGATTTCGAAATGAATTGAATTGAAATGAATTCAAATTGAATTGAAATTTGAATTGAAAAGAAATGAATTTTGAAACGAATTTATAAAAAAAAGAATTCAATTTTGCTTTGAATTGAAATGGAAGTTGAAATAGCTTTTGAAACGATTTTAAAACTATTTATATAATTCGTTTTAAATAGAAATCGACGAAATATATATTATATATAATATATATATAATATAATGGCCTGAATAGAACGCGCCGCGCCGCGGCAGTTCGCGAATTTCGACCATTTATTTCAAACGGACATTACGGGAGATCCGACCGTCGGATTCTCCTAAAACCGGAACCGTTGGGTTCGTATCGAAAAGAGCTTTCTAACGAATATTAGAAATTTGAAATCTAACGGTTGGATTTGGAATTATGTCCAAATCAAATTCGAAAAAGGTCGCTGTAAGTGCAGTTCGATGGCCATTGATGGAAATCGACTGTACGGGCCTTGATAAAATTATTAAAAATAGTAATAATTTGTGTAAAATCATAAGAAATGATTTAGAAAGAATTGGGATGAAAAACTCCATACTTGAAAAGATAAAAATAGATTTTTATCAAAATGAACTAGTTTTGAACTAGAATTATAATTCTATTTATTTTTAAATAAATAAATTGAATTCGAAAAGGGTTTTAGAAATAACCAAAATTTCCAATGATTGCATCGGAATGGATTTGAATCGAAATTGTCTTCGGAATATTTCGATGTTGGAATTCGTGATTATACAGATGTGGTTATGGAAATTTGAAAGATATATATTTATATCGTTATTTCCAATACGACATTTGTTAGTCGTAGAATTCGATATTGAATATAAGCCGATATATTTTCTATTCAGAGCCTTGTATTGAATATCGAATGTGATTTGGGTTTGTCGTGAATGGTGTCTTCACTAACACTGTTCTTGAACCCAGTTGAGAAAAGATTAAATCTTTTTATTTAGATTTAATGAAGTGTACCAATTAAATAATATTTAATTGGAATTGAATGGATATTGATTTTTGGGTTTATCGTGAACAGTGTTTTAAATAACACTTGTTCTTTAACCCGATAATTAATGGGATGTGACTTTGGGTTTATCGTGAACCGTGTTTTAAATGACACCGATTCTTTAACCCAGTCACAGATTAAAACTAAGTGGAGTTTTAATGAATCTTTAATTAGATTGAAAAGATCGAGAATGGAGTATCACCAGTTTTGCTCCAGGCGATAGTTAAATCTTTAATTAGATTTGAACGTGAAATTTAGAAACTAACTGTCGGTTAGCTAAGTAGAATGGTTTTCTGGATATTGATCTGATGTTGGTTTCGGCCTTCGGGGTTAATATTTGGTGAATTATTCTCTTGATTAATTTACGGTTAATGACTGATGAGTTGGAATGAGGCGTATGTTGTGTTTGTGTAACACTTTTATAATATATACGCGAGTTATTCGGAAAGACCGGGTTTATCCCATTCTGAATAACTGATACGACGATAAGTCGAAGATGAAGACGATGGTCGAAGACCGGAGGTCTTCACGTCGTTTGGGTGATAACTGATGATCTTGATTGGGCTGTACACCCAAGAAGATGGAAACAGTTAGTGATCGTCCAGACGTACTTGGAGATCGATGGATATGCGGGGTACTAGGTGCCTCCGGTTTCGTTCAGGCCCAGAACGGACTTGTAAATGGACTGTGTGTCTGACATTGGATTTCATTCTGTGTGACTGATATCGGTTGCATAGAGTGGTTTGCCTGTGTAGCATGCTAAGATGCAAATGATCAAGGCTTCTGTTGAAAAGCAAAGTCTTGTGGTGATGATCAAAGCACGGCCTTTGTGGCGTAGCTTTGTGTAACGTTTACTTCGCGAGTTTCACACCCGGTATGAACTAAAAACGGGAGGGACATCAGGGAGGACTTGCGTTTCTCTCTAGCTAGAAGTGGCGTCAGTGGTTTTACACGCCCTGACGAGTTTGACTTATGTGGTTGTTGCGGTTGCGAGGCGCCTCGGTTATATCGGTTTCGGCCGAATGCATTCTGGTCGGCTGACGGACCAGACTTACACCCCATAGGGTGGGGAGACGTATTGTTCAGGCATAATAATCCACTCCGTGTGGACCGGCCCTGACGATCTAAAGGCTTGCCTGCGCGCTTGCCTGTGGCTCGGGCTAGAGAGTCACGAATCGGTAGAGGACTATCTTTTGCCTCGGTTCATAGACGGAAATCCAATTTCCAAATACGTGACATTTGCGGTTTTAATTGTAATCCTATATATGGCGACATAGTGGGATGGGGCGCTTATGCCGCCTATGATTGATACTTATGATTTGAAGTTGTTTTATACACTTATAATAGTATCAAATGATTTGTTTTAAAACGTATCAAGCATTCTTTGGATGTTATAAGGGAAAACCCTATCCTCGACTGCGTTGCATTGTGTGATGGGACCTGGGTCTTATAACAGCTTCATTTTTCTTTATTTAGCATTGCGCTGTTTGTTTTATGCACTGGTATTCTTGGGAGGAAACCCGTTCCGTGTTATACGGCGTGGTCCCTTGATTTACCTAGCTTTGAAAATAAAGATTAATAACTGTTTTAGTTCTCACACCAGTCACATGACTGACCTGGAGTTTATTGTTTTAACCTAAACTCTGGGTGCCCCTATTTTGACACGGGCAGCTAGTAGTTTCGGTTTTGCAGATTTATATTCACAGGATCCTGGTTTACAGCTGGAACGATATCCGGAAAGCTTTGTATCCGTATATCTCTTTCTAGTTGTGTATTGTATTATTTTCCGCTGCTATGTATTTAAATGTAATTTAAATCTCTGATATTTCTGTGTAATATTCATTTATACTCTGTATATTCTTGTAATCTGATGCATTGTTGTAATATACAATGAAATGCTCTTCTGTATGCGTTCTGTTGTGGCCTGTTCTCGAACTATCCGACACTTTCCTTTACGGGGAAGTTGCGGGTCTTCACATTTGGTATCAGAGCTTTGGTTTACAAAGCTCAGAGAACAAGACACGTTAGAACCATACGAAAGAATTCATCAGATATTGGATTAGTAATATCCAATTAGAATGACTCGTTAGAGATAGGATCAGTAGTGTCCTAGAACGAGTGTGAAGAGTATATTTTTCAAATGAAAACAATTTTGTTTTGAAATTTAAATCGTCTTACACGTATTTGAATATTTATTTATTTTGAATATGGACAATCAAGTATATATAGATTTCGCGTATACGCGTCATGAACGTATATTCGAAGTTTTAATATATTGGATAGATATAGCATCACACTCTAGTTGCCCGGAGATATTATTGATGATAGCGATCGCATCATCAACATTTATGTTCGTGTTTCGAAGGTGTGATTTTCTATATATTTCCATTAGGCTGGTGTGAGAACCAAAACTTATATATAGCTAGAATACATTGTTGTGAATTGGCATCAAAAACATGATTTTTGTATATGTATCAAAATTATGAATTTCAAACTCTAATCAACTAATTGATTGATGTTTGTGTTGTTTGTTCATTTGTTTGCTAATTTTGAACCTTTATGCCTAATTTGATCAAATATGGAATTATATTGAAATTTGGTCGCATCTGCTTGCATATACATGTATATCATTGAACAGGTCATAGCAAGGAGGCTAGAGCCAGAGAATAAAATTTGTTTGCCCGACAAATAGGTACATGTTTACTACATAATTTCCTGTTTTGTTTGGGTGATGATGATTTTGTGAGCCTATTGGCTAGCCGCTTGGCTTTTTCTTTTTCTTTTTGAGATCTGAAGGACCGGGGAAGCTATTTGAAATTCCCCGATGCTCCCGGTGCAGGGGAGGTTATGGCGAAATTTTTCGAAAATTTAGGGTGTTAGCCAAATTTTTGAAAATTTGAAAATTCTCAGAAACTGAAAAGTTGGAGAATGGAAGCCAGATCGAGCGTAGAGTTGAATTATCAAACCACTTTCGACTTTGTTCCTTTTCGGGGACGAAAAGTTTTAAGTGGGGGAGATTGTAACAACCCGTAAAATGCGAGCCAGTTTGAAAAATTTATTTTGGTAATTTTAGCGAATTTTGATTATTTAAAATGAAATATTTTAAATAATATCGACGAGAAATTTATTTTGAATTGAAATTCGACGTATATATTATATACGTCGTCGTTAGAATATATAATAATTATATATAATTGTAAAAGGAATTGAAAATGGCGCGGTAGTTCGAAAATTCGATTTCTAATTTCAAATGAATATACAGAATTCAATATAAGTCAGAATTGAACGAAACAAGAAATATTTGAATCTGTATAACTATATCTTTGTAACGAAGCTAACAAACTGAGATTTCATTTTAGAAATGATAAGATATGTCCAGTTTAAAATTAGAAATAGTCGCTGGGGAATTTATATATATTTTTATATATATAAGGCCCTTAAAAATAGCAATTTTGCAAACGACCTCGGATTTCGACGAAACCAGTTTTGTTGGGTCCGGGATGTAAAGTTATTGCTAGATTCCAAATTTCATAATTTTTCGAATCAATATGTGAGCGTGGCAAAGGAAAACGCGTTTGACCAGTTTCAGTTGATTTTAATCGACTGGAAATTGGCCATTTTTCATACGGTCTCAGAATTCAACGAAACTAGTTTTGTTAGGACCGTATCGTCAATACGAAGCTAGAAAATATTTTTCTGCAATTTATAGAGTTAGTTTGTGACCCCGGTAATTTGAAATGTGCGTTTGAAATTCAATATAGTGATTTAAATTAAAATTCAAAAGGAAACTGATTCAAACTATCAAATCAGCTTGCGAGACATATCCCATTGTGTTCGGAATGGGGGTTAAACGCTATGGACGACAGGCGGTGGGCCTCGTTTCGAGGTCGTTTGTAAAAGTCAACCTTTTTGAAAAATTAAATAATAAAATAATAAAAAAAAAAATTTCCTTTCCCCCTTTTTACTCTGCCCCCCCCCCCTTTCTCCCCGTTCATTCGTTTCTGTATAAAAAAAAAAAAAAAAAAAAAAAGAGAAGGAGGCGACGAAGGCGGGGAGGAGCCGCCGCCCTCCCCAAGGGCCACCGCGCCTCGTCAAGGCGACCCCCCCTCTCATCCACCTCGACCGCGACGCAAGACCCCCCCCCTCTCATCCACCTCGACCGCGACGCAAGGCGACCCCCCCCTCTCTTCCACCTCGACCGCGCCTCGTCAAGGCAACCCCCCCTTGCTGCTCAGTCCGACGCAAGGCGACCACCCCCCCCCCCCCCCTCTTCAGAATACTGTAAGTATTTTAATGTATTTTTTTTATTTTAATTTCGATTTTAGGTTTAAAACTGATTTTTCATTTTAAAGTTAAAACTGATTTTTCATTTTAAAGTTAAAACTGATTTTTCATTTTAAAGTTAAAACTGATTTTTCATTTTAAAGTTTGAAAACTGATTTTTATTTTTTTATTTTAAAATTTTAAAGGGAAGAAGATTTGAAACTTTAAAATAGAAAAGATTGAAACTTTAAAATAGAAAAGATTTAAGCTTAAAAAGTAAAAGAAAAGATTTGATCTTTACTATGAAAAAGGTTCGATATTTGATATGAAAAGGATTTGGTCTTTAGTTTAGAAAAGATTATGTTTTTAAATATAAAAAGATTTGATTTTTGGTAGATAAAGAAACGATTTTTATTTATAGTTATAGATAGAAAAATAGAATTTTTATATATTGAACTTCGATAGAAAAATGGATTTTTATATATTGAACTTCGATAGAAAAATGGAATTTTTATATATTGAACTTCGATAGAAAAATGGAATTTTTATATATTGAACTTCGATAGAAAAATGGAATTTTTATATATTGAACTTCGATAGAAAAATGGAATTTTTATATATTGAACTTCGATAGAAAAATGGAATTTTTATATATTGAACTTCGATAGAAAAATGGAATTTTTTCGATAGAAAAATGGAATTTTTATATATTGAACTACGATAGAAAAATGGAATTTTTATATATTGAATAACGACAGAAAAATAGAATTTTTATATATTGAACATCGAAGTAAAAATTCGATTTTTATATATTGAATAGCGAAGTAAAAATGTGATTTTTACGTATGTAGTGAAAGCAGCAACGAAGGTGACAAAAAGGCGAAACGACGAAGACTTCTGCAAAAGAAGAGTCAAGATGATTGGATAGCTAATGGTGAGAATTTCTCACCTTTCAATTTATTTTTCTAGTTATATATATACTAGGATGCAGACGGTGCTTAGTAGCACCCGACACCCGTCCACAGACCATGGACTTGTTTGTTTGACAGTTTGGTGATTGATTGTGATATTGGTTTGAATGTGGTTTGTGGTGTGAAAAATCGAATCGATAAGTTGGTTAGGATTAGACGTGCGCCGTTATAAGGCGAAGGAGTAAGGCTAGGTTAGACCCTTACTCCAAATTTTGTGGTTTGCATAACGAAAGTGAATTTGATTGATGTGTGAATGGCGTGGGCCTTCACTAGACCGGGGATAAGGCTAGGCCTTGTCCCGTTTCTAGTATCGTGCCGTTATGCCGCCGAAATTTTCTAAAATATGTTAGAAAAATAAAAATATCATTTTATAGAATAAATGAATTGAATAGAAATTCATAAATTGAAATAAAATGTTTTATCGTTAAAAATATAATTTTTAACGTGAAGTGAATAAAATAAAATATTCATTTATAAACCAGACGGTTTGTTTATGTACACCTATTTGAATGACGTTGATTGGGTCGATAAATTTTACACATCGCCTAACTGCACAAATAAAATATGTGTTTGATTGTTTGAAACCCCACACGGGTGTTAGGATGAAATCTGAAGTTCACTCATCCTGATTGATTAAATATGTCGATCGATTGATTGACAGGCTGTTATAAGCATTGAATATCTATCTTTGATGCTTATACAGTGTAGTGCACTTTGGTTGATGGTTGATTATTTTTCAATGCTATGATATACATGTGTTGTATGAAAATCCATATAATTAACTTTATATGGTAATTGATTGGGCCTCATTCCAGTTTTAAAATAGAAATATACGAAAAAGAAATATTTGAAATAGAATATTTGAAAATAGAACTTTATGAAGCCGTGTTGATTAGATTGACGCCATTTTGACGTGAACGATATTTTTATCGATTTCGAAATAAATTGAATTGAAAACGATTTCGAAATGAATTGAATTGAAAACGATTTCGAAATGAATTGAATTGAAAACGATTTCGAAATAAATTGAATTGAAAACGATTTCGAAATGAATTGAATTGAAAACGATTTCGAAATGAATTGAATTGAAAACGATTTCGAAATGAATTGAATTGAAAACGATTTCGAAATAAATTGAATTGAAAACGATTTCAAAATGAATTGAATTGAAAACGATTTCGAAATGAATTGAATTGAAAAAGATTTCGAAATGAATTGAATTGAAAACGATTTCGAAATGAATTGAATTGAAAACGATTTCGAAATGAATTGAATTGAAAACTATTTCGAAATGAATTGAATTGAAAAAGATTTCGAAATGAATTGAATTGAAATGAATTCAAATTGAATTGAAATTTGAATTGAAAAGAAATGAATTTTGAAACGAATTTATAAAAAAAAGAATTCAATTTTGCTTTGAATTGAAATGGAAGTTGAAATAGCTTTTGAAACGATTTTAAAACTATTTATATAATTCGTTTTAAATAGAAATCGACGAAATATATATTATATATAATATATATATAATATAATGGCCTGAATAGAACGCGCCGCGCCGCGGCAGTTCGCGAATTTCGACCATTTATTTCAAACGGACATTACGGGAGATCCGACCGTCGGATTCTCCTAAAACCGGAACCGTTGGGTTCGTATCGAAAAGAGCTTTCTAACGAATATTAGAAATTTGAAATCTAACGGTTGGATTTGGAATTATGTCCAAATCAAATTCGAAAAAGGTCGCTGTAAGTGCAGTTCGATGGCCGTTGATGGAAATCGACTGTACGGGCCTTGATAAAATTATTAAAAATAGTAATAATTTGTGTAAAATCATAAGAAATGATTTAGAAAGAATTGGGATGAAAAACTCCATACTTGAAAAGATAAAAATAGATTTTTATCCAAATGAACTAGTTTTGAACTAGAATTATAATTCTATTTATTTTTAAATAAATAAATTGAATTCGAAAAGGGTTTTAGAAATAACCAAAATTTCCAATGATTGCATCGGAATGGATTTGAATCGAAATTGTCTTCGGAATATTTCGATGTTGGAATTCGTGATTATACAGATGTGGTTATGGAAATTTGAAAGATATATATTTATATCGTTATTTCCAATACGACATTTGTTAGTCGTAGAATTCGATATTGAATATAAGCCGATATATTTTCTATTCAGAGCCTTGTATTGAATATCGAATGTGATTTGGGTTTGTCGTGAATGGTGTCTTCACTAACACTGTTCTTGAACCCAGTTGAGAAAAGATTAAATCTTTTTATTTAGATTTAATGAAGTGTACCAATTAAATAATATTTAATTGGAATTGAATGGATATTGATTTTTGGGTTTATCGTGAACAGTGTTTTAAATAACACTTGTTCTTTAACCCGATAATTAATGGGATGTGACTTTGGGTTTATCGTGAACCGTGTTTTAAATGACACCGATTCTTTAACCCAGTCACAGATTAAAACTAAGTGGAGTTTTAATGAATCTTTAATTAGATTGAAAAGATCGAGAATGGAGTATCACCAGTTTTGCTCCAGGCGATAGTTAAATCTTTAATTAGATTTGAACGTGAAATTTAGAAACTAACTGTCGGTTAGCTAAGTAGAATGGTTTTCTGGATATTGATCTGATGTTGGTTTCGGCCTTCGGGGTTAATATTTGGGGAATTATTCTCTTGATTAATTTACGGTTAATGACTGATGAGTTGGAATGAGGCGTATGTTGTGTTTGTGTAACACTTTTATAATATATACGCGAGTTATTCGGAAAGACCGGGTTTATCCCATTCTGAATAACTGATACGACGATAAGTCGAAGATGAAGACGATGGTCGAAGACCGGAGGTCTTCACGTCGTTTGGGTGATAACTGATGATCTTGATTGGGCTGTACACCCAAGAAGATGGAAACAGTTAGTGATCGTCCAGACGTACTTGGAGATCGATGGATATGCGGGGTACTAGGTGCCTCCGGTTTCGTTCAGGCCCAGAACGGACTTGTAAATGGACTGTGTGTCTGACATTGGATTTCATTCTGTGTGACTGATATCGGTTGCATAGAGTGGTTTGCCTGTGTAGCATGCTAAGATGCAAATGATCAAGGCTTCTGTTGAAAAGCAAAGTCTTGTGGTGATGATCAAAACACGGCCTTTGTGGCGTAGCTTTGTGTAACGTTTACTTCGCGAGTTTCACACCCGGTATGAACTAAAAACGGGAGGGACATCAGGGAGGACTTGCGTTTCTTTCTAGCTAGAAGTGGCGTCAGTGGTTTTACACGCCCTGACGAGTTTGACTTATGTGGTTGTTGCGGTTGCGAGGCGCCTCGGTTATATTGGTTTCGGCCGAATGCATTCTGGTCGGCTGACGGACCAGACTTACACCCCATAGGGTGGGGAGACGTATTGTTCAGGCATAATAATCCACTCCGTGTGGACCGGCCCTGACGATCTAAAGGCTTGCCTGCGCGCTTGCCTGTGGCTCGGGCTAGAGAGTCACGAATCGGTAGAGGACTATCTTTTGCCTCGGTTCATAGACGGAAATCCAATTTCCAAATACGTGACATTTGCGGTTTTAATTGTAATCCTATATATGGCGACATAGTGGGATGGGGCGCTTATGCCGCCTATGATTGATACTTATGATTTGAAGTTGTTTTATACACTTATAATAGTATCAAATGATTTGTTTTAAAACGTATCAAGCATTCTTTGGCTGTTATAAGGGAAAACCCTATCCTCGACTGCGTTGCATTGTGTGATGGGACCTGGGTCTTATAACAGCTTCATTTTTCTTTATTTAGCATTGCGCTGTTTGTTTTATGCACTGGTATTCTTGGGAGGAAACCCGTTCCGTGTTATACGGCGTGGTCCCTTGATTTACCTAGCTTTGAAAATAAAGATTAATAACTGTTTTAGTTCTCACACCAGTCACATGACTGACCTGGAGTTTATTGTTTTAACCTAAACTCTGGGTGCCCCTATTTTGACACGGGCAGCTAGTAGTTTCGGTTTTGCAGATTTATATTCACAGGATCCTGGTTTACAGCTGGAACGATATCCGGAAAGCTTTGTATCCGTATATCTCTTTCTAGTTGTGTATTGTATTATTTTCCGCTGCTATGTATTTAAATGTAATTTAAATCTCTGATATTTCTGTGTAATATTCATTTATACTCTGTATATTCTTGTAATCTGATGCATTGTTGTAATATACAATGAAATGCTCTTCTGTATGCGTTCTGTTGTGGCCTGTTCTCGAACTATCCGACACTTTCCTTTACGGGGAAGTTGCGGGTCTTCACATGCCAGCCTTCTGTGCCATAGAACTGCCTCCTCTTCCGTTGCTACCAAGCACCTAGAAACAGTTACATCATCGAAAGAGAGTGTGTAGACATTTCCTCTTCTTTTCCCACTAAAAACAACCTTTCCAGAGGATATTTCAATGATTTTGCAGACATTACTATCAAACACAACATTCATTCCTTTATCACAAAGTTGACTGATAGAGATAAGGTTGTGAAATAGATTATCAACATATAAAACATCGGTTAAGGCAAAAAATATTGTTACCTACTTTTCCTTTACCTATGATTTTACATTTGCTGTTGCCTCCTAAAGTCACATTCCCACCTTTATGTTTTTCAAGGCTAAGGAACAGTCTTTTGTCCCCTGTCATATGTCGGGAGCAACCTGAATCTAAATACCATTTTTGTTGCTCCTTAGCCCGCCAGCATACCTACACAAACATAGGAGAGGATGACCCAGAGAATCTTCTAGGTCCATGCGTATCAGTCATAGAAAAGTGATAAGACTCTTTTGAAATCCAGATTTGATTTTTCTCATTATCTGTGTTCCAATCATTGTGATAATTGTGTGCCAAGTGTTTAGGAATCCAAACCTTTTTGAACTTACGAATTTTATTATCGTTCTTGCAGTTTTCATGACTGTGACCAATTTCTCCACATTTTACACATTTGGGAAAGATGCCTCAACCTTTAGCATTGTCAATCCTAGTCTTTTTTTCTTGTATCTTTCCAAAACCAAGTCCTTTTCTATTATTTGCAAACAGTTGATTTCCAAGTAACATTCTAAAAGACGTTTGACCAATTGAAAATTTATTCAAAGCAACTTCAAGATCTTGAACTTTCGTTCTTAACATTGTGTTCACATTCACCAATGAAGTGCATCGTTCAACATAATTCTTTCTTTTGGTGTCATCATTCTTTTTAAGAGTCGAATTCATTTTTTCAAGATCCTCAATGGTGCACTTGAGTGTTAAAAGTTCTAAATTCACAGCCTTACAAATTTCACAATCTAGACTAATGTTTTTTTAAACATTTTCAAGTTCAGATTTCAACTTCTTGTTATTGTGAACAAGATCAAGGTTTTTTGCTTTCAGTTTCTCTGGTTCTGATTCTAATGTGTCAATAATTTCAGAAAGGTGTTTGCACATTAAAACGAGATCGTTATAACTGTATACCTCAGTGGTTTCTTCGTTGGCATCTTCTAGATCTGACTTCGTCATGAAGCACTGGTTGCTTTCTTCCTCACTGCTGTCTGAATCTTCTTCCCCTTCCTCGTCATCCCAAGTTATGGCAAAAGCTTTCTTTTTCTTCTTGTTTCTTTGGAGAAGTGGACAATTTGGTTTTATGTGTCCAGGCTTTTGACAGTTGTAGCAGAGTGGTTCATCTTCTGAATTGTTGGTCTTTGGTTTATTTCTCCGAGGTTTGAATTAGCTCCACTTCGTGAGTTGTCTGACTGCCATGGCAAGCTGTTCAATAGGATCTTCACTATCACTGGTGACGGTGTTGGACAAAGCTATTGACTTCTTTTTTAGATCTGAGTTGTTGTGATCTTCTCTTGCTTTTAGCTCCATTTCATATGTCATTAGATTCCCGATAAGCTCTTCCATGCTCAGCTTGCTCATATCTTTAGATTCTTGAATGGCTGTGATTTTTGCTTCAAAGTTCATTGGAAGAACACGCAGAATCTTCCTTACGAGCTCCACTTCTGTATAGACCTTTCCAAGGGCTCTAGCATTGTAGACCAGCACGGAGATGCGACCATACACGTCCTTGATGCTCTCATCCTTCTGCATGATGAAGTTTTCATATTCATTGCTAAACATGGCAAGACGGGATTTTTTAACCTGAGAAGTTCCTTCATGTGTGACTTCCAGAGTATGCCAAATTTCCTAGGCTGTATTACAATGAGAAATTCTGTTATATTCTGTTTTATCAAGAGCACAAATCAGGGCATTCATAGCTTTAGAATCTATAGAGTATAGTTTCTTATCATTCGCATCCCACCTACTTTTTGGTTTAGGTGTTACAGTTCCATTAACAGTTTCAGTAGGAGGTTTATATCCAGTTTCAATGATATCCCAGACATCATAATCAACAGAAACAAGATAGATTTTCATCCTAGCTTTGCAATACGCATAATCACCACCATTGAACATGGGTGGTCTAGCAATAGATTGACCTTCAGAAAAAGCATTGTTCATTGAACTCATGATTCTAGGGTTACAACCTCGCTCTGATACCAACTGTAACGGCCCTAGGTTTTGCAACCATCAGGCAGTGGGCTAACCCCCACCGTGACATACAGTGATACCTCAGAACTGATTTTACGGCCAGCCTCTCGACTGCAACAACCAACCCAATCTTCCTATTGGGACGTGTAGCGGTAAGAGTCTCCTGCTCGCCACCAAACAGCCAAGCGAGAACCTCCTATCACATTCTCTAACCAGCTCTGATACCAATTGTAGGATCAATAATAACCCTAGAGGGGGGTGAATAGGGTTTTTAACAAAAAATAAAACAAATACAGAGATATAAGACATGTAGTAAGGGAAAATCACACGCAAAGATACCCAGCTTCGGCAAACTGTGCCTACTGCTGCCTTTCTAAGATTTCTACTAGGAGATACAAACAGATCCCGCTTACAACCCTATGCAAACTAGCAACTCCTGCTCCTGTCTGACACTAAGCTCAAAATCAAAGACTGGCCTGTATACCCTAGACCAGATTTTCACAGAATACAAACCAGTAATCTGTATACCTAGTTTTAAATCAAACTAGACAAACACGAATTGTTGTTGAAGAAATTACAACACAAATATAAGAGAAGAAGAAAAAGAACAAATAGGAAAAAAAACCTTTGTTTAATGAATAGGTCGGCCCTTTGTAAAGTCGGTTGCACCCCTTCTTTTTATCCGATCACTTTTCATTCTCCATTGACAATGGCGGCTCCGAAAAACAACAAACTAGGATTTTTGATACTTCTCCCAAATCGATTCAATGGCTTCTGAGATTGATGCTCAAGACTTTGTGGTTATGTGATGCTTCACTTCGGCTTTCTCTGATGCGTCGATTTTTCTGCTCAATCGATTTGGAGATATTTCTCTTGCGATCGACACTGTAAGTTCTTCTAGAATTTCTTGCTTTGAAAAACACTTGGATTTATTTTGTGGGTTTCAATTTTTACTGTCGAATTGGGATGGTCTCTGTCGATGATGAATTGTCTGTTTTAATAGGGTTTTAGAAACCCTAGTACTCTGATTTCCATTGAAGACTTGCCCGATTTGATTTTGTTGCAGCTGGTTTGTGATACTTTCCACTTTTGCAATTCTCGGTTTTAATTGAATTTGTTGCCACGGCTTTGATTTGATTATAGCAATTCTGGAAAATTTAATTGCTTTCCCTTTTTGATTTCTGGCCTGCGAGATTGTTAAAAAATCTTTGCTGGTCCCTTGCGCGAATAAATTGCGTGAGAGTCATGAATGAATTCAGAGAAGCTTTGTGAAACATTCTATACCCAAAACAATACTTGCCGAAATTAACTCTTGCTTGAAATTCCAGAAATGAATTTAACACTTGCCCAAAAAATATATTTCTGATAATTTGATTTCTTGAATACGTAAACAAATTTAGGCACTATCCACATTTTCTTTTATTTCCTTGTGGTTGAAAAATCTGGAAAGAATATATTGGTGTCCAAAAATACAACCATTGATAGTGCTCCTGAATTTAAACTGTCTTGCCAAAAACAGTGTTATAATTTTTGAAAAACAAAACACTGTGATTTCTCGATGTATATAAGATCATTCCTTATATGTGTGCGCCTGTTATATTGCTTTTTAATTTTCTGGAAATCAATGTTTAATTCTGGAAACATTCATATTTGCCAAAATTAATTCTTGCTCACTGTTGGATCACCTGGCTTGAGCATCCATGTTGCATTGTATACATTGTGACCATTGAACTGTTTTTACACAAACACTTTGCTGTGTTTGATTTGGCACTCCAGAAATGTTTATGTTTGCACATCATGAGTTTACTTGCTGGGCTGCACCATCTTGTTAAAAAGTTTTCATTCCCATACAGTTTCCATGTTTATGCTACTGCAATACTTGCATGTATTTGGCACTCTTGAGCTTGTTGTTGCAACAGTTTGAACTTCATGATGATGCCATCTTGCTCCATGCATTTCCTTGACTTGCATGTAGATGTTGTCCACTTCTTTTCCCTGTATTTGTGCTCGGCTACATTTGCTTGCCATTGTTGCATTTTTTTTTCATCGTACATGTACTGAAACAATTTGCATTTACATGCCACTCCTGTTATGTGCACTTTGAGCTTGTATAATTCTTTCAAATTAGGGTTTTCTGAAGTCTTTCTCCATTTTGTACATTTGCATGACTTGTGCTCGGCCACATTGTTTTGAAGTCTTATGCACTCCCTTATACTTGCTGTTTTCACATCTTTGCAACCAACTGAACCATGCTTATTTGTATCACTGCATATGCTTTCACTTGAACCTGAAAACGACAAGCATTTCTTGCTTGTATACCCGAGCCTTGAACTTGCTGAAACCTTCACTTTGACATTTCTGACTTTGTTGTTGTTGTAGCTTGTACATGAGCATGACTGTGTTGTCCCTTGTATTTTGATTTGAACCATTTGCACATGCTTTCTGTCCATTTTTCTTGTACTGGCCATTTTGATTTGAGCTTTGCTCGGCCATTTGTTTGCACCTTGTCCTGAAACAAAAGGAAAGCAATACAGCAGTCAGGCTGTACTGTGTTGAGGCTGGTCAGAAACAGTTGGTTCTGATCAGCAAACCAGTATGGTTATGGCGTGGCTATTCAAGTCTGAAATATGATGAGAAATACACACAGAAAAAAACTGAGACAAATAGATAATCAATCAAACAGTAAAATTTTATTTGTCCAGTGTTTATTTTAGTTCCAGCGTACTGTGTGTATCTTCTTTTATGACAGGTTTCAGGATGATGCACTAAGAGCTTGAGACAGTTAGAGTGAGCACAACAAGATTAATCCTGCATGAAGAGATGTGTATGTAGTGTAGACATTTGAACTGAATTTATATGTAATTGTGAATTTGAAACAAAAGAAAATGTAATAAGTGAGAGTATGTAATTGTTTTGTGGAATAAAAATATATTATTGGAAGACAAAACTTGTGTAAATTTCCTGTATTTTGTGTAAAGCATCATCAACCAATAATACTAATTATTTCACCATCAAACACATCAGTAAAAATCTATTTGTTATCATCAAACAAAAAATCATATATTCAACACCATTGCCGCGAATCGATGACTTATTGGATCGTCTGAATGGAGCACAGGTATTTTCAAGAATGGACCTAGCTACAAGCTTCCATCAGCTTCGTATTGCCGAAGAATGTGTTCCTATGACAGCATTTAGAGGTCCCGACCTATTCTATGGGTGGTTAGTAATGCCATTCGGCTTATGTAACGCTCCAGCATACTTCGTCGATTTGATGAATAGGGTGTTCAGAGGAGTTTTGAATAAATTTGTTCTGGTTTTTATTAACGATATTCTAATCTTCTCTAAATCAAAGGCCGAACATGAAAAACATTTGGAACAGGTTCGGGAAATCCTCAGAAGAAATGTATTAAAAGCCAAACTATCCAAATGTATATTCTGGCAAGATGAAGTGAAATTTCTAGGCCACGTCGTATCGAAAGAAGGAATTGCAGTGGATCCAAGTAAAATCATAGTTATTCAAAATAGGAAACAACCTAGTACTCCAACAGAAGTCCGCAGCTTTCTCGGATTGGCTAGTTATTACCGGAAGTTCGTCAAAAACTTTTTGAAGATATCTGGTCATTTAACGAAGCTTACAAAGAAACACTCTAAATTCAAATGGACTCCTGAAAGTGAAGAGGCTTTTGAAGAGCTAAAATTAAGATTAACGACAGCTCCAGTGTTAACCATCATCAATGGCAATCAGGATTTGAAAGTCTGGACTGATGCTTCTAGAGAAGGCCTTGGCGCAGTGTTAATGCAAAGGGGTCAAGTGATTGCTTATGCTAGCCGTCAGCTGAAGCCGCACGAGAAAAACTACGTCACTCATGATCTTGAGTTATTGGCTATAGTATTCGCTTTAAAAATCTGGAGAAACTATCTTCTGGGTGAGAGATTTGAACTGTTTACAGATCACCAGTCGCTAAAGTATCTGTTCACCCAGAAAGACTTGAATCTGAGGCAGCAACGTTGGCTGGAGTTTCTTGCAGCATATGACTTTGAGATTATATACACTCCGGGGAAAGCCAATGTCGTGGTCGATGCATTAAGCCAAAAGAATGAGATGATCGCCAGTTTTATTATCACGACTTCATTGATAGATAAAATAACTGCTCTTTAGAAGGATGATCACTTCATTCAGAAGATCAGAGAGATAATTCAACAAGGCGAACCCTTGAGTTTTCAAGTTGATAATGATGGGATTCTAAGGCTTAAAGGTCGAATCTGTGTCCCTAACATTCCTGAGCTTTGAAAGGAAGTACTGGATGAATGCCATAATTCAAAACTTAGTATCCATCCGGGAGTAAGCAAAATGTATAATGACATCAAGCGCACTTTCTGGTTGAAGTCAATGAAGAGGGACATTTCTTTATATGTTAGTCGATGCCCTACTTGCCAGCTAGTCAAAAGCGACCAACATAAACTGGCTGGATTATTGCAACCGCTAGACGTTCCTGGTTGGAAGTGGGAACATATTTCCATGGACTTCATTGATGGTTTGCCCAGAACCAGAAAAGCAAATGACAGTATTTGGGTGGTCGTAGATCGCTTCACGAAGACCGCCCATTTCATACCCGTTAGATCAAACAGAACTGCTCAGAGTCTAGCGCAGATATATTTCAAGGAAATAGTTAGACTACATGGAGTGCTACTCAGTATAGTCAGTGATAGAGATACGATATTTACTAGTAAATTCTAGGAGGCATTTCAAGTAGAATTGGGAACAAATTTGAACTTGAGCACCGCTTATCATCCTCAGACTGACGGTCAGACTGAGAGGGTGAATCGTATTTTAGAAGATCTATGGCGGGCTTGTGTTCTAGATTTCGGTGGATCATGGGAAGACCAATTGCATTTGGCTGAATTCTCTTATAACAACAGCTACCAGGCAAGCGTAACAATGTCGCCATTCGAAGCATTGTACGGTAGACCGTGCCGATCTCCTGCTTGTTTGGTGGAACCCGGTAATAGACTTGTATTGGGACCCGATATGATCCGAGAAGCTGCCAACAATGTCGATTTTTTTAAGAAACGATTACTCGCCGCTCAAAGCCGACAAAAGAGCTATGTCGATAGGAGAAGAAGAGATATATCCTTTGCTGTTGGCGACTATGTATATTTGAAAGTATCGCCGATGAGAGGAGTTATCCGGTTGGGTAAAACTGGGAAGTTGGCGCCCAAATTCATTGGTCCGTTTCCTATTCTTGAACGGATCGGAACTCTCGCTTATAGGGTTAAACTGCCTGATTGGTTGCCTGGAGTTCATGATGTATTTCACATATCTCAACTTCGAAAGCACGTTCATGATCCAGACTTGATCGTGTAAGAAGCAGCTCAACAGGATGTTGAAATTACTCCAGAATTGGCTGTGAGAAGGGAACCGCTGTAACACCCCGTAATTCTGCAACACTAGGATTCACAAATCAAGGCAGAATTAAAAGTTAAAGTCAAAATCAAGGGAAACGGGTTGTGCCATTGCGTTCGTCTCGGAATTCTGCATGAAAACGAGTCAGAGTTTGCGTAAATCGAGTCCGTATGAGGAAGATATGGCCTCTGGAAGATTCAGCGAAGTTCAAATTTCAAAACAGGTCAAATTCAAATCAGACCCAGATTGGGCTGGGCGGGAATTTTCCCGCCCAAGGCACCCAGGTCGACTGGGTAGTCGGCCTGGGGCACCCAGGTCGACTGGGTATTCGACCTAGGTCACCCAGGTCGACTGGGTAGTCGACCTGGGGGTCGACCCCCATGCTTTTTCCTGTTTTCTGGACCTGGTTCGTTCTTCTGTATTCGTACGCCATCCTGACCGGATTCGTTGACTTCTACACTATATAAACAGCCCTAGACTCCTCTATTCACAATTCTTCTCTACCCTTATGCTGCAAAGATTCTTAGTGAACATGGCTTCCTCTCCTCCTCTTAATTAAATAATAAATAAAATAGTATATATAAAATAAATCAAGACAAGGAGGTGCTGCTCAAAGACTTTCAAAGAGGAGATTCAAGCTAGAATTCAAGTGAAGATTCGAACGACTGCAACGACTATTTTTCTACGAATCATAGCAATGCCATCTTTCTATTCTAATCTAATCCCTGTAAGTCAGTTATTTCTAGATTTGAACGTTTTTCTTTGTTCGTGACATGAAATTAAAGGAATAAAAGAATATGCCAAATCTCTCTCTCTCTATTCGAATGAGTGCCTATACTCCTGAACCTAGTTAAGAAGTGTTATGATTCGAGGACAAATAAGACCGTGACTATGAAACTATGGACCTTAAAACCATTGCCTATGACTATGAACATTGCCTATGACTGTGACTGTGACTATGAGGATCATTTCCTTGACTAAGCCTATGCCTTTGATTAGGAAATATAAACTATTGCCTATGACATAACAAGGACATCTGTGAGTAAACACCTATGATTCATAACTAGGAAAGTGTTGCTTAAGTTCTGTGATTATGAGATTAAACCCGATTATTTATTCTGCCTGTCCTTGGTTTTCTTTAGTTTTAGACCTTGGGAATTTACCTATTAAGTTAGGTCTACCCATGTTCTTGAACCTGCGTCTCTATTCTATCTATCCTTGGTTATAGACCTTGGGAATTTACCTATTAAGTTAGGTCTACCCATGTTCTTGAACCTACGTCATTTTTCAAAACTTTTATGCCAGTTATTATGTCCATCCTTTTTCGTAGCATCTTTTGTTCATTCCCTATTTTCTACGAGTCTAGATTTATCCATAATCTAGATTTAATCGCAATTATACGAACGGTGGGAATACGATTTGGGCATAAGGTGAGATGTACTAAAAACATAGTTATAAACTTGGAATTTGGCATAAATTGGGAACATGTATTATGGCATGTTCATAGAAATGCAAATTGGATAAATTCGACATAAATTATAAGATGTGTAATTTGAATCTAGTATTGACATGTAAATCTAGCATTTACATGAATAGTGAACTAGAGTAATAAGTCTAGTTTGACGTGAATTAGAATGTTGAATCGGAATTGGATTAGCTAATTTGGTACGGTGAGTATATTGGCATAAATGTGAAATTGGCCATAATTGGGAATAACTATCAGGTTTAGAAAAATCATGGTTAGTGACACTTAATTTGGTATAGTTTACATACCAAAAAGCATAAATACGATTTAGGAAGGGAAATGGGCCATAGGAATAAATGTTGACAATTTACATTAAAAGAGTAATTAGGAAATAAGTAAATTAGAAATAATTTACTTATAGAATTTGGCCTGAATGAGGAAATATAAATTTAGACAAATTAAAGGTTTATTAACGACATCTCTTTTAATGACACACCAGAAAGTTCTAAGGTGACAGAGAGGATAGTGTCTAGGCTTGGGTTTGGAAAACACAAGTTTCCTGCTCTCCCTGGTTATCCCTAACTGATCCGACGAACGGGATGGTTACTTTCAAAACTTGATTTGAAAATAAATTGAAACCCTTTGAACTTAGAAAACACGAATATGCCTAGCCCGAGGTTAGACTGAGTTGCGATGTAAACCTGCCCGGAACCAACCGGCACATCCAGTAGTCGCAACAATACCTATCTAATGTGAGTGGTAGCGGCTTTAATTTATTTAGTTAAAGCTAGAACAAGAATGGTAGGGTTAAGTTAACTAAGACACTTTACCAGTTCAACATGATAACTAGACTGATGGGTGGGGTTAGGTTCTTAACACAGTTAAGCTAGAATGGGAGGGTTAAGTCCATAGGAAGAATTAACCGACTTAACACAGTTATGCTAGAATGGGAGGGTTAAGTCCATAGGAACACTTAACCAACATAACACAGTCGAGCTAGAATGGGAGGGCTAAGTCCATAGGTACACTTAACCAAACTTATGGTAACAAGACCAGATTTGTAGGGGTTAAGTAACTAAGAAAACACTTAGCCAAACTAACATGTTAACTAGACTAGAAGGTGGGGTTAAGTAAAGTTGATACACTTAGCCAAATTTACATGTTAACTATACTAGAGGTTGGGGTTAAGTAAATACACTTAGCCAATTTGATATGTTATCTGGGCTAGACCGTAGGGTTAAGTAAACTTGAACACTTAACCATCAGATTGTGATAAAAGAATAGGGTTAAGTCTAAATATGAAGGGATAATACTTAACCATTAATAACATGTTAGTTAAAACAGATGGGCAGGGTTAGGTTAAAAAGGAACACTTAACCAATACAGAATGAAGGGGTAGGGTTAAGTAATAAGAAATACTTAACCAATATAACTTGGTTTGTGATGGGGTTAAGTCAACATGAATTACTGATAACACTTAACCAGTTTAACAGGATAAATGGAGGGGGTTAAGTTAGCTTGAATTGACTAATGATACTTAACCAATCCAAATCGACAGGAAAGAGAACTAAGTAGTAAACCTTAGCTAAGAAAAACCACGATTCTGGAAACTAAATGGTAAATCTTAGTTAGTAAAACTAAGTAGTAATTCTTAGTATAACACGGGAAGGAGCAAATGTTCGTCTGAGTAGAAGAAGGCTCCAACGAATTGGGTTACGAAGCCCGAGGCTTCGAGGGGACGTAAGGGTACTCTTGATATCCCTCTGTGAGGCTGCAGATGATCCTCCTGGGCTCACTGAGGTTAAGGTCTGCGTAGAAGAACCAGGGGTATGCCTTGGTTGCAATACAGGGCAACCTAAAGACAAGGATGGACCGGCGTGATTCGGCGAGAAAACGGTAGCCCTGTGATAGCAACTCGTCGTCTACCACCCATCTTGAGTCAATCGAGATACGTGAAGCGGAAAGGCGGAGAACTCCAAAAGACCATATGCTTGCTATCTAGTTATGGTTGCGGATGGCCATAGGACAGTAGGGCATAGGGGTCCTGCGTATAGTTCTAATTTTTCAAGGTGTGCCTTTCATTAGTTGGGGGTAAAACGCTGGGGACGACAGTCGTTGGGTTTGGATTGGGGTTCGTGTGTAAAAGGGGGTATTTTCGGATTTTATAAAAATATAAATAAAAAAAAGGGGCCAACCATAATTCGTTATCTCTCCCAGTTCCTTCTTCCCCGATTCATTAGCAGTCAACGACGGAAAAAGCTCCGCCCTTCTCTCCTCTTTTTCTCCAATTCCGATCCACGAAACCACCTACTCCTTTGGAGTTTTCCGAATCTCTCCTCTCTCTCTTCTAATCCATACCCGAGTTGACCTCCATCATTCAGTATATGACGAGAACGACGCCCTCCAAGTCCGACACTTCGGAGCTCCGCCCAGGTCGATTCGCGCCATCACAGGAGACCCCACTCCCAGGGCCGCAAAGCCCTCTCCTTCTCCTTCAACGTTGTATAGTCCGATCGAGTTGGAGCTTCAAGGATCAAGAGAAAATCGGAAACCCTAGTTTGAATGAAGTTCTGAAAGGTACGACCTTGTATATTTAAAATTGATTTCAACAATTTGAAAGTGTTGCAAACTTTGAAAAATCATATCTTTTTCATACGGCAACGAAATTCGATGAAACGGGAAACATCGTGACCGTGTGGACGTCTTTTACATTCTAGAAGAGACCGCATATTTTTCTAAGTCTTCTGCTATTTTTGGTGGAGTGGAACCCAATGTGAGATTTCTAATTTATAAACGATATGGAAAACGACGATGCATAAATTATATAGTCGATGTATGAGTTATATAAGCGTTGTACACATCTTGTATAAGCGTTGTATAAGTTGTACGTTCGATGTATAAGTTGTATATGCATTGTAAAAATTATATATGTGTTGGAATAGAAGTGAAATGCTATATATATATATATATACACACACGCCCCTCGTCCACAAACCATGGACGATATTTATTGGTTGTTATTGGTGTGAAAATTGATTGACAGCGAATGGTTGATTGGAATTGTTTGTGGTTGATATTGATTGATTGTGTTTGAAAAATACCCGTTTGTGGTTGAGAAATATTTGGTTGAAACCACATAGGATTAGTTTATGGAAATGTAAAATATATACATGCCGCCTGCGTGCGAACTAGATGCATGATTCCCCATTGTCAAAAACCGCGAGGTTTTAAGGTAGAGCAAGGAGCCGTACTAGGGACGGTCCCTGTTTTAACTACCCAGTCGTTATGCTGCCGAAATTTTGAATAATATTCATGTGTTTGAATTATTTTCATTTGTTGAAACTATATTTATTCGTTGAATGGAAAGCCTTCATTTGTTGAGTCGATATTCATTCATTGATAGAAATTCATGTATTGAATGGTATTCATGTTTTAAATATAAAAATCACATTTTTATCTATATATATAAACTATAGAAAACCTTCTTGTGTTGAATCGATATTCATTCGTTGAACTGAAATTCATGTGTTGAATGGTATTCGTGTTTTAAATATAAAAATCACATTTTTATCTATATATATAAACTATAGAAAACCTTCATGTGTTGAATCGATATTCATTCGTTGAATTGAAATTCATGTGTTGAATGGTATTCGTGTTTTAAATATAAAAATCACATTTTTATCTATATATATAAACTATAGAAAACCTTCATGTGTTGAATCGATATTCATTCGTTGAATTAAAATTCATGTGTTGAATGGTATTCATATTTTGAAATAAATTGTTTTATAATAAAAATCACATTTTTATCATCTATATGAACTATATAAAATAATCTTGTTTTAAAAGAAATTGTTTTATAATAAAAATCCTATTTTTAATTCCTATATGAACTATATAAAGTAATAGTGTTTTGAAATGAATTGTTTTACAATAAAAATCACATTTTTATTATATACATGAATCGTTAAATATAATGAAGTGTAGAAATAGAAGACAGCTAAATAAAAATATCATTTTTATCAAATGTATGAAAAGAATATAGCTTTGAAATCGAAGAATCGATATATATATATATATAAAAATAGAATTAAAATATATTGAATAACGAAGCTGCAGTTCGTATTTTGAAACGGTGATTTCAAACGATTATACCGGGGGATCCAACCATCGGATTTTCCCGAAATCGCAACCATTGGGTTCGCTTTGGAAATATCTTTCCAACGGCACCAACTTTGTAAAAATCCAACGGTTGGATTGTCTAGAATGTTTAATTCAAATCTGAAGAAAAACAATGCCAGAATCAATTATATATATATATATATAATTATATTTAATCGAATAACGACGCTGCAGTTCGTATTTTGAAATCGAAACTTCAAACGATTGTAATGGGAGATCCGACCGTCGGATTTTCCCGAAACTGGAACCGTTGGATTCATTTTGAAAAGATCTTTCTAATGATGTAAATTTTGTGAAGATCCAACGGTTAGATTTTCAGATATGTGTAAATCAAATCTGAAGAAAAACAGCGCCACGATCGTGTTATGCCCCGATTCGTCGTTTTGAATAAATTGGCTATTTTAAAATAAATAAAAATAGCGATAAATCATTATAAAATGTTATAAACATTATGGATGTGAAATTTAGGAACTAACTGAAGGTTGGCTAAGTCGAATGGTTTCCTGGGTGTTGATCTGATGTTGGTTTCGGCCTTCGGGGTTAATATTTGGGAAATCGTTCTGTTACTGATTGACGGTTAGTGACTAATGAATTGAAATGATGCATATGTATGTTAGTGTTGCACTTGTTTATTATATACGCGAGTTTCTCAGAAAGACCGGGTTTACCCCATTCTAAATAACTGAATCGACGATGAGAAGTCGAAGATGAAGACTGGGGTTGAAGACCGATCTTCACCTCGTTTGGATGGTAACTGAGGTCCTGGTTGGGAGGCATCCCGAAATATGGATAATGAGTGTTGATCGTCCAGACATACGTGGGAATGTTTTTTTTTATGGTTCATATTCTGGGTTGGGTTCGTCTCTGTAGTAATCAAATGAACCGAATTGTAGACATGAAAAAGTAAGAACTCGGCGGTACCTTACCCCCTTTTTTGGCAAGGTACCGCTGCGTTCTTACTCTTAGAGCGGCATGAGACTTTGGTCTATTCCATAACATACAAATTGGAAAATTATCCAATCAACATAATCAAGATTTTCTATCGATGGATATGCGAGGTATTTAGTGCCTCCGGTTTCGTTCAGACCCAGAACGGACTTGCAAATGGATTGTGTGTCTGACTTTGGAATTCATTTTGTGTGATTGATAACCATCAGTTGCATGGTGTGAATTGCCGGTGTGGCAGGCTAAGATGCAGTGAACAGGGCTTCCGTTGAAAAGCAAAGTCTTGTGATTGATGATCAAAGCACCGCCTGTGTGGCGTAGCTTTGTGTATTACGTGAATTCGCGAGCCTCACACCCCGGTATGAACCTGAAACGGGAGAGGACATCAGGGAGGGCCTGCGTTTCTTTCTAGCTAGGAGTTGAGTCGGTGTTTTTATACGGCCTGACATTTTACTTATGTGGTTGTTGCTGTTGCGTGGTGCCTTGGATATACCGGTGACTATGTGAAGCCGAAGGAGCCATTCGTTGGCTCGTTTACGCACCATAGGGCGAGGAAACGCAGTGTTCAGGCATAATAATCCACATCGGTGGACCGGCCCTAACGATCCAAGGCTTGCCTGCTCGCTTACCTGAGGGGCGGGCTAGAGCGTCTCGAATTCGGTGAGGACGATCCCTTGCCTCGGTTCATGATGGAAATCCAATTTCCAAATACGACATCGTGCAGTTTTGATTGTATAGATTTATGGCGACATGATATATGGTACCCATGCCGTCTATGATTGATAGTTATGATTCGAAATTGTTTTTGAAACATGTAAACACTAGTAATAATATCAATTGCTTTTGTTTTATTTGTATCAACCATATTTTGGCCATTATAAGGTAAAACTCTATCCTCTGGTTTGCGTTGCATTGTGTGATGGGAACTGAGTCTTATAATGGCTTCATTTTTATAAAAAGCATTGCGATGTTTAAAAGATTGATTTGTTTTAAAGCACTGGCAATCCGATGGAGTAAACCCGTTCCACGAAAGTGGCGTGATCCTGTGATTAGCCATATTATAAATGTGTTGAGTAGATTTCTCATACCAGTCCCATGACTGACTCATAGTTTATTTCACTTTCAAACTCGGGTGCCCCTTTTTCTACACGGGCAGCCTTGTATTCAGGTTTAGCAGGCTTTATTCGGATAGTTGGAGCTGAAGATGGATTCTATCATTTATCTACTTTATGCTGTTCAGCTCCTATTGTACATATTATGTTTGTTTCCGCTGTAGACATTTATGTATAGCTGAACTGTATTTGTACTAAGTATGATCCAGTATACTGTGTAACTCTGATGATTACGTTTATCCAGTATATTCTATTGTGCATTATCTGGTGTATTTATTTATTTCTGTTCTGCTATTATCTGTTTATGTGTTATATTCCAAAGATTACCGTTGCCACCGTCTACACGGGAAATGGGGTCGTCACAATATATTTCTATTCAACACATGAAAATATATTTTATTTCAACACATGAATATATATTTGATTTCAACACATGAATATATATTTAATTTCAACACATGAATATATATTTAATTTCAACACATGAATATATATTTCACACTTCACAACCAACAGTCAAATTTCACAACACAGCAACCAAACAAACAAATCATCCATGGTTTGTGGACGACTGGTGTCGGGTGCTGCTAAGCACCGTCTGCATCCTAGTATATATTTCAACTAGAATTTAAAATAAAAGTGTGGAGTTCTCACCGAGGGTTCCACTCCTCCATTCTCTATTTCTGAACGGGCTGGATTCCGTTCTGCTTTCGATCAGTTCCATCGCACTCTTATTCACACTGTTCGTAATAAAAATCACATTTTTATTTCACTATATATATAATAAAAATCAGATTTTTATTTCGCTGTATATATAAAAGTCATATTTTTAATTTTCTACAACATAAATAAAAATCGGCTTTTTGTTTGGCTACTTTATATATAAAAATCGCATTTTTATAACACTTCTCATATAGATAAAAATTTAATTTTTTTACATAGATAAAAATTATATTTTTTACTTTAACATTTCAACAACAAAAAAAATACCTTTCTATTTGTAAAAATCATTCTCTTCCTATATAAAGATTCAAAATTTTCTAATACAAAGATGTAATCTTTTCTATGTCAAAAATATAATCTTTTCAATTTTAAAAATCAAATCTTTACTTCATGAACACACTATAAAAATCACATCTTTATTTCTTTACTACATATACAAAAATCACATTTTTATCTCTTTTCATATAATAAAAATAGAAAAATGTATATCGAAACCGTATACATAAAAATCATGTCTTTATTTTGAAATCATATACACAAAGATGATATTATTATCATGGTATCATAAACATAAAAATCCTATTTTTATACCATTATAAATCGCAACTTTTATATTAAAGGTTCATATCTTTATTATCAAAGAAAACCATATTTTTACATCTAATAAAATCGTTAAAATCATTAAAATAAATACTTACTTTTTCGTTTGGAGGAAAGGGGGCTGTTTTCCTTTGGGATGGCGGTTTCAGGAGGGGGACGGAGAGAGGTGCGAGGGGGAAGGCTGCACCGGTGGTGGCGGATCCGGCGCGGCATCGTGGCCTGGGGAGGGGTCTGGAGGAGCTCGTGGTGGCCTGGGTAGTGGGCTCGATCGAAGGAAGGAGGACGAGTGTGGGAGGGGGGGAAGCGATGGACGGGGTGCGGCGCGATGATGGCGTCGCTTGGGGGGGCTTCGAGCTCCGTTGCGTCGTCGTTCCCCCTTTTTTTATTGAAATCAATTTTATGAAATGAAGGGTAACGGTGAGGGAGGGAGGAAAGAGAAATAGGGGTTGACTAACTATTATTATATATATATATATATATTTTATTTATTTTATATCCAAAAAGTAACTTTTTATTTCTACCTCCAAACGAGACCCATCATCTATCGTCCCGAGCTAAATACCCCCATTCCGAACACAATGGGATATGTTTCGTAAGCCAATTTTATCGTTTCAATCAGTTTTTCTTTAAATTAAAATATAAATTAATATATATTGAATTCAAACGTACATTTTAATTTACCGGGGCCACATACAGACTCTAAAAATTCCGGAAAAATATTTTCTAGCTTCGTATAGACAATACGGTTCTAACAAAACTAATTTCGTCAAATCCTGAGACCATTTGAAAAGTAGCCATTTTCTGGTAGATCGAAATTAACTGAAACTATTAAAACACGTTTCTTTCGCCACGCTCACATATTGATTCAGAAAATTACGAATTTTGAAACCTAGCAATAATTTGACATCATGGATCCAACAAAAGTGGTTTCGTCGAAAACCGAGATCATTTGCAAAATTTCCATTTTTAAGGGCCAGAATTCCATAACGACTATTCTGAATTTTCAACTGGGCATATCTTTTTACTCCCGCTATGGAATTTTGATTTTTCGGATTCGTTGGAAAGATATTTTCAATTAGATTCTAATATTTTTGGTTTCTCCAAAATTCGGTTTATTTTGAATCATGTACATTAATTTGAACTTTGAAATCAAAATTTCAAACTACCGCTCCGTTTTCAATTCCTTTTATAATTATAAATAAATATTTATATTCTAAGGTCGAGCTATATCAATATGTACGTTCTAATTCTATTCAAAATAAATTTCTCGTTGTAATTATTTAAAATAATTCATTTTAAATATTCAAAATTCACTAAAATTGCCAAAATAAAAATTTTGAATTGGCTCAAATTTCCGGTTTATTACATTTAATTACCATTTTTACGTTCAAATCTAATTAAAGACTTAACTATCGTCTAAAGTAAAACTGGTGGTTCTCCATTCTCGATCATTTCAAGAATTGGATAAATCTAATTATCTCGTTTCCATTTCAATCTAATTTATTAAAACTTCAATTTGGTTTTAATATCAAAAATCATGAGTTTACGATTATTCAAATTTTGGAAATAATCTTGGCTTTAATTGGGTTAAAGAACCAATGTCATTTAAAACACACTTCACGATAAACACAAATCTTCTTCCATCAAAATGGAATCTTCACGGAAATCATAACAGCATATAATCGATATAAATTTCCGTATTAGACTAATAATATAAATGGAATAATAGCAAAGCCATTTAAATTCCATATATAGTAACGGTCTTCTTTTACAGATGCCCATCTCGATTATTATTAAATCGAATTCCCTTCAATTCCAATTTAATATATTAAATTGGAAAACATTACTTTGGAAAAATTTCCATTTAAGTCTTAATAAAAGATTTATAAATTCCATTTAAATCTTAATAAAAGAATTATAAATTCCAAATTATATTTTCATTGTTAATTGGGATTAAAGAACAAATATCGTTTAAAACATAGTTCGCGATATACCCACAATCAACTTACATTTCAATTGTAATTAAACATTAATTAATTAGTAAACTTCTCTAAATCTTAATTAAAAAATTTATTCTTTTCACATAAGGTTTAAGAACAGTGTTATTTAAGACACTATTCATGACAAACCCAAAACTCAATTTATTTTATTTTATTCCAATTAAATATTAATTAATTAAAAAACTCCACTAAATTCTAATTAAAAGATTTTCTCTTTTTAATAGCTAGTTCATTTCGATAAAAATATATTTTTATCTTTTCAGGTATGGAATTTTTCATCCAAAATCTTTCCATATTAGTAATTATGATTTTACATAATTTTCCATATTTTTAATAATTTTATTAAGGCTCGTACAGTCGGTTTCAAATAACGGCCACCGAACTGCATCCATAACGACCTTTTCTGAAATTGATTTGGACATAAATCCAAATCCAACTATTAGATTTCAAACTTCTTATATTCAGTGAAAAGCTATCTTCGATGCGAACCCAACGGTTCTAGGTTTAGGAAAATCTGACGGTTTGATATCCAGTTACATCAATTTGAAGTTAATTATCAAAATTCGTGAACAGTCGCTGCACGGCGAGTTCTATTCAGGCCATTAAATATATATAATATATATATTATATATATTTCGTCAATTTCCTTTTAAAACATATTTTATAAATCGTTTATATATTTGTTTTAAAATGTTTCCAACTTCATTTTCAATTTTAAATCAAAATTGAATATTCTATATCTTTATCATATTGAAATGGTTATATTTTTAAAATATTAAATTTTGAAATCACTTCTTTTTGATACTCATTATAAAATGAATAAATCAATCGATGAAAAGGGCGTTTAACCACATAACTATTTTTATTGTTCAAAAATATTATTCAACATATGAATATTTTATGTGGTTTATACATTCAAATGATATTTTTATTGTTCTAAAATTTTATTCAACACATAAATATTTTGTTAACTTCATTAACATGTTAAAGATGACATTTATATTGTTCGTAAAGATAATTCAACAAATGATTATTTCATTTTCATTAACATGTTAAAAGGTGACATTTTTAATGTACAAAAATATAATTCAACAAATGATCATTTCATTTTCATTAACATGTTAAAGGTGACATTTTTTATCTAACAAAAATGTATTTTAACATATGCTTCTTTTATTTGTTTATACATATAATAAAAATATGATTTTTATTGTTTAAACCTTTTGTTTTAAAATATTCTTTATTTTAAAAGATTCTTTACTCTAAAAGTATTCTTTATTTTAAACTGTCGTTTATTTAAAATTGTTCTTTATTTCTGAATCGGAATGCGACTGAATCAATTACTATATAATTCCAGTTATATGGATTTCATACATCGCATGTATGCAACAATAATGATAAATAATCATCAAATGTCCAATCACATTCAGAGTGAAATTTACAACTGTGTAAGCGTTTAAATAAATAAATAAATAACGCTCTTCACACACTGTCAATCCATCGATTGACATACAACTAAATATTGGGACTAGTGTATTTCAAATATCATCCCAATACCTGTATGGGGTTTTCAAACAACAACAGTTTATCTAAATAAATCATTGGTTAATAAATTTAACCAACTCTTATTCAAATTGAACTATTCTAAAACTTAAACAACTTTCACTATTTTAAATTATAAATAAATATTTATAATTTAATTCCAACTGCCACAATAATGTTAACATTATTTTTAATATGTTCAACATTTCAACATCAAAAACAACCTGCAATATAGTCAATTTAAATAATCCATGCCCTGTGGATGAGGGAGGTGATCTAACAAGCACCGTAAACAGTTTATAATGATTAAACTGATAAAAATATAAACTGGCAATTCTATATATTTTTCAGTCATGAAAATAAATAAATAAATAACTATGTAGAATTTTTTTTTTAGTGAGTGGTTCTTACCTTTGGTTTCCACTCCATTATTCTTTAACTGTACAGTTTGGATTTTGTTCTACTTTTAGTCAGTTCCATCGCAATCTATTTCCCGCGATACACATATTAAAAAACATATTTTTAAAACAAAGTCTTTTATAATTAAAAATCATATTTTTACTTAAGCTATATATATAAAGATAACATTTTTATAATGCTATATATAGATTAAAAATCATATTTTATTCCATGCTATAATATATAAAACCATATTTTTATAAACCTATATTTTTATTTACGTTATGTATATATAAAAATCATATTTTTATTTGCTATTTCTATTTTAAAAACAATGCTAAATATAAATTTAGAAATGGTGCTAATTTTAATTACAAATCATATTTCATTTCAGTTTTATTTATGTAATAAAATCACATTTTATTTTGCAAACAATGCTCTTTTTATTTCCTAAAAGAATGCTCTTTTTATTTCAAAAAGAATGCTCTTTTTATTTTATTTTTAAATTAGATTTTTATTAAAGTTATTTATAATTAAAACTATGTTATTTATACAAATAGTGCTATTTTCATTTTATAAAAACAATGATTATATATTTTTATTTCAATGATATTTCACATATAAAAATCACGCTAATGCTCTTAAAAATTTTAGATTTTTTAAAACAATATGTTTTTCTTTTTTTCTCTGACTAAAAAACAACGCTAATATTATATAAAAGAATAACAACATTTATTTAAGTTTACAAACTTTTGCCATTTCCTTCTTCATTCTTCCCCGATCAATACTGAAGCACGCTAACCCATTCTTTAAATTTAAGATTCATGACCACCGCCACTAGAGTACGGCGGACCCCCATCGACCATCGCCACATCGACCGCCATAGTGCCATCCACCTTCGCCCAGACCAGCGTGGAACTCAGCCCCCTGTAGCGCCCTACAAAACACCACGACCGACGTGCCTTTGTGGCCAAAATTTAGTCACTCCGTTGATCTATTTTCGATCTTTACCGTATGTAATTATAGATCTCTAAAAGCTATTCAATAATCGTGTTATATGTTTGTGTAATTCGATTTGGATTGGAGGAGATTAGAAATGAAATCGGGATCTTTATGGCCTTTGATTCAGAATGAACGGCGGCTCCTCTTTTGGGATTAGAGTATTGCTGGTTTGGGGGTATTTATATAGAAAATAATATTATTATTTTATTGAATTAAAATCTAAAAAGTGAACTTCTCATTTCGACTCCAAGTCTAACCTAATGAGTGTTGCCCCTAGCTAAATACCCTCATTCTGAGCGTAATGGGATATGTCCGGTACGTCAATCCCACTGTTACGATTAGTTTTCATCAAAATTAAAGTATAAATCAATATATATTGAATTTAAACTTACATTTTAATTTACCAAGGTCACATACTGACTCCAAAAATTCCAGAAAAATAAATGTAGGTTCGTTTTGACGATACAGTCCTAACAAAATTTATTTCATCAAATTTGGAGATCATTTGAAAAATGGCCATTTTCTGGTCGATCCAACTCAATTGAAATTGACAAAACAAGTTTTCTTTTGCCACACTCATATATTAATTCCAAAAATTATGGAAATTGGAATCTAGCAATAATTTGACATTCTGGATCTAACAAAAGTGGTTTTGTTGAAAACGGAGGTCATTCGTAAAATGGCTATATATTATATTAAAAATATATATAAATTCCACAATGACTATTCTGAATTTTAAACTGGGCATAACTTTCAAGTCCCATTATGAAATTTCAATTTTTCACATTTGTTAGAAAGATATTACTAAACAGATTCAAATATTTCTTGTTTTACTGAAATCCGATTTATTTTGAATCCTGTACATTCATTTGAAATTTAAAATCGAATTTTCAAACTACCATGCCATTTCAGGCTCGTTTTATAATTAAAATAAATTTATACGTTCATTATTATTTAAAATAAATTATTTCAAATATTCAAAATTTATAAAATTAACTAAAATAAATGTTTTAAATTGGTTTTGATTTTCCGGGTTGTTACATTATATTATATATATATATATACACACATAAAAGAAAGAGCGTATTTCTAGATTTTATATATACAAATATTTTGTATTGTTTTATTTGATCGGTTCAGGTTGGACTAGTAACAGATACAATATGTAACGACCCGGAAAATCTGAACCAATTTAAAATTTTTAAATTGGCTAACATAATGGATTTTAAATATTTAAAATAATTATTTTAAATAATAGCGATGAAAACTGAGTTTGAATCGACAATTGAAAACGAATATAATTGATTCTAATTATAAACAAGGCCTGAAACGGCGCTGTAGTTTCAAAAATTGAATTCAAACTTTGTCGGACTGTACCGGGTGCAAAGCAAAACGGATTTTAGTGAAACCAAAAACATTTAAATCTGTTAGTGAATACCTTTCTAACAAATCTGAAAAATCGAATTTTCATAGCGGAAAGCAAAAGTTATGGCCGAATGAATTTTCAGAAAGGTCGCTATGGAATTTATATAGCCCGTGAAATTGGCCATTTTGCATACGACCTCGTAATTCGACGAAACCACTTTTATTGGATCCGGGATGTGAAGTTATTGCTAGGTTTCAAATTTCATAATTTTTAAAGCTAATATGTGAGTGTGGCAAAGGAAAACGTGTTTTGGTCAATTATAGTTAAATTGGATCAACCTGAAATGGGCCTTTTTGCGAACGGTCTCTGAATTCGACAAAACTAGTTTTGTTGGGACCGTATCGTCAAAACATAGCCAGATTTGTTTTTCTGGAATTTTTCAAATTAGTTCGTAGCCCTGGCAAATTGAAATGTACGTTCAAATCGAATATTGAATGTTATATATTCTAAATTGAATGGAAACTGACTGAAACAGTCGAATGGGCCTACGAAACATATCCCATTGTGTTCGGAATGGGGGTAAAATGCTAGGGATGACAGTCGTTGGGTTTGGATTGGTGTTCGTGTGTGACAAGGGGTATTTTCGGATTTTTCAAAATATATAAATAAACAAAAAAAATCTGATTGGCCTATAATTTTTCTCTCTCCCCGATTGCTTCAGGCGCGACGACGGAAGGAGATCCGAACATTCTCTCTTCGATTTCTCAGCAACCACTCAATGAAAAATCATGATTCTTGATTCATTTCAAATCTCTTCGTCTCGTCTTCAAATCCATCGAAGGTTTGCTAGTTATCATCAAGTGTGGAGGGAGATATGAGTCCTCAAAGTCAACGACTTTGGAGCACCGCTGAGCCTTCAGGGTGCCACCGAACGGAGCGATACCACCGACGCCGGGAAGGTGGTTCGAAGCTCTTCGACACTATGTGAGCTGATTCTCCTATCGTGCAACGGTTTGATCGAAAGATCAAAACCTAGTTTTGAACCATCGTGAAGGGTGGGTCCTTTATTACGTATGAACTTTGAAAAATCATATCTTTTTCGTTTCTTGACGAAATTGGATGAAACAGGAAACATCGTGACCGTGTGGACGTCTTCTACATTTTAGAAGAGACCACATATTTTTCTGAGCCTTCTGCTATTTTTGGTGGAGTGGAACCCAATGTGAGATTTCTAATTTACAAACGATATGGAAAACAATGATGTATAAATTATATGGTTGATGTATGAGTTATATAAGCGTTGTACATCTCACGTATAAGCGTTGTATAAGTTGTACGTTCGATGTATAAGTTGTATATGCGTTGTAAAAATTATATATGTGTTGAAATAGAAGTGAACTGTTATATATGAATATATATATATAATATATATATATATAAGCCCCTCGTCCACAAACCATGGACGATATTTATTGGTTGTTATTGGTGTGAAATTTGATTGATAACGAATGGTTGATTGGAATTGTTTGTGGTTGATATTGATTGATTGTGTTTGAAAAATATCCATTTGTGGTTGAGAAATATTTGGTTGAAACCACATAAGATTAGTTTGTGGAAATGAAAATATATACATGTCGCCTGCGTGCGAACTAGATGCATGATTCCCCATTGTCAAAAACCGCGAGGTTTAAAGGTAGAGCGAGGAGCCGTACTAGGGACGGTCCCGGATTTAACTACCCTGCCGTTATGCTGCCGAAATTTCCTGAAATATTCATGTGTTTGATTTATTTTCAATTGTTGAAACTATATTCATTGGTTGAGTGGAAATTCATGTATATAAAATAATCGTGTTTTGATGTAAATTGTTTTATATTAAAAATCACATTTTTATCATCTGTTTGAACTATATAAAATAATCGAGTTTTGAAATAAAAAATTTTATATTAAAAATCACATTTTTATCATCTGTTGGAACTATATAAAAAAACGGGTTTTGAAATAGATTGTTTTGCAATGAAAATCACATTTTTACTATATATACATGAACTGTGGAAAATGGTGATGTGTAGAAATAGATGTCTGTTGTATAAAAATATCATTTTTATCGATAGTGCGAAGTGAAAGTGGTTTTGAAATCGAAGAATGAAATATATTGAAATATATATATATAATTATAATATATCGAATAACGAAGCTGCAGTTCGTATTTTGAAACCGTGATTTCAAACGATTAGTGCGGAAGATCCGACCATCGGATTTTCCTGAAACCATAACCGTTGGTTTCACCTTGAAAATATCTTTCCAACGTCACCAACTTTGTAAAGATCCAACGGTTGGATTGTCTGGAATGTTTAATTCAAATCCGAAGAAAAACACCGCCAGAATCGATTATATTTATTAATATATATATAATTAAATTAAATCGAATAACGACGCTGCAGTTCATATTATGAAATCATAACTTCAAACGATTAGTGCGGGAGATCCGACCGTCGGATTTTCCCAAAACTGAAACCGTTGGATTTGTTTTGAAAGGATCTTTTTAATGATATAAATTTTGTGAGGATCCAACGGTTAGATTTTTAGATATGTGTAAATCAAATCTGGAGAAAAACAGCTCCACGGCCGCGTTATTGCCTGAAGCATTGTTTGAATGAATTGGCTATTTTTAAATAAATAAAAATTGCGATAAATCGTGATAAAATATTATAAACGATATGGAATGGAAATAAACTGAATTTGCTCGATTTATTTGATATTTGATGGTTGAATGTGTTTGGTGTGAAAATTACATTAAAAAACAGAATCGGTGTTGTCGAATAATTTAACCATTGAAATGAATTGATTTGAAATTCGAGATATACGTGAATTATTTGAAAAGGCCGAGTTAATTGTCATTTCAAATAATTGATCGACGAGTGAAAGTCGAAGATATGAAGACGGTGCAAGACCGATGATCTTCACGTCGAATGGAGGGGTGCTACTGATGCTCATGATAGGAGTAGCTACCTTGACGGGATTGAAGTAGTAGCCACCCGGACGTACTTGTTGATTGTACGGATAGGCGAGGTATTGAGTGCCTCCGGTTTCGTTCAGACCCAGAACGAACGTGTAAATAGACTGGGTGTCTGACATTGGATTTTGTTCTGTGCTGATTGATCTCTATTAAATATATATCTATTTAGCGGCGGAGAATCTATTCTCTTGTTTAACGCCCTACTCTAAGACGTACGAGCCCAGAGGTTATATATCGATAGAAATCAGTCGCATGGAGTGAATTACCTGTGTGGCACGCCTAAGTGATAGATGATCAAGGCTTTTGTTGAAAAGCAAAGTCTTGTGGTTGATGATCAAAGCATAGCCTGTGAGGCATAGCTATGTGTATAACATGAATTCGCGAGCGTCACACCCAGGGATGGACCAGAAACGGGAGAAGGATCCAGGGAGGACATGCGTTTCTTTCTAGCTAGGGTGGTGTCAGTGACCTACCAGCCCTGACATTTATATACTTTTCACCTGTGTGGTTGTTGCTGTTGCGAGGCGCCTCGGATATATCGGTCGATCCGGGACCGATAGAGTCATTGGGCTCATTTACGCCCCAAAGGGCGGGGAAACGCAGTGTTCAGGCATTTTAATCCACATCGGTGGACCGGCCCTGTAGCTCCTAAGGCTTGACTGAGTACTTGCCTGAGGCTCGGGCTAGAGAGTCTCGAATTCGGTGAGGACTATCTTTTGCCTCGGTTCATGACGGAAATCCAATTTCCAAATACGACATCATGCGGTTTTGATTGTATACATACATATGGCGACATGATATATGGTACCCATGTCGTCTATGATTGATAGTTATGATTGAAATGGTTTTTGAAACATACATACACTAGCAATAATATCAAATGATTTGTTTTGCTCGTATCAAGCATATTTTGGCCATTATAAGGTAAAACTCTATCCTCGGGTGTGTGTTGCATTGTGCGATGGGAACTGAGTCTTATAATGGCTTCATTTTTATAAACAGCATAGCGATGTTTAAAAGAATTATTTGTCTTAAAGCACTGGCAATCCGATGGAGTAAACCCGTTCCGCGAAAGTGGCGTGGTCCTATGATTAGCCATATTTGAAAATGTGTTGAGTAGATTTCTCATACCAGTCCCATGACTGACTCGTAGTTTGTTTCACTTGCAAACTCGGGTGCCCCTATTTCTACACGGGCAGCCTTGTATCCAGGTTTTGGCAGGCTCTTTCTAGATAGCTGGAGCTGAAGATGGATTCTATCGTTCATCTCTTGTTATGCTGTTCAGCTCCTATTGTACATATTATGTTTTCTTTTCCGCAGTAGGCATTTATGTATAGCTGAACTGTATTTTTGTACTAAGTATGATCTTATATACTGTGTAACTCTAATGATTATATTTATCCAGTGTATTTTATTGTGCATTATCTGGTGTATTTATTTGTTTCTGTTCTGCTGTTATCTGTTTTATGTGTTATATTCCAGAGATTACCCTTGAACCGTCTCTTCGGGAATGGGGTCGTCACAAACGTGGTATCAGAGCTTTGGTTAATCCTGGAATATAACATATGAACGAACTCGTCAGAAATAGAACCAGTAGTGTTCTAGAACGAGTAACTCATTACAGATAGGATCAGTAATATCCTAGTATGAGTATAACATAATGAAATACACTTCGATAGACACATTTACATACAAGTATATGTCTGTAGGTTTCAAAATTACTTTTTCTGTTGGCCTAACACTTTGTCTGCTATTTGCAGACATAGAAAATGAGTGGTAGAAGTAGAAGAAATAATCCTATGGTTCAGCAAAATAATGAGCCAGTTGTACTCCCTCCGCCAGGATCAGATATAGAAGCTCTATTTAAAAGATATCGAAATCTGGGAGGAGTACCATTCACAGGCAATGAATCTATTATTCAAACTCAGGCTTGGATGAGTTCTGCCGAAAGAATTTTTGAAAGTTTCCAACTGAGAGATGACCTGAAAAGATTAGTGGCATCTTGGGCACTCAAAGAAGAAGCTTTAATCTGGTGGGAAACAATCATTAAAGATAATCCAGAAGGTGATATCACCTGGAGTATGTTCAAACAACTTTTCAATAAAAAAATTATTCCTCCAGAAGTAACTGAGCGGTTATGTGATGAATTCTACTATTTGATACAAGGAGATATGAGTATCCCAGAATATCATAAGAAATTCAATGAACTTTCTCACTTCGCCCCTCATCTAATACGAGATCCAAAGAGGAAGAATCTGAGATTTATTAATGGTCTTCAGAGAAAATACTAGAATAGTGTGATGGGCCATGTGAATCTTCCTTTTTCTGAAATGATATACATGGCTTATCAATATAAAGATCTTGATAGGTGAGGCCTTTTTGTCGACGAAGAGGAAGTTAGCACTAGCAGAAAAAGGAGATCTGAAACTGATAGCCCAGAGACGAGTACACAGCCTGAGGCCAGTACGACGCCTGGGGCCAGAAAGAAACCTAGGTTGAATCGAAAGAAGGTTAAATCGGAAGAAGGATTAGCAACCAAAGCCATATGCTCTAACTGCAATAAGCAAGGACATCTGTCGATAAGTTGCAAATCTCTGAAGAAATGAATAAAGGGGCGGTATCCCAATGAGAAGCAAGAGAAGTCTCATGGTTCAAGAGTATGCCATAAGTGTAACCAGACAGGTCATCTTGCTAGGAATTGCCTACTATCCAAAAAATCTGAAGTAGTTCAGGTAAATGAAGTAGAAGAAGTTCCTGCATCCTCGTCTAGTCAAGAAAGGTCAGACGTTTTAGAAGGCACGCTTACTGTCAAGAACATTCCCGTTAAGGTACTGTTTGACACAGGCGCGTCGAGAAGCTTTATTGCAAAGGATGCGGTTAAGAAATTAGATTTGAAATTGAAAAAGCTCAAAGAACCGATCACTGTCCAGAATCCGGTTGGGGGTTCCCTCAATCTTAGTTTGATTTGTGGGGTACCTGTTTCCTTTTCTCATTATCGGTTTCCTTGTATTTCGATCATCATGAATTTTACCGAATTCGATCTTATTTTAGGATTGGATTGGTTAACCAAATACGAAGCTGAGGTTAAATGTGCAGAAAGGGTTGTCAAGGTTAAAACGAAGGTCGCAAATATTGTAATTCCCTGTGCAGGCCCGAATTCGAATAGAAAGGACTTCTGGGCAGCATTAGATATTTCTCTTGCTCTAATAGAACCTGTTCCTGTTGTTACAGAGAATATCCCAGTCGACATAGAAAATATCCCAGTTGTCAGGAACTATGCGGATGTGTTCGAAGAAGTTGATAGCATACCTCCGCAAAGAGAAATTGATTTTAAAATCTCTCTAGTTCCGAATGCAAAGCCGGTAGTTCACGCCATTCGAAGGATGACCTTGAAAGAGAAAGAAGAGTTAGATAATCAAACTAGACAGCTAGTATGGAAAGGTCTGATCAGGCCTAGTTTTTCTGATTGGGGAGCAGCAGTGGTATTTGTTCCGAAGTCCGACGGTACTCTCAGATTGTGTGTGGATTATCGCGACTTGGATAAGCAGACACTGAAAAACAAATATCAATTTTCGTGGATTGATGATTTATTGGACCGATTGAATGGAGCACAAGTATTTTCACGAATGGACCTAGCTACAGGTTTCCATCAACTTCGTATTGCTGAAGAGTGTGTTCCTTTGACAGCATTTGGAGGTCCGGATTTATTCTACGAGCGGTTAGTAATGTCGTTCAGCTTATGTAACGCTCCGGCCTATTTCGTCGATCTAATGAACAGAGTATTCAGAGGAGTATTGAATAAATTTGTTCTGGTTTTCAATTATGATATCCTAATCTTCTCTAAGTCAGAAAGCGAGCACGAAAAACACTTGGAACAAGTGTTAGAAATTCTGAGAAGGAATGTTTTAAAAGCAAAGTTTTCCAAATGTATATTCTGGCAGGAAGAAGTTAAATTTCTTGGCCACGTCGTGTCAAAGCAAGGAATTTCAGTGGATCCCAGTAAAATCACTGCTATTCAGAATTGGAAACAGCCTCGTACACCCACAGAAGTCAGAAGTTTTCTCGGGTTGGCCAGTTATTATCGGAAATTCATTAAGGATTTTGTGAAGACATCCAGTTCCTTAATGAAATTAACTAAGAAACATTTGAGATTGAATTGGACTCCGGTATGTGAGGAAGTTTTCCAGGAGCTGAAATTAAAACTGACGACCGCTCTAGTGTTAACAATAATAGATGGCAATGAGGGCTTGAAAGTATGGATTGATGCATCTAAAGAAGGCCTTAGCGTGGTGTTAATGCAAAGAGGTCAAGTTATTGCTTATGCTAGCCGTCAGTTGAAACCGCATGAGAAGAATTATGTGACTCATGATCTTGAGTTGTTAGCCATCGTCTTTGCTTTGAAAATCTGGAGGAACTATCTTTTGGGTGAGAAATTCGAACTGTATACTGACCATCAGTCATTGAAGTATCTGTTCACCCAGAAGGACTTGAATCTAAGACAATAGCGTTGGCTAGAATTTCTTGCAGCGTACGATTTTGAGATTTTGTACACTCCAGGGAAAGCCAATGTTGTGGCTGATGCGCTGAGTAGAAAGAATGTAATAATCGCCAGTTTTATCATTACGACGTCGTTGATTGATAAAATATCTGCTCTTCAGAAGGATGATCACTTCATTCAAAGAATCAAAGAAAGAATAAAGAAAGGCGAGACCTTGAGTTTTCAAATAGATAATGAGGGAATCCTAAGGTTAAAAGGCCGAATCTGTGTGCCAAACATTGCAGAACTTCGAAGAGAAGTATTGGATGAATGTCACAAAGCCAAGCTTAGTATCCATCCGGGGGTGAGCAAGATGTATGACGATATCAAACGCACTTTCTGTTGTAGATCTATGAAACGAGACATCTCCTTATATGTTAGCCGGTGTACTACTTGTCAGCAAATCAAAAGCGATCAGCAAAAGCTCGCTGGATTGTTGCAACCTTTGGAAATTCCCGGTGGGAGGTGGGAACAGAATTCTATGGATTTTATAGCTGGTTTGCCCAGAACCAGAAAAGGAAATGACAGTATTTGGGTGATCGTGGATCGATTCACGAAGACCGCCCATTTCATACCTGTCAAATCGAATAGGACTGCTCAGAGTCTGGCGCAGGTATATTTCAAGGAAATTGTTAGACTGCACGGAGTTCCCATGAGCATCGTTAGTGATCATGACCCGATTTTTGCCAGTAAATTCTGGGAAGCATTCCAAGCCGAATTGGGAACGAAACTGAACTTGAGCACTGCATATCATCCTCAGACAGGTGGTCAGACTAAGATGGTGAATCGTATTCTTGAAGATTTATTGTGGGCTTGTATTCTTGATTTTGGCGGATCGTGGGAAGACCATTTACATTTGGCTGAATTCTCATATAACAATAGTTACCAAGCGAGCCTGACAATGTCACCATTCGAAGCATTGTATGGTAGACCGTGCCGATCCGCTGCTTGTTGGGTGGAGCCAGGCAATAGACTTGTATTGGGCCCAGATATGATTCGCGATGCTGCAGATAAAGTCGACTTTGTTAAGAAACGATTACTCGCCGCTCAAAGCCGACAGAAAAGCTATGTGGATAAGCGAAGAAGTGATATATCATTTGAAGTTGGCGACTATGTTTATTGGAAAGTATCTCCGATGAGAGGAGTTATCCGGTTTGGTAAAACGGGGAAATTGGCACCCAAATTCATTGGTCTGTTTTCTATTCTTGAACGGATTGGAACTCTCGCATATAGGGTTCAATTGCCTAATTGGTTGCCTGGAGTGCATGATGTATTTCACGTATCCCAACTTCGAAAGAACGTTCATGATCCAGACTTGATCGTGGAAGAAGCAGCGCAACAGGATATAGAAATCACTCCAGGATTGGCAGTTAGAAGAGAGCCGCTAAAGATAATTAGCAAAGAAACCATGGAGCTGAGGAACAAAAAGGTTCACTTAGTCAAAGTGCAATGGAGTGGAGATCCACGAGATTGTACTTGGGAAATAGAGGAGAGCATTCGGAAAGCCTATCCTAGGTGTCGAGTGGATATCTCTGATTGACTCCGGTGCAAGGTACATTTACCATACTTTGCATTACCATTTAATTCTCTACTTTGTTGTTATTTTCTTTCCATGGATGTGCACTTTTACTTCTATAGTCTGATTAATAAAAAAAGAGAGTATGAATTAATTTGTCTGATTTTGAAAAGTTAAAACAAATTGCTTTTTTGTTTGTGTTGTGGGATAGTAGATTTGATTAATTAAATTATTAAAACGATAGTTAATTTAATCAATAAGAAGATGAAAGGTAGAATTTATTTGATTAAACCACCCATTGAACTGATTTAAAAATAAATATAAATATATACATGTGCATTATATATGTTTGAACAGGTAATTGGGTTGGCTGTTGAGTAAAGAAATTATTTTTCTGCCCGACAAATAGGTAAACCTTAATGAGTTGGATGCGAAATAATATTATATCAACTCCTGTGAATGTCATTGGATGCGGAGTGCTGGTTGTTCTGTGTGAAATAATAAACATCGCCATAGGATAGTAACAATTAATTTTGAACTACATTACATGGCATACTTCTGAAGATAGGCATACTTCATCATTTACCAAATAAGCATTTGGAGCTTGTGTGACGAGGTAGAAGATTTACCATACGAGCAAGAGGCTTGTATGGCGATGACTATATTTTACAGGTTGAACTGATGACTGATATGGACTATTTAAATTATAACGATAAAATTGCCAGATTAATAAAAAAAACCACACGGGTCTAGAGTTGACAATAATCACGTCTCTCTAGTTATTAGGTATGGCACATGGACTATTTATTTCCCATACGGGACGAGGTGACGAGGATTTATCCTCTGGAGCATTTAAAATACACACTCCCTCAGGCTTTGACAGGGTGACGAGAATTTATTCTCTGGAGTTATTATCAATACACGCTCCACTGTAAACACCAGAATATATCACTATAAATATGTGTATGCTTATTAGGATTTATTGGGTACCTAATACGGCCCAATAAATTTCCAAACCTCTCCCTGTACAAAGGAGGTTATGGCGAAATTTTTCGAAAATTCCGGGTGTTAGCCAAATTTTTGAAGAATTTGAAAATTCTCAGAAACTGAAAAGTTGGAGAATGGAAGCCAGATCGAACATAGAGTTGATTAATCAAACCACTTATGGCTTTGTTCCTTTCCGAGGATGAAAAGTTTTAAGTAGGGGAGATTGTAACGACCCGGAAAATCTGAACCAATTTAAAAATTTTAAATTGGCTAAAATAATGGATTTTAAATAAATAATAGCGATGAAAACTGAGTTTGAATCGACAATTGAAAACGAATATAATTGATTCTAATTATAAACAAGGCCTGAAATGGCGCTGTAGTTTCAAAAATTGAATTCAAACTTTGTCGGACTGTACCGGGTGCAAAACAAAACGGATTTTAGTGAAACCAAAAATATTTAAATCTGTTAGTGAATACCTTTCTAACGAATCTGAAAAGTCAAATTTTTATAGCGGAAAGTAAAAGTTATGGCCGAATGTATTTTCAGAAAGGTTGCTATGGAATTTATATAGCCCGTGAAATTGGTCATTTTGCATACGACCTCGGAATTCGACGAAACCACTTTTGTTGGATCCGAGATGTGAAGTTATTGCTAGGTTTCAAATTTCATAATTTTTGAAGCTAATATGTGAGTGTGGCAAAGGAAAAAGTGTTTTGGTCAATTAAAGTTAAATTGGATCGACCAGAAATGGGCCTTTTTGCAAACGGTCTCAGAATTCGACGAAACTAGTTTTGTTGGGACCGTATCGTCAAAACATTGCCAGATTTTTTTTTTGGAATTTTTCGAATCAATTCGTGGCCCTGGCAAATTGAAATGTACGTTCAAATCGAATATTGAATGTTATGTATTTTAAATTGAATGGAAACTGACTGAAACAGTCGAATGGGCCTACGAAACATGTCCCATTGTGTTCGGAATGGGGGTAAAACGCTAGGGGTGACAGTCATTGGGTTTGGATTGGCGTTCGTGTGTGACAAGGGGTATTTTCGGATTTTTAAAAATAAATAAATAAACAAAAAAATCTGATTGGCCTATAATTTTTCTCTCTCCCCGATTACTTCAGGCGCGACGACGGAAGTAGATTAGAACCTTCTCTCTTCGATGTCTCAGCAACCACTCAATGAAAAATCAGGATTCTTGATTCATTTCAAAGCTCTTCGTCTCCTCTTCAAATCCATCTAAGTTTTGCTAGTTATCATCAAGTGTGGACGGAGATACGAGTCCTCAAAATCAACGACTTTGGAGCGCCGTCGAGCCTTCAGGGTGCCACCGAACGGAGCGAAACCACCGGCGTCGGGAAGGTTGTTCGAAGCTCTTCGACGTTGTGTGAGCTGATTCTCCTATCGCGCAATGGTTTTGATCGAAAGATCAAAACCTAGTTTTGAACCATCGTGAAAGGTGGGTCCTTTATTACATCTGAACTTTGAAAAATCATATCTTTTTCGTTTCTTGATGAAATTCGATGAAACAGGAAGCATCATGACCGTGTGGACGTCTTCTACATTTTAGAAGAGACCGCATATTTATCTAAGCCTTCTGCTATTTTTGGTGGAGTGGAACCCAATGTGATATTTCTAATTTATAAACGATATGGAAAACAACGATGTATAAATTATATAGTTGATGTATGATTTATATAAGCATTGTACATCTCACGTATAAGCGTTGTATTAGTTGTACGTTCGATGTATAAGTTGTATATGCGTTGTAAAAATTATATATGTGTTGAAATAGAAGTGAATTGCTATATATGAATATATATATAAATATATATATATATATATACACGCCCGTCGTCCACAAACCATGGACGATATTTATTGGTTGTGATTGGTGTGAAATTTGATTGATAACGAATGGTTGATTGGAATTGTTTGTGGTTGATATTGATTGATTGTGGTTGAAACATACCCATTTGTGGTTGAGAAATATTTGGTTGAAACCACATAGGATTAGTTTGTGGAAATGAAAAATATATACATGCCGCCTGCGTGCGAACTAGATGCATGATTCCCCATTGTCAAAAACCGCGAGGTTTTAAGGTAGAGCGAGGACCCGTACTAGGGACGGTCCCGGTTTTAACTACCCTGCCGTTATGCTGCTGAAATTTCTTGAAATATTCATGTGTTTGATTTATTTTCAATTGTTGAAACTATATTCATTGGTTGCATGGAAATTCATGTATATAAAATAATCGTGTTTTGAAATAAATTGTTTTATATTAAAAATCACATTTTTATCATCTGTTTGAACTATATAAAATAATCGAGTTTTGAAATAAATTGTTTTATATTAAAAATCACATTTTTATCATCTGTTGGAACTATATAAAAAAAATTGGGTTTTGAAATAGATTGTTTTGCAATGAAAATCATATTTTTACTATATATACATGAACTGTGGAAAATGGTGATGTGTAGAAATAGATGTCTGTTGGATAAAAATATCATTTTATCGATAGTGCGAAGTGAAAGTGTTTTTGAAATCGAAGAATGAAATATATAGAAATATATATATATATATAATTATAATATATCGAATAACGAAGCTGCAGTTCGTATTTTGAAACCGTGATTTCAAACGATTAGTGCGGAAGATCCGACCATCGGATTTTCCTGAAACCATAACCGTTGGGTTCGCCTTGAAAATATCTTTCCAACGGCACCAACTTTGTAAAGATCCAACGGTTGGATTGTCTGGAATGTTTAATTCAAATATGAAGAAAAACAGCGCCAGAATCGATTATATTTATATATTTATAAATATAATTAAATTAAATTGAATAACGACGCTGCAGTTCGTATTTTGAAATCATAACTTCAAACGATTAGTGCGGGAGATCCGACCGTCGGATTTTCCCAAAACTGAAACCGTTGGATTCATTTTGAAACGATCTTTTTAGTAATATAAATTTTGTGAAGATCCAAGTGTTAGATTTTCAGATATGTGTAAATCAAATCTAGAGAAAAACAGCGCCACGGCCGCGTTATGGCCTGAAGCATTGTTTGAATGAATTGGCTATTTTTAAATAAATAAAAATAGCGATAAATCGTGATAAAATATTATAAACGATATGGAATGGAAATAAACTGAATTTGCTCGATTTATTTGATATTTGATGGTTGAATGTGTTTGGTGTGAAAATTACATTAAAGAACAGAATCGGTGTTGTCGAATAATTTAACCATTGAAATGAATTGATTTGAAATTCGAGATATACGTGAATTATTTGAAAAGGACGAGTTAATTCTCATTTCAAATAATTGATCGACGAGTGAAAGTCGAAGATATGAAGACGGTGCAAGACCGATGATCTTCACGTCGAATGGAGGGGTGCTACTGATGCTCATGATAGGAGCAGCTACCTTGACGGGGTTAAAGTAGTAGCCACCCGGACGTACTTGTTGATTGTACGGATATACGAGGTATTGAGTGCCTCTGGTTTCGTTCAGACCCAGAACGAACGTGTAAATGGACTGGGTGTCTGACATTGGATTTTGTTCTGTGCTGATTGATTTCTATTAAATACATATCTGTTTGGCGGCGGAGAATTTTTCTCTTGCTTAACGCCCTTCTCTAAGACGTACGAGCCCAGAGGTTATATATCGATTGAAATCAGTCGCACGGATTGAATTGCCCGTGTGGCACGCCTAAGTGATAGATGATCAAGGCTTCTCTTGAAAAGCAAAGTCTTGTGGTTGATGATCAAAGCACAGCCTGTGTGGCATAGCTTTGTGTACAACGTGAATTCGTGAGCCTCACACCCCGGGATGGACTAGAAATGGGAGAAGGATCCAAAGAGGACATGCGTTTCTTTCTAGCTAGGGTAGTGTCAGTGACCTACCAGACCTGACATTTATATACTTTTCACCTGTGTGGTTGTTGCTGTTGCGAGGCGCCTCGGATATATCGGTCGATCCGGGACCGATAGAGTCATTGGGCTCATTTACGCCCCAAAGGGCGGGGAAACGCAGTGTTCAGGCATTTTAATCCACATCGGTGGACCGGCCTTGTGGCTCCTAAGGGTTGACTGAGTACTTGCCTGAGGCTCGGGCTAGAGAGTCTCGAATTCGGTGAGGACTATCTTTTGCCTCGGTTCATGACGGAAATCCAATTTCCAAATACGATATCATGCGGTTTTGATTGTATATATACATATGGCAACATGATATATGGTACCCATGCCATCTATGATTGATAGTTATGATTGAAATGGTTTTTGAAACATACATACACTAGCAATAATATCAAATGATTGGTTCGCTCGTATCAAGCATATTTTGGCCATTATAAGGTAAAACTCTATCCTCGGGTGTGTGTTGCATTGTGTGATGGGAATTGAGTCTTATAATGGCTTCATTTTTATAAACAGCATTGCGATGTTTAAAAGAATTATTTGTCTTAAAGCACTGGCAATCCAATGGAGTAAACCCGTTCCGCGAAAGTGGCGTGGTCCTATGATTAGCCATATTTGAAAATGTGTTGAGTAGATTTCTCATACCAGTCCCATGACTGACTCGTAGTTTGTTTCACTTGCAAACTCGGGTGCCCCTATTTCTACACAGGGCAGCCTTGTATCCAGGTTTTGGCAGGCTCTTTTTGGATAGCTGGAGCTGAAGATGGATTCTATCGTTTATCTCTTTTTATGCTGTTTAGCTCCTATTGTACATATTATGTTTTCTTTTCCGTAGTAGGCATTTATGTATAGCTGAACTGTATTTTTGTACTAAGTATGATCTTATATACTGTGTAACTCTGTTGATTATATTTATCCAGTGTATTTTATTGTGCATTATCTGGTGTATTTATTTGTTTCTGTTCTGCTGTTATCTGTTTTATGTGTAATATTCCAAAGATTACCCTTGAACCGTCTCTTCGGGAATGGGGTCGTCACACAATATTATTTTGTAAAGGGGGTAAATGAAATAATTTTACCCAAACTTTATTTTTTATATATAAAAAAAATCTTAAAATTACTGATATGCCTTTTTGATTAATTTGAATGAGAATTCAAACGAGATTATATATGATTTAATATAACCAACTGAAATTGTGAATAAGTATTTTAATTTGAAACTAAACAAATCAGAATTCAACTTTAACTAAGTTAAATAAACTTGACAGGAAAATGGAATAATTTGGTTGTGTTGACTGTTGATTGTTTGTTTATTGGCTGATAGATTGGTTATATAATAAAATTCATTAACAATTGAGAATGAATTAATAACAAAGGATAAATTCCAGTATTGTAAATTTGAACAGAATCAAATATGAAGTAGAATAAATAATTAAATATAGTATCTGTTAATTGCATTATCTATTGAGTTAGTGCAGGTTGGAAGAAAAAACAGTTAGTGTTTTGATGGGTGGTTAGAGTTTGGCTACTCGAAAAATAGGTAAACCTTAGTATTATTTGTTGGTTGGTTGATTTATACCCCTGAGTTGGGTAGCCATTTGGCTTTGTTTTCTTTTGATCGATATGAGACCCGGGTGGCGTTTATGGTTATTTAGATCGAATAGTATAGATGAGGAGCTGGCGAATTTTTCGTAAATTTTTAAGACTTAGAATTATTTTCATAATATTTTAATACAAGTGTTTTTGTAACAATTGATTTCGGCTCATTCTTCTTACCTAGTAATTTCGGGGACGAAATTCTATTAAGGGGAGAATAATGTAATGACCTGAATTTTTTTTGGCTATTTGAATTCGAGTATTTAAACTTGTTTTAAATATTATGATTGAAATATTAATGTATTTTAATATTTAATTCTTTAATAAAATGATTGTTGAATGTTTATCTTTATATTTAATATAAAACGAACTCGAAACATCGCGGTAGTTCGTAATATTGAGTTTTGAACTGCAATTGAATATATAGAATTCGTTTTAAGTCAAAATTCTATGAAATATGAAAAACTACAATATATTTGATGATAAATTTCTAATGAAAGAGAAAAATCAAGATTTTACCTTATATACTGAAAATTATGTCCAATTCAAAATTGAAAATAGTCGCTATGGAAATCGTTTATAAATTATATTGTTTAATTAATTAATTAAATAAGAATTTCTTAATATTTTAATATAGTTTAACTCGAAAATACTAATGATTGAGTTATAAATTCATACTGGTTGAATTTAAAGGGGTATATTATTTTATTAGGATATGTTTGACAATAATAATTTATTATTATTTTGAATTTAATTTTTTTGGATTTAAATTATAATTTATTGATATTATATAAGTCGTATGAATAGCCATTTTACAAACGAATTTCGTTTTTTTGACAAAAACGAATTTTATTGGAATACCTATGGCTAGTTATTGCTAGTTTTCCTGTTTGGAGATAATCAGAGCTATTTTGTCGGTGGGTGGGATTAAAACGTGAACTGCTGAATATATTAAAATTAAAATAACATCCTTGTACAAATGGAGTCAGTTTTCAATGAAATTAATTTCATTGGGATCGCAACCTCAAGGCGTAGCAGTATGTCTATTTCTGTTGTATTTGGAATTTGTGTGTTACGGTGCGTACATTTAACATGCACCATTAACTAGCGGTTAAAATTAAAACTAACCATATTAATAGAAAAACTCCTACCCTAAGAAATTAATAAAATAAAAAATAATGCATACTTAAATCTTAAGTATTAGCATCCTATGAAGTGAAAACAACGCATAGCTATGAACTGAAAGAGCAAGACCCATGAAGTGAAAACAACATACACCACCTACCCATTTTTTCATCACTAAGTTCAATGTAACCACTGTCTCCCACCCTAAGATAATACGCACGACCTAAATATATTTAAGTATGCCAGCTATTCTAAAATATACACTACCTATTTGTTCACCCTGCCATTTCTTTTCTATCTTTCTCATGATATAAAGACTGCATGCTAACCTACGCTTTCCTATTTTTCCTATCTATACTACCTGAAATGAATTCTTTCTTCAGACCCAAGTTTCTCTTCTTTACAAATAGCGGACATATCTCTCCATTCTTCTAGCTGAAACCATCGCTCACTTTTCTCTTTCAAACGAAATTCCAAAACTCAAAAAAACAAAAAGGAAGAAACCTTCAACGAAAATCGAACAGTTTCCCCTGGGCAATGGGTTAAAGTGGCGGGTTCTCTTCCGTTCTTGGTGCGAAGAAAACTGGAGCCAAGCGAAAATATATGGGAAGGAAGCTTATGTGTGAGTATTCAGTGGGGTTTGGAGTAGAAGGCGGAGCTGGGCAGTCAAACAAGGTCGAAGGAGTAGAGTCCGGGCGTTGGTGATGTTACGGCTAAGTGGCGGTGGTGCGTTTATATCATGGGGGTGGGTTGTGAATGGTTTCGAGAATCTCAGCAAACAGTGTGCAATATAATTTGGAGAAATGGAAACAAAGCATGAAAGGCGGCAGCAGGAAGTTGCACGGTGTAGCAGGTTACACGGCTGGTTTGCATGGAGGATTAGACAAAGAATAATGTGGGGAGTTTTGTTTCTAGAAGCATTCGAAAGTGGGGAGAGAAAGGCAAGAATAGGGTAGCAGTTTTCGCAAGTTTCAAGAATAAGGGTATGATATTGTTTGCGGGTCTGAGTTCCTATATGTGGAAGGTTTCAATACCCATGCATGAAGGGATAAACAAAAAAGGAAAAAAAGTTTCGAAATATACTGAGAAGAAGGGGAGAACATAGGGGAAGAAGTAGACTAGGCAGAGGAAGTTTTTTATGAAATGTATGGGTAAAGGGAGTACATGTAATTGTGACAAAAGAAGCATGCCTGTAGCTCAAAAGAAGAAAGTGGGAAGATGAAGACACTAGCAAACGGTTTCATTTATTTTCGGTGTGTTGTTCATTTTTGGTGACATGGGCCGATTAAAGACAAATAGGTATGGCCCAGAAACTTAAATGAAATTTATTTTGGTTTATCTAAACTAATATGTTACGTTATAATATATGGGCTATGGGAAAACGTTACAACATATATATACATAAGTTTTTCTATACAGGAAGAGGTAAGAAGTGTACAAATATATATGGGTGTATACGTTACACTAGATATATATGTGTTATGATGGATGGGGAAAAGGTATTAAAACATATAGACATTTAATATAGATTGCTAAATACTATGTTAATATATATACTGTAAGTATATCTGAAAACAATGTTGCATTAACAAGCATCATTAGGTAAATATAAGTTAAGTTATCATTTAGAATTGATTATATTAAATTAAAATCATGTTAAATTATATTGTTAATAACCCCTTAATTCGTTGACAGAAGTTAACAAACCAGAGGACATTGGAATCGTGTGGGCAAGTGCAACATTTGGAGCTAGTTTGATCAGCATTAGAAGCTACCAGAATATTAGACAAAATTAAATGTTTGTTTAATTTTATTAAGGGGGAAACGGGTAAAACCAAGGTGAGTTAAACTCACTCAGTTATCCCACCTTTATTTTATATAAGTCGGGTTTGTGTTTGTGTGCTTTGATTGCTATTGGTTGAATGATTTGATGATGGTTTGCATATATACTGGATATTTCTATACAACCGATTTAAATTAAATGTTCGTTTAATTTAATCAAACCAAATTGTTATTTTTTTTCGATTATTTACAATGGAGTTAACTTACCTTGTTGGCTACGTTTATTATAATATAAACGTATTAAATTTAAATTTGGTGCTTGAACTATTGTTATTTATTGATCGTTCTCGGTTGAATTGATTATTCATGTTTATTTATATGAATTATTGACTAAATATGATTGGATGGTTAATTGTTGAATCCAAATTCAACGGCTTTTTATATTAATTAATGGACAATATTGGTTGAGTAACTGGTAGTGGATGGCCTAAACTATACATCGTTTCATAAATATTGATTTACCGTCAGGTGAAGGGATAGAAATGAAGTTATAAATTTATTTTATAACTAATTATAGATTTTTAAATAGATTATTTCAAATGAATAAAATGAAATAGACCAACCAGATATATTTATTAATTATTTTAACCACCGATCATCATTTTGTGCTAAAACCTATCGTGTGCGAAGCATGTGCGTCATCGAAATTATTAAATGATTTATAAAGCTAATCCTTATATTGCTAAGGTGGATAAGAAAGTGAGCAAGGATTAATGTAACGAATAATGACTGATATAATTGCTTAAAGAAACAATTAAAAGGGTTATATTAACCCAAAATTGAATAAATGAGTTTGTAAAAAGTGATAGGAAGCTAAATCGTCGATTTTAAATTAACCTTAGCTAATGATGGCATTAAGTGAAATGAATGAGTTTTGAAGTAATATTTCTCAAAGGAAATAAATGAAAGGATTAGAAATAAGATTCTTGTAATTGAATTTGTAAAAGATCGAGTAATAGAATTTATAATAAAATTCGGATAATGAAATAAATAGTTTAAAGAAGCTGTGGTTTAAAAGTTGATTTTTCATTTATCATTTACTAAATTAACGACTTTAGTAATAATAATATATTTAAAGAAAGTGATTTCAAAAGTAAGAAGGTAGTGGGTACAACTAGCGGAGATAGGATTTAGAAAGTGATTTCAAACGAAGTTAGTAATAATAATATATTTATTGATCTGATAAGTGGATAGGGTTTAGACCAACTTAACCAATAATATATAAGTGGATAGGGTTAAGACCAGCTTAACTAATAATATATATATATATATATATTAATCTGATAAGCGGATAGGGTTAAGACAAGCTTAACCAATAACACATGTTGATTTGATAAGTGGGTAACATGGGTGACATGTGGGATATAATTATAAACACTTAACCAAGTTGAAACATGTAAGAAGACATGAATAAGAGGGGTTAAATGGGAAATCCTAGTGGGGACCAAGCATAGGTGGAAAGCTTGTGTCAAGTGTGGGGACCCTTTTCAACCAGTAACCCATTTAACATCTAAGTGAGCTCGATCTAGATCGAGGACAAGACACGCGTACTGAGTTTGATTGTAAGAGGTCAAAACGGGTTAGCGGTGCCAACGCAAGTCCAACGGGGTCATGTGCATGCGTGGGTCGGGCTGGTAGGTAAGACGTTGTTGCATCGTGTAGGTATAAGCCGTGCATCTTTAGTGGCATCGGGTTGCCACCTTGGGAAGTGATACATCCCATTGTGGGAACAACACGGGTATCTACGATTTAGGGAGCCGATCGAATGGGGAAGGTAGTGGGTACGACTAGCGGAGATAGGAGCAGGCGGCACCTATGAAGACAACTAGGAGTACAACTACCATATTATGAATAAATGTTGTAATTAGAATGAGGAGGGTGGTGGGTACAACAAGTGGAGATAGGGGCAGGCGGCACATATGAAGACAGCTAGGGGTACACGAAAACTACCAATATTATTATTTTGTTCAGTAGGCAGGATCAACTTTTAGAGTGACTAGTATTGGTGCAGTATAATAATTATCCTATAGTGTTGGAAGCGAAATTAATGTTATCTTATTCCTCTTGTTTGCTTTGTCATGCCTATTTGTTTCACAGTCATTCCTTATTTACCAGTTTATGCCTTATCCTAGTTACTTTAATAATTATATTGTTAAAGTTATTGGACCCGCCTGACTTTATGTCTGACCCCCTTTTTTCGCCTCTTTTCTTCCACCCCTCCCCCCCTAGGTTCTCAGGGTGGGAGTAGTGCTAGTGGAGCCTGATTTGGATCTCTTTCTCCCCCATTTGGGAAGTGCTTGGATTGCTGAAAGTAAAGTTCAGCTTATCTCTTTTATGGCTACTTATGTTGTGGTTATGCTTTTTACTTTATGTACTCAGAAAACAATTTGTCAAGATGGATATTAAGTGTACTTGGTTTTATTGTTGGTTTTGATGTAACCAAACTATTTCTCCACTGCAATAAAAGTTGTTTTTAAAATTTTCAAGTACCAGTATATGTATCTGTCTTGTTGTATTCTGTTCTACACACCGATAATACTCCACGAAAGTTAAAGCAGTCCCATTGAGAGTGACATTAATGGACGTAGGGTGTTACACCACTCTTAGCTAGAAGCAAACGCATGCCCTCCCTAAGATTCTCTCCCGTTTCTGGCTCACACCGCGGTGCGAGGCTCTCGAATTAACGCTACACAAAGCAATGCTATATTAAATCCGTGCTTGGATCATCAACCACATGACTCTGCTTTTCAACAGAAGCCTTGATCATTTGCATCTCAACATGCCACACGGGCAATTCACACTATGCAACCGATGTCTATCAATCAAGCAAAATGATATCCGATGTCAGACACGTCCATTTACAAGTTCGTTCTGGGTCTGAACGAAACCAGAGGCACGTTATTCCTCGTCCCGTATGTCCAATACAGGAAAGAAGTCCTCGCCTATCCGATCGATCTCCAAGTACGTTTGGACAATCACCACTTATTACCTTGTCTTGGGTGTACAACCCAATCAACACATTGGTAATCTTCCAAACGATGTGATGACCTCCGGTCTTTAACCACCGTCTTCATCGTCGACTCATCGCCGATTCAGTTATTCAGAATGGGATAAACCCGGTCTTTCCAAATAACTCGCGTATATAATAAACAAGTTCTATAAAAACACAACATACGCCGTATTCCAATTCAGAGTATTCTTTTATTCAAATATTCATATCCTTTGGGAAAGGTTCCCATTAATTTTATCAAAGATAAATTCTTTAAATTTATTCTTTAATCTTCCTTTTGATATCAATTCAAACCAAATTATGGTTTATCCAAACTAGTTGGGATTAGAAAACCTTACCGAAGTAATCATTTGTTAAATTTCTCAATCTTAACCTATTCATCCCATGAAGCAAAACTGGTAATACTTCATATCTAACACCATGGTGCTATGGGTAATTTCAATTACCATTTCACGTTCAAATCTAATTAAAGATTTAACTTTCGCCTAGAGTAAAACTGGTGTACTCCATTCTCAATCATTTCTCGAATTTGATAATTTTAGTTACCAAATTTATCTTTCAATCTATCTAAAGATTCATTAAAACTCTAATTCAGTTTTAATTTCCAAAAATCATTACTTAATGATTTTTCAAAGTTAAGAAATAAATCTAATCTTTAACTGGGTTAAGAACTAATGTCCTTTAAAACACAACTCATGATAAACCCAAAATCACATTCCATTAACAACGAAATCTTCACGGGATACAGATCAATAAATATAATCGATATGAACTTCCATGTCCAACCAATAATATAAATGGAATAACGACAAAGCTTCTTGAATTCCATATATATAACAGTCTTCCTCCACAGAAGTCACTTCGATTATTACCGAATCGAATTCCATTCCATTCCAATTTATTTTATTAGACTGGAAAACTTTACATTGGAAAATCTCCTTTAAATCTTAACAAAAATTTATAAATTCCAAATCACATTTCACTGTAAATCGGGTTAAAGAATGAATGTCGTTAAAAACACAATTCACGATAAACCCAATTCACATTCCATTTTATTCCAATTATTAAATATAATCTGAAACTCTAACAATCTTAATTAAAATATTTATTCTCTTCACATGGGGTTCAAGAACAGTGTCACTGAAGACGCCATCCACGACAAACCCAAGATTCCATTTGATATTAAATACAAGGCTCTGAATTAAAAATATATCGGCTTATATTCAATATCAAATACTACAACCGACAAACATCGTATTGGAAATAACGATATAAATATATCTTTCAAATATCCATAACAATATCTGTATAATCATAAAATCCAACATCGAAATATTCCGAAGACAATTTTGATTCAAATCCCTTCCAATTTATATATTGGAAATCCTGGTTATTTTTAAAACCATTTCAAATCCAATTTATTTATTTAAAAATAATTGGATTATGATTCTAGTTCATAAATAGTTAATTTCGATAAAATCTATTTTTATCTTTTCAATGTGGAATTTTTCATCCCAATTCTTTTCAAATCATTTATTATGATTTTACACTAATTATTGATATTTTTAATAATTTTATCAAGGCACGTGCAGTCGATTTCCATAAACGCCATCGAACTGCACTTATAGCGACCTTTTCCAAATTTGATTTGGACATAATTCCAAATCCAACCATTAGATTTCAAATCTCTAATAATCCTTGCAAAGCACTTTTCAATACGAACCCAACGGTTATGGATTTAAGAGAATCCGACGGTCAGATCACCCGTAATGTCCATTCGAAGTCAACGGTCGAAATTCGCGAACTAGCACAGCGCGGCGCGTTCTATTCAGGCCATTTTATTATTATTATACATATATGTAATAAATATTTCATCGATTTCCATTTAAAACGCATTTTATAAATCGTTTTAAATTCCTTTTTTAAAAACGGTTTTAACTTCATATTCAATTTTATATCAAAATTGAATATTCCATATCATTAGCATATAAATGTCAAATACCATCCCAATACTCATGTGGGTTTTCAAACAACAAACACTGATTATTATTTGTGCAGTTGGGCGATGTGTAAAATATATCGTCCCAATCAATATTTGTCCAATGGGCGTACATAAACAAATCGTCTGATTTGTAAATGAATATTTATTTATTCATATACACGTTAAAAATTATATTTTTAATGATAAACAATTTATTTTGTTTATTTAAAAATAAAAATGATATTTTTATTGTTCTAACATATTTACAAAATTTTGGCGGCATAACGACGCAATGCTAGAACCGGGATATGGTCTAGCCTTATCTCTCGCCTAATAATGGCTCACGCCATACACAAACCAAATCATATCAATTCATTATTCAATCCAAACAAAATTTAAACAAATTGTAATAACCCGGAAATCTGGGCCAGTTTAAAAATTTTGTTTTGGCAATTTTAGCGAATTTTGATTATTTAAAATGAATTATTTTAAATAATATCGACGAGAAACTTATTTTGAATAAAATTCGAATGTATATATTTATATAAGATCGTCGTTAGAATATAAATAATTATTTATATTTATAAAAGGAATTGAAAATGGCGCGGTAGTTCGATAATTCGATTTCAAACTTCAAATGAATGTACCGGGTGCAAAATAAACCGGATTTAGTGAAACTAAAAATATTTGAATCTAATTGATAATATCTTTCCAACGAATCTGAAAAATCGAAATTTCATAGCGGGAATCAAAAGATATGTCCAGTTGAAAATTCTGAATAGTCGCTATGGAATTCAGGCCCTTAAAAATGGAAATTTTGCAAACGACCTCGGATTTCGACGAAACCACTTTTGTTGGATTTGCATTGTCAAGTTATTGCTAGATTCCAAATTACATAATTTTTCGAATCAATATGTGAGCGTGGCAAAGGAAAACGCGTTTGACCAGTTTAAGTTGATTTTAATCAACTGGAAATTGGCCATTTTTCCAACGGTCTCAGAATTCGACGAAATTAGTTTTGTTAGGACCTTATCGTCAATACGAAGCTAGAAAATATTTTTTGGGAATTTTTCGGGTTAGTATGTGACCCCGGTATATTGAAATGTGCGTTCAAATTCAATATATAGAGTTATATTTTGGTTTTAACGGAAACTGATCGAAATGGTCGAATCAGCTTATGGTACATATCCCATTGTGTTCGGAATGGGGGTAATTAGCTAGGGACGACAGTCGGTGGGTTCGATTTCGAGTTGAAAATAAAAAGTTGTTTTTAGAACTTAAAATAATATATATATATATATATATAATTAAATAACCCTACCCCCCCCCCCCCCCTTCATTTTCCCCTTTTATTTTATTTTCCTCCTCGATGTGCAAAAAGGGGCTAGACCCGATTCCTCCAAATTGGAGGAATTCTCCGACGCTCCCACCGCGCCAAACGGAGGCGCCAGGTGTCGCGCCCTCCGATGAACCCCTCCCCCCCTCCTCTCCGATCTTCTTCTCTTCCCCTTCCTCCTCTCTTCGCAGCCCTTTTTTCTCCCAAAAACCCAAGACCTAGCCGCATTCTCCACTAACCCACAACCGACGCCACAGACCCCAGACCCCCCCTGCGCAAGCCCCTCTCCTCCACCTCGAACGCAGCGCGACCCCCACTCCCCCCGAAGACCAGCAGCACCTCCGACGGTGTGCCGAATCCGAACCGATACCCTAGTTTTTCACTATAAGTCCTCCTCCTTCTTTTTACTTAATTATTTATTTATTTTAAAGTGTTTAGTATTTAAAATTGTAAAGATTTCATTTTTGAATAAAATGAAGAAAATCAGTTTTATAAATATAAATACAAGGTGGGATTTTTATTAAGGAAAAGGGTCGGATTTTTATTAAGGAAAAGGTCGTATGTTTATTATTGAAAGGGCGAGATTTTTATCGTATAGAAGTATGATTTTTATGTAGTAGAAGATTGATTTTTATATATTGAATAGCAAAGTAAAAATTCGATTTTTATATATTGAATAGCAAAGTAAAAATTCGATTTTTATATATTGAATAGCAAAGTAAAAATTCAATTTTTATATATTGAATAGCAAAGTAAAAATTCGAAACCACGTTGCGACGACCCCAAATCCCGTACAGACGGAGACAAGGATTATATTTGGAATATAACACAGAAACAGATAATAGTAGAACAGAATTAAATAAGTACACCAGATAATGAACAATAGAATATACTGGATAAACGTAATCATCAGAGTTACACAGTATACGGGATCATACTTAGTACAAATACAGTTCGACTATACATATATGTCTACAGCGGAAAACAAACATAATGTACAATAGGAGCTGAATAGCATAAAAAGAGATAAATAATAGAATCCATCTTCAGCTCCAGCTATCCAGAAAGAACCAGCTAAACCTGAATACAAGGTTGCCCGTAAATAAATCTCAAATTCTTTCTCTTCGTATTCTGAATTAGATGGGCAGCAAAGTGAGAAAGTTCGTTGAATTTCTTATGATATTCGGGGATGGTCATATCTCCTGGTATCAGAGCTTTGGTTAAGCTTAGTTCTGGAATATAACATATTAACGAACTCGTCAGAAATAGAACCAATAGTGTTCTAGGACGGGTAACTCATTACAGATAGAATCAGTAATATCCTAGTATGAGTAGCAGAATGAAATAACACCTAGATAGACACATTTAGATTCAAGTATTTGTCTCTATATTTTGAAAAATCTTTTCTGTTGACCTGACACTTGATCTGCAATTTGCAGAGGAACTAGAAAATGAGTTCCAGAAACAGAAGAACGGGCAGCTAGTAGTTTTGGTTTTGCAGATTTATATTCACAGGATCCTGGTTTACAACTGGAACGATATCCGGAAAGCTTTGTATCCGTATATCTCTTCTAGTTGTGTATTGTATTATTTTCCGCTGCGATGTATTTAAATGTAATTTAAATCTCTGATATTTCTGTGTAATATTTATTTATTCATACTCTGTATATTCTTGTAATCTGATGGATTGTTGTAAAATACAATGAAATGTTCTTCCGTCTGCGTTCTGATTTGTCTTGTCCTCACAGTAATTCGTTCTTTCTCATCTCTTCGGAGACCGGGGAAGTTCGGGTCGCTTCATTTGGTATCAGAGCTTTAGTTTACCAAGCTCAGAGAACAGGACACATTAGAACCATACGAAGGAATTCATCAGATATTGGATTAGTAATATCCAATGAGAATGACTCGTTAGAGATGGGATCAGTAGTATCCTAGAACGAGTGTGAAGAGTATATTTTTAAGATGAAACGAATTTTGTTTTGAAAATTTAAAATCAATTATTCGTATTTGATTATTTATTTCATATTGATTAGGACAATCCAATATATAAAAATTTTACATATGCGCCTAGCTAGCGTCTATTCGAAGTTTTAATATACTGGATAGATATAGAATCACACTCTAGTCGCCAGGAGATGATTTTGATGATGGAGCTCCATCATTAGAATTTATGTTCGAGTGACGAAAGTGGGCTTTCTATATATTTCCTATTGACTGGTGTGAGAACCAAAATCAGATAGGGCTTATTGTTGTGATTTTGCATCAAAAATCTGATTTTTGACTATATAAAAAATTATGCATTTGAAATGCTAATCAACTAATTGATTGATGGTTGTGTTGTTTGATTATTGTTGGATTAATTAAAATTCGAACCAATTAGCCTAATTGAACCAAATAGTAAGTTGTATTGAAAATTTGTCGCATTTGCTTGCATATACTTGTACTTACATTGAACAGGTCATAGCAAAGAGGCTAGAGCAGAAGAATAAAATTTGTTTGCCCAACAAATAGGTACATGTTTATCATAATTTACTGTTTTATTTGGGTGATGATGATTTTATGAGCCGATTGGCTAGCTGCTAGGCTATTTCTTTTTCTTTTTGAGATCTAAGGGCATGTATGGCAATTTCGGGATTTTCCCGTGCTCCCGATGCAGGAGAGGTTATGGCGAAATTTTTCGAAAATTTAGGGTGTTAGCTAAATTTTTTAAAAATTTGAAAAGTTCTTAGAGACTGAAAAGTTTAAGAACTTAAGCCGTAATGAAAATATCGAAAGTGGAGTTGATTTGTTAAACAACTTTCGGCTTCGTTCCTTTTCGGGGACGAAAAGTTTTAAGTGGGGGAGATTGTAATAACCCGGAAATCTGGGCCAGTTTAAAATTTTTATTTTGGCAATTTTAGCGAATTTTGATTATTTAAAATGAATTATTTTAAATAATATCAATTAGAAATTTATTTTGAATAAAATTCGAATGTATATATTTATATAAGATCGTCGTTAGAATATAAATAATTAATTATATTTATAAAAGGAATTGAAAATGGCTCGGTAGTTCGATAATTCGATTTCAAACTTCAAATGAATGTACCGGGTGCAAAATAAACCGGACTTTAGTGAAACTAAAAATATTCGAATCTAATTGATAATATCTTTCCAAGAATCCGAAAAATCGAAATTTCATAGCGGGAATCAAAAGATATGTCCAGTTGAAAATTCTGAATAGTCGCTATGGAATTCAGGCCCTTAAAAATGGAAATTTTGCAAACGACCTCGGATTTGGACGAAACCACTTTTGTTGGATCTGCAGTGTCAAGTTATTGCTAGATTCCAAATTTCATAATTTTTCGAATCAATATGTGAGTGTGGCAAAGGAAAACGCGTTTAACCAGTTTTAGTTGATTTTAATCAACTGGAAATTGGCCACTTTTCCAACGGTCTCAGAATTTGACGAAATTAGTTTTGTTAGGACTGTATCGTCAATACGAAGCTAGAAAATATTTTTCGGGAATTTTTCGGGTTAGTATATGACCCCGGCAAATTGAAATGCGCGTGCAAATTCAATATATAGAGTTATATGTTGATTTTAATGGAAACTGATCGAAACTGTCGAATCAGCTTATGGTACATATCCCATTGTGTTCGGAATAGGGGTAATTAGCTTGGGACGACAGTCGGTGGGTTCGATTTCGAGTTGAATATAAAAAGTTGTTTTTAGAACTTAAAATAATAATAATAATATATATATATATAATTAAATTCCCCTGCCCACCCTTCATTTCCCCCTTTTATTTTCTTTTCCTCCTCGATGTCCAGAAAGGGGCTAGGCCCGATTCCTCCAAATTGGAGGAATTCTCCGACGCTCCCACCGCGCCAGGCGGAGGCGCCAGGTGCCGCGCCCTCCGATGAACCCCCCTCCTCTCCGATCTTCTTCTCTTCCCCTTCCTCCTCTCTTCGCAGCCCTTTTTCCTCCCAAAAACCCAAGACCTATCCGCATTCGCCACTAACCCACAACCGACGCCACAGACCCCTCCTCCACCTCGAACGCAGCGCGACCCCCTCTACCCTCGAAGACCAGCAGCACCTCCGACGGTGTGCCGAATCCGAACCGATACCCTAGTTTTTCACTGTAAGTCCTCCTCCTTCTTTTTACTTAATTATTTATTTGTTTTAAAGTGTTTAGTATTTAAAATTGTAAAGGTTTCATTTTTGAATAAAATGAAGAAAATCAGTTTTATAAATATAAATACAAGGTGGGATTTTTATTAAGGAAAAGGGTTGGATTTTTATTAAGGAAAAGGTCGAATGTTTATTATGGAAGGGGCGAGATTTTTATCGTATAGAAGTATGATTTTTATGTAGTAGAAGATATGATTTTTATATATTGAATAGCAAAGTAAAAATTCGATTTTTATATATTGAATAGCAAAGTAAAAATTCGATTTTTATATATTGAATAGAAAAGTAAAAATTCGATTTTTATATATTGAATAGCGGTATAAAAATGTGATTTTATATATGTAGTGAATACGGACGATGAAAGTGAAAAGAGGAGGACGACGAATATTTCTACAAAGAAGAGTCGTGGGATTGGATTAGCTAATCAGTGAGAATTTCTCACTCTTTAATTTTGTTTTTCTAGTTATAAATATATACTAGGATGTAGACGGTGTTTAGTAGCACCCGACACCCGTCGTCCACAGACCATGGACGGCTTGTATGCTTGTTTGTTTGATTTTGATGTGTAGTGGATTGTGTGATGTGATGTGAAATGAAATAAAATATTTATATAGTTAAAAATATTTTATTGTTAGAAATAGAATTTTTAATGTGTATATGAAAGGAAATAAAAATAAACAAATCGGTGATTTGTTTGTATACACACATTTGACTGATATTGATTGGGACGATAAATTTTACACATCGCCCAACTGCACAAATAAAATTTGTGTTTGATTGTTTGAAACCCCACACGGGTATTGGGATTATATTTGACCTACACTAATCCCGATTGTTTAGTTGTATGTCGATCGATTGATTGACAGACTGTTATAAGCGTTGAATATCTATATTTGATGCTTATACAGTGTAGAATGCACTTTCGATGATGGTTGATTATTCATCGTTGTTATTGTATACATGTATTGTAGAAAATCCATATAAATAAAATTATATGGTAATTGATTGGGCCTCATTCCAGTTTTAGAATAGAAATATTTGAAAAAGAAATATTTGAAATAGAAATATTCGAAATGGAATATTTGAAAATATCAATATATGAAGCCGTGTTGATTAGTTTTACGCCATTTTGACGTGAACGATATTTATAACGATTTTATTCATTTTATAACGAATATCGAAAGTGATTTCAAAATCTGAAATTTTGAAAAGAATTAAAATTCGAATTAAATTGAATAGAATTGAAATTCGAATTAAATTTAATAGAAGTGAATTCGAATTGAAATTGAATGGAAATGAATTCGAATTGAAATTGAATAGAAATGAATTCAAATTGAAATTGAATAGAAGTGAATTCGAATTAAATTGAATAGAAATGAATTCGAACTGAAAATGAATAGAATTGAATTCGAATTGAAATCGAAAGGAACTGCATTCGAATTAAAGTGAAATTGAATTGAAATCAATTTGAAATCAATTTGAAATGAATTTAAAACAAATTTATATTGGAATATTCAATTTTGATTAGAAATTGAATATGAAGTTGAAACCGTTTTGAAAATGAATTTAAAACGATTTATAAATCACGTTTTGAATTGAAATAGACGAAATATATATTATATATATAATATAATGGCCAGAATAGAACGGGCCGCGCCGCGGCAGTTCGCAAATTTCGACCATTGACTTCGAACAGATATTGCGGGAAATCCGACCGTCGGATTCTCCTAAAACTGGAACCGTTGGGTTCGTATCGAAATGAGCTTTCTAACGAAAGTGTGAAATTAGAAATATAACGGTAGGATTTGGAATTATGTCCAAATCAAATTTGAAAAAGGTCGCTATAAGTTTAGTTCGATGGCCGTTGATGGAAATTGACTGTACGGGCCTTGATAAATTTATTAAAAATAGTAATAATTTGTGTAAAATCATAATAAATGATTTGTGAAGAATTGGGATGAAAAACTCCATATTTGAAAAGATAAAAATATATTTTTATCGAAATGAACTAGTTTTGAACTAGAATTATAATTCTATTTATTTTTAAATAAATAAATTGAATTTGAAGTGGTTTTGAAAATAACCATAATTTCCAATGATTGCATTGGAATGGATTCGAATCGAAATTGTCTTCGGAATATTTCGATGTTGGATTTCGTGATTATACAGATGTTGTTATGGAAATTTGAAAGATACATATATATATATATATATATCGTTATTTCCAATACGATATCTGTTGGTCGTAGAATTTGATATTGAATATAAACCGATATATTTTCTATTCAGAGCCTTGTATTTAATATCAAATGTGATTTGGGTTTGTCCTGAATGGTGTCTTGACTAACACTGTTCTTGAACCCAGTTGAGAAAAGATTAAATCTTTTTATTTTAGATTTAATGAAGTGTAACAATTAAATGATATTTAATTGGAATTGAAATGGCATTGATTTTTGGGTTTATCATGAACAGTGTTTTAAATAACACTTGTTCTTTAACCCGATAATTAATGGAATGTGATTTTAGGTTTATCGTGAATCGTGTTCTAAATGACACTGATTCTTTAACCTAGTTAACGATTAAAACTAAGTTGAGTTTTAATGAATCTTTTATTAGATTGAAATGATTGAGGATGGAGTATCACCAGTTTTGCTCTAGGCAATAGTTAAATATTTAATTAAATTTGAACGTGAAATGGTAACTGAATTTACCGATAACACCGTGGTGTTAGATATGAAGTATTACCAGTTTTACTTCATGGGATTAATAGGTTGGGATTGGGGAATAAAATAAATGATTACTCCGGTGTGGTTCGCTAATCCCGACTAGTTTGAATTGATATTCAAAAGAAGATTAAAGAATAAATTTAAAAGAGTTTATCTTTGATAAAATTAATGAGAACGTTTCCCAGAGAATATTCTGAATTGGAATGAGGCACATGTTGTGTTTGTGTAACATTTGTTTAATATATACGCGAGTTATTCAGAAAGACCGGGTTTATCCCATTCTGAATAACTGTTTCGGCGCGATGTCGAAGATGAAGACGGTGGTTGAAGACCGGAAGTCTTCACATCGTTTGGGTGATTACTGATGATCTTGCTTGGGCTATACACCCAAGATGAGGGAACCAGTCGGTGGTCGTCCAGATGTGCTTGGAGATCGATGGATATGCGAGGAAAGTGCCTCCGGTTTCGTTCAGACCGAGAATGGACTTGTAAATGGACTATGTGTCTGACATTGGATTTTTGTCTGTGTGATTGATTTCTATTAAATTATATCAATTTGGCGGCAGAGAATTTATTCTCTTGCTTAACGCCCTTCTCTGAGACGTACGAGCTCAGGGGTTATATATCGATGGATATCAAACGCATGGAGTGAATTGCCTGTGTGGCATGCTTAAGTGGCAGTATGATCAAGGCTTCGGTTGAAAAGCAAAGTATTGTGGTTGATGATCAAAGCACCGCCTGTGTGGCATAGCTTTGTGTAACTTGAATTCGCGAGCCTCACACCCCGGTTGTGAACCAGAAACGGGAGAGGACCTCAGGGAGGACATGCGTTTCTTTCTAGCTAGGGTGGTGCCAGTGACCTACCAGCCCTGACATTTATATACTTTTCACCTGTGTGGTTGTTGCTGTTGCGAGGCGCCTCGGTTTGATCGGACGATCCGGGTCCGATGGAGTCATTCGTTGGCTCATTTACGCCCCAAAGGGCGGGGAAACGTAGTGTTCAGGAATTTTAATCCACATCGGTGGACCGGCCCTGTCGTTCCAAGGGTCGATGCGCTCTGACCCTAAGGCTCAGACTAGAGAGTCTCGAAGACGGTGAGGAGGATCCCTAGCCTCAGTTCACAGAAGGAAATCCAATTTTCAAATACGTGACATTTGCGTTTTTATTTGTAGAGCCTAGTATGGCGACATAGTGGGATGGGGCACTTATGCCGCCTATGATTGATACTTATGATTTGAAGTTGTTTATACACTATGCACTTATAATAGTATCAAATGATTTGTTTTAAACGTATCAAGCATTCTTGGCTATTATAAGGTAAAAACCCTATCCTCCGACTTGCGTTGCATTGTGTGATGGGACCTGGGTCTTATAGTAGCTTCATTCTTCTTTATTTAGCATTGCGCTGTTTTTTTTATGCACTGGTATTCTTGGGAGGAAACCCGTTCCGTGTTATACGACGTGGTCCCTTGATTTAACTTTAAAATAAAGATTAATAACTGTTTTAGTTCTCACACTAGTCACATGACTGACCTGGAGTTTATTGTTTTGTCCTAAACTCTGGGTGCCCTTATTTTCGACACGGGCAGCTAGTAGTTTTGGTTTTGCAGATTTATATTCACAGGATCCTGGTTTACAGCTGGAACGATATCCGAAAAGTTTTGTATCCGTATATCTCTTCTAGTTGTGTACTGTATTATTTTCCGCTGCGATGTATTTAAATGTAATTTAAATCTCTGATATTTCTGTGTAATATTTATTAATTCATACTCTGTATATTCTTGTAATCAGATGGATTGTTGTAATATACAATGAAATGTTCTTCCGTCTGCGTTCAGATTTGTCTTGTCCTCATAGTTATTCGTTCTTTCTCATCTCTTCGGAGACCGAGGAAGTTCGAGTCGCTTCATTTTTCGAGCTCTGTAAACCAAAGCTCTGATACCAACTGTAAGATAGCCGACGAAATCCGGTAGGCTTTGCAACCATCCCTTCATCCTCCAAAGCAGCAGGTAAAACCCACCGTGGCTCTCACATGGTCCCCCAGTTACTTGTTTTACGGCGACCCTCTCGAGTCTCCCGGCCACTGCCTGACCAACCCTCACCACAAGGGACATGTGGGGGTAAGAGTCTCCCGTTCGCCACCAAACCGCGAAGCGAGAACCCCCCATCACGACTGCAACAATAACTGGTGATTTACCTAGAATTGATTTTGACGTGTATATGAAAATTAATAGGGGTTATGGGCCCATAACCCACAGGTCCCAGGATCGAAACCTGGCTCTGATACCACCTCCCACCATGCTTCCGCTCCGCCACTCTGATATATATTTAATAGAAATCAACCACACATAATAAAATCAAATGTCAGACACACAGTCCATTTACAAGTTCGTTCTGGGTCTGAACGAAACCGAAGGCACCTAGTACCCCGCATATCCATCGATCTCCAAATACGTATGGACGATCACTAACTGATTCCCTCCTCTTGGGTGTACAGCCCAATCAAGATCATCAGTAATCACCCAAACGACATGAAGACCTCCGGTCTTCAACCACTGTCTTCATCTTCGACACCACGTCGAAACAGTTATTCAGAATGGGATAAACCCGGTCTTTCTGAATAACTCGCGTATATGTTAAACAAGTGTTACACAAACACAACATACGCCTCATTCCAATTCAGAATATTCTTTGGGAAAGGTTCTCATTAATTTTATCAAAGATAAACTCTTTTAAATTTATTCTTTAATCTTCTTTTGAATATCAATTCAAACTAGTCGGGATTAGCGAACCACACCGGAGTAATCATTTATTTTAATTTCCCAATCCCAGCCTATTCATCCCATGAAGTAAAACTGGTTATACTTCATATCTAACACCACGGTGTTGTCGGTAAATTCAATTACGATTTCACGTTCAAATCTAATTAAAGATTTAACTATCGCCAGGAGCAAAACTGGTGATACTCCATTCTCGATCTTTTCAATCTAATTAAAGATTCATTAAAACTCCACTTAGTTTTAACCTTTAACGGGGTTAAAGAATCAGTTTCATTTAAAATACGGTTCACGATAAACCCAAAATTACATTCCATTAATTATCGGGTTAAAGAACAAGTGTTCTTTAAAACACTGTTCACGATAAACCCAAAAATCAATATCAATTCAATATTATTTAATTGGTACACTTCATTAAATCTAAATAAAAAGATTTAATCCTTTTTTTTCGAACTGGGCTTAAGAACAGTGTTAATGAAGACACCATTCGCGACAAACCCAAATCACATTTGACATTAAATACAAGGCTCTGAATAGAAAATATACCAGCTTATATTCAATATCAAATTCTACGACCAACAAATATCGTATTGGAAATAACGATATTAATATATCTTTCAAATTTCCCAAACAATATCTGTATAATCACGAAATCCAACACCGAAATATTCCAAAGACAATTTCGATTCAAATCCATTCCAATTCAATTATTGGAAATTCTGGTTATATTTCAAAACCATTTCAAACTCACTTTATTTATTTTAAAAATAAATAAATTACTATTCTAGTTCAAAACTAGTTCATTTCGATAAAAATCTATTTTTATCTTTTCAAATATGGATTTTTTCATCCCAAATCTTCACAAATCATTTCTTATGATTTTACCAAATTATTACTATTTTTAATAATTTTATCAAGGCCTGTACAGTCGATTTCCATCAATGGCCATCGAACTGCACTTACAACGACCTTTTCCAAATTTGATTTGGACATAATTCCAAATCCAACCGTTAGATTTCAAATTCCTAGTATTCGTTAGAGAGCTCTTTTCAATACAAACCCAACGATTCCGGTTTTAGGAGAATCCGACGGTCGGATCTCCCGTAATATCCGTTCGAAGTCAATGGTCGAAATTCGCGAACTGCCGCGGTGCGTCGCGTTCTATTCAGGCCATTATATTATATATATATATAATATATATAATATATACTTCGTCAATTTCAATTCAAAACGTGCTTTATAAATCGTTTTAAATTCATTTTCAAAACGGTTTCAACTTCATATTCAATTTCAAATCAAAATTGAATATTCCAATATAAATTCGTTTTAAATTCATTTCAAATCGATTTCCATTCAAATTGATTTCTAATTCAATTTCAGTTCGTTTCAATTCAATTCAATTTCAATTCGAATTCATTTATATTCAATTTCAATTAGAATTCATTTCTATCCAGTTTCAGTTCGAATTTCAATTCTTTTCAAAATATTGAAATCACTTTCGATATTCATTATAAAATTAATGAAATCGATATAAGTATCGTTCACGTCAAAATGGTGTCAATCTAATAACACGGCTTCATATATTTCTATTTTCAAATATTCTATTTCAAATATTTCTTTTTCAAATATTTCTATTCAAATATTTCTTTTCCAAATATTTCTATTCAAATATTCCTTTTTCAAATATTTCTATTCAAATATTCTTTTTCAAATATTTCTATTCAAATATTTCTTTTTCAAATATTTCTATTCAAATATTTCTTTTTCAAATATTTCTATTCAAAACTGGAATGAAGCCCAATCAATTACCATATAATGTTAATTATATGGATTTTCTACACCACATGTACACAATAACAACGATGAATAATCAACCATCATCCAAAGTGCATTCTACACTGTATAAGCATCAAATATAAATATTTAACGCTCATAACAGTCTGTCAATCAATCGATCGACATACAACTAAACAATCAGGATTAGTGTACGTTAAATATCATCCCGATACCCGTGTGGGGTTTCAAACAATCAAACACAGATTTTATTTGTGCAGTTGGGCGATGTGTAAAATCTATCGTCCCAATCAATATCAGTCAAATGTGTGTATATAAACAAATCTTCCGATTTGTTTATTTTTATTTCATTTTCATGTTAAAAATTATATTTTCAATTATAAAATAGTTTTAACTACATAAATGTTTTATTCCATTTCACTTCACATCACACAGTCAACTACACATCAAAATCAAACAAACAAGCATACAAGCCGTCCATGGTCTGTGGACGACGGGTGTCGGGTGCTACTAAACACCGTCTGCATCCTAGTATATATTTATAACTAGAAAAATAGAATTGAAAGGTGAGAAGTTCTCACAGAGGGTTCCACTCCACCGTTCTTTATTTCTGAATGGTCTGGATTCTGTTTTGCTGCCCGTCAATTCCACGACTTTTCTTAGGTGGAAATCTTCGTCGTTCTTCTTTTGTCACCTCCGTCATCCGTATTCACTACATATATAAAAATCACATTTTTACTTCGCTATTCAAAATATAAAAATCGAATTTTTACTTTGCTATTCAATATATAAAAATTGAATTTTTACTTTACTATTCAATATATAAAAATCGAATTTTTAGTTCGCTATTCAATATATAAAAATCGAATTTTTACTTTGCTATTCAATATATAAAAATCCCATTTTTACACCGCTAATATATAGATAAAAATTCTATTTTTACATCGCTACTATATAGGTGTCATGTTTTTGATTCACTACATATATAAAGATCAAATTTTTAACACTTCTATCATGTAAGAATCATATTTTTATCCTTCTACAATATAAAAGATTATATTTTTATCTCTCTTTCCCGTATATAAAAATCTAATTTTTACCTTGATACCTCACAAATGAAAATCTCACTTTATAAATCAAATTTTATAAATAAAAATCATAGCAGTTTTATTTATAAAAATCAAATCTTTCCGTTTTCAAAATTCGAATCTTTTTTGAATATAAAAATCATTTCTTTTAGAAAATAAAAATCATATTTTTATCACTCAAATCACTATATAAAAATCGTATATTTTCATGACTGAATTTTATATATTTGTTTTTTTTACTATGAAAAAGCCAGTTTAAAATTTTTATTTTGGCAATTTTAGCGAATTTTGATTATTTAAAATGGATTATTTTAAATAATATCGACAAGAAATTTATTTTGAATAGAATTCGAATGTATATATTATATACGTCGTCATTGGAATATAAATAATTATATATAAATATAAATAGAATTGAAAATGGCGTAGTAGTTCGATAATTCGATTTCAAACTTCAAATGAATGTACCACGTGCAAAAAAAACCGGATTTTAGTGAAACCTAAAATAATGGGATCTAATTGCGAATATCTTTCCAACGAATCCGAAAAATCGAAATTTCCTAGCGGGAATCAAAAGATATGTCCAGTTGAAAATTCTGAATAGTCGCTATGGAATTCAGGCCCTTAAAAATGGGAATTTTGCAAATGACCTCGGATTTCGACGAAACCGCTTTTGTTGGGTCCGTGATGTCAAATTATTGCTAGATTCCAAATTTCATAATTTTTCGAATCAATATGTGAGCGTGGCAAAAGAAAACGTGTTTGACCAGTTTCAGTTGATTTTAATCAACTGGAAAATGGCCATTTTTCCAACAGTCTCAGAATTCGACGAAACTAGTTTTGTTAGGACCGTATCGTCAGTACGAAGCTAGAAAATATTTTTCGGGGATTTTTAGGGTTAGTATGTGACCCCAGTGAATTGAAATGCGCGTTCAAATTCAATATATAGAATTATATGTTGATTTTGACGAAAACTGATCGAAACAATCGAATCAGCTTATGGTACATATCCCATTTTGTTCGGAATGGGGGTAATACGCTATGGACGATAGGCGGTGGGCCTCGTTTCGAGGTCGATACAAAAAGACACCTTTTTGAAATCAAATTAATTAAATAAAACAAAAATCCCCCTTTCCTCTCCATACTCCCCCCCCCCCCCGTCATTCTCGATCCATTCGAAATAAAAAAAATTGGCAACCGCAACTCCTCTTGGCGATCGACGCCAGCACCACCGCCCCTTCGCCGGAGTGACGCCCCACCGCCGCCTCGACTCTCCTCTCCCCAATCCCGCTCACCCCCTCCGACGACATCCACACCCCTTAAATCCACCGCCCCCTTTTCTTCGATGGACCCCATCCTCCTCAGGATGCCAGAACGCGTCGGACCAAAGCCACCGCTCCAGCAGTAGCTCCCCCCACCTGGTGACGCTGCCCCCGATCCTCAAGCCATGCCCCCCCCCCCCCCCCGCAATTAAAAAAAAGGGGAAAGAAAGGTGAAGTTTTCTTGTTTGATTTACTTTTAAAAATCAGCTTTCTTGTATAATGTAGTTTATATATATTAACAAAGTAAAGCTATGATTTTTAACATGATAAAGTAGCGTTTTTTTATTAGAAAGTAGCGTTTTTTTATATTAGAAAGTAGCGTTTTTTATTTATTTAGAAAATAGTGATTTTTAACATCGTGAAGTTATGATTTTTATTAGCATGAAAATATAATTTTTATATAATATATATACTAAAATTCGATCTTTATTATGTAGGAGATATAAAAATATGATTTTTATAAAGTAGAAGTATTCAAAATATAGTTTTTATATAAGATAGAATATAAAAATATTATCTTTATATATGTAACAAAATAAAAATACAATTTTTATATTATATAGATAGTAAAAATATCATCTTTATAGATATAGCGAAATAAAAATATTTATTTTTGAAAAGGCGAAATCTTTACAATCGAAAAGGCGAGATTTTTATATATTGAATAGCGAAGTAAAAAATTCGATTTTTATATATTGAATAGCGAAGTAAAAAATTCGATTTTTATATATTGAATAGCGAAGTAAGAATTCGATTTTTATATATTGAATAGCGAAGTAAAAATTCGATTTTTATATATTGAATAGCGAAGTAAAAATTCGATTTTTATATATGTAGTGAATACGGGCAACGAATGTGAGAAAGGGAGAGAACGACGAAGATTTCTACATAGGAAGAGTCGTGGAGTTAGGATAGCAATTGGTGAGAACTTCTCACTCTAAATTTCTTTTTCTAGTTATATATATATATATATATATATATATATATATATACTAGGATGCAGACGGTGCTTAGCAGCACCCGACACCCGTCGTCCACAGACCATGGACGGCTTGTATGCTTGTTTGATGTGTTGTGAAATTTATTTGTGTTGTTGATGTGAAATCGATAATAAAATGTAGATGGTTGAAATAAATTAATTATCGTTAAAAAATATAATTTTTAACGTGAATGTGAATAAATAAATATTTATAAACAAATCGGCCGATTTGTTTATATACACTGATTTGACGGATATGGATTGGGATGATAAATTTTACACATCGCCCAACTGCACGAATAAAAATATGTGTTTGTTGATTTGAAACCCCACATGGGTGTTGGGATGATATTTGAGTTCACTAATCCCAATTATTTAATTGTATGTCGATCGATTGGTCGACAGGCTGTGTAAGCGTTGATTATTTGTATTTGATGCTTATGCAGTTGTGTGGTGCACCTTGGATGATGGTTGATTGTTTATCATTGCTATTATATACATGTGTTGTATGGAATCCATATAATTAACATTATATGGTGATTGATTGGGTCTCATTCCAATCGGGAAAATAATGAATGTTATAAAAGAAAATTCATGTGTTGAATATAAAAATAGTCATGTGTTGACGATGTTCATGAGTTGAAACTATTGATGTGTTGAGTGAAATATTTTATACAATAAAATTTACATCTTTATCATATTTAAAATTAGAACTACTTCACGGTGGAGTCTAATTAAAATCAAACGATAGATATCATAGTTTTATAAAATATTTTACATAACAAAAATAGTGATGTGTTGACAGTACTCATGTGTTGAGATTAGTCGTGTGTTGAAAGAAATATAGATTCATGTGTTGAATGGAATATATATATTCATTTGTTGAATAGAATAACGAATTTATTGAAATATATATAGCCGTGTTGATTAGAGTTGCGCTATTTTGGACGTGAATGATATTTATATCGATTTTATTCGTTTTATAATGAATATTGAAAAGTGATTTCAAAATTTAATATTTTGAAATGAAATTGAAATTAAGTTAGATTAAAATTAAAATTGAAATTTTATTGAATCAATTTGAAATGAATTCGAATTGAATAGAAAGTGAATTTGAATTCGAATTGAATAGAAAGTGAATTTGAATTCGAATTGAATATAAATGAATTCAAATAAATTGAAATTGAATTAAAAACGAATTGAAATCGTTTTGAATGAAATTTAAAACGAACTGAAATTTTATTGAAATAAATTTGAAATGAATTCGAATCGAATTGAAATCAAATCGATTTGAAATTGAAGATGAAGTTGAAATTGTTTTTGAAACGAATTTAGAACTATTTATAAAATTCGTTTTAAAAAGGAAATTGACGAAATATATATAATATATATATATTATATATATATAATGGCCGGAATAGAACGCGCCGCGCCGCGGCAGTTCATGAATTTCGACCATTGACTTCGAATTGACGTTGCGGGAGATCCGACCGTCGGATTCTCCTAAAACCGGAACCGTTTGGTTCATATCGAAAAGAGCTTTCCAGTGAATATTATAAATTTAAAATCTAATGGTCGGATTTGGAATTATGTCCAAATCAAATTTGGAAAAGGTCATTGTAAGTGAAGTTCGATGGCCGTTAATGGAAATCGACTGTATGGGCCTTAATAAAATTATTGAAAATATCAATAATTTGTGTAAAATCATAATAAATGAATTGGAAAGAACCGGGATCAAAAACTCCATATTTGAAAAGATAAAAATAGATTTTTATTGAAATGAATTAGTTTTGAACTAGAATTAAAATCAATTTATTTTTGAAATAAATAAATTGAATTTGAAAGTGATTTTAAACATAACCAATGTTCCCAATACGTGAATTGGACTGGAGTTGAATCGAAATTATCTTCGGAATATTTCGATGTTGGATTTCGTGACTATACAAATATTGATATGGGAATTTGAAAGATATGTTTTATATGGTTATTTCCAATACGATATTTGTTGGTTTTAGAATTTGATATTGAATATAAGCCTGTGTATTTTCTATTCAGAGCTTGTAATTAATATCAAATATGATTTGGGTTTATCGTGAATCGTGTTTTAGATGACATTGGTTCTTTAACCCAGTTAAATGTAGGATATTGATTTTTGAAAAGATTGAAACTAAGTGGAGTTTTAATGAATCTTTAATTAGATTAAAAAGTGAATGGATAATTTAAATTATCAAATCTGAAAGGTGTTCGAGAATGGAGTACCACCAGTTTTGCTCCAAAGCGATAGTTAAATCTTTAATTAGATTTAAATGTGAAATGGTAATTAATTTTACCGATAATACCGTGGTATTAGATATGAAGTATTACCAGTTTTGCTCCATGGGATGAATAGGTTGGGATTTGGAAATAAAATAAATAATTACTTCGGTGTGGTTCGCTAATCCCGACTAGTTTGGAAAACCATAATTTGGTTTGAAATGATATACAAAGGAAGATAAAAAAATAAATTTAGAAGAATTTATCTTGGATAAAATTAATGGGAACCTTTCCTTAAGAATGTGATTTTTGTGAATAAAAGAATATTCTGAATTGGAATGAGGCGTTTGTTGTGTTTGTGTAACATTTGTTTATCATATGGACTGTGTGTGTGACATTGGATTTTAGTCTGTGTGATTGATTTCTATTAAATATATATTTGTTTGGCGGCGGAGAATTTATTCTCTCGCTTAACGCCCTTCTCTGAGACTTACGAGCTCAGAGGTTATATATTGATGGATATCAAACACATGAAGTGAATGGCCTGTATGGCACGTCTAAGTGGCAATTGATCAAGGCTTCTGTTGAAAAGAAAAGTCTTGTGGTTGATGATCAAAGCACCGCCTGTGTGGCATAGCTTTGTGTAACGTGAATTCGCGAGCCTCACACCCTGGTTGTGAACCAGAAATGGGAGAGGACCTCAGGGAGGGCATGTGTTTCCTTCTAGCCAGGGTGGTTTCAGTGACCTACCAGCCCTGACATTTATATACTTTTCACATGTGTGGTTGTTGCTGTTGCGAGGCGCTTCGGTTAGATCGGACGATCCGGGTCCGGTAGAGTCATTCGTTGGCTCATTGACGCCCTAAAGGGTGGGGAAACGCAGTGTTCAGGAATTTTAATCCACATCGGTGGATCGGCCCTGACGATCCAAGGGTTACTCGTGCTCTGATCCAGAGACACGGGCTAGAGTATCTCGAATCGGTAGAGGACTATCTTTTGCCTCGGTTCACAGACGGAAATCCAATTTCCAAATACGTGACTTTGCGGTTTTGATTGTAGAGCCTAGTATGGCGACATGATATATGGTACTCATGTCGTCTATGATTGATATTTATGATTTGAAATCATTTTAAACACTGTACACTTATTATAGTATCAAATGACTTGTTTTAAACGTATCAAGCATGCTTTGGCAATTATAAGGAAAAACCCTATCCTCTGTTTTGTGTTGCATTGTGTGATGGGAACTGGGTCTTATAATAGCTTCATTTTTCTTTCTTTAGCATTGCGTGGTTTGTTTTATGCACTGGTATTCGTGGGAGGAAACCCGTTCCGTGTTATACGGCGTGGTCCCTTGATTTACCTAACTTTAAAATAAAGATTAATAACTGTTTTAGTTCTCACACCGGTCCCATGACTGACCTGGAGTTTATTGTTTTAACCTAAACTCTGGTGCCCTTATTTTGACACGGGCAGCTAGTAGTTTTGGTTTTGCAGATATATATTCACAGGATCCTGGTTTACAACTGGAATGATATCCGGAAAGCTTTGTATCCGTATATCTCCTTCAGTTGTGCATTGTATTATTTTCCGCTGCTATGTATTTAAATGTAATTTAAATCTCTGATATTTCTGTGTAATGTTTATTCATTTATACTCTGTATATTCTTGTAATCTGATGGATTGTTGTAATATACAATGAAATGTTCTTCCATCCGCGTTCTGATTTGGCTTGTCCTCAGAGTAATTCGTTCTTTCTCTTCTCTTCGGAGACCGGGGAAGTTCGGTTCGCTTCATTTGGTATCAGAGCTTTGGTTTACAAAGCTCAGAGAACAAGACACATTAGAACCATACGAAAGAATTCATCAGATATTGGATTAGTAATATCCAATTAGAATGACTCGTTAGAGATGGGATCAGTAGTATCCTAGAACGAGTGTGAAGAGTATATTTTTCAAATGAAAACAATTTTTGTTTTGAAAATTTAAATCAATTATTCGTATTTGATTATTTATTTGTATTGATTCGCACAGTACAATATATAAAGATTTTGCATATACGCCTTGCAAACGTGTATTTGAAGTTTTAATATACTGGATAGATATAGAATCACACTGTAGCCGCTCGGAGATGATTCTGATGATTGATCGATCATCATCCGAATTTATGTTCGAGTAACGAAAGTGAGATTTCTATATATTTCCAATTGACTGGTGTGAGAACCGAAATTAGATAGGGCCTATTGTTGTGATTTGGCATCAAAAATCTGATTTTTGACTATGTATCAAAGTTATGAATTTGAATTGAAATCGTTTTGAAATGAATTCGAATAGAATTGAAATAGAATTGAAATCATTTTGAAATGAATTCGAATAGAATTGAAATCGACGAAGTAAATATTATCTATATTATATATATTATTTAATGGCCTGAATAGAACGCGCCGCACCGCGGCAGTTTGCGAATTTCGACCATTGGCTTCGAATGGATATTGTGGGAGATCCGACCGACGGATTCTCCTAAAACCGGAACCGTTGGGTTCATATCGAAAAGATCTTTCTAACGAATATTAGAAATTAGAAATCAAACGGTTGGATTTGGGATTATGTCCAAATCAAATTCGGAAAAGGTCGCTGTAAGTGCAGTTCGATGGCCATTGATGGAAATAGATTGTACGGGCCTTGATAAAATTATTAAAATTATTAATAATTTGTGTAAAATCATAAGAAAGAATTTGTGAAGAATTGGGATGAAAAACTCCATATTTGAAAAGATAAAATTAGATTTTTATCGAAATGAACTAGTTTTGAACTAGAATTAAAATTCTATTTGTTTTTAAATAAATAAATTGAATTTGAAAAGGGTTTTAAAAATAACCAGAATTTCCAATGATTGCGTTGGAATGGATTTGAATCAAAATTGTCTTCGGAATATTTCGATGTTGGATTTCGTGATAATACAGATGTTGACATGGAAATTTGAAAGATATAGATATATATGTCGTTATTTCAAATACGATATCTGTTGGTCATAGAATTTGATATTGAATATAAGCCGATATATTTTCTATTCTGAGCCTTATATTTAATACCAAATGTGATTTGGGTTTGTCGTGAATGGTGTCTTGACTAACACTGTTCTTGAACCCAGTTGAGAAAAGATTAAATCTTTTTATTTAGATTTAATGAAGTGAACCAATTAAGTGATATTTAATTGGAATTGAATTGATATTGATTTTTGGGTTTATCGTGGACAGTGTTTTAAATAACACTCGTTCTTTAACCCGATAATTAATGGAATGTGATTTTGGGTTTATCATGAACCGTGTTTTAAAATGACACTGATTCTTTAACCCAGTTAACGATTAAAACTAAGTGGAGTTTTAATGAATCTTTAATTAGATTGAAAAGATCGAGAATGGAGTATCACCAGTTTTGCTCCAGGCGATAGTTAAATCTTTAATTAGATTTAAACGTGAAATGGTAATTGAATTTACCGATAACACCGTGGTGTTAGATGTGAAGTATTACCAGTTTTACTTCATGGGATGAATAGGTGGGGATTGGGAAATAAAATAAATGATTACTCCAGTGTGGTTCGCTAATCCCGACTAGTTTGAATTGATATTCAAAAGAAGATTAAAGAATAAATTTAAAAGAGTTTATCTTTGATAAAATTAATGAGAACCTTTCCCAAAGAATATTCTGAATTGGAATGAGGCGTATGTTGTGTTTGTGTAACACTTGTTTAATATATACGCGAGTTGTTCAGAAAGACCGGGTTTATCCCATTCTGAATAACTGTTTCGACGTGGTGTCGAAGATGAAGACGATGGTTGAAGACCGGAAGTCTTCACATCGTTTGGGTGATTACTGATGATCTGGATTGGGTTGTACACCCAAGATGAGGGAAATAGTTGGTGATCGTCCAGACGTACTTGGAGATCGATGGATATGCGGGGTACAAGGTGCCTCCGGTTTCGTTCAGACCCAGAACGGGCTTGTAAATGGACTATGTGTCTGACATTGGATTTTAGTCTGTGTGATTGATTTCTATTAAATATATATCTGTTTGGCGGCAGAGAATTTATTCTCTTGCTTAACGCCCTTCTTTGAGACGTACGAGCTCAGGGGTTATATATTGATGGATATCAAACGCATGGAGTGAATGGCCTGTGTGGCACGCCTAAGTGCCAATTGATCAAGGCTTCTGTTGAAAAGCAAAGTCTTGTGGTTGATGATCAAAGCACCGCCTGTGTGGCATAGCTTTGTGTAACGTGAATTCGCGAACCTCACACCCCGGTTGTGAACCAGAAATGAGAGAGGACCTCAGGGAGGGCATGTGTTTCCTTCTAGCTAGGGTGGTGTCAGTGACCTACCAGCCCTGACATTTATATACTTTTCACCTGTGTGGTTGTTGCTGTTGTGAGGCGCCTCGGTTAGATCGGACAATCCGAGTCCGATGGAGTCATTCGTTGGCTCATTGACGCCCCAAAGGGCGGGGAAACGCAGTGTTCAGGAATTTTAATCCATATTGGTGGACCGGCCCTGACGATCCAAGGTTCACTCGAGCTCTGATCCTGAGACACGAGCTAGGGCGTCTCGAATCGGTAGAGGACTATCTTTTGCCTTGGTTCACAAACGGAAATCCAATTTCCAAATACGTGACTTTGCGGTTTTGATTGTAGAGCCTAGTATGGCGACATGATATATGGTACCCATGCCGTCTATGATTGATATTTATGATTTGAAATCGTTTTAAACACTGTACACTTATTATAGTATCAAATGACTTGTTTTAAACGTATCAAGCATGCTTTGGCTATTATAAGGAAAAACCCTATCTTGTGGTTTGTGTTGCATTGTGTGATGGGAACTGGGTCTTATAATAGATTCATTTTTATTTATTTAGCATTGCGTGGTTTGTTTTATGCACTGGTATTCTTGGGAGGAAACATGTTCCGTGTTATACGGCGTGGTCCCTTGATTTACCTAACTTTAAAATAAAGATTAATAACTGTTTTAGTTCTCAGACCAGTACCATGACTGACCTGGAGTTTATTGTTTTAACCTAAACTCTGGGTGCCCTTATTTTGACACGAGCAGCTAGTAGTTTTGGTTTTGCAGATTTATATTCACAGGATCCTGGTTTACAGCTGGAATGATATCCGGAAAGCTTTGTATCCGTATATCTCCTTCAGTTTTGTATTGTATTATTTTCTGCTGCTATGTATTTAAATCTCTAATATTTCTATGTAATGTTTATTCATTTATACTCTTTATATTCTTGAAATTTGATGGATTATTGCCATATACAATGAAATGTTCTTCCGTCCGCGTTCTGATTTGGCTTGTCCTCACAGTAATTTGTTCTTTCTCTTCTCTTCGGAGACCGGGGAAGTTCGGGTCGCTTCATTTGGTATCAGATCAAATTGAGACGTCCCCAAATCCCGTACTGACGGAGAAAAGGGTTATCTTTGGAATATAACAAAGAAACAAACAACAGCAGAACTGAATTAAATAAATACACCAGATAATGAACAATAGAATATACTGGATAAAAGTAATCATCAGAGTTACACAGTATACAGGTTAGTACAAATGCAGTTCAGCTATACATAAATGTCTACAGTGGAAATAAACAAAATATGTACAATAGGAGCTGAACAGCATAAAAAGAGATAAATAATAGAATCCATCTTCAGCTCCAGCTATCCAGAAAGAACCAGCTAAACCTGAATACAAGGCTGCCCATGTAGAAAAAGGGGCACCCGAGTTTGAAAGTGAAACAAACTACGAGTCAGTCATAGGACTGGTATGAGAAATCTACTCAACACATTTATAATATGGCCAATCACAGGACCACGCCACTTTCGTGGAACGGGTTTAATCCATTGATTGCCAGTGCTTTAAAAAAAATCTTTCTTTTAAACAAAGCAATGCATTTTATAAAAATGAAGCCTTTATAAGACTCAGTTCCCATCACACAATGCAACGCAAACCGGAGGATAGAGCTTTACCTTATAACGGCCAAAATATGCTTGATACGAATAAAACAAAGGCATTTGATATTATTGCTAGTGTTTATATATTTTGAAACCTATTTCAAATCATAACTATCAATCATAGACGGCAATAATGCCCCATACCACTATGTCGCCATATATAGGTATACAATCAAAACCGCACAGTCACGTATTTGGAAATTTGATTTCCATCATGAACCAAGGCAAAAGATAGTCCTTACCAACTTCGAGACAATCTAGCCCATGTCTCAAGGTCATAGTACATCGACCCTTGAAGCGACAAGGCCGGTCCACCGATGTCGATTAGAATGCCTGAACACTACGTTTCTCCGCCCTATTGGCGTAAACGAGCCAACGAATGGTTCCATCGGTCCCGGATCGACCAATATATCTGAGGCGCCTTGCAACAGCAACAACCACACAGGTGAAAAGCATATAAATGTCAGGGCTGGTAGGTCACTGACACCACCCTAGCTAGAAAGAAACGCATGCCCTCCCTGAGGTCCTTCTCCCATTTCTGATTCATACCGGGGTGTGAGGCTCGCGAATTCACATTATACACAAAGGTACGCCACACAGGCAGTGCTTTGATCATCACCACAAGATTTTGCTTTTCAACAGAAGCCCTTATTATTTGCCACTTAGGCATGCCACACTAGCAATTCATGCCATGCGACTGATATCCATCGATACACAACCTCTGAGCTCGTGCGTCTCAGAGAAGGGTGTTAAGCAAAAGAATAAATTCTCCGCTGCCAAACAGATGTATATTTAATAGAGATCAATCAACATAGAATAAAATCCAATGTCAGACACATAGTCCATTTACAAGTCCATTCTGAGTCTGAACGAAACCGGAGGCACTAAATACCTCGTAAACCCATCGATCACCACGTGCGTCTGGATGATCACCACTCATTATCCATATTTCGGGACGCCTCCCAATCAGGACCTCGGTTACCATCCAAACGAGGTGAAGATCTCCGGTCTTCGACCACCGTCTTCATCTTCGACTTTCAATCGTCGGTCAATTATTTGAAATGAGAATTAACTCGGCCTTTTCAAATAATTCATGTATTTTTAGAATTTCAAATCAACTTATTTCAATGGTTAAATCAATCGACAACACCAATTTGTTCTTTAATGTATTTTCACACCAAACTCATTCAACCATCAAAAACCACATAAATCGAGCAAATTCAGTTTATTTCCATTCCATATCATTTATGATATTTTATAACAATTTATCACTATTTTTATTTATTTTAAAATAGCCAATTTAGTCAAACGACGCTTCGGGCCATAACGCGGCTGTGGCGCTGTTTTTCTTCAGATTTGATTTACACATATCTGAAAATCTAACCGTTGGATCTTCACAAAATTTACATCATTAGAAAGGTCTTTTCAAAACAAATCCAACAGTTCCAGTTTCGGGAAAATCCGATGGTCGGATCTCCCGATACAATCGTTTGAAGTTTCGATTTCAAAATACGAACTACAGCGTCGTTATTCGATTAAATATAATTATATATATATATACACATTTAATCGATTCTGGCGCTGTTTTTCTTCAGATTTGAATTAAACATTCCAGACAATCCAACCGTTGGATTTTTATTATAAAACATTTTCTTTTAAAATGAGATTATTTTACATAGTTCATATAGATGATAAAAAGGTGGTTTTTATTATAGAAAAATTTATTTCAAAATATGAGTAACATTCAACACATGAATTTCTAATCAACGAATAAATATAGTTTCAGCAAATGAAAATAATTCAAACACATGAATGTTATTCAAAATTTCGGCAGCATAACGGCAGGGTAATTAAAACCGGGACCGTCCATAGTAAGGCTCCTCGCTCTACCTTAAAACCTCGCGGTTTTTGACAATGGGGATCATGCATCTAGTTCGCACGCAGGCGGCATGTATATATTTATTTCATTTCCACAAACTAATCCTATGTGGTTTCAACCAAATATTTCTCAACCACAAATGGGTATTTTTCAACCACAATCAATCAACATCAACCACAAACAATCCCAATCAACCATTCTCTATCAATCAATTTTTCACACCAATCACAACCAATAAATATCGTCCATGGTTTGTGGACGAGGGGCGTGTGTGTGTGTGTGTATATATATATATTCATATATAGCAATTCACTTCTATTTCAACACATATATAATTTTTACAACGCCTATATAACTTATACATCGAACGTACAACTTTTACAACGCTTATATATGAGGTGTACAACGCTTATATAACTCATACATCGACTATATAATTTATACATCGTCGTTTTCCATATCGTTTATAAATTAGAAATCTCACATTGGGTTCCACTCCACCAAAAATAGCAGAAGGCTCAGAAAAATACGCGGTCTCTCCTAGAATGTAGAAGACGTCCACACGGGTCCACTGTCTCTTGTTTCACTGAATTTTGTCAAGAAACGAAAAAGATATGATTTGTACAAGGTTTGCAACGGTTTAAAGGTGTTAAAACAGTTGAAAATAATAAAGTGGTATACCTCGTTTTGATGTTCAAAACTAGGTCTTCAATTCTCGACCAAACCGTGAAGTATTACCACGATCGGACCACGCAGCGTTGACCAGCCTCGAGAGGCGCGCCTGAGGTGCTGACGGCGTCGAACTTGGAGGTCTGGGGGAGGCGGAATCGACCTGCGAACGGCGCGACTTCCCGAGCTCCGTTCTTGATGCTGACGCCACCTGACGAGGCGTGAAGGGTATGGATTGGAAGAGGGGAGAAAACTCTACAAAAACTTCCAAAGGAGCAATGGGGATTAGTGAGAGGAATCGCCGGAATTTGATCGGAAAGTTTTGAACTAGTTTTCGCCGACGATCGTGTTACGGGGAGAGAGAAGACCGGGGGGGGGGGGGGGGGGTTCTGACGTGGACGAATAGTTTTTTTTTATTTATAAAGTTTTAAAAATCCGAAAATACCCCTTGCCTCCTGCGAACCCCAATCCAAACCCAACGACTGTCGTCCCTAGTGTTCTACCCCCATTCCGAACACAATGGGATATGTTTCGAAGGCCCATTCGAATGTTTCAGTCAGTTTTTCTTCAAATTAAAATATAAAACATTCAATATTCAATTTGAACGTACATTTCAATTTGCCAGAGCCACAAACTGATTCAAAAAATTCAAGAAAAATAAATATAGCTAGGTTTTGACGATACGGTCCCAACAAAACTAGTTTCGTCGAATTCTGAGACCGTTTGCAAAAAGGCCCATTTCTGGTCGATCCAATTTAGCTCTAATTGACCAAAACACGTTTTCCTTTGCCACGCTCACATACTAGCTTCAAAAATTATGAAATTTGAAACCTAGCGATAACTTCTCATCCTGGATCCAACAAAAGTGGCTTCGTCGAATTCCGAGGTCGTTTGCAAAATGGCCAATTTCACGGGCTATATAAATTCCATAGCGACCTTTCTGAAAATTCATTTGGCCATTTTGCAAAGCACAACTAAAAGTGATACACGGATACAGAGCTTTCCGAGCATCGTTCCAGCTGTAAATCAGGACCCTGTGAATATAAATCTGCAAAACCAAAACCACTAGCTGCTCGTGTGGAAAATAGGGGCACCCAGAGTTTAGGTTAAAACAATAAACTCCAGGTCAGTTATGTGACTGGTGTGAGAACTAAAACAGTTATTTAAAACTTTGCTTTAAAAGATAGTAATTCAAGGGACCATGCCGTATAAAGCGGAACGGGTTTCCTCCCAAGAATACTAGTGCATATAACAAAACAGCGCAATGCTCTTTGAAAAATGAAGCTATTATAAGACCCAGGTCCCATCACACAATGCAACGCAAGCCGGAGGATAGGGTTTTCCCTTATAATAGCAAAACATGCTTGGTACGTTTAAAACAAATCACTTGATACTATTATAGGTGTATAGTGTCAAAACAATTTCAATCATAAATATCAATCATAGACGGCATGGGTACCATATATCATGTCGCCATACTAGTTCTACAATTAAAACAGCAGTATCACGTATTGGAAATTGGATTCCATCATGAGTCGAGGCAAGGGGCAAGCTCCTCTGCGCGTTCGAGCCACTCTAGCAAATGCCTCAGGACCCCACTATGATCCTTGGATCTTCAGGGTCGGTCCTCTCTTACTTTTGAGGATTGGCAATTCCTGAACACACGTATACCGGTCCTTACAGACCTATATCCGAGGCGCCTCGCATTCCAACAACCACACAGGTGAAAAGTATATAAATGTCAGGGCTAGTAGGTCACTGACACCACACTAGCTAGAAAGAAACGTCGTGCTCTCCCTGTAGTCACTATCCCGTTTTTGACTCATACCGAGGTGTGAGGCTCACGAATTCACGTTATACACAAAGCTGCGCACACAGGCCGTGCTTTGATCATCAACCACAAGACTTTGCTTTTCAACAGAAGCCTTTATCAATTGCCACTTATGCGTGCCACACTGGCAATTCACTCCATGCGACGGATGTCCATCGATATACAACCTCTGAGCTCGTACGTCTCAGAGAAGGGCGTTAAGCAAGAGAATAAATTCTCCGCCGCCAAACAGATGTATATTTAATAGAGATCAATCAACACAGTATAAAATCCAATGTCAGACACACAATCCATTTACAAGTTCGTTCTGGGTCTGAACGAAACCGGAGGCACTTTCCTTGCATATCCATCGATCTCCAGGTACGTCTGGACGATCAACAACTGTTTCCCTCATCTTGGGTGTACAACCCAATCGAGATCATCAGTAATCACCCAAACGATGTGAAGACTTTCGGTCTTCAACCACCGTCTTCATCTTCGACATCTCGTCGAATCGGTTATTCAGAATGGGATAAACCCGGCCTTTCTGAGTAACCCACGTACATAATAAACGAATGTTACACAAACACAACAAACGCCTCATTCCAATTCAGAATATTCTTTTATTCACAAAATCACATTCTTAGGGAATGGTTCCCATTAATTTTATCCAAGATAAATTCTTCTGAATTTATTCTATAATCTTCCTTTGGATATCATTTCTAACTAGTCGGGATTAGCGAACCATACCGAAGTAATTATTTATTTTATTTCTCAATCCCAACCGATATATCCCATGGAGCAAAACTGGTAATACTCCATATCTAACAACACGGGGTTATCGGTAAAATTAATTACCATTTCACGTTCAAATCTAATTAAAGATTTAACTATCGCTTTGGAGCAAAACTGGTGATACTCCATTCTCGATCAACTTTCAGATTTGATAATTTAAATTATCAATTCACTTTTTTAATCTAATTAAAGATTCATTAAAACTCCACTTAGTTTTAGTCTTTTCAAAAATCGATATCTTGCCTTTAACTAGGTTAAAGAACCAATGTCATCTAAAACACGATTCACGATAAACCCAAATCACATTTGATATTAATTACAAGACTCTGAATAGAAAATATACCGGCTTATATTCAATATCAAATTCTGAAACCAACTAATATCTTATTAGAAATAACGATATAAAATATATCTTTCAAATCACCATAACAATAATTTTATAGTCACGAAATCCAACATCGAAATATTCCGAAGATAATTTCGATTCAACTCCAGTCCAATTCACGTATTGGGAATATTGATTATTTTGAAAATAACTTTCAAATTCAATTTATTTATTTCAAAAATAAATTGATTTTAATTCTAGTTCAAAACTAGTTCATTTCGACAAAAACCCATTTTTATCATTCAAATGTGGAGTTTTTCACCCCAGTTCTTTCCAATTCATATATTATGATTTTGCACAAATTATCAATATTTTTAATAATTTTATCAAGGCCCGTACAGTCGATTTCCATCAACGACCATCGAACTGCAGTTACAGCGACCTTTTCCAAATTTGATTGGACATAATTCCAAATCCAACCGTTAGATTTCAAATTTCGAATATTCATTGGAAAGCTCATTTCGATACGAACCCAACTGTTCCGGTTTTAGGAGAATCCGACGGTCGGATCTCCCACAACGTCAATTCGAAGTCAATGGTCGAAATTCGCGAACTGCCGCGGCGCGACGCGTTCTATTCCGGCCATTATATATATATAATATATATATATATATTATATATTTCGTCGATTTCCTTTTAAAACGTATTTTATAAATCGTTTTAAATTCATTTCAAAAACAATTTCAACTTCGTCTTCAATTTCAAATCGAGTTGATTTCAATTCAATTCGAATTCATTTCAAATTGATTTAATTCGAATTCGTTTCAATTCAATTCAATTAGAATTTACCTTCTATTTAATTCAATTCAAATTTATTTCAAATTGATTTCTATTCAATTTCCATTCCTTTTAAATTTCATTCAAAACGATTTCTATTCGTTTTAATTCAATTTCAATTTAATTCAATTTGAATTCATTTCTATTCAATTTGAATTCAAATTCACTTTCTATTCAATTCGAATCGAATTCATTTTCTATTCAATTCGAATTCATTTCAAATTGATTCAATTCAATTTCCGTTTGAATTTTAATCTAATTTAATTTGAATTTCATTTCAAAATATTAAATTTTGAAATCACTTTTCAATATTCATTATAAAACGAATAAAATCGATATAAATATCGTTCGCGTCAACATAACGCATCTCTAATCAACACAGCTTTATATTTTTCAAAAATTTCTTTATTCTATTCAACAAATGAATATTTATTCTATTCAACACATGAATCTATATTTCTTTCAACACTTGACTAATCTCAACAAATGAGTACTGTCAACACATCACTATTTTTGTTATGTAAAATATTTTATAAAATTATGGTATCTATCGTTTGATTTTTAATTAGACTTCAACCGTTAAGTAGTTCTAATTTTAAATATGATAAAGATGTAAATTTTATTATTAAAATATTTCACTCAACACATAAATAGTTTCAACACATGACTATTTTTGTATTCAACACATGAATTTCCTTTTATAATATTCATTATTTTCCCAGTTGGAATGAGGCCCAATCAATTACCATATAACGTTAATTATATGGATTCCATACAACACATGTATATAATAGCAACGATCAACAATCAACCATCATCCAAGGTGCACCACACAACTGCATAAGCATCAAATATAAATAATTGACGCTTACACAGTCTGTCGACCAATCGATCGACATACAATTAAATAATTGGGATTAGTGTACCCAAATATCATCCCAACACCCGTGTGGGGTTTCAAATCAACAATCACAGATTTTTATTTGTGCAGTTGGGCGATGTGTAAAATTTATCGTCCCAATCAATATCAGTCAAATCAGTGTATATAAACAAATCGGCCGATTTGTTTATAAATATTCATTTATTCACTTTCATGTTAAAAGTTATGTTTTTAACTATAATTAATTTATTTCAACTATCTACATTTATTATCGATTTCACATCAATATCACAAACATTTTTCACAACACATCAATCAAAGAAACAAGCCATCCATAGTCTGTGGATGACGGGTGTCGGGTGCTGCTAAGTACCGTCTGCATCCTAGTATATATATATATATATATATATATATATATATATAACTAAAAAAAGAAATTGAAGAGTGAGAGGTTCTCACCAATAGCTATCCCAACTCCACGACTCTTCTTATGTAGAAGTCATCACTGTTCTCACCTTTTCTCACTTTCGTTGCCCGTAGCCACTACATATATAAAAATCACAATTTTATATTGCTATTCAATATATAAAAATTGAATTTTTTACTTCGCTATTCAATATATAAAAATAGAATTTTTTACTTCGCTATTCAATATATAAAAATTCCATTTTTACATCGATGCTATATAGATAAAAATTCTATTTTTACATCGCTACTATATAGATAAAAATTCTATTTTTACATCGCTACTATATAAAACCCTCCTTTTTATATTCTCTACTATATAAAGATCATATTTTTATCCTTCTACAATATAAAAGATTATATTTTTCTATCGCTAACCAATATATAAAGATTTCATTTTTTCTATGAACAAAATCATCTTTTTATTCTCTATGCTTTTCTAATCTAAAAATATAATCTTTGCTAATAAAAATCAAAACTTTAAACAAATAAAAATCATATAATTTCAGTTTTAAAATCATAGCCTTTTAAAAAAATAAAATTAAAATAAATAATAATAAAGGGGAAAACTTACAACATTCGACGGAGGCAAAGGGAGCTCGTGGAGGCGCTGACGGAGATGGAGGCGAATCAGTGGGGTTTTGGGGTTGTTTTGAGGTGGTGCGACATGTTTAGAGGAGGAGGAGCGAGATGGGAGGTCCGAGGGGTGCGGCCTGGCAAGGGAGCCGCGCGTCGGCTTCAGGAAGGGGGACGGATCGGAGAAGAGGCGACTTCGATTTAACAGTAGAGGGGAAGAGGAAGATATGCGCGGAGGGTAGAGGAGAGCGGGGGGTAGAGGAGAGGGGGGTGATCGGAGCTGCGCCCGCTCCGGTGGCGCGATGGTCAGCGCGCCTGGCGGCGCGCGATTCTTTCCTTCCCCCCTTTTTTATTTTTTGTTTCTGAAATGAATTTCAATGGTGCGGGGGGGGGGGGGGGGGGGGGGGGGGTGAGAGGGATTAAGGAAGAGTGGAGAGAGATTTTAAATTTTAATTAATTTATTTTATTTATATTTCAAAAAGGTACTTTTTCATTTGACCTCTAAACGAGGCCCACTGCCTGTCGTCCGTAGCGTTTTACCCCCATTCTGAACACAATGGGATATGTATCGTAAGCTGATTTGATCATTTCGATCAGTTTTCGTCAAAATCAACATATAACTCTATATATTGAATTTGAACGCGCATTTCAATTTACCGGGGTCACATACTAACTCTATAAATCCCAGAAAAATATTTTCTAGCTTCGTATTGACGATAGGGTGCTAACAAAACTAGTTTCGTCGAATTTAGAGACCGTTGGAAAAATGGCCATTTTCCAATCGATTAAAATCAACTGAAACTAGTCAAACGCGTTTTCCTTTGCCACGCTCACATATTGATTCGAAAAATTATGAAATTTGGAATCTAACAATAATTTGACATCACGGATCCAACAAAAGTGGTTTCGTCGAAATCCGAGGTCGTTTGCCAAATTCCAATTTTTAAGGGTCTGAATTCCATAGCGACTATTCAGAATTTTCAACTGGACGTATCTTTTGATTCCCGCTATGAAATTTCGATTTTTCGGATTCGTTGGAAAGATATCCTCAATTAGTTCCTAATGTTTTTGGTTTCACTAAAATCCAGATTGTTTTGCACCCGGTACATTCAATTGAAGTTTGAGATCGAATTATCGAACTACCCCGCCATTTTCAATTCTATTTATAATTAAAATAAATATTTATATTCTAACGACGACGTATATAATATATACGTTCTATTATATTCAAAATAAATTTCTCGTTGATATTATTTAAAATAATTCATTTTAAATGTTCAAAATTCGCTAAAATTGCCAAAATAAAAATTTTAAACTGGCCCAGATTTTCGGGTTGTTACAATCTCCCCCACTTAAAATTTTCATCCCCGAAAAGGAAAAAAGTCGAAAGTGGTTTGATTAATCAACTCTACGTTAAATCTGGCTCCCATTCTCTAGCTTTTCAGTTTCTGAGAATTTTCAAATTCTTCAAAAATTTGGCTAACACCCTAAATTTTCGAAAAATTTCGCCATAACCTCCCCTGCACTGGGAGGCACGGGAAAATCCCGAAACTGCCATACAGGCCTTCTGATCTCAAAAAGAAAAAGAAAAAGCCAAGCGGCTAGCCAATAGGCTCATAAAATCATCATCACCCAAACAATACAGTAAATTATAGTAAATATGTACCTATTTGTCGGGCAAACAGATTTTATTCCTCTGCTCTAGCCTCTTTGCTACGACCTGTTCAATGTAAGTACATATATATGCATGCAAATGCGACCAATTTTCAATACAATTCAATATGTGATTCAATTAGGCTAAATGGTTCAAAATTATCAAACAACTAAACAAACAACACAAACATCAATCAATTAGTGGATTAGAGTTTCAAATTCATAATTTTGATATATATACAGAAAATCATGTTTTTGATGCCAAATCACAACAAATAATCCTATGTAAGTTTTGGTTCTCACACCACTCTAATGGAAATATATAGATATCACACCTTCGAAACTCGAATATGAATACTAATGATGATGCACTATCATCAGAATCATCCCCGGATGTCTAGAATGTGATTCTATATCTATCCAGTATACTAAAACTTCGAATATACGTTCATGACGCGTATATGCCAAACCTTAATATACTCGACTGTCCAAATTCAATATAAATAAATATTCAAATACGTTTAAAACAATTTAAATTTCAAAACAAAATTGTTTTCATTTGAAAAATATACTCTTCACACTCGTTCTAGGATACTACTGATCCTATCTCTAATGAGTCATTCTAATTGGATATTACTAATCCAATATCTGATGAATTCTTTCGTATGGTTCTAATGTGTCTTATTCTCAAGCTCTGTAAACCAAAGCTCTGATACCAACTGTAAGATAGCTGACGAAATCCAGTAGGCTTTGCAACCATCCCTTCATCCCCCAAGCAGCAGGTAAAACCCACCATGGCTCTCACATGGTCACCCAGTTACTTGTTTTACGGCGACCCTCTCGAGTCTCCCGGCCACTGCCTAACCAACCCCCACCACAAGGGACATGTGGGGGTAAGAGTCTCCCGTTCGCGACCAAACCACGAAGCGAGAACCCCCCATCACGACTGCAACAAGAATATATCATTATTGTATTGGAAAAGATAATTGAACCAAATATTGAATACATTATCCCAACATGGTATCAAAAGCAAAAGATAATTCTGAGATCGGTGGACCGGCCAAATGAAGCGACCCGAAATTCCCCGGTCTCTGAAGAGATGAGAAAGAACAAATTACTGTGAGGACAAGACAAATCAGAACGCAGACGGAAGAATATTTCATTGTATATTACAACAATCCATCAGATTACAAGAATATACAGAGTATGAATAAATAAATATTACATAGAAGTATCAGAGATTTAAATTACATTTAAATACATCGCAGCAGAAAATAATACAATACTCAACTAGAAGAGATATACGGATACAAAGCTTTCCAGATATCGTTCCAGCTGTAAACCAGGATCCTGTGAATATAAATATGCAAAACCAAAACTACTAGCTGCCCATGTCGAAAATAAGGGCACCCAGAGTTTAGGTCAAAACAATAAACTCCAGGTCAGTCATGTGACTGGTGTGAGAACTAAAACAGTTATTAATCTTTATTTTAAAGTTAGATAAATCAAGGGACCATGCCGTATAACACGGAACGGGTTTCCTCCCAAGAATACCAATGCATAAAACAAACAGCGCAATGCTAAATAAAGAATAATGAAGCTATTATAAGACCCAGGTCCCATCACACGATGCAACGCAAGCCGAAGGATAGGGTTTTTACCTTATAATAGCTTCATTCTTCTTTACTTAGCATTACGCTGTTCGTTTTATGCACTGGTATTCTTGGGAGGAAACCCGTTCCGTGTTATACAGTGTGGTCCCTTGATTTACCAAACTTTAAAATAAAGATTAATAACTGTTTTAGTTCTCACACGAGTCACATGACTGACCTGGAGTTTATTGTTTTGACCTAAACTTTGGGTGCACTTATTTTCGACACGGGCAGTTAGTAGTTTTGGTTTTGCAGATTTATATTCACAGGATCCTAGTTTACAGCTGGAACGATATCCGGAAAGCTTTGTATCCGTATATCTCTTCTAGTTGAGTATTGTATTATTTTCCGCTGCGATGTATTTAAATGTAATTTAAATCTTTGATATTTCTGTGTAATATTTATTTATTCATACTCTGTATATTCTTGTAATATGATGGATTGTTGTAATATACAATGAAATGTTCTTCCGTCTGCGTTCTAATTTGTCTTGTCCTCACAGTAATTCGTTCTTTCTCATCTCTTCGGAGACCGGGGAAGTTCGGGTCGCTACATTTGGTATCAGAGCGCATCGACCCTTGGAAATGAAGCGACCTGAACTTCCCTGGTCTCCGAAGAGATGAGAAAGAACGAATTACTGTGAGGACAAGACAAATCAGAACGCAGACGGAAGAACATTTCATTGTATATTACAACAATCCATCAGATTACAAGAATATACAAAGTATGAATAAATAAATATTACACAGAAATATCAGAGATTTAAATTACATTTAAATACTTCGCAGCGGAAAATAATACAATACACAAATAGAAGAGATATACGGATACAAAGCTTTCCGGATATCGTTCCAGCTGTAAACCAGGATCCTGTGAATATAAATCTGCAAACCCAGAACTACTAGCTGCCCATGTCGAAAATAAGGGCACCCGGAGTTTAGGTCAAAAAAATAAACTCTAGCTCAGTCATGTGACTAGTGTGAGAACTAAAACAGTTATTAATATTTATTTTAAAGTTAGGTAAATCAAGGGACTACGCCGTATAACACGGAACGGGTTTCCTCCCAAGAATACCAGTGCATAAAATAAACAGCGCAATGTTAAATAAAGAAGAATGAAGGTATTATAAGACCCAGGTCCCATCACACAATGCAACGCAAGCCGGAGGATAGGGTTTTTACCTTATAATAGCCAAGAATGCTTGATACGTTTAAAACAAATCATTTGATACTATTATAAGTGCATAGAGTATAAACAACTTCAAATCATAAGCATCAATCATAGGCGACATAAGTGCCCCATCCCACAATGTCGCCATACTAGGCTCTATAAATAAAACCGCAAATGTCACGTATTTGAATATTGGATTTCCGTCTGTGAACTGAGGCTAGGGATCGTCCTTACCGTCTTCGAGACTCTCTAGCCTGAGCCTCAGGGTCAGAGCGCATAGACCCTTGGAGCGACAGGGCCGGTCCACCGATGTGGATTAAAATTCCTGAACACTACGTTTCCCCGCCCTTTGGGGCGTAAATGAGCCAACGAATGACTCCATCGGACCCGGATCGTCCGATCAAACCGAGACGCCTCGCAACAACAACAACCACACAGGTGAAAAGTATATAAATGTCAGGGCTGGTAGGTCAGTGACACCACCCTAGCTAGAAAGAAACGCATGTCCTCCTTGAGGTCCTCTCCCGTTTCTGGTTCACAACCGGGGTGTGAGGCTCACGAATTCACTTTACACAAAGCTATGCCACACAGGCGGTGCTTTGATCATCAACCACAAGACTTTGCTTTTCAACAGAAGCCTTGCTCATACTGCCACTTAAGCATGCCACATAGGCAATTCACTCCATGCGTTTGATATCCATCGATATATAACCCCTGAGCTCGTACGTCTCTGAGAAGACCCGCAACTTCCCCGTAAAGGAAAGCGTCGGATAGTTCGAGAACAAACCACAACAGAACACATACAGAAGAACATTTCATTATATATTTTACAACAATGCATCAGATTACAAGAATATACAGAGTATAATTGAATATTACACAGAAATATCAGAGATTTAAATTACATTTAAATACATAGCAGCGGAAAATAATACATTACACAACTAGAAGAAGATATACGGATACAAAGCTTTCCGGATATCGTTCCAGCTGTAAACCAGGATCCTGTGAATATAAATCTGCAAAACCAAAACTACTAGCTGCCCGTGTCAAAATAGGGGCACCCAGAGTTTAGGTCAAAACAATAAACTCCAGGTCAGTCATGGGACTGGTGTGAGAACTAAAACAGTTATTAATCTTTATTTTAAAAGGTAAATCAAGGGACCACGCCGTATAACACGGAACGGGTTTCCTCCCAAGAATACCAGTGCATAAAACAAACAGCGCAATGCTAAATAAAGAAAGATGAAGCTGTTATAAGACCCAGGTCCTATCACACAATGCAACGCAAGCCGGGGGATAGGGTTTTCCCTTATAACAGCCAAAGAATGCTTGATACGTTTAAAACAAATCATTTGATACTATAATAAGTGCATAGTGTATAAAACAACTTCAAATCATAAGTATCAATCATAGGCGACATGAGCGTCCCATGCCACTATGTCGCCATATATAGGTTTACAAATAAAACCGCAAGTGTCACGTATTTGGAAATTGGTTTTCCATCTATGAACCGAGGCCAGGGATCGTCCTCAACCGATTCGAGACTGTCTAGCCCGAGCCTCAGGAACAGCCGCAACTGCCTCTTGGATCGTCAGGGCCGGTCCACACGGAGTGGATTATTATGCCTGAACAATACGTCTCCCCACCCTATGGGGTGTAAGTCTGGTCCGTCAGCCGACCAGAATGCATTCGGCCGAAACCGATATAACCGAGGCGCCTCGCAACAGCAACAACCACATAAGTCAAACTCGTCAGGGCGTGTAAAACCACTGACGCCACTTCTAGCTAGAAAGAAACGCAAGTCCTCCCTGAGGTCCGTCTCCCGTTTTTGGTTCATACCTGGTGTGAAACACGCGAGGTAAACGTTACACAAAGCTACGCCACAAAGGCCGTGCTTTGATCATCACCACAAGACTTTGCTTTTCAACAGAAGCCTTGATCATTTGCATCTTAGCATGCCACACAGGCAAACCATCCTATGCAACCGATATCAGTCACACAGAATGAAATCCGATGTCAGACACACAGTCCATTTACAAGTCCGTTCTGGGTCTGAACGAAGCCGGAGGCACCTAGTACCCCGCATATCCATCGATCTCCAAGTACGTCTGGACGATCACTAACTGTTTCCATCTTCTTGGGTGTACAGCCCAATCAAGATCATCAGTTATCACCCAAACGACGTGAAGACCTCCGGTCTTCGACCATCGTCTTCATCTTCGACTTATCGTCGTATCAGTTATCCAGAATGGGATAAACCCGGTCTTTCCGAATAACTCGCGTATATTTAAATAAGTGTTACACAAACACAACATACGCCTCATTCCAATTCATTAGTCACTAACCGTAAATTAATCAAGAGAATAATTCCCCAAATATTAACCCCGAAGGCCGAAACCAACATCAGATCAATATCCAGAAAACCATTCTACTTAGCTAACCGACAGTTAGTTTCTAAATTTCACGTTCAAATCTAATTAAAGATTTAACTATCGCCTGGAGCAAAACTGGTGATACTCCATTCTCGATCTTTTCAATCTAATTAAAGATTCATTAAAACTCCACTTAGTTTTAATCTGTGACTGGGTTAAAGAATCAGTGTCATTTAAAACACGGTTCACGATAAACCCAAAGTCACATCCCATTAATTATCGGGTTAAAGAACAAGTGTTATTTAAAACACTGTTCACGATAAACCCAAAAATCAATATCAATTCAATTCCAATTAAATATTATTTAATTGGTACACTACATTAAATCTAAATAAAAAGATTTAATCCTTTCTCAACTGGGTTCAAGAATAGTGTTAGTGAAGACACCATTCACGACAAACCCAAATCACATTCCATTAATTATCGGGTTAAAGAACAAGTGTTATTTAAAACACTGTTCACGATAAACCCAAAAATCAATATCAATTCAATTCCAATTAAATATCATTTAATTGGTACACTTCATTAAATCTAAATAAAAAGATTTAATCTTTTCTCAACTGGGTTCAAGAACAGTGTTAGTGAAGACACCATTCACGACAAACCCAAATCACATTCGATATTCAATATAAGGCTCTGAATAGAAAATATATCGGCTTATATTCAATATCGAATTCTACGACTAACAAATGTCGTATTGGAAATAGCGATATATGTATATATCTTTCAAATTTCCATATCAACATCCGTATAATCACGAATTCCAACATCGAAATATTCCGAAGACAATTTCGATTCAATTCCACTCCAATGCAATCATTGGATATTCTGGTTATTTTTAAAACCATTTCAAATTCAATTTATTTACTTAAAAATAAATAGAATTATAATTCTAGTTCAAAACTAGTTCATTTCGATAAAAATCTATTTTTATCTTTTCAAATATGGAGTTTTTCATCCCAATTCTTTCTAAATCATTTCTTATGATTTTACACAAATTATTACTATTTTTAATAATTTTATCAAGGCCCGTACAGTCGATTTCCATCAATGGCCATCGAACTGCACTTACAGCGACCTTTTTCGAATTTGATTTGGACGTATCTCCAAATCCAACCGTTAGATTTCAAATTTCTAACATTCATTAGAAAGCTCTTTTCGATACGAACCCAACGGTTCCGGTTTTAGGAGAATCCGACGGTCGGATCTCCCGTAATGTCCGTTCGAAATAAATGGTCGAAATTCGCGAACTGCCGCGACGCGGCGCGTTCTATTCAGGCCATTATATTATATATAATATATATAATATATATTTCGTCGATTTCTATTTAAAACGAATTATATAAATAGTTTTGAATTCGTTTCAAAAACATTTTCAACTTACATTTCAATTCAAATCAAAATTGAATTCTTCTTTATAAATTCGTTTCAAAATCCATTTCCATTCAATTCAAATTTCAATTCAATTTGAATTTATTTCACTTCGCTTTCAATTCAATTCGAATTCGTTTTCAATTCAATTCATTTCGAAATCGTTTTCAATTCAATTCATTTCGAAATCGTTTTCAGTTCAATTCATTTCGAAGTCGTTTTCAATTCAATTCATTTCGAAATCGTTTTCAATTCAATTCATTTCGAAATCGTTTTCAATTCAATTCATTTCGAAATCGTTTTCAATTCAATTCATTTCAAAATATTCGATTTCGAAATCACGTTTCAATATTCATTTTAAAATGAATAAAATCGATATAAATATCGTTCACGTCAAAATGGCGTCAATCTAATCCTCACAGCTTCACATATTTGTATTTTCAAATATTCTATTTCAAATATTTCTATTTCAAATATTTCTATTTCAAATATTTCTATTTCAAATATTTCTATTTCAAATATTTTTTTTTTTTTTTTTTTTTTTCGAAACTGGAATGAGGCCCAATCAATTACCATATAATGTTAATTATATGGATTTTCTACAACACATGTATATATCAACAACGATGAATAATCAACCATCAACCAAAGTGCACTACACTGTATAAGCATCAAATATAGACATTTAACGCTTATAGCAGCTTGTCAATCAATCGATCGACATATTTAATCAATCAGGATGAGTGAACTTCAAATTTCATCCTAACACCCGTGTGGGGTTTCAAACAATCAAACACATATTTTATTTGTGCAGTTAGGCGATGTGTAAAATTTATCGACCCAATCAACGTCATTCAAATAGGTGTACATAAACAAACCGTCTGGTTTGTAAATGAATATTTATTTATTCACATTCACGTTAAAAATTATATTTTTAACGATAAAACATTTTATTAACCTATGAATTTCTATTCAATTCATTCGTTAAATAAAATGCTATTTTTATTTTTCTAACTTATTTTAGAAAATTTCGGCGGCATAACGGCACGATACTAGAAACGGGACAAGGCCTAGCCTTATCCCCGGTCTAGTGAAGGCCCACGCCATTCACACATCAATCAAATCAATTCGTTATGCAAACCACAAACTTTGGAGTAAGGGTCTAACCTAGCCTTACTCCTTCGCCTTATAACGGCGCACGTCTAATCCTAACCAAATTATCGATTCGATTTTTTTTTCACACCACAAACCACATTCAAACCAATATCGCAATCAATCACCAAACAGTCAAACAAACAAGTCCATGGTCTGTGGACGATTGTGTCGGGTGCTACTAAGCACCGTCTGCATCCTAGTATATATATATAACTAGAAATAAAATAGAAAGGTGAGAAATTCTCACTTATAGCTATCCTAGCTCCACGGCTCTTCATTTGCAGAAGTCTTCGTCGTTTCGCCTTTTTGTCACCTTCGTTGCCCAAGGCCACTATATATATAAAAATTGAATTTTTATTTCAAAGCTCAATATATAAAAATCGAATTTTTACTTCAAAGTTCCATATATAAAAATCGAATTTTTAGTTCGCTATTCAATATATAAAAATCGAATTTTTAGTTCAAAGTTCAATATATAAAAATTCTATTTTTAGTTCAAAGTTCCATATATAAAAATCGAATTTTTAGTTCGCTATTCAATATATAAAAATCGAATTTTTAGTTCAAAGTTCAATATATAAAAATTCTATTTTTATATTCTCCATTATATTTTCAAAAGTGATGTCTTTTTATTTTCAAATCAAGATTGCTTGTATTTTTGAATCAATGACCATTTCAGTTTCTTTTCTTTTTAACAATGTAAAAATCAATTTTTAATCATTTTTAAAAATCTCGTCTTTAACATTTTTAAAAGTCTGTTCTTTAATATTTTAAAAAATCTCCTCTGGTTTTAACATTAAATAAAATTCTGGTTTTAAACTAAATAAAATTCTGGTTTTTATGATTTTAAGAATTCAGTTTTTAACTCTTTTAAAAATCAACTGTTTTTAATTTTTTTTTTTTTTTAAAAAAAAACAATTCAGTTTTAAAGTAAAACAAGAAAATCAGTTTTCATATTCTTAAAATTCAAACAGTATTTAATCCCCTTTTTTCTTTCTTCAGTTTTTTTCTGTTTATATAAACAAAAATAAAATAATAAATAAAAAGAAAAGGAAGACTTACCGAGAGGGGAGCTTCGGGTAGAAAGAAGAGGGGCAGAGGAGGAGATCGGCGAGGGGGGCGTCGCTGTCAGTGGTCAGAGCGGTGAGGGGAGGCGGCGGAAATGGCTGCAGGCGGTGGAGGGTCGCTAAGGGGTTGCGGGTTCATCTGGAGGTAGGGGGAGGTGCGCTGACGTCAGGAGGGGGCTGCGGGTTGGGGGTTGGCGTCGCAGGCGAAGGGAAGGGGAGGAGGAAGGGGCGTCTTGGGTGGCGGCGCGCCTTGGACGTCGGCGGTCGTGGGGGGGGCTGCGACGGCGATTTTAGATTTAGGTTTCTTTTTTTTTTTTTTTTTTATCCGTTCGAATGAAACGAGGGGGGGGGGGGCCAGAGGATATAAGGGGAGATTTTTTTTTTTTTTTTTTTTTTTTTTATTATTATTTAATTCATTTTAAAAGTAAAAATCATCACGAACAGCAAATCAAACTCAACGAATGTCGCTCCTAGCTACTTACCCCCGTCCCGGACACAATGGAATATGTTTCGTAGGCCATTTTGACTGTTACAGTCAGTTATTCCTCAAATTAAAGTATAAAACATTTAATTTTCAAATTTGAACGTACATTTCAAATTACCGGGGTCACATACTAACTAGAAAAATTCCAGAAAAATATTTTCTAGCTTCGTATTGACGATACGGTCCTAACAAAACTAGTTTCGTTGAATTCTGAGACCGTTTGAAAAATGGCCAATTTCCAGTCGATTAAATTCAACTGAAACTGGTCAAACGCGTTTTCCTTTGCCACGCTCACATATTGATTCGAAAAATTATGAAATTTGAAACCTAGCAATAACTTGACATCACGGATCCAACAAAAGTGGTTTCGTCGAAATCCGAGGTCGTTTGCAAAATTGCTATTTTTAAGGGCCTGAATTCCATAGCGACTATTCAGAATTTTCAACTGGACATATCTTATCATTCCTAAGATGAAATCCTGATTTTTCGGATTCGATAGAAAGATATCATCAATTAGATCCCATCATTTTTGGTTTCACTAAAATCCGGATTGTTTTGCACCCGGTACATTCAATTGAAGTTTGAAATCGAATTATCGAACTACCGCGCCATTTTCAATTCCTTTTATAATTATAAATAATTATTTATATTCTAACGACGACGTATATAATATATACGTCGAATTTCAATTCAAAATAAATTTCTCGTCGATATTATTTAAAATAATTCATTTTAAATAATCAAAATTCGCTAAAATGGCCAAAATAAAAATTTTAAACTGGCCCAGATTTTCGGGTTGTTACAATCTCCCCCACTTAAAACTTTTCGTCCCCGAAAAGGAACAAAGTCGAAAGTGGTTTGATTATTCAGCGCTACGCTCGATCAGACTTCCATTCTCCAACTTTTCAGTTTCTGAGAATTTTCAAAATTTCAAAAATTTGGCTAACACCCTAAATTTTTGAAAAATTTCGCCATAACCTCCCCTGCACCGGGAGCATCGGGGAATTTCAAATAGCTTCCCCGGTCCTTCAGATCTCAAAAAGAAAAAGAAAAAGCCAAGCGGCTAGCCAATAGGCTCACAAAATCATCATCACCCAAACAAAACAGGAAATTATGTAGTAAACATGTACCTATTTGTCGGGCAAACAAATTTTATTCTCGGCTCTAGCCTCCTTGCTATGACCTGTTCAATGATATATATGTATATGCAAGCAAACGCGACCAATTTTCAATACAGTTCAATATTTGATGCTATTAGGCTAATTGGTTAAAAATTAGCAAACAAATAAACAAACAACACAAACATCAATCAATTAGATTATCAAATTCATAATTTTGATACATATACTGAAAATCTTGTTTTTGATGCCAATTCACAACAAGGTGTTCTAACTATATAAGTTTTGGTTCTCACACCAGTCTAATGGAAATATATAGAAATCACACCTTCGAAACTCGAACATAAATGTTGATGATGCGATCGCTATCATCAATATCATCTTCGGGCGACTAGAGTGTGATTCTATATCTATCCAATATATTAAAATTTCAAATACACGCGGATCAGACGTATACGCAAAATCTATATATACTGGATTGTCCACATCAATATAATTAAATAATCAAATACGAATAAGTGATTTAAATTTTCAAAACAAAAATTTGTTTTCATTTTCAAAAATATACTCTTCACACTCGTTCTAGGATACTACTGATCCTATCTCTAACGAGTCATCCCATTGGATATTACTAATCCAATTATCTGATGAATTCTTTCGTATGGTTCTAATGTGCCTTGTTCTCTGAGCTTTGTAAACCAAAGCTCTGATACCAAATGAGAAGACCCGCAACTTCCCCGTAAAGGAAAGCGTCGGATAGTTCGAGAACAAACCACAACAGAACACATACAGAAGAACATTTCATTATATATTTTACAACAATGCATCAGATTACAAGAATATACAGAGTATAATTGAATATTACACAGAAATATCAGAGATTTAAATTACATTTAAATACATAGCAGCGGAAAATAATACATTACACAACTAGAAGAAGATATACGGATACAAAGCTTTCCGGATATCGTTCCAGCTGTAAACCAGGATCCTGTGAATATAAATCTGCAAAACCAAAACTACTAGCTGCCCGTGTCAAAATAGGGGCACCCAGAGTTTAGGTCAAAACAATAAACTCCAGGTCAGTCATGGGACTGGTGTGAGAACTAAAACAGTTATTAATCTTTATTTTAAAAGGTAAATCAAGGGACCACGCCGTATAACACGGAACGGGTTTCCTCCCAAGAATACCAGTGCATAAAACAAACAGCGCAATGCTAAATAAAGAAAGATGAAGCTGTTATAAGACCCAGGTCCTATCACACAATGCAACGCAAGCCGGGGGATAGGGTTTTCCCTTATAACAGCCAAAGAATGCTTGATACGTTTAAAACAAATCATTTGATACTATAATAAGTGCATAGTGTATAAAACAACTTCAAATCATAAGTATCAATCATAGGCGACATGAGCGTCCCATGCCACTATGTCGCCATATATAGGTTTACAAATAAAACCGCAAGTGTCACGTATTTGGAAATTGGTTTTCCATCTATGAACCGAGGCCAGGGATCGTCCTCAACCGATTCGAGACTGTCTAGCCCGAGCCTCAGGAACAGCCGCAACTGCCCCTTGGATCGTCAGGGCCGGTCCACACGGAGTGGATTATTATGCCTGAACAATACGTCTCCCCACCCTATGGGGTGTAAGTCTGGTCCGTCAGCCGACCAGAATGCATTCGGCCGAAACCGATATAACCGAGGCGCCTCGCAACAGCAACAACCACATAAGTCAAACTCGTCAGGGCGTGTAAAACCACTGACGCCACTTCTAGCTAGAAAGAAACGCAAGTCCTCCCTGAGGTCCGTCTCCCGTTTTTGGTTCATACCTGGTGTGAAACACGCGAGGTAAACGTTACACAAAGCTACGCCACAAAGGCCGTGCTTTGATCATCACCACAAGACTTTGCTTTTCAACAGAAGCCTTGATCATTTGCATCTTAGCATGCCACACAGGCAAACCATCCTATGCAACCGATATCAGTCACACAGAATGAAATCCGATGTCAGACACACAGTCCATTTACAAGTCCGTTCTGGGTCTGAACGAAGCCGGAGGCACCTAGTACCCCGCATATCCATCGATCTCCAAGTACGTCTGGACGATCACTAACTGTTTCCATCTTCTTGGGTGTACAGCCCAATCAAGATCATCAGTTATCACCCAAACGACGTGAAGACCTCCGGTCTTCGACCATCGTCTTCATCTTCGACTTATCGTCGTATCAGTTATCCAGAATGGGATAAACCCGGTCTTTCCGAATAACTCGCGTATATTTAAATAAGTGTTACACAAACACAACATACGCCTCATTCCAATTCATTAGTCACTAACCGTAAATTAATCAAGAGAATAATTCCCCAAATATTAACCCCGAAGGCCGAAACCAACATCAGATCAATATCCAGAAAACCATTCTACTTAGCTAACCGACAGTTAGTTTCTAAATTTCACGTTCAAATCTAATTAAAGATTTAACTATCGCCTGGAGCAAAACTGGTGATACTCCATTCTCGATCTTTTCAATCTAATTAAAGATTCATTAAAACTCCACTTAGTTTTAATCTGTGACTGGGTTAAAGAATCAGTGTCATTTAAAACACGGTTCACGATAAACCCAAAGTCACATCCCATTAATTATCGGGTTAAAGAACAAGTGTTATTTAAAACACTGTTCACGATAAACCCAAAAATCAATATCAATTCAATTCCAATTAAATATTATTTAATTGGTACACTACATTAAATCTAAATAAAAAGATTTAATCCTTTCTCAACTGGGTTCAAGAATAGTGTTAGTGAAGACACCATTCACGACAAACCCAAATCACATTCCATTAATTATCGGGTTAAAGAACAAGTGTTATTTAAAACACTGTTCACGATAAACCCAAAAATCAATATCAATTCAATTCCAATTAAATATCATTTAATTGGTACACTTCATTAAATCTAAATAAAAAGATTTAATCTTTTCTCAACTGGGTTCAAGAACAGTGTTAGTGAAGACACCATTCACGACAAACCCAAATCACATTCGATATTCAATATAAGGCTCTGAATAGAAAATATATCGGCTTATATTCAATATCGAATTCTACGACTAACAAATGTCGTATTGGAAATAGCGATATATGTATATATCTTTCAAATTTCCATATCAACATCCGTATAATCACGAATTCCAACATCGAAATATTCCGAAGACAATTTCGATTCAATTCCACTCCAATGCAATCATTGGATATTCTGGTTATTTTTAAAACCATTTCAAATTCAATTTATTTACTTAAAAATAAATAGAATTATAATTCTAGTTCAAAACTAGTTCATTTCGATAAAAATCTATTTTTATCTTTTCAAATATGGAGTTTTTCATCCCAATTCTTTCTAAATCATTTCTTATGATTTTACACAAATTATTACTATTTTTAATAATTTTATCAAGGCCCGTACAGTCGATTTCCATCAATGGCCATCGAACTGCACTTACAGCGACCTTTTTCGAATTTGATTTGGACGTATCTCCAAATCCAACCGTTAGATTTCAAATTTCTAACATTCATTAGAAAGCTCTTTTCGATACGAACCCAACGGTTCCGGTTTTAGGAGAATCCGACGGTCGGATCTCCCGTAATGTCCGTTCGAAATAAATGGTCGAAATTCGCGAACTGCCGCGACGCGGCGCGTTCTATTCAGGCCATTATATTATATATAATATATATAATATATATTTCGTCGATTTCTATTTAAAACGAATTATATAAATAGTTTTGAATTCGTTTCAAAAACATTTTCAACTTACATTTCAATTCAAATCAAAATTGAATTCTTCTTTATAAATTCGTTTCAAAATCCATTTCCATTCAATTCAAATTTCAATTCAATTTGAATTTATTTCACTTCGCTTTCAATTCAATTCGAATTCGTTTTCAATTCAATTCATTTCGAAATCGTTTTCAATTCAATTCATTTCGAAATCGTTTTCAGTTCAATTCATTTCGAAGTCGTTTTCAATTCAATTCATTTCGAAATCGTTTTCAATTCAATTCATTTCGAAATCGTTTTCAATTCAATTCATTTCGAAATCGTTTTCAATTCAATTCATTTCAAAATATTCGATTTCGAAATCACGTTTCAATATTCATTTTAAAATGAATAAAATCGATATAAATATCGTTCACGTCAAAATGGCGTCAATCTAATCCTCACAGCTTCACATATTTGTATTTTCAAATATTCTATTTCAAATATTTCTATTTCAAATATTTCTATTTCAAATATTTCTATTTCAAATATTTCTATTTCAAATATTTTTTTTTTTTTTTTTTTTTTTCGAAACTGGAATGAGGCCCAATCAATTACCATATAATGTTAATTATATGGATTTTCTACAACACATGTATATATCAACAACGATGAATAATCAACCATCAACCAAAGTGCACTACACTGTATAAGCATCAAATATAGACATTTAACGCTTATAGCAGCTTGTCAATCAATCGATCGACATATTTAATCAATCAGGATGAGTGAACTTCAAATTTCATCCTAACACCCGTGTGGGGTTTCAAACAATCAAACACATATTTTATTTGTGCAGTTAGGCGATGTGTAAAATTTATCGACCCAATCAACGTCATTCAAATAGGTGTACATAAACAAACCGTCTGGTTTGTAAATGAATATTTATTTATTCACATTCACGTTAAAAATTATATTTTTAACGATAAAACATTTTATTAACCTATGAATTTCTATTCAATTCATTCGTTAAATAAAATGCTATTTTTATTTTTCTAACTTATTTTAGAAAATTTCGGCGGCATAACGGCACGATACTAGAAACGGGACAAGGCCTAGCCTTATCCCCGGTCTAGTGAAGGCCCACGCCATTCACACATCAATCAAATCAATTCGTTATGCAAACCACAAACTTTGGAGTAAGGGTCTAACCTAGCCTTACTCCTTCGCCTTATAACGGCGCACGTCTAATCCTAACCAAATTATCGATTCGATTTTTTTTTCACACCACAAACCACATTCAAACCAATATCGCAATCAATCACCAAACAGTCAAACAAACAAGTCCATGGTCTGTGGACGATTGTGTCGGGTGCTACTAAGCACCGTCTGCATCCTAGTATATATATATAACTAGAAATAAAATAGAAAGGTGAGAAATTCTCACTTATAGCTATCCTAGCTCCACGGCTCTTCATTTGCAGAAGTCTTCGTCGTTTCGCCTTTTTGTCACCTTCGTTGCCCAAGGCCACTATATATATAAAAATTGAATTTTTATTTCAAAGCTCAATATATAAAAATCGAATTTTTACTTCAAAGTTCCATATATAAAAATCGAATTTTTAGTTCGCTATTCAATATATAAAAATCGAATTTTTAGTTCAAAGTTCAATATATAAAAATTCTATTTTTAGTTCAAAGTTCCATATATAAAAATCGAATTTTTAGTTCGCTATTCAATATATAAAAATCGAATTTTTAGTTCAAAGTTCAATATATAAAAATTCTATTTTTATATTCTCCATTATATTTTCAAAAGTGATGTCTTTTTATTTTCAAATCAAGATTGCTTGTATTTTTGAATCAATGACCATTTCAGTTTCTTTTCTTTTTAACAATGTAAAAATCAATTTTTAATCATTTTTAAAAATCTCGTCTTTAACATTTTTAAAAGTCTGTTCTTTAATATTTTAAAAAATCTCCTCTGGTTTTAACATTAAATAAAATTCTGGTTTTAAACTAAATAAAATTCTGGTTTTTATGATTTTAAGAATTCAGTTTTTAACTCTTTTAAAAATCAACTGTTTTTAATTTTTTTTTTTTTTTAAAAAAAAACAATTCAGTTTTAAAGTAAAACAAGAAAATCAGTTTTCATATTCTTAAAATTCAAACAGTATTTAATCCCCTTTTTTCTTTCTTCAGTTTTTTTCTGTTTATATAAACAAAAATAAAATAATAAATAAAAAGAAAAGGAAGACTTACCGAGAGGGGAGCTTCGGGTAGAAAGAAGAGGGGCAGAGGAGGAGATCGGCGAGGGGGGCGTCGCTGTCAGTGGTCAGAGCGGTGAGGGGAGGCGGCGGAAATGGCTGCAGGCGGTGGAGGGTCGCTAAGGGGTTGCGGGTTCATCTGGAGGTAGGGGGAGGTGCGCTGACGTCAGGAGGGGGCTGCGGGTTGGGGGTTGGCGTCGCAGGCGAAGGGAAGGGGAGGAGGAAGGGGCGTCTTGGGTGGCGGCGCGCCTTGGACGTCGGCGGTCGTGGGGGGGGCTGCGACGGCGATTTTAGATTTAGGTTTCTTTTTTTTTTTTTTTTTTTATCCGTTCGAATGAAACGAGGGAGGGGGGGGCCAGAGGATATAAGGGGAGATTTTTTTTTTTTTTTTTTTTTTTTTTATTATTATTTAATTCATTTTAAAAGTAAAAATCATCACGAACAGCAAATCAAACTCAACGAATGTCGCTCCTAGCTACTTACCCCCGTCCCGGACACAATGGAATATGTTTCGTAGGCCATTTTGACTGTTACAGTCAGTTATTCCTCAAATTAAAGTATAAAACATTTAATTTTCAAATTTGAACGTACATTTCAAATTACCGGGGTCACATACTAACTAGAAAAATTCCAGAAAAATATTTTCTAGCTTCGTATTGACGATACGGTCCTAACAAAACTAGTTTCGTTGAATTCTGAGACCGTTTGAAAAATGGCCAATTTCCAGTCGATTAAATTCAACTGAAACTGGTCAAACGCGTTTTCCTTTGCCACGCTCACATATTGATTCGAAAAATTATGAAATTTGAAACCTAGCAATAACTTGACATCACGGATCCAACAAAAGTGGTTTCGTCGAAATCCGAGGTCGTTTGCAAAATTGCTATTTTTAAGGGCCTGAATTCCATAGCGACTATTCAGAATTTTCAACTGGACATATCTTATCATTCCTAAGATGAAATCCTGATTTTTCGGATTCGATAGAAAGATATCATCAATTAGATCCCATCATTTTTGGTTTCACTAAAATCCGGATTGTTTTGCACCCGGTACATTCAATTGAAGTTTGAAATCGAATTATCGAACTACCGCGCCATTTTCAATTCCTTTTATAATTATAAATAATTATTTATATTCTAACGACGACGTATATAATATATACGTCGAATTTCAATTCAAAATAAATTTCTCGTCGATATTATTTAAAATAATTCATTTTAAATAATCAAAATTCGCTAAAATGGCCAAAATAAAAATTTTAAACTGGCCCAGATTTTCGGGTTGTTACAGTCTCAGAGAAGGGAGTTAAGCAAGAGAATAAATTCTCCGCCACCAAACAGATATATATTTAATAGAAATCAATAACACAGACTAAAATCCAATGTCAGACACACAGTCCATTCACAAGTCCGTTCTAGGTCTAAACGAAACCGGAGGCACTTTCCTCGCATATCCATCGATCTCCAAGCACATCTGGACGACAACCGACTGGTTCCCTCATCTTGGGTGTACAGCCCAATCAAGATCATCAGTAATCACCCAAACGATGTGAAGACTTCCGGTCTTCAACCACCGTCTTCATCTTCGACACCACGTCGAAATAGTTATTCAGAATGGGATAAACCGGGTCTTTCTGAACAAATCACGTATATATTAAACAAGTGTTACACAAACACAACATACGCCTCATTCCAATTCAGAATATTCTTTGGGAAAGGTTCTCATTAATTTTATCAAAGATAAACTCTTTTAAATTTATTCTTTAATCTTCTTTTGAATATCAATTCATACTAGTCAGGATTAGTGAACCACGCCGGAGTAATCATTTATTTTATTCCCCAATACCAACCTATTCATCCCATGAAGTAAAACTGGTAATACTTCATATCTAACACCACGGTGTTATCGGTAAATTCAGTTACCATTTCACTTTCAAATTTAATTAAAGATTTAACTATCGCCTGGAGCAAAACTGGTGATACTCCATCCTCGATCATTTCAATCTAATTAAAGATTCATTAAAACTCCACTTAGTTTTAATCGTTAACTGTGTTAAAGAATCAGTGTCATTTAGAACACGGTTCACGATAAACCCAAAATCACATTCCCTTAATTATCGGGTTAAAGAACAAGTGTTATTTAAAACACTGTTCACGATAAACCCAAAAATCAATGCCAGTTCAATTCCAATTAAATATCATTTAATTGTTGCACTTCATTAAATCTAAAATAAAAAGATTTAATCTTTTCTCAACTGGGTTCAAGAACAGTGTTAGTCAAGACACCATTCACAACAAACCCAAATCACATTTGATATTAAATACAAGGCTCTGAATAGAAAATATATCGACTTATATTCAATATCAAATTCTACGACCAATAGATATCGTATTGGAAATAACGATATATATATATATATATAGATATATATATATATATCGTTCAAATTTCCGTAACAACATCTGTATAATCACGAAATCCAACATCGAAATATTCCGAAGACAATTTCGATTCAAATCCATTCCAATGCAATCATTGGAAATTCTAGTTATTTTCAAAACCATTTCAAATTCAATTTATTTATTTAAAAATAAATAAAATTATAATTCTAGTTCAAAACTAGTTCATTTCGATAAAAATCTATTTTTATCTTATCAAATATGGAGTTTTTCATCCCAATTCTTCACAAATCATTTCTTATGATTTTACACAAATTATTACTATTTTTAATAATTTTATCAAGGCCCGTACAGTCGATTTCCATCAACAGCCATCGAACTGCACTTACAACGACCTTTTTCAAATTTGATTTGGACATAATTCCAAATCCAACCGTTAGATTTCTAATTTCTCACATTTGTTAGAAAGCTCTTTTCGATACGAACCCAATGGTTCTGGATTTAGGAGAATCCGATGGTCGGATCTACCGAAATATCCGTTCGAAGTCAATGGTCGAAATTCGCGAACTGCCGCGGCGCGGCGCGTTCTATTCAGGCTATTATATTATATATATAATATATATAATATATATTTCGTCGATTTCAATTCAAAACGTGCTTTATAAATCGTTTTAAATTCATTTTCAAAACGGTTTCAACTTCATATTCAATTTCAAATCAAAATTGAATATTCCAATATAAATTTGTTTTAAATTTATTTCAAATTGATTTCAATTCAATTTTACTTTAATTCGAATGCAATTCCTTTCGATTTCAATTCGAATTCAATTCTATTCAATTTCAGTTCAAATTCATTTCTATTCAATTTAATTCGAATTCACTTCTATTCAATTTCAATTTGAATTCATTTCTATTCAATTTCAATTCGAATTCATTTCCATTCAATTTCAATTCGAACTCACTTATATTCAATTTAATTGGAATTTCAATTCTATTCAGTTTAATTCGAATTTCAATTCTTTTCAAAATTTCAGATTTTGAAATCACTTTCAATATTCGTTATAAAATGAATAAAATCGATATAAATATCGTTCACGTCAAAATGGCGTAAATCTAATCAACACGGCTTCATATATTGATATTTTCAAATATTCCATTACGAATATTTCTATTTCAAATATTCTATTTCAAATATTTCTTTTTCAAATATCTCTATTTAAAAACTGGAATGAGGCCCAATCAATTACCATAATTTTAGTTATATGGATTTTCTACAATACATGTATACAATAACAACGATGAATAATCAATCATCATCCAAAGTGCATTCTACACTGTATAAGCATCAAATATAGATATTCAACACTTATAACAGTCTGTCAATCAATCGATCGACATACAACTAAACAATCGGGATTAGTGTACGTCAAATATCATCCCAATACCCGTGTGAGGTTTCAAACAATCAAACACAGATTTTATTTGTGCAATTGGGCGATGTGTAAAATTTATCGTCCCAATCAATATCAGTCAAATGTGTGTATACAAACAAATCATCCGATTTGTTTATTTTTATTTCCTTTCATATACAAAGTAAAAATTCGATTTTTATATATTGAATAGCAAAGTAAAAATTCGATTTTTATATATTGAATAGCAAAGTAAAAATTCGATTTTTATATATTGAATAGCAAAGTAAAAATTCGATTTTTATATATTGAATAGCAAAGCAAAAATTCAATTTTTATATATTGAATACCAAAGTAAAAATTCGATTTTTATATATTGAATACCAAAGTAAAAATTCGATTTTTATATATTGAATAACAACGTAAAAATTCGATTTTTATGTATTGAATAGTAAAGTAAAAATTCGATTTTTCTATATTGAATAGCGGTATAAAAATGTGATTTTTGTATATGTAGTGAATACGGACGATGAAAGTGAAAAGAGGAGGACGACGAAGATTTATACAAAGAAGAGTCGTGGGATTGGATTAGCTAATAAGTGAGAATTTCTCACTCTTTAATTTTGATTTTCTAGTTATAAATATATACTAGGATGAAGACGGTGTTTAGTAGCACCCGACACCCGTCGTCCACAGACCATGGACGGCTTGTATGCTTGTTGTTTGATTTTGATGTGTAGTGGATTGTGTGATGTGATGTGAAATGAAATAAAATATTTATATAGTTAAAAATATTTTATACAGATTATCGACTGGACCGGCCAAATGTAGCGATGTGAGGTGATGTGATTTAATAGAAATATTTTATTTAACTATATACAAGGAAATGTTCTTCCGTCTACATTCTGATTTGTCTTGTCCTCACAGACACGGGCTAGAGCGTCTCGAATCGGCAGAGGACTATCTTTTGCCTCGGTTCACAGACAGAAATCCAATTTCCAAATATGTGACTTTGCGGTTTTGATTGTAGAGCCTAGTATGGCGACATGATATATGGTACCCATGCCGTCTATGATTGATATTTATGATTTGAAATCGTTTTAAACACTGTACACTTATTATAGTATCAAATGACTTGTTTTAAACGTATCAAGCATGCTTTGGCTATTATAAGGAAAAACCCTATCCTCTGGTTTGTGTTGCATTGTGTGATGGGAACTGGGTCTTATAATAGCTTCATTTTTCTTTATTTAGCATTGCGTGGTTTGTTTTATGCACTGGTATTCTTGGGAGGAAACCCGTTACGTGTTATAGGGCGTGGTCCCTTGATTTACCTAACTTTAAAATAAAGATTAATAACTGTTTTAGTTCTCACACCAGTCCAATGACTGACCTGGAGTTTATTGTTTTAACCTAAACTCTGGGTGCCCTTATTTTGACACGGGCAGCTAGTAGTTTTTGTTTTGCAGATTTATATTCACAGGATCCTGGTTTACAGCTGGAATGATATCCGGAAAGCTTTGTATCCCTATATCTCCTTCTGTTGTGTATTGTATTATTTTCCATTGCTATGTATTTAAATGTAATTTAAATCTCTGATATTTCTATGTAATGTTTATTCATTTATACTCTATATATTCTTGTAATCTGATGGATTGTTGTAATATACAATGAAATGTTATTCCGTCCGCGTTCTAATTTGGCTTGTCCTCACAGTAATTCGTTCTTTCTCTTCTCTTTGGAGACCGGGGAAGTTCGGGTCGCTTCATTTCGAAATTTTTGAAGAATTTGAAAATTCCCATAAATGATTATATATATATATATATATATATATAATTATATTTAATTGCATAACGACGCTGCAGTTCGTATTTTGAAATCGAAACTTCAAACGATGATACCGGGAGATCCAACCGTCGGGTTTTCCCGAAACTGGAACCGTTGGATGCGTTTTGAAAAGATCTTTCTAATGATGTAAATTTTGTGAAGATCCAACGGTTAGATTTTCAGATATGTGTAAATCAAATCTGAAGAAAAACAGCGCCACGGCCGCGTTATGGCCCAAAGCGTCGTTTTGAATAAATTGGCTATTTTAAAATAAATAAAAATAGCGATAAATTGTTATAAAATATCATAAACGATATGGAATGGAAATAAACCGAATTTGCTCGATTTATGTGATATTTGATGGTTGAATGTGTTTGGTGTGAAAATTACATTAAAGAACAAAATTGGTGTTGTCGAATTATTTAACCATTGAAATAAATTGATTTGAATTCTAAATATATGTGAATTATTTGAAAAGGCCGAGTTAATTCTCATTTCAAATAATTGACCGACAATTGAAAGTCGAAGATGAAGACGGTGGTCGAAGAACAGAGATCTTCACCTCGTTTGGGTGGTAACCGAGGTCCTGATTGGGAGGCATCCCGAAATATGGATAATGAGTGGTGATCGTCTAGACGTACGTGGTGGTCGATGGGTTTGCGAGGTAATTAGTGCCTCCGGTTTCGTTCAGAACTAGAACGGACTTGTCAATGGACTGTGTGTCTGACATTGGATTTTATTCTATGTTGATTGATCTCTGTTAAATACACATCTGTTTGGCGGCGGAGAATTTATTCTTTTGCTTAACGCCCTTCTCTGAAACGCATGAGCTCAGAGGTTGTATATCGATGGACATCAGTCGCATGGCATGAATTGCTACTGTGGCATGCCTAAGTGGCAAATGATCAGGGCTTCTGTTGAAAAGCAAAGTCTTGTGGTGATGATCAAAGCACCGCATGTGTGGCGTAGCTTAGTGTTTAATGTGAATTCGCGAGCCTCACACCCCGGTATGAACCAGAAACGGGAGAAGGACCTCAGGGAGGGCATGCGTTTCTTTCTAGCTAGGGTGGTTTCAGTGACCTACCAGCCCTGACATTTATATACTTTTCATCTATGCGGTTGTTGCTTTTACGAGACGCCTCGGTTATATCGGTCGATCCGGGACCGATGGAGTCATTCGTTGGCTCATTGACGCCCCATAGAGCGGGGAAACGCAGTGTTCAGGAATTTTAATCCACATCGGTTGATCGGCCCTGACGATTCTAGGGTCACTCGAGCTCTGATCCTGAGACACGTCTAGGGCGTCCCGGATTCGGTAAGGACTATCTTTTGCCTTGGTTCATGATGGAAATCCAATTTCCAAATACGTGACCGTGCGGTTTCGATTGTATATATATATGGCGACATGATATATGGTACCCATTCCGCCTATGATTGATAGTTATGATTCAAATTTTTTTTTGAAACATATAAACACTAGTAATAATATCAAATGCTTTGGTTTTATTCGTATCAATCATATTTTGGCCATTATAAGGTAAAACTCTATCCTCCGGTTTGCGTTGCATTGTGTGATCGGAACTGAGTCTTATAATGGCTTCATTTTTATAAAAAGCATTGCGTTGTTTAAAAGAAAGGTTTGTTTTAAAGCACTGGCAATCCGATGGAGTAAACCCGTTCCACAAAAGTGGCATGGTCCTGTGATTAGCCATATTTTGAATGTGTTGAGTAGATTTCTCATACCTGTCCCATGACTGACTCGTAACTGGGCAGCTAGTATTTTTGGTTTTTGCAGATTTATATTCACAGGATCCTGGTTTACAGCTGGAACGATATCCGGAAAGCTTTGTATGCGTATATCTCCTTCAGTTGTGTATTGTATTATTTTCCGCTGCGATGTATTTAAATGTAATTTAAATCTCTGATATTTCTGTGTAATATTCATTTATAATCTGTATATTCTTGTATTCTGATGAATTGTTGTAATATACAATGAAATATTCTCCCGTCTGCGTTCTATTTTGTCGTGTTCTCAAAACGATCAGGCGTTTCGAACGGTCAAGATCGGTTTAGCGACTGATTCGGATCAAGCGAAATTCCTTTTCGTCACAGTTGGTATAACTCCAGGTGCCCTTATTTTGACACGGGCAGCTAGTAGTTTTGGTTTTGAAGATTTATATTCACAAGATCTTGGTTTACAGCTGGAACGATATCCGGAAAGCTTTGTATCCGTATATCTCCTTTAGTTGTGTATTGTATTATTTTCCGCTGCTATGTAATTTATTATAATCTCTGGTATTTTCTGTTGAATAATATTTGTTTATACTCTGTATATTCTTGTAATCTGATGCATTGTTGTAATATACAATGAAATGTTCTTCCGTCTGAGTTCTTATTTGGCTTGTCCTCACAGTAATTCGTTCTTTCTCTTCTCTTCGGAGACCGGGGAAGTTCGGGTCGCTTCATTTGGTATTAACTGTGAATATAAATCTGCAAAACCAAAACTACTAGCTGCCCGTGTGGAAAATAGGGGCACCTAGATTTTAGGTTAAAACAATAAACTCCAGGTCAGTCATGTGACTGGTGTGAGAACTAAAACATTTATTTAAAACTTTGCTTTAAAAGATAGTAATTCAAGGGATCACGCCGTATAACACGGAATGGGTTTCCTCCCAAGAATACTCGTGCATATAACAAAACAGCGCAATGCTCTTTGAAAAATGAAGCTATTATAAGACCCAGGTCCCATCACACAATGCAATGCAAGCCGGAGGATAGGGTTTTCCCTTATAATAGCCAAACATGCTTGGTACGTTTAAAACAAATCACTTGATACTATTATAGGTGTATAGTGTCAAAACAATTTCAATCATAAATATCAATCATAGGCGGCATGGGTACCATATATCATGTCGCCATACTAGTTCTACAATTAAAACTACAATATCACGTATTGGAAATTGGATTCCATCATGAGTCGAGGCAAGGGGCAAGCTCCTCTCCGCGTTCGAGACACTCTAGCAAATGTCCCAGGACCCCACTATGATCCTTGGATCTTCAGGGCCGGTCCTCTCTTACTTTTGAGGATTGGCAATTCCTGAACACACGTTTCCCGGTCCTTACAGACCTATATCCGAGGTGCCTCACATTCCAACAACCACACATGTGAAAAGTATATAAATGTCAGGGCTGGTAGGTCACTGACACCACCCTAGCTAGAAAGAAACGTCGTGCTCTCCCTGCAGTCACTATACCGTTTTTGACTCATACCGAGGTGTGAGGCTCGCGAATTCACGTTATACACAAAGCTGCGCCACATAGGCCGTGCTTTGATCATCAACCACAAGACTTTGCTTTTCAACAGAAGCCCTGATCAATTGCCACTTACGCGTGCCACACTGGCAATTCACTCCATGCGACTGATGTCCATCGATATACAACCTCTGAGCTCGTACGTCTCAGAGAAGGGCGTTAAGCAAGAGAATAAATTCTCCACCTCCAAACAGATGTATATTTAATAGAAATCAATCAACACAGAATAAAATCCAATGTCAGGCACACAATCCATTTACAAGTTCGTTCTGGGTCTGAACGAAACCGGAGGCACTTTCCTCGCATATCCATTCATCTCCAAGTACGTCTGGACGATCACAAGTCTAATGGAAATTTATAGATATCACACCTTCGAAACTCGAATATGAATACTGATGATTGCATTGATTTTGAAATAAATTGAATTTGACAAGGGTTTTAAAAATAACCAGAATTTCCAATGATTGCATTGGAATGGATTTGAATCGAAATTGTCTTCGGAATATTTTGATGTTGGATTTCAAGATTATACAGATGTTGTTATGGAAATTTGAAAGATATAGATATATATATCGTTATTTCAAATACGATATCTGTTGGTCGTAGAATTTGATATTGAATATAAGCCGATATATTTTCTATTCAGAGCCTTATATTTAATACCAAATGTGATTTGGGTTTGTCGTTAATGGTGTCTTGACTAACACTGTTCTTGTACCCAGTTGAGAAAAGATTAAATCTTTTTATTTAGATTTAATAAAGTGAACCAATTAAGTGATATTTAATTGGAATTGAATTGATATTGATTTTTGGGTTTATCGTGGACAGTGTTTTAAATAACACTCGTTCTTTAACCCGATAATTAATGGAATGTGATTTTGGGTTTATCGTGAACCGTGATTTAAAATGACACTGATTCTTTAACCCAGTTAACGATTAAAACTAAGTGGAGTTTTAATGAATCTTTAATTAGATGGAAAAGATCGAGAATGGAGTATCACCAGTTTTGCCCCAGGCGATAGTTAAATCTTTAATTAGATTTAAACGTGAAATGGTAATTGAATTTACCGATAACACCATGGTGTTAGATGTGAAGTATTACCAGTTTTACTTCATGGGATGAATAGGAGGGGATTGGGAAATAAAATAAATGATTACTCCGGTGTGGTTCGCTAATCCCGACTAGTTTGAATTGATATTCAAAAGAACATTAAAAGAATAAATTTAAAAGAGTTTATCTTTGATAAAATTAATGAGAACCTTTCCCAAAGAATATTCTGAATTGGAATGAGGCGTATGTTGTGTTTGTGTAACACTTGTTTAATATATACGCTAGTTATTCAGAAAGACCGGGTTTATCCCATTCTGAATAACTGTTTCGACGTGGTGTAGAAGATGAAGACGGTGGTTGAAGACCGGAAGTCTTCACAACGTTTTGGTGATTACTGATGATCTGGATTGGGCTGTACACCCAAGATGAGGGAAACAGTTGTTGATCGTCCAGACGTACTTGGAGATCGATGGATATGCGGGGTACTAAGTGCCTCCGGTTTCGTTCAGACCCAGAACGGACTTGTAAATGGACTGTGTGTCTGACATTGGATTTTAGTCTGTGTGATTGATTTCTATTAAATATATATCTGTTTGGCGGCGGAGAATATATTCTCTTGCTTAACGCCCTTCTCTGAGATGTACGAGCTCAGGGGTTATATACAGATGGATATCAAACGCATAGAGTGAATTGCCTGTGTGGCATGCCTAAGTGGCAAATGATCAAGGCTTCTATTGAAATGCAAAGTCTTGTGGTTGATGATCAAAGCACCGCCTGTGTGGCATAACTTTGTGTAACGTGAATTCGCGAGCCTCACACCCCGATTGTGAATCAGAAATGGGAGAGGACCTCAGGGAGTGCATGCGTTTACTTCTAGGTAGGGTGGGACCAACCAGCCCTGACATTTATATACTTTTCACCTGTGTGGTTGTTGCTGTTGCGAGGCGCCTCGGTTTGATCGGACGATCCAGGTCCGATGGAGTCATTTGTTGGCTCAGTGACACCCCAAAGGGTGGGGAAACGCAGTGTTTAGGAATTTTAATCCACATCGGTGGACCGGCCCTGACGATCCAAGGGTCACTCGAGCTCTGATCCTGAGACGCGGGCTAGAGCGTCTCGAATCGGTTGAGGACTATCTTTTGCCTCGGTTCATAGATGGAAATCCAATTTCCAAATATGTGACATTTGTGGTTTTAATTGTAGAGCCTAGTTGAGACGACCCGAACTTCCCCATGAAGGAAAGCACGGATAGAATTGAGGACAAGACAAAATAGAACGCAGACGGAAGAACATTTCATTGTTATTACAACAATTCCATCAGATACAAGAATATACAGAGTATAAATGAATAAATTACATTCGATAAATATCAGAGATTACAATAAATTACATAGCAGCGGAAAAATATACAAAACACAACTAGAAGTGATACACGGATACAGAGCTTTCCGAGCATCGTTCCTGCTGTAAATCAGGACCCTGTGAATATAAATCTGCAAAACCAAAAATACTAGCTGCCCGTGCGGAAAATAGGGGCACCCAGAGTTTAGGTTAAAACAATAAACTCCAGGTCAGTCATGTGACTGGTGTGAGAACTAAAACAGTTATTAATATTGATTTTAAAGTTTGGTAAATCAAGGGACCACGCCGTATAACACGGAACGTGTTTCCTCCCAAGAATACCAGTGCATAGAACAAACATCGCAATGCTAAATAAAGAAAAATGAAGCTGTTATAAGACCCAGGTCCCATCACACAATGCAACGCAAGCCGGAGGATAGGGTTTTCCCTTATAACAACCAAAGCATGCTTGATACGTTTAAAACACATTATTTGATACTAGTACAGGTGTACAGTGTCAAAAAAATTTCAATCATAAGTATCAATCATAGGCGGCATAGCTACCATCTACTATGTCGCCATACAAGGCTCTACAAATAAAACCGAAACACACGTATTGGAAATTGGATTCCATCATGAGTCGAGGCAAGGGGCAAGATCCTCTCCGCGTTCGAGACACTCTAGCAAATTTCCCAGGACCCCACTATGATCCTTGGATCTTCAGGGCCGGTCCTCTCTTACTTTTGAGGATTGTCAATTCCTGAACACACGTTTCCCGGTCCTTACAGACCTATATCCGAGGCGCCTTGTATCCAACAACCACACAGGTGAAAAGTATATAAATGTCAGGGCTGGTAGGTCACTGACACCAACCTAGCTAGAAAGAAACGTCGTGCTCTCCCTACAGTCACTATCCCGTTTTTGACTCATACCGAGGTGTGAGGCTCGCGAATTCACGTTATACACAAAGCTACGCCACACAGGCCGTCCTTTGATCATCAACCACAAGACTTTGCTTTTCAACAGAAGCCCTGATCAATTGCCACTTATGCGTGTCACACTGGCAATTCACTCCATGCGACTGATGTCCATCGATATACAACCTCTGAGCTCGTACGTCTCAGAGAAGGGCGTTAAGCAAGAGAATAAATTCTCTGCCGCCAAACAGATGTATATTTAATAGAGGTAAATCAACACAGAATAAAATCCAATGTCAGACACACAATCCATTTACAAGTTCATTTTGGTTCTGAATGAAACCGGAGGCACTTTCCTCGCATATCCATCCATCTCCAAGTACGTCTGGACGATCACCAACTGATTCCCTCATCCTGGGTGTACAGCCCAATCAAGATCATCAGTAATCACCCAAACGATGTGAAGACTTCCGGTCTTCAACCACCGTCTTCATCTTCGACATCTCGTCGAATCGATTATTCAGAATGGGTATAAACCCGGCCTTTCTGAATAACCCACGTATATAATAAACGAATGTTACACAAACACAACAAATGCCTTATTCCAATTCAGAATATTCTTTTATTCACAAAAACACATTCTTAGGGAAATGTTCCCATTAATTTTATCCAAGATAAATTCTTCTAAATTTATTCTATAATCTTCCTTTGGATATCATTTCAAACTAGTCGGGATTAGCGAACCACACCGAAGTAATTATTTATTTTATTTCCCAATCCCAACCTATATATCCCATGGAGAAAACTGGCAACACTCCACATCTAACACCACGGTGTTATCAGTAAAATTAATTACCATTTCACGTTCAAATCTAATTAAAGATTTAACTATCGCTTTGGAGCGAAACTGGTGGTACTCCATTCTCGATCACCTTTCAGATTTGATAATTTAAATTATCAATTCACATTTTTAATCTAATTAAAGATTCATTAAAACTCCATTTAGTTTTAATCTTTTCAAAAATCAACATCTTGCCTTTAACTGGGTTAAAGAACCAATGTCATCTAAAACACGATTCACGATAAACCCAAATCACATTCTATTGTTAATTGGGTTAAAGAACAGGTGTTGTTCAAAACACCGCTCACGATAAACCTAAAAACCAATTCAAATTCAAATTCAATTAAATATTATTTAATTGATACACTTCATTAAATCTAAATAGAAAGATTTAATTTTTTTTTCCCTATTGGGCTTAAGAACAGTGTTAACGAAGACACCATTCACGACAAACCCAAATCACATTTGATATTAAATACAAGGCTCTGAATAGAAAATATACCGGCTTATATTCAATATCAAATTCTGAAATCAACAAATATTGTATTGGAAATAACGATATAAAATATATCTTTCAAATTCCCATAACAATATCTGTACAGTCACGAAATCCAACATCGAAATATTCCGAAGATAATTTCGATTCAACTCCAGTCCAATTCACATATTGGGAATATTGATTATTTTTAATAATTTTATCAAGGCCCGTACAGTCGATTTCCATCAACGGCCATCGGACTACACTTACAGCGACCTTTTTCAAATTTGATTTTGACATAATTCCAAATCCAACCGTTAGATTTCAAATTTATAATATTCATTGGAAAGCTCTTTTCGATACGAACCCAACGGTTCCAGTTTTAGGAGAATCCGACGGTCGGATCTCCCGCAACGTTAATTCGAAGTCAATGGTCGAAATTCACGAACTGCCGCGGAGCGGCGCGTTCTATTCAGGCCATTATATATATAATATATATATATATATATATATATATATATTTCGTCAATTTCCTTTTAAAACGTATTTTATAAATCGTTTTAACTTCGTTTCAAAACCATTTCAACAGTATTTCAATTTCTAATCAAAACTGAATATTTTATATCATTACTATATAAGTGATAATATTTTCAAAACGTTATATTTTGAAATCACTTCTTTTCTATATTCATTATAAAAACGAGTATAATCGATATAAATATCGTTCACGTCAAAATTGCGCAACTCTAATCAACACGGCTTTATATATTTCAATAAATCCGTTATTCTATTCAACAAATGAATATTTATTCCATTCAACACCTGAATCTATATTTCTTCCAACACCTGACTAATCTCAACACGTGAGTACTGTCAACACATCACTATTTTTGTTATGTAAAATATTTTATAAAACTATGGTATCTATCGTTTGATTTTCAATTAGACTTCAACCGTAAAGTAGTTCTAATTTTAAATATGATAAAGATGTAAATTTCATTGTATAAAATATTTCACTCAACACATGACTATTTTTATATTCAACACATGAATTTTCTTTTATAATATTCGTTATTTTCCCGATTGGAATGAGGCCCAATCAATCACCATATAACGTTAATTATATGGATTCCATACAACGCATGTATATAATAGCATTGATAACCAATCAACCATCATCCAAAGTGCACCAAACAACTGCATAAGCATCAAATATAAATAATCGACGCTTACACAGTCTGTCGACCAATCGATCGACAATAATTAAATAATTGGGATTAGTGTACGCCAAATATCATCCCAACACCCGTGTGGGGTTTCAAATCAACAAACACATATTTTTGTTTGTGCAGTTGGGCGATGTGTAAAATTTATCGACCCAATCAATATCAGTCAAATCAGTGTATATAAACAAATCGGTCGATTTGTTTATAAATATTTATTTATTCACATTCACGTTAAAATTTATATTTTTAACGATAAAATATTTTATTTCAACGCATGAATTTCTATTCAGTTCATTTACACAATAAAAATGATATTTTCATTTTTCTAACATATTTTAGAAAATTTCGGCGGCATAACGGCACGATACTAGAAACGGGACAAGGCCTAGCCTTATCCACGGTCTAGTGAAGGCCCACGCCATTCACACATCAATCAAATCCATTCCATTTCACCAAACAATTCAATGCAAACCAATTAGACTAACCAACTACGCAACCAAACAATTTAACAAACAAGTCATCCATGGTCTGTGGATGACGGGTGTCGGGTGCTACTAAACACCGTCTGCATCCTAGTATATATATATATATTTATTTATTTATTTATTTATTTAACTAGAAAAAAAGAGAATTGAAGAGTGAGAAGTTCTCACCGATAGCTATCCAATACCACGACTCTTCATTTATAGAAATCTTCTTCATTCTCGCCTTTTTATCATCTTCGTTTGCCCATAGCCACTACATATATAAAAATCACACATTTTTATATTTTGATGTCTTTAAAATAAACGTCACATTTTTATTTATTCACTTTCATTTTAAAAGTCATATTTTTATAATCACTTCATATATTTAAAAATCGAATTTTTACTACGATGTTCAATATATAAAAATTATATATTTACTATGCTATTCAATATATAAAAATCGAATTTTTACTTCAAATCCATATGGATAAAAATCGCATTTCCATACCGCTAATATATAGATAAAAATTCTATTTTTATAATGCTATTCTCTATATAAAGATTTCGCCCTTTCATAAATTAAGTTTTCGCCTTTATAAAAAATAAAGTTTTTGCCTTTATAAAAATAAAGTTTTCGCCTTTTTATTTTAAAGATTTTACCTTTTCTATTTCATCCCTATAGAAATCACATTTTATTTTGCTACCTATATAAAGATGATATTTTTTATATCCCTAACATGAAAAATTATATTTTTACTTCTCTACATAAACAAAAATCATATTTTTACACCTTCTACATAATAAAGATTATATTTTTACCACTTTAAAAATATAAAAATCAAATTTTTAATTCTTTAAAATATAAAAATCATATTTTTAATCTTCATAATGTATATATAAAAACAGCATTTTTATTTAACTAAAGTATAAATAGAAAAAAACTGATTTTCATATAACTGTAAATAAATAAATTACTTACAGTAATTTGCGAAGGGGAGTGGGTCGATTTCAGGCGACGGATGGACGGAGGGGGGTCTTGGGCGGCGCGTCGATTTGGTTGCAGGGGGGTCGCTGCGGGGTTGGGTTTCGTCGCAGGTCGAGGCGGAGGTGGGGAGGTGGCCAACGACGGCGGTGGGAGCTGGGGTATGCGGCCGACGGTGGGTGGCGTGGTGGGGTCAGGCGGCGTTCGATTTGGAGGGAAAGGGGAACGAGGAGTAGCAGGGGGTCGGGTTCGAAGCGGAGGAGGGTGGTGGTCCTCCTGGGAGGCGGCGCCTGAGGCGCGGCGGCCTCGTTGGCCGTGGCGGCGGCGAATCGCCCCCCACCCCTTCGCTTTTCTCTCTTTTTTTCTGTTAAAATCGATTTTGAAGAGGAGAGGGGCCAACGGGTTTAAAGGGGGTGAGGAGAGAGAGAAGTTTTTAATTTATTATTTAATTATTTTATTTTGCAAAAAGTTGACTTTTACATATGACCTCTAAACGAGGCCCACCGCCTGTCGTCCATAGTGTTTTACCCCCATTCCGAACACAATGGGATATGTATCGCAAGCTGATTTGATCGTTTCGATTAGTTTCCGTTGAATTTACATTTAAATCACTATATTAAATTTTAAACGTACATTTCAAATTACCGGGGTCGCATACGAACTTTAAAAATTCCAGAAAAATATTTTCTAGCTTCGTATTGACGATACGGTCCTAACAAAACTAGTTTCGCCGAATTCTGAGACCGTTGGAAAAATGGCCATTTTCCAGCCGATTAAAATCAACTAAAACTGGTCAAACGCGTTTTCCTTTGCCACGCTCACATATTGATTCGAAAAATTATGAAATTTGAAATCTAGCAATAATTTGACACTGCGGATCCAACAAAAGTGGTTTCGTCGAAATCCGAGGTCGTTTGCAAAATGTCCATTTTTAAGGGCCTGAATTCCATAACGACTATTCAGAATTTTCAACTGGACATACCTTTTGATTCCCGCTATGAAATTTCGATTTTTCGGATTCGTTGGAAAGATATTCTCAACTAGATCCTAATGTTTTTGGTTTCACTAAAATTTGGATTGTTTTGCACCCGGTATGTTCAATTGAAGTTTGAAATAGAATTATCGAACTACCGCGCCATTTTCAATTCTATTTATAATTATAAATAAAATTTATATTCTAACGACGACGCATATAATATATACGTCGAATTATATTCAAAATAAATTTCTCATCGATATTATTTAAAATAATTCATTTTAAATATTCGAAATTCGCTAAAATTGCCAAAATAAAAATTTTAAACTGGCTTAGAATTTCTGGGTTATTACAATCTCCCCCACTTAAAACTTTTTGTCCCCGAAAAGGAACAAAGTCGAAAGGGGTTTGATTAATAAGCTCTACATTCGATCTGGCTTCCATTCTCCAACTTTTCAGTTTCTGAGAATTTTCAAATTTTCAAAAATTTGGCTAACACCCTAAATTTTCGAAAAATTTCGCCATAACCTCCCCTGCACCGGGAGCATCGGGGAATTTCAAATAGCTTCCCCGGTCCTTCTAATCTCAAAAAGGAAAAGAAAAAGCCAAGCGGCTAGCCAATAGGCTCATAAAATCATCATCACCCAAACAAAACAGTAAATTATGTAGTAAACATGTACCTATTTGTCGGGCAAACAAATTTTATTCTTCGGCTCTAGCCTCCTTGCTATGACCTATTCAATGTAAGTACATACATATGCATGCATATGCGACCAATTTTCAATACAGTTCAATATTTGGTTCAATTAGGCTAAATGGCTAAAAATTAGCAAACAAATAAACAAACAACACAATCATCAATCAATTAGTGAATTAGAGTTTCAAATTCATAATTTTGATATATATACAAAAAATCATGTTTTGATGCCAATTCACATCAATGTATTCTAGCTATATTAGTTTTGGTTCTCACACCAGTCTAATGGAAATATATAGAAATCACACCTTCGAAATTCGAATATGAATACTGATGATGATGCACCATCACCAGAATCATCCCCGGATATCTAGAATGTGATTCTATATCTACCCAGTATATTAAAACTTCGACTATACGTTCATGGCGCGTATACGCGAAATCTTTATATACTCGATTGTCCAAATTCAAAATAAATAAATATTCAAATACGTTTTAAAACGAATTGAATTTTAAAAACAAAATTGTTTTCGTTTGAAAAATATACTCTTCACACTCGTTCTAGGATACTACTGATCCTATCTCTAACAAGTCACTCTAATTGGATGTTGCTAATCCAATATCTGATGAATTCTTTCGTATGGTTCTAATGTGTCTTGTTCTCGAGCTCTGTAAACCAAAGCTCTGATACCCTGCTGAGACGACCCGAACTTCCCCGTGATGGAAAGCACGGATAGAATTAAGGACAAGACAAAATAGAACGCAGACGGAAGAACATTTCATTGTTATTACAACAATTCCATCAGATACAAGAATATACAGAGTATAAATGAATAAATTACATTCGATAAATATCAGAGATTACAATAAATTACATAGCAGCGGAAAAATATACAAAACACAACTAGAAGTGATACACGGATACAGAGCTTTCCGAGCATCGTTCCAGCTGTAAATCAAGACCCTGTGAATATAAATCTGCAAAACCAAAACTACTAGCTGCCCGTGCGGAAAATAGGGGCACCCAGAGTTTAGGTTAAAACAATAAACTCCAGGTCAATCATGTGACTAGTTTGAGAACCAAAACAGTTATTAATATTGGTTTTAAAGTTTGGTAAATCAAGGTACCATGCCGTATAACACGGAACGGGTTTCCTCCCAAGAATACCAGTGCATAGAACAAACAACGCAATACTAAATAAAGAAAAATGAAGCTGTTATAAGACCCAGGTCCCATCACACAATGCAACGCAAGCCGGAGGATAGGGTTTTCCCTTATAACAGCCAAAGCATGCTTGATACGTTTAAAACACATTATTTGATACTAGTACAGGTATATAGTGTCAAAACAATTTCAATCATAAGTATCAATCATAGGCGGCATAGCTACCATCTACTATGTCGCCATACTAGGCTCTATAAATAAAACCGAAACACACGTATTGGAAATTGGATTCCATCGTGATTCGAGGCAAGGGGCAAGCTCCTCTCCGCATTCGAGACACTCTAGCAAATGTCCCAGGACCCCACTATGATCCTTGGATCTTCAGGGCCGGTCCTCTCTTACTTTTGAGGATTGGCAATTCCTGAACACACGTTTCCCGGTCCTTACAGACCTATATCTGAGGCGCCTCGCATCCAACAACCACACAGGTGAAAAGTATATAAATGTTAGGGCTGGTAGGTCACTGACACCACCCTAGCTAGAAAGAAACGTCGTGCTCTCCCAGCAGTCACTATCCCGTTTTTGACTCATACCGAGGTGTGAGGCTCGCGAATTCACGTTATACACAAAGCTACGCCACACAGGCCGTCCTTTGATCATCAACCACAAGACTTTGCTTTTCAACAGAAGCCCTGATCAATTGCCACTTATGCGTGTCACACTGGCAATTCACTCCATGCGACTGATGTCCATCGATATACAACCTCTGAGCTCGTACGTCTCAGAGAAGGGCGTTAAGCAAGAGAATAAGTTCTCTGCCGCCAAACAGATGTATATTTAATAGAGATCAATCAACACAGAATAAAATCCAATGTCAGACACACAATCCATTTACAAGTTCGTTCTGGGCCTGATAGAAACCGGAGGCACTTTCCTCGCATATCCATCCATCTCCAAGTACGTCTGGACGATCACCAACTGATTCCCTCATCCTGGGTGTGCAGCCCAATCAAGATCATCAGTAATCACCCAAACGATGTGAAGACTTCCGGTCTTCAACCACCGTCTTCATCTTCGACATCTCGTCGAATCGATTATTCAGAATGGGTATAAACCCGGCCTTTCTGAATAACCCACGTATATAATAAACGAATGTTACACAAACACAACAAACGCCTCATTCCAATTCAGAATATTCTTTTATTCACAAAAACACATTCTTAGGGAAATGTTCCCATTAATTTTATCCAAGATAAATTCTTCTAAATTTATTCTATAATCTTCCTTTGGATATCATTTCAAACTAGTCGGGATTAGCGAACCACACCGAAGTAATTATTTATTTTATTTCCCAATCCCAACCTATATATCCCATGGAGAAAACTGGCAACACTCCACATCTAACACCACGGTGTTATCGGTAAAATTAATTACCATTTCACGTTCAAATCTAATTAAAGATTTAACTATCGCTTTGGAGCAAAACTGGTGGTACTCCATTCTCGATCACCTTTCAGATTTGATAATTTAAATTATCAATTCACATTTTTAATCTAATTAAAGATTCATTAAAACTCCACTTAGTTTTAATCTTTTCAAAAATCAACATCTTGCCTTTAACTGGGTTAAAGAACCAATGTCATCTAAAACACGATTCACGATAAACCCAAATCACATTCTATTGTTAATTGGGTTAAAGAACAGGTGTTGTTCAAAACACCGCTCACGATAAACCTAAAAACCAATTCAAATTCAAATTCAATTAAATATTATTTAATTGATACACTTCATTAAATCTAAATAGAAAGATTTAATTTTTTTTCCCTATTGGGCTTAAGAACAGTGTTAACGAAGACACCATTCACGACAAACCCAAATCACATTTGATATTAAATACAAGGCTCTGAATAGAAAATATACCGGCTTATATTCAATATCAAATTCTGAAATCAACAAATATTGTATTGGAAATAACGATATAAAATATATCTTTCAAATTCCCATAACAATATCTGTACAATCACGAAATCCAACATCGAAATATTCCGAAGATAATTTCGATTCAACTCCAGTCCAATTCACATATTGGGAATATTGATTATTTTTAATAATTTTATCAAGGCCCGTACAGTCGATTTCCATCAACGACCATCGGACTACACTTACAGCGACCTTTTTCAAATTTGATTTGGACATAATTCCAAATCCAACCGTTAGATTTCAAATTTCTAATATTCATTGGAAAGCTCTTTTTGATACGATCCCAACGGTTCCGGTTTTAGGAGAATCCGACGGTCGGATCTCCCGCAACGTTAATTCGAAGTCAATGGTCGAAATTCACGAACTGCCGCGGAGCGGCGCGTTCTATTCAGGCCATTATATATAATATATATATATATATATATATATATATTATATATATTTCGTCAATTTCCTTTTAAAACGTATTTTATAAATCGTTTTAACTTCGTTTCAAAACCGTTTCAACACTATTTCAATTTCTAATCAAAACTGAAAATTTTATATCATTACTATATAAGTGATAATATTTTCAAAACGTTATATTTTGAAATCACTTCTTTTCTATACTCATTATAAAAACGAGTATAATCGATATAAATATCGTTCACGTCAAAATAGCGCAACTCTAATCAACACGGCTTTATATATTTCAATAAATCCGTTATTCTATTCAACAAATGAATATTTATTCCATTCAACACCTGAATCTATATTTCTTCCAACACCTGACTAATCTCAACACGTGAGTACTGTCAACACATCACTATTTTTGTTATGTAAAATATTTTATAAAACTATGGTATCTATCGTTTGATTTTCAATTAGACTTCAACCGTAAAGTAGTTCTAATTTTAAATATGATAAAGATGTAAATTTCATTGTATAAAATATTTCACTCAACACATGAACATCGTCAACACATGACTATTTTTATATTCAACACATGAATTTTCTTTTATAATATTCCTTATTTTCCCGATTGGAATGAGGCCCAATCAATCACCATATAACGTTAATTATATGGATTCCATACAACACATGTATAAAATAGCATTGATAACCAATCAACCATCATCCAAAGTGCACCAAACAACTGCATAAGCATCAAATATAAATAATCGACGCTTACACAGTCTGTCGACCAATCGATCGACAATAATTAAATAATTGGGATTAGTGTACGCCAAATATCATCCCAACATCCCGTGTGGGGTTTCAAATCAACAAACACATATTTTTGTTTGTGCAGTTGGGCGATGTGTAAAATTTATCGACCCAATCAATATCAGTCAAATCAGTGTATATAAACAAATCGGTCGATTTGTTTATAAATATTTATTTATTCACATTCACGTTAAAATTTATATTTTTAACGATAAATTTTTTTATTTCAACACATGAATTCCTATTCAGTTCATTTACGCAATAAAAATGATATTTTCATTTTTCTAACATATTTTAGAAAATTTCGGCGGCATAACGGCACGATACTAGAAACGGGACGAGGCCTAGCCTTATCCCCGGTCTAGTGAAGGCCCACGCCATTCACACATCAATCAAATCCATTCCATTTCACCAAACAATTCAATTCAAACCAATTAGACTAACCAACTACGCAACCAAACAATTTAACAAACAAGCCATCCATGGTCTGTGGATGACGGGTGTCGGGTGCTACTAAACACTGTCTTCATCCTAGTATATATATATATATATATATATATATATATATATATATATAACTAGAAAAAAAGAGAGTTGAAGAGTGAGAAGTTCTCACAGATAGCTATCCAATACCACGACTCTTCATTTATAGAAATCTTCTTCATTCTCGCCTTTTTATCATCTTCGTTTGCCCGTAGCCACTACATATATAAAAATCACACATTTTTATATTTTGATGTCTTTAAAATAAAAGTCACATTTTTATTTATTCACTTTCAATTTAAAATTCATATTTTTTTAATCACTTCATATATTTAAAAATCGAATTTTTACTACGATGTTCAATATATAAAAATTATATTTTTACTATGCTATTCAATATATAAAAATCGAATTTTTACTTCAAATCCGTATGGATAAAAATTGCATTTCCATACCGCTAATATATAGATAAAAATTCTATTTTTATAACGCTATTCTCTATATAAAGATTTCGCCCTTTCATAAATAAAGTTTTCGCCTTTATAAAAAAATAAAGTTTTCGCCTATATAAAAATAAAGTTTTCGCCTTTTTATTTTAAAGATTTTACCTTTTCTATTTCATCCCTATAGAAATCACATTTTATTTTGCTACCTATATAAAGATGATATTTTTAATATCCCTAACATGTAAAAATTATATTTTTACTTCTCTACATAAACAAAAATCATATTTTTACACCTTCTACATAATAAAGATTTTATTTTTACCACTTTAAAAATATAAAAATCAAATTTTTAATTTTTTAAAATATAAAAATCATATTTTTAATCTTCATAATGTATATATAAAAACAACATTTTTATTTAACTAAAGTATAAATAGAAAAAAACTGATTTTCATATAACTGTAAATAAATAAATTACTTACAGTAATTTGCGAAGGGGAGTGGGTCGATTTCAGGCGACGGATGGACGGAGGGGGGTCTTGGGCGGCGCGTCGATTTGGTTGCAGGTGGGGTCGCTGCGGGGTTGGGGTTCGTCGTAGGTCGAGGCGGAGGTGGCCAACGACGGCGGTGGGAGCTGGGGTGTGCGGCCGACGGTGGGTGGCGTGGTGGGGTCAGGCGGCGTTCGATTTGGAGGGAAAGGGGAACGAGGAGTAGCAGGGGGTCGGGTTCGAAGCGGAGGATGGCGGTGGTCCTCCTGGGAGGCGGCGCCTGAGGCGCGGCGGCCTCGCTGGCCGTGGCGGCGGCGAATCGCCCCCTACCCCGTTGCTTTTCTCTCTCTTTTTTTTCTGTTAAAATCGATTTTGAAGAGGAGAGGGGCCAACGGGTTTAAAGGGGGTGAGGAGAGAGAGAAGTTTTTAATTTATTATTTAATTATTTTATTTTGCAAAAAGTTGACTTTTACATATGACCTCTAAACGAGGCCCACCGCCTGTCGTCCATAGCGTTTTACCCCCATTCCGAACAAAATGGGATATGTATCGCAAGCGGATTTGATCATTTCGATTAGTTTCCGTTGAATTTACATTTAAATCACTATATTGAATTTTAAACGTACATTTCAAATTACCGGGGTCGCATACGAACTTTAAAAATTCCAGAAAAATATTTTCTAGCTTCGTATTGACGATACGGTCCTAACAAAACTAGTTTCGCCGAATTCTGAGACCGTTGGAAAAATGGCCATTTTCCAATCGATTAAAATCAACTGAAACTGGTCAAACGCGTTTTCCTTTGCCACGCTCACATATTGATTCGAAAAATTATGAAATTTGAAATCTAGCAATAATTTGACACTGCGGATCCAACAAAAGTGGTTTCGTCGAAATCCGAGGTCGTTTGCAAAATGTCCATTTTTAAGGGCCTGAATTCCATAGTGACTATTCAGAATTTTCAACTGGACATACCTTTTGATTCCCGCTATGAAATTTCGATTTTTCGGATTCGTTGGAAAGATATTCTCAACTAGATCCAAATGTTTTTGGTTTCACTAAAATCCGGATTGTTTTGCACCCGATATGTTCAATTGAAGTTTGAAATCGAATTATCGAACTACCGCGCCATTTTCAATTCTATTTATAATTATAAATAAAATTTATATTCTAACGACGACGCATATAATATATACGTCGAATTATATTCAAAATAAATTTCTCGTCGATATTATTTAAAATAATTCATTTTAAATATTCGAAATTCGCTAAAATTGCCAAAATAAAAAATTTAAACTGGCTCAGAATTTCCGGGTTATTACACTAGTATGGCGACATGATATATGGTACCCATGCCGCCTATGATTGACACTTATGATTCGAAGTTGTTTTATACACTATATATTGATAATAGTATCAAATGATTTGTTTTAAAACATATCAAGCATTCTTTGGCTATTATAAGGGAAAACCCTATCCACCGGCTTGCGTTGCGTTGTGTGATAGGACCTGGGTCTTATAACAACTTCATTTTTCCTTATTTAGCATCACGCTGTTTGTTTTATGCATTGGTATTCTTGGGAGGAAACCCGTTCCGTGTTATACGGCGTGGTCCCTTGATTTGCCTAACTTTCAAAATAAAGATTAATGACTGTTTTAGTTCTCACACTAGTCCCATGACTGACCTGGAGTTTATTGTTTTAACCTAAACTCTGGGTGCCCTTATTTTGACACAGGCAGCTAGTAGTTTTGGTTTTGCAGATTTATATTCACAGGATCCTGGGTTACAGCTGGAATGATATCCGGAAAGCATTGTATCCGTATATCTCTTCTAGTTGTGTATTGTATTATTTTCCGCTGCGATGTATTTAAATGTAACTTAAATCTCTGATATTTCTGTGTAATGTTTATTCATTTATACTCTGTATATTCTTGTAATCTGATGGATTGTTGTAATATACAATGAAATATTCTCCAGTGTGCGTTCTGTTGTGTGTTGTTCTCGAACTATCCGTGCTTTCCTCACCAGGGAAGTTATGGGTTTTCACATTTGGTATCAGAGCAAATGAAGCAACCCGAACTTCCCCGGTCTCCGAAGAGAAGAGAAAGAACGAATTACTGTGAGGACAAGCCAAATCAGAACGCAGACGGAACAACATTTCATTGTATATTACAACAATGCATCAGATAACAAGAATATACAGAGTATAAATGAATAAACATAACACAAAAATATCAGAGATTTAAATTACATTTAAATACATAGCAGCGGAAAATAATACAATACACAACTGAAGGAGATATACGGATACAAAGCTTTCCGGATATCATTCCAGCTGTAAACCAGGATCCTGTGAATATAAATCTGCAAAACCAAAACTACTAGCTGCCCGTGTCAAAATAAGGGCACCCAGAGTTTAGGTTAAAACAATAAACTCCAGGTCAGACATGGGACTGGTGTGAGAACTAAAACAGTTATTAATCTTTATTTTAAAGTTAGGTAAATCAAGGGACCACGCCGTATAACACGGAACGGGTTTCCTCCCAAGAATACCAGTGCATAAAACAAACCACACAATGCTAATTAAAGAAAAATGAAGCTATTATAAGACCCTGTTCCCATCACATAATGCAACACAAACCAGAGGATAGGGTTTTTCCTTATAATAGCCAAAGCATGCTTGATACGTTTAAAACAAGTCATTTGATACTATAATAAGTGCACAATGTTTAAAACGATTTCAAATCATAAATATCAATCATAGACGGCATGGGTACCATATATCATGTTGCCATACTAGGCTCTACAATCAAAATCGCAAAGTCACGCATTTGGAAATTGGATTTCCGTTTGTGAACCGAGGCAAAAGATAGTCCTCTACCGATTAAAGACGCTCTAGCCCGTGTCTCAGGATCAAAGCTCGAGTGACCCTTGGATCGTCAGGGTCGGTCCAACGATGTGGATTAAAATTCCTGAACACTGCGTTTCCCCGCCCTTTGGGGCGTCAATGAGCCAACGAATGACTCCACCGGACCCGGATCGTCCGATCTAACCGAGGCACCTCGCAACAGCAACAACCACACAGGTGAAAAGTATTTAAATGTCAGGGCTGGTAGGTCACTGACACCACCCTAGCTAGAAGGAAACGCATGCCCTCCCTGAGGTCCTCTCCCGTTTCTGGTTCACAACCGTGGTGTGAGGCTCGCGAATTCACGTTACACAAAGCTATGCCACACAGGCAGTGCTTTGATCATCAACCACAAGACTTTGCTTTTCAACAGAAGCCTTGATCAATTGCCACTTAGGCGTGCCACACAGGCCATTCACTCCATGCGTTTGATATCCATCAATATATAACCCCTGAGCTCGTACGTCTCAGAGAAGGGCGTTACGCAAGAGAATAAATTCCCCGTTGCCAAACAGATATATATTTAATAGAAATCAATCACACAGACTAAAATCCAATGTCAGACACACAGTCCATTTAAAAGTCCGTTCTGGGTCTGAACGAAACCGGAGGCACCTAGTACCCCGCATATCCATCGATCTCCAAGTACGTCTGGACGATCACCAACTGTTTCCCTCATCTTGAGTGTACAACCCAATCCAGATCATCAGTAATCACCAAAATGATGTGAAGACTTCCGGTCTTCAACCACCGTCTTCATCTTTGACACCACGTCGAAACAGTTATTCAGAATGGGATAAACCCGGTCTTTCTGAACAACTCGCGTATATATTAAACAAGTGTTACACAAACATAACATACGCCTCATTCCAATTCAGAATATTCTTTGGGAAAGGTTCTCATTAATTTTATCAAAGATAAACTCTTTTAAATTTATTCTTTAATCTTCTTTTGAATATCAATTCAAACTAGTCGGGATTAGCGAACCACGCCGGAGTAATCATTTATTTTATTTCCCAATCCCCACCTATTCATCCCATGAAGTACAACTGGTAATACTTCACATCTAACACCACGGTGTTATCGGTAAATTCATTACCATTTCACGTTTAAATCTAATTAAAGATTTAACTATCGCCTGGGGCAAAAAACTGGTGATACTCCATTCTCGATCTTTTCAATCTAATTAAAGATTCATTAAAACTCCACTTAGTTTTAATCGTTAAATGGGTTAAAGAATCAGTGTCATTTTAAAACACGGTTCACGATAAACCCAAAATCACATTCCATTAATTATCGGGTTAAAGAACGAGTGTTATTTAAAACACTGTCCACGATAAACCCAAAAATCAATATCAATTCAATTCCAATTAAATATCACTTAATTGGTTCACTTCATTAAATCTAAATAAAAAGATTTAATCTTTTCTCAACTGGGTTCAAGAACAGTGTTAATCAAGACACCATTCACGACAAACCCAAATCATATTTGGTATTAAATATAAGGCTCTGAATAAAAAATATATCGGCTTATATTCAAAATCAAATTCTACGACCAACAGATATCGTATGTGAAATAACAATATATATATCTATATCTTTCAAATTTCCATAACAACATCTGTATAATCACGAAATCCAACATAGAAATATTCCGATGACAATTTTGATTCAAATCCATTCCAATGCAATCATTGGAAATTCTGGTTATTTTTAAAACCCTTTTCAAATTCAATTTATTTATTTAAAAACAAATAGAATTTTAATTCTAGTTCAAAACTAGTTCTTTTCGATAAAAATCTATTTTTATCTTTTCAAATATGGATTTTTTTCATCCCAATTATTCACAAATCCTTTCTTATGATTTTACACAAATTATTAATATTTTTTAATAATTTTATCAAGGCCCGTACAGTCGATTTCCATCAATGGCCATCGAACTGCACTTACAGCGACATTTTCCAAATTTGGTTTGGACACAATTCCAAATCCAACAATTGGATTTCTAATTTCTACTATCCGTTAGAAAGCTCTTTTCGATACGAACCCAACGGTTCCGGTTTTGGGAGAATCCGTCGGTCGGATCTCCCGCAATATCCATTCAAATCCAATGGTCGAAATTCGTGAACTGCCGCGGCGCGGTGCGTTCTATTCAGGCCATTATATAATATATATAATATATACTTCGTCGATTTCCTTTTCAAAACGATTTTTAATTCAATTTCAATTCGTTTTCAATTCAGTTTGAATTTCTGATTAACTCAACTTCAATTTTTATATATTGAATATCAAAGTAAAAATTCGATTTTTATATATTGAATAACAAAGTGAAAATTCGGTTTTTATATATTGAATAGCGGTATAAAAATGTGATTTTTATATATGTAGTGAATACGGACGATGAAAGTGAAAAGAGGAGGACGACGAAGATTTCTACAAAGAAGAGTCGTGGGATTGGATTAGCTAATGAGTGAGAATTTCTCACTCTTTAATTTTGTTTTTCTAGTTATAAATATATACTAGGATGCAGACGGTGTTTAGTAGCACCCGACACCCGTCGTCCACAGACCATGGACGGCTTGTATGCTTGTTTGTTTGATTTTGATGTGTGTGGATTTTGTGATGTGATGTGAAATGAAATAAAATATTTATATAGTTAAAAATATTTTATAGTTAGAAATAGAATTTTTAATGTGTATATGAAAGGAAATAAAAATAAAAAAATCGGATGATTTTTTTTATACACACATTTGACTGATATTGATTGGGACGATAAATTTTACACATCGCCCAACTGCATAAATAAAATCTGTGTTTGATTGTTTGAAACCCCACGCGGGTATTGGGATGATATTTGACGTACACTAATCCCGATTGTTTAGTTGTATGCCGATCGATTGATTGACAGACTGTTATAAGCTTTGAATATCTATATTTGATGCTTATACAGTGTAGAATGCACTTTGGATGATGGTTGATTATTCATCGTTGTTATTGTATACATGTATTGTAGAAAATCCATATAACTAAAATTATATGGTGATTGATTGGGCCTTATTCCAGTTTTAAAATAGAAATATTTGAAAAAGAAATATTTGAAATAGAATATTTGAAATAGAAATATTCGAAATGGAAAATTTGAAAATATCAATATATGAAGCCGTGTTGATTAGATTTACGCCATTTTGACGTGAACGATATTTATATCGATTTTATTCATTTTATAATGAATATCGAAAGTGATTTCAAAATATGAAATTTTGTAAAGAATTGAAATTCGAATTAAATTGAATAGAATTGAAATTCGAATTAAATTGAATAGAAGTGAATTCGAATTGAAATTGAATGGAAATGAATTCGAATTGAAATTGAATAGAAATGAATTCAAATTGAAATTGAATAGAAGTGAATTCGAATTAAATTGAATAGAAATGAGTTCAAACTGAAATTGAATAGAATTGAATTTGAATTGAAATCGAAAGGAATTGCATTCGAATTAAAGTGAAATTGAATTGAAATCAATTTGAAATGAATTTAAAACAAATTTATATTGGAATATTCAATTTTGATTTGAAATTGAATATGAAGTTGAAACCGTTTTGAAAATGAATTTAAAACGATTTATAAAGCACGTTTTGAATTGAAATCGTCGAAATATATATATTATATATATATATATATATGTAATATAATGGCCTGAATAGAACGCGCCGCGACGCGACAGTTCGCGAATTTCGACCATTGACTTCCAACAGATATTGCAGGAGATCCGACCGTCGGATTCTCCAAAACCCGGAACCGTTGGGTTCGTATCGAAAAGAGCTTTCTAACGAATGTGAGAAATTAGAAATCTAACGGTTGGATTTGGAATTATGTCCAAATCAAATTTGAAAAAGGTCGCTGTAAGTGCAGTTCGATTGCCGTTGATGGAAATCGACTGTACGGGCCTTGATAAAATTATTAAAAATAGTAATAATTTGTGTAAAATCATGAGAAATGATTTGTGAAGAATTAGGACGAAAAACTCCATATTTGAAAAGATACAAATAGATTTTTATCGAAATAAACTAGTTTTGAACTAGAATTATAATTCTATTTATTTTTAAATAAATAAATTGAATTTGAAATGGTTTTGAAAATAACCAGAATTTCCAATGATTGCATTGGAATGGATTTGAATCGAAATTGTCTTCGGAATATTTCGATGTTGGATTTCGTGATTATACAGATGTTGTTATGGAAATTTGAAAGATATAGATATATATATCGTTATTTCCAATACGATATCTGTTGGTAATAGAATTTGATATTGAATATAAGATGATATATTTTCTATTCAGAGCCTTATATTTAATACCAAATGTGATTTGGGTTTGTCGTGAATGGTGTCTTGACTAACACTGTTCTTGAACCCAGTTGAGAAAAGATTAAATCTTTTTATTTTAGATTTAATGAATTGTAACAATTAAATGATATTTAATTGGAATTGAACTGGCATTGATTTTTGGGTTTATCGTGAACAGTGTTTTAAATAACACATGTTCTTTAACCCGATAAATAATGGAATGTGATTTTGGGTTATCGTGAACCGTGTTCTAAATGACACTGATTCTTTAACCCAGTTAACGATTAAAACTAAGTGGAGTTTTAATGAATCTTTAATTTGATGGAAATGATCGAGGATAGAGTATCACCAGTTTTGCTCCAGGCGATAGTTAAATCTTTAATTAAATTTGAACATGAAATGGTAATTGAATTTACCGATAACACCGTGGTGTTAGATATGAAGTATTACCAGTTTTACTTCATGGGATGAACAGGTTGGGATTGGGGAATAAAATAAATGTTTACTCCGGTGTGGTTCGCTAATCCCGACTAGTTTGAATTGATATTCAAAAGAAGATTAAAGAATAAATTTAAAAGAGTTTATCTTTGATAAAATTAATGAGAACCTTTCCCAAAGAATATTCTGAATTGGAATGAGGCGTATGTTGTGTTTGTGTAACACTTGTTTAATATATACGCGAGTTATTCAGAAAGACCGGGTTTATCCCATTCTGAATAACTGTTTCGACGTGGTGTTGAAGATGAAGACGGTGGTTGAAGACCGGAAGTCTTCACATCGTTTGGGTGATTACTGATGATCTTGATTGGGCTGTACACCAAAGATGAGGGAACCAGTCGGTGGTCGTCCAGATGTGCTTGGAGATCGATGGATATGCGAGGAAAGTGCCTCCGGTTTCGTTCAGACCCAGAACAGACTTGTAAATGAACTGTGTGTCTGACATTGGATTTTAGTCTGTGTGATTGATTTCTATTAAATATATATCTGTTTGGCGGCGGAGAATTTATTCTCTTGCTTAACGCCCTTCTCTGAGATGTACGAGCTCAGGTGTTATATATCGATGGATATCAAACACATGGAGTGAATTGCCTGTGTGGCATGCTTAAGTGGCAGTATGATCAAGGCTTCTGTTGAAAAGCAAAGTCTTGTGGTTGATGATCAAAGCACCTCCTGTGTGGCATAGCTTTGTGTAACGTGAATTCACGAGCCTTACACCCCGGTTGTGAACCAGAAACGGGAGAGGACCTCGGGGAGGACATGTGTTTCTTTCTAGCTAGGGTGGTGTCAGTGACCTACCAGCCCTGACATTTATATACTTTTCACCTATGTGGTTGTTGCTGTTACGAGGCGCCTCGGTTTGATCGAACAATCCGGGTCCGATGGAGTCATTCGTTGGCTCATTTACGCCCCGAAGGGCGGGGAAACATAGTGTTCAGGAATTTTAATCCACATCAGTGGACCGGCCCTGTTGCTCCAAGGGTCAATGCGCTCTGACCCTGAGGCTCGGGCTAGAGAGTCTCGAAGATGGTGAGGACGATCCCTAGCCTCAGTTCACAGACGGAAATCCAATTTTCAAATACGTGACATTTGCGGTTTTATTTGTAGAGCCTAGTATGGGGACATAGTGGGATTGGGCACTTATGCCTCTTATGATTGATACTTATGATTTGAAGTTGTTTATACACTATGCACTTATAATAGTATCAAATGATTTGTTTTAAAAGTATCAAGCATTCTTGGCTATTATAAGGTAAAAACCCTATCCTCCGGCTTGCGTTGCATTGTGTGATGGGACATGGGTCTTATAATAGCTTCATTCTTCTTTATTTAGCATTGCGCTGTTGGTTTTATGCACTGGTATTCTTGGGAGGAAACCCATTCCGTGTTATACGGCGTGGTCCCTTGATTTACCTAACTTTAAAATAAAGATTAATAACTGTTTTAGTTCTCACACCAGTCACATGACTGACCTGGAGTTTATTGTTTTGACCTAAACTCTGGGTGCCCTTATTTTCGACACGGGCAGCTAGTAGTTTTAGTTCTGCAGATTTATATTCACAGGATCCTTGTTTACAGCTGGAACGATATTCGGAAAGCTTTGTATCCGTATATCTCTTCTAGTTGTGTATTGTATTATTTTCCGCTGCGATGTATTTAAATGTAATTTAAATATCTGATATTTCTGTGTAATATTTATTTATTCATACTCTGTATATTCTTGTAATCTGATGTATTGTTGTAATATACAATGAAATGTTCTTCCGTCTGCGTTCTGATTTGTCTTGTCCTCACAGTAATTTGTTCTTTCTCATCTCTTCGGATACCGGGGAAGTTCGGGTCGCTTCACAAATATTCCAATCAACCAAACAATCAAATCAAACAAGTCATCCATGATTTGTGGACGACGGGGAACATTCCATATATGTAGTTAAAATTAAATAACCGTAAAAAAAATATTAGTGAGTAGTTCTCACCTTGTGGATCCACTCCGCTATTTTTATTTCTGAATTTCAGAACAGCATTGACTTGCCTGAAATTCCATCGCAATCTTCTTCACGCTGTTCATGGTAAAAATCACATTTTTATTTCAATTCTAAAAATTATATTTTTACTTCGCTAAAAATTATATTTTTTTGCTTTGCTAAAAATTATATTTTTACTCCGCTATATATCTAAAAATCAGAATTTTATATCGTTAAAAATCATATCTTTCCTATCATAAAAATATAGTCTTTTCTTTATTAAAAACATAATCTTTTCTATAAAAAGAAAAACCAAATTTTTACTTCATTAAAAACCAGATCTTTACTTCATTAAAAACAAAATCTTTACTTCATTAAAAACCAGATCTTTACTTCATTAGAAATCAAATCTTTACTTCATTAAAAATCAAATCTTTCCTCTCCATGAACGCACTATAAAAATCCCATTTTTATCCTCATGAACACACTATAAAAATCCCATTTTTATTTTGTTCATATATTAATAAAAGTTCACATCTTTTTCTTGTCTGCCATAACGTAAAATAAATAAATAAAACTGATTTTTATCCTTTTAAAGCTAATTACATTAAATAAAAAAAACTTAAATAAATAAATAAAAACACTCACAGTCGAAATTCGAGGTGGGGGATCGGAGTGGGTGATGCGGATGTGGAGGAGGTGGTTTGAGGCAAAGGGGCGGCGGATTGGGTGTGGGGGGGTCGCGCAGTGGTTTTCAAGGCGGTTAGGGTTTAGGGCATTGAACAAAGGGAATAGGAGGAGGGGAGGGTTGTCGCGAGGTCAAGTGGGAGGCGCCGGCGTTAGAGGCACAGGGCGGTGAGTGCCAGTAGCGGTGGCGGTTGGGAAAGGTGGAGGCCTGAATTTCTTCTTCTTTTTTTTAGGGTTCGATGTTCTGAACGGGGAAAAGGGGGAAAAGGGTGGTTTTAAGGTAAATTATATATATATTATTATTTATTTACTTTTTCCAAAAAAAGGGTTGACTTTTGATCAAACTCCAATTCCAATTCAACGACTTTCACCCCTGGCTAATTACCCCCATTTCGGACACAATGGAATATGTTTCGTCAGCCAATTCTATCGTTTCGATCGGTTTTGTTTTAAATTAAAATATAATTCAGTATATATTGAATTTGAATGCACATTTTAATTTATCGGGGCCACATACGGACCCCAAAAATTCTGGAAAAATTATTTCAAGCTTCGTATTGAAGATACAGTCCTTTCAAAACTAATTTCGTCAAATTTGAAGACCGTTTGAAAATTGACCAATTTCTGGTCAATCCAAATTGACTAAAACTGACAAAACATGTTATCTTCTGCCACGCTTACATATTGATTCCAAAAATTATGAAAATTGGAATCTAGCAATAACTTGACATCCCGGATCCAATAAAAGTGGTTTCGTCGAAAACTGTGGTCGTTTGCAAAATTGCTATTTTTAAGGGCTATATTTCCATAGTGACTATTCTAAATTTTCAACTGGACAAAACACTTTATTCCCGCTTTGAAATTTCAGTTTTTTGGATTCGTTGGAAAGATATTTTCAAACAGATTCAAATATTTTTGGTTTCACTAAAATCCGGTTTATATTGAATCCTGTACATTCATTTGAAATTTGCAATCGAATTTTCAAACTACCGCGCCATTTCCTATTACTTTTATAATTAAAATAAATATTTATATTCAACCTTCGATTCAAATAAATATGTACATTCAAATTCTATTCGAAATAAATTTCTCGTCGTTATTATTTAATATAAATGATTTTAAATATTCAAAATTCATTAAAATTGCAAAAATAAAAAATTTAAATTGGTTCTGGTTTTCTGGGTTGTTATAATGATATTTCCATTGTAAAAGAAACAAAAAGAGATTTCATAACGATTGTTTTACGAATGATAAGTTGAATCAATTTCATGGTTCTGAATAATAAGAAATGTTGTAGAAAATGTTTGAAATGATATTTAAATGGGAAACTGGATATGATTATAAGATATTGTTCTACGTATTAAAGGAATTGGTTTGAGAATATTTATATATTTAAAATCAGAAATGAATACTTTGTTGAAATATTTAAAAGTTTTAAATAAAACATTAATTAATTATTTTTAATTAAAAAGGCCAGGTGATGTTGTATACTCAACCAGTATATCCATTTCATTTTTTTTATTTGATAGTTAAATAACCGACTATCAAATCATGCCTATACGATTGTTGGTACGGAAAGACCGGGATCGAACTTATATTTGAAAACCATTTTGACCAATAAATACGAATGCATGGAATCGAGCTAAAGCAATTGAAGACCGTGGATCTTCATAAAACGGTAGAATTACTTACGATCTACGGTTGATCCCTGGAGATATACTGTGATTCTATTATGGTTGAAATTTACGGATTGCAAGGACTAATCGCTACTGATCTGTAGGGTAATTCAGGGATGCAGTAGGAGGGTGCCTTCAGTTCATCCTGTTCCTGGATGACTTGTATGGACAAATGTCTAACAGAGTATTTCCAGGGGGATCGCGTACGTTGATTTCTTCAAACGTACTGAGTTAGTGGCATAGAAGAGAAACTTCTTTAACTTAACAACTAGATTATTTTTGTGGAAATCAATTAGTGATTTTTGGAGGATCTGACAATGTGGCATTCAAATTGGATGGAGATGTGCTATTCTGAAGGATACGATTAACCTCGAGCCTCATGAACCAGGAAATGTTAAAAATTGGGTAGGTTGAATGGCTATGTAGGTCGCACCCATCAAAATGGTATATTACTAACTAATCTGGAAAAATCAAATATCTGTCCCTTTTTTATTTATGTATGTATGTTATCGGTTAGGTTAGCTGGCCCCAACCATGGTAATTATATGTTCGCTACTCTAAAGAAAGTGAGAGGCCGGTCATGTTTAGCCCGGGTTGCAAGATGTTCTTTTTGAACCCCAATATATTTATCTCCAGAGGTACATTGTTGAGAAGGTAGCCCCATACCTTGCCAGGAAATCCATTCTCCGATAAGCTCCCAAAGTTTTGATTGTATACTATATATGTGGAGCGTGAGATGCAAGCGTTCTGCTAGATTGATATTTACTTGTATTTAGACATTATCATAATATCAGAATAATATTGTTTTCAAAAATGTTTTGGGTTATCGTAAGGTAAAAATAGTTCGTATTCATGTGTGGATTCGGTCTTACGGTTATCGTTTTCTTTCGAAAGGATTTTGATGTTAAAATCAAGTTGTGTGATGCCTTTAAACTTAGTGCGTTTTTCTCACTCTGGTTCACCAGACTGACCCGGTGTTTGTAATGCTTGGGTTAGACCGATCTGTATAGATTCAGGTTATCAGTTGTTACGAAGAGACGAGATGGAAGAATTCAGAAGTATGATATTATATATTTCGCTATGTGATTGTATATGAAGACGGACTATTATAACTGTCCAGATGTGTGATGTACTCTGATGATTGTAAGTTTTATTTCAAGCTCTCAGTAAAGATTTATTTTTATATTATATTTTGTTTCGCTACGATGTGAGACTCTGATTCTATGTTGTGTTCTTCTTCTTCTTCTTCTAGTCTAACTTTCTTTCTTATCTCACCCCCCAACTTCTTTCTAATAACTACTGTGTTTTGGACACTTGGGTTCTGACAAGTCATATAGGATCTATATTATTATCAGAATTCGGGCGTCGAATTATCGCAGGTCGTTACATGCCAAGGTGGGGGGCGCGCCTCATGGAGGCACAGACGAGGGTGGCAGCAGTCGGTGCTCCATTGCACCGTAGGTGATGCGGCAAACTCGAATGGGGTTGGAGCGTGAGTGTGAGGAAGAAGAAGTTAAGTGAATATGATTTAATTAAATTAATTAATGTATTTATAGTTTGAATAATTATATCTTGTTCGTATGAATTCAAAATTGGACGAAAAGGGATCCGTTGGGATTGTATTGATTTAGGCTACGTGTACAAACTAATTTGGACGAGATTAGGGCGAGTTGGAATTTTAGGTTAAATTATACCTCTGTTTAATTTAATTCAAAATAATTGTTATTATAACGATTAAAAATCCCTATGAGAACTCTTTTTATCCAACTTGAAAGTAATATATAATCGTCTACTGATTATATATAGATTTCTTATGGTTGTTATGGTTGCTTCGTGTGGATGATGGATGTTATTACTGTTTATGTACGCATAAGCGTTAACGATAAACGCTTATATTGTAGCTGTTGATTGATGGATGATAACTGATGTGCTTGTTATTATAATTGCCCACACAATTCACAGCACGAATATGAAATAATTTAGGAATTGATTGAATCTCATTCCATGGGAATATTAAATGAATAATGTATTCATTTAAATGAAATAAGGCATGAAAAGGGAAATTGAATTTTTTATATTCGAAATGATTTGGAAATCAAGTTAAGATGATTTCGATAAACTATTGAAAAGATTGAAATGGATTTGAAAGAATTTTGAATTAAAAATGGTCTATTCTAATTAAAAATAGATTTTGAATAGTAATTTCGAAAGTGATTTCGAGTTAGATATATAAACGACGTTTTTAACTCGAAATGATTGACAAATGATCATATTTATTTTTATGATGGATTTGGGAAAGTATAGATTTCAAAAATTTTAATTTTGAAAAATATTATTATTTTAATATTATAATAATATAGAATATTCAATTTTTACTTATAATTGAACTTGAAGTTGGAATTTAATGATATCACTTTTAAACAATGTTATAAATGTTTTATAAAATATATTTCAATTGAATCGGACGAGTTTTATTTTAAATATTAATATGATTTGAATACGATGTGACATTTAGTGACAGTTCGCGAATTTTAACCGTGATGTTCATTGATAGTTCGCGAGTTTTAACCATGAACTTCAAATGAGCATAACTAATGCAATTCAAGTTGGATTTCCCTAAAACGAGAAATGTTTGTTTTCTATTGGATGAGGAATAAGGTACCTTCGGTTTCGTTCACGACTTAGAACAAACTTGTAAATGGATACATGTTTTACGTTGTATTTTACAGCATAACTAACTGGTTTTTATTGACGATATATCAGTTGGTGGCGAAGGATTTATCCATTTAGCTTAACTCCCTTCTCTGAGACTTATGTATTTAGAGGGTTATATATTAATAGACACCGATTATATGTTGTGAATTGACAATGTAACATGCTAAGTGATGAGTTATTGATGATCAAAGCTTTTTGTTGAAAAGTAGAGCTTTGTGTATAAGCATGACTTTAGGGCCTCACAACCGGTAATGAGATGAAATAGGATGAAGTACTGTTGAGTTAAGGACTAACCTTTCCTTCTGGTTTAGAATGTGATGCCATGGTATGGTGCCCATGCAATTTTCTTAGTGGATAATATATTGAGGTGCCTCGGTAATGGTCGGTAACGACAAGGGGGATGTTACGTTTAGGAGAAACACGAACATTACTCGTTATAGGTGGGCCCTCTTTCTAGAAGGAGCATTTGGTGATCCTAGGATATCCTGCTAGAGGTGTGCCCGAATCGCAGTTAAGGAAGATCCTTTGCCTTGGTCATTGACTGAAATGACCCAAACTTCCCCGATCCCCGAGGGGACGAAGGAGCCCGGATTGTTTTGAGAACATTACGCATCATAACACAAACAACAGAACATTTCATTGCTATTACAACAATTTACATCAGAGTGCTAGAATCTCATTGTTCAAATAAATAATATACAACTGAAAAATAAATATTTGAAATTCACAAATTACAAAATAGCAAAAATATAATACATAAATATAATGTACAGAGGAAAACTACAACTACCACAACTGAAAGAAATACACGGATACAAAGATTTCTGAATATAGCTCCAGGTGTAATCCAAGATCCTAGGAAAAGAAATATCTACGAAAAATCAAAACTACTAGCTGCCGTGTGGAAAATATGGGCACCCAGAGTTTAGGTATAAGCAATATACTCCGCGTCAGTCATGGGACTCGTGTGAGAACTCAAAACAATAATTAAATATTTACTTTAAAAGTTAGGAAATCATGGGAACACGCCGTATAACACAGAACGGGTTTACTCCACATGAATCTCAGTTTAAAATAAAACAACGCAATGCTTTATGGAAAATAAATCTATTATAAGACTCATGTCCCATCACACAATGCAACGCAATCCAGAGGATAGAGTTTTCCTTTATAATAGCCAAACGTGTTTGGTACGTTAAAAGTAATCATTTTGATATTACTGTAAGTGCATAGTGTCAAAACAACTTCAAATATAAATGTATCACTCCCAAACGGCATGAGCGTCCAATGCCACTATGCCGCCATATTGGTTTACAACTGAAACCAGAAAGTCACATATTGGAAATTTGATTTAATCTATGAGTCAAGGAAAAGGATGTCTCCTCACCAATTCGAGACACTCTAGCACATGTCTCAGGATCACATCTACGGGCAACCCTTGGATCTTTAGGGCCGGTCCACACTTACTTTTGTGGATTAGTTATTCCTAAATGCACGTTTTCCAGTCCTATCAGACCTATCTCTAGTCCAGTAGTGACTCAATATCCAAGGCGCCTTGCAATCCATCTTCCATATAAGTAAAAATGTCTAGGCTCCATACCATGACAACACTCCTAGCTAGAAAGAAACGTCGTGCACTCCCTGTAGTCACTATCCAGTTTTTGACTCATACCAGGTGTGAGGCTCGCGAATTAACGCTATACGCAAAGCTATGTTAATTAAAGTTGTGCTTTGTTCATCATCCACTAGACTCTGCTTTTCAACATAAGCCTTGATCATTGCATCTTAGCAAGCCACACTTAAAATTCATGCCATACGACTGATGTTTATCAATATATAACCTCTAAGCTCATACGTCTCAAAGAAGGGTGTTAAGAAAAAGAATAAATTCTCTGCCACTAAACAGATATATATATTTAATAGAAATCAATCAACACAGAATGATATCCAATTTCATACACACATTCTTTTACAAGTCCGTTCTAGGTCTGAACGAAACCGGAGGCACCTTATTCCTTATCCCATATGTCCAATACAGGAGAGAGGTCCACGCATATTTGGTTGATCTCCAAGTATGTCAGGAAGATCGCCACTTATTACCGTGTCCTTGGTGTACAGACCAATCAAGACATCAATAATCATCCAAACGATGTGAAGATCTCCAGTCCTCAACCGTCGTTTTCATCGTCGACTTTTAATCGTCGTATTAGTTATTCAGAATGGGATAAACCCGGTCCTTCCGAATAACTCGCTTATTTTATAATCCATAATCAAGTGCTATAAAAACACATCATACGCCTCATTCCAATTCAGAATATTCTTTTATTCAAATATTCACATCTTTAGGGAAAGGTACCCATTATTTTATCAAAGATAAATTCTTTTAAACTTATTCTTTAATCTTCGTTTGGACATCAATTTCAAAATATTTTGTTTTATCCTTTTACCACTTACCCCAATTAAGGTTTACAAACTAGTCGGGATTATCGAGCCATACCCAAGTATTCCTTTATTTTATTATTCCAATCCCAACCTAATCGTCCCATAGAGCAAAACTGGTAGTACTCCATATCTAACACCCATTGTGTTAACGGTAAAATTAATTACCATTCTTGATCATTTCATGAATTTGATAAATTTAATTATCCCATTCTCATTTTTAATTTACTTAAAGATTCTTTTAAAATCTAGTTCAATTTTAACCTCAAAAATCATTACTTTATGATTATTCAATTTTAAGAAATTAATCTTGTCTTTTACTGGGTTAAAGAAGCAAATTTATTAAAAACACAATTCACAATAAGACCAAATAAACTTCCATTAATTATGGAATCTTCATGGAAAACAAATCAATATATAATTGATAAAAAAATCCGTATCAGACTAATAATATAAATGGAATAACGACAAAACCTTTTAAATTCCATATCAAGTAACGTATCTCGATTATCACCAAATCGAATTCCATTCAATTCCAATTATATTAAATTGGAGAACTTTACTTTGGAAAATTTCCATTAAATATTATTGAAATTTTTTATAAATTCCAAATCATAACTTCACTGTTAATCGGGTTTAAGTTTGTATGTCCTTTAAAACATCATTCACAATGAAACCGTAATCAACTACCATTTAATTCCAATTGTATGTATTAATTGGAAAACTTCACTAATCTTAATTAAAAGATTTATTCTTTTCTCAAAGGGTTCTAAGAATAGTGTTATTGAAGATACCATTTGTAACACCCCACATTTTTAACTTAAGATAATAAAACAAGAATAACCTAATTAAATATTCAGAATTAAGTAAAATGGAGTGCACCATTGTGTTCGCCTCGGAATTCTAGTTCAGATAGAGTCCGAGTTTGCATAAAACGGACAACATATGAAGAAGTTATGGGTTGCAGAGGTTTTTCAGAGAAAATAAGAACAACCTAGGTCAATTTTCGACCCCCCTGCGGCAGATTAGGGTTTTTTGAGTTTATGACGATTCTGATGGTTTTCGGTCAAATCTGAGGGTCCTGGTTGCTCCAATACAACTATAAATAAGACCTTAGACCTAACCCTAAACCTCACAATTTGGAGGCTACGTTGAGACTCTACCATTATTCTCTCTCTCTCCCGCCCTCAAATATATTCAGAAATTTAGGTCATTAATAAGAAGACTTTAAAATTCAAGATCTGAAAGAGAGAATCGACATTAATAAAAGGATTTTTTAGAAACATGAAAAGCCAGGTAAAATTCTAGATTCATTCCATTCAAATTCTTACTCTTTCATTCCCTTCTCTTTTAATGAAAATAATCAATCCACGGTTATTAGGTTTCAAATCAAATTAAAGGGGAAAAATCATGGACGCTAAAACTGGATCAGATCCAAAATTGGGGAAAGCATAAAAGGTGATTTGATTTAAGCTATATAGTTTAGATAAGAATATGTTATCATTTACCATTCCCCTGTATGTATAAATGCAAAATGTTGAGAAATGTAACATATGTTAATAATGCCTAAAGTGATGGGTATGAAGTAGGAATAATTAATATGCTAAATATTTTTTTTTTGGATATGAACTTATCAAATCTTATATAGTAATTAATGTTACTTAAATTTCATGTCAATTTTTGTAAATTATGTACCCAGGCCATTAACTGTAAAAATTGAGAAAGGTACATATGTGTTATGTGATTTAAACAATTATCTGATTAATTGATTGCATGTTAGGAAGGAATTAATAATATGTGAAGAACTATAATAGGCATGATACAATTACATGTGAATTATAAATTATAATGGATAATTGGAAGAAATAAACATGCCTAGACTATAGGTTTACGCCGAATAAGAAATTTAACCGCTCTTAGACACGATGTTAGATTTCACTTGTGATAGAAGTCTGCCCAGAACCGCCTGCCATATCCAACATTCACAAGTGGTAAATCTAATGTGAGGGGTCTAGCTGCAAAAATTAAAAACCTGTAATGGTGCTAAGACATGAGGTTAAGTCAACATTGTGGTAGAAGTCTGCCCGGACCCGCCAGGCAAATCCAGCGTTGACAAGTGTAGGCTTAATGTGAGAGGTCTAGTGCTTATATATATATATATATATATATATGTGTGTGTGTGTATAACAAGATATGAATAAATGGCAATGATGGTAATTAAATGTTTAACTCAGAAAATAAGAAAGGAAGGGCTGTAATGAACTAAGTTAGTGTGATACGAAGAAAAAGTAATGTATTTCCCTAAATGACCTATTTCTGAGAACATGGTTGCAAGTAAACCACAGTAAATAAAGTAAGAAAAGTAAAGAAATTACTTGCTACCACGAATTTAGATGGGAATACGTCATGAAAACAAATCACCGATTCCTTCTATCAAACTGATAAGGTGCATGAAGTGTTTTCCTTAATTAAAATAAGGAACATATATAAGAGTGAATGAAGAATACTGGAATACAATAGTAAAAGAAAATGGTTTAAAAAGGGGAATGATAATCACCTGTCACAAATAAATAACATTGATGAAAAACGTTGTATAATAAGTAGACTTTTCCTTGGGACAAGTGAAGATTATAACTTAGGTTATAATAAACTAGTAAAGAAATGGGATAACTAGTGAAATGAGAAAAGGACATTTAATTTTAAATTAAGTAATCATTAAATGGGGAAAACCTGAAACCAGTTGAGTAAAGGTGGAAAATATAAGAAATATAAGAAGTTGTATAGTCTGTATAATTGAAAGTCTAAAACCCAGTGATAAGAATAACATGTTTAGACTTGTCCTAAGGACAAGGGGAAATTATAACACAAGTTATAATAAATGGGTAGAGAAACTTATTAATGGGGCTTAGTTAATAGAACTAAGTTAATGAGTAAACAATAATAAGTTGTAGTAATGGTGTAAAAAGGAATTATGATTAAATGAGAAAGAATGAGGAAAACTTATGAAATAAGTTATATTTAATCATAAATAATGACTGACATGTTAAACAGAAAACATGTGAATTAAGATATACTTAATTACATATTAAGTAAGACATGTTATTGTAATGATAAAATCAAACAAGAATTAAAAATATATTGTGGATTATGGACCTTGGGCCACAATCTAGAGAATAACATGTTGTGGGCTTATTAATAAACTTAATTGGGTTAACTTATATGGCTAAAATTAATAAGCAAGATAAACTTGGTAATTTGAATAATAATTCAATGTAAATGATAATAACCAAGTTAAATGGAAACCTGGTGAGGTAAGGCAAGTGCGTAAAAGAATGTTTAGACATATGGTCTAACAATATATTAAAGTGAGGTGCTTGGACCAGTCGCACATTTGAGGGTGAATAACCCGATGGGCTAGATCATCGTGGTGTTATAAGGCACGAAGGGAGAACACATTCATCTGATTATTCTGTCGGATCTGAAGGATTGGAAGGGGAAGCACACGACTTCCTGAGATACGTAAGGTGCTCCTAGTAGTCCTCTTTGCGGTGGCAGATGTTTTAGGCTAGCTCGCAGAGGTTGGGTTTGCGCGTAACTACTAGGTGGGTGGGCCTTGACTGCAGAAGTAGCTATGCAGTCAGAATGCTGCGACACGGTGACACCAGGGTGATTCGGCGGTTGCCTCAACTGGGAGGCGAAGGGTCACGACCAACAAAGATAGTAGATCGTCGGATACCCTTCATCGACAGCTAGTGCGATGTGAAAAGACTAGAGCTAAGACTAATCGACCATTCACCTTTCACTATCGGGGTACGGTGGTTGAGGGAAGACGCCAAATGGATGTTTAGATTGTTTTTCTTAGGGGTAGTCATTTAGCTCCTGTAATCTTCACTAGTTGAGGGAGGGGCTGAGGTGGGGCCATAGCCACCGTGAAAATAGACCGTAGGTGTATCTGTAAAGGCTCTTAAATGACGGGCCTATAAAGATATGGAAAATCTCCCGACCGAGTTCTGTGTTTCTTGTATCGCCCTGCCATGGAACTCGGTGCACATTAGAGCGCGTGTGATTGAGGCATCGAGCTACAACAGAAGATACATATGTTGGACAGTCTAGATACACGCATGTCGACCCTGGGTGGTGTATCGTAGACTTGAGGGCATTATCCCGGTATGAATTCTAATTCAAACAAAGGTGGCAGTCCGAACGTTTGCATAGCACGGCAATGATAGATATATGCAGAACGTAATATCGTTACTTGTACGTCAGTGCTAGGTTGAGGGACTGCGTATATTTCGGGACGGTGTTACGATAGAGACCGTGCGAGTGGGGTACCACGGGGTGTACCTTAATATTGAGGGTAGCTACATACATACTATATTAGGCTAATCTACTGGGAAGTAAATAGGTATGATGCATGTGTAAGCCTTGAGTGTTGTTAACCCGAGTAACCTAATAAATAAGAAAATATGATTAAATGGTATATGTAGTGTTATTCAAAGTGTATAATTTAAATCCAATCACCAGAACTTGTGTTCTGACACTTCCTCGTAACATACTTGCAGGTTAGATTTGTGGTAGAGACATGATAGCCTTGGATACTGGTTAGGCAACGGTAAGGCTAAATTTTGACTATATTATATTTTATACATTCCACTGTGAGATACTTTTCTGAGCTCTGATATGCTTTATGTCTCTATCTTTTCTGCATGATACCAGAGCAAACCAATCCGAGTTTCGATAGATGGGCATTTTGATAAAAAATCGGTCTTTCGGAATTCGGGTTGTTACATATAGTATCAGAGCTTAGGTTTAGGATTCCTATATAAATAGTGAGTGAACACATTGTGTGTGTGTGTGTGTATATATATATATATATATATATATATATATATTAGATATATACCTAGGTTGTAATGAAAAGGAATTTCGCTCAATCCGAATCGATCGCTAAACCGACCAAGACCGTTCGAAACGCCTGATTATTTTGAGAACATGACACATTGGAACGCAAACAGAAGAACATTTCATTGTTAATTACAATAATTCCATCAGAATACAAGAATATACAGAGTATGAATATATATTACACATCATAAAATATCAGAGATTACAATACATTACATAGTAGCGGAAAATAATGCAAAGCACAACTGAAGGAGATATACGGATACAGAGCTTTCCGGATATCATTCCAGCTATAAATTAGGATCCTATGAATATAAATCTGCAAAACCAAAACAACTAGCTGCCCGTGTCAAATTAAGCGCACCTAGAATTTAGGTTAAAACAATAAACTCCAGGTCAGTCATGTGACTGGTGTGAGAAATAAAACAGTTATTAATCTTTATTTTAAAGTTTGGTAAATCAAGGGACCACGCCGTATAACAAGGAATGGGTTTTCTCCCAAGAATACCAGTGCATAAAACAATAGCGCAGTGCTAAATAAAGAACATTGAAGCAATTATAAGATCCAGGTTCCATCACAAAATGCAACACAACCGGAAGATAGGGTTTTTACCTTATAATAGCCAAGAATGCTTGGTACATGAAATTTCATGTTTTATTTTTACTATAAGTGTATAGTGTCAAAACAATTTCAATCATAAGTATCAATCATAGATGGCATAAGTGCCCCATACCACTATGTCGCCATATATAGGTATACAATCAAAACCGCAATTGTCACGTATTGGAAGCTGGATTTCCATATGTGAACCGAGGCAAGGGATCATTCTTAACTGATTTGAGAGCCTCTGGCCCGCCCCTCAGGAACAGCCGCAACTGCCCCTTGGATCGTCAGAGCCGGTCCACTGATGTGGATTATTATGCCCGAACACTACGTTTCCCCGCCCTTTGGGGCGTAAATGAGCCAAATGACTCCATCGGCTCCACATAGTCACCGATATATCCGAGGTGCCTCGCAACAGCAACAACCACGCAGGTGAAAATAATATAAATGCCAGGGCTGGTTGGTCACTGACACCACCCTACCGAGAACGAAACGCATGCCCTCCCTGATGTCCTCTCCAATTTCTGGTTCACAACCAGGGTGTGAGGCTCGCGAATCAACGCTACACAAAGCTATGCCACACAGGCCGTGCTTTGATCATCAACCGCAAGACTCTGCTTTTCAACAAAAGCCTTGATCATTTGCCATTTAGGCATGCCACACAGGCAGTTCACTCCATGCGATTGATATCCATCAATATATAACCTCTGAGCTCGTACGTCTCAGAGAAAGGCGTTAAGCAAGAGAATAAATTCTCCACCGGTAAACAGATATATATTGAATAGAAATCAATCACACAGAATAAAATCCAATGTCAGACACACAGTCCATTTACAAGTTCGTTGTGGGTCTGAACAAAACCAAAAGCACCTTGTACCTCGCATATCCATCAATCTCCAAATACGTCTGGACGATCACCAACGGATTCCCTCCTCTTGGGTGTACAGCCCAATCAAGATCATCAGTAATTATCCAAACGATGACCACCATCTTCATCCTCGACACATCGTCGTATCAGTTATTCAGAATGGGATAAACCCGATCTTTCTGAATAATTCGCGCATATAATAAACAAGTGTTACACAAACACAACATACGCCTCATTCCAATTCATAATATTCTTTTATTCAAATATTCTTATACTTTGGGAAAGGTTCCCATTAATTTTATCAAAGATAAATTCTTTAAATTTATTCTTTAATCTTCTTTTGAATATCAATTCAAATTAGTTCGGATTAGTGAAGCACACCGAAGTAATCATTTATTTTAAATTTCCCAATCCTAACCTATTCATCCCATGAAGTAAAACTGGTCGTACTTCATATCCAACACCACGGTGTTATCGGTAAATTCAATTACCATTTCACGTTCAAATCTAATTAAAGATTTAACTATCACCCAGAGAAAAACTGGTGATACTCCATTCTCAATCATTTCAATCTAATTAAAGATTCATTAAAACTCCACTTGGTTTTAATCTTCCCAAAAATCAATATTAATGATTGTTTAACTTGGGAAATCACATCCTGTCTTCAACTTGGTTAAAGAACCAATGTTATTTAAAACACGGTTCACTATATACCCAAATCCCATTTGATATTAAATACAAGGCTCTCAATAGAAAATATATCGACTTATATTCAATATCAAATTCTACGACCAACAAATATCGTATTGGAAATAACGATATAAATATATCTTTCAAATTTCCATAACAATATTTGTATAATCACGAAATCCAACATCGAAATATTCCAATGACAATTTCGATTCAAATCCATTCCAATTCAATTATTGGAAATTCCAGTTACTTTTAAAACCCTTTTGAATCCACTTTGTTTATTTTAAAAAGAAATGGGGTTATAATTCTAGTTCAGAACTACTTCATTTTGTTAAAAATCTATTTTTACCTTTTCAACTATGGAGTTTGTAACAACCTGTAAAATCTGAACCAATTTAAAATTTTTAAATTGGCTATTTTAGTGGATTTTAAATATTTAAAATAAATATTTTTAATAATAACGATGAAAAGTATGTTTGAATCGATGTTTGAAAATGAATATAATTATTTCTAATTATAAACAAGGCGTGAAATGGCGTAGTAGTTTCAAAAATTAAATTCAAACATTGACTGTACTGGGTGCAAAATAAAACGGATTTTAGTGAAACTAAAAATATTTAAATTTTCTAGCGAATATATTTCTAACGAATCTAAAAAATCGAAGTTTCGTAGCGGGAAGCAAAAGTTATGGCCAAATGAATTTTCAGAAAGGTCGTTATAGAGTTTATATAGCCCGTGAAAATGGCCATTTTGCAAACGACCTCAGAATTCGACAAAACCACTTTTGTTGGATCCAGGATGTCAAATTATTGCTAGGTTTCAAATTTCATAATTTTTGAAGCTAGTATGTGAGAGTGGCAAAAGAAAATGTGTTTGATCGATTTCTATTAAATTGGATCAACCAAAAAGGGGTCATTTTTCAAATGGTCTCAGAATTCGACGAAAATAGTTTTGTTGGTACCATATCGTCAAAACATAGCTAAATTTATTTCTTGGGAATTTTTAGAATCAGTATGTGGCCCCGGCAAATTGAAATGTACGTTCAAATTAAATATTGAATGTTTTATATTTTAATTTGAAGAGAAACTGACTCAAACAGTCGAATGGGCCTATGAAACATATTCCATTGTGTTCGGGATGGGGGTATTTAGCTAAGGACGACAGTCGTTGGGTTTGGATTGGAGTTCGTAGAAGATAAGGAGTATTTTAGAAATTTAAAAATATATAAAAAAATAAAAAAATTCTATTAGCCAACACCCTCCCTCTCTCCCCCCCGACATTCTCTATCCCTCCACGATTAAAGGCGGAAAGCCATTCAAACCTTCCAACCCCGATTCCGACCGCCACACGCCGAATTAGCACTCCATCCAGTTGAGGTTTTCGAAGAGCTCGACGAGAGCTTCCTATCCGTAGCAGCCGCGCCTTCCCTCGAGCTGTGTGCATCGAGAATCGTGCTCGGGAAGTCTAGGACTTCAACCCTCCGCCGCCATTCACTGGCGCCAACGAACTGGGCCCCCCCTTCAGCGCAGCTGCGCCTCCCCTAGCCTAACAACGTGGAGAAACCCGATCGTCTCAAGTGCAACGGATTGGCCGATAAATCCAAACCTAGATTTGAAGAATTTCGAAAAGGTAACGGCTGATATTATTTAAACAGTTTAAAAGCACTTTAAAGCGCTATGGTTTATGATTTTACAATAAAAATCATATCTTTTGCTATTTAGTAGAAATCCAGTGAAATAAGAGACAGTGGACTCGTGTGGACGTCTTTTACATTCTAGAAGAGACCGGATATTTTTTTGAGCCTTCTGCTATTTTTGGTGGAGTGGAACCCAATGTGAGATTTCTGAATTATAAACGATATGGAAATGATGATGTATAAATTATATATTCGAAGTATGAGTTATATAAGCGTTGTACTCCTCATGTATAAGCGTTGTATAAGTTGTATGCTCGATGTACAAGTTATATATGCATTGTAAAAATTATATATGTGTTGAAATAGAAGTGAAATATACTTATATAAATATATATATATATATATATATATATATATATGCCCCTCGTCCACAAACCATGGACGATATTTATTGGTTGTGATTGGTGTGAAAATTGGTTGATAGCGAATGGCTGATTAGAATTGCTTGTAGCTGAAATTGATTGATTGTGGTTGAAAAATACCCGTTTGTGGTTGAGACTTATTTGGTTGAAACTACATAGGATTAGTTTGTGGAAAAGAAAATAAACATGCCGCCTGCGTGCGAACTAGATGCATGAAATCCCCATTGTCAAAAGCTGCGAGGCTTTAAGGTAGAGCGAGGAGCCATATTAGGGACTGTCCCAGTTTTAACTACCCTGCCGTTATGCTGACGAAATTTTCAATAATATTCATGTGTTAGAATTATTTTCATGTGTTGAAACTATATTCGTGTGTTGAATAGAAATTCATGTGTTGAATAGAAATTCATGTGTTGAACGACATTCATGTTTTGAAATAAATTGTTTTATAATAAAAATCATATTTTTATCATCTATATAAACTATATAAAATAGTCGTGTTTTGAAATAATTTTTTTTACAATAAAAATCACATTTTTATTATATACATGAAGTGTTAAAAATAGTGAAGTGTTGAAATAAATGTCTGTTGGATAAAAATATCGTTTTCAACAAATATATGAAGTGAAAATGGATTTGAAATCGAAGAATAGATTATATTTATATATATATATATATATATATATATATATATAATTAAAATAAATCGAATAACGAAGCTGCAGTTCGTGTTTTGAAACCGTGATTTCAAATGATTAGTGCGGGAGATCCGACCATCGGATTCTCCCGAAACCGAAACCATTGGGTTCGCCTTGGAAATATCTTTCCAAAGACACCCACTTTGTGAAAATCCAATGGTTGGATTGTCTGGAATGTTTAATTCAAATCTGAAGAAAAACAGCGCCAGAATCGATTATATTTATGTATATATATAATTAAATTAAACCGAATAATGACGTTGCAGTTCATATTTTGAAATCAAAACTTCAAACGAGTGTACTGGGAGATCCGACCGTCGGATATTCCCAAAACTTAAACCGTTGGATTTGTTTTGAAAAGATCTTTCTAATGATTCAAATTTTGTGAAGATCCAATGGTTAGATTTTCAGATATGTGTAAATCAAAAATGAAGAAAAACAGCACCACGGCCGCGTTATGGCCTGAAGCGTCGTTTGAATAAATCGGCTATTTTTAAATAAATAAAAATAGCGATAAATCGTTATAAAATATTATAAACGATATGGAATGGAAATAAACCAAATTTGCCCGGTTTATTAGATATTCGATGGTTGAATGTGTTTGACATGAAAATTGTACTAAAGATTTTATCTTTGATAAAAATAATGGGAACCATTCCCTAAGAATTTGAAATTTATAAACTAACTGAAGGTCAGCTAAGTCGAATGGTTTCCTGGGTTTTGATTTGATGTTGGTTTCGGCCTTCGGGGTTAATACTTGGGAAATCGTTCTCTTATTAATTTATAGTTAGTGACTGATGAATTGGAATGAGGCGTATGTTGTGTTTGTGTAGCACTTGTTTATTATATACGCGAGTTGCTCAGAAAGACCGGGTTTATCCATTTCTGAATAACTGAATCAACGATAAGAAGTTGATGATGAAGACGGTGGTTGAAGACCGAAGATCTTCACCTCGGTTGGATGGTAACTGATGTCTTGATTGGGAGGCATCCCGAAATATAGATAATAAGTGGTGATCGTCCAGACGTATGTGGAGATCGATGGATATGCGAGGTATGTGGTGCCTCCGATTTCGTTCAGACCCAGAACGGACTTGTAAATGGACTGTGTGTCTGACATTGGAATTCATTCTGTGTGATTGATGGAATTAGTTGCATGGTGTGAATTGCCTGTGTGGCATGCTAAGATGCAGTGATCAAGGCTTCTGTTGAAAAGCAAAGTCTTGTGGTTGATGATCAAAGCACGGCCTGTGTGGCATAGCTTTGTGTATAACATGAATTCGCGAGCCTCACACCCCGGTATGAACCAGAAACGGGAGAGGACATCAGGGAGGGCATGCGTTTCCTTCTAGCTAGATGTGGTGTCAGTGCTTAAACTGGCTGACATATATTATTTTCACCTGTGTGGTTGTTGCTGTTGCGAGGCGCCTCGGATATATCGATGACTATGCGAAGCCGATGGAGTCATTTGTTGGCCCATTTACGCCCCCAAGGGCGGGGAAACACAGTGTTCAGGCATAATAATTCACATCGGTGGACCGGCCCTGACGATCCAAGGGTTGATGCGTTCTGGTCCTGAGGGGCGGGCTAGAGCGTCTCGAATTCGGTAAGGACTATCTTTTGCCTTGGTTCATGACAGAAATCCAATTTCCAAGTACGACACCGTGCGATTTTGATTGTATATATATATGGAGACATGATATATGGTACCCATGCCATCTGTGATTGATAGTTATGATTGAAATTGTTTTTGAAACCTACAAACACTAGTAATAATATCAAATTCTTTTGTTTTATTCGTATCAAACATATTTTGGCCATTATAAGGTAAAACTCTATCCTCCGGTTTGCGTTGCATTGTGTGATGGGAACTGAGTCTTATAATGGCTTCATTTTTATAAAAAGCATTGCGATGTTTAAAAGATTTACTTGTTTTAAAGCACTGGCAATCCAATGGGGTAAAACCGTTCCGCGAAAGTGGCGTGGTCCTGTGATTAGCCATATTTTAAAATGTGTTAAGTAGATTTCTCATACCAGTCCCATGACTGACTCGTAGTTTCACTTGCAAACTCGGGTGCCCCTTTTTCTACACGGGCAGCCTTGTGTTCAGGTTTTAACAGACTCTTCCTGGATAGCTGGAGCTGAAGATGGATTCTATCATTTATCTCTTTTTATGCTGTTCAGCTCCTATTGTACATATTATGTTTGTTTTCCGCTGTAGACATTTATGTATAGCTGAACTGTATTTGTACTAAGTATGATCCTGTATACTGCGTAACTCTGATGATTATGTTTATCTAGTGCATTATTTGTACATTTTCTGGTGTATTTATTTAATTCTGTTCTGCAATTATATGTTTATGTGTTATATTCCAAAGATTACCCTTGACACCGTCGTACGGGGTTTTGGGGTCGTCACAGAATTTTTCATCCCAATTCTTTCCAAATCATTTTTTATGATTTTACACAAATTATTACTATTTTTAATAATTTTATCAAGGCCCGTGCAGTCGATTTCCATCAACGGCCATCGTACTGCACTTACAGCGACCTTTTCCAAATTTTATTGGGACATAATTCCAAATCCAATTGTTAGATTTCTAATTTCTTCTATTCGTTAGAAAGATTTTTTCGATAAGAACACAACGATTCCAGTTTTAGGACAATCTGACGGTCGGATCTCCCGTAATATCCATTCGAAGTCATGGTTGAAATTCGCGAACTACCACGGCGCGGCGCGTTCTATTCAGGCCATTATATATATATATATATATATATATATATATATATATACACATACATATATATATATATTGTCGATTTCCTTTCAAAACGTATTTTATAAATCGTTTTAAAATTCGTTTTCAAAACGATTTCAACTTCACATTCAATTTTAAATCAAAATTGAATATTCCATATCAGTAATCTATAAATGATAATATTTTCAAAACGTCATATTTTGAAATCACTTCCTTTTCTATATTCATTATAAAAACGAATATATTCGATATAAATATTGTTCGCGTCAAAATTGCGCATATCTAACCAACACGGCTTTATATATTTCAAGAAATTCTTTAATCTATTCAATAATTGAATATTTTCTTCAACACATGAATATATATTTTTATTCAACACATGAATATTTATTTTATTCAACATATGAGTTTTCTTTCTATTCAACACATGAATTTTCTTTCTATTCAACACATGAATTTTTATTCTATTCAACACAGGAATTTTCTTTTATAATATTCCTTATTTTCCAAATTGGAATGAGGCCCAATCAATTACCATATAACGTTAATTATATGGATTCCCTAAAACACATGTATGTAATAGCAACGATAAATCATCAACCATCATCCAGAGTGCACCACACAACTGCATAAGCATTAAATATAAATAAATAACGCTTACACAGTCTGTCAACCCATCGATTGACATACAACTAAACAATCAGGATTAGTGAACGTCAAATATCACCCCAATACACGTGTGCGGTTTCAAATCAACAAACACAGATTTTTATTTGTGCAGTTGGGCGATGTGTAAAATTTATCGTCCCAATCAATATCAGTCAAATGGGTGTACATAAACAAATCTTTCAATTTGTAAATGAATATTTATTTTACTTCAACACATGAATATATATTTTATTTCAACACATGAATATATATTTTATTTCAACACATGAATATATATTTGATTTCAACACATGAATATATATTTTATTTCAACACATGAATATATATTTTATTTCAACAACAAACAGTCAATTCTCACAACACAACCAATCACACAAGTCAACTATGGTCTGTAGACAATGGGTGTCGGGTACTGCTAAGCACCGTCTGCGTCCTAATATGTATTTCAAACTAGAAATCAAAATAGAAGTGAGGAGTTCTCACCTTGGGGTTCCACTCCGCCATTATCTATTCCTGAACTTCTGAACCGTTTGGATTTGTTTGCAATTCCAATCCAGTCCTTACCACACTGTTCATATTAAAATCACATTTTTAATATGATGTTCTATACATTAAAAAACATATTTTTAATCTTTATATAATATAAAAATCATATTTTTAATCTTTCTATAATATAAAAATCATATTTTTAATCTTTCTATAATATAAAAATCATATTTTTAATCTTTCTATAATATAAAAATCATGTCTATAAATTGAAAACTGATTTATAAAACAATTATTAATACATATAAAAACTAATGTAACATATATATATATATATATATATATATATATAAACACTGATTTAAATAAACTAAAAACTGATTTCAAATCGTTTTGTAAGTAATTACACTAAATACATAAAAATAAAAAATCAATAATAAAACTTACAGCAGAAAAGGGAGAGGTGGGCTGCTTCGACTAAAGGTGGGGGGAAGGGCGCTGCGATGCTCGGCGTCGGAATGGGCATGTTGCATCCTCTGGTGCGGTTTCTCGTGGGTGCTAGGGTTTCGATTGAAGAAGGGGCGGAGCGAGGAAGGAGCATTCGCGGTGAGAGGGGGAGCGCCAGCTCCGACGACGGCGCGGTGGACGTTGGATGGCGGCGACGGTGATCGTTTAGTTTTTTTTCTTCTTTTTCAATTTTGAATGATAGGAGATAAAGTGAGAGAGAGAGAGCGTTGACCAGGAAAGAGAGGTGCAGGAGGAATTAATTTTATTTATACTATATTATATTTTATTCCTAAATATGTGCTTTTGCATACGAACTCAAAACCGGACCCAACGACTATCATCCCTAACGTAATACCCCCATTACGAACACAATGGGATATGTTTCGTAAGCCAATTTGGCTGTTTCGATCAGTTTCCACCTATTTTAAAATATAAATCTATATATTGAATTTGAATGCACATTTCAATTTACCGAGGCCACATACGGACTTTAAAAATTCCCGAAAAATATTTTCTAGCTTCATATTAACCATACGGTTCTAACAAGTGTAATTTCATCAAATTCTGAGATCGTTTGAAAAATGGTCATTTTCTAGTCGATCGAAATTGACTGAAACTGTCAAAACACGTTTAACTTCGCCACGCTCACATATTGATTCAGAAAATTATGAATTTTGAAACCTAGCAATAATTTGACCTCCCAGATCCTACAAAAGTGGTTTCGTCGAAAACCGAGACCGTTTGCAAAATTTTCACTTTTAAGGGCCTTTATATATATTAAAATATATATAAATTCCACAGCGACTTTTTTGAATTTTAAACTGGACGTATCATACATTCTATAAAGTGAAATCTCGGTTTCTTACATCCGTTAGAAAGATATGATTAAACAGATTCAAATATTTCTTGTTTCGTTAAAATCCGGTTTATTTTGAATCTTGTACATTCATTTGAACTTTAAAATCGAATTTTCGAACTACCGCGCCATTTTTAATTCCTTTTATAATTATATATAATTATTTATATTCTAACGTTGATTCAAATAAATATATACGTTCTAATTTATTCCAAATGAATTTTTCGTTGTTATTATTTAAAATAATTCATTGTAAATATTCAAAATTCACTAAAATTGCCAAAATAAAATTTTTAAATTGGCTCGGATTTACGGGTTATTACAATCTCTCACACTTAAAACTTTTCGTCCCCGAAAAGGAACGAAGTCGAAAGTTGTTTTACAAACCAACTCAACTTTCATTATTTTCATTACAGATTAAGTTCTTCAACTTTTCAGCTTTTAAGAACTTTTCAAATTTTTCAGAAATTTGGTTAGCACCCTAAATTTTCGAAAAATTTCGCCATAACCTCCCCTGCACTTGGAGCTTTGGGATATTTCAAATAGCCTCCCATGGCCCTCAGCAATCCAAAAAGAAAATAAACAGCCAAGCGGCTAGCCAATCGGCTCATAAAATCATCAAAACCCAAGAAATACAATAAACATGTACCTATTTGTCAGGCAAATAATTTTATTCTTCTGCTCTAGCCTCTTTGCAATGACCTGTTCAATGTAAGTACATGTATATGCATGAAAATACGATAAATTTTTAATGCAATTCACTATTTGGTTTAATTTGGCTAAATGGTTCAAATTCTAATTAATCAACCAATAATCAAACAACATAACCAGCAATCAATTGGTTGGTTAATGTTTTAAATTCATAATTTTGATACATTGTCAAAAATCACATTTTTGGTGCCAAATCATAAAAATAGGCCCTATCTAATTTTGATTCTCACACCAGTCAATTGGAAATATATAAATACCTCACTTTCGAAACTCGAACACAAATTCTGATGACGAGTACTCAGTCAACATAATCAGCTCCAGGCGACTAGAGTGTGATTCTATATCTACCCAGTATACTAAAACTTTGAATACACGTGGATCAGATGTATATGCAAAATCTTTATATACTGGATTGTCAAAATTCAATACAAATAAATATTCAAATACGTTGAATAAAGCTTTAAATTTTCAAAATAAAATTTGTTTTCATTTTAAAAATATACACTTCACACTCGTTCTAGGATACTACTGATCCAATCTCTAAAGATTCATTCTCATTAGATATTACTAATCCAATCTCTGGTGAACTCTTTCGTATGGTTCTAATGCGTCTTGTTCTCCGAGCTCTGTAAACCAAAGCTCTGATACCACATGTAACGAAAAGGAATTTCGCTCGATCAGAATAGATCGCTAAACCGACCAAGACCGTTTGGAATGGCTGATTGTATTGAGAACATGACACATTGGAATGCAAAGAGAAGAACATTTCATTATTAATTAAAACAATTATATCAGAACACAAGAATATACAGAGTATAAATAAAAATTACACTTCATAAAATATCAGAGATTACATTACATTACATAGCAGCGGAAAATAATACAAAGCATAACTAAAGGAGATATATGGATACAGGGCTTTCCAAATATCATTCCAGCTGTAAATCAGGATCCTGTGAATATAAATCTGCAAAACCAAAACTATTAGCTGCCCGTGTCAAAATAAGGGCACCCAGATTTTAGGTTAAAACCATAAATTCTAGCTCAGTCATGTGACTGGTGTGAGAAATAAAACAGTTATTAATGTTTACTTTAAAGTTCTGTAAATCAAAGGACCACGCCGTATAACACGGAACGGGTTTCCTCCCAAGAATACCATTGCATAAAACAACAGCGCAATGCTAAATAAAGAACAATGAAGCTATTATAAGACCCAGGTCCCATCACATAATGCAACGCAAGCCGGAGGATTGGGTTTTTACCTTATAATAGCCAAGAATGCTTGGTACGTGAAATTCCATGTTTTATTATTACTATAAGTGTATAGTGTCAAAACAATTGCAATCATAAGTATCAATCATAGACAAGTGCTCCATACCACTATGTCGCCTTATATTGGTATACAATCAAAAACGCAATTGTCACGTATTGGAAGCTGGATTTCCATATGTGAACCGAGGCAAGAGATCGTCCTCAAATGATTCGAGAGACTCTAGCCTGCCCCTAAGGAACAGCCGCAACTGCCCCTTGGATCGTTAGGGTCGGTCCACCGATGTGGATTATTAGGCTTGAACACTGCGTTTCCCAGCCCTTTGGGGCGTAAATGAGCCAAATGACTCCATCGGCTCCACATAGTCACCGATATATCCGACGCGCCTCGCAACAGCAACAACCATGTAGGTGAAAATAATATAAATGTCAGGGCTGGTAGGTCACTGACACCACCCTAGCTAGAAAGAAACGCATGCCCTCCCTGATGTCCTCTCCCATTTCTGGTTCACAACCGGGGTGTGAGGATCGCGAATCAACGCTACATAAAGTTATGCCACATAGGCCGTGCTTTGATCCTCAACCACAAGACTCTTCTTTTCAACAAAAGCCTTGATCATTTTCCACACAGGCAGTTCACTCCATGCGATTGATATCCATCAATATATCACCTCTGAGCTCGTATGTCTCAGAGAAGGGCGTTAAGCAAGAGAATACATTCTCCGCTGCCAAACAGACATATATTTATTAGAAATCAATCACACAGAATAAAATCCAATGTCAGACACACAGTCCATTTACAATTCGTTCTGGGTCTGAACGAAACCGGAAGCACCTTGTACCTCGCATATCCATCGATCTCCAAGTACGTCTAGACGATCACCAACTGATTCCCTTCTCTTGGGTGTACAGGGAAATCAAGATCATCAGCAATTATCCAAACGATGGGAAGACCTGTGGTCTTCGACCACCATCTTCATCCTCGAAACATCGTCGAATCAGTCATTCAGAATGGGATAAACCCGATCTTTCTGAATAATTCGCGTATACAATAAACAAGTGTTACACAAACACAACATACACCTCATTCCAATTCAGAATATTCTTTTATTCAAATATTCTTATACTTTGGGAAAGGTTCCCATTAATTTTATCAAAGATAAATTCTTTAAATTTATTCTTTAATCTTCTTTTGAATGTCAATTCAAATTAGTCGAGATTAGGGAACCACACCGAAGTAATCATTTATTTTAAATTTCCTAAACCCAACCTATTCATCCCATGAAGTAATACTGGTCATACTTCATATCTAACACCACGGTGTTATCGATAAATTCAATTACCATTTCACGTTCAAATCTAATTAAAGATTTAACTATCGCCTGGAGCAAAACTGGTGATACTCCATTCTCGATCATTTCAATCTAATTAAAGATTCTTTAAAACTCCACTTAGTTTTAATCTTCCCAAAAATCAATATTAATGATTGTTTAACTTGGGAAATCACATCATGTCTTCAACTGGGTTAAAGAACCAACGTCGTTTAAAACACGGTTCACTATAAACCCAATTCCCATTTGATATTAAATACAAGGCTCTGAATAGAAAATATATTGTCTTATATTCAATATCAAATTCAACGACCAACAAATATCGTATTGGAAATAACGATATAAATATATCTTTCAAATTTCCATAACAATATCTGTATAATCATGAAATCCAACATCGAAATATTCCAAATACGATTTCGATTCAAATCCATTCCAATTCAATTGTTGAAAATTCTGGTTACTTTTAAAACCCTTTTAAATCAACTTTATTTATTTTAAAAATAAATGGGATTATAATTCTAGTTCAAAACTAGTTCATTTCAATAAAATTCTATTTTTATATTTTCAAATATGGAGTTTTTCATTCCAATTCTTTCCAAATCATTTTTTATGATTTTACACAAATTATTACTATTTTTAATAATTTTATCAAGGCCCATGCAGTCGATTTCCATCAACGGCCATCGAACTGCACTTACAACGACCTTTTATAAATTTTATTTGGACATAATTCCAAATCCAACTGTTAGATTTCTAATTTCTTGTATTCGTTAGAAATCTCTTTTCGATACGAACCCAACGGTTCCGGTTTTAGGAGAATCCGACGGTCAGATCTCCCGTAATATCCATTCGAAGTCAATGGTCGAAATTCACGAACTACCGCGGCACGGCGCGTTTTATTCAGGCCATTATATATATATATATATATATATATATATATATACATATATATATATATATATATATATATATCGTCGATTTTCTTTCAAAACGTATTTTATAAATTGTTTCAAAATTTGTTTTCAAAACGATTTCAACTTCACGTTCAAATTTAAATCAAAATTGAATATTCCATATCATTAGTGTAACACCCCACCTCCGCTAGGGTCACTCACAAAGGGAATGCACTAGTTTTGGAGGAGCATTATCTAGGTAAACATACACAGAGATATCACAAGACAGAACACAAATAAAGTAGCGGTAGAAATTAAAAACTAAATCTCATTACTTTCAAGAAAAGAGTCAAAACCTCATATATCCAAAGTACAAATTGTCATTATTCCATTACATCAAGTTCTAAATAAAGAAGCATAAACTTAAAATGATAGAAGTAATTTATTCCCCAAAGATAGTAGAAATGCAGCCATAGCATAGCTCAAGAACAAACCGTGCATGAGCTGATAGAAAGCAAGAGAAATCCAAGCTAAGTGCTAGAGTTTCCGCCCTGAGAACCTAGGGGGGACGAAAGAAAAAGAGGCGAACAAAAAAGGTCAGTCATAAAGACTGGTAAGTCCTAGTGACTTTCGGTATAAAAACTAGTAAAGTTAACAAGACATGAGTAAACGGAAAGTAAACATAGGGATGATAATAAGTCTGGCAAGGGAACTAAGATAACAAGATAAATCAAGTCTAGCATCGCATATTCAAGATTCGCTGCACCAACTGTACTAGTATTCTAACCCATGTCAAGTATTAACCATGAAATGATCCCTTGGCCCAATATCATGAAGTGACCCATTACGGGGTCCTACGGTACGATCTACTAATCGATCGGCTCCCTACAAGTTCTAGCTCGTCATGTGTCTATGTCATACGGCCCAATCACGAAATGTAGTCACCTGTGCTAGGTCCACCCTAGGGTGTATCAAGCCCTAGGGTGTCAACCACTGACACGAATCAAGCGCGCATAGTGTAAACCTACTGGTGCCCAATGCCTGCTTTTTCAACTCCGGACTACGTGCACGACCACAGTCCGCCTGAACCTACAATGGCGCACCTACTCAGCCGTCGTTCTGGTCGCTTACAATCAGCCCAGTAATCGTGCCCCACCCTGCCTAGTCCGAGGGTATCGTGATACATCTAAGTGGGTTACTGCTGAAAAGGACCGCGTAACTAGGGTTTCTAATGGGTTTAGTATTGTCATTCAAATTCGTGACTTAACCCTATCCAAATCATGTATCAAGTTGGTTAAGTGTGTTCAAGCGGTTCATGACGTAACCGTATCAAATCATCATGTCAAATTGGTTAAGTATATTCAAGTGGTTCATGACTTAACTCTATCGTGTGGCATTAAATAAATTAATGCACCCCAACCTCTCACAATAGACTTTGTTGTGGTTACTGGATGTGTCGGGCAGGTCCGGGCAGATTTACACCACAACCTAGTCTAACCTTGGGTTTCAAGTGCGATATGACCAACTACCCACATTGAGTCCTATTGTTTGCAGTTACTGGATTCGTCGGGCGGTTCATGGCAGATTTATCCTGCAAACTCAACCCAACCACGAGTTGGCCATGTTCAAGTTTATTCTAAGTGTCATGTCCAGGTTCAAGTTTCGATTGTAAATTCATGTCAAGTTTTCATGTCATGTTTCATGTCAAATCATGTCAAGTCCATGTCCATATCTAGGTTCAAGTTATAACAATGTTCACGTTTCAAGTTTATAGTAAATTCAGGTTTGCTTAAACTACACAAATCGTATTCCCATCGCACGTGAATTCGAATCGATACAAACAAATCTAATTAGGGAATAACATAGAAAGAACGGGCATAAGGTGGAAAAAGTGATTATAAGTCAAGCGTGGTATAACTTGAGATAAATGAGTACAACAATGCTGGCATAAGGAATGGTGGTCTCAAATGTCTAACCTAGAAAAATAGGATGATAGTCATGGTAACAGTTGACATAAGATAATAACCCCAAACTTGTGAATAACAACTAATTCAACATCACAGGCGTCTTGACATCATGGACATGAGGGGTTTAGGCTTACAACATGTTTAGGCCCCAAATCAATTTCATATAAATATACCCACAAGTCAAGATTCAAGATGAATAGATCCAAGGTGAATAATAGTAGATCCAAAATAATAGATCCAAAAGGAACAATAATAGACCCAAGATATACAATGATAGATCCAAGATAATTATCATACATAGGTCCAATTTCAATTTACAACATGTCCATATTAAGTTTAAAGTTTAGATCTAAAAATAACTGGGGCTTACAGATCATGGTTTGGGAATTAGAAAACAAAAGAGGTGATGTAGAATCTTGAGTCTAACAGAAATCCCCCAAATAGAAAAACTCTACATGTAGTCTTGTTGGAGAAGAAGCAATCCCTTTTCTTTAACTTTTCAACCAGAATTCTAGCAGCATAAGGCCAGAGAGAATTTGTGTAGAGAGACTTGGGTTAGGGACTGTTTATATAGGGTCAGGTAAATGAATCTGGATAGAAAACGAGACCAGGAACATTAGAGTGAACCCTGCTTCAAAAGTGGGCTCGGCCACCAGGTCGACACTATGGTCGACCTGGTCCTGGGCAGGTCGACACTATGGTCGACCCCCAGGTCGATCTGGTCCTGGGTGGGAAATTTCCTGCCCAGTCTGTTCTGGGGTTTGAATTCGGAATTTGAATTCGAATTCTGAGCTGTTTTTGAACTTGAAAATTCCTGAAACTTCGAAGGGTCATAACTTGGTCATACGGACTGCGATTTTCGAAAACTCGGACTCGTTTCCAAGCAGAATTTCGAGACGAACGTAATGGCATAACCCATTGCCCTTGATTCTAAATTAAAAATTAATTCTTCCTTGATTTATAGTTATAACACATTATCAAAATACAGGTTGTTACATTCTCCCCTCCTTAAAGGATTTCGTCCCCGAAATCTCAAAGTTAGGGAGGATGTGTCCTACCATCCATCATCCATCTACTCAAACCATCATCCACAAGCAACCATTGTCCTTAAAAGATTTCTAGTGCTGTATGAACATATGCAGAAAGTGTGTGTATATGTACTTATCTAATGCGAAAGATCAGGGGTTACTGATTCAGTAGACCTCCTTAATGCAAAATATGTTAGTGTAACATGTATGCAAAATTCCTAACATATTTTATAATCTCTACATGAGTGCACAAACATTCATTCATATGCAACATCCAAGTGATAGCATAACAAGTTCCATCCATGTACAAGTATAAGCACTCATGCATATGCAACATGGAAATGTGACTGAGCCGATCTAGTGCCTAATGCGTGTCATGCATCCACTAGCAATCACTTGCAAACACTTGCAACCATTTGCAAACATAAACCATAACATGTTTCAATCACATGTTTACATCCATATGGATCTACCTAAGGTCCTCAAGATAAGATTGAGAAGATAACAAGGCAAACATAGGTAGTAAAAGCATGATACGAAAGGTTTTCAAGTTTATAGGAAAAAGAGATCGAGATTGTACCCACAAAAAGAAATGGGTAAAGTGCGCGTATCTTTTCTTCGGTTTCCCAAGTTGCGTCTTCTTGGGCTTCACTCAACTGTACTTTAACTAGCTTGACTTCTCGATTCCTTAGCTTCTTGATCTCCGTTCCTAAGATACGAATCGGAATTCGCCTCAATGTTGCTTCTTTTTCCACTTCTACGTCTTCAAGTATGCTTGGTTCAACCACTTCGGCTGATTCATGTAAGCACTTTCGGAGATGCGAGACATGAAAGACATTGTGTACTCCGGCCAGCCTCTCGGGTAATTCTACCTTATAGGCCATCTGCCCAATCCTATCAGTGTTAGGGAACGGTCCTACGAACCTTTGTGCTAGCTTTCCAACCGCTCCAAATCGAACCACATTGCGTAAAGGAGAAACTTTTATAAAGACCATATCTCCGACTTCGAACTCTAGGTCTGTCCTTCTCTTGTCCGCATAAGATTTCTGTCTATCTTGGGCCGTTTTCATCTGTCTTCGTATCAACTCAACCTTCTCAGTGTCTCTTATCATGTCGCGCCCAAGTATAAGCTTGTCTGTCGACTCCCACCAACAAGTTGGTGACTTGCACGGTCTTCCATACAAGGCTTCGAACGGTGCCATTCCTATGCTAGCTTGGTAGCTATTATTATATGCAAACTCCACGAGAGGGAGATGGTCTTCCCAAGTACCACCAAAATCAAGAATGCATAGTCTCAAAAGATCCTCTAGTACCCTATTTACCCTTTTGGTTTGTCCAACCGTCTGCATGTGGTAGGCCGTGCTTAAACTCAGTCGTGTACCCATTGCTTCTTGCAGACTATTCCAAAATTGCCTAGTGAAAATGGGGTCACGATCACTAATTATACTAGAAGGAACCCCGTGCAACCATACTACCTCTCGATGGTAAATAGACGCTAGCCATGATGCGGTCCTCTTGCTTTTCACCGGAATGAAGTGAGCACTTTTCGTGAGTCTATCTATTATGACCCATATGCTAGTATTTCCCTTCCTTGACCTTGGCAATCCATCCACGAAATCCATAGAGATACTTTCCCACTTCCATTGTGGAATCTCCAAAGGATGCAATAGCCCACCGGGCTTCTTCGACTCGGCATTTACTTGTTGGTACACCATGCAGTTTCAAATGAACTCTGCCACGTCCTTTTTCATTCCAGCCCAAAAGAAAATGCGTTTCATATCTTTGTACATCTTATCCCCTCCGGGATGTATAGTCATCTTCGAGTGATGCGCCTCTTCGAGAACTTTATTTACTAATTCTCTTACTTGTGGGACACATAGCCTTCCATCGCTCCTTAGCCATCCCTTGTCATCTATGGCATACCTACCGAGGTGACTTGACGTCTCACCACTAATCAACTTGTTCATAATCTCGACTATCTGTGGGTCTTCCTTCTGTGAAGTCCCTACTTGGTGTAGAAGTGTAGGTCTTAGCTCAAGAGATGCTAACGTAATAGTCAATGACCCAACAGCAGGTGTAAAATCAAAGGTTGCTATAAAATCTAGACATTTCCTTTCAACAAACAAGGGGCTCAAAGTCAACCTTTTCCTACTTAGCGCATCTGCCACCACGTTCCCCTTGCCAGGGGTATAAGCTATATCGAAGTCATATGATGCCAAGAATTCCATCCACCGCTGTTGTCTCAGATTCAAATATTTCTGTGAGAAGAGGTACTTAAGGATTTGTGGTCGGTATACAGCTCGAACCTCTCCCCTAGAAGATAATGGAGCCATGATTTAAGTGCAAAAACGATCGCCGACCACTGCAAGTCATGTGTGGGATAGTTCTTCTCATGAACTTAAGTTGTCTACCCCTGTAGCAAATCACTTTCCCTTCTTGCATTAGGACTGCACCTAATCCCATGCCACATGCATCTGTGTACACGGTAAACATCTTAACTCCATCGGGTAATGCCAAAACTGGAGCTTTGGTGAGGGCTCTCTTAAGTCTCTGAAAAGCAATCTCACATTCTATGTCCCATGCAAACGCTAGGTTTTTCTTCGTTAACCTAGTAAGAGGAGCTGAAATCTTAGCGAAGTCCTTAATGAACTTCATGTAGTAGCCTGCCAAACCGAGAAAGCTTCTCACTTCAGTTGCGTTCTTAGGAACATTCCAGTCTTGCACCGCAACTACCTTTGCGGGGTGCACGGCTAAGCCTTGCTTAGAAACTACATGCCCAAGAAACCGAACTTCCTTCCTCCAAAAATGGCATTTGGAGAACTTAGCCTTTAACTTGTGTGCTCTAAGCGTATCCATAATTTCCTTCAGATGTCTAGCATGTTCTTCCTCCTCCTTTGAGAAGATCAAAATATCGTCCACGAAAACTACCACAAACTTGTTAAGGAACTCCCTAAACACCATACTCATCAAATCTACAAAGTATGCGGGTGGGTTTGTTAATCCAAACGGCATGACGAGCCATTCGAAGAAACCATCTAGAGTTCTGAATGCAGTCTTATCAATACTATCCTCAGCCACTCTAAGATGATGGAATCCCGTGGCTAGATCGAGTTGAGAGAAAACAGAAGCTCCTGCAAGTTGGTCAAACAAATCGTCGATTCTTGGTAGTGGGTGCCTATTCTTCTTTGTCAGCTTGTTTAACTCACGATAATCTACGCACAGACGAAGCGAACCATCCGCCTTAATAGCAAATACCACAGGAGCACCCCATTCAGAAATGCTTCACCTTATGAAATTTTTCTCAAGCAACTCCTTAACTTGTTTACTAAGCTCTCTTCTTTCTCGTGGAGCCATGTGCCTAACAGGAAATGAAACTGGCTTGGCATTATCAACAAGATAAATACGGAAGTCTATCTCGCGTTTAGGGGGTAACCCCTTCACCTCATCAAAGACATCTGGATATTCTCAGACCACTCTTACAGATTGCAAATTGTTGATGGACGAGTCAAGAGATTCTAGATAACACAACATGACCGGACTCTTCGGGTTACAAGAAATTTCAAGGGTATTACCAAGGCGAGTCATGAGCCTCACTACCTTTCGTTCACAATCAAGAATGGCTCCATAATTGCATAGCCAATCCATACGTAGGATCAAATCATATCCTACAAATCTGAGAACATAAGCATTACATGTGAATTCTATGCTTAAGATAGAAATCCTCAAATCCACACACATCATAGATAAATGGGCGGAGCCCCCAATTGGATTTGAAACACTAACGGGATCCTCAACTAGACTAGTACTTAGGTGCAGATTTTCAACAGTATCAGAAGAAATAAAAGTATGCGATGCGCCAGAGTCAAATAAGGTTCGAACAGGAAAGTCAGAAATGTAAACAAGGCTTTCTATAGAAACATTACTACCTCGGTCAAGAGCTGGAGTGGTGTTGAGAGCATGCAACTGCCCTCCAGAAGGTCCTGCTCGCTTGGTCTGCCCTTGCCCCTGTCCTTGCTTCTTAGGGCAATCCTTACTAAAGTGTCCAGTATCCCCGCAATGAAATCATTCAACCAACTTTCTCTTCTTCTTTCTATAGTACTTGGCTATATGCCCCGTAATCCCACAAAAGTTACACTTCCTTGTCTCACGTGCCTTATTATTATTGTTGTTGTTGCCCTTGTTATTCTTGTTGCCTCCCTTCTTGAAGTCAACTTTCTTATTCTGAGTCTCATTAGGCTTAACCTCCTTCTTGCTATTCTTGCCTTCCTCATGAAGTAGAGCCATATCCACCAAGCTTTCAAAGGTCGCCCCCATGGGTATATGAGTTATGGCCAAACTGTGTAGTGGCTCGTTCAATCCTCGAGCAAAGCGTACAGCCTTTTTCTAGGCCGTGTTGACCAAGTCCAAACCGAACTGAGCAAGCTGATTAAACCTATTCACGTACTCCCTAATAGACATGTCCCCTTGCTTGAGTGCTAGGAACCTCTCCATCTGAAGGTTCTCTTCTGCTGACGATAAGAATTTAAGCCCAAACCTCTCTCTAAAGTCTGCCTAAGTCTTAACTGGCCTGGTAGCTTTGGTGACTTCCCACCAAAATGCAGCTTCCTCTTTCAACAACCATGCTGCCAACTGTTCTTTCCTACGATCTTCCACATCGAAGATAACAAACATGTCTTCAGTCTCTTTTAGCCAGTTTCGTGCCTCAATGAAGGTTTTAGTTCCAACGAAGTTCTTGCCGCCCATTGCTTTAAAGTCTTTGCATATTTTGGCAAAGGTGGTACTAGGAGGAGGAGGTGGAACCGCAGCCACTGGGAGGGAGGAGGAGGGATGTTTGTTGGGCCTACGCCGTTGGCCCTAGCCTCCAAGTACCTTCGGAACCATCCAGGTACGGGTACTCCCTCTGGAAGGTTAAGGTCAGGCATGCTGAAAAATGAAAAAAAAAAAAAAGATTCAAACGAGGAAACAAAAGAAAGTGCTAATGGCTTTTGGGGAATAGCCTTTTTAAACATAAAACTTTTATTGAAAAATGCTTCTTTATAAACGGTTTTGGAAAGTAGTTTAAGAAGGTTTTAAAAACTTTTGCCCCATCCGATAACCTTCTGCTCTGATACCAAATGTAACACCCACCTCCGCTAGGGTCACTCGCAAAGGGAATGCACTAGTTTTGGAGGAGCATTATCTAGGTAAACATACACAGAGATATCACAAGACTGAACATAAATAAAGCAGCGGTAGAAATTAAAAACCAAATCTCATTACTTTCAAGAAAAGAGCCAAAATCTCATATATCCAAAGTACAAATTGTCATTATCCCATTACATCAAGTTCTAAATAAAGAAACATAAACTTAAAATGACAAAAGTAATTTATTCCCCAAAGATAGCAGAAATGCAGCCATAGCATAGCTCAAGACCAAACCGTACATGAGCTGACAGAAAGCAAGAGAAATCCAAGCTAAGTGCTATAGTATCCTCCCTGAGAACCTGGGGGGGACGAAAGAAAGAGAGGCGAAAGAAAAAGGGTCAGTCATAAAGATTGGTAAGTCCTAGTGACTTTCAGTATAAAAACTAGTAAAGTTAACAAGACATGAGTAAACGGAAAGTAAACATAAGGATGATAATAAGTCTGGCAAGATAACTAAGATAATAAGATAAATCAAGTCTAGCATCGCATATTCAAGATTCGTTGCACCAACTGTACTAGTATTCTAACCCATGTCAAGTATTAACCATGAAATGATCCCTTGGCCCAATATCATGAAGTGACTCATTACGGGGTCCTATGGTACGATCTACTAATCGATCGGCTCCCCACAAGTTCTAGCTCGTCATGTGTCTGTGTCATACGGCCCAATCACGAAATGTAGTCACCTGTGCTAGGTCCACCCTAGGGTGTATCAAGCCCTAGGGTGCCAACCACTGACACGAATCAAGCACGCATAGTGTAAACCTGCTGGTCCCAATGCCTGCTTTTTCAACTCCGGACAACGTGCATGACCATTGTCCGCCTGAACCTACAATGGCGCACCTACTCAGCCTTCGTTCTGGTCGCTTACAATATGCCCAGTAATCGTGCCCCACCCTGCCTAGTCCCAGGGTATCGTGATACATCTAAGTGGGTTACTGTTGAAAAGGACCGCGTAACTAGGGTTTCTAATGGGTTAAGTGTTGTCATTCAAATTCGTGACTTAACCCTATCCAAATCATGTATCAAGTTGGTTAAGTGCATTCAAGCGGTTCATGACTTAACCCTATCAAATCATCGTGTCAAATTGGTTTAAGTATATTCAAGTGGTTCATGACTTAACCCTATCCTGTGGCATTAAATAAATTAATGCACCCCAACCTCTCACATTAGACTTTGTTGTGGTTACTGGATGTGTCGGGCGGGTCCGGGCAGATTTACACCAAAACCTAGTCTAACCTCGGGTTTCAAGCGCGATATGACCAACTACCCACATTAAGTCCTGTTGTTTGCAGTTAATGGATTCGCCGGGCGGTTCCGGGCAGATTTATCCTGCAAACTCAACCCAACCTCGAGTTGGACATGTTCAAGTTTATTCTAAGTGTCATGTCCAGGTTCAAGTTTCGATTCTAAATTCATGTCAAGTTTTCATGTCATGCTTCATGTCAAATCGTGTCAAGTTCATGTCCACATCCAGGTTCAAGTTATAACAATGTTCACGTTTCAAGTTTATAGTAAAATCAGGTTTGCTTAAACTACCCAAATCGTATTCCCATCGCACGTGAATTCGAATCGATACAAACAAATCTAATTAGGGAATAACATAGAAAGAACAAGCATAAGGTGGCAAAAGTGATTATAAGTCAAGCATGGTATAACTTGAGATAAAAGACTACAACAATACTGGCATATGGAATGGTGGTCTCAAATATCTAACCTAGCAAAATAGGGTGATTGTCATGGTAACAGTTGACATAAGATAATAACCCCAAACTTGTGAATAACAACTAATTCCACATCACTGGCATGTTAACATCATGGACATGAGGGGTTTAGGTTTACAACATGTTTAGGCCCAAAATCAATTTCATATAAATATTCCCCAAATCAAGATTCAAGATGAATAGATCCAAGGTGAATAATAGTAGATCCAAAATAATAGATCCAAAAGGAACAATAATAGACCCAAGATATACATTGATAGATCCAAGATAATTATCATACTTAAGTCCAATTTCAATTTACAGCATGTCCATATGAAGTTTAAAGTTTAGATCTAAAAGTAACTGGGGCTTACAGATCGTGGTTTGAGAATTAGAAAACGAAAGAGGTGATGTAGAATCTTGAGTCTAACAGATTTCCCCCAAACAGCAAAACACTACACGTAGTCTTGTTGGAGAAGAAGCAGTCCCTTTTCTCTAACTTTTCAACCAGAATTCTAGCAGCATAAGGCCTAAGAGAATTTGTGTAGAGAGACCAGGGTTAGGGACTGTTTATATAGGGTCAGGTAAATGAATCTGGACAGAAAATGAGACCAGGAACATCAGAGTGAACCCAGCTTCAAAAGTGGGCTCGACCACCAGGTCGACACCCAGGTCGACACTATGATCGACCTGGTCCTGGGAAGGTCGACACTATGGTCGACCTGGTCCTGGGAGGGAAATTTCCCGCCCAGTCCGTTCTGGGGTTTGAATTCGAAATTTGAATTCGAATTCAGAGTTGTTTTTGAACTTGAAAATTCCTGAAACTTCAAAGGGTCATAACTTGGTCATACGGACTCTGATTTTCGAAAAATCGGACTTGTTTCCAAGCAGAATTTCAAGACGAACGTAATGCCGCAACCCGTTGCCCTTGATTCTTATTTTAAAAATTAATTCTACCTTGATTTATAGTTATAACACGTTATCAAAATACGGGTTGTTACAATTAATCTATAAATGATAATATTTTCAAAACGTTATATTTTGAAATCACTTCCTTTTCCATATTCATTATAAAAACGAATATAGTCGATATAAATATCGTTCACGTCAAAATGACGCATATCTAACCAACACGGCTTTATATATTTCAATAACTTCATTAATCTGTTCAACAAATGAATATTTTCTTCAACACATGAATATGTATTTTTATTCGACACATGAATATTTATTTTATTCAACACATGAATTTTCATTCTATTCAACACATGAATTTTCTTTCTATTCAACAATGAAATTTTTTTCTATTCTACACATGATTTTTATTCTATTCAACACAGGAATTTTCTTTTATAATATTCCTTATTTTCCAAATTGGAATGAGGCCCAATCAATTACCATATAACGTAAATTATATGGATTCCCTACAACACATGTATATAATAGCAACGATAAATCATCAACCATCATCCGATTGCACCACACAACTGCATAAGCATTAAATATAAATATTAACGCTTACACAGTCTTTCAACCCATCGATTGACATACAACTAAACAATCGGGATTAGTGTACGTCAAATATCAGCCCAATACCCGTGTGGGGTTTCAAATCAACAAACACATATTTTTATTTTTGCAGTTGGGCGATGTGTAAAATTTATCGTCCCAATCAATATCAGTCAAATGGGTGTACATAAACAAATCGTTCGATTTGTAAATGAATATTTATTTTACTTCAACACATGAATATATATTTTATTTCAACACATGAATATATATTTGATCTCAACGGATGAATATATATTTGATGTCAACACATGAATATATATTTTATTTCAACACATGAATATATATTTTATTTCAACACATGAATATATATTTTATTTCAACAACCAACAGTCAATTCTCGCAATACAAACAATCACACAAGTCGTCTTTGGTCTGTGGACAACGGGTGTCGAGTACTGCTAAGCACCGTATGCATCCTAGTATATATTTCAAACTATAAATCAAAATAAAAGTGAGGAGTTATCACCTTGGGATTCCCCTCCGCCATTATCTATTCCTGAACTTCTGAACCGTTTGGATTTGTTTGCAATTCCAATCATGTCCTTACCACGCTGTTCATATTAAAATCCCATTTTTAATATGACGTTCTATACATTAAAAATCATATTTTTAATCTTTCTATAATATAAATATCATATCTATAAATTGAAAACTGATTTATAAAACAATGATTAATAATATAAAAACTGATTTAATATGTATAATAACTGATTTAGATCAACTAAAAACTGATTTCAAATCCTTTTGTAATTAATTACACTAAATAAATAAAAATAAACAAATCAATAATAAAACTTACAGCAGAAAAGCGAGAGGGGGGTTGCTTCGACTAGAGGTGGGGGAAAGGGCGCTGCGATGCTCGGCGTCGAACTGGGCATGTTGTGTCCTCTGGTGCAGTTTCTTGTGGGTGCTAGGGTTTTGATTGAAGAAGGGTTGGAGCGAGGAAGGAGCATCGGCGGCGAGAGGGGGAGCGCTAGCTCCGGCGGCGGCGCGGTGGACGTTGGGTGGCGGCAACGGTAATCGTTTAGTTTTTTTTCCCTACTTTTTTGATTTTGAACAACAGGAGATATAGTGAGAGAGAGAGCATTGACCAGGAAAGAGAGGTGTAGGAGGATTTAATTTTACTTATATTATATCGTATTTAATTCCTAAATATGTGCTTTCGCATACAAACTCAAAACCGGACCCAACGACTGTCGTCCCTAACGTAATACCCCCATTCCGAATACAATGAGATATGTTTCGTAAGCCAGTTTGGTTGTTTCGATCAGTTTCCACCTATTTTTAAATATAAATCTATATATTGAATTTGAACGCACATTTCAATTTATCGAGGCCACATATGGACTCTAAAAATTCCCGAAAAATATTTTCTAGCTTCGTATTAACGGTACGGTTCTAACAAGACTAATTTCATCAAATTCTGAGATCATTTGAAAAATGGTCATTTTTAGTTGATCAAAATTGACTGAAACTATCAAAATACGTTTAACTTCGCCACGCTCACATATTGATTCAGAAAATTATGAATTTTGAAACCTAGCAATAATTTGACCTCCCAGATCCAACAAAAGTGGTTTCGTCGAAAACCGAAATAGTTTGGAAAATTTCCATTTTTAAGGGCCTTTATGTATATTAAAATATATATAAATTCCACAGCAACTTTTCTGAATTTTAAACTGGACATATCTTACATTCTATAAAGTGAAATCTCAGTTTCTTACATCCGTTAGAAAGATATGATTAAACAAATTCAAATATTTCTTGTTTCGTTAAAATCCGGTTTATTTCGAATCCTGTAAATTCATTTGAACTTTAAAATCGAATTTTCGAACTACCTCGCCATTTTCAATTCCTTTTATAATTATAAATAATGATTTATATTCTAACGTCGACTCAAATAAATATATATGTTCTAATCTATTCCAAATGAATTTCTCATCGTTATTATTTAAAATAATTCATTGTAAATATTCAAAATTCACTAAAATTGCCAAAATAAAAATTTTAAATTGGCTCGGATTTCCGGATTATTACATAGGTCAATAGAGGAACCCACTAAATAGAAAAAGTATAATATGGTAAGAAATGGGATGTTTGACTTGTACACTAAAGGAATAAATATGGAAATCGAAACCCTTAGGTAATTTGGGTGGAGAGTATACAATGTACTTTGTATGGAAGGAAAGTGAATCCCATAAGATTAGTACTTTGGATTTGTTGGTTTTGCAGTAAAGCCTTATAAATTGGAAAATGTTAAAGCGAGAAAAAATGGATTAGGAATATATATAGTTGAGAGAATTGACCTTGGGGAGTGTCTAGGAAAGCCAAGAAAATTGGAAGCCCATTTTGAGTCTGACCCCATTGTTAACTTTAAATCACCTGAAATTGTAAAAGTTTTGGGAAAAATGGTGTTTTCAAGTTTTAATCTTAAAAGTTATAGTTTTAAAAAATATGTAAAAAAGTACACATATTGAGTTTTAAAGTAAAATTTTCTCAGTAAAAGGTGCATATTATACAGCATGTATAGCTCGCTAGTTTTTCTTGTTACATTTCATACAAGAAATTTTAATTAAGAAAGATTTGAAATCTCTATTCTTATGACAACCCTTTTTGATAAATCATTTTGATACGATAATTTTGTTGGGTGGACAAAATAAGTGGTAGAAAATAAAAACAGAGTGAATGTTGGCACCTTGTGGTAAGAGACTAAACCGACCTTATAGGTAAGAACAAGTCATAAACCCGATTGAGAAAATAGTTGCCCGTATCTACTCTAGTTTTGTGATTTGAAAAAAATGATGATTTACATTTTTTTTTTAAGACGACATGTTTTTATGGCTTGGAAAAAAGAAAGTTTTCATAAGGAAAATAAAGTTTTGACACTTTTAATTTTTGGAAGGAAATGTAAATAAAAAAAGTGCCAAACCGTGTTTTAAAAGTATGGAGTAGGTAAGGATTAGTGCCTAGGGAAGACGGGAAAATTTTTGAGGCAATGAGGTAGATAGCGAGAATTATCTTGAAATAATAATGAGTTCCCGTAGAATGTGTAAGCATTGAAAAGCCTAGGGTGTTGTTTGAAATAATTATTGGTAGACAGCTAGAGTTAGTAGTGACTACTAGATAGTAAAGGGAGAGTAAGTGTTTAAACCTTGTTGCTAATTTCCATGTTAGGGGTAAAACCGATAATTGCATTTCTGTTGGGATTGTTCCGTTATTTTGTTCTTATTAGGTAGTTAGGGTAATACCTAACATGTCATGGATCCCATAGTTGGACTTTTCTGACTAAGGGGGACATAGTCCCGAGATTCTTGGCCCTTAGTACTAGCTGTGTAAGGTGTATGTCCTCCTGTTTTAGTTGAAAGACTAAAAGGCTTATTTACACTTAAACTAAGATCAGATGATTCAAAGGTACAACTAAAATGGAAACAGCAAATTCAGTAAAGGAACAAAAATGGAAAATTATGAGAAAAGATGAACAAGAGTAAAAAATTCCAAGATATGACGAAAAAGAAAATCAGTAGCAAAGACAAAAAATTCTTATGTGGGTTGTGCTTGGATAGGAAAATAGGAGAATCTTTATAAATACTTTCATAAAATCCGAGTACGGTTAGAAAAGGTTGAAAAGAAAAAATAGAAGATGCGAAGTTTTTTGTTTTCCACCTTTTTGTAACATAATAAATTGAATTTAGAAAATTAGACTTTTCTGTAATTCGAAAAATAAAGTTGGTTGGCAGGATTTTGGTTGCAACAGTTGGATGAACTATCGTCTTACTCAGTAAGAGTGTGGGAAAATTTGGATGAAAAAGCTTTTTGATTTTCCAAATGTTTCATTCATGTAGAACTGCCAGTATATTTAGGAGTGAGCAACCTATTTTAAAAATGATATTTTGTGAAATTTGCATACACATAGGAGGTACCACTTAGGCATACTTGTATTATTATCTTGTATTTCACTTTGCACAAATGCATGATGTTTGCAAAAATTGGATGCACACATGATGTATTTATATTTTGCGAGGGGTTAATTGATTTTACCCTTATCAAATTTCGGGGATGAAATTTCCTAAGGGTGGGGGAATCTAACTCCCTGCATTTTTAACTTAAGATAATAAGATAAGAATAACGTAATTAAATATTTAGAATTAAGTGAAATGGATTGTATCGCCTCGAAATTCTAGTTCAGATAGAGTCCAAGATCGCATAAAACAGACATCGTATGAAGAAGTTATAGGCTGCAGAAGTTTGTCAGAGAAAACAGGAATAGCCCAGGTCAATTTTCAACCCCTCTACGGCAGATTTTGGCAGATTAGGTTTTTTTTTTTTGAGCTTTTGACGATTCTAATGGTTTTTGGTCAAATCTGAAGGTCCTGGTTGCTCCAATACACATATAAATAAGACCTTAGACCTAACCCTAAATCTCACAATTCGGAAGCTACGTTGAAAGTCTACCATTAATCTCCCCTCCCCCCACACACCCCCCAAATATATACAGAAATTTAGATTATTAATAAGAAGATTTTAAAATTCAAGATCTGGAAGAGAGAATCGACATTAATAAAAAAAATTGTTCAGAAACATGAAAACGAGGTAAAATTCTAGATCCAGTCCATTCAAATTCTTACTCTTTATTTCCCTTCTCTTTTATTGAAAACAATCAATCCACGGTTAGTAGGTTTCAAATCAAATTAAAGGGGAAAAACCATGGATGCTAAAACTGGATCAGATCAAGAGTTGGGGAAATCATAAAAGGTGAGTGGATTTAAGCCATACAGTTTAGATAAGAATACGTTATCGTTTACCATTCCCCAGTATGTATAATTGAAATGCAATATGTTGAGAAATGGAACATATGTTAATAATGCCTAAAGTGATGGGACGAAATAGAAATAACTAATATGCTAAATGTTAATTTGTTGGTATATGAACTTCAAATCTTGTATAGTAATTACCATTACTTAAATTTCATGTCAATTTGTATAAATTATATACCTAGATATTAACTGTAAGAATTGAGAAAGGCACATATTGGTTTGCGTGATTTAAACAATTATCTGATTAATTGATTACATGTAAGGAAGGAATTAATTATATGTAAAGAGTTATAATAGGCATGATACAATTATATGTGAATTACAAATTATAACGGATAATTGGATGAAATAAACATGCCTAGGCTATATAGAAGGTTAACGCTGAATAAGAAATTTAACCGTTCTTAGACATGAGGTTAGATTTCACTTGTGATAGAAGTCCGCCCGGAACTGCCCGCCATATCCAGCATTCACAAGTGGTAAATCTAATGTGAGGGGTCTAATTGCAAAACTTAAAAACATATAATGGTCCTAAGACACAGGGTTAAGTCAACATTGTGGTAGAAGTCTGCCCGGACCCGCCCAGGAAATCCAGCGTCCATAAGTGTAGGTTTAATGTGAGAGGTCTAGTGCTTATATATGTGTGTGCGCACGCATGTGTGTGCATGTGTGTGTATAACAAGATATGAATAAATGACAATGACGGTAATTAAATGTCTAACTCATAAAATAAGAAAGGAAGGGATGTAATGAACTGAGTTAGTGTGATATGAAGGAAAAGTAAAGTATTTCCCTAAATGATCTATTTCTGATAACATGTTTGCAAGTAAGACACAGTAAATAAAGTAAGAAAAGTAAATAAATTACTTGCTACCACGAATTTAGATGGGAATATGTTATGAAAATAAATCACTGATTCATTCTATCAAACTGATAAGGTGCATGAAGTGTTTTCCTTAATTAAAATAAGGGACATATATTACAGTGACTAAAGAAAAGTGGAATGCAACAGTAAAAGAAAATGGTTTAAAAAGGGAAATGATAATCAGCTATTATAAATAAATAACATTGATGAAAATTGTTGTGTAAAAGGTAGAATTGTCCTAAGGACAAGTGAAGATTATAACTTAGGTTATAATTAACTAGTAAGGAAATTGGATAACTGGTGAAATGAGATAAGGGACACATAATTTTAAATTAAGGGATAATTAAATGGAGAAAACCCGAAACCAGTTGAGAAAAGGGGGAAAATATATGAAATATAAGAAGTTGTACTTAATTATAAATTAAGTAGTCTGTATACTTGAAAGTCTGAAACCCGCTGATAAGAATAAAATGTTTAGACTTGTCTTAGGGACAAGGAAAATTATAACACAGGTTATAACAAATGGGTAGAGAAACATATTAATGGGTCTTAGTTAATAAAACAAAGTTAGTAAGTAAACAACGATAAACTGTAGTAATGGTGTAAAATGGAATTATGACTAAATGAGAAAGAATGAGGATAACTTATGAAATAAGTTATATTTAATTATAAATAATGACTGACATGTTAAATTGAAAACATGTGAATAGAGATATACTTAATTACATATTAAGTAAGACATGTTATTGTAATGATAAAATAAAACAAGAATATAAAAGAGATTGTGGATTATAGACTTGGGCCACAATCTAGAGAATAACATGTTGTGGGCTTATTAATAAACTTAAATGGGTTAAGTTATATGACTGAAATTAATAAGCAAGAGAAACTTGGTAATTTGAATAAGAATTCAATGTAAATGGTAATAACCAAGTTAAATGGAAACCTGGTGAGGTAAGTCAAGCGCGTAAAAGAATGCTTAGACATATGTTCTAACAACATATTAAAGTGAGGCGCTTGGACCAGTCTGCACCTTTCAGGGTGAATAACCCAATGGGGTATATCATCGTGGTGTTATAAGGCACGAGGGGAGTGCACATTCATCTCATTATTTTGTCAGCTCTGAAAGATTGGAAGGGGAAGCACGCAGCTTCCTGAGATACGTAAGGTGCTCCTAGTAGTCCTCTGTGCGGTGCCAGATGTTTTAGGTTGTGCTCGTAGAGGTTGGGTCTGCGCTTAACTACTAGGTAGGTGGGCCTTGACTGTAGAAGTAGCTATGCAGTCAAAATGCTGTGACGCGGTGACACCAAGGTGATTCGGTGGTTGCCTCAATGGGGAGGCGAAGGGTCACGACCAACAAGGATAGTAGATCGTCGGATACCCATCATCGACAGCCAGTGGGATGCGAAAATACTAGAGATAAAACCAATAGACCATTCACCTTTTACAATCGGGGTACGGTGGTTGAGGGAAGACGCTAAATGGATGTTTAGATTATTTTTCTTGGGGGAAGTCGTTTAGCTCTTGTAGTCTTTACTAGTTGAGGGAGGGGCCGAGGTGGGCCATAGCCACCGTGAAAACAGACCATAGGTATATTTGTAGAGACTCTTAAAAGATGGGCCTGTACAGATATGGAAAAGCTCTCGACCGAGTACCGTGTTTCTTTTATCACCCTACCATGGAACTCGGTGCACATTAGAGGACGTAAGATATAGGTATCGAGTTATAACTGAAGATACGTATGGTGGACAGTCTAGATACATGCATGTCAGCTCTGGGCGGTGTATCGTAGACTTGAGGGCATTACTCCGGTATGAATTCTGATTCAAACAAAGGTTGCAGTCTGAACGTTTGTGTAGCATAGTAACGATAGATATATGTGGAATGTAATATTGTTATATGTACGTCACTACGTCGTAGGATGAGGAATTGCGTATATTTCGATGTTGTTACGGTGAAGACCATGCGAGTGGGGTACCATGGGGAGTGCCTTAATGTTGGTGGTAGCTACATATGTGTTGTATTAGGTTAATCTACTGGGAAGTAAATGGGTACGATGTGTGTGTAAGCTTTGAGTGTTGTTAAACAAAGTAACCTAATAAGTAAGAATATATGATTGAACGGTATATGTAGTGTTATCCCAAGTGTATAATTTAAATCTAGTCACCAGAACTTGTGTTCTGACCCCCTCCTCATAACATACGCGCAGTTTAGATTTGTGGCGAATACATGATTGCCTTGGATACTGGTTAGGCAGTATTAGTAATACGGTAAGGCTATATTTTGACTATATTGTATTTTATCCATTCCGCTATGAGATATTTTTCTAAGCTCTGACATGTTTTATGTCTCTGTCTTTTCTGCAGGATAACAGAGCAAACCAATCCGAGTTTCGTTATATTGGAATTTTGAAAAAAAATCGGTCTCTCGGAATTCGATTGTTACACCATTCATGAAAAACCCCAAAATCCAATGTGATATTAAATACAAGGCTCTGAATAGAAATAATATCGGCTTATGTTCAATTTAAGATTCTGAAACCAACAAATATCGTATTGGGAATAACAATATCTATATCTTCCAAATTCCTCAATAATATTTGTATAATCACAGAATCCTATATCGAAATATTCCAAAGATTATTTCCGTTTAAATCCCTTACACTTCATTCGCTGGAAAAATTTGGTTATTTCAAAATCCATTTACAAATCCAATTTATTTATTTAAAAATATTGGATTATTATTTTAGTTAATAACTAGTTCATTTAGAAAAATATCTTTTATCTTTTCAAAACTTGGAATTTTTCATCCAAAATCTTTCCATATCATTTATTATGATTTTACATAATTTTCTATGTTTTTAATAATTTTATTATGGCCTTTACAGTCGGTTTCCGATATCGGCCACCGAACTACATCCATAGCGACCTTTTCTGAAATTGATTTGGACATAATTTGAAATCCAACCGTTCAAATTTAAATCTCTCGTATTCATTAAAAAGATCTTTTTATTGACACCCCACATCCGTTAATGTCACTCATTAAGAGAATGCATTAAGTTTCGTGGATCGTTATAGGTAAACAGAAATAAAAATATTACAAGACAAATATAAAATAGCAGCTAAATAAAAACAAACTTTATTAATCATAAAGCATTGTAGTTCAAAAACATCATATGTCTGAATTACATAAAAATCAGTACATCATAAAAACTTCTATCTTATACTTAAACGTCAGAGTACGAAATAAAAGAAGCAAAATCCCCAAATAAAAACATAGCCATAGTAGCAAAGATAGGAGCTTGAGCAATACATCTAAGCAGCTCCAGCAAAATGATAGCAGAATCCTTGTCAAGCTTGAGTATTCCCACCCTAAGAACCTGGGGGAAATGGAAGAAAGAAGAGGAAACAAAAAGGGTCAGACATAAAGTCTAGCGACTTCAGTTACTTTTAACAAGTAAATAAGTAAAAGTATCACGACAGACATGTAGAGTGGATAAGAGAGATAATATCGCAAAAGGCAGGTATGACAAGTAAACATGATAAAGTGTATACGCTTCTCTAATAATTACTCTGATTCTCTATAATAATTGTAACACCCTGTATTTAAACAACACTAGAAGAGGATAAATTAAATAATAATTAATTTAATATTCAGAATTAAGGGATAGGACTGCGCTACTGCGCCCGACTTGAAATTCTGGTCATGATAGACATTTGGTTTGCGTAAAATGGACACCATATAAAGAAGTTATGAGGATTTTAAGTTTGTATATGCGTAGAAGAATTATATATACATATGAGTCAGATATGAGTCTGAACTTATCCAGAGAAGGGTTCAAAAATCAAAATTTCCTAAGACGGAAAATTTCCCGCTCTAGGAATCGACCCCCGTGGGGGGGTTTCGACACCGGGGTCGACCCCCTACAGAGGTGTTGACACCCCTAGGGCTGACGTGGAAGTCGGTTTCTGGAGGCTGGTAGCCATATATATGGGTCCATTTCTCTTGTTTTCTTCACTGGAATTCAATGGAGGCCAAACGCTGCCGGTGTTTGAACTGAATTGTATCTGTTATCTTCTACAACTATCAACCAAAGCAAATCAAACTTAGAGATTCGAGTGTAGATCCAACTTCTGCTATTTCCTACCTTTTCTTTTAATCCAAACACTGTCAGTTAGTATCTTTTAGATTTAAATGATTAAATGTAATTTGTGATATGACTGTAATTTGGATATATACATGCCTATGACTGAATCATATTGGATCTATCATAATTTGTGAATCTATAATGTTCTTGGGTCCTAGACTTTATCATTTAGATCTATTTTTTTTAGATCTAATTCTTTTGCGATTAAATTATCATGTCACATATGTGGATCTTACCCTTTTTCTAAGTTTGTGGTTAATTTGGGATTATCATTATCTGGACAGTTAAACCTTTGTTTAGATCTAGAACAACATGTTGTGATTAATTGAGATCTGTCATTATTGGACATATGAATTCTTATTTGGATCTGTTCATCCTAATTAGGTTAGATCTAGTTTTATCATTACCCGCTGTATCTAGATATGTTTTTATGTCTACCTTATTATTATGCTTATTTCCTGTCCATGCCAGCATGTATGTTTATGTCACCTTTGATAGAATAATCACTATTGTCATTTCTCGCATCACCTTCCCCTTTTATTGTTATGGCTAGGCTACTTTCTAGCCTAGGCACGCCGCCAAAATTATGAGAACACTTTAGTTAGGGAACGAAGGAAAATATTGGAATTGGCATAACATGAATAACTTGAATATGGATTTGGGCTTATAATCCACTGTGAATATAATTAGGTAAATGGGTATGAACACCTAGAAGGACATAGGCACTAGTAATTAAATAATAATGAAATTCCAAGGACTACAATTAGAAATTGTAACAGTACTTATGGCACGAGGTTAGGTTGCATTAGTGGTGGAAGTCTTCTCGGACCCGACCGACATATCTAGCAACCATTAATGATGAACCTAATGTGAGAGGCCTAAGTGCAAAAATATGAATCAGGCTAAGACACGAGGTTAGGCCCAACTTGTGGAAGAAGTCTGCCCGGACCCGACCGCCATATCCAGCATCCACAAGCTGTCGGCCTAATATGGGAGTTCTAGCCCATTATAAACCATAATTGGACAAGGTAATGAATTTAAATACTTAACCTAGTTGAATCATAAACATGAACAGGGGTTAAGTAAATTTGGTTGAATAGTGAGTAGGTTAAGTAAATCTGAGGGGGTGGGTAATATTTACATATAGGCCCACAAACTTAACCTGATAAGGTTACGTAATTAAAGACACCCAGTAGTATACATAACCGAAGGAAATAATAAAGATATGTAATTAAAGACACCTAGTGGTATACATAATCAAATGGAAAACCTAGTGGGGGATACAATACAAAGGGGAGATCTTGAATCATATTGTGTGGGACCCATTTCATCCAGTAACCCGTAGTACGCATCAAACATGTACTCCGAACTAGGTCGGAGAAGGGGCACGCAACTGGACTTATTATAAGAGATCCAAATGTGGAGGACAGTGTGGGCGGCGCAAACCGACCGGGCAATGTGCGTGCATGAGTCGGGCAAAGGGGGATAAAACGACCGTGGCACCTGTAGATATGGGGCTATGCATATCAGTAAGGGGTTACCACTTTAGGACGTGATACATCCTACGGTGGGCCGACAAAGAGTATCTACGCGGATTAGGGAGCCGATCGATTAGGGTAGTAGTTTGGATACATTTGGACGTATGCCTAAGTCTACCACCATATAGTGGAAGGGATCATCTATTTCTAGTTATACTAGTAATAGTGCAGAGTAATCATTAGGGAAGCATATACACCTTATCCTATCTGCCTTGTAACACCTGCCTTTTATGTAGTAACCTCTCTTATCCAATTTATATGTCTGTCATGCTACTTTATTTATTTGCTTGCTAAAAGTAACTAGATTCGCCAGACTTTACGTCTGCCTCTTTTTGTTTCCTCTTCTTTCTTCCGTTCCTCCCCCCCCTTCAGGTTCTTCGGGCGGGAACACTCAGGCTTAGCCAGGAATCAGTTATCATCTTGCTAAGAGCTGCTTTCGAAGTATGGTTCAAGTTCTTATCTCTACTATGGCTTTGTCTCTTTTTGGGGAATTATGTTTCCTTTTAAGTATTTTTGTGCTCTAATGGTACAAGACAGAAGTTATGTTATTGTAACGGGTTTTTGTATTTCAGACATGTGAATTTTTGGTCCACAGTGTTTTATGATAAATAAAGTTTTTATTCTTCTGTTATTCTATATATCTTTCTTGTAATATTTTTGTTCTGTTTATTTATAACGCTTCAGGAAACTTAATGCATTCCCTTTGTGATTGACATTAACGGGCGTGGGGTGCCACACTTGGTATCGGAGCTGAAGGTTACCACGTTAGATAAAAGTATTTGAAATTATTTTCAAAATGGGTTTTAAAAGAAAGCATTTTCAAAAAGAAAAGTCTGTTTTGAAAAACATTCCCCAAAAAGCCATATGTAATATCCTTGGATCCTTTGTATGAATCTCTTCCTTTTTCTTTTTAGCATGTCTGGGGAACCAAACATTCCAGAAGGTGTTACGATACCTAGATGTTCACAGGTATCTAGAGGCTACGGCGCCTGTCGGTGGTCAAACTGACGTTCCTTCCCCAGCTGCACCCGTCATTCCTCCTCCTCCTCCAAAAGCAAATAATTTCGCTAAGATCTGCAAAGATTTCCGTGCTATGGGAGGGAAGCCATTCCATGGGATGAGACATTCGTAGAGGCGCGAAATTGGCTGAAGGAGACCGAGGACTTGTTCATAATCTTTGAAGTAGAGGATAGAAGGAAGATTCTATTAGTGATGAAGTCTCATTCTAATGGGAAGTCACCCAAGTTGGACGTCCGGTGGAAACATGGGATGATTTTAGACAAAGATTTGAAATGAAATTTCTTTCCTAAGCTGAGAGAAGCATGCAAAATGGAGAGATTTTTAGCACTCAAACAAGGGAACTTGACGGTTAAAGAGTATGTGAACAAATTCAACCAGCTAGCAAGGTTCGGGTTATAATTGGTGGATACTCCGCATAAGAAGTCTTTACGGTTTTCTAAAGGGCTAAATGAACTCCTTCATGGGTTAGCCATGTCCCATATTCCAATGGGATCCACTTTTGAAAAATTGTTGATATGGCCCTGATGCATGAGGAAGACAAGGGAGAAAAGAAGGAAGTAAAGGCTGAGGAAACAACACAAAATAAGAAGGTGTGCCCTAAGAAGGGACAACGGCAACGATAGCAGCAGCAACAACAACAATAACAAAAGAAGAAAGGTGGAAAGAATGACAAGGCCAAGGATAATAAGAAATGTCACGGTTGTGGGAAAGAGGGTCACATGATCAAAGACTGTAAGAGAAGGAAGAACACTTGCTTCAATTGTGGCGAGATCGGACACTTTGCTAGGGAGTGCCCGAAGAAACAGGGATCATAAGGACAAGGTCAAAGGACAGGAACTTCTGGAGGGTAGGTGCATGCTCTTGCGATCAGTGCTCCTGATAGATGTAGAAAAAAATTTGTGTAAGGTTTAATTTCTCTTTCAAACCACCCTATTAGAACACTTTTTGATTCTAGCGCTTCACATTCAATTATATCTAGTTCTATGGTTAAATCTCTGCACTTAATTACTAGTATGGTAGTGGATCCCGTAGTTATCTCAAACCCCATTGGTGGTTTGGCTCATTTATCTATGATTTGTTGGGGTTTGAGGATATCTGTATTAGGCATCGAGTTTGAGTGTGACGCGTATGTGCATTGGTTTATGGGCTATGGGTTGATTCTAGGAATGGATTGGATTACCATGTATGGTGCCATTCTGGATTGTGAGAAGAGGGTCGTTAGACTTCTGGCTTGTCATGGGTGGACCCTCGAGATTTCTTGTGACCCACAAGGATCTGTTACGCTTAGTTTCCTAGATTCTCTTGATGCATCTATCGATGACTTGAAATCTGTTCCAGTAGTCCGAGATTATTTTGATATTTTTGATAAGGAACGGGGCTTACCTCCGAGGCACGAGATTGATTTTCGTATACATCTGGTGGACAATGCAAAGCCAGTTGCATTGCCAGTGCGCCATACGACTCCAAGGGAAAGAAGGTAGCTAAGTAAGCAAGTATGGGAGATACTTGAGAAAGGGTTTATCAGACGAAGCATATCTGAATGGGGTGCTCCAGTTGTATTTGCAACTAAGGCGGATGGTTCGCTTCGTTTATGCGTTGACTATGGAGATTTGAATAAAATCACTAAGAAGAATAGGCACCCACTCCCGAGGATTGATGATTTATTTGATCAGCTTATTGGCGCCTCGGTATTTTCTTAGTTAGACTTAGCCATGGGGTTTCATCGGTTGAGGGTGGCCAAGGACAACACAGATAAGACCGCTTTTAGAGTTCCGGATGGTTTCTTCAAATGGCTAGTTATGCCTTTTGGGTTGATGAATACACCCGCCTATTTTGTTTATTTAATGAGTAGAGTGTTTCGGGAGTTCCCAAATAAATTTGTCGTGGCCTTTGTTGATGATATCTTGATCTTCTCCAAAAGCGATGAAGAGCATGCCTGACATTTTAGAGAAGTTTTGAAAACTCTCTATGCGCATCAACTTAAGGAAAAGTTCTCAAAATGCCATTTTTGGAGAAAAGAGGTGAGATTCTTAGGGCATGTGGTCTCCAAAGAAAGGATAGCTGTAGATCTCACAAAGATTGTTGCAGTGCAAGATTGGCAGATTCTTAAAAATGCAACCGAAGTGAGATGCTTTCTTGGTTTGGCAGGTTATTATTGGAAGTTTATTAAGGACTTCGCAAAGATATAAGCCCCACTCACCAGGACGATAAAGAAGAATTTGGCATTTTCATGGGATATAGATTGTGATGTTGCTTTCCAACGACTGAAGAGGGCTCTAACAACAACCCCAGTCTTGACCCTGCCTAATTGAAGTAAAGTGTTTACCGTTTACACTGATGCATGTGGTACAGGGCTTTGTGCGGTTTTGATTCAAGAAGGGAAAGTAGTGTGTTATTGAGTATATAGTTGAGAGTTCAGGAGAAGAACTGCCCTACCCATTATCTAGAGCTAGCTGCCATAGTATTCGTGCTTAAGACGTGGCACCATTATCTACTTGGAGAGAAGTTCGAGTTATACATCAATCATAAATCTCTCAAGTATATGTTCTCGTAGAAGGATCTCAATTTAAGGCAACAAAGGTGGATGGAGTTCTTAGCTTCTTATGATTTTGAAATCGCTTATACCCCTGGCAAGGTTAATGTGGTGGTTGACGCACTAAGTAGGCAGAGGATGGCCTTAAGTCCTCTATTTGTGGAGAGGAAGAGCTTGGAGTTCATCTCAATTTTTAATTTTAGACCCTCCATTGAGATTTTGCCTGATTTGTTTGCATCATTAGAGATACGGCCAACTCTTTTGGATCAGATAGGAGCTTCGCAGCATGGTGACCAACAGATTTTAGACATCATGGATAAGCTCAGAAAAGGGGAGACTTCTAGTCACCATAGTAGATATGCCATAGATGAAAAAGGGTGGTTGCGACAAGATGGAAGGCTTTGTGTTACTCAAACTGGAAGCTTGATAAAGGCAGTCCTAGAAGAAGCCTACCATTCTAAGATGACCATTCATCCAGCGGTTATAGGAGGTACAGAGACGTGAAGAGGGTTTTCTTTTGGGCTAGAATGAATAAAGATGTGGCCGAATACCGAGTGTAGATCCAACTTCTTCTACTGTCTACCTTTTCTTCTAATCCAAACACTATGAGTTAGTTACTTTTAGATTTAAATGATTAAAAGTAATTTGCGATATGACTGTGATTTGGATATATACATGCCTATGACTGAATCATATTGGCTCTATCATAATTTGTGAATCTATAATATTCTTGGATTCTAGACTTTATCATGTTATATCTATTTTTTTTTTTTTTTTTTTTTTTTTGATCTAATTCTTTTTTGGTTAAATTATCATGTCACATATGTGGATCTTACCATTTTTCTAAGTTTGTGGTTAATTTGGGATTATCGTTATCAAGACAATTAAACCTTTGTTTAGATCTAGACCAACATGTTGTGATTAATTGAGATCTTCCATTACTGGACATATGAATTCTTATTTGGATATGTTCATCCTAATTAGGTTAGATCTAGTTTTATCATTACCCGCTTTCTCTAGATCTGTTTTTATGTATACCTTATTATTATGCTAATTTCATGTCCATGCCCGTACGTATGTTTAAGTCAACTTTGCTAGAATAATCACTATTGTCATTTTTCCCATCACCTTCCCCTTTTTATTGTTATGGCTAGCCTACATTCTAGCCTAGGCAAGTCGCCAAAATTATGTGAATACGTTAGTTAGGGAATGGGGGAAAATATTGGAATTGGCATGACTTGAATATGGATTTGGGAATATAATCCATTGTGAATATAATTGGGTAAATGGGTATGAACACGTATAAGGGCATAGGCGCTAGTAATTAGATAATAATTAAATTCCTAGGACTATAATTAGAAATTGTAACTGCACTTATGGCATGAGGTTAGGTTGCATTAGTGGTGGAAGTCTGCCCGGACTCGACCGGTATATCCAGCAACCACTAATGTTGAACCTAATGTGAGATGCCTAAGTGCACAAATAAGAATCGGGTTAAGACACGAGGTTAGGCCTAACTTGTGGAAGAAGTCTGCCCGGACCCGACAAGCATATCCAGCATCCACAAGCTGTAGGCCAAATGTGGGAGGTCTAGCCCATTATAAACCATAATTGGAGATGGTAATGAATTTAAATACTTAACCTAGTTGAATCATAAACATGAATAGGGGTTAAGTAAATTTGGTTGAGCAGTGGGTAGGTTAAGTAAATCTGAGGCGGTGGGTAATGTTTACATATAGGCCCACAAACTTAACCTGATAAGGTTATGTAATTAAAGACACCCAGTGGTATACATAACCGATGGAAATAATAAAGATGTGTAATTAAAGACACCTAGTGGTATACATAATCAAACAGAAAACCTAGTGGGGAATACAAGACAAAGGAGAGAGCTTGTATCATATTGTGTGGGACCCGTTTCATCCAGTAACCCGGAGTAGGTATCAAACATGTACTCCGAACTAGGTTGGAGTAGGGGCACGCTTACTGGTCTAATTGTAAGAGAACCAAACGTAGTGTGGGCGGCGCAAACCGACCGGGTCATGTGCGTGCATGAGGCGGGCAGAGGGGGATAAGACGACAGTGGCACCTGTAGATATGGGGTTGTGCATATCAGCGAAGGGTTCCCGCTTTAGGACGTGATACATCCTACGGTGGGGCCGGCACAGAGTATCTATGCAAATTAGGCAGCCGATCGATTAGGTTAGTAGTTAGGATACATTTGGACGTATGCCTAAGTCTACCACCTTATAATGAAGGGGATCATCTCATTCTGGTTATACTAGTAATAGTGCAAAGTAATCATTAGGGAAGCGTATACACCTTATCCTGTCTTCCTTGTCACACCTGCCTTTTATGTAGTAATCTCTCTTATCCATTTATATGCCTGTCATGCTACTTTTATTTATTTACTTGCTAAAATTAACTAGACTCGCCAGACTTTATGTTTGACCCTTTTTGTTTCCTCTTCTTTCTTCCGTTTCGCCCCACCTCCCCCTCCCCCCCCCCCCCCTCTAAGGTTTTCAGGGCGGGAACACTCAGGCTTGGCCAGGACTCAGTTATAATATTACTAAGAGTTGCTTTCGAATAATGCTCAAGTTCTTATCTCTATTATGGCTTTGTCTCCTTTTGGGGAATTATGTTTTCTTTTAAGTATTTATGTACTCTGATGGTACAAGACAGAAGCTATGTTATTGTAATGGGTTTTTGTATTTCAAACATGTGAATTTTTGGACCATGGTGTTTTATGATATATAAAGTTTTTATTCCGCTGTTATTTTATATATTTATCTTGTAATATTTTTGTTCTATTTACTTATAACGCTTCACGAAACTTAATGCATTCCCTTTGTGAGTGACATTAATGGACGTAGGGTGCCACACTAATACTAGTATAACCAGAATAAGATGATCTGAACAACTATAAGATGGTAGACTTAGGCGCACTTCTGGTTAGAGGTTATAACCCCATACAATCCACAGGTAGCCCAATCCGAATAGGCTCCTAAACTTTACTAGAGTCTAGATGTACCCTACCCACTACCCTAATCGATCGGTTCCTTACTCCGTAGATAACCTGTGTCGGCCCCATAGTAGGAGGTATCACTTCCTAAAGTGAAAACCCTTTGTTAATATGCACAACCATATCTACTGGTGTCACGGTCGTCTTATCCCCCTCTTCCAGGCCCGTGTACGCACATGTCCTCGGTTGGTTTGCGCTGCCCACGCCGTCATCCACGTTTGGATCTCTTACAATCAGCCCAGTAAGCATGTCCTAACTCCAACCCATGGCGCAGTACTCGTTTGAACTAAAAGGGAAAGGGTGCAAGGAAGATGATAGAAATGATTATACTAACAAAATTGACATAAACATATAGTGGCTCTCTGAAATTTTGATTTTGAATGTATTTCAGATTTTCTGAATAAATTAATTATATATATATAATTCTCTTATGCATATACAAACTTCAAACCTTCATAACTTCTTCTTACGGTGTCCGTTTTACACAAACTAAATGGTCTATCTTGACCAGAATTTCAAGACGGACGCAATGGCATAGTACGTTTCCCTTTATTTTGAATATTAAATTAATTATTCTTTAATTTTTCCTCTTTAGTATTGTTAAAACTACGGGGTGTTACATTCTCCCCTATTCAAAGGATTTCATCCCCGAAATCTCCAAGTTAAGAAGAATGTATATCCTACCATCCATCACCCATCTACTCATCCACCAGTCATAGGATTCCATTGTCCTTAAAGCCTTCTAGTGCTTATATGTGCATATGCAAAGGTGTGTGTATATGTCCCAATATTAATGCGAAGATTGGGTGGTCTACCGATTCAGTCAACCTCCTTAATGTAATGTATGTTAGTGCCACGAATCCAACATGTATGCAATAATTCTATTATAACATGTAAGTTCTATATGGGTGCACAATCATCTGTCCAAATGCAACATCCATATACATCCATTTTCATCCATTAAAAGAAGAAAAATGCACACACATCCATATGCAGTATGAGAGTGATTGAGCTGATCTAGTGCCTAATGTGCATGTATATGCATCCACGAGCAACCACTAGCAAACACTTGCATCCACTTGCATCCATCAAACAACATGTCTCCAACACACGTTTACATTCATGGGATTCCTACCTAAAGGTCGAAGGTTCGATCAATAGGACATACATAAATGATAGAAACAAGTATAAATAAAAGATTTGGAAAAGGAGTTAAGAGCATACCCTCGAAAAGAAAAGGGTACGAAGCACGAATCTTGTCTTCGGTCTCCCAAGTCGCATCTTCTGGGTTATCCCACCATTGAACTTTCACCAACTTGACTTCTCTACTGCGTAGCTTCTTAACTTTTGATCCGAGAATACGGGAAGGAATTCGTCTGGCTGTCGCCTCCTATTCCACCTCTACTTCCTCCAATATACTCGGCTCAACTACTTCAACAGTATCATGCAAGCACTTCCATAAATGAGAAACTTGGAAAACATCATGAACGCCAGATAATCTCTATGGCAACTTTACTCTATAGGCCATTTGGCCAACCCTTTCTGTTATGGAAATGGCCCTGTAAATTTTGGTGCCAATTTCCCTACAGATCCAAAGCAAACCACATTCCTCAAAGGTGACACTTTAATGAAAACCATGTCTCCTACTTCAAATTCAATATTAGTTCTTCTCTTATCTACATAGGATTTCTGCCTATCTTGAGCGGCCTTCATTCGTCGTATAATAAGGTCAATCTTTTTGGACATCTCCCTAACCATATCTGATCCAAATAATAGTCTTTATGTAGATTCCCACCAACAAGTTGGTGATCTACAGGGTCGTACGTATAATGCTTTGACGGGTGCCTTTCCAATGCTAGCTTGATAACTGTTGTTGTAGGTGGACTTTACTAAAGGAAGGTGCTCTTCACAAGTCCCTCCGAAGTCTAGGATACACAGCCTTAAAAGATCCTCAAGAATTCTGTTCACCCTCTCCGTCTGTTCATCGGTCTGAGGATGATAAGCGATGCTCAAACATAATTGTGTACCTAATGTTTCTTTCAAGCTCCTCCAAAATTCACTAGTGAAGACGGGGTCATGATCGCTTATGATGCTGGAAGGTAATCCATGAAGACAGACTATCTCACGAACATAAATTGGTGCCAACCAAGTTGTCGTCCTCTTTCTCTTAACTAGACTGAAATGAGCGCTCTTAGTAAGTCTATCTACTACGACCCAAATACTGGTATTGCCTTTTTTCGATCTACGCAAACCATCTATGAAGAACATAGAGACGCTCTCACACTTCCATTGTGGAACCTCCAAAGGATGATGTAAACCACCGAGCTTCTTTTTCTCAGCTTGGACATGCTGACAAACTAAACATTGAGAAACAAACTCTACCACATTTTTCTTCATCCCTGCCCAAAAGAAAACCCTTTTCATATCCCTATATATCTTATCACCGCCTAGATGAATAGTCATCTTAGAATGATGGTCTTCTTATATGACTGTCTTTAACAAAATTCCAGTTTGGGGAACAAAAAGCCTTCCATCTCGACGCAACCACCTTTTATCATCAATGGAATATATATTGAGGTGACTAGAAGTCTCCCCTTTACTGAGACTATCCAAGATGTTTGAAATCTGTGGATCATCTCGTGGCGACGCTTCTATCTGATCCATAAGAGTAGGTCGTATCTTTAGCGATGCAAACAAACCAGGCAAAATCTTGGTGGGGGGTCTAAAATCAAAAGTCGATATGAACTCCAAGCATTACCTTTCCACAAACAGAGGGCTTAAGGCCATCCTCTGCCTACTTAGTGCGTCTTCCACCACATTATCCTTGCCAGGGGTATAAGCAATCTCAAAATCATAAGAAGCCAGGAACTTCATCCACCTTTGTTGTCTTAAATTAAGATCCTTCCGCGAGAATAATTACTTGAGAGATTTGTGATCAGTGTACAACTTGAACTTCTCTCCAACCAAATAACGACGCCACATCTTAAGCATGAATATGATGGTAGCTACCTCTAAATAATGGGTAGGGTAGTTCTTCTTGTGAACTCTTAGCTGTCTACCCACATAACATACAACCTTTCCATCTTGCATCAAAACCACACTAATCCCTGTACCACATGCATCAGTGTATACTGTAAACACTTTATTCCCATCAAGCAAGGTCAAGACTAGGGCTGTTGTTAGAGCCCTCTTCAATCGTTGGAAAGCAACATCACAATCTATATCCCATGAAAACGCCAAATTCTTCTTCGTCAGCCTGGTGAGCGGGGCTGATATCTTTGCAAAGTCCTTAATGAACTTCCTATAATAACCTGCCAATCCAAGAAAACTTCTCATCTCCGTTGCGTTCTTCAGAATTTGCCAATCTTGAATTGCAACTAACTTTGAGGGATCTACTGTTATCCCATCTTTGGAAATGACTTGCCCTACGAATCACACCTCTTTTCTCCAAAAATGTCATTCAGAGAACTTTGCCTTAAGCTGATGCGTGAGGAGAGTTTTCAAAAATTCTCTCAAATGTTGGGCATGCTCTTCCTCACTCTTTGAGAAGATCAAGATATCATTGACAAAGACCACGACAAATTTATTTAGAAACTCCCGAAACACCCTACACATCAGATCAACAAAATTGGCGGGTGCATTCGTCAACCCAAAAGGCATAACTAGCCATTCAAAGAAACCATCTGGAGTCCCTAAAGTGGTCTTTTCTATACTGTCCTCAACCAGCCTCAATAGATGAAACCCCATGGCCAAGTCTAACTGAGAAAATACCGAGGCATAAACAAGCTGGTCAAACAAGTTCTCTATCCTTGGAAGTGGGTGTATGTTCTTCTAAGTGAGTTTGTTAAACTCTCTATAGTTTACACATGCACGAAGCGAACCATCTGCCATAGTCGCGAATACAACTGGAGCACCCCATTCAGATATGCTCGGTCTAATAAACCATTTCTCAAGTAGCTCCCATATTTGCTTGCTAAGCTCCCTCCTTTCCCTTGGATCCATATGGCGCACAAGTAATGCAACTGGCTTTGCATTGTCCACCAAATATATACGAAAATTGATCTCGTGCCTCGGAGGTAAGCCCTGTATCTCATCAAAAGCATCAGAATAATCATGGACTACTGGAACAGATTGCAGATCATCGATAGATGCACCTAGAGACTCTAGGAAACTAAGCATGACAGACCCTTGCAGGTCACAAGAAATCTCGAGGGTCCTCCCATGGTAAGTCAAAAGTTTAACGACCCTCTTCTCACAATCTAGAATGCCACCATACATGGTTAGCCAATTCATCCCTAGAATCAAACCGTAGTCCATAAAATCGAGCACATATGCGTGGCACTCAAATTTGACGCCTACGACAGATATTCTCAAATCCCGACATATCATAGACAAATGAGTTGAACCACCAATGGGGTTTGAGACAACTATGGGATCCACAGCCATACTAGTATTTAGGTGCAGAGACTCAACCACAGAACAAGATATAAATAAATGTGAAGCGCCAGAATCAAAAAGAGTTATAATAAGATGACTGGAAAGAGATACCAAACCTTCCATGGAAATTTTCGTACCTCTGTCTGGAGCACTGGTCGCGAGAGCATGCACCTACTCTCCAGAAGCTCTAGCCCTTTGACCTTGTCCCAGTTTATTCGGGCACTCCTTTGGAAAGCGTTTGAGCTCTCCATAATTGAAGCGAGATATCTTCCTTCTTTTGGAGTCCTTCAACAAGTGACCCTCGCGTCCATAGCTGTGACACTTCCTCTTATCCTTACCCTTGTCATTCTTTCGGCCCGTCTTCTATTGTTGTTCTTTCTGGGTCCATAGTTACTTATTTTGCGTTGTTTCCTCAGTCTTAACTTCCTTCTTTTCTCCTTTGTCTTCCTCATGCATCAAGGCCATATCAACAAGCCTTTCAAAAGTTGCTCCCATTGGAATATGGGGCATAGCTAACCCATGAAGGGGTTCATTCAGCCCTTTAGCGAACTGCAAAGCTTTCTTATGCGGAGTATCCACCAGTTCCAGTCCAAACCTTGCGAGGTGGTTGAATTTCTTCACATATTCTTTAACAGTCATGTTTCCTTGTTTGAGCGCCAAGAACCTCTCCGTTTGCATACTTTTCTCATCTTGAGAAAGAAACCTCGTTTCAAACCTCTGTCTAAAATCATCCCATGTCTCCATCGGACTCCCCCACTTAGGTTATTTCCCACCAGAAGAATGAAGCTTCGTCTTTCAGTAGCCAAACAGCTAGCTGAATCTTCCTACTGTCATCCACATTGAACATTCCAAACAAGTCCTTTATCTCCTTAAGCCAATTCCTTGCCTCTACAAACATCTCGGTTCCATGGAATGGCCTTCCTCCCATAGCCCAGAAATTTTTGCAGACTTTAGAGAAATTGTCTACACACGGAGGAGGAACGACGGGTGCAGCTGGGGTAGGAGCGGCATCTTGACCACCGGCAGCCGTCGTGGCCTCTAGATACCTAACGAACCAACCTGGTATCGTAATGCCCTCGGGAATATTAGGTTCCCCGGACATGCTAAAAAGAAAAGGAAAGAGATTCAGACAAGGGATCGAAAGATAGTACATATGGATTTGGGGAATATGTTTTTCAAAACACTTTTCTTTGGAAAATGCTTTCTTTTAAAACCTTTTTGAAAATAATTTTCAAAAACTTTTATCGAATCTGGTAACCTTCAGCTCTAATACCAAGTGTGAGACCACATGTTCGTTAATGTCACTCATTAAGAGAATACATTAAGTTTCGTGAAGCGTTATAGGTAAACAGAAAGAGAAATATTACAAGATAGATATAAAATAGCAACTGAATAAAAACAAACTTTATTAATCATAAAGCATCGTAGTTCAAAAACATCATATGTATGAATTACATAAAAACCAGTACATCTTAAAAACTTCTTTCTCGTACTTAAACATTAGAGTACAAAATAAAAGAAGCAAAATCCCCGAATAAAAACATAGCCATAGTAACAAAGATAGGAGCTTGAGCAATAAATCTAAGCAGCTCTAGCAAAATAATAGAAGGATCCTGGTCAAGCTTGAGTATTCCCACCCTGAGAACCTGAGGGGAAATGGAAGAAAGAAGAGGAATCAAAAAGGGTTAGACATAAAGTCTGGCGAGTCCAGTTACTTTTAGCAAGTAAATAAGCAAAAGTATCAGGACAGGCATGTAAAGTGGATAAGAGAGATAACATCGCAAAAGGCAGGTATGACAAGGAAAACATTATAGAGTGTATACGCTTCTCTAATGATTACTCTAATTCTCTACACTAATACTAGTATAAGCAGAATAAGGTGATCCCAACAACTATAAGATGGTATACTTAGGCATACTTCTGATGAGAGGTTATAACCCCATACAATCCACAAGCAGCCAAATCCTAACAGGTTCACAAACATTACCAGAGTCTAGATGTACCTAAACCACTACCCTAATAGATCGGCTCCCTACTCCGTAAATACCCTATGTCGGCCCTACAGAAGGAGGTATGACTTCCTAAAGTGACAACCCTTCGTTGATGTGCACAACCATATCTATTGGTGTCACGATTGTCTTATCCCCCTCAGTCTGGCCAATGCACGCACATGTCCCCGGTCAATTTGGGCCACTCACACCATCCTCCACGTATGGATCTCTTACAATTAGCCCAGTAAACGTGTCCCAACTCCGACCAAGGGTAGATTACTCGTCTGATACTGTTTTATGGGTTACTGACTGAAATGGGTCCCACACACAAGATGATACAAGGACTCCACCTTGTCTTGTATCCCCACTAGGATTTCCATGGGTTATGTATACCTATTGGTGTCTTTAATTCCATAACCCGATCATTTCTACAGGTTATGCTTACCTAACGGTGCCTTTAATTACATATCCCCAACCGGTTAAGTTTGTGGGCCTATATATAAATATTACTCGCCCTACTAAGATTCACTTAAGCCACCCACTGTTTTAACCAAGTTTACTTGAACCCTATTCAAGTTCATGATCATACAATCCCTATGCATTCAACTAGGTTAAGTATTCCAGTTCATTACCATGTCAATTTATGGTTATAATGTATTGGACCCCACACATTAAGCCTACCACTTTTGGATGCTGGATATACCGATCGGTTCCGAGCAGATTTCTTCCACAGGTCGGGCTTCACCTCGTGTCTCAGCACGTCTCGTATTTGTGCACCTAGACCCCTCACATTAGATTCACCACTTGTGGTCATTGGATATGCCGGGCGGTTCCGAGCAGACTTCACCACAAGCGTAATCTAACCTCGTGTCTAGGCGTAGTTACAGTTTCTAATTACTGTAATGCTAGGCATTTCATTATTAGCCAAATTAACCTATGTCGTTATAGTTATTCATGCCCCTTTTTCCCCAATTGTGTTCGTAACGAATTATATGCCCTAAATTCATATTCATAAACATTATTCAAGTTATGCCAAATCCCCCATTTACAAGTTATTCCCAATTTCAATATTTTTTCCCTCATTCCCCGTTTAACGCATTCGCATATTTTAGCGGCATGCCTAGGCTCGAAAGTTGCCAGGCTATATAAACTAAAAAGGAAAGGGTAAAAGGAAGATGATAGAAATGATTATACTAACAAAATTGACATAAACATATAATGGCATATTGATAAGATGGGCATATAAGAATAGATCTGGTGAACCTAAGATAACAGAATTGTGTCTAACATAGTAGGGATGTCATAATAGGCACGGTAAGATCTAAACAATAATTTATATGCCCAACTAGTAACAGATCCAATTTAACTACAAACATGATAGGTACAAGGTGATCTAAACAGTGAAACAATAGCGATCTGACATGATAAATAGATGAATGTTTAGTTCTAAGTCATAATCATGTCATAACATCATAGAAGCACAGGTTACAGTATATCTAAATTTAAATGGTCGTAGGCATAGATCCAAGTTAAGTCATATCAAGTTTCACTTTTAATTATTCAGATCTAAAAGTAACTTAAAGTCGTAGTGTTTGGATCTAGAAAGATAGAAGAAGAATAGCAGAGGTTGAATCACAGATCTACACTTGAATAACTTGATTGCACAAGAAGGAAAAAGGTTTGATTCAAACTGGGCACTGACAGCATCTAGTCCTCCATTATTTTTTAGGGTAGAAAACAAGAAAAATGGAGCCATATTTATAGCCGCCAGCCCCTAAACATCCCTAAATGCCACGGCTGTCCTAGGGGGGTCGAACCCCTTATGGGGTCAACCATAGATCGACACCGCGCTTGCGGGGTCGACACCCCCCTTAAGGGGTCGACACCCCTCAGGCGGGAATTTTTCCGCTCTCTGAAATTTTGATTTTGAACGTATTTCTGATTTTCTGCATTAATTATATATATATAATTCTCTTACGCATATACAAACTTCAAACCTTCGTAAATTCTTCATACAGTGTCTGATTTACACAAACTAAATGGTCTATCTTGACCAGAATTTTGAGATGGACGCAATGGCGCAGTCCGTTTCCCTTATTTTCGAATATTAAATTAATTATTCTTTAACTTGTCCTCTTTTGGTGTTGTTAAAATTAAGCGGTGTTACATTCTCCCCTACTCAAAGGATTTCGCCCCCGTAATCTCAAAGTTAAGAAGAATGTATATCCTACCATCCATCGCCTATCTACTCATCCACCAATCATAGGGTTCCATGTTCCTTAAAGTCTTCAAGTGCTTATATGAACATATGCAAAGGTGTGTGTATATGTCTTAATACTAATGCGAAGATCAGGCAGTCTAGTGATTTAGTCGACTTCCTTAATGCAATGTATGTTAGTGCCATGAATCCAACATGTATGCAATAGTTCTATTATAACATGTAAGTTCTATATGGGTGCACAATCATCCATCCAAATGTAACATCCATATGATGATACATCCATTTCCATCCATTAAAAGAGGAAATGCACACACATACATATGTAGTATGAGAGTGATTGAGCCAATCTATTGCCTAATGTGCATGTCCACGAACAACCACTAGCAAACACTTGCGTCCACCTGCATCCATCAAACATAACATGCCTCAAACACATGCTAACAATCATGGGATTCCTACCTAAAGGTCGAAGATTGAAACAATAGGGCGTACTTAAATGATAGAAACAAGCATAAATAAAAGCTTTGGAAAAGGAGTTAAGAATATACCCTTAAAAAAAAGGGTACGAAGCACGAATCTTGTCTTCGGTCTCCCAAGTCGCATCTTCTGGGTTATCTCCCCATTGAACTTTCACCAACTTGACTTCTCTACTGCGTAGCTTCTTAACTTTTGATCCGAGAATACGGGAAGGAATTCGTTTGACTGTCGCCTCCCGTTCCACCTCTACTTCCTCCAATATACTCGGCTCAACTACTTTCGCGGTATCATGCAAGCACTTCTGCAAATGAGAAACATGGAAATCATGATGAACGCCGGATAATCTCTCTGGCAACTTTACTCTATAGGCCATTTGGCCAATCCTTTCTGTTATGGGAAGTAGCCCTACAAATCTTGGTGCCAATTTCCCTATGATCCAAAGCGAACCACATTCCTCAAAGGTGACACTTTAATGAAAACCATGTCTCCTACTTCAAATTCAATGTCAGTCCTTCTCTTGTCTATGTAGAATTTCTGCCTATCTTGAGCGCCCTTCATTCATCGTCTAATAAGGTCAATCTTCTCGGATGTTTCCCTAACCATATCTGGTCCAAGTAATATTCTTTTTGTGGATTTCCACCAACAAGTTGGTGATCTACAGGGTCTTCCGTATATTACTTTGATGGGTGCCATGCCAATGCTAGCTTGATAATTGTTGTTGAAGGTGAACTCTACTAAAGGAAGGTGCTCTTCACAAGTCCCTGCGGAGTCTGGTATACACAGCCTTAAAAGATCCTCAAGAATTCTGTTCACCCTCTCCATCTGTTCATCGGTCTAAGGATGATAATCGGTGCTCAAACATAACCGTATCCCTGATGCTTCTTGCAAGATCCTCCCAAATTCACTAGTGAAGACGGGGTCACGATCGCTTACGATGTTGGAAGGTACTCCATGAAGAAGGACTATCTCATGAACAAAAATTATTGCCAACGAAATTGTCGTCCTCTTACTCTTAACTGGAATGAAATGAGCGCTCTTATTAAGTCTATCTACTACGATCCAAATACTGGTATTTCCTTTCTTCGATCTACGCAAACCATCTATGAAATCCATAGAGGCGCTCTCCTCATTCCATTGTGGAACCTCCAAAGGATGAAGTAAACCACCGGGCTTCTTTTTCTCAGCTTTGACTTGCTGACAAACTAAACATTGAGAAACAAACACTGCCACATTTTTCTTCATCCCAGCCCAAAATAAAACCCTCTTCAAATCCCAATACATCTTATCATCGCCTGGATGAATAGTCATCTTAAAATGATGGTCTATTTCTAAGACTGTCTTTAACAAACTTCCAGTTTAGGGAACACAAAGCCTTCCATCTCGTCACATCCACCTTTTATTGTCAATGGAATATATATTGAGGTGACTAGAAATCTCCCCTTTACTGAGCCTGTCCAAGATGTCTGAAATATATGGATTATCTCACTGCGAAGCTCCTATCTGATCCATAAGAGTAGGTCGTTCTCTAGCGATGCAAACAAACCAGGCAAAGTCTTAGTGGAGGGTTGAAGATCAAAAGTCGATATGAACTCCAAGCTTTTCATTTCCACAAACAGAGGGCTTAAGGCCATCCTCTTCCTAATTAGTGCATCTGCCACCACATTACCCTTGCTAGAAGCTAGGAACTTTATCCACCTTTGTTGTCTTAAATTAAGATCCTTCTGCAAGAACAAGTACTCGATAGATTTGTGATCAGTGTACAACTCGAACTTCTCTCCAACCAAAAAATGACGCCACATCTTAAGCGTGAATACTATGGCAGCTAGCTCTAAATCGTGGGTTGGGTAGTTCTTCTCATGAACGTTTAACTATCTACCCTCATAACATACAACCTTTCCTTCTTGCATCAGAGCCGAACCAAGCCCTGTACCACATGCATCAGTGCGTACTGTAAACACTTTATTCCAATCAAACAAGGTCAAGATTGGGGCTGTTGTCGGAGCACACTTCAATCGTTGGAAAGTAACATCGTAATCTATATCCCATGAAAATGCCAAATTCTTCTTCGTCAGCCTGGTGAGTGGGGCTAATATCTTTGCGAAGTCCTTAATGAACTTTCTATAATAACCTGCAAATCCAAGAAAACTTCTCACCTCCGTTGCATTGTTCAGAATTTTCCAATCTTGAACCGCAAATACCGTTATGGGTTCTATAGCTATACCACCTTTGGAAACCACATTCCCTAGGAATCTCACCACTTTTCTCCAAAAATGGCATTTGGAGAACTTTGCCTTAAGCTAATGCGCGCGAAGAGTTTTCGAAACTTCTCTTAAATGTTGGGCATGCTCTTCCTCACCCTTTGATAAGATCAAGATATCATCGACAAAGACCACGACAAATTTATTTAGAAACTCCCAAAACACCCTACTCATCAGATCAACAAAATAGGCGGGTGCATTCGTCAACCCAAAAGGCATGACTAGCCATTTAAAGAAACCATATGGAGTCCTAAAAGCGATCTTTTCTATACTGTACTCAGCCGCCCTCAACCGATGAAAACATGTGGCCAAGACTATCTGAGAAAATACGAGGCACCAACAAGTTGGTCAAACAAGTCATATATCCTCGGAAGTGGGTGTCTGTTCTTCTTAGTGAGTTTGTTCAACTCTCTATAGTCTACACACAAACAAGGCGAACCATCTGCCATAGTCGTGAATACAACTGCAGCACCCCATTCTGATATGCTTCTTTTAATAAACCCTTTCTCAAGTAGCTCCCATACTTTCTTGCTAAGCTCTCTCCTCTCCCTTGGAGCCATATGGCGCACAGATAATGCAACTGGCTTTGCATTATCCACCAAATATATTTATGAAAATTGATCTCGTGTCTCGAAGGTAATCCCCGTACCTCATCAAAAACATCAGAATAATCACGGACTACTAGAACAGATTGTAGATCATCAACAGATGCATCTAGAGATTCTAGGATACCAAGCATGACAGACCCTTGCGAGTCATAAGAAATCTCAAAGGTCCTCCAATGGTAAGTCAAAAGTCTAATGACCCTCTTCTCACAATCTAGAATGGCACCATACATTGTTAACCAATCAAACTATAGTCCGTAAAACCGAGCACATATGCGTCGAACTCAAATTTGACGCCTAAGACAGATATCCTCCAACCCTGAAAAATCATAGACAAATGAGCCGAACCACCAAGGGGTTTGAGACAACTACGGGATCCACTACCATACTAGTATTTAGGTGTAGAGACTCAACCACAAAACTAAATTTAAATGAATGTGAAGCGCTAGAATCAAATAAAGTTCTAATAGGATGAATGGAAAGAGAAATCAAACCTTCCACGGAAATTTTCCTACCTCTATCCAGAGCACTGGTCGTGAGAGCATGCATCTGCAATCCGGAAGCTCCAGCCCTTTGACATTGTCCCTGTTTATTCGGGCAATCCTTTGCAAAGTGTCTGACCTCTCCTGTAACACCCTGTATTTTCATATAAACATTAAAGTAAAGAATTAAGGAATAAATAATTTCAAATGTGAGAATTAAGGGAAACGGGTTACGCCATTATGTTCATCTCGGAATTCTTCTTGAGATAGAGTCTGAGTATGCGTAAATCTGACTCCGTATGAAGGAGTTATGACTTTCAGAAGATTCAAGGATTTAAACAAACAGCTCAGATTAAAGTTCAGAAAATTCAAATTTCGAAATCAGAAGCAGAAGTAGGTTGGGCGGGAATTTTCCCGCCCAAGGCCAGGTCGACTAGGAGGTAAACCAGGGGATCGACCTCCCCCTATACAGGTCGACCAGGGGGTCGACCATCCCCTCGGGTCAGATCTGAAACCTGACATGTTTCTTTGTGTGATGATCTACTGTGTCATTAGGGCTTGTGTGGCAAGTTCTGGTTGGTTCTCTTAGGTTTGAATGGCTTTGATTTGCCCTAGATTGATCTGACAGCTCCTATTAAATCAAACTTCTATATAAGCAACCTAAATCTAAACCCTAAGCCACACAAAAATATTCCTAAGACCATCATGCTGTCAATACTCAACCTAGAGTAGCCGCCATTCTCCTTCAACTAGAAAGCCAGTTAGGAATTGCAAATCAAATCTAATTCAACTAAGAGAATTTGTAACACCCCACATCCGTTAAGGTCAGTCACAAAGGGACATGGGCAAAAGTTTTTAAAAACCTTCAGAAATTATTTTCAAAACGTTTACAAAGAAGCATTTTTCTAAAGAAAAGTTTTGTTTTACGAAAGGCATATTCCCCAAAGCCATATGCACTATCTTTTGATTCTCTCCTTGAGTCTTCTCTCTTTCTTTTTCACCATAGTTTATAGGCATGCGAAACATGTCAGAGGGCAAAGTAGTGTCCAACCTCCATCTGTAGCCGCAGTAGTTTTACTTGCGACTAATCTTATTTCAAGCTTTGTAGGGTTGCCATGCGATGGAGGTAGCTTTCGACAAACTTGTCAACAAGCTATACAAGGATAGTAAGAAGGAGGATAAAGAACACAAGCCTAAGGATGAGAAACTTGTTGATAAGGCGTAATCCACGAAGGAGGAAAAGGTGAAAGGGAAGAGGTCAAAGTAAAAGAATAATAAAACCCATGATAAGAAAGAACATCGTTGGTATGGTAAAAAGGGACATGTAGTTAAGTATCATAGGACAAGGACAAGGGTAAAGAACAAGTTAGACAAGAGGGCAATTGTATGCTCTCACTACTAGCATACCTAAGAGAGGTGGTAACGTTTCCATTAAAAGTTTAGCTTCTCTTTTCTATCATACCGTAGGAATTTTGTTTTTATTCATCGCATCCTTTTAATTCTGCGTCGGTAGTTGAGTCTCTGCACCTTAGTACTAGCGTAGTAGAGGATCCCATTTTTGTCTCAAATCCTGTTGGGGAATCGGCTCATTTATTCATGACTTGTTTGGATTTGAGAATGTCTATGCTAAGTGTTGAGTTTAGAAGTAAAGCTTATGTTTTTGGGCTATGGGTTGATTCTAGGGATGGAGTGGTTGTCCAGAAATGTACCATTCACGAGTATGAAAAGCGGGTAGTTAGACGCTTGACTTGCCTTGGTAATGCCCTCGAAGTCTAGTGTAACCCTTAGGGTTCTGCCATGTTTAGTTACCAAGAATCTTTTGATACATTTATCGATCCACTCGAGTAGTGTTCGGCACTAAGGCAGATGGTTCGTTTCGCTTATGCATGAGTTATAGAAAATCACCTTAGTAAGTACACTTGGCAACATGGTTGGCATTTGTTTATTTTCAAGAGATAATTCATTTATGTAGAATACCTTCTAGTAAGTGAATGAGATCCAAGATTCACTAGTGAATTTTGGAGAGCTTGCACGAAACCATGTGTACGTAGCTATGTTTGAATCGGGTATACTAGAAAGAGAATAAGCGAAAGTGGAACGAGAGGTGACAATGGAATGAGTTCCAACTCATATTTTGGGAACAAGAATTAAGGAACTACGAAATTGTGAAGTTAAAGACGGTCAAAGCACAATGGAGTTAAGCCCAAGGAAATACGACTTAGAAGATTGAAGACTAGACACGCGCATCATATCTCTTTTTAAGAGTATATCCTTGATCCCTCTTTTCCTGTAGAGCTTACTTGTATGCTATCTTTTAAGTATAACCTCTCGGTCCTGTTCTGAATCCTATTTCTGTTGCAAACCCCATAGGGAGTATGACTTATCTGTTAGTAATACATGTTGGGGCTTGAGGGTGTCCGTTGGGTTGTCTAAACATTTTGGGTTTTATAGGATATGGGCTAGTGCTTAGGGAGTTCTTCTCCTATTCAGTATATATGTGATGTAGATTTCCAGCTTTGACATTGCCTAATGGGCACAAAGTTTTTACTTGCTTCTATCATTCGGCTATATCTTTAGGTAGGAACAATTGGGTGAAACATGTGTTTGATACATGTTATGATTGATGGTTGAAAGTGGTTGCAAGTGGTCGCAAGTGGTTGCTCGTGGTTACATAACACACATTAGGCACTAGATTGGCTCAGACACATTTTCATATTGCATATGCATGAGTGTTTATACTTTTTTATGGATGAAATTGAATGTGTTATCATGTGAATGTTGCATATGGCTGGATGTTTGAGCACACATAGTGTTTATGTGATTAGGGCTATTTGCATACATGTTGGACTCATGGCACTAAACAAATTTTGCATTAAGAAGATCAGTCAGGCCTGATCATTTGCATTAGATAAGGAACATATACACACACTTTCTGCATATGTTCATACAGCATTAGGAATCTCTTAAGGACAATGGATGCCTGTGATTGATGATTGAATAGATGGATGATTGGATGGTAGGACACATTCTTCTTAACTTGAAGATTTCGGGGACGAAATCCTTTAAGGAGAGGAGAATGTAACAACCTGTATTTTTATAACATGTTAAAACAAGAAATCAAGGCAGAATTAAATTTTAAATCAGAATCAGGGGAAACGGGTTATGCCATTGCATTTGTCTCGAAATTTTACATCAAATAGAGTCCAAGTTTTCGAAAATCGGAGTCCGGATGAAGAAGTTATGGCCTGTACAAGTTTCAGCAGTTTTCACGCAGCACTGGACCAGGAGGTCGACCTACCCCCCCCCCCCCCCCCCAGGTCGACCATAGGGTCGACCTACCCCCCAGGTCGACCATAGTGTCGACCTCCCCCTCTTGCAGGTCGACCTGGTCGGCCTGTTTTGACCCAGAACTCATTTTTGAAGCCTGAGACATGTTTTGATGGTCCGGATTGATTCTAGGGTTAATCTAGGGGCCTAAACTAGTTGCTACACCTATAAAAACACCCTTAGACCTAACCTAATTCACAACAAATCATTTTTACACTATTATACTGCTGAACTCCCTCTTAAACCATGGCTGCCACACCCAAATTAAAGCTTAAGCATTCAAACTCAAATCAATTCGAAGAACAAAGCTTCAACAATGGTTCAAGACAATAAATCAACAACGCCTCGAAATTTTTACAACAAAATCAGTTCTTAATTCATTAGCCATGCTCTGTAAGTTCTAGTTGTTTTTAGATTTAAACATTTAATTATAATATGGTCATGGAATAAAGTGGAATTGGATTTAAGTATATTTATCGATCTATTTCTATTGCTTCTTGGATCTTAAGTTTTGAGACTTGTCTATCTTTATTCCCATGTCTAATTTATGATCTATTCAGCCTGTTGTAAATCAGTTTTCTTGATTCATATTGATATTATTACCAAGTTGTAATCTTCATTCCTATGATGATGTTTTACTCTCTGATCTTATTTTTATGAAAAATTCTACCTTCCCCTATTTATTTTCTTTTGATGAACCTAGGTCAATTTCAGACCTAGGCCTAAACTACGATATACGTGCGATGGTATACGGGGGAAATATTGGAATATTGCCTAGTGGAATATATGTGTTTGGTGGAATTGATGGCATAACATAAAAATTGGATATTTGGGTATTACTACCCTTAACATGAAATTGGAAATTTGGGTATTGTCAATATAATTGAAATTGCAAGTTTGGGCATACATGAATTGGCATGTAAGTTAAATCACGAGTTTGGGACTATGTAAGTTTAAATCAAAAGATTGGGCTTATGTTAACTCGGCATAAGTAGAATTGGGAATTTGAACATGAAAGAAATTGTAAATTTGATAATTGGCATAAACATGTATTATGAACTTGGGCAACTGACATGTATTGTAATAAAAAGATTATAGTTTGGGATGACTACATCATGAATCATGATTTGGGTTTATTGGGTATAAAACTTGATACATGTAATTTTGGCTAGAACTTGATATGGTAAAATGGCATAAAAATTGGCATACATGTAAAACGACATGAATTGAACATATGTAAATTTGGTATGAATTGGGCATATGTAAAACTGACATGTAACTTAGAACTTGGGAATATGTTAATTATGTAAAATTTGGAGTAGAAACATATATGATAATTTATGACTTGGAGAAAGTTTAATATGAACGCGCCTAAGTTGGGTTTTGGGTAGTTGGTATGTATTGGACATCTAGAAGGCACGTAAGGATGATTATGAACTTAAAACATGAATTGGTTATGAATATGAATCATTAACTTGATAATAGGCATAAGTGAAAACATGAAACTTGACATGAAACTCACCATGAAACTAGACACGAACTTGACATGAAACTTGAACATGGACATGACATTAGGATAAACATGAAAATGGCCAACTCGAGGTTGGGTTGAGTTTGCAGTGTAAATCTGCCCGGAACTGCCCGGCAAATCCAGTTACTGCAAACAATAGGATCCAATGTGGGTAGTTGGTCATATCGCGCTTGAAACTCGAGGTCAGACTGAGTTGTGGTGTAAATCTATCCGGAACCGCCCGGCATATCCAGTGACCAAAACAACAGGTCTGATGTGAGAGGTTCGGGTGCATTAATGAATTAATGCCACATGATAGGGTTAAGTCATGAACTGCTTGAATAAGGTTAACCAATTTGACACGATGACATGATAGGATTAATTCATGAACCGCTTGAATATGCTTAACCAATTTGACACGATGACATGATAGGGTTAAGTCATGAACCGCGTGAATATGCTTAACCAATTTGACATGATGACATGATAGGGTTAAGTCATGAACAGCTTGAATATACTTAACCAATTTGACACGATGATTTGATAGGGTTAAGTCATGAACCGCTTGAATATACTTAACCAATTTGACACGATGATTTGATAAGGTTAAGTCATGAACCGCTTGAATATACGTAACCAACTTGACACATGATTCATAGGGCTAAGTCATGAACTTGAACGACAACACTTAGCCCCTTTGACATGACACGTAGGCGGGTTAAGTCACGAACTTGAATGACAACACTTAACCAACTTGACATGCAAGACTGATGGGGTTAAGTCTCGAATTTAAATGACAACACTTAACCTACTGAACGGAAACCCTAGTTGCGTGGTCCTTTTCAGCAGTAACCCACTAGATATATCACGGTACCCTGGAACTAAGCAGGGTGGGGCATGATTATTGGGCTGATTGTAAGCGACCAGAACGACGACTGAGTTGGTGCGCCATTGTAGGTTCAGGCGGACTATGGTCATGCACGTAGTCCAGAGTTGAAAAAGTAGGCATTGGGCACCAGTACGTTTACACTGTGCGTGCTTGATTCGTGTCGGTGGTTGGCACCCTAGGGCTTGATACACCCTATGGTGGACCTAGCACAGGTGACTACATTTCGTGATTGGGCCGTATGACACAGACACATGAACGAACTAGGACTTGTAGGGAGCCGATCGATTAATAGATCATTACGTGGAAAAAGGGTGTTTTTCGTTAGGTAGCATAATCCCTAGTGGTCCTAGGTGGCATAAACCCTAATCGAATCTAGAAAACGTTCAATAGGTAGTATAATCCCTAGTGGTCCTAGGTGGCATAAATCCTAGTTGAACACGCGATAGTTCATGATAAGGAAACCTAGCCAGAACAAGGGTGGCAGTCCAAACGATTTCAAGAATGGTGGCACTACGTTGAAGTAGTATAGAAATACGTGATGAAACCCGTACGATATACGGCAAGGGACTGTACATATACATGGAAAGGATGATACGGGTTGGGGTACTAGTACAGTTGGTGCAGAGAATTTAGGAAATCAAAGAAAATAGTGGAATGGTGAAGCTTAGAAATCTTGCGATGTTATACTTAATAGAAACCTTGCAATGTGGTACTTGGTAGGAACCTTGTGATGATACTCTTGATAGGAAGCATGGAATGTTATACTTGATTCATCGTGCCTGTAGCTTACCTTGTCATCATGCTTATGTTTACTTTTAGTTTATTTATGCCATATTATCTTTACCTGTTTTTATGCTGAAAGCCACTAGAACTTACTCAGTCTTTATGACTGACCCAGTTTGTTTCGCCTCTTATTATTTCGTACCCCCCCCCCCCCCAGGTTCGCAGGGCGGGAATACAGCTTAGTTCGGATCTTACCAAGCTCCAAGGCTCTTTCATGTGCTGCTTGGATTTCTCTTGGCTATGGCTTGCTTTGCGTTATTGGGGAATACTACAATTTATTTCCATGCTTCTTTGTTTTTGAGCAAGACAGATATTTTAGCTATGTAATTGGGTATTTGAAGGTGAAGGGATTTTATTGTAAATAATTATACTTAATAAATGATTTGAAGACCTTCCACTGTTTTATATATGTCTGTCTTGTAATATTTCTGTTCCAGTACCCATAATGCTCCATTGAAGTTAAGACTTCCCTTTATGACTGACCTTAACGGATGTGGAGTGTTACAGAATTCAACGTCCACAACAAAGGAGAGCTATTCAAATTCAGAATACAGATCCCAGAACACAAGACTAGTCTACTTTTTGTAAGTCCAGTTATCATTTAGAACTAAAGGATATTAGAATCGTGACAAAAATAAATGGATGTAGAACAATGCTTAATGTAAATTTACGCCTATCCTTTTTGGTAAAACTGAATTGATTAAGACTATGACTCTTATCATGTTAAATTTGTGACCATGTTTATGTAATTTGATGATAAATGTTAAATGCTTGGAAATGAATCCATATGTAGAATAATTTGCCAAAGACATATATGTTGTGTAATTTAGCTATGACATATTATGTTGTATACTTTGGCGATGACATATCATGTTGAATAAATTGGCGATGACATACCATATTGTATAATTTGGCAATGGCATATCATGTTGTGTAATTTGGCAATGACATACCATATCGTATAATTTGGCAATGGCATATCATGTTGTGTAATTTGGCGATGACATACCATGTTGTATAATTTGGCGATGACATTTCATGTTGTATGATTTGGTAATGACACCTATTGGGAATTTTGCTATGTTTATGGAAGTTCAACCATGATCACATATATGACCAAAACTACATGCTAATTTGATTAGGTCCATGTTAAATTTGATCCAACTAATTTGGAAGTTCACAACTTCATGCCTAATTTTAAGTTTGTGTAGTTCTATGTAAAACCCCTATTTCACGATTCATGTTGAGTAGATCAAAATTTGCAAGTTCATAACTAAATGTATATTGTTATGCCATATTCATATGACACATGTGTATTTGGATCCATATTTTTATGATGTTGGAATTATTACATGTTCCTCTTTTTCCCCTTTTGTGTATAAGTTAGGCTATGTATCGAGCCTAACATTTTATGTGATTTATGCGAATGTTTAATGGGGGTAATGTTGGGGAAAAACACGAAATTACATATAATTGGCATATTTGGCTCATAAACATGTAAATGTTTTATGGCATAAAGTGGTATAAATTTTTATACCTAAAGTTATGAACTTAATTTAAAGGGAAAGTGGGGCTTGACTTGAATGACAATAATTTACATGTAAATATAAAGAGGTAAATATGTAAATTTAGAAAAGATGAATATGCCTAACCCGAGGTTAGATTGGGTTACGGTGTAAGACTGCCCGGAACCGCCTGGCACATCCAGCAACTGCAACAATATATACCTAATATGGGAGGTTAGTGCATCGAGCCCAAAAGAACCCGAGGTAAGACTGAGTTGCAATGTAAAACTGTCAGACCCAACCGGCACATCTAGTAACCGCAACAATACCTGTCTAATGTGAGTGGTTGGTGCTTTAATGAATGAATTAATGCTAAGTCCGGAATGGTAGGGTTAAGTTAATTAAGGCAACACCTAACCAATACAACATGTTAACTAAACTGATTGGTGGGGTTAGGTTAACTTGGATACTTAACCAATTTAACATTGTTAGGAAACCCTAGTAACGGGGACCCATTTCAGTAGTAACCCACATAGATGTATCATGGTACCCTGAACTAGGCAGAGTGGGGCATGATTACTGGGTTGATTATAAGCGGTCAAAACAACGGCGGTTGGTGCATCAGTGTAGGTTCCGACGGAGTACGGGCGTGCACGTACTCTGGAGTGGAAGCAGGCACTGGGCATCAGTAGTTATACGTTGTGCATCTTGAATCGTGTCGGGTTGCCACCATTGGATTTAATACACCTCAAGGTGGGACCAGCACAGGTTTCTACAATCGAGCGGGGCCATACGGCACAAGTAGTAAATGCGTGCGAGTAGGAGCCGATCAATAAAAAGGGATCACTGGGTTTGAACTCATGATGATGGTTGAAATATCTAGTAGGTGCAGAGAATATGGACATGAGTGCGATAGTATGATTAGTTTATCTTGCCTTATTTATCTTTCCTTATCCTTTGTTACCTTATTTCCTTGTTATTGTCCTGTGTCCAGCTTATTCAAGTCATGGTTCTCTTATTAGTTTACATGCTGAATAATCACTGCACTTACCAGACTTGTGTCTGACCCATTTTTCTTTCGCTCTCTTTTCTTCCGTTCCCCTCTCCCCCTTCCTCAGGTACCCAGGGAGGAAAAGCTCAGCTTAATTTGGACCGTTCATATTTCTAAGCTTGAAGACTCTGTGATGTATAGCTTGGAACCTCTTATCTTTGGCTATGGCTTTGGACACACTACTACTTGAGGATTTATGCAGTTTTATTACGTTTTATGCTTCTTTATGTTATAATCAAGACAGCGATCTTGATGTAATGATTTGGAAGTTGTTTTGAGATAGTTTGCTGTAATGTTTTTGTTATGAACTACGTATGAAATAAATTTAGTTTTTTTTCCGCTGCTTATATACGTCTATCCTGTAAATTATCTGTGTCTTTTACCTATAATGATCCACCAAAGTTAAGGCATTCCCTTTGTTAGTGACCTTAACGGAGGTGAGGTGTTTCACTTGGTATCGGAGCAAAGGTTTACCAGATCAGATAAAAATTTTGAAAACTATTTTTCAAAAAAGAAGTTTAAAGAAATAATTTTCAAGAAAAAGTGTTTTACATTTAAAAAGGCATAATCCCCCAAAGCCTTATGCACTATCTTTCTATCCTTTGTTTTGAATCTTTCCTTTTTCGTTTCAGCATATCTGGGGATCTTAACCTTCCAGAGGTCATACCATTACCTGGTTGGTTCAGAAGGTACCTAGAGGGTAGGGCTAATCTCGCAGGCCCAGCAAACTTTCCTCCTCCCTCAACTGCAGCGGTTCCTCCCCCTCCTCCTCCACGTGCAAATGCTTTCTCAAAAATAGGTAGGGACTTTCCAGCCATGGGTGGAAATAATTTCAACGGAAATGAATCCTTTGTGGAAGCAAGAAACTGGCTCAAAGAAATTGAGGATTTGTTTGATATTTTCAAAGTGGATGATAGGCAGAAGATACAGTTGGTCGTATGGTTGCTTAAAGATGAAGCCTCATATTGGTGGGAAGTTACTAACGCTGAAAGACCAATTGAAACTTGGATGGATTTCAGAATAAGGTTTGAAATGAAATTCCTCTCACAAGCTGAACGAAGCCTACAAATGGAGAAGTTCTTAGCTCTCAAACAGGGGAGTATGTCGGTCAAGGAATATGTTAGCCAATTCAACCAGCTGGCTAGGTTCAGATTGGAGTTAGTGAACACTCCACATAAGAAGGCTCTCTGTTTTGTTAAGGGATTGAATGAGCCACTGCACAGCGTAGCTATGTCCCATATACCTACGGGTACGAATTATGAGAGACTGGTGGACATGGCACTGTTACAAGAAGAAGATAAGGGTGGCAAGAAAGAGACAAAGGCGGAAGTAACTCAAGATAAGAAAGTGGAAAGATCACAGAGCAAGAAGACAGAGTCCAAGAAGGGCGGGAAGAACAACAAACCCTGTGACAAGAGGAAGTGTAATTTTTGTGGTACTCCTGGACATCTGGTTAAGGACTGCAGAAAGAAGAAGAGGAAGATGGGTGGTTGTTTCCATTGCGGCGAGACAGGGCACATGGATAAGGACGGCCCAAGAAAGCAAGGGCAAGGGCAGAGAGCTGGATCTACTTCTAGAGGGCAGGTTCACGCTCTCATGGCAACTCTGCAAGAACGAGGTAGAAATGTTTTTGTTGAGAGTTTAGTTTATCTTTTTGATCATCCTGTTCATACACTCTTTGATTCTGGCGCATCGCACTCTTTTATATCTACTGCTTTAGTTGAATCTCTGCACCTAGACACCAGTTTAGTAGAGGATCCCTTGGTTGTTTCCAATCCAACTGGGGGCTCAATTTATTTGTCAATGATTGTTTAGATTTGGAAATTTCCATACTGAGTGTGGGGTTTAGATGTAATGCTTATGTCTTGGGCTTCACGGTCTATGAGTTGATTCTAGGCATGGATTGGCTATCCAATAATGGTGCCATCCTCGATTGTGAAAAGAGAGTGGTTAGACTCATGACTCGCCTTGGTAACACTCTTGAAATATCTTGTAATCCCATGAACACTATTATGCTTAGTTATCTAGAATCTCTTAATGCGTCTATTGAGAACTTGCAATCTATTAGAGTAGTCAGTGAATACTCGGATGTGTTTGAAGAGGTGAAGGGCTTACCTCCGAAGCGGGAGATAGACTTCCGCATATACCTTGTTGATAATGCAAAACCCGTTGCTTTACCCATTGAACACATGGCTCCAAAGGAGAGGAAAGAACCCAGCAAGCAAGTTAAAGGGTTGCTTAAGAAGGGGTTTATATGGCAGAGTATTTCTGAATGGGGTGCTCCAGTAGTATTCGCAACCAAAGCCGATGGTTCACTTCGCCTATGCATTGATTATAGGGGGTTAAACAAGCTCACCAAGAAGAATAGGCACCCACTCCTGAGAATATAAGGCTTGTTCGATCATCTTGTAGATGAATCGACTTTCTCCCAACTAGATCTAACTACGGGGTTCCATTAGCTAAGAGTGGCTGAAGACAGCATTGATAAGACCGCCTTCAGAACCCCGGATGGTTTCTTTGAATGGCTTTTCATGCCTTTCGGCTTGACAAATGCACCCGCTTACTTCGTTGACTTGATGAGCAGGGTGTTTAGAGAATTCCTTAATAAGTTTGTGGCGGTCTTCGTAGATGACATTATGATTTTCTCAAAGAGCGAGGAAGAGCACACTCAACATTTAAAAGAAGTCATGGATACTCTTCGAGCACATCAGTTGAAAGCCAAATTCTCCAAATGCCACTTCTAGAGAGAGGAAGTAAGGTTTCTCGGACATGTGGTATCCAAGGAAGGGTTAGCTGTGGACCCCGCAAAAGTAGTTGCGGTGCAAGATTGGAAGGTTCTACGGAGTGCGACCGAGGTCTGGGCTAGCGGGCTTTGTAACACCCCACCTCCGTTAAGGTCACTCACAAAGGGAATGCCTTAACTTTGGTGGAGCATTTTAGTAAACAGAACAGAAACTTACAAGACAGATAAAAAAGTACTTGAAATTTTTTAACTTTATTACAGCGGAAACAGAAATCAATATGGTTACACCCTTTCAAATCTCAGAATTCAAGTACAAAATATCAGTCTTGTACAAAAGCCTTCAAAATGCATGGTTTAAAATCATAATCCCCATAGAACGGAAGCTATACAGAACCAAGCCATACTTTAAGCACTTCAAGCAAAGAGAAATCCGGATCAAGCTAAAGTATTCCCTCCTCGGATAACTTGGGGGGGAAACGGAAGAAAGGAGGCGAAACAATAAGGGTCAGACAAAAAGTCTAGCAAGTCCAGTGACTTTCAGCATATGAACAGATAATAATAATATGACATGAACATAAAACTGGATGAGAGATAACTGTAACAGGTGTAGCAGATATAACAGAAGAACAGAATGACATAAACTATTGCTTTACACTTCTCTGCACTGATACTAGTATAACAGAATTAGTTGTCACCCTAATGTCTAAACTGAAACAGGAACGGGTACAGAATAATTTAACAGAAACAGAATGCTACTAATGGGCCTTTACTACCTGATCAGAAACAGACAGAAGCAGAAACAGATTAAACCCTACGAAAACAGAATGTAGAATTAGGTGTACACTAGTAATGGGCCTTTACCACCCGAACAGACGGTACCATGCAGAAACTGACAGGTGTTACCACCCAATAGAAACAGACAGAACTAAGTGTACCCTAAAACCCTACCCCAAGCGATCGGCTCCCTAATACATAAATATCCTGTGTCGGCCCCACAGTAGGGTGTATCACTCCCTAAAGTGACAACCAATTGGCACAGACCTATTTACAGATGTCACGGCGTCTTACATCCTCAGAGGCAGACCGGGGTCCATGCACACACATGACCCGGTTGGAACGCACCATCAACACCCCTCGCCATTATCAGAATGAACCGCTTATAATTAGTTCAGTAAGCGTGCCCGGACCCTACTTACTGTTGGGTCAAAGTTTTGATACCAGAAAGGGTTACTGACTAATATGGGTCCCAAACAACAGATGACACAAGTAATTACCCTCCTAACCTTGTGTCCCTAGACTAACAGATTTTAGCTTAACGTGTCTACAAGTTTCAGACATAAAAAATTTAGGTTAACTAGTTCACAGATCAGACAATCAAGTTAACAGGTTTTCACACTAACGGATCAGATGATCGAATTAACAGGCTTACAGATTAACTGGTTCCAGATTATCTAACTTTGTATTGGGCCTACGGATTCATGAAACGGGTTCATCAGATTCATTGGTCCAATTGGTTTAACCTTACCCAACACGTTTTAGACATCATAATTATCTCAGATTTTCATTAATTAAATATTAATGCCCAAACCTCTCACATTAGACTGACAGTTTGCGGCTACTGGTTAGGCCGGTTGGTTCCGGGCAGGTTTCTGTCGCAAACTGAGTCTAACCTCAGGTTTCAAGCACGTTATGACTAACTTCTCACATTAGAACCTATTGTTTGCGACCACTGGAATATGCCGGGCGGTTCCGGGCAGAATTACGCCGCAAACTCATTCTAACCTCGAGTTAGCCATGTTTATCTTTGCGGCCAATTAATTAATGATTTACCATTTATACCCATGCCTAATATACATGTCAATTATTCATAACTATAGCCAATTCAGATTATGTCAATAGCGGACTAATTATACCAACTCAACAGATATAGCAGATAACAGATTTCTCAGGTTAGGCGACTTAGCAGATTAAGCAAACTAGCAGATTTAGTATTTTCAACAGACTTAGCAAATGACAGATTTGGCAGATGAACAAATCTAGCAGACTAGGCAGTAGAGCAGAACTAGCAGATTAAGCAATATAACAGAACTAGCAGATTAGGCAATGTAACACAACTAGCAAATTAGGCAAATATAACAAATTTGCTTATTTCTTAAAGTTTCATACCTTGCCTAATTATAAACCTTGCCTAAGTTCATGTGCATAAATAATAGTCTTGATTCACAATATTATCATATACCCTATGTTTGTATTAAATTTACATAGCACAGATTATGGTCATAAATTTACCATATATCATATGTTCCAAATTTTAATTAAACTTGCATAGTACAGAAGATCCATATAATTTATACCAAATATAGCCATAGATTACTATGCATGTCATATATCCCAAAGGTCCCTTACTTAGGTGTTTATTCACATTAATAGATATCCTACTTTCATGTAAATCTTTATACCTAGGCCATATTCTCTTTATCTTAAATCACGTGTTCAATACAGTCTATATTTATGTTCAATTATATACCTTTTTATGTCATGTCCGCAAATCATATGTTTAATACCTTTTTATGTTATAAATATAACATGTCCAATCATATGTCTCAGATTCATGTTCTAGCTACAGTCCATGTTCTTTCCTCAAATTAGTCACCTATTGGTCGTGCCCAATTTATGCATCATTCATTTTACTGTCCCAAACAATTTAGCGCATGTTAATCTCTTATGAGATTGGCTCAGGCTCGTAGTAGCCTGGCTATAGAACAGAAAGAGGAAAGAGGTACAGAATAAGATAAATCAAATCAGAACAGAACAGATATAATCTCAGATTCAGATTCATAATTCATGTAAAAATCAGAATTAACGTTTATAGCGGAAAATAACTGTACTTGCCTTAATTGGATTAAAGAAAGAACTCTAGTTGTTGTAGAACCGTTGCAGAAGCTCTAATCTCTAATTGAATTTAGGTTGATGTTGATTGTCTTCTAGTTTTGATTCCAGCAGAGTAGCAACGCCATTTTTATTTTTAATTTAGAACAGAGGCAGGGTAGAAGAAGAATAGAATTATGTGCAGAGAAGGCTGGGTTTGGGGCTGTTTAAATAGGTTTAGGCAGACGAATCTAGATAGAAAACGAGACCAGATACATCAGAACGCACCCAGGCAGAAAAGCAGATTCGGGAGGCAGGTCGACCCCCAAGTCGACTCTAGGGTCGACTCTAGGGTCGACCCCCTGGGGCAGGTCAACTCTAGGGTCGACTCTAGGGTCGACCCCCTGGGGGCAGGTCGACTCTAGGGTCGACCCCTAGGGGCAGGTCGACTCTAGGGTCGACTCCCCAGTCGACCTGGTCTGTGCTGTTTAAATTTTTTCTGAACTTTGGAAGGCCATAACTTGGTCATATGGACTCCGATTTACGAAATTTCGGACTTTATTTCCCGTATTTTTTCGAGACAAACGCAATGGCACAGCCCGTTTCCCTTGATTTTGTATTTTAATTATACTCAGATTTGTAATTCTTAAGTTCACAAAAAATACGGGGTGTTACATTCTCCCCTCCTTAAAGGATTTCGTCCCCGAAATCTTCAAGTTAAGAAGAATGTGTCCTACCATCCAATCACTCATCTACTTAGTCATCATCCACAAGCATCCATTGTCCTTAGAAATTTCTAGTGCTGTGTGAACATTTGCAAAAGTGTGTGTATATGTTCCTTATCTAATGCAAAGATCAGGCGGTCTACTGATTCAGTTGACCTCCTTAATGTGAATTATGTCGGTGCCATAAGTCCAATATGTATGCAATTTTCCTATTTGATACATATCATTTCTATATGAGTGCACAACCATCCACTCATATGCAACATCCATGTGCTGATTCAACCATTTTGCATCCATAAAAATTTAAAATGCTCACACATCCATATGCAGTATGAGAGTGTTTTCGAGCCGATCTAGTGCCTAGTGTGTGTATATGCGTCCACGAGCAACCACTAGCAACCACTTGCATCCTCTTGCAACCATCAAACATAACATGTCTCAAACACATGTTTACACCCATTAGGATTCCTATCTATAAGTTGAACACTCGATCGATAGGATACAGTCGAGTGATGGAAGCGAGTACAGATAAAACAAAAACTTGATTCCTATCAAACATTGGTTGAGAAAATAATTCCCCTAAGGGTCTACCCCGAAAACCGAAATCAACATCAGATTGACACCCAGAGGGTTTCCCTATTTAGACAATGTCAAAACTGGAAATCTTATCAGAAGTATTCAGATATTTACAGACTACTGGTACAGATTAGGTTCCCTAATGATTCTTCGGAAGCTAAGCATGATAAAATCATATCCCACAAAAAATCAGAATATATGCGTCATATTTGATGCCTAACACAGATATCCCTCAAACCCCAATCTCAAACAGATGAGCCATAATCCTTATGGGTCTGATTCTACAGCGGAATTCAGAAATAATACTAGTATTAAAGTGCAGAGTATCGATTACAAAATCAAAATACCAGAATCAGAAAAAGTCTTAACTCCATAATCAGATAAAGAAATTAAACCTACTATAGAAACTTTCCTATTTCTATCCTAGCCACTAGCCTGAAGAGTGTTCGCTTGCCTTCCTTGTCCTCGTTTCTTCGGGCAGTCCCTAGTGAAGTGTTCCATCTCCCCACAGTTGAAGCAAGCGCCCTTCCTTTCTCTGCAATCCTTGTTCAGATGAGTTGAGCTTCCACAAGTAAAGCACTTTTTCCCCTTCTTATCTTCAGACTTCTCATCCTTCCTTTGTGTTTCCTTTTTGGGCCCTACTTTCTTATTCTGTGGTTCCTCCTTCTTTGTCTCTTTCGGGTCCTTGTCTTCCTCGTGCAGTAGTGCCATATCCACCAATTTCTCGTAAGTCGCTCCCATGGGTACATGGGTCATGGCTAGGCTGTGCAGTGGCTCGTTCAATCCTTTAACAAAGCGGAGAGCCTTTTTATGCTGAGTGTTGACTAAATCCAATCCGAACCTAGCTAGTTGGTTGAGCTGGTTGACGTATTCCTTGACCGTCATACTTCCTTGCTTAAGAGATAAGAACTTTTCCAGTTGTAAACTCCGTTCAGCTTGCGAGAGAAATTTTGTCTCAAACCTTGTTCTGAAATCCATCCATGTCTCAACCAGCCTCTCGGCGTTAGTGACTTCCCACCAGTAGGAAGCTTCGTCTTTGAGCAGCCATACCGCCAACTGTACCTTCTGCCTATTGTCCACCTCGAAGATAACGAATAGATCCTCAGTTTCTTTGAGCCAATTCCTCGCTTCTACGAATGATACAGTTCCTTTGAAATCCTTCCTACCCATGGCCCTAAAATCTCTACAGATCTTTGAGAAAGCAATTGCACGAGGAGGGGGGTGGGGGAGGTGGATCATTTGCTGGACCTGCAGCGGCGGTCCTAGCCTCAAGATATTGACGAAACCAACCGGGTACATGAACACCCTCTGGTATCTTAGATGCTTCAGACATGCTGAAACGAAAAAGGAAAGGTTCAATACAAAAAGGACTGAAAGAAAGATATATGGCTCTTGGGGATTATGTTTTTCAAAATAAGCTCTATTTTTGAAAAAACTTCCTTTCAAAACCTTTTTGAAAATAGTTTTCAAAACTTTTTATAAAATCTGGTAACCTTCAGCTCTGATACCAAGTGTAACACCCCACCTCCGTTAAGGTCACTCACAAAGGGAATGCCTTAACTTTGGTGGAGCATTTTAGTAAACAGAACAGAAACTTACAAGACAGATAAAACAGTACTTGAAATTTTTTAACTTTATTACAGCAGAAACAGAAATCAATATGGTTACACCCTTTCAAATCTCAGAATTCAAGTACAAAATATCAGTCTTGTACAAAAGCCTTCAAAATGCATGGTTTAAAATCATAATCCCCATAGAACGGAAGCTATACAGAGCCAAGCCATACTTTAAGCACTTCAAGCAAAGAGAAATCCGGATCAATCTAAAGTATTCCCTCCTTGGATAACCTGGGGGGAAACGGAAGAAAGGAGGCGAAACAACAAGGGTCAGACAAAAAGTCTGGCAAGTCCAGTGACTTTCACCATATGAACAGATAATAATAATCTGACATGAACATAAAACTGGATGAGAGATAACTGTAACAGGTGTAGCAGATATAACAGAAGAACAGAATGACATAAACTATTGCTTTACACTTCTCTGCACTAATACTAGTATAACAGAACTAGGTGTCAGCCTAATGTCTAAACTGAAACAGGAATGGGTACAGAATAATTTAACAGAAACAGAATGCTAATAATGGGCCTTTACTACCCGATCAGAAACAGACAGAAGCAGAAACAGATTAATCCCTACGGAAACAGAATGTAGAAATAGGGGTACACTAGTAATGGGCCTTTACCACCCGAACAGACGGTACCATGCAGAAACAGACAGGTGTTACCACCCAACAGAAACAGACGGTACCAACAGAAACAGACAGAAATAAGTGTACCCTAAAACCCTACCCCAAGCGATTGGCTCCCTAATACATAAATATCCTGTGTTGGCCCCACAGTAGGGTGTATCACTCCCTAAAGTGACAACCAATTGGCACAGACCTATTTACAGATGTCACGGCGTCTTACATCCTCAGAGGCAGACCGGGGTCCATGCACGCACATGACCCGTTTGGAACGCACCATCAACACCCCTCGCCATTATCAGAATGAACCGCTTATAATTAGTTCAGTAGGCGTGCCCGGACCCTACTTACTGTTGGGTCAAAGTTTTGATACCAGAAAGGGTTACTGACTAATATGGGTCCCAAACAACAGATGACACAAGTAATTCCCCTCCTAACCTAATGTCCCCAGACTAACAGATTTCAGCTTAACTTGTCTACAAGTTTCAAACATACAAAATTTAGGTTAACTAGTTCACAGATCAGACAATCAAGTTAACAGGTTTTCAGACTAACGGATCAGATGTTCGGATTAACAGGCTTACAGATTAACTGGTTCCAGATTATCTAACTTTGTATTAGGCCTATGGATTCACGAAACGGGTTCATCAGATTCATTGGTCCAATTGGTTTAACCATACCCAACACGTTTTAGACATCATAATTATCTCATATTTTCATTAATTAAATATTAATGCCCAAACCTCTCACATTAGACTGACAGTTTGCGGCTACTGGTTAGGCCGGTTGGTTCCGGGCAGGTTTCTGTCGCAAACTGAGTCTAACCTCGGGTTTCAAACACGTTATGACTAACTTCTCACATTAGAACCTATTGTTTGCGACCACTGGAATATGCCTGGCGGTTCCGGGCAGAATTACGCCGCAAACTCATTCTAACCTCGAGTTAGCCATGTTTATCTTTGCGGCCAATTAATTAATGATTTACCATTTATACCCACGCCTAATATACATGTCAATTATTCATAACTATAGCCAATTCAGATTATGTCAATAGCGGACTAATTATACCAACTCAACAGATATAGCAGATAACAGATTTCTCAGGTTAGGCGACTTAGCAGATTAAGCAAACTAGCAGATTTAGTATTTTCAACAGACTTAGCAAATGACAGATTTGGCAGATGAACAAATCTAGCAGACTAGGCAGTAGAGCAGAACTAGCAGATTAAGCAATATAACAGAACTAGCAGATTAGGCAATGTAACACAAATAGCAAATTAGGCAAATATAACAAATTTACTTATTTCTTAAAGTTTCATACCTTGCCTAATTATAAACCTTGCCTAAGTTCATGTGCATAAATAATAGTCTTGATTCACAATATTATCATATACCCTATGTTTGTATTAAATTTACATAGCACAGATTATGGTCATAAATTTACCATATATCATATGTTCCAAATTTTTATTAAACTTGCATAGTATAGAAGATCCATATAATTTATACCAAATATAGCCATAGATTACTATGCATGTCATATATCCCAAAGGTCCCTTACTTAGGTGTTTACTCACATTAATAGATATCCTACTTTAATGTATATCTTTATACCTAGGCCATATTCTCTTTATCCTAAATCATATGTTCAATACAGTCTATATTTATGTTCAATTATATACCTTTTTATGTCATGTCCACAAATCATATATTCAATACCTTTTTATGTTATAAATATAACATGTCCAATCATATGTCTCAGATTCATGTTCTAGCTACAGTCCATGTTCTTTCCTCAAATTAGTCACCTATTGGTCATGCCCAATTTATGCATCATTCATTTTACTGTCCCATACATTTTAGTGCATGTTAATCTCTTATGAGATTGGCTCAGGCTCGTAGTAGCCTGGCTATAGAACAGAAAGAGGAAAGAGGTACAGAATAAGATAAATCAAATCAGAATAGAACAGATATAATCTCAGATTCAGATTCACAATTCATGTCAAAATCAGAATTAACATTTATAGCGGAAAATAACTGTACTTGCCTTAATTGGATTAAAGAAAGAACTCTAGTTGTTGTAGAACCGTTGCAGAAGCTCTAACCTCTAATTGAATTTAGGTTGATGTTGATTGTCTTCTAGTTTTGATTCCAACAGAGTAGCAACGCCATTTTTATTTTTAATTTAGAACAGAGGCAGAGTAGAAGCAGAATAGAATTGTGTGCAGAGAAGGCTGGGTTTGGGGCTGTTTAAATAGGTTTAGGCAGACGAATCTAGACAGAAAACAAAACCAGATACATCAGAACGCTCCCAGGCAGAAAAGCAGATTCGGGAGGCAGGTCGACCCCCAGGTCAACTCTAGGGTCGACTCTAGGGTCGACCCCCAGGTCGACTCTAGGGTCGACCCCCAGGTCGACTCTAGGGTCAACTCTAGGGTCGACCCCCTGGGGCAGGTCGACGCTAGGGTCGACTCTAGGGTCGACTCTAGGGTCGACCCCTGGGGGCAGGTCGAGTCTAGGGTCGACTCCCCAGTCGACCTGGTCTGTGCTGTTTAATTTTTTTCTGAACTTTGGAAGGCCATCACTTGGTCATATGGACTCCGATTTACGAAATTTCGGACTTTATTTCGCGTATTTTTTCGAGACGAAGGCAATGGCACAGCCCGTTTCCCTTGATTCTGAATTTATATTTTAATTATACTCAGATTTGTAATTCTTAAGTTCACAGAAAATACGGAGTGTTATAGGCTTTTACCGAAAGTTCTCGAAGACTTTGCGAAAATCTCAGCTCCGCTTACAAGGTTGATGAAGAAGAACCTAACTTTCAATTGGGATTTGGATTGCGATGTTACTTTCCAACGATTGAAGAGGGCCTAACAACAGTCCCAGTTCTGACATTGCCAGATGGGAGCAAGATGTTTATCGTATACACGGATGCACATGGTATGGGACTAGGTGCTGTATTGATGCAAGAAGGGAAGGTAGTAGCTTATGGAGGTAGACAATTGAAAGTACATGAGAAAAACTACCCAACCGACGATCTAGAGTTGGCTGCCATCGTCTTTGCGCTTAAGTCTTGGCGCCATTATTTCCTAGGTGAGAAGTTTGAATTGTATACTGACCATAAATCGTTGAAGTACCTTTTCTCATAGAAAGATCTTAACTTGAGGCAAAAAAGGTGGATGGAGTTCTTGGCATCCTATGATTTCGATATTTCCTCTACCCTTGGCAAGGGCAATGTAGTAGCAGACGCCTTGAGTAGAAAGAAGCTGACCTTAAGCTCTCTCTTTGTAGAAAGGCAGAGCTTGGAGTACATAGCCAATTTTGACTTTAGACCCTCTGTCGATCATGTGACTGGTTTGTTAGCATCACTAGAAGTGCAGCCTACTCTTTTGGACTCAATAGGAACCGCACAACGTGAAGACCCTTAGCTAGTTGATGTGATGGACTAGCTAATTAGGGGTGATACTTATAGTCACCTCAATAAATACTCCATCGATGATAAGGGTTCGTTGAGCCTGGATGGAAGGCTATGCATCCCAGAAGCAAGGGATTTGGTGAAGAAGGTTCTCGAAGAGGCAACCGTTCCAAGTTGACCATACACCCAGGTGGAGACAAGATGTATAAAGACATTAAAAGGGTTTTCTTTTGGAATGGCATGAAGAGGGATGTAGCTGAATTCGTCTCTATGTGCTTAATATGCCGGCAAGTCAGGGCGTAGGAAAAGAAGCCTGGTGGTTTGCTTCATCCTCTAGAGGTCACACAGTGGAAAATGGATAGCATTTCAATGAACTTTATTGACGGGCTGCCTAGGTCAAGAAGGGACAATACCAGTACTTGGGTAATAGTGGACAGGCTCACAAAAAGCGCTCACTTTATACCCGTTAAAAGTAGAAGGACTGCCTCATCTATAGCATCCATTTATCTTAAAGATATAGTTCGACTCCATGGGATACCCTCCAGCATTGTGAGTACTGAGATCCTATCTTTAGGAGCGAGTTTTGGAAGAGCTTGCAAGAGGCAGTAGGCACATAGCTATGCTTAAGCACGGCCTATCACCCCCAAACCGATGGTTAGACGGAAAGGGTGAACATAATATTAGAAGACCTCTTGAGATTATGCATTCTTAACTTTGGAGGAACATGGGAGGATCATCTTCCTTTAGTGGAGTTTTCTTACAACAATAGTTACCAAGCCACCATAGGCATGGCAACCTTCGAAGCTTTATATGGAAGACCATGCCGATCACCAACTTATTGGTGGGAGTCTACAGATAAACTCATACTTGGACCAGATAAGATTAGAGAAACTTCATAGAAAGTGGACTTGATACAAAGAAGAATGAAGGCTACCTAAGATAGACAAAAGTACTGTGCAGATAAAAGAAGGACCGACCTTGAGTTTGAGGTTGGGGACATGGTTTTCCTTAAAGTATCGCCTTTAAGGAACGTCATTCGCTTTGGATCCGCAGGAAAGTTGGCACCAAGATTTGTATGGCTGTTTCCTATCATTGAAAAGATTGGGAAGATGACTTACAGAGTAGAGTTGCCTGAAAGATTGGCTGGAGTTCATAATGTCTTTCACGTTTCTCATCTACGGAAGTGCTTACATGAGTCTGCGGAAGTGGTGGAACCAAGCATGTTAGAGGAAGTAGAAGTAGAATGAGAGGTGACTATGAGAAGAGTTCCAACTCGTATCTTGGGTACAGAAGTCAAGAAGTTACGCAACCGCGAAGTCATACTTGTTAAAGTTCAATGGAGTGACGCTGTGGAAGACACGACTTGGGAGAATGAGGCCAAGATACGCGCAGCCTACCCTTCTCATTATTAGGGTACATCTTTGATCTCTTTTTCCTTAAGTTTGTTCATGCTCGTACCTATCTTTTTAGAATTTTTCCTTAGCGCTACTCTTGATCCTTAAGTAGAAACCAATGGATGTAAACATGTATTTGAAACATGTTATGATTGATGGTTGCAAGTGGTTGCGAGTGATTGCTAGTGGTTGCTCATGGATGCACATACACACACATTAGGTATTAGATCGGCTCAGTCACTTTCATATTGCATATGCACATATGTACTTGTATTTGATTGAAACTTGATGTGTTATCATGTGGATGTTGCATTTGTATGAATGATTGTGCACTCATATAGAAAGTATGATTAAGGATGATTGCATACATAATGGACTCATGGCATCGACATGACTTGCATTAAGGAGGTCAACTAAATCAGTAGACTGCCTTATTTTGCATTAGATAAGGACATGTACACACACTATGCATATGATTATGAATCATTAGAAGTCTTTTTAAGGAAAATGGACGCCTGTGGTTGATAAATGAGCAGATGGATGATTTGATGGTAGGATATTCGTTCTCCTTGACTCGAAGATTTCAGGGACGAAATCCTTTAAGGAGGGGATAATGTAACACCCCGTATTTTTCTATAAACATAAAAGTAACGAATTAATGAATAATTAATTACAAATATGAGAATTAAGGGAAACGGGTTACGCAATTACGTTCGTCTCAGAATTCTGCTTGAGATAGAGTTCGAGTTTGCGTAAATCGGACTCCGTATGAAGGGGTTATGACTTTCAGATGATTCAAGAATTTAAATAAATAGCTCAGATTAAAGATCAGAAAATTCAAATTTCGAAATCAGAAGCAGAAGCGGGCTGGGCAGGTATTTTCCTTCCCAAGGTCGGGTCGACTAGGAGGTCGACCAGGGGGTCGACCTCTAACCATACAGGTCGACCAGGGGTTCGACCTGGGGGTTGACCTCCCCCTCGGGTCAAATTTGAAACGTGACGTGTTTCTTTGTGTAACGATCTGCTGTGTCATTAGGGCTTGTGTGGCAAGTTTTGGTTGGTTCTCTTAGGTTTGAATGGCTTTGATTTGCCCTAGGTTGATCTTACGGCTCCTATTAAATCATACTTCTATATAAGCAACCAAAATCTAAACCCTAAGCCACACAAAAATATTCCTAAGACCGTCATGCTGTTAATACTCAACCTAGGGTAGCCGCCGTTCTCCTTCAACTAGAAAGCCAGCTAGGAATTGCAAATCAAATCTAATTCAACTAAGAGAATTCAACATCTACAACAAAGGAGAGCTATTATAATTCAGAATATAGATCCCAGAACACAAGACTAGTCTCCTTTTTGTAAGTCCAGTTATCATTTAGACCTAAACGATATTAGAGTCGTGACTAAAATAAATGGATGTAGAACAATGCCTAATGTAAATTTATGCCTATCCTTTTTGGTAAAACTGAATTGATTAAGACTATGACTCTTATCATGTTAAGTTTATGACCATGTTGTATGTAATTTGATGATAAATGTTAAATGCTTGGAAATTAATCCATATGTTGTATAATTTATAATGACATATATGTTGTGTAATTTAGCGATGACATATTATGTTGTATACTTTGGCGATGACATATCATGTTGAATAAATTGGCGATAACATACCATATTGTATAATTTGGAAATGGCATATCTTGTTGTGTAATTTGGCAATGACATACCATATTGTATAATTTGGCAATGGCATATCATGTTGTGTAATTTGGCGATGACATACCATGTTGTATAATTTGGCGATGACATTTCATGTTGTATGATTTGTTAATGACACCTATATGTTGTATGTCAATTTGGAAATTTTGCGATGTTTATGCAAGTTCAACCATGATCACATATATGACCAAAACTACATGCTAATATGATTAGGTTCATGTTAAATTTAATCCAACTAATTTGCAAGTTCACAACTTCATGCCTAATTTTAAGTTTATGTTGTTCTATGTAAAACCCTTATTTCACGATTCATGTTGAGTAGATCAAAATTTGCAAGTTCATAACTAAATGTATATTGTTCTATGCCATATTCATATGACACATGCGTAGTTAGGTCCATATTTTTATGATGTTGGAATTATTACATGTTCCCCTTTTACCCCTTTTGTGTATAAGTTAGGCTGTGTATCGAGTCTAACATTTTATGCAAACGTTTAATGGGGGTAACATTGAGGAAAACATGAAATTACATATAATTGGCATATTTGGCTCATAAACATGTAAATGTTTTATGGCATAAATTGGTATAAATTTTTATACCTAAAATTATGAACTTGATTTAAAGGGAAAGTGGGGCTTGACTTGAATGACAATAATTTACATACAAATAAAAAGAGGTAAATATGTAAATTTAGAAAAGACGAATATGCCTAACCCGAGGTTAGATTGAGTTACGGTGTAAGACTGCCCGGAACCGCCCGGCACATCCAGCAATCGTAACAATATATATATAATGTGGGAGGTTAGTGCCTCGAGCCCAAAAGAACTCCAGGTCAGATTGAGTTGCAGTGTAAAACTGCCCGGACCCGACCGGCACATCCAGTAACTGCAACAATACTTGTCTAATGTGAGTGGTTGGTGCTTTAATGAATGAATTAAAGCTAAGTCAGGAATGGTAGGGTTAAGTTAATTAAGGCAAAAACTAACCAATACAACATGCTAACTAAACTGATGGGTGGGGTTAGGTTAACTTGGATATTTAACCAATTTAACATGTTGATTAGGAAACCCTAGTAACGGGGACCCATTTCAGTGGTAACCCACATAGATGTATCATGATACATTGAACTAGGCAGAGTGGGGCACGATTACTGGGTTGATTATAAGCGGTCAAAACAACGGCGGTTGGTGCGTCAGTGTAGGTTCCGACGGAGTACGGGCATGCACGTACTCCGGTGTGGAAAAAGCAGTCACTGGGCATCAGTAGTTATACGTTGTGCATTTTGAATCGTGTCGGGTTGCCACCATAGGATTTGATACACCCCATGGTGGGACCATCACAGGTATCTACAATCGAGCGGGGTCGTACGGCACAAGTAGTAAATGCGTGCAACTAGGAGCCGATCGATAAAAAGGGATCATTGGGTTTGAACTCATGTTGATGGTTGAAATATCTGGTAGGTGCAGAGAATATGGACATGAGTGAGATAGTTTGACTAGTTTAACTTGCCTTATCCTATGTTACCTTATTTCCTTATTATTGTCCTGTGTCAAGCTTATTAAAGTCAAGGTTCTCTTATCAGTTTACATGTTGAATAATCATTGGACTTACCAGACTTATGTCTGACCAATTTTTCTTTCGCTCTCTTTTCTTCCCCTCCCCCCCCCCCCCCTCCCTTCCTCAGATACCCAGGGAAGGAAAAGCTCAGCTTAATTTGGACCGTTCATCTTTCCAAGCTTAACGACTCTGTGATGTATAGCTTGGAACCTCTTATCTTTGGCTATGGCTTTGGACACACTACTACTTAAGGATTTATGCAGTTTTATTATGTTTTATGCTTCTTTATGTTATAATCAAGATAGAGATTTCAATGTAAAGATTTGGAAGTTGTTTTGAGACAGTTTGTTGTAATGTTTTTGTTATGAACTACGTCTGAAATAAATTTAGTTTTTTTTCGCTACTTATATATGTCTGTCTTGTAAATTACCTGTGTCTTTTACCTATAATTGCAACAACCCGGAAAATCTGAACCAGTTTGAAAATTTTAAATTGGATAAAATAGTTAATTTTAAGTATTTAAAATAATTATTTTAAATAATAATGATGAAAAGTAAGTTTGAATCGAAGTTGAAAATAAATATAATTACTTGGAATTATAAACAAGGCCTGAAATGGCGCAGTAGTTTCAAAATTTGAATTCAAACTTTGACTGACTGTACCGGGTGCAAAACAAAACGGATTTGAGTGAAACCAAAAATATTTAAATCTGTTAGTGAATATCTTTCTAACTGATCTGAAAAATCAAAGTTTCATAGCGGGAAGCAAAAGTTATGGCCAAATGAATTTTCAGAAAGGTCTCTATAGAAATTATATAGCCCGTGAAAAGGGCTATTTTGCAAGCAACCTCAGAATTCGACGAATCCACTTTTGTTGGATCCAGGATGTCAAATTATTGCTAGGTTTCAAATTTCATAATTTTTGAAGTTAATATGTGAGCGTTGCAAAGGAAAACGTGTTTTGGTCAATTACAGTTAAATTGGATCGACCAGAAATAGGCCATTTTTCAAACGGTCTCAGATTTCGACGAAACTAGTTTTGTTGGGACCGTATCGTCAAAACATAGCTAGATTTATTTTTCGGGAATTTTTAGAATCAATATGTGGCCCCGGCAAATTGAAATGTACGTTCAAATCAAATATTGAATGTTTTACATTTTAATTTGAAGAGTAACTGATCGTAACAGCCGAAATGGGTTACGAAACATATTCCATTGTGTCCGGGATGGGGGTAGTTAGCTAGGGGCATCAGTCGTTGGGTTGGAATTGGCGTTCATTCGTAAAACCCTAATTTTTGAAATTAATAAAGCATAGACCAATTAGAAAATTCCTTCATAAATAAAAAATATAAAAATCTCTCAGAAACCCTTGCTCCTTTCACGATCGACGACGCTCAGTGCTTTGCCACTTTCCGGTCGCCTTGCTCCACGATAGATCGTGCCACCACCCAATCTTTAAAGCCCTCTCCTCCCTCTTCAAATCAAGACCAGCCTCGCTCCTCCTCGTCTCGTGTTTCGTGCGAACGAACCCCTCAAAGTTCAGACCTTTCCGTCGCCGCCCCACCCGATTCCGACAATCGATCTGGCCAACACCCCCACGCGCCTGAAGCCCTCTCCAAGCGCTTCCAAGTGGTACAAGTCGATCCTTCTATCACTGCATGGATTTCGCGAAATTTCAAAACCTGGTTTTGAACAAAAAAGAGAGGTAACGGCTTTGATTATTTTGAACTGGAAATTACACTTTTAAGTGTTGGAAACTTTGAAAAATCATATCTTTTTCATGTGTTGACGAAATTCGATGAAACAGGAAACAGTGGACTCATGTGGACGTCTTCTACATTCTAGAAGAGACTGCATATTTTTCCGAGCCATCGTTATTTTTGGTGGAGTGGAACCCAATGTGAGATTTCTAAATTATAAAAGATATGGAAAACGACGATGTATAAATTATATAGTCGATGTATGAGTTATATAAGCGTTGTACACCTCATGTATAAGCGTTGTTAAGTTGTACGTTCGATGTATAAGTTGTATATGCGTTGTAAAAATTATATATATGTTGAAATAGAAGTGAAATGCTTATATAAACATATATATACGCCCCTCCTCCACAAACCATGGACGATATTTATTGGTTGTGATTGATGTGAAAATTGGTTGATTACGAATGGTTGATTAGAATTGTTTGTGGTTGAAATTGATTGATTGTGTTTGAAAAATACCCGTTTGTGGTTGAGAATTATTTGGTTGAAACCACATAGGATTAGTTTGTGGAAAAGAAAGAAAAAATATACATGCCGCATGTGTGCGAACTAGATGCATGAAATTCCCATTGTCAAAAGTTGCGAGGCTTTAAGGTAGAGCGAGGAGCCGTACTAGGGACGGCCCCGGTTTTAACTACCCTGCCGTTATGCTGCCGAAATTTTGAATAATATTCATGTGTTAGAATTATTTTCATGTGTTGAAACTATATTCGTGTGTTGAATAGAAATTCATGTGTTGAATGGTATTCGTGTTTGAAATAAATTGTTTTCTAATAAAAATCATATTTTTATCATCTATATGAACTATATAAAATAGTCGTGTTTTGAAATAAATTGTTTTGCAATAAAAATCACATTTTTACTATATATATATATATATACAAACTATAGAAAACCTCCATATGTTGAATAGAAATTCATTCGTTGAATAGAAATTCATGTGTTGAATGGTATTCGTGTTTTGAAATAAATTGTTTTATAATAAAAATCATATTTTTATCATCTATATGAACTATATGAAATAGTCGTGTTTTGAAATAAATAATTTTACAATGAAAATCACATTTTTATTATATACAGGAATAGTTACAAATAGTGAAGTGTTGAAATAGAAGTCAGTTGGATAAAAATATCATTTTTATCAAAGGTATGAAAAGAATATGGATTTGAAATCGAAGAATCGATTATACTTATATATATTTATAATTAAAATAAATCAAATAACGAAGCTGCAGTTCGTGTTTTGAAACTGTGATTTCAAACAACTAGTGCGGGAGATCCGACCATTGGATTTTCCCGAAACCGAAACCGTTGGGTTCGTCTTGGAAATATCTTTCCAAAGATACCCACTTTGTGAAAATCCAACGGTTGGATTGTCTGGAATTTTTAATTCAAATCTAAAGAAAAACAGCACTAGAATAAATTATATTTATATATATATAATTAAATTAAATCGAATAACGACGCTGTAGTTCGTATTTTGGAATCGAAACTTCAAGCGAATGTACCGGGAGATCCGACCATCGAATTTTCCCGAAACTAGAACTATTGGATTCGTTTTGAAAACATCTTTATAATGATATAAATTTGGTGAAGATCCAACGGTTAGATTTTCAGATATGTGTAAATCAAATCTGAAGAAAAACAGCGCCACGGCCGCGTTCCGGCCTGAAGCGTCATTTGAATAAATTGGCTATTTTTAAATAAATAAAAATAGCGATAAATCGTTATAAAATATTATAAACGATATGGAATGTGAAATTTAGAAACTAACCGAAGGTTGGCTAAGTCGAATGGTTTCCTAGGTTTTGATCTGATGTTGGTTTCGGCCTTCGAGGTTAATATTTGGGAAATCGTTCTCTTAATGATTTACGGTTAGTGACTAATGAATTGGAATAAGGCGTATGTGTGTTTGTGTAGCACTTGTTTATTATATACGCGAGTTGTTCAGAAAGACCTGGTTTATCCCATTATGAATAACTGAATCGACGATAAGAAATCGAAAATGAAGACGGTGGTTGAAGACCGGAGATCTTCACCTCGTTTGGATGGTAACTGATGTCCTGATTGGGAGGTATCCTGAAATATAGATAATGAGTGGTGATCATCCAGACGTAAGTGGAGATCGATGAGTATGCGAGGTATATAGTGCCTCCGGTTTCGTTCAGACCCAGAACGGACTTGCAAATGGACTGTGTGTCTGACATTGGAGTTCATTCTTTGTGATTGATAGCCATCAGTTACATGGCGTGAATTGCCTATGTGGCATGCTAAGATGCAGTGATCAAGGCTTCTATTGAAAAGCAAAGTCTTGTGGTTGATGATCAAAGCACCGCCTGTGTGGCATAGCTTTGTGTATAACGTGAATTCGCGAGCCTCACACCCCGGTATGAACCAGAAACAGGAGAGGACCTCAGGGAGGGCATGCATTTCCTTCTAGCTAGAGGTGGTATCAGTGCTTGAACTGGCTGACATTTATATTATTCTCACATATGTGGTTGTTGCTGTTGCGAGGCGCCTCGGTTATATCGGTCGATCCGGGACCGATGGAGTCATTCATTGGCTCATTTACGCCCCAAAGGGCGGGGAAAAGTAGTGTTCAGGCATAATAATCCACATCGGTCGACCGGCCCTGACGATCCAAGGGGCAGTTGCGGCTGTTCCTGAGACATAGGCTAGATTGTCTCGAAGTCGGTAAGGACTATCTTTTGCCTTGGTTCATGATGGAAATTCAATTCCCAAATACGTGACAGTGCGATTTTGATTGTGTGTGTGTGTATATATATATATATATATATATATATATATATATGGCAACATGATATATGGTACCCATGCCGTCTATGATTGATAGTTATGGTTGAAATTATTTTCGAACCCTATAAACACTAGTAATAATATCAAATGCTTTTGTTTTATTCGAATCTAGCATATTTTGGCCATTATAAGGTAAAATTCTATCCTCCGGTTTGCGTTGCATTGTGTGATGGGAACTAAGTCTTATAATGGCTTCGTTTTTATAAAAAGCATTGCGATGTTTAAAAGAATTATTTGTTTTAAAGCACTGGCAATCCAATGGAGTAAACCCGTTTCGTGAAAGTGGCATGGTCCTGTGATTAGCCATATTATATAATGTGTTAAGTAGATTTCTCATACCAGTCCCATGACTGACTCGTAGTTTGTTTCACTTGCAAACTCGGGTGCCCCTATTTCTACATGGGCAGCCTTGTATTCAGGTTTTAGCAGGCTTTTTCTAGATAGCTAGAGTTAAGGATGGATTCTATCAATTATCCCTTTTTATGCTGTTCATCTCCTATTGTACATATTATGTTTGTTTCCGCTGTAGACATTTATGTATAGCTGAACTGTATTTGTACTAAGTATGATCCTGTATACTGTGTAACTCTGATGATTACGTTTATCCAGTGTATTATTTATTCATTATCTGGTGTATTTATTTAATTCTGTTCTGCTATTATCTATTTATGTGTTATATTCCAAGGATTACCCTTAACACCGTCGTACGGGGTTTTGGGGTCGTCACAATAATGCTCTACCGAAGTTAAGGCATTCCCTTTGTGAGTGACCTTGACGGAGGTGGGGTGTTTCATCTCCACAATTGAAGCAAGCATTCTTCCTTCTTTTGCAGTCCTTCACCAAGTGATCCTCACATTTACATCTGCGACACTTCCTCTTATCCTTACCCTTGTCATTCTTTAGGCCCTTCTTCTGTTGTTGTTGCTGTCCTTTCTTGGGACATACTTTCTTTTTTTGTGTTGTTTCCTTAGTCTTAACTTCCTTCTTTTCTCCCTTTGTCTTCCTCATGCATCAAGGCCATATCAATAAGCCTTTCAAAAGTTGTTCCCATTGGAATATGGGACATAGCTAACCCATGAAGGGGTTCATTCAGCCCTTTAGCAAACCGTAAAGCTTTCTTATGCGGAGTATCCACCACTTCCAATCCAAACCTTGCGAGCTGGTTGAATTTCTTCGCATATTCTTTAACAGTCATATTTCCTTGTTTATGCGCCAACAACCTCCCCATTTGCATACTTTTCTCATTTTGGGAAAGAAACTTCATTTCAAACCTCTGTCTAAAATCATCCCATGTCTTCACCAGATGCCCAGCATGGGTTACTTCCCACCAGAACGAAGCTTTGTCTTTCAGTAGTCAGACGGCTAGTTGAATCTTCCTACGGTCATCCACATCGAAAATTCCAAACAAGTCCTCTGTCTCCTTGAGCCAATTCCTTGCCTCTACAAACATCTCGGTTCCATGGAATGGCCTTCCTCCCATAGACCAGAAATCTTTGCAGACTTTAGAGAAGTTGTCTACACGCGAAGGAGGAGGAGGAGGAACGATGGGTGCAGCTAGTGTAGGAACGTCAGCTTGACACTCGGTAGCCGTCGGGCCTCTAGGTACCTAGGGAACCAGCCTGGTATCATAATGCCCTCAGGGATGTTAGGTTCCTCAGACAAGCTGAAAAGAAAAGGAAAGAGATTCAGACAAAGGATCGAAAGATAGTACATATGGCTCTAGGGAATATGTTTTTCAAAACAGACTTTTCTTTTGAAAATGCTTTTGTTTAAGTCCTTTTATAAAATAATTTGCAAAAACTTTTATCTAATTTTATTTTCATGATTGAATGGTTGTTTATTTGATAGTTAAACAACCGACTATCAAATTTGGCCAATACGATTGTTGGTACGAAAAGACCGGGGTCGAATTTATATTCGAAAAAACCATTCTAGCCAATGAATATATAAATGTTGAAGGTATCAGATGTTGTGCAAGATAGAGCAATTGAAGACCATGGATCTTCATAAGCGAAGGGATTACTTGTCGAATATTCTCTGGCCGTATAACTAGAGATATTATGATGTAATTTGGTCAAGGTTGAGATTTTGCGGATCTGCAAGGACTACTCGCTACTAATCCTTTGGATGCAGTAGGAGGGTGCCTTCGGTTTGTCCAGTCCTAGGACAACTTGTACGGATGTAAGTCTGACAGAGTATTTCCAAAAGGGATTACATACGTTAATTTCCTCAAACGTATTTCTGTGACGGCGGAGAAGACAACTTCTCTTAACTTAACAACTCGATTATTTTTGTGGAAATCAATTAGTGATTTCTGGCGGACTTGACGATGTGGCATTTAAAGTGAATGGTGGACATGGGTTCCAAAACATACGATAGGACCTCAAGCTTCACAACCCAGAAATGACAAAAATCGGGTATGCAGCATGGCTATGTGGGTCGCATCCATTAGGGTGTATAATCACCTATCTAGAGAAATTCCTTTTGCTTCTTTAATCTATTGATGTTGTCCCTTTTCGGGAAACGGGTCCTGATCCCAACCGTTGATGACATACATTCGATACACTTAAGCGAAATGAGTTGTCGGTCATATGTGGGCCGGGTTACAAGACGTTCTTGTTGAACCTAATGTATTCACCTCTAGAGATACACTATCGGTAGGTGGTTCCATGCCTTGTTATAGTAGGAATCCAATCTCCAATAAGCGGCCACGGTTTTGATTGTATGCTATATATGGGGAGCGTGAGATGCAAGCGTTCCGCTAGATTTTTATTTATTTGTGTTTAGACACTATTATAATATCAGAGAAATATATGATATCAAAAATGTTTTGGGTTATAGTAAGGTAAAAACCGTCTATGTTTATGTGTGGGTTGGTCTTAATATTATCCTTTTCTTTCAAAAGATTTTGAACATTAAAATCAAGTTGGATGATCCCCTTAAAACTTTGCGAGTTGTTCTCACTCTGATTCACCAGACTGACCCGGTATTTGTAAAGTTCGGGTTAGACTACGATTTGTTCTCACTCTGGTTCACCAGACTGACCCGGTATTTGTAATGTTCGGGTTAGACCAGGTTGTACCGGTCCAGGTTATCGGATGCTACAAAGTCCAGAGACGACCTAGAGGTGTCCAGATGCATGATAAATAGTGTTTATTCTGCTATGTGACTGTATATGATGACAGGATATTATAACTGTCTAGATATATTGATGTACTCTGATGATTTGTAAGTTTTATATCAAGGTCTCAATAAAGATTATTTATATATTATATTTTGTTCCGTTGCGATGTGAAACTCTGTGTGGTGTTTCTTCTTCTTCTAATCTAATATTTCTTTCTCTCTTATCCTACCCTCTAACTTCTTTCTAATAACTATCTGGTGTTTTCGATACTTGGGTTTTGGCAAGTAATACAGGTTTTATGTATTATTTTCGAACTCCGGGAGTCAAAACCGCTGGGTCGTTACAGAAATCCTAGGCATTTCATTATTAGCCAAATTTACCTATGTCGTTATAGGTATTCATGCCCCTTTTTCGCGAATTATGTTCATAACGAATTATATGCCCTAAATTCATATTCATAAACATTATTCAAGTTATGCCAAATTCCACATTTACAAGTTATGCCCAATTTCAATGTTTTTCCCTTGTTCCCCGTTTAACGCGTTCGCATATTTTAGCTGCATGCCTAGGCTCAAAAGTAGATAGGCTATATAAACTAAAAGGGAAAGGGTGAAGGGAAGATGACAGAAATGATTATACTAACAAAATTGACATAAACATATAGTGGCATATTGATAAGATGGGCATATAAGAACAGATCTGTTGAACCTAAGATAATTGAACTGTGTCTAACAAAGTAGGGATGTCATATTAGGCATGGTAAGATCTAAACAATAATTTAGATGTCCAACTAGTAACAGATCCAATTTAACCACAAACATGATAGGTACAAGGTGGTCTAAACAGTGAAACAATGGAAGATATGACATGATAAATTGGTGAAAGTTTAGATCTAAGTCATAATCATGTCATAACATCATAGAAGAACATGTAATAGTAGATCTAATTTGATTTAAATGGTCACAGGCATAGATCCAACTTAATGTCATATTAGGTTTTACTTTTAATTATACAAATCTAAAAGTAACTTAAACTCACAGTGTTTGGATCTAGAAAGATAGAAGAAGAATAGTAGAGGTTGAGTCACAGATCTACACTTGAATAACTTGACTAACTTGATTGCAGAAGAAGGAAAAAGGTTTGATTCAGTCTGGGCACCGGCAACATCTAGTCCTTCATTATTTTCTAGTGTTGAACACAAGAGAAATGGAGCCATATTTATAGCCGCCAGCACCCAAACCCAAAATGCCACGTCTGCCCTAGGGGTTGACCCCCCTTATGGTGTCGACCCTTGGGTCGACATCCCCTTGATGGGTCGATCCAAGGGTCGATACTCTTCTTAAGGGGTCGATACCCCTCGGGCGATAATTTTACCACTCTCTAAAATTTTGATTTTGAATGTATTTCTTATTTTCTAAATTAATTATATATATATATAATTCTCTTGCACGTATACAAACTTCGAACCTTCATAACTTCTTCACACGGTGTCCGTTTTATGCAAATCGAATGTCTATCTTGACCAGAATTTTGAGATGGACGCAATGGAGAAGTCTGTTTCCCTTAATTCTGAATATTAAATTAATTATTCTTTACTTTTTCCTCTTTAGTGTTGTTAAATTTACGGGGTGTTACATTTCAATACGAACCCAACGGTCCCGGTTTTAGGAGAATCCGATGGTCGGATCTCTCGTTACATCAATTTATAGTTAGTGGTTGAAATTCATGAACGATCGTTGCACGGTGCATTCTATTCAAGCCATTTAAATATAAATAATATATATACATTGTCAATTTCCATTTAAAACGTAGTTTATAAATTGTTTGTAAATCCATTTTAAAATGATTTCAACTTCATTTTTTCAATTTTAAATCAAAAATTAATGTTCTATATCATTACAATATTAAAACGATAATATTTTCAGAATATCAGATTTTGAAATCAAATCTTTTCGATATTCATCATAAAATGAATAAAATCGATATAAAAGTCCGTTTGACTTAAAATGGCGCATTTCTACTTAACTCGGCTTTATATTCATTTTACTAATGAATATTTCAATATTTTTATGTCCATACAAAATCAAACATCAAAAACATATTTTGATTATTCACTGAATATTATTTTAAAATATTCGTTATTTATGAATTGTCTTTACAGAATATTATTTTAAATATCCGTTATTTTTGAATTGTCTTTACTGAATATTATTTTAAAATATTCGTTATTTCTGAATTGGAATCAGACCCAATCAGTTACCATATAATTTTATTTATATGGATTCCATACATCGCATGTATTTAAAAATAGTGATAAACAACTATTAAACATTCAATTCACATCTAAAGTGCAATTCATAACTGTATAAGCATTAAATAATTAAAAAACACTTATAATAGTCTGTCAATCAATCGGTTGACAAACAATTAAATCCAAGGGAGATGTGAATAAATTATCATCCCCAGACCCGTGTGGGGTTTCAAACAACAGCAATCGATTCAAATTAATCACTGGTTAATAAATTTAACCAATTCTAATTTGATATAATAATAATTATTATTTCTAATTAACCAATTTTCACTGTTTAAATTACAAGTGGATATTTATAATTTAATTTCAACTACCACATTAATGTCAACATTATTTTTAATATGTTTATCATCACAATCACAACACAATATAGTCAATTAAATCATCCATGGTTTTCAAACAACAACGAATGTGAGCTAATAGGAACCGTATAACAGTTATTGATAACTAAAACAGATAAAAATCAACACTAGCAATTTCTACATTCAGTTATAAAATAAATAATTGTATAAATATTTTAGTGAGAGAATTATCACTTTGGGTTCCACTCCATTAGTCTTTACTGGATGATTTTATTTTTCAAACTAAATTAAACGCGCGTTTAATTCAGCTGAAAATCCAATATGCTCTGTTTCCATTCTGGTCAGCTTCACTGCGTAGCTCTCATCTCTGTGATTCCATAGGAATTTGTTTTGTTGATTTCTGTGTTCATTTGGAAGAGCTATGAACATTTGTACATTAGATAATTAAATAAATCAATAGTTTTGAATTAATTATATTATTAACCTAATTATTCCCTTTCCACGTTAATCCTTCTAGGCCAAAACTCGACCTTGCCTCCCATCCTTCAAAGCCTTGCGCCTCCTCCTCTAGATGATCGGAACCCCACCAGATTTGACCTCGACCTCTGCCTACATGACCGCCACCATTGGCCTTGACCGGGTCGAACTTGGTGCCTCTAATGCTTGTGAAAACCCACCTGAACGGTGCCTCTTTCATTTCGTTTTCTGGCCACCACGCTGCCAATTCTCCGATGATCTCCATTGGGTTTCGAGGTCTTGCGTAGTTGAACACTTTTGTTGCTGAATGGGTTTCATTTGATTTTTTGATGAGGATAAAAAGTGGGAAGGAGGGAGCGTATGGGCCATTGATTCGAAAAGTGGGGCGATGGCTCTGATAAAGAACGGATGCTAGGGTTTAGGATTTGAAAAATATATATATAATATATTTAATTATTATTTACTTCATTAATTAGTTCATTTTCGTCTGAACTCCAATTCACACCCAACGACTGCCGTCCCTAGCCGAATACCCCCATTCCGGACACAATGGGATAAGTTATGTGAGCCAATTCGACTGTTTCAATTACTTTTTACCAAAATTAAAATATAAATTAATATAACGTTCAATATTGAATTCCAACGTACATTTTAATTTACCGGGGCCATATACTAACTCCAAAAATTACGAATATTGGAATCCCGCTATGTTTTGATGATATGGTCCCAACAAAATTAGTTTTGTCAAATTTGGAGATTGTCTGAAAAATGACCTTTTTAACTGGTCGATTAAATTCAAACTTAAATTGAAAACGCATTTAAATTTACCACGCTCACATATTAATTCCAAAAATTATGAAATTTGAAACCTAACAATAATTTGACACTCCAGAAGTGGTATCGTCGAAAACAGAGGTCGTTTGCAAAATGGCTATTTTTAAGAGCTATATATTATTTAAATATATATAAATTCCATAGTGACTATTCTAAATTTTAAATTGGACACGACTTACAATTTATAAAGTGAAATCTCAATTTCTTACATTCATTGGAAAAAATTAGAGCTCAGAATATTCCAATGTTTCTTGTTTCATCAAAATTCTCATTTATATCGAATTCTGTACATTCATTCAAAGTTTAAAATTGAATTTTCCAACTACCATGACATTCAAGTTCGTTTTAATTAAATTTTAAATTCATACATTCTAACTTTGATTTAAATAAAAAAAATATTCGTTATTATTTAAAATAAATCATTTTAAATGTTCAAAACCCATTAAAATAGCTAAAATAAAAAATTTAAATTGGTTTAGAAATTCCAGGTTGTTACAATCTCCCCCACTTAAAATCTTTTCGTCCTCGAAAAGGAACGGAGCTGAAAGTTGTTTAACTAACCAACTCAACTTTCATTCTGCCTTTTATTCTTCAACTTTTCAGTTTCTAAGAAATTTCTAATTTCTCAAAAATTTGGCTAACACCCTAAATTTTCGAAAAGTTTCGCCATAACCTCCTTTGTACAGGGAGGGTTAGAAGATTTATTGAGTCGTATTAGACACCCAATAAATTAATAAAAAGCATACACAATTTTTGTGACCTATCTATGCCCAAGGGAGATGTGTAAAGTTTTGAAATCTCATACTTTGCCCTAGTGTAGGAAATAAAATAATCCATGTGTCGTAATTAATAACAAGAGAGACATAAATTTTTGTCATCTCCAGACCTTTGTAGGATTTTTATCAAATCTTGCCCCGAGCACCTTTACACGTATTTTATTAAGTCCATAATCAGTCCTCTGTTCAGCCTGTAATTCAGTCATCGCCATACCAGCATCTCTCCCGTATGGAAATCCAACCCTCATCATATAAGCGCCAAATGCTTATATTGAATATGTTAAGTATGTTGTCTTCATGTAGTATGTCGTGTAGTACAATTCATAATTTATTTGTTGCTACCGTATGGCGTATGTTTTTAATCTCACATAGAACAAGCATCACAACGCATCCAAAAACACTAACATGAGTTGATATAATAATAAAATTGAGCAACCAACTCATTAAGGTGCACCTATTTGTTAGGCACACAATTTAATTCTCTACTCAGCAGTAAATCCATAACCTGCTCAGCATGTATATATATATGTATATATCTATCTAATATATAAATCCAATTCGAAGTAAATTTTCAATTTAGTTCGATCTTATATTTGATTTGGTTTTATTTATCATTCATTCTCATATGGGTTTTATCATTCCAATATTTTTATTAGCTATACAAATAATCACACATCACACCCAGTAATCAATTAGTTGATTAACTTTTCAAAAATATATAACTTTTATATATTCAAAAATCATATTTTTAATGTGTAACACCCCACGTCCATTAATGTCACTCACAAAGGGAATGCATTAACTTCCATGGAGGTTTTAAGTGAATATAGAACAGAAAAATAACAACAAGACAGATAATAAGTAGTACTTGGAAATCTAAAACTTTATTTTATTGCAGCGGAAATTAAACATGTTTGTTACATCATAAAACCATAAATCAGAGTCAAGTACATTATCCATCTTGATAAAACAAAATACATAATCCCATTACATAAATAGCCATTAAAGAAGATAGCAAGCTGAACTTTACTTCAGCGATCCAAGCTTTCCAAAGAGAGATAAAGCAACCCAATCACACTCCGCTAGAGCTGGGCCCACCCTGAGGACCTAGACGGGGAAAATGATAGAAATAGAGGGGGTCAGACATAAAGTCTGGCGAGTATGATAATTCTAACAATACTATTACCAAAATAACTAGACTAAGGCATAAGCTGGAAAACAAGGAAATGTCTACGAATTATTGGATATGGAAGAGCAGATAAAGATAACGTTAAAGGCACACCTAATTACTAACGAATAATTACTACACTGTACCACACCAGTCACCCTCAAAGTTGATCCCACTTGCTTCACTTAGAAATTATATAATTAGCCTTGCGTACCCCTAGCTGACTACATAGGTGTCGTCTGCCCCTATCTCCACTAGGTGTACCCCACTACCCACTTGCGATCGGCGCCCTATTCATAGATACCCGTGTTGGCCCCACGGTGGGGTGTATCACTCCCCTAAAGTGGCAACCCAATACAACTTGAGAATACACGGCTTATACCTACACGATGGAACAACGTCTTACCTACCAGCCCTGGTCCACACACGCATATGAAACCCGTTGGACTTGCGTTGCCACTGCTAACCCGTTTCGCCTCTTATAGTCAATCCCAGTATGCGTGTCCCGTCCTCAACTTGGGTCGAGCCCACAAAGATACGTTTGGGTTACTGGTTGAAATGGGCCCCCACAAGCTATCCACCTAAGCTTGTCCCCACTAGTATATCCCACTTAACCCTCTTCTTAGTCATGTCCATTTACATGTGTGTTTGGTTAAGTCTTACTAATCGTATTTCAAATGCCACTAAAGGCAACCACTAGATTCCTCATGCCACCCAAGGCACCTACTTAACCCCCATGTCCCACTTTACATGTTTATCTGGTTAAGTATTTCTTAATTCATTAAGGCCATAACCTTATAAAGACCTCTCACATTAAACTAGCATTTATGGCAGCTGGATTTGCCGGGCGGGTCCGGGCAGTCTTACACCATAAAAGAGTCTAACCTCGTTTCTTTACAACTGTTATGCTTTAGTTTAGGCCTAGGACCTCTCACATTGGGCTGCCATTTGTGACTACTGGATTTGTCGGTCGGGTCCGGGCAAGTTTACGTCACAAACGAGTCCAACCTCATGTCCTAAGCACTGATTAACACTTATAATCTTTCACCCCAGTTTTAAATATATCCTTATTCAAATCATTAATTAATTCCAATTTTAATGATGTCCATAATTGACTCAATTATGGCCATCCACTTATGGCATGCAAAATCATATCAATTGCACCCCAATTTCTCAATATTAAATCCTTAATATTACACCTACCCCACGTTATACGTTCGCTTATTCAACGCAAAATATACGTTAGACTCGAATAGTCTAACTCATAGCACAAAGATAAATTATCACAACATATAGACGAATAAAATAGATCTAATCATAATAGGGTGAAACTTGCATAAAACTATACATGTTATGGATCTAAAGGTGTCAACTTGTTTGGTTAAATGTCACAATTTACATGATATGATCATAACCCAAATTCATGTATAAACTTGCATATGGAGTTTTATGCAACATAATGATGGTGTGAACTAGCATCTAACACATAGAACTCACCCATGTCATAGCATAATTTTAGATCTAAATAGATGTCATGGCATATGTTCATAATCTTTACTAATCAATCTAAACTTGCATACATGATTTGTCATCAACATAGCCCAAATAATATCGCCATTATGATTTGATTAACATGAACTAATTAGCATAGATAATAACATCATGACTTTATAACATGTATGATTTGTCACAATTTAGCATAGAAAATTACAACCTATACAATATCATCATAGCATGATTTACAACATATAGGATATCATCATCACATAACATAGGATTTACAACATACATGATGGCATAAGGTTTACAACAACATATATGACAATCCACATCATTCACTTATAATCCATTCATAACTTAATCTAATTAGTTTAATAATAATCTTGTTAAGATCATCATACTCAAAATTAGAAGAGAAAGAGAGTCTTGATTTGCTTTAGAGTTGAGTAGAATTAGGGTTTTGATTAGCTTTCTTCCTTCTTAGTTGGCGGCGGCTACACTGAGTTCCATGGCGGCGGTATGACGGTGACTATTCTATTTTTCATGTGAGATTAGAGTGAGAGACTACCTAGGTATTTATAGAGTTTAGGATTTATTTAGACCGTCAGATCAACTCAGAACTAAACTGAACCGTTAAATTTGCCAACTCGGCCCTAAAGACACATCAGCAGCTCAAAGTTGGGCTCAGCCAAACCCTAGCCGACTGGACCAGGTCGACTGCCCAGTCGACTCCCCAGTCGACCTGGGGGGGTGTCGACTGCCCAGTCGACTCCCCAGTCGACCTGGGGTGCTGGGCGGGAAATTTTCCGCCTAGCCTGTTTGTCTTCAAATTTTGAATTTTGAATTTTCTGAAATCTATTTTGAATTTTCTGAAACTTCCGATGGCCATAACTTCTTCATACGAAGTCCAAATCACGCAAACTCGGACTCTATTTCAACCAAAATTCTGAGACGAACATAATGGCGCAACCCGTTTCCCATAATTCTCATGTCTGAGATTAGTTATTCTTTAATTTGTGAATATTAATATTAATAGAATTACGGGGTGTTACATTCTCCCCTCCTTAAAGGATTTCAACCCCGAAATCTTCAAGTTAAGAAGAATGTATATCCTAACATCCAATCGTCCATCTACTCAATCATAAAATACAGGCATCCATTGTCCTTATAGACTTCTAATGCTTTCATGTTTAAATGCACAGTGTGCGTATATGTCCATATCTAATGCAAAATCAAGCGGTCCACCGATTCAGTTGACCTCCTTAATGCAAATCATGATAGTGCCATGCGTCCATTATGTATGCAAAAGTTCCTTAATGCTACATATTATCTCTATATGCGTGCACAATCATCATCAGAATGCAGCATCCATATGATAAAAAAATACTCATACATCCATTTTACTAAATACATCCATTTATATGCAATATGCAATATGAAGTGACTGAGCCGATCTAGTGCCTAATAGTGTGTGTGTGTGCATCCACGAGCAACCACTAGCAAACACTTGCATCCACTTTGCATCCATCAAACATAACATGTCTCAAACACATGCTTCAACCATAGGATTATCCTAACTAAAGGCCAAAGATACTAGCGAGAGGACATACTAAAGACAAGATAAGTACAAGCTAAGCGATAAAGGAGAAATTAAAAGACATACCCTCGAAAAGAAAAGGGTATCATGAACGCATCTTCTCTTCTGTCTCCCAAGTAGCGTTGCTCTCATCATCTCCCCACTGTACTTTGACTAGTCTGACCTCTCGATTCCTCAACTTCTTAATCTCCGACCCAAGAATGCATTTAGGAGCCCGTCGAATCATCGCATCATGCTCTATCGCCACCTCTCTAAGCAAGCTCGGCTCTACCACCTCCGCGGTCTCGTGCAGGCACTTCCTCAAATGTGATACATGGAATACGTCATGTACACCACTAAGTCCCTCAGGAAACTCCACTCTATACGCCATCTGTCCAATCTTCTCCTTAATAGGAAAGGGCCCTACGAACCTTGGTGCTAATTTCCCAACGGACCCAAAGCGAACAACGTTCCGTAATGGAGACACTTTGATAAAGACTATGTCCCCAACTTCAAACTCAAGAACTGTCCTCCTCTTATCTGCATAAGATTTCTGCATATCTTGCGCTGCTTTCATCCTCCTTCGAATCAAGTCGATCTTCTCCGAAGTCTCTCTAATCATATCGGGCCCAAGTAAGATCTTATCCGTAGATTCCCACCAACATGTAGGTGAACGACAAGGTTGTCCATAAAGAGCTTCGAAAGGTGCCATGCCAATGCTAGACTGAAAGCTGTTATTATATGCGAACTCCACCAATGGAAGATGCTCTTCCCATGTACCCCCAAAGTCTAGGATACATAGCCTCAAAAGATCCTCTAGAATACGATTCACCCTCTCGGTTTGGTCGTCCGTCTGAGGATGATACGCGGTGCTCAAACATAACTGAGTCCCTACCTCCTCTTGCAAGCTTCTCCAAAATTCACTAGTGAAAATAGGATCGCGGTCGCTCACTACGCTAGAAGGAACATCGTGCAAACGAACTATTTCTCGGACGTATACAGAAGCTAACCATGGAGCAGTCCTCTTACTCTTCACGGGAATAAAATGGGCGCTCTTAATAAGTCTATCTACTATAACCCAAATCCCCGTATTACCCTTCCTTGATCTTGGTAATCCATCCACAAAGTCCATCGAGACACTTTACCACTTCCATAGTGGAACCTCCAATGGGTGAAGCAACCCACCGGGTTTCTTTTGCTCCGCTTTTACTTGTTGGCACACCAAGCATCTAGCGACATACTCGGCCACATCCCTCTTCATACCGACCCAAAAGAAAACTCGCTTCATGTCTTTATACATCTTGTCCCCGCCGGGATGGATGGTCATCTTCGAACGATGTGCATCATCAAGAATGGTCATCCTTAGGTCATCGTCTTTTGGTACACAAAGTCTACCGCCCCTACGTAACCAACCCTTATCATCTAGGGTATACCTACGGAGATGGCTTGATGACTCCCCTCTTTTGAGCTTTTCTACTAACTCAACCAACTGTGGGTCGTCTCGCTGTGCCTCGCCAATCCGTCCCAAAAGCGTAGGTCTGACTTCTAAGGATGCTAGCAAACCGGGTACGAGGTCAATGGAAGGTGTAAAGTCAAACGTAAAAATGAACTCTAAACTTCGCCGCTCAACAAACAAAGGACTTTAGGATAATCTTTTTCTAGTTAAGGCATCGGCCACTACGTTACCCTTGCCAGGGGTATATGCTATTTCGAAATCGTAGGACGCTAAGAATTCCATCCAACTTTGCTGCCTTAAGTTCAAGTCCTTCTGAGAGAACAAGTATTTTTAGCGATTTATGGTCAGTGAACAATTCGAATTTCTCGCCAAGAAGATAATGACGCCAAGACTTAAGCGCAAAAACAATAGCGGCCAACTATAGGTCATGTGTAGGGTAATTTTTCTCATGCGCTCTCAACTGCCTTCCACCATAGGCTATTACCCTACCCTCTTGCATTAAGACTGCGCCTAGACATGTCCCACAAGCATCGGTATAAACAGTAAATGGCTTACTCCTGTCTAGCAGCACTAAGACTGGAGCAGAGGTCAAAGCTCTCTTTAAACGTTGGAACGCATCATCACAATCTACATCCCATGTGAAAACTAGGTTCTTCTTCGTCAAGCGTGTTAATGGAGCTGATATCTTTGCGAAGTCTTTGATAAACTTCCTATAGTAGCCAACCAACACCAAGAAACTTCTTACTTCGGTAGCATTTTTAGGGACCTTCCAATCTTGGATGGCCACCACCTTCGCGGGATCCACAATTATCCCTTCTTTGGAAACCACGTGCCCCAAGAATCGTACTTCCTTCCTCCAGAAGTGACACTTAGAAAATTTAGCTTTAAGGTTAAGTGCTCGTAGGGTCTCCAACACTTCCCTAAGATGTAGGGCATGCTCTTCTTCATCCTTAGAAAAGATCAAGATGTCGTCTACAAAGACCACCACGAATTTATTAAGGTACTCCCTAAACACCCTACTCATCAAATCAACAAAGTATGCTGGGGCGTTTGTCAAACCGAAGGGCATCACTAGCCATTCATAGAAACCGTCCGGAGTCCTAAAGGCAGTTGTAATGGTGCGTTTTGTTAGCTGTCGAATAATTAATTTATTTAATGATTTATATATCGATTTGGCGATATCGATAACTTAAAGTACAACGTTCGAACTTATAATTTATAATTATAATTAAAACGAACCTGAAACCTTGCGGCAGTTCGCAATTTGGCGATTTGAACTTCAACTGAATGTACATGATTCATTTTAAGCCGGATTTCTGTGAAACAAGAAACGTGTGGAGCTGGTGGAGTATATCTTCCTAGTGGAAGAGAAAAATCAGGATTTCGTCGTGTAGATTTTGAGTTATGTCCAAATCAAATTTTAAAATAGTCGCTATAGAATCGTTTATCGACCATAACGGTTTATTCGATATAACTAGAGATCGGGTTTGAATTTAGACAAGGTTCTTTTGGGACGTAGTGATAATTTAATTTTTAGAATTTTACTGTAATTTTTAATTAATTAAATATGCAACTTTTTATTTGGAGTGTTTTGCACCTCGTATCAGCGATTTTTGGGTTTCACAATATGAGTCAAACTACCGATATTATTATATTTCTGGGATCGTGGCGCATGGATCGTCACGATGGTGTAGTTGATCCGGTCGATAGCAGTTCGTAATTAACGAAGTTTTGAAAAATGAGATGACCAAATTCTTTTAAACTCAAAACAAATATCCTAACATTTCTAAGACCAAAGATGAAGCCACGTTCCCTTCCTAAATCCACATGTCTCCTTGGCCTCAAAACAAAACACGTGCTATGCTCAGAACCCCAAAACAGATGCCAACTAATACTATATAAATACCCTGTCCAACATCCCTCATTCGCTCTCTCCTTATTCTCAGCAAAACTTGTTCTTTCTCTAACGACAAGTGATGCTCGGACTGGTGAAGACGTGTGCAAAGGGGGGGATTTCATTTCACACGTGAGTGAAGGGAGTTCAAGTGGTGTATAAAATGGTTTTCGTGGGTTCTGAAATGGTATTAGAAGTATAAAGGGGTCATGAAACTATCGCACTTCTGTAGCCTTGGCAGCGTTGACGAGAGCAGGTCGCACCATCAGGGAGGGGAAACGAGTTGCAGGAAACAATGTCTGTTGGGGGAGGATTTAGGTGGAGAGGTCAGTGGTAGCGTCGGAACTGACATTCGGAGATGAAGCAGCGGGTTGCCAAACTGGCGTTGAAGGGTTGCGGAAATGTTAGAGCAGGTGAAGTAGAGGGGGTTCCTTGAAGTACTGGCGTTGCATGAAGTGAAAGTGGACGTGCATGGCATGCAAAAAAAAGGTCATGGGCGTGTAAATATAAGGTGAACTGGTGGAAGTATGAGAAGTTGAGAAGGGCATTTTTGCGTACATACTAGAGCATGCGTATGTATCATGGGATGATGGAGCTTTCCCATTTGTATACAGCAAAGTATTAAATAATGAGCTGCTTGTATAGTTTGGTTTCAATATAAAGTTAGTCAAGGTGTCAACGTACATTCCAAGTTCAGCGTTCCATCCTAGCTTTTAACGTCATTTGTGGTTATCAATAAGAGGTGGTAACGACGGGTTTGTTGTTTAGAGAAGAAAGGTGGGCTGATTTTGCCACTATCCATATTTAAACTTTTGAAGCAAAGACGTGAACACATTTGCTGCACTAGCGAAAGACAAGGCGAGATGAGCATGGTGAGTTTGGAAATAACATGCTGCTCGAACAAGTCCGAGGAGGAAGAAGGAAACGGTCGGTTAATATCCTTAACAAAAATCAGAGAAACTGATCATGATAGACCGTGACAAGAAAATCTTCAATATGGAATTAACGGGGCTGAGAACAAGAACTATTGGAATTTCATTAAGCGTCGGTTTGATTTAAACGAACGAAAGCGGGACCATCAACCGACGCAAATCGTTGTTAAACGGTTAACGCGCCAAGGTGAGTAAAACTCACCAACTCTAAATAGTTCTATTTTTACAACGTATTCTTAGAACTGTTAAATATTGGCTGTTTGACTGTGTGTTGATTGTTTGATTGAACTGCTAGTCAGTTAGTTAAATTTCTATATTGATTCTCTTTAACAGAATATATCATATGGAACTGAAAGTGATGTTATCTATATTGTCTAACATCTGTGATGCAGGGAAACAGGTTGGAGGAATCCGACTGGATTCCTCAACAGTTATTTTATTGTTTTTCATATATTGTTATATGATGTGATATAAAATCTGTGGGCGATTATATGTGCTTGGACGATATTGAACATCGTGATTTGATATGATTGAATACCATAACATACCGAAATGTTGATAAGGGGATTTTCAATGTTTATATTGAAAATGAATCTTATTTATAAAATCGATAGGATTTTATAAAAGGAAAACATTTATTTAATTTGAAAATAAATAAATTAAAAAGGAAACATTTATTTAGAAAATAAATGAAATAAAATAGAAACATTTATTTAGAAAATAAATGAATTAGAATATAAAGGAATATTTATTTTAGGAAATAAATAAAGGAACATTTATTTAGATTTTAAATAAATGGAATAAAGGAATATTTATTTAGGGAATAAATAAAGGAACACTTGTTCGGAAAATAAATAGAACTATACAAGGATAGATTTAAACACGTGCTTCGCACACAAGTATAACACGATATGGATTTTAAGGAGATATTGTAGAAGTAGGAATTATAACCAGAGTGTGATAAAAGGATTAAACAAAGTAACTGGTTAGGTTAACCAAAGCAAGTTAGTCGGGTTAAACAAAGTAATTTGTTAGGTTAACTAAAGCAAGTTAGTCGAGTTAATCAAAGTAATTGGTTAAGTTAACCAAAGTTAATTAGTTAAGATAAACTAAGTGGTTAATCGAAGTGAATTAGTTAAGTTAAACTATTTGGTAAATCAAAGTGAATTAGTTGCGTCAAACTAAGTGACTTAGTTAAGATAAACTAATTTGTAAATCGAAGTGAATTAGTTGCGTCAAACTAAGTGAATTAGTCAAGTTAAACTAATTATTTAATCGAAGTAAATTTGTTGGGTTAATCAAAGTGAATTAGCTGAGTTAAAATAAGTAAATCGGTTAGAGTTAATCAAAGTGAATTAACTAAGTTAAACTAAGTGGATTAGTTCAGTTAATCGAGACAAGTAAATCAAGTTAGGTTAAACCATTTGAGTTAACCAGTTGGGTTAAACCATTTAAGTTAACCAGTTAAAGTTTACCAGTTAAAGATAAACAGTTAGAGTTGACCAGTTAGAGTTGACCAGTTAGAGTTATCCAAGTGGAGTTAATCGAGTAGAGTTGTCGAATATCACTTATTCGAAGTAGAGTTATCGAATATAGTATATTCGAGGGAAGAGTAATCGAATATAGTTTATTCGAGTGGAGAAATCAAATGTTATTCATTTGAGAAGAGTTACCGAATATTATTTATTCGAAGAGTAGTTATCGAATATTGGTTATTCGAAGTTAGTTAATCCAAAGAAGTTATTCGTAGGGTTAATCCAAAGGAGTTATTAGGAGTTAGATAATTCAAAGAAGTTATTCGAAGATTAGTTAATCCAAAGGAGTTAGTCGAAGAGTTAATCGAATATAGTTATTCGAAAGAAAGTGTTAATCGAATATAGTTTATTCGAGTAAAGTTAAAAGAGTTAATCGAATATAATTTATTCGAATAGAGTTAGAGAAGTTAATCGAATATAGTTTATTCGAATAGTGTTGGAGGAGATATCGAATATAGTTTATTCAATAGGATAGAAGTGAATATAATTTATCAAATAGTGTAATCGATTAGAGTTGAGTTAATCGATTTGGGTTAAGTTAAGATATCGAGTTAAGATTTATCAAGTTAAGTAATCGAGTTAAGTAATCGAGTTGAGATAATCGAGTTAAGAAAATCAAGTTAAGTTAATCGAATAAGTTATTCGATAAGAGTAAATCCATATAAGTTAATCGGATGTTAGTCATTCGATAAGAACTGACACATTTAAGAAAATCGAATATTTGTTATTCGATAAGAGTTAATGAAATAGAGCCAACCAAGAAGAGTTATTCGAATATTAGTGATTCGATAGGAGTTAATCGAAATAGAGTTTATCGAATATAAGTTATTAAAAAGGGAGAGATAATCGAATAGAGATTACTCGAAAGAGAGTTATACGTCGAATTCGATTATATCAAATTCGGGAAAGTGCTATTTACCTTCCGGGTTTTAAATCAATGTATAGTTATAATCAAACGTTTTCATATAAGAAGTGGATTCGTAACCTGAATCCGAGAATTTGCGTAATCAGATGATTGTAAAAAGTGAGTGATGAGCTTCATCTATTTCACAGTAAAGGACGTTGTTCAATTAAGGTCTGAGAGGTAATTATACCCCAACTTGATTGACTTCAGAATTGACAAAGGAATAGTTGTGGTTCGATAGAAAAGGTTGATTTGAAATATAGTTAAGTAATAAGCGATTAATGGATTAAGCGTAACGATGTTTTATACAACGTTCATTGGAAATCCGTAAATGAGTTTTGGAAACGTATTCCAAATATAGTCAGATATGTTTTCTAAACATAGAAAATGAAATGTTTTCATGATAAGAATTTAAGAAATAGAGTTAAGCAAATTCAGAAACTGACTGGAGAGGGTAAGTTGAACGGTTTTCTAAGTAACGATATGATGTTGGTTTCGACCTTCCGGTTTGATACTTAGAGAATTGTTCTCATACTAGTTACAGTTAGGGACTGATAGTTGCGAAATAATAGTGATGTGAAAATAAGCTATGGAAATGTTTTCCAATGATTGATAACATATATTTTCTAAATATATGAAATAAGGAAATATGAACATATGATGATTGATCGATCGAATTTCCATTGGGAAATAAGATCGTTGTTTGTACACCGACATGTTTTCATTTGATAGTTAAATCACAGACTATCAAAGTTTTGACCATTTTTACGTTGTTAATATGGAGGGACCGGTTGGATTATTATCCGAAGAACCACTCCGTATTAGCATAAGCGTTGCGAATCAAGTACGCTGAAGATAATTGAAGACGGAGTGAAGTGCAAGGGCTATTGTGAAAAGCCTAGGTAGGATGGATTCACTGAATAGTGCCTTTGGTTTGTTCAGTCCCAGAACAACGTATATGGACGAGTGTCTGACAAAGTATTCTTAACGAATCATATATGTTGATCTCTTTAAACGTATTACGTTGGTGGCGGAGAAATTCGTTTCTCTTAGCTTTTATACCCGTGATGCCTTGAGAAATCGATAATGATTTGGCGGGTATGACGATGTGGCATTCAAAGTAATTGAAGAAATAATCTGTCAAAGTGATAAACGTGACCTCAAAACCTCACAACCGGGAAATAACAGAAGTTGGGCTAGGCAGCATGGCTAGTTGGGCCATACCCAAGCAGGGTGTATTATCACCATCTAGAGAATATTCAATTGTACTTCTTTATAATCTATTTCAATGCTGTCCCTTATCGGGAAGGATGGTTGCTGATCCCAACCATCGGTGATAATATATTCGTTACACTCAAGCTAAATGAGTGAACGGTCATGGGTGGCCGGGTTGCAAGATGTTCTTGTTGAACCCTAGTGTATCTCCTCTAGAGTACACTGATCGGAAGGTGCTCCCATACCTTGTCTATTGGAATCCAATCTCCAATAAGCGCTCACGGTTTTATTTGTATACTATGTATGTGGAACGTGAGATGCAAGCGTTCTGCTAGATTGATATCTATTTGTATTTAGACATTATTATAATATCAGAAAGATATCCTTTATTTAACTAAGTGTTGGAGTTTTATTCACACCAGTCCCATGACTGACCCGGATTTATTTTGTTTGTTTTCCCTAAACTCTTGGGTGCCTAAATTTGTACGGGCAGTCAAGTAGTTGGGATTTTACAGATACACTTGGAGAGCTTGGAGCAGGAGACTTCAGGATTATAGCTATTATTATTCCGCTGTGTTATTAAGTGTTGTACTTTGAAATGGTATGTATATACGAGTACTGATTTGTATTTCAAAGTTATGTTATATTTTATTCGTTCCGCTGTGAGATTCATGTTTACTCTGATGATGTAAGTTCTTCTTCTTCTTCTATTCTATTAGTCCTATCTTTTCTTCCCCACCCTCTACTTTCTTTCACTAACGTCTCGGGATTTTCGACTCTCGAGGAGTCGAAAATTTCCAGCCGTTACAGTTGGTATCAGAGCTTAAGTTAAGTGATTACCTTGGCTCTGTGGCATAACTCGATAGAGATGGGATTAGTAATATCCTAGATTGAGTTTGAGTGTATATATATGAGCGCGTAATTGTTATTCAATATAAAATGGTTTTATATTGTGGAGAATCATTGGTTGAGTGGCTTATGAATTCTGGTCGATCAGTTTGATCCACTGTATCGATAAGGGTTACTAAACACTCGAATACGATGAACCGACATGGTATGTTTTGAAAGAGGGTAAATGAAATAATTTTTCCCAAAATATATTTGTTTATAGAAGAAATATATATCTTGAAATTATTATAGTATATTGATTGTGTTGGTTGTTATTATAATCGAATAAGATTATAAAAGGGTGAAATGGTTATAAATGACCAATCAGAATTCATATGAATGTAATATATGAAATAATTTGAATTAAATATGAATTTAAATCAGAATTTGGAATTTAAAATAAGGAAATTTTAAGTTCCTGGGAGATTTTGAAAATGTTTTTCAAATTGAAAATGATATAGTATTGAACTCACTTCAATAGCTGGAAAATAGATTTTGATGATGAATCTAGACATCATCAATGTTCATTTTTGAGTTCTAAGTGACGGATTACTACCAAAGGTTTTGTTTTTGAATTGTTTTGAGAAAACGAGTTGTTTAGAAATTCAAAGGTTTTGAATTGGCATTATGATTTCAAATTGATTTGAAAGAAACCCAGGAACTTAAGTTCTGGAATTAAAATTTAACTAATGAAGTTAAATAAAATGAGATGGTAAAAATAAATTGAAATTTAACTTGAACTGAGTTAAATAAAATTGAATTGGATTAGAGATAATCTAGAATGGAATCAAATTGATAAGTCAATAATTTGGAATTTGATATTAGAGTTCGAATGAAATTCGATTTGGATTTGAGGATATGAACTGATTGGAGATCAATTGGAATGGATAACATTGGTATATGTTGAAGTGGTAGCAGATGCAAGGGATAGAGTTAAATGGCCGACAAAAAAGGTACAAGTTTATATCATATATGAGTTTGGATTTTATGAGCCGAATTAGCAAGCCGCTTAGCTATTTTGATTTCCTTTTGGATAGGAGGAGGCCTAGAGAGGCGAGTTGTGGTTTGACGTATTGAGCCGTACAAAGGAGATTATGGCGAAATTTTTCGAAAATTTAAGGTGTTAGAAATTTTTTAGAATTTTTTGAAAATTTTAGTTGGTCGGAAATGAATTAATAAATTAATTAAAATTAAATGGGTCCAGTCGAAACTAAAATTTAGAGGTAAACAAAAAAAAAGATTTTTAAATCTAGTTAGTAGAGTTAGTAGCATTTTTCTAACTTAGCAATTTCGAGGACGAAATTATTTTAAGGGGGGAAGTCTGTAAGGGCGCGTTTTGTTAGCTGTCGAATAATTAATTTATTTAATGATTTATATATCGATTTGGCGATATCGATAACTTAAAGTACAACGTTCGAACTTATAATTTATAATTATAATTAAAACGAACCTGAAACGTCGCGGTAGTTCGCAATTTGGCGATTTGAACTTCAACTGAATGTACATGATTCATTTTAAGCCGGATTTCGGTGAAACAAGAAACGTGTGGAGCTGGTGGAGTATATCTTCCTAGTGGAAGAGAAAAATCAGGATTTCGTCGTGTAGATTTTGAGTTATGTCCAAATCAAATTTTAAAATAGTCCCTATAGAATCGTTTATCGACCATAACGGTTTATTCGATATAACTAGAGATCGGGTTTGAATTTAGACAAGGTTCTTTTGGGACGTAGTGATAATTTAATTTTTAGAATTTTACTGTAATTTTTAATTAATTAAATATGCAACTTTTTATTTGGAGTGTTTTGCACCTCGTATCAGCGATTTTTGGGTTTCGCAATATGAGTCAAACTACCGATATTATTATATTTCTGGGATCGTGGCGCATTGATCGTCACGATGGTGTAGTTGATCCGGTCGATAGCAGTTCGTAATTAACGAAGTTTTGAAAAATGAGATGACCAAATTCTTTTAAACTCAAAACAAATATCCTAACATTTCTAAGACCAAAGATGAAGCCACGTTCCCTTCCTAAATCCACATGTCTCCTTGGCCTCAAAACAAAACATGTGCTATGCTCAGAACCCCAAAACTGATGCCAACTAATACTATATAAATACCCTGTCCAACATCCCTCATTCGCTCTCTCCTTATTCTCAGCAAAACTTGTTCTTTCTCTAACGACAAGTGATGCTCGGACTGGTGAAGACGTGTTCAAAGGGGGGGATTTCATTTCACACGTGAGTGAAGGGAGTTCAAGTGGTGTATAAAATGGTTTTCGTGGGTTCTGAAATGGTATTAGAAGTATAAAGGGGTCATGAAACTATCGCACTTCTGTAGCCTTGGCAGCGTTGACGAGAGCAGGTCGCACCATCAGGGAGGGGAAACGAGTTGCAGGAAACAATGTCTGTTGGGGGCGGATTTAGGTGGAGAGGTCAGTGGTAGCGTCGGAACTGACATTCGGAGATGAAGCAGCGGGTTGCCAAACTGGCGTTGAAGGGTTGCGGAAATGTTAGAGCAGGTGAAGTAGAGGGGGTTCCTTGAAGTACTGGCGTTGCATGAAGTGAAAGTGGACGTGCATGGAATGCAAACAAAAGGTCATGGGCGTGTAAATATAAGGTGAACTGGTGGAAGTATGAGAAGTTGAGAAGGGCATTTTTGCGTACATACTGGAGCATGCGTATGTATCATGGGATGATGGAGCTTTCCCATTTGTATACAGCAAAGTATTAAATAATGAGTTGCTGGTATAGTTTGCTTTCAATATAAAGTTAGTCAAGGTGTCAACGTACATTCCAAGTTCAGCGTTCCATCCTAGCTTTTAACGTCATTTGTGGTTATCAATAAGAGGTGGTAACGACGGGTTTGCTGTTTAGAGAAGAAAGGTGGGCTGATTTTGCCACTATCCATATTTAAACTTTTGAAGCAAAGACATGAACACATTTGTTGCACTAGCGAAAGACAAGGCGAGATGAGCATGGTGAGTTTGGAAATTACATGCTGCTCGAACAAGTCCGAGGAGGAAGAAGGAAACGGTCAGTTAATATCCTTAACAAAAATCAGAGAAACTGATTATGATAGACCGTGACAAGCAAATCTTCAATATGGAATTAACGGGGCTGAGAACAAGAACTATTGGAATTTCGTTAAGCGCCGGTTTGATTTAAACGAACGAAAGCGGGACCATCAACCGACGCAAATCGTTGTTAAACGGTTAACGCGCCAAGGTGAGTAAAACTCACCAACTCTAAATAGTTCTATTTTTACAACGTATTCTTAGAACTGTTAAATATTGGCTGTTTGACTGTGTGTTGATTGTTTGATTGAACTGCTAGTCAGTTAGTTAAATTTCTATATTGATTCTGTTTAACAGAATATATCATATGGAACTGAAAGTGATGTTATCTATATTGTCTAACATCTGTGATGCAGGGAAACAGGTTGGAGGAATCCGACTGGATTCCTCAACAGTTATTTTATTGTTTTTCATATATTGTTATATGATGTGATATAAAATCTGTGGGCGATTATATGTGCTTGGACGATATTGAACATCGTGATTTGATACGATTGAATACCATAACATACCGAAATGTTGATAAGGGGATTTTCAATGTTTATATTGAAAATGAATCTTATTTATAAAATCGATAGGATTTTATAAAAGGAAAACATTTATTTAATTTGAAAATAAATAAATGAAAAAGTAAACATTTATTTAGAAAATAAATGAAATAAAATAGAAACATTTATTTAGAAAATAAATGAATTAGAATATAAAGGAATATTTATTTTAGGAAATAAATAAAGGAACATTTATTTAGATTTTAAATAATTGGAATAAAGGAATATTTATTTAGGGAATAAATAAAGGAACACTTGTTCGGAAAATAAATAGAATTATACAAGGATAGATTTAAACACGTGCTTCGCACACAAGTATAACACGATATGGATTTTAAGGAGATATTGTAGAAGTAGGAATTATAACCAGAGTGTGATAAAAGGATTAAACAAAGTAATTGGTTAGGTTAACCAAAGCAAGTTAGTCGAGTTAAACAAAGTAATTTGTTAGGTTAACTAAAGCAAGTTAGTCGAGTTAATCAAAGTAATTGGTTAAGTTAACCAAAGTAAATTAGTTAAGATAAACTAAGCGGTTAATCGAAGTGAATTAGTTAAGTTAAACTATTTGGTAAATCAAAGTGAATTAGTTGCGTCAAACTAAGTGACTTAGTTAAGATAAACTAATTTGTAAATCGAAGTGAATTAGTTGCGTCAAACTAAGTGAATTAGTCAAGTTAAACTAATTGGTTAATCGAAGTAAATTTGTTGGGTTAATGAAAGTGAATTAGCTGAGTTAAAATAAGTAAATCGGTTAGAGTTAATCAAAGTGAATTAACTAAGTTAAACTAAGTGGATTAGTTCAGTTAATCGAGACAAGTAAATCAAGTTAGGTTAAACCATTTGAGTTAACCAGTTGGGTTAAACCATTTAAGTTAACCAGTTAAAGATTACCAGTTAAAGATAAACAGTTAGAGTTGACCAGTTAAAGTTGACCAGTTAGAGTTATCCAAGTGGAGTTAATCGAGTAGAGTTGCCGAATATCACTTATTCGAAGTAGAGTTATCGAATATAGTATATTCGAGGGAAGAGTAATCGAATATAGTTTATTCGAGTGGAGAAATCAAATGTTATTCATTTGAGAAGAGTTACCGAATATTATTTATTCGAAGAGTAGTTATCGAATATTGGTTATTCGAAGTTAGTTAATCCAAAGAAGTTATTCGAAGGGTTAATCCAAAGGAGTTATTAGGAGTTAGTTAATCCAAAGAAGTTATTCGAAGATTAGTTAATCCAAAGGAGTTAGTCGAAGAGTTAATCGAATATAGTTATTCGAAAGAAAGTGTTAATCGAATATAGTTTATTCGAGTAAAGTTAAAAGAGTTAATCGAATATAATTTATTCGAATAGAGTTAGAGAAGTTAATCGAATATAGTTTATTCGAATAGTGTTGGAGGAGATATCGAATATAGTTTATTCGATAGGATAGAAGTGAATATAATTTATCAAATAGTGTAATCGATTAGAGTTGAGTTAATCGATTTGGGTTAAGTTAAGATATCGAGTTAAGATTTATCAAGTTAAGTAATCGAGTTAAGTAATCGAGTTGAGATAATCGAGTTAAGAAAATCAAGTTAAGTTAATCGAATAAGTTATTCGATAAGAGTAAATCCATATAAGTTAATCGGATGTTAGTCATTCGATAAGAACTGACACATTTAAGAAAATCGAATATTTGTTATTCGATAAGAGTTAATGAAATAGAGCCAACCAAGAAGAGTTATTCGAATATTAGTGATTCGATAGGAGTTAATCGAAATAGAGTTTATCGAATATAAGTTATTAAAAAGGGAGAGATAATCGAATAGAGATTACTCGAAAGAGAGTTATACGTCGAATTCGATTATATCAAATTCGGGAAAGTGCTATTTACCTTCCGGGTTTTAAATCAAGGTATAGTTATAATCAAACGTTTTCATATAAGAAGTGGATTCGTAACCTGAATCCGAGAATTTGCGTAATCAGATGATTGTAAAAAGTGAGTGATGAGCTTCATCTATTTCACAGTAAAGGACGTTGTTCAATTAAGGTCTGAGAGGTAATTATACCCCAACTTGATTGACTTCAGAATTGACAAAGGAATAGTTGTGGTTCGATAGAAAAGGTTGATTTGAAATATAGTTAAGTAATAAGCGATTAATGGATTAAGCGTAACGATGTTTTATACAACGTTCATTGGAAACCCGTAAATGAGTTTTGGAAACGTTTTCCAAATATAGTCAGATATGTTTTCTAAACATAGAAAATGAAATGTTTTCATGATAAGAATTTAAGAAATAGAGTTAAGCAAATTCAGAAACTGACTGGAGAGGGTAAGTTGAACGGTTTTCTAAGTAACGATATGATGTTGGTTTCGACCTTCCGGTTTGATACTTAGAGAATTGTTCTCACACTAGTTAAAGTTAGGGACTGATAGTTGCGAAATAATAGTGATGTGAAAATAAGCTATGGAAATGTTTTCCAATGATTGATAACATATATTTTCTAAATATATGAAATAAGGAAATATGAACATATGATGATTGATCGATCGAATTTCCATTGGGAAATAAGATCGTTGTTTGTACACCGACATGTTTTCATTTGATAGTTAAATCACAGACTATCAAAGTTTTGACCATTTTTACGTTGTTAATATGGAGGGACCGGTTGGATTATTATCCGAAGAACCACTCCGTATTAGCATAAGCGTTGCGAATCAAGTACGCTGAAGATAATTAAAGACGGAGTGAAGTGCAAGGGCTATTGTGAAAAACCTAGGTAGGATGGATTCACTGAATAGTGCCTTCGGTTTGTTCAGTCCCAGAACAACGTATATGGACGAGTGTCTGACAAAGTAATCTTAATGAATCATATATGTTGATCTCTTTAAACGTATTACTATGGTGGCGGAGAAATTCATTTCTCTTAGCTTTTATACCCGTGATGCCTTGAGAAATCGATAATGATTTGGCGGGTATGACGATGTGGCATTCAAAGTAATTGAAGAAATAATCTGTCAAAGTGATAAACGTGACCTCAAAACCTCACAACCGGGAAATAACAGAAGTTGGGCTAGGCAGCATGGCTAGTTGGGCCATACCCAAGTAGGGTGTATTATCACCATCTAGAGAATATTCAATTGTACTTCTTTATAATCTATTTCAATGCTGTCCCTTATCGGGAAGGATGGTTGCTGATCCCAACCATCGGTGATAATATATTCGTTACACTCAAGCTAAATGAGTGAACGGTCATGTGTGGCCGGGTTGCAAGACGTTCTTGTTGAACCCTAGTGTATCTCCTCTAGAGTACACTGATCGGAAGGTGCTTCCATACCTTGTCTATTGGAATCCAATCTCCAATAAGCGCTCACGGTTTTATTTGTATACTATGTATGTGGAACGTGAGATGCAAGCGTTCTGCTAGATTGATATCTATTTGTATTTAGACATTATTATAATATCAGAAAGATATCCTTTATTTAACTAAGTGTTGGAGTTTTATTCACACCAGTCCCATGACTGACCCGAAGTTTATTTTGTTTGTTTTCCCTAAACTCTTGGGTGCCTAAATTTGTACGGGCATTCAAGTAGTTGGGATTTTACAGATACACTTGGAGAGCTTGGAGCAGGAGACTTCAGGATTATAGCTATTATTATTCCGCTGTGTTGTTAAGTGTTGTACTTTGAAATTGTATGTATATACGAGTACTGATTTGTATTTCAAAGTTATGTTATATTTTATTCGTTCCGCTGTGAGATTCGTGTTTACTCTGATGATGTAAGTTCTTCTTCTTCTTCTTCTATTCTACTAGTTCTATCTTTTCTTCCCCACCCTCTACTTTCTTTCACTAACGTCTAGGGATTTTCGACTCTCGAGGAGTCGAAAATTTCCAGCCGTTACAGCAGTCTTGTCTATGCTATCCTCAGCCACCCTCAACTGATGGAAACCAGTGGCTAAGTCCAACTGCGAGAACACTGAGGCGCCAACTAACTGATCGAAGAGATCGTCAATCCTCGGCAGTGGGTGTCTGTTTTTCTTAGTAAGCTTATTAAGTTCTCTATAGTCCACAGAAAGTCCAAGGGACCCATCCGCCTTCGTGGCAAATACTACTGCAGCACCCCACTCCGGTATACTACGTCTTATGAACCCCTTCTCAAGCAACTCCTTCACTTGCTTATTGAGTTCCCTCCTTTCACGAGGAGCCATGTGGCGTACTGGCAAAGATACTGGTTTTGCATTATCCACAAGATATATTCAAAAATCTATCTCCCGCTTCGGAGGCAAGCCCTTCACCTCCTCAAACACATCCGAGTATTCTCGGACCACTCTAACAGATCGTAGATTCTCCACAGATGCGTCAAGCGATTCTAGATAACTTAGCATAACGGAATTTATGGGATCACAAAAGATTTCGAGAGTGTTGCCAAGGCGAGTCATGAGCCTAACTACTCTCCTTTCACAATCAAGAACGGCCCCATTTCTGGATAACCAATCCATTCCTAAAATTAGCCCATAGCCCGTGAAGCCCAAAACATAAGCATCACATCTAAACTCAACGCTAAGTATAGAAATTTTCAAATCCAAACACATCATGGACAAATAAGTTGAGCCCCCAATTGGATTCGAAACAACTAAGGGATCCTCTACTAAACTGGTGTTTAAGTGCAGTGATTCAACTAATGATGTAGAGATAAACAAATGTGATGCGCCCGAATCGAATAAGGTACGGACAGGATGATCAAACAGAAATACTAAGCTTTCAACAGAAATGGTTCTACCTCGTTCTTGCAGCGGTGGGACCGCGAGAGCCAGAACTTGTCCCCTTGCCTGCCCTAGTGCCATAAGAGCCTGCACATGTCCTCCCGAGGTAGACCCTGCCCTCTGCCACTTCTTTGGGCAGTCCTTCACTAGATGTCCCGCTTCACCATAGTGAAAACAGCCAGTCTTCTTTTTCTTTCTGCAATCCTTGCTGAGATGGCCTGGTGTCCCACAGTTAAAGCATTTCTTCTTTCCCTTGTCATTATTGTCTTTACCACCCTTCTTGTTTTGCTGTTGTGGTTTCTTCTGATCCCCTTTCTTCTCGGGTGCCTTATCAGCTTTAGTGCCTTTCTCCTCGTGCATGAGTGCCATGTCTACTAGCTTCTCAAAGGTGGCCCCCATAGGGATGTGGGTCATAGCAAACCCTTGCAACGGTTCATTCAAGCCATTAACGAACCTCAGAGCCTTCTTCTCCAGCGTGTTCACTAAGTCCAAGCCAAACCTTGCTAACTGATTAAATTTGTTGACATATTCTTTCACTGATGAGCTTCCTTGCTTCAATGTCAAGAACCTTTCCATATATAGATTCTCTTCTGCCCTTGAGAGAAACTTTGCCTCAAACCTACGCTTGAAATCCGCCCAAGAATCAACAGGATGCTCCCCATTAGTGACCTCCCACCAAAACGAGGCCTCTCCCTTCATTAACCAAGTGCTAATTTGACTTTCCTCCATTCTTCTACTTCAAAGATTTCTAGCAATTCTTCTACCTCCTTAAGACAATCTCTAGCTTCCACAAACATTTCTGACCTTTGAAAAGGTTTTCCACCCATAGCCTTAAATTCCTTGCACGTCTTTGCAAAAGTATCAATGCGAGGAGGAGGAGGGGCGGGTGCAACTGGTGGTGGAGGAACATTGGCTGGACCTGCAGCGGCCCTAGCCTCTAATAACCTCCTATACCATCCTGGTATCGTTACACCGTCCAGAAGGTTAAGATCTTCAGCCATGCTGAAATGAAAAAGGAAAGATTCAAAATGGAGAATTCGAAAGATAAAGATATATGACTATTGGGGATTATGTTTTTCATAAAAACTTTCCTCTTTAAATTACTCATCAAGACATGTTTTTGAAAACACTTCTTCTAAAAATACTTTAGAAAAATAGTTTTTTCTAAAAAAAATATTTGTTTTGGTAACCTTAAGCTCTGATACCACGTGTAACACCCCACGTCCATTAATGTCACTCACAAAGGGAATGCATTAACTTCCATGGAGGTTTTAAGTGAATATAGAACAGAAAAATTACAACAAGACAGATAATAAGTAGTACTTGGAAATCTAAAACTTTATTTTATTGCAGCGGAAATTAAACATGTTTGTTACATCATAAAACCATAAATCAGAGTCAAGTACAATATCCATCTTGATAAAACAAAATACATAATCCCATTACATAAATAGCCATTAAAGAAGATAACAAGCTGGACTTTACTTCAGCGGTCCAAGCTTTCCAAAGAGAGATAAAGCAACCCAATCAAATTCCGCTAGAGCTGGGCCCACCCTGAGGACCTGGAGGGGGAAAAGGATAGAAATAGAGGGGGTCAGACATAAAGTCTGGCGAGTATGATAATTCTAACAATACTACTACCAAAATAACTAGACTAAGGCATAAGCTGGAAAACAAGGAAATGTCTATGAACTATTGGATATGGAAGAGCAGATAAAGATAACGTTAAAGGCACACCTAATTACTAACGAATAATTACTACACTGCACCACACCAGTCACCCTCAAAGTTGATCCCACTTGCTTCACTTAGAAATTATATAAATAGCCTTGCGTACCCATAGCTGATTACATAGGTGTCGCCTGCCCCTATCTCCACTAGGTATACCCCACTACCCACTTGCGATCGGCTCCCTACTCGTAGATACCCGTACTGGCCCCACAGTGGGGTGTATCACTCCCCTAAAGTGGCAACCCGATACAACTTGAGAATGCATGGCTTATACCTACACGATGCAACAACATCTTACCTACCAGCCCGGGTCCACACACGCATATGAAACCCGTTGGACTTGCGTTGCCACTGCTAACCCGTTTGGCCTCTTATAGTCAATCCCAGTATGCGTGTCCCGTCCTCAACTTGGGTCGAGCCCACAAAGATACGTTTGGGTTACTGTTTGAAAGGGGCCCCCATAAGCTATCCACCTAAGCTTGTCCCCACTAGTATATCCCACTTAACCCTCTTCTTAGTCATGTCCACTTACATGTGTGTTTGGTTAAGTCTTACTAATCGTATTTCAAATGCCACTAAAGGCAACCACTAGATTCCTTATGCCACCCAAGGCACCTACTTAACCCCCATGTCCCAATTTACATGTTTATCTGGTTAAGTATTTCTTAATTCATTAAGGCCATAACCTTATAAAGACCTCTCAAATTAAACTGGCATTTATGGAAGCTGGATTTGTCGGGTGGATCCGGGCAGTCTTACACCATAAAAGAGTCTAACCTCGTGTCTTTTCAACTGTTATGCTTTAGTTTAGGCCTAGGACCTCTCACATTGGGCTGACATTTGTGACTACTGGATTTGCCGGTCGGGTCCGGGCAGGTTTACGTCACAAACGAGTCCAACCTCATGTCCTAAGCATTGATTAACACTCAAAATCTTTCACCCCAGTTTTAAATATATCCCTATTCAAATCATTAATTAATTCCAATTTTAATGATGTCCATAATTGACTCAATTATGGCCATCCACTTATGGCATGCAAAATCATATCAATTGCACCCCAATTTCTCAATATTAAATCCTTAATATTACCCATACCCCACGTTATACGTTCGCTTATTCAACGCAAAATATAAATTAGACTCGAATAGTCTAACTCATAGCACAAAGATAAATTATCACAACATATAGACGAATAAAATAGATCTAATCATAATAGGGGTGAAACTTGCATAAAACTACACATTTTATGGATCTAAACGTGTCAACTTGTTTGGTTAAATGTCACAATTTACATGATATGATCATAACCCAAATTCATGTATAAACTTGCATTTAGGGTTTTATACAACATAATGATGGTGTGAACTAGCATCTAACACTTAGAACTCACCCATGTCATAGCATAATTTTAGATCTAAATAGATGTCATGGCATATGTTCATAATCTTTACTAATCAATCTAAACTTGCATACATGATTTGTCATCAACATAGCCCAAATAATATCGACATTATGATTTGATTAACATGAACTAATTAGCATAGATAATAACATCATGACTTTATAACATGTATGATTTATCACAATTTAGCATAGAAAATTACAACCTATACAATATCATCATAGCATGATTTACAACATATAGGATATCATCATCACATAACATAGGATTTACAACATACATGATGGCATAAGGTTTACAACAACATATATGACAATCCACATCATTCACTTATAATCCATTTATGACTTAATCTAATTAGTTTAATAATAATCTTGTTAAGATCATCATACTCACAATTAGAAGAGAAAGAGAGTCTTGATTTGCTTTAGAGTTGAATAGAATTAGTGTAACACCCCGAATTTTAGTTAATACTAAAATTCACTAATTACCGGATAAATAATCTAAGACGTGGGAATTAGGGGTAACGGGCTGCGTTATTGCGTTCGTCTCGGAAAAATACGCGAAATAGAGTCCGAGTTTTCGAAAATCGGAGTCCGTATGGCCCGGTTATGGCCCAAGGAAGTTTGCAGAAAAATTAGAGCTAAAAACAGATTTAGGAATTTAAATTTAAATTTAAATTTAGAACCAGCGAGGCCAGGCGGGAGGATTCCCGCCTAAGCATGTCGACAGGCCTGTCGACAGGGGTGTCGACATGCCTGTCGACTTGCCTGTCGACATGGTGTGTCGAGCCAGGGTGCTTGGGTGCACCAGATCTGGTTTTCTGGCTGGGGCTGGGCTTGGTTCTAGAGGTTTCCTAAATCTAATGGACCTAAATTAATCTAGGGTTAATCCAAGGGCCTAAAACACTTTCTTAATCTATAAATACACCCTAAACCTACCTTAATCCTCACCAAAAATAGAAATAATGGCCTCATGCCGCCAAATTAAATTCTAAGAGAAGCCTCCACTAATCTAAGAAGAAAGTTGCAAGCTAATTCCTCTCTAATCAATCCTTAATCATCATTATCTTCATAGTTAGCAACTAATTCTACTTCATAAGGTTGCTAATCTTGAGTTTGGTGAGTTTCTATCACTTTAACATCAATTGTTAAAGTAAGTAGATTGGGTGTAATGAGACTTATGGTCTTAAATGCGGATTAGTGAGTATGAATCATGTATAATGATATGTTACTCTATGTTGTTCTATGTTTATGCATATTTGATAAGTTGGTTTATGCATGCTTAATAAGTTGATTTATGCATGTTTAACAAGTTGATATATGCATGTTTAATAAGTGGATTTATGCATATTTAATAAGTGGAATTATGCATGTTTAGCAAAGTGAGATATGCAAGTTAAGTATATGTTTAAATGCAAGTTGAAAGTGATATGCAAGTTAAGTATATGTTTAAATGCAAGTTGAAAGTGATATGCAAGTTAAGTGTATGTTTAAATGCAAGTTGAAAGTGATATGCAAGTTATGCATGCTTATGCAAGTGTATGGATGCTTATGTAAGTCATGTATATGTTTAAATGCAAGATTTATGTGATATGCAAGTTATGCATGCTTATGCGAGTATATGAATGCTTTTGCAAGATATGTATATGCTTAAATGACATGATATGCAAGTTATGCAAGTATGTGAATGCTTATGCAAGTATGTGGATGCTTATGCAAGTATGTGAATGCTTATGCAAGTTATGTGTATGCTTAAATGCATGTTTAACATGTTATGCAAGTTATGAGAATGCCTATATGCAAGTTCAACATGTTATGCAAGATATGTGTATGATAATATGCAAGCTCATATGCAACATGTTATGCAAATCATGTGTATGATAATATGCAAGTTTGGGTTATATGTAGTTGGGTTAATATATGCTCATATATGCAAGTTGACATCCTCTTAACCCATGACAAAGTTGTATGTTAAACCCATGATATTTGTGATGATCTTCCCCTTATTATGTCATGTAACGAGAACGATTTACGTGGGGAACGATGGGGTTGGTAAATATTTTAATAAATGAATGTTTGGGTATGATTAAGCATACCATAAAAATAAATTACCATAAGTGGGAATTTACCTATTGAGTTAGGTCTACCCCATGGGAATTTACCTATTGAGTTAGGTCTACCCATGTTATGGAAAACTTGATATTAATTAGGGATAATTAATATGGGGGTGATTAATTAGGTGTAATTAATCGACTAAGACACGAGGTTGGACTCATTTGTAGTGTAAAACTGCCCGGACCCGACCGGCTTAACCAGTTGCTACAAATGTCAGCCCAATGTGAGAGGTCTTAGCCATAAATTAAATACACGATTAAGGTAAAGACACGAGGTTAGACTCTGTTATGACGTAAGACTGCCCGGATTCTACCGGCTTAACCAGGCGGTCATAACAGCCAGTCTAATGTGGGAGGTCTTTACGGGAGATCACGGTCTTAATTAATTAAGAAACACTTAACCATAATGGCATGTAGTGGGACATGAGGGGTTAAGTGGGTGCCTTGGGTGGCATGAGGAAATTTGGTGGTTGCCTTGGGTGGCATGTGGAATCTAGTGGGTTGCCTTGGGTGGCAATAGAAAATACGATTAGAATACTTAACCAAGTGGAAACATGTAATTAAACATGATTAAAGGGTTAAGTGGGATACACTAGATATTTGACAAGCTTAAGTGGGTAGCTTGTGGGGGCCCATTTCAACCAATATCCCAAACGTATCTTTGTGGGCTCGACCCAAGTCGAGTGACGGGACACGCATATTGGGCTTGATTATAAGAGGCCAAAACGGGTTAGCGGTGGCAACGCAAGTCCAACGGGTTTCATATGCGTGTGTGGGCCCGGGCTGGTAGATAAGTCGTTGTTGCATCGAGTAGATATAAAGCCGTGCACCGTTAGTATTGGGTAGCCACTTTAGGGGAGTGATACACCCCACTGTGGGACCAGCACGGGTATCTACGGTAGGGAGCCGATCGCTTGGGAGTAGTGGGTACACCCTATGAAGATAGGGGCAGACGGCACCTATGTAGGGGTACACGAAACTACTGGGTAAGGATTACTGGGTACACCTAGTGGAGATAGGGGCAGACGGCACCTATGTAGTGGGCTAGGGGTACATGAAACTACTGGGGAAATTTTGGAAGGGATCAACCTTTAAGTAGGAATGACTGGTGTGGTGCAGTTAGTAATTATCCTTGGGTGGGTAGATGCGTCCTGACGGTTATCTTAGTTTATCCTAAGTCTACCAAGCTGCTTAGTGTAGCCATTCATCCCCAGATATTACCGTAGGTCAAGTTTATGTCTTCTCTGGTTACTTTAATGATTGTATTGTTAAAGTTATAGGACTCACTCAGACTTATGTCTGACCCCGTTGTTTTTATCTTTTTCCCAACCCTCAGGTCCTACGGTGGATCCTAGCGGTAGTAGAGCTTGATTGGATTGTTGTTCCAGTCTTTAGGAGCTTGGATAGATGTAAAGCTCCAGTTATCCAGTTATCTTTTCTTTTGTTATGGCTATTGTATGAGAGAGTGGGATTATGTACTTCTTTATTTTGATGGATATTGTACTTGACTTTTATCGTGGTTTTATGATGTAACCAGACATGTTTATTTCCGCTGTCATGAGATGATGTTTTAAAATTTCAAGTACTATTTATATCTGTCTTGTTGTAATTTTTCTGTTCTATATTCACTAAAATACTCCACTGATGCTATGGCATTCCCTTTATGAGTGACCCTAGCGGGCGTGGGGTGTTACACGTGGTATCAGAGCAAAGGTTACCGGAACAGATAAAATTTTTAGAAAACTATTTTTCTAAAACATTTTTGGAAAAGATATTTTCAAAAACATGTCTTTTAAGAGAAAAGTTTTTGAAAGAAAAGCATAATCCCCAATAGCCATATCTATATCCTTCGAATTCTCCGTTTTGAATCCTTCCTTTTTCATTTCAGCATGGCCGAGAATCTTAATCTTCCAGAGGGTGTGACGGTACCAGTATGGTATAGGAGATTGATGGAGGCTAGGGCCACCACTGCGGGTCCAACAAATATTCCTCCACCAACCGTAGCACCCGATCTTCCTCCTCCCCCTCCTCCTCGCACGGATACTTTTGCTAAGACTTGCAAGGAATTTAAAGCTATGGGAGGGAAACCTTTTCAAGGATCTGAAACCTTTGTGGAGGCTAGAGATTGGCTTAAAGAGGTGGAAGAGTTGATAGATATCTTTGAGATGGAAGAAGGGAAGAAAGTCAAGTTGGCTGCTTGGTTAATGAAGGGAGAGGCCTCATTCTGGTGGGAGGTTACTAATGGAGAACGCCCCGTTGACTCTTGGGCGGATTTTAGGCAAAGATTTGTGGCAAAGTTTCTCTCAAGGGCGGAGGAAAACTTGTATATGGAAAGGTTCTTGACTCTAAAGCAAGGAAATCTTTCGGTGAAGGAATATGTCAACAAGTTTAATCAATTGGCAAGGTTTGGCCTAGACATGGTGAATACACCGGAGAAGAAGGCTTTGAGGTTCGTGAAAGGCTTGAATGAACCTATGCATGGGTTGGCTATGACTCACATCCCTATGGGGGCCACCTTTGAGAAGCTAGTTGATATGGCACTCATGTATGAGGAAGAGAAGGGTCCTAATGCTAATAAGGCACCCGAGAAGAAGGGAGATCAAAAGAGACCTCAACAACAGCAAAGCAAAGGTGGGAAAGGCAACGGTGGCAAGGGCAAGAAGAAGAAGTGTTTCAATTGTGGGACACCTGGCCACCTAAGCAAGGATTGTCGCAAGAAGAAGAAGACCGGCTGCTTCCACTATGGCGAAGCAGGGCACTTAGTGAAGGATTGCCCTAAGAAGGGGCAAAGGACGGGATCTACCTCAGGAGGACAGGTGCAAGCTCTTATGGCACCGAGTCAGGCTAGGGGGCAAGTACAGGCTCTCGCGGTTCCACCGATTCAAGAGAGAGGTAGAACTATTTCCGTTGAAAGTCTGGTTTTTCTATTTGACCATCCTGTCCGTACATTGTTTGATTCAGGCGCATCGCATTCGTTTATCTCATCGTCATTAGTTGAGTTACTGCACTTAGACACCAGTCTGGTAGATGATCCCTTGGTTGTTTCAAACCCAATTGGGGGCTCCACTTATTTGTCCATGATATGTTTGGGTTTGAAGATTTCTATACTTAGCATTGAGTTTGGATGTGATGCTTTTGTGTTGGGCTTCACGGGCTATGGGTTGATTTTGGGCATGGACTGGTTATCCAGTAATGGTTCCGTTCTTGATTGCGAAAGGAGAGTTGTTAGGCTGATGACCCGCTTGGGTAACACTCTCGAGATTTCTTGTAATCCCATGGACTCTGTTATGCTAAGTTACCTTGAATCGCTTGACGCTTTGGTCGAGAGTTTGCAATCTATGAGAGTGGTCCGGGAATATCCGGATGTGTTTGAGGAGGTGAAGGGCTTACCTCCGAAGCGGGAGATTGACTTCCGAATATATTTGGTGGATAATGCTAAACCGGTATCTTTACCAGTGCGCCACATGGCTCCTCGTGAGAGGAGGGAACTCCATAAGCAAGTAGGGGAGTTGCTTGAGAAGGGGTTCATAAGACGGAGCATATCGGAGTGGGGTGCTCCAGTAGTATTTGCTACGAAGGCGGATGGGTCCCTCAGACTTTGTGTAGACTATAGAGAACTCAACAAGCTCACAAAGAAGAATAGACACCCATTGCCGAGGATTGATGATCTTTTCGATCAGTTGGTTGGCGCTTCAGTATTTTCTCAGTTAGACTTGGCCACGGGGTTTCATCAGTTGAGGGTGGCTGAGGATAGCATAGACAAGACTGCCTTTAGAACTCCGGATGGTTTCTATGAGTGGCTGGTGATGCCATTTGGGTTGACTAACGCCCCTGCATACTTTGTTGATTTGATGAATAGGGTGTTCAGGGAGTTCCTTAATAAATTCGTGGTGGTCTTTGTGGATGACATCTTAGTGTTTTCTAAGAGTGAAGAAGAGCATGCCCTACATCTTGGGGAAGTGTTGAAGACTCTTCAAGCACATAGCCTTAAGGCTAAATTCTCTAAATGTCACTTCTGGAGGAAGGAAGTACGATTCTTGGGGCACGTGGTCTCCAAGGAAGGGATAGCTGTGGATCCCGCGAAGGTAGTATCAATTCAGGATTGGAAGGTTCCGAAGAATGCTACCGAAGTAAGAAGTTTCTTGGGGTTGGCGGGTTATTATAGGAAGTTTATTAAAGACTTCGCGAAGATATCAGCCCCATTAACCCGCTTAACAAAGAAGAATCTTGTTTTCACATGGGACGTAGATTGTGATGATGCGTTCCGACGGTTAAAGAGAGCTTTAACCACCGCTCCAGTTTTAGTGTTGCCAGATGGGAGCAAGCCATTTGTTGTCTATACCGATGCCTGTGGGACAGGACTTGGCGCAGTCTTAATGCAAGAGGGAAGGGTTAGCCTATGGTGGAAGGCAGTTGAGGGCACATGAGAAAAATTACCCTACCCATGATCTAGAGCTGGCCGCTATTGTTTTTGCGCTTAAGGTTTGGCGCCATTATCTTCTTGGTGAGAGATTCGAGTTGTTCACTGACCATAAATCATTGAAGTACTTGTTCTCTCAGAAGGATTTAAACTTAAGACAGCAAAGGTGGATGGAGTTTTTAGCATCCTATGATTTCGAGATAGCGTATACCCCTGGCAAGGGTAACGTGGTGGCGGACGCCTTGAGTAGGAAGAGGTTGTCCTTGAGTCCATTGTTCGTGGAACGACAAAGCTTGGAATTTATCTCGATGTTTGATTTCAGACCTTCCATTGATTATGTACCCGGTTTGCTAGCTTCTTTGGAAGTAAGACCTACTCTTTTGGGGCGGATTGGAGATGCACAGAGGGGCGACCCACAGTTGGTTGAGTTAGTAGAAAAGCTCATGAGGGGGGAGTCGTCCAGCCATTTGAGTAGGTACACCCTAGACGATAGGGGGTGCTTGCGTAGAGACGGTAGACTTTGTGTACCGCAAGACGAGGGTTTGAGGAAGGCTATTCTTGATGACGCACACCGTTCTAGGATGACCATTCATCCCGGTGGGGATAAGATGTACCAAGACATGAAAAGGGTTTTCTTCTGGGTCGGTATGAAGAAAGACGTGGCCGAATATGTCGCTCGATGTTTGGTGTGCCAGCAAGTGAAGGCGGAGCAAAGGAAACCAGGTGGGTTGCTTCACCCATTGGAGGTTCCGCAATGGAAGTGGGATAGCGTCTCGATGGATTTTATTGACGGGTTACCCAGGTCGAGGAAGGGTAATACAGGAATTTGGGTGGTGGTAGATAGACTTACTAAGAGCGCCCATTTCATACCTGTGAAGAGCAAGAGGACCGCTCCATGGCTAGCTTCTGTATATCTTCGAGAGATAGTTCGATTGCATGGGGTACCCTCTAGCATAGTTAGTGATCGAGATCCTATCTTCACTAGCGAGTTCTGGAGAAGTTTGCAAGAAGCAGTGGGGAGTCAATTGTGTCTGAGCACCGCATATCATCCTCAGACAGACGGCCAGACTGAGAGGGTGAATCGTGTTCTAGAAGACCTTTTGAGGCTTTGTATCCTAGATTTTGGAGGTACATGGGAAGAGCATCTTCCATTGGTAGAGTTCGCATATAATAACAGCTTTCAGTCCAGTATTGGTATGGCTCCTTTCGAAGCTCTCTATGGAAGGCCTTGTCGATCACCTACATGTTGGTGGGAATCTACGGATAAGATCTTGCTGGGGCCCGATATGGTTAGAGAGACTTCTGAGAAGATTGACTTGATTCGAAGAAAGATGAAAGCAGCGCAGGATAGGCAAAAATCTTATGCGGACAAGAGAAGGACGGATCTTGAGTTTGAGGTTGGGGACATGGTTTTTGTTAAAGTATCTCCGTTGAGAAATGTTGTTCGCTTCGGATCCGTTGGGAAGTTAGCACCAAGGTTTGTTGGGCCGTTTCCTATCAAGGAAAGGATTGGACGGATGGCATATAGGGTGGAGTTGCCCGACAGACTTAGTGGTGTTCATGATGTATTCCATGTATCACATCTGAGGAAGTGCTTACATGAGACCGCAGAGGTGGTTGAGCCAAGCTTGCTTAGAGATGTAGAGGTTGAGCGTGATGCGACGATTCGACGAGCTCCTACTCGCATCCTTGGGTCAGAGACTAGGAAATTGAGGAATCGAGAGGTTCATCTAGTCAAAGTGCAATGGGGAGAAGATGAGAGCAACGCGACTTGGGAGACGGAAGCGAAGATGCGTTCATTGTACCCATTTCTTTTTGAGGGTATGTCTTTACTTTCTCCTTTATCGCTTGTCTAGTACTTATCTTATCTTTGGTATGTCCTCTCGTTAGTACCTTTGACCTTTAGATAGGGTAAACCTATGGTTGAAACATGTGTTTGAGACATGTTATGGTTGATGGATGCAAGTGGATGCAAGTGTTTGCTAGTGGTTGCTCGTGGATGCATATACACACACTCTAGGCACTAGATCGGCTCAGTCACTTCATATTCCATATTGCATAAAATTGTGTGTAGGAAAATATATTTATGGATGTATAATCGTTGTGTTATCACATGGATGATGCATTTTGGTGAATGATTGTGCACTCATGTAGATATTGTATGTGTCGATAGGGTTTTTTTCGCATACATAATGGATGCATGGCACTATCATGGTTTGCATATGTTCATACATTAGATAGGGAACATATACACACACTTTTTGCATATGCTCATACATCATTAGAAACTGTTTAAGGACAATGGATGCCCGTGGTTGATGATTTGAGTAGATGGTTGTTTGGTTGGTAGGATATGCATTCTCCTTAGCTTAGAGATTTCGGGGACGAAATCCTTTAAGGAGGGGAGAATGTAACACCCCGAATTTTAGTTAATACTAAAATTCACTAATTACCGGATAAATAATCTAAGACGTGGGAATTAGGGGTAACGGGCTGCGTTATTGCGTTCGTCTCGGAAAAATACGCGAAATAGAGTCCGAGTTTTCGAAAATCGGAGTCCGTATGGCCCCGTTATGGCCCAAGGAAGTTTGCAGAAAAATTAGAGCTAAAAACAGATTTAGGAATTTAAATTTAAATTTAAATTTAGAACCAGCGGGGCCAGGCGGGAGGATTCCCGCCTAAGCATGTCGACAGGGCTGTCGACAGGCCTGTCGACAGGGGTGTCGACATGCCTGTCGACTTGCCTGTCGACATGGTGTATCGAGCCAGGGTGCTTGGGTGCACCAGATCTGGTTTTCTGGCTGGGGCTGGGCTTGGTTCTAGAGGTTTCCTAAATCTAATGGACCTAAATTAATCTAGGGTTAATCCAAGGGCCTAAAACACTTTCTTAATCTATAAATACACCCTAAACCTACCTTAATCCTCACCAAAAATAGAAATAATGGCCTCATGCCGCCAAATTAAATTCTAAGAGAAGCCTCCACTAATCTAAGAAGAAAGTTGCAAGCTAATTCCTCTCTAATCAATCCTTAATCATCATTATCTTCATAGTTAGCAACTAATTCTACTTCATAAGGTTGCTAATCTTGAGTTTGGTGAGTTTCTATCACTTTAACATCAATTGTTAAAGTAAGTAGATTGGGTGTAATGAGACTTATGGTCTTAAATGCGGATTAATGAGTATGAATCATGTATAATGATATGTTACTCTATGTTGTTCTATGTTTATGCATATTTGATAAGTTGGTTTATGCATGCTTAATAAGTTGATTTATGCATGTTTAACAAGTTGATATATGCATGTTTAATAAGTGGATTTATGCATATTTAATAAGTGGAATTATGCATGTTTAGCAAAGTGAGATATGCAAGTTAAGTATATGTTTAAATGCAAGTTGAAAGTGATATGCAAGTTAAGTATATGTTTAAATGCAAGTTGAAAGTGATATGCAAGTTAAGGGTATGTTTAAATGCAAGTTGAAAGTGATATGCAAGTTATGCATGCTTATGCAAGTGTATGGATGCTTATGCAAGTCATGTATATGTTTAAATGCAAGATTTATGTGATATGCAAGTTATGCATGCTTATGCGAGTATATGAATGCTTTTGCAAGATATGTATATGCTTAAATGACATGATATGCAAGTTATGCAAGTATGTGAATGCTTATGCAAGTATGTGGATGCTTATGCAAGTATGTGAATGCTTATGCAAGTTATGTGTATGCTTAAATGCATGTTTAACATGTTATGCAAGTTATGAGAATGCCTATATGCAAGTTCAACATGTTATGCAAGATATGTGTATGATAATATGCAAGCTCATATGCAACATGTTATGCAAATCATGTGTATGATAATATGCAAGTTTGGGTTATATGTAGTTGGGTTAATATATGCTCATATATGCAAGTTGACATCCTCTTAACCCATGACAAAGTTGTATGTTAAACCCATGATATTTGTGATGATCTTCCCCTTATTATGTCATGTAACGAGAACGATTTACGTGGGGAACGATGGGGTTGGTAAATATTTTAATAAATGAATGTTTGGGTATGATTAAGCATACCATAAAAATAAATTACCATAAGTGGGAATTTACCTATTGAGTTAGGTCTACCCCATGGGAATTTACCTATTGAGTTAGGTCTACCCATGTTATGGAAAACTTGATATTAATTAGGGATAATTAATATGGGGGTGATTAATTAGGTGTAATTAATCGACTAAGACACGAGGTTGGACTCATTTGTAGTGTAAAACTGCCCGGACCCGACCGGCTTAACCAGTTGCTACAAATGTCAGCCCAATGTGAGAGGTCTTAGCCATAAATTAAATACGCGATTAAGGTAAAGACACGAGGTTAGACTCTGTTATGACGTAAGACTGCCTGGATTCTACCGGCTTAACCAGGCGGTCATAACAGCCAGTCTAATGTGGGAGGTCTTTACGGGAGATCACGGTCTTAATTAATTAAGAAACACTTAACCATAATGGCATGTAGTGGGACATGAGGGGTTAAGTGGGTGCCTTGGGTGGCATGAGGAAATTTGGTGGTTGCCTTGGGTGGCATGTGGAATCTAGTGGGTTGCCTTGGGTGGCAATAGAAAATACGATTAGAATACTTAACCAAGTGGAAACATGTAATTAAACATGATTAAAGGGTTAAGTGGGATACACTAGATATTTGACAAGCTTAAGTGGGTAGCTTGTGGGGGCCCATTTCAACCAATATCCCAAACGTATCTTTGTGGGCTCGACCCAAGTCGAGTGACGGGACACGCATATTGGGCTTGATTATAAGAGGCCAAAACGGGTTAGCGGTGGCAACGCAAGTCCAACGGGTTTCATATGCGTGTGTGGGCCCGGGCTGGTAGATAAGTCGTTGTTGCATCGAGTAGATATAAAGCCGTGCACCGTTAGTATTGGGTAGCCACTTTAGGGGAGTGATACACCCCACTGTGGGACCAGCACGGGTATCTACGGTAGGGAGTCGATCGCTTGGGAGTAGTGGGTACACCCTATGAAGATAGGGGCAGACGGCACCTATGTAGGGGTACACGAAACTACTGGGTAAGGATTACTGGGTACACCTAGTGGAGATAGGGGTAGACGGCACCTATGTAGTGGGCTAGGGGTACATGAAACTACTGGGGAAATTTTGGAAGGGATCAACCTTTAAGTAGGAATGACTGGTGTGGTGCAGTTAGTAATTATCCTTGGGTGGGTAGATGCGTCCTGACGGTTATCTTAGTTTATCCTAAGTCTACCAAGCTGCTTAGTGTAGCCATTCATCCCCAGATATTACCGTAGGTCAAGTTTATGTCTTCTCTGGTTACTTTAATGATTGTATTGTTAAAGTTATAGGACTCACTAAGACTTATGTCTGACCCCGTTGTTTTTATCTTTTTCCCAACCCTCAGGTCCTACGGTGGATCCTAGCGGTAGTAGAGCTTGATCGGATTGCTGTTCCAGTCTTTAGGAGCTTGGATAGATGTAAAGCTCCAGTTATCCAGTTATCTTTTCTTTTGTTATGGCTATTGTATGAGAGAGTGGGATTATGTACTTCTTTATTTTGATGGATATTGTACTTGACTTTTATCGTGGTTTTATGATGTAACCAGACATGTTTATTTCCGCTGTCATGAGATGATGTTTTAAAATTTCAAGTACTATTTATATCTGTCTTGTTGTAATTTTTCTGTTCTATATTCACTAAAATACTCCACCGATGCTATGGCATTCCCTTTATGAGTGACCCTAGCGGGCGTGGGGTGTTACAATTAGGGTTTTGATTAACTATCTTCCTTCTTAGTTGGTGGCGGCTACACTGAGTTCCATGGTGGCGGTATGACGGTGGCTATTCTATTTTTCATGTGAGTTTAGAGTAAGAGACTACCTAGGTATTTATAGAGTTTAGGATTTATTTAGACCGTCAGATCAACTCAGAACTAAACTAAACCGTTAAATTTGCCAACTCAGCCCTAAAGACACATCAGCAGCTCAAAGTTGGGCTCAGCCAAACCCTAGCCGACTGGACCAGGTCGACACCCAGGTCGACTGCCCAGTTGACTCCCCAGTCGACCTGGGGGCGTGTCGAATGCCCAGTTGACTCCCCAGTCGACCTGGGGTGCTGGGTGGGAAATTTCCCGCCTATCCTGTTTGACTTCGAATTTTGAATTTTGAATTTTCTGAAATCTGTCTTGAATTTTCTGAAACTTCCGATGGCCATAACTTCTTCGTACGAAGTCCAAATCACGCAAAATCAGACTCTATTTCAACCAGAATTCCGAGACGAACACAATTGCGCAACCCGTTTCCCACAATTCTCACGTCTGAGATTAGTTATTCTTTAATTTGTGAATATTAATATTAAAAGAATTACGGGGTGTTACATAATGTTAAATCACAAACAATAAAATCTAACTAAGTTTTGGTTCTTATACCATTCAATTGGAAATATATAGATATCTTACTTTCGAAACTCGAACATAAACATTGTTGATGCTAGTAATTATTAGAATCATCTACGGGCGTCTAGAGTGTGATTCTATATCAACCCATTATATTTGAGACTTCGAATACACGTGGATCAGACGTATATGCAAAATATTCTTATACCCGATAGTCCAAAATCAATATAAAATAAAATACTCAAATATGTATAATAAGATATAGTTTTCAAAATTAAATTCATTTTTAGAAATAGCACTCTTCAAATTCATTCTAGGGTGTTACTAACCCTATCTCTAACGAGTCATTCTTATTGGATATTATTAATCCAATCTCTGACGAATTCTCTCGTTCGATTCAAATGTTCCTTGTTCTCTAGCTTTGTAAACCAAAGCTCTGATACCACGATGAAACGACCCAAACTTCCCTAATCCCCGATGAGACGGAGGAGTCCGAATTTTTTTGAGAACACGACGCATCATAATACAAACAACAGAACATTTCATTGCTATAACAATAATTTACATCAAAGTACTAGAATCTCGGAGTTCAAATAAATAATATACAATGGAAAAATAAATATCTGAGATTTACAAATTAAAACAGCGGAAATATAAAACATAAATATAATGTGCAGCAGAAAACAACAACTACCATAACTGAAAGAAATACACGGATACAAAGCTTTTCGAACAAAGCTCCAATTGTAATCTAGGATCCTGGAAAAAGAAATATCTACGAAAATCCAAAACTACTAGCTGCTCGTGTGGAAAATATGGGCGCACAAAGTTTAGGTATAAACAATAAAATCCAAGTCAGTCATGGAACTGGTGTGAGAACTCAAAACAATAATTAAATCTTTACTTTAAAAGTTGGGAAATCATGGGACCACGCCGTATAACACGGAATGGGTTTACTCCACATGAGTCTCAGTTCAAAGTAAAACAAAACAATGCTTTTTGGAAAATGAAGCCATTATAAGGCTCAGGTCCCATCACACAATGCAACGCAAGCCAGAGGATAGAGTTTTCCCTTATAATAGCCAAACATGCTTTGTAACACCCCATAATTTTAACAATATTAAAGAGGATAAATTAATTAATATTCAGAATTAAGGGAAATGGACTATGCCATTGCGTCCAACTCAAAATTTTGATCAAGATAGACATTTGGTTTGCATAAAATAGACACCGTATGAAGAAGTCATGAAGGTTTGAAGTTTGTATACGCCCAAGATAATTATATATATATAAGGTCCAGAATTCAAAATATGGTTTAGAAAAATCAAAATCATGAAAATTCGGGTAAGCGGGAAAAATCACGCCCAGGGGAGTCGACCCCTGGGTCGACCCCTCAAAGGGGGTGTCGACCCATGGGTCGACCCCCTAAGGGGTGGGTTGATCCCCCTAGGGCTGACGTGGCTAGGTCGGTTCTTGGGGCTCGCAGCTATATATACAGCCTTATTTTTCTTGTTTTCTCACACTAAAATCAATGGAGGCATAAATGTTGTCGGTGCTTGGACTGAATCAGATCTTTTCTTCTTCTGCAATCGAATTTTAGAGATTCAAGTGTAGATCTATGATTCGACCTCCGCTTTTCTCCTTCTATTGTTCTAGATCCTAACACTATGAGTTTAAGTTACCTTTAGATTTAAATGATTAAAAGTAAAACATGATATGACTATAATTTAAATCTATCTCTGTGACTAAATCATATCAGATCTATTGTAATTTGTGAATCCATGAGTTTCTAAATTAACAATGACTTGGTTCTTAACCTTTAACATGTCAGATCTACTTTTGATTATAGATCTACTTCAATATTTAAATCATCTTGTACCTATCATGTTGTGGTTAATTTGGATATGTCATTAGTTGGACATCTAAATCCTTGTTTAGATCTAATCATGCCTATTATGACATCCCTACTATGTTAGAACTAGTTTTACTATCACAAGTTCACCAGATATGTTCTTATATGCACATCTTAACATTATGCCATTATATGTTTATTTCAATTTTGTTAGATCAATCATTTCTGTCATTTTACCTTCACCCTTTCCCTTTTATTTTATATAGCCAGGCTACTTTCGAACCTAGGCATGCTGCTAAAAATATGTGAATGCACTAGTGTGGGAAAGAAGGGAAGAACATTGAAAATGGGCACAACTTGTAAATTAAGAATTTTGGCATAATTGGTAAATGGGGAATTTGGCATAGCTTGAATAATGTTTATGTATATGAATTTGGACATATAATTCACTATAAACATAACTGGGGAAAAGGGGCAGGAAACATATAACCTATAACGACATAGGTAAAAATTGGCTAAAAATGAAATGCCTAGGATTACAGTAATTAGAAACTGTAACTGCACCTAGACACGAGGTTAGATTACACTTGTGGTGGAAGTATGCCCGAAACCGCCTAGCATATCCAGCGACCACAAGTGGTGAGTCTAATGTGAGGGGTCTAGGTGCACAAATACAAGACGTTCTGAAACACGAGGTTATGCTGACTTGTGGAAGAAGTCTGCCCGAAACAGACCGGCATATCCAGCATCCACAAGTGGTAGGCTTAATGTGAGGGTCCAGTACATTATAACCATAAGTGGACATGGTAATGAATTGGAATACTTAACCTAGTTGAATCCATAGGGATTGTCTAAACATGAATTTTAGTAGGGGTTAAGTCAATTTGGTTGAACTGTGGGTGGGTTAAGTAAATCTGAGGGGATGGGTAATATTTATATATATGCCCACAAACTTAATCTGAGGAGTTTATGTAATTAAAGACACCAATTGGTATGCATAACCGGTTGAAATTCTAGTGGGGATACAAGACAAGGGCGAGAGCTTGTATCATTTTGCGTAGCGGACCCGTTTCAGTCAGTAACCCATATAACGGTATCAAAGGAGTACTCCTTCATAGGTCGGAGTAGGGGCACGCTTACTGAGATGATTGTAAGAGATCCAAACATGGAGGGCGGTGTGGAGGGCGCAAACCAACCGGGGACATGTGTGTGCATGGGCCGGGCAGAAGGGGATAAGACGATCGTGACACCAGCAGATATGGTTGTGCACATCACAAAGGGTTGCCACTTTAGAAAAGTGATACCTCCTACTGTGGGGCCGACATTGGGTATCTACGGAGTAGGGAGCCGATCGATTAGGGTTGTAGTTAGGGTATGTCTAGACTCTGGTAAAAAGTTTAGGAGCCTGTTAGGTTGGGCTGCCTGTGAATTGTGTGGGGTTAACACCTCTCACTAGAAGTATGCCTAAGTATACCATCTTATAGTTGTTGGGATCATCTCATTCTGGTTATACTAGTATCGGTGCAGAGAATCAGAGTAATCATTAGGGAAGCGTATACACTCTATTATGTTAACCTTGTCATACTTACCTTTTATGATGTTATCTTTCTTATCCACCTTACATGCTTGTCATGATACTTTTAATTATTTACTTGTTAAAAGTAACTAGACTCGCCTGACTTTATGTCTGACCCTTTTTGTTTCCTCTTCTCTCTTTCGTTCCCCCCCCCCCCCCCCCCCGCCCCGGTTTGTAGGGTGGGAATACTCAGCTTATGCAGGACTTGGTTATCATCTTGCTAGGAGCTGTTTTTAAATAATTGCTCAAGTTCTTGTCTTTACTGCTATGGCTTTTTCTCTTTTGGGGAATTATGCTTTTTCTTTTATGTATTACTGTACTCTGATGATATAAGACAGAAGCTCTATATTATTGTAATGGTTTTAATGTTCCAGACTTGTGATATTTTGGACCATGATGTTATTAATTATGTTTTAAATAAAATTCTAAATTTCGCTCCTACATTTTATATCTGTCTTGTAATGTTTCTGTGTCTATTTACCTAAAATGCTTCACGATAATTAATGCATTCTCTTAATGAGTGACATTAACGGACGTAGGGTGTCACACTTGGTATCAGAGCTGAAGGTTACAAGATTAGATAAAAGTTTCTGAAAACTACTTTCAAAAAGGTTTTAAAAGAAAGCATTTTTTCAAAAAAGAAAAGAATGTTTTGAAAAACATATTCCCCAAAGCCATATGTAACGGCAAGGAATTTCGCTCGATCCGAATCGATCTTTAAACCGACTAAGACCGTTCGAAAACCCCTGATCGTTTGAGGACAGGACAAATTAGAACGCAGACGTTAAAACATTTCATTGTTATTACAACAATTCCATCAGATACAAGAATATACAGAGTATAAATGAATAAATTACATTCAACAAATATCAGAGATTTAAATTACATTTAAATACATCGCAGCGGAAAATGATACAAAAGCACAACTAGAAGTAATGCACGGATACAGAGCTTTCCGAGCATCGTTCCAGCAGTAAATCGGGATCCTGTGAATATAAATCTACAAAACCAAAACTACAAGCTGCCCGTGTCAAAAATAGGGGCACCTAGAGTTTAGGTTAAAACATAAACTCCAGGTCAGTCAAGTGACTGGTGTGAGAACTAAAACACTTATTTAAAACTTTACTTTAAAAGAGAGTAATTCAAGGGACCACGCCGTACAACACGGAACGGGTTTCCTCCAAAGAATACTAGTGCATATAACAAAACAGCGCAATGCTCTTTGGAAAAATGAAGCTATTATAAGACCCAGGTCCCATCACACAATGCAACGCAAGCCGGAGGATAGGGTTTTCCCTTATAATTGCCAAACATGCTTGGTACGTTTAAAACAAATCATTTGATACTATTATAAGTGTATAGTGTCAAAACAATTTCAATCATAAATATCAATCATAGACGGCATGGGTACCATATATCATGTCGCCATACTAGTTCTACAATTAAAACCGCAATATCACATATTGGAAATTGGATTTCCGTCATGAGTCGAGGCAAGGGGCAAGCTCCTCTCCGCGTTCGAGACACTCTAGCAAATGCCTCAGGACCCCACTATGATCCTTGGATCTTCAGGGTCGGTCCTCTCTTACTTTTGAGGATTAGTTATTCCTGAACACACGTTTCCCGGTCCTTACAGACCAATATCCGAGGCGCCTCGTATCCAATAACCACACAGGTGAAAAGTATATAATTGTCAGCTCTGGTAGGTCACTGACACCACCCTAGCTAGAAAGAAACGTCGTGCTCTCCCTGCAGTCACTATCCCGTTTTTAACTCATACCGAGGTTTGAGGCTCGCGAATTCACGCTATACACAAAGCTGCGCCACACAGGCCGTGCTTTGATCATCTACCACAAGACTTTGCTTTTCACCAGAAGCCTTGATCAATTGCCACTTACGCATGCCACACTGGCAATTCACTCCATGCGACTGATGTCCATCGATATATAACCTCTGAGCTCGTACATCTCAGAGAAGGGCGTTAAGCAAGAAAATAAATTCTCCGCCGCCAAACAGATGTATATTTAATAGAGATCAATCAACACAGAATAAAATCCAATTTCAGACACACAATCCATTTACAAGTTCGTTCTGGGTCTAAACGAAACCGGAGGCACTTTCCTCGCATATCCATCCATCTCCAAGTACGTCTGGACGATCACCAACTGTTTCCCTCATCCTGGATGTACAGCCCAATCAAGATCATCAGTAATCACCCAAACGATGTGAAGACTTCCGGTCTTCAACCACCGTCTTCATCTTCGACATCTCGTCGAAACGGTTATTCAGAATGGGTATAACCCGGCCTTTCTGAAAAACCCACGTATATGATAAACAAATGTTACACAAACACAACAAACGCCTCATTCCAATTCAGAATATTCTTTTATTCACAAAATCACATTCTTAGGGAAAGGTTCCCATTAATTTTATCCAAGATAAATTCTTCTAAATTTATTCTATAATCTTTCTTTGGATATCATTCCAAACTAGTCGGGATTAGCGAACCACACCGAAGTAATTATTTATTTTATTTCCCAACCCCAACCTGTATATCCCATGGAGCAAAACTGGTAATACTCCATATCTAACACCACGGTGTTATCGGTAAAATTAATTACCATTTCACGTTCAAATCTATTTACAGATTTAATTACCGCTTTGGAGCAAAACTGGTGATACTCCATTCTCGATCACCTTTCAAATTTGATAATTTAAATTATCAATTCACATTCACGTTAAAAATTATATTTTTAACGATAATTAATTTATTTCAACCATCTACATTTTATTATCGATTTCACATCAACAACACAAACAATTTTCACAACACATCAATTAAACAAACAAGCCATCCATGGTCTGTGGATGACGGGTGTCGGGTGCTACAAAGCACCGTCTGCATCCTAGTATATATATATAACTAGAAAAAGAAATTTGGAGTGAGATGTTCTCACCGATAGCTATCCCAACTCCACGACACTTCCTAAGTATAAATCTTCGTCGTTCTCGTCTTTTTTCATTTTCGTTGCCCGTATTCACTACATATATAAAAATCACATTTTTTATATTGTTGCTATGTATATAAAAATCATATTTTTGCTTTGTTATTCAATATATAAAAATCGAATTTTTACGTCGCTATTCAATATATAAAAATCGAATTTTTACTTCGCTATTCAATATATAAAAATCGAATTTTTACTTTGTTATTCAATATATAAAAATCAAATTTTTACTTTGTAATTCAATATATAAAAATCCCATTTTTAAATCACGCTATATGGATAAAAATTCTATTTTTACAATGCTACTATATAGATAAAAATTATATTTTTACATCGCTACTATATAGATAAAAAATATATTTTTACATCGCTACTGTACAGATAAAAATTCTATTTTTACATCTCTACTATATAGATAAAACTTCTATTTTTACATCGCTACTATATAGATAAAAATTATATTTTTACATCGTTGTTCATATAATAAAGATTATATTTTTATCACGCTATTTTACACATAAAGATTTAATTTTTATACTCTCTACTACATAAAAATTATATTTTATACATAGAATAAAAATCACATTTTTATCTAATTTGGAAAAACAATCCTTAATACTTTTAAAAATCCGATCTTTTCTCTTTTAAAAATTTATTCTTTTCACTTATAAAAAATTATTCTTTTCTATTTTCAAAATCGAATCTTTTCTAAAATAAAGATCCTATCTTCTCTTCGCTACAACATATATACAAATCATATTTTTAACTACTTTAAATTAAAAAAACAAAATAAAAATAAAAACAAAAAGGAAATAAACTTACAGTGGGCTGAAGGAGGAATCGACGGAAGGAGGAGTGGAGGAAGAAGAAGAAGCAGCGGCGGTCAGCAGGTAAGAAGGGGGCGTTCAATTTTTGGGGAATTGGGAGTCTTGGCTGCGGAGGAGAAGAGAGGAAGAGGAGGAAGAAGAGGAGAGGAAGGCGGGCGCAGGGGGTGTTGATCGGAGGCGGCCGCCTCCTGGTGGCTGGGCGTCGTCGGGGCGATCGATCGCTTGGGGGAGATTGCGATTCTTCCCCCTTTTTTTATTTTGAATTGAAAACGTGAACGGGGGGGACAGAGGGATTTAAGGGGAGAGAGGTTTTAATTATTATTTTTTTATTATTTTTATTTCAAAAAGTTGACTTTTACATACGACCTCTAAACGAGGCCCACCGCCTGTCGTCCTTAGCTAATTACCCCCATTTCGAACACAATGGGATATGTATTGTAGGCTGATTCGACTGTTTGGATCAGTTTCCGTTAAAATCAACATATAACTCTATATATTGAATTTGAACGCGCATTTCAATTTACCGGGGTCACATACTAGCACGAAAAATTCCAAAAAAATATTTTCAAGCTTCGTATTGACGATACGGTCTTAACAAAACTAGTTTCGTCGAATTCTGAGATCGTTGGAAAAATGGCCATTTTCCAGTCGATTAAAATCAACTGAAACTGGTCAAACGAGTTTTCCATTGCCACGCTCACATATTGATTCGAAAAATTATGAAATTTGAAACCTAGCAATAATTTGACATCACGGACCCAACAAAAGTGGTTTCATCGAAATCCGAGGTCGTTTGCAAAATTCCCATTTTTAAGGGCCTGAATTCCATAGCGACTATTCCGAATTTTCAACTGGACATATCTTTTGATTCCCGCTATGAAAATTTGATTTTTCGGATTCGTTGGAAAGATATTCTCAATTAGATCCTATTATTTTTGGTTTCACTAAAATCCGGTTTATTTTGCACCCGGTACATTCAATTGAAGTTTTGAAATCGAATTATCGAACTACCGCACCATTTTCAATTCTATTTATAATTATATATAATTATTTATTTTCTAACGACGACGTATATAAAATATACGTTCGATTTCTATTCAAAATAAATTTCTCGTCGATATTATTTAAAATAATTCATTTTAAATGTTCAAAATTCACTAAAATTGCCAAAATAAAAATTTTAAACTGGCCCAGATTTTCGGGTTGTTACAATCTCCCCCACTTAAAACTTTTCGTCCCCGAAAAGGAATAAAGTCGAAAGTGGTTTGATAAATCAACTCTACGTTCAACCTGGCTTCCATTCTCCAACTTTTCAGTTTCTGAGAATTTTCAAATTCTTCAAAAATTTGGCTAACACCCTAAATTTTCGAAAATTTTTACCATAACCTCCCCTGCACCGGGAGCCACGGGAAAATCCCGAAATTGCCATATAGGCCTTCTGATCTCAAAAAGAAAAAGAAAAAGCCAAGCGGCTAGCCAATAGGCTCATAAAATCATCATCACCCAAACAAAACAGTAAATTATTGTAAATATGTACCTATTTGTCGGGCAAAAAAAATTTATTCTCTGCTCTAGCCTCCTTGCTATGACCTGTTCAATGTAAGTACATGTATATGCAAGCAAATGCGACCAATTTTCAATATAATTCAATATTTGATTCAATTAGGCTAAATGGTTCAAAATTAGCAAACAAATAATCAAACTATACAACCATCAATCAATTAGTGAATTAACGTTTCAAATTCATAATTTTGATACATATACAAAAACCATTTTTTTTATGCCAATTCACAACAATGTATTCTAGCTATATTTGCTTTGGTTCTCACACTAGTCTAATGGAAATATATAGAAATCACACCTTCGTCACTCGAAAATAAATTCTGACGACGAGTACTCAACCATCAGAATCATCTTCGGGCCACTAGAGTATGATTCTATATCTATCCAGTATATTAAAACTTCGAATATACGTTCATGACGCGTATACGCGAAATCTTTATATACTCGATTTTCCTAATTCAAAATAAATAAATAATCAAATACGTATAAAATGATTTAAATTTTCAAAACAAAATTGTTTTCATTTGAAAGATACACTCTTCACACTTGTTCTAGGATACTACTGATCCTATCTCTAACGAGTCATTCTAATTGGATATTACTAATCCAATATCTGATGAATTCTTTCGTAAGGTTCTAATGTATCTTGTTCTCGAGCTTTGTAAACTAAAGCTCTGATACCAACTGTAATGGCAAGGAATTTCGCTCGATCTGAATCGCTCGTTAAACCGACGAAGACCGTTCGAAAACCCCTGATCGTTTGAGGACAGGACAAATCAGAACGCAGACGTTAGAAAATTTCATTGTTATTACAACAATTCCATCAGATACAAGAATATACAGAGTATAAATGAATAAATTACATTCAACAAATATCAGAGATTTAAATTACATTTAAATACATCGTAGCGGAAAATGATACAAAAGCACAATTAGAAGTAATGCACGGATACAGAGCTTTCCGAGCATCGTTCCAGCTGTAAATCGGGATCCTGTGAATATAAATCTGCAAAACCAAAACTACAAGATGCCCGTGTCGAAAATAGGGGCACCCAGAGTTTAAGTTAAAACAATAAACTCCAGGTCAGTCATGTGACTGGTGTGAGAACTAAAACAGTTATTTAAAACTTTACTTTAAAAGAGAGTAATTCAAGGGACCACGCCGTATAACACGGAACGGGTTTCCTCCCAAGAATACTAGTGCATATAACAAAACAACGCAATGCTCTTTGGAAAAATGAAGCTAATATAAGACCCAGGTCCCATCACACAATGCAACGCAAGCCGGAGGATAGGGTTTTCCCTTATAATTTCCAAACATGCTTGGTACGTTTAAAACAAATCATTTGATACTATTATAAGTGTATAGTGTCAAAACAATTTCAATCATAAATATCAATCATAGACGGCATGGGTACCATATATCATGTCGCCATACTAGTTCTACGATTAAAACCGCAATATCCCGTATTGGAAATTGGATTTCCGTCATGAGTTGAGGCAAGGGGCAAGCTCCTCTCCGCGTTCGAGACACCCTAGCAAATGCAGCAGGACCCCACTATGATCCTTGGATCTTCAGGGCCGGTCCTCTCTTACTTTTGAGGATTAGTTATTCCTGAACACACGTTTCCCGGTCCTTACAGACCTATATCCGAGGCGCCTCGTATCCAACAACCACACAGGTGAAAAGTATATAAATGTCAGGGCTGGTAGGTCACTGACACCACCCTAGCTAGAAAGAAACGTCGTGCTCTCCCGGCAGTCACTATCCCGTTTTTGACTCATACTGAGGTGTGAGGCTCGCGAATTCACGATATACACAAAGCTGCGCCACACAGGCCGCGCTTTGATCATCTACCACAAGACTTTGCTTTTCAACAGAAGCCTTGATCAATTGCCACTTACGCGTGCCACACTGGCAATTCACTCCATGCGACTGATGTCCATCGATATATAACCTCTGAACTCGTATGTCTCAGAGAAGGGCGTTAAGAAAGAGAATAAATTCTCCGCTGCCAAACAGATGTATATTTAATAGAGATCAATCAACACAGAATAAAATCCAGTGTCAGACACACAATCCATTTACAAGTTCGTTCTGGGTCTGAACTAAACCGGAGGCACTTTCCTCGGATATCCATCCATCTCCAAGTATGTCTGGACGATCCCAACTGTTTCCCTCATCCTGGGTGTACAGCCCAATCAAGATCATCAGTAATCACCCAAACGATGTGAAGACTTCCGGTCTTCAACCACCGTCTTCATCTTCGACATCTCATCGAATCGGTTATTCAGAATGGGTGTAACCCGGCCTTTCTGAAAAACCCACGTATATAATAAAAAAATGTTACACAAACACAACAAACGCCTCATTCCAATTCATAATATTCTTTTATTCACAAAATCACATTCTTAGGGAAAGGTTCCCATTAATTTTATCCAAGATAAATTCTTCTAAATTTATTCTATAATCTTTCTTTGGATATCATTCCAAACTAGTCGGGATTAGCGAACCACACCGAAGTAATTATTTATTTTATTTCCCAACCCCAACCTGTATATCCCATGGAGCATAATACTCCATATCTAACACCACGGTGTTATCGGTAAAATTAATTACCATTTCACGTTCAAATCTAATTACAGATTTAATTACCGCTTTGGAGCAAAACTGGTGATACTCCATTCTCGATCACCTTTCAAATTTGATAATTTGAATTATCAATTCACATTCACGTTAAAAATTATATTTTTAACGATAATTAATTTATTTCAACCATCTACATTTTATTATCGATTTCACATCAACAACACAAACAATTTTCGCAACACATCAATTAAACAAACAAGCCATCCATGGTCTGTGGATGACGGGTGTCGGGTGCTACTAAGCACCATCTGCATCCTATTATATATATATAACTAGAAAAAGAAATTTAGACTGAGAAGTTCTCACCGATAGCTATCCCAACTCCATGACACTTCCTAAGTAGAAATCTTCGTCGTTCTCGTCTTTTGTCATTTTCGTTGCCCGTATTCACTACATATATAAAAATCACATTTTTATATTGTTGCTATGTATATAAAAATCATATTTTTACTTTGTTATTCAATATATAAAAATCGAATTTTTACTTCGCTATTCAATATATAAACATCAAATTTTTACTTCGCTATTCAATATATAAAAATCGAATTTTTACTTTGTTATTCAATATATAAAAATCGAATTTTTACTTTGTTATTCAATATATGAAAATCCCATTTTTAAAATCATGCTATATGGATAAAAATTCTATTTTTACAACGCTACTATATAGATAAAAATTCTATTTTTACATCGCTACTATATAGATAAAAATTATATTTTTACATCGCTACTATATAGATAAAAATTCTATTTTTACATCGCTACTATATAGATAAAAATTCTATTTTTACATCGCTACTATATAGATAAAAATTATATTTTTACATCGTTGTTCATATAATAAAGATTATATTTTTATCACGCTATTTTACACATAAAGATTTCGCCTTTTCAAATATAAAGATTTAATTTTTATACTCTCTACTACATAAAAATTATATTTTATACATAGATTAAAAATCGCATTTTTATCTAATTTGGAAAAACAATCCTTAATACTTTTAAAAATCCGATCTTTTCTCTTTTAAAAATTTATTCTTTTCACTTCTAAAAATTTATTCTGTTCTATTTTCAAAATCGAATCTTTTCTAAAATAAAGATCCTATCTTCTCTTCGCTACAACATATATACAAATCATATTTTTAACTACTTTAAATTAAAAAAACAAAATAAAAATAAAAACAAAAAGGAACTAAACTTACAGTGGGCTGAAGGAGGAATCGACGGAAGGAGGAGTGGAGGAAGAAGAAGAAGCAGCGGCGGTCAGCAGGTAAGAAGGGGGCGTTCGATTTTTTGGGAATTGGGAGTCTTGGCTGCGGAGGAGAAGAGAGGAAGAGGAGGAAGAAGAGGAGAGGAAGGCGAGCGCAGGGGGTGTTGATCGGAGGCGGCCGCCTCCTGGTGGCTGGGCGGCGTCGGGGCGATCGATCGCCTGGGGGAGATCCCGATTCTCCCCCCTTTTTTTATTTTGAATTGAAAACGTGAACGGGGGGCAGAGGGATTTAAGGGGAGAGAGGTTTTAATTAATATTATTTTAATTTCAAAAAGTTGACTTTTACATACGACCTCTAAACAAGGCCCACCGCCTGTCGTCCATAGCTAATTACCCCCATTCCGAACACAATGGGATATGTATGGTAGGCTGATTCGACTGTTTGGATCAGTTTCTGTTAAAATCAACATATAACTCTATATATTGAATTTGAACGCGCATTTCAATTTACCGGGGTCACATACTAGCTCGAAAAATTCCAGAAAAATATTTTCTAGCTTCGTATTGACGATGCGGTCTTAACAAAACTAGTTTCGTCGAATTCTGAGACCGTTGGAAAAATGGCCATTTTCCAGTCGTTTAAAATCAACTGAAACGGGTCAAACGCGTTTTCCTTTTCCACGCTCACATATTGATTCGAAAAATTATGAAATTTGAAACCTAGCAATAATTTGCATCACGGACCCAACAAGAGTTGTTTCGTCGAAATTCGAGGTCATTTGCAAAATTCCCATTTTTAAGGGCCTGAATTCCATAGCGACTATTACGAATTTTCAGCTGGACATATCTTTTGATTCCCGCTATTAAATTTCGATTTTTCGGATTTGTTGGAAAGATATTCTCAATTCGATCCTATTATTTTTGGTTTCACTAAAATCCGGTTTATTTTGCTCCCAGTACATTCAATTGAAGTTTTGAAATCGAACTACCGCGCCATTTTCAATTCTATTTATAATTATATATAATTATTTATATTCTAACGACGACATATATAAAATATACGTTCGATTTCTATTCAAAATAAATTTCTCGTCGATATTATTTAAAATAATTCATTTTAAATGTTCAAAATTCACTGAAATTGCCAAAATAAAAATTTTAAACTGGCCCAGATTTTCGGGTTGTTACACCATATGTAATTTCCTTTGGTCCTTTGTCTAATTATCTTTCCTTTTCATTTCAGTATATTTGGGGAACCTAATATCCCTGAGGGCGTTACGATATCAGGCTGGTTCCGTAGGTATTTAGAGGACACGGTGCCTGCTGGAGGTCAAGCTGACGTTCCTCCCCCAGCTCCACCCGCCGTTCCTCCTCCTCCAAGAGCGGATAATTTCGCTAAGATCTGCAAAGATTTCTGTGCCATGGGAGGGAAGCCATTCCGTGGAACAGAAACATTCGTAGAGACAAGGAGTTGGCTCAAGGAGACCAAGGACTTTTTTGTAATCTTTGAAGTGGAAGATCGAAGGAAGATTCAGTTATTTGTCTGGCTACTGAAAGATGAAGCTTCGTTTTAGTGTGAAGTAACCCAAGTTGGGCGTCCAGTGGAGACATGGGATGATTTTAGGCAGAGGTATGAAATGAAGTTTCTTTCTCAAGCTGAGAAAAGCATGCAAATGGAGAGGTTCTTGGCGCTCAAACAAGGAACATGACTGTTTAAGAATATGTGAACAAATTTAACCAGCTAGCAAGGTTTGGATTGGAACTGGTAGACATTCCACATAAGAAAGCTTTGAGGTTTGCTAAAGGACTGCATGAACCACTTCATTAATTAGCTATGTCCTATATTCCAATGGGAGCTACTTTTGAAAGGCTTGTTGATATGGCCTTGATGCATGAGGAAGACAAAGGAGAAAAGAAGGAAGTTAAAGCTGAGGAAACAATGCAAAACAAGAAGGTATGGCCCAAGAAAGGACAACAACAGAAGAAGAAGAAGGGCGGAAATAATGATAGGGGTAAGGAGAAGAGGAAGTGTCACATTTGTGGACGACAGGGTCACTTGGTCAAGGACTGCAAAAGAAGGAAGAATACTTGCTTCAATTATAGAGAGATCATATACTTTGTTAGGGAGTGCCCGAAGAAATAGGGACCACATGGACAAGGTCAAAGGGTAGGAGCTTCTGGAGGCAGGTGCATGCTTTCGTGACCAATGCTCCGGATAGAGGTAGGAAAATTTCCGTGGAAGGTTTGATTTCTCTTTCCAGTCATCCTATTAGAACTAGTTTTTATTCTGGTTCTTCACATTCATTTATATCTAGTTCTGTGGTTGAATCTCTGCACTTAAATAGTAGTATGGTAGTGGATCCTGTTGTTGTCTCAAACTTCATTGGTAGTTTGGCTCATTTGTCTATGATTTGACGGGTTTTGAGAATATCTATCTTAGGCATTGAGTTTGAGTGTGACACGTACGTGCTCGGTTTTATGGGCTACGGTTTGATTCTGGGGATGGATTGGCTAACCATGTATGGTGCCATTTTGGATTGTGAGAGAAGGGTCGTTAGGCTTCTGACTATCATGGGAGGACCCTCGAGATTTCTTTTGACTAGCAAGGGTCTGTAATGCTTAGTTTCCTATAGTCTCTAGATGCACCTATCGATGATCTGCAATCTGTTCCAGTAGTTCGAGATTATTCTGATGTTTTTGTTGAGGTACGGGGTTAACCTCCATGGCGCGAGATCGATTTTCGTGTATATTTGGTGGACAATGCAAAGCCAGTTGCATTATCTATGCGTCATATGGCTCCAAGGGAAAGGAGGGAGCAAGCAAGCAAGTAGGGGAGCTACTTTAGAAAGGATTTATCAGGCGAAGTATAACTGAATGGAGTGCTCCAGTAGTATTCACAACAATGGCAGATGGTTCGCTTCGTTTATGTGTAGACTATAGAGAGTTGAACAAACTCACAAAGAAGAACAGACACCCACTTCCAAGGATAGATGACTGTAACGACCCGGTTTTTAGCGACTTTGGTTATCGACATAAACTCAATGACGACTTACCAAACATCGAAAAACCCGGTAGTTAATGAAAGAAATTAGAGGGTGGGGAAAGATAAGGTAGAAACTTAGAATAGAAGAAGAAGAAGAACATACAACATCAGAGTAAACACGAATCTCACAGCGGAATGAATAAAATATAACATAACTTTGAAATAAAAGATTGTACTTGAATATACATATCATTATCAAGTACAGCACTCACAACACAACAGAATATCAATAGCTATATAAAATTCTGAAGCCTCCTGCTCCAGCTCTTAAAGTATCTCCCGACTACTTGACTGCCCGTACAAAATTGGGCACCCAAGAATTTAGGGAAAACAAACCAAAATAAACTCCAGGTCAGTCAGGGGACTGGTATGAGTAAAATAGTTTAAAACAGTTTGAGTCATCAAACGATATCTCATAAGACCACGCCGTATAACGGAACGGTTTTTCCCTCATGAGAATCCAAAATATCTTTTTATCAAAAACCTTTTGATATTATAATGTCTATCAACCACAATAAAATAATCATCTAGCAGAAATACTTCCATCTCACGTTCTACATGTATAGTATACAATCAAAACCGCAAGCACGTATTGGGTAATGGATTTCCAACTATGACAAGGTATGGAACCACCTTTCGCTAGTGTACCTCTAGAGAGGAATACACCAGGTTCAACAAGAACATCTTGCAACCCGGCCACACATGACCGATCACTCATTTCGCTTGAGTGTATCGAATGTATATCACCAACGGTTGGGATCAGCAACCGTTTCCTGAATGGGACACCATCGACAATAAATTTTTAGAAGTAAATGAAACTCAAGATCAGGTAATTATACACCCTAGGTGCGACCTACATAGCCATGCTGCCTGCCCGATTTTTGTCATTTCCCGGTTGTGAGGCTAAAGGCCATGCTTATCTCTGACAGATCACATCTATTCACTTTGAATGTCACATCGTTATACCCTCCAAATCACAAATTGATTTGCCCAAAAATACAATGGGTATACAGCTAAGAGAAATGAATTCCTCCGCCACCAAACGTAAATATGTTTGAAGAGATCAATTTACGCAATCTGTTAAATATACTATGTCAGACATTCTTCCATACAGGTCGTCCTGGGACTGGACAAACCGAAGGCACTATTCAGTGCAACCATCTTAGGCAATCTTTACCTAAGATTTATACAACAGCACTTGCACTTTACTCCGACTTCAATTATCTTTGGCATATATGATTCGTAACGCTTATGCCAATACAGAGTGGTTCTTCGGATAATAATCCAACCGGTCTCTCAATATTAACAACGTTAAAATGGTCGAAACCTTCGATAGTCAGTGAGTTAACTATCAAAGAAAACACGTGTGCAAACAATGATATTATTTCCAGATGGAAATTATATCGATCAATCATCATTTAACCTTTATCTCTTTAGTCCATTAATTTTCTTATCTCCTGTTTCCATATATTCAACATTTCTATTTTTCTAATTTTAGAAAATATACTTTATTAACAATGGAAAGCATTTCCATTTCTTGTTTTCTATATTAGAAAACATTTCTGATTCTTATTTGGAAAACATTTCCAAAGTTTCTTCATTGGATTTAAACAGATGTTTAAATAAAACATCGCTATGCCAACTCAAACCATTTACTAAACTCACTTAACCATCATTCACTATCAAACCTTGCCATTGCTTAGTTATGAAGGAAGTCTATCAAGTTGGGGTATAATTACCTCTCAGACCTTAACTGAACAACGTTTTCACTTCGAAATAGTCAAAGTTTATCTTTTAAACCTTTAAAAATCTTCCTTAAGTAACTCTCTTTCAAATAATCTCTATTCGATAACTCCTCCCTTCGAATGACTATATTCGGTAATCTCTCTTACGAATAACTAGATTCGAAAACCTTTCTTCGAATAAACTATATTCGATTAACTCTATTTAATTAACTCTTATCAATTAACTCTTTTTGATTTAACTCTAATCGATTAACTCTATTTGATTAACTCCTTTTGATTTAACTCTAATCGATTAACTCTACTTGATTAACTCTTTTCACTTAACTCATGTCGAATAAACTATATTCGATAACTCTTTTAATTCTATTCGAATAAACTATATTCGATTAACTCCTTTAATTCTATTCGAATAAACTATATTCAATTAACTCCGTACGAATAACCAATATTCGATAACTCCTTTCGAATAACCAATATTCGATAACTCCTTTCGAATAACCAATATTCAATTAACTCACTTCGAATAACCAATATTCGATTACTCTTCTCGAATAAACCATATTCGATAACTCTTCTCGAATAAACTATATTCAATAACCCTACTTCGAATAAGTGATATTCGATACCTCTACTCGATTTACTCCATTTGAATAACTCTAACTGGTTAACTCTAACTGGTTAACTCTAACTGGTTAATTCTGACTGGTTAACTCTAACTGAGACGACCCGAACTTCCCCGTGAAGGAAAGCCCGGATAGCGTTGAGGACAAGACAAATCAGAACGCATACGGAAGAACATTTCATTGTTATTACAACAATTCCATCAGATACAAGAATGTACAGAGTATAAGGGAATAATATACATTCGATGAATATCAGAGATTACAATAAATAACATATAATTACATCGCAGCGGAAAATAATACAAAAGCACAACTAAAAGTAATGCACGGATACAGAGCTTTCCGAGCATCGTTCCAGGTGTAAATCAGGACCCTGTGGATATAAATCTGCAAAACCAAAACTACTAGCTGCCCGTGCGGAAAATAGGGGCACCCAGAGTTTAGGTTAAAACAATAAACTCCAGGTCAGTCATGTGACTGGTGTGAGAACTAAAACAGTTATTAATCTTTATTTTTAAAGTTAGGTAAATCAAGGGACCATGCCGTATAGCACGGAACGGGTTTCCTCCCAAGAATACCAGTGCATAAAACAAACAGCGCAATGTTAAAAAAAGAAAAATGAAGCTGTTATAAGACCCAGGTCCCATCACATAATGCAACGCAAGCCGGAGGATAGGGTTTTTACCTTATAACAGCCAAAGCATGCTTGATACGTTTAAAACACATTATTTGATACTATTATAAGTGTATAGTGTCAAAACAATTTCAATCATAAATATCAATCATAGGCGGCATGAATGACCCATACCACTATGTCGCCATACTAGGTTCTACAAATAAAACCGAAACACACGTATTGGAAATTGGATTCCATCATGAGTCGAGGCAAGGGGCAAGCTCCTCTCCGCGTTCGAGACACTCTAGCAATGCCTCAGGACCCCACTCTGATCCTTTGGAACCTCCAAGGTCGGTCCTCTCTTACTTTTGAGGATTAGTTATTCCTGAACACACGTTTCCCGGTCCTTACAGACCTATATCCGAGGCGCCTCGTATCCAACAACCACACAGGTGAAAAGTATATAAATGTCAGGGCTGGTAGGTCACTGACACCACCCTAGCTAGAAAGAAACGTCGTGAACTCCTTGGGTCCGTATCCCGTTTTTGACTCATACCAAGGTGTGAGGCTCACGAATTCACGTTATACACAAAGCTACGCCACACAGGCCGTGCCTTGATCATCAACCACAAGACTTTGCTTTTCAACAGAAGCCTTGATCATTTGTCACTTACGCATGCCACACTGGCAATTCACTCCATGCGACTGATGTCCATCGATATACAACCTCTGAGCTCGTACGTCTCAGAGAAGGGCGTTAAGAAAGAGAATAAATTCTCCGCCGCCAAACAGATGTATATTTAATAGAGATCAATCAACACGGAATAAAATCCAATGTCAGACACACAATCCATTTACAAGTTCGTTCTGGGTCTGAACGAAACCGGAGGCACTTTCCTCGCATATCCATCCATCTCCAAGTACGTCTGGACGATCACCAACTGATTCCCTCATCCTGGGTGTACAGCCCAATCAAGATCATCAGTAATCACCCAAACAATGTGAAGACTTCCGGTCTTCAACCACCGTCTTCATCTTCGACATCTCGTCGAATCGGTTATCCAGAATGGGTATAACCCGGCCTTTCTGAATAACCCACGTATATGATAAACAAATGTTACCCAAACACACAAACGCCTCATTCCAATCCAAAATATTCTTTTATTCACAAAATCACATTCTTAGGGAAAGGTTCCCATTAATTTTATCCAAGATAAATTCTTCTAAATTTATTCTTTAATCTTCCTTATCTAACACCACGGTGTTATCGGTAAAATTAATTACCATTACACGTTCAAATCTAATTAAAGATTTAACTATCGCTTTGGAGCAAAACTGGTGGTACTCCATTCTCGATCACCTTTCAGATTTGATAATTTAAATTATCAATTCACTTTTTAATCTAATTAAAGATTCACTAAAACTCCACTTAGTTTTAATCCTCTTCAAAAATCAGTATTCCTCCTTTAACTGGGTTAAAGAACCAATGTCATATAAAACACGATTCACGATAAACCCAAATCACATTTGATATTAAATACAAGGCTCTGAATAGAAAAAAAAATATCGGCTTATATTCAATATCAAATTCTAAAACCAACAAATATCGTATTGGAAATAACGATATAAAATATATCTTTCAAATCCCCATAACAATATCTGTATAGTCACGAAATCCAACATCGAAATAGTCCGAAGATAATTTCGATTCAACTCCACTTTCACTTCACCTATTGGGAATATTGATTATTTTTAAAATCACTTTCAAATTCAATTTATTTATTTCAAAAATAAATTGTTTTTAATTCTAGTTCAAAACTAGTTCATTTCGATAAAAATCTATTTTTATCTTTTCAAATATGGAATTTTCCAGCTCAATTCTTTCCAATTCATATATTATGATTTTACACAAATTATAGATATTTTTAATAATTTTATCAAGGCCCGTACAGTCGATTTCCATCAACGGCCATCGAACTGCGCTTATAGCGACCTTTTTCGAATTTGATTTGGTCATAATTCCAAATCCAACCATTAGATTTCAAATTTCTAATATTCATTGGAAAGCTCTATTCGATACGAACCCAACGGTTCTGGTTTTAGGAGAATCCGACGGTCGGATCTCCCGCAACGTCAATTCGAAGTCAATGGTCGAAATTCACGAACTGCCGCGGCGCGGCGCGTTCTATTCAGGCCATTATATATATAATATATATATTATATATATTTCGTCGATTTCCTTTTTAAAACGAATTTTATAAATAGTTCTACATTCGTTTCAAAACAATTTCAACTTCATCTTCAATTTCAAATCGATTTGATTTCAATTCAATTCGAGTTCATTTCAATTCAATTCAAATTCAAATTCGTTTCAATTCAATTCAATTTGAATTTACCTTCTAATTGATTTCAATTCAATTTCAGTTCATTTTAAATTTCAATTTCAATTTAATTCAATTTGAATTTCATTTCTATTTTATTCGAATTCAAATTCGCTTCCTATTCAATTCAATTCGAATTTACCTTCTAATTGATTTCAATTCAATTTCAGTTCATTTTAAATTTCAATTTCAATTTAATTCAATTTGAATTTCATTTCTATTTTATTCGAATTCAAATTCGCTTCCTATTCAATTCAATTCGAATTTACCTTCTTTATTCTATCCAACAAATGAATATTTATCCCATTCAACACATGAATCTATATTTCTTTCAACACACGACTAATCTCAACACATGAGTACTGTCAACACATCACTATTTTTGTTATGTAAAATATTTTATAAAACTATGGTATCTATTGTTTGATTTTAATTAGACTCCACCGTAAAGTAGATTCTAATCGTAAATATGATAAAGATGTAATTTTTATTATTTAAAATATTTCACTCAACACATGAATAGTTTCAACCCATAATCATCGTCAACACATGACTATTTTTATATTCAACACATGAATTTTCTTTTATAATATTCATTATTTTCCCGATTGGAATGAGACTCAATCAATCACCATATAATGTTAATTATATGGATTTTCATACAACACATGTATATAATAGCATTGAAAAATAATCAACCATCAACCAAAGTGCACTACACTGTATAAGCATCGAATATAGATATCTGACGCTTATAACAGCCTGTCAATCGATCGATCGACATATTTAATCAATCAGGATGAGTGAACTCCAAATTTTATCCCAACACCCGTGTGGGGTTTCAAACAATCAAACACAGATTTTATTTGTGCAGTTGGGCGACATGTAAAATTTATCGACCTAATCGATATCAGTCAAATCAGTGTATATAAACAAATCGGCCGATTTGTTTATAAATATTCATTTATCCACTTTCACGTTAAAAATTATATTTTTAACGATAAACATTTTATTTTAACACCTGAATTCCTATTAGTTCATTTATTCAATAAATTGATATTTTTATTTTTCAAACATATTTTAGAAAAATTCGGCGGCACAACGGCACGATACTAGAAACGGGACAAGGCCTAGCCTTATCCCCGGTCTAGTGAAGGCCCACGCCATTCACACATCAATCAATCCATTCCATTTCACCAAACAATTCAATTCAAACCCAACAAACTAACCAACTACTCAAGCAAACAATTTAACAAACAAGCCATCCATGGTCTGTGGATGACGGGTGTCGGGTACTACTAAGCACCGTCTGCATCCTAGCATATATATATATATATATAACTAGAAAAAGAAATTTAGAGTGAGAAGTTCTCACCGATAGCTATCCAATACCACGACTCTTCTTTTATAGAAATCTTCTTCATTCTCGCCTTTTTATCATCTTCGTTTGTCCGTAGCCACTACATATATAAAAATCACACATTTTTATATTTTGATGTCTTTAAAATAAAAATCACATTTTTATTTATTCACTTTCAATTTAAAAATCATATTTTTATATTTGCTTCATACATTTAAAAATCGAATTTTTACTATGCTATTCAATATATAAAAATCAAATTTTTACTACTATGTCATATAGATAAAAATTATATTTTTCTTCTCTATTTTCTATAGATAGACCTCGCCTTTTCAAATTTAAAGATTTCATCTTTATAAAAATCTCATTTTTATTTTTCTACACATATAAAGATGATATTTTTAATATTCTTATCATGTAAAAATTATATTTTTAACTCTCTACCTAACCAAAAATCATATTTTTACATCTTCTACTTAATAAAGATTATATTTTTAATACTTTAAAAATATAAAAATCATATTTTTAATTCTTTAAAAATATTATTTTTATACCCTTAAAAATCTAAACTTGATTATTTACAAACAAAATAAATCAGAATTTATATAAACAAAAATTATAATAATAAAAATAAATAAATAAAAACTTACTGCCAACGGTGGACCGGGGGGGTTGCTGTCGCGTTCAGAGGCGGAGGCGGCTTCGCGGCTCACGGTGACTGGGTGCGGCGGCGTGGAGGTGGAGGCGCGTCGGGTGTTTTTGGTGGTGACGGCGTTCTTTTCAGAGGAAGGGGGGTTTGCTGTCGCGGCGGTGGATTGCGAGGGGGGGTGCGGCTGTCGATTGAAGAGGAGAGGGGGAAGAAGGAGGGGCGGCGCGGTGGTTTGGTGGTTGCGGTGGGCTCCAGCGAAGGCGGTGAGGAGCCTGGGTGCTTCGGCTCGGTTTCTTCGAACGGAAGAGGAGAATAGGGCGAGGGGAGGAAGGGGAAGAGTGGCGGCGGGTCTAGGGAGGAGGCGGCGGCAAGGGGAGGCGGGAGGCGGAGGTACGACGGAGAATTTGGGGGTTTTTTTTTTTCCTTCTTTATTTCTGAATCGTGAAAACAGAGAACGTGGGGGGTTATATGAAAAATATGATATATATAATTATTTAATTACTTTCAAAAAGCAACTTTTATTTTCGACCTCAAAACGAGACCCACCGCCTGTCGTCCATAGCGTTTTACCCCCATTCCGAACACAATGGGATATGTATCGTAGGTTGATTCGGACGTTACGATCAGTTTCCGTTAAAATCACCATATAACTCTATATATTGAATTTAAACGCGCATTTCAATTTACCGGGGTCACATACTAACTAGAAAAATTCCTGAAAAATATTTTCTCGCTTCGTATTGACGATACGGTCCTAACAAAACTAGTTTCGTCGAATTCCGAGACCGTTGGAAAAATGGCCATTTTCCAGTCGATTAAAATCAACTGAAACTAGTCAAACGCGTTTTCCTTTGCCGCGCTCACATATTGATTCGAAAAATTATGAAATTTGGAATCTAGCAATTATTTGACATCCCGGACCCAACAAAAGTGGTTTCGTCGAAATCCGAGGTCATTTGCAAAATGTCCATTTTTAAGGGCCTGAATTCCATAGCGACTATTCAGAATTTTCAACTGGACATATCTTTTGATTCCGGCTATGAAATTTCAATTATTCGGATTCGTTGGAAAGATATTCACAATTAGATCCAATTATTTTTGGTTTCACTAAAATCCGGATTGTTTTGCACCCGGTACATTCAATTGAAGTTTGAAATCGAATTATCGAACTACCGCGCCATTTTCAATTCTATTTATAATTATATATAAATATTTATATTCTAACGACGACGTATATAAATATATACGTTCGAATTATATTCAAAATAAATTTCTCGTCGATATTATTTAAAATAATTCATTTTAAATGTACAAAATTCGTCAAAATTGCCAAAATAAAAATTTTAAACTGGCCCAGATTTTCCGGGTTATTACAATCTCCCCCACTTAAAACTTTTCGTCCCCGAAAAGGAACAAAGTCGAAAGTGGTTTGATCAATCAACTCCGCGTTCGATCTGGCTTGCCTTCTCCAACTTTTCAGTTTCTGAGAATTTTCAAATTTTCAAAAATTTGGCTAACACCCTAAATTTTCGAAAAATTTCGCCATAACCTCCCCTGCACCGGGAGCATCGGGGAATTTCAAATAGCTTCCCCGGTCCTTCTAACCTCAAAAAGAAAAAGAAAAAGCCAAGCGGCTAGCCAATAGGCTAATAAAATCATCATCACCCAAACAAAACAGTAAATTATGTAGTAAACATGTACCTATTTGTCGGGCAAACAAATTTTATTCTTCGGCTCTAGCCTCCTTGCTATGACCTGTTCAATGTAAGTATATGTATATGCAAGCAAATGCGACCAATTTTCAATATAATTCAATATGTGATGCTATTAGGCATAATGGTTCAAAACTATCAAACAAATAAACAAACAACACAAACATCAATCAATTAGTGAATTAGAGTTTCAAATTCATAATTTGATACATATACAGAAAATCATGTTTTTGATGCCAATTCACAACAATGTGTTCTAACTATACAAGTTTTGGTTCTCACACCAGCCTAATGGAAATATATAGAAATCACACCTTCAAAATACGAACATAATTACTGATGATGATGCACCATCATCAGAATCATCCCCGGATATCTAGGATGCGATTCTATATCTGTCTAGTATATTAAAACTTCGACTATACGTTCATGACGCGTATACGTGAAATCCATATATACTCGATTGTCCATATTGAAAATAAATAAATATTCAAATACGTATAAAACGATTTAAATTTTCAAAACAAAATTGTTTTCATTTGAAAAATATACTCTTCACACCCGTTCTAGGATACTACTGATCCTATCTCTAACGAGTCATTCTAATTGGATATTACTAATCCAATATCTGATGAATTTTTTCATATGGTTCTAATATGTCTTGTTCTCGAGCTCTGTAAACCAAAGCTCTGATACCAAACTGAGACGACCTGAACTTCCCCGTGAAGGAAAGAACGGATAACGTTGAGGACAAGACAAATCAGAACGCATACGGAAGAACATTTCATTGTTATTACAACAATTCCATCAGATACAAAAATGTACAGAGTATAAGGGAATAATATACATTCGATAAATATCAGAGATTACAATAAAAAACATATAATTACATCGCAGCGGAAAATAATACAAAAGCAAAACTAAAAGTAATGCACGGATACAGAGCTTTCCGAGCATCGTTCCAGCTGTAAATCAGGACCCTGTGGGTATAAATCTGCAAAACCAAAACTACTGGCTGCCCGTGCGGAAAATAGGGGCACCCAGAGTTTAGGTTAAAACAATAAACTCCAGGTCAGTCATGTGACTGGTGTGAGAACTAAAACAGTTATTAATCTTTATTTTTAAAGTTGGGTAAATCAAGGGACCATGCCGTATAACACGGAACGAGTTTCCTCCCCAGAATACCAGTACATAAAACAACAGCGCAATGCTAAATAAAGAAAAATGAAGCTGTTATAAGACCCAGGTCCCATCACACAATGCAACGCAAGCCGGAGGATAGGGTTTTTACCTTATAACAGCCAAAGCATGCTTGATACGTTTAAAACACATTATTTGATACTATTATAAGTGTATAGTGTCAAAACAATTTCAATCATAAATATCAATCATAGGCGGCATGAATGACCCATACCACTATGTCGCCATACTAGGTTCTACAAATAAAACCGAAACACACGTATTGGAAATTGGATTCCATCATGAGTCGAGGCAAGGGGCAAGCTCCTCTCCGCGTTCGAGACACTCTAGCAATGCCTCAGGACCCCACTCTGATCCTTTGGAACCTCCAAGGCCGGTCCTCTCTTACTTTTGAGGATTAGTTATTCCTGAACACACGTTTCCCGGTCCTTACAGACCTATATCCGAGGCGCCTCGTATCCAACAACCACACAGGTGAAAAGTATATAAATGTCAGGGCTGGTAGGTCACTGACACCACCCTAGCTAGAAAGAAACGTCGTGCACTCCTTGGGTCCGTATCCCGTTTTTGACTCGTACCGAGGTGTGAGGCTCACGAATTCACGTTATACACAAAGCTATGCCACACAGGCCGTGCTTTGATCATCAACCACAAGACTTTGCTTTTCAACAGAAGCCTTGATCATTTGTCACTTACGCATGCCACACTGGCAATTCACTCCATGCGACTGATGTCCATCGATATACAACCTCTGAGCTCGTACGTCTCAGAGAAGGGCGTTAAGCAAGAGAATAAATTCTCCGCCGCCAAACAGATGTATATTTAATAGAGATCAATCAACACAGAATAAAATCCAATGTCAGACACACAATCCATTTACAAGTTCGTTCTGAGTCTGAACGAAACCGGAGGTACTTTCCTCGCATATCCATCCATCTCCAAGTACGTCTGGACGATCACCAACTAATTCCCTCATCCTGGGTGTACAGCCCAATCAAGATCATCAGTAATCACCCAAACGATGTGAAGACTTCCGGTCTTCAACCACCGTCTTCATCTTCGACAACTCGTCGAATCGGTTATCCAGAATGGGTATAACCCGGCCTTTCTGAATAACCCACGTATATGATAAACAAATGTTACCCAAACACACAAACGCCTCATTCCAATCCAGAATATTCTTTTATTCACAAAATCACATTCTTAGGGAAAGGTTCCCATTAATTTTATCCAAGATAAATTCTTCTAAATTTATTCTTTAATCTTCCTTATCTAACACCACGGTGTTATCGGTAAAATTAATTACCATTACACGTTCAAATCTAATTAAAGATTTAACTATCGCTTTGGAGCAAAACTGGTGGTACTCCATTCTCGATCACCTTTCAGATTTGATAATTTAAATTATCAATTCACTTTTTAATCTAATTAAAGATTCACTAAAACTCCACTTAGTTTTAATCCTCTTCAAAAATCAGTATTCCTCCTTTAACTGGGTTAAAGAACCAATGTCATATAAAACACGATTCACGATAAACCCAAATCACATTTGATATTAAATACAAGGCTTTGAATAGAAAAAAAATATCGGCTTATATTCAATATCAAATTCTAAAACCAACAAATATCGTATTGGAAATAACGATATAAAATATATCTTTCAAATCCCCATAACAATATCTGTATAGTCACGAAATCCAACATCGAAATAGTCCGAAGATAATTTCGATTCAACTCCACTTTCACTTCACCTATTGGGAATATTGATTATTTTTAAAATCACTTTCAAATTCAATTTATTTATTTCAAAAATAAATTGTTTTTAATTCTAGTTCAAAACTAGTTCATTTCGATAAAAATCTATTTTTATATTTTCAAATATGGAATTTTCCAGCTCAATTCTTTCCAATTCATATATTATGATTTTACACAAATTATAGATATTTTTAATAATTTTATCAAGGCCCGTACAGTCGATTTCCATCAACGGCCATCGAACTGCGCTTATAGCGACCTTTTTCGAATTTGATTTGGACATAATTCCAAATCCAACCGTTAGATTTCAAATTTCTAATATTCATTGGAAAGCTCTATTCGATACGAACCCAACGGTTCCGGTTTTAGGAGAATCCGACGGTCGGATCTCCCGCAACGTCAATTCGAAGTCAATGGTCGAAATTCACGAACTGCCGCGGCGCGGCGCGTTCTATTCAGGCCATTATATATATAATATATATATTATATATATTTCGTCGATTTCCTTTTTAAAACGAATTTTATAAATAGTTCTACATTCGTTTCAAAACAATTTAAACTTCATCTTCAATTTCAAATCGATTTGATTTCAATTCAATTCGAGTTCATTTCAATTCAATTCAAATTCAAATTCGTTTCAATTCAATTCGAATTTACCTTCTAATTGATTTCAATTCAATTTCAGTTCATTTTAAATTTCAATTTCAATTTGAATTTCATTTCTGTTTTATTCGAATTCAAATTCGCTTCCTATTCAATTCAATTCGAATTTACCTTCTAATTGATTTCAATTCAATTTCAGTTCATTTTAAATTTCAATTTCAATTTAATTCAATTTGAATTTCATTTCTATTTTATTCGAATTCAAATTCGCTTCCTATTCAATTCAATTCGAATTTACCTTCTTTATTCTATCCAACAAATGAATATTTATCCCATTCAACACATGAATCTATATTTCTTTCAACACACGACTAATCTCAACACATGAGTACTGTCAACACATCACTATTTTTGTTATGTAAAATATTTTATAAAACTATGGTATCTATCGTTTGATTTTAATTAGACTCCACCGTAAAGTAGATTCTAATCGTAAATATGATAAAGATGTAATTTTTATTATTTAAAATATTTCACTCAACACATGAATAGTTTCAACCCATAATCATCGTCAACACATGACTATTTTTATACTCAACACATGAATTTTCTTTTATAATATTCATTATTTTCCCGATTGGAATGAGACTCAATCAATCACCATATAATGTTAATTATATGGATTTTCATACAACACATGTATATAATAGCATTGAAAAATAATCAACAATCAACCAAAGTGCACTACACTGTATAAGCATCGAATATAGATATCTGACGCTTATAACAGCCTGTCAATCGATCGATCGACATATTTAATCAATCAGGATGAGTGAACTTCAAATTTCATCCCAACACCCGTGTGGGGTTTCAAACAATCAAACACAGATTTTATTTGTGCAGTTGGGCGACGTGTAAAATTTATCGACCCAATCGATATCAGTCAAATCAGTGTATATAAACAAATCGGCCGATTTTTTTATAAATATTCATTTATCCACTTTCACGTTAAAAAATATATTTTTAACGATAAACATTTTATTTTAACACCTGAATTCCTATTAGTTCATTTATTCAATAAATTGATATTTTTATTTTTCAAACATATTTTAGAAAAATTCGGCGGCATAACGGCACGATACTAGAAACGGGACAAGGCCTAGCCTTATCCCCGGTCTAGTGAAGGCCCACGCCATTCACACATCAATCAATCCATTCCATTTCACCAAAAAATTCAATTCAAACCCAACAAACTAACCAACTACTCAACCAAACAATTTAACAAACAAGTCATCCATGGTCTGTGGATGACGGGTGTCGGGTGCTACTAAGCACCGTCTGCGTCCTAGCATATATATATATATATATATATATATATATATATATATATAACTAGAAAAAGAAATTTAGAGTGAGAAGTTCTCACCGATAGCTATCCAATACCACGACTCTTCTTTTATAGAAATCTTCTTCATTCTCGCCTTTTTATCATCTTCGTTTGTCCGTAGCCACCACATATATAAAAATCACACATTTTTATATTTTGATGTCTTTAAAATAAAAATCACATTTTTATTTATTCACTTTCAATTTAAAAATCATATTTTTATATTTGCTTCATACATTTAAAAATCGAATTTTTACTATGCTATTCAATATATAAAAATCAAATTTTTACTACTATGTCATATAGATAAAAATTATATTTTTCTTCTCTATTTTCTATATATAGACCTCGCCTTTTCAAATTTAAAGATTTCATCTTTATAAAAATCTCATTTTTATTTTTCTACACATATAAAGATGATATTTTTAATATTCTTATCATGTAAAAATTATATTTTTAACTCTCTACCTAACCAAAAATCATATTTTTACATCTTCTACTTAATAAAGATTATATTTTTAATACTTTAAAAATATAAAAATCATATTTTTAATTCTTTAAAAATATTATTTTTATACCCTTAAAAATCTAAACTTGATTATTTACAAACAAAATAAATCAGAATTTATATAAACAAAAATTATAATAATAAAAATAAATAAATAAAAAACATACTGTCAACGGTGGACCGGGGGGGGGGGTTTGCTGTCGCGTTCAGAGGCGCAGGCGGCTTCGCGGCTCACGGTGACTGGGTGCGGCGGCGTGGAGGTGGAGGCGCGTCGGGTGTTTTTGGTGGTGGCGGCGTTCTTTTCAGAGGAAGGGGGGTTTGCTGTCGCGGCGGTGGATTGCGAGGGGGGGTGCGGCTGTCGATTGAAGAGGAAAGGGGGAAGAAGGAGGGGCGGCGCGGTGGTTTGGTGGTTGCGGTGGGCTCCAGCGAAGGCGGTGAGGAGCCTGGGTGCTTCGGCTCGGTTTCTTCGAACGGAAGAGGAGAATAGGGCGAGGGGAGGAAGGGGAAGGGTGGCGGCGAGTCTAGGGAGGAGGCAGCGGCAAGGGGAGGCGGGAGGCGGAGGTACGACGGAGAATTTGGGGGTTTTTTTATTTTTTTTCCTTCTTTATTTCTAAATCGTGAAAACAGAGAACGGGGGGGGGGGGGGGGGTTATATGAAAAATATATATATATTTAATTATTTAATTACTTTCAAAAAGCAACTTTTATTTTCGACCTCAAAACGAGACCCACCGCCTGTCGTCCATAGCGTTTTACCCCCATTTCGAACACAATGGGATATGTATCGTAGGTTGATTCGGACGTTACGATCAGTTTCCGTTAAAATCACCATATAACTCTATATATTGAATTTAAACGCGCATTTCAATTTACCGGGGTCACATACTAACTAGAAAAATTCCTGAAAAATATTTTCTAGCTTCGTATTGACGATACGGTCCTAACAAACTAGTTTCGTCGAATTCCGAGACCGTTGGAAAAATGGCCATTTTCCAGTCGATTAAAATCAACTGAAACTGGTCAAACGCGTTTTCCTTTGCCGCGCTCACATATTGATTCGAAAAATTATGAAATTTGGAATCTAGCAATTATTTGACATCCCGGACCCAACAAAAGTGGTTTCGTCGAAATCTGAGGTCATTTGCAAAATGTCCATTTTTAAGGGCCTGAATTCCATAGCGACTATTCAGAATTTTCAACTGGACATATCTTTTGATTCCCGCTATGAAATTTCAATTATACGGATTCGTTGGAAAGATATTCACAATTAGATCCTATTATTTTTGGTTTCACTAAAATCCGGATTGTTTTGCACCCTGTACATTCAATTGAAGTTTGAAATCGAATTATCGAACTACCGCGCCATTTTCAATTCTATTTATAATTATATATAAATATTTATATTCTAACGACGACGTATATAAATATATACGTTCGAATTATATTCAAAATAAATTTCTCGTCGATATTATTTAAAATAATTCATTTTAAATGTACAAAATTCGTCAAAATTGCCAAAATAAAATTTTTAAACTGGCCCAGATTTTCCGGGTTATTACACTAACTCTAACTGGGTAACTCTAACTGATTAACTCTGACTGGTGAATTCTTACTGATTAACTCCTTTGAATCATTTCCTTTTGAATTATCTCCTTTGGATTATTCCTTTTCTATTTGTTTACTTAGCAAATAACTATTCCTTTTTCAATTCTATTTATTTAACAAATAAATATTTCTTTTATCTTTTCAATTTGTTTACTTAGCAAATAACTATTCCCTTTTCAATTCTATTTATTTAGAAAATAAATATTTCTTTTATCTTTTCTATTTATTTAACAAATAAATATTTCCATTTACTCTACTCTATTTATTTAACAAATAAATATCTTGTTTAGAATTCTATTTATTTCCTATAAATAAATATTTCCATTTAATTTATTTGTAAGTGTTTTACAAATATTTCTCTTTCTATTTGTTTTGCAAATATATTCCTTTGTATTTATTTTACAAATATATTCCCTTTATATTTGGTTTACAAATAATTCCCTTTATATTTGTTTTACAAATATATTTCCTTTTATCTCTTATTTATTTCCCAAATAAATAATCCCTTTATACTTTTATTTATTATCCCAATAAATATTCCTCTTTATAAAATCCTTTGATTTTATAAATAATTCCCTTTATATATTTTCTAATTCATTTTATAATCAAATATCCTTTTTATAAAATCCTTTGATTTTATAAATAAATTTCCTTTTTTCCTCATCATATTTATTATCAATGAATATTTCCTTTTCAAAACCCTTTTGATTTTATAAATGTTTTCTTTTATAAAATTCCTTTTTTCCTTTTCTATATAAAATCCATTGATTTTATATAACTAATTTAATGGATTTTATATAACTAATTTATTTTCAAAATATGTTTTGAAATTCCCCTTTTTACATCCCAGTATTTTTTTCACAGTATTTAAAATTCCAAATCACAATGATCGATATCATTTAAAAACACATCATCATCAACAGATTTTATATCACATCATATATCACCATATATGAAAACAGTAAATAAATGTTGAGGAAACCAGTTGGATTCCTCCGACCTATTTCCCTGCATCATAGATGTTAAACAATATCGTTAACATCGATTTCATTTCAATATGAAATATTCTGTTAAACAGAATCAATATTTGATTAATGATTTATATATATATATATATATTGTTATCAATAATTTCAACCAATCAATCAGCATTTCAACCAAAAAGTTAACACACATCAATCAACAGATAATTATCAGTTCTAAATATACGCTAGAAAAATATAATTGTTCAGAGTTGGTGAGTTTTACTCACTTTGGCAGTTCATCGTTAAAGAACGATAAACTGCTTATTTGATTTGAATCAAACAATTTATTTCGCCATAAATTCAAGCGAGCACCAATCCACCTCCACTCAGTTCCATGGTGTAGCCACCATACATACGATCCTATTGGATCCAGTTCCGCTGCGTTTGGATACAGTATGACTAAGTTACGCTATCTTCAAGTTAATACATAATTAGATTTAATTAAAACATTCTTTAAACTTTAAATGGGCCTTAACCTTATTTATCAGCCCAACAGCCCATCTTCTCATATACACCCGAACTCATTCTTTCTCCCCCAACCCACAATATCGTAAGCTCCAGTAAATCATCTTGCCAAACCTTGGATACTCACCACCACCGCTCTCAATAATCGGAGACGACCCCCACCCTGGCGCTGACATCACGGAAACTTCCTCCTCCACCAGTGACAGTCCTGCGACGTCCCATGAAACCGCTGTCACTTCGAGGACCATCCGACGATTACTGTGCGAGCACCGAAACAAAATATTGCCTAAGCTCCTCAATCTCTGGGTACGAACTCGCCATCTCCTTCTGAATGCGATTATCACCACTGTTTTGCAGATTTAAGCCTCAAGGTTCCAAACCGCATAGCCCTAGTCGAGCTGTAAGTCGTCGGATCTCTGAACATGAATCGCAGGCTTCGGATTTGGTACTGAATCGAAAAGAAAGCCTATATATCTCGAATATATGTATCTCTTGACTTATGAGAATTTATATGAATTTTGGTGGATTTCCTTTGAATTTCTCTTGCTGCGATTTTGATTGAGGAAGTGGAATTTTCTCTGTGATTTTAACTTTGTTTGTGCGGCTGTTAATCATGGAAGCGTGGCCTTCCCTTTGATCACAAAATTAATTAGGATATTTTAATTTTAATTCTTACACTATTTGGTACTCATTGCCTAGAACTTGGTTAATGTACAGACTGCTATCGGCAGAGATAAAGGTACCGTTGTGTCGAGCAAGGTTCCTCGATTCCAGAAATATAAAAAATATTGGTAGGTTAACTCATATTGTGAAACCCCAAGATATTTGATATAGGGTGCAAAACACTCCAAAAAAGTCGCATATTTAATTAATTAAAAATTACAGTAAAATTCTAAAAATTAAATTATCGTTATGTCTCAAAAGAACCTTTTCTAAATTCAAACCCGATATTCAAATATTTTTAAATAACCATTATGGCCACGAACGAATATACCGCTGTTTTCTGAATATTTAATTTGGACATAACGAAAAATCTACACGATGAAATCCCGATTTTTCTCTTCCACTAGAAAAATATACTTCACTAACTCCTAACTTTCTTGTTTCATAGAAATCCAGCTTAAAACGAATCTTGTACATTCAGTTGAAGTTCAAATCACCAAATTGCAAACTACCGAGCCATTTCGAGCTCGATTATAATTATATTAAAGTCCTACGTTCAAACTGTCGTATATATAATATATTCGTTGTTCTAATTTAATTCTGAACTGAATTATATATTTTGAATTTGCCCAATTCACACCATATCGCCATTTCAGCCAATTCTAATTATTTCAGAATTAAATATATTGTTTAATTATTATTTAAATTATATATTCACCATTATTTAATTCAACGACCATTAAATCCTTTTAATCATCTTTTAATTAATTAAATAAATTAATTATTATATCGCTGAAAAATGCGGGTCGTTACATTCTTCCCCACTTAAATAATTTCGTCCTCAAAATTGCTAAGGTAGGAAACAAACTCTATCGACTGACCAGACTTATTTGTTCACTTCTCAACTTCAGTTTCCACTGGACTAATTTAAATTTAATTAAATTATTAATTCAATTCTATTAACGAATATTTTCAAAAATCCTGAAATTTTTCTAACTCGCTTAATTTCTGAAAAATTTCGCCAGCACCTCCTTTGTACTTGTCAATAAGTCAAACTCCAACTCGCCTCTCGGGACCATCTCCAACCCAAAAGAAAATCAAACAGCCAAGCGGCTTGCCAATTCGGCTCATAATTCTTATATCCAATAGAAATATAAACTTGTACCTTTTTGTCGGGCATATCATGATATCCCTTCCACCTATTACCAATTCAAAATATACCCAGGTCATCCCAATCAAACTCCAATCAATTTATCCTCAAAACCACATCACTCGCTTATAAACAAGCCAAACTCCATTCTTAAATCCAACACTTAACTTATCAATTCAACATATATCCAGATACCTCCTAATCCAATTTTATTTGATATTTTCTATTACAATTCAATTTCCACCTAATTGGTTTCAATTCCAGTTTCAATTTGATTTCAAAATTCACATTTAATTTGTTTTAAATTAAACCATCTATTTCTGGGAGTTTTTAAAAATCTTTGTTTTTCTCAAAAATCAAACTTCCCTTTCGAAGTTCAAAACAATTTGTTTTTCTAAACAATTTCAAAAACAATCTCTTTGGCAGTAATCCGTCACTTTACAACTCGAAAATGAGCACTGATGATGTTGCGATTCATCATCAGGGTTATCTCCCAGCTATCGAAGTGAGTTCAATACTATATCACTTTCAAAATCATTCTTAAACACTTTTATTTTGAAATCAGTTCAAAATATCATCCACAAATGTTTGGAATACAATTTAAAATCTCCCACAATCTTAAAATTTACATATATTTAATCCAAGTCTATTTACAAACTCTATTCCAAATTTCCAGGGTTTTAATTTCAATTTTAATTCAAATTCAGATTTAATTCACTTCGTAATACTTATACGAATTTTATTTGGTTATATACATATAACCATCTCCATTATAATCTTACTTGATTATAATAACAAATATACTTTGGGTAAAATTATTTCATTTACCCTCTTTTCAAAACATATCTGTAGACCCATCGTATTCGAGTGTTTAGAAACTCCTACCGATACAGTGGATCAAACTGATCGACCGGAACCCATAAACAACTCGGCCTATACATCTCCACAATATAAAACCACTTTATATCAAATAACAAATACGCTCTCTCATATATATACACTCGACTCAATCTAGGGTATTACTAACCCCATCTCTAACGAGTCACGCCGCAGAGCCAAGGTAATACTTAACCTGGCTCTGATACCAACTGTAACGACCCAGTTTTTAGCGACTTTGGTTATCGACATAAACTCAATGACGACTAACCAAACATCGAAAAACCTGGTAGTTAATGAAAGAAATTAGAGGGTGAGGAAAGATAAGATAGAAACTTAGAATAGAAGAAGAAGAAGAATATACAACATCAGAGTAAATACGAATCTCACAGCGGAACGAATAAAATATAACATAACTTTGAAATAAAAGATTGTACTTGAATATACATATCATTATCAAGTACAGCACTCACAACACAGCGGAATATCAATAGCTATATAAAATCCTAAAGCCTCCTGCTCTAGCTCTTCAAGTATCTGTAAATCCAGACTACTTGATGCCCGTACAAAATTGGGCACCCAAGACTTTAGGGAAAACAAAACAAAATAAACTCCGGGTCAGTCATGGGACTGGTATGAGTAAAACAGTTTGAGCCATTAAACGATATCTCATAAGACCACGTCGTATAATGGAGTGACTTTTCCCTCGTGAGAATCCAAAATATCTTTATAGCAAAAACCATTTGATATTATAATAATGTTTATCAACCATAATATAATAATCATCTAGCAGAAACGCTTCCATCTCACGTCCTACATATATAGTATACAATCAAAACCGCAAGCACGTATTGGGTAATGGATTTCCAACTATGACAAGGTATGGAACCACCTTTCGCTAGTTTACCTCTAGAGAGGAATACGTTGGGTTCAACAAGAAAATCTTGCAACCCGGCCACACATGACCGACCACTCATTTCGCTTGAGTGCATCGAATGTATATCACCAACGGTAGGGATCAGCAACCGTTTCCCGAATGGGACAGCATCGACAATAGATTTTTAGAAGTATATAAAACTCTAGATCAGGTGATTATACACCCTAATAGGTGCGACCTACATAGCCATGCTGCCTGCCTGATTTTTGTCATTTCCCGGTTGTGAGGCTAGAGGCCACGCTTATCTCTGACAGATCACGCATCTATTCACTTTGAATGTCACATCGTCATACCCGCAAAATCACAAATTGATTTCCCTAAAAATACAACGGGTATACAGCTAAGAGAAACGAATTCCTCCGCCACCAAACGTAAATACTTTTGAAGAGATCAATTTACGCGATCTGTTAAATATACTATGTCAGACGTTCTTCCATACAGGTCGTCCTGGGACTGGACAAACCGAAGGCACTATTCAGTACAACCATCTAAGGCAATCTTTACCTAAGATTTATACAACAGCCCTTGCACTTTGCTCCGTCTTCATTTATCTTTGGCATATATGATTCGCAATGCTTATGCCAATACAGAGTGGTTCTTCAGATAATAATCCAACCGTCTCTCCATATTAACAACGTTAAAATGGTCGAAAACTTCGATAGTCGGTGAGTTAACTATCAAAGAAAACATGTGTGCAAACAATGACATTATTTCTAGTTGGAAATTATATCGATCAATCATCATTTAACCATTATCTCTTTAGTCCATTAATTTACTTATCTCCTGTTTCCATATATTCAACATTTCTATTTTTCTAATTTTAGAAAATATACGTTATTAACAATGGAAAAAATTTCCATTTCTTGTTTTCTATATTAAAAAACATTTCTGATTCTTATTTGGAAAACATTTCCAAGTTCCTTCATTGGATTTAAACAGATGTTTAAATAAAACATCGCTATGCCAACTCAAACCATTTACTGAATTCACTTAACCATCATTCACTATCAAACCTTACCATTCCTTATCTAATAAAGAAGTCAATCAATTTGGGGTATAATCACCTCTCAGACCTAAACTGAACAACGTTTTAACTTCGAAATAGTCAAAGTTTATCTTTCAAACCTTTAACAATCTTCCTTACGTAACTCTCTTTCAAATAATCTCTATTGATAACTCCTCCCTTCGAATGACTATATTCGGTAATCTCTCATACGAATAACTAGATTCGAAAACCCTTCTTCGAATAAACTATATTCGATTAACTCTATTTAATTAACTCTTATCAATTAACTCTTTTTGATTTAACTCTAATCGATTAACTCTATTTGATTAACTCCTTTTGATTTAACTCTAATTGATTAACTCTATTTGATTAACTCTTTTCACTTAACTCCTGTCAAATAAACTATATTCGATAACTCTTTAAATTCTGTTCGAATAAACAATATTCGATTAACTCCTTTAATTCTATTCGAATAAACTATATTCGATTAAATCCTTTAACCAATATTCGATAACTCCTTTCGAATAACCAATATTCGATAACTCCTTTCGAATAACCAATATTCGATTAACTCACTTCGAATAACCAATATTCGATTACTCTTCTCGAATAAACCATATTCGATAACTCTTCTCGAATAAACTATATTCGATAACCCTACTTCGAATAAGTGATATTCGATAACTCTACTCGATTTACTCCATTTGAATAACTCTAACTCTAACTGGTTAACTCTAATTGATTAACTTTGACTGGTTAACTCTAACTCTAACTGGTTAACTCTAACTGATTTACTCTGACTGGTTAATTCTAACTGATTAATTTTAACTAATTAACTCCTTTGAATCATTTCCTTTTGAATTATCTCCTTTGGATTATTCCTTTTCTATTTTTTTACTTTGCAAATAACTATTCCCTTTTCAATTCTATTTATTTAACAAATAAATATTTCTTTTATCTTTTCTATTTGTTTACTTAGCAAATAACTATTCCCTTTTCAATTCTATTTATTTAACAAATAAATATTTCTTTTATCTTTTCTATTTATTTAAAAATAAATATTTCCATTTACTCTATCCTATTTATTTAACAAAAAATTATCTCATTTAACATTCGGTTTATTTCTTATAAATAAATATTTCCATTTAATCTATTTGTAAGTGTTTTACAAATATTTTCTTTTAAATTCTATTTGTAGATGTTTTATAAATATTTCTCTTTCTATTTGTTTTGCATATATCTTCCTTTGTATTTGTTTTACAAATATATTCCCTTTATATTTGTTTTACAAATAATTTCATTTATATTTGTTTTACAAATATGTTTCCTTTTATCTCTTATTTATTTCCCAAATAAATAATCCCTTTATACTTCTATTTATTATCCCAATAAATATTCCTCTTTATAAAATCCTTTGATTTTATAAATAATTCTCTTTATATCTTTTCTAATTCATTTTATAAGAAAATATCCTTTTTATAAAATCCTTTGATTTTATAAATAAGTTTCTTTTTTTCCTTATCGTATTTATTATCAATGAATATTTCCTTTTCTAAACACTTTTGATTTTATAAATGTTTTGTTTTATAAAATCCCTTTTTCCATTCCTATATAAAATCCATTGATTTTATATAACTAATTTAATGGATTTTATATAACTAATTTATTTTCAAAATATGTTTTGAAAATCCCCTTTTTACATCCCAATATTTTTTCTCACGGTATTTAAAATACCAAATCACAATGATCGATATCGTTTAAACACACATCCTCATCAACAGATTTTATATCACATCATATATCACCATATATGAAAACAGTAAAATAAATGTTGAGGAATCCAGTTGGATTCCTCCGACCTGTTTCCCTGTATCACAGATGTTAAACAATATCATTAATATCGATTTCATTTCAATATGAAATATTCTGTTAAACAGAATCAATATTTGATTAACGATTTATATATATCGTTATCAATAATTTCAACCAATCAATCAACATTTCAATCAAACAGTTAACTCGCATCAATCAACAGATAATTATCAGTTCTAAATGTACGTTAGAAAAATATAACTGTTCAGAGTTGGGGAGTTTTACTCACTTTGGCAGTTCATCGTTAAAGAACGGTAAACTGTTTGTTTGATTTGAATCAAACAATTTATTTCGCCATAAATTCAAATGAGCACCAATCCACCTCCAGTCAGTTCCAAGTGTAGCCATCGTCCATACGATCCTGTCGGATCGAGTTTCGCTGAGTTTGAATACAGTATGACTAAGTTATGCTATCTTTTAGTTAATACATAATTAGATTTAATTAAAACATTCTTTAAGCTTTAAATGGGCCTTAACCTTATTTATCAGCCCAACAGCCCATCTTCTCATATCCACCCGCACCCATTCTTTCTCCCCCAACCCACAATACTGTAAGCTCCAGTAAATCATCTTGCCCAAACTTCGATACTCACCGCCACCGCTCTCCATGATCGGAGATGACCCTCACCCTGGCGCTGACATCACATAAACTTCCTCCTCCACCAGTGACAGTTCTACGCCGCCCCATGAGATCACTGTCAGTTCGAGGACCATCCGACGATTACTGTGCGAGCACCAAAACAAAATATTGCCTGAACTCCTCAATCTCTGGGTACGAACTCGCCAACTCCTTCTAAATGCAATTATCACCACTGTTTTGCAGATTTAAGCCTTAAGGTTCCAAACCGTACAGCCCTAGTCGAGCTGTAAGTCGTCAGATCCCTGAACATGAATCGCAGGCTTCGGATTTGGTACTGAATCGAAGAGAAAGCCATATATATCTCGAATATATGTATCTCTTGATTTATTAGAATTTATATGAATTTTGGTGGATTTTCTTTGAATTTCTCTTGCTGCGATTCTGATTAAGGAAGTGGAATTTTCTCTGTGCTTTTAACTTTGTTTATGCGTTCCTTTGATCACTAAATTAATTAGGATATTTTTATTTTAAGTCTTACACTATTTGGTACTCGTTGACTAGAACTTGGTTAATATACGGACTGCTATCGACAGAGATAAAGGTACCGTTGTGTCGAGCAAGGTTCCCCGATTTTAGAAATATAAAAATATCGGTAGGTTAACTCATATTGTGAAACCCCAAGATATTTGATATAGGGTGCAAAACACTCCAAAAAAGTCGCATATTTAATTAATTAAAAATTACAGTAAAATTCTAAAAATTAAATTATCGTTATGTCTCAAAAGAACCTTGTCTAAATTAAATCATCTTCAAAAAATTAAATAAATTAATTATTATATCGCTAAAAAATGTGGGTCATTACATGACTTGTTTGACCAACTTGTTGGTGCCTCGGTATTTTCTCAGTTAGACTTGGCCATGGGGTTTCATCGGTTGAGGGTGGCTAACGACGGTATAGATAAGACCGCTTTTAGGACTCTAGATGGTTTCTTTGAATGGCTTGTAATGCCTTTTGCGTAGACGAATGCACTCTCCTATTTTGTTGATCTGATGAATAGGGTGTTTCAGGAGTTTCTAAATAAATTTGTTGTGGTCTTTGTTGATGATATTTTGATCTTCTCAAAGAGCGAGGTAAAGCATGTCCAACATTTGGGAGAAGTTTTGAAAACTCTTCATGCGCATCAGTTTAAGGCAAAGTTCTCCAAATGGCATTTTTGGAGAAAAGAGGTGAGATTTCTAAGGCATGTGGTTTCCAAAGATGGGATAGCAGTAGATCCCATAATGGTAGCTGTAGTTCAAGATTGGCAAGTTCCGAAAAATGCAACAGAGGTGAGAAGCTTTTTTGGATTGGCAGGCTATTATAGGAAGTTATTAAGGACATCGCAAAGATATCAGCCCCACTCACCTTGCTGACAAAGAAGAATTTGGCGTTTTCATGGGATATAGATTGCGATGTTTCTTTCCAACGATTGAAGAAGGCTCTGACAACAGCCCCAGTCTTGACCTTGACTAATGGAAATAAAGTGTTTACGGATTACACTGAAGCATGTGGTACAGGGCTTGGTGCGGTTCTGAAGCAAGAGGGAAAGGTAGTGTGTTATGGGGGTAGACAACTAAGGTTTCATGAGATGAACTACCCTACCCATGATTTAGAGCTTGCTACCATAGTATTTGTGCTTAAAATGTGGTGTCATTATTTGCTTGGAGAGAAGTTCGAGTTGTACGCCGATCATAAATCTCTCAAGTACTTGTTCTCGCAGAAGGATCTTAATCTGAGGCAGCAAAGGTGGATGGAGTTCTTAGCATCTTATGACTTCAAGATTGCTTATACCCCTGGCAAGGGTAATGTGGTGACAGACGCACTGAGTAAGCAAAGGATGGCCTTAAGTCCTCTATTTGTGGAGAGGAAAAGCTTGGAGTTCATATCCACTTTTGATTTTAGACACTCCACTAAGTTTTTGCCTGGTTTGTTTGCATCTCTAGAGATACGACCTACTCTCATGGATCAGATAGAAGCTTCGTAGTGAAATGATCCACAGATTCTAGAGTTCTTGAATAAACTCATTAAAGGGGAGACTTCTATTCACCTCAATAGATATTCCATTGACAATAAAGCGTGGTTGCGACGAGATGGAAGGCTTTGTGTTCCACAAACTGAAAGTTTGTTAAAGGCAGTCTTAGAAGAAGTCCATCATTCTAAGATGACTATTCATCCAGGCGGTGAAATGATGTATAGGGACATGAAAAGGGTTTTTTTATGAGCTGGGATGAACAAGGATATGGTAGAGTTTGTTTCTCAATGTTTAGTTTGTCAATAAGTCAAAGCTGAGCAAAAGAAGCCCGATTATTAACTTCATTCTTTGGAGGTTCCATAGTGGAAGTGGGAGAGCATCTCTATGGATATCATAGATGGTTTGCCTAGATCAAAAAAAGGCAACATCGGTATTTGGGTGGTAGTAGATAGATTTACTAAGAGCACTCATTTTATTCCAGTTAAGAGTAGGATGATTGTTGCATGGTTGGCAGCAGTTTATGTTTGTGAGATTGTCCTTCTTCATGGAATACCTTCCAGCATCGTAAGCGATCGTGGCCCCATCTTCAATAGTGAATTTTGGAGAAGCTTGCAATAAGCATTAGGTATACAATTGTGACGGCCCGCTCCGCACCATTCGACATTTTCAATAAAAGTGCGTTGTGCCAATGTCCAACTAGTACGGAACGATCGCCAAAGAAAGGAAAGGAAAGGAAACTTAACAGTGGACTAACAAAGAACCTGCAGCATATCTCACAGTGCATGGAATAAAATATAATAGTAACATACTTTGACATAAAAACAGGTGAGACAGTGCATAAGCTAAAAACTAAACATCGTAGCAGCGAAAAATCCAAATACAGCATATGTTCCACTTCATCATTATTACAACTTTAAAATGTCTCTAAAACAAAAGAAAGGAAAGTTACACTACTAATGCCCAAAGTAGTGACCTGCAGCAAAACAGGGAGAATAAATAGAGAATAGTACGTGTAAGCCTTCTGCTCGTCTCCGGACAGCTACTCGTACACAATCAGCTAACCTTTCTCTAGTCTGCCCGTTTAAGAGCACCCAGAGTAATAAGAAGAGACATAAAACTCTTGGTCAGACAAAAGTCTGGTATGAGCGATAAGCAACAAAACAGAACAATAACAGGTATACTAAACGATACCTGAACCTGGACCTGCAACCAAAGAGTTAGCACAAGAAGATGCACAATACTCTAAGGTGACACTAACATATTGTGTAAAGATACGGGGGTGGGGTGTGCATGTCATAGTGATGTCAAACAGTCAAGCATAGAAACCATCCTCACATCTCTCACTCAGTGCGTAAAGCATACATATCCACCACTTTGATCACCCAAATCCTTGCTATGATCACTCTGCTCCATGGAGTCGCAGTGACTCCACTGCACTGATCCATAGCCACTAATCATTTGCTATGTCCACTCTACCCCATGGAGTCATAACAACTCCACTGCACTGGATAATAGCCTTGCTACGATCACTCTGCCCCCACGAAGCCATGATGAATTCACTGCACTGATCTATAGTCGATATTCGTCTCTCAGTGGTGAATCAAAGCTATAGACGTCGATAACCCCTTTGCATACGTCCCGCAGCAAATTCCAATCATGAAGTTGACTCGTTGGTTCCCAACTGGATCATGAGTTCTGCTCCCCATTTGGATTACCTTTGCATCTCGGGGTTTGGTCATCATCCCGTTCCGACCTCAGTTTCCATTCGGGTCTATACTTTAGCTCAGATATGCTCGATTCATGACTCCATCATTCATGGCGCTACAGTTCGTGACTCGTGGGCGACTCGTGATGAGCATCTGGGTTGTGGTCCTCCTCAAGCATGGATCGTAGTCCTCCTCCAAGCACGGATCGTGGTCCATCTCCAAGCATGGATCGTGGTCTTCACTCGTCGCCATTGGCTAGTGAATGGGTAGTATGACTCGTGATGGTCCTTCACTATCGGAGATCAGTTCGCCATATGTGTTCACGAACGGGGTTGGGTCGCTATAGTGCTTCACGAACGGGGTCGGGTCGCTATGGTACTTCACGAACGAGGTCGGGTCGTGAGCTTCAGGCGAGCAGTCCTCCAGCTCGTGGTCTTCACATTCACGATCGGGTCGGTTTGGATAACGTGGGGGGGAGTGCAGATCCGATCCAGTTCTAGGTCATTTCGTGCAACTTTTCCAGCGACTGTTTTTACGCTACATGACGGCGTTTTCAACCTGTCTAACTATTCTAAACAATCACAAAGCATACCATACAGTAATAGAAACATGTAGAATTGACCACAAACACCAAAACAATAATTTGATATGTTAAAATGGATCAAACATACCCAAACCCATATTTTCCCCTAAACCATGTTTAAGAAAATCTAATGATAGGATTAGCAAAACCTAACCAAATTAACCCAAACTTCTAACAGATGTGGTGTTTAAGAATTTCTAAACATTTTTCTAGAATTTAATTATGTTTAAATTCGCTAATTAACACTAGTTACCCTTAATTAACCATAATTAGTGTAAAAACAGGGCTAATCACTCACCTTAGCCGCAAATAAACTCAGATCTGAAATTTTTCAACAAAATGGTTCGGATTCCGATAGACTCCAGCAGCTCTACCTTGATTTTTGTGCTAATCCGCTTTGATTCAATGTGGATTTGGCTTAATTAGCGATTAGAAGGTGATTTGGGGTGTTTTAGCAAGTGGAGGCCATTACTAGGGTTCAAAGGTTGTAACTGGCGGCTAAGAAATGAAATAAAAACTGATTTACTAACTCATCTAAGCTCTCCCATAACCCTAATCCCGAAACGGGTTATGGGCCCATTCACTAATCACCTCATTTGGCCCGGTTAAGCAGTTTTTCACCTTATAAACCTTATTTCAGCCAATCTCCCAAACGGTAAGTCCTTTTTCACATATGAACACTCTACGGAAATGTAAATCGTCATCTGGATCTACTGTAAGTGGGTTCAGGTCAAAAATCCTTTCTACTCAAAAGTTATGGCCGAAACAATATTAGCTAGGGGCAAAACGGTCAATCAAAAATCGGCAAAAATCATGAACATGGGTAATGACCCCAATAGTCGTCTCCCAAAGTTACATGACCATACGACTTCGTATGTGAAAGAAATAAATATTCTATGATCCTTCGATGCGTAGAATGCGGGTTGTTACATTCTCCTCCCTACCCCTTAAGAAATTCGCCCCCGAGGATCCCACATGCCTACCAACTATACACAGCAATCAAACATATAAAAATAAACAAACACGTCTATCCTAGCATGCGGAAAACTAATTCGCAATTAAAATCTTACTAGGCAAAGTGTTCTGGATACGTCTTCTTAATGCTCTCCTCTGTCTCCCAAGTACAGTCATTCTCATCCTCGCCCCACTGAACCTTGACAAGATTCACCGCTTTCCTTCGAAGTTTCTTCGTATCGTGCTCAACAATACAAATCGGCTTGCGATTCCTAACCGCCTCGGGTTCTACTTCTATATCATCCAACTGATCAGGTGAAATTGTCGTATCGGGATCGTGCACGAATTTCCTTAACTGGGAAACACGAAATACGTTATGAACTCCTGCCATCTTCTCTGGTAATTCAACTTTATATGCCAAATTCCCAACTTGCTCGAGGATTGGGAACGGACCAACAAATCTTGGTGTTAACTTGCCTCTCCTACCAAATCGTATCACACACTTTAACAGAGAAATCTTAACAAACACCAAGTTACCAATAGAGAATTTTAAGTCTCTCCTCCTCTTATCAGCATAACTCATTTGCCTATCTTGGGCAACCTTCATTCGTTATCGGATAACTTTGATATTATTTGTGACAACCCGGATTCCGACGGACCGATTTTTTTTTTTTTAAAATCCAATCCCAAAAACCCAAGTTGGTTGCTCTGGTATCCTATAGAAAAAGACAGAGAAAAGAGATATGTCAGAGTTCGGAAAACACCTCACAGCGAAAAGAGATAGTAACGTACAACGCTACATCCACATAGAACCACTATCGCTATGCTACGTAAGCGTACTGACTGCTATCCTCGAACTACTCGATTGAGTTTGGTTCCATCACTGAATAAGGCCCTCTAGTCTACGATACACCACCCAGAGCAGACATGGTTGTACCTAGACTTTCCTACGTACGTATCATCAATCGTACTCGATGTTTCTACTGCACATAACCTCTACTTGTGCACCCAAGATCAGTGGCAGGGCTACACCAGATAACAAGGAACTCGGTCAGGAGCTTTTCTATATCTGTAGGGGTCCGCCTCAAAGAGTGTCCAATGTACAGATATCCCTCGGGTCTGGTTTTTTCGGTGGTGGCTATGGCCCCACCTCAGCCCATCCCTCAACTAGTAAAGACCACACGAGCTAAGCGACCACCCCTAACAAGCAAACAATCTAATCTTCCATGTGGGGTCTCCCCGCACCCGTCCCTTGGTAGCAAAGGTTAACGATCTCTAGGGGTTTGCTCTTGTCTTTTCGCATTCCTTTGGTTGTTGGTGAAAGGAGTCCGACGATCTTGCTATCGTTTGGTCTTGACCCTCCACCTCCGCCTGAGGCAATCGCCGAACCACCCTTAATGCCACCACGTACAGCATTCTGACTGCCCCCTACTTGTGCAGTCAAGGCCTACCCATCTGGTAGTTCCGCGCAGATCCAACCTCTGGAATCCTAGCCCAAAGCTAAACCACTACAGAGGACTACCAAGAGCACCTTTAACGTCTCAGGAAGCCGCGTGCTTCCCCTTCCAGTTCGTTGGAGCCGCCAAAATAGCGAATGTGCGCTCCCCTCGTGCCTTATGACACCATCATGATCTACCTCGTTGGGTTATTCATCCTACAATATACGGACTGCTTCAAGCGCCTTAGTTTTATATGTCATTAGACCCTAAGTCTAACCATTTATTTCACGCTTATGCTACCTCGTCAACTTTCTCATTTAACTTGGTTATTCACATTAGCTTCCATTTTTTCGTATTCACCAAGTTACCCTTGCTTATTAATTCAATTTATACTTAACCCACTTAAGTCCATTAATAAGCCCACAACATGTTATTTTCTAATTTCATAAATTATTCCCGTTTTGGGTTACAACTACATGTTATACTTAATTCATAGTTAAGTATGCCTTATCCCATATACATACTGATTAGCAGAATAACCCTCTAAACACCAGCCCCGAACACCGAAATCAACATCAGACTGGCACCCAGAGAATTACTCAACCCAACCAACATATATGATTCTAATTTACTTCTTTTCCACTCATATTACTTATATCATTTTTAATTTCACATTTCTCCTTTCCGAACCACTTAATTTAAGTATATCTTTACATATAAGTTATCTCGTCTTTTTTATCATTTCCTATAACTTATCTTGTCCCATAAGTTATAATTTCCACCTATTATCCTTTCTTGCCTTATTCAAGTTTATTCATAATAGGTTATTTATCATCCCTTATTTCTTATTTCATAGTATAAGTCGTCCCACCCTTCAAGTCTTGTATTACATCATAAGTCATAACCTTCCCTTGTCCCTATGACAAGTTTGCCTATTATTTAATTTTACATCACCGCAACTCAAGTTTATAATAGGTAATTATCATTCCCCCGTGACTGTGTCATTAATTTTAGATTCTACTTAACCCTTCCTTTTACTTAACCCGTTACTTAAACTTTTCCCAATTCAATTAATTTATGATACCGTTACGGGTCCAATTTGGTTAAACATATCTAAATTCGGTTTCACATGTCACATGTGTCCCACTTAACCCCCTTTGTTATAGTTTCCATATCTTACACATGTCTTACTACAGTTAAGTCTACCTTAGTCATGTTTTACATCACATGTCTTACAACGGTTAAGTCCACATTAGTCATGCTTTACATGTCATTTATATCACCCACTTAACCCTCTAACCATAACCATGTCACCCACATGTCTAATTATGGTTAGTATTTCTTAATTTATTTATAACGCCGTAACGATGTATGACCTCTCACATTAGACGTCCGTTCGTGGCTGCTGGATTTGCCTGGCGGTTCTGGGCAGTCTTACACCACAAACGCTCTTAACCTCGTGTCATAAACCATTACGCCTCCAGTTCTTACTGTTGACCTCTCACATTAGACGTCCGCTTGTTGTTGCTGGATTTGTCGGGTGGTTCCGGGCAGTCTTACACCACAAACACGTCTAACCTCGTGTCATAGGCGTTCATTAACAATCGACTTTCACCCAAACCCCAAATTCATGTCATATGTTCCAAATTCAACTTAATTACATTTCATTTTTATGCCTATTTCCAGTTTGCCATTCACTACACCAATTACATAATAGTTAGCCAATTTTCATGTACCCAAATTATCCGACTATTTCCAAATTCACTAATTCCATGTTATTCGAACCCAAACATGTCAATTTCCAATATCCAATTATACCCAATTTCATATAATCAATATTTTCCCAATATATATACCCCAACATTCCCACGTTCATACATATAATCTAATCCACCCTCTAGGCTTACTTTTCAAGTCACGAAAAAATTTCACCAATCCATGTTATCTAATTACATGTTAATATTGAATTATACCAATTCCATATCCAATGACAATTATGTCAAACTTACATGAATTCAACATTATAGATTATATTCCTCGACTGCATAAAATAGATTATGCCCAATATATGCAATAACAATTGTTATGCCACAAACCCCAAAATTACATATTATATTCCAATGTCCCCATATTCCAATCGTGCGTATTGTATAATAAGATTTCGTCTAGGTTCGCCCAGATCCAAAAACAAAAAGGGGAAAGGATAAAAAGGAGAGAACTCAAACGTAGGCATAAATAAAATAACAGATCTTATTAAATTAACATCATATTCATTATGGGGAATGGTAAACGATAGAAGCAATATTATACAACAAATATAGTTCAATCCACTCAACTTGACTGGATTAGAGAAATAAGCGATTTGTTTTTGATGTAGAACGCTAATTTAATCTTCTTAATTGATTATTGGTGAAGAACGTGAATTGTTGATGAAGAACTTTGCTACTTGATTTGATTAAACTCTAAAGTTGATGAAGAACTTGCAAATTAATTTAGGGTTTTGAGGCGGCGGCCATGTTTGGTTGAAGTTTAGTGGCATGGAAGCGTCAGAAGGAATTGTTTATGAATTAGGTTAGGTCTAGGCACTATTTTATAGGTGTAGAGACTGTTTTAGAACCATTAGATTTCCCTAAATGCCATCTGGTCCGTCTAGCACATCAAAAATCGTAACTGCCCAGATCTGGAAAAATCAAGGGGGAGGTTGACACTAAGGTCGACCTACCTGGGTAGGTCGACCCCTAGGTCGACCTCCCTCGGTAGGTCGACCCCCAGGTCGACCTGCCTGGGTATTTTCCTACGTAAATTTTGAATTTTTGTTGAATCTTCCGAAGGCCATAACTATTTCATACGGAGTCCTATTTTCGAAAACTTGGACTCTATTCCAAGCAGAATTCCGAGATGAATGCAATGGTGATGTCCGTTTTTCTTAATTCCTGATATTTAAATTAAATATCCTTACTTTGTTGTCTTGTCTGTTACGTACACTGTTATCGAATTAATTTTTCCTTCTCTTCCATATATTAATAAATTTTTCATTATACATCACCATTATTTACCTACCTATGCATATACACGTATTTTTACATATTTTTAATTATATTAAAAATGTGAGGTGTTACATTCTCCCCCCTTTAAAGAATTTCGTCCCCGAAATTAGATAGGAGTAAAATAGATAACCCCTCGCAATATCCATCCATCAAGTGTGCATCCAATTGTTGCAAACATTGTGCACATGTGCAAAGTGAGATACATCATAATAAAGTATGTAGCCTAATTTGGATCCACCTATATGTATGCAAATCTTAAAAACTCTTTCAAAACCTGATGCTCACATCCTAAATATACTTGCAGTTCTATATGAATGCAATATTTTTGAAAAATCAAAATGCTTTTCATACATATTTTCCTACACTCTTACAGAGTAAGAGCATAGTTCATCCAATTTTCGCATCCAAAATCCTACCAATGTGAAGACCCGCAACTTCCCCGTAAAGGAAAGCGTCGGATAGTTCGAGAACCAACCACAACAGAACGCAAACAGAAGAACATTTCATTGTATATTACAACAATGCATCAGATTACAAGAATATACAGAGTATAAATGAATATTACACAGAAATATCAGAGATTTAAATTACATTTAAATACATGGCAGCGGAAAATAATACAATACACAACTAGAATGAGATATACGGATACAAAGCTTTCCGGATATCATTCCAGCTGTAAACCAGGATCCTGTGAATATAAATCTGCAAAACCAAAACTACTAGCTGCCCGTGTCAAAATAGGGGCACCCAGAGTTTAGGTTAAAACAATAAACTCCAGGTCAGTCATGTGACTGGTGTGAGAACTAAAACAGTTATTAATCTTTATTTTAAATCATTAGGTAAATCAAGGGACCACGCCGTATAACACGGAACGGGTTTCCTCCCAAGAATACCAATGCATAAAACAAACAGCGCAATGCTAAATAAAGAAAAATGAAGCTGTTATAAGACCCAGGTCCTATCACACAATGCAACGCAAGCCGGGGGATAGGGTTTTCCCTTATAACAGCCAAAGAATGCTTGATACGTTTAAAACAAATCATTTGATACTATTATAAGTGCATAGTGTATAAAACACTTCAAATCATAAGTATCAATCATAGGCGACATGAGCGTCCCATGCCACTATGTCGCCATATATAGGTTTACAAATAAAACCGCAAGGTCACGTATTTGGAAATTGGATTTCCGTCTATGAACCGAGGCAAAAGATAGTCCTCAACCGATTCGAGACAATCTAGCCCATGTCTCAGGATCAGAGCTCGAGTGACCCTTGGAGCGACAGGACCGGTCCACCGCTGTGGATTAAAATGCCTGAACACTACGTTTCCCCGCCCTTTGGGGCGTAAATGAGCCAACTAAATGACTCCATCGGTTCGAGAACGACCGATCAATCCGAGGCGCCTCGCAACAGCAACAACCACATAAGTCAAACTCGTCAGGGCGTGTAAAACCACTGACGCCACTTTTTATCTAGAAGGAAACGCATGCCCTCCCTGAGGTCCGTCTCCCGTTTTTGGTTCATACCTGGTGTGAAACACGCGAGGTAGACGTTACACAAAGCTACGCCACAAAGGCCGTGCTTTGATCATCACCACAAGACTTTGCTTTTCAACAGAAGCCTCGATCATTTGCATCTTAGCATGCCACACAGGCAAACCATCCTATGCAACCGATATCAGTCACACAGAATGAAATCCGATGTCAGACACACAGTCCATTTACAAGTCCGTTCTGGGTCTGAACGAAACCGGAGGCACCTAGTACCCCGCATATCCATCGATCTCCAAGTACGTCTGGACGATCACTAACTGTTTCCATCTTCTTGGGTGTACAGCCCGATCAAGATCATCAGTTATCCCCCAAACGACGTGAAGACTTCCGGTCTTCCCATCGTCTTCCTCTTCGACTTATCGTCGCATCAGTTATTCAGAATGGGATAAACCCGGTCTTTCCGAATAACTCGCGTATTTATTATAAAAGTGTTACACAAACACAACATACGCCTCATTCCCATTCATTAGTCACTAACCGTAAATTAATCAAGAGAATAATTCCCCAAACAGTAACCCCGAAGGCCGAAACCAACATCAGATCAATATCCAGAAAACCATTCTACTTAGCTAACCGACAGTTAGTTTCTAAATTTCACGTTCAAATCTAATTAAAGATTTAACTATCGCCTGGAGCAAAACTGGTGATACTCCATTCTCGATCTTTTCAATCTAATTAAAGATTCATTAAAACTCCACTTAGTTTTACTCATTATCTGGGTTAAAGAATCAGTGTCATTTAAAACACGATTCACGATAAACCCAAAATCACATTCCATTAATTATCGGGTTAAAGAACAAGTGTTATTTAAAACACTGTTCACGATAAACCCAAAAATCAATACCAATTCAATTCCAATTAAATAACATTTAATTGGTACACTTCATTAAATCTAAATAAAAAGATTTAATCTTTTCTCAACTGGGTTCAAGAACAGTGTTAGTGAAGACACCATTCACGACAAACCCAAATCACATTCCATTAATTATCGGGTTAAAGAACAAGTGTTATTTAAAACACTATTCACGATAAACCCAAAAATCAATAACAATTCAATTCCAATTAAATATCATTTAATTGGTACACTTCATTAAATCTAAATAAAAAGATTTAATCTTTTCTCAACTGGGTTCAAGAACGGTGTTAGTGAAGACACCATTCACGACAAACCCAAATCACATTTGATATTAAATACAAGGCTCTGAATAGAAAATATATCGGCCTATATTCAATATCAAATTCTACGATTAACAAATGTCGTATTGGAAATAATGATATAAAAATATATCTTTCAAATTTCCATAACAACACCTGTATAATCACGAATTCCAACATCGAAATATTCCGAAGACAATTTCGATTCAAATCCACTCCAATGCAATCATTGGAAATTTTGGTTATTTTCAAAACCCTTTTCGAATTCAATTTATTTATTTAAAAATAAATAGAATTATAATTCTAGTTCAAAACTAGTTCATTTCGATAAAAATCTATTTTTATCTTTTCAAATATGGAGTTTTTCATCCCAAATCTTCACAAATCATTTCTTATGATTTTACATAAATTATTACTATTTTTAATAATTTTATCAAGGCCCGTACAGCCGATTTCCATCAACGGCCATCGAACTGCACTTACAGCGACCTTTTTCGAATTTGATTTGGACGTATCTCCAAATCCAACCGTTAAATTTCTAATTTCTAACATTCATTAGAAAGCTCTTTTCGATACGAACCCAACGGTTCCGGTTTTAGGAGAATCCGACGGTTGGATCTCCCGTAATGTCCGTTTGAAATAAATGGTCGAAATTCACGAACTGCCGCGGCGCGGCGCGTCCTATTCAGGCCATTATATTATATATAATATATATATAATATATTTCGTCGATTACTATTCAAAACGAATTATATAAATAGTTTTAAAATCGTTTCAAAACCTATTTCAACTTCCATTTCAATTCAAAGCAAAATTGAATTCTCCTTTATAAATTCGTTTCAAAATTCATTTCTATTCAATTCGAATTTCAATTCAATTTGAATTCATTTCAATTCGCTTTCAATTCCATTTGAATTCGTTTTCAATTCAATTCATTTCGAAATCGTTTTCAATTCAATTCATTTCGAAATCGTTTTCAATTCAATTCATTTCGAAATCGTTTTCAATTCAATTCATTTCGAAATCGTTTTCAATTCATTTTGAATTCGTTTTCAATTCAATTCATTTCGAAATCGTTTTCAATTCAATTCATTTCGAAATCGTTTTCAAATCGATATAAATATCGTTCACGTCAAAATGGCGTCCATACTCGGCTTCATAAATTTCTATTTTCAAATATTCTATTTCAAATATTTCTTTTTCAAAATAGTTGTTATTATCAAAATATTTCGTTCAACACATGACCAATCTCAATGAATGAGTACTGTCAACACATGAACTTTTATTTTATAATATTCTTTATTTTTCAAATTGGAATGAGGCCCAATCAATTACCATATAAAGTTAATTATATGGATTTTCATACAACACATGTATATAATAACATTGAAAAATAATCAACCATCAACCAAAGTGCACTACACTGTATAAGCATCCAATAAAGATATCTAACGCTTATAACAGCATGTCAATCAATCGATCGACATATTTAATCAATCAGGATGAGTGAACTTCAAATTTCATCCTAACACCCGTGTGGGGTTTCAAACAATCAAACACAGATTCTAGTTGTGCAGTTGGGCGATGTGTAAAATTTATCGTCCCAATCAATGTCATTCAAATAAGTGTTCATAAACAAACCGTCTGGTTTGTAAATGAATATTTATTTATTCACTTCACTATTTTCATATTCACGTTAAAAATTATATTTTTAACGATAAAACATTTTATTTCAACCTATGAATTCCTATTCAATTCATTTATTCAATAAAATGATATTTTTATTTTTCTAACATATTTTAGAAAATTTCGGCGGCATAACGGCACGATACTAAAAACGGGATAAGGCCTAGCCTTGTCCCCGGTCTAGTGAAGGCCCACGCCATTCACATATCAATCAAATTCACTTTCGTTATGCAAACCACAAAATTTGGAGTAAGGGTCTAACCTAGCCTTACTCCTTCGCCTTATAACGGCGCACGTCTAATCCTAACCAATTTATCGATTCGATTTTTCACACCACAAACCACATTCAAACCAATATCACAATCAATCACCACACATCCAAACAAACAAGTCCATGGTATGTGGACGGGTGTCGGGTGCTTCTAATAAGCACCGTCTGCATCCTAGTATATATATATATAACAAAAAAAATAAATTGAAAGGTGAGAAATTCTCACATATAGCTATCCTAGCCCCACGGCTCTTCTTTTGCAGAAGTCTTCGTCGTTTCGCCTTTTTATCACCTTCGTTGCTGCTTTCACTACATACGAAAAAATCACATTTTTATTCCGAAGTTCAATATATAAAAATTCCATTTTTATTTCGAAGTTCAATATATAAAAATTCCATTTTTATTTCGAAGTTCAATATATAAAAATTCCATTTTTATTTCGAAGTTCAATATATAAAAATAAAGTTTTCGCCTTTCTAAAATAAAGTTTTCAACTTTATAAATAACAAAGTTTTCGATTCTAAAATAAAGTTTTCAACTTTATAAAATAAAGTTTTCAACTTTATAAAAACAAAGTTTTCGATTCTAAAATAAAGTTTTCAACTTTATAAAATAAAGTTTTCAACTTTATAAAAACAAAGTTTTCGATTTTAAAGTTCGAATTTTTTTCCCATTTTAACATTTCAAAATAAAATCAGTTTTATCTATTTCTTTTCAAATCAGTTTTTAAAACTTTATAAAAAATCAGTTTTTATTTTCTTATTAAAATCAGTTTTACCTTTTTATTTAAAATCAGTTTTAAAAATAAAGTTAAAAATCAGTTTTAACAATAAAGTAAAAACTCAGTTTTAAAAATAAGGCCAAAATCAGTTTTTATATTCTTTAAAAATCAACGAATAAATAAAAATAAGTAAATAAAATAAAAACAAAACTTACAGGGGGTTCGAAGGTGGGTGGGTGCGGATGTGGTCGTGGGAGGAGGAGGGGAAGGAGAAGGCGGAGGATCGGAGGGGGGGGGGGGGCTGGAGGTGCGTCGGCATCGGGGGTTTTGGGTTCGTCGGGCTTCAGGGGAGGGGGGGCTCGAACGTCGTACCAAGGCGGAGGGGGCATCGCCTTCTCAGGCGGAGGTGGGGAGATGGCACCGCCATCGCACGGCGGCGGAGGATCATCGGGGAGGGGCGGCGGCTCCTCCCCTGTCGCTCTCCCTTTCTTTTTTTTTTTTCTTTTTTTTATAAATTGATTTTGAAAATAAAGGGGGGGGCCAGAAGGTTTTTAAGGGAGGAAGCTATTTTTTTTTTCTTTTTAATTAATTAATTATTTAATTTTATCCTAAAGAGTTGACTTTCACATACGACCTCGAAACGAGGCCCACCGTCTGTCGTCTATAGCGTTTTACCCCCATTCCGAACACAATGGAATATGTATCGCAAGCTGATTTGATCGTTACAATCAGTTTCCTTTTGTTCTTTCTTTTAAATCAATATATTGAATTTTAAACGTACATTTCAAATTACCGGGGCCACATACTAACTAGAAAAATTCCAGAAAAATATTTTCTAGCTTCGTATTGACGATACGGTCCTAACAAAACTAGTTTCGTCAAATTCTGAGACCGTCTGAAAAATGGCCAATTTCCAGTCGATTAAAATCAACTGAAACTGGTCAAACGCGTTTTCCTTTGCCACGCTCACATATTGATTCGAAAAATTATGAAATTTGAAATCTAGTAATAATTCAACATCACGGACCCAACAAAACTGGTTTCGTCGAAATCCGAGGTCGTTTGCAAAATGTCCATTTTTAAGGGCCTGAATTCCATAGCGACTATTCAGAATTCTGAACTGGACATATCTTTTGATTCTTGCTACGAAATTTTGATCTTCCGGATTCGTTGGAAAGATATTCACTATTAGATTCCATTATTTTTGGTTTCACTAAAATCCGGATTGTTTTGCACCCGGTACATTCAATTGAAGTTTGAAATCGAATTATCGAACTACCGCGCCATTTTCAATTCTATTTATAATTATATATAATTATTTATATTCTAACGACGACGTATATAATATATACGTTCTAATTCTATTCAAAATAAATTTCACGTCGATATTATTTAAAATAATTCATTTTAAATAATCAAAACTCGCTAAAATTGCCAAAATAAAAATTTTAAACTGGCCCAGATTTTCCGGGTTATTACAATCTCCCCCACTTAAAACTTTTCGTCCCCGAAAAGGAACAAAGTCGAAAGTGGTTTGATTAATCAACGCTACGATCGATCTGGCTTCCATTCTCCAACTTTTCAGTTTCTGAGAATTTCCAAAATTTCAAAAATTTGGCTAACACCCTAAATTTTCGAAAAATTTCGCCATAACCTCCCCTGCACCGGGAGCATCGGGGAATTTCAAATAGCTTCCCCGGTCCTTCAGATCTCAAAAAGAAAAAGAAAAAGCCAAGCGGCTAGCCAATAGGCTCACAAAATCATCATCACCCAAACAAAACAGGAAATTATGTAGTAAACATGTACCTATTTGTCAGGCAAACAAATTTTATTCTCTGCTTTAGCCTCCTTGCTATGACCTGTTCAATGTAAGTATATGTATATGCAAGCAAATGCGACCAATTTTCAATATAAGCCAATATGTGATTCAATTAGGCTAAATAGTTCAAAATTAGCGAACAATTAAACAAACAACACAAACATCAATCAATTAGTGAATTAGAGTTTCAAATTCATAATTTTTGATATATATACAGAAAATCATGTTTTGATGCCAATTCACAACAAATGAATCTATCTATCTAAGTTTTGGTTCTCACACCAGTCTAATGGAAATATATAGAAATCACACCTTCGAAATTCGAATATGAATACTGATGATGATGCACCATCATCAGAATCATCCCCGGATATCTAGAATGTGATTCTATATCTACCCAGTATATTAAAACTTCGCCTATACGTTCATGACGCGTATACGCGAAATCTATATATACTCGATTGTCCATATTCAATATAAATAAATAATCAAATACGCATAAAGCGATTTAAATTTTAAAAACAAAATTGTTTTCATTTGAAAAATATACTCCTCACACCCGTTCTAGGATACTACTGATCCCATCTCTAACGAGTCATTCTAATTGGATATTACTAACCCAATATCTGATGAATTCTTTCGTATGGTTCTAATGTGTCTTGTTCTCTGAGCTTTGTAAACCAAAGCTCTGATACCACGTGTGAAGACCCGCAACTTCCCCGTAAAGGAAAGCGTCGGATAGTTCGAGAACAAACCACAACAGAACGCAAACAGAAGAACATTTCATTGTATATTACAACAATGCATCAGATTACAAGAATATACAGAGTATAAATGAATATTACACAGAAATATCAGAGATTTAAATTACATTTAAATACATGGCAGCGGAAAATAATACAATACACAACTAGAATGAGATATACGGATACAAAGCTTTCCGGATATCATTCCAGCTGTAAACCAGGATCCTGTGAATATAAATCTGCAAAACCAAAACTACTAGCTGCCCGTGTCAAAATAGGGGCACCCAGAGTTTAGGTTAAAACAATAAACTCCAGGTCAGTCATGTGACTGGTGTGAGAACTAAAACAGTTATTAATCTTTATTTTAAATCATTAGGTAAATCAAGGGACCACGCCGTATAACACGGAACGGGTTTCCTCCCAAGAATACCAGTGCATAAAACAAACAGCGCAATGCTAAATAAAGAAAAATGAAGCTGTTATAAGACCCAGGTCCTATCACACAATGCAACGCAAGCCGGGGGATAGGGTTTTCCCTTATAACAGCCAAAGAATGCTTGATACGTTTAAAACAAATCATTTGATACTATTATAAGTGCATAGTGTATAAAACACTTCAAATCATAAGTATCAATCATAGGCGACATGAGCGTCCCATGCCACTATGTCGCCATATATAGGTTTACAAATAAAACCGCAAGGTCACGTATTTGGAAATTGGATTTCCGTCTATGAACCGAGGCAAAAGATAGTCCTCAACCGATTCGAGACAATCTAGCCCATGTCTCAGGATCAGAGCTCGAGTGACCCTTGGAGCGACAGGGCCGGTCCACCGCTGTGGATTAAAATGCCTGAACACTACGTTTCCCCGCCCTTTGGGGCGTAAATGAGCCAACTAAATGACTCCATCGGTTCGAGAACGACCGATCAATCCGAGGCGCCTCGCAACAGCAACAACCACATAAGTCAAACTCGTCAGGGCGTGTAAAACCACTGACGCCACTTTTTATCTAGAAGGAAACGCATGCCCTCCCTGAGGTCCGTCTCCCGTTTTTGGTTCATACCTGGTGTGAAACACGCGAGGTAGACGTTACACAAAGCTACGCCACAAAGGCCGTGCTTTGATCATCACCAAAAGACTTTGCTTTTCAACAGAAGCCTCGATCATTTGCATCTTAGCATGCCACACAGGCAAACCATCCTATGCAACCGATATCAGTCACACAGAATGAAATCCGATGTCAGACACACAGTCCATTTACAAGTCCGTTCTGGGTCTGAACGAAACCGGAGGCACCTAGTACCCCGCATATCCATCGATCTCCAAGTACGTCTGGACGATCACTAACTGTTTCCATCTTCTTGGGTGTACAGCCCAATCAAGATCATCAGTTATCCCCCAAACGACGTGAAGACTTCCGGTCTTCCCATCGTCTTCCTCTTCGACTTATCGTCGCATCAGTTATTCAGAATGGGATAAACCCGGTCTTTCCGAATAACTCGCGTATATATTATAAAAGTGTTACACAAACACAACATACGCCTCATTCCCATTCATTAGTCACTAACCGTAAATTAATCAAGAGAATAATTCCCCAAACAGTAACCCCGAAGGCCGAAACCAACATCATATCAATATCCAGAAAACCATTCTACTTAGCTAACCGACAGTTAGTTTCTAAATTTCACGTTCAAATCTAATTAAAGATTTAACTATCGCCTGGAGCAAAACTGGTGATACTCCATTCTCGATCTTTTCAATCTAATTAAAGATTCATTAAAACTCCACTTAGTTTTACTCATTATCTGGGTTAAAGAATCAGTGTCATTTAAAACACGATTCACGATAAACCCAAAATCACATTCCATTAATTATCGGGTTAAAGAACAAGTGTTATTTAAAACACTGTTCACGATAAACCCAAAAATCAATACCAATTCAATTCCAATTAAATAACATTTAATTGGTACACTTCATTAAATCTAAATAAAAAGATTTAATCTTTTCTCAACTGGGTTCAAGAACAGTGTTAGTGAAGACACCATTCACGACAAACCCAAATCACATTCCATTAATTATCGGGTTAAAGAACAAGTGTTATTTAAAACACTGTTCACGATAAACCCAAAAATCAATAACAATTCAATTCCAATTAAATATCATTTAATTGGTACACTTCATTAAATCTAAATAAAAAGATTCAATCTTTTCTCAACTGGGTTCAAGAACGGTGTTAGTGAAGACACCATTCACGACAAACCCAAATCACATTTGATATTAAATACAAGGCTCTGAATAGAAAATATATCGGCCTATATTCAATATCAAATTCTACGATTAACAAATGTCGTATTGGAAATAACGATATAAAAATATATCTTTCAAATTTCCATAACAACACCTGTATAATCACGAATTCCAACATCGAAATATTCCGAAGACAATTTCGATTCAAATCCACTCCAATGCAATCATTGGAAATTTTGGTTATTTTCAAAACCCTTTTCGAATTCAATTTATTTATTTAAAAATAAATAGAATTATAATTCTAGTTCAAAACTAGTTCATTTCGATAAAAATCTATTTTTATCTTTTCAAATATGGAGTTTTTCATCCCAAATCTTCACAAATCATTTCTTATGATTTTACATAAATTATTGCTATTTTTAATAATTTTATCAAGGCCCGTACAGTCGATTTCCATCAACGGCCATCGAACTGCACTTACAGCGACCTTTTTCGAATTTGATTTGGACGTATCTCCAAATCCAACCGTTAAATTTCTAATTTCTAACATTCATTAGAAAGCTCTTTTCGATACGAACCCAACGGTTCCGGTTTTAGGAGAATCCGACGGTTGGATCTCCCGTAATGTCCGTTTGAAATAAATGGTCGAAATTCACGAACTGCCGCGGCGCGGCGCGTCCTATTCAGGCCATTATATTATATATAATATATATATAATATATTTCGTCGATTACTATTCAAAACGAATTATATAAATAGTTTTAAAATCGTTTCAAAACCTATTTCAACTTCCATTTCAATTCGAAGCAAAATTGAATTCTCCTTTATAAATTCGTTTCAAAATTCATTTCTATTCAATTCGAATTTCAATTCAATTTGAATTCATTTCAATTCGCTTTCAATTCCATTTGAATTCGTTTTCAATTCAATTCATTTCGAAATCGTTTTCAATTCAATTCATTTCGAAATCGTTTTCAATTCAATTCATTTCGAAATCGTTTTCAATTCAATTCATTTCGAAATCGTTTTCAATTCATTTTGAATTCGTTTTCAATTCAATTCATTTCGAAATCGTTTTCAATTCAATTCATTTCGAAATCGTTTTCAATTCAATTCATTTCGAAATCGTTTTCAAATCGATATAAATATCGTTCACGTCAAAATGGCGTCCATACTCGGCTTCATAAATTTCTATTTTCAAATATTCTATTTCAAATATTTCTTTTTAAAATAGTTGTTATTATCAAAATATTTCGTTCAACACATGACCAATCTCAATGAATGAGTACTGTCAACACATGAACTTTTATTTTATAATATTCTTTATTTTTCAAATTGGAATGAGGCCCAATCAATTACCATATAAAGTTAATTATATGGATTTTCATACAACACATGTATATAATAACATTGAAAAATAATCAACCATCAACCAAAGTGCACTACACTGTATAAGCATCCAATAAAGATATCTAACGCTTATAACAGCATGTCAATCAATCGATCGACATATTTAATCAATCAGGATGAGTGAACTTCAAATTTCATCCTAACACCCGTGTGGGGTTTCAAACAATCAAACACAGATTCTAGTTGTGCAGTTGGGCGATGTGTAAAATTTATCGTCCCAATCAATGTCATTCAAATAAGTGTTCATAAACAAACCGTCTGGTTTGTAAATGAATATTTATTTATTCACTTCACTATTTTCATATTCACGTTAAAAATTATATTTTTAACGATAAAACATTTTATTTCAACCTATGAATTCCTATTCAATTCATTTATTCAATAAAATGATATTTTTATTTTTCTAACATATTTTAGAAAATTTCGGCGGCATAACGGCACGATACTAAAAACGGGATAAGGCCTAGCCTTGTCCCCGGTCTAGTGAAGGCCCACGCCATTCACATATCAATCAAATTCACTTTCGTTATGCAAACCACAAAATTTGGAGTAAGGGTCTAACCTAGCCTTACTCCTTCGCCTTATAACGGCGCACGTCTAATCCTAACCAATTTATCGATTCGATTTTTCACACCACAAACCACATTCAAACCAATATCACAATCAATCACCACACATCCAAACAAACAAGTCCATGGTATGTGGACGGGTGTCGGGTGCTTCTAATAAGCACCGTCTGCATCCTAGTATATATATATATATAACAAAAAAAATAAATTGAAAGGTGAGAAATTCTCACATATAGCTATCCTAGCTCCACGGCTCTTCTTTTGCAGAAGTCTTCGTCGTTTCGCCTTTTTATCACCTTCGTTGCTGCTTTCACTACATACGAAAAAATCACATTTTTATTCCGAAGTTCAATATATAAAAATTCCATTTTTATTTCGAAGTTCAATATATAAAAATTCCATTTTTATTTCGAAGTTCAATATATAAAAATTCCATTTTTATTTCGAAGTTCAATATATAAAAATTCCATTTTTATTTCGAAGTTCAATATATAAAAATAAAGTTTTCGCCTTTCTAAAATAAAGTTTTCAACTTTATAAATAACAAAGTTTTCGATTCTAAAATAAAGTTTTCAACTTTATAAAATAAAATTTTCAACTTTATAAAAACAAAGTTTTCGATTCTAAAATAAAGTTTTCAACTTTATAAAATAAAGTTTTCAACTTTATAAAAACAAAGTTTTCGATTTTAAAGTTCGAATTTTTTTCCCATTTTAACATTTCAAAATAAAATCAGTTTTATCTATTTCTTTTCAAATCAGTTTTTAAAACTTTATAAAAAATCAGTTTTTATTTTCTTATTAAAATCAGTTTTACCTTTTTATTTAAAATCTGTTTTAAAAATAAAGTTAAAAATCAGTTTTAACAATAAAGTAAAAACTCAGTTTTAAAAATAAGGCCAAAATCAGTTTTTATATTCTTTAAAAATCAGCGAATAAATAAAAATAAGTAAATAAAATAAAAACAAAACTTACAGGGGGTTCGAAGGTGGGTGGGTGCGGATGTGGTCGTGGGAGGAGGAGGGGAAGGAGAAGGCGGAGGATCGGAGGGGGGGGGCTGGAGGTGCGTCGGCATCGGGGGTTTTGGGTTCGTCGGGCTTCATGGGAGGGGGGCTCGAACGTCGTACCAAGGCGGAGGGGGCATCGCCTTCTCAGGCGGAGGTGGGGAGATGGCACCGCCATCGCACGGCGGCGGAGGATCATCGGGGAGGGGCGGCGGCTCCTCCCCTGTCGCTCTCCCTTTCTTTTTTTTTTTTTTTTTTTATAAATTGATTTTGAAAATAAAGGGGGGGGCCAGAAGGTTTTTAAGGGAGGAAGCTATTTTTTTTTCTTTTTAATTAATTAATTATTTAATTTTATCCTAAAGAGTTGACTTTCACATACGACCTCGAAACGAGGCCCACCGTCTGTCGTCCATAGCGTTTTACCCCCATTCCGAACACAATGGAATATGTATCGCAAGCTGATTTGATCGTTACAATCAGTTTCCTTTTGTTCTTTCTTTTAAATCAATATATTGAATTTTAAACGTACATTTCAAATTACCGGGGCCACATACTAACTAGAAAAATTCCAGAAAAATATTTTCTAGCTTCGTATTGACGATACGGTCCTAACAAAACTAGTTTCGTCAAATTCTGAGACCGTCTGAAAAATGGCCAATTTCCAGTCGATTAAAATCAACTGAAACTGGTCAAACGCGTTTTCCTTTGCCACGCTCACATATTGATTCGAAAAATTATGAAATTTGAAATCTAGTAATAATTCAACATCACGGACCCAACAAAACTGGTTTCGTCGAAATCCGAGGTCGTTTGCAAAATGTCCATTTTTAAGGGCCTGAATTCCATAGCGACTATTCAGAATTCTGAACTGGACATATCTTTTGATTCTTGCTACGAAATTTTGATCTTCCGGATTCGTTGGAAAGATATTCACTATTAGATTCCATTATTTTTGGTTTCACTAAAATCCGGATTGTTTTGCACCCGGTACATTCAATTGAAGTTTGAAATCGAATTATCGAACTACCGCGCCATTTTCAATTCTATTTATAATTATATATAATTATTTATATTCTAACGACGACGTATATAATATATACGTTCTAATTCTATTCAAAATAAATTTCACGTCGATATTATTTAAAATAATTCATTTTAAATAATCAAAACTCGCTAAAATTGCCAAAATAAAAATTTTAAACTGGCCCAGATTTTCCGGGTTGTTACAACCAACCATCATTAAATTCGAAATTTAGAAAAATCTAATTTTCCATATTCGATTTCTTATATTGGGGAAAGGTGTAAAACGAAAAAATTCACATCCTCCGTTTTTCTTTTCTAATCGTACTTGGATTTTTATATGACTATTCTATGAAGATTTCCTATTTTCCTATCCAAGTACAATCACATAAGAAAATTTCTTCTCTTTTTCCACTTATCTTGGAAAAATTTAATATTTATTCATCTTTTTCTTAAGATTTCCATTTTCATTTCCCATCTCGTTTTGCTACTTGATTGATTCTGTTGTTTTCTTTTTAGTTAGGCTAGTTTCTTTCTTATCTTATTTGACTTAATCAAATTACTTAAGTTTATTATTTCAAATAATCCTTTTTGTTTTCAACTCAAACAGCATCCTACACAGCTACTACTATGGTACAAGAATCTTAGGACTTATGTCACGAGTCCACTCAAAAGGATCTATACACCTGCTTGCCCTTCACTACCTAGTAGTCACCACTAGTCCATGCTGTGTATCACTAGCTTATATTTCTCTTTCAAGCAACAATCCTTTTTCTTTTTCTCAAGCAACAATCCGAGGTTTCTCAATGCTTATGCATTCTACGGGAAATTTTCCACTAGTTTAATATTATCTAATCCCTGACTGTAAGTTGGCAAGAAAATAACTCTCTAAGTATCAACCTCGAAGACCGAAATCAACATCAGATTGATACTCAGAGAATTTCTCATCTCAACCAATTCCCAGTTGGTTCTAATAGCTTTAACTTTATCTCGTTCTTTCTAGGCCTTAATCCTTAACTACTCTATTTTTAAAACATGGTTTGGCCTTCTTTCTTTTTATTACATTCTTCTTTCAAAAAAAACCTAAAGTGGTAAAACTTTTATTCTTTTCTCAAAAAGTTGCTTTTGCCAAACCATAAAAACATGTTACAAAGTAAAATTGCAAAAATATACATTTTTTTTTCAAATCACAAAACTGGAGTAGACAAGGACAACTATCGAGGTTATATTGTTCCTATTTACAATTGTTAACTTTGGTTGCTAAGGCGCAAACATCTACTCTATTCTTGCACTCTATCGCTTATTTTGTTTACCCAACAAAATTTCTTTTTAAAACAATAATCAAAATTTATTGTTAACCGAATAGAGATTTCAAAACTTCTTTTCATATATGAAAACTAGCGAGCTATTTATGCTCCATAATATGCACCTTTTCATGAAAGAATTCTTTTAAAACAAGAAATCTTTGTTTTACCCAATATACCTCACTTTACTTTAAAACCCATCATGCACTAAAAACATCAAAATACTTTTAAGATCAAATTTGGAAAAATACCACAAACTCTCTTATAGATTCAAGTTCTTAAAAGCTTATCATTGGGTTAGACTCAAAGCAGGTCTTCAACTCGACTAGGCTTTCCTAGGCACTTATGCAAATTCAATTCTTTCAACTATATATATTCCTAATCCATTTTCCACATCTTAACCTCTTCAACTCGACTAGGCTTTCCTAGGCACTTATGCAAATTCAATTCTTTCAACTATATAGATTCCTAATCCATTTTCCACATCTTAACCTTTTCCAATCTATAAGGTTTCACTTCCGAACCCACTACTCTGAAATAACATTCCAGTTTTAACTCTATGGGATACTTTCTTTCTGAAATACCAATTCATATTGTACACTTTCCAACCATACCACCTAAGGGTCTCAAAAATTTCTATGTTTATGAATTTAGTGTACAAACTAAATATCCCAACTCTTTCCCTACTTAATGGGCTACTTTATGGATTTAGGTTTATATATATAATATATTTTAGAAAATACAAATACGTTCACTCAATATCTCCCTAAGATCACTAAACCGAGGCTCTGATACCGGATGTGACAACCCGGATTCCAACGGACCGATTTTTTTTCAAAAATCCAATCCCCCAAAACCCGAGTTGGTTGCTCTGGTATCCGGCAGAAAAAGACAGAGAAAAGAGATATGTCAGAGTTGGGAAAACACCTCACAGCGGAAGGGGTAAAATATAATATATTTAAAACATAGCTTTACCTTAATAACAGTACTGCTAAATCCGTATTCCCAAAGCTATAAGTCTCTGTCTAACCTGCGAATGTTATGAGGAGGGGAGTCAGAACATAAGTTCTGTGTGAATGAATTTAAACTATACTTCTTGAATAATCCTACATATATTGTTCAATTACACTTTCTTATTTATTAGGTTATACGTGTTATTAGCACTCAAAGCTTACACACACGTCTCACCCATCTACCCCCTAGTAGATTAACCTAATATAGTGTATATGTAGCTACCCCCAAACTGAGGTACACCCCGTGATACCCCACTCTTACGGTCTCCTCCGTATCGCCACAGTAATATGCGTAGTCCCTCATCCTATGCCATAGTAACGTACAACGCTGCATCCGCATAGAACCACTATCGCTGTGCTACGTAAGCATACTGACTGCTATCCTCGAACTACTCGATCGAGTTTGGTTCCATCACCGAATAAGGCCCTCTAGTCTACGATACACCACCCAGAGCAGACATGGTTGTACCTAGACTTTCCCACGTATGTATCATCAATCGTACTCGATGTTTCTACTGCACATAACCTCTACTTGTGCACCCAAGTTCCGTGGTAGGGCTACACCATAAAACACAGAACTCGGTCGGGAGCTTTTCTATATCTGTACGGGCCCTCCTATAAGAGTGTCAAATGTACAGATATCCCTCGGGTCTGGTTTTTTTTTCTGTGGTGGCTATGGCCCCACCTCAGCCCCTCCCTCAACTAGTAAAGACCACACGAGCTAAGCGACCACCCCTAACAAGCAAACAATCTAAATATCCATGTGGGGTCTCCCCGCACCCTTCCCTTGATAGCAAAGGTTAACGATCTCTAGGGGTTAGCTCTTGTCTTTCAGCATTCCTTAGGCTGCTGGTGACAGGCGTCCGACAATCTTACTATCGTTTGGTCTTGACACTCCACCTCCGCCCGAGGCAATCGCCGAACCACCCTTAATGCCACCGCATACAGCATTCTGACTGCCCCCTACTTGTGCAGTCAAGGCCCACCCACCTGGTAGTTCCGCGCTGACCCAACCTCTGTAATCCTAGCCCAAAGTTAAACCACTATAGAGGACTACCAAGAGCACCTTTAACGTCTTAGGAAGCCGCGTGCTTCCCCTTCCAGTCCGTTGGAGCCGCCAAAATAGCGAACGTGCGCCCCCCTCGTGCCTTATGACACCGTCATGATCAACCTCGTTGGGTTATTCATCCTACAACATACGGACTGCTTCAAGCGCCTTAGTTTTATATGTCATTAGACCCTAAGTCTAACCATTTATTTCACACTTGTGCCACCTCGTCAACTTTCTCATTTAACTTGGTTATTCACATTAGCTTCCTTTTTTTCCGTATTCACCAAGTTACCCTTGCTTATTAATTCAATTTATACTTAACCCACTTAAGTCCATTAATAAGCCCACAATATTTTATTTTCCAATTTCATAAATTATTCCCTTTTTGGGTTAAAACAACAAGTTATGCTTAATTCATAGTTAAGTATACCTTATCCCACATACATACTGATTAGGAGAATAACCCTCTAAACACCAGCCCCGAAGACCGAAATCAACATCAGACTGGCATCCATAGAATTAATCAACCCAACCAACATATACGATTCTAATTTACTTCTTTTCCACTCATATAACTTATATCATTTTTAATTTCACATTTCTCCTTTCCAAACCACTTAATTTAAGTATATCTTTACATATAAGTAATCTCGTCTTCCTTATCGTTTCCTATAACTTGTCTTATCCCATAAGTTATAATTTCCACCTATTATCCTTCCTTGCCTTATTCAAGTTTATTCGTAGTAGGTTATTTATCATCCCCCATTTCTTATTTCATAGTATAAGTCGTCCCACCTTTCAAGTCTTGTATTACATCTTAATTCATAACATTCCCTTGTCCCTATGACAAGTTCGCCTATTATTTAATTCTACATCACCGCAACTCAAGTTTATAATAGGTAATTATCATTCCCCCAGTACTGTGTCATTAATTTTAGATTTGACTTAACCCCTCCTTTTACTTAACCCGTTACTAAACTTTTCCCAATTCAATTAATTTATGATACCGTTACGGGTCCCATTTGGTTAAACATATCCAAATTCTGTTTCACATGTCACACGTGTCCCACTTAACCCCCTTTATTATAGTTTCCATATCTTACACATGTCTTACTACGGTTAAGTCTACCTTAGTCATGTTTTACATCACATGTCTTACAATGGTTAAGTCCACTTTAGCCATGCTTTACATGTCATTTATATCACCCACTTAACCCTCTAACCATACCCGTGTCACCCACATGTCTTATTATGGTTAGTATTTCTTTATTTATTTACAATGTTGTAACGATGTATGACCTTTCACATTAGACGTCCGTTCGTGGTTGCTGGATTTGCCGGGCGGTTCCGGGTAGTCTTACACCACAAACGCGCCTAACCTCGTGTCATAAACCGTTACGCCTCCAGTTCTTGCCGTTGACGTCTCACATTAGACATCCGCTTGTGGTTGCTCGATTTGCCGAGAGGTTCCGGGCAGTCTTACACCACAGACGTGTTTAACCTCTTGTTATAGGCGTTCATTAACAATCATCTTTCACCCGAACCCCAAATTCATGTCATATGTTCCAAATTCAACTTAATTACATTTCATTTTTATGCCTATTTCCATATTGCCATTCACTACACCAATTACATAATAGTTAGCCAATTTTCACGTTACCCAAATTATCCAATTATAGCCAAATTCACTAATTCCATGTTGTTCGTACCCAAACATGTCAATTTCCAATATCCAATTATACCCAATTTCATATAATCAATATTTTCCCAATATACATACCCAACATTCCCACGTTCATACATATAATATAATCCACCCTCCAGGCTTACTTTTCAAGTCACGAATAAATTTCACCAATCCATGTTATCCAATTACATGTTGTTAATATTGAATAATACCAATTCCATATCCAATGACAATTATGTCAAACTTACATAAATTCAACATTATAGATTATATTCCTCGACTGCATAAAATAGATTATGCCCAATATATGCAATAACAATTATTATGCCACAAACCCCAAAATTATTTATTATATTCCAATATCCCCATATTCCAATCGTGTGTATTGTATAATAAGATTTCGTCTAGGTTCGAGATAACCTAGATATAGAAATAAAAAGGGGAAAGGATAAAAAGGAGAGAACTCAAACATAGGCATAAATAAAATAACAGATCTTATTAAATTAACATCATATTCATTATGTGGAATGGTAAACGATAAAAGCAACATTATACAACAAATATAGTTCAAATCCACTCACCTTGACTGGATTAGAGAAATAAACGATTTATTGTTGATGTAGAATGCTAATTTAATCTTCTTATTTGATTATTGGTGAAGAGCATGAATTGTTGATGAAGAACTTTGCTACTTGATTTGATTAAACTCCAAAGTTGATGAAGAACTTGCAAATTAATTTAGGGTTTTGAGGCGGCGGCCATGTTTGGTTGAAGTTTAGCTGCATGGAAGCGTCAGAAGGAATTGTTTATGAATTAGGTTAGTTCTAGGCACTATTTTATAGGTGTAGAGAGTGTTTTAGAGCCATTAGATTGCCCTAGAAGTCATCCGGTCCGTCCAGCACATCAAAAATCATCACTGCCCAGATCTAGAAAAATGGGGGGGGAGGTCGACACTAAGGTCAACCCCTAGGTCGACCTCCCTCGGTAGGCCGACCCCCAGGTCGACCTCCTTGGGTAGGTCGGCCCCTAGGTCGACCCCCAGGTCGACCTGCCTGGGTATTTTCATTTGTAAATTCTGAATTTTTGTTGAATCTTCCAAAGGCCATAACTCTTTCATACGGAGTCCGATTTTTGAAAACTTGGACTCTATTTCAAGAAGAATTCTAGGATGAATGCAATGGTGATTTCCGTTTTTCTTAATTCCTGATATTTAAATTAAGTATCCTTAATTTATTGCCTTCTCTGTTACGTACACTATTATCGAATTAATTTTTCCTTCTCTTCCATATATTAATAAATTTTCCATTATACATCAGCATTATTTACCTGTGCATATACACATATTTCTACATATTTTTAATTATATTAAAATGCGGGTTGTTATAGTTTTTCTTATCACATCTGGCCCAAGCACAAATTTCTCACTGGTTTCTAACCAACATGACGGTGAGTTGCACGGTCTTCCTTACAAAGCTTCATGTGGAGCCATACCAATACTGGATTGGTAACTATTATTATATGCAAACTCTACTAGATGCAAATGATCATCCCATGATCCACCGAATCCAATATGCAAGCTCTCAAGAGATCTTCTAATATACGATTTACCCTCTCTATTTGACCAATATTTTGAGGATGATACACGGTACTGAGAAGTAATTCTGATCCTAACGCCTCTTGTATGCTTCTCCGAAATCCACTAGTGATCAACGAAACTCGGTCACTTACAATGCCTTTGGGTATTCCATGAAACCTCACTACCCACTTCATATACAGTTCTGCTAATTTAGCTATTGTTCTATTCGACTTGACAGGTATAAAGTTTGCACTCTTGGTCAATCGGTCCACAATCACCCAAATGCTATCATGGCCCGATCTGGTCCTTGGTAACCCATCAATGAAATCCATTGAGACTTGTTCCCATTTCCATTCTGGAATTTGTAATGGTTGCAACAAACCACTAGGCTTCTTTTGTTAGCTTTAACTAGCTGGCAATTCATGCATTTGGATATAAACTTCCCAACGTCTCTTTTCATCCCTTCCCAGTAGTAGGTTTGCCTTATATCTCGATACATTTTGTTACCACCAGGATGTATGGTCAGTTTCGAGTGATGACATTCTCTAATTACTTCATCTCTCAATCCACTGACATTGGGCACAACTAGTCTTCCATTCTTTCTAAGCCATCCATCTCGATCAAGCCCATACTTGTTCATCTCTTCATCTATTCCTTTCTCTAACTTTCAGATGATTTCCAATAGGTTAGGATCGTCCCTCTGACCGGAACCAATCCGCTCAATCAAAGTGGGTCTGATCATCAAAATTGCTAACATTTCTGGATCCAGTTCGCACATTTTTCTGAAATCATACCCGGCGATGTACTCCAGTTGCTTCCACTCTAGAAACATAGTCCCTAAAACTGGCAAATCTCCTACTTAAGGCATCAGCTACCGCATTGCCCTTTCCTGGTGCATATGCGATATCGAAATCATAGGAAGCCAAGAATTCTAACCATCTTTGTTGTCGGAGATATAGATCCTTCTGAGAGAAAAGATACTATAACGATTTATGATTGGTAAACAACTCGAATCTTTCTCCCTTCAACGCGAATACGATCGCTGCCAATTCCAAATCATGGGTAGGGTATCTTTTCTCATGTGGTTTCAGTTGCCGACTTGCATAAGCTACAACCCTACCTCCTTGCATCAATACAACATCTAGTCCGGTACCACATGCATCTGTGTATACCGTCATCTCTTCATTCCCTTTGGGAATGACTAACACTGGTGCGCACGTCAACTTTTCCTTTAGACTCTTGAACGCATTCTCGCACTTTTTGTTCCAGACAAAAGATTGATTTTTCTTGGTCAACTGAGTTAACGGTGCCGCTATCTTGGAGAAGTCTTGGATAAACTTACGATAATATATAGCCAATCCCAAGAAACTTCTTATGTCTATTGCATTCTTGGGCGTAGACCAATCTTGTACCGTAGCCACCTTCGCTGGGTCAACGGCAATACCATTCCCTGAAACAACTTGGCCCATGAATCTCACTTCCCTCCTCCAGAAGTGACACTTAGAAAACTTTACTTTCGATTGGTGTTTTCTTAACATCTCCATCACTATCCTCAGATGTTCCTTGTGTTCTTCCTCTGTCTTTGAATAAACAAGTACGTCGTCCACGAACACAAGAACAAACTTATTCAATTGATCTCTGAATACCCTATTCATAAGATCCACAAAATATGTTGGTGCATTGGTCAACCCGAATGGCATGACCAACCACTCATAAAATCCAGACGGCGTCCAAAATGTCGTTTTATCTATACTCTCAGCTTCCACTCTAAGCTGATGAAAACATGCTGCGAGATCCAACATGGAGAACACTCTTGTGCCACTCAACTGATCAAACAAATCATCTATCCGCGGGAGAGGATACTTATTCTTCCTCGTTACCTTATTCAACTCGCGGTAGTCCGCACACAATCGAAGGGAGCCATCGGCCTTAGTAGCAAACACAACTAGTGCTCCCCACTCAAAAACACTTCTTCTGATAAATCCCTTCTTCAACAGATCGCCTACTTGCACCCCGAGCTCTCGCTGCTCCTTTGGTGCCATAAGACGAAGTGGCATCATCATAGGTGTGGCATCTTTCACTAAATCAATACGGAACTCAATCTCTCGGTGTGGTGGAAGTCTGGTCACTTCCTCGAAGACATCCGGATACTGGCCAGCTACGGGCACATCTGACAACTCATCATGCGGGATGTCGAGGGAATTTAGAAAACTAGCCATTACCCCATCACTAGGTAGACCACCAAACACTACCCTCTGCCCATCATCTGCTCTAACTGTCACCAAAAAGCCCTCACAGTCTACCACCACCCTGTATCTTTGGAGCCAATCGACTCCCAAAATAATGCCAAACCCAGTAAAGCCCAAAACAAAGCAATCACAAGAAATCATACATCCATGACTCGATAAGACCACATTACGACAAATCATGCTAAGGCTAGTCGAACCACCAATTGGGTTCGTCGCTGCTAAAGGTCTATCGACTATCTCGGGTTCCAATCCCAACCTATCTACCAGGTCACTAGATATGAAGGTATGGGAAGCTCCGGTATCATTAAATACTCGAACAGGAATATCATAAACCGAAAGCATGCCCTGAATGATGACATTCTTTCCATTCTCCGCCACAGTTGGGGCATTCGACGAAGAAGCATTGAAAGCATATGCTTTCACAATCCGCTTTTCTTTAGGGGGTTGTGGACACTTATCGTTGTGAGGTCCCACTTGGCCACAGTTGAAGCACTTCCTGTCCACTGGCTTTGCTCGACATTCTTTAGCATAATGGCACTTCTTGCCACAGCTAAAGCACTCAACTCTTTCTTGCTCTTTTTCTGACCATCCTTAGCTTGGTTCTGACTCTACCTCCTTTTATTCTGAGAATTATTCTTGCCTCCACCGCTTGCTTGCGGCTTTGGCCCTTTTGTAGATGCGACAGCGACTTCAGTCTTGGGTTTAGGATAAAGGCTCTCTGACCTCAATGATTTCCCCACAATCGATTCAAACGTCTTATCGATGTGGTTAATAAGCCTTTCCCCTAAGTACTGATCTAAGCGTGTTATGAACTTCTCATTCTTCTTCTCGAGGGTGTCAATAAGAGATAATTCATACTTTGAAAAAGTATCAAACTCAGCAATGTACTCCGAGACTGCCCTACCATTTTGCTTAAGCTCCATAAATTTCCTAAACAATTCTGATTACTGAGCAGCTGGGATAAACTTATCACTGAATCGGGCCTTAAACTGATCTCATGTAACTTGATCCTCTGGAGTGGCTGCCTTAATAGCATTCCACCAATTCATTGCCCGTCCTTGCAGCTGACGGGATGCTAGCCTTCTCTTCATCGCATCCTTGATACCCAAATCTTTGAAAATGCGCTCACAACTATCAAGCCAATCCTGAACTTCTGTAGCTGATTTCATTCCGTGGAATGGCTTTCCACCAAGACTAGTGTAATCCTTGCATAGCTTGGCGAAATCGGCCCTAGGCGCCTGCACCGCTGCACCACCACCATTTGCAGCATTAGGAGTTTCCCTCTGAACATCCCTAAGTATCTCTCTCATGAGGTCAGTGGATATCGTCCTCATATCAGGAGCATTCCCATTATTAGCTCGTCTACCAGCACCCCTAGTATATCGGCTCATCGTTCAATCTGTAAGGAGAAAATGATTAACCATCTCTTCAGTGGTGCCAGTGCAATGCGACCTCATCCTTAAATATAATTATAGTATATATATATGTATGTATGTATGTATGTATGTATATGTATGTATGTATGTATATGTATATATATATATAACTTTTGAAAACCAAAATATCACAAATACACACTCCTATATACGTACTATCTCTCTCTGGTGTCTTCCCTAGGTTAACTACGTAACCTAGAGCTCTAATACCATATATGATGGCCCACCCCGCACCATTCAACATTTTCAATAAAAGTGCGCAGTGCCAATGTCCAACTAGTACAGGACAGTCGCCAAAGAAAGGAAACTTAGCAATGGTTAACAAAGAACCTGTAGCATATCTCACAGCGCATGGAATAAAATATGATAGTAACATACTTTGACATAAAAACAGGCGAGACAGTGCACAAGCTGAAAACTAAACATCATAGTAGCGGAAAATCCAAATACAGCTTATGTTCCACTTCATCATAATTACAACTTTAAACTGTCTCTAAAACAAAAGAAAGGAAAGGTACATTACTAATGCCCAAAGTAGTGACCAGCAGCAACACATGGAGAATAAATAGAGAATAGTACCTGTAAGCCTCCTTCTTGTCTCCGGACAGCTACTCGTGCACAATCAGCTAACCTATCTCTAGTCTGCCCGTTTAAGAGCACCCAGAGTAATAAGAAGAGACATAATACTCTTGGTTAGACAAAAGTCTGGTATGAGCGATAAGCAACAAAACAGAACAATAACAGGTATACTGAACCATACTTGAACCTGGAACTGTAACCAAAGAGTTAGCACAACAAGATGCACAATACTCTAAGGTGACTCTAACATATGGTGTAAAGATACGGGGGTGGGGTGTGCATGTCATAGTGATGTCAAACAGTCAAGCATAGCAACCATCATCACATCTCTCACTCAGTGCATAAAGCATACGATATCCACCACTTTGATCACCAAAATCCTTGATATGATAACTCTGCCCTATGGAGTCACAGTGACTCCATTGCACTGATCCATAGCCACTAATCCTTTGCTATGTCCACTCTGCCCCATGGAGTTATAACAACTCCACTACACTGGCTCATAGCCTTGCTACGATCACTCTGCCCCATGAAGCCATGATGACTTCACTGCACAGATCCGTAGCCGATATCCGTCTCTCAATGGTGAATCAAAGCTATAGACGTCGATAACCCCTTTGCACACGTCCCGCAACAAAGTCCAATCATGAAGTTGACTCGTTGGTTCCAAGCTGGATCCTGAGTTCTACTTCCCATTTGGACTACCTTTGCATCTCGTGGTTTGGTCATCATCCCGTTCGCACCTCAGTTTCCATTCGTGTCCATACTTCAGCTCAGATATGCTCGATTCATGACTCCTTCATTCATGGCGCTATGGTTCGTAACTCATGGGCGGCTCGTGATGAGCATTTGGGTCGTGGTCCTCCTCCAAGCATGAATCGTGGTCCTCCTCCAAGCATGGATCGTGATCTTCGTTAGTCGCCATTGGCTCGTGAAAGAGTGATACGACTCATGAGGGTCCTTCACTATCGGAGATCAGTTCACCAAATATGTTCACGAACGGGGTCGGGTCGCTATGGTGCTCCAAGAACGGGGTCGGGTCGCTATGGTGCTTCACGAACGGGGTCGGGTCGTGAGTTTCAGGTGCGAGCAGTCCTCTAGCTTGTGGTCTTCACATTCACGATCGGGTCGGTTCGGATAATGGTGGGGGATCCGATCCGGTTCTGGGTCATTTCCTGTAACTTTTCCAGTGACTTTTTTACGCCATACGACGGCGTTTTCGACCATTCTAACTGTTCTAAATAATCACAAAGCATACCATACAGTCATAGCAACATGTAAAATTGACCACAAACACCAAAACAACAATTTTATATGTTAAAATGGATCAAACATACCCAAAACCCATATTTTCCCCGTAATCATGTTTAAGTAAATCTAATGATAGGATTAGCAAAACATAACCAAATTAACCCAAACTTCTAACAAAGGCCTAAAACGGTGTTTAATAATTTGTAAACATTTTTTCAAAATTTAATTATGTTTAAATTCGCTAATTAATACTAATTACCCTTAATTAACCATAATTAGTGTAAAAACAAGGCTAATCACTCACCTTAGCCACAAATAAACTCAGATCTGAAACTTTTGGGAAAATGGTTCAGATTCTGATATACTCCAGCAGGTCTACCTCGATTTTTGTGCTAATCCGCTTTGATTTAATGTAGATTTGCTTTAATTAGCGATTAGAAGGTGATTTGGGGTGTTTTAGCAAGTGGAGGCCATTCCTAGGGTTCAAAGGTTGCAAGTGGCGGCTAAGAAATGAAATAAAAACTGATTTACTAACTCATCTCAGCCCTCCCATAACCCTAATCCCAAATTGGGTTATGGGCTGTAACAACCCGAAAAATATGAGCCAATTTAAAAATTTTAAATTGGTTATTTCAAAGAAATTTAAATAATTGAAATACAAGATTTCAATAAAATAATGAATTAAAAATTGTGTGGCAGTTTGAAAATTTGAATTCAAACTTTGACTGACTGCACCAAGTGCAAATTATAACGGATTTTAGTGAAATCAAATATATTTAAATTTGTTTATGAATATCTTTCTAATGAATCTAAAAAATTGAAGTTTCATAGTGGGAATCAAAAGTTGTGGCCAAATGAATTTTCAGAAAGGTCGCTATATAGAATATATAGCCCTTGGAAATAGACATTTTGCAAACGACCTCGGAATTCGACGAAACCACTTTTGTTGGGTCCGGGATGTCAAACTATTGCTAGGTTTCAAATTTCATAATTTTTGAAGCTAGTATGTGAGCGTGGCAAAAGAAAATGTATTTGGTAAATTTCTGTTAAATTGGATCGACCAGAAAATGGCCATTTTTTAAACGATCTTAGAATTCGACGAAACTAGTTTTGTTGGGACCATAGCGTCAAAACATAGCTAGATTTATTTTCTGGAATTTTTCGAATCATTTTGTGGCCCTAGCAAATTGAAATGTACGTTCAAATTGAAATGTATGTTCAAATTGAATATAAAATGTTTTATACTTTAATTTGAAAAATAACTGACTGTAACAGTCGAATTGGCCTACGAAACTTATCCCATTGTGTCCGGGATGGAAGTATTTATCTAGGGGCGACAGTCGTTGGGTTTTAATTGGGATCTGAAACACCCCACCTCCGTTAGGGTCACTCTCAAAGGGAATGCCCTAATTTTGGTGGAGGTTTATAAGTACAAGTCACAGATATACAAGACAGATATAAGAACACATATTTGTAAACAGCGGAAGAACAACAAACTTTATTTCATAAAGTCAAATACGTGTTACAACAACATCCTTTCCCAAAAACATAACATAACACTTTCATAATCTGTCTTGAGTACATTATTTAAAGAAGCATAAATAAAACATAGATAAACTGCAAAAGCCCCATAGTGGATTGTCCAAAGCCATAGTTCAAAACAGGAAAGTCCAAGCAATACATTTCTCTTCTTCAAGCTGGATGTTGAGGTTGGTCAAGCTGCTGTGTTCCCTCCCTGAGGACCTGGGGGGGAAACGGAAGAAAGAAGACGAAAGAAAAGTAGAGTCAGACATAAAGCATGAGTAAGTCTAGTACTATTTTGTCTATGAATAAAGAACTGGGTATGATAAGTATAAACAAGAAGTGGGCATGCACTATAAACTTGGTTAAGTTGTCTAGGGTCGAATATACTATCGTACCCCATGTTGATCTCTGAACCCATATAAACTAGTTTCCAACTGGCACCCCATAATCAGGGTGATGTGATCCATTCTATGATGATCGGCTCCTACTCGCATAGTTACATGTGTCTTACGGCCCCCGATGTTGTAGTTACCTATGCTGGTCCCACCATGGGGTGTATCAAGTCCCATAGTGGCAACCTGACACAACCTTAGAGTGCACAGGTATGCTACTAGTGTCCAGTGCCTTATTTTTCTGCGCCGGAGTGTGTGCACGCCCGCACTCCGTTAGAACCTACACTGCTACACCACCGCCGTCGCTTTGACCTCTTACAATCAACCCAGTAATCGTGCCCCACCCTGCCTAGTTTCAGGGTATCCTGATACACCTTCTAGGGTTACTGCTGAAAAGGGTCCCCCGTTACTAGGTTTTCTATCTCTAGCCAACATGCTAAGTTGGTTAAGTGTTTCCTAACCTAACCCCCACCAGTCCATTTTGTTTAGCATGTTCCATTTTGATTAAGTCTTTAGTTCACTTAATCCTATCAATCCTGACTCAGCCTTAATTGTCTTATTAAGGCCCTGACCTCTCACATTAGACAGGTATTGTTGTGGCTGCCTGTTGCCGGTTGGTTCCGGGCAGTCTTACGCCACAACTCAGTCTAACCTCGGGTCCTTGCTGGGCTCCATGTTTAACCTCCCACATTGGATAGGTATTGTTGTGACTACTGGACAGCCGGGCGGTTCCGGGCAGGTTTACATCACAACTCAATCCAACCTCGGGTTAAACACATTGTATGTTCTACATTTACATATTTTGTCATTCCTCTTTATTTCTTATATGTAAATATTTGCGGCCCATTATTAAGTTAAGGGTGTAAAGGTTACACCAATCATGGGCCCAACCCATACTTGAACTTGGGCCCTTCTATTTTATATTTTCATTCACTAGTAATTTTGACCCAACGTTATTTTCCCCCGTTTAACACGTCCGTTTATATATATTTTGGGCTTAGCCTTTTAAAGCCCAAATTAGCCATGCGAAAAGGGGAGGCTTAAAGCGTAATTACATACACAAAGAGGGGAATGTGAGCGCATGAACTTGCAATACGACGTTGGAAATACAAAATAGAAACTGGTGTACTTGCATAGTGGTAACATAGGTGACATGAATCAAAGCATGTGAACTTGTAATTGAGATATCATTATTGTCACATGAACCTATATTTTTATTTACGCATAATGTCAAACATAAGCATGGCATAAATATTTCTAGCATAAGCATGGCATAATGTCAAACATAAGCATGGCATAATATCAAACATAAGCATGGCATAAGTATAGTTAAATTTGTTCACATAACCATGGCATAAATATTTCTAACATGAAATCATGATTCTTACTTTAGCCATGTAAACTTACAAAAAGGGACCTTTTGAACCTAACCTAGCCATGTACCACATATGTCATCATATAATTCTTGTAAACAAGATAGACCTAATCATGGTTGCCAAATATCAATCATAGCCTAGCCATATTCATAAGTTTGCAAATAGGTTTTCTAGTACAAAAGCATAGCTTAATACATAATGCCAAATTCTCAACATAATTTCATATGGATAATAACCAAACTTGTTCCAATTACTTACAAAATGATTTATGCACAAAAATATACATCATGGTGGCATAGAAGCAAACCCCAAACTTGCATGAATTTTAAATCAATTACATACATGTAGCTTCAACATGGATTACATAATTTGCGAAATATTCCAAACGTATACTTGCATAGAACTACCGCATGTAGTTCTTTATAATGAATAACATAATTCATAAATATCCAAACGTATATAATATTTCAAATTGATAAGAACGCACAAATATGAATTACTTTATTGCCACAATTCAAGCATACAAACCAACACAATTGTTTATTCATACCAAAGTAATACTCTACTTACAATGGTGTGATGAATTCTCTAATTTAGGGATTGAAGACGCAAATTCCTTTGTTGAATTGATTTGTTTAGGTTGCTTTAAGCTTTAGAATCTTCCTCCTAATCCTCTCTCCGATTTGGTGGCTACTCCTAGTCGTTCCTCAGCAACATGGCGGCTATGTTCTTATTTTTGAATGAATAGATTAGGGTTTAGTCTAGGGTTGTTTATATAGAGGTTAGGAACTGATTAGGACCATTGATGTTGCTTGGATTGATCGTAGCCATTCATTCGCAAGAGAGACCAATTAGAGCCTGCCACCTAGCCCTAATGACAAAGCAGACCACAGAAAATCGGCCAAACACAGACCTGGCCAGCCAGGTCGGCTGGGCTCGACCAGGTCGATACCCCTGTCGATAGGGCTGTCGACAGCCCTGTCGACATGGGTAGCCCAGGTCGACAGCCCAGTCGACCTGGGTGGCCTAGGCGGGTGTTTATCCGCCCTGGCCCATTGGGCCCGATTTTTAATTATTTTATTCTGTTTGAATTTTAAATTTAATTCTCAAACTTCCGAAGGCCATATCTTCTTCATACGGACTCCGTTTTTCGAAAACTCGGACTCTATTTCGCGTATTTTTCCGAGACGAACGCAATGGCGTATCCCGTTTCCCTTAGTTCTTTGATTTCAGATTAATTATACTTTAATTTGTTAATTTCACAGTTATAGAATTTGCGCAGCGGAAGCGTGGTGGGCCCATAACCCACAGGTCCCAGGATCGAAACCTGGCTCTGATACCAAGTGAAACACCCCACCTCCGTTAGGGTCACTCTCAAAGGGAATGCCCTAATTTTGGTGGAGATTTATAAGTACAAGTCACAGATATACAAGACAGATATAAGAACACATATTTGTAAACAGCGGAAGAACAACAAACTTTATTTCATAAAGTCAAATACGTGTTACAACAACATCCTTTCCCAAAAACATTACATAACACTTTCATAATTTGTCTTGAGTACATTATTTAAAGAAGCATAAATAAAACATAGATAAACTGCAAAAGCCCCATAGTGGATTGTCCAAAGTATTACCGAGCTGGGTTAGGAGCCTAACAACCCTTTTCTCACAATCAAGGATGGCCCCATTACTGAATAGCCAATCCATACCCAAAATCAAACCATACCCCGAAAAGCCCAAAACAAAGGCACTACATTGAAATTCTACGCTTAGAATAGAGATTTTCAATCCCACACAGATCATAGACAAATGAGCTGGGCCCCCAATTGGGTTTGAAACAATTAAGGGGTCCTCTACCATACTAGTTTTTAGGTGCAGAGATTCTACTAAAGCAGACGAGATAAAGGAGTGTGATGCGCCAGAATCAAATAAAGTGCGAACGGGGTGATCATAATGATAAACTACACTTTCTACAGAAGGATTTATACCTCGCTGTTGCAGAGGTGGCGCTTCCAGCACATGGACCTGTGCCCCTGGGGTGGATCCAGCCCTCTGCCCCTGTCCTCGTTTCTTTGGGCAGTCCTTAGCCCTATGGCCTGTCTCACCGCAAGAAAAGCACCCACCATTCTCCTTGGCCTTCTTTTTCCGGCAGTCCTTTACTAAGTGCCCCACTTTGCCACAGAAATTACACTTCCTCTTCTCTTTGTTGCCTTTCCCGCCCTTCTTAAAGTCTGTCTTCTTGGGCTGCAAACCCTCTTTCTTCTTGCCCTTATCCTCTTCATTCAGCAATGCCATTTGCACCAATCTTTCATACGTGGCTCCCATGGGTATATGGGTCATGGCCAAACTGTGTAATGGCTCATTTAACCCTTTGACGAAATGGAGAGCCTTCTTGTGCGGGGTGTTGACTAGGTCAAGCCCAAACCTAGCCAGCTCATCGAACTGATTCACATACTCTCTGACCGTCTTGTCCCCTTGCTTAAGAAATAAGAATTTTTCCAACTGCAAACTTCTTTCCGCATCTAAGAGAAATTTAGTCTCAAACCTTGCCCTAAAGTCCTCCCATGTCTCCACTGGTCTTTCAGTATTAGTGACTTCCCACCAGTAGGAAGCCTCGCCCTTCAATAGCCACACCACCAGTTGTACTTTTTGTCTATCTTCTACCTCAAAGATGATGAATAGGTCCTCAGTTTCTTTCAGCCAATTTCTAGCTGCTACGAAGGACTCAGTTCCATGGAAATCCCTTCCTCCCATAGCTTTAAAATCTTTACATATCTTAGCAAACGTGTTTCCCCGAGGAGGAGGTGGAGGAAAAGGTGCCGCTGCGGCTGGATGATTTCCTTCAGCTGGGGGAGGAGGAATGGTAGGACCTGGCTGAGTGGCCCTTGCTTCTAAGAACCGTCTAAACCAACCAGGTATTGGCACCCCTTCCGGCAAGTTAAGTTCTTGGGACATGCTGAAACAAAAAGGATAGATTCAAAACGAAGGATAAGAGAAAGTTCCTATGGCTTTGGGGGGGTGGACTTTGCCTTTTTAAAATAAAATAATATTTTTCTTTTAAAAATGCTTCTTTAAATTTCCTTTTTGAAAATAATTTTTCAAAACTTTTTATCTTATCTGGTAAACCTTCGCTCTAATACCAAGTGAAACACCCCACCTCCGTTAGGGTCACTCTCAAAGGGAATGCCCTAATTTTGGTGGAGGTTTATAAGTACAAGTCACAGATATACAAGACAGATATAAGAACACATATTTGTAAACAGCGGAAGAACAACAAACTTTATTTCATAAAGTCAAATACGTGTTACAACAACATCCTTTCCCAAAAACATAACATAACACTTTCATAATCTGTCTTGAGTACATTATTTAAAGAAGCATAAATAAAACATAGATAAACTGCAAAAGCCCCATAGTGGATTGTCCAAAGCCATAGTTCAAAACAGGAAAGTCCAAGCAATACATTTCTCTTCTTCAAGCTGGATGTTGAGGTTGGTCAAGCTGCTGTGTTCCCTCCCTGAGGACCTGGGGGGGGGGAAACGGAAGAAAGAAAAGTAGAGTCAGACATAAAGCCTGAGTAAGTCTAGTACTATTTTGTCTATGAATAAAGAACTGGGTATGATAAGTATAAACAAGAAGTGGGCATGCACTATAAACTTGGTTAAGTTGTCTAGGGTCGAATATACTATAGTACCCCATGTTGATCTCTGAACCCATATAAACTAGTTTCCAACTGGCACCCCATAATCAGGGTGATGTGATCCATTCTATGATGATCGGCTCCTACTCGCATAGTTACATGTGTCTTACGGCCCCCGATGTTGTAGTTACCTATGCTGGTCCCACCATGGGGTGTATCAAGTCCCATAGTGGCAACCCGACACAACCTTAGAGTGCACAGGTATGCTACTGGTGTCCAGTGCTTTATTTTTCTGCGCCGGAGTGTGTGCACGCCCGCACTCCGTTAGAACCTACACTGCTACACCACCGCCGTCGCTTTGACCTCTTACAATCAGCCCAGTAATCGTGCCCCACCCTGCCTAGTTTCAGGGTATCCTGATACACCTTCTAGGGTTACTGCTGAAAAGGGTCCCCCGTTACTAGGTTTTCTATCTCTAGCCAACATGCTAAGTTGGTTAAGTGTTTCCTAACCTAACCCCCACCAGTCCGTTTTGTTTAGCATGTTCCATTTTGATTAAGTCTTTAGTTCACTTAATCCTATCAATCCTGACTCAGCCTTAATTGTCTTATTAAGGCCCTGACCTCTCACATTAGACAGGTATTGTTGTGGCTGCCTATTGCCGGTTGGTTCCGGGCAGTCTTACGCCACAACTCAGTCTAACCTCGGGTCCTTGCTGGGCTCCATGTTTAACCTCCCACATTGGATAGGTATTGTTGTGACTACTGGACAGCCGGGCGGTTCCGGGCAGGTTTACATCACAACTCAATCCAACCTCGGGTTAAACACATCGTATGTTCTACATTTACATATTTTGTCATTCCTCTTTATTTCTTATATGTAAATATTTGCGGCCCATTATTAAGTTAAGGGTGTAAAGGTTACACCAATCATGGGCCCAACCCATACTTGAACTTGGGCCCTTCTATTTTATATTTTCATTCATTAGTAATTTTGACCCAACGTTATTTTCCCCCGTTTAACACGTCCGTTTATATATATTTTGGGCTTAGCCTTTTAAAGCCCAAATTAGCCATGCGAAAAGGGGAGGCTTAAAGCGTAATTACATACACAAAGAGGGGAATGTGAGCGCATGAACTTGCAATACGACGTTGGAAATACAAAATAGAAACTGGTGTACTTGCATAGTGGTAACATAGGTAACATGAATCAAAGCATGTGAACTTGTAATTGAGATATCATTATTGTCACATGAACCTATATTTTTATTTACGCATAATGTCAAACATAAGCATGGCATAAATATTTCTAGCATAAGCATGGCATAATGTCAAACATAAGCATGGCATAATATCAAACATAAGCATGGCATAAGTATAGTTAAATTTGTTTACATAACCATGGCATAAATATTTCTAACATGAAATCATGATTCTTACTTTAGCCATGTAAACTTACAAAAGGGGACCTTTTGAACCTAACCTCGCCATGTACCACATATGTCATCATATAATTCTTGTAAACAAGATAGACCTAATCATGGTTGCCAAATATCAATCATAGCCTAGCCATATTCATAAGTTTGCAAATAGGTTTTCTAGTACAAAAGCATGGCTTAATACATAATGCCAAATTCTCAACATAATTTCATACGGATAATAACCAAACTTGTTCCAATTACTTACAAAATGATTTATGCACAAAAATATACATCATGGTGGCATAGAAGCAAACCCCAAACTTGCATGAATTTTAAATCAACTACATACATGTAGCTTCAGCATGGATTACATAATTTGCGAAATATTCCAAACGTATACTTGCATAGAACTACCGCATGTAGTTCTTTATAATGAATAACATAATTCATAAATATCCAAACGTATATAATATTTCAAATTGATAAGAACGCACAAATATGAATTACTTTATTGCCACAATTCAAGCATACAAACCAACACAATTGTTTATTCATACCAAAGTAATACTCTACTTACAATGGTGTGATGAATTCTCTAATTTAGGGATTGAAGACGCAAATTCCTTTGTTGAATTGATTTGTTTAGGTTTCTTTAAGCTTTAGAATCTTCCTCCTAATCCTCTCTCCGATTTGGTGGTTACTCCTAGTCGTTCCTCAGCAACATGGCGGCTATGTTCTTATTTTTGAATGAATAGATTAGGGTTTAGTCTAGGGTTGTTTATATAGAGGTTAGGAACTGATTAGGACCATTGATGTTGCTTGGATTGATCGTAGCCATTCATTCGCAAGAGAGACCAATTAGAGCCTGCCACCTAGCCCTAATGACAAAGCGGACCACAGAAAATCGGCCAAACACAGACCTGGCCAGCCAGGTCGGCTGGGCTCGACCAGGTCGATACCCCTGTCGACAGGGCTGTCGACAGCCCTGTCGACATGGGTAGCCCAGGTCGACAGCCCAATCGACCTGGGTGGCCTAGGCGGGTGTTTATCCGCCCTGGCCCATTGGGCCCGATTTTTAATTATTTTATTTTGTTTGAATTTTAAATTTAATTCTCAAACTTCCGAAGGCCATATCTTCTTCATACGGACTCCGTTTTTCGAAAACTCGGACTCTATTTCGCGTATTTTTCTGAGGCGAACGCAATGGCGTATCCCGTTTCCCTTAGTTCTTTGATTTCAGATTAATTATACTTTAATTTGTTAATTTCACAGTTATAGAATTTGCGGGGTGTTACAGGATCCGTGTGGAGAAACACTATTTTAAAATCTAATAAAACCATCGACCAATTAGAATTCTCCATTCAAAATAAAAAAAACATCAGAAATCCCTCCCCCCTCGTCGACGACGCACGTCTCTCCCCCCTTCTCTAGCGATTTCCGATCGCCACAGCCCGAATCAGCCCTACCCCCAGTTCAACTTTTTGTTCGCCTCTCCCTCCTCTTTAAATTCATGCCTGCCACTCTCCCTATCGTCTTGTATTTCGTGCGAACGACCTCCCCAAAGTCTCGACCTTTCCGTCGCCGCCACCATCGCCAGAGGCGATCGAACTGGCTGTGACCACCAGGCGCGGAAGCCCCTCTCCTTCCTCTTCGACATAGTATAAGATGATCGACCTCTCGTGCAACGGATTTGCCGCAAATTCGAAACCTAGTTTCGAAGGTTCAAAGGAGGTATATGGCTTTGATTTTCAAAATTGAAAATAACACTTTTATGTGTTGCAAACTTTGAAAAATCATATCTTTATGATGCTTTAACGAAATTCGATGAAACAGGAAACATCGTGACCGCCAGGAGGCTCTCTATATCCTAGAAGAGACCGCGGATTTTTTCTGAGCTATCTACGATTTTTAGCATCACAAAAACCAATGTGAGATTTCTAAACTGAAGTGTGAATGGAAATGTCATGTATAAATTATACGAGCGAAATATAAATTATACACGTGTTGTATACCTCATGTACATACGTTGTGTAGGCTATATGAGTGAAATATGAATTATACATGCATTGTTTAAATGATATGTGTGTGAAATGCAAGTGAAATATAGAAATAATATATATATATATACTCCCCTCGTCCACAAACCATGGATGATATTTATTGTTTGTGAATTGGTGTGAAAAATTTGGTGAATAATGCGAATGTTAGATAGAATTGTTTGTGGTTGATACTGTTTGGTTGTGGTTGAAAAATACCCATTGGTGATTGAAACGAATTTGAAATAATTGTGGAAATGAAAATAAAACATGCCGCCTGCGTGCGAACTAGATGCATGAAATCCTCATTGTCAAAAATCGTGAGGTTTTAAGGTGGAGCGAGGAGCCGTACTCGGGACGGTGCCGGTTTTAACTACCCTGCCGTTATGCTGCCGAAATTTTGAATAATATTCATGTGTTAGAATTATTTTCATATGTTGAAATTATTTTTATGTGTTAAAACTAAAGTCATGTGTTGAAACTATATCCATGTGTGGAAAATGCTCATGTGTTGAGAAGTAATGTGTGAAAATTAAATTCATGTGTTGAATGAATAAAGTGTTTAAACAATAAAAATCACATTTTTATAATATATATGAAGTATGTAAAATATTCGCGTTATAAATAAATTGTTTCAACAATAAAAACTTCATCTTTCTTATATGAACAAACTATGTAAAATATCCATGTGTGGAAATGCTCATGTGTTGACAAGTGCGTGTGTTGAAAAGGTTCATGTGTTGAATAAAAAAATCGAACAATAAAAATTACATTTTTACTGAAATTATAAAGTGTTAAAAACATTCATGTGTTGAATAAATATTTTAGATAATAAAAATACCATTTTTATCCAATATGTGATTTGCTAAAAATATACGAGTGCTGAAATAAATATTTGTGTGCTATGAATATTATTTTTAACATGTATAGGAACTAAATGAAATGGTCATATGTTGAAATATATTTTAGTTCGCCAAAAACATCATTTTTGAAATGTGAAGTGTTAAAAATAACTACTTGTTCAAATAAATATGCATGAGTTGAAATATTCATTTATTAGCTAATGATATGATTTTTGTACATGTATGCAACATTAGAATGAATGGCGACGTTAAACCAAATTGAATCAAATATGAAGTTGAATGGAAAATGATAAGTGATAGGAATTGCACATATGTACATGCATATTTATTGAACAGGTTATAGCAAAGAGGCTAGAGAAGAGGAATAAAATTGTGTGCCCGACAAATAGGTACACGTTTACTGTTTTACTTGGGTGATGATTTTATAAGCCTATTGGCTAGCCGCTTGGATTTTTCTTTTTGAAATGAGACGCCCATGTGCTGTTTGGGAATTTTCCCAGCCCCTCCCGTACAAAGGAGGTTATGGCGAAATTTTCCAAAATTTAAAGGCGTTAGTGAAATATTTGAAGTGGAAACGATATTGAAATCATCGAATGAACTATATATAAATAAAATTAAAATGAATCGTGGCCGTGCAGTTTGTATTTTGAAACCGTAATTTCAAACGACTAGTGCGGGAAATCCGACCATTGGATTCTCCCGAAACCGCAACCGTTGGGTTCACCTTGGAAATATCTTTCCAATGGCACCAACTTTGTAAAGATCTGACGGTTGAATTGTCTGGAATGTTTAATTCAAATCTGAAGAAAAACAGCGCCAAAATCGATTATATATATAAATATAAATATAATTAAATTGAATCGAATAACGACGCTGCAGTTCGTATTTTGAAATCGTAACTTCAAACGACTAGTGTGGGAAATCCGACCGTCGGATTTTCCCAAAACTGAAACCGTTGGATTCGTTTTGAAATAATCTTTCTAATGATATAAAATTTGTAAAGATCCAACGGTTAGATTTTCATATATGTGTAAAACAAATTTAGTGAAAAACAGCGCCAGTGCCTCGGCACGACCTGAACCGTCGTTTAATTAAATATGGCCGTTTTTAAATAAATAAAAATGGCGAGATATCGTTATAAAATATTATTGACAATATAGAATGGAAATAAACCGATTTTGCTTGGTTTGCATGGTATGCTTGATATGTGATGGTTGAATGTATTTAACATGAAAATTATACTAAGGAACTGAAATGTGAATGTTGAATAATTTAACCATGTGAAGAATTGATTTAAAAATCTAAATATACGTGGATTATTTGAAAAGGCCGAGTTCATTCTCATTTCAAATAATCGATCGGCGGTGAGAAGTCGAAGAGTTGAAGACGGTTGAAGACCGACGATCTTCACATTGGTTGGATGGGCGCTACTGATGCTCGTGATTGGAGTAGCTACCTTGAAGGGGCTGAAGTAGTAGTCGTTCGAACGTATTGTTGATTGTGCGGATAAGTGAGGAATTTGGTGCCTCCGGCTTCGTTCAAACCCAGAACGAACTTGTAAATGGACTGTGTGTCTGACATTGGATTTTGTTCTGTGCTGATTGATCTCTATTAAATATATATCTGTTTGGTGGCGGAGAATTTATTCTCTTGCTTAACGCCCTTCTCTGAGACGTACGAGCTCAGAGGTTATATATAGATAGAAATCAGTCGCATGGAGTGGATTGCCTGTGTGGCATGCCTAAGTGGCATATGATCAAGGCTTCTGTTGCAAAGCAAAGTCTTGTGGTTGATGATCAAAGCATGGTTTGTGTGGCGTAGCTTTGTGTATAGCATGGATTCACGAGCCTCACACCTCGGTATGAGTCAAAAACAGGAGAAGGACCGCTGGGAGAATACAACGTTTCTTTCTAGCTATGGTGGTATCAGTGACCTACCAGCCCTGACATTTATATATACTTTTCACTTGTGTGGTTATCGGAATGCGAGGCGCCTCGATTATAGGTCTGTAAGGACCGGGAAACGTGTGTTCAGGAATTGCCAATCCTCAAAAGTAAGAGAGGACCGGCCCAGCCGATTCCAAGGACCGCTGTGTGTGATCCTGGGACATTTGCTAGAGTGTCTCGAACGGAGAGGAGCTTGCCCCTTGCCTCGACTCATGATGGAATCCAATTTCCGATACGAAATTGCGGATGTGATTGTATTACAAGTATGGTGACATAGTGGTATGGGTCATTTATGCCGTCTATGATTGATATTTATGATTGAAATCGTTTTTGAAACATATATGCACTAGTAATAATATCAGACACTTTCGTTTTATACGTATGAAGCATTTTTAGCCATTATAAGGTAAACTCTATCCTCCGGCTTGCGTTGCATTGTGTGATGGGACCTGAGTCTTATAATGGCTTCATTTTTATAAAAAGCATTGCGATGATTTAATCATTTACTTTATTTCATGCACTAGCACTCATTGGAGTAAACCCGTTCCGCGAAAGTGGCGTGGTCCTTTGATTTGCCTTATCTTTGTTGTTTAATAAGTTAAGTAGATTTCTCATACCAGTCCCATGACTGACTCGTAGTTTGTTTCACCTTGCAAACTCGGGTGCCCTTATTTTCACACGGGCAGCCTAGTTAGCTGACATATTTTGGCTTGGCACCGCAGTAGAGGTGCACTTTTGGCTCATGTCGAGGCTTTGACTACACCATGATGACTATGACTTTTTCCGCCATTATTGTATATGTATTATGATTCCACCTCAGACGATGTAGATTGATGTTTAGTTTATGTACTCTCTATGTATTATGATTCCGCCATTGGTGATGTTGACTGATTATGTATTATTATGCACTAAGTAGTATCCTGTACTGTGCTCTCTGATGTGGTGATATATATATATATATATATATATATATATATATATATATATATATATGATTCTGCTGTCATATTTGTGTAAATTATTATATTTCTTGTTTATTCTATTATCTATACTCTGCTAATGATGATTAATGTGTTATATTCCAATGATTATCCTTAACACTGTAGCACGGGGTTTTGGGATCGTCACATGGGCCCATTCACTAATCACCTCATTTGGCTCAGTTAAGCAGTTTTTCACCTTCTAAACCTTATTTCAGCCATATCTCCCAAAAGGTAAGTCCGTTTTTCACATATAACCACTCTACGGAAAGGTAAACCATCAGCCGGATCTAATGGAAGTGGTTTTAGTCAAAAATCCTTTCCAATCGAAAGTTATGGCCGAAACAAGATCAGCTAGGGGCAAGTCAGTCATTTAAAAATCGGCAAAAATCATGAACATGGGAAATGACCCCAATAGTCGTCTCCCAAAGTTACATGATTATACGACTTTGTATGTGAAAGAAATAAATATTCTACGATCCTTTGATGCGTAGAATGCGGGTCGTTACAACAGTTATGTTTGAGCACCGCTTATCATCCTCAGACCAATGGACAAACGGAGAAGGTGAACAGAGTTCTAGAGGATCTGTTGAGGCTTTGTATTCTAGACTTTGGGAAGAACATCTTCCTTTAGTAGAGTTTGCATACAATAACAGATACCAAGCTAGCATTGGCATGGCAACCTTCGAAGCATTATATGGACGACCGTGTAGATCACCAACTTGTTGGTGGGAATCTATAGAAAGACTATAACATGGACCTGATATGATTTGAGAAACGTCCGAGAAGATTGATCTTATTAGAAGAGGAATGAAGACCACTCAAGATAGACAGAAATCCGACGCAGACAAGAGATGGACTGACACTAAATTTGAAGTAGGAGATATGGTTTCGATTAAAGTGTCACCTTGAGGAATGTGGTTCGCTTTGGATCTGTTGGGAAGTTGGCAACAAGATTCGTAGGGCCATTTCCCATAACAGAAAGGATTGTCCAAATGGCCTACAGAGTAAAGCTGCCAGAGAGACTATCTGGCGTTCATGATGTTTTCCACGTTTCACATTTGCGGAAGTGCTTGCATGATACCATGGAAGTAAATGAGCCAAGTGTATTGGAAGAGGTAGAGGTGGACCGAGAGCCAACAGTCAGATGAGTTCCTTCCAGTATTTTTGGATTAGAAGTTAAGAAGCTATGCAATAGAAAAGTCAGGTTGGTGAAAGTTCAGTGGGGAGATAACCCAGAGGAAGCAACATGGGAGACCGAAGACAAGATTCGTGCTTCGTACCCTTCTCTTTTCGAGGGTATGTTCTTAACTCCTTTTTCCAAAGTTTTTATCTATGCTTATTTCTATCATTCAAGTATGTCCTATCGATCGAATCTTCGACCTATAGGTAGGAATCTCATGGATGTATACATGTGTTTGAGACATGTTATGTTTGATGGATACAAGTGTTTGCTGGTGGTTGCATATACACACACATTAGGCACCAGATCGGCTCAATCACTATCATACTGCATATGGATGTGTGTGCATTTTTCTTCTTTTAATGGATGGAAATGGATATATTATCCTATGAATATTGCATTTGGATGGATGATTGTGCACGCATATAGAACTTACATGTTATGATAGGATTATTGCACGCATGTTGGATTCATGGCACTAACATACATTGCATTAAGGAGCTCGACTAAATCCGTAGACCGCATGATCTTCGCATTAGTATTGGGACATATACACACACCTTCGCATATCTTCATCCAAGCATTAGAAGTCTTTAAGGACAATGGATGCTTGTGATTGATGGATGAGTAGATGGGTGATGGATGGTAGGATATACGTTCTTGCTAACTTGAAGATTTCGGGGACGAAATCCTTTGAGTAGGGAAAATGTAACACCCTTTAATTTTAACAATATTAAAGAGGATAAATTAAATAATAATTAATTTAATATTCAGAATTAAGGGAAACGGACTGCGCCATTGCATTCGTCTCGAAATTCTGGTCAAGAAAGACATTTGGTTTGGGTAAAACAGATACTGTATGAAGAAGTTATGAATGTTTAGAGTTTGTATATGTGCAAGATAAATATATATATATACACACACACACATATATATATATACATATAAGGTCCAGAATTCAAAATATGGTTCAGAAAATTCAAAATCACGAAAATTCGGGTGAGCGGGGAAAATCCCGCCCAGGGGAGTCGACCCATTAAGGGGGGTGTCGACCCTTGGGTCAACCGCTCAAGGGTGTAACACCCCTAAGTCCCACATCGTGGAAGCCTGTGTGAAGTGGGTACTTATATAGTAGAGCTCATCTCTTACTAATGTTGAGGCCTTTTGAGGAACAAAACCCCATACCTATACGGTGGCTAAGTTGGGGACAATATCTTGCGCGAACGGAGGTGCGGGATGTTGTAGTGGTATCATAGCCAATACCCAGCCGGAATTGTGGCTCCTGTGTGGACCACAATGCCTAGGTGAGGTACTTGTGAGCCAACGGGGATGTTAGGCTCTACAGGAGGCGAGAATGTAACACCCCTAAGTCCCACATCGTGGAAGCCTGTGTGAAGTGGGCACTTATATAGTAGAGCCCATCTCTTACTAACGCCGAGGCCTTTTGAGGAACAAAACCCCATACCTATACGGTGGCTAAGTTGGGGACAATATCTTGCACGAACGGAGGTGTGAGCTGTTACAAAGGGGGTGTCGAGCCCCCTAGGACTGATGTGGCTAGGTCGGTTTTGGGGCTGACAGCTATATATACAGCCTCATTTTTCAAATTTTCTCACACTAAAATCAATGGAGGCCTAAATGCTGTCGGTGCCTGGACTGAATCAAATCCTTTTCTTCTTCTGCAATCAAAGTTTAGAGATTCAAGTGTTGATTATGATTTAACCTTCTCTTTTCTCCTTCTGTTGTTCTAGACCCGAACACTATGAGTTTAAGTTACCTTTAGATTTAAATGATTAAAAGTAAAACGTGATATGACTGTAATTTGGATCTATCTTTGTGACTGAATCATATCAGATCTATTCTAATCTATAAACCCATGATATTCTGAATTAACTATGACTTGGCTTTATCATTTCAGATCTACTTTTGATTATAGATCTAAATCAATATTTAGATCATCTTGTACCTATCATGTTGTGGTTAATTTGGATCTGTCATTAGTTGGACATCTAAATCCTTGTTCAGATCTAATCATGCCTACTATGACATCCCTACTATGTTAGAACTAGTTTTACTATCACAAGTTCACCAGATCTGTTCTTATATGTCCATCTTAACATTATACCATTATACGTTTATGTCAATTTTGTTAGAACAATCATTTCTGTCATTTTCCCATTACCCTTTCCTTTTTATTTTATATAGCCAGGCTACTTTCAAGCCTAGGCATGTCACTAAAAATATGCGAATGCGTTAGTATGGGAATGAGGGGATGAACACTGAATAATGTTTATGTATATGAATGTGGACATATAATTCACTATGAATATAATTGGGGAAAAGGGGCATGAAACCTATAACATATAATAACATATGTAAAAATTGGCTAAAAATGAAATGCCTAGGATTACAGTAATTAGAAATTGTAACTGCGCCTAGACACGAGGTTAGATTACACTTGTGGTGGAAGTCTGCCCGGAACCACCTGGCATATCCAGCGACCAAAAGTGTAACACCCCGCATTTTTAACTAAAGATAATAAAATAAGAATAACTTAACTGAATGTTCATAATTAAGTAAAAGGGATTACGCGAGTGCGTCCGTTTGAAAATTTTGGTCAAAATAGACACCTGGTTTATGTAAATCGGACACCGTATGGAGAAGTTATTAAGTTTCAAGTTTGTATATGTGCAAAAGATTATATATATTTAAGGTCTGGAAAATCAAGTTTTCAGTTCAAATTTCAAAAATCGTGAATTCTATGGTGAGAGGGAAGATTCCCGCCTATGGGAGTCAACCCCATAAAGGGGGGTCGACCCCGGAGTCGACCCCATCAGAGGGGTCAATCCACTCCCCTCCCCCCCCCCCCCCTCCCACGTTAGATCCGAGGAAGAATTCTTATTTCTGAACATAGACATTTTCTTAACCAAATTCGTCGATTCTAGGCTATAAATAAGACTCTAGAACCACTTTTTATTCATCTAATTCAATGGCAAGGACGAAGTGCTACTGCAACGTAATTTGTTCTAGCCTTTTCTACTTCAGCAATCAAAAGATAGACTGCTTTAGAAATCTATGATTCGACCTCAGCGGTTATTCTTCTAATTCTTAGATCTAACAGAAGCAAGGTAAAATTCAAGATCTAATCCATTCAAATTCTTATTCTTTCTTTCCTATTCTCTTTTAATGAAAATAAACAATCCATGGTTATTAGATTTTAAATCAAATTAAATGGAAAAGAAAAACCATGGATGCTAAAATGGGATCAGATCAAAAATTTGGGTAAAGCATGAAAGGTGAGTGGATTTAAGTTATACAGATTAGATAAGAATATGTTATCGTTTACCATTCCCCTGTATGTATAACTGAAATGCAATATGTTGAGAAATGTGACATATGTTAATAATGCCTAAAGTGATGGGTACAAAATAGAAATAATTAATATGCTAAATATTAGTTTGTTTGAATATGAATTTTCCAAATCTTGCATAGTAATTACTGTTACTTAAGTTTCATGTCAATTTGTGTAAATTGTGTACCCATGCCATTAAATGTAAGGATTGAGAACAGTACATATTGGTTTATGTGATTTAAACAATTATCTGATTAATTTGTTACATGTTAGAAAGGAATTAATTATATATGAAATTATGATAGGCATGATACAATTACATGTGAATTATAAATTACAACGGACAACTGGAAGAAATAAACATGCCTAGGCTGTACAGAAAGTTTACGATAAATAAAGAAATTTAATCGCGCTTAGACATGAGGTTAGATTGCACTTGTGATAGAAGTCTGCTCGGAACTGCCCGGCATATCCAGCATTCACAAGTGGTAAATCTAATGTGAGGGGTCTAAGTGCATAATTAAACATGTAACGGTGCTAAGGCACGAGGTTAAGTCAACTTGTGGAAGAAGTCTGCCCGGAACCACTTGGCAAATCCAGCATCCACGGGTGTAGACTTAATGTGAGAGGTCTAGTACGGGAGCATATATATTTATAATATATGTAAATGGTACGACAGATATGCATCATTAATGGTAATAAATGAGAATTAAATGAAATAAATTGGGGAATGATAACAACATGTTATGGTTAAATGACAGTAATAAGAATGTTATATAAAAGATAGCTTTGTCTTAGGGAGAAATGAAAATTATAAATTAGGTTATAATTAACTTGTAAGGAAATGAGACAACTTGTGTAATAAGATAAGAGGCACTTAGTTTTAAATTACGTAATCAGTAAAAAGGGGAAATTTATGAAATACTTAATTATAAATTATGTAATCTAGAAGTCTGAAACCCGCTGATAAGGATAACATGTTTAGACTTGTCCCAGGGACAAGAGGAGATTATAACATAGGTTATAATAAATGGGTTGAGAAACTTATTAATGGGCCTTAGTTTATAAAACCAGGGTAATAAGTAAACAACGATAAGTTGTATTGACAATGTAAAATGGAATTATGATTAAATAAGAAAAAATGAGGAAAATTTGTGAAATAAGTTATATTTAATCATAAACAATGACTGACATGTTAAACAAGAAAATATGTGAATTGAGATATACTTAATTACATATTAAGTAGAACATGTTATTGTAACAAACAAGAATATAAAAGAGATTGTGGATCATAGACCTTGGGCCACAATCTAGGGGATAACATGTTGTGGGCTTATTAATAAACTTAAATGGGTTAAGTTATGTGACTGAAATTAATAAGCAAGAGGAACCTGGTAACTTGATTAAGAATTCAATATAAATGAGAAAAACCAAGTTAAATGGAAACATGATAAGTTAAGGCAAGCACGTAAAAGACTGTTTTGACATAGTGTCTAACAACATATTAAAGTGAGGCGCTTGAATCAATCTGTACGTTTGAGGGTGAATAACCCAACGGGGTAGATCATCATGGTGTTATAAGGCACGAGGGGGAGCGCACATTCATCTGATTGTTCTGACGGCTCCGAAGGACTGGAAGGGGAAGCATGCGGCTTCCTAAGGTACATAAGGTGCTACTAGTAGTCCTCTGTGTGGTGGCAGCTGTTTTAGGCTGTGCTCGCAGAGTTTGGGTCTGCGCGTAACTACTAGGTGGGTGGGCCTTGACTGCAGAAGTAGTTATGCAGTCAGAATGTTGTGACGCGGTGACACCGGGCTGATTTAGTGGTTCCCTCAACGAGGAGGCGAAGGGTCACGACCAACAAGGATAGTAGATTGTCGGATACCCGTCATCGGCAACCAGTGGGATGCAGAAAGACTAGAGCTAAAACCAATAGACCATTCACCCTTCACTATCGGGGTACGGTGGTTGAGGCAAGACGCCAAGTGGATTTTTAGATTGTTTTCTTTAGGGGCAGTCATTTAGCTCTTGTAGTCTTTACTAGTTGAGGGAGGGTCCAAGGTGGGACCATAGCCACCATGAAAACAGACCCTAGGAATATCTGTAGAGGCTCTTAAAGATGGGCCTATACAGAATTGGAAAAGCTCTCGACCAAGTTCCGTGTTTCTTGTATCGCCCTGCCACGGAACTCGGTGCACATGAGAGGACGTGCGGTTATGGCATCGAGCTACAATTGACAATATGTTTGTGGGATAGTCTAGATACATGCATATCGGCTCTGGGTGTATCGTAGACTTGAGGGCATTACTCCAGTATGGATCCTAATTCGAACAAAGGTGGCAGTCCGTACACTACAAGAAAAACCGCATATAGCAGCGGCAATATCCGCTTCTAATTCGTCGCTAAATAGGCCTTAGCGACGGATTTCCTGCATAATGCTGTGGTTTGCAAAAAAACCTTGACGGTATCTGTGTCCAATTTTTATGACGGAATTTAGCATAAGTTTTCCGATGGTTTTCCGTCATTTTACTAATTATATAATAAAAATAAAATTTTGTTTACTATTTTAATTTTAATTTATATACCAAATATTTACTGACGGATAATTAATTTATAATAAATTATTATTTATAAAAGGCGTTGGTAAATCCTTACTAATTACCAAGGGATTAGCGACAAAAATTAAATTGAAGTAAACTTATCCTTCCTTTTTTGTTGGTAATCCGCTGTTATTCCCCTTCTGATCTCTCTCTCTATATATATATATATATACACACACACACACACACACCCACACACATAATTTGTGTTCCATTCAATACACAATCCTAATTTAAATACAACACAATTAATATCAACACACACATCTTATAATCAATGTATTATATTAATCACTCATCTCATAATCAACATTACATAATAGACATACTAAACATTCTTACATCAAAAATACACCCATAGTATTTAATAAACAATACTAAAAAGTACAAACCAAAATATAGTTCTAGCATTTCAAATCCATAACTTGTTATGGCATGTTCCTGCTTTGTTGCATCAACGATATCTATCTTCCTATAAAACAAAAATTCTCTAGTTATACATACTTCAAGTTAGTGTAAATAAAACAATGAACGGTGAATTGTGCTTCATATAAGACAAGTTATAAACATTACACAAGACCTGCTAATTTATGACATGAAACATAATTTCCATAACACTCTGAAAGCTAGATTTTTACTACTGCATCATTCAACTATACTTACATATGTAAAGGATAAGAATCATTACCTTTCAAAAAAATTGATGCATACAATTTATTGTAATCTGCATCATTTCAAAATAGAGTTTCACGTCCGCCTTCGATTTGCCGCAAGACTACCAATCAGAGTATCAATTAATTGGTCTATAAAAAATATGTTCAAATAGAAATAATACTATAACTCCATTGTTTCTTGCTTCTATGTTAATCTTTGAAAGAGTTAAAAAGCAAAAATTTTATATTGAACCTTTTTAACCATATAAACCAATTACAGTTGGTAAGTGATAGGAACACTATTATGGCAAGAGCTGGACTAACACGCAAAGCAAAAAACAACTTAGCATTTTTTTGCAATAGAATTTATATTGTATTTGTACATGATAGATTATTCAAGAGGATATTTATCATTTTCCTTACTTTTCCTAGGTTACTACAAGATTGGTATGTTCTAAAACATATTACAAACATACCATACTTTCAATCAGTAAAAGTGGCTATTTTTACTGGCTCTATTTTAAGTAGCTTAAATAAAAATAAATATTATCAAACTGTTGCATTAAGACTGTTAAAACTAATCCAACAAAAATCACTTAAATATTGCAACGTGTAGTATAAGAAGAACATAAATAACTATAGACATGAGGTTACGAGAAAAATCGCATCACATATAACGAAATTGATTACTTGCGTAATCTAAACAGCTGCAATATATGCAGTGGATATTAGAATTGGAATATCACCATCCTCTAACATCTGCTATGGCAAAACATCCCCTTCGCAGTTGATGTATTTAACTTTTCTACACATAATAAGCAGATGTTTATTAACAATTATAAGGAGGATAAATTTACAAAGGGTTAACAAGCCTTAATCAAGTCTTTGTTATGAGACACACATATTTGTAATGTGATCACCCAGTTTATCCTTACATATTTGCCTGATGCAGTAGCACTCAGCCATTCACAGGATTATACATTCTTAAATTTTACTGGACTGAAAATTAAGGACGACCACATAAATATATGAACGTACCGAACAAAACCAAATGTATGCAGCACAAACATACGGTGGACATCAAATTCCAAATAATTTTGTTCGTTTAATCCTACTGATACAATTTTGTTCTTTTTCCCGAAAAATTAAACTATATCCAAATAATTGTAAACTTACGTACAAAGCAAAATATGGGATTGTAACAGTTTAAGGATGAAATGTGTAAAAGGTTTGATCAGCATTAAACTATATATACTACCAGCACGATACCTATTAAGACAATTCAACACTGGATTCACGAAACTGCTAATTAAATTCAACATTGGATTCTCAAATACAGATGCTTGCACAAGTACTAAAACTAAAACAAAAAATCTATTAACATTATCTTATCATATTAACAAACAGTGAAGCTAAAAAAGGATTATTATCACACAGTGATACCACATATAACAATATAACAAAATCCAAGCCTGATGGATCTTAGACCAGGCGTGGAAGGCAAAAAATATTTCAGAATACCCAGCATGGAAGAATGAAAGCTAACATTCCTAATAAAATTCCATCAAAGTTAATTACGAAATCCGACCAAAATGAAGCATTTTTATTTCAACAAGATCCAATTCAAATAACATTGATTAATTCGGAAAGATCTAGCGTAAAACATTCACAACCAAGATCCAGATCTTAATAAAAAATCAGTACCTAGGGAGCAGAAGATAGCCAACTCGAAAGAGACTTCAGTAGTGAAGATGATGAACTAAACCAACGTTCGAAGCCACAAACTTTCTATGCATAACATCTGATCTTTTTAAGTTGAAGCCAAGAGAATGCATATTTTCGCCTTTCTACCAATTAAGTTTCAGCTGCCATTGGCTCGAGTTTCACCTATTCTTTTTTTAGGGTTTTACAATGGAAAGCAACCGAATTAATGCGTTGTAAATTATTTCGCTCCTATAATTTGTTTTTTGGGCCTTATTGTTGGGCCGTGGTTTAGTGCGGTGGGTTACATACGTGATGTTTAGTTTTATTTCTTGGCGTCTAGCATATTTCTAATTTTAGCGTTGGCTATATTTATAATGAGGAATAAAAAAAAATATTAGTTTTGAAAAATTTAAACATAAATCACTATTCATTAATCAATTACTATAAAATATTAGTTTTAATCGATAATTAATTCTAATTTATTAACCATTAATTTTAAATTATTTTTATTTTCAAATACAAGTCACATTTTCATAAGTTTAATTTTCTTTTCTTCAATTTCGAGTGAACATTAATTTTACAAATTATTTCAGAAACAATCAAAATCTTAAAAAAAAATCAAATATTATATATAATAATTATAAACGTTAAAAGTTACTTCTTAGTCATTAGTATTTCTTAATAATTATGAGTTATCATGTAATCATTTTAACTATTGATTGTTTATTAATTTTTAATTTTTAATAGTTATTATTCTTCTTAATTACTTAAAATTAATCACTAACCAATAATTATAAATGTTAATTATGAGTTATCATGCAATCATTCCAATGCAACAATTAGTAAAAATTTAAAGAAATCGCACATATATGTTGAATAATTAACGTTGACTCTGTCATTTTCTATGGTGAATGTTTCCTCGAAGTTTGTTATAACCTATGTTTAAAACAATTTGACTACAGTAAATTAACCTCATATTTCTTAAATAAAAAGTTATATAAAGCATTATGTTTAAAACTATTAAATGAACTTTTTCAATATTTTAAAGTTTAGAAATTTTGATTATTTCATGTCAAACAATAATTGGTTTTATAAACTTTATCATTTATTTCAAATTTATTCAAGATGATTTCAAATTTTTAAATTTTTCGAAATATAAAATAATTATCAACTATAAATATAAAATATAAGTATCGACTATAATTATCAACCATAATTATTAAATATACAATTATTCAAAATTAATTATTGAATACTAGATATCATTTCATAAGTATTAAATTTTATTATAAATTATTAAATAATTATGATAATAAACTAATATTTTTATCTCTTACAAATCTGTTGGAATTCTGCTGTAAAATTGCTTCTATAAATATTCGTCGCTGTTATGCTTGGATTTGCAGTTGAAAATAACAGCAAAAATTTTCTATTGGCAATTTGACGCAATTTACAATAGCTTAGTGAGGGATGACAAAAGACGACGGTAATAAACAAAAGAAAAAAGCTGAAAAAACAAAAAAATACCCCTTGCAGATCACACCGAAATCCGTCGCAAATTAGCGATGGAAATTTCCGCTTCTAAATATATGACGCTAAATTAGTGTTTTTTTTAGTGGTATGTTTGCGTAGCATAGTAATGACAGTTATATGTGGAACATAATATCGTTATCCGTACATCACTACGGCATAGGATGAGGGACTACGTATATTTCGATGTAGTTACAATGGAGACCGTGCGAGTAGTGTACCATGGGGTGTACCTTAATATTGGGGGTAGCTACATGTATATTGTATTAGGTTAATCCACTTGGAAGTAAATGGGTGCGACGTATGTGTAAGCCTTGAGTGTTGTTAACCCAAGTAACCTAATAAATAAGAAAATATGATTGAACGGCATATGTAGTGTTATCCAAAGTGTATAATTTAAATCCAGTCACCAGAACTTGTGTTCTGATCCCATCCTCATAACATATTCGCAGGATAGATTTGTGGTAGAGATATGATAGCTCTGGATACTTGTTAGGCAATATTATTAATACGGTTTGGTTATAAATTGAGTATATTATATTTTATCCATTCCTCTGTGAGATGTTTTCTGAGCTCTGACATATTTTATGTCTCTATATTTTCTGTAGGATACCAGAGCAACCCAATTTGAAGTTTCGATAGATTGGAATTTTGAAAAAAAAATGGTTTGTCGGAATTTGGGTTGTTACATCTGGTATCATAGCTTAGGTTTAGAGTTCCTGTATAAATAGTGCGTGAACATAATTATATTTTAAAATTATATAGATGAATAGGAAGAGTGAACTAGGCGGACTTTGGGCTCTTCATAACAAAAAGAAGATATGGACTCCAAGAACGAATCAATGGAAATTAAAGGACCTTTCCAGTGATAAGATAACGGAAGCAAGTGTTGACTCAACCTTTCCCACTTATGCTCGAAAAAAGGGGGGACAACCTCGGTGTCGACCCAGGGGGTCGACACACAAGGCAGGGGATCGACCCCTGGGTCGACAGCCCTTTAGGAGGGTCGACCCCCCATGAAACAGAAATAAAAATAAAAAGGGACAAAGTCGAAGTTTCGTCCCCATTTTCTTGTTCCCCACCCAGCCACCCGAAACCCACCCCATCCCCCCCACTTCCCAAGACCACCGCCACCTCAAATCTCCACCGTTTCGCGCAATTTTGGTGCCAACTCGAAGCCCTCGATGCTCTCTTTCGGGATCTACTAGAGTTTCCCCTCAATTCGAAGAAAAATCGCCATGCAACCGCAACCCCTTCTCTTCGCCGCCTTCCCTCAAGAAATAGCTCGGTGCAATAATTAGAGAGACATAGTAGAGACATACGTGAGCACTGAAGGGCACGATATTCTACTTGGAAGGCCGGTCAAGTTTGGAGACTTTATAGGCACCAATTTAGAGGCGATGTTTCATGCGGTAGGGTTGGATGGTATTTTGGATCACAACACCTTAGAAAGGAGGGATTTTTCAAGGTTAGTACGTCTTTTTGTCACCATTTAGAAATTAGTGAAGAGCACGACATGGTAGTTTCTGAGTCAAAATTAAAAGCGGGTACATATCCGATTCACTGAGGTCCAGTTTGGCGCCATGCTTGGTATAAGGGGATGGGGCTTAAATTTAGAAGAAGTGGAAATGACAAATATAGTTGTTTTATGTAGGATTTTTATAAATGAGGATCAAAGACATTGGGATATGACACATCTACGCCCCTTAGCCAGAGTGGTCATACGCATACTACAATACAATTTAGCTGCTAAGTTGGGTGGTTTTGATAAGATTTCTCCAAAAGTTATTCTAGCTACCTATGCAATTTTTTCTGGACTTGAAATAAATTGGGCTCGTTTGATTTTGCAGTATTACAGTGCCTCTAGGGAGGTGAGACAGAATAAAATCCCTTATGGACATCTCTAGACCACGGTTTTTGTACATTCACATGTTTCCATAGCAAGGGAAAGTCATATATCACATCCTTAACTTGTTATAGATGTAGGCATGTTGACTAGAATGTAGATTGAGTTCGATGAGTTGTTGGCAGTAGACCCCCAGCCAATGGAGCATGACCTAGGGGAAGGTGAGTAGGAAGGACACCCAGAGGATGTTGGGGCTGATGATGTTCAATTGGACGAGGAGAACCTACAGGACCTAGGAATACAACCTTATAGGCCTATGGCTGGGTATCAGCCCATGCTAGAGGGTGAGCCTCAGCATTCACCGGTAGTGGAGCCACAACAGCACTTTTCCCCCCAGTAGTACTATCAGTATACGGGCACAAAGCAGCAGTGAGGAGGCGCTAGATCCTCCCAGACCTTGGGATGGGACACATGGTCATCCAAAGAGCAATGAGACTTGAGAGCTGAGGTTAGGACTATCTCAGACAGACAGGCTCAGCTGGCTAGGGAGAATCAGGATTTATTGCGGGGATAGCAAGAGATGATTAGAGCACAAATAGGTGCTTCCCAGACACAGCAGCAGAGCTTACAGGAGATCTATGCTCGCAGCAGCGGTTTGATCAGATGCAGATGGACATGCTGGACATGCAGCTAGAGGTCAGAGAGGAAACTAGGCGGCATGAGGAGCGTCTAGGCAGGATGGAGGGAACTTTAGGTGGGTTAGATTCTTTCATCCGTGATATCTTTAGACAAGGACCCAGGCCTCCATTCTAGTGATGATCCTCTAGACCACATGTGTCGGACCTCGACTATCTTAGGTTTACCTTTTTGTAGTAGAATCTATGTTGGAGATCTACTTATGTTAGTAGGGTTTGTATTTTTTTCATTGATGTAAGAGAACTATGCTTTAGATTTACTTTTGTTTATGGTGTGTAAAACTCTATTATCTAGAGGAAAACTTTCGCTGTAACCAATTTTCTCGTGAGAAAAGGAAATCAGTAACTGCCCAGCATATCCAGCATTCACAAGTGGTAAATCTAATGTGAGGGGTCTAAGTGCATAATTAAACATGTAGCGGTGCTAATACACGAGGTTAAGTCAACTTATGGAAGAAGTCTGCCTGGAACCGCCCAGCAAATCTAGCATCCATAGGTGTAGACTTAATGTGAGAGCTTAGTACGGGAGCATATATATAATATATGTAAATGGTGGGACATAAGCATCATTAATGGTAATTAATGGTAATAAATGAGAATTAAATGAAATAAATTGGGGCATGATAACAACCTGTTATGGATAAATGACAGTAATAAGAATGTTATATAATAGGTAGCTTTGTCCTAGGGACAAATGGAAATTATAACTTAGGTTATAATTAACTTGTAAGGAAATGAGACAACTTGTGTAATAAGATAAGAGGCACTTAATTTTAAATTAAATAATCAGTAGAAAGGGGAAAATTTATGAAATACTTAATTATAAATTAAGTAATCTAGAAGTCTGAAATCCGCTTGTAAGGATAACATGTTTAGACTTGTCCTAGGGGCAAGAGGAAATTATAACATAGGTTATAATAAATGGGTCGAGAAACTTATTAATGGGCCTTAGTTAATAGAACTAAGTTTATAAGTAAACAACGATAAGTTGTATTAACAATGTAAAATGGAATTATGATTAAATAAGAAAGAATGAGAAAAACTTATGAAATAAGTTATATTTAACCATAAATAATGACTGACATGTTAAACAAAAAACATGTGAATTGAGATATACTTAATTACATATTAAGTAGAACATGTTATTGTAACAAACAAGAATATAAAAGAGATTGTGGATTTCAGACCTTGGGCCACAATCTAGGGGATAACATGTTGTGGGCTTATTAATAAACTAAATGGGTTAATTTATGTGACTGGAATTAATAAGCAAGAGGAACCTCGTAACTTGTTTAAGAATTCAATATGAATGAGAAAAATGAAGTTAAATGGAAATCTGATAAGGTAAGGCAAGCACGTAAAAGAATGTTTAGACATATGGTCTAACAACATATTAAAGTGAGGCGCTTGGACTAGTCCATACGTTTGAGGGTGAATAACCTAGCGGGGTAGATCATCATGGTGTTATAAGGCATGAGGGGGAGCGCACAATCATCTAATTGTTTTTACAGCTCCGAAGGACTGGAAGGGGCTTCCTAAGGTACGTAAGGTGCTCCTAGTAGTCCTCAGTGTGGTGGTAGAAGCTTTCAGCTATGCTCGCAGAGGTTGGGTCTGCGCGTAACTACTATGTGGGTGGGCCTTGATTGCAGAAGTAGCTATGCAGTCAGAATGCTATGACGCGATGACACCAGGGCGATTCGGCGGTTCCCTCAATGAGGAGGCGAAGGGTCACGGCCAACAAGGATAGTATATCGTTGGATACCGGTCATCGGTAGCCAGTGGGATGCGGAAAGACTAGAGCTAAAACCAATAGACCATTCACCCTTCACTATCGGGGTACGGTCGTTGAGGGAAGACGCCAAATGGATATTTAGATTGTTTTCATTAGGGGCAATCGTTTATCTCTTGTAGTCTTTACTAGTTGTGGGAGGAGCCGGGGTGGGGCCATAGCCATCGTGAAAACAGACCCTAGGAATATCTGTGTAGGCTCTTAAAGATAGGCATGTACAGATATGGAAAAGCTCCCGACCAAGTTCGTGTTTCTTGTATCGCCCTGGCATGGAACTCGGTGCACAATAGAGGACGTGCGGTTATGGCATCAAGCTACAATTGACGATACGTACGTGGGGCAGTCTAGATACATGCATATCGGCTCTGGGTGGTGTATCATAGACTTGAGGGCATTACTCCAGTATGTATCCTCATTCGAACAAAGGTGGCAATCCATACGCTTGCGTAGCATAGTAATGACTGTTATATGCGGAACATAATATTGTTATCCGTACGTCACTACGGCATAGGATAAGGGACTGCGTATATTTCGATGGTGTTATAGTAGAGACCGTGCGAGTGGGGTACCATGGGGTGTACCTTAATATTGGGGGTAGCTACGTATATAGTGTATTAGGTTAATCCACTTGGAAGTAATTGAGTGCGACGTATGTGTAAGCCTTGAGTGTTGTTAACCCAAGTAACCTAAGAAATAAGAAAATATGATTGAATGGTATATGTAGTGTTATCCAAAGTGTAAAATTTAAATCCAGTTGCCAGAACTTGTGTTCTGACCCCCTCCTCATAACATACTCGCAGGTTAGATTGGTGGCAGAGATATGATAGCTTTGGATACTCGTTAGGCAGTATTATTAAAATGGTAAGGCTGTACTTTGAGTATATTATATTTTATCCATTCCACTGTGAGATGTTTTCTGAGCTCTGACATATTTTATGACTCTGTCTTTTCTACAAGATACCAGAGCAAACCAACTTGAAGTTTCGATAGATTGGAATTTTGAGAAAAAAATGGTCTATCGGAATTCGGGTTATTACAACAAGTGGTGAGTCTAATGTGAGGGGTCTAGGTGCACAAATACGAGACGTGCTGAGACATGAGGTTAAGCCGACTTGTGGAAGAAGTCTGCCCGGAACCGATCGACATATCCAGCATCCACAAGTGGTAGGCTTAATGTGAAGGGTCTAGTACATCATAACCATAAATGGACTTGGTAATGAATTGGAGTACTTAACCTAGTTGAATCCATAGGTATTGTATGAACATGAACTTGAATATGGGTTAAGTAAATTTGGTTGAACTGTGAGTGGTGGGTTAAGTAAATCTGAGGGGGTGGGTAATATTTATATATAGGCCCACGAACTTAACCTAAGAGGGTTACATAATTAAAGACACCAATAGGTATACATAACCGGTGGAAATCCTAATGGGGATACAAGACAAGGGGATAGCTTGTATCATTTTGCGTGGTGGAACCGTTTCAGTCAGTAACCCATATAATGGTATCAAACGAGTACTCCGCCCCAGGTCGGAGTGAGGGCACGCTTACTGAGATGATTGTAAGAGATCCAAACGTGGAGAGAGGTGTGGGCGGCGCAAACCAACCGGGGACCTATGCGTGCATGGGTTCGGCAGAAGGGGATAAGACGACGTGACACCAGTAGATATGGTAGTGCACGTCATGAAGGGTTGCCACTTTAGGAAAGTGATAACTTCTACTGTGGAGCTGGCACAGGGTATCTACGGAGTAGGGAGCCGATCGATTAGGGTAGTAGTTTGGGTACGTCTAGACTCTGGTAAAAAGTGTAAGAGCCTGTTAGGTTGGGTTGCTTGTGGATTGTATAGGGTTAACACCTCTAACCAGAAGTACGCCTAAGTCTACCATCTTATAGTTGTTGTGATCATCTCATTCTGGTTATACTAGTATCGGTGCAGAGAATCAGAGTAATCATTAGGGAAGTGTATACACTCTATCATGTTTACCTTGTCATACTTACCATTTATGATGTTATCTTTCTTACCCACCTTATATGCCTGTCATGATACTTTTACTTATTTACTTGCTAAAAGTAACTAGACTCGCCAGACTTTATGTCTAACCCTTTTTGTTTCCTCTTCTCTCTTCCCCCCCCCCCCCAAAGGTTCGCAGGGTGGAAATAATCTGGCTTAAGTAGGACTCGGTTATCATCTAGCTAGGAGCTGCTTTTGAAGTATTGCTCAAGTTCTTGTCTTTATTACTATGGCTTTGTCTCTTTTGGGGAATTATGCTTTTTCTTTTATGTATTTCTGTACTCTGATGGTACAAGACTGAAGCTCTATATTAATGTAATGATTTTTATGTAGTTCCAGACTTGTGATATTTTGGACCACGATGTTATGAATTATGTTTTAAATAAAATTCTAAGTTCCGCTGCTACCTTTTACATCTGTCTTGTAATGTTTCTGTGTCTGTTTACGTATAACGCTTCATGAAACTTAATGCATTCTCTTAATGAGTGACATTAACGAACGTGGGGTGTCACATGCTTGGTACGTTTAAAACAAATCATTTTGACATTACTATAAGTGCCTAGTGTCAAAACAACTTCAAATATATATGTATCAATTTTAGACGACATGAGCGTCACATGCCACTATGCCGCCATATAGGTTTACAACTAAAATCTGAAAGTCACGTATTGGAAATTGGATTCCATCGATGAGTCGAGGCAAGGGGTGTCCCGATTAGAGACACTCTAGCATATGTCTTAGGATCACATCCACGGGCAACCCTTGGATCTTCAGGGCCTGTCCACACTTACTTTAGTGGATTAGTTATTCCTGAACACACGTTTCCCAGTCCTATCAGACCTATCTCTAAGCCAGTAGCAACTCAATATCTGAGGCGCCTCGCAATCCATCATCCACATAAGTAAAAATGTCTGGGCTCCGTACCATGACGCCACTCCGAGCTAGAAAGAAACGTCGTGCACTCCCTGCAGTCACTATCCCGTTTTTGACTCATACTGGTGTGAGGCTCGCGAATTAACGCTATATACCAAGCTATGCTATTTAAAGTAGTGCTTTGATCATCATCCACAAGACTCTGCTTTTCAACAAAAGCCTTGATTATTGCATCTTAGCAAGCCACATTGATAATTCACATCATACGACTGATGTCTATCAATATATAACCTCTAAGCTCATACGTCTCAGAGAAGGGTGTTAAGCAAAAGAATAAATTCTCAGCTACCAAATAGATATATATTTAATAGAAATCCATCAATACAGAATGAAATCAAAAATCAGACACACATCCTTTTACAAGTCCGTTTTTGGTCTGGACGAAACTGGAGGCACCTTATTCCTTGTCCCATATGTCCAATATAGGAGAGAGGTCCTCGCATATCCGGTCGATCTCCAAGTACGTCTGGACGATCACCACTTATTACCTCGTCTTGGGTGTACAGCCCAATCAAGACATCAGTAATCATCCAAACGTTGTGAAGATCTCCGGTCTTCAACCACCATCTTCATCATCAACTTTTAATCATCGTATCAGTTATTCAGAATGAAATAAACCCGGTCTTTACGAATAACTCGCATATTTTATAATCAATAATTAAGTGCTATAAAAACACATCATACACTTCATTCCAATTCAGAATATCTTTTATTCAAATATTCACATCTTTAGAGAAAGGTTCCTATTAATTTTACCAAAGTTAAATTCTTTTAAACATATTCTTTAATCTTCCCTTGGATATCAATTTCAAAAGAATTTATTTTATCCTTTTACCACTTACCCCAATTAAGGCTTACCAAACTAGTCAGGATTATCGAGCCATACCGAAGTAATCATTTATTTTATTATTCCAATCCCAACCTATTCATCCCATGGAGCAAAACTGGTAGTACTCCATATCTAACACCCACTGTGTTATCGGTAAAATTAATTACCATTTCACGTTTCAAATCTAATTAAAGAGTTAACTATCGTATGGAGTAAAACTGGTGGTACTCCATTCTCGATCATTTCATGAATTTGATAAATCTGATTATTCCAATCTCATTATAATCTACTTAAAGATTCATTAAAACTCTAGTTCAGTTTTAACCTCAAAAATCATTACTTTATGATTATTCAACTTTAAGAAATTAATCTTGTCTTTAACTGGGTTAAAGAATCAATGTTATTAAAAACATAGTTCACAATAAACCCAAATCAACTTCCATTAATTATGGAATCTTCGCGGAAAACAGATCAATATATAATTGATATAAATTTCTGTATCAGACTAATAATATAAATGGAATAACGGAAAAGCCTTTTAAATTCCATATATAGTATCGGTCTTCCTTTACAGAAGCTCATCTCGATTATCACCAAATCGAATTCCATTCAATTCCAATTATATTAAATTGGAGAGCTTTACTTTGGAAATTTTCCATTAAATTTTATTGAAAGATTTATAAATTCCAAATCATAACTTCACTGTTGATCGGGTTTAAGAACAAATGTCATTTAAAACATCATTGACAATGAACCTGTAATCAACTACCATTTAATTTCAATTATATGTATTAATTGGAAAACTTCACTAATCTTAATTAAAAGATTTATTCTTTTCTCAACGGGGTTTAAGAACAGTGTTATTGAAGACATCATTCACGACAAACTCCTAAAATCCAATTTGATATTATATACAAGGCTCTGAATAGAAATAATATCGGCTTATATTCAATATCAAATTCTAAAACCAACAAATATCGTATTGGAAATAATGATATCTATATCTTCAAAATTCCTCAACAATATCCATATAATCACAGAATCCAGTATCGAAATATTCCGAAGATTATTTCCATTTAAATCCTTTCCACTTCATTCACTGGCAAATTCTGGTTATTTCAAAAACCATTTACAAATCCGATTTATTTATTTAAAAAAACTGGATTATTATTCTAGTTAATAACTGGTTCATTTAGATAAACATATCCTTTATCTTTTCAAAACTTGGAATTTTTCATCCAAATCATTTATTATGATTTTACATAATTTTTCCATATTTTTAATAATTTTATTAAGTCCTTTACAATCAGTTTCTGATAACGGCCACCAAACTGCATCCAAAGCGACCTTTTATGAAATTGATTTGAACATAATTTGAAATCCAACCGTTCAAATTTAGATCTCTTATATTCATTGAAAAGATCTTTTCAATACGAACCAAATGGTTTTGGTTTTAGGGGAATCCGACGGTCGAATCTCCCGTTACATCAATTTGAAGTTAATGTTTGAAATTCGCGAACGGTCGCTGTGCGGCGCGTTCTATTCAAGCCACTTAAATATAATATATATATATATATATATATATATATATTGTTGATTTCCATTTAAAACGTATTTTATAAATCATTTTTAAATCCATTTTAAAATGATTTCAACTTCATTTGTTCAATTTTAAATCAAAATTGAATGTTTTATATCATTATAATATGAGAATGATAATATTTTCAAAATATCAGATTTTGAAATCAAATCTTTTTTATATTCATTTTAAAATGAATAAAATCGGTATAAAAATCCGTTCGAGTTAAAATGGCGTATTTCTACTTAACTCGGCTTAATATTCATTTTAGTTATGAATATTTCAATATTTTCTTATCCATCCAAAATTGGACATCGAAATCGTATTTTGATTATTCACTGAATATTATTTTAAAATATTCGTTATTTCTAAATTGTCTTTACCGAATATTATTTTAAAACATTCGTTATATCTGAATTGTCTTTACTGAATATTATTTTAAAATATTCGTTATTTCTGAATTGGAATCAGACTCAATCAGTAACCATTTGATTTTATTTATATAGATTCCATACATCGCATGTATTCAAAAATAGTGATAAATAACTATTAAACATTCAATTCACATCCAAAGTGCAAGTCACAACTGTATAAGCATTAAATAATTAAACAATGCTTATAATAGTCTTTCAATCAGTCGGTTGACAAACAATTAAATCCAAGGGAGATGTGAATAAATTATTACCCCCAGACCCGTGTTGGGTTTCAACAATAGCAATCAATTCAAATTAATCATTGGTTAATAAATTTAACCAATTCTAATTTGATTTGAATTATTTTTTTTCTAATTAACCTATTTTCGTTGTTCAAATTATAAATGGATATTTACAATTTAATTTCAACTACCACATTAATGTTGACATTATTTTTCATATGTTAATCATCATAATCACAACACAATATAGTCAATTAAATCATCCATGGTTTTCAAACAACAGTGAATGTGAGCTAACATGCACCATATAATTAATGCTAACTAAAACAGATAAAAATCAACACGGGCAATTTCTACATTCAGTTATAAAATAAATAACTATACAAATATTTTAGTGAGAGAATTCTCACTTTGGGTTCCACTCCGTCAGTCTTTACCGGATGATTTTATTTTCAAACTAAACTAAACACGAGTTTAATTCAGTTGAAAATCCAATTTTCTCTATTTCCGTTCTGGTCAGCTTCATTGCGAACCTCTCATCACTGTGATTCCATAGGAACTTGTTTTGCTGATTTCTATGTTCGTTTGGAAGAGTTATGAACATTTGTACATTTGATAATTAAATAAATCATTAGTTTTAAATTAATTATATTATTAACCTAATTAATTCCTCTTCACGTTAATCTTTCCAGGCAAAAACTCGACCTAACCTCCCATTCTTCAAAGCCTTGTGCCTCCTACTCTAGATGATCGAAACCTGATCAGATTTTCCCCCGACCTCCGCCTACACGGCCGCCACCATTGGCCTTGACCTCGCCGAACTCGGTGCCTCCGACGCTTGTGAAAACCCACTTGAACGGCGCCCACTTCATCTCGTTTTCCGGCCACTACATTGTCAATTTTCTGATCATCACCGTTTGGTTTCGAGGTCTTGCGGAGTTGAACACTTTTGTTGTTGAATGGGTTTCATTTGATTCGTAGATGAGGAGAAAAAGAGGGAAGAAGGAGGGAGCGCACAGGCCATTGATTCGAGAAGGGGGGCGGCGGCTCAGATAACGAATGGGTGCTAGGGTTTTGGAGTTAAAGAATATATATGTAATATTTAATTATTATTTAATTCGTTAATTAGTTTATTTTCGTCCGAACTCCTATTCACACCCAACGACTGTGGTTCCTAATCAAATACCTCTATTCCGGACACAAAGGGATATGTTCTGTAAGCCAATTCAACTGTTTAATTAGTTTTTATCAAAATTAAAATATAAATTAATATAACATTCAATATTGAATTCCAACATACATTTTAATTTACTGGGCTACATACTGACTCCAAAAATTACGAATATTGGAATCCCGCTATGGTTTGACGATACAGTCCTAATAAAATTAGTTTTATCGAATTTGGAGACCGTTTGAAAAATGACCTTTTAACTGGTCGATTAAATTCAAACTGAAATTGAAAATGCGTTTAAATTTACTACGCTCGCATATTAATTCCAAAAATTATGAAATTTGAGACCTAACAATAATTTGACATTCCGGATCCAACAAAAGTGGTATTGTCGAAAACGGTAGTCATTTGCAAAATGACTATTTTTAGGGGTTGTATATTATATAAATATATATAAATTCCATAACGACTATTCTAAATTTTAAACTGGACATAACTAACAGTTTATGAAGTGAAATATCAGTTTCTTACATTCGCTAGAAAACTAGAGTTCAAAATATTCCAATGTTTTCTTGTTTCATCAAATTCCGATTTATATTGAATTCTGTACATTCATTCAAAGTTTAAAATTGAATTTTCCAACTATCGTGCCATTCCAAGTTCGTTTTAATTGAAATTTAAATTCATACATTTTAACTTTGGTTTAAATAAATTTTTTAGTTGTTATTATTTAAAATAAATCATTTTAAATATTCAAAACCCATTAAAATAGCTAAAATAAAAAATTTAAATTGGTTCATAAATTCCAGATTGTTACATTGATGGAACCCAACTTCCAATACGAGCCTTTTACGATTTTAGTTGTAATCTATGTATGTAGACGTAATATATGGGTACCTACGCCATCTAAGATTTATATATTTATTTGTGAAAGTGATTTCCACGCTATGCGCTAGTGATAATAGAAGAGACTTTCACGTACTAAGAATATTTGGTTATCATAAGGCAAAAATTGCTCCTCTGGCGTGTGTTGCATTGTGTGATGGGATGCGACTCTTATGGTAACTTTATTTTCAAAAAGCATTGTGAGTTGCTATGACTAGTATTCATGTGGAGGAAACCCATTTTGTGTTATATGGCGTGGTCCTTTGATGTACCAAACTTTAAAACAAATTTAAATAATTGTTTTAGTTCTCATACCAGTCACATGACTGATTCATAGTTTATTGTTCTTTCCCTAAACTCTGGGTACCCATATTTTCCACACAGCAACATGGTAGTTTTTCTTTGCATATATTTTGTAGAGTCGTTGTTAGATTGAAGCTAGAGCTGTGTCCAGAACATTTTCTTTCTTTCACTAAGAGTTTATGTTTTCCGCCGTGTACATGTTATACTCTGGTATAGTTATTTTCATTGTGCATGTATTTATTATTGTACTCTGATATAAGTTGTACTCTGATGTAAAAGTTATTGTAATGATAATGAAAAAGTTATTTTGTTTAGTTCTTATGTATCGTAACCCCAAGCGATACGTCATATTGATCAGTTTAAGTCGATTTAATGATCGGTTTGAAATGGGAAAAAAGGCAGGTCGTCACGTGGCACGTGTGTAAGAATTCGAGTCAGTTGACTTGAAAAGTCAAGAACACTCCTTCATTAGGGGGAGGGCAAATGTTAGCACTAGAAATAACCAAGGTAGATCGAGAATAAGATTCTAGGTGTGCAAGAAAGAATGATAGAAGTAAGACAAGGCCAAGGCATCAGAAGAAACAAAGAAGGTGCTAAAAACTATAAACATGTAAATTTGTAACGGGTAAGGGCCTTTGGTCATATTCCATAAGGCTCATCTTCTATAAGCGAAGGCACTGACAAAACAAATCAATCCCCCAAGGATGTCGGAGGGAAAGCATATTCCAATATGCAACAAAATCAAGTAGAAAGGAAAAATAATAGAGGAGATGCCCACCGAAAGGTCGAATGTTAGAGAAAGAGCCCCCAGACCTAACAAGAAGATTAACCGTGTATAGGAAAACACTGATTCGAAGATAGATGTCATCGTAAGTCGAGAATTCGCATACACTTATGTCTCTTGCAACTATTCTAACTGCAACCAAAAGGGTATATCCTAAAAATAATGATGAAATAGGATGGTCGATGTCAGGGGTGCCTTCGTATGACCCTCATGAAACCGTCCAAAGGGGTGACCGGACGAGGCCCCGAAGTCGAAGGGATGCCAATCCACACCTATAAATAGGACCCCATGAGACCAAGATCGGGACATTCGATTGATTTTCAAAATTTGTAGTCATGAATTATAGGATGAAACCATTATTTTGTAAATCAATTTGGGGAAAAGTGTTTTTAATATTGCATACATTCAATAAAGAGGTGTACTGTGACGCTTAAGGTAATTATGAGAATTCTTATTCGATTAAGTATATTATTGTCATCATTCACTAACATTGCCGGTATAATGTGTGTGCTAAATGGATAATTAGAATCTTGTTCATACCCCTGTCCATGACCACCATTAAGATCCTTAGACCATAGTGATAATGACCATCATCATTCTACTAACCATAACAATGATCCAAATTTGTGTTAGGATCCTTCTACTAATGACCGACCAGATCTATATGCTCGACTAGGATTATAATTATATTCCTATTGCCCAATTAAGTCTTTGAGAACTAATGAAAACCTATTATTCGACGGTCTCTTAAGGTCCAATCCCTCTTGAACCATTCCCCTGCTTCTTGAACTCTTAGAAAGGCTAATCCGAAGCTATCGAAACTATATCTGTCACCAAAGGGTCCCACCGAAAGGAACCTAACGGACCTTCTGTATCAAAAAAGAAAACCAAAGGCACTTCTTCGATACACCAAGGAAATGCTTTATGAAAGAATAGGTCTTCCACATAGAAATTAAAGGGAAACTTATGGTAAGTTTTGCTCTCTATAAGGAATTTACCTGTGGAATCCTACGAAAGCATTTCAACGAGAACTCCAAAACATGATCAATTCTTAAGTTTAGTTCATTCCTTCCGTAGATTGGGAATACTACGATCGAACTCTATTTTTGGGGTCTTAACACTAAATTTGGGTAACATGTTTCTTCGAGATGTTGTATTTATGTATGGTTATTTGAAGCCATTTGAGTCGGTAACATATATACCTGTTGTAATATGTATTCTGTTATGTTATCAATTATCTGTGGTTTATCATAATTTGTTCTGAATATGACCCTTAACCATCGTAATTTTATATCAGTTGTATTAGGTATATCGATCCACCTGAAAGAAGAACAGAAAAATTCATATATCCAGTCAACGTATTAAATACTCTTCTAATACAAAATTACGGATGGTGGCCCATAACCTGCTAAACTCTCCGCTCTAATTGACAACATTACCCGTTAATGCTCTTTGCTAAGATGAGATGTTAGAATATGTGTTCTAATTTCCACTTGTTCACCCATATCACAACTCATTTATATAGCTATGACAATTAATGCTATGTGTTTCGGCTCTTATCAATCCTGCTAACGCCTCTAAAAGTTTTGATTTAACTAGCTGACCCGATCTGAATCTGTGCCGGTTACTGTTTGATTCAGGTACTGCTCGATCAAAACTTGATTCAGTTTGGATCTGACTGACTAATAGTTTTCTCTAATATCAAAATATGAGGGTATATGTTACTTACGTACAATTTTATTTGTTTTCATGGAGATGTTTTTCAGACTATTATCATAAATTTATGTACATCATTATCAAATTTGTACGTCAAACATTATTAGTGAAGTGTGATTTAAACATAAATAATATTAATATACAAAATAATCCAACGGGCTTCAAAAGCATAGCGGGCTGGCGTCGCGTATTGATTTTGAAATAACCAGCATGCTCCGGTTGGACTCAGGTTTTAAGTAATGCGGACCGGGTCCATCTGCCAAGACACAGCCCGTTTAAAATTAACAAAATATGATAAATGAACTAAATTAAATCTTGGTCCTCTATCTTCTTCCGAAACCTAAATCCCAATTTTAACTACCCTTTCACCCTGAATTCTGATTTTATCGATGGCGGATCGAGCAATCACAGCTGTCAAACCAATATGGATGAAGAAAGCAGAAGAAGATAGGATCAAATCCGAGGCCGAAAAGGATGCTGCCGCCAAAGCCGCTTTCGAGGCCACCTTCAAAGCCCTAGAAGCTTCCAAATCTAGCAACTTTTCTTCTACCGCTGTTGCAAATAACTCAGACGAAGACGAAGAACCTAGCTGCCTCCCTTCCAAACCCATCGGCCCCGTCGATCCCCAAAAGTGCCTCACCGCCGGCGTTGGCATTGCTGGAGGTACCGCTGGTGCTCCGGCTACCTTCACCATCACCGCCAGCGATTCCGATGGAAGGAAATTGAGTACTGGTGGAACAAACTTCAGGGTGAAAATTTTGCCTGGTGTCGGAGTTGGTGGAGCAGACATTGAAGGAATTGTGAAGGATATGAATGATGGGACTTATACGGTTACTTATGTGGTTCCTAAAAGAGGGAACTATATGGTGCATATTGAGTGTGAGGGTAAAGCTATTATGGGTAGCCCCTTTCCAGTGTTCTTTAGCACAGGTGGGGCAGTAGTAGGGACGACTGTTGGTGTTAGTACCATGATGGGTTCAACTTACCCAAATAATAGCATGGTCAATCAGACAATGCCAAACATGCCAAATTATTCTGGTTCGGTTTCAGGTGCATTTCCAGGATTGATGGGAACTATTCCTGGAATGGTAAATCGGTTGGTGCCAAGTTATGGTTCTGCGACAGGGGTTAGTACTTTTGGGGGGTTAACATCACAGCCCATGGCACCATCTGCTGCAGCTATGGCAGCTGCTCAGGCAATTGTTGCTGCTAGACAGGCCACACAGATGCAGAAGCAACTCGAAGCCTCCAGTGGGAAGTTGGCAGGTTTGTGTATTTTTTATCATGTTTGTTGACGTACGCCATAGTTATGCTTAAACTATAAATTCACGAGTTACTAGCCTGACTGGGTTCTACATACGTGTAGATACTTGTATGTATGCACGCATGGTGAGAGTATCAGTAGTATTGAGTGAGAACTCCATGTTTTATCGAAAACAAAATCTTTTGTTCATTGCAACGAGGGAGCATGACAAAATGAAATTGTGCCAAACTTTGACTATTGAGTTTAATTGTAGTGGAAGTTATTGGCATGTTTTCACTTCAAATGGCAATTTTCCATTTTCGTCCTCATGCTTCTTTCAAGTGGCATGCATAGATATCATCTTAATGACACAGGGCGTAGAAATCATGCCACACTTGGGCTATGTTCATGTTTCGAGATTATAAAATGCATAATCGATTGATTATTGTTAAAGGCACTATAATTGATTGATCATTGATTCATTGTTAAAAGCACCATTGGGTTGGTAACTAGTTAAAGAATTCACATGACAATTTCTTGTTTAATCTTCATATTGTATAATTAACAAGCACCATCTGGTCTTTCCTTCCACTGTGCAAACATATGTACCTTTGTTGAACCTTGCATTGGTTTAGTATTTACTGTAAACAACCGTGTTGAAATATGTCATACATTTATGAATGTTTGCATTTTGGTTTTTGTAATATGTGGAATATACCGGCTTTCTTTCTTCCTTTGTATTTCATTTGATGTTTCCAATCTTGAATCAGGCATACAGTCTTCTTGTTTCACTGCACTATTAACTCTTAGAACTACTGACCTTTTGATTTTGAATTTCGTGATCAGGCTCTCCTGACAGGTCCGATGCATTAAAGAGGATAGTACAAGTGAGCAATTTGAGTCCACTTCTTACTGCAGATCACATCAAACAACTTTTTGCTTATTGTGGTACCGTAGTAGATTGTACAGTTACAGATACAAAGCACATCGCTTATGTAGAATATTCAAAACAGGAAGAAGCTACTGCAGCTTTAGCTTTAAATAATATGGATGTCGGTGGGCGACCATTAAATGTTGAGATGGCAAAATCTGTTCCACCAAAATCTTCTTCGACTGATGCATTGCAACAGCAAGTTGCTTTGCAACAAATGCAATTTCAACAAGCTTTGTATATGCAACAGGCAATGGCTTCTCAGCAAGCTGCTTTTCGTGCAGCAACAATGAAGTCTGCAACAGATTTGGCTGCAGCCAAAGCTGCTGAAATAAGCAAGAAAATGCAATTGGAAGGGTTAGTGAGTAATTGCAATGACAATAAAGGTGATACCGTGAAATTGAGGTATTTGGGAAACTTTTTTCCTCTCTGTATATTACTTGTGTTCGTGCAGACTAAAGACATAAAAGAAGAAACCCGTTGATTGAATTTTTAAAATATTGTAGCGTAGGTACTTGGTAAGTAATTTTGATGGTACAGCTTCATGTTTCTCTAGGCTTTAGCGTCTTCCTGATCATTTAAGCCTGGTTTTTTATTCCTTGGTTTATGTTGCTTGCTCTAACAATAGTGTTTTGTTTTGTTTTTGCTTTTATTTATACACTGTTATAAACACCCTTTTCATCTGTCATACAATTTATTGTAGAACACTACAGTTCATACTCGTCATTTGAGTCACTTCTAACACATTATTCCAGATCTAATAGTTTCCTTATATCAGGTCACCATCACCCATTCGTCGTAAATCTAAATCAAGATCTAGATCACCTATAAGATATCGTCGAAGCAGGAGATCTCGTTCAATTTCACCAGCAAATAGATTTTCTAGAGACTATTATAGGGATAGACGGCCCAGGTCGCCTGTTAGATCTTACCATTCTGGTCGTGCTGAAAGATCTCATAGAGATGATCGTGATAGCTATAGCAAGAGCGACCGACGGGAGAGAAACAGGTCCCAAGACCGTTATTCTTCTCATTCAAAAAGAAGAAGAAGTAAGAGTGCTAGTCCTCGACTAAGAAAGCATGTATCAGCTGATTCATTATCACCAGTAAAACATAGCATAAGCCCACATAAGAAGAGTTTGTCTAGAAAAGAAGATAGTAAGTCACCAAGGCATTATACAAGTAGCAAGCGAGCTTCTCCAGCACGTCACAACAGGCATTCTAGATCTAGGTCGAGATCTGCAGAGGAAAAGCCAAGTGGCAAAGTTAAGTTGGGTGATTCTGAAAAGCTCAAGTATGACAGTTGTCGTAAGAGAAGCCTATCACCTGAGGATGGAAGATCAAAACATGAGAGAAATAGCGACCATCAGAAGAGACTAAAACTTGATCAAGGTGATGAAAAAAATGGTTCCAGCGCTGGTAAGGATCGAGACCGTAGCAGGGAAGATGCGAAGTTCACCGAAGATAAAAAGTTTGAACGCAGGAAAGATTCACAGTATGGTGATAAAGATAAGAATGACCGTGTTTGCAGTGAAAGTAGAGAATCTGGAAAATGTGATAGGTCAGGTTCCGGTTCAAAAAAGAATGATTACGAGAAAGAATCAAAACACGATGGCCAAATTTATGATAAATCAGATCCTATTTGCAAGGATAAAAGACCTATCAAGGAAGAGAGAGACCCGTTTGATGGTAAAAGGTATGCACATAAGAGGGAGTCAAATCGTGATGATTCTGATCACTTTCGCAGTGACAGGACATATTCAGATGACAAGAAAAATAAAAAACGTCACTCTGATGGTGGAAAAAGTTCATTTTTGGATGATGAATATAAACATTCTTGGGATGATGATAATCAAGCATCATATAAGTCACATTCAGCATCTCATAGGAGTTCGCGACATATCGATGAAAGATCTTCTAGAGGTTCGAGAAGTTCACACAGGAAAGAAAAGATAGACGAGGAGGCCCACAGAGAATCTGAATCCAGTTCTTTGAATAGGAGGCATGAAAGGGCAGTGGATAATTCAGAGCTTAAAGCTGATAGATCCAGATCCAATTCGCGGGAAAAATTGAAGGAATCAAAAGACCATGGAACCAAAAGAGATCTCGATACTGGTAGTTCTGTGGCTAAGGTTTATCAAGGCTCACTATACAACAATCATGGAAGGTCCAACAAAACTGTCGAGCAAGTGGAGGATCAAGTTTTCGCTGAAGATGGGAGGAGGAAATCAGTGAAGAGCGAAATCATATTTTGTACTTCAATTTCTAATGCAAAAAGTTGCAGCCCGTCACAAATGGAAGAAAATGGAAACTTGAAAAATGGATGCAGTGTGAAAGAGCACAAAGAAGCAGGAAAAAACAGTGATCTCTCTGTATGCATGAAGGAAAATCAACTGCCTACCGGTAAGTGAATCTCATGTATAAAGTTATTCAAAGCAAGGTTTGAGATTTCAACCGAAACACTGGGATTCCAGTCGTTCCGTCTATATATCAGTTTGTAAAGAAATGAAACCGGGAATCCGGTTCCGTAGAAAAATGATTAAACTTCAAAGAAACTAAAATAAAGAATTAATTTGAGTTTCCAGTATATGAATATTTGAAATTTTATCTTACGAAACATACAAATTCATAAATATATAACTGGTATAACTAAAGTGTGATGCTAAGGGCACACCGTTTTCCTTTTCTAATACCACGAATAAAAATAACAAGTACAATAAATTTTATGTACTTCCTAATACCACACGCAATTCACACGATAATCAACCACCGTGCAAAATCGTTTTGCACGACAAACAACTGCCGATCAACATCCTTTTCCACGATCATCAATCGCCGAACTACTGTTAATCGGTGGTTGATCGCCGTGGAAAACAATGTTAGTCGGCGGTTGTTCTCCATACAAAAATAAATACAAATAATGCATTTGGTAGCCTCTTAAAAAGTTTGGTATTAGTAAGGGTGTAGCATAAAATTTTATGGTATTTTTTAGTAATGATATTAGTTAGAAGAAAACGAGGTGCTCTTAGCGGCACACTAATTAAAAGATATTGAAAACGAAGTGATGAATAAACATTTTCTAGTGTTATAAATATAATTAAGCAGCATTGTTGGTTTATATCAGGGGATTACCAGTCTGTCAGGTTCTCTTAGAGTATATTCATAAAAGAAATTTTTTTATTTTCAATTGAATATAAATTATATATTTTGTTTTAAAAAGTTAAACAAATATATGTGTAGTTATATATATATGTATATACACACATTTTGTTTTATAAAGTTAAAACAAAAATGTGTTGTTATATATATATATATATATATATATATATATATATATATATATATATAGAGAGAGAGAGAGGGTTCCGCTACACCTTTTATGTTGCACGTGAACTCTCCCCCTTGATCTCCATCACCCATTCCCCACTCATTCTCTCTCTCTCACTAAGAAATAATATTGAAATGGAAAGAGAGAGAATGAGTGGGGAAATAGGTGGTGGAGATCAATGGGGAGATAGTTCATGTGCAATATAAGAGGTGTAGCGGAACCCTCCTTTATATATAGAGGGAAGTCTATTTAAACACAATTGATATTGACCATTGGATCTCCCTTGAATTCCACTCCACATAATGGAAAAAATATCCAACGGTCGAGGTTTTGTGTCTCTATGTTTGTGTCTAATCATGGGGTAATCGTATGGTTTAAATTTTATGTCTCTCAGTATGTTTCAAGCTTTTGTGTCTAAATAGAGTGTGTGTGTGTGAGAGAGAGATCTGAAACCAAATAAAAAACCCAGAATTTTATGAATTTGGTTTAAATTTGTAGAACTACAGAAGATTGAAACCGAGATCTCAAACCTTAATTCAAAGCACTCATATGTTCCACTGTTTATTTTGACATTCCGCTGCAATTAAATTGTTGGTATTTCCTTGGCAGAACATGCCGGTGATCCTCCTGGAGTAAATGACATGTATCTTTATGTAGGGGATATTCGTCGAAATGGCTTTGAGACAGATAGCTTGGGCTTGGAGAAGCATGTTCATGGTGTGGATGACAGTTGAATGGGAATTGTCTACTCAATCTTTGATGTATTTTTTAAGAAGTGCAATTTCATCTAATGATTTGGATTTACAACTGCTGCCCGTCGTAGTATCTGTTAATTTAAGAATCTGATTCCGTATTTGCAGGTCCGTAGAGGGGGCCTTGACATCACGATTGCATTACCAATCACGAGTATTGATGTTTTAGTGCGTGTTACCAGTTTATCACTACTATTTTTAGTATGCATGGTTATTCCGCACTGGTTATAATGCAATCTTCATGCTTGCTTCCCCTTTCAGATCAAAAAGGCCATGTCCTGTTATTCGTTCTTAACCATTATATTGGTTTACATGTTTTATGACTTGTAATGAACTTTGTTTACGAAATAGTTTCATGTTGTACCTCAGCCTTAGGTATTGAAAGGCTTTAAAGTTTGACTATGAAGCTGTAATATGTTTGCGGTCATGATGCTTCTTGATTTTTCTGTGCAATTAGGTAAACCCAAAATTTTAACAGGTGATTTAGTTTCTAATAAATGCAGGGTGTGCGCTGTATGGTTGATTTGATTTCTTCTGAGGATGGTGGCGGGCTGAACCCTTGAAGAGAGAAAGGCACAAAAACAGTGGGTTAAGACTTTTGTTTTAATAGTCGTAATTTTAATAGAATTTTACATTGCCTTGGTGTTAATTTTTCGCTTATTTGAACCTTCCTTTTCTTTCTTTGTTTCCCCCCTTTCCATTTTCTGCATTATTAAAATGCAAAACAGGGTTCTGTACTTTGGGCAAGGGGGCAAAACTTGTGCGCTGAAAGCTTGTGGCAAACGTTGGATCTGGGGGTCGCCTGTAATTCACTCAAATAAACCTTTTTTCTTTTCCTTCGCTCCCTCTCTCTTTAATCTGTTCCTTCGTTTTACCCGCTTTTCTATCTCAAATTCTTGTATTGTAGTTTGGGCAAACGGAAATTATATTAATTGTTTTCTTTATAGCTTCTTATTTTGTCTTCTGCAAGTAGCAGTTTGACAGGGATGCATGTTGTTACTTGAACTGGTGGTACCGTCTGTTACCTCCATGATAGCTTATGTTTGAATATTATACTGAAGGAAACATACGGACTGGATTAAATGTTTTCATAGCTCATTGCAATTTTCATGCGCTCGTTGCTATGTTTTGACACTGTTCAATAATTTTACTGTTAGTTATTCGACCGTCGACAGATGTTAAGTCAATGGGACGTTTGTATTTTATAACCGAGTGAAATTCTCGAAAGTCATATTTTTACGAAGATAAGATGATCTAAGCATTAGTAACAATCATAATTTTCGGTCATTGAACTTAAAGTACTAGATATATTATGGTACTCATGAACCCAATCCCCATGTGTGTAAAAGACAATAAGGCAGGGTAAGACTTTTTTTTTTAAAAAAAACATGACAAAAAGGAAACCTGAAGTATGGCAAAATAGGAAGAATGTAACGTTTGAAGTCGAGGTAATGTTATGTCAGAAGGAAAAAAAAAAAAAAAAAAGGTTCAATTGTCTACTCAAAACCGTTGAGCAATTAGGGTGAACTTTTACTGCGGTATGAGGTGCCGCTATTTTCTTGCACTATCATTTGTACTTGTATGATATTCTATAATCTATTAAATAATAGTAGAATGTAACCTTTTAAAATTTTCTGTTTAATGTCAGGAGTTTTCTCATTTTTCTTTAATTTTCTTCGGGTATTATTACATTAGTTTATTGATTTATGCTTATTTACTATTTCTCTTACATTATTTTACTTTTTCTGTTATTTTACATTTTGATATGGACATTTCAAAGTTTAAACAATTATTTATTAACAGTTGGCTCATAACATTTTATATTTAAATTTACATATTAAAATTAATTACAAAATTAAAAATTTAAGTAATTAAATATTTTAATTTACTAAAATACAGAACAATAGTGGAAAGGACAAAATTCATTAATTTTTTAACCATGAGGACATGCTCTTAAATTTGTAGTGAGAATGACAAATTTTTCAACTAAATATACCGTAAGGACAAAAAATCAAGAAGTAGCATTTTGTGCAGTGTAAAACTAAATAATGCTAGTTACAACGAGCGTCTTAGTATAATGTAAAAAAAAAAAAAAAAAAAAATATAATGCTAATAACATTTAGCATTTTCGTTCAATTTAATTTTGGTTTAAAGTTTGACCTTTAGAGTAAAATTAAAACATGGTGTCGTTCAGCCTAATTTTTTTGCAAAGTTTGTCCTTCTCTTTTGTTATCTTTTTAAATAGTTAATTATTATTAATCAAGTTATAATTCGAGAACTTAATTAAAGTTTGTTTAATTATTAATTGAGGTTTAAGAGTTATTAAATTATTTTATAAGGAATTAGTATTATTATTTAATTATTTTTTAAGTGTTAATTAATAGTTAATTATTATTTTAGGGATTAAATAAATGTTTAGTTATTTATTTAAAAAGTTTTTTAATTATTTAATTATAGATTTGGAATCAAACTATTTAAAATAATAATTAATTATTACTTAATCAATATTAGAGGGTTTAATAATTGTTTGATAATAATTTATATATTGCTTTAAATTTAAATTAATTATTTTAAAATGATGTTTCCAAAAGATGTCTTACTCTAGGGGATCTTTTTATCAATTACCTTTAAATAACCCATTGATTAGGAATTAAATGACATCTATTTAGCGGAACAAAACATCCTCCTGCTATTAGTAAAATTGATTGAATTGCATGAACACTAGTTGATAAAATAAAAACGCTTTTCTTTTACTTAAACTAAATTGATTTTGGACATCTATTTAACATGGTAAACCTTCCTCTCATTACTATGTTATTGTTGTGCAAGTTTATATGTATTTTCATGTTACGTGTTGAATGATATTTGTGGGTATCTATTAGTAGAATACATCCCAATTCTACTATAAACTGGTTGTTAATTATGTTAACATTTTTTGGGCAGAACCAAAACTCATTCTGCTATATTTTTAACTTGGACATCTATATGGTAGAACAAATCACCATATGTTATTATCGCTTGAATACTCCCTTTCTGTTGATTGACTATTATTAGTTGATTTATTATACATGTCTGGTTATATGTAAACATCCATATTATACTTGAATATGTTAAAGTCAATTAATTGAGGGCCTTTGGATATTTCTAAGCCTCCTTTCAAAATTGAAAAGGAAAATTAAAATAAGCTAGTATGGCTAATATTTTACAATGTGACTTTAATTCGTCTTAGTTTAAAGCGAAGTTTGTAAAAGGAATTTTCAAATAAGTTATTATTTAAATTTAGCAAAAGTTTTTGGTTTGATTATTACTTTGTAATTAAATAAGGCTCGGAATTTAATAAAATGATCCACAAACATATGTTAAAGAAATTTTACTACACACGATTGAAAATATTTATTTACAAGTTAACTAAAGATAAAAAAACTACAAGTTATTTAAAAGGGAAAATGTGTTGTCGGGTCAAGGTATGAGAGGTAAATAAAATACCAGAACTTGATTTAATTTGTTGTTCTCCGAGAGGTAATATTAGTTTAAAATCGAGTGTAGATGATTTAAAATTTTGATATTTATAAAGGAGGTTTGAAATGTTGATATTTATAAAAGAAGTTTATTATTGATTTTTGATATTTATAAATAAAATTTGTAAATGATTTATTTGCAAAATGGCCTAAAAAAATATGAATGAGTTTTTATAAGAAATTTTATAAAAGGATTTATCAAAGAGATTTATAAAAGGAATTGAGATTTTGATCTTCTTAAAAATGGTGGTTTGGACATTTTTCCCACACGTAACACCGGGGGAATCATGTTTGGGTTTATTCTTAAATTCGTTTCTTTTTAGGTAACTTTTTATTATTCTTTAATACGATTCAAAAAATAAGAAAGCTCTTTCCTAAATGTTTCTGAATATACTTATTCAAATTTAACAAGTTATGAATTAATTTTCTTAGTATTAAAGATACAATTTTTGTAAATAAACTTAGGTAAGGGAGAGAAGTGTAAAAATATTTTAATAATTATTCTTAAATTGAGATTTTTAAAAGAGTCATTTAATGAGGCTCGGTAATTACCATAGGTAAATAAATATCTTTATTGATTAGTTATTTGTATACGTGATTGTTAAATAACTAACTATCAAATCGAGCCATTTTAAATTTGAAATTTTGTCCGACAAATGATACGAAAACCCATTCTCATAAATGGTTAGGAGGTGAACTCCGCACGTATGTATTGTCAGTTTATTCCTAAAGAACCGAAGTTGAGTTTTCCAAAAACTATCGATTATCATTTCGAAGTGATCGGGATCAGGCTTGCTTACTTGGAAACCACTGCGATCTGGTTGGTGCGTTTCGAATTGGAAATATTCTAAAGATGATTGAGGATGTAGTTATGTTCGACTTCGTTTAGACCTAGAACAAACTTATACAGAAGAATGCCGACATCGCATGACCCTCTGGAAGGCAATGTTAGAATTTCATGATATTCTTCTATTTATAAGGTAAACATAACCTTTAGCTTCATCCCCGATAAATGAATAAAGCAGGGAAAATCCGCAGGGTTATGGGGGTCGCTCCTTTTAGGACATGATCATTCCATATTTAGAGTCGATATCCTTGTGTGCTTTGGGCAATATCTAAGTGATCATATTCTGCGTCATCTAGTTTTTAAGGATGGTTCCGATGTGATTTGTCGAGGTGCAAATTAACGTAGCCTTTTGTACACTTTATTTAGGGATTTACTAATTCGATGGGTAGACATTTATCCTTTCATTGTTGGAATCTATTCTCCAATACGAACTTTCAGTCTTGGTTGTATATCTATTTTGTGAGAATGTGAGATGCATGCATTCCGACTATTTTAATATATTTATTTGTGAATTGTAGGCATTATTATAATATCATTGGATATAACTTATATAAGTGTTTTGGTTATTGTAAGGTAAGAACTCATTCGTGTTTATGTGCACCGTGGTCTTTCAAGATACCCTTGATTTCAATTGGTTCCAAAGATATAATAAAGAAAGTTCTTTATGATTAGAGTTTATTCACGTCAGTTTTGTAGCCTGAATTGGGCGTTATTTTGCGATAATGCTAAGGTAAGACCGGACATTTTTGTCAAGTTAGCTTAGATTCTTTAGATCTTAGGGAAGGAGCTAGATGCCAGGACGTACTTTTGTATTTTGTTCTTATTTTCCGCTTTGTGTTTGTGTTTAGTCATCAGTATTTTTAAGGACTGGTTGTTATAACTATCTATAGTTGTTATAGATTAGTCATATACTCTGATATATATATATATATATATATATATATATATATATATATGTATGTATGTATGCGAATTTAGTTCTTTCTTTTTGTAAGGACTTTTATTACATTATAAATTTTCCGTTGCACTGTAAGATTATGTTCTATCTATTTCTTTCTTTCACCCAAAATGAACTGTCTTTCAGACAACTAAATAATTGGCCTGGAAATACTAATGATGTATTAAATTTCATCTTTAGGGGTAAGAAAGTTACGTTCATTACATATGGTGCAAGAGCACAAGCTTGGTTACTATGCTTTGATACTAGCGAGAGATACCCATTCTACTAATGGTAAGGTCTCGCCAGATACCTATTTGTATCAAGTGAATAGAATATTATTTATATCAGTCTGTTGGCTAACCCGAAGTTTATTTTTTTCCCATTAACTCTCTTGGGTGTTCAATTGAATAGGTTGATGGTTAAGGTTTTCAAGTTCTGTTTCTATGAATAAGCTTCCAAAAATGTGCATGAGGCCGTATTTATTCTCGGTGTTTCTGTATGCTATTTTGTTTATTTTGGATGTATGTAAAGGCACTAAAATTATGCATATAATTGTTTGACTCTTTTCAAAAGAGGGGACATCTTCAATGTCACTCTAGGAGATTATATTTTGTAATGTTTGTATTTGAACTGAAAGGAGCTATGCGAAGGGAATGTATTGAATGAATATTATCAATGAGTTTGATTTTTATTCTTTCATATTCTAGTGTTTTATGACAATCTGACTTATTAACTTGCTGCTTCCTATTGCCAGGAGTTAATGCTATAGATGAATGCAACATCCGTAGCGCTTTGCTTTTGGCCTTAGAAAATTCTTAAAACTCCGAAATGGCATTTTCTTTGGATCTAATCTTTTTTTCTCCTTCTCATTCGAGAAAGACAAGAAAATTTCAGCGACCGGCGGGGTCGCTCTGACGCAGAGGGCCCAGAGAAGCGCAGCACTCTAGTAAGTGATCCTTTTGTAGGTGATAGCGCAACACCCCTTATCAGTGTATAGACAACTATCTCTCGAACATAGGTTTAGGTTCGGCCTCAATGGGAAAATGGAGCACCTAACGACGCATCTTCACAGACCAAGAACTACGAGATTGCCCCTTTCATTCATTCGAAGAAGACAATAAACTCATTCTTACGTTTCCTTATTAAAGGGAAGTATAGTACTTAAATTTTTTCTTTAATTTAATGCCAATGGTGTTCCAAAAGTACCTTTTTGGAGTCCTGGAGTGGAAGATGTAGTTTGGGTCCAATAGAATTCATAGGTATAAGAAGAAGCTCCATCAAATAGAGATTTTTTTCTTTTGACCATCTTTCGATTGGTAATAATAGATATAAGGACCACTACAACAAGCAGTACTACACCTTTGATCATGAGATATCGATTGCTTGTTGAACCCTGTGAATCACGTGAAAGTAGGGCACTCCAACTAATATTGGTATTAGTCGTTCGTTAATCCTAATTCAAATATATATGAAACATATTACTGCTAGGATTTAATACATGAAAATATAGACAAAAATGATTGATCATTCCATAAAATTAAATAGATAGACTTTATGTAAGTGATAAAGGATTTACTAGGTCCCATTTCTGAAGTTGTAACTATTCATATTTAGTGCAAAAAATTGAGTTATTACAGACAAATGCTCAATATCCAAGTAAGCTTAGAAATTTGATTATAATCAAGGGCTTTTTGGAATGTCTCATATCTTTTTGATTTTATTTGTTTTTTCCCTTACTTTGCCCATTTCAACAAACAATTCGAAATACCTCGACTTTTTCAGAACAGTTTAAAGTCAAATAGCAATGATTCGAAGCACTTCTTTCTTGAATCTTCTCTTTCCTATTTTTGTTATTTAATTTGTTGTTTTTTGTGCACAATGCGGGTCAACTTTTGTTTTACTGTTGATAGGAATTCCCTTGTTAAGACCCTATATATTAATCAATTAAAACCTCAGATTCATACAAGAACCGCGATGATTTAATCCCAAGCTAAGTAAAAGGGTTCTTTGAGTAAAAACCATGATCATCAATTATTCAATTTCAATGAGTGGATATAATAAGTCAACAAAATTTTCTATTTCATACTCATGAAAATAATTTTTTTTTATGAACCTGGATACTCGAAGAAATTTGAAAAATATATATTATAAATATAGAGAAATTTATTACTTTTTCGAGTTATTGGAATAGTTTATATTTTTATAATAACTGATTTTACTTCGTAATTGGGAAACCCATAGGGGCATTCTTTTTTGTGACACCCCACCTCCGTTAAGGTCACTCGCAAAGGGAATGCCTTAACTTTGGTGGAGCGCTTTTAGTAGACAGAACGAAATTTACAAGACAAATAAAGTAGTACTTGAAAAATTATAACTTTATTACAACAGAAACATAAATGAGTTTAGTTACATCTTTCGAAATCACAATATTGGAATTCAAGTACATAAATATCGGTCTTGTGCAAAAGCCTTTAGAATGCATAGTTTTTAAAGCCATAATCCCCAATATAAACTGTTGTGGAAAGATATTGCCAAAGCCAAGCAATACTTCAAACACTTCAAGCAGAGAGAATCAAAATCAAGCTTCTATGTTTCCACCCTAAGAACCTGGGGGGGGGGGGGAGGGAACGGAAGAAAAGAGGCGAAACAAACTAGGTCAGACATAAGTCTGGTGAGTCCAGGGACTTTCAGCATATAAACAGATAACAGTATCGTGACATATAAATAAAACTAGATGAGAGATAACCGTAACAGGATTAGCAGGTTAACAGAAGAAACGGAATGATATAGGCTAAGTTAAGCTTCTTACTTAGTTTTCACTTCTCTGCACTAATACTAATATAACAGGATTAGGTGTTACACTAATGTCTAAGCTGAAACAGAAAAGGAAACAGAATAATCTCTACAGAAACAGAATGCTAGTAATGGGCCTTTACCACCCGAGCAGAGGCAGACGGTAAAAAAATAGAATGCCAATCATGGGCTTTTACCACCCCAACAGACAGAAGGTACGGAAACAAAATACTAATAATGGACCTTTACCACCAAAGTAATGGGCCTTTACCACCCCAGCAGACAGAAGGTACGGAAACAGAACAAAAAATCCGAGATGGAAATAGAATAATCCCTACGGAAACAGAATGTTAGAATTGGGTGTACACTAGTAATGGGCCTTTACCACCCCAACAGACGGTACCACGCAGAAACAGACAAGTGTTACCACCCAACAGAAACAGACGGTACCAACAGAAACAAACAGAACTAAGTGTACCCTAAGTCCTACCCCAAGCGATCGACTCCCTAATACATGGATACCCTGTGTCGGCCCTACAGTAGGGTGTATCACTCCCTAAAGTGGCAACCTATTGGCACAGACCTATTTACAGATGTCACGGTGTCTTACATCCTTAGAGCAGACCGGATCCATGCACGCACATGAACCCGGTTGGAACGCACCATCAACACCCCTCGCCATTATCAGAATGAACCTCTTATAATTAGTTCAGTAAGCTTGCCCGGACCCCTACATAGCGTGGGGTCAAAATTCTGACACCAGAAAGGGTTACTGACTAATATGGTTTCCACACAACAGGTGACACAAGTAATTCCCCGCCTAACCTTGTGTCCCCAGACTAACAGATTTCAGATTAAACTTGTTTATAGATTTCAGACAGGGTTCATATTTCTAGTTCACAGATCAGACAATCAAGTTAACAAGTTTTCAGATTAACAGATCAGATGTACGGATTTAACAGACTTACAGATTGTCTAACTTTGTATTGGGCCTACAGATTCACAAAACGGGTTTATTAGATTCATCAGTCCATTTGGTTTAACCCTATCCACCCAACACGTTTTTAGATACCACATTTCTCTTAAATTTGCATTAATTAAATATTAATGCATAGACCTCTCACATTAGGTCGGTGGCTTGTGGCCGCTGGATGTACCGGGCGGTTCCGGGTAGATTTCTGCCACAAGCTAGACCTAACCTCGTGTCTAAGCATATTTTAGTTATGCCTACGACCTCCCACATTAGACTGACAATTTGCGGTTTCTGGTTAAGCCGGTTGGTTCCGGGCAGGCTTCTACCACAAACAGAGTCTAACCTCGTGTCATAGCCAATTCATTCCATTATAGATTATACAGATATCAGACTAATTCTGTTCATTTAACAGATTAAACTTCTTTACAAGTTACAGTAGATTAATCAATTTTCCATGTTTTACTCAATCTTAGATCGAGCCTACGGATTTTCATACCCAAATTAGAATTATTTAGCTTTCAACAGATTAGGCAATTCAACAGATAATAGATCTAGCAGATTAAGCGATTCAACAGATTAGCAGATTAGGCAATTCAACATATAACAGATCTAGCAGATTAGGTGATTCAACAGATTTAACAGATAACAGATTTTGCAGATTATATATTTCTAAAATTCTATTTACATATCGTGCCTAATCATAAATTAAGCCTAAACTTACATGCCTAAATCATAGTCATAATTCATAATACAGCATATGCCCAAATTTTGAGTTAAACTTTGCACAGTACAGAATATTCTCTAAAAGCCCCCAAATCATGATATACCATATGAATTATGCCAAATTATAGCCTTTAATGCCAAATATCCTAAAATTCACTATTAGGCGTATTCACATTGATAGTTATCCTATTATAATATAGGTCTCTATGCTTAAGTCACATATTCCTTTTTCAAGTCATGAATCGTTACATAAAATTTACCCCAAAAGTCTAGATCTTTAAATTATAACATCTCAAAATCAGATCTTAATTTTTATATGCATTATGTCCCCAAGTTTCAAGTCATATGTTATCATACAATGATTCCTCTTCTTCCAAATTACAGAGTGTACACAGATCTAGATCTAAATTACAACATATGTCCATTTCTCAAATCATTCAAAGATCAGTCATGTCCAATTACGCATTATCCATTATTTGTCCCAAATTATAGCGTTCGTGCATTAATCTCTTATGAGATTTGGCGCAGGTTCGTGGTAGCCTGGCTATAAACAAAAAGGAAGAAAAGAGGGAACAGACACAGAACAATCACAATCAAGATAGATCCACATAAAAGTGTGCATAATCTTAGATCCAGATTCACAAAAATGCCAAGATAATTATTAAAATTCATATTTGAAAACAACTGTACTCACGATTGAAAAGGTAAATCTTGATTTCTGGGATCTGTATTCTGATATTGAATAGCGCTCCTTTGGCATAGACTATCAATAGATTATAAAATAGTTGTTCTCTTTTAACTCTATTCTGATTGGAAGAAGATGCACTAGTTCTAGTTTTGATTCCAGCAGAGTAGAGATACCATTTTTATTTTTAATTAGAATAGAGGCAGAGTATAGGAAGAATGAAATTGTGTGGAGAGAAAGCTAGGTTTGGGGGTGATTAAATAGCATAGGGGTCACGAATCTGGTCAGAACGGGCATCTAAATACAAAAAAATGCATCTGTCTATGGATCTGGAAATTGGGGGGGGGGGGGGTCGACCCTAGTGTTGACCTATCTACGCAGGTCGACCCTAGTGTCGACCTGGGTCCTGGGCGGGAATTTTCCCGCCCAGCCTGGGTGTCTGTTTTGAATTTCGAAATCTAAATTTTGAATTTTGGGCTGGTTTTTATTGAAACTTCTGAAGGCCATATCTTCTTTATACGTAGTCCGATTTACGCAAACTTGGACTCTATTCCAAGCATAATTTCGAGATGAACGCAATGACGTAACTTGTTTCCCTTAATTATTCTGTTACAATTTAATTATTCTCTGATTTGTTGCTCTTATGTTCACAGAAAATATGGGGTGTTACATTCTCCCCTCCTTAAAGGATTTCGTCCCCGAAATCTTCAAGTTAGGAAGAATGTGTCCTACCATCCAATCACCCATGTACTCAACCATCAACCACAAGCATCCATTGTCCTTAGAAAACTTCTAATGTTGTATGAACATATGCAAAAGTGTGTGTATATGTTCCTCATCTAATGCAAAGATCAGGCGGTCCACTGATTCGGTTGACCTCCTTAATGCGAATTATGTCAGTGCCATGAGTCCAACATGTATGACATTTTCCTATTTGATACATATCATTTCTATATGAGTGCACAACCATTCATTCATATGAAACATCCATGTGCTGAGTCAACCATTTTGCATCTATAAAAATTTTAAAAATGCACACACATCCATATGCAGTATGAGAGTGTTTTTGAGCCGATCTAGTGCCTAGTGAGTGTATATGCTTCCACGAGCAACCACTAGAAACCACTTGCATCCACTTGCAACCATCCAACATAACATGTCTCAAACACATGTTTAGACCCATTAGTTTCTACCTAAAGGTCGAAGATTCGATCGATATGATACAACTGAGTGACAGAAGCAAGTACGATTAAAACAAGAGCTCTGTTCCTATTAGACATCGGTTAAGAAAATAATTCCCTAAGTACCAACCCCGAAGACCTAAATCAACATCAGATTGACACTCAGAGAATCACTCCCATCAAACAAATGTCCAACTGGAAATCTACTTCATGCTTTGAGAAAAAACCCTTAACCTTATCAGAAATATTCCGATACTTACAGACTACTGGTACATATCAGATTATCAAATGATTCTTAGGAAACTAAACATGATAAAAACCCATAATGTATGCATCATAGTCAACTTAACACCCAACACGGATACCCTCAAACCCTAACTTATCACAAACAGATGGGTCGTAACCCTCATGGGGCTTGAGACTATAGCGGGATCAGAAACAAGACTAGTAGAGACTCAACTATAGAATCAAAATGCCTGAATGATCATATAAGAAAATGAAACTTTCTAAGGAATTTTTTCCACCTCTATCCTGTCTTCCAACCACGAGAGTATCTACCCTCCAGAAGATTCTACCCTTTGCCCTTGCCTTCTGGAGAAATCCTAGATTAGATGTCCTGTCTCACCGCACTGAAAACAACCAGTCTTCTTACATGTTAACAAGTCTTTCTCCAAAGTTATCCCCATCGCATGGAAAACCTTACGAAGCTCGGAAGAGGATTAGTCGTAAGTGAAATTACTGCGGCTACAGATGGAAGTTAGGCACTTCTTTGCCCTTCGACAGATGCCGTAGTCTCATCATGCCTAGATAACCATGTCGTGATGAGGTCACCTCCCAGAAAGCCAGGAACCTTGGAGACTCAGAAAAGAAGGAAACAAGGATTAAACAGGAAATCAAAAGATAGATATATGGCTCTTGGGGATTATGTTTTTCAAAATAAACTCTACTTTTGAAAATACTTCCTTGTTAAAACCTTTTTGAAAATAGTTTTCAAAAACTTTTTATCGAATCTGGTAACCATCAGCTCTGATACCAAGTGTGGCACCCCACCTCCGTTAAGGTCACTCGCAAAGGGAATGCCTTAACTTTGGTGGAGCGTTTTTAGTAGACAATACAGAAATTTACAAGATAGATAAAGTAGTACTTGAAAAATTTATAACTTTATTACAACAGAAACATAAATGAGTAAAGTTACATCTTTCAAAATCACAATATCGGAATTCAAGTACATAAATATAGGTCTTGCACAAAAGCCTTCAGAATGCATAGTTTTTAAAGCCATAATCCCCAATATAAACTGCCATGGAAAGATTGAGCCAAAGCTAAGCAATACTTCAAACACTTCAAGTAGAGAGAATTAGAATCAAGCTTCTATGTTTCCACCCTGAGAACCTTGTGGGAGGGGGGGGGGAGGAAATGGAAGAAAAGATGCGAAACAAACTAGGTCAGACATAAGTCTGGTAAGTCCAGTGACTTTCAGCATATAAACAGATAACAATATCGTGACATATAAATAAAGCTGGATGAGAGATAACCGTAATGGGAATAGCAGGTTAATAGAAGAAATGGAATGATATAGGCTAAGCTAAGCTTCTTACTTAGTTTTCACTTCTCTGCACTAGTACTAATATAACAGGATTAGGTGTTACCCTAATGTCTAAGCTGAAACAGAAACAAAAACAGAATAATCTCTACAGAAACAGAATGCTAGTAATGGGCCTTTACCTCCCGAACAGAGGTAGACAGTACAAAAACAAAATGCTAATAATGGGCTTTTACCACCCCAACAGACAGAAGGTACAGAAATAGAATACTAATAATGGGCCTTTACCACCCAACTAATGGGCCTTTACCACCCCAACAGACAGAAGGTACGGAAACGGAATCCGAGACGGAAACAAAATAATCCCTATGGAAACAGAATGTTAGTATTAGGTGTACACTAGTAATGGGCCTTTACCACCCCAACAGGCGGTACCACGTAGAAATAGACAGGTGTTACCACCCAACAGAAACAGACGGTACCAACAGAAACTGACATAACTAAGTGTACCCTAAGTCCTACCCCAAGCGATCGGCTCCCTAATACATAAATACCCTGTGTCGGCCCCATAGTAGGGTGCATCGCTCCCTAAAGTGGCAACCTATTGGAACAGACCTATTTACAAATGTCACGGTGTCTTACATCCTCAGAGCAGACCGGATCCATGCACGCACATGACCCGGTTGGAACGCGCCATCAACACCCCTCGCCATTATCAGAATGAACCGCTTATAATTATTTCAGTAAGCATACCCAGACCCCTACATAGCATGGGGTCAAAATTTTGATACCAGAAAGGGTTACTGACTAATATGGGTTCCACAAAATAGATGAAACAAGTAATTCCCCTCCTACCCTTGTGTCCCTAGACTAACAGATTTCAGATTTAACTTGTTTATAGATTTCAGACAGAGTTCAGATTTCTAGTTCACAGATCATACAATCAAGTTAACAAGTTTTCAGATTAACAGATCAGATGTACGGATTTAACAGACTTATAGATTGTCTAACTTTGTATTGGGCCTACAGATTCACAAAACGGGTTTATTAGATTCATCAGTCCAGTTGGTTTAACCTATCCACCCAACACGTTTTAGATACCACATTTCTCTTAAATTTGCATTAATTAAATATTAATGCATAGACCTCTCACATTAGGTCGGTGGCTTGTGGCCGCTGGATGTGCCGGGCGGTTCCGAACAGACTTCTGCCACATGCTAGAGCTAACCTCGTGTCTAAGCATATTTTAGTTATGCCTACGACCTCTCACATTAGACTGACAATTTGCGGTTGCTGGTTAAGCCGGTTTGTTCCGGGCAGGCTTCTAACGTAAACAGTCCAATCTCGTGTCATAGCCAATTCATTCCAATACAGATTATACAGATATCAGACTAATTCTGTTCATTTAACAAATTAAACTTCTTTACAGGTTACAGCAGATTAATCAAATTTCCATGCTTTACTCAATCTTAGATCGAGCCTACAGATTTTCATACCCAAATTAGAATTATTTAGCTTTCAGCAGATTAGGCAATTCAATAGATAACAGATCTAGCAGATTAGGCGATTCAACAGATTAGCAGATTAGGCAATTCAACAGATAATACATCTAGCAGATTAGGTGATTCAACAGATTTAGCAGATAATATATTTCTATAATTCTATTTACATATCTTGCCTAATCATAAATTAAGCCTAAACTTACATGCCTAAATCATGGTCATAATTCATAATACAACATATGCCCAAATTTTTAGTTAAACTTTGCACAGTACAGAATATTCTCTAAAAGCCCCCAAATCATGATATACCATATGAATTATGCCAAATTATAGCCTTTAAAGCCAAATATCCTAAAATCCACTTTTAGGCGTATTCACATTGTAAGTTATCCTATTATAATATAGGTCTCTATGCCCAAGTCACATATTCCTTTTTCAAGTCATGAATCGTTACATAAAATTTACCCCAAAAGTCTAGATCTTTAAATTATAACATCTCAAAATCAGATCTTAATTTTTATATGCATTATGTCCCCAAGTTTCAAGTCACATGTTATCATACAATGATTCCTCTTCTTCCAAATTACAGAGTATACACATATCTAGATCTAATTTACAACATATGTCCATTTCTCAAATCAGTCAAAGATCAGTCATGTCCAATTATGCATTATCCATTATTTGTCCCAAAATATAGCGTTCGTGCATTAATCTCTTATGAGACTTGGCTCAGGCTCGTGGTAGCCTGGCTATAAACAAAAGGAAGAAAAGAAGGAACATATACAGAATAGTCACAATCAAGATAGATCCACAGAAAAGTAAGCATAACCTCAGATCCAGATTCACAAAAATGTCACGATAATGATTAAATTTCATATCTGAAAATAACTGTACTCACGATTGAAAAGGTAAATCTTGATTTCTGGGATCTGTATTCTGATACTGAATAGCGTTCCTTTGGCGTAGACTATCAATTAGATTAGAAAATAGTTGTTCTCTTTTAACTCTATTCAGATTGGAAGAAGATGCACTAGTTCTACTATTGATTCCAACAGAGTAGCGACGCCATTTTTATTTTTAATTAGAATATAGGCAGAGTATAGGCAGAATGAAATTGTGTGGAGAGAAAGCTAGGTTTGTGGGTGATTAAATAGCATAGGGGTCACGAATCTGGTCAGAACGGGCGTCTAAATACAGAAAAATGCATCTGTCCATGGATCTGGAAATAGGAGGAAAGGTTGACCTGCTTACCCAGGTCGACCCCCAGGTCGACCTGGGTCCTAGGCGGGAATTTTCCCATCTAGTCCGAGTGGCTGTTTTGAATTTCGAAATCTAAATTTTGAATTTTGGGCTGGTTTTTATTGAAACTTCTGTAGGCTATATCTTCTTCATACAGAGTCCGATTTATGCAAACTTGGACTCTATTCCAAGCAAAATTTCAAGACCAACGCAATGGCATAACTTGTTTCCCTTAATTATTCTGTTACAATTTAATTATTCTCAGATTTGTTACTCTTATGTTCACAGAAAGTACAGGGTGTTACATTTTTAGATTTAGAGTTTATTTGTTCAGGAAGAATTATTTCCATAATCTAATAGAACATCCCGAATTATCTGTTGAAGATTTTAATTAGATTTAAAGAAGTGGATTTACTTTTCTTTTTTCTTTTTTAGAACTTTCTTTCACCCCATAGAATAGAGGGGCAAAAAAACTTAAATCCTTTATAATATAAGACTTTCTTTTACATAATTATTTACCTTTAGACTTTCTTTTAGATGATTATTTATCTTTAGACTTTCTTTAAGATAATAATTTACCTTTCCCTAGATACATAAAAAAAAATTTGTATCATTGAGCCAATAACTATTTATTATTCCTTATAGAATCGGTTGCATACCCTTTTAAAATAAAATTTAAAATGAGAGGAGTGTTATGGTAAGACTTCATTTAAAACGATGTGGTAGAAAGCAACATGCGATTTGAAGGACATAATTCACTGTGGATTCTTACATCTACCATTTTCTATAGGAATGAAGATGATCTTGAATCGACATAGTTTGTTATGTTCCTATTAGGAAGCCAATTTGTATTAGATTGACAAATAGGAATAGTACATGACGGAGTTCGAGCACAACGTATTGTATCATTTATTTGGGGAGGGGGGGGGGGTTAATTTAGGGTTAGTAATAATTAAAAAATTAAACTACTTTGTTAAGTATATCTTCAATATAGAAATTGAAATTTGAAATTAAAGGATTTAAATCCCAACAAGTTTGAAATAAAATAAATAACATTTTTTATATTACATCACAAGTGAAAAATCGTTCATATTATCTTTCAATAGAAGGAAATAACAAAAAACAGAAGGTATGTTGCTGCCATTTTGAAAAAGGGGACATGGATCACTGAAGTAATGTCTAAACCTAATGATTTTAATAAAGTAAAGAGAAAGAATTCCGGAACAAGGAAACCCCTTATCCAGCTAAAGGATTTTTTCTTTTTTCCATTAACTCTATGGTCGTTGGTGGCCTCCTAACTCCTCAAAGGATCTATTAAATTCATCAAGTTGTTCCAAAGAATCAAAACAGCCAGTTATTAATGGAATCCCCTGTCGGCTCTTTGTGAAATATTCGTTTGGTCCAACTAAGTATCGTAAGTAAATTGATCCTGGTTATTCAATCATTTGATAACCCGAGTCATTTTTTGAAATGACTACTCATCTATTCTATTTTCATTAAATAGAAGGAGTTGCAGGAAAACTCTATGAAAAAATGGTGGTGGGTTCCCTTAACCAAGCCACTGCCTATGAGTCGCCGACTCATTTAAGTTGGAAATAACTATGCTAAGCGAAGCAGGGACTGCTCAAGTTTTGAAGGAAAACCTTTTATGGAACGAAAGAGGCAAGCACGGTGGAAATGTGGCTATTATACTATGAGAGAAATTTTGGGGATTTAGTGTGACGGCCCGCCCCGCACCAGCCGGCATTTCCTCCAAAAGTGCGCTGTACACATGCCCGACTAGCACAGAACGGTCGCCAAAGAAAGGAAAGAAGAGAATGAACTAATTGAAAACCTGTAGAATGTCTCACAGCGCATGGAACAAAATATAATAATAATATACCTGACACAAAACAGGCGAGACAATGCATAAGATGATAACTAAAACCAACATCAACATCATCATCAGAGTAGCGGAAATCCAAATACAGCTTATTACAACTTTCCAAAATACTGTCTCTAAACAAAAGAAAGAAAGGGTACACCAGTAATGCCTAAAGTAGTGACCGCAACAACACATGGAGAATATCTATATATCATACGTGGAAGCCTCTTGCTCGTCTCCGGTACAGCGACTCATGCATTACCAGCTAACCTGTCTCTAGTCTGTTCGTGAGAGCACACAGAGTAATAAGAAGAGACATAAAACTCTGGTTCAGACAAAAAGTCTGGTATGAGCGATAAGCAGCAAAACAGAACAATAACAGGTATACTAAACCATACCTGAACCTGGACCTGCAACCAAAGAGTTAGCACTACATACCGTACAATAATCTGAAGTGCCACTAAATAGATGGTGTAAAGAGTCATAATGAAGGCAAACAACCAAACATAGAAACCATCCTCACATCTCTCACTCAGTGCGTAAAGCATACGATGTCCACCACTGTCAATCACTAGACCCATCGATGTAGTGACGGAGTTCAACTTGTACAACTACTGCTACTACCAAGCTTACCCTCATGGAGTCATGAACAAATCTTTACAAATGACCCCACGTCATTGGTCTATAGCTCTGTAGTCGTACCTAGGCCACTGTGGCCCTGAATCCTTTCATGTACCCCCTACACATAGTGATCCAAAGTCACAGACATCGACAACCCCTTAGCACACGTCCCACAGCAAAGCCCAACTCATGAAGTTAACTCGTTGGTTCCCAACTGGATCCTGAGTACAAACTTCCCACTTGGACTGCCTTTGCATCTCGGGTTTTAGTCTTCTCCGGATCGGTTCTTCACTTCAGTTTATACTTCCTGTTCGGATCGTCACGCTTCAAGTCCAAGCATCTCGGTTCGGATAGGATTGCTCAGGTCGGGTTGGCTTCACCACTTCGCTTCGGTTCGTGGGCTCCTGTCCACCTCAGTTCGGTTCGTGGGTGGTTCCAGCTTCGGGTCAGATCGTGGTGATGCCTCAGTTTGGGGCCAAGCTTCCTTCGTTTGGCAGGAGGATCGGTTCGTAGAGTAATGCCCCCATCGGATTGGATTTTGCCATCATTCATTCCTGAGAGGGTCGGTTCTTCGAGCTTCAGATGCAAGCGGTCAGATCGTGGAATGCTCCACGAGCGGTTCGGTTCGTCCCCACCAATCCGATCCGATTCGGTCACAGCCTGCGCTTTTCCTACAACTTCCAGCGACTGTTTATACGCCACTCGACGGCGTTTTCGACCATTCTAACTATTCTAAACAATCACAATTCATACCAAATAGTCATAGCAACATATAACATCAACCACAAACACCAAAATGACAACTTGATGGGTTAAAATGGATCAAACATAGCCAAAATCCCATATTTTCCCTTAAGCATGTTTAAGTAAATTTAATGATATGATTAGCAAAAATTTACCAAATCAACCCAAATTTCTAACAGAGGTATAAAACATCATTTCAAATTTTATAAATATTTTTCCAGAATTTATTAATGTATAAATTCGCTAATTAACACTAATTACCCCTAATTAACCACAATTAGTGAGAAACCTTGCAAATCACTCACCTTGGCCACAAATTAACTTTATATCTGGAACAAATCTCTGTTATGGCATTGTTCCCAATGCAACACTGCAGTTCTAACCTTGCTTTGGTGCTATTCCTCCTTAATTTGATGTTGATTAGGCTAATCTTCAATTAGAAAGTGGTTTGGGGATGTTTTAGATGTTGGAGGTCATGGCTAGGTTAAGAGGAATGAATAGTGATGGCTGAAAAATGAGAAAAAGGTATTTTCCAAACCCTAACAGCCCTTTTAAACTCCTAATCCCGAAATCCCCCTTTGGGCCAAGCTGTTAATCACCCGGTTAAGCCCAATTAAGCTGTTTTTCACCATCTGAAACTTGTTTCAGCCATATCTCCCAAACGGTGAGTCAGTTTGGCTAATATGACCACTCTACGGAAAGGTAAACCATCATCGGGATCTAATGGTAGTGGTTTCAGGTCAAAACTCCTTTCCAATCAAAAATTTTGGACGAAACAAGATCAGCTAGGGGTAAAACGGTCATTTAAAAATCGACAAAAATCATGAATATGGGAAATGACCCATCTAGTCGTCTCCCAAAGTTACATGACCATACGACTTCGTATGTGAAAGAAAGAAATATTCTACGTTCCTATTATGTGTAGAATGCGGGTCATTACACTCTCCCCCCATTAAGAAATTTCGTCCCCGAAATTCCTTAATCTAAAACATACAAAGGATCCCGCATGCCTACCAATCACATACAACAATCAAACATGCAAAACAAACAAAACAAGCCTATCCCTAGCATGTGGAAAGGCTAAATCGAAACCGAAATCTTACCAGGCGAAGAGTTCTGGATACGTCTCCCTAATGCTCTCCTCTGTCTCCCAAGTACAGTCATTCTCATTCTCACCCCACTGAACTTTGACTAGATTCACCGCTTTCCTTCGAAGTTGCTTCGTAACGTTCCCAACAATACGCATAGGCTTGCGGTTCCCAACCGCCTCAGGTTCAACTTCGATATCATCCAACTGATCAGGTGAAATAGCCACATCTGGGTCGTGCATGAACTTCCTTAACTGGGAAACATGAAATACGTTATGAACTCCTGCCATCTTCTCTGGTAACTCAACTTTATATGCCAAATTCCCAATTTTCTCAAGAACTGGGAATGGACCAACAAATCTTGGTGCTAACTTGCCTCTCTTGCCAAATCGTATCACGCTTTTCAACAGAGAAATCTTGACAAACACCAAGTCGCCAATGGAGAACTTTAATTCCCTCCTCCTCTTAGTAGCATAACTTTTCTGCCTATCTTGGGCAGCCTTCATTCGCTGTTGGACAACCTTAATCTTCGCTGAAGTTTCTCTTATCACATCTGATCCAAGCACAAACTTCTCACCAGTTTCTAACCAACATGACGGTGAGTTGCACGGTCTTCCGTACAAAGCTTCAAATGGAGCCATACCAATACTAGATTGATAACTATTATTATATGCAAACTCTACTAGATGCAAATGGTCATCCCATGATCCACCGAAGTCCAATACACAGGCTCTCAAGAGGTCTTCTAATATATGATTCACCCTCTCTGTTTGACCGTCGGTTTGAGGATGATACGCGGTACTGAGATGTAATTCTGATCCTAACGCCTCTTGTAAGCTCCTCCAAAATCCACTAGTGAACAACGAATCTCGGTCACTCATAATGCCTTTGGGTAGTCCATGAAATCTCACTACCCACTTTATATACAGTTCCGCTAACTTAGCTACCGTCCTGTTTGACTTGACGGGTATAAACCTTGCACTCTTAGTCAATCGGTCCACAGTCACCCATATGCTATCATGTCATGATCTAGTCCTTGGTAACCCATCAATGAAATCCATTGAGATTTGTTCCCATTTCTATTCTGGAATCTCTAATGGTTGCAACAAATGACTAGGCTTCTTTTGCTCAGCTTTAACCAGTTGGCAATTCATGCATTTGGATATAAATTTCCCAATATCTCTTTTCATCCCTTCCCAGTAATAGGTCTGCTTCATGTCTCGATACATCTTGTTACCACCGGGGTGTATAGTCAGTTTTGAGTGATGACATTCTCTAAGTACTTCATCTCTCAATCCATTGACATTGGGTACAACTAGTCTTCCATTCTTCCTAAGCCATCCATCTTGATCAAGCCCATACTTGCTCATCTCTTCGTCGATTCCCATCTCTAACTTTGAGATGATTTCCAATAGGTTAGGATCGTCCCTCTGACTAGAGCCAATCCGCTCAATCAAAGTGGGTCTGATCGTTAAACTTGCTAACATTTATGGATCCAATTCGCACTTTGGTCTAAAATCATACCCAGCGATGTACTCCAGTTGCTTCCATTCTAGAAACATAGCCCATAAACTGGCATGTCTTCTACTCAATGCATCAGCTACCGCATTGCCCTTTCCTGGTGTATATGCGATATTGAAATCATAGGAAGCTAAGAATTCTTACCATCTTTGCTGTCGGAGATTCAGATCCTTCTATGAGAAAAGATACTTTAGTGACATGATCAGTAAACAACTCGAATCTTTCTCCCAAGAGATAATGTCTCCACATCATCAATGCGAACACGATTGCTGCCAATTCCAAGTCATGGGTAGGGTATCTTTTCTCGTGCGGTTTCAATTGCCGACTTGCATAAGCTACAACCCTACCTCCTTGCATCAATACAGCACCTAGTCCTGTACCACATGCATCCGTATATACTGTCATCTCTTCATTCCCCTTAGGAATGACTAACACTGGTGCACATGTCAGCTTTTCCTTTAGACTCTTAAATGCATTATCAAACTTTTCGTCCCAGACGAAAGCTTGATTCTTCTTGGTCAACTGAGTCAACGGTGCTGCTGCCTTGGAGAAGTCTTGGATAAACTTACGATAATATCCAGCTAATCTGTAGCACCCCTAAGTCTCACATCGTGGAAGTCTATGTGAAGTGGGTACTTATATAGTAGAGCCCATCTCTTACTAACGCTGAGGCCTTTTGAGGAACAAAACCCCACACCTATACGGTGGCTAAGTTGGGGATTATATCTTGCGTGAACAGAGGTGCGGGCTGTTACAGTGGTATCAGAGCCAGGTTCAAAAGATATTGTCCCCAACTTAGTCACCGTATATGTGTGGGGTTTTGTTCCTCAAAAGGCCTCAGCGTTAGTAAGAGATGGGCTCTACTATATAAGTACCCACTTCACATAGACTTCCACGATGTGAGACTTAGGGGTGCTACATAATCCCAAGAAACTTCGTATGTCCGTTGCATTCTTTGGCGTAGACCAATCTTGTATCGTAGCCACCTTCGTAGGATCCATGGCAATACCATTCTCTGAAACAACATGGCCCAAGAATCTCACTTCCCTTCTCCAGAAGTGACACTTAGAAAACTTTGCTTTCAATAGGTGTTTTCTCTACACCTCCATCACTATCCTCAAATGTCCCTTGTGTTCTTCCTCTGTCCTCGAGTAGACCAAAATATCATGCAAGAACACAAGGACAAACTTATTCAGCTGATCTCTGAATACCCTATTCATAAGATCCACAAAATATGCTGGGGCATTGGTCAGCCCGAATGGCATGACCAACCACTCATAAAATCCAGACGGCGTTCGAAATGCCGTTTTAGCTATACTCTCAGCTTCCAATCTAAGCTGATGAAAACCTGTCGCAAGATCCAACTAAGAGAATACTCTCGCGCCACTCAACTGATCAAACAAATCATCTATCCGCGGTAGAGGATACTTATTCTTCCTCGTCACTTTATTCAACTCGCGGTAGTCTACACACAATCGAAGGGAACCATCCGCCTTGGTAGCAAACACAACTGGTGCTCCCTATTCAGAAACACTCCTTCTGATAAATCCCTTCTTCAAAAGATCGCTGACTTGCACCCCGAGCTCTCGCTGCTCCCTTGGTTCCATACGACGAAGTGGCATCACTACAGGTCTGGCATCTTTCACTAAATCAATACGGAACTCAATCTCTCGGTGTGGTGGAAGCCTGGTCACTTCTTCGAAGACGTCAGGATAATGGCCAACCACGGGCAAACCTGACAACTCACCCTGCGGGATGTCGAGGGAATTTAGAAAACTAGCCATTACCCCATCACTAGGTAGACCACCAAACACTACCCTCTGCCCATCATCCGCTCTAGCTGTCACCAAAAAGCCCTCATAGTCTACCACCACCCCGTATCTTTGGAGCCAATCGACTCCCAAAATAATGCCAAACCCAGTAAAGCCCAAAACAAAGCAATCACAAACGAACATGCATCCATGACTTGATAAGGCCACATTACGACAAATCATGCTAAGATTAGTTGAACCACTAATCGGGTTCGTCACTACTAAAGGTCTATCAACAATCTCGGGCTCCAATCCCAACCTATCTACCAGGTCACTAGATATGAAGGGACTTTAAGCTCCGATATCAAACCAAACTCTAACAGGAACATCATAAACAGAAAGCATACCTTGAATAACGACATTCTTTCCCTTCTCCACCGCAGTTGGGGCATTCGACGAAGAAGGAATAGAATTAAGGGCATATGCTTTCACCATCTACTTTTATTTAGGGGGTTGCATACACTTGTCCTTGTGACGTCCAATTTGGCCACAGTTGAAGCACTTCCTATCCACTGGCTTGGCCCGACAATTACAAGCATAATGGCCCTTCTTGCCACAACTAAAGCACTCAACATCTTTCTTCTTCTTCTGGCCATCCTTATTCTGGTTCTGCTTCCTCTTGTTCTGAGAACCGTTCTTGCCTCCACTGCTTGCTTGCGGTTTTGGCTCCTCTGCAGATGCTACTTCAGTCTTCGACTTAGGATAAAGACTCTCTGACCTCAATGCTTTTCCCACAATCGATTCAAACATCTCATCGATGTGGTTAATAAGCCTTTCCACCAAGTACTGATCCAAACCTGTTATAAACTTCTCGTTCTTCTTCTTTTGGGGAGTGTCAATGAGGGATAATCCATATTTCGATAAAGTATCGAATTCTGCAATGTACTCCGAGACTGTCCTACCATTCTGCTTGAGCTCCAGGAATTTCCTAAACAACTCTGACTTCTGGGCAGCTGGGATAAATTTCTCACCGAATCAGGCCTTAAACTGATCCCAAGTAATCTGATCCTCGGGAGTAGCTGCCTTTATAGCATTCCACCAATTCATTGCCCGTCCTTGTAGTTGACGGGATGCTAGCCTTCTCTTCATCGCATCCTCGATACCCAAGTCTTCGAAGATACGCTTGTAGCTATCCAACCAATCCTGAACATCCGTAGTCGATTCCGTTCCGTGGAATGGCTTCCCACCAAGACTAGTATAATCCTTGTTCAGCTTGGCGAAATCGGCCCTAGGCACCTACACTATTGGACCACCATCATTACCAGCATTGGGAGCTGCCCTCTGAACATCTCTAAGCATCTCTCTCATGAGGTCAGTAAACATCGTCCTCATGTCAGCAACGTTCCCATTATTGACTCCTCTACCAGCACCTCTTGCATATCGGCTCATCGTTCAATCTGTAAAGAGAAAACGATTAACCATCTCCATAGTGGTGCCAGTGCAGTGCGGTTTCATCCATATATATACTAATAGTATATATATAGCTTTTGGAAACCAAAATAATCACATATACGTGCTCACATATACGTATACTATCTCTCCTTGATAACTTCCCTAGGTTAACTACGCAACCTAGCTCTGATACAAAGTGTGACGGCCCGCCCCGCACCAGCCGGCATTTCATCCGAAAGTGCGCTGTACACATGCCCGATTAGCACGGAACGGTCGCCAAAGAAAGGAAAGAAGAGAATGAACTAATTGAAAACCTGTAGAATGTCTCACAGCACATGGAACAAAATATAATAATAATATACTTGACATAAAACAGGCGAGACAGTGCATAAGCTGATAACTAAAACCAACATCAACATCATCATCAGAGTAGCGGAAATCCAAATACATCTTATTACAACTTTCCAAATTACTGTCTCTAAACAAAAGAAAGAAAGGGTACACCACTAATGCCCAAAGTAGTGACCGCAGCAACACAGGGAGAATATCTATATATCATACGGGGAAGCCTCCTGCTCGTCTCCGGTATAACTACTCATGTATTACCAGCTAACCAGTCTCTAGTATGCTCGTGAGAGCACCTAGAGTAATAAGAAGAGATATAAAACTCTGGGTCCGAAAAAAAGTCTGGTATGAGCGATAAGCAGCAAAACAGAACAATAGCAGGTATACTAAACCGTACTTGAACCTACAACCAAAGAGTTAGCACTACATACCGTACAATACTCTGAGGTGCCACTAAATAGATGGTGTAAAGATAACGGGGGAGGGGGTGTGCATGTCATAATGAAGGTAAACAACCAAACATAGCAACCATTCTCACATCTCTCACTCAGTCCGTAAAGCATACGATGTCCACCACTGTCAATCACTAGACCTAAATAGTGACGGAGTTCAACTTATATAACTAGTGCTACTACCATGCTTACCCTCATGGAGTCATGATTAAATCTTTACAAATGACCCCACTTCATTGGTCTATAGCTCTTTAGTCGTACCTAGGCCACTGTGGCCCTGAATCCGTTCATGTACCCCCTGCACATAGTGATCCAAAGTCACAGACATAGACAACCCCTTATCACACATCCCGAGCAAAGCCCAACTCATGAAGTTAACTCGTTGGTTCCCAACTGGATCCTGAGTACAAACTTCCCACTTAGACCGCCTTTGCATCTCGAGTTTTAGTCTTCTCCGGATCGGTTCTTCACTTCAGTTTATACTTCCTGTTCGGATCGTCACGCTTCAAGTCCAAGCATCTCGATTCGAATCGGATTGCTCGGGTCGGGTCGACTTCACCACTTCGCTTCGGTTCGTGGGCTCCTGTCCACCTCGATTTGGCTTGTGGGTGGTTCCAGCTTCGGGTCGGATCGTGGTGATGCCTCGGTTCAGGGTCAAGCTTCCTTGGTCTGGCATGCAGATCGGCTTGTAGAGTAATGCCCCCATCGGATCGGATTTTGCCACCATTCACGAGAGTGTCGGATCTTAGAGCTTCAGATGCACGCGGTCGGAACGTGGAATGCTCCACGAGCGGTTCGGTTCGTCCCCACCGATCCGATCCGATTCGGTCAAAGCCTGTGCTTTTCCTGCAACTTCCAGCGACTGTTTATACGCCACTCGACGGCGTTTTCGACCGTTCTAACTATTCTAAACAATCACAATTCATACCAAATGGTCATAGCAACATATAACATCAACCACAAACACCAAAATGACAACTTGATATGTTAAAATGGATCAAACATAGCTAAAATCCCATATTTTCCCTTAAGCATGTTTAAGTAAATCTAATGATATGATTAGCAAAACTTAAACAAATCAACCCAAATTTCTAATAGAGCTATAAAACATCATTTCGAATTTTATAAATATTTTTCCAGAATTTATTAATGTATAAATTCGCTAATCAACACTAATTACCCCTAATTAATCGTAATTAGTGAGAAACCTTGCAAATCACTCACCTTGGCCACAAATTAACCTTAGATTTGAAACAAATCTCTGTTATAGCACTGTTTCCAATGCAACACAGCAGTTCTAACCTTGCTTTGGTGCTATTCCTCCTTAATTTGATGTTGATTAGGCTAATCTTCAATTAGAAAGTGGTTTGGGGATGTTTTAGATGTTGGAGGCCATGGCTAGGTTAACAGGAATGAATAGTGATGGCTGAAAAATGAGAAAAAGGCATTTTCCGAACCCTAACAGCCCTTTTAAACTCCTAATCCCGAAATCCCTCTTTATGCCTAGCTGTTAATCACCCGGTTAAGCCCAATTAAGCTGTTTTCACCCTCTGAAACTTGTTTCAGCCATATCTCCCAAATGGTTAGTCCGTTTGGCTAATGTGACCACTCTACGGAAAGGTAAACCATCATCCGGATATAGTGGAAGTGGTTTTAGGTCAAAACTCCTTTCCGATCAAAAGTTATGGCCGAAACAGGATCAGCTAGGGGGCAAAACGGTCATTTAAAAATTGACAAAAATCATGAATATGGGAAATGACCCCTCTAGTCGTCTCCCAAAGTTACAAGACCATATGACTTCGTATGTGAAAGAAATAAATATTCTATGATCCCATTATGCGTAGAATGCAGGTCGTTACATTTAGGCTTTGATGATACACAATAGAGGAGGTCAGCTATGAGACATCTTTGAGGCAATGATTTACGTTGGTGGAACAGAATAAAAGCCGAAACTCTGAAGGAGGAAATAACTTAGGTTAATTTTCAAGAAAGTCTCAGAGCCAGACTTATTTCTAAAGCTGCTCAGTCTATGTTGCTACAGAAGTTTGTTGTGCTTTTTCAAGGGGATACGATAGCGGTAGAGTATGCTTCTCGATTTGATGAGTTGTCTCACTATGCCCATAGGACAATTGACGTTGTCGTCTGAAGTAAAAAAGAAGTTCGTAAAAGCATCAAGACCTGATCTTGTTAGGGAAACATTGCCATACCTTAGAGACCCTAATGATATCATTGTAGATAGAAATTGTTATTCAAAATGAGGAGCTCCTTGCTAATTATTAAAAACCCTTCGAAATTCATATCCTCCAGGAGAAGAAAAGAAAGCTTTTCAAAGGAAAGAAGGCTCAAAAGGGAGAAAAGGAGAAGCAGAACAAGTTTGGCATTGTCTCCTTTAAGTGTGAGAAGAGGGGGCATTATGGTAATGAGTGTCAGACTGCTAAGGTCAAGAAAGCTAAAGTATAAAAGGTGTGAGATGATATAACTACAAACATCTAGTGGATTTCAAGAATAAGTATTCTGAATCGATTAAAAGGAAGATACTTTCTTTGGAACGCCCAACTTCTAAGCCAACTTCAACGGAGAAAGGAAAATCTTAATTAGAAGGTATGCTTTTGATTCATAGCATACTTGTTAGAGTTCTATTTGACACTGGTGTATCACTTTCATTTATTAGTAAGTTTTTGGGAGATAAGTTGTCTCCAGACCCATTATGCCATACGACTTCCATTAGGGTAACAAATCCTAAAGGAGGGTACACAACTTTGGGAATGAGATGCGATTATTTGAATTCCAGTTTTTAAGTTATGTCTTTGTTGGTGATTTGTATGTATTTGATTTCAATTGCTTCATGATCATTTTAGGTATGGATTGGTTAGATCATTACGATGCTACAATATTCTTCTAGGATAGAGTAATATCGTTGAGACACCCTAGGTGTGATGATCAGATCATTTATTCCGTCGAGAATATAAGAGTGAATTTTTTTGTTTCGTTAGAAGAACTGGAGCTGGAAGATGAGATAAGTAAAATTTCAATCAATAAGGAGTTCATAGATGTTTATGAACTGGTTATGGGTTTACCTTCGAAGAGGGATACCAAGTTCAGGATCGACCTTATGCCAGGACAAGAACCCGTAACCTCCTAGTTGAATGTCACCAAGTAAGATGGGTGAGTTGAAGGTGCAGCTAGTGGATTTGGAAGGAAAGAGTTTTATTCGTCCAAGCGGTTCATAATGGGGTGCGGCTGCTATGTTTGTAAAGAAACCTGATGGATCTTTGAGAATGTCGATTGATTATTGGAAGCTCAACGAGAAGATGATGAAGAATAAATATCTTTTTCCAAGAATTGATGATCTGTTTAATCAGCTAAATAGAGCCAAAGTATTTTTCATTTAGAATTGGCTACTGATTTTCATCTGCAGTAGGCACCAGAAGAGAGTATCCCTATGATGGAGTTTTAGACAAAATGTGGATCTGAATGTTTGGTCATGCCTCTCGACTTGACTAATCCGCTTGCTTTCTTTACATATTTGAGTATTACAAAAGCACTTAGATAAATCTATATTACACTTCATAGATGATATTTTGGTTTATTCCAAGGATGAAAGAGAGCATGCGGCTTATCTTTGGATTGCAACCGAGACTTTGAGAAAAAGCACCAGCTAAAGGCTAAGATTCCTAAGTGTTACTTCTGCGGAAAAGAAGTGAAGTTTCTTAGTCACGTAGTATCAAGAGAAGGATTATCCGTGGATCCAGCTAAGGTTGAAGCTATCAATAATTGGAAGAGGCCTACGAGTGTTACCTAGATAAGAAGTTTTCTTGGATTGGCTGGGTAGTATCAGAAATTTATCATGGATTTCTCGCGGTTAGTGACACCTCTTATCAAATTAAACTGGAAGAATGTTAAGTTTGTTTGGTTAAATAAATACGAGGAAGAATTTCAAGAATTTAGGCACTTGTTGACCAATGTTAATGTTTTTGTAGTATCCGATGTTACATGATGGTGTATACCAATGCTTATGGAACTGGTCCATGACTTATTCTTATATAAAAAGGAAGAGTTATCGCATATGTTTCAAGACAGCTTAGACCATATGAGGTTAGGTGCCCAACTCATATCTTAAGTTAGTTGATGTCTTCTTCGCTTTGATGATCTGGAGACATTACTCACTAGAAGAGATATTCGAGTTATTTACAAATCATAAGTCCTTGAAGTATTTGTTCTCTCCGAAGGCACTTATCATGATGAGACAGTAGATATGGCTTGAGATTTTTCCAACTTATAGTTTTAGAATCAAGATAACGCCTAGGAAAGGTAATAAGGTTGCCAATGCTCTTAGTAGAAAACATTAGGAGGTGGTGTTAGCAATGTCAACCGAATGAAAGAATTTAGAAGCTTTGAATACATGTGATGTGCAGATCAGATCAGCAGCAAAGTAGTAGCATAGTTATGTTGTCATGTTTAGAAATTTGACCAGCGTTGATCGAGCTAATTACTTCAGAGAGGGAAGAGGAACATATATTTGCTGAATGGATAAGAGGATACATCCTAAGGTAGTAGTTACCAAGGTCGTATTAGTACCAGATAATAGTATTGAACAAAGAATAAATAAAAGAGCAAGGATAGAGAAGGACTATGGTCCAGACTTCTTCACTTATCTTAGAAAAGGCGGTAAGGATGATATCCTTCATGTGACTAGATATGTAATGAACTTCGATGATGATCCAAAAACTTATTCCAAGGCTATAAATTCCAAAGATTCCATTTTATGGAAAGATTCTGTCAATGATTAAATGAATTCCATATTGTCAAACAAAACTTTGTTTTGACTTATAGGATGTAAATGGATATTCAAGAAAAAGTTAAATACAAATGGATCCATTAATAAGTTTAAATCCAGATTAGTTGCAAAGGGATACAAGCAAAGACATAGAGTATATTACTTTAACACATACACTCCACTTTGCTAGCATATCTTCTGTATGCTATTTAATAACACTTGCATCAATTCATAGGTTGGTCATACATTAAACTAATGTAAAGAATACTTTTCTAAATGGAGATTTAGAAGAAGAGACATATATGGAATAGCCTGAAGCTTTCAAAAACCCCAATCTAAGAAAAGAAATTTGCAAATTAGCAAATTCTCTTTAGAAAGCTCCCAGGCAATGACATGGGATGTTTAGTAAAGTAGCATTTTCATATGGATTCATTATTAATGACGCTGATAAATGTGTATATAGCAAATTGGATAACGCCTATTATGTTATAATATGTTTATATGTTGATGACATGCTAGTATTTGGTTCTACTATCTTGTGTGAATGAAAATAAGATGTTTTTATCATATAAGTTTGATATGAAAGATCTGGGAGAGGATGACGTAACTTTAGGTATTAAAATATTAGGAAAGAGGAGGATTGGTTGTTAACCCAATCCCATTACACTAAGAAGTTCACCAAAAAGTATGGTTAACATAATGATAAACGAGAAACAACTCTTTTAAATCCTAGTATTAAACTAGTAAAGAACACTAGGTATATCATTTCTCAACTTGAGTATTCTAGTGTTATTGGGAGTCTTTTGTATGCTATGCATTGCGACATCGCACATGGTATAAGCATGTTGCATTAATTTACGAGTAATCCAAGTTTAGAACATTAGAAAGTTAGTTCTAGAATTATATATTATTTGAAAGAAGTCACTAACTACGTATTATCTATTAGCAATATAGTGGTGTGAACTACATGTTGAATACAAGTCTAAGTCTGCGACTTGATAGATCTTTACATTATGACATGTCACTGTGTGTTGGCATTCCAAAAAGAAAACATTTATATCTGATTCAACAATGTTACCAAAGTTAATTGCAGTAGCAGATGCATGGAAGGAAGTAGAATTGCTTAGGAGTTTATTAATGAAAATTCCACTATGGAAGAAGCCATCTCCAATAGTCTTCGTTAACTTAGATAATTAGGCTACAATATTAAATATTGGATTATGTAATGGATGTTAGAACCAAAATAAACAAGGAAAAGCCGAAGGACAAAACCAAGGTGAAGAGGTATGGAAAATTGCATTCTTTCTAAAGTGAAGAAAAAAGAAACACATTGTACACATTTGGAACCATGTTTAGAGAATCAAGAGTTTATCACTTCATCCAGAAATCCTCTGTCGAATTAACACAAAGGGCAACAACCACAAATATGCAATTTTCAAACATTAAATGTTAAGCTTAGTATACCTTTTGATTACCCGAAGTGGGAATGTTAGCACCAGAAATTAAGAAAGGAAATGTATATAATAGAGCCAAAGCGAAGGGGTGATAGAAGCAAAAGAGCTTTCGAAATTTGGGTTCTCATCCTTTACCAACAAATCTTCTCCGAAAAAGAAGCCGAAAGCCCCTACCTACAGAAGTCTGTAATGACCCAGTTTTTTTTAACTAAATTTATAATCTATAATGTATAGATTATACTGGTAAATAAATTTAACTAAATAAATAATATTTAAATATCTGGTAAATATCAGGAAAATTCCAGACATATTTGTTGATGGGTTAAAATTCTGTAATCAACGTACATGTGTAACTTACGTTTTATCATTTTGTTATATTTTAATACTTGTTTATTCCATGTGTGGATATAAATTGCTTAAGTAAAATAGAAGATATAAGAAGTTATTCATTAAAGCAAGATATTCAATATAAATTAGAATAATTGTTTTAAATATCTTATGTATTAACTTGTCTTGTTATATGTATACATAGAAGAGTGTTTGTCGTTTTAAGATATTGGTGTGCAATAAACTTGTTTTTGTCATGTCACTATAGTGTATTTAAAAGTAAACAATGAGACATATGTAAGGTAAATATTATTCTTACTTCACATTTAAGCATTGAAAGCATAGCTATATTTATGCAAGAGAGTGTCTGCCTATGTATAGGATTTCATAGCTAGGATGCTAACTGATTTGTTAGACTATATATATATATATACACACACACACACACACACACACACACACATTGCATACATGTTCAGATCTGTAGTAAAGCACATGGCCAACCAATTAATGGAAATATTCACTTCAAATCAGCACACCTATACACTTGTAGGATTAGTACACAAAATCATGGATTGACTGTTGCTTAAAAACCAAGTTTTAAGCATTTAAAAGAGGAGTTACACCATTGACATTAGTTCACTTTCCTGCTGCACACACACCTTATTAGCTACCCTTTTCTAAGCCTAGTTCCTGAGCCATCTGCACATGAAAATGTACACAAATGAGCACCTAAGAGCATAGCTGGCCATGATCTATAATCTAGGAAGTGTGTGATGGAAAAGAGTAAACAACATTTCTTTTCAATCATGTATAGGATGCTGCATATGCGCCACGTTTCTTTCAAAACCTTCCTCACTTAAATCCTGCATTTTTCTTCAATAAATACACTACACAAACACACACACAATAACACACAAGCTCACTGGAAACTAAAGACAATGGATGCAAACCTGAACTGGAAATGGCAGTAAGCACTAGGGAAAACAAATATGAATAGAGCACAAATCTTGAACCAGTTAGCAAACCTGGAAATGAAACAATGGCAATAAGCGCAGTAGCAATAAGGTGAGTAAACTCTAATTTCATTTACAATCCATTCTGGAGTTAGATATGGTTAAGATCTAAGTATATGTGTTCCTTAATTTCTACTGGATGTATATCATTTTGTATGCATGCTGGCTATGTTTGATTAAATTACTTTGAACAACCTAGAAATTCAATACAAGTATAATATTAATTTTGGTGAGTAAATACTTGAGATGTTTTCCTCTGTTATAGTAGATCCTAAGCAGGATTCAAATTGTATTCATATTGATATGCACTCACTATATTTAAGTTAGTTTAAGGATTTTCATTATTGCATTGATTAGTTTTAATCAACCTGAGAAAGAAGAATACAGGGGACCGTGAGCACAATATAATTAGTTAGTAAACAACCTTAACTTTTTTGCTATTTTGTATTCATCTGCAAGTGGACTCAAACAATATATGTGTTGCTATATATCCTTCATATTGATTTAGGTATTGAGGTTGTTTGTAGGGTTTACATTTTGTATAGTTAGCCTAAGATTTAACTGTTTGAACCATTTGTGATAAAAAATATAGCAGTAGGAATTTGGTGGGTAAACTCTTAAGAAATTATTTACTGTGTTATGCAAAAATCTAGGTACATACAAAATATATGTGTATCAACCTATAACCATCATATGTATTCAAACGTAAAAGTTATTTAAAGGGGGAAAAACTCTGAAACTCAAGGACTTAAGTTTTTTGAAAGATTGAGAAACAGAGAGGTAAAGATATTAAACTTGTATTGTGAGTAACACTTGCAATTCTCCACATTATTTACATTAAATCTGACGTAGAAGTCAAGCTTCATATCTATTAACATGTACCCAACATATTGATTCAAATATTGATATTGTTTAAGATTAAATTTCTGAAACAGTTAGTAAAATAACTTAAGCAAGAAAATACCAACTTCGACGACCCAAACCCTGTGTGACGGTGGCAAGGTTAATCTTTGGAGTATAACACATAAACAAATAACAGTAGAATAGAAATATAGGATTACACCAGATAATGTACATTAAATTACACTGGAAATAATAATCATTTGAGTTACACAGCATAATAGGATCATACTTAACACAAAATACACTTTCAGTTCAATATAAAATGTCTGCAGCGGAATCAAACATAATATACATAACAGTGTCTGAAACAGTAATAGAAATGATAAAGTCCATCACCAGCTCCATAGTTATCCAGAATGAGCCTGCTAAAACCTGAATACAAGGATGCCCATGTATAAATAAGGGCACCCGAGTTTGCAAAGTGAAACAAACTTCGAGTCAGTCATGGGACTGGTATGAGAAACCTACTTAATTGGGTAAACAATAATAATAAGGCAAATCCTAGGACCGCGCCGCTAACGGGAGCGGGTTAACTCTAGTGATTGCCAGTGCATGAATAAAGTAATTTATTTAAAACGATGCAGTGTTTTTTTAGAAAAATGAAGCCAATATAAGACTCAAGTCCCATCACACAATGCAACGCAAACCAGAGAATAGAGTTCTACCTTATATTGGCCAAAATATGTTTGATACGTATAAAACAAAATCATTTGATATTATTGCTAGTGTTTATATGTTTCAAAAACAATTTCAATCATAGACAGCACGGGTACCATATATCATAGACTGTATATGTTGTATTAGAAGTTGGCTTTCCATCATGAACCAAGGCAAGGGATCATCCTTACCGCTACGAGACAATCTAGCCCATGTCTCAGGCAAGTACTCTGTCAAGCCTTAGGAGCCATAGGGCCGGTCCACACGTAGTGGATTAAAAATCCCTGAACAATACGTCTCCCCGCCCTATAGGGTGTAAAACCATCGGCACCGCTGTGACGGATATATCTGAGGCACCTCACATTCCAATAACCACATAGGTAAAAATATATAAATGTCACGGCGTGTAAAACCCTGGCACCACCTCCAGCTAGAAAGAAACGCATGTCCTCCCTGGATACTTCTCCCATTTCTGGTTCACACCGGTATGTGAGGCTCACGAATTAACGCTATACACAAAGCGGCGCTATATTAAAGCTATGCTTTGATCATCAGCCACAAGGCTCTGCTTTTCAACAAAAGCCTTGATCATTTGCCACTCAGGCATGCCACACAGGCAATTCATTCCATGCGACAGATGTCTATCGATATACAACCTATGATCCCATACGTCTCAGAGAAGGGTGAAGTAAGTGAATAAATTCTCCTTCACCAGGAAGATGTATATTTAATAGAAATCGATCAACACTGAATAAAATCCAATGTCAGACACATCGTCCATTTACAAGTCCATTCTGGGTGTGAATGAAACTGGAGGCACCTTATTCCTCGTCCCATAGGTCCAATACAGGAGAGAGGCCCTTGCATATCCGGTCAATCTCCAAGTACATCTGGACGACCACCACTTATTACCTTGTCTTGGGATGCCTCCCAATCAAGACATCAGTAATCATCCAAACGATGTGAAAACCTCTGGTCTTCAACCACCGTCTTCATCTTTGACTTCTTATCATCGATCAATTATTTGAAATGAGAATTAACTCGTCCTTTTCAAATAATTCACGTATATTTAGAATTCAAATCAATTCATTTCATGGTTAAATTATCTAACATCCATTTTCAGTTCATTAATGTGATTTTCATGTTAAACACATCCAACCATCAAAATATCGAACAAACTAAGTAGAATCGGTTTATTTCCATTCCATATCATTTATAATATTTTATAATGATATATCGCTATTTTTATTCATTTAAAAATAGCCTGTTTTAATTAAACGATGCTTCAAGCCATAACGCGGCCATGGCGCTATTTTTCTTTAGATTTGATTTAAACATATCTGAAAATCTAATTGTTGGATCTTTACAAACTTTATCGTTGGAAAGATGTTTTCAAAGTGGACCCAACGGTTCCAGTTTTGGGAAAATCCGATGGTCGGATTTCTCGGTATAATCGTTTAAAGTTACGATTTCAAAGCGCGAACTGCAGAGGCTCGGTTCATTTTAATTTATATATATAAATATAATTCATTCTGGCACTGTTTTTATTCGGACTTGAATTAAACATTTCTGAAAATCTAACCGTTGGATCTTTACAAACTTTATATCATTGGAAAGATCTTTTCAAAGCGGACCCAACGGTTCCAATTTTGGGAAAATCTGATGGTCGGATTTCCTAAGCAAACTACAGGTGCCCCTATTTTCCACATGGGTAGTCGAGTGGTTTGTTTTGCAGATATTTCATTTAGCAGGATTCTGGATTGAAGCATAAAGCCGTGTCCAGAGCATTGATAATCTTCCGCTGTGCTAGTTTATTTATTTTCCACTGTGCATTGTATTACATTTATTGTAAATAAATCTTATGCTGTATTATATTTCGATATACTCTAATGTATTCTGTACTCTGATGTAATATTATTATTGTAACGACCCGCTTTCTACGCATCGAAGGATCGTATGATATTTATTTCTTTCTCATACGAAGTCATATGGCCATGTAACTTTGGAAGACGACTATTGGGGTCATTTCCCATGTCCATGATTTTTGCCGATTTTTCAATGACCATTTTACCCTTAACTTGTCTTATTTCGACCATAACTTTTGATTGGAAAGGAGTTTTGACCTAAAACCACTTCCATTAGATCCGGATGATGATTTACCTTTCCGTAGAGTGGTCATATGTGAAAAACGGACTTATCGTTTAGGAGATATGGCTGAAATAGGGTTTGGAACGTGAAAAACTGCTTAACCGGGCTTAATTGGGTTTAGAGAACACCCTTTTTTCATTTTTCGGCTGCCACTTATCATCCCTCTCAACTTAGTAATTGCGTCCAACATCTAAAACACCTCTAAATCACTTTCTAATTGGAGATTTGGCTAAATTACATCAAATTGAAGAGGATTAGCATAGGATTGGGAATAGAGATGCTGTATTGCTTTGGAAACAGTGCATAAAAGAGATTATTTCAGATCTAAAGTTAATTTGTGGCCAAGGTGAGTGATTTGCATAGTTCCTTACTAATTATGGTTAATTAAGGGTATTTAATGTTAATTAGCGAATTTAAACATGGTTAAATTCTGGAAAAATATTTATAAATTTCAAAATATTGTTTTAGGCCTCTGTTAGAAAATTTGGTTAGTTTGGTTAAGTTTTACTAATCCTATCATTAGTTTTGCTTATCAACGCCTAAGGGAAAATATGGGGTTTTGGCTAAGTTTGATCCATTTTAACCTATGATGTTGTCGTTTTGGTGTTAGTGGTCAATTTTATATGTTCCTATGACTGTATGGTATGCTTTGTGATTGATTAAAAAAGTTAGATTGGTCGAAAACGCCGTCGTGGCGTAAAACAGTTGCTGGAAGAGTTGAAGGAATTGTGCAGGACCCGGATTAGATCGCCCCTCCCTTCCACGACCTAACTCGATCGTGAGTCCCCTTTACGAGACGCCATGCTCCATCCATCACAAACTGCTTCAGAAGCTAAGGAACCGATGGCCAAGGAGGATCACGAACCAGAAGCCCCGACCCGACCCGACCCGACCCGACCCGAAGCTTGGTCACGACCCGAACCGATCAGGAGCAGGCATGAAGCAAGTCACGAACCGTGGGCCACCTACCCTCACCACGATCTAGCTTGGGCACCACGACCCGATCCGACAGGGGGAGCAGGAACCAACCAGAATGGGGCTGGTGACTACGGACTGAACAAGGGGAATAGAACCAATCCGAAACGAAGTTTGTTTCTGAACCAGATGAAGACCGATCCAGAGAATGCCAAAACCCGAGATGCAATGGTAGTCCACATGGGAAGTAGAACTTAGGATCCAGTTCGGAACCAATGAGTTAACTTCATGATTGGACTTTGCTACTGGACATGTGCAAAGGGGTTATCGACGTCTAAAGCTTTGACTCACCATGGAAAGACGTATATTAGCTGCGGATCAGTGAAGTGAAGTCATCATGGCTTCATGGGGTAGAGTGATCGTAGCATGGCTATGAGCCAGTGAAGTGAAGTCGTCAAGACTTCATGGGGTAGAGTGGACATAGCAAAGACTAGTGTCTATGGATCAGTGCAGTGGAGTTGCCATGACTCCATGGGGCAGAGTGATCATAGCAAGGATTTGGGTGATCACAACGGTGGATATCGTATGCTTTACGCACTGAGTGAGAGATGTGAGGATGGTTGCTATGCTTGATTGTTTGCCATCACTATGTCACGCACACCTCTACCCCCGTATTCTTTACACTATATGTTAGTGGCACCTTAGAGTATTGTACAGTATGTATTGCTCACTCTTTGGTTGCAGGTCCAGGTTCAGGTCTAGTTTAGTATACCTGTTATTATTCTGTTTTGCTGCTTATCGCTCATACCAGACTTTTGTCTGACCCAGAGTTTTCTGTCTCTTCTTATAACTCTGGGTGCTCTTAAACGGGAAGACTAGAGACAGGTTAGGTGGTATGCACGAGCAGCAGTCCGGAGACGAGCAGAAGGCTTACACGTACTATTCTTTATATATTCTGCTCGTGTCGCTGCTGGTCACTACTTTGGGCATTAATAGTGTACCTTTCCTTTCTTTTTCTTTAGAGACAGTTTTAAAGTTGTAATAATGATAAAGGGGAACATAAGCTGTATTTGGATTTTCTGCTGCTGAGATGTTTAGTTTTCAGCTTAACACTGTCTCGCCTGTTTTATGTCAAAGTATGTTATTATTATATTTTATTCCATGTGCTATGAGATATGCTACAGGTTCCTTGTTAGTTCAAATTCCTTTCTTTAGAGACCGTCCCGTGCTTGTTGGACATCGGCACAATGCACTGTCATTGGAAATGTTGGCTGGTGCGGGCCGGGCCGTCACACTTGGTATCAGAGCTATAAGTTGCATAGTTAACCTAGGGAAAGACATCAGAGAGAGATAGTACGTATATGAGAGCACGTATTTGTGATTATTTTGGTTTTCAAAAGCTATATATATATATGCTATTAGTATAGCTAAGGATGAAGTCGCACTGCATTGACACCGTAAAGAGGATGGTTAATCGTTTCTCTTTACAGATTGAATGATGAGCCGATATACGAGGTGTGCTGGTAGAGGAGCCAATAATGTGAATGCTCCAGACATGAGGACTATGTTTACTGACTTCATGAGAGAAATGCTTAGGGACGTTCAGAGGGCAGTTCCTAATGCTGCTAATGGTGGTGGTGCAGCGGTGCAGGCGCCTAGGGCCGATTTCGCAAAGCTATGCAAGGATTACACTAGTCTTGGTGGAAAGCCGTTCCACAGAACGGAATCGGCCATAGAAGTTCGGGATTGGTTGGATAGCTATGAGCATATCTTCGAAGACTTGGGTATCGAGGATGCGACGAAGAGGAGTTAGCATCCCGTCAGCTGCACGAACGGGCGATAAATTGGTGGAATGCTATTAAGGCAGCTACTCCAGAGGACCAAGTTACGTGGGGTCAGTTTAAGGCCCGATTCAGTGATAAGTTCATCCCAGCTGCCCAGAAGTCAGAATTGTTTAGGAAATTTCTGGAGCTTAAGCAGAATGGTAGGGCAGTCTCGGAATACATTGCAGAGTTCGATACTCTATCGAAATATGGATTATCCCTTATTGATACTGTCGAGAAAAAACATGAAAAGTTTATAACAGGCTTAGATTAATACTTAGGGGAAAGGCTTATAAACCATGTCGATGAGACATTTGAATTGATTGTGGGGAAAACATTGAGGTCAGAGAGTCTATAACCTAAGTCGAAGACTGAGGTTGCATATGCAGAGGAGCCAAAGCCGCAAGCAAGTGGTGGAGGCAAGAATGGTTTTCAGAATAAGAGAAAGCAGAACAGACCAAGGATGGCCAGAAGAAAAAGAATAAGAAAGATGTTGAGTGCTTCAGCTGTGGTAAGAAGGGCCACTATGCCAAAGAATGTCGGGCCAAGCCAGTGGATAGGAAGTGCTTCAACTATGGACAAGTGTCCGTAACCCCCTAAAGAAAAGAAGATTGTGAAAGCATAGGCTATCAATGTTGTTCCTTCTTCATTGAATGCCCCAATTGCGATGGAGAAGGGAAAGAATGTCGTCATTCAAGGTATGCTTTCTGTTTATAATGTTCCTGTTCGAGGATTGTTTGATACCGGAGCTTCCCGTTCCTTCATATCTAGTGACATGGTAGATAGGTTGGGATTGGAACCTGAGATAGTCGATAGATCTTTAGCAGTGACGAATCCGATTGGTGGTTCGACTAGCCTTTGTATGATTTGTCGTAATGTGGTCTTATCGAGTCATGGATGCATGTTTGTTTGTGATAGCTTTGTTTTGGGCTTTACTGGTTTGGCATTATTTTTGGAGTCGATTGGCTCCAAAGATACGGGTGGTGGTAGACTGTGAGGGCTTTTTGGTGGCAGTTAGAGCAGATGATGGGCGGAGGGTAGTGTTTGGTGGTCTGCCCAGTGATGCGGTAATGGCTATTTTTCTAAATTCCCTCGACATCCCGCATGATGAGTTGTCAGATGTGCCCGTGGCTGGCCAGTATCCGGACGTCTTCGAGGAAGTGACCGAACTTCCACCACACCGAGAGATTGAGTTCCGTATTGATTTAGTGAAAGATGCCAGACCTATAGTGATGCCACTTCGTCGTATGGCACCAAGGGAGCAGCGAGAGCTCGGGGTGCAAGTAAGCGATCTTTTGAAGAAGGGATTTATCAGAAGAAGTGTTTCTAAGTGGAGAGCACCAGTTGTGTTTGCTACCAAGGCAGATGGTTCCCTTCGTTTGTATGTGGGCTACTCCGAGTTAAATAAGGCGACGAGGAAGAATAAGTATACTCTACCGCTGATAGATGATTTATTTGATCAGTTGAGTGGCGTGGGAGTGTTCTCCCAGTTGGATCTCGCGACGGGTTTTCATCAGCTTAGAGTGGAAACTGAAAGTATAGTAAAATGGCATTTCGGACGCTGTCTGGATTCTATGAGTGGTTGGTCATGCCATTCGGGTTGATCAATGCACCATCATATTTTGTGGATCTTATGAATAGGGTATTCAGAGATCAGTTGAACAACTTTGTTCTTGTGTTCGTGGATGATATGCTTGTTTATTCGAGGACAGAGGAAGAACACAAGGAACACTTGAGGATAGTGATGGAGGTGTTGAGAAAACACCAATCAAAAGAAAAGTTTTCTAAATGTCACTTCTGGAGGAGGGAGGTGAGATTCTTGGGCCATGTTGCTTCAGAGAATGGTATTGCCGTGGATCCTGTGAAGGTAGCTACAGTACAAGATTGGTCTACGCCCAAGAATGCAACAGACGTAAGAAGTGTCTTGGGATTAGTTGGGTATTATCGGAAGTTCATCCAAGACTTCTCCAAGATAGCAACACCGTTGACCAAGAAGAATCAAGCTTTCGTCTGGGACGAAAAGTGCGAGAATGCATTTAAGAGTCTAAAGGAAAAGTTGACATATGCACCAGTGTTAGTCATCCCTAAAGGGAATGAAGAGATGACGGTATACACAGATGCTTGTGGTACCGGACTAGGTGCTGTATTAATGCAAGGAGGTAGGGTTGTAGCTTATGCAAGTCGGTAACTGAAACCGCATGAGAAAAGGTATCCTACCCATGATTTGGAATTGGCAGCGATCGTGTTCACATTGAAGATGTGGAGACATCATCTCTTGGGAGAAAGATTCGAGTTGTTTACTGACCATAAGTCGTTAAAGTATCTTTTCTCTCAGAAGGATCTAAATCTCCGACAACAAAGATGGTTAGAATTCTTGGCTTCATATGATTTTGATATCGCATATACACCAGTCAAAGGCAATGCAGTAGCTGATGCCTTGAGTAGGAGACATGCCAGTTTAGGGGCTATGTTTCTTGAGTGGAAGCAACTGGAGTACATCGCTGGGTATGATTTCAGACCAATGTGCGAATTGGATCCAGAAATGTTAGCAAATTTGACGATCAGACCCACTTTGATTGAGCGGATTGGCTCCAGTCAAAGGGATGATCCTAACCTATTGGAAATCATCTCCAAGTTAGAGATGCACATCGATGAGGAGATGAAAGAGTATGGGCTTGATCGAGATGGATGGCTTAGAAAGAATGAAAGACTAGTTGTACCCAATATCAATGGATTGAGATATGAAGTGCTTAGAGAATGTCATCATTCAAAACTGATTATACACCCTGGTGGTAACAAAATGTATCGAGACATGAAGCATACCTACTACTGGGAAGGGATGAAAAGAGACGTTTGGAAGTTTATATCCAAGTGCATGAATTGCCAGCTAGTTAAAGCTGAGCAAAAGAAGCCAAGTGGTTTGTTGCAACCATTAGAAGTTCCAGAATGGAAATGGGAACAAGTCTCAATGGATTTCATTTATGGGTTACCAAGGACTATGTCGGGCCATGATAGCATTTGGGTGATTGTGGACCGATTGACCAAGAGTGCAAGATTTATACCCGTCAAGTCGAATAGAATGGCAGCTAAGTTAGCTGAGGTATATATGAAATGGGTAGTGAGATTTCATGGAGTACCTAAAAGCAGTGTGAGTGACCGAGACCTGTTGTTTACTAGTGGGTTTTGGAAGAGCTTGCGAGAGGCGTTAGGATCAGAATTACATCTCAGTACCGCATATCATCCTCAAACCGACGGTCAGACAGAGAGGGTGAATCGAGTGTTAGAAGATCTCTTGAGAGCTTGCATATTGGATTTTGGTGGATCATGGGATGACTATTACATCTAGTAGAGTTTGCATATAGTAATAGTTATCAATCCAAGTATTGGGTATAGCTCCATTTGAAGCTTTGTACGGAAGACCGTGCAACTTACCGTCATGTTGGTTAGAAACTGATGAGAAGTTTGTGCTTGGACCAGATGTGATAAAAGAAACCTCAGATAACATCAAAGTTACCAACAACGAATGAAGGCTGCCCAAGATAGGCAGAAGAGTTATGCTGGTAAGAGGAGAAGAGATTTAAAGTTCTCCATTGGCAACTTGGTGTTTGTCAAGATTTCTCCATTAAAGAACATGATACGATTTGGTAGGAGAGGCAAGTTAACACCATGATTTGTTGGACCATTCCCAATTCTCGAGCAAATTGGGAATTTAGCATATAAAGTTGAATTACCAGAGAAGATGACAGGAGTTCATAACGTATTTCATGTTTCCCAGTTAAGTAAATTCGTGTACGACCCCGATATGAATATTTCATCAGATCAGTTGGACGATATCGAGGTTGAACCCGAGGCGGTTGGGAACCGTAGACCCATGCGTATTGTTGGGAATGATACGAAGCAACTTCAAAGGAAGGCGGTGAAACTAGTCAAAGTTCAGTGGGGTGATGATGAGGAAGACTGTACTTGGGAAACAGAGGAGGACATAAGGAGGAAGTATCCGGAACTCTATGCGTGGTAAGGTTTTTATATCGGTATAGTACTCCATTGTTAGTAAACCGCATGCTGGGATAGGCTTGTCGTGTTGTTTAGTATGCTTTATTGTTTTGTTAATGATTTGTAGGCATGAGGGATCCTTTGTATGTTTTGGGTTAAGGAAGTTCGGGGACGAAATTTCTAAAAGGAGGGGGGAGGGGAGGGGAGGGGGGGGGGGGGGAGGGGGCAGAATGTAACGACCCGCTTTGTACGCATCGAAGGATCGTAGGATATTTGTTTCTTTCTTATACGAAGTTGTAAAGCCATGTAACTTTGGAAGACGACTATTGGGGTCATTTCCCATGTCCATGATTTTTACCAATTTTTAAATGACCGTTTTTCCCCTAGCTGATCTTGTTTCGACCATAACTTTTGATTAGAAAGGAGTTTTGACCTGAAACCACTTCCATTAGATCCGGATGATGGTTTACCTTTCCGTATAGTGGTCATATGTGAAAAACGAACTTACCATTTGGGAGATATGGCTGAAATAGGGTTTAGAAGGTGAAAAACTACTTAATCGGGCTTATTTGGGTAACTAACAGCTAGGCCCAGAGGGGGATTTCGGGATTTCGAGTATTTAAGGGCTGTTAGGGTTTAGAGAACACCCTTTTCTCATTTTGCAACCGCCACTTATCATCTCTCTCAACTTAGTTATGGCCTCCAACATCTAAAACACCTCTAAACCACTTTCTAATTGGAGATTTGGCTAAATTACATCAAATTGAAGAGGATTAGCATAGGATTGGGAATAGACCTGCTGTATTGCTTTGGAAACAGTGCCATAATAGAGTTTATTTCAGATCTAAAGTTAATTTGTGGCCAAGGTGAGTGATTTGCATAGTTCCTCACTAATTATTGTTAATTAAGGGTAATTAGTGTTAAGTAGCGAATTTAAACATGATTAAATTCTGGAAAAATATTTATAAATTTTAAAATATTGTTTTAGGCCTCTGTTAGAAAATTTGGTTACTTTGGTTAAGTTTTACTAATCCTATCATTAGTTTTGCTTAACAACGCCTAAGGCAAAATATGGGGTTTTGGCTATGTTTGATCCATTTTAACCTATGAAGTTATCATTTTGGTGTAGTGGCCAATTTTATATGTTGCTATGACTGTATGTTATGCTTTGTGATTGATTAGAAAAGTTAGATTGGTCGAAAACGCCGTCGTATGGCGTAAAACAGTCACTGGAAGAGTTGTAGGAAATGTGTAGGACCCGGATCGAATCTCCTCTCCCTTCCACGACCCGACATATTCGTGAGACCCCTTCACGAGACGCCACGCTCCATCCATCTCGAACTGCTTCCGAAGCTAAGGAACCGATGTCCAAGGAGGATTACGAACCAGAAGCCCCGACCCGAAGCTTGGTCACGATCCGAACCGATCTGCAGCAGGCATGAAGCAAGTCACGAACCATGGGCCACCTACCCTTACCACGATCCACCTTGGGCACCATGACCCGATCCGACAGGGGGAGCATGAACTGAACAGAAGGGGGCTAATGACTATGGACTGAACAAGGGGAAGAGAACCGATCCGAAAGGAAGTTTGTTTCTGAACCAGATAAAGACCGATCTGGAGAAGGCCAAAATGCGAGACGCAAAGGTAGTCCATATGGGAAATAGAACCCAGGATCCAGTTAGGAACCCGCGAGTTAACTTCATGATTGGACTTTGCGGCGGGACATGTGCAAAGGGGTTATCGACGTCTATAACTTTGACTCACCATGGAAAGACGGATATTGGCTGCGGATCAGTGCAGTGATGTCATCATGGCTTCATAGGGGCAGAGTGATCGTAGCATGGCTATGAGCCAGTGATGTGAAGTCATCAAGACTTCATGGGGCAGAGTGGACATAGCAAAGACTAGTGGCTATGGATCAGTGCAGTGGAGTTGCCATGACTCCATGGGGCAGAGTGAGCATAACAAGGATTTGGGTGATCAAAGCAGTGGATATCGTATGCTTTACGCACTGAGTGAGAGTTGTGAGGATGGTTGCTATGCTTTATTGTTTTCCATCACTATGTCATGCACACCCCCACCCCCGTATTCTTTACACCATATGTTAGTGGCACCTTAGAGTATTGTACAGTATGTAGTGCTAACTCTTTGGTTGCAGGTCCAGGTTCAGGTATGGTTCAGTATACCTGTTATTATTCTGTTTTGCTGCTTATCACTCATACTAGACTTTTGTCTGACCTAGAGTTTTATGTCTCTTCTTATTACACTGGGTGCACTTAAACGGGCAGACTAGAGACATGTTAGGTGGTATGCACGAGTAGCTGTCCGGAGACGAGCAGGAGGCTTACACATACTATTCTTTATATATTCTCCTTGTGTCGCTGCTGGTCACTACTTTGGGCATTAGTAGTGTACCTTTCCTTTCTTTTGCTTTAGAGACAGTTTTAAAGTTGTAATAATGATAAAGGGGAACATAAGCTGTATTTGGATTTTCCGCTGCTGAGATGTTTTGTTTTCAGCTTATGCACTATCTCGCCTGTTTTATGTCAAAGTATGTTATTATTATATTTTATTCCATGCGCTGTGAGATATGCTACACATTCCTTGTTAGTTCAAATTCCTTTCTTTGGCGACCGTCCCATGCTGGTTGGACATCGGCACAATGCACTGTCAATGGAAATGTCGGCTGGTGCGGGGCGGGCAATCACAATTATGATATTTATAAGAGTCTTCTGTTATTTGTTCTGATGTGTTATGTGCTCGAAGTTAGCATATGCGGGATTCGAATGGTCTTGGTCGGTTTAGTGATCGATTAGGTCCGGGCGAAATGCTTATCGTTTCTCGCTCGTTTTAGGACACTACTGATCCTATCTCTAACGAGCCATTCTTATTGGATATTACTTATCCAATCTCTTATGAATTCTTCGTTTGGTTCTAATATGCCTTGTTCTCAAGCTCTGTAAACCAAAGCTCTAATACCAAATGAAGCGACTCGAACTTCCCAGCCGACCTAAACCGAATAAGAAGGCGGATTACTTGGAGAACAAGACTAACCGGAACACAAGTAGAAGAACATTTCATTGCTTATTACAACAGTTACATAAGAGTAAAGAATATAACAGAGTATGAATAAATATTATACATCAAAAAATATCAGAGATTTAAATTACATTAGCAGCGGAAAAATAATACATAACACAATTGAAAGAAATACATGGATATAGAGCTTTCCGAGTATAGTTCCAGCTATAAACCAGGATCCTATGAATATGATATCTGCAAAACCCAACTACTAGCTGCCTGTGTGGAAAATGGGGGCACCCAAAGTTTAGGTTAAAACAATAAACTCCAGGTCAGTCATGTGACTGGTGTGAGAACTAAAACAGTTATTAATCTGATTTTTAAAGTTAGGAAAATCAAGGGACCACGCCGTATAATGCTAAAATAGAACAATGAAGCTATTATAAGACCCAGGTCCCATCACACAATGCGACGCAAGCCGGAGGATAGGGTTGTCCCTTATAATAGCCAAATAATGCTTGATACGCGAAATTTAATCTTTTATTATTACTATAAGTGAAGAAAACAACTTCAAATATAAATGTATCAATTATAGATAGCATAACATCCCATGCTACTATGTTACCATACTAGTTCTACAATTAAAACCGCATGGTCGTATTGGAAGTTGGATTTCCATCGTGAACCAAGGCAAGGGATCGTCCTTACCGCTTCAAGACTATCTTGCCCGAGTCTCAGGATCAGAGCCCGAGTGACCCTTGGAGCGTCAGGGTTAGTCCACACGGAGTGGGTTAAAATGCCTGAACAATGCGTTTCCTCGCCCTTTGGGGCGTAAACTGGTCATATACCGACAAAACCATCCATTGGCTCCGTAGAGACCGACATAACCGAGGCGCCTCTCTATCCATCATCCACATAAGTTAAACGCCTGGGCGTGCAAAACACATACACCACTCCTAGCTACAAGGAATCGAATGCCCTCCCTAATGTCCTTTCCTGTTTCTGGTTCACACCGGGGTGTGAGGCTCGCAAATTAACGCTACACAAAGCTATGCTATATTAAAGCCATGCTTTGATCATCAACCACAAGACTCTTCTTTTCAACAGAAGCCTTAATCATTTTCATCTCAGCATGCCACATAAGAAATTCATGCTATGCAACTGATGTTTATCAATCACACAGAATGAAATCCGATGTCAGACACACATCCATTTACAAGTTCGTTATGGGTCTGAAAGAAACCGGAGGCACCTTATTCCTCGTCCCGTATGTCCAATACAGGAGAGAGGTCCTCGCATATCCGGTCGATCTCCATGTACATCTGGACGATCACCACTTATTACCTTGTCTTGGGTGTACAACCAAATCAAGACATCAGTAATCATCCAAATGATGTGAAGACCTCCGATCTTTAACCACCATTTTCATCATCGACTTATAGTCGATCAGTTATTCAGAATGGGTATAAACCCGGCCTTTCCGAATAACCCGCATATATAATAAACAAGTGTTACAAAAACACAACATACGCCTCATTCCAATTCAGAATATTCTTTTATTCAAATATTCACATCATTAGGGAATAGGTTCCCATTAATTTTATCAAAGATAAATTCTTTTAAATTTATTCTTTAATCTTCCTTTGGATATTGTAACACCCCGTGAATTCTATAACTGTGAAACCCACAAATTAAAGTATAATTAATTTTAAACCAAAGAATTAAGGGAAACGAGATACGCCATTGCGTTCGCCTCGGAAAAATACGCGAAATAGAATCCGAGTTTTCGAAAAACGGATATCGTATGAAGAAGTTATGGACGAACTAAGTTGGGCGAAAAACCGGAGAAGGGTCAGAATGCACTGGCGCACTTGGGAAGTGCGCCAGAACAAAAATGAACTGGCGCACCTGTGAAGTGCGCCAGTACATTTTTGACCTGGCGCACCTGCCAAGTGCGCCCAGGTCAAAAATGACCTGCTAGCCAGGTCTGGTCTAGCCCTGGCTGGCCAGGTCTGTGTTTGGCCGATTTTTAGGAGCTTGCTTTGTCATTAGGGCTAGGTGGCAGGCTCTAATTGGTCTCTCTTGCGAATGAATGGCTACGATCAATCCAAGCAACATCAATGGTCCTAATCAGTTTATAACCTCTATATAAACAACCCTAGACTAACCCTAATCTATTCATTCAAAAATAAGAACAAAGCCACCATGTTGCTGAGGAACGACTAAGAGTAGCCGCCAATTGGAGAGAGAGGATTAGGAGGCAAATTCTAAGGCTTAAAGTAACTCAATCAAATCAAACCGCATCTTCAAATCCCTAAATTAGAGAATTCGCCACACCATTGTAAGTAGAGTATTACTTTGGTATGAACAAATAATTGTGTTGGTTTGTATGCTTGAATTGTGGCAATAAAGTAATTCATATTTGTGCGTTCTTATCAATTTATATACGTTTGGATATTCTTGAATTATGTTATTCAATTATAAAGAACTACATGCGGTAGTTCTATGCAAGTATACGTTTGGAATATTCGCAAATTATGTAATCCATGTTGAAGCTACATGTATGTAGTTGATTAATTGAAATTCATGCAAGTTTGGGGTTTTGTTATTATGCCATCATAATGTGTATTTTTATACAAACATCATTTTTGTGAAATAATTGGAATAAGTTTGGGTTATCATAATCCATAAGAAATTATGTTGAAAATTTGGCATCATGTATTAGGCCATGCTTTTGTACTAGAAAACCTATTTGCAAACTTATGACTAGGCTATGATTGATAATTTGCATAATTGAAATTTGTCAACAAGAATTATATGATGACATATGTGGTACATAGCTAGGTTAGGTTCAAAAATCCCTTTTTGCAAGTTTACATGACTAAAGTAAAAATCATGATTTCATGTTAGAAATATTTATGCCATGGTTATGTGAACAAATACTTATGCCATGCTTATGTTTGACATTATGCCATGCTTATGTTAGAAATATTTATGCCATGCTTATGTTTGACATTATGCCTAAATAAAAATATAGGTTCATGTTGTAGTTATGACTATGTGTCAATAATGATACCTAATTTAGATTCTTATCTCAACTACAAGTTTACATGGCTTGGTTCATGTCACCTATGCTTTATGACCAAAGTATATGTCACTACTATGCAAGTACACCAGTCTCTATTTTGTATTCCCAACGTCATATTGCAAGTTCATGCGCTCACCTTCCCCTCTTTGTGTATGTAATCACGCTTTAAGCCTCCCCTTTTCGCATGGCTAAGTTGGGCTTTAAAAGGCTAAGCCCAATATATATAAACGGACGTGTAAAACGGGGGAAAATAACGTTGGGTTAAAATTACTAATAAATGAAAATATAAAATAGAAGGGCCCAAGTTCAAGAATGGGTTGGGCCCATGATTGGTGTAACCTTTACACCATTAACTTAATAATGGGCCGCAAATATTTACATATAAGAAATAAAGAAGAATGACAAAATATGTAAATGTAGAAAATATGATGTGTTTAACCCGAGGTTGGATTGAGTTGTGATGTAAACCTGCCCGGAACCGCCCGGCTGTCCAGTAGTCACAACAATACCTATCCAATGTGGGAGGTTAAACATGGAGCCCAATAAGGACCCGAGGTTAGACTGAGTTGTGGCGTAAGACTGCCCGGAACCAACCGGCAACAGGCAGCCACAACAATACCTGTCTAATGTGAGAGGTCAGGGCCTTAATAAGACAATTAAGGCTGAGTCAGGATTGTTAGGATTAAGTGAACTAAAGACTTAATCAAAATGGAACATGCTAAACTAAACGGACTGGTGGGGGTTAGGTTAGAAAACACTTAACCAACTTAGCATGTTGGCTAGAGATAGAAAACCTAGTAACGGGGGACCCTTTTCAGCAGTAACCCTAGAAGGTGTATCAGGATACCCTGAAACTAGGCAGGGTGGGGCACGATTACTGGGCTGATTGTAAGAGGTCAAATCGACGGCGGTGGTGTAGCAGTGTAGGTTCTAACGGGGTGCGGGCGTGCACACACTCCGGCGCAGAAAAATAAGACACTGGACACCAGTAGCATACCTGTGCACTCTAAGGTTGTGTCGGGCCGCCACCACGGGACTTGATACACCCCATGGTGGGACCAGCATAGGTAGCTACAACATCGGGGGCCGTAAGACACATGTAACTATGCGAGTAGGAGCCGATCATCATAGAATGGATCACATCAACCTGATTATGGGGTGCCGGTTGGAAACTAGTTTGTATGGGTTCAGAGATTAACATGGGGTACGATAGTATATTCGACCCTAGACAACTTAACCAAGTTTATAGTGCTTGCCCACTTCTTGTTTATACTTATCATACCCAGTTCTTTATTCATAGACAAAATAGTACTAGACTTACTCAGGCTTTATGTCTGACTCTACTTTTCTTTCGTCTTCTTTTCTTCCGTTTCCCCCCCAGGTCCACAGGGAGGGAACACAGCAGCTTGACCAGCCTTAACATCCAGCTTGAAGAAGAGAAATGTATTGCTTGGACCTTTTCATTTTGAACTATGGCTTTGGACAATCACTATGGGGGCTTTTGCAGTTTATCTATGTTTTATCTATGCTTCTTTAATAATGTAATCAAGACAGATTATGAAGGAGTTATGTTATGTTTTTGGGAAAAAGATGTAAGACAATTATGGTGATATTTTTGTAACACGTATTTGCTTTTATGAAATAAAAGTTTGTTGTTTTTCCGCTGTTTACAAATATGTGTTATTATACCTATCTTGTATATCTGTGACTTATACTTATAAACCTCCACCAAAATTAGGGCATTCCCTTTGAGAGTGACCCTAACGGAGGTGGGGTGTTTCACTTGGTATCAGAGCATAGGTTTACCAGATAAGATAAAAAGTTTTGAAAAAATTATTTTCAAAAAGGAAATTTAAAGAAGCATTTTTAAAAGAAAAATATTATTTTATTTTAAAAATGGCAAAGTCCACTCCCCAAAGCCATAGGTACTATCTCTTATCCTTCGTTTTGAATCTATCCTTTTTGTTTCAGCATGTCCGAAGATCTTAACTTGCCAGAAGGGGTGCCAATACCTGGTTGGTTTAGACGGTTCTTAGAAGCAAGAGCCACTCAGCCAGGTCCTACCATTCCTCCTCCCCCAGCTGCAGAAAATCATCCAGCTGCAGCAGCACCTTTTCCTCCACCTCCTCCTCGGGGAAACACGTTTGCGAAGATATGTAAAGATTTTAAATCTATGGGAGGAAGGGATTTCCATGGAACTGAGTCCTTCGTGGCAGCTAGAAATTGGCTGAAAGAAACGGAGGACCTATTCATCATCTTTGAGGTAGAGGATAGACAAAAAGTACAATTGGCAGTATGGCTATTGAAGGGTGAGGCTTCCTACTGGTGGGAAGTCACTAATGCTGAAAGACCAGTGGAGACATGGGAGGACTTTAGGGCAAGGTTTGAGACTAAATTTCTCTCAGATGCGGAAAGAAGTTTGCAGTTGGAAAAATTCTTATTTCTTAAGCAAGGGGACAAGACAGTCAGAGAGTATGTGAATCAGTTCGATGAGCTGGCTAGGTTTGGGCTTGACCTAGTCAACACCCCGCACAAGAAGGCTCTCCGTTTCGTCAAAGGGTTAAATGAGCCATTACACAGTTTGGCCATGACCCATATACCCATGGGAGCCACGTATGAAAGATTGGTGCAAATGGCATTGCTGAATGAAGAGGATAAGGGCAAGAAGGAGACAAAGGCAGAAAGCTCTCAAGGGAAGAAAGAGGGTTTGCAGCCTAAGAAGACAGACTTTAAGAAGGGCGGGAAAGGCAACAAAGAGAAGAGGAAGTGCAATTTTTGTGGCAAAGTGGGGCACTTAGTAAAGGACTGCCGGAAAAAGAAGGCCAAGGAGAATGGTGGGTGCTTTTCTTGCGGTGAGACGGGCCACAGGGATAAGGACTGCCCAAAGAAACGAGGACAGGGGCAGAGGGCTGGATCCACCCCAGGGGCACAGGTTCATGTGCTGGAAGCGCCACCTCTGCAACAGCGAGGTATAAGTACTTCTGTAGAAAGTGTAGTTTATCTTTATGATCACCCCGTTCGCACTTTATTTGATTCTGGCGCATCACACTCCTTTATCTCGTCTGCTTTAGTAGAATCTCTGCACCTAAAAACTAGTATGGTAAAGGACCCCTTAATTGTTTCAAACCCAATTGGGGGCCCAGCTCATTTGTCTATGATCTGTGTGGGATTGAAAATTTCTATTCTAAGCGTAGAATTTCAATGTAGTGCCTTTGTTTTGGGCTTTTCGGGGTATGGTTTGATTTTGGGTATGGATTGGCTATCCAGTAATGGGGCCATCCTTGATTGTGAGAAAAGGGTTGTTAGGCTCCTAACCCAGCTCGGTAATACTTTGGAAATTTCTTGTAATCCCTCGTATGCGGTTATTCTTAGTTATCTTGAAACGCTAGATGCCTCTGTTGAAAATTTGCAATCAGTTAGAGTGGTCCGGGAATATCCGGATGTCTTCGAAGAGGTGAAGGGCTTGCCTCCGAAGCGGGAAATAGACTTCCGCATATATCTTGTAGATAATGCAAAGCCCGTTGCGTTGCCCGTTAGACACATGGCTCCACGAGAAAGGAAAGAGCTCAGTAGATAGATTAAAGAGCTTCTAGAAAAGGGGTTCATTAGGAGGAGCATTTCAGAATGGGGCGCTCCGGTGGTGTTCGCTACAAAGGCGGATGGTTCACTCCGTCTATGTGTTGACTATAGGGAGCTCAACAAGCTAACGAAAAAGAATAGGCACCCTCTCCCTAGAATTGACGATTTATTTGACCAGCTTGTAGGAGCGTCTGTTTTCTCCCAGCTCGATTTAGCAACCGGTTTTCATCAGCTAAGGGTGGCTGAAGATAGCATCGATAAAACGGCATTCAGAACCCCAGACGGCTTCTTTGAATGGCTTGTCATGCCTTTCGGCTTGACAAATGCACCTGCTTACTTCGTGGACCTGATGAGTAGGGTATTTAGAGATTTCCTCAACAAATTCGTAGTGGTCTTCGTAGATGATATCCTTATCTTCTCAAAGAGTGAAGAGGAACATGCTCAACACTTAAGGGCAATCATGGAAACTTTGCGAGTCCATCAACTAAAAGCCAAATTCTCCAAATGCCACTTTTGGAGAGAAGAGGTGAGGTTCCTTGGGCACATAGTATCCAAACAAGGGTTAGCAGTGGACCCTGCTAAGGTAGTGGCGGTACAGGATTGGAAGACACCAAGGAATGCAACTGAGGTCCGAAGCTTTCTAGGACTAGCAGGTTTCTATCGGAAATTCATAAGGGATTTTGCGAAAATCTCAGCTCCGCTCACGAAGTTGACCAAGAAGAATCTAGTGTTCAATTGGGATTTGGATTGCGAGTTTCCTTTCCAACGACTGAAAAGGGCTCTTACAACAGCCCCAGTTTTGACGCTGCCAGATGGGAGCAAGATGTTCACTGTTTATACGGATGCATGTGGGACAGGGCTAGGCGCCGTCCTAATGCAAGAAGGAAGGGTAGTAGCTTATGGAGGGAGGCAGTTGAAAGTGCACGAAAAGAACTACCCAACCCACGATCTTGAGTTAGCCGCCATCGTCTTTGCACTCAAGTCTTGGCGACACTATCTCCTAGGTGAGAAGTTCGAACTTTACACTGACCATAAATCGTTGAAATAACTTTTCTCGCAGAAGGATCTTAACTTGAGGCAACAAAGATGGATGGCGTTTCTTGCCTCGTACGATTTCGAAATCTCCTACACTCCGGGCAAAGGCAATGTAGTGGCAGACGCGTTGAGCCGAAAGAAATTGACCCTAAGCCCGTTGTTTGTTGAAAGACAAAGCCTAGAGTTTATAGCCAGCTTCGACTTTAGGCCTTCCTCCGATTTCGTAATAGGCTTGCTAGCATCTCTCGAAGTGCGCCCAACTTTAGTGGATTCAGTAGGGACAGCACAACGCGAAGACCCTCAGCTTGTGGAAATAATTGATAGGCTAATTAGGGGTGAGACTTCAAGTCACCTCAACAGATACTCCATTGACGATAAGGGTTTGCTAAGGCGAGATGGAAGACTATGCGTCCCACAGACAAAAGATTTAGTAAAGAAGGTTCTCGAGGAAGCACATCAGTCCAAGATGACGATACATCCAGGCGGAGATAAAATGTACAAAGATATAAAAAGGACTTTCTTCTGGAACGGCATGAAAAAGGACGTGGCAGAGTTCGTTTCTAAGTGTATGGTGTGCCAACAGGTTAAGGCGGAACAGAAAAAGCCTGGCGGACTACTACATCCTCTGGAGGTCCCGTAGTGGAAGTGGGATAGCATCTCAATGGACTTCATTGATGGGCTGCCTAGGTCTAGGAGAGGCAACACTAGCATTTGGGTAATAGTGGATAGGCTTACTAAAAGCGCCCACTTTTTACCTGTCAAAAGTAAAAGAACTGCTTCATCCCTAGCATCACTTTACCTTAAGGAAATTGTTCGACTCCATGGAATACCATCTAGCATTGTTAGTGATCGAGACCCCATCTTCACCAGTGAGTTTTGGCGGAGTCTGCAAGAAGCAGTAGGAACGCAGTTATGCTTGAGCACAGCCTATCATCCCTAAACCGATGGCCAAACAGAGAGAGTGAACAGAGTTTTGGAAGACCTCTTAAGGCTATGCGTCCTTGACTTCGGAGGGACATGGGAAGACCACCTTCCTTTGGTGGAATTTGCCTACAACAACAGCTATCAAGCAACCATCGGAATGGCGCCCTTCGAAGCTTTATATGGAAGACTGTGCCGATCGCCCACTTGTTGGTGGGAGTCTACAGACAAGCTCATACTTGGACCAGATATGATCCGAGAGACTTCAGAGAAAGTGGACTTAATACGAAGAAGGATGAAGACGGCCCAAGACAGACAAAAGTCCTATGCCGACAAGAGAAGGACCGACCTTGAATTTGAGGTTGGAGACAGAGTTTTTCTCAAGGTATCACCGCTAAGAAACGTTGTTCGTTTTGGAACCACAGGAAAGCTAGCACCAAGGTTCGTAGGGCCATTCCCTATCATCGAGAAAATTGGGAAAATGGCCTATAGATTAGAGCTACCCGAGAAGTTGGCTGGAGTCCACAACGTTTTTCACGTTTCACATCTCCGAAAATGTCTACATGAGTCTGCTGAGGTGGTAGAGCCAAATATCCTCGAAGAGGCCGAAGTGGAACGCGAAGCAACCATAAGAAAAGTTCCAACCCACATCTTAGGAACGGAAGTGAAGAAGCTACGCAACCGTGAAGTCAGGCTCGTCAAAGTTCAGTGGAGCGACGCCGAGGAAGACGCGACTTGGGAAACTGAAGCTAGAATCCGTACAGCCTACCCTTTTCTGTTCGAGGGTACATCCTTGATCTTTCCTTTTCCTTAAGTTGCGCTTTTATCTATCTTTTTAGGTATATTTCCTCGACCTTATCTTTTAGGTAGGAACCCTTTGGATGGAAACATGTAATTGAAACATGTTATGGATGATGGTTGCAAGTGGTTGCAAGTGATTGCTAGTGGTTGCTCGTGGTTGCATATACACACACAATCTAGGTTTTAGATCGGCTCAGTCACTTCATATTGCATATGCATATATGTTTGCATTCGTATATGGTTGAACTTTAATGTGTTGTCATGTGGATGTTGCATTTGTATTGAATGATTGTGCACTCATGTAGAATCATGAATAGGAAAATTTGCATACATAATGGATTCATGGCACTTACATAATTCGCATTAAGGAGGTCAACTGAATCAGTAGACCGCCTGATTTTGCATTAGATAAGTTCATGTACACACACACTTCGCATATGATCATGAAGCATTAGAAGTCTTTTAAGGACAATGGATGCTCGTGTTTGATGGATGAGTAGATGGATGATTGGATGTTAGGATATACATTCCTCCTAACTTGAAGATTTCGGGGACGAAATCCTTTTAAGTGGGGGAGAATGTAACACCCCGTGAATTCTATAACTGTGAAACCCACAAATTAAAGTATAATTAATTTTAAACCAAAGAATTAAGGGAAACGGGATACGCCATTGCGTTCGCCTCGGAAAAATACGCGAAATAGAATCCGAGTTTTCGAAAAACGGATATCGTATGAAGAAGTTATGGACGAACGAAGTTGGGCGAAAAACCGGAGAAGGGTCAGAATGCACTGGCGCACTTGGGAAGTGCGCCAGAACAAAAATGAACTGGCGCACCTGTGAAGTGCGCCAGTACATTTTTGACCTAGCGCACCTGCCAAGTGCGCCCAGGTCAAAAATGACCTGCTAGCCAGGTCTGGTCTAGCCCTGGCTGGCCAGGTCTGTGTTTGGCCGATTTTCAGGAGCTTGCTTTGTCATTAGGGCTAGGTGGCAGGCTCTAATTGGTCCCTCTTGCGAATGAATGGCTACGATCAATCCAAGCAACATCAATGGTCCTAATCAGTTTATAACCTCTATATAAACAACCCAAGACTAACCCTAATCTATTCATTCAAAAATAAGAACAAAGCCGCCATGTTGCTGAGGAACGACTAAGAGTAGCCGCCAATTGGAGAGAGAGGATTAGGAGGCAAATTCTAAGGCTTAAAGTAACTCAATCAAATCAAACCGCATCTTCAAATCCCTAAATTAGAGAACTCGCCACACCATTGTAAGTAGAGTATTACTTTGGTATGAACAAATAATTGTGTTGGTTTGTATGCTTGAATTGTGGCAATAAAGTAATTCATATTTGTGCGTTCTTATCAATTTATATACGTTTGGATATTCTTGAATTATGTTATTCAATTATAAAGAACTACATGCGGTAGTTCTATGCAAGTATACGTTTGGAATATTCGCAAATTATGTAATCCATGTTGAAGCTACATGTATGTAGTTGATTAATTGAAATTCATGCAAGTTTGGGGTTTTGCTATTATGCCATCATAATGTGTATTTTTATACAAACATCATTTTTGTGAAATAATTGGAATAAGTTTGGGTTATCATAATCCATAAGAAATTATGTTGAAAATTTGGCATCATGTATTAGGCCATGCTTTTGTACTAGAAAACCTATTCGCAAACTTATGACTAGGCTATGATTGATAATTTGCATAGTTGAAATTTGTCAACAAGAATTGTATGATGACATATGTGGTACATAGCTAGGTTAGGTTCAAAAATCCCTTTTTGCAAGTTTACATGACTAAAGTAAAAATCATGATTTCATGTTAGAAATATTTATGCCATGGTTATGTGAACAAATACTTATGCCATGCTTATGTTTGACATTATGCCATGCTTATGTTAGAAATATTTATGCCATGCTTATGTTTGACATTATGCCTAAATAAAAATATAGGTTCATGTTGTAGTTATGACTATGTGTCAATAATGATACCTAATTTAGATTCTTATCTCAACTACAAGTTTACATGGCTTGGTTCATGTCACCTATGCTTTATGACCAAAGTATATGTCACTACTATGCAAGTACACCAGTCTCTATTTTGTATTCCCAACATCATATTGCAAGTTCATGCACTCACCTTCCCCTCTTTGTGTATGTAATCACGCTTTAAGCCTCCCCTTTTCGCATGGCTAAGTTGGGCTTTAAAAGGCTAAGCCCAATATATATAAACGGACGTGTAAAACGGGGGAAAATAACGTTGGGTTAAAATTACTAATAAATGAAAATATAAAATAGAAGGGCCCTAGTTCAAGAATGGGTTGGGCCCATGATTGGTGTAACCTTTACACCATTAACTTAATAATGGGTCGCAAATATTTACATATAAGAAATAAAGAAGAATGACAAAATATGTAAATGTAGAAAATACGATGTGTTTAACCCGAGGTTGGATTGAGTTGTGATGTAAACCTGCCCGGAACCGCCCGGCTGTCCAGTAGTCACAACAATACCTATCCAATGTGGGAGGTTAAACATAGAGCCCAATAAGGACCCGAGGTTAGACTGAGTTGTGGCGTAAGACTGCCCGGAACCAACCGGCAACAGGCAGCCACAACAATACCTGTCTAATGTGAGAGGTCAGGGCCTTAATAAGCCAATTAAGGCTGAGTCAGGATTGTTAGGATTAAGTGAACTAAAGACTTAATCAAAATGGAACATGCTAAACTAAACGGACTGGTGGGGGTTAGGTTAGAAACCACTTAACCAACTTAGCATGTTGGCTAGAGATAGAAAACCTAGTAACGGGGGACCCTTTTCAGTAGTAACCCTAGAAGGTGTATCAGGATACCCTGAAACTAGGCAGGGTGGGGCACGATTACTGGGCTGATTGTAAGAGGTCAAATCGACGGCGGTGGTGTAGCAGTGTAGGTTCTAACGGGGTGCGGGCGTGCACACACTCCGGCGCAGAAAAATAAGACACTGGACACATATAGCATACCTGTGCACTCTAAGGTTGTGTCGGGCCGCCACCACGGGACTTGATACACCCCATGGTGGGACCAGCATAGGTAACTACAACATCGGGGGCCATAAGACACATGTAACTATGCGAGTAGGAGCCGATCATCATAGAATGGATCACATCACCCTGATTATGGGGTGCCAGTTGGAAACTAGTTTGTATGGGTTCAGAGATTAACATGGGGTACGATAGTATATTCGACCCTAGACAACTTAACCAAGTTTATAGTGCTTGCCCACTTCTTGTTTATAATTATCATACCCAGTTCTTTATTCATAGACAAAATAGTACTAGACTTACTCAGGCTTTATGTCTGACTCTACTTTTCTTTCGTATTCTTTTCTTCCGTTTCCCCCCCCCCAGGTCCACAGGGAGGGCACACAGCAGCTTGACCAACCTTAACATCCAGCTTGAAGAAGAGAAATGTATTGCTTGGACCTTTTCATTTTGAACTATGGCTTTGGACAATCACTATGGGGGCTTTTGCAGTTTATCTATGTTTTATCTATGCTTCTTTAATAATGTAATCAAGACAGATTATGAAGGAGTTATGTTATGTTTTTGGGAAAAAGATGTAAGACAATTATGGTGATATTGTTGTAACACGTATTTGCTTTTATGAAATAAAAGTTTGTTGTTTTTCCGCTGTTTACAAATATGTGTTATTATATCTGTCTTGTATATCTGTGACTTATACTTATAAACCTCCACCAAAATTAGGGCATTCCCTTTGAGAGTGACCCTAACGGAGGTGGGGTGTTTCAGATATCAAACCATATTAAGGTTTACCAAACTAGTCGGGATTAGCGAACTACGCCGAAGTAATCATTTATTTTATTGTCCAATCCCAACCTATTCATCCTATGGAGCAAAACTGGTAATACTCCATATCTAACACCACGGTGTTATCGGTAAATATTAATTACCATTTCACGTTCAAATCTAATTAAAGATTTATCTATTGCCTGGACTAAAACAGGTGGTACTCCATTTTCGATCATCTTCTTGAATTGATAATTTTAATTATCACATTCTCTTTTCAATCTAGTCAAAGATTCATTAAAACTCCATTTAGTTTTAATCTTCCCCAAAATCAATATTAATGATTATCCAAATTCAGGAAATAAATCCTTCCTTTAACTGGGTCAAAGAACTAATGTCATTTAAAACACAGTTCACAATAAACTCAAAATCACATTCCATTAGTCTCTAACCGTAAATTAGTAAGAGAACAGTTACCTAAGTATTAATCCCGGAGGCCGAACCAACATCAGATCAATATCCAGGAAACCATTCAACTTAGCTAATCTCCAGTTAGTTTCTAATTTTCTTAACTCCATTGGGTTTAAGAACAATATTATTAAAGATACCATTCATGACGAACCCAAAATCTCATTCCTTTGTTAGTCGGGTTAAAGAAAAAGTGTTATTTAAAACACCATTCACGATAAACCCAAAAGTTAATTTCAATTCAATTCCAATTAAATATTTATTATTTTGGGTACTACATTAAATGTAAATAAAAAGATTTAATCTTTTCTCAGCTGGTTTTAAGAACAGTGTTAATGAAGACATCATTCACGATAAGCCCAAAATCCCATTTGATATTAAATACAAGGCTCTGAATAGAAAATATATCAGCTTATATTCAATATCAAATTCCGAAATCAACAAATATCGTGTTAGAATAACGATATATATATATCTTCCAAATTCCTCCACAACGTCCGTATAATCACGTAATCCAATATCGAAATATTCCGAAGATAATTTCAATTCAAATCCATTCCAATTCATATATTGGAAATTCTGGTTATTTTTAAAACCCTTTCAAATCCAATTTATTTATTTAAAAATATTGGATTATAATTCTACTTCATAACTAGTTCATTTTGATAAAAATATATTTTAATCTTTTCAAATATGGAATTTTTCATCCCAATTCTTTCCAAATCATTTATTATAATTTTACACAAATTATTGAAATTTTTAATAATTTTATCAAGGCCCGTAAAGTCAATTTCTATAAACGCCATCGAACTGCACTTACAACGACCTTTACTAAATTTGATTTGGACATAATTCCAAATCCAACCGTTAGATTTCAATTCTCTAATATACATTGGAAATCTCTTTCCGATACGAACCCAACGGTTCTGGTTTTAGGAGAACCCGATGGTCGAATCTCCTGTAATGTCCGTTCGAAGTCAATGGTCGAAATTCGCGAACTACCATGGCATGTTCTATTCAGGCCATTATATATATAATATATATTATATATATTTTGTCGATTTCTATTTAAAACGTATTTTATAAATCGTTTTAAATTCGTTTTCAAAACGATTTCAACTTCATATTCCATTCCAAACCAAAATTGAATATTCCATACCATGGGTAAGTGGGTGACATGGGTGACATGCGAAATATGACTAGAAACACTTAACCAAATTTAAACATGTAAGAAGACATCAATAAGAAGGGGTTAAGTACGAAATCTTAGTGGGGACCAAGCATAGGTGGAAAGCTTGTGTCAAGCATGGGGGAACCTTTTCAACAAGTAACCCATTAAGTATCTTTGTGAGATCGAGTTAGATCGAGGACGGGACACGCATACTGGGTTTGATTGTAAGAGGTCAAAACGGGTTAACAGTGGCAACACAAGTCCAACGGAGTCATGTGCGTGCATGGGCCCGGGCTAGTGGCAAGACATTGTTGCATCGTGTAGATATAAGCCGTGCATCTTTAGTGGTATCGGGTTGCCACTTTGGGGAGTGATACACCCCACTGTGGGAACAACATGGGTTTCTACGAGTTAGGGAGAAGATCGCATGGGGGTAGTGGGTACAACTAGTGGTGATAGGGGCAGGCGACACCTATGAAGATAGCTAGGTGTACACGAAACTACCATTATGATTATTATGTTCAGTAGGCGGGATCAACTTTTAGGGTGACTAGTAGTGGTGCAATATAGTAATTATCCTATAGTGATTAGGAGCGAGATTAACGCTAGAATATTCCTCTTATTTCTTTTGTCTTGCCCACTTGTTTCACAGTCATTCCTTGTTTTACCACTTTATACCTTATCCTAATTACTTTAATAACTATATTGTTAAAGCTATTGGATTCAGCAATATCCTAGTATGAGTATAGCAGAATCAGAACAACTCGTTAGAGATGGGGTCAGAAGTGCCTCAGAATGAGTCGAGAGTAATATGTTTTTAAATAACATATTTGTGATTATATATATATAGTCTGGTTTTAGAAATATAATTTTTGAATATATAAAAGATATATATATTTGAAAAGTTAAGAAGGTTAAAAACAATTGGATTGGTTGTTGTGTTGTGTGATTATAGATTTATCAAACCACTTTCGACTTTATTCCTTTTTGGGGACGAAAAGTTTTAAGTGGGGGAGATTGTAACGACCCAGAAAATCTGAACCAATTTAAATTTTTTTAAATTGGCTAAAATAATGGATTTTAAATATTTAAAATAAATATTTTAAATAATGGTGATGAAAACTGAGTTTGAATCGACATTTGAAAACGAATATAATTAATTATAATTATATATAGAATTGAAAATGGCGCGGTAGTTCGATAATTCGATTTCAAACTTCAATTGAATATACCAGGTGCAAAACAATCCGGATTTTAGTGAAACCAAAAACATTAGGATCTAATTGGTAATATCTTTCTAACGAATCCGACTAATCGAAATTTGATAGCGGGAATCAAAAGGTATGTCCAATTGAAAATTCTGAATAGTCGCTATGGAATTCAGGCCCTTAAAAATGGACAATTTGCAAATGACCTCGGATTTCGACGAAACCACTTTTGTTGGGTCCGGGATGTCAAACTATTGCTAGGTTTCAAATTTCATAATTTTTCGAATCAATATGTGAGCGTGGCAAAAGAAAACGCGTTTGACCAGTTTCTGTTGAATTTAATCGACTGGAAATTGGCCATTTTTCAAACGGTCTCAGAATTCGACGAAACTAGTTTTGTTAGGACCGTATCGTCAATACGAAACTAGAAAATATTTTTCTGGAATTTTTCTAGTTAGTATGTGACCCCGGTAATTTGAAATGTACGTTTAAAATTCAATATAAGGATTTAAATGTCATTTCAACGGAAACTGATTGTAACGATCAAATCAGCTTACGATACATATCCCATTGTGTTCGGAATGGGGGTAAAACGCTATGGACGACAGGCGGTGGGCCTCGTTTCGATGTCGTATGTAAAAGTCAACCTTTTTGCAAAATTAAATAATTAAATAATAAATAAAAAAAAATAAAAAATATATTCTTCCCTCCTTTTTCTTCTGCTTGCCCCCCCCCCGTTTCATTATTCAGAAACGAAATAAAAAAAAAAGGAAAAACCCTAACTTATCTAGCCGCCGCCCTCCAGACCTCGACGCCGACGAAGACCTCGACGCCGCCCTCACCTCGAAGCCGCCACCCCATCCCTCGTTCACCAGAACCCCTCGCGACGCAATCGAAGCAGCCCCCCTGAAGACATCGACGCCGCGACACCACCGAGCACCACACCACATCGCCGACGCCTTCTTCCTTCCCCCCCTTTTTCTTCGCAGGTAAATTGTTTACATTTTATTTTATTTTCATCTTTGAATTTCGATTATAAAGATTTTAAAAACTGATTTTATAGGATTTAAAAACTGATTTTGTTTTAGAAGTAAAAACTGATTTTTAAAAGAATAAAAACTGATTTTGTTTTAAATAAAAACTGATTTTGTTTTAGAAGTAAAAACTGATTTTTAAAAAAATTAAAACTGATTTTGTTTTAAAAATAAAAACTGATTTTGTTTTAAAAGTAAAAACTGATTTTGTTTAAAAGTAAAAACTGATTTTTGTTTAAAAGTAAAAACTTTAAATAGGAAAAAGGTTTTATCTTTAAAGAGAAAAAGGATTTGAACTTTAAGAAGTAAAAATCAGATTTTTAGAAATTGAAAGTCGAAGTAAAAATTCGATTTTTATATATTGAATAGCGACGTCAAAATTTGATTTTTATATATTGAATAGCGACGTCAAAATTCGATTTTTATATATTGAATAGCATCGTAAAAATTCGATTTTTACATATGTAGAGAATACGGGTGAAAGCGACAAAAAGGCGAAGATTTCTCTAAAGGAAGTGTCGTGAAGTTGGATAGCTATTGGTGAGATTTCTGATTTAAAAATATTATATATGTGTTGAAGTAAAAGTGAATTGCTATATATAAATAAATAAATATATATATATATACGCCCCTCGTCCACAAACCATGGACGATATTTATTGATTGAAATTGTTGTGATAATTGGTTGATAACGAATGGTTGTTTGGGATTGTTTATGATTGATATTGGTTGATTGTGGTTGAAAAATACCCATTTGTGGTTGAGAAATATTTGGTTGAAACCACATAGGATTAGTTTGTGGAAATGAAATAAATATATACATGCCGCCTGCGTGCGAACTAGATGCATGATCCCCATTGTCAAAAACCGCGAGGTTTTAAGGTAGAGCGAGGAGCCATACTAGGGACGGTCCCGGTTTAACTACCCTGCCGTTATGCTGCCGAAATTTTGAAGAATATTTGTGTGTTTGAATTATTTTCATATGCTTAAACTATATTTATTCATTGTATAGAAAACATTCATGTGTTGAATTGATATTCATTCGTTGTTTAGAAATTCATGTGTTGAATGGTATTCATATTTTGAAATAAATTGTTCGATAATAAAAATCACATTTTTATCTATATATAAAAACCATAGAAAACATTCATGTGTTGAATTGATATTCATTCGTTGTTTAGAAATTCATGTGTTGAATGGTATTCATATTTTGAAATAAATTGTTCGATAATAAAAATCACATTTTTATCTATATATAGAAACTATAGAAAACATTCATGTGTTGAATTGATATTCATTCGTTGATTAGAAATTCATGTGTTGAATGGTATTCATATTTTGAAATAAATTGTTTGATAATAAAAATCACATTTTTTTTATATATAGAAACTATAGAAAACATTCATGTGTTGAATTGATATTCATTCGTTGATTAGAAATTCATGTGTTGAATGGTATTCATATTTTGAAATAAATTGTTCGATAATAAAAATCACATTTTTATCTATATATAGAAACTATAGAAAACATTCATGTGTTGAATTGATATTCATTCGTTGTTTAGAAATTCATGTGTTGAATGGTATTCATATTTTGAAATAAATTGTTCGATAATAAAAATCACATTTTTATCTATATATAGAAACTATAGAAAACATTCATGTGTTGAATTGATATTCATTCGTTGATTAGAAATTCATGTGTTGAATGGTATTCATATTTTGAAATAAATTGTTTGATAATAAAAATCACATTTTTTTTATATATAGAAACTATAGAAAACATTCATGTGTTGAATTGATATTCATTCGTTGATTAGAAATTCATGTGTTGAATGTTATTCATATTTTGAAATAAATTGTTCGATAATAAAAATCACATTTTATCTATATATAGAAACTATAGAAAACATTCATGTGTTGAATTGATATTCATTCGTTGATTAGAAATTCATGTGTTGAATGGTATTCATATTTTGAAATAAATTGTTTGATAATAAAAATCACCTTTTATCGACTATATGAACTGTGTAAAATAGTCTCGTTTTAAAAGAAATTGTTTTATGATAAAAATCCCATTTTTATCACCAACTTGAACTATATAGAAAAATAGTGTTTTGAAATGAATTGTTTTACAATAAAAATCACATTTTTATTGTATGCATAAATCGTTGAAATGTGAAGTGTTAAAATAGCCACTTGTTCAAAATAAACATATATGAGTTGAAATATTCATTAATTAGCTAATGAAATGATTTGCACCTATTTATGTAACATTAGAATGAATGGTGTTTTTAAACCAAACAGAAATCAAATATGAAGTTGAATAGAAAATGATAAATGATAAGAACTGTGTATGTATGTACATGCATATTCATTGAACAGGTTATAGCAAAGGGGCTAGAGAAGAGGAATAAAATTTTGTGCCCGACAAATAGGTACACATTTACTGCTTTGTTTGGGTAATGATTTTATGAGCCTGTTGGCTAGCCGCTTGGCTTTTTCTTTTTCTTTTTGAGATTAGAAGGACCGGGAATGCTATTTGCGATTTCCCGATGCTCCCGGTGCAGGGGAGGTTATGGCGAAATTTTCCAAAAATTTAAGGTGTTAGAAAAATTTTTGAAGTAAAAACGATATTGAAATCATTGAATGAACTATATTTATATAAATATATAAATATAAATAGAATTAAAACGAAACGAGGCCGTGCAGTTCGTATTTTGAAATCGAGATTTCAAACGACTAGTGCGGGAAATCCGACCATCGGATTTTCCCGAAACCTCAACCGTCGGGTTCGCCTTGGAATAATCTTTCCAATGGCACCAACCTTGTAAAAATCCAATGGTTGGATTGTCTGGAATGTTTATTTCAAATCTGAAGAAAAACAGCGCCAGAAGCGATTATATTTATATATATATATATATAAATATAGTTATATATTTAATCGAATAACGACGCTGCAGTTCGTAATTTGAAATCGAAAATTCAAACGATTGTACTGGGAGATCCGACCGTCGGATTTTCCCGAAACTGGAACCGTTGGATTCGTTTTGAAAAGACCTTTCTAATGATGTAAATTTTGTGAAGATCCAACGGTTAGATTTTCAGATATGTGTAAATCAAATCTGAAGAAAAACAGCGCCACGGCCGCCTTATGGCCCGAAGCGTCGTTTTGAATAAAATGGCTATTTTAAAATAAATAAAAATAGCGATAAATAGTTATAAAATATCATAAGCGATATGGAATGGAAATAAACTGAATTTGCTTGATTTATGTGATGTTTGATGGTTGAATGTGTTTGGTGTGAAAATTACATTAAAGGACAAAATTGGTGTTGTAGAATAATTTAACCATTGAAATAAATTGAATTGAAATTCTAAATATACGTGAATTATTTGAGAAGGCCGAGTTAATTCTCATTTCAAATAATTGACCGACGATTGAAAGTCGAAGATAAAGACGGTGGTCGAAGACCGGAGATCTTCACCTCGTTTGGATGGTAACCGAGGTCCTGATTGGGAGGCATCCCGAAATATGGATAATGAGTGGTGATCGTCCAGACGTACGTGTTGGTCGATGGGTTTGCGAGGTATTTAGTGCCTCCGGTTTCGTTCAAACCCAGAACGGACTTGTAAATGGACTGTGTGTCTGACATAGGATTTATTCTGTGTGGCATGCTAAGATGCAGTGATCAGGGCTTCTGTTGAAAAGCAAAGTCTTGTGGTGATGATCAAAGCACCGCCTGTGTGGCGTAGCTTTGTGTATAACGTGAATTCGCGGGCCTCACACCCCGGTATGAACCTAAAACGGGAGAACGGACCTCAGGGAGGGCCTACGTTTCCTCCTAGCTAAAAGTGGCGTCAGTGGTTTTACACGCCCTGACGAGTTTGACTTATGTGGTTGTTGCTGTTGCGAGGCACCTCGGTTAGATCGGACGATCCGGGTCCGATGGAGTCACTTGTTGGCTCGCTTACGCCCCAAAGGGCGGCGAAACGTAGTGCTCAGGCATTTTTAATCCACTCCGTGTGGACCGGCCCTGACGATCCAAGGATCGATGCGTTCTGATCCTGAGACTCGGGCTAGGCAGTCTCGAATTCGGTAAGGACTATCTTTTGCCTTAGTTCATGACGGAAATCCAATTTCCAAATACGACATCGTGCGGTTTTGATTGTATACCTATATACGGCGACATAGTGGTATGGGGCATTAATGCCGTCTATGATTGATAGTTATGATTTGAAATTGTTTTCAAAACATATAAACACTAGCAATAATATCAAATGCCTTTGTTTATTTCGTATCAAGCATATCTTGGCCGTTATAAGGTAAAAACTCTATCCTCCGGTTTGCATTGCATTGTGTGATGGGAACTGAGTCTTATAACGGCTTCATTTTTATAAAAAAAAGCATAGCGATGTTTAAAAGAAAGAGTTGTTTTAATGCACTGGCAATCCAATGGAGTAAACCCGTTCCACGAAAGTGGCGTGGTCCTGTGATTAGCCAATTATATATGTGTTGAGTGGATTTCTCATACCAGTCCCATGACTAACTCGTAGTTTGTTTCACTTTCAAACTCGGGTGCCCCTTTTTCTACATGGGTAGCCTTGTATTCAGGTTTAGCTGGTTCTTTCTGGATAGTTGGAGCTGAAGATGGATTCTATCATTTATTTCTTTTTATGCTGTTCAGCTCCTATTGTACATATTTTGTTTATTTCCGCTGTAGACATTTATGTATAGCTGAACTGTATTTGTACTAAGTAAGATCCTGTATACTGTGTAACTCTGATGATTACTTTTATCCAGTATATTTTGTTGTTCATTCTGGTGTATTTATTTAATTCTGTTCTGCTATTATATGTTTCTGTGTTATATTCCAAAGATAACCTTGTTTCCGTGAGAACGGGAATTCAGGTCGTCTCAGATACTAAGTGTACTTGGTTTTACTGTTGGTTTTTGATGTTGTTTTAATCAAACTATTTCTCCATTGCAATAAAAGTTGTTTTAAAAATTTCAAGTATCAATATATGCATCTGTCATGTTATATTCTGTTCTATACATCAATAATACTCCATGAAAGTTAATGCATTCCTTTTGAGAGTGACATTAATGGACGTGGGGTGTTACACGTGGTATCAGAGGTGAAGGTTAATAGAACAGGTAAGAGATTTTGAAAAAAACTATTTTTCAAAAGCATTTTATAAAGGAATACTTTCAAAATTATGTTTTAAGGAGAGTATTTTCAAGAGAAAAGTTTGTTTTAAAAACATAACCCCCAAGAGCCATATATCTTTCTTTCGATTCTCCATTTTGAATCTCTTCCCTTTTCTTTTCAGCATGTCAGGGTTACCCGAGATACTCGAGGGGATACCGATACCAACCTGGTTAAGAAGGTATCTGGTGGCTAGGGCCACCGCCGCAGGCCCAGCGAACATCCCTCTTCCTCCAGCTGTAGCTGCTCCTCCTCCTCCCCCTCCCCATGTTGATACTTTTTGGAAGATATGCAAAGACTTTCGAGCAATGGGGGGAAACCTTTTCACAGATCAAAGACGTTTGTTAAAGCTCGAAATTGGCTTAAGGAGGTGGAAGATTTGTTTGGTATCTTCGAGATAGAAGATGGAAGGAAGTTCCAACTAGCTGCTTGGTTAATGAAGGACGAAGCCTCGTTTTGGTGGGAGGTCACGAATGGAGAGCATCCAGTAGAGACGTGGATGGATTTCAGGCATAGGTTTGAGATGAAATTTCTCTCATGAGCAGAAGAGAATTTATACATGGAGAGGTTCTTGGCATTAAAGCAGGGGAATTTATCAGTAAAGGAGTAAGTCAACAAGTTCAATCAGTTGGCGAGATTTGGCTTAGACTTGGTAAACACACCTGAAAAGAAGGCCCTGAGATTCATTAAAGTTTTGAATGAGCCGCTACATGGGTTAGCTATGACCCACATTCCTATTGGGGCTACCTTTGAGAAACTGATTGACATGGCGCTTATGCATGAAGAAGAGAAAGGCGCTAATGCTAATAAGGCACCAGAAAAGAAAGGGGATCAAAATAAGTCACAGCAGCAACCTAAGAAAGGTGGTAAGGATAACAATAGCAAAGGAAAGAAAAGGTGCTTTAATTATGGAACACCGGGCCATCCGTGCAAGGACTGAAGGAAGAAGAAGAAGACTGGCTGTTTCAACTATGGCGAGGCAGGACATTTGATTGAAGACTGCCCGAGAAGACAAGGGCAAGGGTAGAGGGCAGGGTCTATTTCTGGAGGGAAGGTTCAGGCTCTCATGGCACCGGGGCAGGCAAGAGGGCAGGTTCATGCTCTCATGGCACCAGGGAAGGAGAAAGGTAGAAACATTTATGTTGAAAGTTTGGTTTTTCTGTTTGATCATCCTATTCGTAATTTGTTTGATTCTGGCGCTTCACACTTGTTTGTATTTGCTTCGTTAGTTGAAACACTGTGCCTAAATACTAGTCTAGTTACGGATCCCATAGTAGTCTCAAATCCTATTGGTGGTTCGGCTCATCTTTCAATGATTTGTCGGGATTTGAGAGTGTCTATCTTGGGCGTTGAGTTTGAATGCAACGCCTTCGTTCTTGGCTTCACGGGCTATGGATTGATTCTAGGCATGGATTGGTTATCCAGTAATGGTGCCATCCTCGATTGTGAAAAGAGAGTGGTTAGACTTATGACTCGCCTCGGCAACACTCTCGAAATCTCTTGTAATCCCATACATTCTATTATGCTTAGCTTCCTAGAATCTCTTGATGCGTCTGTTGAAAACTTACAGTCTGTTAGAGTAGTCCATGAATACTCAAATGTATTTAAAGAGGTGAAGGGCTTACCTCAGAAGTGGGAGATAGACTTCCGCATATACCTTGTTGATAATGCAAAACCCGTAGCTTTACCTGTTAGACACATGGCTCCAAGGAAGAGAAAAGAGCTCATCAAGCAAGTCAAAGAGTTGCTTGAAAAAGGGTTTATAAGGTGGGGTATTTCTGAATGGGGTGCTCCAGTAGAATTCGCAACCAAAGAGGATGGTTCACTTCGCCTATGCGTTGATTATAGGGAGCTAAACAAGCTGACCAAGAAAAATAGGCACCCACTTCCAAGAATAGATGACTTGTTTGATCAGCTTGTAGGTGCGCTGGTTTTCTCCCAACTAGATCTGCCTACCGGGTTTCATCGACTAAGAGTGGGTGAAGACAGCATTGATAAGACCGCGTTCAGAACCCCGGATGGTTTCTTCGAATGGCTATTCATGCCTTTCGGCTTGACAAACGCACCCGCTTACTTCGTTGACTTGATTAGCAGGGTGTTTAGGGAGTTCCTTAATAAGTTTGTGGTGGTCTTCGTAGACGACATTTTGATTTTCTCGAAGAATGAAGAAGAGCATGCTTCGCATTTAAGGGAAGTCATGGATACTCTTCATGCACATTAGATGAAAGCCAAATTCTGCAAATGCCATTTCTAGAGAAAAGAAGTGTGGTTTCTTGGACATGTGGTGTCTAAAGAAAGGTCAGCTATGGACCCCAGAAAAGTAGTTGCGGTGCAAGATTGGAAGGTTCCACCGAATGCAAACGAAGTCCGACGCTTTCTCGGGCTAGCGGTCTTTTACTGAAAGTTCATTAAAGACTTTGCAAAAATCTCAGCCCTACTCACAAGATTGACAAAGAAGAACCTAACTTTTTCTTGGGATTTGGATTGCGATATTGCTTTCCAATGTTTGAAAAGGGCTATAACAAAAGCCCCATTTCTGACATTGCCTGATGGGAGAAAAATGTTTACCGTATACACAGACGCGTGCGGTACAGGGTTGGGCGCTGTCTTGATGCAAGAAGGCAATGTAGTTTGTTATGGGGGATACATGAGAAGAACTACCTAACGCATGATTTGGAGCTAGCTGTCATTGTTTTCTCTCTAAAGTCATAGCGTCATTACCTACTAGGAGAAAGGTTCGAATTGTTTACTGACCATAAATCATAAAGTACCTTTTCTCGTAGAAAGATCTTAACTTAAGACAACAAGGGTGGTTGGAGTTTATGGCCTCATATGAATTTGAGATTTCATATACCCCTGGCAAGGGCAATGTGGTAGCAGACGCCTTGAGTAGAAAGAAGCTGACCTTGAGTCCTCTCTTTGTAGAAAGGCAAAGCTTGGAGTACATAACAAACTTTAACTTTAGACCCTCCTCTGAAATTGTACCTGGTCTGTTAGCATCGCTAGATGTAACACCCCGTATTTTCTGTTAACGTTATAGTAACGAATTAAACAATAATTAATTTAAAATGTGATAATTAAGGGAAATGGATTAAGCCATTGTGTTCGTCTCGGAATTCTGGTTGAGATAGAATCCGAATTTGCGTTAATTGGACTTCGTATGAAGAAGTTATGGCTGTCGGAAGTTTCCGGAAAATTCAAATAAATTCAAACAGCTCGAAAACAAATTCAAATTCAAAACAAAAGTCAGAAGCGGGCTGGGCGGGAAAATTCCCGCCCAGTACCCAGGTCGACCAGGGGGCGACCCTAGTGTCGACCTCCCCCCTACAGATCAACCTAGGGGTCGACCTGGGGGACGATCTGGGGGTCGACCTGCCCCCCCGGGCAGATCTGAAAGGTGACAATTTTGTGACTCAGTGCTGAGTCACTAGGGCTGAGGTGTCACCCTATCTTGACTGAATGGTTGTGGTTAACCCTAGGATCATCCGACGGCTCAAACTGAATTAAAATTCTATATAAACAACCCAATGCTCAAACCTAAAAATCACACAAAAATAATCCTAGAACTATCATGCTGTCAATTGAGAACTTGGAGTAGCCGTCACCAATTCCGAGACAAGATTAGAACCTGAATCAAAAATCAAATTAAAAGTTATCAAATTCAACGATCTACATCAAAGGCGATCTTACCAATTTCAGAATTTAGAACGCAAGAATTCCTTTTTAGTTTGTAAGTTGGTTATTACGCAGATTTAAACATTCTTTCAAATGAATCATGACATGTTGTAATTTGAATATAGAATGATGCTTATATATAAGATTTGATTCCCGTTTATCTTAAAGTATCGTTGTAATTAATCATGTCTATATGCTTGTGGTGATGAACATATTGTATATTAATCATGTCTATATGCTTGTGGTAATGAACATATTGTATGTTATTGGAATCTATTATGATTGGGTAATGGATTTATTTTGCCAATTAAATGGTGAAACATGTCATGTTATAAATTGGTGGTTATTTGCAAGTTTATGATCTAAAACACATGCTTATATGTTAGATCAACACTCATGTATATTCATGTTAGGTTGAATCTATTTATGTTGTAAAATTTGGAATTGTAGTCCTCTTATGTTTTAACACATAAGTATCATGCTAAATTGTGATTCGAATATGTTTATAACAACCCTCTTATGTTTAACACACATAATTATCATGCTAAGTTGCAATTTAAAAATGATTGCAGTTGCTTTCTTATGTTTTGACATACATAAGTTAATATGCTAAGTTATGGGTTGAAACTGTGATTATATGTTAAACCTCCATGCTACACCTTTGTCAAGTTTACATGACAATTAGACCAACTTAGTCATAAGTTCACCTTTACCCATTTAATTAAAGTTAATGATACTTCTATGCCAAGTTACACATGACATGTTGAAATGTATGCTATTTTATGTTTATTTCATGTCCCTTGTTTATTACCCCTTCTTGTTTATGGGTTGGGCTAATTTATTAGCCAAACATTTTATGTGATTCATGCGTACATTCCACGGGGGTAGCGATGGGAAAATATGAAAATTCATGGCATAGATTTGTTCATAAAATGGTATATTTGATATAACATTTATGGTGAGCATAATCAAAGGATAATTATGGCATGATTAAATTTAATTTAATTTACATAAAGAAATTAGACATATATAGAAAATATGTGAATTTAAAAAAGACGAATATGCCTAACCCAAGGTTAGATTGAGTTGTGGTGTAAATCTGCCCGGAACCGACCGACATATCTAGTGACCACAACCAAACCTGTCTAATGTGGGTGGTTAGTGCATCAAGCCCAAAAAGAACCCGATGTTGGACTGAGTTGTGGTGTAAATCTTCCCAGAACCGACTGGCACATCCAGTGACCACAACAAGACCTGTCTAATGTGAGTGGTTGGTGCTTTATTAAATTAAAGCTAAGTCAGGATTGGTAGGGTTAAGTCAATTAGGGAAACACTTAACCGATTCAACATGTTAACTAAACGAATGGGTGGGGTTAGGTAAACTTGATACTTAACCAAATAAACATGTTGATTAGAAAACCCTAGTAATGGGGACCCATTTCAGCAATAACCCACATAGATGTATCATGGTACCCTGAAAATAGGAAGGGTGGGGAACGATTACTGGGCTGATTATAAGCGGTCAAAACGTCAGCGGTTGGTGAGCCAGTGTAGGTTCCGACGGAGTATGGGCCTGCACGTACTCCGGAGTGGAAAAATTAGGCACTGGGCATCAATAGTATACACTGTGCATCTTGAATCGTGTCGAGTTGCCACCAGAGGGACTGATACACCCCATGGTGGGACCAGCATAGGTATCTATAGTCAAGTGGGACCGAATGACACAGGATATGAATGCATACGAGTAGGAGCCGATCACTAAGACTATCGTTTGTTATGAACACGTAGGGCTGGTTGAACCAATGGTTAAGTAGGTGCAGAGACTATAGTAACGGGTGTGATCACATGTTCATCTTATCTTATATTAAGTTATTGTCCTATGCTATGTTATTACTGTCATGATCCCTTTCCTTGTTTAAATGCTCGTAATCACTGAACTTACCAGACTTCTTGTCTGACCCGTTTTCTCTCGTCTTCTTTTCTTCCGTTTCCCCCTAGGTAGTCAGGGAGGGAATAGCTCAGGTTTGTTTGGACCATTACTCTTTCCAAGCTTGAAGACTCTTTGACATGTTGCCTTGGACTCTCTCTTCTACTGCTATGGCTGGCTCATGCTTTATTTGGGGAAATCATCTTATGCTTCTTTATTTTTGTTAAACAAGACAGGATACTTTGGTATTGTAAAACAATCTTTGTACAAGCTGTTTATCAATGAAATAAAGTTTTATTTTTTTGCCGCTGCTTTAATTATCTATCTTGTAATTTATCTGCATCTTTTACCTATAACGCTCCACCGAAATTAAGGCATTCCCTTTGTGAGTGACCTTAACGGAGGTAGGGTGTTTCACTTGGTATCAGAGCAAAGGTTTACTAGATCAAATAAATTTTTTGAAAATTATTTTCAAAAAAGAAATATAAAGAAGCATTTTTCAAGAAAGATTGTTGTTTTAAATTTAAAACGGCATAATCCCCAAAGCCATATGCACTATCTTTCTATCCTTCATTTTGAATCTTTTCTTTTTCGTTTCAGCATGTCTGGGAATCTTAACCTTCCAGAGGGTGTACCGATACCTGGCTGGTTCAGGAGGTACTTAGAGGCTAGGGCCAACGACGCAGGCCCAGCAGATATTCCTCCTCCTCCAGCTGCAGCGGTTCCTCCTCCTCCTCCTCCTCCTCGTCATGCAAATGCTTTCTTAAAGATTTGTAGAGACTTTAGGGTCATGGGTGGAAAGGATTTCAAGGGAACTGAATCATTCGTAGAAGCAAGGAACTGGCTCAAAGAAACTGAGGATCTGTTCGTTATCTTTGAGGTGGACGATAGGCGGAAGATACAGTTGGCTGTATGGTTGCTCAAAGACGAAGCTTCCTATTGGTGGGAAGTCACTAACGCTGAAAGACCAGTTGACACATGGATGGATTTCAGAATAAGGTTTGAGATGAAATTCCTCTCACAAGCTAAACGAAGTTTACAACTGGAAAAGTTCTTATCTCTTAAGCAGGGAAGTATGACGGTCAAAGAGCACGTCAATCAATTCAATCAGCTGGCCCAATTTGGACTGGACTTAATGAATACTCCTCATAAGAAGGCTCTCCCTTTTGTCAAGGGATTGAATGAGCCACTTCACAGCTTAGCTATGACCCATATACCTATGGGGGCTACTTACGAGAGGTTAGTGGACATGGCACTCTTACATGAGGAAGACAAGGGCAAGAAAGAGGCAAAAGTGGAAGTGCCTCAAGATAAGAAGGGGATGGGTCGCAGAACAAGAAGGCTGATTCAAAGAAAGGCTGGAAGAACAACAAACCCCGTGAAAAGAGAAAGTGTAATTTCTGTGGCATTCCTGGACATTTGATCAAAGACTGCAAGAAGAAGAAAAGGAAGATGGGTGGCTGTTTCCACTGTGGTGAGATTGGATACATGGCCAGGGCTTGCCCAAGGAAGCAAGGGCAGGGAGATGGACCTTCTTCTAGAGGACGAGTTCACGCTCTCACGGCACCTTCGCAAGAACGAGGTAGAAATATTTCTGTCGAAAGTTTAGTCTATCTTTTTGATCATCCTGTACGTACACTATTTGATTCCGGCGCATCACAATCTTTTATATCTACTGCAGCTTAGTAAGACTCTTTGCAAGCTAGAAAGAAAGTAGATGTATGATTTGGACTCTTTCTCACCTTGGCTATGGCTCTTGGACATTATCCTTAGGGATTTATGCAGTTTTATTTTTGGTTTATGCTTCTTTATTGAATAATCAAGACAGAAGTTATGTTGTAATGTTTTGGAAGTTACTTTGATACAATTTGATGTAATGCTTTTGTATTGAACCACGTATGCATTAAATATTTGAATTTCGCTGCTTATATTTATCTGTCTTGTAAAATTTCTGTGTCTTGTACCTATAACCCTCCACCAAAGTTAAGGCATTCCCTTTGTGAGTGACCTTAACGGAGGTGGGGTGTTTCACTAGAGGTGGGCCTACTCTTTTGGATTCAATAGGAACCGCGCAACGAGAAGACCCTCAGCTAGTTGATGTGATGGATAAGCCAGTTAGGGCTGAGACTTCTAGTCACCTCAATAGATAATCCACCCATGATAAGGGTTGGCTGACATGATATGGAAGGCTATGCGTCCAACAAGTAAGGGATTTAGTGAAGACGGTTCTCGGAGAAGCACACCATTCTAAGCTGACCATACACCCAAGCGGAGACAAGATGCATAAGGATATAAAAAGGGTTTTCTTTTGGAATTCCATGAAGGGTGATGTATTTGAGTTTGCCAGCAAGTCAAAGTAGAGAAGAAGAAGCCTGGTGGTCTGCTTCATCCTCTAGAGATCCCACAGTGGAAGTGGGATAGCATTTCGATGGACTTTGTTGATGGGTTGCCAAGGTCAAGAAGGGGCAATACCAGTATTTGGATAATAGTGGACAGGCTCATTAAAAGCGCTCACTTTATACCTGTATTTGAATCGATGTTGGAATATAAATATTTATTTTAATTTTAAAACAAGTCCTCAAATGGCACGGTAGTTTGAAAATTTGAATTTGAAATTTGACTTACTGTACAAGATGAAAAATAAAACGGATTTTAGTGAAACAAAAAGTATTTAAATCTGTTTGAGAATATCTTTCTAACGAATCTGAAAAATTTAATTTTCATAGCGGGAATCGAAATTTATGGCCAAATGAATTTTCAGAAAGGTCGCTATGGAATTAATATAGCACTTGAAAATAGACGTTTTGCAAACGACCCCCGTTTTCGACGAAACCACTTTTGTTGGATCCAGAATGCCAAATTATTGCTAGATTCCAATTTTCATAAATTTTGGAGTTAATATGTGAGCGTGGTAAAAGAAAATGTGTTTGGTTAATTTCAGTCAATTTGGATCGACCAGAAAATGGCCATTTTTCAAACGGTTTCCAAATTCGAAGAACCTAGTTTTGTCGGGACCATATCGTCCAAACATAGCCAGATTTATTTTTCTGGATTTTTTAGAATCGGTATGTGGCCTCGGCAAATTGAAATGTACGTTCAAATCAAAAACTGAATGTTTATATTTTAATTTGAAGAATAACCGACTGAAACAGCCGAATGTGCCTACGAAACATATTCCATTGTGTCCGGAATGGTGGTATTTAGCTATGGATGATAGTCATTGGGTTTGAATTCGAGTTCGTTTGGAAAAATAGATATTTTTGGAATTATAAATAACACGGGCCAATCAAATTTTTTATAAAAAATTATATTTTCTCTCTCCCCGATCACGATCAAAGGCGGAAACCGCTTCTAACCTTCCTCCTTCGATTCCTCCTCCTGCATGCAAAATTAGACCTCCATCCTATTGGGTATTTTGTAGCCTTCTGCAAGATCTTCAAATCCATATAAAGTTTGGCAATTATCGTTCAGTATTTCTTGAGTTTCGAGCCCGTGAAGTGCCACCGCTCTTTGCGCCACCATGCCCTCTGGACACCATCGATCTGAGGGGGCACGCGCCTGCGCGCCTCTCCTCCTCTTCCATGTGGCAGTTTCCGATTGTCGTCTCGTGCAACGATTCGCGTGCAAATCGCAAACCTAGTTTCGAACGCTTCAGCTGAGGTAACGACCTTTATATTTTAAACCGATTATAGCACTATAAAGCTCTACGAATTATGATTTTATAATAAAAATCATATCTTTTTGCTATGTTGTCGAAATCTAGTGAAACAAGAGACATTGGACTCCTGGCGTCATCTTCTACATTCTAGAGGAGACCAGAGAATTTTTGGAGCTTCCTACAACTTTTGGAGGAGTGGAACCCAATGTGAGATTTCTAAATTCGAATCTGAATGAAATGACGATGTGTAAATTATATAATCAATGTATTAGTTGATTAAGCGTTGTACACCTCATGTATAAGCATTGTATAAATTATACGTGCGATGTATAAGTTATATATATGTTGTAAAAATTGTATGTGCGTTGAATGGAGTTGAAATGAAATTGAAATACATGTATACACACACACACACACACACACACACACACACACATATATATATATATATATATATATATATATATAGACACACACACTCCTCTCGTCCACAGACCATGGACGATATATATTGGTTGTGACTGTTTGGATTTTGGTTGACGTGAAATTTGGTTGATAAATGCGAATGGTTGATAATGTAGCAACTGGGAATTTCCCTCGATCTGAATCGATCGCTAAACCGACCAAGACCGTTCGAAACCCCTGATTGTATTGAGAACACGAAAAATTGGAACGCAAACAGAAGAACATTTCATTGTCTATTACAACATTCCATTAGAATACAAGAATATACAGAGTATGAATAAATATTACAGATTCGATAAATATCAGAGATTTAAATTACATTTAAATACATAGCAGCGGAAAAATAGTACAAAGCACAAATGAAAGAAAAACACGGATACAGAGCTTTCCGAGTATCGTTCCAGCTGTAAACCAGGATCTTGTGAATATAAATCTGCAAAACCCAACTACTAGCTGCCCGTTCGGAAAATAAGGGCACCCAGAGTTTAGGTTAAAACAATAAACTCCAGGTCAGTCATGTGACTGGTGTGAGAACTAAAACAGTTATTAATTTGATTTTTAAAGTTCGGTAAATAAAGGGACCACGCCGTATAACACGGAACGGGTTTTTACTCAAGAATACCAGTGCATAAGCAAACAACGCAATGTTAAATAAAGAACAATGAAGCTGTTATAAGACCCAGGTCCCATCACACAATACAACGCAAGCCGAAGGATAGGGTTTTACCTTATAACAACCAAATAATGCTTGATACACGAAATTTAATCTTTTATTATTATTATAAGTGAAGAAAACAACTTCGAATATAAATGTATCAATCATAGTCGGCATGGGTACCACATATCATGTCGCTAATACTAGGCTCTACAATCAAAACCGAAATATCACGTATTGGAAATTGGATTTCCGTCATGAGTCAAGGCAAGGGACAAGCTCCTCTCTGTTCAAGACACCCTAGCAAATGTCTCAGGACCACACACAACGATCATTGGAACCTCCAAAGTAGGTCCTCTCCTACTTTTGAGGATTAATTATTCCTGACTACGCGTTTCCCGGTCCTATAGGACATATATCTGAGGCACCTCGCATTCCAACAACCACATAAGTAAAAATAGTATAAATGTCAGGGCTGGTAGGTCACTAACATCACCCATAGTTAGAAATAAACGTCATGCACTCCTTAGGTCCTTATCCCGTTTTTGAATCACACCTAGGTGTGAGGCTCACGAATTAACTCCACACACAAAGCTATGCCACATAGGCCGTGCTTTGATCATCAACCATAAGAATTTGCTTTTCAACAAAAGCCTTGATCATTTTCCACTTAGGCATGCCACACAGGCAATTCATGCCATGCGACTGATGTCTATCGGTATATAACCTCTAAGCTCGTACGTCTTAGAGAAGGGCGTTAAGCAAGAAAATAAATTCTCCGCCGCCAATCAGATATATATTTAATAGAAATCAATCACACAGAATAAAATCCAATGTCAGACACACAGTCCATTTACAAGTTCGTTCTGGGTCTGAACGAAACCGGAGGAACCTTGTTCCTCGGATATCCATCGATCTCCAAGTACGTCTGGACGATCACCAAACTGATTCCCTCCTTTTGGGTGTACAACCCAATCAAGATCAGCAGTAATCATCCAAACGATGTGAAGACATCCGGTCTTCAACCACTGTCTTCATCTTCGACTTATCATCGAATCAGTTATTCAGAATGGGTATAAACCAGGCCTTTCCAAATAACCCGCGTATATAATAAACAAGTGTTACACAAACACAACATATGCCTCATTCCAATTCAGAATATTCTTTTATTCAAATTTTCACATTCTTAGGGAAAGGTTCCCATTAATTTTATCAAAGATAAATTCTTCTAAATTTATTCTTTAATCTTCCTTTGGATATCATTTCAAACCATGTTAAGGTTTTCCAAACTAGTCGGGATTAGCGAACCATACTGAAGTAATTATTTATTTTATTTCCCAATCCTAACCTATTCATCCCATGGAGCAAAACTGGTAATACTCCATATCTAACACCACGTTGTTATCGGTAAATATTAATTACCATTTCACGTTCAAACTAATTAAAGATTTAACTATCGCTTGGAGAAAAACTGGTGATACTCCATTCTCGATCATTTCAATCTGATTAAAGATTCATTAAAACTCCACTTAGTTTTAATCTTCCCACAAATCAATAATAATGGTTATTCAAAGCTAAGAAGTTAATCTTATCTTAACTGGGTTAAAGAACCAATGTCATTTTAAAAACACGGTTTACGACAAACCCAAAATCCCATTCCATTGTTAATCGGGTTAAAGAACTAGTGTTATTCAAAACGCAGCTCACAATAAACCCAAAAACCAATTTAAATTCAATTCCAATTAAATACTAATTAACTGGACAATTTCACTAAATCTTAATTAAAAGATTTATTCTTTTCTAAATTGGGTCCAAGAACAGTGTTACTTAAGACACCATTCATGACGAACCCAAAATTCCATTTAATATTAAATACAAGGCTCCTCTCTATATAAAAATCGAATTTTTACTTTGCTATTCAATATATAAAAATTGAATTTTTACTTTGCTATTCAATATATAAAAATCGAATTTTTATATCATCGCTATAAAAATCACCTTTTTATTTCAACATTCATATCAGAAAGATCAGATTTTTATTTCGCTAACTATATAAAGATAATATTTTTACTCCTTCTATAATATAAAAATCATATTTTTATATTATCTAGTATATAAAAATCATATTTTTATAACTCTACTTAAGTAAAAATCGTATTTTTATGATTCCTTTCATTATTAAAAATCTTGCCTTTCCTTTATTTATCTACACAAAAATCATATTCTTTTCTAATCAAAATCAAATCTTTTCTTTACTCTAATAAAAATCATACTTTTATTCTCTAATAATAATCAAAGAAAAAATGTTCTTAAAATCAACAAGAATCTATTTTTTAAACCAAAGAAAATCCATAAATAAAAATCGAATCTTTACAGTTTTTCAAATCATATCATTTCAGTTTATATAAAGAAATTATTTTTATGATGCTATTTATAAAATAAAAATCCTATAATTTCATTACTGATTTTTACCCTATGCGTTTATATTTTAAAAACTGATTTTTAATAATGTATGTAACCTAAGTAAAATCAGATTTAAAAATAAAATAATATAAAAACTCACCTAAACATTGTAAAAAATCCGATCTTTGCTGTAACGGCAAGGAATTTCGCTCGATCCGAATCGATCGTTAAACCAACTAAGACCGTTTGAAAACCCCTGATCATTTGAGATCAGGACAAATCACAACGCAGACGGAAGAACATATCATTGTATATTACAACAATCCCATCAGATACAAGAATATACAGAGTATATGTGAATAAATTACATTCGAAGAATATCAGAGATTACAATAAATTACATAGCAGCGGAAAAATATACAAAACACAACTGAAAGTGATACACGGATACAGAGCTTTCCGAGCATCGTTCCAGCTGTAAATCAGGACCCTGTGAATATAAATCTGCAAAACCAAAACTACTAGCTGCCCGTGTGGAAAATAGGGGCATCCAGAGTTTAGGTTAAAACAATAAACTCCAGGTCAGTCATGTGACTGGTGTGAGAACTAAAACAATTATTAATATTGGTTTTAAAGTTTGGTAACTCAAGGGACCACGCCGTATAACACGGAACGGGTTTCCTCCCAAGAATACCAGTGCATAAAACAAACAGCGCAATGCTAAATAAAGAAAAATGAAGCTGTTATAAGACCCAGGTCCCATCACACAATGCAACGCAAGCCGGAGGATAGGGTTTTTACCTTATAACAGCCAAAGGATGCTTGATACGTTTAAAACGCATTATTTGATACTATTATAGGTGTATAGTGTCAAAACAATTTCAATCATAAATATCAATCATAGGCGGCATGAATGACCCATACCACTATGTCGCCATATTATGTTCTACAAATACAACCGAAACATCACGTATTGGAAATTGGATTCCATCATGAGTCGAGGCAAGGGGCAAGCTCCTCTCCGCGTTCGAGACACTCTAGCAAATGCCTCAGGACCCCACTATGATCCTTGGATCTTCAGGGCCGGTCCTCTCTTACTTTTGAGGATTAGTTATTCCTGAACACACGTTTCCCGGTCCTTACAGACCTATATCCGAGGCGCCTCGTATCCAACAACCACACAGGTGAAAAGTATATAAATGTCAGGGCTGGTAGGTCACTGACACCACCCTAGCTAGAAAGAAACGTCGTGCTCTCCCTGCAGTCACTATCCCGTTTTTGACTCATACCGAGGTGTGAGGCTCGCAAATTCACGTTATACACAAAGCTACGCCACACAGGCCGTGCTTTGATCATCAACCACAAGACTTTGCTTTTCAACAGAAGCCCTGATCAATTGCCACTTACGCGTGCCACACCGGCAATTCACTCCGTGCGACTGATGTCCATCGATATACAACCTCTGAGCTCGTACGTCTCAGAGAAGGGCGTTAAGCAAGAGAATAAATTCTCCTCCGCCAAACAGATGTATATTTAATAGAGATCAATCAACACAGAATAAAATCCAATGTCAGACACACAATCCATTCACAAGTTCGTTCTGGGTCTGAACGAAACCGGAGGCACTTTCCTCGCATATCCATCCATCTCCAAGTACATTTGGAAGATCACCAACTGATTCCTTCATCTTGGGTGTACAACCCAATCAAGATCATCAGTAATCACCCAAACGATGTGAAGACTTCCGGTCTTCAACCACCGTCTTCATCTTCGACATCTCGTCGAATCGGTTATTCAGAATGGGTATAACCCGGCCTTTCTGAATAACCCACATATATAATAAACAAATGTTACACAAACACAACGAACGCCTCATTCCAATTCAGAACATTCTTTTATTCACAAAATCACATTCTTAGGGAAAGGTTCCCATTAATTTTATCCAAGATAAATTCTTCTAAATTTATTCTTTAATTCTCCTTTGGATATCATTTCAAACTAGTCGGGATTAACGAACCACACCGAAGTAATTATTTATTTTATTTCCCAATCCCAACCTATATATCCCATGGAGAAAACTGGTAATACTCCATATCTAACACCACAGTGTTATCGGTAAAATTAATTACCATTTCACGTTTAAATTTATTTAAAGATTTAACTATCGCTTTGGAGCAAAACTAGTGGTACTCCATTTTCGATCACCTTTCAGATTTGATAATTTAAATTATCAATTCCCATTTTAATCTAATTAAAGATTCATTAAAACTCCACTTAGTTTTAATCTTCTCAAAAATCAACATCCTGCCTTTAACTGGGTTAAAGAACCAATGTCATCTAAAACACTATTCACGATAAACCCAAATCATATTTGATATTAAATCCAAGGCTCTAAATAGAAAATATATCGGCTTATATTCAATATCAAATTCTGAAACCAACAAATATCGTATTGGAAATAACGATATAAAATATATCTTTCAAATCCCCATAACAATATTTGTATAGGCACGAAATCCAACATCGAAATATTCCGAAGGTAATTTCGATTCAACTCCCGTCTAATCAACGTATTGTGAATATTGATTATTTTTAAAATCACTTTCAAATTCAATTTATTTATTTCAAAAATAAATTAATTTTAATTCTAGTTCAAAACTAGTTCATTTTGATAAAAATCTATTTTTATCTTTTCAAATGTGGAATTTTTCAGCCCCATTTTTCCCAAATCATTTCTTATGATTTTACACAAATTATAGCTATTTTTAATAATTTTATCAAGGCCCGTACAGTCGATTTCCATCAATAGCCATCGAACTGCACTTACAGCGACCTTTTCTAAATTTGATTTGGACATAATTCCAAATCCAACCGTTAGATTTCAAATTTCTAATATTCATTGGAAAGCTCTTTTTGATACGAACCCAACGGTTCCAGTTTTAGGAGAATCCGACGGTCGGATCTCCCGTAATGTCCGTTTGAAATAAATGGTCGAAATTCATGAACTGCCGCGGCGCGGCGCGTTCTATTCAGGCCATTATATATATAATATATATATCATATATATTTCGTCGATTTCCTTTTAAAAACGAATTATATAAATAGTTTTAAATTCGTTTCAAAAACAATTTCAACCTTTATTTCAAATTCAAATCAAAATTGAATTCCCTATTACAAATCCTTTTTACTTTCATTTCTGTTTGATCTCAATTCAAATCGATTTTTAATTCGATTCGAATTCACTTCATTTTCTATTCAATTTAAATTCAATTCGTTTTCTATTCAATTTAAATTCAATTCGTTTCATATTCAATTTAAATTCAATTCGTTTCATATTCAATTCATTTCGAAATCGTTTCATATTCAATTCATTTCGAAATCGTTTCATATTCAATTCATTTCGAAATCGTTTCATATTCAATTCATTTCGAAATTGTTTTCTATTCAATTCATTTTTTCATTTCAAAATATTCGATTACGAAATCACTTTTCAATATTCATCTTAAAATGAGTAAAATCGATATAAATATCGTTCACGTCAAAATGGCGTCAGTCTAATCAACACGGCTTCATGTATTTCTATTTTCCAATATTCTATTTTAAATATTTCTATTTCAAATATTTCGTTCAACACATGACTAATCTCAACGGATGAGTATTGTCAACACATGAACCTTTATTTTATAATATTCTTTATTTTTCAAATTGGAATGAGGCCCAAAAAACCACCATATAATGTTAATTATATGGGTTTTCATACATCACACATATATAATAGCATTGAAAAATAATCAACCATCAACCAAAGTGCACTACACTGTATAAGCATCAAATATAGATATCTAACGCTTATAACAGCCTGTCAATCAATCGATCGACATATTTAATCAATCAGGATGAGTGAACTTCAAATTTCATCCCAACACCCGTGTGGGGTTTCAAACAATCAAACACAGATTTTAGTTGTGCAGTTGGGCGATGTGTAAAATTTATCGACCCAATCAATGTCCTTCAAATAGGTGTACATAAGCAAACCGTCCGGTTTGTAAATGAATATTTTATTTTATTCACTTTCACGTTAAAAATTATATTTTTAACGATAAAACATTTTATTTTAACATATGAATTTCTATTCAGTTCATTCTTTAAATAAAATGATATTTTTATTTTTCTAACTTATTTTAGAAAATTTCGGCGGCATAACGGCACGATACTAGAAACGGGACGAGGCCTAGCCTTATCCCCGGTCTAGTGAAGGCCCACGCCATTCACACATCAATCAAATTAATTTCATTTCACCAAACAATTCGTTTTAACCCAAAAAACTAACCAACTACACAACCAAACAATTTAACAAACAAGCCATCCATGGTCTGCGGATGACGGGTGTCGGGTGCTACTAAACACCGTCTACATCCTAGTATATATATATAACTAAAAAAAAAGAATTTAGAGTGAGAAGTTCTCACCAATAGCTATCCAATCATCTTGACTCTTCCTTTGCAGAAGTCTTCATCGTTTTCACCTTTTTTTCAACTTCGTTGCCCGTGGCCACTATATATAAAAAATCACAATTTTACTTCGCTATTCAATATATAAAAATCGAATTTTTACTTCTCTATTCAATATATAAAATCGAATTTTTATAATCACGCTATATGGATAAAAATTCTATTTTTACAACGATGTTATATAGATAAAAATTCTATTTTTACAATGATGTTATATAGATAAAAATTCTATTTTTATCCCGCTATTTTTCATATAAAGATTTCGCCTTTTCAATTTCAAAAATCTAATCTTTTCTATTTTAAAAATCTAATCTTTTCTATTTTAAAAATCTAATCTTTTCTATTTTAAAATCTAATCTTTTCTATTTTAAAAATCTAATCTTTTCTATTTTAAAAATCTAATCTTTTCTATTTTAAAAATCTAATCTTTTCTATTTTAAAACTCTAATCTTTTCTATTTTAAAAATCCAATCTTTTCTATTATAAAGATTTCACCTTTTCAAAATTTATCATTATAAAAATCACATTTTTATTTTTCTATACATATAAAGATGATATTTCTAATATTCCTATCATGTAAAAATTATATTTTTAATTCTCTACATAAACAAAAATCATATTTTTATCCTTCTACTATATGAAAGATTATATTTTTAATACTTTAAAAATATAAAAAATCATATTTTTAATTCTTTTATATAGTAAAGATTATATTTTTAATACTTTAAAAATATAAAAAATCATATTTGCAACCTCTTCATATAAATAAAAATCGCATAAATGTTTATCACGGTCCCAACATAAATAAAACTTTAAAGAAAATAAATAGCAAATTAAAAACTCACTGTTTAAGGAAGGAGGGGGGTGCAACAGCCGGCTTCGGGGGTAGGGGGAGCTGGAAGCGGCGGTAGGCAGGGCGGTGGTCGGCTCTGGGGCGCGCGATGGTCGGCGTGGGGTCTTGGGGGGTATCGCTTTCGAATTGAAGAGGAGGGAGGAGGGAGCAGATCGATAAAGGGGGGGTTTGGTGGTGGTCGCGCCACCAGGGCGCGACGGTGATTGATCGAGGGGGAGGGGGGGGGAGGGGTGCGATGCAGCGACGGGTTCCCCCCCCCCCCCCCGTCGCCCTCCTCTTTCCAATTTTTTATTTCTCATTCGAAATGATTTCAATGGGGGGGGCAGAGTATAAGGAAAGGAGAGAAAGGGGGATATATTTTTTATTTTATTTATTTAATTTTTTAATTCTAAAAGTTGACTTTTTATTTCGACCTCGAAACGAGGCCCACCGCCTGTCGTCCGTAGCGTTCTACCCCCATTCCGAACACAATGGGATATGTATCGTAAGCTGATTCTATCGTTTCGAACAGTTTCCGTTAAAATCAACATATAACTCTATATATTGAATTTGAAAGCGCATTTCAATTTACCGGGCCACATACTAACTCTATAAATCCCAGAAAAACATTTTCTAGCTTCGAATTGACGATACGGTCCTTATAAAACTAGTTTCGACGAATTCTGAGACCGTTTGAAAAATGGCCAATTTCCAGTCGATTAAAATCAACTGAAACTGGTCAAACGCGTTTTCCTTTGCCATGCTCACATATTGATTTGAAAAATTACGAAATTTGGAATCTAGCAATAATTTAACATCACGGATCCAACAAAAGTGGTTTCGTCGAAATCCGAGGTCGTTTGCAAAATTCCCATTTTTAAGGGCCTGAGTTCCATAGCGACTATTCAGAATATTCAACTGGACATATCTTTTGATTCCCGCTATGAAATTTTGATTTTTCAGATTCGTTGGAAAGATATTCTCAATTAGATCTTATTATTTTTGGTTTCACTAAAATCCGGTTTGTTTTGCACCCGGCACATTCAATTGAAGTTTGAAATCGAATTATCGAACTACCACGCCATTTTCAATTCTATTTATAATTATATAATTATATAATTATTTATATTCTAATGACGACGTATATAACATATACGTTCGAAATATATTCAAAATAAATTTCTCGTCGATATTATTTAAAATAATCCATTTTAAATGTTCAAAATTCGCTAAAATTGCCAAAATAAAAATTTTAAACTGGCCCAGGTTTTTGGGTTGTTACATTTCTAGCTGAGGGGGTTCACGTCGGAGCCTGGTGGTTGAAGGAGGTCGGCGTGAGGTCTGACCATCGGTGGGAGGGAGTGTTGATGGCCGGTGGTGGCACTGGAGCTACAGGTGGCGGTTTCGGGTGGGGTACTGATTAGGGCGTCGGGTTTAAGGGTTTTGGTTGAAGGGGAGAGGGAGGAGGGCCGCGTAGGCTGTAGGGGAGGGTGGTGGCGGATCGGGTGGCGACGGGGGTGGCGGAGACGAGGGGGCGACGGGGTTCAGGAGCGATCGACGATTGGGTTTTTTTATTCTCTTTCTGAATGAGGACGGGGGAATAAAAAAGGGAGGAGGGCTCAAGTGTAAATATATATATATTATATTTTTATTTAATTCTCCTATATGTTGACTTTTCATTCGAACACCAAACGAGGCCCAACGACTGTCATCCCTAGCTAATTACCCCCTTCCCGAACACAATGGGATATGTATCGTAAGCTGATTCGATCGTTTCGATCAGTTTCCGTCAAAATCAACATATAACTCTATATATTGAATTTGAACGCGCATTTCAATTTACTGGGGTCACATACTAAATCAAAAAATTCTAGAAAAATATTTTCTAGCTTCGTATTGACGATACGGTCCTAACAAAACTAGTTTCATCGAATTCTGAAACCGTTTGAAAAATGACCATTTTCCAGTCGATTAAAATCAACTAAAACTGGTCAAACGCGTTTTTATTTTCCACGCTCACATATTGATTCGAAAAATTACGAAATTTGAACCCTTGCAATAACTTGACATCATGGATCCAACAAAAGTGGTTTCGTTGAAATCCGAGGTCGTTTGCAAAATGGCTATTTTTAAGGGCCAGAATTCCATAGCGGCTATTCTGAAAAGTCAACTGGACATATCTTTTTGTCCCCGCTATGAAATTTTGATTTTTTGGATTCGTTGGAAGATATCATTAATTAGATCCTATTATTTTTGGTTTCACTAAAATCCGGTTTATTTTGCACCCGGGTATGTTCAATTGAAGTTTGAAATCAAATTATCGAACTACCGCGCCATTTTCAATTCCTTTTATAATTATATATAATTATTTATATTCTAACGACCACGTATATAACATATACATTCTAATTCTATTCAAAATAAATTTCTCATCGTTATTATTTAAAATAATTCATTTTAAATATTCAAAATTCGCTAAAATTGCAAAAATAAAATTTTTAAACTGGCTCGCATTTCCGGGTTGTTACATTCTCCCCCACTTAAAACTTTTCGTCCCCGAAAAGGAACGAAGCCGAAAGTTGTTTAACAATTCAACTCAACTTCCATTATTTTGATTACTGCTTATGTTCTTCAACTTTTTAGTTTCTAAGAACTTTTCAAATTTTTCAAAAATTTGGCTAACACCCTAAATTTTCGAAAAATTTCGCCGTAACCTCCCCTGCACCGGGAGCACGGGAAAATCCCGAAATCGCCATATAGGCCTTCTGATCTCAAAAAGAAAAAGAAAAAGCCAAGCGGCTAGCCAATCGGCTCATAAAATCATCATCACCCAAACAAAACAGTAAATTATAGTAAACATGTACGTATTTGTCGGGCAAACAATTTTTATTCTTTTGCTCTAGCCTCCTTGCTATGACTTGTTCAATGTAAGTACATGTATATGCAAGCAAATGCGACCAATTTTCAATACCATTCAATATTTGATACAATTAGCCATAATGGTTTAATATTATCAAACAAATAAACAAACAACACAAACATCAGTCAATTAGTGAATTAGCATTTCAAATTCATAATTTTGATATATATACAGAAAATCATGTTTTTGATGCCAAATCACAACAAATAAATCTATCTATATAAGTTTTGGTTCTCACACCAGTCTAATGGAAATATATAGATATCACACCTTCGAAACACGAATATAAATACTGATGATGTGGCCACATCATCAGAATTATCCCTGGGTGTCTAGAATGTGATTCTATATCTATCCAGTATATTAAAACTTCGACTATACGTTCATGATGCGTATACGCGAAATCTTTATATACTCGATTGTCCAAATTCAAAATAAATAAATATTCAGATACGCATAAAGCGATTTAAATTTTCAAAACAAAATTGTTTTCATTTGAAAAATATACTCTTCACACTCGTTCTAGAATACTACTGATCCTATCTCTAACGAGTCATTCTAATTGGATATTACTAATCCAATATCTGATGAATTCTTTCGTATGGTTCTAACGTGTCTTGTTCTCGAGCTCTGTAAACCAAAGCTCTGATACCAACTGTAACGATCCGTAACTTCACCGTGAAGGAAAGAGCAGATACTTTGAGAACAACACATAAAAGAGCTCAGACGGAAGAACATTTCATTATTATTACAACAATTCCATCAGATACAAGAATATACAGAGTATAAATGAATAAATTACATTCAACAAATATCAGAGAATTAAATTACATTTAAATACATCGCAGCAGAAAATAATACAAAAGCACAACTAGAAGTAATGCACGGATACAGAGCTTTCCGAGCATCGTTCCAGCTGTAAATCAGGATCCTGTGAATATAAATCTGCAAAACCAAAACTACTAGCTGCCCATGTGGAAAATAGGGGCACCCAGAGTTTAGGTTAAAACAATAAACTCCAGGTTAGTCATGGGACTGGTTTGAGAACTAAAACATTTATTAATATTGGTTTTAATGTTCGGTAAATAAAGGGACCACACCCTATAACACGGAATGGGTTTCCTCCCAAGAATACCAGTGCATAAAACAAACAGCGCAATGCTAAATAAAGAAAAATGAAGCTGTTATAAGACCCAGGTCCCATCACACAATGCAACGCAAGACGGATGATAGGGTTTTTACCTTATAATAGCCAAAGCATGCTTGATACGCTTAAAACACATTATTTGATACTATTATAGATGTATAGTGTCAAAACAATTTCAATCATAAATATAAATCATAGACGGCATAAGCGCCCCATCCCACTACGTCGCCATACTAGGCTCTACAAATAAAACCGAAACACACGTATTGGAAATTGGATTCCATCATGAGTCGAGGCAAGGGGCAAACTCCTCTCCGTTCGAGACACTCTAGCAAATGCCTCGGGACCGCACACAACAATCCTGGATCCTCCAAGGCCAGTCCTCTCTTACTTTTGAGGATTGGCAATTCCTGAACACACGTTCCCCGGTCCTTACAGACCTATATCCGAGGCGCCTCGTATCCCACAACCACACAGGTGAAAAGTATATAAATGTCAGGGCTGGTAGGTCACTGACACCACCATAGCTAGAAAGAAACGTCGTGCACTCCTTAGGTCCTTCCCCCGTTTTTGACTCATATCGAGGTGTGAGGCTCGCAAATTCACGTTATACACAAAGCTACGCCACACAGGCCGTGCTTTGATCATCAACCACAAGATTTTGCTTTTCAATAGAAGCCTTGATCAATTGTCACTTACGCATGCCACACTGGCAATTCACTCCATGCGACTGATGTCCATCGATATACAACCTCTGAGCTTGTGCGTCTCAGAGAAGGGCGTTAAGCAAGAGAATAAATTCTCTGCCGCCAAACAGATGTATATTTAATAGAGATCAATCAACAAAGAATAAAATCCAATGTCAGACACACAATCCATTTACAAGTTCCTTCTGGGTCTGAACGAAACTGGAGGCACTTTCCTCGCATATCCATCCATCTCCAAGTACGTCTAGATGATCACCAACTATTTCCCTCATCTTGGGTGTACATCCCAATTGGGATCATCAGTAATCACCCATATGATGTGAAGACTTCCGGTCTTCAACCACCGTCTTCATCTTTGACATCTCGTCGAATCGATTATTCAGAATGGGTATAAACCCGTCCTTTCTGAACAACCCACGTATATGATAAACCAATGTTATACAAACACAACAAACGCCTCATTCCAATTCAGAATATTCTTTTATTCACAAAATCGCATTCTTAGGGAAAAGGTTCCCATTAATTTATCAAAGATGAATTCTTCTAAATTTATTCTTTAATCTTCCTTTGGATATCATTTCAAACTAGTCGGGATTAGCGAACCACACCGAAGTAATTATTTATTTTATTTCCCAATCCCAACCTATTCATGCCCTGGAGCAAAACTGGTAAAACTCCATACCTAACACCACGGTGTTATCGGTAAAATTAATTACCATTTCGCGTTTAAATCTAATTAAAGATTTAACTATCACTTTGGAGCAAAACTGGTGGTACTCCATCCTCGATCACCTTTCAGATTTAATAATTTAAATTATCAATTCACATTTCAATCTAATTAAAGATTCGTTAAAACTCCACTTAGTTTTAATCTTTTCAAAAATCAATATACTATCTTTAATTGGGTTAAAGAACCAATGTCATTTAAAACACGATTCACGGTAAACCCAAAATCACATTCTATTGTTAATCGGGTTAAAGAACAGGTGTTAGTCAAAACACCGCTCACGATAAACCCAAAAACCAATTCAAATTCAATTCCAATTAAATATTATTTAATTGATACACTTCATTAAATCTAAATAGAAAGACTTAATCTTTTTCTCTATTGGGCTTAAGAACAATGTTAATGATGACACCATTCACGACAAACCCAAATCACATTTGATGTTAAATACAAGGCTATGAATAGAAAATATACCGGCTTATATTCAATATCTAATCCTGAAACCAACAAACATCGTATTGGAAATAACGATATAAAATATATCTTTCAAACTCCCATAACAATATCTGTACAGTCATGAAATCCAACGTCGAAATATTCCGAAGATAATTTTGATTCAACTCCAGTCCAATTCATGTATTGGGGATATTGATTATTTTTAAAATCACTTTCAATTTCAATTTATTTATTTCAAAAATAAATTGATTTTAATTCTAGTTCAAAACTAGTTCATTTCGAACAAAAATATATTTTTATCCTTTCAAATGTGGAATTTTTCATCCCAGTTCTTTCCAATTCAGATATATTATGATTTTACACAAATTACTAATATTTTTAATAATTTTATCAAGGCCCGTACAGTCGATTTCCAACAACGACCATCGAACTGCATTTACAGCGACCTTTTCTGAAATTGATCTGGACATAATTCCAAATCCAACCGTTAGATTTCTAATTTCAAATATTCATTGGAAAGCTCTTTTCGATACGAACCCAACGGTTTCGGTTTTAGGAGAATCCGACGGTCGGATCTCTCGCAACGTCAATTCGAAGTCAATGGTCGAAATTCACGAACTGCGGCGGCGCGGCGTGTTCTATTCAGGCCATTATATATATAATATATATATTATATATATTTCGTCGATTTCCTTTTAAAACGTATTTTATAAATCGTTTTAAATTCATTTTCAAAATCATTTCAACTCTAATTCAATTTCTAATCAAAATTGAATATTTCATATCATTACTATATAAATGATAATATTTTCAAAACGTTATATTTTGAAATCACTCCTTTTCTATATTCATTATAAAAATGAATATAATCGATATAAATATCGTTCACGTCAAAATGGCGCAACTCTAATCAACACGACTTTATATATATATTTCAATAAATTCGTTATTCTATTCAACAAATGAATATTTATTCCATTCAACACATGAATCTATATTTTTTTTCAACACACGACTAATCTCAACACGTGAGTACTGTCAACACACGACTGTTTTTGTTATGTAAAATATTTTATAAAATTATGTTATCTATCGTTTGATTTTCAATCAGACCCCACCGTGAAGTAGTTCTAATTTTAAATATGATAAAGATGTAAATTTTATTGTTAAAATAGTTTACCCAACACATAAATAGTTTCAACACATGAACATCGTCAAGACATGACTATTTTTACATTCAACACATGAATTTTCTTTTATAATATTCATTATTTTCCCGATTGGAATGAGGCCCGATCAATTACCATATAACGTTAATTATATGGGTTCCATACAACACATGTATATAATAGCAACGATAAACAATCAACCATCATCCAAAGTGCACCACACAACTGCATAAGCATCAAATATAAATAATTAATGCTTACACAGTCTGTCGACCAATCGATCGACATATAATGAAATAATCGGGATTAGTGTACGCCAAATATCATCCCAACACCCGTGTGGGGTTTCAAATCAACAAACACAGATTTTTTATTTGTGCAGTTGGGCGATGTGTAAAATTTATCATCCAATCAATATCAGTCAAATCAGTGCATATAAACAAATCGGCCGATTTGTTTATAAATATTTATTTACTCACATTCAATATATTCATATTCACGTTAAAAATTATATTTTTAACGATAATTTATTTATTTCAACCATCTATAATTTATTATCGATTTCACATCAACATCACAAACAATTTTCACGACACATCAAACAAGCATACAAGCTGTCCATGGTCTGTGGACGACGGGTGTCGGGTGCTGCTAAGCACCGTCTGCATCTTAGTATATATATTAATAACTAGAAAAAGAAATTTAGAGTGAGAAGTTCTCACCAAAGCTATCCCAACTCCACGACTCTTTTTATGTAGGGAATCATCGCCGTTCTCGCCTTTTGTCACTTTCGTTGCCCGTAGCAACTACATATATAAAAATCATATTTTTATATTGTTGCTGTAACAACCCGTATTTTCAATAACCTGTTATAACGTAAATCGAGGCAGAATTTAATTTATATATCTGAATCAAGGGAAACGGGCTATGCCATTGCGTTCGTCTCGGGAAAATACGCGAAATAGAGTCCGAGTTTTCGAAAATCGGTGTCCGTATGACCCGATTAAGGCCCAATGAAGTTTTCAGAAAATTTCAAGTTCAAAACAGATTTGAATTTCAAGTTCAAATTTCGAATTTCGGGCCACCAAGTCGACAGGCCTGTCGACTTGGCAGTCGACTTGGTTGGACCAAGTCTACAGCCCTGTCGACCTGGCTGTCGACTTGGTTCAGCCGGGCAGTTTTGCCTGGTGCACCATTTTGGGGTTTTGGTTAGGTTTTGGGGCCAGATTCGGTTTTAAGGGCTGAGATTGGAATTAGGGTTTAATCCTAAGGTTGAAACTAATCCTAATCTCTATAAATAAGCCCCTAACCTAACCCTAAATCATCATTATTCAACCCTACAACTAAACTATGGCAAAATTATTCCTCTCATGGCCTCCACTCTCTTCATAAAATTTCTAAGTTATTTCTATGAGAGATTTTCCATGCATACAAGTGTTTTCAAGCTTGTATGAGTGTCATTAGCTTCCATTCAAGTCAAGTTTCCATATTTACATCATAAAGCAAGGGTTTTGATCATTTTGGCTCAAGGGTTTTTCTATTGGAGCTTGCATTTTGGGTTTATTTGATTGCATAAGGGCTTTGTCTCAATCTATATATATTTTTGTGTCTTTATAAGCATTGTAAGCCCTTTTCTACTTTCATATTTAAACTCTAAAGTTAAATGAATGATGCAAGTTTGGTTGATCATTATGATATGCAAGTTTGCCATGATATGCAAGTTTACTATGTCATGTTATGCAAGTTTGATATGTTATGTTATGCAAGTTTGCCATGTTATGTTATGCAAGTTTGCCATGTTATGATATGCAAGTTGTCATGTTATGTATGCAAGTTTGGATGAATCATTTTACTCATGTTATCATGTTATGCAAGCTTACCTTGAGTATACGAACATAAACCTTCAAGCTTTATGCTAAAGGTTGCATTTTGGCAACATGTAAGTTATCATATCTCTTATGATAACTTGCATGTGAGGCTAAATGCGAACTTATGGCCATTTCTACATGTCATTTATCACCATGTATCACCAATATGCTAAGTTTGGTTTTATGCATGCTTTTGAGGCCTAAAAATGTAATATGCAAGTATATGAACATATGTACATTTCATATGCCACCATGTTAAACTTGTGGCTTCAACACCTTTATGTGATGATTATGCCAAGTTCCCTCTTTCTATCCTTTATGCGCTATTGCAATATGTAAGCGATGGGATTGAGTTTCGGGTTGGGTAAACTTAAAAGACATAAAAACATAAGATTGGGAATTTACCTATTAAGTTAGGTCTACCCATTGGGAATTTACCTATTAAGTCAGGTCTACCCAAATGCTTGAAAACTTGTAATATGTTTTGGAAACATAATGGACATGACACTTAGAAAATATAAGTGTGACCAACTCGAGGTTGGGTTGAGTTTGTAGCGTAAAACTACCCGGAACCGACCGGCTTAACTAGTTGCTACAAACAATAGGACCCAATGTGAGAAGTTGGTCATGTTGTACCTTGAACCCGAGGTTAAACCCAGTTGTGGTGTAAAGCTACCCGGAACCGACCGGCTTAACTAGTAACCGCAACAAAGTCTAATGTGAGAGGTTAAGGCACATTAATTAATTAATGCCTCATGATTAGGGTTAAGTCATGGTCCACTTGATACTTAACCAATTTGGACTTGGTGGATTAATTGGGGTTAAGTCGTGAACCCATCGTTACACTTAACCAAGTTAATCCATGATTAGTAAAAGGGTTAAACCGTACTTAACCCACTAGAAAATCCTAGCAAAGGGGGTCCACTCCAGCAGTAATCCCAAGTTTGTATCATCATGACCCTAGGGACTAGGCTAGGGTGGGGCACGATTACTGGACTGGTATAAGCGACCAAAAACGACGTCCGGGTGGTACGCCGATGTAGTTCCGGACGGACTATGGTCGTGCACGTAGTCCGTATTTGGAGAAGTCACCCATGGGTACCAGTAGATCGAGACTGTGCACTCATGTTTATGGTGTCCAGGGGTTGACACCCTAGGGCTTGATACACCCGAAGGGTGGACCCAGCACAGTCCGACTACACTCATGTTTAGGCCGTATTGACACCAACACGTGACGAGTTAGGCTTATAGGGAGCCGATCGACTAGACCGTTTGGTTGGACCTCGTATTAGGGTCACTTCATGTTATTGGACCTCGTATTAGGGTCACTTCATGTTATTGGACCTCGTATTAGGGTCACTTCATGTTATTGGACGTCGTATTAGGGTCACTTCATGTTATTGGGCCAAAGCTTGGGCCAAGGGATGAATACTTGTTTATTCAAGTCATGTTAGCTTGCTAGTACACCTGTGGTGCAAAAACCTTAAACCTGATTATGCGATGACACCTTTATCTACCTTGTTAGTTAATCATCATGCTAGTATGTTGTTATCCTTATGTTCATCCCTGCTTCTCATGCCAGTTAACTTTATCAGTTTACATTGATTGTAGTAGGGCTTACTTAGTCTTTTTGACTGACCTGTTTTTCTTTCGCCTCTTTTCTTCCGTTTCCCCCCCAAGTTCTCAGGGTGGGAATATTGGAGCTTAGCTTGGATTTCTGATCGCTTGCTTGTGGGATTTTAGCTCATGTACGGTCTTGACATGAAGCTAGCTATGGTTATCACTTATTTTGGGGATAGTACTTATGTATTTCAGTGATGTTGTTTTTATCTAGACTTGTGTATTTGAAAAGTTGACATTATGTTGTACCAGACTTGTTTTGAAATAGTTTGAAATATTCCGCTGTTTTACTTATCTTATTTACTCTGTTTACATATATAAATATGTTCTTGTTCTGCCTTGATATATCATTATGCATGTTTACCCGGTACAAACGCCCCTCCAAAGTCAGAGTGCTTGCAAGAGCCACCCTGGCGGAGGTGGGGTGGTACATTTGGTATCAGAGCATATGGTTTACGAGAAGGAACAAAAAGGTTTTTAAAACTTTTGGAAAACTATTTTCAAAACCAAGTATAAAGTATTTTCCAAAGAAAAGTCTAGTTTATTTTAAAGGCTATTCCCCAAAAAGCCATTAGCAAAAATTCCTTCGTTTTTCTCCATTCTGAATCTGTCTTTTTCTTCATTTTCAGTATGGCCGATAACTTTGCTATGCCGGAGGGAGTACACGTACCTGTTTGGTATAGGAGACTTTTGGAGGCTAGGGCGACCGAAGCCGGCCCGCAGATGTTCCTCCTCCTCGTCCTCTGGTAGTTAATGTTCCTCCTCCTCCTGTCGCTGATGTTCCTCCTCCTCCTATCGCTGAGGTTCCTCTTCCTCCTCCCCCTCAGCATCCTCAAGCTGACTTCGCAAAGACTTGCAAAGATTTCAAAGCAATGGGTGGCAAGAACTTTCAAGGCACTGAGACTTTTGTAGAGGCCAGAAATTGGTTGAAAGAGACCGAGGATTTGTTTGCTATCTTTGGGTTAGACGATCAGAGGAAGATCTTGTTGGCGGTTTGGGTTATGAAGGATGAAGCCGCTTATTGGTGGGAAGTCACCAATGGTACTAGGCCTGTTGAGACTTGGGCCGATTTCAGGGCAAGGTTCGTGCTTAAGTTTCTATCTTCTGCTGAGGAGAATCTGCAAATGGAGAGGTTCATAACTTTGAAACAAGGAGATATGTCTGTCAAAGAATATGTGAACAAGTTCAATTAGTTAGCTCGTTTTGGCTTGGATATGGTGAGTACTCCTCAGAAGAAGGCTCTTCGTTTTGCTAGAGGATTGAATGATCCATTGCAGGGATTGGCTATGTCACATATTCCCCATGGGGCCACGTTTGAGAGCTTGGTTGATATGGCGTTACTTCAGGGAGATGTCAAGAAAGAGATCAAGATGAATGATACTCAAGCCAAGAAGACTGATTCCCAGTGGAAAGGAAATCAGGGTAATCCAAGTGGTCAGAGCAGTCAAGGCAATCAGAACAAGAACAAGAACAAGAGTCAAGGCAACAAGGGGAACAACAACAAGGGCAATAACAACAAGGGGAAGTGCCATTATTGCGGTTCAGTTGGGCATCTTATTAAGGATTGTAAGAAGAGGAAAAGGAAGAATGGTGAATGCTTTTTCTGCGGTGAGACTGGACATTTCAGTAAGGATTGCCCGAAAAACAAGGGCAAGGCTAGGGTCAGACTCAGCGTGCTAGACCTTTAGGAGGGCAAGTTCATGCTCTCAATGCCGCTCCAGTTCCCGATCGAGGTAGTATTTCTGTTGAGAGCCTTGTATATATTTCTGATTTTCCAGTTCGTACCTTGTTTGATTCTGGTGCATCGCATAGCTTTATCTCATCTGATTTTGTTGATAGTTTGCACCTTAGTACTAGCTTTGTAGATGAACCCGTCTATGTCTCAAATCCTTTTGGGGGTTCCGCCCATCTGTCTATGATATGTGGGGATTTGAGGATCTCTATACTGAGTGTAGCGTTCTTGTGTAGTGCTTATGTTCTTGGTTTTAGGGGATACGGATTAATATTGGGCATGGATTGGTTTTCCAGATATGGAGCCATCCTTGATTGTGAGCATAGGGTTGTGAGGCTCGTGACTCGCCTCGGAAACACCCTAGAAATTTCTTGAAATCCGAGAAGTCCCGTCATGTTGTGCTATCTTGAATCACTCGACTCGTCAATGGAAACTCTTCAGTCTATGAGAGTGGTTCGAGAGTATCCGGATGTTTTCGATGAAGTTAGGGGGTTGCCCCCTAAGCGAGAGATTGATTTCCGCATTTATCTGGTGGATAATGCAAAGCTGGTTTCTTTGCCCGTTCGGCACATGGCTCCGTGTGAAAGGCGGGAGCTAAGTAAGCAAGTGAAGGAGTTGCTTGAGAAGAACTTCATTAGACGAGGTATATCTGAATGGGGAGCGCCTGTGGTATTTGCTACCAAGGCAGATGGTTCTCTCCGACTTTGTGTTGACTATCGAGAGTTGAATAAGCTGACTAAGAAGAACAGACACCCGTTACCGAGGATTGATGATCTCTTTGACCAGCTTATCGGTGCTTCTGTTTTCTCTCAGCTTGATCTTGCTACTGGATTCCATCAGCTCAGGGTAGCCGAAGATAGTATAAACAAGACTGCTTTCAGAACTCCAGATGGATTCTTCGAATGGCTTGTCATGCCGTTCGGCTTAACTAATGCACCCGCATATTTCGTGGACTTGGTGAGTAGGGTGTTCAAGGAGTTCTTGAACAAGTTTGTCGTGGTCTTCGTAGATGATATTCTGATCTTCTCTAAGGATAAGGAAGAGCACGCAAGGCATCTCGTGAAGGTGATGGATACGCTTAGAGCCCATCAGTTGGAAGCCAAGTCCTCCAAATGTCATTTTGGAGAAAAGAAGTTAGATTTCTTGGGCACATAGTTTCTAAGCAAGGCTTAGCGGTGGATCCCGCTAAAGTGGTCGCGGTTCAAGACCGGAAGGCTCCGACGAGGACAAGTGAAGTAATAAGCTTTCTCAGTTTAATTAATTAGTTAGCGTCCCTTGAGCTTAGACCTACCCTTCTGGATCAAGTAGGGACTTCACAGAAAGAAGACCCGCAGTTAGTCGAGATCATGGACAAGTTGATTCGAGGCGAGATGTTAAGACACCTCGCTATAGATGACAAGGGATGGGTAAGACGCAATGAGAGAAAGAAGGCTCTTGAAGATGCACATCACTCGAGGAGGTGGCCGAGTTTGTCCCAAGGTGCATGTTGTGCCAACAGATTAAGGCCGAGTCATAAAAAGCCCGGTGGGCTATTACATCCATTGGAGGTCCCCGCAATGGAAGTAGTAAAGCGTCACGAAGGATTTCGTGGATGGACTGCCTAGATCAAGGAAAGGGAATACGAGCATGTGGGTCATAGTAGTTAGACTCATGAAGAGTGCTCATTTCACTCCGGTAAAGGGCAAAAGGACTGCATCATAGCTAGCGACAGTTTACTTTAAAGAAATAAAGTGGTTGCACGAGGTTCCCTAAAGTATAGTTAGTAACCATGACTCAATCTTCACTAGCCAGTTTTGGGATAGTCTACGGGAAGTCATGGGCAAGCAACTGAATCTAAGTACGGCCTATCATTCGCAGGCGGATGGTTCATTTCGTTCAAGCATGAGTTATAGAAAATCACGTTAGTAAGAGCAATTGGCAACGTGGATTGGTATTTCCAAGAAAAGTTCTGCTGCGTGGAATACTTTATAGTAAGTAAACGAGATCCAGGATTCACTGGTGAATTTTGGGGAGCTTGCATGAAACCATGAGGTCATAGTTATGTTTAAGCCAAGAATGATAGAAGAGTAAGTGAAAGAGGAAGACGAGAGGCGACAATGAAAGGGGTTCCAACTCATATTGGGAAATAAGAGTTAAGAAGCCAAGAAATCATGAGGTAAAAGACGGTCAAAACATAGTGGAGTCAAGCTCAAGGAAACGTGACTTAGAAGACTGAAGGCTAGATACGCGCATCATATCTCTTTCTAAGAGTATATCCTTGATCCTTGTTTTCCGGTGGAACTTACTTGCATGTTATCTTTTACATATATCCTCTCGATCCCGTTCTCGATCCCATTTCTGTTGTAAACTCCATAAGGGGGTGTGACTCATCGGTTAGTAATACATGTCAAGGTTTAAAGGGGTCCGTTAGGTTGACTAAACCTTTTGGGCTTTTATAGAATATGGGTTGGGTTAGGAAGGGATTTCTTGTAATCCAAAAGGAGTATATCTTGCTTATCTTCCCGATCTCTTTGTAGCATATCTTTCTTTTGCTATCTATATCGTGTTAATCTTGTCATGAGAACCTTAGGTAGAAACCCTTTGGATGAAACATGTGTTTGAAACATGTTATGCTTGATGTTTGCAAGTTGTTGCAAGTGTTTGCAAGTGGTTACTCGTGGATGCATTATACACATTAGGCACTAGATCGGCTCACACACTCCTCATATTGCATATGCATGAGTGTTTACGCTTATTCATGGATGAAAATTTTTGTGTTATCACATGGATGTTGCATATGGATGTATGTTATGTGCACACATATAGATGTTATACATTATGTTAGGAATTGCATACATATGGATTCATTTCACTAACATAATTTGCATTGATGATATTTGCATTAGATAAGTACATATACACACACCTTTGCATATGTTCATACAACATTTAGAATCTTGTAAGGACAATGATTGCTCGTGGATGATGTTTTGAGTAGATGGATGTTGGATGGTAGGATACGTTCTTCCTAACTTGAAGATTTCGGGGACGAAATCCTTTAAGGAGGGGAGAATGTAACAACCCGTATTTTCAATAACCTGTTATAACGTAAATCGAGGCAGAATTTAATTTATAAATCTGAATCATGGGAAACGGGCTATGCCATTGCGTTCGTCTCGGGAAAATACGTGTAATAGAGTCCGAGTTTTCGAAAATCGGAGTCCGTATGACCCGATTAAGGCCCAATGAAGTTTTCAGAAAATTTCAAGTTCAAAACAGATTTGAATTTCAAGTTCAAATTTCGAATTTTGGGCCACCAAGTCGACAGGCCTGTCGACTTGGCAGTCGACTTGGTTGGACCAAGTCGACAGCCCTGTCGACTTGGCTGTTGACTTGGTTCAGCCGGGCAGTTTTGCCTGGTGCACCATTTTGGGGTTTTGGTTAGGTTTTGGGGCCAGATTCGGTTTTAAGGGCTGAGATTGGAATTAGGGTTTAATCCTAAGGTTGAAACTAATCCTAATCTCTATAAATAAGCCCCTAACCTAACCCTAAATCATCATTATTCAACCCTACAACTAAACTATGGCAAAATTATTCCTCTCATGGCCTCCACTCTCTTCATAAAATTTCTAAGTTATTTCTATGAGAGATTTTCCATGCATACAAGTGTTTTCAAGCTTGTATGAGTGTCATTAGCTTGCATTCAAGTCAAGTTTCCATATTTACATCATAAAGCAAGGGTTTTGATCATTTTGGCTCAAGGGTTTTTCTATTGGAGCTTGCATTTTGGGTTTGTTTGATTGCATAAGGGCTTTGTCTCAATCTATATAAATTTTTGTGTCTTCATAAGCATTGTAAGCCCTTTTTTACTTTCATATTTAAACTCTAAAGTTAAATGAATGATGCAAGTTTGGTTGATCATTATGATCTGCAAGTTTGCCATGATATGCAAGTTTACTATGTCATGTTATGCAAGTTTGATATGTTATGATATGCAAGTTTGCCATGTTATGTTATGCAAGTTTGCCATGTTATGTTATGCAAGTTTGCCATGTTATGATATGCAAGTTGTCATGTTATGTATGCAAGTCTGGATGAATCATTTTACTCATGTTATCATGTTATGCAAGCTTACCTTGAGTATACGAACATAAAGCTTCAAGCTTTATGCTAAAGGTTGCATTTTGGCAACATGTAAGTTATCATATCTCTTATGATAACTTGCATGTGAGGCTAAATGCGAACTTATGGCCATTTCTACATGTCATTTATCACCATGTATCACCAATATGCTAAGTTTGGTTTTATGCATGCTTTTGAGGCCTAAAAATGTAATATGCAAGTATATGAACATATGTACATTTCATATGCCACCATGTTAAACTTGTAGCTTCAACACCTTTATGTGATGATTATGCCAAGTTCCCTCTTTCTATCCTTTATGCGCTATTGCGATATGTAAGCGATGGGATTGCGTTTGGGGTTGGGTAAACTTAAAAGACATAAAAACATAAGATTGGGAATTTACCTATTAAGTTAGGTCTACCCATTGGGAATTTACCTATTAAGTTAGGTCTACCCAAATGCTTGAAAACTTGTAATATGTTTTGGAAACATAATGGACATGACACTTAGAAAATATAAGTGTGACCAACTCGAGGTTGGGTTGAGTTTGTAGCGTAAAACTACCCGGAACCGACCGGCTTAACTAGTTGCTACAAACAATAGGACCCAATGTGAGAAGTTGGTCATGTTGTACCTTGAACCCGAGGTTAGACCAAGTTGTGGTGTAAAGCTACCCGGAACCGACCGGCTTAACTAGTAACCGCAACAAAGTCTAATGTGAGAGGTTAAGGCACATTAATTAATTAATGCCTCATGATTAGGGTTAAGTCATGGTCCACTTGATACTTAACCAATTTGGACTTGGTGGATTAATCGGGGTTAAGTCGTAAACCCATCGTTACACTTAACCAAGTTAATCCATGATTAGTAAGAGAGTTAAACCGTACTTAACCCACTAGAAAATCCTAGCAAAGGGGGTCCACTCCAGCAGTAATCCCAAGTTTGTATCATCATGACCCTAGGGACTAGGCTAGGGTGGGGCACGATTACTGGACTGGTATAAGCGACCAAAAACGACGTCTGGGTGGTACGCCGATGTAGTTCCGGACGGACTATGGTCGTGCACGTAGTCCGTATTTGGAGAAGTCACCCATGGGTACCAGTAGATCGAGACTGTGCACTCATGTTTATGGTGTCCAGGGGTTGACACCCTAGGGCTTGATACACCCGAAGGGTGGACCCAGCATAGTTCGACTACAATCATGTTTAGGCCGTATTGACACCAACACGTGACGAGTTAGGCTTATAGGGAGCTGATCGACTAGACCGTTTGGTTGGACCTCGTATTAGGGTCACTTCATGTTATTGGACCTCGTATTAGGGTCACTTCATGTTATTGGACCTCATATTAGGGTCACTTCATGTTATTGGACGTCGTATTAGGGTCACTTCATGTTATTGGGCCAAAGCTTGGGCCAAGGGATCAATACTTGTTTATTCAAGTCATGTTAGCTTGCTAGTACACCTGTGGTGCAAAAACCTTAAACCTGATTATGCGATGACACCTTTATCTACCTTGTTAGTTAATCATCATGCTAGTATGTTGTTATCCTTATGTTCATCCCTGCTTCTCATGCCAGTTAACTTTATCAGTTTACATTGATTATAGTAGGGCTTACTCAGTCTTTTTGACTGACCTGTTTTTCTTTTGCCTCTTTTCTTCCGTTTCCCCCCCAGGTTCTCAGGGTGGGAATATTGGAGCTTAGCTTGGATTTCTGATCACTTGCTTGTGGGATTTTAGCTCATGTACGGTCTTGATATGAAGCTAGCTATGGTTATCACTTATTTTGGGGATAGTACTTATGTATTTCAGTGATGTTGTTTTTATCTAGACTTGTGTATTTGAAAAGTTGACATTATGTTGTACCAGACTTGTTTTGAAATAGTTTGAAATCTTCCGCTGTTTTACTTATCTTATTTACTCTGTTTACATATATACATATGTTCTTGTTCTGCCTTGATATATCATTATGCATGTTTACCCGGTACAAACGCCCCTCCAAAGTCAGAGTGCTTGCAAGAGCCACCCTGGCGGAGGTGGGGTGGTACAGTTGCCATGTATATAAAAATCATATTTTTATACTACTACTACATAGATAAAAATTCTATTTTTCCAACGCTACTATGTAGATAAAAATTCTATTTTTACAACGCTACTATATAGATAAAAATTCTATTTTTACATCGCTGCTATATAGATAAAAATTCTATTTTTACATCGCTCCTATATAGATAAAAATTTCCATTTTTACACCGCTACTATATAAATAAAACTTTCCATTTTTACACCGCTACTATATAGATAAAAATTCTATTTTTACAACGGTGTTCACATAATAAAGATTATATTTTTATAACGCTCCTCTCTGTATAAAAATTGAATTTTTACTATGCTATTCAATATATAAAAATCGAATTTTTACTTTGCTATTCAATGTATAAAAATCGAATTTTTTACTTTGCTATTCAATATATAAAAATCGAATTTTTACTTTGCTATTCAATACATAAAAATCGAATTTTTATATCATCGCTATAAAAATCACCTTTTTATTTCAACATTCATATCAGAAAGATCATATTTTTATTTCTCTAACTATATAAAGATAATATTTTTACTCCTTCTATAATATAAAAATCATATTTTTATATTACCTAGTATATAAAAATCATATTTTTATAACTCTACTTAGGTAAAAATCGTATTTTTATGATTCCTTTCATTATTGAAAGTCTCGCCTTTCCTTTATTTATCTACACAAAAATCATATTCTTTTCTAGTCAAAATCAAATCTTTTCTTTACTCTAATAAAAATCATACTTTTATTCTCTAATAAAAATCAAAGAAAACATGTTCATAAAATCAACAAGAATCTATTTTTGAAACCAAACAAATTCCATAAATAAAAATCAAATCTTTATAGTTTTCAAATCATATCATTTCAGTTTATATAAAGAACTTATTTTTATGATGCTATTTATAAAATAAAAATCCTATAATTTCACTACTGATTTTTACCCTATGCGTTTATATTTTTAAAACTGATTTTAATAATGTATGTAACCTAAGTAAAGTCAGATTTAAAAATAAAATAATATAAAAACACACCTAAACATTGTAAAAAATCCGATCTTTGCAACTGAGGGGGTTCACGTCGGAGCCTGGTGGTTGAAGTAGGTGGGCGTGAGGTCTGACCGTCGGGGGGAGGGAGTGTTGATGGTCGGTTGTGGCACTGGAGCTACAGGTGGCGGTTTCGGGTGGGGTACTGATTAAGGCGTCGGGTTTTAGGGTTTTGGTTGAAGGGGAGAGGGAGGAGGGCTGCGTCGGCTGTAGGGGAGGGTGGTGGCGGATCGGGTGGCGACGGGGGTGGCGGAGACGAGGGGGCGACGGGGTTCAGGAGCGATCGACGATTGGTTTTTTTTTATTCTCTTTCTGTATGAGGACGGGGAAATAGAAAAGGGAGGAGGGCTCAAGTGTAAATATATATATTATATTTTTATTTAATTCTCCTATATGTTGACTTTTCATTCGAACACCAAACGAGTCCCAACGACTATCGTCCCTAGCTAATTACCCCCATCCCGAACACAATGGGATATGTATCGTAGGCTGATTCGATCGTTTCGATCAGTTTCCGTCAGAATCAACATATAACTCTATATATTGAGTTTGAACGCGCATTTCAATTTACTAGGGTCACATACTAACTCGAAAAATTCTAGAAAAATATTTTCTAGCTTCGTATTGATGATACGGTCCTAACAAAACTAGTTTCGTGGAATTCTGAGACCATTTGAAAAATGACCATTTTCCAGTCGATTAAAATCAACTAAAACTGGTCAAACGCGTTTTCTTTTGCCACGCTCACATATTGATTCGAAAAATTATGAAATTTGAACCCTTGTAATAACTTGACATCACGGATCCAACAAAAGTGGTTTCGTTGAAATCCGAGGTCGTTTGCAAAATGGCTATTTTTAAGGGCCAAAATTCCATAGCGACTATTCTGAAAATTCAACTGGACATATCTTTTTGTCCTCGCTATGAAATTTTGATTTTTCGGATTCGTTAGAAAGATATCATCAATTAGATCCTATTATTTTTGGTTTCACTAAAATCCGGTTTATTTTGCACCCGGTATGTTCAATTGAAGTTTGAAATCAAATTATCGAACTACCGCGCCATTTTCAATTCCTTTTATAATTATATATAATTATTTATATTCTAATGATGAAGTATATAACATATACATTCTAATTCTATTCAAAATAAATTTCTCGTCGTTATTATTTAAAATAATTCATTTTAAATATTCAAAATTCGCTAAAATTGCCAAAATAAAAATTTTAAAATGGCTCGCATTTCCGGGTTGTTACAAATAGAGACGTATGATAAGGTGATAATGAAGTAATGACTGATTAATATGTTCTATTCTGCTGTACTCATTCTAGGACATTACTAATCCTATCTCTAATGAGCTACTTGCCTTAGAATACTACTGATTCTATCTAGATGAATTGTTCTAAAATGTTATACTCCGTAGCTAAGGTTAACCTTTAGCTCTGATACCAACTGTGACGACCGCAACATCCGTGGCACGAAAATAAGGATAATCATAGGAGCATAACATAATTAAAACAATAGCAGATCTCAGATAATAGTAGAACATATAAATCATTGCAGTGGAAATGGAAATGTCATCGCAACATAACATCACATATACCAGAGTACGCAGTACAAGATACACTTAGCCAAAATAGATGTCTAAAACAAGAAAAGAAATAAAGTCTCAATCTCCCAAAATACATCAATGCTCAATACTGTCTCAATGTCTCAAGAAGTAAAATAAAGATAAAAAGAAAAGTTCTCCATCTTCTTTCTCAGCAAGCTCCAGTACAGAAAATATCCATACCTAACACTGTCATTTTGTTGCCCGTGTGGAAAGAGGGCACCCAAGTTTGCAAAGTGAAACAAACTACGAGTCAGTCATGAGACTGGTATGAGAAATCTTACTAAACTAACAATATGGCAAATCAGTGGACCACGCCGCTAACGCGGAACGGGTTTACTCCATTAGATTGCCATTGCATAAGTTTTATAAATTTTAAGTCAAAAACAATGCAATGCTTTTTAGAAAATGAAATCATTATAAGACTCATGTCCCATCACACAATTCAACGTAGACCGGAGGATAGAGTTTTACCTTATAATGATAAAAAATGCTTGATACGTAGAAAATAATATTTTTAATATAATTATTAGTGTCTAATATGTATTAAAATTTTCATAGTAAATGTATCAATCTTAGACGGCATAGCACCCCATCCTACTATGATGCCATATATAGGTATACAATCAAAACCATAATGGCGTATTGGAGAGTGGATTTCCATCATGAGTCAAGGCTAGGGACGATCTCCTAATCGATTGGAGACACTGTAATAACCCGAAAATCTGGGCCAGTTTAAAATTTTTATTTTGGCAATTTTAGCGAATTTTGATTATTTAAAATGAATTATTTTAAATAAAAACGACGAGAAATTTATTTTGAATATAATTAGAACGTATATATTATACGCGTCGTCGTTAGAATATAAATATTTATATATAATTATAAATAGAATTGAAAATGGCGCGGTAGTTCGATAATTCGATTTCAAACTTCAACTGAATGTACCGGGTGCAAAATAATCCGGATTTTAGTGAAACCAAAAACATTAGGATCTAATTGTGAATATCTTTCCAACGAATTCGAAAAATCGAAATTTGATAGCGGGAATCAAAAGATATGTCCAAGTGAAAATTCTGAATAGTCGCTATGGAATTCAGGCCCTTAAAAATGGACATTTTGCAAACGACCTCGGATTTCGACGAAACCACTTTTGTTGGGTCCGTGATGTCATGTTATTGCTAGGTTTTAAATTTCATAATTTTTCGAGTTAATATGTGAGCGTGGCAAAGGAAAACGCGTTTGACCAGTTTCAGTTGATTTTAATCGACTGGAAATTGGCCAATTTTCCAACGGTCTCAGAATTCGACGAAACTAGTTTTGTTAGGACCGTATCATCAATACGAAGCTAGAAAATATTTTTCTAGAATTTTTAAAGTTCGTATGCGACCCCGGTAATTTGAAATGCGCGTTTAAAATTCAATATATAGATTTAAATGTAAATTCAACGGAAACTGTTCGAGACGATCGAATCAGCTTACGAAACATATCCCATTGTGTTCGGAATGAGGGTAAAACGTTAGGGACGACAGTCGGTGGGTTCGATTTTGAGTTCGTTATAAAAAGTTACTTTAAGAGAATAGAAATTAAAAATAAATAAATAAATAAATAAAAAACTCTCTCCTCCTTAACCACTTAACCCCCTCCCCAACCGTTGACTTCTAAATCAGATCGATCTTTAAAAAGAAAAAAACCCCACGCCCTCCTCAAAATCGCGACCGCTCCTCCAACCTCCCCCCTGATGCGCTCCGCCGTCGCCAGAGTGGCGAGCCACCCTATCGCCCCCTCCCCTAACGCGACGCCCCCTTCTCCTCCTTCTGCACCACCTCCTTCCCCGTTAACCCTAACCCGAGTTCACCAAACCCTCCTCCAACCCGCCTGTACCCACTGCCTGACCTGCGCCACCCCCTGGCGGGTCCGCCACCGACCAGCGCCCTCGCCTACCCCTCTCCCCCCTTCCTCGCTTCAACTCCTCCGTTTCACTCGAAGTCAGACCCACTCCTTGCAAGGATGGAGTTCACCAACGCGCTCCAGTCGTTCGTCAGAGGCCACCACCGGCGGTGGCACTAGCTCCGGTCCGCAGTGGCTCCAATGCACATCAGAGCCCCCCCTGTGAGTTTTAACCTTCTCCGATCTGTGATTTCTTTTTAGTTTTACAAATAAAAATAGGTGATTTCTGATTAAATGTTAATGAAATAAAGTTTTGATTTTTACTATAATGAAGGTGAAATAAAGTTTTGATTTTTACTATAATGAAGTGAAGTTAAAAATTCGATTTTTAAATATATGAAGTGATTATAAAAATATGATTTTTAAATTGAAAGTGAATGAATAAAAATGTGACTTTTATTTTAAAGACATCAAAATATAAAAATGTGTGATTTTTATATATGTAGTGACTACGGGCAACGAAGATGGAAGAAAAGGCGAGAACGACGAAGATCTCTACAATAGGAGTGTCGTGGTATTGGATAGCTTTTGGTTAGAATTCCTCACTCTTCAATTTCTTTTCTAGATATATATATATATATACTAGGATGCAGACGGTGCTTAGTAGCACCCGACACAATCGTCCACAGACCATGGACTTGTTTGTTTGATTGCAAAAACAAGTTAGATTATTTGATTGAAATTGAATTGTTTGGTGAAATGAATGGATTGATTGATGTGTGAATGGCGTGGGCCTTCACTAGACTAGGGATAAGGCTAGGCCTTGTCCCGTTTCTAGTATCGTGCCGTTATGCCGCCGAAATTTTCTAAAATAAGTTAGAAAAATAAAAATACCATTTTATTTGAAGAATGAACTGAATAGAAATTCATATGTTAAAATAAAATGTTTTATCGTTAAAAATATAGTTTTAACGTGAAGTGAATAAAATAAAATATTCATTTACAAACCAGACGGTTTGTTTATGTACACTGATTTGACTGATATTGATTGGGTCGATAAATTTTACACATCGCCCAACTGCACAAATAAAATCTGTGTTTGATTGTTTGAAACCCCACACGGGTGTTGGGATGAAATATGAAGTGCACTCATCCTGATTGATTAAATATGTCGATCGAATTATTGACAGGCTGTTATAAGCGCTAGATATCTATATTTGATGCTTATACAGTGTAGTGCACTTTGGTTGATGGTTAATTATTTTTCAATGCTATTATATACATGTGTTGTATGAAAATCCATGTAATTAACATTATATGGTGATTGATTGGGCCTTATTCCAATTTAGAAAATAAAGAATATTATAAAATAAAGGTTCATGTGTTGACAGTACTCATCCATTGAGATTGGTCATGTGTTGAACGAAATATTTTGATGATAACAACTATTTTGAAAAAGGAAATATTTGAAATAGAATATTTGAAAATAGAAATTTATGAAGCCGTGTTGATTAGATTGACGCCATTTTGACGTGAACGATATTTATATCGATTTTATTCATTTTGAAATGAATTGAATTGAAAACGATTTCGAAATGAATTGAATTGAAAACGATTTCGAAATGAATTGAATTGAATTGAAAACGATTTCGAAATGAATTGAATTGAAAACGATTTCGAAATGAATTGAATTGAAAACGATTTCGAAATGAATTGAATTGAAAACGATTTCGAAATGAATTGAATTGAAAACGATTTCGAAATGAATTGAATTGAAAACGATTTCGAAATGAATTGAATTGAAAACGAATTCGAATTGAATTGAAAGTGAATTGAAATGAATTCAAATTGAATTGAAATTTGAATGGAATAGAAAGGAATTTTAAAACGAATTTATAAAGAAGAATTCAATTTTGATTTGAATTGAAAAGAAAGTTGAAATTGCTTTTGAAACGACTTTAAAACTATTTATATAATTCGTTTTAAATAGAAATCAACGAAGTATATATTATATATATTATATATATTATATATATATAATATAATGGCCTGAATAGAACGCGCCGCGCCGCGGCAGTTCGTGAATTTCGACCATTTATTTCAAACGGACATTACGGGAGATCCGACCGTCGGATTCTCCTAAAACCGGAACCGTTGGGTTCGTATCGAAAAGAGCTTCCTAACGAATGTTAGAAATTAGAAATCTAACGGTTGGATTTGGAATTATGTCCAAATCAAATTTGAAAAAGGTCGATGTAAGTGCAGTTCGATGGCCATTTGTGGAAATCGACTGTACGGGCCTTGATAAAATTATTAAAAATAGTAATAATTTGTGTAAAATCATAAGAAATGATTTAGAAAGGATTGGGATGAAAAACTCCATATTTGAAAGGATAAAAATAGATTTTTATCGAAATGAACTAGTTGTGAACTAGAATTATAATTCTATTTATTTTTAAATAAATAAATTGAATTTGAAAAGGGTTTTGAAAATAACCAAAATTTCCAATGATTGCATTGGAGTGGATTTGAATCGAAATTGTCTTCGGAATATTTCGATGTTGGAAGTCGTGATTATACAGATGTTGTTATGGAAATTTGAAAGATATATATTTATATCGTTATTTCCAATACGACATTTGTTAGTCGTAGAATTTGATATTGAATATAAGCCGATATATTTTCTATTCAGAGCCTTGTATTGAATATCAAATGTGATTTGGGTTTGTCGTGAATGGTTTCTTCACTAACACTGTTCTTGAACCCAGTTGAGAAAAAAATTAAATCTTTTTATTTAGATTTAATGAAGTGTACCAATTAAACGATATTTAATTGGAATTGAATTGGTATTGATTTTTGGGTTTATCGTGAACAGTGTTTTAAATAACACTTGTTCTTTAACCCGATAATTAATGGAATGTGATTTTGGGTTTATCGTGAACCGTGTTTTAAATGACACTGATTCTTTAACCCAGTTAAAGATTAAAACTAAGTGGAGTTTTAATGAATCTTTAATTAGATTGAAATGATCGAAAATGGAGTATCACCAGTTTTGCTTCAGGCGAAGGTTAAATCTTTAATTAGATTTGAACGTGAAATGGTAATTGAATTTACCGATAACACTGTGGTGTTAGATATGAAGTATTACCAGCTTTACTTCATGGGATGAATAGGTTGGGATTGGGAAATAAAATAAATGATTACTTCGGTGTGGTTCGCTAATCCCGACTAGTTTGAATTGATATTCAAAGGAGATTAAAGAATAAATTTAAAGAATTTATCTTGGATAAAATTAATGGGAACTTTTCCCAAAGTATAGGAATATTTGAATAAAAGAATATTCTGAATTGGAATGAGGCGTATGTTGTGTTTGTGTAACACTTTTATAATATATATGCGAGTTATTCAGAAAGACCGGGTTTATCCCATTCTGAATAACTGATTCGACGTGGTGTCGAAGATGAAGACGATGGTCGAAGACCGGAAGTCTTCACGTCGTTTGGGTGATAACTGATGATCTTGATTGGGCTGTACACCCAAGAAGATGGAAACAGTTGGTGATCGTCCAAACGTACTTGGAGATCGATGGATATGCGGGGTACTAGGTGCCTCCGGTTTCGTTCAGACCCAGAACGAACTTGTAAATGGACTGTGTGTCTGACATTGGATTTTAGTCCGTGTGATTGATCTCTATTAAATATATATCTGTTTGGCGGCGGAGAATTTATTCTCTTGCTTAACGCCCTTCTATGAGACGTACGAGCTCAGGGGTTATATATTGATGAATATCAAACGCATGGAGTGAATTGCCTGTGTGGCATGCCTAAGTGGCAATTGATCGAGGCTTCTGTTGAAAAGCAAAGTCTTGTGGTTGATGATAGAAGCACGGCCTTTGTGGCGTAGCTTTGTGTAACGTTTACTTCGCGAGTTTCATACCCGGTATGAACCAAAAACGGGAGACGGACCTCAGGGAGGGCATGCGTTTCCTTCTAGCTAAAAAGTGGCGTCAGTGGTTTTACACGCCCTGACGAGTTTGACTTATGTGGTTGTTGCTGCTGCGAGGCGCCTCGGATTGATTGGTCGTTCTCGAACCGATGGAGTCATTTAGTTGGCTCATTTACGCCCCAAGGGGCGGGGAAACGTATTGTTCAGGCACTATAATCCACATCGGTGGACCGACCCTGACGATCCAAGGGGCAGTTGCGGCTGTTCCGGAGACATGGGCTAGATTGTCTCGAATAGGTAGAGGACGATCCCTGGCCTCGGTTCATAGATGGAAATCCAACTTCCAAATACGTGACATTTGCGGTTTTATTTGTAGAGCCTAGTATGGCGACATAGTGGGATGGGGCATTCATGCCGCCTATGATTGATACTTATGATTTGAAGATGTTTTCTACAATATGCACTTATAATAGTATCAAATGATTTGTTTTAAACGTATCAAGCATTCTTGGCTATTATAAGGGAAAACCCTATCCTCGGCTGCGTTGCATTGTGTGATGGGACCTGGGTCTTATAATAGCTTCATTTTTTCTTTATTTAGCATCGCGCTGTTGTTTTATGCACTGGTATTCTTGGGAGGAAACCCGTTCCGTGTTATACGGCGTGGTCCCTTGATTTACCTAATGATTTAAAATAAAGATTTATAACTGTTTTAGTTCTCACACCAGTCACATGACTGACCTGGAGTTTATTGTTTTAACCTAAACTCTGGGTGCCCTTATTTTGACACGGGCAGCTAGTAGTTTTGGTTTTGCAGATTTATATTCACAGGATCCTGGTTTACAGCTGGAACGATATCCGGAAAGCTTTGTATCCGTATATCTCATTCTAGTTGTGTATTGTATTATTTTCCGCTGCTAAGTATTTAAATGTAATTTAAACCTTTGATATTTCTGTGTAATATTCATTTATACTCTGTATATTCTTGTAATCTGATGCATCGTTGTAATATACAATGAAATTTTCTTCTGTATGCGTTCTGATGTGGCTTGTTCTCGAACTATCCGCCACTTTCCTTTACGGGGAAGTTACGGGTTTTTACAGACACTCTAGCAATGTATCGGGATTTGGGCGATGGCAACACTCTAGCAACCCTTGAATATATCATGGACGTTCCACAAATACTTTAGTGGATTGGCAATTCATGAACACACGCTCGCCGATCCTATTAGACCTATGATTTGTCCATTGACGACCAAAAATAATCCGAGGCACCTTATTCCATCAACCACATAAGTAAAAATGTCGGGCCGTGTAAAAACCCAAACACCACTTCTAGCTAGAAAGAAACGTGTGCACTCCCTGCATTCCCCTGTCCCGTTTTTGACTCTACCGCGGTGTGAGGCTCGCAAGGTAACGTAATACACAAAGCTATCCCAAAATAGGCCATGCTTTGATCATCATCCACAAGGCTCTGCTTTTCAACAAAAGCCTCAATCAATTGAATCTTGGCATGTCACATTGACAGTTCACGTCATGCGATCTATAACTACCAATATATAACCTTTGAGCTCATACGTCTCAGGGTGTTAAGCAAGAAAATTAATTGTCTGCCACCACAGATATATATTAATAGATATCAATTTAATTACACAGAATGAAATTCAATATTGGACATACATCCATTTACATGTCCGTTCTGGGTCTGAACGAAACCAGAGTCACCTTATTCCTCGTCCCATATGTCCAATACGGAAGAGAGGTGCTCGTGTATCCGGACAATCAACAAGTACGTCCGGACAACTACCACTCCTACCCTTTATTGGTAGCTAGCCAATGTCAGGCATCAGTAGTTATCCTTTCGATGTGAAGATCACCGGTCTTCAATTGCCATCTTTAAGATCATCAATTTAGATCGTCGTATGACCATTTAAAATGAGATTTAACTCGGTCTTTTCAAATGATCCTCGCATATATATAGTTTAAAATCATTTCATATCGTTATTAGTGTTTAATAACGATTAATTGCTATTTTTATTTATATAAAAAAATTATATTTTTATGTTGAATTGAAAATTCTAATTCAACAAAACAAACAAAGTTATATTTTTATGTTGAATGGAAAATTCTAATTCAATCCGATAAATAAAGGATTTTTTTTATTAAATTGAAAATTCTAATTCAATTCAATAAATAAAGGTGAAGTTTTTATTGAATTCAAAATTCTAATTCAATTCAATAAATAAAGGTTGATTTTTTATTGAATTGAAAATTCTAATTCAATTCAGTAGACAAACATAATACTCCATATTTGTTTAATATATGTGATTCAACAAAAATGATTCAATAAAATGTTAAACAAAATGATTTATTCTAATTTATCCATCACATATAGATCTGTATTAACAAAATAGCTAAACTAACAAATCTATATTAATACATCATAAATTAATAGATCAACCATTGAAAATTTCATAACATCGCATATCTAGTTCATTAACATACATACAACTATTTAAATAGCAAGAAAAATAATTGAATTGATTTAATTATTTAAATCAGAAATCTCACAGTCATGTGAATCTGAATTGTTCGAGTCTATAAATTTGGCGAAAATTCAACCAGACCAGAATTGTTTCTAGTCAGAACAGCAGTATAGATCTTGGTTTCACGATCGTGTAGGATCTGAAATCGCTCAATTTCGAAGTCGTATGAATTAGTTATGATTTACATAATACTGATAATATTTTTTAAAATTAAATTATTAAAATAATATAAGGTTTTACCGCATCTTCTACTCAATAAAACTAAGGCCATCGTTTTCAACTTCAAGTTCAAACCTAGGGTTCGATTTCGCTTAAAATCCGTTCAGCTTTGTCTCGATCAGGATATGCCACGCCGGAGAGCCAAAGGAGGCGCACAAGGGGGCCCGCTATGGTGGATCTCGATCGAGCCTAGGGGGGTGGGGGGCGGTCTCAAGGCCGTGGCTTTGGGGGTTTGTAACTCTCTAAACACTCCACTAGATAATTCAAACACCTTATGTGTTTAAAGCTTAATGAAATATCAACAAAAAAGTGTGAAGGAGCAGGAGGATTTGATGTAGGAATTGAAAGGAATTAGTGGAGAAAGGTGGAGCTTTACTGGCCATGGATTTTCAAAGGGGGGTGGCGGCTTTGATATGTGTTTAGGGTTTGAGGAAGATGACAAAGCTTTTTATAATATTTTAATGTTAATTTTACAAATTAATCCATAAACCCTAAACAATTCCAATTTCGGTCCAACAGGAGCAGATCCTACCTAATAACCCCTGTTCCGAATCCAATGGGCAAAGTCTCGTCAGCCCAAACAATTGTCGATGGTTTGAATTCTTTAATTTAAAATTTAAATCCTTTATTAAATTAATTCGATCGTATATTTAAATTCACCGGGGCCACATACGACATAGAAAATTCCAAAAAAAAATATTTTTAGATTTGTTTTGACAAAATAGTTCTAACAAAAGTAATTACATCGAATTCTGAGACTGTATGAAAAATGGCCATTTTCAAGTCGATCATATTTGACTGACACTGACAAAACTCATTTTCTTTTGTCATGCTCACATATTAATTACAAAAATTATAGGAAATTTAACTTAGCAATAATTTGACATTCCGAATTTGACAAAAGTGGTTTCGTCGAAAATGGAGGTCAAATGGCCTTTTATACATGCTATAAATTATACTATATCGACCATTTTGAACATTCAACTGGCCATAACTTTTGATTCCCGCTATGAAATTTCGATTTTTTGGATTCGTTGGAAAGGTATTTTCAAACAGATTTAGATATTTTTGGTTTCACTAAAATCCCTTAGAATTTGAATCCGGTATATTCAGTCAAATTTCAGGTTTGACTTTTCAAACTACCGTACTATTTCTAATTCCTTTAAAATGAAAATAAATATATTCTCTCTAACTTCAATTAAAATAAATTTTTAATCGTTATTATTTAAAATAAATTATTTTAACTATTCAAAATTCACAGAAATAGCCAAAATAAATTTTTTAAATTGGTTCAGATTTTTCAGGTTGTTACATGTGCCCACCGCCGAGCACCTGCTGCCTCCCTCCACCTGCACACACACCGACGCCCTCCCTTGACCCTACGTCGAACCAAGGACCCCTTCGCCAAAAGTACATTGTAAGTAAATCCAAACCGAATTTTTATTACAGTCTTTAAAGTAGATTCAAATTGGATTCTATTTACAATTTTTAATGAAAATTGAATTGAATTTTATTTTCAGTTTCATTTATGAATAGCGATAATAAAAATATGATTTTTAAATTATAGAGATAATAAAAATATGATTTTTATATTATAGAAATAATAAAAAATATGAGTTTTATATTATAGAAATAATAAAAATATGATTTTTGTATTATAAAGAAAATAAAAATATGATTTTTGTTGCAAAGGTACGATTTTTAAATATATAAAAAATTCGATTTTTATATACGAAGTGCCAATGTAAAAGTTGGATTTTTATTATGAAATTAGTGAAATAAAAATATGATTTTTATTGTTTGAAAGGTGATGTAAAAAATTTAATTTTTGTTATATACAAAGTGTTATAAAAATATAATTTTTAAAATGTGGTGGCGAAATAAAGAATTTGATTTTTATATACATGTAGCGAAATAAAAGTATAATCTTTTCTACACATGTAGCGTCATAAAAATGTGATATATATATATATATATACAGTAGTGTTGTTAAAAATATGATTTTTAATATAAACCGCGTTAAACAGATGGCGATGAAACTAACTGGAAGCAAAATGGAATCCAATCCATACAGAAATAAATAATGATGGAGTGGATCCTAATGGTGAGAATTTCTAACTTTAATTTTATTTTCTAGTTAAAATATATACTTGGATGCAGACGGTGCTTAGAAGCACACGACACCCGTCGTCCATAGACCGTGGACGACTTGTTTGTTTGATTGTGTTGTAAAAATTGATTATGTGATGTGGAATGGAATAAATATTTTATAGTTAAAAATATTATTTTTAAACGTGTATATAAATAAAATAAATATTCATAAACAAATCGAACAATTTTTTTATGTACACACGTTTGACTCATATTTATTGGGACAATAAATTTTACACATTTCCCAACTGCACAAATAAAATTCATTGTTTGTTGATTGAAACCCTGCACGGTTATTGGGATGATATGGGACATACACTAATCCCAATATTTAGTTGCATGTCAATCGATTGGTTGACAAGCTGTATAAGCGTTGAATATTTATATTTAATGCTTATACAGTGTGGGACGAACTCTGGATGATGGTTGATTGTTTATCATGGTTTTTATTACATCAACTCTGGGCATACAAAACATCAGAACAAATAACAACATACTTTTATTACATCATAATAACGTAACATAAGATTACAGAATATATCAGACCACCTCGATAAATAATAATACAGCGGAAGATAATTTACAATGAATTTAATACAGTGCAGCTGAACAAATAAACCGATATAGCGGATATCGATCAATGCTCTGGACACAGCTTTAAGCTTCGATCAAGAATCCTGCTCAATATATCTACAAAATAAGCTACTCGACTGCCCGTGTGAAAAAGAGGCACCCGAGTTTGCAAAGTGAAACAAACTACAAGTCAATTATGGGACCGAATTGAGAAATCTTACCTAACCAATCTAATAATAATAAGGCTAATCACAGGACCACGCCGCTAATGCGGAACAAGTTTACTCCATTGGATTGCCAGTGCAAGAAAAAAAATAAATCGTTAAATAACGCAATGATTTTTTAGAAAAATGAAACCATTATATGACTCAAGTCCCATCACACAAGGCTACGCAAACCGGAGGATAGAGTTTTGCCTTATAATGGAAAAAAATGATTGATATGATAAAACAGATTTGGTATTATTATTAGTGTATATATGTTTCGAAAACATTTCAATCATAATATATCAATCATAGACGGCATAGCTACCATATACTATGTCACCATACTAGTAATACAATCAAAACTGTATGGTGTTGTACTGAAAGTTGGATTTCCATCATGAACCAAGGCAAGGCATCATCCTTATCGAATTCGAGACACTCTAGCCCGTGCCTCAGGACTCAGTCGCAACTACACCCGAAGTGCTAGGGCCGGTCAACAAATATGTTAGTGGATTAGTAACGACTGAACAATACGTTTCCCCGCCCTATGGGGCGTAAATAGAACTACTAGGAGCTCAAATAACCGAGGCGCCTCACAATCCATCATCCATATAAGTAAAAATGTCAAGCCTTGTAAAAACCCTTACACCACTTCTAGCTAGAAAGAAAAGCATGTCCTCCCTGGGGTCCTTCTCCCATTTCTGGTTCATACAGGGGTAGGAGGCTCGCGAAGTATCGCTACACAAAGCTATGCTAAATAAAGCTGTGCTTTGATCATCAACCACAAGGCTCTGCTTTTCAACAAAAGCCTTGATCATTTGCATCTTAGCATGCCACATTGTCAATCCATACCATACCATTGATTTCTGCCAATATATAACCTCTAAGCTAGTACGTCTTAGAGAAGGGTGTTATGCAAGAGAATAAATTCTCCTCCACCAACAAATTTATATTTAGCAGTGATCAATGAATACAGCATAAAGGAATACAACATCAGACATACCATCCATTTAAAAGTCCGTTCTGGGTCTGAACGAAACCGGAGACAGCTTATTCCTCGTCGCATATGTCCAATACAGGAGAGAGGTGCTTGCATATCTAGTCGACCTACAAGTACGTATGGATGACCACCACTTATTACCTTGTATTGGGATGCCTCCCAATCAAGACATCAGTAATCATCCAAACGATGTAAAGACCTCCGGTCTTCATTGTAACAACCCGGAAAATCAGAACCAATTAAATTTTTTTATTTTGCTTATTTTAATGAATTTTGAACATTTAAAATGATTTATTTCAAATAATAACGAAAAGAAATTTATTTTGAATTGAATTAGAATGTATATATTTATTTGAATCGACGTTAGCATATAAATAATTATTTTAATTATAAACGGAATTGAAAATGGTGCGGTAGTTCGAAAATTGGATTTCAAATTCAAATGAATGTACGTGACTCAAAATAAACCAGATTTTAGCGAAACCAATTTTTTTTGAATCTACTTGAAATTTTCTTTCCAACAAATCCAAAAAATTGAAATTTCATAGCGGGAATAAAAAGCTATGTCCAGTTGAAATTTCAGAATAGTAGGTATGGAAATATAGCCCTTAAAAATGGAAATTTTGCAAACGACCTCCGTTTTCGATGAAACCACTTTTTTTGGATCCGGAATGTCAAGTTATTGCCAGATTCCAAAATTAATATTTTTTTGGGTTAATATGTGAGCGTGGCGAAGGAAAATATGTTTTGACAGTTTTAGTCAATTTGGATCGACCAGAAAACAGCCATTTTTCAAACGTACTCTAAAATCGAGGAAATTTGTTTTCTTAGGACCGTATCATTAAAACATAGCCAGATTTATTTTTCTGGAATTTTTAGAATCAGTATGTGGCTCCGATAAATTAAAATGTGCATTTAAAGTTGAATATATAAAATTATATTTAAATTTAACGGAAACTGATCGAAAGGATAGAATTGGCTAACGGGGCATATCCCATTGCATTCAGAATGGGGGAAATTAGTTATGGACGACAGTCGGTGGGTCTCGTTTGGAGTTCGAATTTAAAAGTTACTTATTGAAAATTAAATTAATTAAATATATATATATATATATTATTAAATTTAGTCAAACCTCCCCTTCCCTTTCATTCTCTCTCCCGTTCATTTCAAAATTAAAAAAGGGAAAACCGTGGATACCACTCCCCCTTCTTTGCGACACCCTTCTCTCCCCCCTTTTTTCTTACGTGAGACCTTCCCCCATTTCCTCCTTCCGCTAGCGCAAAACTCCCCCTCCCCCTCCGCCAGCCGGAGCACCTCTCACGACCCCCCCAGCCTCCTCAGTTCAACCTTTGCCTCGCCATCCCCTCCCCCTTCGTTGAAAATCAAAAAGGTGAGCTTTTTATTTTATTTATTTAGTAAGTTTAAATAGATTTTAGGGATTAAGTAAAATCAGTTTTATAGATATTAGGACCTTGATAAAATAATATATGATTTTTAAAATATAAAGATACGATTTTTATTTACATGAAAGGTTGGCTTTTTATTTATTTATGTAGAGATAATAATAATATGATTTTTATACTATGTAGAAGATAAAAATATGATTTTTATATTATAGAGATAATAAAAATATGATTTTTAAATTATAGAGATAATAAAAATATGATTTTTATGTTATAGAGATAATAAAAATATGATTTTTATGTTGTAAAGGTACGATTTTTAAATAGATAAAGATTCAATTTTTACATGAGTAGCGGATTAAAAATAGAATTTTTATATAATAGAGAATATAAAACTATGATTTTTATTTATGTAGCGAAATAAAAATCTGATTTTTATTATATATATAGTGAAATAAAAAAAAACGTGATTTTTGTAGCATTGAAATAAAAATGTGATTTTTAAAATAAACATCAAGTTAAAAGTATGATTTTTACTATGAACAGCATGAAAGGAGTGCGATGCAACGGACTGAAATCAAAACAAAATCTGAACCATTCAGAAATAGGAATGGGGGAGTGGACCTCAAAGGTGTGAGCCTCTCACCTTAATTTTTTTTTGTAGTTAAAATATATACTAGGATGCAGACGGTGCTTAGCAGCACCCGACACCCATCGTCCATAGACCATGGACAACTTGTTTGTTTGATTGTGATGTGGAATGGAAATAAATATTTTACAGTTAAAAATATTATTTTTAATGTGTATATGAAATAAATAAATATTTATAAACAAATCGGATGATTTTTTTATGTACACACATTTGATTGATACTGATTGGGACGATAAATTTTACACGTCGCCCAACTGCACAAATAAAATTAATTATTTGTTGATTGAAACTCTACACGGGTATTGGGATGATATTGGACATACACTAATCCCAATATTTAATTGTATGTCAATCGATTGGTTGACAGGCTGTGTAAGTGTTGAATATTTATATTTAATGCTTATGAAGTGTCGAATGAATTATGGATGATGGTTGACTGTATTTGGTTATTATTGTGTACACGAGTTGCATGAAATCCATATAAATCAAATTATATGGTAATTGACTATGTCCGATTCCAGTCAGAAAGAATAAATATTTTAAAATAATGAATATTTTAAAATAATGAATATTTTAAAACAATATTCAGTAAAAGATCAAAATCTGATTTTGATGTCTGATTTGGGATAGACACGAATATATTCCAATATATAAAGCCGTGTTGATTAGATTAACGCCATTTTGACGGGAACGATGTTTATATCGATTTTATTCATTTCTATAATGAATATCAAAAAGGAAATGATTTTGTAATATAAGGATTTGGAAAATATGATCATTTATATATCAATGATATCGAATATTCAATTTTGATTAGAAATTGAATATGAAGTTGAAATCGTTTTGAAAACAAATTTAAAATGATTTATTAAATACATTTTAAATGGAAATCGACGAAATATATGTAATGACCCGAACCTCCCCAGTCTTTGAGGAGAAGGGAAAGAACCGATTGACTTGAGGACAAGACGAATCAGAACACAAACAGAAGTACATTTCATTTCTTATTACAATAGTTCCATCAGAATACAAGAATATAACAGAGTATGAATAAATAATATACATTCGACAAATATTAGAGATTTACGAATTACAATACAGTGGAAAATAATACAAAACACAACTGAAAGGAATATATGGATACAGAGCTTTTCGAATATCACTTCAGCTGTAAATTAGGATCCTGTGAATATAAATCTGCAAACCCAAAACTACTAGCTGCACGTGCGGAAAATAGGGGCACCAGAGTTTAGGTTAAAACAATAAACTCCAGGTCGGTCATGTCACTAGTGTGAGAACTAAAATAGCTATTTCAAACTTTACTTTAAATCAGATATATCAAGGGACCACGCCATATAACACGGAACGGGTTTCCTCCCAAGAATACCAGTGCATATAACAAAACAATGCAATTCTTTTTGGAAAAATGAAGCTATTATAAGACCCAGGTCCTATCACATAATGCAATGCAAGCCGGGGGATAGGGTTTTCCCTTATAATAGCCAAACATGCTTGGTACGTTAAAACAAATCATTTGATACTATTATAAGTGCATAGTGTATAAAACAACTTCAAATATAAATGTATCAATCCTAGATGGCATGGGTACCATATATAATGTCGCCAATAGTAAGCTTTACAATCAAAACCGCAAATGTCACGCATTGGAAGTTGGATTTCCATCTGTGAACCAAGGCAAGGGATCATCCTTACTGCTTCGAGACGCTTTAGCCCGTGTCTTAGACAAGCGCGTAGACAAGCCTTTGGATCGTCAGGGCCGGTCCACTCGATGTGGATTAAAATACCTGAACACTGCGTTTCCCCACCATATGGGGCATCAACTACTCATATCCCGACCAAACTATCGGCCCCGGAAGGACTGATATAACCAAGGCGCCTCGCTATCTATCATCCACATAAGTAACATGTCAAGGCGTGCAAAACGCTGACACCCCTCCTAGCAAGAAGGAAACACATGTCCTCTCTGAAGTCCTCTCCCGTTTCTGGTTCACACTGGGGTGTGAGGCTCGCGAATTAACGCTACATAAAGCTACGCTATATTAAAGCCGTGCTTCGATCATCAACCACAAGACTCTACTTTTCAACAGAAGCCTTAATCATTTATATCTCAGCATGCCACACAGGTAAATCACGCTATGCAGCTGATGTCTATCAATCACACAGAATGAAATCCGATGTCAGACACCCATCCATTTACAAGTTCGTTCTGGGTCTGAACGAAACCGGAGGCACCTTATTCCTCCCTCATATGTCCAATACAGGGGAGAGGCCCTCGCATATCTGGTCGATTTCCAAGTACGTCTGGACGATTACCACTTATTACCTTATCTTGGGTGTACCGCCCAATCAAGATATCTGTAATCATCCAAAGGATGCGAAGACCTCCGGCCTTTAACCACCGTCTTCATCCTCGACACATCGTCGAATCATTTATTCAGAATGGGATAAACCCGGTCTTTCTGAATAACTCGCGTATATAATAAACAAGTGCTATAAATCACAACATACGCCTTATTCCAATCCAGAATATTCCTTTGTTAAAATATTCTTATACTTTGGAATGGTTTCCATTAATTTTATCAAAGATAAATTCTTTAAATTTACTCTTTAGTCCTATTTTGGATATCATTTCAATCTAATTAAAGATGCATTAAAACTCTGCTTGGTTTTAATCTTCCCAAAAATCAATATTAACGATTATTAACTTTGGAAATCATATCCTGTCTTTAATTGGGTTAAAGAACCAATGTCATTTGAAACACGGTTCACGATAAACCCAAAATCACCTTCCATCCCATCAGCTTTAAACCGTAAATGAGCAAGTGAACAATTCCCTAAGTATTAACCCCGAAGGCTGAAACCAACATCAGATCATTACCCGGGAAACCAATCAACTTGACTAATCTCCAGTTAGTTTCTGATTTTCTTAACACCATTAGGTCTAAGAACAGTATTATTAAAGATACCATTCACGACAACCCAAAATCTTATTCCTGTCTTTAATTGGGTTACAGAACCAATGTCCTTTGAAAAACGGTTCACGACAAACCGAAAATCACATTCCATTCCATCATCCTTTAATCTTCAGTGAGCAAGTGAACAATTCCCTAAGTATTAACCCCGAAGGCCGAAACCAACATCAGATCAATACCCAAGAAACCGTTCAACTTAACTAATCTCCAGTTAGTTTCTGATTTTCTTAACTCCATTGGGTCTAAGAACAATATTATTAAAGATACCATTCACGACAACCCAAAATCTTATTCCATTGTTAATCGGGTTAAAGAACAAGTGTTATTTAAAACACTGTTCACGATAAACCCAAAGACCAATTTCAATTCCATTCCAATTAAATATCAATTAATTGGTATACTTCATTAAATTTAAATAAAAAGATTTAATTGTTTCTCAACTAGGTTCAAGAATAGTGTTAATGAAGATACCATTCACGACAAACCCAAAATCACATTTAACATTAAATACAAGGCTCTGAATAGAAAACATATCTGCTTATATTAAATATCAAATTCTAGAATCAACAAATACCGTATTGGAATAACGATATATATATCTTCCAAATTCCTCCACAATATCCGTATAACCACGGAATCCAATATCGAAATATTATAAAGATAATTTGGATTCAAATCCATTCCAATTCATATATTGGAAATTCCAGTTATTTTTAAAACCATTTCAAATCCAATTTAATTATTTAAAAACATTGGATTTATTATTCTAGTTCATAACTACTTCATTTCGATAAAAATACCTTTTTATCTTTTCAAATATGGTATTTTTCATCCCAATTCTTTCCAAATCATTTATTAAGATTTTACACAAATTAACGATATTTTTAATAATTTTATCAAGGCCCGTACAGTCGATTTCCACAAACAGCCATCGAACTGCACTTACAATGACCTTTTCCAAATTTTATTTGGACATAATTCCAAATCCAACCGTTAGATTTCAAATCTCTAATATTCGTTAGAAATCCCTTTTCGATACGAGCCCAACGTTTCTGGTTTAAGGAGTACCCGACGGTCGGATCTCCCGTAGTGTCCCTTCGAAGTCAATGGTCGAAATTCGCAAACTACCGCAGCGCAGCGCGTTCTATTCATTTATTATATATATATATAATATATTTTGTCGATTTCCATTTAAAATGTATTTTATAAATCGTTATAAATTCGTTTTCAAAATGATTTCAACTTCTTATTCAATTTCAAATCAAAATTGAATATTCCATATCATCGATATATTAATAATAGTATTTTCAAAACATTAGATTTCAAAATCATTTCCTTTTCGATATTCGTTATAGAAATGAATCAAATCGATATATATATCGTTCACGTCAAAATGGCGTTAATCTAATCGACACGGCTTTATATATATTTAAATATATTCATGTCCATCCCAAATCGAACATCAAAATTTGATTTTGATCTCTTACTGAATATTATTTTAAAATATTCATTATTTTAAAATAATCATTATTTTAAAATATTCATTCTTTCTGAACTGGAATCAAACACAGTCAAGTACCATATAATGTTATTTATATGGATTTCATACACACATGCACACAACAACAATCAAACACAGTCAATTATCATCCAAAGTGCATTCTACACTGCATAAGCATCGAATATAAACATTTAATACTTATAACAGTCTGTCAACTAATCGATTGACATATAACTAAATATTGGGATTTGTGTATGTCCAATATCATCCAAATACCCGTGTGGGGTTCCAATCAATCGAACACATATTTTATTTGTGTAGCCGGGCAACGTGTAAAATTTATCATCCCAATCAATATCAATCAAATCAGTGTACATAAACAAATCGTTTAATTTATAAATGAATATTTATTTTATTCATATACACATTAAAAATCATATTTTTAATGATAAAATATTTATTCAATTCATTTACACAATAAAAATAATAATTTTATTGTTCTAACATATTTTAGAAAATTTTGGCAGCATAACGGCACGATATCAAAATCGGGTAATGTTTAGCATTACCCCTCTTCTGATATTGGCTCGCGCCATACACCCATTACAATTCTAATCAATTTATTTCACCCAAACAACCAAATTTAACCAAATAATCTAATCAACTAAACCAAACAATCAAGCATGTCGTCTATGGTCTGTGGACGACGGGGAATAGTTCATATATGCAGCTATAAAATAAATAACTGTATAAAAATTATAGTGAGGAGTTCTCACATTTGGATTCAACTCCTCCATTCTTTATTTCCAAACGGTCTGGATTCCGTTTTTCTTTCTGTCTTTAATTTCCAAGAAATCCCACATGTCTATATTTTTTTATAAAAATAATTCATTAGCAAAAGATCATACTTTTGTCAAACTAAAAATAATTTCCTACATGTGACAAAAATCAAATCTTTATTGCCATTCAATATATATAAAAATCGAATTTTTATATTATTACATACACATGATAAAATTTATATTTTTATCTAACTAAAAATAATATTTCATATCGCTATTCAAATTATAAAAGTCATATTTTTTATCTCTATTATATAAAAATCATATTTTTATTATTTCTATAATATAAAAATCATATCTTTATATGGTTAAAAATCGTATCTTTCTATTTTAAAAAATCATAACTTTTCTCTTTTTTTAAAAAAATCAAAGCTTTTCTCTATTAAATAATCGAAGCTTTCTCCTTTAAAAAATCATAACTTTATAAGCTGAAGATCGTATCTTTGTTAAATTAAACATCATGTTTTTCTATCGCTAATGAATATATAAAATCGAATTTTTTTTCTTGTTTTATATACATAAAAATCTAACCTTTCTTCATACAAATATCAAAGCTTTCTAAATTAAAAATAAAAGCTTTCTAAATATATAAAACTGATTTTTAAAATATGATTCTAACTTAAATAAAATTAGATTTAAAAAGAAAGTAAAATAAAAATAAAAAAACTCACCTTTGCCCAAAAAAAAATCATCACAGTCGGAGGATGGGGCTGACGTGGGTGCCAGAGGGAGGGATGGTCGGGGGTCCGGGCAGCTGGCAGTGGTGGAGCCGGAGGCGGCCCCCCAATTACTGGTGGTGCGAGCTTTTTAGAAGATGGGGGGTTCTCGAACGCGAGGGGGGTTTGGTCGATGGGGAGGCGCGATGCCAGGTTGAGGGAGGGTTGTCGAGCGCGACGGCGATGGCTCGCCTGGGGGCGACCGCGATGGTTTTTGTTTTCATGTATCTGAAAATGAACGGGGAAGGGAGAGAGTAAAGGGGGTAAAGGGTATTGAATTTTTATTTATTTTATTATTTTTAATTCTCAAAAAGCAACATTTCATTTCGACCTCCAAACGAAACCCGCCTACTGTCGTCCATAACTAATTACCCCCCTTCCGAATGCACTGGGATATGCCCTGTAAGCCAATTCTATCGTTTCGATCAGTTTTTTTAAAATCAAAATATAAATCTATATATTGAATTTGAACGCGCATTTCAATTTAGCGGGGCCACATACAGACTCTAAAAGTTCCAGAAAAATTATTTCTAGCTTTGTATTGACGATACGGTCCTAACAAAACCAATTTCGTCAAATTTGGAGACTGCTTGAAAAATTGCCATTTTCTAGTCCATCCAAATTGATTAAAACTGTCAAAACACGTTTTCTTTTGCCACGCTCACATATTACTTTCAAAAATTATGAATTTTGGAATCTAGAAATAACTTGACATCCCAGATCTAACAAAAGTGGTTTTGTCGAAAACGGAGGTCATTTGCAAAATTTCCATTTTTAAGGGCCAAAATTCCAAAGCGACTATTTTGAATTTTCAACTTGGCATAACTTTTTATTCCCGCTATGAAATTTTGATTTTTCAGACTCGTTGGAAAGGTATTCTCAAATAGATTAAAATATTTTTTCCTTGCTAAAATCCGGTTTATTTTGAACCCTATACATTAATTCGAAATTTGAAATCGAATTTTCAAACTACCTCGCCATTTTCAAATCCTTTTACAATTAAAATAAATATTTATATTCTAACGTCGATTCAAATAAATATAAATGTTCTAATTCTATTCGAAATAAATTTCTCGTCGTTATTATTTAAAATAATCATTTTAAATATTCAAAATTCGTTAAAATCGCCAAAATAAAATTTTTAAATTGGCTTAGGTTTTCCGGGTTGTTACAATCTCCCCTACTTAAAATCTTTTCGTCCTCGAAAAGGAACGGAGCTGAAAGTTGTTTTAGAAAACAACTCAACTTTCAGTATTTTCATTATGGCTTAAGTTTTTAACTTTTTAGTTACTAAAAACTTTTCAAAATTTTCAAAAATTTGGCTAACACCCTAAATTTACAAAAAAATTCGCCATAACCTCCCTTGTACGTGAGCACCTGGAAAATCCCGAAATCGCCACACAGGCCTCTCCAATCGAAAAAGAAAAAGAAACAGCCAAGCGGCTAGCTAATCGGCTCATAAAATCATCAAAAACCCCAAGAAATACAATAAACATGTCCCTATTTGTAACGAACCGAGGATTTTCGGCCCCGAAAATTGACATAAATACCTTTACCGTAACTCGTGCCGAACCTCCAAGCTCCAAAAACACTGGTTAGTTATGAGAAAGAAAATAGAGGGTGAGAATAGAAAGAATGAAATATTAGAACAGAAGAAAGAAGAAGAACACATCAGAATCTCACAACGGAACGAATAAAATATAATATCAAATACCTTTATACAAAAGAATTGTATATGCATACCAATCATTAGAGTACAACACATATTAGTCAGAGCAGAAAATATCTGTATGTAACTAATGGTGAAGCCGCCTGCTTCCCACTCCTGAAACTCCAAGCGAAACCTGACCTGGAAATACTCGGTCTGACCCGAGCACATTTGAAGCAAAGAAAAATACACCGGGTCAGCCTGGAATACTATCAGTGATAAATTCACAGCAAACACAACTTGTTTAACTTTGGAAAATTCTTTATGAAATCAAAGGATAATAGTAAGACCAGCCCACACATAAACACGAACGGTTTTTATCTTACTATAACCCAAACCATTTTTGAAATCATAACTTATTCTAATATTATCATAATGTCTAAATACAAATAATTAACAATCTAGTGGAACGCTTGCATCTCACGCTCCATATATATTTTACAATCAAAAACTGCGGGCGCTTATTGGCTATTGGATTCCAACTATGACGAGGTATCGGACCACTTGCCGATAGTGTATCTCTAGAGGCGAATACACTGGGTTCAACAAGAACGTCTTGAAACCCGACCCTCACATGCCCGACCACTCATTTCGCTTGAGTGTATCGAATGTATATCACCGACGGCTGGGATCAGCAACCACCTCCTGAAAAGGGACAACATCGAATATAGATAAAAGAAGCAAATGGAATTTCTCTAGATAGGTGATCATACACCCTAATGGGAGCGACCTACATAGCCATGCTGCCTGCCCGATTTTTGTCATTTCCCGGTTGATGAGGCTTGAGGCTAGAACTTAACTTTAGAATATCTGGCCATCATTCACTTTGAATGCCACATCGTCTGATCCGCCAGATCACACTGATTGACGTCCACAAAAATACTCTAGTCTATTTGGCTAGAGGATAGCCATTTCTCCGCCATCAACTATGGTATGTTTGGAGAAATCAACGCATGTAATTCCTTTGGAAATACTCTGTCAGACATCCGTCCATACAAGTCATCCAGGAACAGGATGAACCGAAGGTACTATCCTACTGCATCTCATATAGGAGTCACCTTATGGATCAGTAGCGAGTAGTCCTTGCAAACCGAAAAATCTCAACCACGACCGAATCACGTCAGAATATCTCTGTGTTGCAACATAAAGAATATTCGTTAACAAATCCTTCAGCTTATGAAGATCCACGGCCTTCACTTGCTTCGTCTTCAATTGACGCCTCCACGTATTTGCTGTTCGGAATGATTTTCGAATATAAATCCGATCCTGGTCTTTCTGTACCAACAATCGTATTGGTCAGGTTTGATAGTCGGTGATTTAACTATCAAATAACAAAAGTGTTCATAAAATGATCTTTCTGATTCGGTATTTGACATGACTTGGCCTTGTTAAAACTTATTTACCAAAATGGTTAATAAACTTCTAACTTTCCCAATATATTTAAAACCTGATCTTTATTCTAATTTTATTTTAACCAAACTATATTATACATTTCAAATTATAAAATGCTTAACTTTCAATTCTCTTCCATATTGGGTATATCATTATTTTTATAAAAACCCTTATTCCCCTTTCTTAGAATCACGATATATACTTATATAGATGTAATACTAAATGGTATAAACCAAATTACCAATTCTGATATGACAAATCAAATGTCGACTTATATAGTTTAAAACCAAATCCTTATTTACATTAAAACTAATTTATATTTCAATACCTCGCACTTAAGTTCAATATTCCTCGTATGGGATATCACACTAGTCACGACACTTTTCACTATTTCTAATCTAATGCCATTCTTCATTAATAATGAAGCCGTCCAAGTTAGGGTATTTTATTTACCTCTCAGACCTTGATTGACAACGTTCTTATCTCAGAATAAATACCAGTTTGTAACTTAAACCCTCATAAAAATTTTGTTTACCAACTTGATTTCAAACCCCGTTTTATAAACTATTTCTTTTATTTGAAATCTCCTTTCGATATAACCTCCTTACTTAACTCGTTTGATCAAGTAAGTCCTCATTCAAAACACAACTTTTAGCTTATCATTTTGGTTTAGAAATCTTCTCAAAATCTCACTTGGATTTCTTCCTTGTAATAATCCATTTACCATCTTTTCACTACTTCTGAGATTTTATTCTAAAGCCATCGCTGTATTTCAGTTTTTATAAATCTAGTTATCATCTCCCTTTATTATTTCTCTTCGGTTGAGTTCCCTTTACTTAATTTAGTAATTAAGAAAAATCTTATTTAAATCTCCACATTCACCTACACCTATCATTTACAAATCTTGTTTGAAAACCTCGTTTATAAATCTCTTTATAACACCTTATTTGCCTTTGATCGCACTTATCGAAGCTTTAATTACTTCCAATGGAATCCAATTAAAGGTCACTTCTTTAATTATTATTAACTAAAACAATAATTAACTTTAACATTAAATATATTAAAATAGTTAACTTTGTTATTAATAGGATCATTATCATTTATAAAGTCTTATTAAATAAAAATTAACTTTATTAACATTAACAATTCAAATTTTTCCTTAATTAATAGTTAATCGAGGATTAACTAATATTTTACACAATTCGAATATTCAGAATATTTAAATCAATTTTCTTCCATTTGTAAATTTTACAAAAAACGGTTGATTTCATCGACCGTACACCTCAATCAGCAGTTAACTGATTTTTGTTTGTCACTTCCCCTTTTTAAATCAATTAAATAACTTAATTAATTTAAAAATGCCATTTAATTGGTTCAAAAACAATTATTTCTTTTTCTACCTGCCCGTAGGTAAGTTTTCTGGTTTTCTAGCTTTCAGCACATGTACAAACATACGGTCTTATCACATAAGATTGTTTAAACTATTTCTTCTATAAACCTGATTAAAATATTTATTTATAAATTTCTAATTTAATTAGTTATATAAAATTACTGTAAAACTTCAGTCCAGTTATAAAATAATTTATAACTTTAAAACCGCGTCAATTCACCGAATGGTAAGCCGACGTCTGAAACAACATAATTCAGGCCATTCACTACCAATTACCAAATCAACACTGTCAGTTGATTTTAAACACAAGACAGGTAAATATTTATTCAACAATCATGTTCAAATAGGTTTTACTGCAATATGGGGTTCAATCAGTTCATATATCAACAAATAAAACAAACAAACAAACAACATATATAATATTTTGAGGAATCCGGTCGGATCCCTCCAACCTGTTCTTCCCCGCATCACAGCTCGTTATACATTTCATAATAATATATGAAAGAAATTTCAATCATCTATAAATTTAAAATGATGAATTTAAATTATAGCAACCAATCAACCAATAATCAGCCAATAGCAACCAATCAATCAATTTATATTTTTAAAGGTAAATTATATTTTAATATGAATTTACCACATCATAGGATTCCAGAAGGTGTGAGAATTAACTGACCAGATTATTTCGGTTGGTGGTTGATGCGTTTGAATGTTCAAAATTTGCTAAAATTTCAACTGCGTCAGATCAGTGCCTAAACAGAGCCAACACCTAGGTCTCATCCCTGAGATCCCAATGGATCCAGTTTCGTCAGATTTCGTTAATGTATGTGAAAGATACGCTAATTTAAAGGCTGTATAGATTATATACGATAATTAACTAAACAATTTATTGATTAAATTAAATATTTACCTTAATTACCGTTATTAAGCTGGACATGTCATCATGGGTATAAACGAATTAACGCGTTTTCTTCAATCCAGGCTCCTCTTCCCCGATCCTTCTCAAGTGCCCATCGTTCCTCAACTTTGAAAACACAATACTGATCATCCTTCCCCCACCACCAACGTGGCCCATCGGACCGACCATCGACCCCTTATCAGAACCACCCGACCTCCTAGCGCCCTCGCCTGAAACGACAGTCCCCATCGTGGCTTCAACCACCGCCAATCACGTAAAACCCCAACTCTGTTTAACTGACAAATTCCACCTCCACACGCTGCCGCGACCTACGCCTCCGCCACCAATCGATGCGCCATGCTTCACACGACCATTTTCCTTTAGACCATCCTCCCTCTTGTCCCCTTCTCCTACCGTCAATCAACCAAATATGTTTTCAGATTTTTCAAAAAACACCCAAAAACACCATCTCTGTTCAACTCTCGCTTCGGCCACCACAGACCAACAGAGACCCCGAGACCACAGCCAAACGAAAGCCTGATCTCTCCTCTACAAAATCCCCAAGGTCTCGGCCTCTCAAATCAAACCAAATCTTAGTAATTTTGGCCAAAAACAAAAATCAAAATCTTCGATTCCAGGCCGATTCCGGCCACCATATTCGCCCGATGGCCCCCAACTTTTATCAGTAGGTAGATAACGTCCCCGTCTACCACTTTTGCTTTGGAACCCCCCTCGAATTCATCATGGATTTAAAGAAATAAATTAAAACATGGATAGTGACTTTTTTGCAAAATGTATGGAGGAAATTTGGCTTGGCTGAGATTTTCTGATTTTGTGGGGTTTATATAATGCGGAAAAATATATTTTAAGTTGATGTGACGAGCGACGTTGACTAACGATATTTTATTTCATGTCTATCGCAATTTCTGAATATCATTTATTGTCCCTGTGCTGACTTACGAACCCCTTTCGAGATGCGAATGAACGACGTAGTACAATTTGACGATACGGTCCTAATGAAACTTGTTTCGTCAAATTCCGAGTTCGTTTGCTCGAATGGCCCTCGTTCACGTTCAAACGGTTGTTTTTATTTACATTATATTTTTCCACGCTCACAAAATAACCCCGATTGACGCACCACTTGAAACCTAGCAATAATTTACTGTTGCGATCCCAATAAAATTTGTTTCGTCGAAAACGAAGGTCGTTTGAATGAAGTCCCTTTTATAACTGCCCAATTCAAATAAAATAAACCAATTGTAAAATACCTCAACATAATATTATTAAAATATTAAAATTGGCCATACACGGCCAAAATATCATATATTACTAAGATAAAATATCCCGGGTTGAATTTGAAGTCAAACTGATATTATAAATATTTAAAAACCCCTGATTCAATATAAATAACGATATAATATATAAAGCAAATTCCACAGTGACCTTTTCAAAATTTGATTTGGACATAAAATAAAATCTACAACACAAAAACTCGATTTTTCTCTTTCATTAGAAAAATATTATCCAACAGATTTGGACGTTTCTTGTTTCGAGAAAATTCGACTTATTTTGGGCCCTGTCCAGCCGTTTAAAGTTCAAAATGCCAAATTACGAACTGCCGTGCCGCTGCAGCTTGTTTTAAAAATTAAATTATAATTATATCACTCAACCGTCGTTTTATAAACGAAATCGATATTATAATTTCAATACGAACGATATTAAACCATTTTAAATTGCCCGTTCACGTTATATAGAAAAATCAACATTTCCCCAAATATTCTAAAAATAAAATATTATTATATTATTAATGTAATTTAAATATTCAAATTAAAATGGTGAACTGATTATTTAAACTCAAATCAATATTTTAATTAAATAAAATATTCCAGTAAAATGGCCAGAAAATACGGGACATTACACTCCTCTCCCTTAAAATAATTACGTCCTCGAAATTGCTAAGGTAAAAAGAACGTCACAACCCATTATCTTTAAAATAATATTAAATTTAAATCTCGAATTTATATTTAAACCAACCCAATTGGTTTTAAAACCAATTTATTTGAAATAAAAGAATTTCCCAAAAATCTTCAAAAATTTTCTAACTCCTTAAATTTTGGAAAAATTTCGGTAGAGTCCCCCCTATACGGAGGACATCTGCAATATCGTAGGTTCAAGAAATAAATATACCTCGACCAATACGGTCGGAAAAATCAAAATCCAAACTCAAAACCCAAATAAAAACCAAAATTTCATTTTTGCGTAAGCGTACCTTTTTGCGAGCGTTATTATGCGATAAGCGATATTTTATATTTGAGCTGTCTTAATTAATATACGGCTCGGTTCGAACTGGATTTGATTAACTCCAGAATTTTTTCTTGGATGGATTATAAAGCTGAATTGGCACTTCTGCACCTGTTCTCACTCAACTGAACTCATTAGTCATCAAACACATGTCAATTATGTTCAAAACATTCCATATCAACTAATTCGACACACAGTTCAATCCATACGAGGTTATAACTACGTCTTTACCAATTCATTTATCTCTTTTATTATTCATTCAAATTTATTGAATTTGGATTAATTATCCAACTTATTTATTTCATATTGGTTTTCAACCAAATCGATTCATGTTCAGGTTTATATTCATGAGATCGAGCACACTATCTAAACATATCACACAATCAACATTAACAAATCAATCGATTGCCCATAATATAATAATTTAAGGAAATCATTTCCATTATTACTTTATAAAATAAATTGGGAAAAACAATTTTAAAAAATAATTTTTATATCAAATTACAAATATGCTCTCTCATATATCTAATCAAACTCAATCTAGCGTATTACTATAACCCCATCTCTATTGAGTCACGCCACAGAGCCAAGGTTATCTCTAAACCAATAGCTCTGATACCGCTGTAACGAACCGAGGATTTTCGGCCCTGAAAATCGACATAAATACCTTTACCGTAACTCATGCCGACCCTCCAAGCATTGAAAACATTGGATATTTATGAGAAAGAAAATAGAGGGTGAGAATAGAAAGAAATAAATATTAGAATAGAAGAAAGAAGAAGAACACATCAGAATCTCACAATGGAATGAATAAAATATAATATCAAATACCATTATACAAAAGAACTGTATATACATACCAATCATTAGAGTACAACACATATTAGTCACAGCGGAAAATATCTGTATGTATCTAACGGTGAAGCCGCCTGCTTCCCACTCTTGAAACTCCAAGCGAAACCTGACGTGGAAATACTCAGTCTGACCCGAGCACATTTGAAGCAAAGCAAAATACACCAGGTCAGTCTGTAATACTATCAGTGATAAATTCACAACACACACAACTTGTTTAACTTTGGAAAATTCTTTATGAAATCAAAGGATAATAGTAAGACCAGCAAACACATAAACACAGACGGTTTTTATCTTACTATAACCCAAACCATTTTTGAAATTATAACTTATTCTGATATTATCATAATGTCTAAATACAAATAATTAAATCTAGTGGAACGCTTGCATCTCACGCTCCACATATATATTTTACAATCGAAAACCGCGACCGCTTATTGGATATTGGGTTCCAAATATGACAAGGTATGGGACCATATGCTGATAGTGTATATCTAGAGGCGAATTCACTGGGTTCAACAAGAACATCTTGCAACCCAGCCCTCACATGACCGACCACTCATTTCGCTTGAGTGTATCGAATGTATATCACTGACGGTTGGGATCAGCAACCGCCTCCCGAAAAGGGACAACATCGAATATAGATTAAAGAAGCAAATGAAATTTCTCTAGATAGGTGATTATACACCCTAATGGGAGCGACCGACATAGCACTGCTGCCTGCCCGATTTTTGGCATTTCCCGGTTGATGAGGCTTGAGGCCAGAACTTAACTTTATAACATCTGGTCATCATTCACTTTGAATGCCACATCGTCAGATCCACCAGATCACACTGATTGACGTCCATAAAAATACACTAGTTTATTTGGCCAGAGGATAGCCAATTCTCCACCATCAACTATGGTACGTTGGGAGAAATCAACGCATGTAATTCCTTTGGAAATACTCTGCCAGACATCCGTCCATATAAGTCATCCATGAACAAGATGAACCAAAGGTACTCTCCTACTGCATCTCATATAGGAATCACCCTATGGATCAGTAGCGAGTAGTCCTTGCAAACCAAAAAATCTCAACCACGACCGAATCATGTAAGAATATATCTGTGTTGCAACACAGAGAATATTCGTTAAGTAATCCTTCCGCTTATGAAGATCCACGTCCTTCACTTGCTCCATCTTCAATTGACGCCTCTACGTATTTGCTGGTCGCAATGGTTTTCGAATATAAATTCGATCCTGGTCTTTCCGTACCAACAATCGTATTGGTCAGGTTTGATAGTCGGTGATTTAACTATCAAATAACAAAGGTGTTCATAAAATGATCTTTCTGATTTGGTACTTGACATGACTTGGATTTTAAAACTTGTTTACCAAAATGGTTAATAAACTTCTAACTTTCCCAATATATTTAAAACCTGATCTTTATTCTAATTTTATTTTAACCAAACTATATTATACATTTCAAGTTATAAAATGCTTAACTTTCAATTCTCTTCCATATTGGGTATATCATTATTTTTATCAAAACCCTGTTTCCCCTTTCTTAAAATCACAATATATACTTATATAGATATAATACTAAATGGTATAAACCAAATTACCAATTCCGATATGACAAATCAAATGTCGACTTATATAGTATAAAACCAAATCCTTATTTACATAAAAACTAATTAATATTTCAATACCTCGCACTTAAGTTCAATACTCCTCGTATGGGATATCACACAAGTCATGACACCTTTCACTCGTTCCAAACTAATGCCATTCTTCGATAATAGTTAAGCCATTCAAGTTGGGGTATTTTATTTACCTCTCAAACCTTGATTGACAACGTTCTTATCTCAGAATAAATACCAGTTTGTAACTTAAACCCTCATAAAAATTTTGGTTACCACCTTGATTTTAAAACCGGTTTTATAAACCGTTTCTTTTATTTGAAATCTCCTTTCGATATAACCTCCTTACTTAATTCGTTTGATCAAGTAAGTCCTTATTCAAAACACAACTTTTAGCTTATCATTTTGGTTTAGAAATCTTCTCAAAATCTCGCTTGAATTTCTTCCTTGTGATAATCCATTTACCATCATTTCACTACTTCTGAGATTTTATTCTAAAGCCATCGCTATATTTCAGTTTATTATAAATCTACTTATCATCTCCCTTTATTATTTATCTTCAATTGAATTCCCTTTACTTAATTTAGTAATTAACAAAAATCTTATTTAAATCTCCACATTCATCTACACCTATCATTTACAAATCTCGTTTGAAAACCTGGTTTATAAATCTCTTTATAACACCTTAATTCCCTTTGATCGCACTTATCGACGCTTTAATAACTTCCAATGGAACTCTAATTAAAGGTGACTGTAACACCCCGTAATTCTATTAATATTTATATTCACAAATTAAAGAACAACTAATCTCAGACATGAGAATTGTGGGAAACGGGTTGCGCCATTGTGTTCGTCTCGGAATTCTGGTTGAAATAGAGTCCGAGTTTGTATGATTTGGACTTCGTATGAAGAAGTTATGGCCATCGGAAGTTTCAGAAAATTCAAAATAGATTTCAGAAAATTTAAAATTCAAAATTCGAAGTCAAATAGGCTAGGCGGGAAATTTCCCGCCCAGCACCCCAGGTCGACTGGGGAGTCGACTAGGCAGTCGACACCCCCAGGTCGACTAGGGAGTCGACTGGGCAGTCAACCTGGGTGTCGACCTGGTCCAGTCGGCTAGGGTTTGGCTGAGCCCAACTTTAAGTTGCTGATGTGTCTTTAGGGCCGAGTTGGCAAATTTAACGGTTCAGTTTAGTTCTGAGTTGATCTGACGGTCTAAATAAATCCTAAACACTATAAATACCTAGGTAGTCTCTCTCTCTAAACTCACATGAAAAATAGAATAGCCACCGTCATACCGCCGCCATGGAACTCAGTGTAGCTGCCGCCAACTAAGAAGGAAGAAAGCTAATCAAAACCCTAATTCTACTCAACTCTAAAGCAAATCAAGACTCTCTTTCTCTTCTAATTGTGAGTATGATGATATTAACAAGAATATTATTAAACTAATTAGATTAAGTTATGAATGGATTATAAGTGAATGATGTGGATTGTCATATATGTTGTTGTAAACCGTATGCCATCATGTATGTTGTAATTCCTATGTTATGTGATGATGATATCCTATATGTTGTAAATCATGCTATGATGATATTGTATAGGTTGTAACTTTCTATGCTAAATTGTGATAAATCATACATGTTATAAAGTCATGATGTTATTATCTATGCTAATTAGTTCATGTTAATCAGATCATAATGTCGATATTATTTGGGCTATGTTGATGACAAATCATGTATGCAAGTTTAGATTGATTAGTAAAGATTATGAACATATGCCATGACATCTATTTAGATCTAAAATTATGCTATGACATGGGTGAGTTCTATGTGTTAGATGCTAGTTCACACCATCATTATGTTGCATAAAACCCCATATGCAAGTTTATACATGAATTTGGGTTATGATCATATCATGTAAATTATGACATTTAACCAAACAAGTTGATACATTTAGATCCATAACATGTGTAGTTTTATGCAAGTTTCACCCCTATTATGATTAGATCTATTTTATTCGTCTATATGTTGTGATAATTTATCTTTGTGCTATGGGTTAGACTATTTGAGTCTAACGTATATTTTGGATTGAATAAGCGAATGTATAACGTGGGGTAGGGGTAATATTAAGGATTTAATACTGAGAAATTGGGGTGCAATTGATATGATTTTGCATGCCATAAGTGGATGGCCATAATTGAGTCAATTATGGACATCAATAAAATTGGAATTAATTAATGATTTGAATAGGGATATATCTAAAACTGGGGTGAAAGATTATAAGTGTTAATCAATGCTTAGGACACGAGGTTGGACTCGTTTGTGACGTAAACCTGCCCGGACCCGACCGACAAATCCAGTAGTCACAAATGTCAGCCAAATGTGAGATGACCTAGGCCTAAACTAAAGCATAACAGTTGTAAAGACATAAGGTTAGACTCTTTTATGGTGTAAGACTGCCCGGACCAGCCCGACAAATCCAGCTGCCATAAATGCCAGTTTAATGTGAGAGGTCTTTATAAGGTTATGGCCTTAATGAATTAAGAAATACTTAACCAGATAAACATGTAAAGTTGGACATGGGGGTTAAGTAGGTGCCTTGGGTGGCATGAGGAATCTAGTGGTTGCCTTTAGTGGCATTTGAAATACGATTAGTATGATTTAACCAAACACACATGTAAATGGACATGACTAAGAGAAGGGTTAAGTGGGATATACTAGTGGGGACAAGCTTAGGTGGATAGCTTGTGGGGGCCCATTCCAACCAGTAACCCAAACGTATCTTTGTGGGCTCGACCCAAGTCGAGGACGGGACATGCATAATGGGATTGACTATAAGAGGCCAAACGGGTTAGCGGTGGAAACGCAAGTCCAACAGGTTTCATATGCGTGTGTGGACCCGGGCTGGTAGGTATGACGTTGTTGCATCGTGTAGGTATAAGCCGTGCATTCTCAAGTTGTATCGGGTTGCTACTTTTGGGAAGTGATACACCCCACTTTGGGGCCAGCACGGGTATCTACGAGTAGGGAGCCGATCGCAAGTGGGTAGTGGGGTACACCTAGTGGAGATAGGGGCATGCGACACCTATGTAGTCAGATAGGGGTACGCAAGGCTATTTATATAATTTCTAAGTGAAGCAAGTGGGATCAACTTTGAGGGTAACTGGTGTGGTGCAGTGTAGTAATTATTCGTTAGTAATTAGGTGTGCCTTGTACGTTATCTTTGTCTGCTCTTCCATATCCAATAGTTCATAGACATTTCCTTGTTTTCTAGCTTATGCCTTAGTCTAGTTATTTTGGTAATAGTATTGTTATAATTATCATACTCGCCAGACTTTATGTCTTCCCCCCTCTATTTCTATCCTTTTCCCCCTCTAGGTCCTCAGGGTGGGCCCAGCTCTAGCGGAGTTTGATTGGGTTGCTTTATCTCTCTTTGGAAAGCTTGGACCGCTGAAGTAAATTCCAGCTTGTTATCTTCTTTAATGGCTATTTATGTAATGGGATTATGTATTTTGTTTTATCAACATGGATATTGTAATTGACTCTGATTTATGGTTTTATGATGTAACAAACATGTTTAATTTCCGCTGCAATAAAATAAAGTTTTAGATTTCCAAGTACTACTTATTATCTGTCTTGTTGTAATTTTTCTGTTCTATATTCACTTAAAACCTCCATGGAAGTTAATGCATTCCCTTTGTGAGTGACATTAATGGACGTGGGGTGTTACACGTGGTATCAGAGCTTAAGGTTACCAGAACAGATATTTTTTTTGGAAAAACTATTTTTCTAAAGTATTTTTGGAAGAAGTGTTTTCCAAAACATATCTTGATGAGTAATTTAAAGAGGAAAGCTTTTATGAAAAACATAATCCCCAATAGCCATATATCTTTATCTTTCGAATTCTCCATTTTGAATCTTTCCTTTTTCGTTTCAGCATGGCTGAAGATCTTAACCTTCAGGACAGTGTAACGATACCAGGATGGTATAGGAGGTTATTAGAGGCTAGGGCCGCTGCAGGTCCAGCCAATGTTCCTCCACCACCAGTTGCACCTGCCCCTCCTCCTCGCGTTGATACTTTTGCAAAGACGTGCAAGGAATTTATGGCTGTGGGTGAAAAACCTTTTCAAGGGTTAGAAATGTTTGTGGAAGCTAGAGATTGGCTTAAGGAGGTAGAAGAATTGCTAGAAATCTTTGAAGTAGAAGAAGGGAGGAAAGTCAAATTAGCAGCTTGGTTAATGAAGGGAGAGGCCTCGTTTTGGTGGGAGGTCACTAATGGGGAGCGTCCTGTTGATTCTTGGGTGGATTTCAGGCGTAGGTTTGAGGCAAAGTTTCTCTCAAGGGCAGAAGAGAATCTATATATGGAAAGGTTCTCGACACTGAAGCAAGGAAGCTCATCAGTGAAAGAATATGTCAACAAATTTAATCAGTTAGCACGGTTTGGCTTGGACTTAGTGAACACGTCGTAGAAGAAGGCTCTAAGGTTCGTTAATGGCTTGAATGAACCGTTGCAAGGGTTGGCTATGACTCGCCTTGGCAACACTCTCGAAATCTTTTGTGATCCCATAAGTTCCGTTATGCTAAGTTATCTAGAATTGCTTGACGCGTCTGTGGAGAATCTACGATCTGTTAGAGTGGTCCGAGAATACTCGGATGTGTTTGAGGAGGTGAAGGGCTTGCCTCCGAAGCGGGAGATAGATTTTCGAATATATCTTGTGGATAATGCAAAACTAGTATCTTTGCCAGTACGCCACATGGCTCCTCGTGAAAGGAGGGAACTCAATAAGCAAGTGAAGGAGTTTCTTGAGAAGGGGTTCATAAGACATAGTATATCGGAGTGTGGTGCTCCAGTAGTATTTGCCACGAAGGCGGATGGGTCCCTTAGATTTTGTGTGGACTATAGAGAACTTAATAAGCTTACTAAGAAAAACAGACACCCACTACCGAGGATTGACGATATCTTCGATCAGTTAGTTGGCGCCTCAGTGTTTTCGCAGTTGGACTTAGCCACTGGTTTCAATCAGTTGAGGGTGGCCGAGGATAGCATAGACAAGACTGCCTTTAGGACTCCGGACGGTTTCTATGAATGGCTGGTGATGCCCTTCGGTTTGACAAACGCCCCAGCATACTTTGTTGATTTGATGAGTAGGGTGTTTAGGGATACCTTAATAAATTCGTGGTGGTCTTTGTAGATGACATCTTGATCTTTTCTAAGGATGAAGAAGAGCATGCCCTACATCTTAGGGAAGTGTTGGAGACCCTACGAGCGCATAACCTTAAAGCTAAATTTTCTAAGTGTCACTTCTGGAGGAAGGAAGTACGATTCTTGGGGCATGTGGTTTCCAAAGAAGGGATAGCTGTGGATCCCACAAAGGTGGTGGCCATCCAAGATTGGAAGGTCCCTAAAAATGCTACCGAAGTAAGAAGTTTCTTGGGGTTGGCTGGCTACTATAGGAAGTTTATCAAAGGCTTCGCAAAGATGTCAGCTCCATTAACACGCTTGACGAAGAAGAACCTAGTTTTCACATGGGACGTAGATTGTGATGATGCATTCCAACGTTTAAAGAGGGCTTTGACCTCAGCTCCAGTCTTAGTGCTGCCAGACGAGAGTAAGCCATTTACTATTTATACCGATGCTTGTGGGACAGGTCTAGGCGCAGTCTTAATGTAAGAGGGTAGGGTAATAGCCTACGGTGGAAGGCAGTTGAGAGCGCATGAGAAAAATTACCCTACACATGACCTAGAGTTGGCCGCTATTGTTTTCGCGCTTAAGTCTTGGCGTCATTATCTTCTTGGCGAGAAATTCGAATTGTTCACTGACCATAAATCGCTAAAATACTTGTTCTCTCAGAAGGACTTAAACTTAAGGCAGCAAAGGTGGATGGAATTCTTAGCGTCCTACGATTTCGAAATAGCATATACCCCTGGCAAGGGTAACGTAGTGGCCGATGCCTTAAGTAGAAAAAAATTATCCTTAATTCCTTTGTTTGTTGAGAGGCGAAGGTTAGAGTTCATTTCTACGTTTGACTTTACACCTTCCATTGACCTCGTACCCGGTTTGCTAGCATCCTTAGAAGTCAGACCTACGCTTTTGGGACGGATTGGCGAGGCAAAGCGAGACGACCCACAGTTGGTTGAGTTAGTAGAAAAGCTCAAAAGTGGGGAGTCATCAAGCCATCTCCGTAGGTATACCCTAGATGATAAGGGTTGGTTACGTAGGGACGGTAGACTTTGTGTACCAAAAGACGATGACCTAAGAAAGACCATTCTTGATGATGCACATCGTTCGAAGATGACCTTCCATCCCGGTGGGAACAAGATGTATAAAGACATGAAGCGAGTTTTCTTTTGGGCCGGTATGAAGAGGGATGTGGCCGAGTATGTCGCTAGATGCTTGGTGTGCCAACAAGTAAAAGCGGAGCAAAAGAAACCCGGTGGGTTGCTTCACCCATTGGAGGTTCCACTATGGAAGTGGGAAAGTGTCTCGATGGACTTTGTGGATGGATTACCAAGATCAAGGAAGGGTAATATGGGGATTTGGGTTATAGTAGATAGACTTACTAAGAGCGCCCATTTTATTCCCGTGAAGAGTAAGAGGACTGCTCCATGGTTAGCTTCTGTATACGTCCGAGAAATAGTTCGTTTGCATGGTGTTCCTTCTAGCATAGTGAGCGACCGCGATCCTATTTTCACCAGCGAATTTTGGAGAAGCTTGCAAGAGGCGGTAGGGACTTAGTTATGTTTGAGCACCGCATATCATCCTCAGACGGACGACCAAACCGAGAGGGTGAATCATATTCTAGAGGACCTTTTGAGGCTATGTATCCTAGACTTTGGGGGTACATGGGAAAAGCATCTTCCATTGGTGGAGTTCGCATATAATAACAGCTTTCAGTCTAGCATTGGCATGGAACCTTTCGAAGCTCTTTATGGACGACCTTGTCGTTCACCTACATGTTGGTGGGAATCTAAGGATAAGATCTTATTTGGGCCCGGTATGATTAGAAAGACTTCGGAGAAGATCGACTTGATTCGAAGGAGGATGAAAGCAGCGCAAGATAGGCAGAAATATTATGTGGATAAGAGGAGGACAGATCTTGAGTTTGAAGTTGGGGACATGGTCTTTATCAAAGTGTCTCCATTATGGAACGTTGTTCGCTTTGGGTCCGTTGGGAAATTAGCACCAAGGTTCGTAGGGCCGTTCCCTATTAAGGAGAAGATTGGACAGATGGTGTATAGAGTGGAGTTGCCTGAGAGACTTTGTGGTGTACGCGACGTATTCCATGTATCACATTTGAGGAAGTGCCTACACGAGACCGCGGAGGTGGTAGAGCCGAGCTTGCTTAGAGAGGTGGAGGTAGAGCGTGATGCGACGATTCGACAAGCTCCTACATGCATTCTTGGGTCGAAGATCAAGAAGTTGAGGAATCGAGAGGTCAGACTAGTCAAAGTACAATGGGGAGATGATGAGAGAAACGCTACTTGGGAGACAGAAGAGAAGATGCGTTCACGATACCCTTTTCTTTTCGAGGGTATGTCTTTTAATTTTTCCTTTATCGCTTAGCTTGTACTTATCTTGTCTTTAGTATGTCCTCTCGCTAGTATCTTTGGCCTTTAGTTAGGATAATCCTATGGTTGAAACATGTGTTTGAGACATGTTATGTATGATGGATGCAAAGTGGATGCAAGTGTTTGCTACTGGTTGCTCGTGGACGCATATACACACACTATTAGGCACTAGATCGGCTCAGTCACTTCATATTGCATATTGCATATAAATGGATGTATTTAGTAAAATGGATGTATGAGTATTTTTTTATCATATGGATGCTGCATTCAGATGATGAATGTGCACGCATATAGAGATAATATGTAGCATTAAGGAACTTTTGCATAGATAATGGACGCATGGCACTATCATGATTTGCATTAAGGAGGTCAACAGAATCAGTGGACCGCCTGATTTTGCATTAGATATGGACATATACACACACTGTGCATTTAAACATGAAAGCATTAGAAGTCTATAAGGACAATGGATGCCTGTATTTTATGGTTGAGTAGATGGACGATTGGATGTTAGGATATACATTCTTCTTATCTTGAAGATTTCGGGGTCGAAATCCTTTAAGGAGGGGAGAATGTAACACCCCGTAATTCTGTTAATATTAATATTCACAAATTAAAGAATAACTAATCTCAGACGTGAGAATTGTGGGAAATGGGTTGTGCCATTGTGTTCGTCTCGGAATTCTGGTTGAAATAGAGTCTGAGTTTGCGTGATTTGGACTTCGTATGAAGAAGTTATGGCCATCAGAAGTTTCAGAAAATTCAAAACAGATTTCAGAAAATTTAAAATTCAAAATTCGAAGTCAAACAGGCTAGGCGGAAAATTTCATGCCCAGCACCCTAGGTCGACTGGGGAGTCGACTGGGCAGTCGACACCCCCCAGGTCGACTGGGGAGTCGATTGGGCAGTCGACCTGGGTGTCGACCTGGTCCAGTCGGCTAGGGTTTGGCTGAGCCCAACTTTGAGCTGCTGATGTGTCTTTAGGGCTGAGTTGGCAAATTTAACGGTTCAGTTTAGTTCTGAGTTGATCTGACGGTCTAAATAAATCCTAAACTCTATAAATACCTAGGTAGTCTCTCACTCTAAACTCACATGAAAAATAGAATAGTCGCCGTCATACCGCCGCCATGGAACTCAGTGTAGTCGCTGCCAACTAAGAAGGAAGAAAGCTAATCAAAACCCTAATTCTACTCAACTCTAAACAAAATCAAGACTCTCTTTCTCTTCTAATTGTGAGTATGATGATCTTAACAAGATTATTATTAAACTAATTAGATTAAGTTATGAATGGATTATAAGTGAATGATGTGGATTGTCATATATGTTGTTGTAAACCTTATGCCATCATGTATGTTGTAAATCCTATGTTATGTGATGATGATATCCTATATGTTGTAAATCGTGCTATGATGATATTGTATAGGTTGTAATTTTCTATGCTAAATCGTGATAAATCATACATGTTATAAAGTCATGATGTTATTATCTATGCTAATTAGTTCATGTTAATCAAATCATAATGTCGATATTATTTGGGCTATGTTGATGACAAATCATGTATGCAAGTTTAGATTGATTAGTAAAGATTATGAACATATGCCATGACATCTATTTAGATCCAAAATTATGCTATGACATGGGTGAGTTCTATGTGTTAGATGTTAGTTCACACCATCATTATGTTGCATAAAACCCCATATGCTAGTTTATACATGAATTTGGGTTATGATCATATCATGTAAATTGTGACGTTTAACCAAATAAGTTGGCACCTTTAGATCCATAACATGTGTAGTTTTATGCAAGTTTCACCCCTATTATGATTAGATCTATTTTATTCGTCTATATGTTGTGATAATTTATCTTTGTGCTATGCGTTAGACAATTCGAGTCTAACGTATATTTTGCGTTGAATAAGCGAACGTATAACGTGGGGTAGGGGTAATATTAAGGATTTAATATTGAGAAATTGGGGTGCAATTGATATGATTTTGCATGCCATAAGTTGATGGCCATAATTGAGTCAATTATGGACATCATTAAAATTGGAATTAATTAACATTTGAATAGGGATATATTTAAAACTGGGGTGAAATATTATAAGTGTTAATCAATGCTTAAAACACGAGGTTGGACTCGTTTATGACGTAAACCTGCCCGGACCCAACCGGCAAATCCAGTAGTCACAAATGTCAGCCCAATGTGAGAGGTCCCAGGCCTAAACTAAAGCAAAACAGTTGTAAAGACACGAGGTTAGACTCTTTTATGGTGTAAGACTTCCCGGACCCACCCAGCAAATCCAGCTGCCATAAATGCTAGTTTAATGTGAGAGGTCTTTATAAGGTTATGGCCTTAATGAATTAAGAAATACTTAACCAGATAAACATGTAAAGTGGGACATGGGGGTTAAGTTGGTGCCTTGGGTGGCATGAGGAATCTGGTTTTTGCCTTTAGTGGCACTTGAAATACGATTAGTAAGACTTAACCAAACACACATGTAAATGGACATGACTAAGAAGAGGGTTAAGTGGGATATACTAGTGGGGACAAGCTTAGGTGGATAGCTTGTGGGGGCCCATTTCAACTAGTATCCCAAACGTATCTTTGTGGGCTCGACCCAAGTCGAGGACAAGACACGCATACAGGGATTGACTATAAGAGGCCAAACGGGTTAGCGGTGGCAACGCAAGTCCAACGGGTTTCATATGCGTGTGTGGACCCGGGCTGGTAGGTAAGACGTTGTTGCATCGTGTAGGTATAAGCCGTGCATTCTCAAGTTGTATCGGGTTGCCACTTTAGGGGAATGATACACCCCACTATGGGGCCAGCACGGGTATCTACGAGTAGGGAGCCGATCGCAAGTGGGTAGTGGGGTACACCTAGTGGAGATAGGGGCAGGCGGCACCTATGTAGTCAGCTAGGGGTATGCAAGGCTATTTATATAATTTCTAAGTGAAGCAAGTGGGATCAACTTTGAGGGTGACTGGTGCGGTGCAGTGTAGTAATTATTTGTTAGTAATTACGTGTGCCTTTAACGTTATCTTCATCTTCTCTTCCATATCCAATAGTTCATAGACATTTCCTTGTTTTCCAGCTTATGCCTTAGTCTAGTTATTTTGGTAATAGTATTGTTAGAATTATCATGCTCGCCAGACTTTATGTCTGACCCCCTCTATTTCTATCCTTTTCCCCCTCCAGGTCCTCAGGGTGGGACCAGCTCTAGCAGAGTTTGATTGGGTTGCTTTATCTCTCTTTGGAAAGCTTGGACCGCTGAAGTAAAGTCTAGCTTGTTATCTTCTTTAATGGCTATTTATGTAATGGGATTATGTATTTTGTTTTATCAAGATGGATATTGTACTTGACTCTGATTTATGGTTTTATGATGTAACAAACATGTTTAATTTCCGCTGCAATAAAATAAAGTTTTAGATTTCCAAGTACTACTTATTATCTGTCTTGTTGTAATTTTTCTGTTCTATATTCACTTAAAACCTCAATGGAAGTTAATGCATTCCCTTTGTGAGTGACATTAATGGACGTGGGGTGTTATAGTGACTTCTTTAATTATTATTAACTAAAATAATAATTAACGTTAACATTAAATATATTAAAAATAGTTAACTTCGTTATTAATAGGATCATTATAATTTATAAAATCTTATTAAATAATAATTAATTTTATTAACATTAACAATCCAGAAATTTCCTTAATTAATAGTTAATCGAGGATTAACTAATATTTTACACAATTCGAATATTCAGAATATTTAAATCTATTTTCTTCCATTTGTAAATTTTACTCAAAACGGTTGATTTCATCGACCGCACACCTCAGTTAGCAGTTAACTGATTTTTATTTGTCATTTCCCCTTTTTAGATCAATTAAATAACTTAATTAATTTAAAAATGCCATTTAATTGGTTTAAAAACAATTATTTCTTTTTTACCAGCCCATAGGTAAGTTTTCTGGTTTTCTAGCTTTCAGCACATGTACAAACATAAGGTCTTATCACATAAGATTCTTTAAACTATTTCTTTTATAAAACCGATTAAAATATTTATTTATAAATTTCTAATTTAATTAATTATATAAAATTACTGTAAAACTTCAATTCAGTTATAAAATAATTTATAACTTCAAAACTGCATCAATTCACTTAACGGTAAACCAACGTCTCAAACAACACAATTTAGGCCATTCATTGCCAATTAACAAATCAACACTGTTGGTTGATTTTAAACACAACATAGGTGAATATTTATTCAACCATCATGTTCAAATAGGTTTTACTACCATATGGGGTTCAATCAGTTCATATATCAACAAATAAAACAAACAAACAACTTATATAATATTTTGAGGAATCCGGTCGGATCCCTTCAACCTGTTCTTCCCTCCATCACAGCTCGTTATACATTTCATAATAATATATGAAATAAATTTCAATCATTTATAAATTTAAAATGGTGAATTTAAATAACAGCAACCAATCAACCAATAATCAGCCAATAGCAACCAATCAGTCAATTTATATTTTTAAAGGTAAATTATATTTTAATATGAATTTACCACATCACAGGATTCCAGAAGGTGTGAGAATTAACTCACCAGATTATTTCGGTTGGCGGTTGATGCTTTTGAACGTTCAAAACTAGCTGAAATTTCAACTGCGTTAGATCAATGCCTAGTTAGTTCCATCACCTAGTCTCGTCCCTGCGATCCCGAAGGATCCAGTTTCATCAGATTTCGTTAACATATGTGAAAGATACGCTAATTTAAAGGTTGTATAGATTATACGATAATACACTAAACAATTTATTAATTAAATTAAATATTTACCTTAATAACCGTTATTAAGATGGGCACATCATCATGGGTATAAACAAATTAACGCGTTTTCTTCAATCTAGGCTCCTCTTCCCTGACCCTTCTCAAGTGCCCATCGTTCTTCAACTTTGAAAACACAGTACCGATCATCCCTCCCCCTCCCACCAACGTGGGCTACCGGACCGACCATTGACCCCCTCATCAGAACCGCCCGACCTCCTAGCGCCCTCGCCTGAAATGACAGTCCCCATCGTGGCTTCAACCACCGCCAATCGCGGAAAACCCCAACTCCATTTAACTGACAAATTCCACATCCACACGCTGCCGCGACCTACGCCTCCACCACCAATCGATGCACCGTGCTTCACCCAACCATTTCCCTTCAGATCATCCTCCCCCTTGTCGCCTTCTCTGGAAGTCAATCAAGCAAATATGTTTTCAGCCTTTTCAAAAAACACCCAAAAACACCATCTCCGTTCAACTCGTCGCTCCGACCACCACAGACCACCAGAGACCCCGAGACCACAGCCAAACAAAAGCCTGATCTCTCCTCTACAAAACCCCCAAGCCCCCGGACTCTCAAATCAACCCAATCTTAGTAATTTTGGCTAAAAACGAAAATCAATATCTCTGATTCTAGGGCGATTCCGGACACCACAGTCGCCCGATGGCCCTAACTTTTCTCAGTAGGTAGATAACGTCCCGATCTACCACATTCGCTTTGGAACCCAGCTCGAATTCGTCATGGATTTAAAGAAATAAATTAAAACATGGATAGGGGCTTTTCTGCAAAATGTATGGAGGAAATTTGGCTTGGCTGAGATTTTCTGATTTTGTGGCGTTTATATAATGCGGAAAAATATATTTTAAGTTGATGTGACGAGGGACGTTGTCTAACGATATTTTATTTTGTGTCTATCGCAATTTCTGAATATCGTTTATTGTCCCTGTGCTGACATACGAACCCCATTCAAGATGCGAATGGATGGCATAGTATAATTTTACAATACGGTCCTAATGAAACTTGTTTCGTCGAATTCCAAGTTCGTTTGCTCGAATGGCCCTTGTTCACGTTCAAATGGTCGTTTTTATTTACATTAAATTTTTCCACGCTCACAAAATAACCCCGATTGACACGCCACTTGAAACCTAGCAATAATTTACTGTTGCGGTCCCAATAAAATTTATTTCGTCGAAAACGAAGGTCGTTTGAATGAAGTCCCTTTTATAACTGCCCAATTCAAATAAAATAAACCAATTTTAAAATACCTCAATACAATATTATTAAAATATTAAAATTGGCTATACACGACCAGAATATCGTATATTACTAAAATAAGATATCCCGGGTTGAATTTGAAGTCAAACTGATATTATAAATTTTTAAAAACCCCTGATTTAATATAAATAACGATATAATATATAAAGGATATTCCACAGCGACCTTTTAGAAATTTGATTTGGACATAAAATAAAATCTACAACACGAAAACTCGATTTTTCTCTTTCATTAGAAATTTTTTATCCAACAGATTCAGACGTATCTTGTTTCGAGAAAATCTGACTTATTTTGGGCCCTGTACAGCCGTTTAAAGTTCAAAATGCCAAATTACGAACAGTCGCGCCGCTGCAGCTCGTTTTAAAAATTAAATTATAATTATATCGCTCAACCATCGTTTTATAAACGAAATCGATATTATAATTTCAATATGAACGATATTAAACCATTTTAAATTGCCCGTTCACGTTATACAGAAAAATCAACATTTCCCCGAATATTCTAAAAATAAAATATTATTATATTATTAATATAATTTAAATATTCAAATTAAAATGGTCAAATCGATTATTTAAACTCAAATCAATATTATAAATAAATAAAATATTCTAGTAAAATGGCCAGAAAATACGGGATATTACACTATTTGTCGGGCAGACAATTTTATTCCTCTGCTCTAGCCTCCTTCCTATGACCTGTTCAATGTATATACATGTATATGCATGCAATTTCCATCAATTTTCAATTCAGTTCAACATTTGACACAATTTTGGCTTAATGGTTCCAAATTCTAATTAATCAAAACAATAATCGAACAACACAATCAGCAATCAATTAGTTTATTAACGTTTCAAATTCATACTAAATTATTTTATATACACAAAAATCATATTTTTGATGCCAACTCACAATGATATATTCTAACTATATTTTGGTTCTTACACCAGTCAATTGGATATATATATATATGTGTCTCACTTTCGAAACTCGAAATACAAATGCTGATGACGCCGAGGCATCATCAGAATAAACTCCGGGCGACTAGAGGGTGACTCTATATCTATCCATCATATTAAAATTTCGAATACACATGGATCAGATGTATAAGCAAAATCTTTATATACTTGATCGTCCAAATCAATTTAAAATAAATTATTCAAACACGTATGATTGATTTAAATTTTCAAAACAAAATTGGTTTTCATTTTCATTTGAAAATAACTCTCTTCCAACTCATACTAGGATACTACTGATCCCATCTCTAACGAGTCATTCTCATTTGACATTACTAATCCAATCTCTGATGAATTCTTTCATTTGGTTCTAATGTGTCTTGTTCTCCGAGCTCTGTAAACCAAAGCTCAGATGCCACTGTAATGACCCGAACCTCCTCAGTCTCCGAGGAGAAGGGAAAGAGCGGATTAGCTTGAGGACAAGATGAATCAGAACACAAATGGGAGAAAATTTCATTTCTTATTACAACAATTCCATCAGAATACAAGAATATAACAGAGTATGAATAAATAATATATACTCGAAAAATATTAGAGATTTTGTAACGACCCAGAAAATCTGAACCAATTTAAAATTTTTAAATTGGCTAAAATAATGGATTTTAAATATTTAAAATAAATATTTTAAATAATAGAGATGAAAAATGAGTTGAATCGACAATTGAAAACAAATATAATTAATTATAATTATAAACAAGGCCTGAAAAGGCGAGGTAGTTTCAAAAATTGAATACAAACTTTGTCGGACTATACCGGGTGCAAAACAAAACGGATTTCAGTGAAACCAAAAATATTTAAATCTGTTAGTGAATACCTTTCTAACAAATCTGAAAAATCAAATTTTCATAGTGGAAATCAAAAGTTATGGCCAAATGAATTTTCAGAAAGGTCGCTATGGAATTTATATAGCCCGTGAATTGGCCATTTTGCAAACGACCTCGAAATTCGACGAAACCACCTTTGTTGGATCCGGGATGTGAAGTTATTGCTAGGTTTCAAATTTCATAAATCTTGAAGCTAGTATGTGAGCGTGGCAAAGGAAAATGTGTTTTGGTCAATTACAGTTAAATTGGATCGACCAGAAATGGGCCTTTTTGCAAACGGTCTCAGAATTCAACAAAACTAGTTTTATTGGGACCGTATCGTCAAAACATAGCTAGATTTATTTTTCTGGAATTTTTCGAATTAATTTGTGGCCCTGGCAAATTGAAATGTACGTTCAAATTAAATATTAAATGTTATATATTTTAAATTGAATGAAAACAGACTGAAACAGTCGAATGGGCCTACGAAACATATCCCATTGTGTTCGGAATGCGGGTTAAACGCTAGGGACGACAGTCGTTGGGTTTGGATTAGGGTTCGTGTGTGAAAGGGGTATTTTAGAGAATTTAAAATATATAAATAAAAAAAATCCTATTCGTCCACATCAAAAATTTCTCTCTCCCCGATGCTCCGATTAAAGGCGGGAACCCCTTCTCCACTTCCCGTCCACTTTCCGACCAAACCAAGCAAAATCAGCCCCTCCTCCAGTTGAGAATTTTGAAGTGCTCGAGACGAGCTTCAAAACCATATATAGTTTTATTTTTTTCGTTGAGTATATCTCCAGAACCGACCTCGTGAAGATCGAAGGTCGATCGCGCCGCCCAGGAGCCGCCGAGTTCGACGCCGTCAGCACCTCAGGCGCGCCTCTCGAGGCTGGTCAACGCTGCGTGGTCCGATCGTGGTAATACTTTACGGTTTGGTCTAGAATTAAAGACCAAGTTTTGAAGAAAACAATGAGGTATAAGGCCAAATTTATTTTCAGCAGTTTTAACAGTTTAAAACCGTTGCAAACTTTGAAAAATCATATCTTTTTCGTTTCTTGTCGAAATCTAGTGAAACAAGAGACAGTGGACTCGTGTGGACGTCTTCTACCTTCTAGAAGAGGCCGCATATTTTTCTGATCCTTCTGCTATTTTTGGTAGAGTGGAACCCAATGTGAGATTTCTAAATTATAAACGATATGGAAACCGATGATGTATAAATTATATGGTCGATGTATGAGTTATATAAGCGTTGTACACCACATGTATAAGCGTTGTATAAGTTGTACGTTTGATGTATAAGTTATATATGCGTTGTAAAAATTATATATGTGTTGAAATAGAAGTGAATTGCTACATATATATATATATATATATATATATATATATATATATATATATATATATATATATATATACACGCCCCTCGTCCACAAAGAATGGACGATATTTATTGGTTGTGATTGGTGTGAAAATTGATTGATAGCGAATGGTTGATTGAAATTGTTTGTGGTTGATATTGATTGATTGTGGTTGAAAAATACCCATTTGTGGTTGAAAAATATTTGGTTGAAACCACATAGGATTAGTTGGAGGAAATGAAAAATTATACATGCCGCCTGCGTGCGAACTAGATGCATGATTCCCCGTTGTCAAAAACCGCGAGGTTTTAAGGTAGAGCGATGAGCCGTGCTAGGGACGGTCCCGGTTTTTACTACCCTGCCGTTATGCTGCCGAAATTTTGAATAATATTCATGTGTTTGAATTATTTTCATTTGCTGAAACTATATTCATTCGTTGAATAGAAAACCTTCATGTGTTGAATTGAAATTCATTCGTTGATTAGAAATTCATGTGTTGAATGGTATTCGTGTTTTAAATATAAAAATCACATTTTTATCTATGTATCTAAACTATAGAAAACTTTCATGTGTTGAATTGAAATTCATTCGTTGATTAGAAATTCATGTGTTGAATGGTATTCATATTTTGAAATAAACTGTTCTATAATAAAAATCACCTTTTTATCATCTATATGAACTATGTAAAATAATCTCATTTTAATAGAAATTGTTTTATATAAAAATCCTATTTTTTATTACTTATATAAACTATATAAAATAATAATGATTTGAAAAGAATTGTTTTACAATAAAAATCACCTTTTTATTATATACATGAATTGTTGAAATGTGAAGTGTTAAAAATAGCCACTCGTTCAAATAAATATGCATGAGTTAAAGTATTCATTAATTAGCTAATGATATGATTTTTGCCTATGCATGCAACATTAGAATGAATGGTGTTTTTAAAACAATTTGAATCAAATATGAAGTTGAATGGAAAATGATAAGTGATAAGAACTGTATATATATGTACATGCATATTTATTGAACAGGTTATAGCAAAGGGGCTAGAGAAGAGGAATAAAATTTTGTGCGCGACAAATAGGTACACATTTACTGTTTTGTTTGGGTGATGATTTTATGAGCCTGTTGGCTTTTTCTTTTTCTTTTTGACATGAGACGCCCGTGTGGCTATTTGGGAATTTTCCCAGCCCTTCCCGTACAAAGGAGGTTATGGCGAAATTTTCCAAAATTTAAAGGCGTTAGTGAAATATTTGAAGTGGAAACGATATAGGAATTTTTGAATGAACTATATTTATATAAATATATAAATATAAATAAAATTAAAATGAAACGTGGCCATGCAGTTCGTGTTTTGAAATCGTGATTTCAAATGATTAGTGCGGGAGATCCGACCATCAGATTTTCCCGAAACCGCAACCGTTGGGTTCGCTTTGGAAAAATCTTTCCAATGGCACCAACTTTGTGAAAATCCAACGGCTGGATTGTCTGGAATGTTTAATTCAAATCTGAAGAAAAACAACGCCAGAATTGATTATATTTATATATATTTATATATATAAATATAATTATATTTAATCGAATAACAACGCTGCAGTTCGTATTTTGAAATCGAAACTTCAAACGATTACACCGGGAGATCCGACCGTCGGATTTTCCCGAAACTGGAACCGTTGGATTCATTTAAAAAAGACCTTTCTAATGGTGTAAATTTTGTGAAGATCCAACGGTTAGATTTTCAGATATGTGTAAATCAAATCTGGAGAAAAACAGCGCCATGGTCGAGTTATGGCCCGAATCGTCGTTTTGAATAAATTAGCTATTTTAAAATAAATAAAAATAGCGAAAAATCGTTATAAAATATTATAAACAATATGGATGTGATTTAGAAATTAACTGAAGATTGGCTAAATCGAATGGTTCCCTGGGTGTTGATCTGATGTTGGTTTCGGCCTTCGGGGTTAATATTTGGGAAATCGTTCTCTTACTGATTGACGGTTAGTGACTAATGAATTGAAATGATGCGTGTGTATGTTAGTGTTGCACTTGTTTATTATATACGCGAGTTGCTCAGAAAGACCGGGTTTATCCCCTTCTGAATTACTAAATCGACGATAAGAAATCGAAGATGAAGACGGTGGTCGAAGACCAGAGATCTTCACCTCGTTTGGTTGGTAACCGAGGTCCTGATTGGGAGGCATCCCGAAATATGGATAATGAGTGGTGATCGCCCAGACGTACGTGGTGGTCGATGGGTTTGCGAGGTATATAGTGCCTTCGGTTTCGTTCAAACCCAGAACGGACTTGTAAATGGACCGTGTGTCTGACATTGGATTTTATTCTATGTTGATTGATCTCTATTAAATATACATCTGTTTGGCGGAGGAGAATTTATTCTTTTGCTTAACGACCTTCTCTGGAACGCACGAGCTCAGAGGTTGTATATCGGTGGATATCAGTCGCATGGCACGAATTGCCAGTGTGGCATGCCTAAGTGGCAAATGACCAGGGCTTCTGTTGAAAAGCAAAGTCTTGTGGTGATGATCAAAGCACCGCCTAGTGTGGCGTAGCTTTGTGTATAATGTGAATTCGCGAGCCTCACACCCCGGTATGAACCAGAAACGGGAGAAGGACCTCAGGGAGGGCATGCGTTTCTTTCTAGCTAGGGTGGTGTCAGTGACCTACCAGCCCTAACATTTATATACTTTTCACCTGTGTGGTTGTTGCTGTTGCGAGGCGCCTCAGTTTGATCGGACGATCCGGGTCCGATGGAGTCATTCGTTGGCTCGTTTACGCCCCAAAGGGCGGGGAAACGTAGTGTTCCGGCATAATAACCCACATCGGTGGACCGGCCCAGACGATCTAAAGGGTTGATGCGTTTTGATCCTGTAGCTCGGGCTAGAGAGTCACGAATTCGGTAAGGACTTTCTTTTGCCTTGGTTCAGGACGGAAATCCAATTTCCAAATACGACGTCGTGTGGTTTTGATTGTATATATATATATATATATATATATATGGAGACATGATATATGGTACCCATACCGTCTATGATTGATAATTATGATTGAAATTGTTTTTGAAACATATAACACTAGTAATAATATCAAATGCTTTTGTTTTATTCGTATCAATCATATTTTGGCCATTATAAGGTAAAACTCTATCCTCCGGTTTGCATTGCATTGTGTGATGGGAACTGAGTCTTATAATGGCTTCATTTTTATAAAAAGCATTGCGTTGTATAAAAGAAATATTTGTTCTAAAGCACTGGCAATCCAATGGAGTAAACCCGTTCCACGAAAGTGGCGTGGTCCTGTGATTAGCCATATTTTGAATGTGCTGAGTAGATTTCTCATACCAGTCCCATGAATGACTCGTAGTTTGTTTCACTTTCAAACTCGGGTGCCCCTTTTTCTACACGGGAAGCCTTGTATTCAGGTTTAGCCGGTTCTTTCTGGATAGCTGGAGCTGAAGATGGATTCTATCATTTATCTCTTTTTATGCTGTTCAGCTCCTATTGTACATATTTTGTTTGTTTCCGCTGTAGACATTTATGTATAACTGAACTGTATTTGTACTAAGTGTGATCCTGTATACTGTGTAACTCTGATGATTACGTTTATCCAGTATATTCTATTGTTCATTATCTGGTGTATTTATTTAATTCTGTTCTGCTATTATCTGTTTCTGTGTTATATTCCAAAGATAACCCTTGTCTCCGTCTGTACGGGATTTGGGGTCGTCTCAACGTGGTATCAGAGCTTTGGTTAAGTTTAGTTCTGGAATATAACATATTAACGAACTCGTCAGAAATAGAACCAGTAGTGTTCTAGGACGGGTTACTCATTACAGATAGGATCAATAATATCCTAGTATGAGTAGCAGAGTGAAATAACACCTAGAATGTAACTCCCCACCTCCGTTAAGGTCACTCACAAAGGGAATGCCTTAACTTTGGTGGAGCATTTTAGTAAACAGAACAGAAACTTACAAGATAGATAAAACATTACTTGAAATTTTTTTACTTTATTACAGCGGAAATAGAAATCAATATGGTTACACCCTTTCAAATCTCAGAATTCAAGTACAAAATATCAGTCTTGTACAAAAGCCTTCAAAATGCATGGTTTAAAATCATAATCCCCATGGAACGGAAGCTATACAGAGCCAAGCCATACTTTAAGCACTTCAAGCAAAGAGAAATCCAGATCAAGCTAAAGTATTCCCTCCTTGGATAACCTGGGGGGGGGGGGGAACGGAAGAAAGGAGGCGAAACAACAAGGGTCAGACAAAAAGTCTGGCAAGTCCAGTGACTTTCAGCATATGAACAGATAGTAATAATATGACATGAACATAAAACTGGATGAGAGATAACTATAACAGGTGTAGCAGATATAACAGAAGAACAGAATGACATAAACTATTGCTTTACACTTCTCTGCACTAATACTAGTATAACAGAATTAGGTGTCACCCTAATGTCGAAACTGAAGCAGGAACGGGTACAGAATAATTTAACAGAAACAGAATGCTAATAATGGGCCTTTACTACCCGATCAGAAACAGACAGAAGCAGAAACAGATTAATCCCTACGGAAACAGAATGTAGAATTGGGTGTACACTAGTAATGGGCCTTTACCACCCGAACAGACGGTACCACGCAGAAACTGACAGGTGTTACCACCCAACAGAAATAGACGGTACCAACAGAAACAGAAGAACTAAGTGTACCCTAAAACCCTACCCCAAGCGATCGGCTCCCTAATACATAAATATCCTGTGTCGGCCCCACAGTAGGGTGTATCACTCCCTAAAGTGACAACCAATTTGCACAGACCTATTTACAGATGTCACGGCGTCTTACATCCTCAGAGGTAGACAGAGATCCATGCACGCACATGACCCGGTTGGAACGCACCATCAACACCCCTCGCCATTATCATAATGAACCGCTTATAATAAGTTTAGTAAGCGTGCCCGGACCCTACCTACTGTTGGGTCAAAATTTTGATACCAGAAAGGGTTACTGACTAATATGGGTCCCAAACAACAGATGACACTAGTGATTCCCCTCCTAACCTTGTGTCCCCAGACTAACAGATTTCAGCTTAACTTGTCTACAAGTTTCAGACATACAAGATTTAGATTAACTAGTTCACAGATCAGACAAATCAAGTTAACAGGTTTTCAGACTAATGGATCAGATGTTCGGATTAACAGGCTTCAGATTAACTTGTTACAGATTAACAGACTTACAGATTAACTGGTTACAGATTATCTAACTTTGTATTGGGCCTACGGATTCACGAAACGGGTTTATTAGATTCATTGGTCCAATTGGTTTAACCTTACCCAACACGTTTTAGACATCATAATTATCTCAGATTTTCATTAATTAAGTATTAATGCCCAAACATCTCACATTAGACTGACAGTTTGCGGCTACTGGTTAGGCCGATTGGTTCCGGGCAGGTTTCTGTCGCAAACTGAGTCTAACCTCGGGTTTCTAGCACGTTATGACTAACTTCTCACATTAGAACCTATTGTTTGCGACCACTGGATTATGCCGGGTGGTTCCGGGCAGAATTACACCGCAAACTCATTCTAACCTCGAGTTAGCCATGTTTATCTTTGCGGCCAATTAATTAATGATTTACCATTTATACCCACGCCTAATATACATGTCAATTATTCATAACTATAGCCAATTCAGATTATGTCAATAGCGGACTAATTATACCAACTCAACAGATATAGCAGATAACAGATTTCTCAGATTAGGCGACTTAGCAGATTAAGCAAACTAGCAGATTTAGTATTTTCAACAGACTTAGCAGATGACAGATTTGGCAGATGAACAAATCTAGCAGACTAGGTAGTAGAGCAGAACTAGCAGATTAAGCAATATAACAGAACTAGCAGATTAGGCAATGTAACACAACTAGCAAATTAGGCAAATATAACAAATTTACTCATTTCTTAAAGTTTCATACCTTGCCTAATTATAAATCTTGCCTAAGTTCACGTGCATAAATAATAGTCTTTGTAACACCCCGAATTTTAGTTAATACTAAAATTCACTAATTACAAGATAAATAATCTCAGACGTGGGAATTAGGGGTAACGGGCTGCGTAATTGCGTTCGTCTCGGAAAAATACGCGAAATAGAGTCCGAGTTTTCGAAAATCGGAGTCTGTATGGCCCGGTTATGGCCCAATGAAGTTAGCAGAAAAATTTAAAACTAAAACAGATTTGAAAATTCAAATATTCAGATTTGGGATGGGCCAGGCGGGAAGCTTCCCGCCCAACCCATGTCGACAGGGCTGTCGACAGGCCTGTCGACAGGGGTGTCGACATGCCTGTCGACTTGCCTGTCGACAGGGTGGCACCGTTCAGTGAACCTGGGTGCACCAGGTTGCACCAGGTTGGGTTTCAGGCTGGCTAGGAGGGCTGGTTCTAGAGATTTCCTAAATCTAAGGGTCCTAATCTAATCTAGGGTTAATCTAAGGGCCTAAAACACTCACCTAATCCTATAAATAAGACCCTAACCCTACCCTAATTCATTCATAATTAAATCTAGTAACTAAACTATGGCAAATTGAAACTTGAGAGAGAGCCTCCACAAAAATTAGAGAAGGGATAGCATTCCAAATCAACTTCTAGCCTCTTAATCTTCTTCATTAGTTTGCTAATTTTGTTTTGGTGAGCTTCTATCCCCTTAATAATCAATTGTTAAATTGATTAAGATAGGATATGATGATGTATGGTTATGTTTGTGGATCAATGTGTTTATGCAAGCTTAATATTGTATATGTCATGTGTTTTGCAAGTTATATGCTCTATGTCATGCAAGTTTAGTATATGTGTTCATAACATTTTTATGCAAGTTTAATGTTATATCTTTATGCAAGTTTGGTGCTATGTTTCATGATGATTATGATGCAAAACACTAAGTTGGACATTGATCTAGTATGCAACATGTTAAGCATGCTTATGAAGTTATGTGAATAAATATGCAAGTTATGTGTATGTTCAAATGCAAGATTAACATGTTATGCATGCATATGAAGTTATGTGAATAAACATGCAAGTTAGGTGTATGCTCAAATGCAAGATTGATATGTTATGCATGCATATGAAGTTATGTGAATGATTATGCAAGTTATGTGTATGTTCAAATGCAAGGTTAATATGTTATGCATGCATATGAAGTTATGAGAATAATGATGCAAGTTATGTGTATGTTTAAATGCAAGATTAACATGTTATGCATGCATATGAAGTTATGTGAATGATTATGCAAGTTAGGTGTATGCTCAAATGCAAGATTACCATGTTATGCATGCTTATGAGGTCATATGAATAATTATGCAAGTTATGTAGATGCTTAAGAGCAAGTTGGGTTAATATGTGTTCATATATGCAAGTTGACATCCTCTTAACCCATGACAAAGTTATATGCTAAACCCATGATATGTGTGATGGATCTTCCCCTTTTATTATGTCATGAAATGAGAACGATTTACGTGGGGAACGATGGGGTGGGTAAATATGTTAATAAATGGATGATTGGGTATGATTAAGCATACCATAAAAAAATAAATTACCATAAGTGGGAATTTACCTATTGAGTTAGGTCTACCCCATGGGAATTTACCTATTGAGTTAGGTCTACCCATGTTATGGTAAACTTGATATTAATTAGGGATAATTAATATGGGGGTGATTAATTAGGTGTAATTAATCGACTAAGACACGAGGTTGGACTCATTTGTAGTGTAAAACTGCCCGGACCCGACCGGCTTAACTAGTTGCTACAAATGTCAGCCCAATGTGAGAGGTCTTAGCCATAAATTAAATACGTGATTAAGGTAAAGACACGAGGTTAGACTCTGTTATGACGTAAGACTGCCCGGATTCTACCGGCTTAACCAGGCGGTCATAACAGCCAGTCTAATGTGGGAGGTCTTTACGGGAGATCACGGTCTTAATTAATTAAGAAACACTTAACCATAATAGCATGTAGTGGGACATGAGGGGTTAAGTGGGTGCCTTGGGTGGCATGAGGAAATTTTGTGGTTGCCTTGGGTGGCATGTGGAATCTAGTGGGTTGCCTTGGGTGGCAATAGAAAATACGATTAGAATACTTAACCAAGTGGAAACATGTAACTAAACATGATTAAAGGGTTAAGTGGGATACACTAGATATATGACAAGCTTAAGTGGGTAGCTTGTGGGGGTCCATTTCAACCAATATCCCAAACGTATCTTTGTGGGCTCGACCCATGTCGAGTGACGGGACACGCATATTGGGCTTGATTATAAGAGGCCAAAACGGGTTAGCGGTGGCAACGCAAGTCCAACGGGCTTCATATGCGTGTGTGGGCCCGGGCTGGTAGATAAGCCGTTGTTGCATCGTGTAGATATAAAGCCGTGCACCGTTAGTATTGGGTAGCCACTTTAGGGGAGTGATACACCCCACTGTGGGACCAGCACGGGTATCTACGGTAGGGAGCCGATCGATGGGGAGTAGTGGGTACACCTAGTGAAGATAGGGGCAGACGGCACCTATGTAGGGGTACACGAAACTACTGGGTAAGAATTACTGAGTACACCTAGTGGAGATAGGGGCAGACGGCACCTATGTAGTGAGCTAGGAGTACATGAAATTATTGGGGAAATTTTCTAAGTCCTTGAAAGGGATCAACCTTTAAGTAGGAATGACTGGTGTGGTGCAGTTAGTAATTATCCTTGGGTGGGTAGATGCGTCCTGACGGTTATCTTAGTTCATCCTATGTTGTTGGCTACTTAGTGTAGTTATTATCCCCAAAGGTACCGTACCGAGTTCATGTCATACCCTAATTACTTTAATAATTGTATTGTTAAGGTTATAGGGCTCACTCAGACTTATGTCTGACCCCGTTGTTTTTATCTTTTTTCCCAACCCTCAGGTCCTACGGTGGATCCTAGCGGTAGTAGAGCTTGATCGGATTGCTGTTCCAGCCTTTGGGAGCTTGGGTAGATGTAAAGCTCCAGTTATCCAGTTATCTTTTCTTTTGTTATGGCTATTGTATGAGAGAGTGGGATTATGTGCTTCTTTATTTTGACGGATATTGTACTTGACTTTTATCATGGCTTTATGATGTAACCAGACATGTTTATTTCCGCTGTTATGAGATGATGTTTTAAAATTTCAAGTACTATTTATATCTGTCTTGGTGTAATTTTTCTGTTCTATATTCACTAAAATACTCCACCGATGCTATGGCATTCCCTTTGTGAGTGACCATAGCGGGTGTGGGGTGTTACACGTGGTATCAGAGCAAAGGTTACCGGAACAGATAAAATTTTTAGAAAACTATTTTTCTAAAACATTTTTGGAAAAGATATTTTCAAAAACATGTCTTTTAAGAGAAAAGTTTTTGAAAGAAAAGCATAATCCCCAATAGCCATATCTATATCCTTCGAATTCTCCGTTTTGAATCTTTCCTTTTTCGTTTCAGCATGGCTGAGGATCTTAACTTTCCGGAGGGTGTGACGGTACCGGTATGGTATGGGAGATTGATGGAGGCTAGGGCCACCACTGCGGGTCCAGCGAATATTCCTCCACCAACCGTAGCACCCGATCTTCGTCCTCCCCCTCCTCCTCGCACGGATACTTTTGCTAAGACTTGCAAGGAATTTAAAGCTATGGGAGGGAAACCTTTTCAAGGATCTGAAACCTTTGTGGAGGCTAGAGATTGGCTTAAGGAGGTGGAAGAGTTGATAGATATCTTTGAGATGGAAGAAGGGAAGAAAGTCAAGTTGGCTGCTTGGTTAATGAAGGGAGAGGCCTCATTCTGGTGGGAGGTTACTAATGGAGAACGCCCCGTTGACTCTTGGGCGGATTTTAAGCAAAGATTTGTGGCAAAGTTTCTCTCAAGGGCGGAGGAAAACTTGTATATGGAAAGATTCTTGACTCTAAAGCAAGGAAATCTTTCGGTGAAGGAATATGTTAACAAGTTTAATCAATTGGCAAGGTTTGGCCTAGACATGGTGAATACACCGGAGAAGAAGGCTTTGAGGTTCGTGAAAGGCTTAAATGAACCGATGCATGGGTTGGCTATGACTCACATCCCTATGGGGGCCACCTTTGAGAAGCTAGTTGACATGGCACTCATGTTTGAGGAAGAGAAGGGTCCTAATGCTAATAAGGCACCCGAGAAGAAGGGAGATCAAAAGAGACCTCAACAACAGCAAAGCAAAGGTGGGAAAGGCAACGGTGGCAAGGGCAAGAAGAAGAAGTGTTTCAATTGTGGGACACCTGGCAACCTAAGCAAGGATTGTCGCAAGAAGAAGAAGACCGGTTGCTTCCACTGTGGCGAAGCAGGGCACTTAGTGAAGGATTGCCCTAAGAAAGGGCAAAGGACGGGATCTACCTCAGGAGGACAGGTGCAAGCTCTTATGGCACCGGGTCAGGCTAGGGGGCAAGTACAGGCTCTCGCGGTTCCACCAATTCAGGAGAGAGGTAGAACTATTTCCGTTGAAAGTCTGGTTTTTCTATTTGACCATCCTGTCCGTACATTGTTTGATTCAGGCGCATCGCATTCGTTTATTTCATCATCATTAGTTGAGTCACTGCACCTAGACACCAGTCTGGTAGATGATCCCTTGGTTGTTTCAAACCCAATTGGGGGCTCCACTTATTTGTCCATGATATGTTTGGGTTTGAAGATTTCTATACTTAGCATTGAGTTTAGATGTGATGCTTTTGTGTTGGGCTTCACGGGCTATGGGTTGATTTTGGGCATGGACTGGTTATCCAGTAATGGTGCCGTTCTTGATTGTGAAAGGAGAGTTGTTAGGCTCATGACCCGCTTGGGTAACACTCTCGAGATTTCTTGTAACCCCAGGGACTCTGTTATGCTAAGTTATCTTGAATCGCTTGACGCTTCGGTCGAGAACTTGCAATCTGTTAGAGTGGTCCGGGAATATCCGGATGTGTTTGAGGAGGTGAAGGGCTTACCTACGAAGCGGGAGATTGACTTCCGAATATATTTGGTGGATAATGCTAAACCGGTATCTTTACCAGTGCGCCACATGGCTCCTCGTGAGAGGAGGGAACTCCATAAGCAAGTAGGGGAGTTGCTTGAGAAGGGGTTCATAAGACGGAGCATATCGGAGTGGGGTGCTCCAGTAGTATTTGCTACGAAGGCGGATGGGTCCCTCAGACTTTGTGTAGACTATAGAGAACTCAACAAGCTCACAAAGAAGAATAGACACCCATTGCCGAGGATTGATGATCTTTTCGATCAGTTGGTTGGCGCTTCAGTATTTTCTCAGTTGGACTTAGCCACGGGGTTTCATCAGTTGAGGGTGGCTGAGGATAGCATAGACAAGACTGCCTTTAGGACTCCGGATGGTTTCTATGAGTGGCTGGTGATGCCATTTGGGTTGACGAACGCCCCCGCCTACTTTGTTGATTTGATGAGTAGGATGTTCAGGGAGTTCCTTAATAAATTTGTGGTGGTCTTTGTGGATGATATCTTAGTATTCTCTAAGAGTGAAGAAGAGCATGCCCTACATCTTGGGGAAGTGTTGAAGACTCTTCGAGCGCATAGCCTTAAGGCTAAATTCTCTAAATGTCACTTCTGGAGGAAGGAAGTACGGTTCTTGGGGCACGTGGTCTCCAAGGAAGGGATAGCTGTGGGTCCCGCAAAGGTAGTATCAATTCAGGATTGGAAGGTTCCGAAAAATGCTACCGAAGTAAGAAGTTTCTTGGGGTTGGCGGGTTATCATAGGAAGTTTATTAAAGACTTCGCGAAGATATCAGCCCCATTAACCCGCTTAACGAAGAAGAATCTTGTTTTTGCATGGGACGTAGATTGCGATGATGCGTTCCGACGGTTAAAGAGAGATTTAACCACTGCTCCAGTTTTAGTGTTGCCGGATGGGAGCAAGCCATTTGTTGTCTATACCGATGCCTGTGGGACAGGACTTGGCGCAGTCTTAATGCAAGAGGGAAGGGTAATAGCCTATGGTGGAAGGCAGTTGAGGGCACATGAGAAAAATTACCCTACCCATGATCTAGAGCTGGCCGCTATTGTTTTTGCGCTTAAGATTTGGCGCCATTATCTTCTTGGTGAGAGATTCGAGCTATTCACTGACCATAAATCTTTGAAGTACTTGTTCTCTCAGAAGGATCTAAACTTAAGACAGCAAAGGTGGATGGAGTTCCTAGCATCTTATGATTTCGAGATAGCGTATACCCCTGGCAAGGGTAACGTGGTGGCGGACGCCTTGAGCAGGAAGAGGTTGTCTTTGAGTCCATTGTTCGTGGAACGACGAAGCTTGGAATTTATCTCGATGTTTGATTTCAGACCTTCCGTTGATATTGTACCCGGTTTGCTAGCTTCTTTGGAAGTTAGACCTACTCTTCTGGGGCGGATTGGGGAAGCCCAGAGGGACGACCCACAGTTGGTTGAGTTGATAGAGAAGCTCATAAGGGGGGAGTCGTCCAGCCATTTGAGTAGGTACACCCTAGACGGCAGGGGGTGCTTGCGTAGAGACGGTAGACTTTGTGTACCGCTAGATGAAGGGTTGAGGAAGGCTATTCTTGATGACGCACACCGTTCTAGGATGACCATTCATCCCGGTGGGGATAAGATGTACCAAGATATGAAGAGGGTTTTCTTCTGGGCCGGTATGAAGAAAGATGTGGCCGAGTATGTCGCTCAATGTTTGGTGTGCCAGCAAGTGAAGGCGGAGCAAAGGAAACCAGGTGGGTTGCTTCACCCATTGGAGGTTCCGCAGTGGAAGTGGGATAGCGTCTCGATGGATTTTATTGACGGGTTACCCAGGTCGAGGAAGGGTAATACAGGAATTTGGGTGGTGGTAGATAGACTTACTAAGAGCGCCCATTTCATACCTGTGAAGAGCAAGAGGACCGCTCCATGGCTAGCTTCAGTATATCTTCGAGAGATAGTTCGATTACATGGGGTACCCTCTAGCATAGTGAGTGATCGAGATCCTATCTTCACTAGTGAGTTCTGGAGAAGTTTGCAAGAGGCAGTGGGGACTCAATTGTGTCTGAGCACCGCATATCATCCTCAGACAGACGGCCAGACGGAGAGGGTGAATCGTGTTCTAGAAGACCTTTTGAGACTTTGTATCTTAGATTTTGGAGGTACATGGGAAGAGCATCTTCCATTGGTAGAGTTCGCATATAATAACAGCTTTCAGTCCAGTATTGGTATGGCTCCTTTTGAAGCTCTCTATTGAAGGCCTTGTCGATCACCTACATGTTGGTGGGAATCTACGGATAAGATCTTGCTTGGGCCTGATATGGTTAGGGAGACTTCTGAGAAGATTGACTTGATTCGGAGAAGGACGAAAGCAGCGCAGGATAGGCAAAAATCTTATGCGGACAAGGGAAGGACGGATCTTGAGTTTGAGGTTGGGGATATGGTTTTTGTTAAGGTATCTCCGTTGAGAAATGTTGTTCGCTTCGGATCCGTTGGGAAGTTAGCACCAAGGTTTGTTGGGCCGTTTCCTATCAAGGAAAGGATTGGACGGATGGCATATAGGGTGGAGTTGCCCAACAGACTTAGCGGTGTTCATGATGTATTCCATGTATCACATCTGAGGAAATGCTTACATGAGACCGCAGAGGTGGTAGAGCCGAGCTTGCTTAGAGATATGGAGATAGAGCGTGATGCGACTTTTAGACGAGCTCCTACTCGCATCCTTGGGTCAGAGACTAGGAAGTTAAGAAACAGAGAGGTTCAACTAGTCAAGGTGCAATGGGGAGAAGATGAAAGCAACGCAACTTGGGAGACGGAAGCGAAGATGCGTTCATTGTACCCATTTCTTTTTGAGGGTATGTCTTTACTTTCTCCTTTATCGTTTGTCTAGTACTTATCTTATCTTTGGTATGTCCTCTCGTTAGTACCTTTGACCTTTAGATAGGGTAAACCTATGGTTGAAACATGTGTTTGAGACATGTTATGGTTGATGGATGCAAGTGGATGCAAGTGTTTGCTAGTGGTTGCTCGTGGATGCATATACACACACTCTAGGCACTAGATCGGCTCAGTCACTTCATATTGCATATTGCATAAAATTGTGTGTAGGAAAATATATTTATGGATGTATAATGGTTGTGTTATCACATGGATGATGCATTTTGGTGAATGATTGTGCACTCATGTAGATATTGTATGTGGCGATAGGGTTTTCTCGCATACATAATGGATGCATGGCACTATCATGGTTTGCATATGTTCATACATTAGATAGGGAACATATACACACACTGTTTGCATATGCTCATACATCATTAGAAACTGTTTAAGGACAATGGATGCCCGTGGTTGATGATTTGAGTAGATGGTTGTTTGGATGGTAGGATATGCATTCTCCTTAGCTTAGAGATTTCGGGGACGAAATCCTTTAAGGAGGGGAGAATGTAACACCCCGAATTTTAGTTAATACTAAAATTCACTAATTACAGGATAAATAATCTCAGACGTGGGAATTAGGGGTAACGGGCTGCGTAATTGCGTTCGTCTCGGAAAAATACGCGAAATAGAGTCCGAGTTTTCGAAAATCGGAGTCCGTATGGCCCGGTTATGGCCCAATGAAGTTAGCAGAAAAATTTAAAACTAAAACAGATTTGAAAATTCAAATATTCAGATTTGGGATGGGCCAGGCGGGAAGCTTCCCGCCCAACCCATGTCGACAGGGCTGTCGACAGGCCTGTCGACAGGGGTGTCGACATGCCTGTCGACTTGCCTGTCGACAGGGTGGCACCGTTCAGTGAACCTGGGTGCACCAGGTTGCACCAGGTTGGGTTTCAGGCTGGCTAGGAGGGCTGGTTCTAGAGATTTCCTAAATCTAAGGGTCCTAATCTAATCTAGGGTTAATCTAAGGGCCTAAAACACTCACCTAATCCTATAAATAAGACCCTAACCCTACCCTAATTCATTCATAATTAAATCTAGTAACTAAACTATGGCAAATTGAAACTTGAGAGAGAGCCTCCACAAAAATTAGAGAAGGGATAGCATTCCAAATCAACTTCTAGCCTCTTAATCTTCTTCATTAGTTTGCTAATTTTGTTTTGGTGAGCTTCTATCCCCTTAATAATCAATTGTTAAATTGATTAAGATAGGATATGATGATGTATGGTTATGTTTGTGGATCAATGTGTTTATGCAAGCTTAATATTGTATATGTCATGTGTTTTGCAAGTTATATGCTCTATGTCATGCAAGTTTAGTATATGTGTTCATAACATTTTTATGCAAGTTTAATGTTATATCTTTATGCAAGTTTGGTGCTATGTTTCATGATGATTATGATGCAAAACACTAAGTTGGACATTGATCTAGTATGCAACATGTTAAGCATGCTTATGAAGTTATGTGAATAAATATGCAAGTTATGTGTATGTTCAAATGCAAGATTAACATGTTATGCATGCATATGAAGTTATGTGAATAAACATGCAAGTTAGGTGTATGCTCAAATGCAAGATTGATATGTTATGCATGCATATGAAGTTATGTGAATGATTATGCAAGTTATGTGTATGTTCAAATGCAAGGTTAATATGTTATGCATGCATATGAAGTTATGAGAATAATGATGCAAGTTATGTGTATGTTTAAATGCAAGATTAACATGTTATGCATGCATATGAAGTTATGTGAATGATTATGCAAGTTAGGTGTATGCTCAAATGCAAGATTACCATGTTATGCATGCTTATGAGGTCATATGAATAATTATGCAAGTTATGTAGATGCTTAAGAGCAAGTTGGGTTAATATGTGTTCATATATGCAAGTTGACATCCTCTTAACCCATGACAAAGTTATATGCTAAACCCATGATATGTGTGATGGATCTTCCCCTTTTATTATGTCATGAAATGAGAACGATTTACGTGGGGAACGATGGGGTGGGTAAATATGTTAATAAATGGATGACTGGGTATGATTAAGCATACCATAAAAAAATAAATTACCATAAGTGGGAATTTACCTATTGAGTTAGTTCTACCCCATGGGAATTTACCTATTGAGTTAGGTCTACCCATGTTATGGTAAACTTGATATTAATTAGGGATAATTAATATGGGGGTGATTAATTAGGTGTAATTAATCGACTAAGACACGAGGTTGGACTCATTTGTAGTGTAAAACTGCCCGGACCCGACCGGCTTAACCAGTTGCTACAAATGTCAGCCCAATGTGAGAGGTCTTAGCCATAAATTAAATACGTGATTAAGGTAAAGACACGAGGTTAGACTCTGTTATGACGTAAGACTGCCCGGATTCTACCGGCTTAACCAGGCGGTCATAACAGCCAGTCTAATGTGGGAGGTCTTTACGGGAGATCACGGTCTTAATTAATTAAGAAACACTTAACCATAATAGCATGTAGTGGGACATGAGGGGTTAAGTGGGTGCCTTGGGTGGCATGAGGAAATTTTGTGGTTGCCTTGGGTGGCATGTGGAATCTAGTGGGTTGCCTTGGGTGGCAATAGAAAATACGATTAGAATACTTAACCAAGTGGAAACATGTAACTAAACATGATTAAAGGGTTAAGTGGGATACACTAGATATATGACAAGCTTAAGTGGGTAGCTTGTGGGGGTCCATTTCAACCAATATCCCAAACGTATCTTTGTGGGCTCGACCCATGTCGAGTGACGGGACACGCATATTGGGCTTGATTATAAGAGGCCAAAACGGGTTAGCGGTGGCAACGCAAGTCCAACGGGCTTCATATGCGTGTGTGGGCCCGGGCTGGTAGATAAGCCGTTGTTGCATCGTGTAGATATAAAGCCGTGCACCGTTAGTATTGGGTAGCCACTTTAGGGGAGTGATACACCCCACTGTGGGACCAGCACGGGTATCTACGGTAGGGAGCCGATCGATGGGGAGTAGTGGGTACACCTAGTGAAGATAGGGGCAGACGGCACCTATGTAGGGGTACACGAAACTACTGGGTAAGAATTACTGAGTACACCTAGTGGAGATAGGGGCAGACGACACCTATGTAGTGAGCTAGGAGTACATGAAATTATTGGGGAAATTTTCTAAGTCCTTGGAAGGGATCAACCTTTAAGTAGGAATGACTGGTGTGGTGCAGTTAGTAATTATCCTTGGGTGGGTAGATGCGTCCTGACGGTTATCTTAGTTCATCCTATGTTGTTGGCTACTTAGTGTAGTTATTATCCCCAAAGGTACCGTACCGAGTTCATGTCATACCCTAATTACTTTAATAATTGTATTGTTAAGGTTATAGGGCTCACTCAGACTTATGTCTGACCCCGTTGTTTTTATCTTTTTTCCCAACCCTCAGGTCCTACGGTGGATCCTAGCGGTAGTAGAGCTTGATCGGATTGCTGTTCCAGCCTTTGGGAGCTTGGGTAGATGTAAAGCTCCAGTTATCCAGTTATCTTTTCTTTTGTTATGGCTATTGTATGAGAGAGTGGGATTATGTGCTTCTTTATTTTGACGGATATTGTACTTGACTTTTATCATGGCTTTATGATGTAACCAGACATGTTTATTTCCGCTGTTATGAGATGATGTTTTAAAATTTCAAGTACTATTTATATCTGTCTTGGTGTAATTTTTCTGTTCTATATTCACTAAAATACTCCACCGATGCTATGGCATTCCCTTTGTGAGTGACCATAGCGGGTGTGGGGTGTTACAGTCTTGATTCACAATATTATCATATACCCTATGTTTGTATTAAATTTACATATCACAGATTATGGTCATAACTTTACCATATATCATATGTTCCAAATTTTTATTAAACTTGCATGGTATAGAAGATCCATATAATTTATACCAAATATAGCCATAGATTACTATGCATGTCAAATATCACAAAGGTCCCTTACTTAGGTGTTTATTTACATTACTAGATATCCTACTTTCATGTAAATCTTTATACCTAGGCCATATTCTCTTTATCCTAAATCATGTGTTCAATACAGTCTATATTTATGTTCAATTATATACCTTTTTACGTCATGTCCACAAATCGTATGTTCAATACCTTTTTATGTTATAAATATTAACAGGTCCAATCATATGTGTCAGATTCAAGTTCTAGCTACAGTCCATGTTCTTTCCTCAAATTAGTCACCTATTGGTCATGCCCAATTTATGCATCATTCATTTTACTGTCCCAAACATTTTAGCGCTTGTTAATCTCTTATGAGATTGGCTCAGGCTCGTGGTAGCCTGGCTATAGAACAGAAAGAGGAAAGAGGTACAGAATAAGATAAATCAAATCAGAACAGAACAGATATAATCTCAGATTCAGATTCACAATTCATGTCAAAATCAGAATTAACGTTTATAGCGGAAAATAACTGTACTTGCCTTAATTGGATTAAAGAAAGAACTCTAGTTGTTGTAGAACCGTTGCAGAAGCACTAATCTCTAATTGAATTTAGGTTGATGTTGATTGTCTTCTAGTTTTGATTCCAGCAGAGTAGCAATGCCATTTTTATTTTTAATTTAGAACAGAGGCAGAGTAGAAGCAGACTAGAATTGTGTGCAGAGAAGGCTGGGTTTGGGGCTGTTTAAATAGGTTTAGGCAGACGAATCTAGACAGAAAACGAGACCAGATACATCAGAATGCACCCAGGCAGAAAAGCAGATTCGGGAGGCAGGTCGACCCCCTGGGGGCAGGTCGACTCTAGGGTCGACCCACTGGGGCAGGTCGACTCCCCAGTCGACCTGGTCTGTGCTGTTTAATTTTTTTTGAACTTTGGAAGGCCATAACTTGGTCATATGGACTCCGATTTACGAAATTTCGGACTCTATTTCGCGTATTTTTCCAAGACGAACGCAATGGCATAGCCCGTTTCCCTTGATTTTGATTTTATATTTTAATTATAATCAGATTTGTAATTCTTAATTTCACAGAAAATACGGGGTGTTACATTCTCCCCTCCTTAAAGGATTTCGTCCCCGAAATCTTCAAGTTAAGAAGAATGTGTCCTACCATCCAATCACTCATCTACTCAGTCATCATCTACAAGCATCCATTGTCCTTAGAAATTTCTAGTGCTGTATGAACATTTGCAAAAGTGTGTGTATATGTTCCTTATCTAATGCAAAGATCAGGCGGTCTACTGATTCAATTGACCTCCTTAATGCGAATTATGTCAGTGCCATGAGTCCAATATGTATGCAATTTTCCTATTTGATACATATCATTTCTATATGAGTGCACAACCATCCACTCATATGCAACATCCATGTGCTGATTCAACCATTTTGCATCCATAAAAATTAAAAATGCTCACACATCCATATGCAGTATGAGAGTGTTTTCGAGCCGATCTAGTGCCTTGTGTGTGTATATGCGTCCACGAGCAACCACTAGCAACCACTTGCATCGACTTGCAACCATCAAACATAACATGTCTCAAACAAATGTTTACACCCATTAGGATTCCTATCTATAAGGTGAACACTCGATCGATAGGACACAGTCGAGTGATGGAAGCGAGTACAGATAAAACAAAAACTTGATTCCTATCAGACATTGGTTGAGAAAATAATTCCCCTAAGGGTCAACCCCGAAGACCGAAATCAACATCAGATTGACACCCAGAGGGTTACCCTCTTTAGACAATGTCAAAACTAGAAATCTTATCAGAAGTATTCAGATATTTACAGACTACTGGTACAGATCAGGTTCCCTAATGATTCTTCGGAAGCTAAGCATGATAAAATCATATCCCACAAAAACTCAGAATATATGCATCATATTTAATGCCTAACACAGATATCCCTCAAACCCCAATCTCAAACAGATGAGCCATAATCCTTATGGGTCTGATTCTACAGCGGAATTCAGAAATAATACTAGTATTAAAGTGCAGAGTATCGATTACAAAATCAAAATACCAGAATCAGAAAAAGTCTTAACTCCATAATCAGATAAAGAAATTAAACCTACTATAGAAACTTTCCTATTTCTATCCTAGCTACTAGCCTGAAGAGTGTTCGCTTGCCTTCCTTGTCCTCGTTTCTTCGGGCAGTCCCTAGTGAAGTGTTCCATCTCCCCACAGTTGAAGCAAGCGCCCTTCCTTTTTCTGCAATCCTTGTTCAGATGAGTCGAGCTTCCACAAGTAAAGCACTTTTTCCCCTTCTTATCTTCAGACTTCTCATCCTTCCTTTGTGTTTCCTTTTTGGGCCCTACTTTCTTATTCTGTGGTTCCTCCTTCTTTGTCTCTTTCGGGTCCTTGTCTTCCTCGTGCAGTAGTGCCATATCCACCAATTTCTCGTAAGTCGCTCCCATGGGTACATGGGTCATGGCTAGGCTGTGCAGTGGCTCGTTCAATCCTTTAACAAAGCGGAGAGCCTTTTTATGCTGAGTGTTGACTAAATCCAATCCGAACCTAGCTAGTTGGTTGAGCTGGTTGACGTATTCCTTGACCGTCATACTTCCTTGCTTAAGAGATAAGAACTTTTCCAGTTGTAAACTCCGTTCAGCTTGCGAGAGAAATTTTGTCTCAAACCTTGTTCTGAAATCCATCCATGTCTCAACCAGCCTCTCGGCGTTAGTGACTTCCCACCAGTAGGAAGCTTCGTCTTTGAGCAGCCATACCGCCAACTGTACCTTCTGCCTATTGTCCACCTCGAAGATAACGAATAGATCCTCAGTTTCTTTGAGCAAATTCCTCGCTTCTACGAATGATTCAGTTCCTTTGAAATCCTTCCCACCCATGGCCCTAAAATCTCTACAGATCTTTAAGAAAGCAATTGCACGAGGAGGGGGTGGGGGAGGGGGATCATTTGCTGGACCTGCAGCGGCGATCCTAGCCTCAAGATATTGACGAAACCAACCGGGTACATGAACACCCTCTGGTATCTCAGATGCTTCAGACATGCTGAAACGAAAAAGGAAAGGTTCAATACAAAAAGGACTGAAAGAAAGATATATGGCTCTTGGGGATTATGTTTTTCAAAATAAGCTTTATTTTTGAAAATACTTCCTTTCAAAACCTTTTTGAAAATAGTTTTCAAAACTTTTTATAAAATCTGGTAACCTTTGACTCTGATACCAAGTGTAACACCCCACCTCCGTTAAGGTCACTCACAAAGGGAATGCCTTAACTTTAGTGGAGCATTTTAGTAAACAGAACATAAACTTACAAGACAGATAAAACAGTACTTGAAATTTTTTAACTTTATTACAGCGGAAACAGAAATCAATATGGTTACACCCTTTCAAATCTCAGAATTCAAGTACAAAATATCAGTCTTGTACAAAAGCCTTCAAAATGCATGGTTTAAAATCATAATCCCCATGGAACGGAAGCTATACAGAGCCAAGCCATACTTTAAGCACTTCAAGCAAAGAGAAATCCGGATCAAGCTAAATTATTCCCTCCTTGGATAACCTAGGGGGGGAAATGGAAGAAAGGAGGCGAAACAACAAGGGTCAGACAAAAAATCTGGCAAGTCCAGTGACTTTCAGCATATGAACAGTTAATAATAATATGACATGAACATAAAACTAGATGAGAGATAACTGTAACAGGTGTAGCAGATATAACAGAAGAACAGAATGACATAAACTATTGCTTTACACTTCTCTGCACTAATACTAGTATAACAGAATTAGGTATCACCCTAATGTCTAAACTGAAGCAGGAACGGGTACAGAATAATTTAACAGAAACAGAATGCTAACAATGGGCCTTTACTACCCGATCAGAAACAGACAGAAGCAGAAACAGATTAATCCCTACGGAAACAGAATGTAGAATTGGGTGTACACTAGTAATGGGCCTTTACCACCCGAACATACGGTAACACGCAGAAACAGACAGGTGTTACCACCCAACAGAAACAGACGGTACCAATAGAAACAGACAGAACTAAGTGTACCCTAAAACCCTACCCCAAGCAATCGGCTCCCTAATACATAAATATCCTGTGACGGCCCCACAGTAGGGTGTATCACTCCCTAAAGTGACAACCAATTGGCACAGACCTATTTACAGATGTCACGGCGTCTTACATCCTCAGAGGCAGACCGGGATCCATGCACGCAGATGACCTGGTTGGAACGCACCATCAACACCCCTCGCCATTATCAGAATGAACCGCTTATAATTAGTTCAGTAAGCGTGCCCGGACCCTACCTACTGTTGGGTCAAAGTTTTGATACCTGAAAGGGTTACTGACTAATATGGGTCCCAAACAACAGATGACACAAGTGATTCCCCTCCTAACCTTGTGTCCCCAGACTAACAGATTTCAGCTTAACTTGTCTACAAGTTTCAGACATACAAAATTTAGATTAACTAGTTCACAGATCAGACAAATCAAGTTAACAGGTTTTCAGACTAACGAATCAGATGTTCGGATTAACATGCTTCAGATTAACTTGTTACAGATTAACAGACTTACAGATTAACTGGTTACAGATTATCTAACTTTGTATTGGGCCTACGGATTCACGAAACGGGTTTATCAGATTCATTGGTCCAATTGGTTTAACCTTACACAACATGTTTTAGAGATCATAATTATCTCAGATTTTCATTAATTAAGTATTAAAGCCCAAACCTCTCACATTAGACTGACAGTTTGCGGCTACTGGTTAGGCCGGTTGGTTCCGGGCAGGTTTCTGTCGCAAACTGAGTCTAACCTCGGGTTTCTAGCACGTTATGACTAACTTCTCACAATAGAACCTATTGTTTGCGACCACTGGATTATGCCGGGCGGTTCCGGGCAGAATTACACCGCAAAACTAATTCTAACCTCGAGTTAGCCATGTTTATCTTTGCGGCCAATTAATTAATGATTTACGATTTATACCCACGCCTAATATACATGTCAATTATTCATAACTATAGCCAATTCAGATTATGTCAATAGCGAACTAATTATACCAACTCAACAGATATAGCAGATAACAGATTTCTCAGATTAGGCGACTTAGCAGATTAAGCAAACTAGCAGATTTAGTATTTTCAACAGACTTAGCAGATGACAGATTTGGTAGATGAACAAATCTAGCAGACTAGGTAGTAGAGCAGAACTAGCAGATTAAGCAATATAACAGAACTAGCAGATTAGGCAATGTAACACAACTAGCAAATTAGACAAATATAACAAATTTACTCATTTCTTAAAGTTTCATACCTTGCCTAATTATAAATCTTGCCTAAGTTCATGTGCATAAATAATAGTCTTGATTCACAATATTATCATATACCCTATGTTTGTATTAAATTTACATAGCACAGATTATGGTCATAACTTTACCATATATCATATGTTCCAAATTTTTATTAAACTTGCATAGTACAGAAGATCCATATAATTTATACCAAATATAGCCATAGATTACTATGCATGTCAAATATCCCAAAGGTCCCTTACTTAGGTGTTTATTTACATTAATAGATATCCTACTTTCATGTAAATCTTTATACCTAGGCCATATTCTCTTTATCCTAAATCATGTGTTCAATACAGTCTATATTTATGTTCAATTATATACCTTTTTACGTCATGTCCACAAATCGTATGTTCAATACCTTTTTATGTTATAAATATTAACAGGTCCAATCATATGTGTCAGATTCAAGTTCTAGCTACAGTCCATGTTCTTTCCTCAAATTAGTCACCTATTGGTCATGCCCAATTTATGCATCATTCATTTTACTGTCCCAAACATTTTAGCGCTTGTTAATCTCTTATGAGATTGGCTCAGGCTCGTGGTAGCCTGGCTATAGAACAGAAAGAGGAAAGAGGTACAGAATAAGATAAATCAAATCAGAACAGAACTGATATAATCTCAGATTCAGATTCACAATTCATGTCAAAATCAGAATTAACGTTTATAGCGGAAAATAACTGTACTTGCCTTAATTGGATTAATGAAAGAACTCTAGTTGTTGTAGAACTGTTGCAGAAGCTCTAATCTCTAATTGAATTTAGGTTGATGTTGACTGTCTTCTAGTTTTGATTCCAGCAGAGTAGCAATGCCATTTTTATTTTTAATTTAGAACAGAGGCAGAGTAGAAGCAGAATAGAATTGTGTGCAGAGAAGGCTGGGTTTGGGGCTGTTTAAATAGGTTTAGGCAGAAGAATCTAGACAGAAAATGAGACCAGATACATCAGAACGCACCCAGGCAGAAAAGCAGATTCGGGAGGCAGGTCGACCCCCTGGGGGCAGGTCGACTCTAGGGTCGACCCCCTGGGGGCAGGTCGACTCTAGGGTCGACTCCCCAGTCGACCTGGTCTGTGCTGTTTAATTTTTTTCTGAACTTTGGAAGGCCATAACTTGGTCATATGGACTCCGTTTTACGAAATTTCGGACTCTATTTCGCGTATTTTTCCGAGATGAACGCAATAGCACAGCCCGTTTCCCTTGATTTCGATTTTATATTTTAATTATACTCAGATTTGTAATTCTTAAGTTCACAGAAAATACGGGGTGTTACATAGATAAACACATTTACATTCAAGTATTTGTCTCTATATTTTGAAATATCTTTTCTGTTGACCTGACACTTTGTTTGCTAATTGCAGACGCTCTAGAAAATGAGTGCCAGAAACAGAAGAAGTAATACTGACCTGGATATAGAAGCTCTATTTGTGAAATATAGAAATCTGGGTGGAAAACCTTTCTCGGGTGAAGAATCAATTATGAAAACACAAGCTTGGATTCGTTCGGCTGAAAAAATCTTCGAAGCATTAAAGTTGGGGGATGACCAGAAAAGATTACTGGCATCCTAGGCGCTCAAAGATGAAGCTTTGTTCTGGTGGGATTCAGTTATCAAGGATAATCTAGAAGGTGATATCACCTGGGACAGATTCAAAGTGATTTTCCTAGAATGATTTACCCCTCCAGAAGCGACTGAGCGATTATGCGACGAATTTTCTTATCTGATACAAGGCGATATGACCATCCCAGAATATCACAAGAAATTCAACGAACTTTCTCACTTTGCTCCTCATCTGATTAAAGACCTAAAGAGGAAGAATCCGAGATTTATTCATGGCCTGTAAAGAAAATATCAGAATAGTGTGATGAGGAATGTGAAGCTTCCTTTCTCAGAAATGATTTATATGGCTTATCAGTATGAAGATCTCCATAGGAAAGGTATGTTACAGTATGAAGAGGAAGTCAGCTCTAGCCATAAAAATGAGTCTGAGAAAGATCATCCTGAGGCCAGTACAACGTCTGAGGTCGGTAAGAAGCCCAGTGCCAAGAGAAAAAGGGCTAAATCTGAGAAGGGGCCAGTAGCGACAACTGTATGCTCTAACTGCAATAGGCAAGGACATCTCTCGATAAGTTGTCGATCTCTCAAGAAACGAATAAAGTGTGGATCTAAATTGTGACGGCAAGGAACTTCGCTCGGTCCGAACCAGTCGCTAAACCGACCCAGACCGTTCGAAACGCCCTATCGTTTGAGAACACGACAAAACAGAACGCATACAGAAGAACATTTCATTGTATATTACAACAATGCATCAGATTACAAGAATATACAGAGTATAAATGAATATTACACAGAAATATCAGAGATTTAAATTACATTTAAATACATAGCAGCGGAAAATAATACAATACACAACTAGAATGAGATATACGGATACAAAGCTTTCCGGATATCGTTCCAGCTGTAAACCAGGATCCTGTGAATATAAATCTGCAAAACCAAAACTACTAGCTGCCCGTGTCGAAAATAGGGGCACCCAGAGTTTAGGTTAAAACAATAAACTCCAGGTCAGTCATGTGACTGGTGTGAGAACTAAAACAGTTATTAATCTTTATTTCAAATCATTAGGTAAATCAAGGGACCACGCCGTATAACACGGAACGGGTTTCCTCCCAAGAATACCAGTGCATAAAACCAACAGCGCAATGCTAAATAAAGAAAAATGAAGCTGTTATAAGACCCAGGTCCCATCACACAATGCAACGCAGTCGAGGATAGGGTTTTCCCTTATAACAGCCAAAGAATGCTTGATACGTTTAAAACAAATCATTTGATACTATTATAAGTGCATAGTATATAAAACACTTCAAATCATAAGTATCAATCATAGGCGGCATGAGCGCCCCATCCCACTATGTCGCCATATATAGGATATACAATCAAAACCGCAAAGTCTCGTATTTGGAAATTGGGTTTCCATCTATGAACCGAGGCAAAAGATAGTCCTCAACCGATTCGAGACAATCTAGCCCATGTCTCAGGCAAGCGCGCAGGCAAGCCTTGGATCGTCAGGGCCGGTCCACACGGAGTGGATTATTATGCCTGAACAATACGTCTCCCCACCCTATGGGGTGTAAGTCTGGTCCGTCAGCCGACCAGAATGCATTCGGCCGAAACCGATATAACCGAGGCGCCTCGCAACAGCAACAACCACATAAGTCAAACTCGTCAGGGCGTGTAAAACCACTGACGCCACTTCTAGCTAGAAAGAAACGCATGCCCTCCCTGAGGTCCGTCTCCCGTTTTTGGTTCATACCGGGTGTGAAACACGCGAGGTAAACGTTACACAAAGCTACGCCACAAAGGCCGTGCTTTGATCATCACCACAAGACTTTGCTTTTCAACAGAAGCCTCGATCATTTGCATCTTAGCATGCCACACAGGCAAGCCATCCTATGCAACCGATATCAGTCACACAGAATGAAATCCGATGTCAGACACACAGTCCATTTACAAGTCCGTTCTGGGTCTGAACGAAACCGGAGGCACCTAGTACCCCGCATATCCATCGATCTCCAAGTACGTCTGGACGATCACTAACTGTTTCCATCTTCTTGGGTGTACAGCCCAATCAAGATCATCAGTTATCACCCAAACGACGTGAAGACTTCCGGTCTTCGACCATCGTCTTCATCTTCGACTTATCGTCGTATCAGTTATTCAGAATGGGATAAACCCGGTCTTTCCGAATAACTCGCGTATATATTATAAAAGTGTTACACAAACACAACATACGCCTCATTCCAATTCATTAGTCACTAACCGTAAATTAATCAAGAGAATAATTCCCCAAATATTAACCCCGAAGGCCGAAACCAACATCAGATCAATATCCAGAAAACCATTCTGCTTGGCTAACCGCCAGTTAGTTTCTAAATTTCACATTCAAATCTAATTAAAGATTTAACTATCGCCTGGAGCAAAACTGGTGATACTCCATTCTCGATCTTTTCAATCTAATTAAAGATTCATTAAAACTCCACTTAGTTTTAATCTGTGACTGGGTTAAAGAATCAGTGTCATTTAAAACACGGTTCACGATAAACCCAAAGTCACATCCCATTAATTATCGGGTTAAAGAACAAGTGTTATTTAAAACACTGTTCACGATAAACCCAAAAATCAATATCAATTCAATTCCAATTAAATATCATTTAATTGGTACACTTCATTAAATCTAAATAAAAAGATTTAATCTTTTCTCAACTGGGTTCAAGAACAGTGTTAGTGAAGACACCATTCACGACAAACCCAAATCACATTCGATATTCAATACAAGGCTCTGAATAGAAACTATATCGGCCTATATTCAATATCAAATTCTACGATTAACAAATGTCGTATTGGAAATAACGATATACATATATATCTTTCAAATTTCCATAACAACACCTGTAATATCACGAATTCCAACATCGAAATATTCCGAAGACAATTTCGATTCAAATCCACTCCAATGCAATCATTGGAAATTTTGGTTATTTTCAAAACCATTTCAAATTCAATTTATTTATTTAAAAATAAATAGAATTATAATTCTAGTTCAAAACTAGTTCATTTCGATAAAAATCTATTTTTATCTTTTCAAATATGGAGTTTTTCATCCCAAACTTTCACAAATCATTTCTTATGATTTTACACAAATTATTACTATTTTTAATAATTTTATCAAGGCCCGTACGGTCGATTTCCATTAACGGCCATCGAACTGCACTTACAGCGACCTTTTTCGAATTTGATTTGGACGTATCTCCAAATCCAACCGTTAGATTTCAAATTTCTAACATTCATTAGAAAGCTCTTTTCGATACGAACCCAACGGTTCCGGTTTTAGGAGAATCCGACGGTCGGATCTCCCGTAATGTCCGTTTGAAACAAATGATCGAAATTCGCGAACTGCCGCAGCGCGGCGCGTTCTATTCAGGCCATTATATTATATATATAATATATATAATATATATTTCGTCGATTACTATTTAAAACGAATTATATAAATGGTTTTAAATTCGTTTCAAAAGCAATTTCAACTTCCTTTTCAATTCAAATCAAAATTGAATTCTTCTTTATAAATTCGTTTCAAAATTCATTTCTATTCAATTCAAATTTCAATTCAATTTGAATTCATTTCAATTCGCTTTCAATTCCATTTGAATTCGTTTTCAATTCAATTCATTTCGAAATCGTTTTCAATTCAATTCATTTCGAAATCGTTTTCAATTCAATTCATTTCGAAATCGTTTTCAATTCAATTCATTTCGAAATCGTTTTCAATTCAATTCATTTCGAAATCGTTTTCAATTCAATTCATTTCGAAATCGTTTTCAATTCAATTCATTTCGAAATCGTTTTCAATTCAATTCATTTCGAAATCGTTTTCAATTCAATTCATTTCGAAATCGTTTTCAATTCAATTCATTTCGAAATCGTTTTCAATTCAATTCATTTCGAAATCGTTTTCAATTCAATTCATTTCAAAATATTCGATTTCGAAATCACGTTTCAATATTCATTTTAAAATGAATAAAATCGATATAAATATCGTTCACGTCAAAATGGCGTCAATCTAATCCTCACGGCTTCACATATTTCTATTTTCAAATATTCTATTTCAAATATTTCTATTTCAAATATTTCTATTTCAAATATTTCTATTTCAAATATTTCTATTTCAAATATTTCTATTTCAAATATTTCTATTTCAAATATTTCTATTTTTCTCGAAACTGGAATGAGGCCCAATCAATTACCATATAATGTTAATTATATGGATTTTCTACAACACATGTATATATCAACAACGATGAATAATCAACCATCAACCAAAGTGCACTACACTGTATAAGCATCAAATATAGACATTTAACGCTTATAGCAGCTTGTCAATCAATCGATCGACATATTTAATAAATCAGGATGAGTGAACTTCAAATTTCATCCTAACACCCGTGTGGGGTTTCAAACAATCAAACACATATTTTATTTGTGCAGTTAGGCGATGTGTAAAATTTATCGACCCAATCAACGTCATTCAAATAGGTGTACATAAACAAACCGTCTGGTTTGTAAATGAATATTTATTTATTCACATTCACGTTAAAAATTATATTTTTAACGATAACACATTTTATTTTAACATATGAATTTATATTCAGTTCATTCGTTAAATAAAATGCTAATTTTATTTTTCTAACTTATTTTAGAAAATTTCGGCGGCATAACGGCACGATACTAGAAACGGGACAAGGCCTAGCCTTATCCCCGGTCTAGTGAAGGCCCACGCCATTCACACATCAATCAAATCAATTCGTTATGCAAACCACAAACTTTGGAGTAAGGGTCTAACCTAGCCTTACTCCTTCGCCTTATAACGGCGCACGTCTAATCCTAACCAATTTATCGATTCGATTTTTCACACCACAAACCACATTCAAACCAATATCACAATCAATCACCAAACAGTCAAACAAACAAGTCCATGGTCTGTGGACGGGTGTCGGGTGCTACTAAGCACCGTCTGCATCCTAGTATATATATAACTAGAAAAATAAATTGAAAGGTGAGAAATTCTCACATATAGCTATCCTAGCTCCACAGCACTTCATTGATAGAAATCTTCATTGTTTTCGCATCTTCTTCAGCTTCGTCGCCTGTAGCCACTACATATGTAAAAATCGAATTTTTACTTCGCTATTCAATATATAAAAATCGAATTTTTATTTCAAAGTTCAATATATAAAAATCGAATTTTCAGTTCAAAGTTCAATATATAAAAATCGAATTTTTAGTTCGAAGTTCAATATATAAAAATCGAATTTTTATTTCAAAGTTCAATATATAAAAATCGAATTTTTATTTCGAAGTTCAATATATAAAAATCGAATTTTTATTTCAAAGTTCAATATATAAAAATCGAATTTTCAGTTCAAAGTTCAATATATAAAAATCGAATTTTTAGTTCAAAGTTCAATATATAAAAATCGAATTTTTAGTTCGAAGTTCAATATATAAAAATCGAATTTTTATTTCAAAGTTCAATATATAAAAATCGAATTTTTATTTCGAAGTTCAATATATAAAAATCGAATTTTTATTTCAAAGTTCAATATATAAAAATCGAATTTTTATTTCAAAGTTCAATACATAAAAATCGAATTTTTTTTTCAAAGTTCAATACATAAAAATCGAATTTTTATTTCAAAGTTCAATACATAAAAATCGAATTTTTATTTCAAAGTTCAATATATAAAAATCGAATTTTTATTTCGCTATTCAATATATAAAAATCGAATTTTCAGTTCGAAGTTCCATATATAAAAACCGAATTTTTATATCGCTATTCAATATATAAAAGTCGAATTTTTATATTCTCCATTATATTTTCAAAAGTGATGTCTTTTCATTTTCAAATCAAGATTGCTTGTATTTTTGAATCGATGACAATTTCAGTTTCTTTTCTTTTTAACAATGTAAAAAAAATCAGTTTTTAATCATTTTTAAAAATCTCGTCTTTAACATTTTTAAAAGTCTGTTTTTAATCATTTTAAAAATCTCTCCCCCCCCCCCCCCCTTTTTTTTTTTAATCATTAAAAAAACTGGTTTTAAACTAAATAAAAATCTGGTTTTAAACTAAATAAAAATCTGGTTTTAAACTAAATAAAAATCTGGTTTTAAACTAAATAAAAATCTGGTTTTAAACTAAATAAAAATCTGGTTTTAAACTAAATAAAAATCTGGTTTTAAACTAAATAAAAATCTGGTTTTAAACTAAATAAAAATCTGGTTTTAAACTAAATAAAAATCTGGTTTTAAACTAAATAAAAATCTGGTTTTAAACTAAATAAAAATCTGGTTTTAAACTAAATAAAAATCTGGTTTTAAACTAAATAAAAATTAAGTAAATCAGATCAAGAAAACTCACGTTTTCAAGAAGGGGGAGAGATGGCCGAGGTGGAGGAGCTTGCTGAGCTGCGTCGGAGTCGGAGCATCCACTGGAGGAAGTGGCGGCGGTCCATCGGGGAGGGGAAAAGGAGCGGGACGCGAGGGGGTTCGGGTTCTAGGCGTTCGAATGGAGGAAGAAGGGGGTCGCGACAACATCAGGGGGAGGCGGCGGTGCTGGAGTTCGACGAGGGGGTGAGGGTGACTGGATCGTCGAGGGCCGGCGACGAGGCTCCGCCCTTCGTTCGAAATTCTTTTTTTTTTTTTTTTTTTTTTTTTATACCTGGAAATGAAAATGATTGAAAAAGGGGGGGGCCAGGTTAAGAAGGGAAATTAAATATTTTTTTTTTTTTTTATTATTTTATTTTGCAAAAAAAGTTAACTTTCACATACGATCTCGAAACGAGGCCCACCGCCTGTCGTCCACAGCGTTCTACCCCCATTCCGAACACAATAGGATATGTATCGCAAGCTGATTCGATAGTTACAATCAGTTTCCATTGAATTTACATTTAAATCACTTTATTGAATTTTAAACGTATATTTCAAATTACCGGGGGCACATACGAACACGAAAAATCCCAGAAAAATATTTTCTAGCTTCGTATTGACGATACGGTCCTAACAAAACTAGTTTCGTCGAATTCTGAGACCGTTAGAAAAATGGCCAATTTCCAGTCGATTAAAATCAACTGAAACTGGTCAAACGCGTTTTCCTTTGCCACGCTCACATATTGATTCGAAAAATTACGAAATTTGAAATCTAGCAATAACTTGACACTGCGGACCCAACAAAAGTGGTTTCGTCGAAATCCGAGGTCATTTGCAAAATGTCCATTTTTAAGGGCCTGAATTCCATAGCGACTATTCAGAATTTTCAACTGGACATATCTTTTGATTCCCGCTACGAACTTTTGATTTTTCGGATTCGTTGGAAAGATATTCACTATTAGATTCCATTATTTTCGGTTTCACTAAAATCCGGATTGTTTTGCACCCGGTACATTCAATTGAAGTTTGAAATCGAATTATCGAACTACCGCGCCATTTTCAATTCCTTTTATAATTATATATAATTATTATATATTCTAACGACGACGCGTAAAATATATACGATCGAATTATATTCAAAATAAATTTCTCGTCGATATTCTTTAAAATAATTCCTTTTAAATAATCAAAATTCGCTAAAATTGCCAAAATAAAATTTTCAAACTGGCTCGCATTTTACGGGTTGTTACAATCTCCCCCACTTAAAACTTTTCGTCCCCGAAAAGGAACAAAGTCGAAAGTGGTTTGATTATTCAGCCCTACATTCGATTTGGCTTCCATTCTCCAACTTTTCAGTTTCTGAGAATTTTCAAAATTTCAAAAATTTGGCTAACACCCTAAATTTTCGAAAAATTTCGCCATAACCTCCCCTGCAATGGGAGCATCGGGAAATTGCAAATAGCGTTCCCGGTCCTTCAGATCTCAAAAAGAAAAAGAAAAAGCCAAGCGGCTAGCCAATAGGCTCATAAAATCATCATCACCCAAACAAAACAGTAAATTATGTAATAAACATGTACCTATTTGTCGGGCAAACAAATTTTATTCTCTGTCTCTAGCCTCCTTGCTATGACCTGTTCAATGTAAGTATATGTATATGCAAGCAAATGCGACCAAATTTCAATACAATTCAATATTTGATTCAATTAGGCATAATGATTCAAAATTATCAAACAATACAAACATCAATCAATTAGTGAATTAGAGTTTCAAATTCATAATTTTGATACATATACAAAAAATCATGTTTTGATGCCAAATCACAACAATGAATTCTAACTATATAAGTTTTGGGTTCTCACACCAGCCTAATGGAAATATATAGAAAATCACACATTCGAAACACGAATATAAATACGGATGATGTCATGACAATCATCAGTACCATCTCCGGGCGACTAGAATGTGATTCCATATCTATCCAGTATATTAAAACTTTGAATATACGTTTGCAAGGCGTATATGCAAATTCTTTATATACTGAATTGCCCAAAATCAATATAAACAAATAATCAAATACGAATAGTTGATTTAAATTTTCAAAACAAAATGTTTTCATTTGAAAAATATACTCTTCACACCCGTTCTAGGATACTACTGATCCTATCTCTAACGAGTCATTCCATTGGATATTGCTAATCCAATATCTGATGAATTCTTTCGTATGGTTCTAATGTGCCTTGTTCTCTGAGCTTTGTAAACCAAAGCTCTGATACCAAATGTGACGACCCGCAACCTCCCCGTAAAGGAAAGCGTCGGATAGTTCGAGAACAAACCACAGCAGAACGCATACAGAAGAACATTTCATTGTATATTACAACAATGCATCAGATTACAAGAATATACAGAGTATAAATGAATATTACACAGAAATATCAGAGATTTAAATTACATTTAAATACATAGCAGCGGAAAATAATACAATACACAACTAGAATGAGATATACGGATACAAAGCTTTCCGGATATCGTTCCAGCTGTAAACCAGGATCCTGTGAATATAAATCTGCAAAACCAAAACTACTAGCTGCCCGTGTCGAAAATAGGGGCACCCAGAGTTTAGGTTAAAACAATAAACTCCAGGTCAGTCATGTGACTGGTGTGAGAACTAAAACAGTTATTAATCTTTATTTCAAATCATTAGGTAAATCAAGGGACCACGCCGTATAACACGGAACGGGTTTCCTCCCAAGAATACCAGTGCATAAAACCAACAGCGCAATGCTAAATAAAGAAAAATGAAGCTGTTATAAGACCCAGGTCCCATCACACAATGCAACGCAGTCGAGGATAGGGTTTTCCCTTATAACAGCCAAAGAATGCTTGATACGTTTAAAACAAATCATTTGATACTATTATAAGTGCATAGTATATAAAACACTTCAAATCATAAGTATCAATCATAGGCGGCATGAGCGCCCCATCCCACTATGTCGCCATATATAGGATATACAATCAAAACCGCAAAGTCTCGTATTTGGAAATTGGGTTTCCATCTATGAACCGAGGCAAAAGATAGTCCTCAACCGATTCGAGACAATCTAGCCCATGTCTCAGGCAAGCGCGCAGGCAAGCCTTGGATCGTCAGGGCCGGTCCACACGGAGTGGATTATTATGCCTGAACAATACGTCTCCCCACCCTATGGGGTGTAAGTCTGGTCCGTCAGCCGACCAGAATGCATTCGGCCGAAACCGATATAACCGAGGCGCCTCGCAACAGCAACAACCACATAAGTCAAACTCGTCAGGGCGTGTAAAACCACTGACGCCACTTCTAGCTAGAAAGAAACGCATGCCCTCCCTGAGGTCCGTCTCCCGTTTTTGGTTCATACCGGGTGTGAAACACGCGAGGTAAACGTTACACAAAGCTACGCCACAAAGGCCGTGCTTTGATCATCACCACAAGACTTTGCTTTTCAACAGAAGCCTCGATCATTTGCATCTTAGCATGCCACACAGGCAAGCCATCCTATGCAACCGATATCAGTCACACAGAATGAAATCCGATGTCAGACACACAGTCCATTTACAAGTCCGTTCTGGGTCTGAACGAAACCGGAGGCACCTAGTACCCCGCATATCCATCGATCTCCAAGTACGTCTGGACGATCACTAACTGTTTCCATCTTCTTGGGTGTACAGCCCAATCAAGATCATCAGTTATCACCCAAACGACGTGAAGACTTCCGGTCTTCGACCATCGTCTTCATCTTCGACTTATCGTCGTATCAGTTATTCAGAATGGGATAAACCCGGTCTTTCCGAATAACTCGCGTATATATTATAAAAGTGTTACACAAACACAACATACGCCTCATTCCAATTCATTAGTCACTAACCGTAAATTAATCAAGAGAATAATTCCCCAAATATTAACCCCGAAGGCCGAAACCAACATCAGATCAATATCCAGAAAACCATTCTGCTTGGCTAACCGCCAGTTAGTTTCTAAATTTCACATTCAAATCTAATTAAAGATTTAACTATCGCCTGGAGCAAAACTGGTGATACTCCATTCTCGATCTTTTCAATCTAATTAAAGATTCATTAAAACTCCACTTAGTTTTAATCTGTGACTGGGTTAAAGAATCAGTGTCATTTAAAACACGGTTCACGATAAACCCAAAGTCACATCCCATTAATTATCGGGTTAAAGAACAAGTGTTATTTAAAACACTGTTCACGATAAACCCAAAAATCAATATCAATTCAATTCCAATTAAATATCATTTAATTGGTACACTTCATTAAATCTAAATAAAAAGATTTAATCTTTTCTCAACTGGGTTCAAGAACAGTGTTAGTGAAGACACCATTCACGACAAACCCAAATCACATTCGATATTCAATACAAGGCTCTGAATAGAAACTATATCGGCCTATATTCAATATCAAATTCTACGATTAACAAATGTCGTATTGGAAATAACGATATACATATATATCTTTCAAATTTCCATAACAACACCTGTAATATCACGAATTCCAACATCGAAATATTCCGAAGACAATTTCGATTCAAATCCACTCCAATGCAATCATTGGAAATTTTGGTTATTTTCAAAACCATTTCAAATTCAATTTATTTATTTAAAAATAAATAGAATTATAATTCTAGTTCAAAACTAGTTCATTTCGATAAAAATCTATTTTTATCTTTTCAAATATGGAGTTTTTCATCCCAAACTTTCACAAATCATTTCTTATGATTTTACACAAATTATTACTATTTTTAATAATTTTATCAAGGCCCGTACGGTCGATTTCCATTAACGGCCATCGAACTGCACTTACAGCGACCTTTTTCGAATTTGATTTGGACGTATCTCCAAATCCAACCGTTAGATTTCAAATTTCTAACATTCATTAGAAAGCTCTTTTCGATACGAACCCAACGGTTCCGGTTTTAGGAGAATCCGACGGTCGGATCTCCCGTAATGTCCGTTTGAAACAAATGATCGAAATTCGCGAACTGCCGCAGCGCGGCGCGTTCTATTCAGGCCATTATATTATATATATAATATATATAATATATATTTCGTCGATTACTATTTAAAACGAATTATATAAATGGTTTTAAATTCGTTTCAAAAGCAATTTCAACTTCCTTTTCAATTCAAATCAAAATTGAATTCTTCTTTATAAATTCGTTTCAAAATTCATTTCTATTCAATTCAAATTTCAATTCAATTTGAATTCATTTCAATTCGCTTTCAATTCCATTTGAATTCGTTTTCAATTCAATTCATTTCGAAATCGTTTTCAATTCAATTCATTTCGAAATCGTTTTCAATTCAATTCATTTCGAAATCGTTTTCAATTCAATTCATTTCGAAATCGTTTTCAATTCAATTCATTTCGAAATCGTTTTCAATTCAATTCATTTCGAAATCGTTTTCAATTCAATTCATTTCGAAATCGTTTTCAATTCAATTCATTTCGAAATCGTTTTCAATTCAATTCATTTCGAAATCGTTTTCAATTCAATTCATTTCGAAATCGTTTTCAATTCAATTCATTTCGAAATCGTTTTCAATTCAATTCATTTCAAAATATTCGATTTCGAAATCACGTTTCAATATTCATTTTAAAATGAATAAAATCGATATAAATATCGTTCACGTCAAAATGGCGTCAATCTAATCCTCACGGCTTCACATATTTCTATTTTCAAATATTCTATTTCAAATATTTCTATTTCAAATATTTCTATTTCAAATATTTCTATTTCAAATATTTCTATTTCAAATATTTCTATTTCAAATATTTCTATTTCAAATATTTCTATTTTTCTCGAAACTGGAATGAGGCCCAATCAATTACCATATAATGTTAATTATATGGATTTTCTACAACACATGTATATATCAACAACGATGAATAATCAACCATCAACCAAAGTGCACTACACTGTATAAGCATCAAATATAGACATTTAACGCTTATAGCAGCTTGTCAATCAATCGATCGACATATTTAATAAATCAGGATGAGTGAACTTCAAATTTCATCCTAACACCCGTGTGGGGTTTCAAACAATCAAACACATATTTTATTTGTGCAGTTAGGCGATGTGTAAAATTTATCGACCCAATCAACGTCATTCAAATAGGTGTACATAAACAAACCGTCTGGTTTGTAAATGAATATTTATTTATTCACATTCACGTTAAAAATTATATTTTTAACGATAACACATTTTATTTTAACATATGAATTTATATTCAGTTCATTCGTTAAATAAAATGCTAATTTTATTTTTCTAACTTATTTTAGAAAATTTCGGCGGCATAACGGCACGATACTAGAAACGGGACAAGGCCTAGCCTTATCCCCGGTCTAGTGAAGGCCCACGCCATTCACACATCAATCAAATCAATTCGTTATGCAAACCACAAACTTTGGAGTAAGGGTCTAACCTAGCCTTACTCCTTCGCCTTATAACGGCGCACGTCTAATCCTAACCAATTTATCGATTCGATTTTTCACACCACAAACCACATTCAAACCAATATCACAATCAATCACCAAACAGTCAAACAAACAAGTCCATGGTCTGTGGACGGGTGTCGGGTGCTACTAAGCACCGTCTGCATCCTAGTATATATATAACTAGAAAAATAAATTGAAAGGTGAGAAATTCTCACATATAGCTATCCTAGCTCCACAGCACTTCATTGATAGAAATCTTCATTGTTTTCGCATCTTCTTCAGCTTCGTCGCCTGTAGCCACTACATATGTAAAAATCGAATTTTTACTTCGCTATTCAATATATAAAAATCGAATTTTTATTTCAAAGTTCAATATATAAAAATCGAATTTTCAGTTCAAAGTTCAATATATAAAAATCGAATTTTTAGTTCGAAGTTCAATATATAAAAATCGAATTTTTATTTCAAAGTTCAATATATAAAAATCGAATTTTTATTTCGAAGTTCAATATATAAAAATCGAATTTTTATTTCAAAGTTCAATATATAAAAATCGAATTTTCAGTTCAAAGTTCAATATATAAAAATCGAATTTTTAGTTCAAAGTTCAATATATAAAAATCGAATTTTTAGTTCGAAGTTCAATATATAAAAATCGAATTTTTATTTCAAAGTTCAATATATAAAAATCGAATTTTTATTTCGAAGTTCAATATATAAAAATCGAATTTTTATTTCAAAGTTCAATATATAAAAATCGAATTTTTATTTCAAAGTTCAATACATAAAAATCGAATTTTTTTTTCAAAGTTCAATACATAAAAATCGAATTTTTATTTCAAAGTTCAATACATAAAAATCGAATTTTTATTTCAAAGTTCAATATATAAAAATCGAATTTTTATTTCGCTATTCAATATATAAAAATCGAATTTTCAGTTCGAAGTTCCATATATAAAAACCGAATTTTTATATCGCTATTCAATATATAAAAGTCGAATTTTTATATTCTCCATTATATTTTCAAAAGTGATGTCTTTTCATTTTCAAATCAAGATTGCTTGTATTTTTGAATCGATGACAATTTCAGTTTCTTTTCTTTTTAACAATGTAAAAAAAATCAGTTTTTAATCATTTTTAAAAATCTCGTCTTTAACATTTTTAAAAGTCTGTTTTTAATCATTTTAAAAATCTCTTCCCCCCCCCCCCCCCTTTTTTTTTTTAATCATTAAAAAAACTGGTTTTAAACTAAATAAAAATCTGGTTTTAAACTAAATAAAAATCTGGTTTTAAACTAAATAAAAATCTGGTTTTAAACTAAATAAAAATCTGGTTTTAAACTAAATAAAAATCTGGTTTTAAACTAAATAAAAATCTGGTTTTAAACTAAATAAAAATCTGGTTTTAAACTAAATAAAAATCTGGTTTTAAACTAAATAAAAATCTGGTTTTAAACTAAATAAAAATCTGGTTTTAAACTAAATAAAAATCTGGTTTTAAACTAAATAAAAATCTGGTTTTAAACTAAATAAAAATTAAGTAAATCAGATCAAGAAAACTCACGTTTTCAAGAAGGGGGAGAGATGGCCGAGGTGGAGGAGCTTGCTGAGCTGCGTCGGAGTCGGAGCATCCACTGGAGGAAGTGGCGGCGGTCCATCGGGGAGGGGAAAAGGAGCGGGACGCGAGGGGGTTCGGGTTCTAGGCGTTCGAATGGAGGAAGAAGGGGGTCGCGACAACATCAGGGGGAGGCGGCGGTGCTGGAGTTCGACGAGGGGGTGAGGGTGACTGGATCGTCGAGGGCCGGCGACGAGGCTCCGCCCTTCGTTCGAAATTCTTTTTTTTTTTTTTTTTTTTTTTTTATACCTGGAAATGAAAATGATTGAAAAAGGGGGGGGCCAGGTTAAGAAGGGAAATTAAATATTTTTTTTTTTTTTTTTATTATTTTATTTTGCAAAAAAAGTTAACTTTCACATACGATCTCGAAACGAGGCCCACCGCCTGTCGTCCACAGCGTTCTACCCCCATTCCGAACACAATAGGATATGTATCGCAAGCTGATTCGATAGTTACAATCAGTTTCCATTGAATTTACATTTAAATCACTTTATTGAATTTTAAACGTATATTTCAAATTACCGGGGGCACATACGAACACGAAAAATCCCAGAAAAATATTTTCTAGCTTCGTATTGACGATACGGTCCTAACAAAACTAGTTTCGTCGAATTCTGAGACCGTTAGAAAAATGGCCAATTTCCAGTCGATTAAAATCAACTGAAACTGGTCAAACGCGTTTTCCTTTGCCACGCTCACATATTGATTCGAAAAATTACGAAATTTGAAATCTAGCAATAACTTGACACTGCGGACCCAACAAAAGTGGTTTCGTCGAAATCCGAGGTCATTTGCAAAATGTCCATTTTTAAGGGCCTGAATTCCATAGCGACTATTCAGAATTTTCAACTGGACATATCTTTTGATTCCCGCTACGAACTTTTGATTTTTCGGATTCGTTGGAAAGATATTCACTATTAGATTCCATTATTTTCGGTTTCACTAAAATCCGGATTGTTTTGCACCCGGTACATTCAATTGAAGTTTGAAATCGAATTATCGAACTACCGCGCCATTTTCAATTCCTTTTATAATTATATATAATTATTATATATTCTAACGACGACGCGTAAAATATATACGATCGAATTATATTCAAAATAAATTTCTCGTCGATATTCTTTAAAATAATTCCTTTTAAATAATCAAAATTCGCTAAAATTGCCAAAATAAAATTTTCAAACTGGCTCGCATTTTACGGGTTGTTACATAAATCCAAGGAGAATTTTCAAGAAAAAAGGGGTTGCAGTAAATGCCATCAGATTGGACATCTGGCAAAGGATTGCTGGCTCTTAAAGAAGCCTGGGATAGTACAAGTGAATGAAGTGGCGGAAACTTCAGCACCCTCAGCTACTTGAAAGGCCAGATGTATTAGAAGGCACGCTTACTGTCAAAGATATTCCAGTCAAAGTACTGTTTGACACAGGCGCGTCACGAAGCTTCATTGCCAAGAATGTAGCTAAGAAACTAGATTTGAATTTGAAGAAGCTCAAAGAACCAATGACTGTCCAGAATCCGGTTGGGGGTTCCATTGATCTCAGTTGGGTTTGTGGAGTGCCGGTTTCTTTCTCTCGTTATCGGTTCCCTACCATCGCGGCCGTCATGAATTTTACAGAGTTTGATCTTATCTTGGGGTTAGACTGGTTGACCAAATATGAAGCTGAAGTTAAATGCGCTGACAGAGTCTTAAATGCGAAGATTAAATCAGGTGATTATATAACCATTCCCTGTGAAGGTCAGAATGCTAATAGAAAAGACTTCTGGGCAGCTTTGAATGTTTCTCCAGCCCAAATAGAAATTGTCCCTGAAATCACAGAGAATATTCCCGACCTAGTGAAAGATATTCCTGTCGTCAAGAACTATGCGGATGTGTTCGAGGAAGTTGTTCGCTTACCTCCGTAGAGAGAAATAGATTTCAAGATCGCTTTGATTCCCAATGCAAGGCCGGTAGTTCACGCTATTCGAAGATTGTCCTTGAAAGAGAAAGAAGAACTTGACAATCAAACACGACAGCTCGTATGGAAGGGTCTGATCAGGCCTAGTTTCTCTGATTGGGGAGCAGCAGTGGTGTTTGTCCCAAAATCTGACGGTACTCTACGTCTATGTGTGGATTATCGTGATCTGAACAAACAGACCATAAAGAATAAATATCCATTGCCGCGGATTGATGATTTGTTGGATCGATTAAATGGCGCACAAGTATTCTCAAGGATGGACCTAGCTACAGGCTTCCATCAACTTCGAATTGCCGAAGAGTGTGTTCCAATGAAAGCATTCAGAGGTCCCGACTTGTTCTACGAGTGGTTAGTAATGTCGTTCGGCTTATGTAACGCTCCTGCTTACTTCGTCGATCTAATGAATAGAGTGTTCAGAGGGGTTTTGAATAAATTGGTTCTGGTTTTCATTAACGATATTCTAATCCTCTCTAAATAAAAGGCCGAACACGAAAACCATCTGGAACAGGTTCTGGAAATCCTCAGAAGGAATGTATTGAAAGCCAAACTATCCAAATGTATATTCTGGCTGGATGAAGTAAAATTTCTGGGCCATGTCGTATCGAAAGAAGGAATTGCTGTGGATCCAAGCAAAATCACAACTATTCAGAATTGGAAACAACCCAGTACCCCCACTGAAGTCCGCAGTTTTCTCGGATTGGCTAGTTATTACCGGAAGTTCATTAAAAACTTTTCGAAGATATCTGGCCACTTAACGAAGCTTACAAAGAAGCACTCTAAATTCAAATGGACTCCAGAAAGTGAGGAGGCTTTTGAAGAGCTAAAGTTAAGACTAACGACTGCTCCAGTGTTAACCATCATCGATGGCAATCAGGATTTGAAAGTCTGGACTGATGCTTCTAGAGAAGGCCGTAGCGCAGTGTTAATGCTAAGGGGCCAAGTGATTGCTTATGCTAGCTGTCAACTGAAGCCGCACGAAAAGAACTACGTAACTCATGATCTTGAGTTATTGTCTATAGTATTCGCTTTGAAAATCTAGAGGCACTATCTTCTGGGTGAGAGATTTGAACTGTTTATAGATCACCAATCGTTAAAGTATCTATTCACCCAGAAAGACTTGAATCTGAGGCAGCAGCGTTGGCTGGAGTTTCTTGCAGCATACGATTTTGAGATTATATACACTCCAGCGAAAGCCAATGTCGTGGCCGATGCGTTAAGCAGAAAGAATGAGATGATCGCCAACTTTATTATCACGACTTCATTGATAGATAAAATATCTGCTCTTCAGAAGGATGATCACTTCATTCAGAAGATCAGAGAGATAATTCAAAAAGGCAAACCCTCGAGTTTTCAAGTTGATGAGGAGGGGTTTCTAAGGCTGAAAGGTCGAATCTGTGTTCCTAACATTCCTGAGCTCCGAAAGGAAGTACTGGATGAATGCCACAAGTCAAAACTTAGTATCCATCCGGGAGTGAGAAAAATGTATAATGACATCAAACGCACTTTCTGGTTGAAGTCGATGAAGAGGGACATTTCTTTATATGTTAGCCGATGCCCTACTTGCCAGCTAGTCAAGAGCGACCAACAGAAACTGGCTGGATTGTTACAACCGCTGGACGTTCCAGGCTGGAAGTGGGAACATATTTCCATGGACTTCATTGATGGTTTTCCCAGAACCAGAAAAGGGAATGACAGTACTTGGGTGATCGTTGATCGCTTCACGAAGACCGCCCATTTCATACCTGTCAGATCAAACAGAACTGCTCAGAGTCTGGTGCAGATATATTTCAAGGAAATAGTTAGACTACATGGAGTGCCGCTCAGTATAGTCAGTGATAGAGATACAATATTTACTAGTAAATTCTGGGAGGCATTTCAAGTAGAATTGGGAATAAAGTTGAACTTGAGCACTGCTTATCATCCTCAGACGGACGGTCAGACTGAGAGGGTGAATCATATTTTAGAAGATCTATTGCGGGTTTGTGTTCTAGATTTCGGTGGGTCATGGGAAGACCATCTGTATTTGGCTGAATTCTCATACAATAACAGCTACCGAGCGAGCCTGACAATGTTGCCATTCGAAGCGTTGTATGGTAGACCATGCTGCTCTCCTGCTTGTTGGGTTGAACCTGGAAATAGACTTGTGTTAGGGCCAGATATGATCCGAGAAGCTGCCGACAAAGTCGACTTTATTAAGAAGCGATTACTGGCCGCTCAAAGCTGACAAAAGTGCTATGCCGAAAGAAGAAGAAGAGATATATCCTTTGCGGTTGGCGACTATGCATATTTGAAAGTATCGTCGATGAGAGGAGTTAACCGGTTCGGTAAAACAGGAAAGTTGGCGCCCAAATTCATTGGACCGCTTCCTATTCTGGAACGGATCGGAACGCTCGCTTATAAAGCTAAATTGCCTGATTGGTTTCCTGGAGTGCATGATGTATTTCACATATCTCAACTTCGAAGGCACGTTCATGATCCAGACTTGATCGTGGAAGAAGCTGCTCAACAGGATATTGAAATTACTCCAGAATTAGCTGTGAGAAGAGAGCCGCTAATGATCATCAGCAAAGAAACCAAAGAACTGAGGAACAAGAAGGTTCACTTAGTCAAAGTGCAATGGAGTGGAGATCCGCGATATTGTACTTGGGAAACTGAGGAGAGCATTCAGAAAGCTTATCCTAGATGCCGAGTTGATATCTCTGATTGACTCCAGTGCATGGTATATTTACCATACTTTGCATTACCATTTAATTTTCTACTCTGTTGTTATATTCTTTCCATGGATGTGGACTTTTAACTCTATAGTCTGAATGACTTTAGAAGAGAATAGGAATTAATTTGTATGATTTTGAAAAGTTAAAAACAATTTGATTGTTGGTTGTGTTGGGTGACTATAGATTTGACTAATTGAATTATTGAAACAATAATTAATTTAATCAACGATAGAATTATAGCGAAATTTTTCGAAAATTTCGGGTGTTAGCCAAATTTTTGAAGAATTTGAAAATTCTCAGAAACTGAAAAGTTGGAGAATGGAAGCCAGATCGGACGTAGAGTTGATTAATCAAACCACTTTCGACTTTGTTCCTTTTGGGGGACGAAAAGTTTTAAGTGGGGGAGATTGTAACGACCCAGAAAATCTGAACCAATTTAAAATTTTTAAATTGGCTAAAATAATGGATTTTAAATATTTAAAATGAATATTTTAAATAATAGAGATGAAAAATGAGTTGAGTCGACAATTGAAAACAAATATAATTAATTATAATTATAAACAAGGCCTGAAAAGGCAAGGTAGTTTCAAAAATTGAATTCAAACTTTGTCGGACTGTACCGGGTGCAAAACAAAATGGATTTGAGTGAAACCAAAAATATTTAAATCTGTTAGTGAATACCTTTCTAACGAATCTGAAAAATCGAATATTCATAGCGGAAAGCAAAAGTTATGGCCAAATGAATTTTCAGAAAGGTCGCTATGGAATTTATATAGCCCGTGAAATTCGCCATTTTGCAAACGACCTCGAAATTCGACGAAACCACTTTTTTTGGATCCAAGATGTGAAGTTATTGCTAGGTTTCAAATTTCATAATTTTTGAAGCTAGTCTGTGAGCGTGGCAAAGGAAAATGTGTTTTGGTCAATTACAGTTAAATTGGATCGACCAGAAATGGGCCTTTTTGCAAACCGCCTCAGAATTCGACGAAACTAGTTTTGTTGGGACCGTATCGTCAAAACATAGCTAGATTTTTTTTTCTGGAATTTTTCGAATAAATTTGTGGCCATGGCAAATTGAAATGTACGTTCAAATTAAATATTGAATGTTATATATTTTAAATTGAATGAAAACAGACCGAAACAGTCGAATGGGCCTACGAAACATATCCCATTGTGTTCGGAATGGGGGTAAAACGTTGGGGATGACAGTCGTTGGGTTTGGATTAGGGTTCATGTATGAAAGGGGTATTTTAGAGAATTTAAAATATATAAATAAAAAAAATATCCTATTCGTCCACATAAGAAATTTCTCTCTCCCCGATGCTCCGATTAAAGGCGGAAACCCCTTCTCCACTTCCCGTCCACTTTCCGACCAAACCAAGCAAAATCAGCCCCTCCTCCAGTTGAGAATTTTGAAGTGCTCGAGACGAGCTTCAAATCAATATATAGTATGATTTTTTTCGTTGAGTATATCTCCAGAACCGACCTCATGAAGATCAGCCATTCGAAGGTCGATCGCGCCGCCCAGGAGCCGCCGAGTTCGACGCTGTTAGCAGCTCAGGTGCGCCTCTCGAGGCTGGTCAACGCTGCATGGTCCGATCGTGGTAATACTTCACGGTTTGGTCAAGAATTGAAGACCTAGTTTTGAAGTAAACAATGAGGTATACGGCCAAATTTATTTTCAGCAGTTTTAACAGTTTAAAACCGTTGCAAACTTTGAAAAATCATATCTTTTCCGTTTCTTGTCGAAATCCAGTGAAACAAGAGACAGTGGACTCGTGTGGATGTCTTCTACCTTCTAGAAGAGACCGCATATTTTTCTGAGCCTTCTACTATTTTTGGTGGAGTGGAACCCAATGTGAGATTTCTAAATTATAAACGATATGGAAAACGATGATGTATAAATTATATGGTCGATGTATGAGTTATATAAGCGTTGTACACCTCATGTATAAGCGTTGTATAAGTTGTACGTTCGCTGTGTAAGTTATATATGCGTTGTAAAAATTATATATGTGTTGAAATAGAAGTGAATTGCTATATATATATATATATATATATATATATATATATATGCACCTCGTCCACAAATCATGGACAATATTTATTGGTTGTGGTTGGTGTGAAAATTGATTGATAGCGAATGGTTATTGAAATTGTTTGTGGTTGATATTGATTGATTGTTGTTGAAAAATATCCATTTGTTGTTGAGAAATATTTGGTTGAAACCACATAGGATTAGTTGGTGGAAATGAAAAATTATACATGCCGCCTACATGCGAACTAGATGCATGATTCCCCATTGTCAAAAACCGCGAGGTTTTAAGGTAGAGCGAGGAGCCGTACTAGGGACGGTCCCGGTTTTAACTACCCTGCCGTTTTGTTGCCGAAATTTTGAATAATATTCATGTGCTTGAATTATTTTCATTTGCTGGAACTATATTTATTCTTTGAATAGAAAACCTTCATGTGTTGAATTGAAATTCATTCGTTGATTAGAAATTCATGTGTTGAATGGTATTCGTGTTTTAAATATAAAAATCACATTTTTATCTATATATCTAAACTATAGAAAACCTTCATGTGTTGAATTGAAATTCATTCGTTGATTAGAAATTCATGTGTTGAATGGTATTCATATTTTGAAATAAATTGTTCTATAATAAAAATCACCGTTTTATCATCTATATGAACTATGTAAAATAATCTCATTTTAAAAGAAATTGTTTTATAATAAAAATCCTATTTTTTATTACCTATATAAACTATATAAAATAATAGTGTTTTGAAAAGAATTGTTTTACAATAAAAATCACCTTTTTATTATATACATGAATTGTTGAAATGTGAAGTGTTAAAAATAGCCACTCGTTCAAATAAATATGCATGAGTTGAAGTATTCATTAATTAGCTAATGATATGATTTTTGCCTATGCATGCAACATTAGAACGAATGGTGTTTTTAAACCAAATTGAATCAAATATGAAGTTGAATGGAAAATGAAAAGTGATAAGAACTATATATATGTACATGCATATTTATTGAACAGGTTATAGCAAAGGGGCTAGTGAAGAGGAATAAAATTTTGTGCCCGACAAATAGGTACACATTTACTGTTTTGTTTGGGTGATGATTTTATGAGCCTGTTGGCTAGCCATTTGGCTTTTTCTTTTTCTTTTTGACATGAGACGCCCGTGTGGCCATTTGGGAATTTTCCCAGCCCCTCCCGTACAAAGGAGGTTATGGCGAAATTTTCCAAAATTTAGAGGCATTAGTGAAATATTTGAAGTGGAAACAATATAGGAATTTTTGAATGAACTATATTTATATAAATATATAAATATAAATAAAATTAAAACGAAACATGGCCGCGCAGTTCGTGTTTTGAAATCGTGATTTCAAATGATTAGATCGGGAGATCCGACCATCGGATTTTCCCGAAACCGCAACCGTTGGGTTCGCTTTGGAAAAATCTTTCCAATGGCACCAACTTTGTAAAAATCCAACGGTTGGATTGTCTGGAATGTTTAATTCAAATCTGAAGAAAAACAGCGCCAGAATCGATTATATTTATATATATATATATATAAATATAATTATATTTAATCGAATAACGACGCTGTAGTTCGTATTTTGAAATCGAAACTTCAAACGATTATACCGGGAGATCCGACCGTCGGATTTTCCCGAAACTGGAACCGTTGGATTCGTTTAGAAAAGACCTTTCTAATGATGTAAATTTTGTGAAGATCCAACGGTTAGATTTTCAGATATGTGTAAATCAAATCTGAAGAAAAACAGCGCCACGGTCGCATTATGGCCCGAAACGTCGTTTTGAATAAATTAGCCATTTTAAAATAAATAAAAATAGCGATAAATCGTTATAAAATATTATAAACAATATGGATGTGATTTAGAAATTAACTGAAGATTGGCTAAGTCGAATGGTTCCCTGGGTGTTGATCTGATGTTGGTTTCGGCCTTCGGGGTTAATATTTGGGAAATCGTTCTCTTACTGATTGACGGTTAGTGACTAATGAATTCAAATGATGCGTGTGTATGTTAGTGTTGCACTTGTTTATTATATATGCAAGTTGCTCAGAAAGACTGGGTTTATCCCATTCTGAATAACTAAATCGACGATAAGAAATCGAAGATGAAGACGGTGGTCGAAGACCAGAGATCTTCACCTCGTTTGGATGGTAACCGAGGTCCTGATTGGGAGGCATCCCGAAATATGGATAATGAGTGGTGATCGTCCAGACGTACGTGGTGGTCGATGGGTTTGCGAGGTATATAGCGCCTCCGGTTTCGTTCAGACCCAGAATGGACTTGTAAATGGATTGTGTGTCTGACATTGGATTTTATTCTATGTTGATTGATCTCTATTAAATATACATCTGTTTGGCGGCGAAGAATTTATTCTTTTGCTTAACGCCCTTCTCTGGAACGCACGAGCTCAGAGGTTGTATATCGGTGGATACCAGTCGCATGGCACGAATTGCCAGTGTGGCATGCCTAAGTGGCAAATGATTAGGGCTTCTATTGAAAAGCAAAGTCTTATGGTGATGATCAAAGCACCGCCTATGTGGCGTAGCTTTGTGTATAATGTGAATTCGCGAGCCTCACACCCCGGTATGAACCAGAAACGGGAGGACCTCAGGGAGGGCATGCGTTTCTTTCTAGCTAGGGTGGTGTCAGTGACCTACCAGCCCTAACATTTATATACTTTTCACCTGTGTGGTTGTTGCTATTGCGAGGCGCCTCGGTTTGATCTTACGATCCGGGTCCGATGGAGTCATTCGTTGGCTCGTTTACGCCCCAAAGTGCGGGGAAACGTAGTGTTAAGGCATAATAACCCACATCGGTGGACCGGCCCTGACGATATAAAGGGTTGATGCGTTTTGATCCTGTAGCTCGGGCTAGAGAGTCACGAATTCAGTAAGGACTATCTTTTGCCTTGGTTCAGGACGGAAATCCAATTTCCAAATACGATGTCGTGCGGTTTTGATTGTATATATATATGGCGACATGATATATGGTACCCATACCGTCTATGATTGATAATTATGATTGAAATTGTTTTTGAAACATATAACACTAGTAATAATATCAAATGCTTTTGTTTTATTCGTATCAATCATATTTTGGCCATTATATGGTAAAATTCTATCCTCTGGTTTGTGTTGCATTGTGTGATGGGAACTGAGTCTTATAATGTCTTCATTTTTATAAAAAGCATTGCGTTGTTTAAAAGACAAATTTGTTCTAAAGCACTGGCAATCCAATGGAGTAAACCCGTTCCACGAAAGTGGCGTGGTCCTGTGATTAGCCATATTTTGAATGTGTTGAGTAGATTTCTCATACCAGTCCCATGACTGACTCGTAGTTTGTTTCACTTTCAAACTCGGGTGCCCCTTTTTCTACACGGGCAGCATTGTATTCAGGTTTAGCCGGTTCTTTCTGGATAGCTGGACCTGAAGATGGATTCTATCATTTATCTCTTTTTGTGCTGTTCAGCTCCTATTGTACGTATTTTGTTTGTTTCCGCTGTAGACATTTATGTATAACTGAACTGTATTTGTACTAAGTATGATCATGTATACTGTGTAACTCTGATGATTACGTTTATCCAGTATATTCTATTGTTCATTATCTGGTGTATTTATTTAATTCTGTTCTGTTATTATCTGTTTCTATGTTATATTCCAAAGATAACCCTTGTCTCCGTCTATATGGGATTTGGGGTCGTCTTAGATTTACAAATTACAATGCAGTGAAAAATAATACAAAACACAATTGAAAGGAATATACGGATATAGAGCTTTCCGAATATCTCTTCAGCTGTAAATCAGAATCCTGTGAATATAAATCCGCATACCCAATACTAATAGTTGCCTATGCGGAAAATAGGTGCACCCAGAGTTTAGGTTAAAATAATAAGTTCCAGGTCAGTCATGTGACTGATGTGAAAACTAAAACAGTTATTTAAAACTTTACTTTAAATCAGATATATCAAGGGACCACGCCGTATAACACGGAACGGGTTTCCTCCCAAGAATACCAATGCATATAACAAAACAACACAATGCTTTTTGAAAAAATGAAGCTATTATAAGGCCTGGGCCTATCACACAATGCAACGCAAGCCAGGGGATAGGGTTTTCCCTTGTAATAGCCAAACATGCTTGGTACGCTAAAAAAAATCATTTGATACTATTATAAGTGCATAGTGTTAAAAACAACATCAAATATAAATGTATCAATCCTAGATGGCGTGGGTACCATATATAATGTCTCTAATACTAGGCTCTACAATCAAAACCGCAAAGGTCATGTATTGGAAGTTGGATTTCCATCTGTGAACCAAGGCAAGGGATGGTCCTTACCGCTTCTAGACGCTCTAGCATGTATCTCAGGCAAGCGCACAGACAAGCCCTTGGATTTTCATGCCCGGTCCACTCGATATGGATTAAAATGCCTAAACACTGCGTTTTCCCGACCTATGTGGCATCAACTGGTCATATCCCGACCAAACTATTGGCTCCGGAATGACCGATATAACCGAGGCGCCTATATATCCATCATCCACATAAGTAAAATGTCAGGGCATGCAAAATGTTGACACCACTCCTAGCAAGAAGGAAACACATGTCCTCCCTGAAGTGCTCTCCCTTTTCTGGTTCACACTGGGGTATGAGGCTAGCGAATTAACGCTACACAAAGCCACGCTTTATTAAAGCCGTGCTTTGATCATCAACCACAAGACTCTACTTGCAACGACCTGGATTTTTCGGCTATTTGATTCGAATATTTAAAATTATTTTAAATATTTTATTTGGTATATAATATCGAAATCGTTAATTAAATGACGACTGACCATTTATATTTATATTTAATTTAAAACGAACTCGAAATGGCGTGGTAGTTCGTAAAATCGAGTTTGAACTTCAATTGATCGTACTGGATACATTTTAAGTCGGATTTTGATGAAACAAGAAGCATCTGAATCTAATTGATAATATTTTTCTAATAAAGGAGAAAAATCGAGTTTTCGTTTTATAGATTTTATTTTACGTCCAAATCAAATTTCGAAATAGTCGCTATATAATCGTTTATACACCGTAATGGATTATTTAATATAATTAAATATTGGCTTCGAATTTGGACAAGTCCTTTGAGGCGTAGTCATAATTTAATTTTTAGAATTTTTTTGTAATTTTTATTTCGTAAAATAAGCAACTTTTTATTTGGAGTATTTTGCACCCTTAATCAGCGATTTTGGGGTATCACAGAATAAGTTAACCTACCGATATTATTATATTTGTGTGATCGTAGCACACTGCTGAGCACGACGATATATATATTTCTGTCGATAGCAAGTCATATGCGGATGGAGTTTTATCTAACGGGGTGTGTTAACTTTAAAGTAAAGATCGTTAGTCTTTTTTACCAATATCAAATCAAAATAAATAAATAAATCCTTAAGACTTAAGTAACGCAGCCCAAGACTATCCGATGTGGACACTTTGACAACTCTACTCAGTGTACAATAACGTTCGAAATCCTGATCAGAATCAAACTTCCCAACAGCACATGACTAGGTACAGTATAGCACAGCTACACCATTTTCCTTTTTCCTACCCATCTTGTCTTCCTTTAGATTGAAGAAACAACTCAAGCAGACCTACCCATGTCAGCTGAAACTATCGTATGCCCATCCCTTCATCTGTTGCGTATCTACTAGTTGGTCATCTGAAATGAAAAGACAAGTCATTCTTCCCTGTACAGAACGCCATATCAATCAGCACGCACATGCAAGTTCCCATACAAACATATGAAACTTTCGTATCTAAGGCAGCATGTGATTCCAAATCAACACAGACTTGCCTACCCTGTTCTTCTTCTGCATGCGCACAGACTCTAAGGATTTGTATGCAGACCCTAAGACAGGCTACCCCTTAATCATGCTCAGACATACTTTCCTCCCCAAGTATTACTGTGAACCTAAATGAGAAACGTGCAGCTACCCTATACATGTAAAATCTCTCAACTACGCATTGTTTCTGATATGTGTTTTCAATCCACTAGCTACAGCCGACTCTACTAAAAGTGACATGAAAACTCAAAACTTCCCTCACGTTGTCACGCAGATCTAATGGAAATGAAAACACACCGGCCATACCAAGAAAAATCAATGAATGACTGATGCTACTTTCTTTGCAAATCTATATGCACAGGCTACATTTGAAAATATCATCTAAGTTGTACGTAGTGAAATGGACATAGTTCTTATCCATAGAATTTTTCCATCTATAAATATGTATCCTCTTCATTATTTTTCCAGTATCAAAAATAATTGAAACAAAAGCACATACCCTATACAGTATCTTTTCAAAATACAAACCGTGATTCATTCATAAATAAAAAAAACAAAGTAAAAAACGAAAATAGGATGGGAAGAGAGGGTGGGTGAGGCTTTGGAACTTGCGGTGGTGGGTGGCATGCAGGGGGTAAGCGACATGTTGGAGTTGTTCCAGTCGTGGTGAAGTAGCAAAGGTGCGGTGCTGACAGTATAACAAAGGTGCGGTGCTGACAGTATAGGAAATGGGTGGCAGTTGTTTGGGGGTAAGAAGTATTGTACTGTAGGGAGGTGGGTTGATCTTTGAAGTGGAGCTATTTTTGAAATGGGCAGCACATGTGGATGGTGCAAGCTTGGGAATGAGTAATATTTGTAATGTAGCATATTGTATAGGTGGAGTTTGCATGTATTTGCAAGAGAAGGGGATGGTTAGCGGAGACATTGTATTGCTGAGAGTGCATTGGAAGTTCGGGAAAAAAGGGAACGTGAGCAAGTATTGTTGTGGGAAGTGCATGCGCCTATAGTTGAAATGGTGCGTGGGCCATAACGTGATGGCCATGAATTGAGGAGTTCAATGATGTGAAGGGATGGTAGAGTGGCATGGTGAAACGTTTTGTACAGGGCGGAAAAAAAGGAAATAAACCACGTGGTGCATGGTAGGGATTGTTTGTGTGAAGTAAAGGAAGCAAAGTGGAAGAACAAAAGAAGAAAAAGGAACCAAAAAGTAAAGGACGGTGATTATTAAGGCTGACTGAGGGCATGTTGGCCGATAATCCTTATTGGCAAAAGTTGATTAAGGATTCCGTGTAACTGGAAGCGATGGGATCCCGGTAAAGAGCATTACACTGTCGAACAGTTTCGAAAGAGAATCAGATGCTACCGGATTTTTGTTTAATTTTAAACGCCGTTTAAAATTAGACAAAACAATGAGCGATCGTCAGTCGACAAACAAAGGTGAGTTAATTCTCACACATTTCTGAAATACTTGGATGTGCTAAATTCGTATAATCAAATTTAATTGGTTGACGTTAATTATATTATCGTCATTTAAAATATTTCTATGTACTGATATAGAATATTATAATGATCCGTATTGCAGGGAAGAACAGGTAGGAGGAATCAAACCGGTTCCTCAAATCTTTAATATGCCGTTATTTCATATTTTATGAACTATTTAAAACCCGATGACTTTAAACCCAGTTGGTTGTTGAATGTGGTTGAGTTTGAACCAATATATATACAGTATTGGTTGATAAATAAACAGCAGATGGCCTTGAATACACCGTTTTATAAAGTTCGATTCACCGTCTGGTGAATCGCAAAAAAAGAAGTTATGAAATTATTTTATAACCAATATAGATTTTTGAAATATATTATTTTAAATAAAGTTCTAAAAAGGAGAATAAACCAACTACATAAATACGTTGATTGGTTTAACCAAATCGACCGTGCGCGAAGCACGTGTTTATATAAGTGATTATTAAAAACGATCTTATTTAGCTAATTCAAGTGATCGGAATTTACATAACAATTAGAATGGGTTTATATTGATATTAATCAAAGTGAATAGAATTATTTAAACTAATTAATTATTAATTAATCGATAGATCCATAACGATTAACTAGCAAGTTAATCAAGTTTTGAGTTGAACAAGTTAACGGCTTTAACTAATATTGTTTATTAAATTAACTCGTTAATGTAAAGAAAGTAGCTAATGGTTAAGTAACCCAGTTCTATTTTAGTAAATGTTGAAATTTGATTATCTGTCATTTATTAAGTGTCAAAGTGATAATTTGAAATGGGAAATCAAACGTAAACCCGAGTTTGAATAACAGTAGTGAAACGAGATAAGTATTTATAAAGATGCGGTACAGGACTATATTAAAGAAGAGATGGTATTTCACCAAGATAGAAGTAAAATGGGATTTCTATGATAAGGGGAAAGTGTATCTGTTTTTTGTATTACAACTGATATCTATCTGACGATAAGAACATTGTTGATCAAGGTCTGAGAGGTAATTAAATACCCCAACTTGAACAACTTCCGGATTATCGAAGGATAATATTAGTCGTAATGGTAGAGATGTTTTGGGAAATAATAACGTAACGTTATTTGAAATGTTGGGAATATATATGATAAAATTCCAGATTTTAAAGGGAGTTTAAAAAGGGGTTAGAGAATTTGAAATGTTATAAAAGAAATGAAAAGGAGATTGGTGGAAATATAACGATATTTTCAAAGTTAGGAAATGAGATTTAAATGGGTTTATTCTTAAAGAATGAGCGGTGGTTTTGGTATTCAAATAATGGAGCCAAAGAAGATGTCAAAATAATCATTTTACGAATGATAAGTGATTCGATAATAAGAAATGTTATGACCAAGTGGTGCTGTGTAATAAACCAATGGATCTGTTTTATTTTTATGGTTGTTTATTTTGATAGTTAAAGAACCAACAATCAAAATTTGACCCAACGTTATTGGTACGGGAAGACCGGGATCGAATTTATATTCGAAAACCATTCTGACCAATAAATACGAATACGTCGAAGACGTTGATCGAGATGGAGTAATTGAAGACCATAGATCTTTATGAAGCGGAAGAGTTACTTACAATCTCTGGCTGATCCCTAGAGATATACTGTGATTCTGTCGTGACTGGAATCTATGGGTAGCAAGGACTACTTGCTACTGATCTATAAGGTGATTCCTAGGATGCGGTAGGAGGGTGCCTTCGGTTCATCCTGTTCCTGGATGACATGTATGGACGATGTGAATGGTGCCCAGATGATTCAAAAGTCGATTATAGCCTCAAGCCTCATCAACCAGGAAATGACAAAAATCGGGCAGGCAGCATGGCTATGTGGGTCGCACCCATTAGGGTGTATTGTCACCATCTAGAGAATATTCATATTTGTTACTTCTTTTCATTTCTGTATCTCCCGGGGATTACGGTGGTCGCGCGACAAAAAGCTGTAAGGTGACAATATACTCGATACACTCAAGAGAAATGAGTGGTCTGTCATGTGCGGGCAGGGTTGTAAGATATTCTTGTTGAACCCAGTGTATTCATCTCTAGAGATACACTATCGGCAGGTGGTCCTATACCTTGTCATAGTTGGAAATCCAATCTCCAATAAGCGCCCGCGGTTTTGATTGTATACTATATATGTGGAGCGTGAGATGCAAGCGTTCTGCTAGATTCTATTTACTTGTATTTAGACACTATGATAATATCAGAAGAAGATATTGATTTCAAACGATTTGGGTTATAGTAAGGTAAAAACCGTCCGTGTTTATGTGTGGGCTGGTCTTACTATTATCCTTTTATTTCAAAAGGATTTCAAAGTTAAACAAGTTGGCTGTTGTGTGAATCTATCACTGAAAGTATTCCAGACTGATCCGGGTGAATTTTGTTTTAAATCAAATGTGCTCGGGTCAGACCGAGTATATTATCAGGTTAGGTATCGCTTGGAGCTTCAGAAGAGGAGTTGAAGTCGAGACGTATTCCATATATATACTGGTACTAGTTTATTTCTGCTGTGTGTTGTATGGATCTGAATGTATACTCTGATGTTGTAATATACAGTTCTTTTATAAAGTATTATTGATTATTATATTTTGTTCATTCTGCTGTGAGATTCTGATCTTCTCATTATTCTATTATAATATTTCTTTCTTTCTTTTCTCACCCTCTAACTTCGTTCTATTAGCTTTCTAGGTTTTCGATTCTTGAATCTGGACGGGGGACGTGTTAGTGTCTGGAATCGAGTGTCGAAATTCCCGGGTCGTGTAATAACCCGGAAAATACGGGCCAATTTAAAATTTTTAAATTGGTGATTTCAAAGGAATTTGAACAATTGAAATTTAATATTTCAATAAAGTAGTGAAGTAGAAATAGCGAGTCAGTTTGAAAATTTGAATTCAAACTTTGACTGACTGTGCAGGGTGGAAAATATAACGGATTTTAGTGAAACCAAAAATATTTAAATCTGTTAGTTAATACCTTTCTAACGAATCTGAAAAATCGAAGTTTCATAACGGGAATCAAAAGTTATGGCCGAATGAATTTTCAGAAAGGTCGCTATATAGAATATATAAGCCTAGAAAATTGATATTTTGCAAACGACCTCGTAATTCGACGAAACCACTTTTGTTGGGTTCGGTTTGTCAAATTATTGCTAGGTTTCAAATTTCATAATTTTTGAAGCTAGTATGTGAGCGTGGCAAAAGAAAATGTGTTTGGTCAATTTTTGTTAAATTGGATCAACCAGAAAATGGCCATTTTTCAAACGATCTCAGAATTCGACGAAACAAGTTTCGTTGGGACCGTAGCGTCAAAACATAGCTAGATTTATTTTTCTGGAATTTTTCGAATCAGTTTGTGGCCCTGGCAAATTGAAATGTACATTCAAAGTTAAAAATTAAATGTTTTATACTTTAATTTGAAAAATAACTGATTGTAACAGTTGAATTGGCCAACGAAACATATCCCATTGTGTCCGGGATGGGGGTAATTAGCTAGGGACGACAGTCGTTGAACTTGAAAAGGAGTTCGTTGGAAAAAACACTATTTAAAAATATAATATATATATATATATCGGCCAATCAGAATTTTTCTTTCTTAAATTAAAAAAAAAACCCTGTAACCCACGAACGAACGGCGAAAACCCGTTCAACCCTTCTCTCCTCCATCGCCGCCGATACAGGCACTTCCAGCCAGCGCCACCTACCTCCGTCGACGCGCCTCCCTCCCCTCGTCAGATCCGACCCGCCCATGACCAGAACCCTCGCCGCCATCGCCTGAATCAAAGCCACGAAGTCGGCCTCTTTCCAGCGCTGCCGCCGCTCCAATCTGCCACCATCCATGACCAAACCACCACCGACAAGAAGCCTGCTCGAAGCTCTTCCACGTCAGCACCCCGATCGTCCCCACGTGCCACGGATTTCGCGAAAACCTCAAACCTAGTTTCGAACCAAATAGAAAGGTGAGTCCTTTTTGATGTCTGCACTTTGAAAAATCATATCTTTTTGGTGTGTTGACGAAATTCGATGAAACAGGAAACATCGGGACCGCAAGGAAGCTCTCTACCACATAGAAGAAGCCGCGGATTTTTCTAAGTCATCTACGATTTTTAGCACTCCGAAAACCAATGTGAGAAATCTAAATTAATTGAATTTGAATGGAAAATGTCGTGTATAAATTATATTAGCGAAATATAAATTGCACACGTGTTGTATACCTCATGTAAATGCGTGGTGTAAGCTATATGAGCGAAGTATGAATTATACATGCATAGAATAATTGATATATGTGTTGAAATGCAAGTGAAATATAGCAATAATATATATATATATATATATACTCCCCTCGTCCACAAACCATGGACGATATTTATTGTTGTGAATTGGTGTGAAATATTGGATGAAAAATACGAATGGTTGAATGATTGTTTGCGGCTGATATTGTTTGGTTGTGGTTGAAAAATACCCATTGGTGATTGAAATTAATTGGAAATATTTGTGGAAATAAAAATAAACATGCTGCCTGCGTGCGAATTAGATGCATGAGTCCCCATTGTCAAAAACCGCGAGGTTTTAAGGTAGAGCGAGGAGCCGTACTAGGGACGGTGCCAGTTTTAACTACCTGTCGTTATGCTGCCAAAATTTTGAATAATCTTTATGCGTTAGAATAATTTTCATATGTTGGAATTATTTTCATGCGTTGAAATTAAAGTCATATGTTGAAACTATATCTATGTGTGGAAATGTCCATGTGTTGAAAAGTGATGTGTGAAAATTAAATTCATTCGTGAATGAATTAAGTGTTTAAACAATAAAAATCACCTTTTATAATATATATGAAGTATGAAAAATGTTCTCCTTATATACAAATAGTTTCAACAATAAAAATTCTATCTTTCTTATATGAACAACATAAATAAAATATCCATGTGTGGAAATGCTCATGTGTTGAGAAGTGTGTGTAGTGGAAAAGTTCATGTGTTGAATAAAAAGATCGAGCAATAAAAATTACATTTTTATTCAAACTATGAAGTGTTGAAAACATTCATTTGTTGAATAAATATTTTAAATGATAAAAATATCATTTTTTATCATATATGTGATATTCTAGAGATATGCGGACGTTGAAATAAATATTTGTGGAAGAAATATTATTTTTAACATGCATAGGAACTAAATAAAATAGTCATGTGTTGAAATCTATTTTAGTTCGCCAAAATTATCATCTTTGAAATGTGAAGTGTTAAAAATAGCCACTTGTTCAAATAAATGTGCATGAGTTGAAATATACATTAATTAGCTAATGATATGATTTTAGCCTATGCATGCAACATTAGAATGAATGGTGTTTTTAAATCAAAGTAAATCAAATATGAAGTTGAATGGAAAATGATAAGTGATAAAAATTGTATATATGTACATGCATATTAATTGAACAGGTTATAGTAAAGGGGCTAGAGAAGAGGAATAAAATTTTGTGCCCGACAAATAGGTACACATTTACTGTTTTGTTTGGGTGATGATTTTATGAGCCTGTTGGCTAGCCGCTTGGCTTTTTCTTTTTCTTTTTGACATGAGACACCCGTGTGGCTATTTGGGAATTTTCCCAGCCCCTCCCTTACAAAGGAGGTTATGGCGAAATTTTCCAAAATTTAAAGGTGTTAGTGAAATAATTGAAGTGGAAACGATATAGGAATTTTTGAATGAACTATATTTATATAAATATAAATAAAATTAAAACGAAACGTGGCCGTGCAGTTCATGTTTTGTAACCGTGATTTCAAATGACTAATGCGGGTAATCCGACCATTGGATTTTCCCGAAACCGCAACCATTGGGTTCGCCTTGGAAATATCTTTCCAACGGCACCAACTTTGTGAAGATCCGACGGTTGGATTGTCTGGAATGTTTAATTCAAATCTGAAGAAAAACAGCGCCAGAAACGATTATATTTTTATATATATAAATATAATTAAATTAAATCGAATAACGGCGCTGTAGTTCGTAAATTGAAATCGTAACTTCGAATGACTAGTGTGGAAGATCCGACCGTCGGATTTTCCCAAAACTGAAACCGTTGGATTCGTTTTGAAATGACCTTCCTAATGATATAAAATTCGTGAAGATCCAATGGTTAAATTTTCAGATATGTGTAAAACAAAATTAGTGAAAAACAGCGCCAGTGCATCGACACGACCTGAAATGTCGTTTAATTAAATATGGCCGTTTTAAATTAAATAAAAATGGCGATATATCGTTATAAAATACTATAGACGATATAGAGTGGAAATAAACCAATTTCTTTGTGGTTGCTTGATATGTGGTGGTCGAATGTATTTAACATGGGAATTATAACTAAAGAACTGAAATGTGAATGTTGAATAGTCCAACCATGTGATAAATTGATTTGAAAATCTAAATATACGTGGATTATTTGAAAAGGTCGAGTTCATCTCATTTCAAATAATCGATCAACGTTGAGAAGTCGAAGAGTCGAAGACGGTTGAAGACCGATAATCTTCACATTGGCTGGATGGGCGCTACTGATGCTCGTGATTGGAGTAGCTACCATGAAGGAACTGAAGTAGTAACCGTCCAAACATACTGTTGATGGTACAGATATGCGAGGAATTGGTGCCTCCGGTTTCGTTCAGACCCAGAACGGACTTGTAAATGGACTGTGTGTCTGACATTGGATTTTGTTCTGTGCTTATTGATATCTGTTAAATACGTATCTGTTTGGCGGCGGAGAATTTATTCTCTTGCTTAAACGCCCTTCTGTGAGACGTACGAGCTCAGAGGTTATGTATTGATAGAAATCAGTCGCATGGAGTGGATTGCCTGTGTGGCACGCCTAAGTGGCATATGATCAAGGCTTCTGTTGCAAAGCAAAGTCTTGTGGTTGATGATCAAAGCATGGTCTGTGTGACGTAGCTTTGTGTATAACGTAAATTCGCGAGCCTCACACCTCGGCATGAGACAAAAACTGGAGAGTGACTACAGGGAGAGCACGACGTTTCTTTCTAGCTAAGGTGGTGTCAGTGACCTACCAGCCCTGACATTATATATACTTTTCACCTGTGTGGTTATTGGAATGAGAGGCGCCTCGATATAGGTCTGTAAGGACCGGGAAACGTGTGTTCAGGAATTGCCAATCCTCAAAAGTAAGAGAGGACTGGCCCTGAAGATCCAAGGTTCATAGTGGGGTCCTAGGACATTTGCTATAGTGTCTCGAATCGGAGAGGAGCTTGCCCCTTGCCTCGACTCATGAAGGAATCCAATTTCCAATACGAAATATGCGGACGTGATTGTATTACTAGTACGGAGACATAGTGGTATGGGTCATTCATGCCGCCTATGATTGATATTTATGATTGAAATCACTTTTGAAATATATATATATGCACTAGTAATAATATCAAACACTTTTGTTTTATTCGTATGAAGCATTTTTGGCCATTATAAGGTAAAACTCTATCCTCCGGCTTGCGTTGCATTGTGTGATGGGACCTGAGTCTTATAATGGCTTCATTTTATAAAAAGCATTGCGATGATTTAATCATTTACTTTATTTCATGCACTAGCACTCATTGGAGTAAACCCGTTCCGCGAAAGTGGCGTGGTCCTTTGATTTGCCTTATTATTGCTGTTAATAAGTTAAGTAGATTTCTCATACCAGTCCCATGACTGACTCGTAGTTTGTTTCACCTTGCAAACTCGGGTGCCCTCATTTTCACACGGGCAGCCTAGTTACAGGTTTCTGACGCACTTTTGGCTCATGGCAAGGCTTGACTACATTGTGCTGACTTGCACTTTCTCCGCCATTATTGTATCTATATTATGATTCCGCCATTGGCGATGTAGACTGATATTTATTTTGTGTACTCTTCATGTATGATTCCGCCTCAGGCGATGGTGACTGATTATGTATTATTATGCGCTAAGTTGTATCCTGTACTGTGCTTCTCTAATGTGATAATATCTATACGATTCCGCTGTCATATGTGTGTAAATTATTCTATTTTCTATTTATGCTATTATCTATGATCTGCTAATGATGATTAATGTGTTATATTCCAATGATTATCCTTAACACCGTGTCACGGGGTTTTGGGATCGCCACAGGTCGCTACAGTTGGTATCAAAGCAATGGTTTAGGAATAACCTTGGCTCTGTGGTGTGACTCAGTATGGATAGGATTAGTAATATCCTAGATTGAATTTGAGTGTATATATATGAGAGAACTTATTTGTAGATTTTATATAATTTGTTTTATATAGTGTTGATTAGTTTGACAAGTGGTTTAAAAATTCTGGTCGATATGGTAGTGCACACTATATCGAAAAGTTTTTCTAAACTCTTGAATAGAGTAATTCGACATTGTATTGTTTTGAAAGAGGGTAAACGAAATAATTTTACCCAAAAATATATTTTGATATAAAGAGTATATATATTAGAATTATCATATTTGATGTGTTGGTTGATATTATAATCGAATCAGATTATAATCGAGATGGTTGTAAATAACCAATCAGAATTCATTTAAGTATAAGATATATAAAATCAGATGAACTAAATCTGTAATTAAATAGGATTGGAATTAAAACCCCTGAAATTGGAAAAGATGTTTGAAATTGAATTTGGAATTATATATGGATACTTCAAGATCCTGGGTGAATTGAAATTGTTTTTCAAAAATTTTATTTGAAGTAATTTCATAATGAAAGGGTTTAGAAATGAATTTTGAGATGATACAGTATTGAACTCACTTTTATCACTAGAAAATAATTCTGATGATGACGGCCGCATCATCAGTTTCATTTTCGGGTTTCTGAGTGGCAGATTACTACCAAAAGATGTTGTTTTAAGTTATTTTGAGGAAACGAGTTCTCAAAAATTCAAATGATTTGAATTGCTATTATATATATGTAAATAATTTAAGATTGATTTGAAAAAAAACCCAGGGATCTGAGTTCTGGAAATTAATTTTTAAATAGATTGAACTCGTAAAGGAGAATAAATAAAATTAAACTTGACTTAAGTTTAATAACAATCAAAAGGAAAACAAAATGATTTGAGTAAGTGATTGTTGCTTACTTGGCTGAATTGGATTAAATTGAAACCATTAGTAGTTAATTAAGAAGTTGAATGGATTGAAAAAGGGAATTCCAACATAACGACTTTTGGATGGGATTATATGATTTAACCCGGTATCAGTTTTTGCATTGGAAGTTGAGTAAAGGATTGATTACCAGAAGGCTACGATAATTGGTTTGATCACGGAGATTGAAGTACATGTTGAAAACGGAGAGCAGTTAGTTGCCGAACTTCGTAATTCGCGTATTGGTTGCCCGACAAAAAGGTAAACCTTAATATTATTGATTGTGTGTTTGAATTTATACCCGAGATGGGTAGCCGCTTGGTGTTTATTTTCTTTGGAACAATATGAGAGGCCCAGAGAGGCGTATGTAGTCGTTTGGATCAAACAGTACAGAGGAGGTGCTGGCGAATTTTTCAAAAATTTTCGAAACTTAGAAACATTTTTGATAATACTTTAAATTAATTATTTTGAAAATAATTGTGGTTGGAGCATTCTTTTACCTAGCCATTTCGAGGACGAAATTTATTTAAGAGGGGAAGAATGTAACGACCTGGATTTTTCGGCTATTTGATTTGAAAATTTAAATTTATTTTAAATATTTTATTTGGTATATAATATCGAAATCGTTAATTAAATGGCAACTGAACGTTTATATTTATATTTAATTTAAAACGAACTCGAAACAGCGCGGTAGTTCGTAAAATCGAGTTTGAACTTCAATTGATTGTACATAATCCATTTTAAGTCGGATTTCGATGAAACAAGAAGCGTCTGAATCTAATTGATAATATTTTTATAATTGAGGAGAAAAATCGAGTTTTTGTATTATAGATTTTATTTTACGTCCAAATCAAATTTCGAAATAGTCGCTGTATAATCGTTTATACGCCGTAACAGATTATTTAATATAATTAAATATTGGCTTCGAATTTGGACAAGTCCTTTGAGGCGTAGTCATAATTTAATTTTTAGAATTTATTTGTAATTTTTATTTCGTAAAATAAGCAACTTTTTTTTGGAGTATTTTGCAACCTTAATCAGCGATTTTGGGGTATCACAGAATAAGTTAACCTACCGATATTATTATATTTTTGTGATCGTAGCACACTGCTAAGCACGACAATATTTATATTTCTGTCGATAGCAAGTCATATGCGGATGGAGTTTTATCTAACAGTGTGCGTTAAATTTAAATTAAAGATCGTTAGTCTTTTTTTCCAATATCAAATCAAAATAAATAAATAAATCCTTAAGCCTTAAGTAATGCAGCCCAAGACTATCCGATGTGGACACTTTGACAACTCTACTCTGTGTACAATAACGTTCGAAATCCTGATCAGAATCAAACTTCCCAACAGCACATGACTAGGTACAATATAGCACAGCTACACCATTTTCCTTTTTCCTACCCATCTTGTCTTCCTTTATATTGAAGAAACATCTCAAGCAGACCTACCCATGTCAGCTGAAACTATCGTATGCCCATCCCTTCATCTATTGCATATCTACTAGTTGGCCATCTGAAATGAAAAGACAAGTCATTCTTCCCTGTATAGAACGCCATATCAATCAGCATGCACAAGCAAGTTCCCATACAAACATATGAAACTTTCGTATCTAAGGCAGCATGTGATTCCAAATCAACATAGACTTGCCTACCCTGTTCTTCTTCTGCATGCGCACAGACTCTAAGGATTTGTATGCAGACCCTAAGACAGGCTACCTCTCAAACATGCTCAGACATACTTTCCTCCCCAGTATTACTGTGAACCTAAATGCGAAACGTGTAGCTACCCTATACATGTAAAATCTCTCAACTACGCACTGTTTCTGATATGTGTTTTCAATCCACTAGCTACAGCCGACTCTACTAAAAGTGACATGAAAACTCATAACTTCCCTCACGCTGTCACGCAGATCTAATGGAAATGAAAACACACCGGCCATACTAAGAAAAATCAATGAATGACTGATGCTACTTTCTTTTGCAAATCTACATGCACGGGCTACATTTGAAAATATCACCTATGTTGTACGTAGTGAAATGGACATAGTTCTAATCCATAGAATTTTTCCGTCTATAAATATGTATCCTCTTCATTATTTTTCCAGTATAAAAAATAATTGAAACAAAAGCACATACCCTATACAGTATCTTTTCAAAATACAAACCGTGATTTATTCATAAAAAAAAGTAGAAAACGGAAATAGGATGGAAAGAGAGGGTGGGTGAGGCTTTGTAACTTGCGGTGGTGGGTAGCATGCAGGGGGTAAGCGACATGTTGGAGCTGTTCTAGTCGTGGTGAAGTAGCAAAGGTGCGGTGCTGACTGTATAGCAAAGGTGCGGTGCTGACAGCATAGCAAATGGGTGGCGGTTGTTTGGGGGTAAGAAGTATTGTACTGTAGGGAGGTGGGTTGATTTTTGAAGTGGAGTCGTTTTTGAAATGGGCAGCACACGTGGATGGTGCAAGCTTGGGAATGAGTAATATTTTTACTGTAGCATATTGTACAAGTGGAGTTTGCATGTATTTGCAAGAGAAGGGGATGGTTAGTGGAGACATTGTATTGCTGAGAGTGCATTGGAAGTTCGGGAAAAAAAGGGAATGTGAGCAAGTATTGTTGTGGGAAGTGCATGCGCGTACAGTTGAAATGGTGCATGGGCCATAATGTGATGGCCATGAATTGAGGAGTTCAGTGATGTGAAGGGATGGTAGAGTGGCATGGTGAAACGTTTTGTACAGGGCGGAAAAAAAAGAAATAAACCACGTGGTGCATGGTAGGGATTGTTTGTGTGAAGTAAAGGAAGCAAAGTGGAAGAACAAAAGAAGAAAAAGTAACCAAAAAGTAAAGGACGGTGATTATTAAAGCTGACTGAGGGCATGTTGGCCGATAATCCTTATTGGCAAAAGTTGATTAAGGATTCTGTGTAACTGGAAGCGATGGGATCCCGGTAAAGAGCATTACAATGTCGAACAGTTTCGAAAGAGAATCAGATGCTACCGGATTTTTGTTTAATTTTAAACGCTGTTTAAAATTAGACAAAACAATGAGCGATCGTCAGTCGACAAACAAAGGTGAGTTAATTCTCACACATTTCTGAAATACTTGGATGTGCTAAATTCGTATAATCAAATTTAATTGGTTGACGTTAATTATATTATCGTCGTTTAAAATATTTCTATGTACTGATATAGAATATTATAATGATCCGTGTTGCAGGGAAGAACAGGTAGGAGGAATCAAACCGGTTCCTCAAATCTTTAATATGCCGTTATTTCATATTTTATGAACTATTTAAAACCCGTTGACTTTAAACCCAGTTGGTTGTTGAATGTGGTTGAGTTTGAACCAATATATATACAGTATTGGTTGATAAATAAACAGCAGATGGCCCGGGCCTATCACATAATGCAACGCAAGCCAGGGGATAAGGTTTTCCCTTGTAATAGCCAAACATGCTTGGTACGCTAAAAAAAATCATTTGATACTATTATAAGTGCATAGTGTTAAAAACAACATCAAATATAAATGTATCAATCCTAGATGGCGTGGGTACCATATATAATGTCGCTAATACTAGGCTCTACAATCAAAACCGCAAAGGTCACGTATTGGAAGTTGGATTTCCATCTGTGAACCAAGGCAAGGGATGGTCCTTACCGCTTCTAGACGCTCTAGCATGTATCTCAGGCAAGCGCACAGACAAGCCCTTGGATTGTCATGCCCGGTCCACTCGATATGGATTAAAATGCCTAAACACTGCGTTTTCCCGCCCTATGTGGCATCAACTGGTCATATCCCGACCAAACTATTGGCTCCGGAATGACCGATATAACTGAGGCGCCTATATATCCATCATCCACATAAGTAAAATGTCAGGGCATGCAAAATGTTGACACCACTCCTAGCAAGAAGGAAACACATGTCCTCCCTGAAGTGCTCTCCCTTTTCTGGTTCACACTGGGGTATGAGGCTAGCGAATTAACGCTACACAAAGCCACGCTTTATTAAAGCCGTGCTTTGATCATCAACCATAAGACTCTACTTGCAACGACCTGGATTTTTCGGCTATTTGATTCGAATATTTAAAATTATTTTAAATATTTTATTTGGTATATAATATCGAAATCGTTAATTAAATGACGACTGACCATTTATATTTATATTTAATTTAAAACGAACTCGAAACGGCGTGGTAGTTCGTAAAATCGAGTTTGAACTTCAATTGATCGTACTGGATACATTTTAAGTCGGATTTCGATGAAACAAGAAGCATCTGAATCTAATTGATAATATTTTTCTAATAAAGGAGAAAAATCGAGTTTTCGTTTTATAGATTTTATTTTACGTCCAAATCAAATTTCGAAATAGTCGCTATATAATCGTTTATACACCGTAATGGATTATTTAATATAATTAAATATTGGCTTCGAATTTGGACAAGTCCTTTGAGGCGTAGTCATAATTTAATTTTTAGATTTTTTTTGTAATTTTTATTTCATAAAATAAGCAACTTTTTATTTGGAGTATTTTGCACCCTTAATCAACGATTTTGGGGTATCACAGAATAAGTTAACCTACCGATATTATTATATTTGTGTGATCGTAGCACACTGCTGAGCACGACGATATATATATTTCTGTCGATAGCAAGTCATATGCGGATGGAGTTTTATCTAACGGGGTGTGTTAACTTTAAAGTAAAGATCGTTAGTCTTTTTACCAATATCAAATCAAAATAAATAAATAAATCCTTAAGACTTTAGTAACGCAGCCCAAGACTATCCGATGTGGACACTTTGACAACTCTACTCAGTGTATAATAACGTTCGAAATCCTGATCAGAATCAAACTTCCCAACAGCACATGACTAGGTACAATATAGCACAGCTACACCATTTTCCTTTTTCCTACCCATCTTGTCTTCCTTTAGATTGAAGAAACAACTCAAGCAGACCTACCCATGTCAGCTGAAACTATCGTATGCCCATCCCTTCATCTGTTGCGTATCTACTAGTTGGCCATCTGAAATGAAAAGACAAGTCATTCTTCCCTGTACAGAACGCCATATCAATCAGCACGCACAAGCAAGTTCCCATACAAACATATGAAACTTTCGTATCTAAGGCAGCATGTGATTCCAAATCAACACAGACTTGCCTACCCTGTTCTTCTTCTGCATGCGCAGATTCTAAGGATTTGTATGCAGACCCTAAGACAGGCTACCCCTTAATCATGCTCAGACATACTTTCCTCCCCAAGTATTACTGTGAACCTAAATGAGAAACGTGCAGCTACCCTATACATGTAAAATCTCTCAACTACGCACTGTTTCTGATATGTGTTTTCAATCCACTAGCTACAGCCGACTCTACTAAAAGTGACATGAAAACTCAAAACTTCCCTCACGTTATCACGCAGATCTAATGGAAATGAAAACACACCGGCCATACCAAGAAAAATCAATGAATGACTGATGCTACTTTCTTTGCAAATCTACATGCACAGGCTACATTTGAAAATATCATCTAAGTTGTACATAGTGAAATGGACATAGTTCTTATCCATAGAATTTTTCCATCTATAAATATGTATCCTCTTCATTATTTTTCCAGTATCAAAAATAATTGAAACAAAAGCACATACCCTATACAGTATCTTTTCAAAATACAATCCGTGATTCATTCATAAATAAAAAAAACAAAGTAAAAAACGAAAATAGGATGGGAAGAGAGGGTGGGTGAGGCTTTGGAACTTGCGGTGGTGGGTGGCATGCAGGGGGTAAGCGACATGTTGGAGTTGTTCCAGTCGTGGTGAAGTAGCAAAGGTGCGGTGCTGACAGTATAGCAAAGGTGCGGTGCTGACAGTATAGGAAATGGGTGGCAGTTGTTTGGGGGTAAGAAGTATTGTACTGTAGGGAGGTGGGTTGATCTTTGAAGTGGAGCTATTTTTGAAATGGGCAGCACATGTGGATGGTGCAAGCTTGGGAATGAGTAATATTTGTAATGTAGCATATTGTACAGGTGGAGTTTGCATGTATTTGCAAGAGAAGGGGATGGTTAGCGGAGACATTGTATTGCTTAGGAGTACATTGGAAGTTCGAAAAAAAAGGGAATGTGAGCAAGTATTGTTGTGGGAAGTGCATGCGCGTACAGTTGAAATGGTGCATGGGCCATAACGTGATGGCCATGAAGTGAGGAGTTCAATGATGTGAAGGGATGGTAGAGTGGCATGGTGAAACGTTTTGTATAGGGCGGAAAAAAAAAGAAATAAACCACGTGGTGCATGGTAGGGATTGTTTGTGTGAAGTAAAGAAAGCAAAGTGGAAGAACAAAAGAAGAAAAAGGAACCAAAAAGTAAAGGACGGTTATTATTAAGGCTGACTGAGGGCAAGTTGGCCGATAATCCTTATTGGCAAAAGTCGATTAAGGATTTCGTGTAACTGAAAGCGATGGGATCCCCGTAAAGAGCATTACGCTGTCGAACAGTTTCGAACGAGAATCAGATGCTACCGGAATTCTGTTTAATTTTAAATGCTGTTTAAAATTAGACAAAACAATGAGCGATCGTCAGTCGACAAACAAAGGTGAGTTAATTCTCACACATTTCTGAAATACTTGGATGTGCTAAATTCGTATAATCAAATTTAATTGGTTGATTGGATGCCTAAGATTGCTTTAATGGTTGACGTTAATTATATTATCGTCGTTTAAAATATTTCTATGTACTGATATAGAATATTATAATGATCCGTGTTGCAGGGAAGAACAGGTAGGAGGAATCAAACCGGTTCCTCAAATCTTTAATATGCTGTTATTTCATATTTTATGAACTATTTAAAACCCATTGACTTTAAACCCAGTTGGTTGTTGAATGTGGTTGAGTTTGAACCAATATATATATAGTATTGGTTGATAAATAAACAGCAGATGGCCTTGAATACACCGTTTTATAAAGTTCGATTCACCGTCCGGTGAATCGCTAGAAAAGAAGTTATGAAATTATTTTATAACCAATATAGATTTTTGAAATATATTATTTTAAATAAAGTTCTAAAAAGGAGAATAAACCAACTACATAAATACATTGATTGGTTTAACCACATCGACCGTGCGCGAAGCACGTGTTTATATAAGTGATTATTAAAAACGATCTTATTTAGCTAATTCAAGTGATCGGAATTTACATAACAATTAGAATGGGTTTATATTGATATTAATCAAAGTGAATAGAATTATTTAAATTAATTAATTATTAATTAATCGATAGATCCATAACGATTAACTAGCAAGTTAATCAAGTTTTGAGTTGAACAAGTTAACGGCTTTAACTAATATTGTTTATTAAATTAACTCATTAATGTAAAGAAAGAAGTTAATGGTTAAGTAACCCAGTTCTATTTTGGTAATTGTTGAAATTTGATTATCTGCAATTTTAAGAGTCGAAGTGATAATTTGAAATGCGAAATCAAACGTAAACCCGAGTTTGAATAACAGTAGTGAAACGAGATAAGTAATTATAAAGATGCGGTACAGGACTATATTAAAGAAGAGATGGTATTTCACCAAGATAGAAGTAAAATGGGATTTGCTGTGATAAGGGGAAAGAGTATTTGTTTTTGTATTACAACTGATATCTATCTGACGATAAGAACATTGTTGATCAAGGTCTGAGAGGTAATTAAATACCCCAACTTGAATAACTTCCGGATTATCGAAGGATAATATTAGTCGTAATGGTGGAGATGTTTTGGGAAATAATAACATAACGTTATTTGAAATGTTGGGAATATATATGATAAAATTCCAGATTTAAAAGGGAGTTTAAAAAGGGGTTAGAGAATTTGAAATGTTATAAAAGAAATGAAAAGGAGATTGGTGGAAATATAACGATATTTTCAAAGTTAGGAAATGAGATTTAAATGGGTTTATTCTTAAAGAATGAGCGGTGGTTTTGGTATTCAAATAATGGAGCCAAAGAAGATGTCATAATATTCATTTTACGGATGATAAGTGATTCGATAATAAGAAATGTTATGACCAAGTGATGCTGTGTAATAAACCAATGGATCTGTTTTATATTTATGGTTGTTTATTTTGATAGTCAAAGAACCAACTATCAAAATCTGACCCAACGTTATTGGTACGGGAAGACCGGGATCGAATTTATATTCGAAAACCATTTTGACCAATAAATACGAATACATCGAAGACGTTGATCGAGATGGAGTAATTGAAGACCATAGATCTTCATGAAGCGGAAGAATTACTTACAATCTCTGGCTGATCCCTAGAGATATACTGTGATTCTGTCACGACTGGAATCTATGGGTAGCAAGGACTACTTGCTACTGATCTATAGGGTGATTCCTAGGATGCGGTAGGAGGGTGCCTTCGGTTCATCTTGTTCCTGGATGACATGTATGGACGATGTGAATGGTGCCCAGATGATTCAAAAGTCGATTATACCCTCAAGCCTCATCAACCAGGAAATGACAAAAATCTGGCAGGCAGCATGGCCATGTGGGTCGCACCCATTAGGGTGTATTGTCACCATCTGGAGAATATTCATATTTGTTACTTCTTTTCATTTCTGTATCTCCCGGGGATTACGGTGGTCGCGCGACAAAAAGCCGTAAGGTGACAATATACTCGATACACTCAAGAGAAATGAGTGGTCGGTCATGTGTGGGCCGGGTTGCAAGATGTTCTTGTTGAACCCAGTGTATTCGTCTCTAGAGATACACTATCGGTAGGTGGTCCTATACCTTGTCATAGTTGGAAATCCAATCTCCAATAAGCGCCCGCGGTTTTGATTGTATACTTTATATGTGGGGCGTGAGATGCTAGCGTTCTGCTAGATTCTATTTACTTGTATTTAGACACTATGATAATATCGGAAGAAGATATTGATTTCAAACGATTTGGGTTATAGTAAGGTAAAAACCGTCCGTGTTTATGTGTGGGCTGGTCTTACTATTATCCTTTTATTTCCAAAGGATTTCAAAGTTAAACAAGTTGGTTGCTGTTTGAATCTATCACTCAAATTATTCCAGACTGATCCAGGTGAATTTTGTTTTAAATCAAATGTGCTCGGGTCAGACCGAGTATATTATCAGGTTAGGTATCGCTTGGAGCTTCAGAAGAGGAGTTGAAGTCGAGACGTATTCCATATATATACTGGTACTAGTTTATTTCCGCTGTGTGTTGTACGAATCTAAATGTATATTCTGATGTTGTAATATACAGTTCTTTTATAAAGTATTATTGATTATTATATTTTGTTTGTTCCGCTGTGAGATTCTGATCTTCTTATTCTTCTATTCTAATATTTCTTTCTTTCTTTTCTCACCCTCTAACTTCTTTCTATTAGCTTTCTGGGTTTTCGATTCTTGAATCTGGACACGGGACATGTTAGTGTCTAGAATCGAGTGTCGAAATTCCCAGGTCGCTACACTACTTTTTAACAGAAACATTGATCATTTGCATCTCAGCATGCCACACAGGCAATTCATGCTATGCAAATGATGTCTATCAATCACAATGAATGAAATTCGATGTCGGACACACATCCATTTACAAGTTCGTTCTGGGTCCGAACGAAACCGGAGGCACCTTATTCCTCCCTCATGTGTCCAATATAGGGGAGAGGCCCTCGCATATCGATCTCCAAGTGCGTCTGGACGATCACCACTTATTACCTTATCTTGGGTGTACAGCCCAATCAAGACATCAGTAATCATCCAAACGATATGAAGACCTCCGATCTTCAACCACCGTCTTCAACCTTGACACTTTGTCGAATCAGTTATTCAGAATGGGATAAACCCGGTCTTTCTGAATAACTCATGTATATAATAAACAAGTGCTATAAAACACAACATTCGCCTTATTCCAATCCAGAATATTCCTTTATTCAAATATTCTTATATTTTGGGAAATGTTACCATTAATTTTATCAAAGATAAAATTTTTAAATTTATTCTTTATTATTCTTTTGGATATCATTTCAATCTAATTAAAGATGCATTAAAACTCCACTTGATTTTAATCTTCCCAAAAATCAATATTAACGATTGTTTAACTTGGGAAATCATATCATGTCTTTAACTGGGTTAAAGAACCAATGTCATTTAAAATACGGTTAACGATAAACCCAAAATCACATTCCATTCCATTAGCTTTTACTGTAAATGACCAAGTGAACAATTCCCTAAGTATTAACCCTGAAGGCCGAAACCAACATCAGATCAATACCTAGGAAACCATTCAACTTAACTAATCTCCAGTTAGTTTCAGATTTTCTTAACTCCATTGGGTCTAAGAAGAGTATTATTAAAGACACCATTCACGACAACCCAAAATCTTATTCCTGTCATTAACTGGGTTAAAGAACCAATGTCTTTTAAAACACAGTTCACGATAAACCCAAAATCACATTCCATTCCATCAGCCTTTAACCGTGAATGGGCAAGTGAACAATTCCCTAAGTATTAACCCCGAAGGCCGAAACCAACATCAGATCAATACCCAAGTAACCATTCAACTTAACTAATCTCCTGTTTGTTTCTGATTTTCTTAACTCCATTGGGTCTAAGAACAGTATTATTAAAGATACCATTCACGACAACCCAAAATCTTATTCCATTGTTAATCGGGTTAAAGAACAAGCATTATTTAAAACACCGTTCACGGTAAACCCAAAGACCAATTTCAATTCCATTACAATTAAATATCAATTAATTGGTATACTTCATTAAATCTAAATAAAAAGATTTAATATTTCTCAACTGGGTTCAGGAATAGTGTTAAAGAAGACACCACTCATGACAAACCCAAAATCACATTTAACATTAAATACAAGGCTCTAAATAGAAAATATGTCGGCTTATATTCGATATCAAATTCTGGAATCAACAAATACCGTATTGGAATAACGATATATATATCTTCCAAATTCTTCCACAATATCTGTATAACCACGGAATCCAATATCGAAATATTCCGAAGATAATTTCGATTCAAATCCATTCCAATTCATATAATGGAAATTCCGGTTATTTTTAAAACCATTTCAATTCCAATTTAATTATTTAAAAACATTTGATTTATTATTCTAGTTCATAACTAGTTCATTTCGATAAAAATACCTTTTTATCTTTTCAAATATGGTATTTTTCATCCCAATTCTTTCCAAATCATTTGTTATGATTTTACACAAATTATCGATATTTTTAATTTTATCAAGGCCCGTGCAGTCGATTTCCACAAACGGCCATCGAACTGCACTTGCAACGACCTTTTCCAAATTTGATTTGGACATAATTCCAAATCCAACCATTAGATTTCAAATCTCTAATATTCGTTAGAAAGCTCTTTTCGATACGAACCCAACGGTTCCAGTTTTAGGGGAATCCGATCGTCGGGCCTCCCATAATGTCCTTTCGAATTCAATGGTCGAAATTCGCGAATTGCCGCAGTGTGGCGCGTTCAATTCAAGCCATTATATTATATATATATATAATATATTTCGTCGATTTCAATTTAAAACGTATTTTATAAATCGTTTTCAAAACGATTTCAACTTCATATTCAATTTCAAATCAAAATTGAATATTCCATATCATCGATATATAAATAATAGTATTTTCAAAACATTAGATTTCAAAATCATTTCCTTTTCGATATTCATTATAGAAATGAATCAAATCGATATAAATATCGTTCACGTCAAAATGGCGTTAATCTAATAAACACGGCTTTATATATATTTAAATATATTCGTGTCCATCCAAAATCGGACATCAAAATTTAATTTTGATATTTATTGAATATTATTTTAAAATATTCGTTATTTTAAAATAACCGTTATTTTAAAATATTCATTCTTTCTAAACTGGAATCATACACAGTCAAGTACCATATAATGTTATTTATATGGATTTCATACACACATGCACACAACAACAATCAAACACAGTCAACTATCATCCCAAGTGCATTCTACACTGCATAAGCATCAAATATAAATATTTAACGCTTATAACAGTCTGTCAACCAATCGATTGACATACAACTAAATATTGGGATTTGTGTATGTCTAATATCATCCCAATACCCGTGTGGGGTTCCAATCGATCAAACACAGATTTTATTTGTTCAGTTGAGCGACTTGCAAAATTTATCATCCCAATCAATATCAATCAAATCAGTGTATATAAAAAAATCGTCTGATTTGTAAATGAATATTTATTTTATTCATATACACGTTAAAAATCATATTTTCAATGATAAAATATTTATTCAATTCATTTACAAAATAAATATAATATTTTTATTGTTCTAACATACTTTAGAAAATTTTGGTGGCATAATAGCACGATATCAATATTGGGTAATGTTTAGCATTACCCCTCTCCTGATATTGGCTTGCGCCATACACCTATTACAATTCTAATCAATTCATTTTACCCAAACAACCATATATCGCTATTGAAATTATAAAAATCATATTTTTATTATCTCTATAATATAAAAATCATATTTTTATTATTTCTATAATATAAAAATATTATCTTAATACGGTTAAAAATTGTATCTTTCTATTTTAAAATCATAACTTTTCTCTTTTTTTTCAAAAAATCAAAGATTTTCTCTAATTAAAAATCAAAGCTTTCTCCTTTAAAAAATCATTACTTTATAAGCTAAAGATTGTATCTTTTTTTAAATTAAAAATTATAATTTTCTATCGCTAATGAATATATAAAAATCGAATTTTTCTACTTGTTTTATATACATAAAAATCTAACCTTTCTTTATACAAAAAATCAAAGCTTTCTAAATATATAAAACTGATTTTTAAATTATGTTTCTAACTTAAATAAAATCGGATTCAAAAAGAAAATAAAATAAAATTAAAAAACTCACCTTTGCCCAAAAAATAATCATCTCATTCGGAGGATGGGGCTGACGTGGGCGCCGGAGGGAGGGATGCTCGGTGGTCGAGGGGACTGACGGTGGTGGGGCCAAAGGCGGGCCCCCCAATTACTGGCGGCGCAGGTTTTTGGGAAGAAGGGGGTTCTCGAACACGAGTGGGGGGTTTGGTCGATGGGGAGGCGCGATGCCAGGTGGAGTGGAGGGGGCGTCGAGCGCGACGGTGATGGCTCGCCTGGGGGCGACCGCGAGGGGGTTTTTGTTTTCTTTTACTTTTTTTTATTTTGTTTGTCAGAAAATGAACGCGGAAGGGAGAGAGTAAAGAGGGAAAAGAGTATTGACTTTTTATTTATTTTGTTATTTTTAATTCTCAAAAAGCAACATTTTATTTTGACCTCTAAACGAAACCCACCGTATGTCGTCTATAACTAATTACCCCCATTCCGAACGCAATGGGTATGCCCCGTAAGCCAATTCAATCGTTTCGATCAGTTTTTTTCAAAATCAAAATATAAATCTATATATTGAATTTGAACGCGCATTTCAGTTTACCGGGGCCACGTACGGACTCTAAAAATTCCAAAAAAATATTTCTAGCTTCGTATTAACGTTACAGTCCTAACAAAACCATTTTTGTTAAATTTGGATACTTTTTGAAGAATGACCATTTTCTAGTCGATCCAAATTGACTGAAATTGTCAAAACACGATTTCTTTTGCCATGCTCACATATTGCTTTCAAAAATTATGAATTTTGGAATATAGAAGTAACTTGACATCCCGGATCCAACATAAGTGGTTTCGTCGAAAATGGAGGTCGTTTGCAAAATTTCCATTTTTAAGAGCCAAAATTCCATAGCGACTATTCTGAATTTTCGACTGGGCATAACTTTTTATTCCTGCAATGAAATTTGGATTTTTTGGATTTGTTGGAAAGATATTCTCAAATAGATTCAAATATTTTTGGTTTTGCTAAAATCCGATATATTTTGAACCCTGTACATTCATATGAAATTTGAAATCGAATTTTCAAACTACCGCGCCATTTTCAATTCCTTTTATAATTAAAATAAATATTTATATTCTAACTCAATTCAAATAAATATATAAGTTCTAATTCAATTCGAAAAAAATTCCTTGTCGTAATTATTTAAATAATCATTTTAAACATTCAAAATTCATTAACAAATATTGACTGAATAGAAAGCGCCGCGCTGCGACTGTTTGCAAATATTGACCATTGACTTCGAACGGACATTACAGGTGATTTGACCGTCGGATTCTCCTAAAACCGAAATCGTTGGGTTACTATTGAAAAGAGCTTTCTAAAGATTATTATATATTTGAAATCTAATGGTTGGATTTGGAATTATTTTCTAATCAAATTTGGAAAAGGGCTTTGTAAGTGCAGTTCGATGGCCATTTATGGAAATAGATTGTACGGGCCTTGATAAAATTACTAAAAATATAAATAATTAGTGTAAAATCATAAGAAATGATTTGGAAAGAATTGGGAGGAAAAATTCTATATTTGAAAAGATAAAAATAGATTTTTATCGAAATTAACTAGATATGAACTAGAATTATAATCCAATTATTTTTAAATAAAATAAATTGGAATTGAAATGGTTTTTAAAAATAACCAAAATTTCCAGTATATGAATTGGAACGGATTTGAATTGAAATTGTCTTCGGAATATTTCAGTGTTGGATTTCGTGATTATACAGATATTGTTATGGAAATTTGAAAGATATATTTATATCATTATTTCCAATACGATATTTGTTGGTTGTAGAATTTGATATTGAATATAAGCCGATATATTTTCTATTCAGAGTCTTGTATTTAATATCAAATGGGATTTTGGGTTTGTAGTGAATTGTGACTTCAGTAACACTGTTCTTGAAACCCCAATGAAGAGAATAAATCTTTTAATTATGATTGCTAGAGTTTCCAATTATATTTAATAATTGGAATAAAATGGAATGTCAGTTGGGTTTATCGTGAACTGTGTTTTTAACGACATTCGTTCTTTAACCCGATTTACAGTGAAATGTGATTTGGAATTTATAAATCATTTGTTAAGATTTAAATGAAAATTTTCAAAGTGAAGTTTTCCAATTTAATAAAATAAATTGGAATGGAATTCAATTTGGTAGTGATCGAGGTGGACTTCTGTGGAGGAAAACTATTACTATATATGAAATTTAAGAGGCTTTGCCATTATTCCATTTATAGTATCGATTGGATATGGAAGTTCATATCGATTATATATATTGATATGTTTTCTATGAAGATTCCATTGTTAATGGAATGTGATTTTGGGTATATCGTGAGTTGTGTTTTAAATGACATTAGTTCTTTAACCCAGTTGAAGATAAGATTTATTTCTTAACATTTAATAATCATTAGTAATGATTTTTGGAAATTAAAACTTAATTAGAGTTTTAATGAATCTTTAAATAGATTGAAAGGTGAATTTGATAACTAAAATTATCAAATTCAAGAAATGATCGAGAATGGAGTATCACCAGTTTTGCTCCAAGAAATAGTTTAAATATTTAATTAGATTTGAACGTGAAATGGTAATTGGATTTACCAATAACACCATGGCGTTAGATATGAAGTATTACCAGTTTTGCTTCATGGGATGAATACGTTGGGATTGGGAAATTAAACAAATGATTACTTCGGTGAGGTTCGCTAATGCCGACTAGTTAGGATAAACCACAGTTTGGTATGAATTGAAATCCAAAAGAAGATCAAAGAATAATTTTAAAGAATTTATCCTTGAAAAATTAATGGGAACATTTCCCAAAATATGAGAATATTTGAATAAAGGAATATTCTGGATTGGAATGAGGCGTATGTTGTGTTTTATAGCACTTATTTATTATATACATGAGTTATTCAGAAAGACCGGGTTTATCCCATTCTGAGTAACTGATTTGACGATGTGTCGAGGATGAAGACAGTGGTTGAAGATCAGAGGTCTTCCCATCGTTTGGATGATTACTAATGTCTTGATTGGGCTATACACCCAAGACAAGGTAATAAGTGGGGATCATCAAGACGTACTTGGAGATCGATCGGATATGCGAGGGCCTCTCTCCTGTATTGGATATATGAGACAAGGAATAAGGTGCCTCTGGTTTCGTTTAGACCCAGAACGAACTTATAAATGGATGTGTGTCGGACATTGGATTTCATTCTATGTGATTGATAGGCATTGGTTGCATAGCATGAATTGCTTTTGTGGCATGCTGAGATGCAAATGATCAAGGCTTCTGTTGAAAAGCGGAGTCTTGTGGTTGATGATCAAAGCACGACTTTGATATAACTGAAACGACCCGAACTTCCCGGTCTCCGAAAAGAAGAGAAAGGACGAATTGTTTTGAGAACACGACAAAATAGAATGCAGACACGAGAACATTTCATTGTATATTACAACAATTCCATCAGAATACAAGAATATACAAAGTATAAATGAATATTACACAGAAATATCAGAGATTGAAATTACATTTAAATACATAGCAGCGGAAAATAATACAATACACAAATAGAAGAGATATACGGATACTAAGCTTTCCGGATATCATTCCAGCTGTAAACCAGGATCCTGTGAATATAAATCTGCAAAACCAAAACTACTAGCTGCCCGTGTCAAAATAAGGGCACCCAGAGTTTAGGTTAAAACAATAAACTCCAGGTCAGTCATGGGACTGGTGTGAGAACTAAAACAGTTTTTTAAAAATTTAATCTAAAGCTAGGTAAATCAAGGGACCACGCCGTATAACACGGAACGAGTTTCCTTCCAAGGATACACGTGCATAAAACAACAACGCAATGCTAAATAAGGAAAAATGAAGCTATTATAAGACCCAGGTCCTATCACACAATGCAACGCAAGCCGGGGGATAAGGTTTTCCCTTATAATAGCCAAACATGCTTGATACGTTTAAAACAAATCATTTGATACTATTATAAGTGCATAGTGTATAAAACAACTTCAAATCATAAGCATCAATCATAGACGGCATGGGTACCATATATCATGTCGCCATACACGGCTCTACAAATAAAACCGCAAATGTCATGTAACAACCTGTATTTTCAATAACCTGTTATAACATAAATGGAGGCAGAATTAAACTGTAAAATCTGAATCAAGGGAAACGGGCTATGCCATTGCGTTCGTCTCGGAAAAATACGCGAAATAGAGTCCGAGTTTTCGAAAATCGGAGTCCGTATGACCAAGATATGGCCTCGCGAAGTTTCACGAAAAATTCCCAAATTAAAGTATACTTAATTAAGTGAAATGGGTTGCGCAGAGAAATATATATGTATATATATATATAATTGAAAATTAAATAAATAAATATGCAAAAATGTTCAAAACAGCGAATTGGGAGAGGGGAATAACCGAACCGGCCGATTTTTGAGGTCGACCCGAGCTCGCTGGGTCGACTAGGGGTTAATCCAGGGTGTTTGGCTGTCAACCCGTGGGCCGATTCGCTCAAATGCAGATTTTGCATTTGGATGGTTCTCATGGTTCATCTTTAATCTAAAGGCCCTAGATGGTTCCTACACTTGACTTCTTCCCCAAGACATGCTTTGATGGCTTGGATTGAATCAAGGTTTAATCCTATGGCCTAAAACACTTGCCTAATCTATAAATAAGACCCTAACCTATCCTAAATCCTCATTATTCATTCATGCAACTAAACTATGGCAAAATTTTACCTCTCATGGCCTCCACTCTCTTCATAAAATTTCTAAATGGTTTCTATGAGAGATTTTCCATGCATACAAGTGTTTTCAAGCTTGTATGAGTGTCATTAGCATGCATTCAAGTCAAGTTTCTATCTTTACATCATAAAGCAAGGGTTTTGGTCATTTTGGCTCAAGGGTTTTTATGTTAGAGCTTGCATTTTGGGTCTATTTGATTTCATAAGGGCTTTGTCATATCTTTTGTGCCTTCATAGCAATGTAAGCCCTTTCCCTACTCTTAGATATTAACTATGAAGTTAAATGTTCATGTTGCAAGTTTGGGTTTGATCATTGAGTATGATACATGCTATCATGTCATGAAAGTTTATGAAGTCATTATCTTGATCTTGTGAGCTAAAAGCTACAACCTTCATGTTGAAATGTTGCATTAGGCAACATGAGAACCCTCATAACCTTTATGTCAACTTGCATATGAAGTCATAACCCTTATATGATGATATATGCGAGTTACTAGTCATCATTCCATATCTTTTGTCACCATGATTCGCTTATGTGCCAAGTTTGGGTTTATGCATGTTTTGAGGCTTAAGAATGTAACATGCAAGTTAATGAACACATTTGTGCCTCATTTGCCACCATGATTAACTTGTGGCTTAATATCTATTTTTGTCATGCCTTTGCCAAGTCTCTTCTTTTAATCCATTACGTTGTCGCGAACGTATATGCGAGTTTAAAAGCGTTGGGTTATGTTATGGGTAATTTCTAATGACATGAAAATACAAATTGAAAACATGACTTGAAATATAACATGGAAGTTGACATGTAAGTATGCATAAAAACATAAGCTTGGGAATTTACATATTAAGTTAGGTCTACCCTTTGGGAATTTACCTATTAAGTTAGGTCTACCCAAATGCTTGAAAACTTGTAACATGTTTTGGGAAACATGATGGACATGACACTTAGATAATATAAGTGTGGCCAACTCGAGGTTGGGTTGAGTTTGCAACGTAAAACTACCCGGAACCGACCGGCCTAACTAGTAGTTGCAAACAATAGGACCCAATGTGAGAAGTTGGTCATGTTGTGCTTGAACCCGAGGTTAGACCAAGTTGTGGTGTAAAGCTACCCGGAACCGACCGGCTTAACTAGTAACCACAACAAAGTCTAATGTGAGAGGTGAAGGTGCATTAAGTAATTAATGCCACATGATAGGGTTAAGTTAATTTGATTAATGACTCTTAACCAAATATGACATGGACAAATGGGTTAAGTAATTTGATTAGGCTAATGATACTTAACAAAACATGACAAGGTTGGGTAGGTTAAGTAACTTGATTTGCCTAATGACACTTAACCATTTTTATATGACTAGTGGATGGGGTTAAGTTAACCAACACTTAATCAATCCAACGCGATAACTTGTTAAGGTTAAGTAAGTTTTCTTAATGACGCTTAACCGAAAAATACGGTTAACGAATGGGGTTAAGATTAGACTCAACTAGTCTAAACATGGAAATCGGATGGGGTTAAGTTAGCCTAGACTTAATTAATCCCACTTGGTAGTTTAATGGGGTTAGGTTAAACACTTAACTAATCTAAACATGATGAATTGATGTGGTTAAGTGACCTATACTTATCCAATCTAACTCGTTAATTTATTGTGGTTAAGTTAACCAATACTTAACCAATATAACGTGAAAACATGATAAGGCTAAGTCACGAATCGCTTGAATACACTTGACTGATTTGACTAAGTAAATTGATAGGGTCAAGTTAATATATACTTAACCAATCTAGAATGATAATTGGACGAGGTTAAGTCGTGAATTGCTTAATATACTTAACCAATTTGAGAATGGTTTATAGGGTTAAGCCTTGAACTTGGATACTTAGCCAATTTTGACAGGATTTGTAGACGGGTTAAGTCATGAACTTAAGTGACACTTAATCCATTATGTAAACCCTAGTTCTGAGGATTAGGTGGATAACGTAGTTAACAAGGATAACGGGAACAATGTTAAGTGGTAAACCTTAGTTGAAGAATAACTAAGTAATGATTCTTAGTCAAGGAAATTTAGACCAGTTCATAGATAGATGAGTAACCTGATACGGTAGGTCATCGTTTAAGTATACGAGTAGGAGCAAGTATCTGATTTAGATAAAGGCTCCAGCGAACTGGGTAACGAAGCAGCGGCTTCAGGGAACGTGAGGATATTCTTGGTATCCCTCTATGAGCTGCCAGGTGATTATACTAGGCTCATGAGAGGTTAAGGTCTGCGTTAGAAGAACCAAGAGTATGCCTTGGTTGCTATACGAGCGACCTAAAGACGGGGATGGATAGGGGATAGTCGACGATACACGGTCGTACCCTAGATAGCATTTCGTCAGGCTACCTACCATCTTTGGTCAAGCGTGTACGTACGGAAAGGCAGAGAACACCCAAGAGACCATAATTGCTATCTAATTATGGTTGCGGTAAGGCTTGGATGTGGGTTAGCCAGTGTTGTGTTCTCATACAGGATTTATCCTGTCTTGTCTTTCACTAGTTGAGGGAGCGGTCTCGTGGGACCATAGCCCCGTATATGAAAAACAGACCTTAGCATCTGCATCGGCAGATAAATCGAAAGCTCCCGACCGAGTCCTGTATTTCTTGATTTGTCCTGTGATAGGACTCGGATGGCACGATGTGATACATGTGCATACAGTCATGGAAAAGCGATTCACGATGAATGCGTGGGAAAAAGGGCGCGGTTGGCGGTTTGCGTAATCCCTAGTGGCCCTAGGTGGTTGAACCCAAACCGAGATACGAAAACGTGCAATAGGTAAGCATAATCCCTAGCAGCCCTAGGTAGCATAAGTCCTAGTTGTACAAACAATAATTCATGTTGGAAGACCCTAGCTAGGTTTAGGGTAACAGTCCAAACCGATCTTAAGGATCATGGAACTATGTTAAAGTAATATAGAATCTCATGAGAAAGCCCGTATGGTCTACGGCAAGGGACTGAACATTTACATGGAATAAAACATACAAGTTGAGTAACCTATATATGCGATATATTAGGTTGACATGGACCATTACACGACTTTTGAGTGAGGGTCATTCTTGGTTAACACATGACACGGTGGGGATACTAGTACGGTAGGTGCATAGCTAAAATACAGGATAGATATCACGGGGCGTTATACGTGACAGATATCTTGGGGATATTATACTTGATAGAAACCTGACGATGTGATACCTTGTTTTATCTTGACATCGTAATTTATCATGACACCTTAGTTTATCTGAGTTCAGTAGTTCATCTTGTTGTTTTGATTTAGCTTATCTATCTTGTTATCATGCTTATGTTCATCTCAGTTTCTCATGTCAGTTAACTTTACTAGTTTTTATGCTAATAGTAGATAGGGCTTACTCAGTCTTTTTGACTGACCCGTTTTGTTTTGCCTCATTTCTTCCGTTTCCCCCCCAGGTTACAGGGGGGAAATACTGTTGTTTAGTTCGGACTTCTTCTGCTTGAAGGTCATCATGGATGGCTTGGACTTTTCTTGGCTAATGGCTACTTTACTGTTTTTACTTGGGGAATAATTTATGAAAATGTCTTTATGCTTCTTTACTATTGCAAGACAGGTTTTGATGTACTCTGATGTAAAAGGCTTTAGACCTTATTTATTCATGTTATGAAAGTTTGATTTTACTTCCGCTATTTTATATGTTCTGTCTTGTGATATTTCTGTGCATGTTTACCAATAATGCCCCTCTAAAGCTAGTGCATTCCTTTGCGAGTGACCCTAGCGGAGGCGGGTTGTTACATGTCACGTATTTGGAAATTGGGTTATCAATTTATGGTATGAACCGAGGCTAGGGATCATCCTCACCGATTCGAGACAATATAGCCCATGTCTCAGGAACAGCCGCAACTGCCCCATGGATCGTCAGGGCCGGTCCACCGATGTGGATTATTATGCCTGAACAATACGTCTCCGCGCCCTATGGGGCGTAGGTGAGCCAACTAAATGACTCCATCGGATCCGGATCGTCCGATCAAACCGAGGCGCCTCGCAACAGCAACAACCACATAAGTCAAACTCGTCAGGACGTGTAAAACCACAGACGCCACTTTTTAGCTAGAAGGAAATGCATGCCCTCCCTGATGTCCGTCTCCCGTTTTTGGTTCATACCAGGTGTGAAACTCGCGAAGTAAACGTTACACAAAGCTACGTCACAAAGGCCGTGCTTCGATCATCCACCACAAGACTTTGCTTTTCAACAGAAGCCTTGATCATTTGCCACTTAGGCATGCCCCACAGGAAATTCACTCTATGCATTTGATATCCATCAGTATACAACCCCTGAGCTCGTACGTCTCAGAGAATGGCGTTAAGCAAGAGAATAAATTCTCCGCCGCCAAACAGATATATATTTAATAGAAATCAATCACACAGACTAAAATCCAATGTCAGGCACACAGTCCATTTACAAGTCCGTTCTGGGTCTGAACGAAACCGGAGGCACCTAGTACCCCGCACATCCATCGATCTCCAAATACGTCTGGACAATCACCAACTGTTTCCATCTTCTTGGGTGTACATCCCAATCAGGATCATTAGTAATCACCCAAACGACGTGAAGACCTCCGGTCTTCGACCACCGTCTTCATCTTTGACTTATCGTCGTATCAGTTATTCAGAATGGGAAAAGCCCGGTCTTCCCGAATAACTCGCGTATATGATAAACATGTGTTACACAAACACAATATACGCCTCATTCCAATTCCTCAGTCACTAACCGTAAATTAACAAAAGAATAACTCCCCAAATATTAACCCCGAAGGCCGAAACCAACATCAGATAAATATCCAGAAAACCATTCTGCTTAGCTAACCGACAGTTAGTTTCTAAATTTCACATTCATAGGGAAAGGTTCCCATTAATTTTATAAAAGTTAAATCCCTTGAATTTATTCTTTAATCTTCTTTTGAATATCAATTCAACTAGTCGGGATTAACGAACTTTACCGAAGTAATCATTTGTTTTAATTTCCCATTCCCAACCTATTCATCCCATGAAGTAAAACTGGTTATACTTCATATCTAACACCACGGTGTTATCGGTAAATTCAATTACCATTTCACGTTTAAATCTAATTAAAGATTTAACTATCGCCTGGAGCAAAACTGGTGATACTCCATTCTCGATCTTTTCAATCTAATTAAAGATTCATTAAAACTCCACTTAGTTTTAATCTTTGACTGGGTTAAAGAATCAATGTCATTTAAAACACGGTTCACGATAAACCCAAAATCACATCACATTTAAATCAGTCCCTAACCATAAATTAGCAAGTGAGCAGTTCCCTAAGTATTAACCCCGAAGGCCGAAACCAACATCAGATCAATACCCCAGAAACCATTCAACTTAACTAATCTCCAGTTAGTTTCTGAATTTTCTTAACACCTTTGGGTCTACGAACAGTATTATTGAAGATACCGTTCACGACAACCCAAAATCACATTTCATTAATTATCGGGTTAAAGAACAAGTGTTATTTAAAACACTGTTCACGATAAACCCAAAAATCAATATCAATTCAATTCCAATTAAATATCATTTAATTGGTACACTTCATTAAATCTAAATAAAAAGATTCAATCTTTTTCTCAACTGGGCTTAAGAACAGTGTTAATGAAGACACCATTCACGACAAACCCAAATAACATTTAATATTAAATACAAGGCTCTGAATAGAAAATATATCGGCTTATATTCAATATCAAATTCTACAACCAACAAATATCGTATTGGAAATAACGATATAAATATATCTTTCAAATTTCCGTAATGCTATCTGTACAATCACGAAATCCAACATCGAAATATTCCGAAGAAAATTTCGATTCAAATCCATTCCAGTGCAATTATTGGAAATTCTGGTTCTTTTCAAAACTATTTCAAATCCAATTTATTTATTTAAAAATAAATAGAATTATAATTCTAGTTCAAAACTAGTTCATTGCAATAAAAATCTATTTTTATCTTTTCATATATGGAGTTTTTCATCCCAATTCTTCATAAATCATTTCTTATGATTCTACACAAATTATTACTATTTTTAATAATTTTATCAAGGCCCGTACAGTCGATTTCCATTAACGGCCATTGAACTGCACTTACAACTACCTTTTCCAAATTTAATTTGGAGATAATTCCAAATCCAACCATTAGATTTCGAATTTCTAATATTCGTTAGAAAGCCCTTTTCGATACGAACCCAACGGTTCCAGTTTTAGGAGAATCCGACGGTCGGATCTCCCGTAATATCCATTTGAAATCAACGGTCGAAATTCACGAACTACCGCAGCGCGGCGCGTTCTATTCAGGCCATTATATTATATATATAATATATACATCGTCGATTTCCTTTCAAAAAGTATTTTATAAATCGGTTTAAATCCGTTTTCAAAACGATTTCAACTTCTATTTCAAATTCAAATCAAAATCGAATTTTTCAACACAAATTCATTTTAATTTCATTTCAAATCGATTTAATTCGAATTAATTTCTAATTCAATTTCAGTTCGCTTTTAATTCAATTCAATTTCAATTCGAATTCATTTCTATTCAATTTCAATTTGAATTCATTTCTATTCAATTTCATTTCGTTTTCAGTTCAATTCAATTTCAATTCGAATTCATTTCTATTCAATTTCAATTTGAATTCATTTCTATTCAATTTCAGTTTGAATTTCAATTATTTTCAAAATATCAGATTTTGAAATCACTTTCGATATTCATTATAAAATGAATAAAATCAATATAAATATCGTTCATGTCAAAATGGCTTCAATCTAATCTACACGGCTTCATATATTCCTATTTCAAATATTTCTATTTCAAATGTTTCTTTTTCAAATATTTCCATTTCAAATGTTTCTTTTTCAAATATTTCCATTTCAAATGTTTCTTTTTCAAATATTTCCATTTCAAATATTCTATTTCAAATATGGAATGAGGCCCAATCAATTACCATATAATGTTAATTATATGGATTTTCTACCACACGTATCTAACAACAACGATAAATCATCAACCATCATCCAAAGTGCGTTCTACACTGTATAAGCATCAAATATATATATATTTAACGCTTATAACAGTCTGTCAATCAATCGATCGACATACAACTAATTATTGGGATTAGTGTACGTCAAATATCATCCCAATACCCGTGTGGGGTTTCCAACAATCAAACACAGATTTTATTTGTGCAGTTGGGCGATGTGTAAAATTTATCGTCCCAATCAATATCAGTCAAATGTGTGTATATAAACAAATCGTCAATTTGTTTATTTTTATTTCATTTCATATACACATTAAAAATTCTATTTTTAACTATAAAATATTTTAACTATATAAATATTTTATTCCATTTCACACCACATCACACAATCAACTACACATCAAAATCAAACAAACAAGCATACAAGCCGTCCATGGTCTGTGGACGACGGGTGTCGGGTGCTACTAAACACCGTCTGCATCCTAGTATATATATTTATAACTAGAAAAATAAAATTAAAAGGTGAGAAGTTCTCATAGAGGGTTCCACTCCGCCGTGCTTTGCTGTTGAACTGCTGAATCGTCTGTATCCATTTGTAATTCCACTACAGTCTTTTCACGCTGTTCAAATGAAAATTATATTTTGATTTATTTCATTATAATAAATAAAATTCATATTTTTATTTCTACTTCAAATATTTTGACAACGCTTATTTCAATATAAAAATTATATTTTTATATTTCTACTTCTAATATTAAGATTGGATTTTTTATTTATATATCATCGCTATAAAAATCTCATTTTTAATTCACTATATATATAATAAAAATCATATTTTTATTTCGCTACATATATATAAAAATAGAATTTTTATCTTCACCTCATATATATAAAAATCAAATTTTTATCTTCACTTCGTTATAAAAATTATATTTTTATATTGCTCTCCTCCTAATAAAGATTATATTTTTATTACTCTACTTGAATAAAAATCATATCTTTAATATGCCACTAGTATAAAAATTATATTTTTAACCATTCTATATTATAAAAATTATATTTTTAACCTTTCTTTATTATAAAAATTATATTTTTAACCTTTCTATATTATAAAAATTATATTTTTATTATCTATACTATATGAAAATCATATTTTTATAATCATCTTCTATATAAAAATCATTTCTTTTTTGTTTATAAAAACTGAATCTTTCCTTCTTCAAAGATCTAATCTTTTCTAATTAAAAATCCAAGCTTCTCATATTCAAAAATCTAAACCCTTTCATATTTGAAAATCTTTTTAAACATTAAAAATCCAATTCTTATATGATGTTCATACAACGTCTTTAATTTAAATAAATAAAACAAAAACTGAATCAAATAAGAACACTGTCATAAAAAAACATGAAAGGAAGGGATACTCACTGCCTTCAGGTTTTTACTGTCGAGAGGGGGATCCTGGTCGGCATCGCGTCGTCGGAGGGGGTGCTCGCTGTCGGGGGGGGGGGGGGGGGGGAGGTGCTGGCGGAGTGCGGCGCTGGTAGGGGGTGTTCACCTCGCGGTGGGTTTGACTCGTGGATTCGCAGAGGAGAGAGAAGGAGATAGGGGAAGACGAGAGGTCGGAGAAGAAGAAGAAGGGGAAGAAGAAGGAAGTGCGGTGGTGGCAGGGTGTTGGGGCGCCGTCGTCAGAACGAGGGGGGTGCGTCGATCGATTAGTGCTTCCGCCCTTTTCCTTTTTTTTATTTGGTTCTAAAGAGAGAGAGAGAGGGAATAGAAGGGGGGGCAAGGGGTTATATTAATTTTTTTTATTCTCCAAAAAGCAACTTTTATTGACGAACTCGAAACAGAACCCACCGCCTGTCGTGCACAGCTAATTAACCCCATTCCGAACACAGTGGGATTTGTATCTTAAGCTGATTCGATCGTTATGATCAGTTTTCATCAAAATCAACATATAACTCTATATATTGAATTTGAACGCGCATTTTAATTTACTGAGCCCACATACTAAATTTAAAAATTCCCAAAAAATATTTTCTAGCTTCGTATTGACGATACGGTCCTAACAAAACTAGTTTCGTCGAATTCTGAGACCGTTTGAAAAATGGCCAATTTCCAGTCGATTAAAATCAACTAAAACTGGTCAAACGCGTTTTCCTTTGCCACGCTCATATATTGATTCGAAAAATTACGAAATTTGAAACCTAGAAATCATTTTACATCGCGGATCCAACAAAAGTGGTTTCGTCGAAATCCGAGGTCGTTTGCAAAATGGCTATTTTTAATGGCCGAAATTCCATAGCGACTATTTTCAAATTTCAACTGGACGTATCTTTTGATTCCCGCTATGAAATTTCGATTTCTCGGATTCGTTGGAAAGATATTCACAATTAGATTCTATTATTTTTTGTTTCACTAAAATCCGGTTTATTTTGCACCCGGTATGTTCAATTGAAATTTGAAATCGAATTATCGAACTACCGCGCCATTTTCAATTCCTTTTATATATATAAATAAATTTTTATATTCTAACGACGACGCGTATATAATATATACGTTCGAATTCTATTCAAAATAAATTTCTTGTCATTATTATTTAAAATAATTCATTTTAAATATTCAAAATTCGCTAAAATTGCCAAAATAAAAATTTTAAACTGGCCCAGATTTTCTGGTTGTTACAATCTCCACCACTTAAAACTTTTCGTCCCCGAAAAGGAACGAAGCCAAAAGTTGTTTTAAATAACAACTCAACTTTCATTATTTTTATTATGGCTTAAGTTCTTCAACTTTTCAGTTTCTAAGAACTTTTCAGAAATTTCAAAAAATTGGCTAACACCCTAAATTTTCGTAAAATTTCGCCATAACCTACCCTGCACCGGGAGCACGGGAAAATCCCGAAATTGCCATACAGGCCTTCTGATCTCAAAAAGAAAAAGCCAATCGGCTCATAAAATAATCATCACCCAAACAAAACAGTAAATTCTGGTAAACATGTACCTATTTGTTGGGCAAACAAAATTTATTCTCTGCTCTAGCCTCCTTGCTATGACATGTTCAATGTAAGTACATGTATATGCATGCAAATGCGACAAATTTCAATACAATTCAATATTTGATCCAATTTGGGTATATGGCACAAATTTTAATTAATCAACCAATAATCAACAACACAACCATCAATCAATTAGTTGATTAGCTTTTCAAATTCATAACTTTGATACATAGTCAAAAAATCAGATTTTTGATGCCAAATCACGACGATTAGCCCTATCTAATTTCGGTTATCACACCAGTCTAATGGAAATATAGAACTCTCACTTTCGTTACTCGAAAATAAATACTGGCGACGGTGCCCCATCACCAGAATTATCCCCGGGCAACTAGAGTATGATTCTATAACTATCCACTATATTAAAACTTTGAATACACGTTTGCAAGACGCATATGCAAAATCTTTATATATCGGATTGTCCAAATTCAATGTAATTAACTATTCAAATACGTATATGGTTTAAAATTTCAAAAAAAAAAGTTGTTTTCATTTGGAAAATATACTCTTCACACTCGTTCTAGGATACTACTGATCCCATCTCTGACGAGTCATTCTCATTGGATATTACTAGTCCAATTTCTGATGAATACTTTCGTATGGTTCTAATGTGTCTTGTTCTCTGAGCTTTGTAAAACAAAGCTCTGATACCACGATGAAACGACCCGAACTTCCCGGTCTCCGAAGAGAAGAGAAAGGACGAATTGTTTTGAGAACACGACAAAATAGAACGCAGACGGGAGAACATTTCATTGTATATTACAACAATTCCATCAGAATACAAGAATATACAAAGTATAAATGAATATTACACAAAAATATCAGAGATTTAAATTACATTTAAATACATAGCAGTGGAAAATAATACAATACACAACTAGAAGAGATATACGGATACAAAGCTTTCCGGATATCATTCCGGCTGTAAACCAGGATCCTGTGAATATAAATCTGCAAAACCAAAATTACTAGCTGCCCGTGTCAAAATAAGGGCACCCAGAGTTTAGGTTAAAACAATAAACTCCAGCTCAGTCATGGGACTGGTGTGAGAACTAAAACAGTTATTTAAAACTTTGCTTTAAAGCTAGGTAAATCAAGGGATCACGCCGTATAACACGGAACAGGTTTCCTCCCAAGGATACCAGTGCATAAAACAACAGCGCAGTGCTAAATAAGAAAAAATGAAGCTATTATAAGACCCAGGTCCTATCACACAATGCAACGCAAGCTGGGGGATAGGTTTTTCCGTTATAATAGCCAAACATGCTTGATACGTTTAAAACAAATCATTTGATACTATTATAAGTGCATAGTGTATAAAACAACTTCAAATCATAAGTATCAATCATAGACGGCATGGGTACCATATATCATGTCGCCATACTAGGCTCTACAAATAAAACCGCAAATGTCACGTATTTGGAAATTGGGTTATCATTTATGGTATGAACCGATGCTAGGGATCGTCCTCACCGATTCGAGACAATCTAGCCCATGTCTCAGGAACAGCCGCAACTGCCTCATGGATCGTCAGGGCCGGTCCACCGATGTGGATTATTACGCCTGAACAATACGTCTCCCCGCCCTATGGGGCGTAGGTGAGCCAACTAAATGACTCCATTGGACCTGGATCGTCCGACCAAACCGAGGCGCCTCGCAACAGCAACAACTACATAAGTCAAACTCGTCAGGGCGTGTAAAACCACTGACGCCACTTTTTAGCTAGAAGGAAACGCATGCCCTCCCTGATGTCTGTCTCCCGTTTTTGGTTCATACCGGGTGCGAAACTCGCGAAGTAAACGTTACACAAAGCTACGCCACAAAGGCCGTGCTTCGATCTTCCACCACAAGACTTTGCTTTTCAACAGAAGCCTTGATCATTTGCCACTTAGGCATGCCACACAGGCAATTCACTCAATGCGTTTGATATCCATCAGTATATAACCCCTGAGCTCGTACGTCTCAGAGAAGGGCGTTAAGCAAGAGAATAAGTTCTCTGCCGCCAAACAGATATATATTTAATAGAAATCAATCACACAGACTAAAATCCAATGTCAGACACATAGTCCATTTACAAGTCCGTTCTGGGTCTGAACGAAACCGGAGGCACCTAGTACCCTGCACATCCATCGATCTCCAAATACGTCTGGACAATCACCAACTGTTTCCATCTTCTTGGGTGTACATCCCAATCAAGATCATCAGTAATCACCCAAACAACGTGAAGACCTCCGGTCTTCGACCACCGTCTTCATCTTCGACTTATCGTCGTATCAGTTATTCAGAATGGGATAAACCCGGTCTTCCCGAATAACTCGCGTATATGATAAACATGTGTTACACAAACACAACATACGCCTCATTCCAATTCATCAGTCACTAACCGTAAATTAACAAGAGAATAACTCCCCAAATATTAACCCCGAAGGCTGAAACCTACATCAGATCAATATCCAGAAAACCATTCTGCTTAGCTAACCGACAGTTAGTTTCTAAATTTCACATTCATAGGGAAAGGTTCCCATTAATTTTATCAAAAATAAATCCCGTGAATTTATTATTTAATCTTCTTTTGAATATCAATTCAACTAGTCGGGATTAACAAACTTTACCGAAGTAATCATTTGTTTTAATTTCCCAATCCCAACCTATTCATCCCATGAAGTAAAATTGGTTATACTTCATATCTAACACCACGGTGTTATCTGTAAATTCAATTACCATTTCACGTTTAAATCTAATTAAAGATTTAACTATCGCCTGGAGCAAAACTGGTGATACTCCATTCTCGATCTTTTCAATATAATTAAACATTCATTAAAAATCCACTTAGTTTTAATCTTTGACTGGGTTAAAGAATCAATGTCATTTAAAACACGGTTCACGATAAACCCAAAATCACATCACATTTAAATCAGTCCCTAACCGTAAATTAGCAAGTGAGCAGTTCCCTAAGTATTAACCCCGAAGGTCGAAACCAACATCAGATCAATACCCCAGAAACCATTCAACTTAACAAATCTCCAGTTAGTTTCTGAATTTTCTTAACTCCTTTGGGTCTAAGAACAATATTATTGAAGATACCATTCACGACAACCCAAAATCACATTTTATTGATTATCGGGTTAAAGAACAAGTGTTATTTAAAACACTGTTCACGATAAACCCAAAAATCAATACCAATTCAATTCCAATTAAATATCATTTAATTGGTACACTTCATTAAATCTAAATAAAAAGATTCAATCTTTTTCCCAACTGGGCTTAAGAACAGTGTTAATGAAGACACCATTCACGACAAACCCAAATCATGTTTGATATTAAATACAAGGCTCTGAGTAGAAAATATATCGGCTTATATTCAATATCAAATTCTACGACCAACAAATATCGTATTGGAAATAATGATATAAATATATCTTTCAAATTTCCGTAACGCTATCTGTATAATCACGAAATCCAACATCGAAATATTCCGAAGACAATTTCGATTCAAATCCATTCCAATGCAATTACTGGAAATTCTGGTTCTTTCAAAACCATTTCAAATCCAATTTATTTATTTAAAAATAAATAGAAATATAATTCTAGTTCAAAACTAGTTCATTACGATAAAAATCTATTTTTATCTTTTCATATATGGAGTTTTTCATCCAAATTCTTCCCAAATCATTTCTTATGAATTTACACAAATTATTACTATTTTTAATAATTTTATCAAGGCCCGTACAGTCGATTTCCATTAACGGCCATCGAACTGCACTTACAACGACCTTTTCCAAATTTGATTTGGACATAATTCCAAATCCAACCGTTAGATTTCGAATTTCTAATTTTCGTTAGAAAGCTCTTTTCGATACGAACCCAACGGTTCTGGTTTTAGGAGAATCGATGGTCGGATCTCCCGTAATATCCATTTGAAATCAATGGCCGATATTCACGAACTACCGCAGCGCGGCGCGTTCTATTCAGGCCATTATATTATATATATAATATATATAATATTTACTTCGTCGATTTCCTTTCAAACCGTATTTTGTAAATCAGTTTAAATTCGTTTTCAAAATGATTTCAACTTCTATTTCAAATTCAAATCAAAATCGAATTTTTCAACATAAATTCATTTTAATTTCATTTCAAATCGATTTAATTCAAATTGATTTCTAATTCAATTTCAGTTCGTTTTCAATTCAATTCAATTTCAATTCATTTCTATTCAATTTAAATTTGAATTCATTTGTATTCAATTTCTGTTCGTTTTCAATTCAATTCAATTGCAATTCGAATTCATTTCTATTCAATTTCAATTTGAATTCATTTCTATTCAATTTCAGTTTGAATTTCAATTCTTTTCAAAATATCAGATTTTGAAATCACTTTCGATATTCATTATAAAATGAATAAAATTGATATAAATATCGTTCACGTCAAAATGGCGTCAATCTAATCTACACGGCTTCATATATTTCTATTTCAAATATTTCTATTTCAAATATTTCCATTTCAAATGTTTCTTTTTCAAATATTTCCATTTCAAATGTTTCTTTTTCAAATATTTCCATTTCAAATGTTTCTTTTTCAAATATTTCTATTTCAAATATTCTGTTTCAAATATGGAATAAGGCCCAATCAATTACCATATAATGTTAATTATATGGATTTTCTACCACACGTATCTAACAACAACGATAAATCATCAACCATCATCCAAAGTGCGTTCTACACCGTATAAGCATCAAATAAAAATACTTAACGCTTATAACAGTCTGTCAATCAATCGATCGACATACAACTAATTATTGGGATAAGTGTACGCCAAATATCATCCCAATACCCGTGTGGGGTTTCAAACAATCGAACACAGATTTTATTTGTGCCGTTGGGTGATGTGTAAAATTTATCGTCCCAATCAATATCAGTCAAATGTGTATATATAAACAAATCATCCGATTTGTTTATTTTTATTTCATTTCATATACACGTTAAAAATTCTATTTTTAACTATAAAATATTTTAACTATATAAATATTTTATTCCATTTCACACCACATCACACAATCAACTGCACATCAAAATCAAACAAACAAGCATACAAGGCGTCCATGGTTTGTGGACGACGGGTGTAGGGTGCTACTAAACACCGTCTGCATCCCAGTATATATATTTATAACTAGAAAAATAAAATTAAAAGGTGAGAAGTTCTCACAGAGGGTTCCACTCCGCCGTGCTTTGCTGTTGAACTGCTGAATCGTCTGAATCCATTTGTAATTCCACTACAGTCTTTTCACGCTGTTCAAATGAAAATTATATTTTGATTTATTTCATTCTAATAAATAAAATTCATATTTTTATTTCTACTTCATATACTTTGTAACACGCCACATCCGTTAGTGTCACTCACAAATGGAATGCACTAAGTTCTTTGGAGCATTTTGGGTAAAAGATGCAGATAAATTACAAGACAGACAGAAATTAAACAACGGAAAATAAAACTTTGCTTTATTGATAAAATAGTTTGTACAATGGTTTCTTTACAATATCAGAGTATCATCTGTCTTACAAAATAAAGAAGCATAAAAATAACATTTATATTCCCTTATTTTAGCAAGAGCCAGCCATAGCATCTGAAAAGAAAATCCAAGCAAACTTCGACGAATCTTCAGGCTGGGAAAGAGTGGCAGTCCAACTTAACCTAAGCTAAACTATTCCCTCCTTTACTACCTTGGGGGGGGGGGGGGGGGTGGGGACGGAAGAAAAGAAGACGAAAGAAAAACAGAGTCAAACATAAAGCCTGAGTAATTCAGTAACTTCTAGCATGTGAAGATAGGGTCAACAAGATTAGACAAGGTAATCACAAGATATGCTAAGATAAGATAAACTGGATACACTCTAGTACTTTCGCCGCTTCGCTATTTCCTTGTTATACTGATTTCTATATCTCTGCACCACCTAACTAGTGTTCCAACTAGTGACGATAACATGATCCCAATCCCTGTGTTTTCCCATTGCCTTCGGGCATCCATTTATTATTTATTACCTAGATCTAATCTAGGGTTTTCTATCCAGTGCTTTCTAGATTCAACTAGAGTTTACGCTATCTGCTGAACGCTTCTCGGATTCAGGATTTATGCCACCTAGTCCACTAGGGATTATGCTACCTATCGATCGATGCCCCCATGTCTAGGACACACTACCTAGAGTGGTATATGTTCCTATACTTCCCCACGCATGTATCGCGAATCGTTATCGCTTGTCCATGCACATGTCCTGTAATGTGCGGTCCGAGTCCTGTGACAGGGCAAATCAAGGAATACAGAACTCGGTCGGGAGCTTTCAGATATCTGCCGATGCAGATGCTAAGGTCTGTTTTTATTCTAGTGGCTATGGTCCCACTTGACCCCTCCCTCAACTAATGAATGGCACACCTTGTAAAATGAGAACTATACGCCGGCCCCCGGTGCCCCTCTTTCCTAGGCCATCCTCATCCATAACTAGACAGCAAGTATATGGTCTTTTGGAGTTCTCCGCCTTTTCGCTTCACGTATCTTGATTGACTCAAGATGGATGGTAGACGACGAGTTGCTATTACAGGGCTACCGTTTTCTCGTCGAATCACGCCGGTCCATCCTAGTCTTTAGGTTGCCATATATTGCAACCAAGGCATACCCTTGGTTCTTCTACGCAGACCTTAACCGCTGTGAGCCCAGGAGGATCATCTACAGCCTCACAGAGGGATACCAAGAGTACCCTCACGTCCCCTCGAAGCCTCAGGCTTCGTAACCCAATTCGTTGGAGCCTTCTTTTTACTCAGACGGACATTCGCTCCTTCCCGTGTTATACTAAGAATTACTACTTAGTTTTACTAACTAAGATTTACCACTTAGTTTCCAGAATCGTTGTTTTCTTAACTAAGGTTTACTACTTAGTTCCCTTTCCCGTCAATTTGGATTGGTTAAGTGTCATTAGTCAGTTCAAGCCAACTTAACCCTCTTCATTCATCCTGTTATACCGGTTAAGTGTTATCAGTAATTCATGTTGACTTAACCCCACCACAAACCAAGTTATATTGGTTAAGTATTTCTTATTACTTAACCCTACCCATTCACCCTGTATTAGTTAAGTGTTCCTTTTTAACTTAACCTTGCCCGTCTGTCTTAACTAACATGTTATTAATGGTTAAGTATTATCCCTTCATGTTTTAGACTTAACCTCATTCCTTTATCACAACCTAATGGTTAAGTGTTCAGGTTTACTTAACCCTACAGTCTAGCCCAGCTAACATATCAAAATTGGCTAAGTGTATTAGATTTTACTTAACCCCAACCTTTAGTCTAGTTAATATATTAATTTGGCTAAGTGTATTAACTTTACTTAAACCCTACAAGTCTCATTTTGCTACCTTGAGTTTGGATAAGTGTCTCTATGGACTTAGCCCTCTCATTCTAGCTTAACTGTGTTAAGTTGGTTAAGTGTTCCTATGGACTTAACCCTCCCATTCTAGCTTAACTGTGTTAAGTGTCAGTCTGAACCTAACCCCACCCATCAGTCTAGTTATCATATTGAACTGGTTAAGTGTCCTTGTTAACTTAACCCTACCATTCTTGTTCTAGCTTTAACTAAATAAATTAAAGCCACTACCACTTACATTAGACATATATTGTTACTAATACCGGATGTGCCGGTTGGTTCCGGGCAGGTTTACATCGCAACTCAGTCTAACCTCGGGTTGGCATATTCATGTTTTCTAAGTTCAAATGGGTTTTGATTAGTTTTCAAATCAGGTTTTGAAAGTAACCATCCCGTCCATCGGATCAGTTAGGGATAGCCAGGGAGAGTAGAAAACTTGTATTTTCCAAACTCAAGCCTAGACACTATCCTCTCTGTCACCCTAGAACTTTCTGGCTTATTATTAAAAGAGATGTCGTTAATAAACCTTTAATTTGTCTAAATTCACATTTCCTCATTTAGGCCAGATTCTATAGGTAAATTATTCCTAATTTACTTATTTCCCAATTACTCTTTTAATGTAAATTGTCTACATTTATTTCTATGGCCTATTTCCCTTCCTAAATCATATTTATGCTTTTTGGTATGTAAACTATACCAAATTAAGTGTCACTAACCATGACTTTTCTAAACCTGACAGTTATTCTCAATTATGGCCAATTTCACATTTATGCCAATATACTTACCGTGCCAAATTAGCTAATCCACTTCCGATTCAACAATCTAATTCATGTCAAACTAGACTTATTACTCTAGTTCACTATTCATGCTAGATTTACATGTCAATACTAGATTCAAATTACACATCTTATAATTCATGTCAACTTTATCCAATTTGCATGCCATAATTACATGTTCCCAATTTATGCCAATTCCCAAGTTAAACTATGTTTGTAGTAAATTTCATATTTTGCCCAAACCGTATTCCCACCGTTCGTATAATCGTGATTCAGTCTAGATTATAGATAAATCTAGATTCGTAGAAAATAGGGAATGAACCAAAGACGCTAGGCAAAAGATAGACATAATAACTGGCATAAAAAGGGTTGCATAACGACGTTGGTTCAAGAACATGGGTAGACCTAACTTAATAGGTAAATTCCCAAGGTCTAAAACCAAGGATAGACATAATAGAGACGCAGGTTCAAGAACATGGGTAGACCTAACTTAATAGGTAAATTCCCAAGGTCTAAAACCAAAGATAATAAAAAATAGACAGAATAGATGATCGGGTTTAGACCCAATTTCATAGTCACAAAACTTAAGCAACACTTTCCTAGTCATGAATCACAGGTGTTTAATCACAGATGTCCTTGTTATGTCATAGGCAATAGTTTACGTTCTCTAATCAAAGGCATAGGCTTAGTCAAGGAAATGTCCCTTATAGTCACAGTCACAGTCATAGGCAATATTCATAGTCATAGGCAATGTCCATAGTCATAGGTAATGTTCATAGTCATAGGCAATGTTCATAGTCATAGGCATATGGTTCTAAGGTCCATAGTTTCATAGTCACGGTCTTATTTTTCCTCGAATCATAACAGTTCTTAATTAGGTTCAAGAGTATAGGCACTGATTCGAATAGAGAGAGAGAGAGAGAGAGATTTTGCATATTCTTTTATTCCTTTAATTTCATGTCACGAACAGAGACAAATCTAGAAATAACTGACTTACAGATATTAGATCAAAACAGAAAGATGGCGTTGCTATGATTCATGCGACGTTGCTCGAAACCGTTTGAGCTAGCCTTTGATTCTTCACTTGAAATCCTAGCCTGACTTGAACCTTTTCTTGAAAGTCTTTTAGCAGCATCTCCTCGTCTTGATTTATATTATTCTATTTATATTTTAATTAAGAGGAGGAGAAGAGGCCATGTTCACTAAGAATCTTTGCAGCATAAGGGTAGAGGAGAATTGTGAATAGAGAAGAAGACTAGGGTTGTTTATATAGTGTTAGGCGGACGAATCTGGTCAGAATGGCGTCCAGATACAGAAGAACGAACCAGTTGCAGAAAATAGGAAAAACAGGGGGGGTCAACCCAGGTCGACTAACCAATCGACCTGGGTGCCCAGGTCGACTACCCAGTCGACCTGGGTGCCTTGGGCGGGAAAATTCCCGCCCTGCCCATTCTGGGTCTGTTTTTGAATTTCGAATTCGACCAGTTTTGAAACCTGAACTTCGCTGAATCTTCCGGAGGCCATATCTTCCTCATACGGACTCCGATTTACGCAAACTCGGACTCGTTTTCATGCAGAATTCCGAGATGAACGCAATGGCACAACCCGTTTCCCTTGATTCTGATTTTTAACTTTTAATTCTGCCCTGATTTGTGAATCTTAGCGTTACAGAATTACAGGGTGTTACATTCTCCCCCACTTAAAAGGATTTCGTCCCCGAAATCTCCAAGTTAGGAAGAATGTGCCCTATCATCCAATCACCCATCTACTCAACCATTCAACCATAGGCATTCATTGTCCTTAAAAGATTTCTAATGCTTTCATGTTCATATGCATAGTGTGTGTATATGTCTTTTTCTAATGCAAAATCAGGCGGTCTACTGATTCAGTTGACCTCCTTAATGTGAATCATGTCACCGCCATGCGTCCAATCATGTATGCAAGCATCCCTAGTTATGTAAATACTACATGTGTGCACAACCATTCATCCATATGCAACACCCATATGATAACATATCGAGTTCAATTTACAAACAAATACATATCTGTAAATGCAATATGAAAGCGTCTGAACCGATCTAGTGCCTAATACGTATGCGTATGCATTCACAAGCAACCATTAGCAACCACTTGCAACCATCAACCATAATATGTTTCAAATACATGTTTACATCCATTGGCTTCTACCTAAGGATTGAAGATACGACCTAGGTGATATACTTTGGAAAGAGAGAAACAATTATGCGTAAAGCTCCTAAAACAAAGAAATCAAGGATGGCCCTCAAGGAAAAGGGTATGATGCTAGTATCTAGCCTTCTTGAGCTTTACTCCGCTGTATCTTAACTAATTTAACTTCACGATTGTGAAGTTCCGGTTCTCCATTTCCAAAATAAACAGATGTCAATCACGGTACCAGGTATACGTACTAAGATGATTAGAGGTTTCCCTCTTATCCGCCATGCCATAACTATAAAAATCAAAAGGTCACTACGTACTTTTTAGAGTGTCTGCCACAACTACTCATCTCTCACGCAAACCATCCAAACCGAACTCGACATTCCTCAAGTACAAGCCCCAAAGCCCTGAACCAATATCAGACAAGCACCCAAGGAATATCTCCCCTGAATTTAGACGATCTACGTGAGAAGATATAAGCAAACTCGATAGCTATTCTCAAATCCCCACTAACCAAAAAAATAATAAACTGGTCGGTCCACCAATTGGATTTGAGACTCCAGTGGGATCTTTCAACTATACAAGTACTATGGTGCAGAGACCCAACTATGGAAGTGGATATGAACAAATGAGAAGCGCTAGAACCTAAGGAAATAGTACGAACAGAAAACTAGACTGTTCCAACCAGACTACCTTTCTCCTAGGTACGCTTGGTGGCGAAAGCATGTACTTGACCTTTTGAAAATCTCGTCCTCGTTCTTGCCCTTGTCCTTAAGTATATGCCCTATCATACCCTAGTAAAGATACTTCCTCTTGTCTTAGGCTTTATTATTTCTTCCTCCTTCGTGTGCTAAGTCTACATCCATGAATTCCTCATCCTAGGGTTATGTTCCTTAGCCAAACTCCTCATCCCCTTCCATGTGTAGTCATGTTGACAAATCTCTCGAAACTGCCTCCATCGTCTGGAAAACCCTATAAGCTTCGAAAGAAAACTGCCCGTAGATGAAACAACTACGGCTATGGATGGAAGTCGGGCACTACTTTGCCCTTCGATGAGGTTACCTCCTAGAAAGCCAGGAGCCCTAGAGACTCAAGAAAGAAGGAGACAAGAATTCAAATAGAGGAAGAGAAGATAGTGCTAATGGCTTTGGGGAATATGCCTTAAAAACAAATCTTTTCTTTTGAAAATGCTTCTTTAAAAACCGTTTTGAAAATAATTTTTCAAATCTTTTATCTGATCCGGTAACCTTCAGCTCTGATACCACGTGTGACAACCGACATCCGTTAGTTCACTCACAAAGGGAATGCACTAAGTTCTGTGGAGCATTTAGGGTAAAAGATGTAGATAAATTACAAGACAGACAGAAATTAAACAGCGGAAAATAAAACTTTGCTTTATTGATAAAATAGTTTGTACAATGGTTTCTTTACAATATCAGAGTATCATCTGTCTTACAAAATAAAGAAGCATAAAAATAACATTTATATTCCCTGATTTTAGCAAGAACCAGCCATAACATCTGAAAAGAGAATCCAAGCAAACTTCGATGAATCTTCAGGCTGGGAAAGAGTGGCAGTCCAACTTAACCTAAGCTAAACTATTCCCTCCTTTACTACCTGGGGGGGGGGGTACGGAAGAAAAGAAGACGAAAGAAAAACAGAGTCAGACATAATGCCTGAGTAAGTTCAGTAACTTCTAGCATGTGAACATGGAAAAACAAAACGATATGAATTAACTGAATACAAGATTACACCATGACGATAGGGTCAACAAGATTAGACAAGGTAATCACAAGATATGCTAAGATAAGATAAACCGAATATGCTCTAGTACTTTCGTCGCTTCGCTATTTCCTTGTTATACTGATTTCTATATCTCTGCACCACCTAACTAGCGTTCCAACTAGTAACGATAATGTGATCCCAATCCCTGTGTTTTCCCATTGCCTTCGGGCATCCATTTATTATTTATTACCTAGATCTAATCTATGGTTTTCTATCCAGTGCTTTCTAGATTCAACTAGAGTTTACGGTATCTGCTGAACGCTTCTCGGATTCATGATTTATGCCACCTAGTCCACTAGGGATTATGCTACCTATCGAACGATGCCCCCAAGTCTAGGACACACTACCTAGAGTGGTATATGTTCCTATACTTCCCCACGCATGTATCGCGAATCGTTATCGCTTGTCTAGATGCACATGTCCTGTAATGTGCGGTCCGAGTCATGTGACAGGGCAAATCAAGGAATACAGAACTCGGTCGGGAGCTTTCAGATATCTGCCGATGCAGATGCTAAGGTATGTTTTTATTCTAGGCTATGGTCCCACTTGACCCCTCCCTCAACTAATGAAAGGCACACCTTGTAAAATGAGAACTATACGCCGGCCCCCGGTGCCCCTCTATCCTATGGCCATCCTCACCCATAACAAGACAGCAAGTATATGGTCTTTTGGAGTTCTCCGCCTTTCCGCTTCACGTATCTTGATTGACTCAAGATGGATGGTAGACGACGAGTTGCTATCACAGGGATACCGTTTTCTCGCCGAATCACGCCGGTCCATCCTAGTCTTTAGGTTGCCATATATTGCAACCAAGGCATACCCCTGGTTCTTCTACGCAGACCTTAACCTCTGTGAGCCCAGGAGGATCATCTGCAGCCTCACAGAGGGATACGAAGAGTACCCTCACGTCCCCTCGAAGCCTCGGGCTTCGTAACCCAATTCCTTGGAGCCTTCTTTTTACTCAGACGGATATTCGCTCCTTCCCGTGTTATACTAAGAATTACTACTTAGTTTTACTAACTAAGATTTACCACTTAGTTTCCAAAATCGTTGTTTTCTTAACTAAGGTTTACTACTTAGTTCCCTTTCCCGTCAATTTGGATTGGTTAAGTGTCATTAGTCAGTTCAAGCCAACTTAACCCTCTTCATTCATCCTGTTATACCGGTTAAGTGTTATCAGTAATTCATGTTGACTTAACCCCACCACAAACCAAATTATATTGGTTAAGTATTTCTTATTAATTAACCCTACCCATTCACCCTGTATTGGTTAAGTGTTCCTTTTTAACTTAACCTTGCCCGTCTGTCTTAACTAACATGTTATTAATGGTTAAGTATTATCCCTTCATGTTTTAGACTTAACCTCATTCCTTTATCACAACCTGATGGTTAAGTGTTCAGATTTACTTAACCCTACAGTCTAGCCCAGCTAACATATCAAAATTGGCTAAGTGTATTAAATTTTACTTAACCCCAACCTCTAGTCTAGTTAACATATTAATTTGGCTAAGTGTATTAACTTCACTTAACCCCTACAAGTCTCGTTTTGCTACCTTGAGTTTGGTTAAGTGTCTCTATGGACTTAGCCCTCCCATTCTAGCTTAACTGTGTTAAGTTTGTTAAGTGCTCCTATGGACTTAACCCTCCCATTCTAGCTTAACTGTGTTAAGTGTCAGTCTGAACCTAACCCCACCCATCAGTCTAGTTATCATATTGAACTGGTTAAGTGTCCTAGTTAACTAAACCCTACCATTCTTGTTCTAGCTTTAACTAAATAAATTAAAGCCGCTACCACTCACATTAGACAGATATTGTTACGAATACTGGATGTGCCGGTTGGTTCCGGGCAGGTTTACATCGCAACTCAGTCTAACCTCGGGTTGGCATATTCGTGTTTTCTAAGTTCAAAGGGGTTTTGATTAGTTTTCAAATCAGGTTTTGAAAGTAACCATCCCGTCCGTCGGATCAGTTAGGGATAGCCAGGGAGAGCAGGAAACTTGTATTTTCCAAACTCAAGCCTAGACACTATCCTCTCTGTCGCCCTAGAACTTTCTGGCTTATTATTAAAAGAGATCTCGTTAATAAACCTTTAATTTGTCTAAATTCACATTTCCTCATTTAGGCCAGATTCTATAGGTAAATTATTCCTAATTTACTTATTTTCCAATTACTCTTTTAATGTAAATTGTCTACATTTATTTCTATGGCCCATTTCCCTTCCTAAATCATATTTATGCTTTTTGGTATGTAAACTATATCAAATTAAGTGTCACTAACCATGACTTTTCTAAACCTGACAGTTATTCTCAATTATGGCCAATTTCACATTTATGCCAATATACTTACCGTGCCAAATTAGCTAATCCACTTCCGATTCAACATTCTAATTCACGTCAAACTAGACTTATTACTCTAGTTCACTATTCATGCTAGATTTACATGTCAATACTAGATTCAAATTACACATCTTATAATTCATGTCAAATTTATCCAATTTGCATGCCATAATTACATGTTCCCAATTTATGCCAATTCCCATGTTAAACTGTGTTGTTAGTAAATTTCATATTTTGCCCAAACCGTATTCCCACCGTTCGTATAATCGTGATTCAGTCTATATTATAGATAAATCTAGATTCGTAGAAAATAGGGAATGAACCAAAGACGCTAGGCAAAAGATAGACATAATAACTGGCATAAAAAGGGTTGCATAACGACGTTGGCTCAAGAACATGGGTAGACCTAACTTAATAGGTAAATTCCCAAGGTCTAAAACCAAGGATAGACAGAATAGAGACGCAGGTTCAAGAACTTGGGTAGGCTTAACTTAATAGGTAAATTCCCAAGGTCTAGAAACAAAGATAACCAAAAATAGACAGAATTGATGATCGGGTTTAGACCCAATTTCATAGTCACAAAACTTAAGCAACACTTTCCTAGTCATGAGTCATAGGTGTTTAATCACAGATGTCCTTGTTATGTCATAGGCAATAGTTTATGTTCTCTAATCAAAGGCATAGGCATAGTCAAGGAAATGTCCCTCATAGTCACAGTCACAGTCATAGGCAATATTCATAGTCATAGGCAATGTCCATAGTCATAGGCAATGTTCATAGTCATAGGCAATGTTCATAGTCATAGGCATATTGTTCTAAGGTCCATAGATTCATAGTTACGGTCTTATTTGTCCTCGAATCATAACAGTTCTTAATTAGGTTCAAGAGTATAGGCACTGATTCGAATAGAGAGAGAGAGAGAGATTTGGCATATTCTTTTATTCCTTTAATTTCATGTCACGAATAGAGAAAAATGTTCAAATCTAGAAATAACTGACTTACAAAGATTAGATCAAAACAGAAAGATGGCGTTGCTATGATACGTGCGACGTTGCTCGAAACCGTTTGAGTTAGCCTTTGATTCTTCACTTGAAATCCTAGCCTGATTTGAACCTTTTCTTGAAAGTCTTTTAGCAGCATCTCCTCGTCTTGATTTATATTATTCTATTTATATTTTAATTAAGAGGAGGAGAAGAGGCCATGTTCACTAATAATCTTTGCAGCATAAGGGTACAGGAGAATTGTGAATAGAGAAGAAGACTAGGGTTGTTTATATAGTGTTAGGCAGACGAATCTGGTCAGAATGGCGTCCAGATACAGAAGAACGAACCAGTTGCAGAAAACAGGAAAAACAGGGGGGGTCAACCCCCAGGTCGACTACCCAGTCGACCTGGGTGCCCGGGTCGACTACCCAGTCGACCTGGGTGCCTTGGGCGGGAAAACTCCCGCCCTGCCCATTCTGGGTCTGTTTTTGAATTTCGAATTCGACCAGTTTTGAAATCTGAACTTCGCTGAATCTTCCGGAGGCCATATCTTCCTCATACGGACTCCGATTTACGCAAACTCGGACTCGTTTTCATGTAGAATTCCGAGACGAACGCAATGGCGTAGCCTGTTTCCCTTAATTCTGATTTTTAACTTTTAATTCTGCCCTGATTTGTGAATCTTAGCGTTATAGAATTACGGGGTGTTACATATTTTTACAACGCTTATTTCAATATAAAAGTTATATTTTTATATTTCTACTTCTTATATAAAGATTGGATTTTTTATTTATATATCATCGCTATAAAAATCTCATTTTTACTTCACTCTATATATAATAAAAATCATATTTTTATTTCGCTACATATATAAAAATCGAATTTTTATCTTCACATCATATATATAAAAATCAAATTTTTATCTTCACTTCGTTATAAAAATTATATTTTTATATTGCTCTCCTCCTTATAAAGATTATATTTTTTTACTCTACTTGAATAAAAATCATATCTTTAATATGCCACTAGTATAAAAATTATATTTTTAACCATTCTATATTATAAAAATTATATTTTTAACCTTTCTTTATTATAAAAATTATATTTTTAACCTTTCTATATTATAAAAATTATATTTTTAACCTTTCTATATTATAAAAAATATATTTTTATTATCTATACTATATGAAAATCATATTTTTATAATCATCTTCTATATAAAAATCATTTCTTTTTTATTTATAAAAACTGAATCTTTCCTTCTTCAAAGATCTAATCTTTTCTAATTAAAAATCCAAGCTTCTCATATTCAAAAATCTAAACCCTTTCATATTTGAAAATATTTTTAGACATTAAAAATCCAATTCTTATATGATGTTCATACAACGTCTTTAATTTAAATAAATAAAACAAAAACTGAATCAAATAAGAACACTGTCATAAAAAAAACATAAAAGGAAGGGATACTCACTGCCTTCGGGTTTTTACTGTCGAGAGGGGGATCCTGGTCGGCATCGCGTCGTCGGAGGGGGTGCTCGCTGTCGGGGGGGGGGGGGGGAGGTGCTGGCGGAGTGCGGCGCTGGTAGGGTGTGTTCACGTCGCGGTGGGTTTGGCTCGTGGATTCGCAGAGGAGAGAGAAGGAGATAGGGGAAGGCGAGAGGTCGGAGAAGAAGAAGTGGAAGAGGAAGGAAGTGCAGCGGTGGTAGGGTGTTGGGGCGCCGTCGTCAAAACGAGGGGGGGCGTCGATCGATTAGGGCTTCCGCCCTTTTCCTATTTTTTTTATTTGGTTCTGAAGAGAGAGAGAGAGGGAATATAAGGGGGGGCCAAGGGGTTTTATTAATTTTTTATTTATTCTCCAAAAAGCAACTTTTATTGACGAACTCGAAACGGAACTCACCGCCTGTCGTCCATAGCTAATTAACCCCATTCCGAACGTAATGGGATTTGTATCGTAAGCTGATTCGATCGTTATGATCAGTTTTCATCAAAATCAACATATAACTCTATATATTGAATTTGAACGCGCATTTTAATTTACTGGGCCCATATACGAACTCCAAAAATTCCCAAAAAATATTTTCTAGCTTTGTATTGACGATACGGTCCTAACAAAACTAGTTTCGTCGAATTCTGAGACCGTTTGAAAAATGGCCAATTTCCAGTCGATTAAAATCAACTAAAACTGGTCAAACGCGTTTTCCTTTGCCATGCTGACATATTGATTCGAAAAATTACGAAATTTGAAACCTAGCAATCATTTGACATCACAGATCCAACAAAAGTGGTTTCGTCGAAATCCGAGGTCGTTTGCAAAATGGCTATTTTTAATGGCCGAAATTCCATAGCGACTATTTTGAAATTTCAACTGGACGTATCTTTTGATTCCCGAAATGAAATATCAATTTCTTGGATTCGTTGGAAAGATATTCAAAATTAGATTCTATTATTTTTTTGTTTCACTAAAATCCGGTTTATTTTGCACCCGGTATGTTCAATTGAAATTTGAAATCGAATTATCGAACTACCGCGCCATTTTCAATTCCTTTTATATATATAAATAAATTTTTATATTCTATCGACGACGCGTATATAATATATACGTTCAAATTCTATTCAAAATAAATTTCTCGTCGTTATTATTTAAAATAATTCATTTTAAATATTCAAAATTCGCTAAAATTGCCAAAATAAAAATTTTAAACTAGCCCAAATTTTCGGGTTGTTACAATAACATAGCTTTGTGTATCATTGATTCGCGAGCCTCACACCCCGGTGTGAACTAGAAATGGGAGAGGACATCAGGAAAGGCATGCGTTCCTTTCTAGCTAGGAGTGGTGTCTGTGTTCTTCAAGGCTTGACGTTTTACTTATGTGGATGATGGATAGCGATGCACCTTGGTTATATCGATCGTTCCGGGGTCGATGGTTTGGTCGGGATATGACCAGTTTACGCCGCATAGGGCAGGGAAACGTAATGTTCAGGCATTTTAATCCACTCCGTGTGGACCGGCCCTGACGATTCTTGGGAGGAAACTCGTTCCGTGTTATACGGCGTGGTCCCTTGATATATCTGATTTAAAGTAAAGTTTTAAATAACTGTTTTACTTCTCACACCAGCCACATGACTGACCTGGAGTTTACTGTTTTAACCTAAACCCTGGGTGCCCCTATTTTCCATACGGGCATCTAGTAGTTTTGGTTTTCCAGATTTATATTCACAGGATCCTGGTTTACAGCTAGAATGATATTCGGAAAGCTATGTATTCGTATATTCCTTTCAGTTGCGTTTTGTATTATTTTCCGCTGCATTGTAGTTTGTAAATCTCTGGTATTTGTCTGATGTATAATATGTATTCATACTCTATATATTCTTGTACTCTGATGGGAATTGTTGTAATAAGCACTGAAATGTTCTTCTATTTGTGTTCTTATTTGTGTTGTTGTCAAAGTAATCCGTTCTTTCCTTCACGGGGAAGTACGGGTCGCTTCATTTGGTATTAGAGCTTTGGTTTACAGAGTTCGAGAAAAAGACACATTAGAACCATACGAAAGAATTCATCATAGATTGGATTAGTAATATCCAATGAGAATTACTCGTTAGAGATAGGATTATTAGTATCTTAGAATGATTCGAAAGAGAGTTATTTTTAAAATAAAAATGAAAACAAAGTTTTTTTTGAAAATTTAAATCGTATTATACGTATTTGAATGTTTACTTTTTATTGAATTTGGACAATCTAGTATATGAAGATTTTGCATGTACGCCTAGCTAGCATGTATACGAAGTCCCAAATATACTGGATAGTTTTAGAATCACACTTTAGTTGCACGGAGATGATTCTAATGATGCCGCAGCGTCATCAACATTTGTGTTAGAGTTTCGAAAGTGGGATTTCTATATGTTTCAAATTAGCTGGTGTAAGAACCAAAACTAGATAGGGTTATTTGTAGTGAATTTGTATCAGAAACATGATTTTCTGTATATATATATATATATATATATATATCGAAGTTATGCATTTGAAAAAGTTAATCCACTAATTGATTGATGATTGTGTTGTATGATTATCCCTTTAAACCATTATGTGAATGAACGGTAAATTTAACCAAATTGTATCGACTGTTGAACTGAATTGAAATTTCTTGGAAATTGCATACATGTACATGCATATATATATTGAACAGGTCATAGCAAGGAGGCTAGAGAAGAGGAATAAAATTGTATGACCGACAAATAGTTACATGTTTACTAATTTATTGGGTTTGGATGATTTTATGAGCCGATTGGCTATCCACTTGTCTTTTTCTTTATCTTTTTTTGAGATGAGAAGGCCTGTGTGGCAGTTTGGTGATTTTCCCAATGCTCCCGTGCAAAGGAGGTTATGGCGAATTTTTTTGAAAATTTAGGGTGTTAGCCTAATTTTCGAAGAATTGGAAAATTCTTAGAAACTGAAATGTTGAAGAATGAAAGCCAAATTGAAAGTTGAGTTGGTTTGTAAAACAACTTTCAGCTTCATTCCTTTTCGAGGACGAAAAGATTTTAAGTGGGGGAGATTGCAACAACCCGTAAAATCAGAACCAATTTAAAATTTTTATTTTTCTTATTTTAATGAATTTTGAATATTTAAAATGAATTATTTTAAATAATAACGATAAGAAATTTATTTTGAGTAGAATTAGAACATATATATTTATTTGAATCAACGTTCGAATATAAATAATTATTTTAATTATAAAAGGAATTAAAAATGGCGCGATAGTTCGAAAATTCGATTTCAAATCTCAAATGAATGTACGGGACTCAAAATAAATCAGATTTTAGCGAAACCAAAAATATTTGAATCTATTTGAAATTATCTTTCCAACGAATCCGAAAAATTGAGATTTCACAGCGGGATTAAAAAGGTACGTTCAGTTGAAATTTTAGAATAGTCGCTATGGAAATATAGCCCTTAAAAATGGAAATTTAGCAAATGAACTCCGTTTTCGATGAAATCACTTTAGTTGGATTCGGGATGTCAATTTATTTCTAGATTCCAAAATTGATAATTTTTGGGGTTAATATGTGAGTGTGGCTTGCGAAAATGTGTTTTGACAGTTTCTGTCAATTTGGATCGACCACAAAATAGCCATTTTTCAAACAGTTTCCTAATACGACAAAATTAGTTTTGTTAGGACGTGTCATAAAACATAGCCAGATTTATTTTTTTGGAATTTTTAGAGTCAGTATGTGGTCCCGGTAAATTGAAATGTGCGTTTAAAGTTGAATATATAGATTATATTTTAATTTAACGGAAATTGATTGAAATGATAGAGTTGGCTAACGAGGCATATCCGATTGTGTTCGGAATGGCGGTAATTAGTAATAGACGACAGTCGGTGGGTCTCATTTGGAGTTCAAATTTAAAAGTTAATTTTTGAAAATTAAATTAATTAAATATGTATATAATTAAATTTAGTCAAACCTCCCCCTTCCCTTTCATTCTCTCTCTCGTTCATTTCAAAATAAAAAATAAAAAAGGAAAATCGCGGATGCCCCTCCCCCTTCTCCTTCGCGATGCCCTTCTCTCCCCCCTTTTTCTGACGTGAGAACTTCGCCCCTTTCCTCCCTCCACTAGCGCAAAACTCCCCCATAGTCGGAGCACCTCGCGCGACCAACCCAGCCTCATCAGCTCCGCCTTGCCTCGCCATCCCCTCCCCCCTTCGCTGAAAATCAAAAAGGTGAGATTTTTACTTTATTTATTTAGTTTAAATAGATTTTCGGGATTAAGTAAAATCAGTTTTATAGATATTAGGACCTTGATAAAATAATATATGATTTTTAAAACTAAAAAGTTATGATTTTCAAAATATAAAGATACGATTTTTATTTACATGAAAGGTCGGATTTTTATTTATTTATGTAGAGATAATAAAAGAATGATTTTTATGTTATAGAGATAATAAAAATATGATTTTTACATTATAGAGACAATAAAAATATGATTTTTATGTTGTAAAGGTACGATTTTTAAAAAGATAAAGATTTGATTTTTATATGAGTAGCGGATAAAAATAGAATTTTTATATAATAGAGAATATAAAAATATGATTTTTATTTATGTAGCGAAATAAAAATCTGATTTTTATTATATATATAGTGAAATAAAAATATGTGATTTTTATATCGTTGAAATAAAAATGTGATTTTTAAAATAAACATCATATTAAATATATGATTTTTACTATGAACAGCGTGAAAAGGAGTGCGATGGAACGGTCTAAAATCAAAACAAAATCTGAACCGTTCAGAAATAGAGAATGGAGGAATGGATCCCAAAGGTGAGAGCTTCTCAGTTTAATTTTTTTTCTAGTTAAAATATATACTAGGATCCAGACGGTGCTTAGCAGCACCCAACACCCGTCGTCCACAGACCATGGACAACTTGTTTGTTTGTTTGATTGTGATGTGGAATGGAAATAAATATTTTATAGTTAAATATATAATTTTTAACGTGTATATGAAATAAATAATTATTTATAAACAAATCGGACGATTTGTTCATTTACACACATTTGACTGATATTGATTGAGACGATAAATTTTACACATCGCCCAACTGCACAAATAAAATTCATTATTTGTTGATTAAAACCCCACACGGGTATTGGGATGATATTTGACATACACTAATCCCAATATTTAGTTGAATATCAATCGATTGGTTGATAGCCTATGTAAGTGTTGAATATTTATATTTAGTGCTTATGTAGTGTAGAATGCACTATGGATGATGGTTGACTGTGTTTGGTTTTTATTGTGTATATGAGTTGCATGAAATCCATATAAATCAAATTATATGGTAATTGACAGTGTCTTATTCCAGTTCAAAAAGAATGAATATTTTAAAATAACGAATATTTTAAAATAATGAAGATTTTAAAATAATATTCAGTAAAGATCAAAATCTGATTTTGATGTCCGATTTGGGATGGACACGTATATATTTCAATATATAAAGCCCTGTAGATTAGATTAACGCCATTTTGATGGGAATGATGTTTATATCGATTTTATTCATTTCTTTAATGAATATCTAAAAGGAAATGATTTTGAAATATAATGATTTGGAAAATACTATCATTTATAAATATCGATGATATCGAATATTCAATTTTGATTAGAAATTGAATATGAAGTTGAAATTGTTTTGAAAACGAATTTAAAACGACTTATAAAATACATTTTAAATGGAAATCGACAATATATATAATATAACATATATTATATATATAATGGCCTGAAAAGAACGCACCGCACTGCGGCAGTTCGCGTATTTCAACCATTGACTTCGAACGAACATTATGGGAGATCCGACCTTTGGATTCTCCTAAAACCGGAACCGTTGGGTTCGTATCGAAAAGAGGCTTCTAACTAATATTAGAGATTTGAAATCTAACGGTTGGATTTGGAATTATATCCAAATCAAATTTGGAAAAGTTCGATGTAAGTGCAGTTCGATGGCTGTTTATGAAAATCGACTGTACGGGCCTTGATAAAAATATTAAAATTATAAATAATTAGTGTAAAATCATAAGAAATGATTTATAAAGAATTGGGATGAAAAATTCCATATTTGAAAAGATAAAAATAGATTTTTATCGAAATGAACTAGTTATGAACTAGAATTATAATCCAATTATTTTTAAATAAAATAAATTGGATTTGAAATGGTTTTTAAAAATAACTAGAATTTCCAATATATGAATTGGAATGTATTTGAATCGAAATTGTCTTCAGAATATTTCGGTGTTGGATTTCATGATTGTACAGATATTGTTATGGAAATTTGAAAGATAAATTTATATCGTTATTTCCAATACGATATTTGTTGGTTGTAGAATTTGATATTGAGTATAACCCGATATATTTTCTATTCAGAGTCTTGTGCTTAATATCAAATGGGATTTTGGGTTTGTCGTGAACGGTATCTTCAGTAACACTATTCTTGAACCCCAGGTGAAGAGAATAAATCTTTTAATTAAGATTGTAAGAGTTTCCAATTATATTTAATAATTGGAAAAAAATGGAATTCGAATTGGGTTTATCGTGAACTGTGTTTTTAACGACATTCGTTCTTTAACCCTATTTACAGTGAAATGTGATTTGGAATTTACAAATCTTTTGTTAAGATTTAAAGGAAATTGTCCAAAGTGAAGTTTTCCAATTTAATAAAATAATTTGGAATGGAATGGAATTCAATTCGGTAATAACCGAAGTGGACTTCTGTGGAGGAAGTCTGTTACTACATCTGGAATTTAAGAGGCGTTGCCGTTATTCCATTTATAACATCGATTGGATATGGAAGTTCATATCGATTATATATATATTGATCTGTTTTCCGTGAAGATTCCAATGTTAATGGAATGTATTTTAGGTTTATCGTGAATTGTGTTTGAAATGACATTAGTTCTTTAACCCATTTAAAGATAAGATTTATTTCTTAACTTTGAATAATCATTATGTAATGATTTTTGGAAATTAAAACTGAATTTGAGTTTTAATGAATCCTTAAATAGATTGAAAGGTGAATTAGATAACTAAATTATCAAATTCAAGGAATGATCGAGAATAGAGTATCACCAGTTTTGTTCTAGGCGATAATTAAATCTTTAATTAGATTTGAACGTGAAATGGTAATTGGATTTACCAATAACACCGTGGTGTTAGATATGAAGTATTACCAGTTTTGATTCATGGGATGAATAGGTTGGGATTGGGAAATTAAACAAATGATTACTTCGGTAAGGTTTGCTAATCCCGACTAGTTTGGATAAACCACATTTTGGTTTGAATTGAAATCCAAAAGAAGATTAAAGAATAAATTTAAAGAATATATCTTAGATAAAATTAATGGGAACATTTCCCAAAGTATAAGAATATTTGAATAAAGGAATATTCTGGATTGGAATGAGGCGTATGTTGTGTTTTTATAGCACTTGTTTATTATATACGCGAGTTATTCAGAAAGACCGGGTTTATCCCATTCTGAGTAACTGATTCGACGATGTGTCGAGGATGAAGACCGGGGTTGAAGACCGGAGGTCTTCACATCGTTTGGATGATTACTGATGTCTTGATTGGGCTGTACACCCAAGACAGGGTAATAAGTGGTGATCAGCCAGACGTACTTGGAGATCGACCGGATATGCGAGGGCCTCTCTCCTGTAATGGACATATGGGACGAGGAATAAGGTGCCTCCAATTTTGTTTAGACCCAGCACGAACTAGTAAATGGATATGTGTCTGACATCGGATTTCATTCATTATGATTGATAGATGAGACGACCCCAAAACCCCGTAAGACCCAAAACCCATACGACAGTGGCAAGGGTAATCTTTGGAATACAACACAAAAACAGATAACAACAGAACAGAAATAAATAAATACACCAGATAATTAACAATAGAATACACTGGATGAACATAATCATCAGAGTTACACAGTATACAGGATCATGCTTAGTACAAAATACAGTTCAGCTATACATAAATGTCTACAGCGGAAAACAAAACATAATATGTACAACAGAAGCTGAACATCATAAAAAGGGATAAATGGTAGAATCCATCTTCAACTCCTGCTATCCAGAAAAAGCCTGCATAAACCTGAATACAAGGCTGCTCGTGTAGAAAAAGGGGCACCCGAGTTTGCAAGTGAAACAAACTACGAGTCAGTCATGGGACTGGTATGAGAAATCGACTTAACATATTTTATAATATGGCTAATCTCAGGACTACGCCACTTTCGCGGAACGGGTTTATTCCATTGGATTGCCAGTGCTTTAAAATAAGTAAATCTTTTAAACATCGCAATGCATTTTATAAAAATGAAGCCATTATAAGACTCAGTTCCCATCACACAATGCAATGCAAACCGGAGGATAGAGTTTTACCTTATAATGGCCAAAATATGCTTGATACGAATAAAACAAAAGCATTTGATATTATTACTAGTGTTTATATGTTTCAAAAACAATTTCAAATCCTAAGTATCAATCATAGGCGGCATGGGAACCATATATCATGTCGCCATATATAGGTATACAATCAAAACCGCAAAGTCACGTATTTGGAAATTGGATTTCCGTCATGAACCGAGGCCAGGGATCGTCCTCACCACTTCGAGACAATCTATCCTACCATGTCTCAGGATCAGAGCTCGAGTGACCCTTGGATCGTCAGGGCCGGTCCACTCGATGTGGATTAAACTTAAATTCTGGACACTGCGTTCCCCCGCCCTATGGGGCGAAAATGAGCCCAATGACTCCATATCCGAGGCGCCTCGCAACAGCAACAACCACACAGCTGAAAATAATATAAATGTCAGGGCTGGTATGTCACTGACACCACCCTAGCTAGAAGGAAACGCATGTCCTCCCTGAGGTCCTCTCCCGTTTCTGGTTCATACCGGCGTGTGAGGCTCGCGAATCAACATTATACACAAAGCTATGCCTCACAGGCGGTGCTTTGATCATCAACCACAAGACTTTGCTTTTCAACAGAAGCCTTGATCATCTATCACTTAGGCATGCCACACAGGCAATTCACTCCATGCGACTGATTTCTATCGATATATAACCTCTGAGCTCGTACATCTCAGAGAAGGGAGTTAAGAAAGAGAATAAATTCTCCGTCGCCAAACAGATTTATATTTAATAGAGATTAATCAGCAAAGAACAAAATCCAATGTCAGACACACAGTCCATTTACAAGTTCGTTCTGGGTCTGAACGAAACCGGAGGCACCATATACCTCGCATATCCATCGATATCCAAGTATGTCTGGACGATCACAACTTATTATCTATATTTTGGGATGCCTCCCAATCAAGACATCAGTTATCATCCAACCGAGGTGAAAATCTCCGGTCTTCAACCACCGTCTTCATCATCTACTTCATATCGCCGATCAATTATTTGAAATGAGATTTAACTCGGCCTTTTCAAATAATTCACGAATATTTAGAATTTAAATCAATTCATTTCAATGGTTAAATTATTCGACATCATTAATTCTGTTCTTAATTGTAATTTTCATGCCAAACACATTTAACCATCAAATATCCAATAAACTGGGAAAATTCGGTTTATTTACATTCCATATCATTTATAATATTTTATAATGATTTATCGCTATTTTTATTCAATTAAAAATAGCCAATTCATTCAAACGACGCTTCAGGCCATAACGCGGCCGTGGCGCTGTTTTTCTTCAGATTTGATTTACACATATCTGAAAATCAAACCGTTGGATCTTCACAAAATTTATATCATTAGATAATCTTTTCAAAACGAATCAAACAGTTTCAGTTTTGGGAAAATCCGATGGTCTGATCTCCCGGTACACTCATTTGAAGTTTCGACTTCAAAATACAAACAGCAGCGTCGTTATTCGATTTAATTTAAATATATTTACAGATATATATACACATATATAATCGATTTTGGCGCTGTTTTTCATCAGATTTGAGTTAAACATTCCAGACAATCCAACGTTGGATCTTCACAAAGTGGGTGTCGTTGGAAAGATATTTCCAAAGCGAACCCAACAGTTTCTGTTTCGGGAAAATCCGATGGTCGGATCTCCCGTACTAATCGTTTGAAATCACGGTTTCAAAACACGAACTACAGCTTCGTTATTAGATTTATTTCAACTATATATATATATAAATATGTAAATATAATTCATTCTTTGAATTCAAAACCATATTCATTTCACACATTTGATAAAACGATATTTTTATCCAACAGCTATTTATTTCAACACATGAATTTCTATTCAACACATGAATATATTTCAACACATGAATTTCTATTCAACACATGAATTTTATTTCAATACATGAATTTGATTATTTTTTTAACAGTTCATATATATTATAAAAGTGTGATTTTTAATGTAAAATAATTTATTTCAAAACACGATTATTTTATATAGTTCATATAGGAGGTAAAATGTTATTTCTATATTTCAAAGAATTTATTCAACATATGAATTTCTATTCAACACATGAATTTCTATTCAACACATGAATATATTTCACACATGAATTTCTATTAAACACATGAATATAGTTTCAACACATGAAAATAATTCTAACACATGAATATTATTGAAAATTTCGGTAGCATAACGGCAGGGTAGTTAAAACAGGCACCGTCCCTAGTACGGCTTCTGGCTCTACCTTAAAACCTCGCGGTTTTTTACAATGGAGATTTCATGCATCTAATTCATACGCAGACGAGCATGTTTATTTTTCTTTTCCACAAACTAATCCTATGTGGTTTCATCCAAAATAATTTTCCACCACAAACAAGAATTTTTCAACCACAATCAGTCATTCATGATTTTCACCAAATTTCACATCAACCAATAATCCAAACAATATCACAACCAAAAAATATCGTCCATGGTCTGTGGACGAGAGGAGTATATATATATATGTATATATATTCGTTTATAAATATATTTCAATTTCATTTCACTTTATTTCAACTATTCCAACGCATAAATAATTTTTACAACGCATATATAACTTATACATCGAACATACAACTTATACAACGCTTATACATGAGGTGTACAACGCTTATATAACTCACACTTCGACTATATAATGTATACATCGTTGTTTTTCATATCGTTTATAAATTAGAAATCTCACATTGGGTTCCACTCCACCAAAAATAGCAGAAGGCTCAGAAAAATATGCGGTCTCTTCGGGGATGTAGAAGACGTCCACACGAGTCCACTGTCTCTTGTTTCACTGGATTTCGACATGAAAGAAAAAGATATGATTTTTACAATTAAATCATGAACCGTAGCGCTTTAAAGTGCTATAGAACAGTTTAAATAAAAACAACCGTTACCTTTCTATTTCGTTCAAAACTAGGTCTCGAATTTGCACCCAAACCGTGAAGTATTACGACGATCGGAGGGCGCTGCGTCGAAGAGGACAGAGAGGCGCGCCTGCGCCTGAAGTGGGGTCAAACTCGCTGGTCAGAATTGGCCTCAGCGGCGCTTCGAACGGCGAGATTTCACGGGCGTGGATCTTCCTCAACACGCAACAAGAATTCACAAACTTAGCATGGATTTGAAGCTTAGGAAAATCTCTACAAAAAACTCTACTGGTGCCCTTGATTTGCTGTGTGGTTGAAGAGAAAACGAGGAGAGAAGGGCCTAATGGTTTTCTACTGTGCGCGATAGAAGGGGTATCGGGGAGAGAGAGTTGAGTGTCGTGTTGTGATTGGTCTAGGGATTTTTATTTTATTTATATTTATAAAATTTCAAAAATACCCCTCTTCACATACGAACTCCAATCCAAACCCAACGACTATCGCTCCTAGCTAATTACCCCCATTTTGAACACAATGTGATATGTTTCGTAGGCCCATTCGACTGTTTCAGTCAGTTTTTCTTCAAATTAAAAAATAAAACATTCAATATTTTATTTGAACGTACATTTCAATTTGCTGGAGCCATACATTGATTCTGAAAATTCCAGAAAAATAAATCAAGCTATGTTTTGATAATACGGTCCCAACAAAACTAGTTCCGTTGAATTCTGGGACCGATTGAAAAATGGCCCCTTTCAAGTCGATCCAATTTAACAAAAATCGACCAAACCCATTTTCCTTTGCCACGCTCACATACTAACTTCAAAAATTATGAAATTTGAAACCTAGCAATAATTTGACATCCCGGATCCAACAAAAGTGGTTTTGTCGAGTTCTAAGGTCGTTTGCAAAATGTCTATTTTCACGGGCTATATATTCTCTATAGCGACCTTTCTGAAAATTCTTTTTGCCATAACTTTTGATTCCCGCTATGAAACTTCGATTTTTCAGAATCAATAGGAAGAAATTCACTAACAGATTTAAATATTTTTGGTTTCGCTAAAATCCATTTTATTTTGAACCCAGTACAGCCAGTCAAAGTTTAAATTCGAACTCTGAAACTGCCGCGCCATTTCAGGCCTTGTTTATAATTTAAATTAATTATATTTGCTTTCAAACATCGATTCAAACATACTTTTTGTTGTTATTATTTAAAATATTTTATTTTAAATATCTAAAATCTGCTATAATAGCCAAATTAATTTTTTTAAATTGGCTCAGATTTTCTGGGTTGTTACAATAGACATCGATTGTATAGCGTGAATTGCCTGTGTGGCATGCTCAGATACAAATGATCAAGGCTTCTGTTGAAAAGAAGAGTCCTGTGGTTGATGATCAAAGCACGCTTTGATATAGTATAGCTTTGTGTAGCGTTGATTCGCGAGCCTCACACCCCGGTTTGAACCAGAAATGGGAAAGGACATAAGTGAGGGCATGCGTTTCCTTCAAGCTAGGAGTGGTGTTAGTGTTTTGCAAGCCCTGACTACTTTACGCCCCATAGGGCGGGGAAACGCAGTGTTCAGCCATTTTAATCAGCTCCGTGTTGACCGAACCTAATGATCCAAGGGCCCACCTGAGTCTGGGTCCCGAGGCTCGGGCCAGAGAGTCTCGAAGCGGTAAGGACGATCCCTTGCCTTGGTTCACAGACGAAAATCCAACATCCAATACGTGACATGCGGTTTTGATTGTAGAGCCCAGTATTAGCGACATGATATATGGTACCCATGCCATCTAGGATTGATACGTTTATATTTGAAGTTGTTTTATACACTATGCACTTATAATAGTATCAAATGATTTGTTTTAACGTACCAAGCATGTTTGGCTATTATAAGGGAAAACTCTATCCTCCGGCTTGCATTGCATTGTGTGATGCGACCTGGGTCTTATAATAGCCTCATTTTTCCAAAAAGCATTGTGCTATTTTGTTATATGCACTGGTATTCTTAGGAGGAAACCCGTTCCGTGTTATATGGCGTGGTCCCTTGATAAATCTGATTTAAAGTAAAGTTTTAAACAACTGTTTTATTTCTCACACCAGTCACATGACTGACCTGGAGTTTATTTTTTTAACCTAAACTCTGGGTGCCCCTATTTTCCACACGGGCTGATAGTAGTTTTGGTTTTGTAGATTTATATTCACAAGATCCTGGTTTACAACTGGAATGATATTCGAAAAGCTCTGTATCCGTATATTCCTTTCAGTTGTGTTTTGTATTATTTTCCACTTCATTGTAATTTGTAAATCTCTGATATTTGTCTGATGTATAATATGTATTCATACTCTGTATATTCTTGTACTCTGATGGGAATTGTTGTAATAAGCAATGAAATGTTCTTCTGTTTGTGTTCTGATTTGCGTTGTTCCTAAAGTAATCCATTCTTTCCTTCATGGGGAAGTTTGGGTCGCTTCATTCAACCACCGTCTTCATCTTCAACTTTTAATCGTCGTAGTAATTATTCAGAATGGATTAAAGCAGGTCTTTCTGAATAACTCGCGTATTTTATAATCAATAATAAAATACTATAAAAGCACATCATACGCCTCATTCCAATCAGGAATGTTCTTTTAAATAAATATTCACATTATTGGGGAAAGGTTCCCATTAATTTTATCAAAGATAAATTCTTTAAAATTTATCCTTTAATCTTTTTTTTTAGATTCATTAAAACCCATTTGGTTTTAATATCAAAAATCATTGTCTGATAATTATTCAACTTTAAGAAATTAATCTTGTGTTTAATTGGATTAAAGAACCAATGTCATTTAAAACACAGTTCACGATAAACCCAAAATCATCTTCCATTAAATAAGAATTTCCATAGAAACCAAATTAATATATAATCAATTTAAGTTTCCGTATCAGACCAATAATATAAATGGAATAACAACAAAGCCTTTTAAATTCCATATATAATAACGGTCTTCTTTTACAGAAGCTCATCTTAATGATTATTAAATCGAATTCCATTCAATTCCAATTTCTTATATTAAATTGGTAAACTTTATTCTGGAAAATTCGCATTAAATCTAAATAAAAAGATTTATAAATTCCAACTTATATCTTCACTGTTAATTGGGTTAAAGAACAAATGTCATTTAAAACACAGTTCACAATAATCCCAATTCACATTTCATTTTATTCCAATTACTAGATATAATTGGAAACTCTAATAATCTTAATTAAAAGATTTATTCTTTTTACACGGGGTTTTAAGAACAGGGATATTGAAGACACCATTCACGACAAACTCAAAAATCAAATTAATTTTATTTAATTACAATTTATTATTACTTAATTGGAAAGCTTCATTAAATCATAATTTAAATTTTTGTCTTTACAAAATTGGAATTTTTCGACGAAAATAAATTTTTGTCTTTACAAAATTGGAATTTTGGTCTTTACAAAATTAGAATTTTTCGTCCAAATTACTTCCAAATCATTTATTATGATTGTACATAATTTCTCCATATCTTAAATAATTTTATTAAAGCCTGTACAGTCAGTTTCCAATAACGGCCAACGAACAGCACTTACAGCGACCTTTTTTGAAATTGATTTGGACATAATTCCAAATCCAACAGTTAGATTTCAAAACCCTTATATTTATTAGAAAGCTCTTTTTGATATGAACCCAACGGTTCTGGTTTTAGGAGAATCCGATGGTCGGATCTCCCGTTACATCAATTTGAAGTTGATGGTCGAAATTTGCGAATGGTCGTTGCGCTGTGCATTTATTCGAACCATTAAATATATATCGTCGATTCTATTTAAAATATATTTTATAACTTGTTTATAAATTCATTTTAAAATGATTTTAACTTAATTTTCAATTTAAATAGAAATTGAATATTTTATATCTTTATCATCTTAAAATGATAATATTTTCAATATATTAAAATTTGAAATCACTTCTTCTTATATTTTCAAAATATTAGAGTTATAAATCTCTTCTTCTTATATTCATTGTAAAATGAATAAAATTAGTCAAAAAACTTGTTCGGGTTAAAAATAGCGTTCCTGCATAACACGGCTTGGTATTTCAATATTTTTACTCTTCGTTGAATATTAATCTAAAATTCATTATTTTAAAACATTCTTTATTTACAAGATTCTTTACTTTAAAATATTCTTTATATAAAGATGTTCTTTATTTTAAAATATTGTTTTATTAAAAATATTCTGAATCGGAACGCGGCTTAATCCATTACCATATAAATTCAGTTATATGGAATTCATACATTGCATATGTATATAACAGTAATGATAAATAATCATTAAAAAACCCATTAACATCCATAGTGCAATTTATAACTGTGTGAGCATTAAAATAAATAAATAACGCTCATCACAGACTGTCAATCCATCGATTGACATTCAGCTAAATGTTGGACCTAGTGTATGTCAAGTATCATCCCAACACCCGTGTGGGGTTTTCAAACAACAACAATTTATATAAATAAATCATTGGTTAATAAATTTAACCAATTCTAATTCAATTTGAATTTTTTTCTATTTAACGAATTTTCATTTGTTTAAATTATAAATAAATATTTATAATTTAATTTCACTGCCATATTTAATGTTTTAATCTAGCACAATTCATATTTTAACTTATGATAAATTTTCTACTAAAATTACATTTCTAATTAAATGACCTATTTATTTACAAAATATTCTTTAATCTAAATGACAAATTTATTTGACCAATATATTTTCTAATCTACATGACATATAAAAATGTAAATTTTAATATGTATACAAAACTAATGTATACATGACATATAAAAATGTTAACTTTATATTTGACAATTGTAAATGAACATAAATTATATTTCTAAGTAAACATAAATGATACTTGTAAATGAACATAAATGTTACTTCTAAATAAACATAAATGATATATCTAAATGAACATAAATGATATTTATAAATGAACATAAATGTAGTCTTTATAAATAACATTTCTATTTAACATTAATGTAGTCTAAATAAATGACATATCTATTTCATGTAACATTATCATAAATAATGACATTTTTATTTCATGTAACATTATCCTAAATACATGGCATTTCGAACAAATGACATTATCTAATAACATGGCATTTTAAATAGATGACATTTTCTAATACGACATTTTAACAAAAATGGTATTTTTAACCTAACATGATATTTTCTAACAAAATGATATGTTTAACATAACATGACAATTTCTAACCCAAAATGATGTTTTTAATTAACATGACAATTTCTAACCAAAAATGATGTATTTAATTAACATAACAATTTCTAAACAAATGATGCTTTTGTTCTAACAATAATGATATTATTATACTAATATGACATGTTTAACAATAATGATATTATTGTTCTAATAAAAAATTTCTAATAAAAATGACATGTTTAATCTAAATAAACATTTTTAACTAATTTTTTTTTATAATCTAAATGACAGTTCTGTCTAAAATGATCTTTTATTCAAATGTACATTTTCTAACAAAATGTTCTTTTTATTTCTAATGTACATTTTCTAACAAAATGGTTTTTTCTATTTCTAATGTACATTTTATAATAAAACTGATATAGAAGAAAAATACAATGAAAATTATAATTTTCATTGTCTAATATTTTTAATGAAAATAGCTCAAAATAAAAATGATATTTTTTCTTTCTGATTGTCTCATCTTTTAAATGAAAACAAAACTGCATCAAAAATCTAATCTTTTTGATGAAAATAAAACTACATTAAAAATGTAATCTTTATAATCTATTGTTTTTAATGAAAACAAAATTACATAAAAATGTAATGTTTCTAATCTATTCTTTTTAATGAAAACAAAGCAACATAAAAATGTAATCTTTCTAATCTATTCTTTTTAGTGAAAACAAACAATGAATATTTTTGTCCATATAAATGATAAAGAGAATAACCTTTATTGTAAAACAAATTTTAACAATTCATATGATCCTACATGACAAATAAAGAAAAAAAAATTCACTGTCTAACAAATCATGACAATTTTCATGATTCAATGCAATCTAATAGATTATTGAAATCAAAATCAATCCAATCCAATCTCGTATAACACACATGTAAATTTTGACAACGTACAAAGGAAGTTTCACATCACAATAAAAAATTAATTTTAATTTTAGAACAAGAGATCTCGCATTGGTTTTGTTTGAAGTTTCGGAGTACTCCATTTCAGATCTGGTAAGTTCCATAGTCTAGATCTTGAATATACGATTCCAACGCATCTTAAATTTCTGAATTCCGATTTCATTTGGTCAAGTTATCATTATTTATAGATTTGAATATTTAAATAGATATTTAAATTAATAATTATTTACCTTAATTACATTTTCAATCTCTACTTCCACAGTTACCCTCTTACATCATTCTCTGCAACGAAGGAACCCATCGTCGCTTACAACATCCACCTACGCGCTGGAATCCGTGCCACCAGAGTTAGATCGGACATCACGCCAACGTGCGCCGCCGCCTTAGCTTCCACCCTCTCCAATCATGGCCATCTCGCACCACTACAGCACCTCAAAACCCGCACCAAAGGCCGTGGCTTTGCCCCCCAATTCCCGTCGATCTTCGAAATTAGAGGAGATCATGACCGTTGAAGTTCTAGTTCGTGTTACGATCTACCATATTTCCATTTGATGTTTTAAATTTTGATTAACGAATTGGAAGATTTTGAAGGTTGAAATTGTGAGAAAATCGGCCATCGATTTCTAAAGAACGGCGGTTGGCTCATTTCTAGGGTTCGGATATGTGTTAATGTATGGGTATTTATAATATTAAATTATTAAATTTTAGTTTTTGCAAAAAGGTCCATTGATTCCTAACAGCACCAAATTCAACCCAACTAATGTTGTCCGTAGCTAAATACCCCCCCTTCTGGACACATTGGATCAGGTCCCGTCAGCCCGTTTGATCGTCCCAGGCCTCTTTTATTTAATTTAAAATATAAAATATTTATGAAGTGACCCGAACTTCCTCGGTCTCCGAAGAGAAGAGAAAGGACGAATTACTTTGAGGACCAGACGAATCAGACGCAAATAGAATAACATTTTATTGTTAGTTACAACAATTCCATCAGAATACAAGAATATACAGAGTATGAATAAATATTACACAGAAAATATCAGAGATTTAAATTACATTTAAATACATCGCAGCAGAAAAATAATACAATACACAACTGAAAGAGTATACAGATGCAGAGCTTTCCGGATATCGTTCCAGCAATAAACTAGGATCCTGTGAATATAAATCTGCAAAACCAAAACTACTAGCTGTCCGTGTCAAATATGGGCACCCAGAGTTTAGGTTAAAACAATAAACTCTAGGTCAGTCTTGTGATTGGTGTGAGAACTAAAACAGTTACTAATATTGGTTTTAAAGTTAGGTAAATCAAGGGACCACGCCGTATAACACGGAACGGGTTTCCTCCTAAGAATTCCAGTGCATAAAACAAACAGCGCAATGCTAAATAAAGAAAAAATGAAGCTATTATAAGACCCAGGTCCCATTAAACAATGCAACGCAAGCCGGAGGATAGGGTTTTCACCTTATAATAACCAAAGAATGCTTGATACGCTAAATTTCATATTTTGATTCTTAATCAGACTCTAAAGTAAATTAGTAAGAGAACGATTCACTAAGTATTAACCCCAAAGGCCAAAACCTATATCAGACCAATACCTAGGAAACCAACCATCTTAGCTCGTTTCCAGTTAGTTTCTGATTTTATATACAATCATAAATATCAATCATAGGTGGCATGGGTACCATATATCATGTCGCCGTACTAGGCTCTACAAATAAAACCGCAATGTCACGTATTTGGAAATTGGATTTCAATCTATGAACCGAGGTCAGGGATCGTCCTCTACCGATTCGAGACTCTCTAGCCTGAGCCTCAGGACAAGTACTCAGTCAAGCCACTTGGATCATCAGGGCCGGTCCACTGATGTGGATTAAAATGCCTGAACACTGCTTTTCCCCGCCCTTTGGGGCGTACATGAGCCAAAGAATGACTCCATCGGCTTCACATAGTCACCGATATATCTGAGGCCCCTTGCAACAACAACAACCACATAAGTCAAACTCGTCAGGGTGTGTAAAACCACTGACTCCACTTCTAACTAGAAGGAAACACATGTCCTCCCTGAGGTCCTCTCCCGTTTCTCGTTCACAACCGGGGTGTGAGGCTCGAGAATCTACGTTACACAAAGCTATGCCACACAGGCCGTGCTTTGCTCATCCACCACAAGACTCTGCTTTTCAACAGAAGCCATGATCATTTGCCACTTAGGCATGCCACACATGCAATTCACTCCATTCGATTGATATCCATCAATATATAACCCCTGAGCTCGTACGTCTCAGAGAAGGGCGTTAAGCAAGAGAATAAATTCTCCGCCACCAAACAGATATATATTTAATAGAAATCAATCACACAGACTAAAATCCAATGTCAGACACACAGTCCATTTACAAGTTCGTTCTGGGTCTAAACGAAACCGGAGGCACCTAGTACCCCGCATATCCTTCAATCTCCAAGTACGTCTGGACGACCACTAACTGTTTCCCTCCTCGTGGGTGTACGGCCCAATCAAGATCATCAGTAATCGCCCAAACGACGTGAAGACCTCCGGTCTTCAACCACCATTTTCATCTTCGACTACTCGTCTAATCAGTTATTCAGAATGGGATAAACCCGGTCTTTCTGAATAACTCGCATATATAATAAACAAGTGTTACATAAACACAACATATGCCTCATTCCAATTCGTCAGTCACTAACCGTAAATTAACAAGTGAATAATTCCCCAAATATTTACACCGAAGGCCGAAACCAGCATCAGATCAATACCCAGGAAACCGTTCTACTTAGCTAAACTACAGTTAGTTTCTAAATTTCACATTCTTAGGGGAAGGTTCCCATTAATTTTATCAAAGATAAATTCTTTTAGATTTATTCTTTAATCTTCCTTTGAATATCACTTTAAACTAGTCGGGATTAGCGAACCACACCGAAGTAATAATTTATTTTATTTCCCCACTCCCAACCTATTCATCCCATGAAATAAAACTGGTAATACTTCATATCTAACACCACGGTGTTATCGGTAAATTCAATTACCATTTCATGTTCAAATCTAATTAAAGATTTAACTATCGCCTAGAGCAAAACTGGTGATACTCCATTCTCAATCTTTTCAATCTAATTAAAGATTCATTAAAACTCCACCTAGTTTTAATATTTAACTGGGTTAAAGAATCAATGTCATTTAGAACACGGTTCACGATAAACCCAAAATCACATTCCATTTCAATCAGTCCCTAACCGTAAATTGGCAAGTGAGCAATTCCCTAAGTATTAACCCCGAAGGCCGAAACCAACATCAGATCAACACACAAGAAACCATTCAATTGAACTAATATCCAGTTTGTTTCTGATTTTCTTAACTCCTTTGGGTCTAAGAGCAGTATTATTGAAGATACCGTTCACGACAACCCAAAATCACATTCCATTAATTATCAGGTTAAAGAACCAATGTTATTTAAAACACCATTCACGATAAACCCTAAAATCAATCCCAATTCAATTCCAATTAAATAATATTTAATTGGTACACTTCATTAAATCTAAATAAAAAGATTTAATCTTATTCTCAACTGGTCTCAAGAACAGTGTTAATGAAGACACCGTCCACGACAAACCCAAATCCCATTTGATATTAAATACAAGGCTCAGAGTAGAAAATATATCAGCTTATATTCAATATCAAATTCTACGACCAACAAATATCGTATTGGATATAACGATATAAATATATATTTTAAATTTCCATAAAAATATCTGTATAATCACGAAATTCAACATCGAAATATTCCAAAGATAATTTCGATTCTAATCCATTCCAATTCAATTATTGGAAATTCTATTTATTTTCAAAACCATTTCAAATACAATTTATTTATTTTAAAAATAAATAAATTATTATTCTAGTTCAAATCTAGTTCATTTCGATAAAAGTCTATTTTTATCTTTTGAAATATGGAGTTTGTCATCCCAATTCTTCACAAATCATTTGTTATGATTTTACACAAATTATTACTATTTTTAATAATTTTATCAAGGCCCGTACAGTCGATTTCCATCAACGACCATCGAACTGCACTTACAGTGACCTTTTCCAAATTTGATTTGGACGTAATTCCAAATCCAACCATTAGATTTCTAATTCTAATATTCGTTAGAAAGCTCTTTCCGATACGAACCCAAAGGTTCTAGTTTTAGGAGAATCCGACAGTCGGATCTCCCAGAATGTCCATTCGAAGTCAATGGTCGAAATTCACGAACTACCGCGATGCGGCGCGTTCTATCCAGGCCATTATATATAAATATATAATATATATTTCATCGATTTCCTTTTAAAATGTATTTTATAAATTGTTTTAAATTCGTTTTCAAAACGATTTCAACTTCCTTTTCAAATTCAAATCAAAATTGAATTTTTCAATATAAACACGTTTTAATTTCATTTCAAATCGATTTCAATTCAACTTAATTCGAATTTCAATTCATTTCAATTTAATTCGAATTTCAGTTCATTTCAATTTAATTCGAATTTCAGTTCATTTCAATTTAATTCGAATTTCAGTTCATTTCAATTTAATTCGAATTTTAGTTCTTTTCAATTTAATTCGAATTTCAACTCTTTTCAATTTAATTCGAATTTCAACTCTTTTCAATTTAATTCGAATTTCAACTCTTTTCAATATATCAGATTTTGAAATCACTTTCAATATTCATTGTAAAATGAATAAAATCGACAAAATTCCCATTCATGTTAAAATGGCGTTTAACTACTTAACACGACTTTTATTCAACACATGAATTTATTTTCTATTCAACATATGAATTTATTTTTAATTCAACACATTAATTTATCTTCTATTCAACACATGAATTTATTTTCAATTCAACACATGAATTTATTTTCAAAATTAGAATGAGGCCCAATCAATTACCATATAATGTTAATTATATGGATTTTCTACAACACATGTACATAACAGCAACGATATATAATCAACCAAAGTGCACCACACAACTGCATAAGCATTAAATATAAATTATTAACGCTTACACAGACTGTCAACCCATCGATTGACATACAACTAAACAATCGGGATTAGTGTACGTCAAATATCATCCCAATACCTATGTGGGGTTTCAAATCAACAAAAACACATTTTATCTGTGCAGTTGGGCGATGTGTGAAATTTATCCTCCCAATTAATACTAGTCAAATCAGTGTATATAAACAAATCGTCCGATTTGTTTATAAATATTTATTTTATATACACGTTAAAAATTATATTTTTGACTATAAAATATTTTCCACTATAAAATATTTTATTTCATTTCACATCACACAATCAAATTTCACAACACAGCAATCAAACAAACAAGTCATCAATGGTCTGTGGACGACGGGTGTCGGGTGCTGCTAAGCACCGTCTGCATCCTAGTATATATTTCAAACTAGAAATTAAAATAAAGGTGAGGAGTTCTCGCCGACTAGCTAAACCAAATGCCACGACTCTTCATATGTAGGAAATCTTCGCCGTGCTCGCCTTTTGTTACTTTTGTCATCCGTATTCACTACATATATAAAAATAACTTTTTATATTGTTGCTATGTATATAAAAATCACATATTAATAATCGCTCTATATGGATAAAAATTCTATTTTTACACCGGTACTATATAGATAAAAATTCTATTTTTACACCGGTGTTCATATAATAAAGATTATATTTTTATATCGCCACTCATATAAAAATCACATCTTTGCCTCTTCTACATAATAAAAATCATATTTTTAAATTGCTATTTCTATTTTAAAAACAATGCGATGTCTGTTTTCAAATCATGGCGATATATATTTTCAAATCAAACTGTTCTAATTTTTCAAAACAATGGAATATTTTTATCTTTAAAACAATGGTATATTTATTTTTAAATCAATGCATATTTATATTTCAAAAACAAAGTTACGTACATTTAAAAAAAAGCCATATATATATATATATAAGAATTTCAGTACATTTTAATTACTACAGTAGTCAAACAACTACACTAATATTTAACTAAATATAATTAAGGGCGTAATTACGTTGATTAAGGAAGGGGGTTGCTCTGTCTTCCCTTCAGGTAAGTCGCGATTCACCAAACCCATCGATCAACTTAGGGTTCACCATTCTTCCACCCCGCTTGACCGGAGGTTCATCAATGGGTGGCGCTCGAAGCACCGGAAGGCTCTCCCCCCACGCCAACGATGGCAAGCTACTCGGTGGCCCCACCTGCTTGAATACCGGGCCCGAAGTCGGCTCTTTTGAGTGCGAAATCCAAATGATTCAAGCAACGAGAAATGATCAACCTAGTATAGATTTGAAGAGCGCGAAGAGGGCTTTGATTTTCATGTATAATCTTGTTGAATTAACGATCTGATTTGGTGAAATTTTGAGGAGAGCAAGCGAACGATTTTAGCCGCTAAGATGTATAGAGGCGGCGACCCGATGGAAAATGAATTGGGGTTTTAGAAAGGGCTATATATAATAAATAAAATAATATTTTTAATTCAGAAATTACTTGCTTATTGCCACGAACTCGAAATCAAACCCAACGACTGTCACCACTAGCTAATTACCCACATTCCAAACACAATGGGATATGTCCGGTTGGCCAATTCGACTATTACGATCTGTTTTGATTTTAATTAAAATTTAATTCAATATCGGTTGGCTAATTCGACTGTTACGATCTGTTTTGATTTAAATTAAAATTCAATTCAATATATATATATTGAATTTGAACGGACATTTTAATTCACCAGGGCCACATACTGACTCTAAAAATTCCAGAAAAATATTTCCTAGCTTCGTATTGACGATACGGTCCTAACAAAACTAATTTCGTCAAATTCTGAGACTGTTTGAAAAATGGCCATTTTCTGGTCGTTCAAAACTGACTGAAACTGTTAGAACACGTTTAACTTCGCCACGCTCACATATTGATTCAGAAAATTATGAATTTTGAAACCTAGCAATAATTTGACATCCCGGATCCAACAAAGGTGGTTTCTTCAAAAATTGAGGTCATTTGCAAAATTTCCATTTTCAAGGGCTTTTATATATATTAAAATATATATAAATTCCGCAGTGAATTTTCTGAATTTTAAACTAGACATATCTCTCATCCTCTATAGTGAAATCTCAGTTTCTTACATCCGTTAGAAAGATACGATTAGGCAGATTTGAATATTTCTTGTTTCGTTCAATTCTGACTTATATTGAATTCTATATATACATTTGAAATTCAAAATCGAATTTTCGAACTGCAGCGCTATTTCAGGCTCGTTATATAATTAAAATAAATTTAATCGTTTTAACTTTGTCGAAAATAAATTTTCTTTGTTATTATTTAAAATAATCCATTTTAAATAAACAAAATTCATTAAAATTGCGAAAATAAAAATTTTAAATTGGCTCGGATTTCCGGGTTATTACAATTTAATTATTCAATTTGATTGAACATTTAAATTTGTTGGGGCCACATACTAATTCTAAAAATTACTGAAAAATTATTTCTAGTTATGTTTTGATGATACGGTCCTAACAAAATTAATTTCGTTGAATTTGGAGACCGTTTGAAAATTCCATTTCCTGGTCGACTAAATTTGACTGAAATTGACAAAACACATTTTCTTTTGCCACGCCCGCATATTAATTCCAAAAATTATGAAAATTGGAATCTTGTAATAAATTGATATTCCGGATCCAACAAAAGTGGTTTCATCGAAAACGAAGGCCGTTTGAAAACTGGTTGTAATAACCCGGAAATCCTAGCCAATTTAAAAATTTTATTTTGGCAATTTTAGTGAATTTTGAATATTTAAAATGAATTATTTTAAATAATAACATCGAGAAACTTATTTTGAATAGAATTAGAATGAATATATTTATATAGATCAGCGTTAGAATATAATTATTTATTTTATATTGTAAAAGGAATTGAAAATGGCGAGGTAGTTCGAAAAATCGATTTCAAATTTTAAACGAATGTACAGGATTCAAAATAGATCGGATTTTAGTGAAACTAAAACTATTAGAATCTATTTGAAAATATCTTTCCAATGAATCTAAAAAATTGAAATTTCATAGCGGGAATCAAAGGTTACGTCTAGTTGAAAATTCAGAATAGTCGCTATGGAATTCTGGCCCTTAAAAATGGAAATTTTGAAAACGACCTCGGTTTTTGACGAAACTACTTTTGTTGGATCCGTGATGTCACGTTATTGCTAGATTCCAAAATTCATGATTTTTCGAATCAATATGTGAGCGTGGCGCAGTTAAACGCGTTTGACTAGTTTTAGTTGAATTTAATCGATTGGAAAATGGCCATTTTTCAAACGATCTCAGAATTTGATGAAATTAGTTTTGTTAGTACCGTATCATCAATACGAAGCTAGAAATAATTTTTTTGGAATTTTTAGAGACTATATGTGGCCCCTATAAATTGAAATGTGCGTTTAAATTGAATTATAAAGGTTTATATTTTAAATTCAATGGAAACAAATCGTAACGGTCGAATTGGCAAGCGATACATATCCCATTGTGCTCGGAATGGGAGTAATACGCTAGGGATGACAGTCATTGGGTTCGATTCGGGTTTCGAAGGAAAATGTTCCTTTTTGAAAGATAAAATAAAATAATTAAATAAACCCCCCTCCCTCCTTATTTCTCTCTCTCCCCGTTCCTCTTCCACATCAGAAATAAAAAAGGGAGGACTTTGTCACCATCGCGCCCTCGCTCGACAGCCCAAGGCACCGCCGAAGGCTTCTCCTCCTCCTTCTCCTCCTCCTCGCGTCAGTGCCCTCCCCCCTTCAAATCGATGCTTCGATCGATGAAACCCCCCCAAACAATTGTAAAGAACCGCCGCCACCGCCTGTAGCACCCACGCCTCCTCCAGCGCCACCTCAGGCCGACCAGTGGCCCCCTCCCATGACTGGAAACCCTCCTTCCCCTTTTAACAATGAGTATTTTCGTTTATTTACATTTAATTTATATTTTTAGTTTTATTATATGTGTATATAATTAAAAATCTAAAATTGTACATTTAAGGTATATATTTAAAAGTTAGATTTTTAGTAGGATAAAATTATGATTTTAATTAGCTAAAAATATGATTTTAATATTATAGAAAGATTAAAAATATGATTTTTATATTATAGAAAGATTAAAAATATGATTTTTATATTATAGAGTTAATAAAAATATGATTTTTATATTATAGAAAGATTAAAAATATGATTTTTATATTATAGAGATAATAAAAATATTATTTTTATATTATAGAAAGATTAATAATATATTTTTATATTATAGAAATAATAAAAATATGATCTTTATATGAGTAGCGGATTGAAAATAGAATTTTTATATAATAGAGAATATAAAAATATGATTTTTATAATGTAGTGAAATAAAAATCTGATTTTTATTATATATGCGTTGAAATAAAAATGTGATTTTTATAGCGACGATATAAAAATTCGATCTTTATATAAGGAGTAGAAATATAAAAATATAATTTTTATACAGAAAGAAGCGTCGTAAAAATATATGATGTAGAAATAAAAATGTGATTTTTATTTACTGGTGTGAAGCAATAAAAATATAATTTTTATTATGAACAGCGTGGTAAGGACTGGATTGGAATTTCAAACAAATCCAAACGGTTCACAAGTTCAAAAGTAAAATACGGCAGAGTGGAACCCAAAGGTGAGAACTCCTCACTTGTATTTTGTTTTCTAGTTGAAATATATAATAGGATGCAGACGGTGCTTAGCAGCACCGGACACCCGTCGTCCACAGACCATAGATGATTTGTTTGTTTGATTGATGTGTTGTGAAATTTTATTGTGTGATGTGGAATGAATAAAATATTTTATTGTATAAATATAATTTTTAGCGTGCATATAAAATAAATATTCATTTACCAATCGAACGATTTGTTTATGTACACCTATTTAAAGGATATTGATTGGGACGATAAATTTTACACATCGCCCAACTGCACAAATAAAAATCTGTGTTTGTTGACTGAAACCCCACACAGGTATTGGGATGATATTTAACGTACATTAATCCCGATTGTTTAGTGGTATGTCAATCGATTGGTTGACAGACTGCGTAAACGTTAATTATTTATATCTAATGCTTATGCAGTTGTGTGGTGCACTCTGGACAGTGGTTGATTATTTAGCATTGCTATTATATACATGTATTGTATGGAATCCATATAATTAACATTATATGGTAATTTATTGGGCCTCATTCCAAATTCGAAAATAAATAATATTATAAAAAGAATATTCATGTGTTGAATAAAAGAAAATTCATGTGCTGAATAGAATAAATTCATGTGTTGAATAGAATAAACTCATGTGTTGAATAGAATAAATTCATGTGTTGAATAATAGAAAATTCATGTGTTGAATAGAATAAATATTAATGTGTCGGATAAAAGGATATTCATGTGTAGAACAAAAATAAATATTCATGTGTTGAAGAAAATATTCATTTGTTGAATAAAACAACAAAGTTTTTGAAATATATAAAGCTGTGTTGATTAGATATGCGCCATTTTTACGTGAATGATATCTATATCGATTTTATTCATTTTTATAATGAATATCGAAAAGTAATTGATTTCAAAATGTAATATTTTAAAAAAACTATCATTTATAAATCGATGATATTGAATATTCAATATTTATTTGAAATTGAATATGAAGTTGAAATCGTTTTGAAAACGAATTTAAAACGATTTGTAAAATACGTTTTAAAAGGAAATTGACGAAATATACATAATATATATATTATATATATAATGGCCTGAATAGAATGCGCCACGCAGCGACAGTTCACGAATTTCGTCCATTGACTTCGAATGGATATTACGGGAGATCGGACAGTAGGATTCTCCTAAAACCAGAACCGTTGGGTTCGTATCGAAAAGAGCTTTCTAACGAATATTAGAGATTTGAAATTTAACGGTTGGATATGGAATTATGTCCAAATCAAATTTGGAAAAGGTCGCTGTAAGTGCAGTTCGATGGCCGTTGATGGAAATCGACTGTACGGGCCTTGATAAAATTATTAAAAATAGTAATAATTTGTGTATAATCAAAAGAAATGATTTTGGAGAATTGGGATGAAAAGTTCCAAATTTGAAAAGATAAAAATAGATTTTTATCGAAATGAACTAGTTTTGAACTAGAATTATAATCCCATTTATTTTTAAAATAAATAAAGTGAAATTGAAATGGTTTTAAAAGTAACTGGAATTTCCAATAATTGAATTGGAATGGATTTGAATTGAAATTGTCTTTGGAATATTTCGATATTGGATTTCGTGATTATACAGATATTGTTACTGAAATTTGAAAGATATATTAATATCGTTATTTCCAATACGATATTTATTGGTCGTAGAATTTGATATTGAATATAAGCCGATATATTTTCTATTCAGAGCCTTGTATTTAATATCAAATGGGAATTGGGTTTATCGTGAACCGTGTTTTAGATGACACTGGTTCTTCAACCCAATTAAAGACAGGATATTGATTTTGGGAAGATTAAAACTAAGTGGAGTTTTAATGAATCTTGAATTACATTGAAATGATCGAGAACGGAGTGTTACCAGTTCATCTCCAAAGCGCTAGTTAAATCTTTAATTAGATTTGAATGTGAAATGGTAATTGAATTCACCGATAGCACCGTGGTGTTAGATATGAAGTGTTACCAGTTTTACTTCATGGGATAAATAGGTTGAGATTGGGAGATTAAAACAAATGATTATCTCGGTATGGTTCGTTAATCCCGACTAGTTTGGATAAACCATAATTTGGTTTGAATTGATATTCGAAGGAAGATTAAAGAATAAATTTAAGGAATTTATGTAACACCCCAAATCCGTTAGTGTCACTCACAAAGGGAATGCACTAAGTTCTGTGGAGCATTTAGGGTAAAAGATGCAGATAAATTACAAGTCAGACAGAAATTAAACAGCAGAAAATAAAACTTTACTTTATTGATAAAATAGTTTGTACAACGATTTCTTTACAATATCAGAGTATCATATGTCTTACAAAATAAAGAAGAATAAAACAACATTTATATTCCCCAATTTTATCAAGAGTCAGCCATAACATTTGAAAAGAGAATCCAAGCAAAACTTCGACAAATCTTCAAGCTGGGAAAGAGTGACTGTCCAATTTAACCTGAGCTATACTGTTCCCTCCTTTACTACCTGGGTGGGGGGGGGGGGGGGCGGGGAACGGAAGAAAAGAAGATGAAAGAAAAACAGAGTTAGACATAAAGCCTGAGTAAGTTCAGTTACTTCTAGCATGTGAACATGGAAAACAAAACGACATAAATTAACTGAATACAAGATAACACCATGATGATAGGGTCAGCAAGATTAAAAAAGATTAACGCAAGATATGCTAAGATAAGATAAACTGGGTATGCTCTAGTACTTTCGCCGCTTCGCTATTTCCTCGTAATACTAGTTTCTATATCTCTGCACCACCTAACAAGTGTCCCAACTAGTAACGATAACGTGATCCCAATCCCTGTAGTTTTCGTTGCCTTCAGGCATACATTTATTATTTATTACCTAGATCTAATCTAGGGTTTTCTATCAAGTGCTTTCTAGATTCAACTAGAGTTTACGCTATCTGCTGAACGCTTCTCGGATTCAAGGTTTATGCCACCTAGTCCAACTAGGGATTATGCTACCTGTCAAACCATGCCCCCAAGTCTAGGACACACTACCTAAAGTGGTATATGTTCCTAGACTTCCCCACGCATGTATCGCGAATCGTTATCGCTTGTATAGATGCACATGTCCTGTAATGTGCGGCCCGAGTCCTGTGGCAGGGCAAATCAAGAAACAAAGAACTCGGTCGGGAGCTTTCAGATATCTGCCGATGCAGATGCTAAGGTCTGTTTTTATTCCAGTGGCTATGGTCCCACTCTACCCCTCCCTCAACTAATGAAAGGCACACCTTGAAAAATGAGAACTGTACGCAGGCCCCCTATGCCCCCACTAACCTATGGCCATCCTCACCCATAACTAGATAGCAAGTATATGGCCTTTTGGAGTTCTCCGCCTTTCCGCTTCACGTATCTCGATTGACTCAAGATGGATGGTAGACGACGAGTTGCTATCACAGAGCTACCGTTTTCTCGCCGAATCACGCTGGTCCATCCTAGTCTTTAGGTTGCCATATTTTGCAACCAAGGCATACCCTTGGTTCTTCTAACGCAGACCTTAACCTCTGTGAGCCTAGGAGGATCGTCTGCAACCTTACAGAGGGATACCAAGAGTAACCTCACGTCCCCTCGAAGCCTCGGGCTTCGTAACCCAATTCGTTGGAGCCTTCTTTTTAAACAGATGGTTGTTCGCTCCTTCCCATGTTATACTAAGAATTACTACTTAGTTTTGCTAACTAAGGTTTACCACTTAGTTTCCAGAATCGTTGTTTTCTTAACTAAGGTTTACGACTTAGCTCCTTTTAACTAAGGTTTACTACTTAGTTCTCTTTCTCGTCAATTTGGATTGGTTAAGTGTCATTATTCCATTTTGGCTAACTTAACCCTCTTCATTTATCATGTTAAACTGGTTAAGTGTTATCAATAATTCAAGTTGACTTAACCCTACCACAAACCCAGTTATATTGGTTAAGTATTTCTTATTACTTAAACCTATTCATTCATCTTGTATTGGTTAAGTGTTCCTTTTTAACTTAATCTTACCCATCTGTTTTAACTTAACATCTTATTAATGGTTAAGTATTATCCCTTCATGTTTTGGACTTAACCCTATTCATTTATCACAATCTGATGGTTAAGTGTTCAAGTTTACTTAACCCTATGGTCTAGTCCAGCTAACATATCAAATTGGCTAGGTGTATTAAATTTTACTTAACCCCAACCTCTAGTCTAGTTAACATGTTAATTTGGCTAAGTGTATTAACTTTACTTAACCCCACCTTCTAGTCTAGTTAACATGTTAATTTGGATAAGTGTTTTCTTAGCTACTTAACCCCTACAAATCTTGTCTTGTTACGATGTTAAGTTTGATTAAGTGTCCCTATGGACTTAACCCTCCCATTCTAGCTTAACTGTGTTAAGTGTCAGTATGAACCTAACCCCACCCATCGGGTTTGAATTGGTTAAGTGTATTAGTTAACTTAACCCTACCATTCCTGTTCTAGCTTTAACTAAATAAATTAAAGCCGCGACCACTCACATTAGACAGATATTGTTGCGATTACTGGATGTGCCGGTTGGTTCCGGGCAGGTTTACATTGCAACTCAGTCTAACCTCGAGTTAGGCATATTCGTGTTTTCTAAGTTCAAAGGGTTTTGATAAATTTTCAAATCAGGTTTTGAAAGTAACCATCCCGTCCGTCGGATCAGTTAGGGATAGCCAGGGAGAGTAGGAAACTTGTATTTTCCAAACCCAAGCCTAGATACTATCCTCTCTATCACCCTAGAACTTTCTGGTGTATTATTAAAAGAGATGTCACTAATAAACCTTTAATTTGTCTAAATTTACATTTTCTCATTTAGGACAAATTCTATAAGTAAATTATTCCTAATTTACTTATTTTCTAATTACTCTTTTAATGTAAATTGTCAGCATTTATTCTTACGGCCCATTTTCCCATCTATATCATATTTATGCTTTGGTATGTAAACTATACCAAATTAAGTGTCACTAACCATGATTTTGCCAAACATGACAATTACTCACAATTATGGCCAATTTCAAATTTATGCCAATATACTTATTATGCCAAATTAGCTAATCCAATCCTGATTTAACATTCTAATTACAATTCATGTCAAACTAGACTTATTATTCTAGTTCACAGTTCATGTAAATGCTAGATTTACAAGTCAATACTAGATTCAAATTACACATCCTATAATTCATGTCAAATTTATCCAATTTGCATTTTTATAAACATGCCATAATACATGTTCCCAATTTATGCCAATTTCTAAGTTTATAACTACGTTTTTAGTAAATTTCATATTTTGCCCAAATCGTATTCCCATCGTTCGTATAATTATGATTCAATCTAGATTATAGATAAATCTAGATTCGTAGAAAATAGGGAATGAACCAAAGATGTTATGAAAAAGTTAGACATAATAACTGGCATAAAATGATAATTTACTAATTACAGACCTAACGAATTACACTAAAATTGATCTAAAACATCGAAGGCCTATAGGTCTGCATATCTTAGGACATAAAAAGGGCTGAATAACGACGTAGGTTCAAGAACATGGGTAGACCTAACTAAATAGGTAAATTCCCAAGATCAAAAACCAAAGAAAACCAAGAATAGACAGAATAGATAATCAGTTTTAGACCCAATTTCACAGTCACAAAACTTAAGCTACACTTTCCTAGTCATGAATCATAGGTGTTTAATCACAGTAGTCCTTGTTATGTCATAGGCAATAGTTTATGTTACCTAATCAAAGGCATAGGCTTGTGTTCATAGTCAAGGAAATAATTCTCATAGTCATGAGTCACAGTCATAGGCAGTGTTCATAGTCAAAGAGGCATATGGTTTTAAGGTCCATAGTTTCATAGTCACAGTCTTATTGGTCATCGAATCATAACTGTTCTTAATTAGGTCCAAGGATATAAGCACTTATTCGAACAGAAAGATTTGGCATATTCTTTTATTCCTTTAATTTCATGTCACAAATAGAAAACGTTCAAATCTAAAAAGTAACCGACTTCAGAGATTAGATTAGATTCGTAGAAAAACAGTCGTTGAAGTCGTTTGAATCTTCACTTGAATCCTAGCTTGTTTTGAATCCCCTTTTGAAAGTCTTGAGCAACATTTCCTTGTCTTGATTTATTTTACATATTATTTTATTTATTATTTAATTATGAGGAGGAGAAGAAGCCATGTTCAGCAAGAATCTTTGCAGCATAAGGTTAGAGAAGATTTGTGAATAGTGAAGGAGACTAGGGCTGTTTATATAGGATCAGGAGGATGAATCTAGGCAGAAAACGAGACCAGGTACATCAGAATGCACCCAGGCCCGAAAGTGGGTTTTGCACCCAGGTCGACACCCAGGTCGACTGGGCAGTCGACCTGGTCAGGGGGGTGGACTACCCAGTCGACTCCCTAGTCGACCTGGATTCTGGGCGGGAATTTTCCCGCCCATCCCACTTCTAGGTTTGAATTCGAATTTCGAATTCGAATTTCGAGCTGTTTTCTGTTCTGAAAATTCCTGAAACTTCGGAGGGTCATATCTCCCTCATACGGACTCCGATTCTTGCAAACTCGGACTCGTTTTCAAGCAGAATTTCGAGACGAACGCAATGGAGCAACCCGTTTCCCTTGATTTTGATTTTAAAATTTAATTCTGCCTTGATTTGTGAATCCTAGTGTTATAGAATTACGTGGTGTTACATTCTCCCAAACGTAAAAGGATTTCGTCCCCGAAATCTTCAAGTTAGGAAGAATGTGTCCTACCATCGAATCACCCATCTACTCGACCATTCAATCACAGGCATTCATTGTCCTCAGAAATATTTCTAATGCTTTCATGTTCATATGCATAGTGTGTGTATATGTCTTTATCTAATGCAAGATCAGGCGGTCTACTGATTCAGTTGACCTCCTTAATGCGAGTCATGTTAGTGCCATGCGTCCAATCATGTATGCAAGCACCCCTAGTTATGTAAATACTACATGTGTGCATAACCATTCATCCATATGCAACTTCCATATGATAGCATATCAAGTTCAACTTACAAACAGATACATATCTCTAAATGCAATATGAAAGCGTCCGAACTGATCTAGTGCCTAATACGTATGCATATGCATTCACGAGCAACCATTAGCAACCACTCGCAACCATCGACCATAACATGTTTCAAATACATGTTCACATTCAAAAGAGTTTCTACCTAAGGATCGAAGATACGACCTAGAGGATATACTTTGGAAAGAGAGAAACAATTATGCGTAAAGCTCCAACAAAAAAGAAATCAAGGATGCACCCTTAAGGAAAAGGGTATGATGCTAGTATCTAGCCTTCTTGAGCTTTACTCCACTGTATCTTAACTAATTCAACTTCACGATTGTGAAGTTTCTGACCTCCATTTCAAAAATAAACAGATGTTAACTATGATACCAAGTGTACATACCAAGATGGTTTGAGGTCTCTCCTCTTAGCTTATCCATCACGCCATAACTATGAGGGTCAAAAGGTCACTACATGCTTTTTAGAGAGCCTGCACAACTATTCATCTCTCACGCAAACCATCCTAGTCGAACTCGACATTCCTCAAGTACAAGCCCCAAAGGCCTAAACCAATATCAGACAAGCACCCAAGGAATATCTCCTCCGAATTTAGACGATCTACATGAGATGATATAAGCAAACTCGATAGCTATTCTCAAATCCCTACTAACCAAGAATAAACTGGTCGGACCACCAATTGGACTTGAGACTCTAGTGGGATCTTTCTACTATACAAGTACAATGGTGCAGAGACTTAACTATGGAAGTGGATATGAACAAATGTGAAGCGCTAAAACCAAAGGAAAGAGTACGAACAGCAAAACTAGACTCTTCCAACAGAACTTTACTACCTTTCTCCTAGGTACGCTTGGTGGCGAAAGTAGGTACTTGCCCTTCTGAAAATCTTGTCCTTTTCCCTTAATTACATGCCCTATTACACCATAGTAAGGATACTTCCTCTTGTCTTAGGTTTTATAATTCCTTCCTCCTTTGTGAGCTAAATCTACATCCATGAATTCCTCATCCTCTTCCGTGTGTAGTCATGTTGACAAATCTCTCGAAAGCTGCTTCCATCGTACAGAAAATCCTATAAGCTTGAAAGAAAACTGGCCATAGGTGAAACAACTACGGCTATGAATGGAAGTCAGGCACGACTTCGCCCATCGATGAGGTTACCTTCCAGAAAGCTAGGAGCCCCAGAGACTCAAGAAAGAAGGAGTTCAAACAGAGGAAGAGAAGATAGTGCGTATGGCTTTGGGGAATATTCCTTTAAAACAAATCTTTTCTCTTGAAAATGCTTCTTTTAAAACCGTTTTGAAAATAATTTTTCAAATCCTTTATATGATCTGGTAACCTTCAGCTCTGATACCATGTGTAACACCCCACATCCGTTAGTGTCACTCACAAAGGGAATGCACTAAATTCTGTGGAGCATTTAGGGTAAAAGATGCTGATAAATTACAAGTCAGACAGAAATTAAACAGCGGAAAATAAAACTTTACTTTATTGATAAAATAGTTTGTACAACGATTTCTTTACAATATCAGAGTATCATCTTTATTACAAAATAAAGAAGCATAAACAACATTTATATTCCCTAATTTTATCAAGAGCCAGCCATAGCATCTGAAAAGAGAATCCAAGCAAAACTTCGACAAATCTTCAAGCTAGGAAAGAGTGACAGTCCAATTTAACCTGAGCTATACTATTCCCTCCTTTACTACCTAGGGGGGAACGGAAGAAAAGAAGACGAAAGAAAAACAGAGTCAAACATAAAGCCTGAGTAAGTTCAGTTACTTCTAGCATGTGAACTTGGAATACAAAACGACATGAATTAACTGAATACAAGATAACACCATGATGATAGAGTCTGCAAGATTAAACAAGATTAACACAAGATATGCTAAGATAAGATAAACTGGGTATGCTCTAGTACTTTCGCCGCTTCGCTATTTCCTTGTTATACTAGTTTCTATATCTCTGCACCACCTAACTAGTGTCCCAACTAGTAACGATAACGTGATCCCAATCCCTGTAGTTTCCATTGCCTTCAGGCATACATTTATTATTTATTACCTAGATCTAATCTATGATTTTCTATCAAGTGCTTTCTAGATTCAACTAGAGTTTACGCTATCTGCTGAACGTTTCTCGGATTCAGGGTTTGTGCCACCTAGTCCAACTAGGGATTATGCTACCTGTCGAACAATGCCCCCAAGTCTAGGACACACTACCTAAAGTGGTATATGTTCCTAGACTTCCCCACGCATGTATCGCGAATCGTTATCGCTTGTCTAGATGCACATGTCCTGTAATGTGCGGCCTGAGTCATGTGGCAGGGCAAATCAAGAAACACAGAACTCGGTCGGGAGCTTTCAGATATCTGCCGATGCAGATGCTAAGGTCTGTTTTTATTCCAGTGGCTATGGTCCCACTCGACCCCTCCCTCAACTAATAAAGGCACACCTTGAAAAATGAGAACTATACGCAGGCCCCCTATGCCCCACTAACCTATGGCCATCCTCACTCATAACTAGATAGCAAGTATATGGTCTTTTGGAGTTCTCCGACTTTACGCTTCACGTATCTCGATTGACTCAAGATGGATGGTAGACGACGAGTTGCTATCACATGGCTACCGTTTTCTCGCCGAATCACGTTGGTCCATCCTAGTCTTTAGGTTGCCATATTTTGCAACCAAGGCATACCCTTGGTTCTTCTAACGCAGACCTTAACCTCTGTGAGCCCAGGAGGATCATCTACAGCCTCACATAGGGATACCAAGAGTACCCTAATGTCCCCTCGAAGCCTCGGGCTACGTAACCCAATTCGTTGGAACCTTCTTTTTAATCAGACGGATGTTCGCTCCTTCCCGTGTTATGCTAAGAATTACTACTTAGTTTTGCTAACTAAGGTTTACCACTTAGTTTCCAGAATCGTTGTTTTCTTAACTAAGGTTTACTACTTAGCTCCTTTTAACTAAGGTTTACTACTTAGTTCTCTTTCTCGTCAATTTGGATTGGTTAAGTGTCATTAGTCAATTCAGGCTGACTTAACCCTCTTCATTTATTCTGTTAAACTGGTTAAGTGTTATCAGTAATTCTTGTTGACTTAACCCTACCACAAACCCAGTTATATTGGTTAAGTATTTCTTATTATTTAACCCTATTCATTCATCCTGTATTGGTTAAATGTTCCTTTTTAACTTAACCTTATCCATCTGTTTTAACTTAACATCTTATTAATGGTTATGTATTATCACTTCATGTTTTAGACAAAACCCTATTCATTTATCACAATCTGATGGTTAAGTGTTCAAGTTTACTTAACCCTACGGTCTAGTCCAGCTAACATATCAAATTGGCTAAGTGTATTAAATTTTACTTAACCCCAACCTCTAGTCTAGTTAACATGTTAATTTGGCTAAGTGTATTAACTTTACTTAACCCCACCTTCTAGTCTAGTTAACATGTTAATTTGGATAAGTGTTTTCTTAGTTACTTAACCCCCACAAATCTTGTCTTGTTACGATGTTAAGTGTCCCTATGGACTTAACCCTCCCATTCTAGCTTAACTGTGTTAAGTGTCAGTATGAACCTAACCCCATCCATCGGGTTTGAATGGGTTAAGTGTCTTAGTTAACTTAACCCTACCATTCCTGTTCTAGCTTTAACTAAATAAATTAAAGCCACGACCACTCACATTAAACAGATATTGTTGCGATTACTGGATGTGCCGGTTGGTTCCGGGCAGGTTTACATCGCAACTCAGTCTAACCTCGGGTTAGGCATATTCGTGTTTTCTAAGTTCAAAGGGTTTTGATATATTTTCAGATCAGGTTTTGAAAGTAACCATCCCGTCCGTCGGATCAGTTAGGTACAGCCAGGGAGAGCAGGAAACTTGTATTTTCCAAACCCAAGCCTAGACACTATCCTCTCTATCACCCTAGAACTTTCTGGTGTATTATTAAAAGAGATGTCGTTAATAAACCTTTAATTTGTCTAAATTTACATTTTCTCATTTAAGACAAATTCTATAAGTAAATTATTCCTAATTTACTTATTTCCTATTTACTCTTTTAATGTAAATTGTCAACATTTATTCTTATGGCCCATTTCCCCCTCTATATCATATTTATGCTTTTTGGTATGTAAACTATACCAAATTAAGTGTCACTAACCATGATTTTTGCCAAACATGATAATTACTCACAATTATGGCCAATTTCAAATTTATGCCAATATACTTATTATGCCAAATTAGTTAATCCAATCCTGATTTAACATTCTAATTATAGTTTATGTCAAACTAGACTTATTATTCTAGTTCACAGTTCATGTAAATGCTTGATTTACAAGTCAATACTAGATTCAAATTACACGTTCTATAATTCATGTCAAATTTATCCAATTTGCATTTCTATAAACATGCCATAATACATGTTCCCAATTTATGCCAATTTCCAAGTTTATAACTACGTTTTTAGTAAATTTCATATTTTTCCCAAATCGTATTCCAATTGTTCGTATAATCGTGATTCAATCTAGATTATAGATAAATCTAGATTCGTAGAAAATAGGGAATGAACCAAAGATGCTATGAAAAAGATAGACATAATAACTGGCATAAAATGATTATTTACTAATTACAGACCTAACGAATTACACTGAAATTGATCTAAAACATCGAAGGCCTATAGGTCTGAAAATCTTATGACATAAAAAGGGCTGAATAACGACGTAGGTTCAAGAACATGGGTAGACCTAACTTAATAGGTAAATTCCCAAGATCAAAAACCAAATAAAACCAAGAATAGACAGAATAGATAAACAGGTTTAGACCCAATTTCACAGTCACAACTTAAGCAACACTTTCCTAGTCATGAATCATAGGTGTTTAATCACAGTTGTCCTTGTTACGTCATAGGCAATAGTTTATGTTTCCTAATCAAAGGCATAGGCTTGTGTTCATAGTCAAGGAAATAATTCTCATAGTCATGAGTCACAGTCATAGGCAGTGTTCACAGTCAAAGAGGCATATGGTTTTAAGGTCCATAGTTTCATATTTACAGTCTTATTGGTCATCGAATCATAACAGTTCTTAATTAGGTCCAAGGATGTAAGCACTGATTCGAATAGAAAGATTTGGCATATTCTTTTATTCCTTTAATTTCATGTCACAAATAGAAAACGTTCAAATCTAAAAAGTAACCGACTTACTGAGATTAGATTAGATTCGTAGAAAAACAGTCGTTGAAGTCGTTTGAATCTTCACTTGAATCCTAGCTTGTTTTGAATCCCATTTTGAAAGTCTTTAGCAACATTTCCTCATCTTGATTTATTTTACATATTATTTTATTTATTATTTAATTATGAGGAGGAGAAGAAGCCATGTTCACCAAGAATCTTTGCAGCATAAGGTTAGAGAAGATTTGTGAATAGTGATGGAGACTAGGGTTGTTTATATAGGATTAGGCGGATGAATCTAGGCAGAAAACGAGACTAGGCACATCAGAATGCACCCAGGCCCGAAAGTCGGTTTTGCACCGAGGTCGACACCCAGGTCGACTGGGCAGTCGTCCTGGTCAGAGGGGGAGTCGACTACCCAATCGACTCCCCAGTCGACTTGGGTCCTGGGCGGGAATTTTCCCGCCCAGCCCGCTTCTGGGTTTGAATTCGAATTTCGAATTAGAATTTCGAGCTGTTTTCTGTTATGAAAATTCTTGAAACTTTGGAGGGTCATATCGCCCTCATATGAACTCCGATTCTCGCAAACTCGGACTCGTTTTCAAGCAGAATTTCAAGACAAACGCAATGGAGCAACCCGTTTCCCTTGATTTTGATTTTAAAATTTAATTCTGCCTTGATTTGTGAATCCTAGTATTACAGAATTACGGAGTGTTACAATTTATCTTTGATAAAATTAATGGGAACCATTCCCAAAGTTTAAGAATATCCGAATAAAAGAATATTCTAAATTGGAATGAGGCGTATGTTGTGTTTGTGTAACACTTGTTTGTTATATACGCAGGTTATTCAGAAAGACCGAGTTTATCCCATTTTGAATAACTGATTCGATGATGTGTCGAGCATGAAGACGGTGGTCGAAGACCGGAGGTCTCCACATAGTTTGGATAATTACTGATGATCTTGATTGGGCTGTACACCCAAGAGGAGGGAATCAGTTGGTGATCGTCCAGATGTGCTTGGAGATCGATGGATATGCGAGGTACAAGGTGCCTCTGGTTTCGTTCAAACCCAGAACGAACTTGTTAATGAACTGTGTGTCTGACGTTGGTTTTTATTCTGTGTGATTAATTTCTGTTAAATATATATCTGTTTGGCGGCGGAGAATTTATTCTCTTGCTTATCGCCCTTCTTGAGACGTACGAGCTCAGAGGTTATATATTGATGGATACAATTGCATGGAGTGAATTGCCTGTGTGGCATGCCTAAGTGGCAATTGATCAAGGCTTTTGTTGAAAAGCAAAGTATTGTGGTTGATGATCAAAGCACGGCCTTTTTGGCGTAGCTTTGTGTATAACGTTAATTCGTGAGCCTCACACCCTGGTTGTGATCCAGAAACGGGAGAGGACTAAAGGGAGGGCATGCGTTTCCTTCTAGCTAGGGTGTTGTCAGTGACCACCAGCCCTGACATTTACATTATTTTCACCTGTGTGGTTGCTGGTTTGTGAGGCACCTCGGATATATCGATGACTATCTGGAGCTGATGAAGTCATTTGGCTCATTTACGCCCCAAAGGGCGGGAAAATGCAGTCTCCAGGGTTTAAGTTTAATCCATATTGGTGGACCGGCCCTGAAGATCCAAGGGTCACTCGAGCTCTGATCTAGAGACATGGGCTAGATTGTCTCGAATCGGTAGAGGACTATCTTTTGCCTCAGTTCACAGATGGAAACCCAACTTCCAATACGTGACTTTGCGGTTTTAATTGTAGACATACTATGGCGACATGATATACGGTACCCATGCCTTCTAGGATTGATACATTTATATTTGAAGTTGTTTTATAAACTATGCACTTATATTACTATCAGATGATTTGTTTTTAGCATACCAAGCATTTTTGGCTATTATAAGGGAAAACCCTATCCTCCGGCTTGTGTTGCATCATGTGATGGGACCTGGGTCTTATAATAGCATCATTTTTCCAAAAAGCATTGCGTTGTTTTATTATATGTACTGGTATTCTTGGGAGGAAACCCGTTCCGTGTTATACGGCTCGGTCCCTTGATTTACTTTATTTTAAAGTAAAGTTTTAAATAACTGTTTTAGTTCTCACACCAGTCACATGACTGACCTCGAGATTATTGTTTTAACCTAAACTCCGGGTGCCCTTTTTTTAACACGGGCAACTAGTAGTTTTGGTTTTGCAGATTTATATTCATAGGAACCTAGTTTACAGCTGGAATGATATCCGGAAAGTTCTATATCCGTATATCTCTTTCAGTTGTGTTTTGTATTATTTTTCCGTTGCTATGTAATGTGTTGTAATCTCTGATATATTTTTTCTGTTGTGTAATATTTATTTATACACTGTATATTCTTGTATTCTGATGGAAATTGTTGTAATAAGCAATGAAATGTTCTTCTATTTGTGTTCTAATTTGTCGTGTTCTCAAAATAATCAGGGGTTTCGAACAGTCTTGGTCAGTTTAGCGATCGATTCGGATCGAGCGAAATTCCTTAACGCTTCATTTGGTATCAAAGCTTTGATTTACAAAGCTCGAGAACAAGACACGTTAGAACCAAACGAAAGAATTCATCAGAGATTGGATTAGTAATATCCAATGAGAATGACTCGTTAGAGATGGAACCAGTAGTATCCTCGAATGAATGTGAAGAGTATATTTTTAAATTAAAAACAATTTTTGTTTTGAAAATTTATATCGTATTATACGTATTTTAATATTTATTTTAAATTGATTTGGAAAATCAAGTATATAAAGATTTTGTATATACGTCTGATTCACATTTATTCGAAGTTTTAATATACTGGATAGATATAGAATCACACTCTAGTCGCCCAGAGATGATTCTGATGATGTCGCGGCGTCATCATCATTTGTATTCGAGTTTCGAAAGTGGGATATTTATATATTTCCAATTGACTGGTGTGAGAACCAAAACTTACATAGGATTATTTGTTTTGATTTGGCATAAAAAATATGATTTTTTGTATATGTATCAAAGTTATGAGTTTGAAGAGATAATCAACTAATTGATTGATGGTTGTGTTGGTTGATTATTGGTTGATTAATTAAATGTTGAACCTTTAGCCAAATTGAACCAATAGTGGATTTTATTGAAGATTTATCGCATTTGCATGCATGTACATGTACTTACATTGAATAGGTCATAGCAAGGAGGCTAGAGAAAAGGAATAAAATTGTTTGCCCGACAAATAGGTACATGTTTATTGTATTTCTTGGGTTTTTGATGATTTTATGAGCCGATTAGCTAGCCGCTTGGCTGTTTCTTTTTTTTTTTTGGATTGGTGAGGGCCATGGGAGGCTATTTGAAATATCCCGAAGCTCCAGGTGCAGGGGAGGGTATGGCGAAATTTTTCGAAAATTTAGGGTGCTAGCCAAATTTTTGAAAAATTTGAAAAGTTCTTAGAAACTGAAAAGTTGGAGAACTTAAGCCGTAATGGAAATAATGGAAGTTGAGTTGATTAGTTAAACAACTTTCATCTTCGTTCATTTTCGGGGATGAAAAGTTTTAAGTGTAGGAGATTGTAATAACCCGGAAATCCGAGCTAATTTAAAAAAAATTATTTTGGCAATTTTAGTGAATTTTGAATATTTAAAATGAATTATTTTAAATAAGAACATCAAGAAATTTATTTTGAATAGAATTAGAATGAATATATTTATATAGATAGTCGTTAGAATATAACTATTTATTTTATATTAAAAAAGGAATTGAAAATGGCGCGGTAGTTCGAAAATTTGATTTCAGATTTTAAATGAATGTACAGGATTCAAAATAAACCGGATTTTAGTGAAACCAAAAATATTAGAATCTATTTGAAAATATCTTTCCAATGAATCCGAAAAATTGAAATTTCATAGCGGGAATCAAAAGTTACGTCCAGTTGAAAATTCAGAATAGTCGCTATGAAATTCTAGCCCTTAAAAATGGAAAATGTTGCAAACGACCTCGGTTTTCGACGAAACCACTTTTGTTGGATCCGTGATGTCAAGTTATTGCTAGATTTCAAAATTCATGATTTTTTGAATCAATATGTGAGCGTGGCGCAGTTATATGCATTTGACCAGTTTAAGTTGAATTTAATCGACTGGAAAATGACCATTTTTCAAACGGTCTCAGAATTTGGCGAAATTATTTTTGTTAGGACTGTATCATCAATACGAAGCTAGAAATAATTTTTCTAGAATTTTTAGAGACTGTATGTGGCCCCTGTAAATTGAAATGTGCATTTAAATTGAATATATAAAGGTTAATATTTTAAATTCAACAGAAACCGATCGTAATGGTCGAATTGGCCTGCGATACATATCCCATTGTGTTCGGAATGGGACTAATACGCTAGGGACGACAGTCATTGGGTTCGATTTGGGTTTCTTAGGAAAAAGTTACTTTTTAAAATATAAAATAAAATAATTAAATAAACACCCCTCTCCTTATTTCTCTATCTCCCCTTTCCTTTTCCTCATCAGAAAAAAAAAAAAAAAAAAGGGGATGACCCCGACGCCATAGCGCCCTCGCGCGACAACTTAAGGCGTCGCCGCCGCAGATGGCTTCTCCTCCTCCTCGCGTTAGTGACCTCCCCCCTTCAAATCGATGCTTCCATCGATGAAACCCCCCTAAACCACTGGAAAGAATAGCCGCCTCCGCCTGTAGCACCCATGCCTCCTCCAGCACCACCTCAGGCCGACCAGTGACCCCCGTGTTTGGAAACCCTCCTTCCCCTTTTAACAGTGAGTGTTTTCGTTTATTTACATTTAATTTATATTTTCAATTTTATTATATGTATGTATAATTAAAAATCTAAAATTGTACATTTAAGGTATATATTTAAAAGTTAGATTTTTAGTAGGATAAAATTATGATTTTAATTAGCTAAAAATATGATTTATATATTATAGAATATTAAAATATGATTTTTATATTATAGAAAGATTAAAAATATGATTTTTATATTATATAGATAACAAAAATATGATTTTTATATTATAGAAAGATTAAAAATATGTTTTTTATAATATAGTGATAATAAAAATATGATCTTTATATGAGTAGCGGATTGAAAATAGAATTTTTATATAATAGAGAATATAAAAATATGATTTTTATAATGTAGTGAAATAAAATTCTGATTTTTTATTATATATGTGTTGAAATAAAAATGTGCTTTTTGTAGCGACGATATAAAAATTCAATTTTTATATAAGGAGCAGAAATATAAAAATATAATTTTTATACAGAAATGTGATTTTTTATTATATATGTGTTTGATAAAAGGATATTCATGTGTAGAATAAAAATATATATTCATGTGTTGAAGAAAATATTCATTTGTTGGATAGAATAACGAAGTATTGAAATACATAAAGCCGTATTGATTAGAAATGCTCCATTTTGACGTGAACGATATCTATATCGATTTTATTCATTTTTTTAATGAATATCGAAAAGGAATTAATTTCAAAATATAATATTTTGAAAATACTATCATTCATATATCGATGATATGGAATATTCAATTCTGATTTGAAATTGAATATGAAGTTGAAATAGTTTTGAAAAGGAATTTAAAACGATTTATTAAATACGTTTTAAAGGAAATCGACGAAATATGTAACACCCCACCTCCGTTAAGGTCACTCACAAGGGAATGCCTTAACTTTGGTGGAGCATTTTATTAAACAGAACAGAAACTTACAAGACAGATAAAACAGTACTTGAAAATTTTATAACTTTATTTCAACAGAAGCTTGGTTACATCCTTTCAAATCACAATATCAGAATTCAAGTACAAAATATCAGTCTTGTACAAAAGCCTTCAGAATGCAAAGTTTAAAATCATAATCCCCACAGAAGAAGACAAACCATACTTTAAGCACTGCAAGCGGTAGAAATCTGGATCAAGCTAGAGTATTCCCATCTACTAAACCTGGGGGGGGGGGGGGGGAGAAACGGAAGAAAGGAGGCGAAACAACAAGGGTCAGACAAAAGTCTGGCAAGTCCAGTGATTTTCAGTTATGAACAGTTAATAATAACATGACATGAAAATAAAACTGGATGAGAGATAACTGTAACAGATGTAGCAGATATGACAGAAGAACAGAATGATATAAGCTATTGATTTACACTTCTCTGTACTAATACTAGTATAACAGAATTAGGTGTCACCCTAATGTCTAAACTGAAACAGAAACAGGTACATAATAATTTCCACGCTAGTAATGGGCCTTTACCACCCGATCAGAAACAGACAGAAGCAGAATGTAGCATAAGGCGTACACTAGTGATTGGGCCTTTACCACCCGAACAGACGGTACCACGCAGAAACAGACTGGTGTTGCCACTCAACAGAAACAGACGGTACCAACAGAAATAGATAGAACTAAGTGTACCCTAAAACCCTAACCCAAGCGATCGGCTCCCTAATACATAAATACCCAGTGCCAGCCCCACCGAAGGGTGAATCATTCCCTAAAGTGGCAACCTTTGAATGACACAGACCTATTTACAGATGTCACGGCGTCTTACATCCTCAGAGGTAGACTGGAATCCATGCACGCACATGACCCGGTTGGAACGCACCATCAACACCCCTCGCCATTATCAGAATGAACCGCTTATAATTAGTTCGGTAAGTGTGCCCGGACCCTACCTACTGTTGGGTCAAAGTTTTGATACCAGAAAGGGTTACTGACTAATATGGGTCCCAAACAACAGATGACACAAGTAATTCCCCTCCTATCCTTGTGTCCCAGACTAACAGATTTCAGATTAACAAGTTCAGACATACAGAATTCAGATCAACTAGTTCACAGGTCAGACATGTTTTAGACTAACGGATCAGATATACGGATTTAACAGACTTACAGATTTGTCTAACTTTGTAATTGGGCCTACCGATTCACGGAACAGATTTATTAAACTCATCAGTCTAGTGGGTTTAACCCTATCCGCCCAATACGTTTTAGACATTATATTTATCTCAGATTTTCATTAATTAAATATTAATGCCCAGACCTCTCACATTAGACTGACAGTTTGCAGCTACTGGTTAGGCCGGTTGGTTCCAGGCAGATTTCTGCCGCAAACTGAGTCTAACCTCGGGTTTCAAGCACGTTTTGACTAACTTCTCACATTAGAACCTATTGTTTGCGGCCACTGGATGTACCGGGCGGTTCCGAGCAGGATTACGCCGCAAACTAATTTTAACCTCGAGTCAGCCATGTTTATCTTTGTGGCCAATTAATTATTAATTTACCATTTATGCCCACGCCTAATATACATGTCAATTTTCATAATTATAGCCAATTCAGATTATGTCAATAACAGACTAAATATATCAACTCAACAGATATGCTAGATAACAGATTTAGCAGATTAGGCGACTTAACGGATTCAGCAGATTAAGCAGTTTAGCAGATTTAGCATATAACAGTTTAGGCATCTTCAGAAGACTTAGCAGACGACAGATTTGGTATATGAACAGATATAGTAGATTATAGCAGAACTAGCAGATTAGGCAATATAACAGAACTAGCAAATTAGGCAATATAACAGAACTAGCAGATTAGGCCATATAACAGATTTAATCATTCCGTAAAGTTTCATAAACATATCTTGCCTAATTATAAATTTGGCCTAAGTTTGCATGCCTAAATAGTTGTCATGATTCACATTATGATCATATACCCCACGTTTGCATTGAATTTATATGGCACAGATTATGGTCATAATTTACCATATAACACACGTCTCAAATTTAGTTAAACTTGCCTAGTACAAAAGATTCACATATAAATTATACCAAATACAGCCATCGATTTCAATGCATGTCATATATTCAAAAATCTCCCACTTAGGTGTTATTCACATCTAATAGTTATCAAATCTTAACATAAATCTTCACACCTAAGTCATATTCCCTTTTTATCCCAAATCATGAATCTCTATATAAAAATGTGCCCAACAATCTAGATCTTTAAATTATAACAGATCTTTAATTCAAAAATATGCGTTATGTCCAATGTCTCAAGTCACATGTTAATATACAATGGTTCCTCTTCTTCCAATTCACAGAATATGCACAGATCTAAATCTAGTTTACAGGCTATGTCCTTTTAGTCACAGATTAGCCATGTCCAATTATGCCATCATTCATTATTTATCCCAAAGTTTAACGTTCGTGCGTTAATCTCTTATGAGATTTGGCACAAGCTCGGGGTAGCCTAACTATAGAACAGAAAGAAGAAAGAGATATAGAATAAAATAGATCAGAACAGAACATACGCAATCTCAAATTCAGATTTACAATCATGTCACAATTATAATTAAAGTTTATATCGGAAAATAACTGCACTTGCCTTGGTTGGATTCTAAAAGAAAAAGGTGTTGTAGCTGTTCTCTTTTAATCCTAATCAGAATTGGAGGAAGAAGAAGCACAAGTCCTAGCTTAGGTTTCAGCAGAGTAGAGACGCCATTGATTTATTTATTTTTAGAGAGGAAGAGAGCAATGGAGGCTAGAGAATTGTATATGAGATTTAGGTTTAGGTTAGGGATGTATATATAGGTGTAGGAAGTTATTTAGGACCATTAGATTAACCCTGAATCATGAGAACCATTCAAATGCAAAATCTGCATTTGAGCGAATCGGCCCACGGGATGACAGCCAAACACCCTGGATTAACCCCTAGTCGAACCAGCGAGGCCTGGGTCGACCTCAAAAATGGGCCGGTTCGGTTATTCCTCCTCCCAATTCGCTGTTTTGAACCTTTTTTGGATGTTTATTTTTTTAATTTTTATATATGTCTATACATATTTCTCTCATATGCATACAAACTTCAAGGCTTAATAACTTCTTCATAATTAACAATTTTTTTTTATATTCTCAGAAAATACGGGGTGTTACATTCTCCCCTCCTTAAAGGATTTCGTCCCCGAAATCTTCAAGTTAAGAAGAATGTATCCTAACATCCAACATCCATCTACTCAACCATTCAATCACAGGCATCCATTGTCCTTAAAAGGTTTCTAATGCCGTATGAACATATGCAAAGTGTGTGTATATGTTTCTTGTCTAATGCAAAATCAGGCGGTCCACTGATCCATTTGACCTCCTTAATGCAAATCATGTTAGTGTCATGAGTCCAAATATGTATGCAAGAAATCCTATTTGATACACATCATTTCAATATGAGTGCATAACCATTCATCCAAATGCAACATCCATGTGAGGAGTCAATCATTCTGCATCCACAAAAATTGAAAAATGCACACACATCCATATGCAGTATGAGAGTGTTTTTGAGCCGATCTAGTGCCTCGTGTGTGTATATGCATCCACGAGCAACCACTAGCAACCAATTGCATCCACATGCAACCATCAAACATAACATGTCTCAAACACATGTTTACACCCATTAGTTTCTACCTAAAGTTCGAAGATTCGATCGATAGGATATAGTCGAATGATGGAAGCGAGTACAGATAAGACAAAGACTTGTTTCCCATTAGACATTGGTTGAGAAAATAACTCCCCTAAGTATCAACCCCGAAGACCGAAATCAACATCAGATTGACACCCAGAGGATTACCTCCTTTAGACAATGTCAAAACAGGAAAGCAGAATTATTCAAATATTTATAGACTACTGGTACAGATCAGGTTCCCTAATGATTCTTAGGAAGCTAAGCATGATAAAGTCATATCCCACAAAAACTCAGAATGTATGCGTCATACTTGACGTCTAACACAGATATCCCTCAAACCCCAATCTATCATAAACAGATGAGTCATAACCCTTATAGGTTTGAGTCTACAACGGAATCAGAAACAATACTAGTATTAAAGTGCAGAGTATCAATTACAAAATTAAAACACCAGAATCAGAAATAGTCTTAACTCCATAATCAGATAAAGAAATTAAACCTACTATAGGAATTTTCCTACTTCTATTCTAGCCACTAGCCTCAAGAATGTTCGCCTGCCCTCCATGTCCTCGTCTCTTCGGGCAGTCCCTAGTGAAGTGTCCCATCTCCCCACAGTTGAAGCAAGCGCCCTTCCTTTTTCTGCAATCCTTGTTTAGGTGAGTCGAGCTTCCACAATTAAAGCACTTTTTCGCCTTCTTATCTTCAGACTTCTCATCCTTCCTTTGCGTTTCCTTTTTGGGCCCTGCTTTCTTATTATATGGTTCTTCCTTCTTTGTCTTTTCGGGCCTTTGTCTTCCTCGTGCAGTAGTGCCATGTCCACCAATCTCTCGTAAGTCGCTCCCATGGGTACATGAGTCATGGATAGGCTGTGCAGTGGCTCGTTCAATCCTTTAACAAAGCGGAGAGCCTTTTTATGCTGAGTGTTGGCTAAATCCAATCCGAACCTAGCTAGTTGGTTGAACTGGTTGACGTATTCCTTGACCGTCATACTTCCTTGCTTAAGAGATAAGAACTTTTCCAGTTGTAAATTTCGTTCAGCTTGCGAGAGGAATTCTGTCTCAAACCTCGTTCTGAAATCCATCCATGTCTCAACTGGCCCCTCGGCGTTAGTGACTTCCCACCAGTAGGAAGCTTCGTCTTTGAGCAGCCATACCGCCAACTGTACCTTCTGCCTATCGTCCACCTCGAAGATAACGAATAGATCCTCAGTTTCTTTTAGCCAGTTCCTCGCTTCTACGAATGATTTAGTTCCCTTGAAATCCTTTCCACCCATGGACCTAAAATCTCTACAGATCTTTGAGAAAGTAATTGCACGAGGGGGTGTGGAGGAAGAGGATCATTTGCTGGACCTGCGGCGGCGGTCCTAGCCTCAAGATATTGACGAAACCAACCGGGTACGTGAACACCCTCTGGTATCTCAGATGCTTCAGACATGCTGAAACCAAAAAAAAAAGGAAAGATTCAATACAAAAAAAAAGACTGAAGGAAAGACATATGGCTCTTGGGGATCATGTTTTTCAAAATAAGCTTTATTTTTAAAAATACTTCCTTTCAAAACCTTTTTGAAAATAGTTTTCAAAAACTTTACCTAATCTGGTAACCTTCAGCTCTGATACCAAGTGTAACACCACACCTCCGTTAAAGTCACTCACAAGGGAATGCCTTAACTTTGGTGGAGCATTTTAGTAAACAGAACAGAAACTTACAGGACAGATAAAACAGTACTTGAAGAACTTATAACTTTATTTCAACAGAAGCTTGGTTACATCCTTTCAAATCACAATATCAGAATTCAAGTACAAAATATCAGTCTTGTAGAAAAGCCTTCAGAATGCATAGTTTAAAATCATAATCTCCACAGAAGAAGACAAGCCATACTTTAAGCACTGCAAGCGGAAGAAATCTGGATCAAGGTAGAGTATTCCCTTCTACAAAATCTGGAGGGGGGGGGGGAGAAACGGAAGAAAGGAGGCAAAACAACAAAGGTCAGAAAAAAGTCTGGCAAGTCCAGTGATTTTCAGTTATGAACAGATAATAATAACATGACATGAAAATAAAATTGGATGAGAGATAACTGTAACAGATGTAGCAGATATGACAGAAGAACAGAATGGTATAAGCTATTGCTTTACACTTCTCTGCACTAATACTAGTATAACAGAATTAGATAACAGAATTAGGTGTCACCCTAATGTCTAATCTGAAACAGAAACAGGTACAGAATAATTTCCACGCTAGTAATGGGCCTTTACCACCCGATCAGAAACAGATAGAAGCAGAATGTAGCATAAGGTGTACACCAGTAATTGGGCCTATACCACCCGAATAGACGGCACCACGCAGAAACAAACAGGTGTTGCCACCCAACAGAAACAGACGGTACCAATAGAAACAGACAGAACTAAGCGTACCCTAAAACCCTACCCCAAGCAATCAGCACCCTAATACATAAATACCATGTGCCAGCCACACCGAAGGGTGTATCATTCCCTAAAGTGGCAACCTTTGAATGACACATACCTATTTACAGATGTCACGGCGTCTTACATCCTCAGAGGCAGACCGGGATCCATGCACTCACATGACCCGGTTGGAACGCACCATCAACACCCCTCGCCATTATCAGAATGAACCGCTTATAATTAGTTCAGTAAGCGTGCCCGGACCCTACCTACTGTTGGGTCAAAGTTTTGATACCAGAAAGGGTTACTGACTAATATGGGTCCCAAACAACAGATGACACAAGTAATTCCCTTCCTATCCTTGTGTCCCAGACTAACAGATTTCAGATTAACAAGTTCAGACATACAGAATTCAGATCAACTAGTTCACAGGTCAGACAAGTTTTAAACTAACGGATCAGATATACGAATTTAACAGATTTACAGATTTGTCTAACTTTGTAATTGGGCCTACCGATTCACGGAATAGATTTATTAAACTCATCAGTCTAGTGGGTTTAACCCTATCCGCCCAACACGTTTTAGACATTATATTTATCTTAGATTTTCATTAATTAAATATTAATGCCCAGACCTCTCACATTAGACTGACAGTTTGCGGCTACTGGTTAGGCCGGTTGGTTCCGGGCAGATTTCTGCCGCAAACTGAGTCTAACCTCGGGTTTCAAGCACGTTATGATTAACTTCTCACATTAGAACCTATTGTTTGTGGCCACTGGATGTGCCGGGCGGTTCCGGACAGGATTACGCCGCAAACTCATTCTAACCTCGAGTCAGCCATGTTTATCTTTGCGGCCAATTAATTATTAATTTACCATTTATGCCCACGCCTAATATACATGTCAATTTTCATAATTATAGCCAATTCAGATTATGTCAATAACAGACTAAATATATCAACTCAACAGATATGCTAGATAACAGATTTAGCAGATTAGGCGACTTAACGGATTCAGCAGATTAAGCAGTTTAGCAGATTTAGCATATAACAGTTTAGGCATCTTCAGCAGACATAGCAGATGACAGATTTGGTATATGAACAGATATAGCAGATTATAGCAGAACTAGCAGATTAGGCAATATAACAGAACTAGCAAATTAGGCAATATAACAAAACTAGCAGATTAGGCCATATAACAAATTTAATCATTCCTTAAAGTTTCATTAACATATCTTGCCTAATTATAAATTTGGCCTAAGTTTGCATGTCTAAATAGTTGTCATGATTCACATTATGATCAGATACCCTATGTTTGCATTGAATTTACATGGCACAGATTATGGTCATAATTTACCATATAACACACGTCTCAAATTTAGTTAAACTTGCCTAGTACAAAAGATTCACATATAAATTATACCAAATATAGCCATCGATTTCAATGCATGTCATATATTCAAAAATCTCCCACTTAGGTGTTATTCACGTCTAATAGTTATCAAATCCTAACATAAATCTTCACATCTAAGTCGTATTCCCTTTTTATCCCAAATCATGAATCTCTATATAAACAATATGCCCAACAATCTAGAACTTTAAATTATAACAGATTTTAATTCAAAAATATGCGTTATGTCCAATGTCTCAAGTCACATGTTAATATACAATGGTTCCTCTTCTTCCAATTCACAGAATATGCACAGATCTAAATGTAGTTTACAAGCTATGTCCTTTTAGTCACAGATTAGCCATGTCCAATTATGCCATCATTCATTATTTGTCCCAAAGTTTAACGTTCGTGCGTTAATCTCTTATGAGATTTGGCGCAGGCTCGGGGTAGCCTGGCTATAGAACAGAAAGAAGAAAGAGATATAGAATAAAATAGATCAGAACAGAACATACGCAATCTCAAATTCAGATTTACAATCATGTCACAATTAAAATTAAAGTTTATATTGGAAAATAACTGCACTTGCCTTGGTTGGATTCTAAAAGAAAAAGGTGTTGCAGCTGTTCTCTTTTAATCCTAATCAGAATTGGAGGAAGAAGAAGCACAAGTCCTAGCTTAGGTTTCAGCAGAGTAGAGACGCCATTGATTTATTTATTTTTAGAGAGGAAGAGAGCAATTGAGGCTAGAGAAATGTATATGAGATTTAGGTTTTGGTTAGGGATGTATATATAGGTGTAGGAAGTTATTTAGGACCATTAGATTAACCCTGAATCATGAGAACCATTCAAATGCAAAATCTGCATTTGAGCGAATCGGCCCACGGGATGACAGCCAAACACCCTGGATTAACCCCTAGTCGACCCAGCAGGGCTCGCGTCGACCTCAAAAATGGGCCGGTTCGGTTATTCCCCCTCCCAATTCGCTGTTTTGAACCTTTTTTTGCATGTTTATTTATTTAATTTTTATATATATCTATATATATTTATCTCATATGCATACAAACTTCAAGGCTTAATAACTTCTTCATAATTAACCATTTTTTTTATATTCTTAGAAAATACGGGGTGTTACAATATATATATATAATATATATATTATATATAATGGCCTGAATCGAACGCGCCGCGCTACGGCAGTTCGCGAATTTCAACTATTGACTTCGAATGGATATTACGGGAGATCCGACCATCGGATTCTCCTAAAACCAGAACCGTTAAGTTCGAATTGAAAAGGGCTTTCTAACGAATATTAGTAATTTTAAATCTAACAGTTGGATTTGGAATTATGTCCAAATCAAATTTGGAAAAGGTTGTTGTAAGTGCAATTCGATGGACGTTGATGGAAATCGACTGTACAGGGCTTGATAAAATTATTAAAATTAGTAATAATTTGTGTAAAATCATAAGAAATTATTTATGAAGAATTGGGATGAAAAATTCCAAATTTGAAAAGATAAAAATAGATTTTTTTCGAAATGAACTAGTTTTGAACTAGAATTATAATCCCATTGATTTTTAAAATAAATAAAGTGGATTTGAAATGGTTTTAAAAGTAACCAGAATTTCCAATACTTGAATTGGAATGGATTTGAATCGAAATTGTCTTTGGAATATTTCGATGTTGGATTTCGTGATTATACAAATATTGTTATCGAAATTTGAAAGATATATTAATATCGCTATTTCCAATATGATATTTGTTGGTAGTAGAATTTGATATTGAATATAAGCCGATATATTTTCTATTCAGAGCCTTGTATTTAATATCAATTGGGATTTTCGTTTATCGTGGACCGTGTTTTAGATGACACTGGTTTAGAGATAGGATATTGATTTTTGGGAAGATTAAAACTAAGTGGAGTTTTAATGAATCTTTAATTACATTGAAACGATCGAGAATGGAGTATCACCAGTTTTGTTCCAAAGCGAGAGTTAAATCTTTAATTAGATTTGAACATGAAATGGTAATTGAATTTACCGATAACACCGTGGTGTTAGATATGAAGTATTACCAGTTTTACTTCATGGGATGAATAGGTTGGGATTGGGAGATTAAAACAAATGATTACCTCGGTAAGGTTTGTTAATCCCGACTTGTTTAGATAAACCAAAATTTGGTTTGAATTGATATTCAAAGGTAGATTAAAGAATAAACTTAAGGAATTTATCTTTGATAAAATTAATGGGAACCTTTCCCACAGTATATGAATATTTGAATAAAAGAATATTCTGAATTGGAATGAGGCGTATGTAGTGTTTGTGTAACACTTGTTTATTATATACGCGGGTTATTTAGAAAGACCGGGTTTATCCCATTCTGAATAACAGATTCGACGATGTGTCGAGGATGAAGATGGTGGTCGAAGACCGGAGGTCTTCACATCGTTTGGATAATTACTGATGATCTTGATTGGGCTGTACATCTAAAAGTAGGGAATCAGTTGGTGATCGTCTAGACGTACTTGGAAATCGATGGATATGCGAGGTACAAGGTGCCTCCGGTTTCGTTCAGACCCAGAACGAACTTGTTATATGACTATGTGTCTGACATTGGATTTTATTCGGTGTGATTGATTTATATTAAATATATATCTGTTTGGCGGCGGAGAATTTATTCTCTTGCTTAACGCCTTTCTCTGAGACGTACGAGCTTAGAGGTCATATATTGATGGATATCAATCGCATAGTGTGAATTGCCTGTGTGTCATGCCTAAGTGGCAATTGATCAAGGCTTTTGTTGAAAAGCAAAGTCTTGTGGTTGATGATCAAAGCACGACCTTTCTGGCGTAACTTTGTGTATAACGTTAATTCGCGAGCCTCGCACCCCGGTTTTGAACCAGAAACGGGAGAGGACTACAGGGAGGGCATGCGTCTCCTTCAAGCTAGGGTGGTGTCAATGACCTACCAGCCCTGACATTTATATTATTTTCACTTGTGTAGTTGTTGGATTGCGATGCGCCTCGGATATATCGGTGACTATATGGAGACGATGGAGTCATTTGGCTCATTTACGCCCCAAAGGGCGGGGAAACGCAGTGTCCAGGGTTTAAGTTTAATCCACATCGGTGGACCGGCCTTGAAGATCCAAGGGTCACCCGAGCTCTGATCCTGAGACATGGGCTGGATTGTCTCGAATCGGTGGAGGACTATCTTTTAACTCGGTTCACAGATAGAAACCCAACTTCCAATACGTCACTTTGCGGTTTTAATTGTAGAACTAGTATGGGGACATGTTATATGGTACCCATGCCATCTAGGATTGATATATTTATATTTGAAGTTGTTTTATACACTATGCACTTATAATAGTATCAGATGATTTGTTTTTAACATACCAAGCATGTTTGGTTATTATAAGGGAAAACCCTATCCTCCGGATTGTGTTGCATTGTGTGATGGGACCTGGGTCTTATAATAGCATCATTTTTCCAAAAAGCATTGCGCTGTTTTATTATATGCACTGGTATTCTGGGGAGGAAACCCGTTCCGTGGTATACGGCGTGGTCCCTTGATTTACTTTATTTTAAAGTAAAGTTTTAATTAACTGTTTTAGTTCTCACATCAGTCACAAGACTGACCTGGAGTTTATTGTTTTAGCCCAAACTCTGGGTGCCCTTATTTTGACACGGGCAGCTAGTAGTTTTGGTTTTGCCGATTTATATTCACAGGAACCTGGTTTACAATTGGAATGATATCCGAAAATCTCTGTATCCGTATATCTCTTTCAGTTGTGTTTTGTATTATTTTTCCGCTGCTATGTAATGTATTGTAAACTCTGATATATTTTTTCTATTGTGTAATATTTATTTATACTCTGTGTATTCTTGTATTCTGATGGAAATTGTTGTAATAAGCAATGAAATATTCTTTTGTTTGCACTCCAATTTGTCGTGTTCTCAAAACAATCAGGGGTTTTGAACGGTCTTGGTCAATTTAGCGATCGATTCAGATCGAGCGAAATTCCTTAACTATAACACCCCACGTCCATTAATGTCACTCACAAAGGGAATGCATTAACTTCTATAGAGCATTTTAAGTGTGTATAGAACAGAAACTTAACAACAAGACAAATATAAATAGTACTAAAACTTTATTCATTGCGGCGGTAAACACATAAGTTTGATTACATCATCAAAAACAAGAGTTAAAGTACATAATATCCATCTTGACTAAATCAAAGTACATAAATTGAAAGACATAATCCCCAATACAAAATAGCCATAAATAAGAGAGGCTGATCTTTACTTCAGCGATCCAAGCAATCTTCTCAAAGCCAGAAATATAGCTGTCCAAAATCAAGCTCCACTGTGCTAGTTCCAACCTGAGCACCTTGGGGGGGGGGGGGGGGGAGGGGGAGGGAGAAGAAAAGAGGAGGAAACAAAGGGGGTCAAACATAATGTCTGGCGAGTGCATTAACTTTAACAATATAATTACCAAAATAACCAGGCTAAGGCATAAGTTGGAAAATAAGGAATGACTGTGAACAATTGAGTATGGTAGAGTAAATAAGGAAATAAGGTTGAACTAAGATAACGTTAAAGCGCACCTAAACCACTATAAGATATTTACTATACTACGCCACCACTACTATACTGCACCACCACTAGTTACCCTAAGGTTGATCCCGCCTACAGAACTTAATAATGATAATGGTAGTTTCGTGCATCCTTAGATGCCTTCGTAGGTGCCGCCTGCCCCTATCTCCACTAGGTGGACCCACTACCCCCATGCGATCAGCTCCCTAACTCGTAGATACTCGTGCTGGCCCCACGGTGGGGTGTATCACTCCCCAAAGTGGCAACCTGATACCACCAACAATGCACGGCTTATACCTACACGATGCAACAATGTTTTATCTACCAGCCCGGGCCCACACACGCACATGAACCCGTTGGACTTGTGCTGCCACCACTAGCCCGTTTATGCCTCTTACAGTCAAGCCCAGTATGCGTGTCCCGTCCTCGACTTGGGTCGAGCCCACAAAGACACGTATGGGTTACTGGTTGAAACGGGCCCCCCCATTACTTGATACAAGCTATCCACCTAAGCTTGGTCCCCTCTAGTACATCCCACTTAAACCTCTTCTTATTGATGTTCAATTACATGTTTCAATTTTGGTTAAGTGTTTCTAATCGTATTTCAAATGCCACCCAAGGCACCCACTAGATTCCACATGCCACCCAAGGCACCCACTTAACACCCTCATGTCCCACTACATGTTTATCTGGTTAACTGTTTCTTAATTCATTAAGACCGTAACCTCATAAAGACCTCTCACATTAGACTGGCATTTGTGGCAGCTGGATTTGCCGGGCGGGTCCGGGCAGTCTTACACCATAAAAGAGCCTAACCTCGTGTCTTGGACGATTAATTACACCTAATTAATCATTCCCCAATTTGAATTACTTTCCCTATTTAAATTATCAATTAATTCCAAATTTAACTATGGCCATAATTGACTCAGTTATGTCCATCCATTTATGATATGTAAAATCATACCAATTTTATCACAAATTTATTTTATGCCATTTAAGGCATTTACGCCAATTCTCAATATTAAATCTTTTAATATTATCCCCTTTACCCCACGTTGTACGTTTGTTCGTTTAACGTAAAATATACGTTAGACTCGAATAGTCTAACTCATGGAATAAAGAGAAAACATCACAACTTACATATAATTAAAACTAGATCTAAATATAGGGGTGAACTTTCATGTGTGAATGAGGTTCTACATCTAAAACTTGCATAGGCCAAAGTTACAACTTACATAAAACAACATATGTCACAGATCCAAATCTAAAGGTGTAAACTTGTTTGGATAATGGTCACAAACTTGCATAAATCATGTATGTCATAGATCTAAATCTAATGGTGTAAACTTGCATAGGCAATAACCACAAACTTGCATAACATGATTCATATTCCAAACTCATATATTTATATAAACTTGCATATGTGATTTATGCAACATAACAATGGTGTAAACTTACATCTAAACATGTAAACTAGCATGTAAAATTTAGCATATAACTCAAGCATGACATAGCCTAACTTTTAGATCTGAAATAGATGTCATGAAACATGTAAGGTTACATATAATTTTCCCCAACTTGCATAGGATTCATGTCTAAATCAAAATCTAAACTTGCAAACATACATATGATTTATCGTATGAATCAACATAACCAAACTAGCATATGAACAACATGATGACTTGATTATACATAAGCCAATCATAGAATTACAACATAGATGGTAGCATCATAAATTTAAAACATATATGATAACATCACAACATAATATCTTAGAATTTACAACATGTATGATAACCTCACAATTTTACAACATAATTATAACATGCAGTCAATAATTCACATCATATCCAAATAATCCACATCATAACTTAATCCAATTAAATTGCTAATTATTTTATTAAAATTATCGAACTCACAACTCAAAGAAGGTCTTAAGTTCTGAATTCTGAGTTCTGAAGTCATATCAGCTTTCCCTTAAAGTAGATTCAATGTTAAAGTTGAAAAAGATTGAATTAGTCTACCTTTCTTCCTCTTTAATTGGTGGCGGCTATTCTGAGTTGCTAGGTGACAGCATGGAGGCCATGAATCTAATTTTATTTTGATTTTAGGATTTGAGTCCATAGGTGTTTTTATAGCGTTTAGGATTAGTTCAGGCCATTCGATCAACCCAGAATAAATCCTAGCCAATCAGAGCAGATCAGAAACGCTAATGAGTCAGCATCTAGTCACAAATAGGTCATCAATCAAATCTGCCCCGGGGGGGGGGGGGGGCAGGTAGACCTCCAGGTCGACCTGGTCAGGGTAGGTCGACCCTATGGTCGACCTGGCCTTGGCGGGGAAATTCCCGCCTAGCCCATCTGACTCTGAATTTTCAAATTTTGTAATTTGTTTTGAATTTTCTGAAACATCCAATCGCCATAACTTCTTCATGCGAAGTCCAATTCACGCAAACTCGGACTCTATCTCAACCAGAATTCCGAGATGAACACAATGGAGCAACACGTTTCCCTTAATTCTCACATCTGAGATTAGTTATTCTTTAATTTGTAACACTAATATTAATAGAAATACGGGGTGTTACATTAACGTTTCAATGGCTATCTTTAATATTAAAATATATAAATAAATTCTATAGTGACAATCCTGAAAATTAAACTGGGCATAACTTTTGATTTCCGCTATGAAATTTCAATTTTTTGGATTCATTGGAAAGATATTATTAAAGAGAATTTAATATTTTGGTTTCACTAAAATCCGATTTATAATTTAAATTTTCAAACTACCACGCTATTTCTAGCTCCTTTTATAATTTAAATAAATGTATTCGTTTTAACTACTATTCAAAATAAATTTTTAGTCATTATTATTTAAAATAACTTATTTTCAATATTTCAAATCCATTAAATTTTCAAATAAATTTTTTGAATTGGTTCCACAATTCCGTGTTGTTACAATCTCCCCCACTTAAATTCTTTTCGTCCTCGAAAAGGAACGAAGCTAAAAAGTTTTTAACCAACTGACTCACTTTTAAATTTTTATTGGTTTCAATAATTTGAACTAATAACCACACAACACAATCATCAATCAATTAGTTGATTAGCTTTTCAAATATATATAGCTTTTATATAATTAAAAACCATATTTTCTAAGATCGGATTATAAGTATATAATCACAAATACATTAATTATAGACTTATCAACCTCAACTCATTCTGGGGCATTACTAACCCCATCTCTAATGAGTTTCTCATTCTAGGATACTACTTATCCTATCTCTAATGAGTATTCTTCTATAGGATATTTCTAATCCTACCTCTGATAAGTCTTTTTTTTCAGTTCTAACGAGTTGTACCCCAAAGATTTGATCTAACCAGAGCTCTGATACCAACTGTAACGACCCGGATTTTGCCCGGACCTAATCGATTGCTAAATTGACTAGGACCATTCAAAATCCGAATATGCTAACTCTGGTCATACAACACATCATAACAAATAACAGTGGACTTTTATTACATCATAATAACGTAACATCGGAGTACAGAATATATCAGAGTAGCTCGATAAATAATAATACAGCAGAAGATAATTTACAATGAATTATTACAGTGCAGCTGAACAAATAAACTGATACAGCGGAAGTCTATCAATGCTTTGGACACAGCTTTAAGCTTCGATCCAGAAGTCTATCAATGCTTTGGACACAGCTTTAAACTGATACAGCGGAAGTCTAACAACCCGTAAAATGCGAGCCAGTTTGAAATTTTTATTTTGGCAATTTTAGCGAATTTTTATTATTTATAATGAATTATTTTAAATAATATCGACGAGAAATCTGTTTTGAATATAATTCGAACGTTTATATTATATACGTCGTCATTAGAATATAAATAATTATATATAATTATAAAAGGAATTGAAAATGGCGCGGTAGTTCGAAAATTCGATTTCTAATTTCAAATGAATATACAGAATTCAATATAAGTCAGAATTGAACGAAACAAGAAATAATTGAATCTGTATAAGTATATCTTTCTAACAAAGTTAACAAACTGAGATTTCATCTTAGAAATGATAAGATATGTCCAGTTTAAAATTAGAAATAGTCGCTGTGGAATTTATATATATTTTTATATATATAAGGCCCTTAAAAATAGCAATTTTGCAAACGACCTCGGATTTCGACGAAACCAGTTTTGTTGGGTCCGTGATGTTAAATTATTGCTAGATTCCAAATTTCATAATTTTTCGAATCAATATGTGAGCGTGGCGAAGGAAAACGCGTTTGACCGGTTTCAGTTGATTTTAGTCGACTGGAAATTGGCCATTTTTCAAACGGTCTCAGAATTCGACAAAATTAGTTTTGTTAGGACCGTATCGTCAATACGAAGCTAGAAAATATTTTTCTAGAATTTTTCGAGTTAGTATGTGACCCCGGTAAATTGAATTGTGCGTTCAAATTCAAAATATAAAGGATTTATATTTTGATTTTGACAGAAACTGATTGTAATGGCCAAACTGGCTCACGATACATATCCCATTGTGTTCAGAATGGGGGTAATTAGTTAGGGACGACAGTCGTTGGGTACGATTTGAAGTTCGTATCAAAATACAGGTAATTTTGGAATTAAATAAAATAATAAATTTATATAAATACATGGGTCAAAACAGTCAAACCCTAATCCCTTTTAAAACTCGCGGTCAACTCTATATCGCGCGCGCCTCCAGGCCGATATACGGAGAAAATAGCTCCGAATTTCTCCGTTATTTTTCCCCAAATCCATTCAATAAAAAATGAAATCTTTCTGAAGCAAATGAAAGGGGTTTCTTCAATCTACAAATCCATACCTACTAGAACAGAAATCATTTCATATTTTGGCCGATTGGGCAGCTCAAAACCGCCGCCGTCGTGCCCGATTTCCGGCCGGTAGGAGGCGTCGAGTTCATCATGGTCGGTGGCACTGGAAAGCTCTCGCAACGATGAAGAAGGTGGTGCCAGCTGATCATGATCCCTCCCCTCGGTTTTCCTGAAAATTGCTGCCCTAGGAGTGGAAGACCATCGAACGACGGTCAGTCGTGTTTTCAGAAGAGAAAGGGTAATTGTTTATTTATATAAAACATTTGTTTTTAAATCAGTTTTATTTATTTATAAATATACGTTGCCTTGAATATAAAAATCTATAATTTATGTTTATGATTATTATTATAAAAATCTGAAATTTTTAATTGATAAATAATATTGTTTTATAAAATAACTTTGATTATAAAATATAAATGAGTTTTTTTAATTTGGGAAAAAAATATACTTTTTTTCCTATATTTTGTTTTTGCAAATAACATTGATTTCAAAATGAAATATTTTAGTAATAAAATAACTTTGCATAATAAAATATGGGATTTTTTTTATATAATAAGTTGAAAAGAAAATATTATTTTTATTAAGGAAAAGATACGATTCTTAATAAAGTAAAAATATGATTTTTATATGTTCAACTTAGAAATAAAATACCATGGTTTTAGAAATAGCAAGAGAATTGCTTTCAAAATAAAAGTAGCGATAAAAATTCTATTTTTATATCAATGAAGTGCCGTTATAAAATTTGATATTTATATATAATAGAAAATGTAAAAATATGATTTTTATATATTGAACATCGAAGTAAAAATATGATTTTTATATATTGAATAGCATAGAAAAAAATTCGATTTTTAAATATATGAAGTGATTATAAAAATATGATTTTTAATTGAAAACGAACAAATAAAAATGTGATTTTTATTTTAAAGACATCAAAATATAAAAATGTGATTTTTATGTATATAGTGACTACGGGCAACGAAGATGACGAAGACGGGATAACGAAGAAGATTTCTATCTATGAAGTGCCGTGGAGCTAGGATAGCTAAATGTGAGAATTTCTCACCTTTCAATTTCTTTTTCTAGTTATATATATATACTAGGATGCAGACGGTGCTTAGTAGCACCCGACACAATCGTCCACAGACCATGGACTTGTTTGTTTGGTTGCATAGATTAGTTGGATATTTGAATTGAAATTGAGTTGTTTGGGTGAATGGAATGAATTTGATTGATGTGTGAATGGCGTGGGCCTTCACTAGACCGGGGATAAGGCTAGGCCTCGTCCCGTTTCTAGTATCGTGCCGTTATGCCGCCGAAATTTTCTAAAATATGTTAGAAAAATAAAAATATCATTTTATTTAAAGAATGAACTGAATAGAAATTCATATGTTGGAATAAAATGTTTTGTCGTTAAAAATATAATTTTTAACGTGAATGTGAATAAATAAAATATTCATTTACAAACCAGACGGTTTGTTTATGTACACCTATTTGAATGACATTGATTGGGACGATAAATTTCACACATCGTCCAACTGCACAAATAAAATATGTGTTTGATTGTTTGAAACCCCACACGGGTGTTGGGATGAAATTTGAAGTTCACTCATCCTGATTGATTAAATATGTCAATCGATTGATTGACAGGCTGTTATAAGCGTTGAATATCTATATTTGATGCTTATACAGTGTAGTGCACTTTGGTTGATGGTTGATTATTTTTCAATGCTATGATATACATGTGTTGTATGAAAATCCATATAATTAACCTTATATGGTAATTGATTGGGTCTCATTCCAATTTGAAAAACAAAGAATATTATAAAATAAAAGTTCATGTGTTGACAGTACTCATCCGTTGAGATTGGTCATGTGTTGAACGAAATATTTTAGTAATAAAATTTACATCTTTATCAATATAAAATAAAAGTTCATGTGTTGACAGTACTCATCCATTGAGATTGGTCATGTGTTGAACGAAATATTTTGATAATAACAACTATTTTGAAAAAGAAATATTTGAAATAGAATATTTGAAAATAGAAATTTATGAAGCCGTGTTGATTAGATTAACGCCATTTTGACGTGAACGATATTTATATCGATTTTATTCATTTTGAAATGAATATTGAAAAGTGATTTCGAAATCGAATATTTTGAAATGAATTAAATTGAAAACGATTTCGAAATGAATTGAATTGAAAACGATTTCGAATTGAATTGAAAGTGAATTGAAATGAATTCAAATTGAATTGAAATTTGAATTAAATAGAAATGAATTTTAAAACGAATTTATAAAGAAGAATTCAATTTTGATTTGAATTGAAATATAAGTTGAAATTGTTTTTGAAACGAATTTAAAACTATTTATATAATTCGTTTTAAATAGAAATCGACGAAATATATATTATATATATTATATATATAATATAATGGCCTGAATAGAACGCGCCGCGCCGCGGTAGTTCGTGAATTTCGACCATTTATTTCAAACGGACATTACGGGAGATCCGACCGTCGGATTCTCCTAAAACCGGAACCGTTGGGTTCGTATCGAAAAGAGCTTTCTAACGAATATTAGAAATTTGAAATCTAACGGTTGGATTTGGAGTTACGTCCAAGTCAAATTCGAAAAAGGTCGCTGTAAGTGCAGTTCGATGGCCGTTGATGGAAATCGACTGTACGGGCCTTGATAAAATTATTAAAAATAGTAATAAATTGTGTAATATTTATTCATTTATACTCTGTATATCCTTGTAATCTGATGCATTGTTGTAATATACAATGAAATGTTCTTCTGTATGCGTTCTGTTTTGTCGTGTTCTCAAACGATAGGGCGTTTCGAACGGTCTGGGTCGGTTTAGCGACTGGTTCGGACCGAGCGAAATTCCTTGCCGTCACAGTTGGTATTTAATTGGAATTGAATTGATATTGATTTTTGGGTTTATCGTGAACAGTGTTTTAAATAACACTCGTTCTTTAACCCGATAATTAATGGAATGTGATTTTGGGTTTATCGTGAACCGTGTTTTAAATGACACTGATTCTTTAACCCAGTCGAAGATTAAAACTAAGTGGAGTTTTAATGAATCTTTAATTAGATTGAAATGATCGAAAATGGAGTATCACCAGTTTTGCTCCAGGCGATAGTTAAATCATTAATTAGATTTGAACGTGAAATGGTAATTGAATTTACCGATAACACTGTGGTGTTAGATATGAAGTATTACCAGTTTTACTTCATGGGATGAATAGGTTGGGATTGGGAAATTAAAATAAATGATTACTTCGGTAAGGTTCGCTAATCCCGACTAGTTTGAATTGATATTCAAAAGATAGATTAAAGAATAAATTCAGGAATTTATCTTGGATAAAATTAATGGGAACCTTTCCCTATGAATGTGAAATTTAGAAACTAACTGTCGGTTAGCTAAGCAGAATGGTTTTCTGGATATTGATCTGATGTTGGTTTCGGCCTTCGGGGTTAATATTTGGGGAATTATTCTCTTGATTAATTTACGGTTAGTGACTAATGAATTGGAATGAGGCGTATGTTGTGTTTGTGTAACACTTATTCAAAATATACGCGAGTTATTCAGAAAGACCGGGTTTATCCCATTCTGAATAACTGATACGACGATAAGTCGAAGATGAAGACGATGGTCGAAGACCGGAGGTCTTCACGTCGTTTGGGTAATTACTGATGATCTTGATTGGGCTGTACACCCAAGAAGATGGAAAAAGTTAGTGATCATCCAGACGTACTTGGAGATCGATGGATATGCGGGGTACTAGGTGCCTCCGGTTTCGTTCAGACCCAGAACGGACTTGTAAATGGACTGTGTGTCTGACATCGGATTTCATTCTGTGTGACTGATATCGGTTGCATAGGATGGTTTGCCTGTGTGGCATGCTAAGATGCAAATGATCAAGGCTTCTGTTGAAAAGCAAAGTCTTGTGGTGATGATCAAAGCACGGCCTTTGTGGCGTAGCTTTGTGTAACGTTTACCTCGCGTGTTTCACACCAGGTATGAACCAAAAACGGGAGACGGACGTCAGGGAGGGCATGCGTTTCTTTCTAGCTAGAAGTGGCGTCAGTGGTTTTACACGCCCTGACGAGTTTGACTTATGTGGTTGTTGCTGTTGCGAGGCGCCTCGGTTATATCGGTTTCGGCCGAATGCATTCTGGTCGGCTGACGGACCAGACTTACACCCCATAGGGTGGGGAGACGTAGTGTTCAGGCATAATAATCCACTCCGTGTGGACCGGCCCTGAGGATCCAAGGGGCAGTTGCGGCTGTTCCTGAGGGGCGGGCTAGAGCGTCTCGAATCGGTTGAGGACTATCTTTTGCCTCGGTTCATAGATGGAAATCCAATTTCCAAATACGTAACTTTGCGGTTTTATTTGTAAACCTATATATGGCGACATAGTGGCATGGGACGCTCATGTCGCCTATGATTGATACTTATGATTTGAAGTTGTTTTATACACTATGCACTTATTATAGTGTCAAATGATTTGTTTCAAATGTATCAAGCATTCTTTGGCTGTTATAAGGGAAAACCCTATCCCCCGGCTTGCGTTGCATTGTGTGATAGGACCTGGGTCTTATAACAGCTTCATTTTTCTTTATTTAGCATTGCGCTGTTTGTTTTATGCACTGGTATTCTTGGGAGGAAACCCGTTCCGTGTTATACGGCGTGGTCCCTTGATTTACCTAATGATTTAAAATAAAGATTAATAACTGTTTTAGTTCTCACACCAGTCACATGACTGACCTGGAGTTTATTGTTTTAACCTAAACTCTGGGTGCCCTTATTTGGACACGGGCAGCTAGTAGTTTTGGTTTTTGCAGATTTAATATTCACAGGACCCTGGTTTACAGCTGGAACGATATCCGGAAAGCTTTGTATCCGTATATCTCTTCTAGTTGTGTATTGTATTATTTTCCGCTGCTATGTATTTAAATGTAATTAAATCTCTGATATTTCCGTGTAATATTCATTTTTACTCTGTATATTCTTGTAATCTGATGCATTGTTGTAATATACAGTGAAACGTTCTTTTGTATGCATTCTGATTTGTCGTGTTCTCAAACGATAGGGCGTTTCGAACGGCCTGAATCGGTTTAGCGACTGGTTCGGACCGAGCGAAATTCCTTGCCGTCACATCAATATATCTGCAAAATAAGTTACTCGATTGCTCATGTGAAAAAGAGAACACCCGAGTTTGCAAAATGAAACAAACTACATGTCAGTCATGGGACTCTTATGAGAAATCTTACCTAACCTATCTAATAATAATAAGGCTAATCACAGGACCACGCAGCTAACGCGGAACGGGTTTACTCCATTGGATTGCTAGTGCAAGAAATAAAGTAAGTCGTTAAACAACGCAATGCTTTTTAGAAAAATGAAACCATTATAAGACTCAAGTCCCATTACACAATGAAACGCAAACCGAAGGATAGAGTTTACCTTATAATTGTTAAAAATGATTAATACCATAAAACGAAATTGATATTATTATTAGTGTAAATATGTTTCAAAAACATTTCAATCATAATATATCAATCATAGACGGCATAGCTAACATATACTATGTCGCCATACTAGTAATACAATCAAAACCGTACGTTGTCGTATTGGAAGTTGGATTTGCATCATGAACCAAGGCAAGGGATCATCCTTACTGAATTCGAGACACTCTAGCCCATGCCTCAGGACTCAGGCGCAACTGCATCGGAGCGCTAGGGCCAGTCCACAAATATGTTAGTCGATTAGTAATGCCTGAACAATACGTTTCCCCTCTCTATGGGGCGTAAATAGAGCAACTGGGGGCTCAAACAACCGCGGCGCCTCACAATCCATCATCCACATAAGTAAAAATGTCGGGACTCATAAAAACCTTGACACCACTTCTATCTAAAAAGAAACGCATATCCTTCCTGGGGTCCTTCTCCCGTTTCTAGTTCATACCGGGGTGTGAGGGTCGCGAAGTATCGCTACACAAAGTTATGCTACATAAAGTTGTGCTTTGATCATCAACCACAAGGCTCTACTTTTCAACAAAAGCCTTGATCATTTGCATCTTAACATGCCACATTGTCAATCCGTAACACACCATTGATTTCTGCAATATATATAACCTCTAAGCTCATACGTCTCAAAAAAGAGTGTTATGCAAGAGAATAAATTCTCTGCCACCAATAGATATATATTTAGCAGAGATCAAAGAATACAACATAAAGGAATACAACGTCAGATATATCATCCATTTACAAGTCCATTCTGGGTTTAAACGAAACCGGAGACACCTTATTCCTCATCCCATATGTCCAATACAAGAGAGAGGTGCTCGCATATTCGGTCGATCTCCAAGTATGCCTGGACGACCACCACTTATTACCTTGTCTTGGGAAGCCTCCCAATCAAGACATCGGTAATAATCCAAATGATGTGAAGACCTACGGTCTTCAACCACCGTCTTCATCTTTGACTTTTAATCGTCGTAGTAATTATTTAGAATGGGTTAAACCCGATCTTTTCGAATAACTCGCATATTTTATAATAAATAATAAAATACTATAAAAGAACATCATATGTCTCATTTCAATTCAAAATATTCTTTTAAATAAATATTCACATTATTGGGAAAAGGTTCCCATTAATTTTATCAAAGATAAATTCTATTAAATTTATCCTTTTTTTTTAAGATTCATTAACACCCAATTTGGTTTTAATATCAAAAATCATCGTCTAATTATTATTCAACTTTAAGAAATTAATCTTGTCTTTAACTGGGTTAAAGAACCAATGTCATTTAAAACACAATTCATGATAAACCCAAAATCATCTTCCATTAAATATGGAATTTCTACAGAAATCAAATCAATATATAATCAATATAATTTTCCGTATCAGACCAATAATATAAATGGAATAACGGCAAAGCCTTTTAAATTCCATATATAATAATGGTCGTGTTTTACAGAAGCTCATCTCGATTATTATTAAATCGAATTCCATTCAATTCCAATTTCTTATATTAAATTGGAAAACTTTATTTTGGAAAATTTCCATTAAATCTAAATAACAAGATTTATAAATTCCAACTTATATCTTCAATGTTAATGTGGTTAAAGAACAAATGTCATTTCAAACACAGTTTGCAATAAACCCAATTCACATTTCATTTTATTCCAATTACTAGATATAATTGGAAACTCTAATAATCTTAATTAAAAGGTTTATTCTTTTTACACGAAGTTTTAAGATAGTGTTATTGAAGACACATTTCACAACAAACCCAAAAATCAAATTAATTTTATTTAATTCCAATTTAATATTAATTAATTGGAAAGCTTCATTAAATCTCAATTTAAAGATTTATTCTAGTTCATAACTAGTTCATTTCGATAAAAATATATTTTTATCTTTATAGAACTGGAATTTTTCATCCAAATTCTTTCCAAATCATTTATTATGATTTTACCAAATTTTTTCCATATTTTAAATAATTTTATCAAGGCCTGTACAGTCGGTTTCCAATAACAGCCAACTAACTACACATACAACAAACTTTTCTGAAATTGATTTGGACATAATTCCAAATTCAACCGTTAGATTTCAAAACTCATATATTCATTGGAAATATCATTTCGATATGGACCCAACGGTTCCTGTTTTAGGAGAATCCGATGGTCGGATCTCCCGTTACATCAATTTGAAGTTAATGACCGAAATTCGCGAACGGCCGCTGCGCAGCGCATTCTATTCAAACCATTAAATATATATACAATATATACCGTCAATTTCTATTTAAAACCTATTTTATAAATCGTTTATAAATTCATTTTAAATGATTTTAACTCATTTTCAATTGTAAATAAAAATTGAATATTTTATATCTTTATCATCTAAAATTGATAATATTTTCAATATATTAGATTTTGAAATCACTTCTTCTTATATTTTTAAAATATTAGATATATAAATCACTTCTTCTTATATTCATTATAAAATGAATAAAATCAATCGATAAACCCGTTCGGGTTAAAAATAGCGCCCCTACATAACATTGCTTTATATTTCAATATTTATGTTCTTCGTTGAATATTATTCTAAAATATTCATTATTTTAAAATATTCTTTATTTATAAGATTCTTTACTTTAAAATATTCTTTATATAAAGGTGTTCTTTATTTTAAAACACTGTTTTATTAAAAATATTCTGAATCGGAACGCGGCCCAATCCATTACCATGTAAATTCAGTTATATAGATTTCATACATTGCATATGTATATAACATACAGAGTGAAATTTATAACTATTTGAGTATTAAAGTAAATAAATAACACTCATCACAGACTTTCAATCCATCGATTGACATTCAGCTAAATGTTGGGACTAGTGTATGTCAAGTATCATCCCAACACGCGTGTGGTGTTTTCAAACAACAACCATTTATGTTTATAAATCATTGGTTAATAAATTTAACCAATTCTAATTCAATTTGAATAATTTTCTATTTAACAAATTTTCATTTGTTTAAATTATAAATAAATATTTATAATTTAATTTCACTACCATATTAACATTACAATAATAATGTTTTAATCTAGCACAAATCATATTTTAACTTATGATAAATTTTCTAATAAAATGATATTTCTAGTTAAATGACATTTCTAATTAAATGACATTTCTATTTAAATGACCTAATTATTTACAAAATATGTTTTAATCAAAATGACAAATTTATTTGACCAATATATGTTTTAATCTACATGACATATAAAAATGTAAATTTTAATATGCATACAAAACTAATGTATACATGACATATAAAAATGTTCATTTTATCTTTCACAATTCTAAATGAACAGAAATGATATTTCTAAATAAACATAAATGATACTTCTAAATGAACATAAATGATAATTTTAAATAAACATAAATGATATTTCTAAATGAACATGAATGATATTTCTAAATGAACATAAATGTAGTCTAAATATAACATTTCTATTTAACATTAATATAGTCTAAATAAATGACATATCTATTACATGTAACATTATCCTGAATAATGACATTTTTATTTCATGTAACATTATCCTAAATACCTGGCATTTCCAATAAATGACATTATCTAATAACATGGCATTTTAAATAAATGACATTTTTTAATTTGATATTTTAACTAAAATGGTATTTTTAACCTAACATGATATTTTCTAACAAAATGATATGTTTAACATAACATGACAATTTCTAACCAAAATGATGTTTTTAATTAACACGAAAATTTTTAACCAAAAATGATGTTTTTAATTAACATAACAATTTCTAAAAAAATTATGCTTTTCTTCTAACAATAATGATATTATTATACTAATATGACATGTTTAACAATAATGATATTATTGTTCTAGTAAAATCTTTCTAATAAAAATGACATGTTTAATCTAAATAAACATTTTTAACTAAAATTTTATTTTCAATCTAAATGACATTTCTATCTAAAATGAACTTTTTATTCTAATGTACATTTTCCAGCAAAATGTTCTTTATATTTCTAATGTACATTTTCTAACAAAATGTTCCTTTTATTTCTAATGTAAATTTTATTACAAAATTGACATAAACGAAAAATACAATGAAAATTATAATTTTCATTGTCTAATCTTTTTAATGAAAACAGCTTACAATAAAAATGATATTTTTTCTTTCGGATTGTCTCATCTTTTAAATGAAAACAAAACTACGTCAAAAATCTAATCTGTTTAATGAAAACAAAACTACATTAAAAATGTAATCTTTCTAATCTATTCTTTTTAATGAAAACAAAATTACATAAAAATATAATCTTTCTAATCTATTCTTTTTAATGAAAACAAAATTACATAAAAATGTAATCTTTTTAATCTATTCTTTTTAATGAAAACAAACAATGAATATTTTTGTTCATATATATGATAAAGAGAATAACCTTTATTGTAAAACAAATTTTAACAGTTCATATGTTCCTACATGACAAATAAAGAATAATTTTTCACTATCTAACAAATCATGACAATTTTCATGATTCGATGCAATCTAATAGATTATTGAAATCAAAATCAATCCAATCCAATCACGTACAGCACACACGTAAATTTTGACAACGTACATAGGAAGATTTCACATCACAATTAAGATTAATTTTAATTTTAAAACAAGAGATCTCACATTAATTTTTTCTGATCTGGTCTGGTCAGTTCCATAGTCTAGATGTAACAACCTGGAAATTCTGAGCCAATTAAATTTTTTATTTTGGCTATTTTAATGAATATTGAATATTTAAAATCAATTATTTTAAATAATAACGATGAGAAATTTATTTTGAATAGAAATATAACGTATATATTTATATAGAACGTTGTTAAAATATAAATATTTATTTTTAAATATAAAAGGAACTAAAAATGGCGCGGTTGTTTGAAAATTCGATTTCAAAATTCAAATGAATGTACAAGATTCAAAATAAACCAGATTTTAGTGAAACCAAAAATATTAGAATCTAATAGAGAATATCTTTCCAATGAATCCGAAAAATTGAAATTTCATAGCGGGCATCAAAAGTTATGCCCAGTTGAAAATTCAGAATAGTCGCTATGGAATTCTGGCCCTTAAAAATAGAAATTTAGCAAACGACCTCGGTTTTCAACGAAACCACTTTTTTTGGAACCGTGATGTCAAGTTATTGCTAGGTTTCAAAATTCATAATTTTTCGAATCAATATGTGAGCGAGGCGAAGTAAAACGTGTTTGAACAGTTTCAGTCAATTTCGATCAACCAGAAAATGGTCATTTTTCAAACGGTCTCAGAATTTGATGAAACTAGTTTTGTTAGGACCGTATCGTCAATACGAAGCTAGAAAGTATTTTTCGGGAATTTTTAGAGTTAGTATGTGGCCTCGGTAAATTGAAATGCGCGTTCAAATTCAATATATAGATTTATATTTTGATTTTGATGAAAACTGATCGAAACAGTTGAATTGGCATGCGAAACATATCCCATTGTGTTCGGAATGTGGGTACTTAGCTAGGGATGACAGTCGGTGGGTTCGATTTTGAGTTCGAAATAAAAAGTTACTTTTAGGATTTTAAAAATAAATTATATATATATATATATATATATATTATCATTGGTCAACGTGAAACACCCCACCTCCATTAGGGTCACTCTCAAAGGGAATGCCCTAATTTTGGTGGAGGTTTATAAGTATAAGTCACAGATACACAAGACAGATATAAATACACATATTTTTAAACAACGGAAAACAACAGCAACTTTTATTTCATCAAAGTTCGTGTTACACAAACCATGCCATAATTGTCTTACAATACTTCCAAAAACATTACATTTTCATAACTGTCTTGATTTCATAACTTAACGAAGCATAAAAACATAAGTAAACTGCATAGGTCCCCATAATTGCTATCCAAAGCCATAGTCCAAAACAAAAGAGATCCAAGCAATACATTCTTTCTCTTCAAGCTGGATGTGAAAACTGGTCAAGCTACGGTATTCCCTCCCTGTGGACCGGGGGGGGGGGGGGAGGAACGAATGAAAAGAAGACGAAGGAAAAGTAGAGTCAGACATAAAGCCTGAGTAAGTCTAGGACGATTCAGTCTATGAATAAAGTAATGAGCATGATAAGTATAAACTGCAAATGGGGAAGCACCATAAACTAAGTTAAGTTGTCTAGAGTCAAATATACTATCGTACCCCATATTAATCTCTGCACCCCTATAAACTAGTTCCCAACAGGCACCCCATAATCAGGGTGAAGTGATCCATCTCTAATGATCGGCTCCTACTCGCATAGTTACATGTGTCTTACGGCCCCCGATGTTGTAGCTACCTATGCTGGTCCCACCATGGGGTGTCTCAAGTCCCATGGTGGCAGCCCGACACAATTCTAGAATGCATAGGTATACTACTGGTGCCCAGTGCCTAATTTTTCTGCGCTGGAGTGTGTGCACGCCCGCACCCCGTTAGAACCTGCACTGCTGCACCACCGCCGTCGATTTGACCTCTTACAGTCAGCCCAGTAATCGTGCCCCAACCTGCCTAGTTCAGTGTATCCTAATACACCTTGTAGGGTTACTGCTGAAAAGGACCCCCCGCTACTAGGTTTTCTATTTCTAGCCAACATGCTAAGTTGGTTAAGTGTTCTGTATAAACCTAACCCCCAATCAGTCTGTATAGTTTAACATGTTCAATTTGATTAAGTATTAATTCAATTTACTTAATCCTACCAATCCTGACTCAGCCTTAATTGTCTTATTAAAGCCTCAACCACTCACATTAGATAGGTATTGTTGTGACTGCCTGTTGCCGGTTGGGTCCGGGCAGTCTTACGCCACAACTCATTCTAACCTCGGGTCTTTATTGGGCTCAATGTTTAACCACCCACATTGGATAGGTATTGTTGTGACTACTGGACAGCCGGGCGGGTCCGGGCAGGTTTATGTCACAACTCAATCCAACCTCGGGTTAAACACATCGTATTTTCTAAGTTTACATATTTTGTCTCTTTTCTTTTTATATGTAAATATTTGCAGCCCATTATTCAAATTCATCTTTATTGGGTAAAATTAATTTATACCACTTAAATGTTCTCATGGACGTTGGCATGCGTCAGACATGCCAACACATATGTTTTATATTTTTAACCCAACATCATTACCCCCGTTTTACACGTTCGCTATATTATAACATATGTTGGGCTTAACATTTAAGCCCAACTTAGCCACATGAAAAAGGGGAGGCTTAGAACATGATGTATATATATTCTAAGTAACATCAAAAAGGGGTTTGTAAACGCATGAACTTGCAACATAGCGGTCTAATTAACATAAATTAGGCACTTGTGAGCTTGCATTGTAATAACATATAATCTTAACATAAACATACCTAAACATGAATCATGGTTTTAAATCTAGTCATGTAAACTTGCATTTGAAATGTGAATCTAACTTAATTACGTATCACATGTATTATCATATGATTTTGATAACAACATAGGCCTAAAACATATTTTCAATTAGGCATAACACCAAACGTAATCTAGTCATGTTCATAGAGTCAACACAAGTTCACAAAGATGCTTACTTTTGTCACTAATACAAAAGTATGGTTTTCACTTGAATCATAATGCCTATTTCAACATAAATTCATATGAATCATAACACCCAAATGGATCCAACTACACTAAAAATGATCATAAATGCAACACCCCGTAATTCTGTAACACTAAGATTCACAAATCAAGGCAGAATTAAATTTTAAATTCAAAATCAAGGGAAACGGGCTGCGCCATTGCGTTCTCTCGGAATTCTACATGAAAATGAGTCCTAGTTTGCGTAAATCGGAGTCCGTATGAGGAAGATATGGCCTCCGGAAGATTCAGCGAAGTTCAAATTTCGAAACATTTCAGAAAAGCAAATTCAAATTCAAAATCAGACCCAGATTGAGCTGGGCGGGAATTTACCCACCTAAGGCACCCAGGTCGACTGGGTAGTCGACCTGGGGGTCGACCCCCCCTCGCTTTTTCCAGTTTTCTGCACCTGGTTCATTCTTCTGTATTCGGACGCCATTCTGACCAGGTTCGTTGACTTCTACACTATATAAACAGCCCTGGTCTTCTTCTCAATTCACAATTCTTTTCTATCCTTATGCTGCCTCTGAGAAAATGTATAAATAAATAATATATAAAATAAATGAAGACGAGGAAATGCTGCTCAAGACCTTCAAGAGGAGATTCAAGTCAAGCTAGGATTCAAGCGAAGATTCAAACGACTTCAACGACTGTTTTTTCTATGAATCTAATCTAATTTCTGTAAGTCAGTTACTTTTTAGATTTGAACGTTTCTCTCTGTTCGTGACATGAATTAAAGGAATAAAAGAATATGCCAAATCTCTTATTCGAATCTGTGCCTACATCTTTGGACCTAATTAAGAACTGTTATGATTTGGCCTTGCCTATGACTATGAACATTGCCTATGACTATGAACATTGCCTATGACTATGAACATTGCCTATGACTATGAGCATTGCCTATGACTGTGATTGTGACTATAAGAATTATTCCCTTGACTATGAACACAAGCCTATGCCTTTGATTTGGAAACATAAACTATTGCCTATGACATAACAAGAACAACTGTGATTCATGACTAGGAAAGTGTTGTTTAAGTTTTGTGACTGTAAAATTGGGTCAAAACCTGATTTTCTATTCTATCTATTCTTGGTTTTCATTGGATTTAGACATTGGGAATTTACCTATTAAGTTAGGTCTACCCATGTTCTTGAACCTTCGTCTCTATTCTGTCTATTCTTGGTTTACTTTGGTTTTAGACCTTCGGAATTTACCTATTAAGTTAGGTCTACCCGTGTTCTTGAGCCTACGTCGTTATTCAACCCTTTTTATGCCAATAGATTTTCAGACCTATATGTCTTCGATGTTTTAGATCAATTTCAGTGAAATTCGTTAGGTCTGTAATTAGTAAATTGTCATCTTATGCCCGTTATTATGTCTATCTTTTTCATAGCAATCTTTGGTTCGTTCCCTATTTTTTACGAATCTAGATTTATCTATAATCTAGGTTGAAGCACAATTATACAAACGGTGGGAATACGATTTGGGCAAAATATGAAATTTACTAAGACGTAGTTTTTAACTTGGAAATTGGCATAAATTGGGAACATGTATTATGTCATTTTCATAGAAATGCAAATTGGATAAATTTGACATGAATTATAGGATGTGTAATTTGAATCTAGTGTTGACTTGTAAATCTAGCATTTACATGAACTGTGAACTAGAATAGTAAGTCTAGTTTGACATGAACTATAATTGGAATGTTAAATCAAAATTGGATTAGCTAATTTGGCATAATAAGTTTATTGGCATAAATTTGAAATTGGCCATAATAGGGAGTAATTGTCATGTTTAGAAAAATCATGGTTAGTGACGCTTAATTTGGTATAGTTTACATACCAAAAAGCATAAATATGATTTAGAGGGGGAAATGGGCTATAAGAATGAATGTTGACAATTTATATTAAAAGAGTAATTAGGAAATAAGTAAATTAGGAATAACTTACTTATAGAATTTGTCATAAATGAGAAAATGTAAATTTAGACAAATTAGAGGTTTCTAACAACATCTCTTTTAATAATACACCAGAAAGTTCTAGGGTGACAGAGAGGATAGTGTCTAGGCTTGAGATTGGAAAATACAAGTTTCCTGCTCTCCCTGGCTATCCCTAACTGATCCGATGGACAGGATGGTTACTTTCAAAACCCGATTTGAAAATTAATCAAAACCCTTTGAACTTAGAGAACACGAATATGCCTGACCCGAGGTTAGACTGAGTTGCGATGTAAACCTGCCCGGAACCAACCGGCACATCCAATAATCGCAACAATACCTATCTAATGTGAGTGGTCGCGGCTTTAATTTATTTAGTTAAAGCTAGAACAAGAATGGTAGGGTTAAGTTAACTAAGACACTTAACCAATTCAACATGATAACCAGACCAGTCGGTAGGGTCAGGTTCATATAGACACTTAACACAGTTAAGCTAGAATGGGAGGGTTAAGTCCACAGGAACACTTAACCAACTTAACACAGTTAAGCTACAATGGGAGGGCTAACTCCATAGGGACACTTAACCAACTTAACATGGTAACAAGACAAGATCTGTAGGGGTTAAGTAACTAAGAAAACACTTAGCCAAATTAACATGTTAACTAGACTAGAGGTTGGGGTTAAGTAAAATTTAATACACTTAGCCAATTTGATATGTTAGCTGGACTAGACCATAGGGTTAAGTAAACTTGAGCACTTAACCATCATGCTGTGATAAAGGAATAGGGCTAAGTCTAAAGCAAAAAGGAATAATACTTAACCATTAATGACATGTTATTTAAAACAGACAGGCAAGGTTAAGTTAAAAGGAACACTTAACCGATACAGGATGAATGGGTAGGGTTAAGTAATAAGAAATACTTAACCGATATAACTTGGTGTGGTAAGGATAAGTCAACACGAATTACTGATAACACTTAACCAGTTTAACTGGATAAATGAAGGGGGTTAAGTTAGCTTGAATTGACTAATGACACTTAACCAATCCAAGTTGGTGGGAAAGAGAACTAAGTAGTAAACCTTAGTCAAAAGGAGCTAAGTAGTAAACCTTAGTTAAGAAACCAACGACTCGGGAAACTAAGTGGTAAACCTTAATTAGCAGAACTAAGTAGTAATTCTGAGTATGACACGGGAAGGAGCGAACGTCCGTCTGATTAAAACGAAGGCTCCAAAGAATTGGGTTACGAAGCCCGAGGCCTCGAGGGGACGTGAGGGTACTCTTGGTATCCCTCTATGAGGCCGCAGATGATCCTCCTGGGTTCACAGAGGTTAAGGTCTGCGTAGAAGAACCAAGGGTATGCCTTGGTTGCAAAATTTGGCAACCTAAAGACTAGGATGGACCATCGTGATTCGACGAGAAAACGGTAGCCCTGTGATAGCAACTCGTCGTCTACCATCCATCTTGAGTCAATCGAGAAACGTGAAGAGGAAAGGTGGAGAACTCCAAAAGACCATATACTTGCTATCTAGTTATGGGTGAGGATGGTCATAGGATAGTGGGGCACCGGGGGCCGGCGTATAGTTCTCATTCTTCAAGGTGTGCCTTTCATTAGTTGAGGGAGGGTTCAAGTGGGACCATAGCCACTGGAATAAAAGCAGACCTTAGCATCTGCATCGGCAGATATCTGAAAGCGCCCGACCGAGTTATGTATTCCTTGATTTGCCCTGCAACAGGATTCGGGTCGCACATTACAGGACATGTGCATCTAGACAAGCGATAACGATTCGCGATACATGCGTGGGGAAGTATAGGAACATATACCACTCTATGTAGTGTGTCCTAGACTTGGGGGCATGGTTCGACAGGTAGCATAATCCCTGGTTGGACTAGGTGGCATAAACCCTGAATCCGAGAAGCGTTCAGTAGATAGCGTAAACTCTAGTTGAATCTAGAAAACACTTGGTAGAAAACCCTAGATTAGATCTAGGTAATAAATAATAAATGTATGCCTGAAGGCAATCGAAAATACAGGGATTGGGATCACGTTATCGTTACTAGTTGGTACACTAGTTAGGTGGTGCAGAGATATAGAAATCAGTATAAAGGAAATAGCGAAGCGACGAAGGTCTTAGAACATATCCAGTTTATCTTATCTTAGCATATCTTGTGTTAATCTTGTCTAATCTTGCCAACCCTATCATCATGGTGTTATCTTGTATTCAGTTAATTCATGTCGTTTTGTTTTTTTCCATGTTCACATGCTTGAAGTTACTAAACTTACTCAGGCTTTATGTCTGACTCTGTTTTTCTTTCGTCTTCTTTTCTTCCGTTCCCCCCCCCCCAGGTAGTAAAGGAGGGAATAATATAGCTCAGGTTAAGTTGGACTGTCACTCTTTCCCAGCTTGAAGATTTGTCGAAGTTTTGCTTGGATTCTCTTTCCAGATGCTACGGCTGGCTCTTGCTAAAAATTGGGGAATACAAATATTGTTTTATGCTTCTTTATTTTGTAAGACAGATGATACTCCGATATTGTAAAGAAATCATTGTACAAACCATTTTATCAATAAAGCAAAGTTTTATTTTCCGTTGTTTAATTTCTGTCTGTCTTGTAATTTATCTGCATCTTTTACCCTAAATGCTCCACAGAACTTAGTGCATTCCCTTTGTGAGTGACACTAACGGACGTGGGGTGTTACACGTGGTATCAGAGCTAAGGTTACCAGATCAGATAAAAGATTTGAAAAATTATTTTCAAAACAGTTTTAAAAGAAGCATTTTCAAGAGAAAAGATTTGTTTTAAAGGCATATTCCCCAAAAGCCATACACATTATCTTCTCTTCCTCTGTTTGAATTCTTGTCTCCTTCTTTCTTGAGTCTTTGGGGCTCCTGGCTTTCTGGAAGGTAACCTCATCGATGGGCAAAGTAGTGCCCCGTCTTCCATCCATAGCTGTAGTTGTTTCACCTACGGCCAGTTTTCTTTCAAGCTTATAGAGTTTTCTATACGATGGAAGCAGCTTTTGGGAGATTGGTCAACATGACTACACACGGAAAAGGATGAGGAATTCATGGATGTAGATTTAGCTCACAGAGGAGGAAGGAATTATAAAACCTAAGAAAAGAGGAAGTATCTTTACTAGGTTATGATAGGGCATATAATTAAAGACATGGGCAAGAACGAGGAACAACATTTTCAGAAGGGCAATACATACTTTCACCACCAAGCGTACCTAGGAGAAAGGTAGTAAAGTTCTATTAGAAGAGTCTAGTTTTGCTATTCGTACTCTTTCCTTTGGTTTTAGCGCTTCGCATTTGTTCATATCCACTTCCATATTTGAATCTCTGCACCATAGTACTTGTATAGTAGAAAGATACCACTAGAGTCTCAAATCCAATTGGTGGTCTGACCAGTTTATTTTTGGTTAGTAGGGATTTGAGAATAGCCATTGAGTTTGCTTATATCATCTCACGTAGATCGTCTAAATTCGGAGGAGATATTCCTTGGGTGCTTGTTTGATATTGGTTTAGGCCTTTGGGGTTTGTACTTGAGGAATGTCAAGTTTGACTAGGATGGGTTGCGTGAGAGATGAATAGCTGTGGCAGGCACTCTAAAAAGCACGTAGTAACCTTTCGACCCTTACAGTTGCGGCATGGTGGATAAGAGGGAGACCTCTAATTATCTTAGTACATAAACTTGGTACCATGATTGACATCTGTTTATTTTGGAAATGGAGGTCAGAAACTTCACAATCGTGAAGTTAAATTAGTTAAGATACATGGAGTAAAGCTCAAGAAGGCTAGATACTAGCGTCATACCCTTTTCCTTAAGGGTGCATCCTTGATATCTTTGGTAGGAGCTTTACACATAATTGTTTCTCTCTTTCCAAAGTATATCCTCTTGGTCGTATCTTCGATCCTTAGGTAGAAACTCTTTTGGATGTAAACATGTATTTGAAACATGTTATGGTTGGTGGTTGCAAGTGGTTGCTAATGGTTGCTCGTGGATGCATATGCATACGTATTAGGCACTAGATCAGGTTCGGACGCTTTCATCTTGCATTTACAGATATGTATTTGTTTGTAAGTTGAACTTGATATGTTATCATATGGATGTTGCATATGGATGAATGGCTATGCACGCATGTAGTATTTACATAACTAGGGATGCTTGCATACATGATTGGACGCATGGCACTGACATGATTCGCATTAAGGAGGTCAACTGAATCAGTAGACCGCCTGATTTTGCATTAGATAAAGACATATAGACACACTACGCATATGAACATGAAAGCATTAGAAATCTTTAAAGCACAATGAATGCCTGTGATTGAATGGTTGAGTAGATGGGTGATTGGATGGTAGGATACATTCTTCCTAACTTGAAGATTTCGTGGATGAAATCCTTTTAAGTGGGGGAGAATGTAACACCCCGTAATTCTGTAACACTAAGATTCACAAATCAAGGCAGAATTAAATTTTAAAATCAAAACCCAGGGAAATGGGATGTGCCGTTGCGTTTGTCTTGAAATTCTGCATGAAAACGAGTCCAACTTTGCGTAAATCGGAGTCCGTATGAGGAAGATATGGCCTCCGGAAGATTCAGCGAAGTTCAGATTTCGAAACAGTTCAGAAAAGCGAATTCAAATTCAAAATCGGACCAAGATTGAGCTGGGCAGGAATTTTCCCGCCCAAGGCACCCAGGTCGACTGGGTAGTCGACCTGGGGGTCGACCCCCCCCCCCCCCCCCGCGTTTTCCAGTTTTCTGCACCTGGTTCGTTCTTCTGTATCCGGACGCCATTCTGACCAGATTCGTTGACTTCTACACTATATAAACAGCCCTGGTCTTCTTCTCTATTCACAATTCTTTTCTATCCTTGTGTTGCCTCTGAGAAAATGTATAAATAAATAATATATAAAATAAATGAAGACGAGGAAATGCTGCTCAAGACTTTCAAGAGGAGATTCAAGTCAAGCTAGGATTCAAGTGAAGATTCAAACGACTTCAACGACTGTTTTTCTACGAATCTAATCTAATTTCTGTAAGTCAGTTATTTTTAGATTTGAACGTTTCTCTCTGTTCGTGACATGAATTAAAGGAATAAAGGAATATGCCAAATCTCCTATTCGAATCTGTGCCGACATCTTTGGACCTAATTAAGAACTGTTATGATTCGGCCTTGCCTATGATTATGAACATTGCCTATGACTATGAGCATTGCCTATGACTATGAACGTTGCCTATGACTATGAACATTGCCTATGACTATGAGCATTGCCTATGACTGTGATTGAGACTATAAGAATTATTCCCTTGACTATGAACACAAGCCTATGCCTTTGATTTGGAAACATAAACTATTGCCTATGACATAACAAGAACAACTGTGATTCATGACTAGGAAAGTGCTGCTTAAGTTTTGTGACTGTGAAATTGGGTCTAAACCTGATTTTCTATTCCGTCTATTCTTGGTTTTCTTTGGTTTTAGACCTTGGGAATTTACATATTAAGTTAGGTCTACCCATGTTCTTGAACCTACGTCTCTATTCTGTCTATTCTTGGTTTTCTTTGGTTTTAGACCTTGGGAATTTAACAATTAAGTTAGGTCTACCCATATTCTTGAACCTACATCGTTATTCAACCCTTTTTATGTCAATAGATTTTCAGACCTATAGCCCTTCGATGTTTTAGATCAATTTCAGTGAAATTCGTTAGGTCTATAATTAGTAAATTGTCATCTTATGCCCGTTATTATGTCTATCTTTTTCATAGCAATCTTTGGTTCGTTCCCTATTTTCTACGAATCTAGATTTATCTATAATCTAGGTTGAAGCACGATTATACGAGCGGTGGGAATATGATTTGGGCTAAATATGAAATTTACTAAAGACATAGTTTTTAACTTGGAAATTGGCATAAATTGGGAACATGTATTATGGCATGTTCATAGAAATGCAAATTGGATAAATTTGACATGAATTATAGGATGTGTAATTTGAATCTAGTGTTGACTTGTAAATCTAGCATTTACATGAACTGTGAACTAGAATAGTAAGTCTAGTTTGACATGAACTGTAATTAGAATGTTAAATCAGGATTGGATTAGCTAATTTGGCAGAATAGGTGTATTGGCATAAATTTGAAATTGTCCATAATAGGGAGTAATTGTCATGTTTAGAAAAATCATGGTTAGTGACGCTTAATTTGGTATAGTTTACATACCAAAAAGCATAAATATGATTAAGAGGGGGAAATGGGCCATAAGAATGAATGTTGACAATTTATATTAAAAGAGTAATTAGGAAATAAGTAAATTTGGAATAATTTACTTATAGAATTTGTCATAAATGAGAAAATGTAAATTTAGACAAATTAAAGGTTTCTAACAACATCTCTTTTAATAATACACCAGAAAGTTCTAGGGTGATAGAGAGGATTGTGTCTAGGCTTGAGTTTGGAAAATACAAGTTTCCTGCTCTCCCTGGCTATCCCTAACTGATCCGATGGACAGGATGGTTACTTTCAAAACCCAATTTGAAAATTAATCAAAACCCTTTGAACTTAGAGAACACATATATGCCTAACCCGAGGTTAGACTGAGTTGCGATGTAAACCTGCCGGGAACCAACCGGCACATCCAGTAATCGCAACAATACCTGTCTAATGTGAGTGGTCGCGGCTTTAATTTATTTAGTTAATGGTAGGGTTAAGTTAACTAAGACACTTAACCAATTCAACATGATAACCATACCGGTGGGTGGGGTTAGGTTCATACAAACACTTAACACAGTTAAGCTAGAATGGGAGGGTTAAGTTCATAGGAACACTTAACCAATTTAACACAGTTAAGCTAGAATGGGAGGGCTAAGTCCATAGGGACACTTAACCAACTTAACATGGTAACAAGACAAGATCTGTAGGGGTTAAGTAACTAAGAAAACACTTAGCCAAATTAACATGTTAACTAGACTAGAGGTTGGGGTTAAGCAAAATTTAATACACTTAGCCAATTTGATATGTTAGCTGGACTAGACCGTAGGGTTAAGTAAACTTGAGCACTTAACCATCAGGTTGTGATAAAGGAATAGGGCTAAGTCTAAAACATGAAGGGATCATACTTAACCATTAATGACACGTTAGTTAAAACAGTCGGGCAAGGTTAAGTTAAAAGGAACACTTAACCGATACAGGAAGAATGGGTTGGGTTAAGTAATAAGAAATACTTAACCGATATAACTTGGTGTGGTAGGGATAAGTCATCACGAATTACTGATAACACTTAACCATTTTAACAGGATAAATGAAGGTGGTTAAGTTAGCTTGAATTGACTAATGACACTTAACCAATCCAAGTTGGCGGGAAAGAGAACTAAGTAGTAAACCTTAGTCAAAAGGAGCTAAGTAGTAAACCTTAGTTAAGAAAACAACGTTTCGGGAAACTAAGTTGTAAACCTTAGTTAGCAGAACTAAGTAGTAATTCTTAGTATGACACGGGAAGGAGCGAACGTCCGTCTGTTTAAAACGAAGGCTCCAACGAATTGGGTTACGAAGCCCGAGGCTTCGAGGGGACGTGAGGGTACTCTTGGTATCCCTCTGTGAGGTTGCAGATAATCCTCCTGGGCTCACAGAGGTTATGGTCTGCGTAGAAGAACCAAGGGTATGCCTTGGTTGCAAAATATGGCAAACTAAAGACTAGGATGGACCAGCGTGATTCAGCGAGAAAACGGTAGCCCTGTGATAGCAACTCGTCGTCTACCATCCATCTTGACTCAATCGAGATACGTGAAGCGGAAAGGCAGAGAACTCCAAAAGACCATATACTTGCTATCTAGTTATGGGTGAGGATGGCCATAGGATACTGGGGCACCGGGGGCCGGCGTATAGTTCTCATTCTTCAAGGTGTGCATTTCATTTGTTGAGGGAGGGGTCAAGTGGGACCATAGCCACTGGAATAAAAGCAGACCTTAGCATCTGCATCGACAGATATCTAAAAGCTCCCGACCGAGTTCTGTATTCCTTGATTTGCCCTACAACAGGACTCGGGCCGCACATTACAGGACATGTGCATCTAGACAAGTGATAACAATTCGCGATACATGCGTTGGGAAGTATAGGAACATATACCACTCTAGGTAGTGTTTACAAGACTTGGGGGCATCGTTCGACTGGTAGCATAATCCCTAGTTGGACTAGGTGGCATAAACCCTGAATCGTTGCAACCAATATCCTCAAATCGTATTCCCACCGCACAAGATCTGTAGGGGTTAAGTAACTAAGAAAACACTTAGCCAAATTAACATGTTAACTAGACTAGAGGTTGGGGTTAAGCAAAATTTAATACACTTAGCCAATTTGATATGTTAGCTGGACTAGACCGTAGGGTTAAGTAAACTTGAGCACTTAACCATCAGGTTGTGATAAAGGAATAGGGCTAAGTCTAAAACATGAAGGGATCATACTTGGACTTACATTGCGGTTATATGGGATGTGCATTAAGAATCAAGTTACATATGCAAATCCTAGGCGTAGTCTTGAAGAAATAGTCCTCTTGTTTTATTTTATTTCAATTTAATTTAAAAGAAGCCATGTCCATTAAGAATTTGTGCAACATAAGGTTAGAGAAGAATGGTGTAAAGAGAATGAGGCTAGGAGGCTGTTTATATGGGATTAGGCGGACAAGTCTAAACTGAAAAGAGAATATATTGCGCACACCTGTAAAGCCAGAGTCAGACACGTGTGCGGTGGGAATACGATTTGAGGATATTGGCCAGAACATGAAGATTCTCTTCGACATGAATTGGTAATTGACTTGAACATAGATCGGTAATTAGCTTGGATATGAGTTGGCATAACTTGAACCCAGAAATGATTGTAAACTAGATAATTGAAATGAATTGGTAGTCGACATCTATGAATAAGAACATGCTTGTAAGTTGGGTAATTGGCATAACATGTACTTAATATTTGACATGACTATGAATTTGGCATATGCTGATTAGAATAGACATGAACCGAACCTGAAACATGACACCTAGAATAAACTTGAAAATGGCCAACTCGAGGTTGGGTTGAGTTTGCAGTGTAATTCTGCCCGGAACCGCCCAGAAAATCCAGTGGCTGCAAACAATAGGATCCAATGTAGGTAGTTGGTCATATCGCGCTTGAAAACCAGAGGTCAGACTGAGTTGTGGTGTAAATCTTCCCGGAACCGCCTGGCATATCCAGTGACCACAAAAACAGGTCTGATGTGAGAGGTTAGGGTGCATTAATGAATTAATGGCACATGATAGGGTTAAGTCTTGAACATGAAAGACGACACTTAAACAACTTGACATATGATTAGTGAGTTTAAGTCATGAACCGCTTGAATATACTTAACAAACTTGACACATGATTCGTAGGGCTAAGTCATGAACTTGAACGACAACACTTAGCCAATTTGACATGACACGTAGGTGGGTTAAGTCTCGAATTTAAAAGACAATACTTAACCTATTGGAGGGAAACCCTAGTTACGCGGTCCATTTCAGCAGTAACCCACTGGATGTATCATGGTACCCTGGAACTAGGCAAGGTGGGGCACGATTACTGGGCTGATTGTAAGCGACCAGAACAACGGATGAGTTGGTGCGCCAGTGTAGGTTCAGGCGGACTATGGTCGTGCACGTAGTCCAAAGTGGAAAAAGCAGGCATTGGGCATCAGTAGGTTTACCTGTGCATGCTTGATTCATGTCGGTGGTTGACACCGTAGGGCTTGATACACCCTATGGTGGACCTAGCACAGGTGACTACATTCGTGATAGGGCCGTATGACACTGACACACGACGAGCTAGAACTTATAGGGAGCCGATCGATTAATAGATCGTTTCGTGGGACCAAGTAATGGGTCATTTCATGATATTTGGCAAGGGATCATTTCTTAGTTAATACATGACACAAGTTAGGTTACTAGTACAGGTGGTAAAGGCCCATTTCCATTTCTGTTTAGACATTAGTACCGAGAAAGTTGAACATGCGAAGTTATACATAGTTTATCTGGTTACCTTAGTTTATCTTGTTAGCATAGTTTATCTTGTTACCTTAGTTTATCTTGTTAGCATAGTTTATATTATTACCTTAGTTTATCTTATTAGCGTAGTTTATCTTGTTGCCTTTGTTTATCTTGTTAGCGTAGTTTACCTTGTTATCTTAGTTTAACTTGCCTATCTTGTCATCACCCTTATGTTTACTTTCAGTTTATACATGTCATGTTATGTTTACTTGTTTCTATGCTGAAAGTCACTAGGACTTACCAGTCTGTATGACAGACCCGTTTTTGTTTTGCCTCATTTTCTTCCGTTCCCCCCCCCCCCAAAGTTCTCAAGGAGGAAATACTACTACTTAGTTTGGACTTTTTTCTGCTTCATGATCATCATATATGGCTTGGACCTTTCCTGGCTATGGCTACTTGACTGTTTTACTTGGGGAATGATTTATGACTATGGTTTTATGCTTCTTTACTATTGCAAGACAGATTTCGATGTAATGGATTTAATGGCATTTTTATGTAAAAGGCTTTAGATCTTACTAGATTTTAAAGAAATGAAATTTGTTTTTTTTTCTTCTGCTGTTTTATATGTTTTGTCTTGTAATATTTCTGTGTATGTTTACCTAGATAATGCTCCACCAAAGCTAGTGCATTCCCATTTTGAGTGACCCTAGCGGAGGTTGGGTGTTACACTTGGTATCAGAGCCGAAGGTTATCAGACTGGGCAAAAGTTTTTAAAAAACCTTCTAAAACTATTTTCAATACCATTTACAAAAAACATTTTTCAAGAAAAGTTTAATTTTTAAAGGCTATTCCCCAAAGGCCATTAGCATTATCCTTTGTTTCCTTGTTTGAATCTCTTTTCCTTTCTTTCCTTCATCTGTAGTCACAGTAGTTTCACCTGCGACCAATCTTCTTTCTAGCTACGTAAGTGTTTTCCATAAGATGGAGGTAGGTCTCAAAACCTGTTAACATGTTATATAAAGAAAGGATAAGAGTGGTTAAGGAGAATGAGGCTCAGAACAAGAAGGTAGAAATGTTTATGTAAGAAAGTCTAGTTTCTTTCAGATTATCCTGTTTGTACCCTTTTTGATTCTGGTGCATCGCATCCTTTTTATTTTCGCTTTGATTGTTGAGTCGCTGCACCTAAGTACTAGTTTTGTTTCTGATCTTATTTCTATTGCAAACCCCATAAGGAGTATGACTCATCTGCTTGTGATATATGTTGGGGTTTGAGGGTGTCCGTTGGGTTGACTAAACTTTTGGGGCTTTATAAGATATGGGTTGGTTTTAGGAAGTGATTTCTTATGACCTAAAAGGAGTTTATCATGCTTAGTTTCCTATAATCATATATATTGGTTGGGTTGAGTAATTCTCTGGGTGTTAGTCTGATGTTGATTTCGGTCTTCGGGGCTGGTTTTTAGGGGAGTTATTCTCCTAATCAGTATATATGTGAGGAAGATTTCCAGTTTTGACATTGCCTAATGGGTACAAAGTTTTTCTTTACTTGCTTCTATCATTCGACTATACCTTTTGGTATATCCTGTTTGTACCCTTTTTGATTCTGGTGCATCGCATCCTTTTTATTTTCGCTTTGATTGTTGAGTCGCTGCACCTAAGTACTAGTTTTGTTTCTGATCTTATTTCTATTGCAAACCCCATAAGGAGTATGACTCATCTGCTTGTGATATATGTTGGGGTTTGAGGGTGTCCGTTGGGTTGACTAAACTTTTGGGGCTTTATAAGATATGGGTTGGTTTTAGGAAGTGATTTCTTATGACCTAAAAGGAGTTTATCATGCTTAGTTTCCTAGAATCATATATATTGGTTGCGTTGAGTAATTCTCTGGGTGTTAGTCTGATGTTGATTTCGGTCTTCGGGGCTGGTTTTTAGGGGAGTTATTCTCCTAATCAGTATATATGTGAGGAAGATTTCCAGTTTTGACATTGCCTAATGGGTACAAAGTTTTTCTTTACTTGCTTCTATCATTCGACTATACCTTTAGGTAGGAACTAATGGATGTAAACATGTGTTTGAGACATGTTATGGTTGATGGTTGCTAGTTGTTGCTCGTGGATGCATGAACAAACATTAGGCACTAGATCGGCTCAGTCACATCTCATATTGCATATGCATGAATGCTTATACTTGTCTATGGATGGAAATTTAATGTGTTATCGTATGGATGTTGCATATGAATGAATGATTGTGCACTCATGTAGAAATTATAAAGTCTATCGGAATGATTGCCTACATGTTGGATTCATGGCACTGACATAATTTGCATTAAGGAGGTCTACTGAATCTGTAACCGCCTGATCTTTTGCATTAGTATTAGGACATATACACAATTATGCATATGTTCATATTGCATTAGGACTCTTTTAAGGACAAAGGAAGCCCGTGATTAATGATTGAGTAGATGGATGATTGGATGATAGGATGCATTCTTCTTAACTTGAAGATTTCGGGGACGAAATCCTTTAAGGAGGGGAGAATGTAACAACCCGTATTTTAATAACATGTTAAAACCATAAATCTAGGAAGAATTAATTTTTAAAATAAGAATCAAGGGAAACGGTTGCGCCATTGCTCTTGTCACGAAATTCTGCTTGGATAGTAGTCCGAGTTTTCAAGAAACGGAGTCCGTACGAGGGAGATATGACCCCCCGAAATTTTAGGAATTTTCAGAATAAAAAACAGCTCGAAATTCGAATTCAAACTCCAGCGCAGACTGGGCAGCAATTTTTCCGCCCATGTCTAGGTCGACCTGGGGGTCAACACTATGGTCGACCTCTCAGGGACCAGGTCGACCTGGGGGTCGACCTGGTGCAAGAGCCCAGTTTTTAGCCTGGGTTCATTCTGATGTATCTGGCCTCGTTTTCAGTTTAGACTTGTCCGCCTAATCCCATATAAACAGCCTCCTAGCCTCATTCTCTTTACACCATTCTTCTCTAACCTTATGTTGCACAAATTCTTAATGGACATGGCTTCTTTTAAATTAAATTGAAATAAAATAAAACAAGAGGACTATTTCTTCAAGACTACGCCTAGGATTTGCATATTGGGGGATTCCAACTAGAGATTTAACATCAAATTCTGCTATCTATATCTCGATCCGCGCAATGTAAGTCCAAGTTACTTTTTAGATTGAAACTTGTTAAATTTAATATGGACATGGAATAAAATGAAATTGGACCTAAGCTTGATTATCTATTTGGATCTTTTCTTGCCTCTTCTTGAATATATGGTTTTGGGTTATTTCTTATCGATTGAATCATGCCCATTCATGTTGTTGGACCTAGCAATTTTTCCGCCCATGTCTAGGTCGACCTGGGGGTCAACATTATGGTCGACCTCTCAGGGACCAGGTCGACCTGGGGGTCGACCTGGTGCAAGAGCCCAGTTTTTAGCCTGGGTTCATTCTGATGTATCTGGCCTCGTTTTCAGTTTAGACTTGTCCGCCTAATCCCATATAAACAACCTCCTAGCCTCATTCTCTTTACACCATTCTTCTCTAACCTTATGTTGCACAAATTCTTAATGGACATGGCTTCTTTTAAATTAAATTGAAATAAAATAAAACAAGAGGACTATTTCTTCAAGACTACGCCTAGGATTTGCATATTGGGGGATTCCAACTAGAGATTTAACATCAAATTCTGCTATCTATATCCCGATCCGCGCAATGTAAGTCCAAGTTACTTTTTAGATTGAAACTTGTTAAATTTAATATGGACATGGAATAAAATGAAATTGGACCTAAGCTTGATTATCTATTTGGATCTTTTCTTGCCTCTTCTTGAATATATGGTTTTGGGTTATTTCTTATCGATTGAATCATGCCCATTCATGTTGTTGGACCTAGTTTATTATTCAAACGCTAGATTGTAATATGAATTCTTGGATCTCGACTTGATGATAAGAATTTTAATTCCGTTTTCACCCTATCCTCTCTTGAATCTTGAATTTGGGATTAACGCAAGTCTATCTATGTTCTTAAACCTTGATTTTCATAACGTTGTTCTAGATCCTATTCACATGCCTATGATGATTTAAACCATTATACACCAATTCTGTTGAACATATGATTTGGGTTATAATCTCATGCCTATTCACATGCCCATCTTTGTCATGATTTCCTTGTTTATCCTTTTTTTTAATTAATCTTGATATGCGTTCGGTGGGAATACGATTTGGGGATATTTGCCAAAACATGAAGATTCACTTGGACATGAACTGGTAATTGACATGAATATAGATTGGTAATTAGCTTGGATATGAATTGGCATAACTTGAAACCGGAAGTGATTGTAAACTTTATAATTGACATGAATTGTTAGTCGACATCTATGAATAAGAACATGCTTGTAAGTTGGGTAATTGGCATAATATGAACTTAATATTTGACGTGACTATGAATTTGACATTTGCCGATTAGAATAGACATGAACCGAACCTGAAACATGACACCTAGAATAAACTTGAAAATGTCTAACTCGAGGTTGGGTTGAGTTTGCAGTGTAATTCTTCCTGGAACCGCCCGGCAAATCCAGTGGCTGCAAATAATAAGATCCAATGTGGGTAGTTGGTCTATCGCGCTTGAAAACCCGAGGTCAGACTGAATTGTGGTGTAAATCTGCCCGGAACCTCCAGGCATATCCAGTGACCACAACAACAGGTCTGATGTGAGAGGTTGGGCTTCATTAATGAATTAATGCCACGTGATAAGGTTAAGTGATGAACATGAAAGACAACACTTAACCCACTTGACATATGATTAGTGAGGTTAAGTCATGAACCGCTTGAATATACTTAACCAACTTGACACATGATTCGTTGGGCTAAGTCATGAACTTGAACGACAACACTTAGCCAATTTGACATGACACGGAGGTGGGTTAAGTCTCGAATTAAAATGACAATACTTAACCTATTGGACGGAAACCCTAGTTACGCGATCCATTTAAGCAGTAACCCACTGGATGTATCATGGTACCCTGGAACTAGGCAGGGTGGGGCACGATTACAGGGTTGATTGTAAGCGACCAGAAGGACGGCTGAGTTGGTGCGTCGGTGTAGGTTCAGGCGGACTGTGGTCGTGCACGTAGTCCAATTTTGAAAAAGCAGTCATTGGGCATCAGTAGGTTTACCTGTGCATGCTTGATTCGTGTCGGTGGTTGGCACCATAGGGCTTGATACACCCTATGGTGGACCTAGCACAGGTGACTACATTCGTGATAGGGCCGTATGACACAGACACACGATGAGCTAGAGCTTGTAGGGAGCCGATCGATTAATAGATCATTTCATGGGACCAAGTAATGGGTCATTTCGTGATATTTGGAAAGGGATCATTTCGTAGTTAATACGTGACACAGGTTGGGTTACTAGTACAGGTGGTAAAGGCCCATTTCCGTTTATGTTTAGACATTGGTACGGAGAATGCTGAACATGCGATGTTATACGTAGTTTATCTGGTTAACTTAGTTTATCTTGTTAGCATAGTTTATCTTGTTACCTTGGTTTATCTTGTTAGCATAGTTTAACTTGTTACCTTAGTTTATCTTATTAGCGTAGTTTATCTTGTTACCTTAGTTTATCTTGTTAGCATAGTTTATCTTGTTATCTTAGTTTAACTTGCCTATCTTGTCATCATCCTTATGTTTACTTTCAGTTTATACATGTCATGTTATCTTTACTTGTTACTATGCTGAAAGTCACTAGGACTTACCAGTCTGTATGACTGACCCGTTTTTGTTTTGCCTCCTTTTCTTCCGTTCCCCCCCAGGTTCTCAGGGAGGAAATACTACTACTTAGTTTGGACTTCTTTCTGCTTCAAGATCATCATATATGGCTTGGACCTTTCTTGGCTATGGCTACTTGACTGTTTTACTTAGGGAATGATTTATGACTATGGTTTTATTCTTCTTTACTATTGCAAGACTGATTTCGTTGTAATGGATTTAATGGCATTTTTATGTAAAAGGCTTTAGACCTTACTAGATTTTAAAGCAATGAAATTTGTTTTTTCTTCAACTGTTTTATATGTTCTGTCTTGTAATATTTTTGTGTATGTTTACCTTAATAATGCTCCACCAAAGCTAGTGCATTCCCTTTGTGAGTGACCCTAGCGGAGGTGGGGTGTTACAGACCGGGGGAACCGCCGCTGCCACCCTATCGCGGCCCCCCCAGGTGGCGCGCCCACCACCGAAGCCTCCCCCCACGCGATGCTCTCCCCCTCCCCTTCTAGCGTGCCTCACTCTCCCCTTTCCTAAATGGAAACCCGCACCCCCTCACCGCCTTAACCCCCCCTCCTACACCTCGTGTGGCCTCCCCCTCTTCTCCCCTTGCCGTTCGAACACCCCCTCCTCTGGAAATCAATGTAAGTTTTACTTTAAATTTTAAACAGTTTTTAGACGTTAAAAATATATACTCTTTTAAATCATTTTTTTAGGAGTATAGAAGGAAAACTGAATTTTTATATATTCGAATAGCGAAGAAAAACTGAATTTTTATTATATGTGAAGTATAAAAATATAATTTTTATACTAGTGGCATATATGAAAATATAATTTTTATACTAGTGGCATATTGAAAATACAATATTTATAATAGTGGCATATTAAAATTATAATTTTTATACTAGCGGCATTTTAAAAATATAATTTTTATATAAATATGATAATAAAAATATGATTTTTATTAGATGTGAAGATCAAAAATATGATTTTTTATATATATTTTAGCAAAGTAAAAATACGATTTTTAAGTAGAGAAAGAATAGATTTTTATAATAGAAAAGATCATATTTTTGAAATAGAAAAGATTATATTTATAAACGAGAAAATATTAGATTTTTAGTTATGTAAAGGTATGATTTTTATTTATAACATAGCATAATAGAAATGTGATTTTTATATATGTAGCGTATACGGACGAATAAAGTGACAAACGGCTAGTGGCGAAGATTTTCCACATATGAAGATTCGTGGTGTCTGGTTTAGCATATCGGTGAGAACATCTCACTTTGATTCTTGTTTTCTAGTTAAAAATATATACTAGGATGCATACGGTGCTTAGCAGCACCCGACACCCATTGTCCACAAACCATGGACGACTTGTTTGATTTTGTTGCGTGGTGAAAATTGATTGTGATGTGGTGAAAGATATATATATTCATGTGTTGAATAGGAAATATTTTCATGTGTTGAATAAGAAATATATTCATGTGTTGAAATAAATTATTTATTGTTAAAAATATAATTTTTAACGTGAATGTGAAAATAAATATTCATTTACAAATTGAACGATTTGTTTATGTAGACCCATTTGATTGATATGGATTAGGACGATAAATTTTACATATTGCCCAACTGCACAAATAAAATTTGTGTTTGTTGACTGAAACCATACACGGGTATTGGGATGATATTTGACGTACAGTAATCCCGATTGTTTAGTTGTATGTCAAGCGATAGTGTAACAACCCGGAAAATCTGAGCCAATTTAAATTTTTTAATTTGGCTATTTTAGTGAATTTAAAATATTTAAAATAAATATTTTAAATAATAATGATGAAAAGTAAGTTTGAATCGACGTTTGAAAATAAATATAATTAATTTGAATTATAAGCAAGGCCTGAAATGGCGCGGCAGTTTCAAAATTTGAATTCAAACTTTGACTGACTGTACCGGGTGCAAAATAAAATGGATTTTAGTGAACCTAAAAATATTTAAATCTGTTAGTGAATATCTTTCTAACGAATCCGAAAATGCGAAGTTTCATAGCGGGAAGCAAAAGTTATGGCCAAACAAATTTTCAGAATGGTCGCTATAGAGTTTATATAGCCCGTGAAAATGGCCGTTTTGCAAAAGACATCAGATTTTGACAAAACCAATTTTGTTGGATCCGGGATGTCAAATTATTTCTAGGTTTCAAATTTCGTAATTTTTGAAGTTAGTCTGTGAGCGTGGCAAAGGAAAATGTGTTTGGTTGATTTCTGTTAAATTAGATCGACCAGAAAAGGGCCATTTTTCAAACGGTCTCAGAGTTCGACGAAACTAGATTTGTTCTGACTGTATTGTCAATACGAAGCTTGAAAATATTTTTCGGGAATTTTTAGCATCAATATGTGGCCTCGGCAAATTGAAATGTATGTTCAAACCGAATATTGAATGTTTTATATTTTAATTTGAAGAGAAATCGACTCAAACAGTCGAATGGGCCTACGAAACATATCCCATTGTGTTCAGAATAGGGGTATTTAGCTAGGGACGACAGTCGTTGGGTTTGGATTGGGATTTGTATGAGATAAGGGGTATTTTAGTGTTTTTAATATATATAAATAAAATAAAAATCTGATTGGCTCATTCTTTTCTCTCTCCCCGTGATTTCTTTTTGCACCCTCGCGATAAACGGCAGCTGTCGTTCTTTCCTTCTCTCCTCCCTATCTCCCTCCACAAGCACTGAAAGCCAACGCCCCAGTTCTACTTTTTGTAGTGCTCCTCCTCACCTTCAAATCCATACCTGTCTTATCCCGTCTCGTCGTGAATTGGTGGAGATCGGAGCCCTCGAAGTCGCTCGTTTTAAAGCGTCGCCGCACCTCCACGCCAGTGTCGAACTAGACGCCACCACTGGCGCCGCAAAGTCCTCTCCTCCCTTTTCAACGCTGTATGGTCCGATCGTGCTATAGCTTCGTGGATTAATCGAAAAAGCTAAACCTAGTTTTGAACGATTTCTGAGAGGTAACGGCCTATTTTATTTTAACTATTCTATAGCACTTTAAAGCGCTACAGTTTACGATTTCACTGTAAAAATCATATCTTTTTCGTTTGTTGACAAAATTCAGTGAAACCAGAGACAATGGACTCGTGGGGACATCTTCTACATTCTAGAAGAGACTAGATATTTTTCTGAGCCTTCTCCAATTTTTGGTGGAGTGGAACCCAATGTGAGATTTCTAAATTACAAACGATGTGGAAACCGACGATGTATAAATTATATAGTCAATGTACGAGTTATATAAGCGTTGTACACCTCATGTATAAGCGTTGTATAAGTTGTACGTTCGATGTATAAGTTATGTATGCGTTGTAAAAATTATATATGCATTGAAATAAATTGAAATGATATTGAAGTGAAGTAAATATACTTCTATATATATATATATATATATATATATATATATATATATATATATATATATATATATATACACACCCCTCGTCCACAAACTATGGACGATATTTATTGGTTGTGACTGGTGTGAAAATTGGTTGATAGTGAATGGTTGATTAGAATTGTTTGTGGTTGAAATTGATTGATTGTGGTTGACAAAAACCCGTTTGTGGTCGAGAATTATTTGGTTAAAACCACATAGGATTAGTTTGTGGAAAAGAAAAAAATATATAATAAACATGCCGCCTGCGTGCGAACTAAATGCATGAAATCCCCATTGTCAAAAGCTGCAAGGCTTTAAGGTAGAGCGAGGAGACGTACTAGGGACGATCCCGGTTTTAACTACCCTGCCGTTATGCTACCGAAATTTTCTAAAATATTTCAGTGTTTGATTTATATTCATGTGTTGAATGTTGAAATTAAAGTCATGTGTTGAATGTTGAAATAAAATTCATGTGTTGAATAGAAATTCATGTGTTGAAATAAATTCATGTATTGAATCGAGTTCGTATATTGAATAAATTCTTTGAAAGATAAAAATAACATTTTTACCTTATATATAAACTATATAAAACAATCGTGTTTTGAAATAAATTGTTTTGCAATAAAAACAACATTTTTATTATATATAAAATATATAAAATAATCATGTTTTGAAGTTAATTGTTTTGCAATAAAAATCACATTTTTATTATATATATAAACTATAGAAAATGTTCATGTGTTGAATCGAAATTCATGTGTTGAATAGAAATTGATGTGTTGAATAGAAATTCCTATGTGGAAATAAAATAAACAAAATTCATGTGTTGAAATAAATATCTGTTGGGCAAAAATATCGTTTTTATCAAATATGTGAAGTGAAAATGGTTTTGAATTCGAAGAATCGATTATATTTATATACATATATAAATATAATTAAAATATATCAAATAACGAACTGTAGTTCGTGTTTTGATACCATGATTTCAAACGATTAGTGCGGGGGATCCGTCCGTCGGATTTTCCCGAAACCGAAACCGTTGGGTTCGCCTTGGAAATATCTTTCCAACGACACCCACTTTCTGAAGATCCAACGGTTGGATTTTCTGGAATGTTTAATTCAAATCTGAAGAAAAACAGTGCTAGAATCGATTATATTTATATATATATATATATATATAAATATAATCAAATTAAATCTAATAATGACGCTACAGTTCGTATTTCGAAATCGAAACTTCAAACGAGTGTACCAGGAGATCCGACCGTCGGATTTTCCCAAAACTAAAACCGTTGGATTTGTTTTGAAAAGATCTTTCTAATGATATAAAATTTGTGAAGATCCAACTGTTAGATTTTTAGATATGTGTAAATCAAATCTAAAGAAAATCAGCGCCACGACCGCGTTATGGCCTGAAGCATCATTTGAATGAATTGGCTATTTTTAAATAAATAAAAATAGCGATAAATCGTCATAAAATATTATAAACGATATGGAATGGAAATAAACCGAATTTACCCACTTTAGTGGATACTTGATGGATGAATGTGTTTGGCGTGAATTGTTGTCGAATAATTTAACCATTGAAATCAATTGATTTAAATTCTAAATATACGTGAATTATTTGAAAAGGCCGAGTTAAATCTCATTTCAAATAATTGATCGGCGATAAGAAGTCAATGATGAAGACAGTGGTTGATGACTGGAGATCTTCACCTCAGTTGGATGATAACTGATGTCTTGATTGGGAGGCATCCCGAAATATAGATAATAAGTGGTGATCTACCAGACGTACGTGGAGATCGATGGGTATGCGAGGTATATAGTGCCTCAAGTTTCGTTCAGATCCAGAACGAACGTGTAAATGGACTGTGTGTCTGACATCGGATTTTGTTCTATGCTGATTGATCTCTAGTAAATATATATCTGTTTGGCGGTGGAGAATTTATTCTCTTGCTTAACACCCTTCTCTAAGACGTACGAGCTCAGAGGTTATATATCGATAGAAATCAGTCGCATGGAGTGAACTGCCTGTGTGGCATGCCTAAGTTGCAAATGATCAAGGGTTCTGTTGAAAGGAAAAGTCTTGTGGTTGATGATCAAAGCACGGCCTGTGTGCCATAGCTTTGTGTATAATGTGAATTCGCGAGCCTCACACCCCGGTATGTACCAGAAACGGGGGAGGACATCAGGGAGGGCATATGTTTCCTTCTATCTAGGGTGGTGTCAGTGACCTACCAGCCCTGACATTTATATTATTTTCACATGTGCGGTTGTTGCTATTGCGAGGCGCCTCGGATATGGAGCCATTGGGCTCATTTTCGCCCCATAGGGCGGGGCAATATAGTGTCCAGGGTTTAAGTTTAATCCACATCAAGTGGACCGGCCCTGACGATCCAAGGGTCACTCGAGCTCTGATCCTGAGACATGGTAGGTTAGATTGTCTCGAAGCAGTATGGACGATCCCTGGCCTCGGTTCATGACGGAAATTTAATTTCCAAATACGTGACTTTGCGGTTTTGATTATATACCTATATATGGCGACATAGTGGTATGGGGCATTAATGCCATCTATGATTGGTACTTATGATTTGAAATTGTTTTCGAAACATATAAACACTAGTAATAATATCAAATGATTTTGTTTTATTCGTATCAAGCATATTTTGGCCATTATAAGGTAAAAACTCTATCCTTCGGTTTGCGTTGCATTGTGTGATGTGAATGAGTCTTACAATGGCTTCATTTTTATAAAAAGCATTGCGATGTTTAAAAGATTTACTTGTTTTAAAGAACTGGCAATCCAATGGAGTAAACCCGTTCCGCGAAAGTGGCGTGGCCCTGTGACTTGCCATATTATAAAATGTGTTAAGTAGATTTCTCATACCAGTTCCATGACTGACTCGTAGTTTGTTTCACTTGCAAACTCGGGTGCCCCTTTTCTACACAGGCAGCCTTGTGTTCAGGTTTTAGCAGGCTCTTTCTGGATCGCAAGAGCTGGAGATGGACTCTATTATTTATCTCATTTTATGCTGTTTAGCTCCTATTGTACATATCATGTTTGTTTTCTGCTGTAGACATTTATGCATAGCTGAACTGTATTTGTACTAAGTATGATCCTGTATACTTTGTAACTCTGATGATTATTTTTATCCAGTGTATTCTATTGTACATTATCTGGTGTATTTATTTAATTTTGTTCTGCTATTATCTGTTTATGTGTTATATTCCAAAGATCACCCATGACACCGTCTTATTGGGGTTTTGGGGTCGTCACAGTGTGTTATCAGAGCTTTGGTTAAGCTTAGTTCTGGAATATAACATATTAACGAACTCGTCAAAAATAGAACCAGTAGTGTTCTAGGACGAATAACTCATTACAGATAGGATTAGTAATATCCTAGTATGAGTATAGCAGAATCAGAATAACTCGTTAGAGATGGGGTCAAAAGTGCCCCAGAACGAGTTGAAAGTTGTATGTTTAAAAATAACGTATTTGTGATTATGTATATAGTTTGATTTTAGAAATATGATTTTTGAATATATAAAAGGTATATTTTTGAAAAGTTATAAATAAATTGATTGTTGTTTGTGTCTTGTGATAGTGGATATGATTAATTAAAATATTGGAATGATAGTTAATTTAATCAATGAATGAAGGGTAAATCTATGCAATTAAATCGCGTATTGAACTGATTTAAAAATAGATAGAAATATATACATGTGCACTAGCAATCCAATGGAGTAAACCCGTTCCGCGAAAGTGGCATGGTCCGGTGATTAGCCAAGTTATAAAATGTGTTAATTAGATTTCTCATACCAGTCCCATGACTGACTCGCAGTTTGTTTCACTTGCAAACTCGGGTGCCCCTTTTTCTACATGGGAAGCCTTGTTTTCAGGTTTTAGCAGGCTCTTTCTGGATAGCTGGAGCTGGAGATGGACTCTATTATTTATCTCTTTTTATGTTGTTCAGCTCCTATTGTACATATTATGTTTGTTTTCCGCTGTAGACATTTATGTATAGATGAACTGTATTTGTACTAAGTATGATCTTGTATACTATGTAGCTCTGATGATTATGTTTATCCAGTGTATTCTATTGTGCATTATCTGGTGTATTTATTTTATTCTGTTCTGCTATTATCTGTTTATGTGTTATATTCCAAAGATTACCCTTGCCACCGTCTTATCGGGGTTCTGGGGTCGTCACAGATAGGTTGACAGATAGTTGTGTAGTGCACTTTGGATGATGGTTGATTATTTATCATTGCTATTATATACATGTGTTGAATGGAATCCATATAATTAACATTATATGGTAATTGATTGGGCCTCATTCCAATTTGGAAAACTAAAGAATATTATAAAATAAAGATTCATGTGTTGAATAGAATAAATAGTCATGTGTTGACGATGCTCATGTTTTGAGAATATTCATGTATCGAAACTTGTCATGTGTTGAGTAAAATATTTTAGCAATAAAAATTTACATTTAAATCATATATAAAATTAGAAGCTAACTGGAAACTAGTTAAGATGAGTGGTTCCCTAGGTATTGATCTGATGTTGGTTTCGGCCTTCGACATTAATATTTAGGGAATTGCTCTCTTGCTAATTTACGGTTAGAGTTTGATTAAGAATTAAACGATATAAAACACAATTTTATAAAATATATTAAATAACAAAAATAGTCATGTGTTGACGATGCTCATGTGTTGAGAATATTCATGTGTTGAAAGAAATAAATATTCATGTGTTGAAGAAAATATTCATTTGTTGAATAGAATAACGAAGTTGTTGAAATATAGAAAGATATGTTGATTAGATATGCGCCATTTTGACGCGAACGATATTTATATCGATTATATTCATTTTTATAATGAATATAGAAAAGGAAGTGATTTCAAAATCTAACATTTTGAAAATATTATCATTTATATATTAATGATATGGAATATTCAATTTTGATTTAAAATTGAATATGAAGTTGAAACTGTTTTGAAAACGAATTGTAAAATACATTTTGAATTGGAATCGACGAAATATATGTAATATATATATATATATATATATATATATATTATATATTAAATGGCCTGAATAGAACGCGCCGCGCCGTGGCAGTTCGCAAATTTCGACCATTGACTTCGAATTGACGTTATGGGAGATCCGACCGTCGGATTCTACTGAAACTAGAACCGTTGGGTTCGTATCGAAAAGAGCTTTCCAACGAATGTTAGAAATTTGAAATTGAACTGTTGGATTTGGAATTATGTCCAAATCAATTTTGGAAAAGGTCGTTGTAAGTGCAGTTCGATGACCGTTACTGGAAATCGAATTTTATCGAAATGAACTAGTTTTGAACTAGATTTGAAATGGTTTTAAAATAACTAGAAATTTCCAATATATGAATTGGAATGGATTTGAATCGAAATTATTTTCGAAATATTTCGATGTTGAATTTCGTGATTATAAAGATATGGTTGTTGAAATTTGAAAGATATATTTATATCGTTATTTCCAATAAGATATTTGTTGGTTTCAGAATTTGATATTGAATATAAGCCGATATATTTTCTATTCAGAGCCTTGTATTTAATATCAAATGGGATTTTGGGTTCGTTGTGAACGGTGTCTTAAATAACACTGTTCTTGGACCCAGTGTAGAAAAGAATAAATTTTAATTAAGATTTATTGAAATTTTCCAGTTAATTAGTATTTAATTGGAATTGAATTTAAAATTGGTTTTTGGGTTTATCGTGAGCGGTGTTTTAAATAACACCTGTTCTTTAACCCGATTAGCAATGGAATGTGATTTTGGGTTTATCTTGAACTGTGTTTTAGATGACATTGGTTCTTTGATCCAGTTAAAGATAAGATTAACTTCTTAGCTTTGAACAACCATTAATATTGATTTGTGGGAAGATTAAAACTAAGTGGAGTTTTAATGAATCTTTAATTAGACTGAAATGATTGAGAATGAAGTACCACCAGTTTTGCTCCAAAGCAATAGTTAAATCTTTAATTAGATTTGAATATGAAATGGTAACTAGTATTTACTGATAACACCGAGGCGTTAGATATGGAGTCTTACCAGTTTTGCTCCATGGGATGAATAGGTTGGCATTGGGAAATAAAATAAATAATTAATTCGGTGTGGATCGCTAATCCCGACTAGTTTGGAAAACCATAATATGGTTTGAAATGATATCCAAAGAAAGATTAAAGAATAAATTTAGAAGAATTTATCTTGGATAAAATTAATGGGAACCTATTCACTAGTGATGTGAATATTTTAATAAAAGAATATTCTGAATTGGAATGAGGCATATGTTGCATTTGTGTAACCCTTGTTTATTATATACGCGGGTTATTCGGAAAGGCTGGGTTCATACCCATTCTGAATAACCGATTTGACGATAAGTCGAAGATGAAGACGGTGGTTGAAGACCAGAGGTCTTCACGTCGTTTGGACGATTCCTGACAATTTTGATTGGGTTGTACACCCAAGATGAGGGAATAAGTTGGAAATTATCCAGACGTACTTGGAGATCGACGGATATGCGAGGAAAGTGCCTTCGGTTTCGTTCAGACCCAGAACGAACTTGTATATGGACTACGTGTCTGACATTGGATTTTATTCTGTGTGATTGATTTCTATTAAATATTTATCTGTTTGGCGGCGGAGAATTTATTTTTTTGCTTAACGCCCTTCTCTGAGACGTACGAGCTTAGAGGTTATATATCGATAGATATCAATCGCATGGCATGAATTGCCTGTGTGGCATGCTTAAGTGGCAAATTATCAAGGCTTCTGTTGAAAAGCAAAGTCTTGTGGTTGATGATCAAAGCACGGCCTTTGTGGCATATCTTTTTGTATAGTGTTAATTCATGAGCCTCACACCTCGGTATGAGTCAAAAACGGGATATGGACCCAAGGAGTGCATGACTTTTGTTTCTAGCTATGGGTGATGTCAGTGACCTACCAACCCGGACAAATTTTTTTTACCTGTGTGGTTTTTGGACGCGAGGCGCCTCGGATATAGGTCTGAAAGGACCGGGAAACATGTGTTCAGGAATTGCCAATCCTCAAAAGTAAGAGAGGATCAGCCTTGGGGGATCCAAGGATCGCCGTGTGTGGTCCTGAGACACTTGCTAGAGTGTCTCGAACGGAGAGGAGCTTGCCCCTTGCCTCGACTCATGACGGAAATCCAATTTCCAGTACGTGACATTGCGATTTTAATTGTAAAACTAGTATGGCGACATGATATATGGTACCCATGCCGCCTATGATTGATATTTATGATTGAAATTGTTTTGACACTATAAACTTATAATAGTATCAAATGATTTGTTTTAAACGTACTAAGCATGTTTGGATATTATAAGGGAAAATCCTATCCTTCGGCTTGCGTTGCATTGTGTGATGGGACCTGGGTCTTATAATAGCTTCATTTTTCTTTATTTAGCATTGCGCTGTTTGTTTTATGCACTGGTATTCTTGGGAGGAAACCTGTTCTATGTTATACGGCGTGGTCTCTGGATTTACCTAACTTTAAAAATAAAGATTAATAACTGTTTTAGTTCACACACCAGTCATATGACTAACCTGGAGTTTGTTGTTTTAACCTAAACAATGGGTGCCCTTATTTTCGACACGGGAAGCTAGTAGTTTTGGTTTTGTAGATTTACATTCATAGGATCCTGTTTTACAGCTGGAATGATATTCGAAAAGCTCTGTATCCGTATATGTCATTTTAGTTGTGTGTTGTATTATTTTTCCGCTGCTATGTAGTTAAATGTTATCTAAATCTCTGATATTTGAGAAATGTGTAATATTTATTCATACTATGTATATTCTGGTATTCTGATGGAATTTATGTAATAGGCAATGAAATGTTCTTCTGTTTGTGTTCCGATGTGGCTTGTCCTCAAAGCAATTCGTGCTTTCCTTACAGGGGAAGTCACGGGTTACTACACTAGATCTTGAATATACGATTCCAACGCATCTGAAATGCATGAATTCCAATTTCATTTGGTCAAGTTATCATTATTCAGAGATTAGAATTTTTAAATAGATAATTAAATTAATAATTATTAACCTTAATTACATTTTCAATCTCTACTTCCATGGTTACCCTCTTCCGTCATTCTCTGCAACGAAGGAACCCATCGTCGCTTACAACATCCACCTGCACGCCGGAATCCGTGCCACTAAAGTCAGATTGGACTTCACCCCAACGTGCGCCACCGCCTTAGCTTCCACCTACCCCAATCGTGGCCAGCTCGCACCACTACAGCGCCTCGAAACCCGCACTGAAGGCCATGGCTTTGCCCCCAAATTCCCATCGATTTTCGAATTTAGAGGAGATCATGACCGTTGAAGTTCTAATTCGTGTTACGATCTACTATATTTCCATTTGATGTTTTAAATTTTGATTAACAAATTCAAAGATTTTGAAGTTGGAATTGTGAGGAAATTGGCCATCGATTTCTAAAAAACGGCGGCTGGTTCATTTCTAGGGTTAGGTTATGTGTTAATATATGGGTATTTATAATATTAAATTATTAAATTTCTATTTTTGCAAAAAGATCCGTTAATTCCTAACAGCTCCAAATTCAACCCAACTAATGTTGTCCCCAGACAAATACCCCCCTTTCAGACACAATGAGTATTTCCCATTAGACTATTTGATTGTCTCAGCCCTCTTTTCTTTAATATAAAATATAAAATATTTAATTATTCAATTTGATCGAACATTTAAATTTACCGGGGCCACATACTAACTCTAAAAATTACAAAAAATAATTTCTAGTTATGTTTTGACGATACAGTCCTAACAAAATTAATTTCATCAAATTTGGACACCATTTGAAAAATGGCCATTTTCTGGTCGATTAAATTTGACTGAAATTGACAAAACACATTTTCTTTTGACACGCCGACATATTAATTCCAAATATTGTGAAAATTGTAATCTTGCAATAAATTGGCATTTCAGATCCAACAAAAGTGGTTTTGTCGAAAACGGAGGTCGTTTGTAAAATGACCCTTTAATATTAAAATATATAAATAAATTCTATAGCGACTATCCAGAAAATTAAACTGGGCATAACTTTTGATTCTCGTTATGAAATTTCAATTTTTCGTTTCGTTGGAAAGATATTCTTAAATAGAATTTAATATTTTTGGTTTCACTAAAATCCGATTTATTTTGAATCTTGTACATTCAGTCAAAGTTCAAATTTTCAAACTACCGCGCTATTTCTAACTCCTTTTATAATTAAAATAAATATATTTGTTTTAACTTCGATTCAAAATAAATTTTTAGTCGTTATTATTTAAAATAAATCATTTTCAATATTTAAAATGTAGTAAATTTCTAAAATAAAAATTATAAATTGGTTCCAAAATTCCGGGTTGTTAAAAAATCCAGTATTTTTAAAATAAATAAATTGGATTTGAAATGGTTTTAAAAATAACCGGAATTTCCAATATATGAAATGGAATGGATTTGAATCAAAATAATCTTTGGAACATTTCGATACGAGATTCCATGATTGTGAGGACCCTGAACTTCCCCGATCTCCGAAGAGAAGGGAAAGAACGGATTGCCTTGAGGACAAGACGAATCGAAGCACAAACAGAAGAACTTTTCATTGCTTATTACAACAATTTCATCAGAATACAAGAATATACAGAGTATGAATAAATATTACACATTTCCTAAATATCAGAGATTTACACATTACAAAGTAGTGGAAAAATAATACAAAAATAGAACTGAAAAGAATATACGAATACAGAGCTTTCTGGATATCATTCCAGCTGTAAACCAAGATCCTGTGAATATAAATCTGCAAAACCCAAACTACAAGCTGCCCATGTGGAAAATAGGGGCACCAAGAGTTTAGGTTAAAACAATAAACTCCAGGTCAGTCATGTGACTAGTGTGAGAACTAAAACAGTTATTTAAAACTTTTCTGTAAATTAGATATATCAAGGGACCACGCCGTATAACACGTAACAGGTTTCCCCCAAAGAATACTAGTGCATATAACAAAACAACACAATGCTTTTTGGAAATAATGAAGCTATTATAAGACCCACGTCCAATCAGATAATGCATGCAAGCCGGGGGATATGGTTTTCCCTTATAATAGCCAAACATGCTTGGTACATTAAAACAAATCATTAGATACTATTATAAGTGCATAACGTATAAAACAACTTCAAATATAAATGTATCAATCCTAGACGGCATGGGTACTGTAACAACCCAAAAATCTGGGCCAGTTTAAAATTTTTATTTTGGCAATTTTAGCGAATTTTGATTATTTAAAATGAATTATTTTAAATAATATCGACGAGAAATTTATTTTGAATTGAATTCGACGTATATATTTATATACGTCGTCGTTAGAATATAAATAATTATATATAATTATAAATAGAATTGAAAATGGCGCGGTAGTTCGATAATTCGATTTCAAACTTCAATTGAATGTACCGGGTGCAAAACAATCCGGATTTTAGCGAAACCAAAAACATTAGGATCTAATTGATAATATCTTTCCAACGAATCCGAAAAATCCAGATTTCACAGCGGGAATCAAAAGATATGTCCAGTTGAAAATTCTGAATAGTCGCTATGGAATTCAGGCCCTTAAAAATAGACATTTTGCAAACGACCTCGGATTTCGACGAAACCAGTTTTGTTGGGTCCGCAGTGTCAAATTATTGCTAGGTTCCAAATTTCATAATTTTTCGAATCAATATGTGAGCGTGGCAAAGGAAAACGCGTTTGACCAGTTTCAGTTGATTTTAATCGACTGGAAAATGGCCATTTTTCCAACGGTCTCAGAGTTCGACGAAATTAGTTTTGTTAGGACCGTATCGTCAATACGAAGCTAGAAAATATTTTTCATGAATTTTTCTAGTTAGTATGTGACCCCGGTAATTTGAAATGTACGTTTAAAATTCAATATAGTGATTTAAATGTAAATTCAACGGAAAATGATTGTAATGATCAAATCACCTTGCGATACATATCCCATTGTGTTCGGAATAGGGGTAAAACTCTATGGACGACAGGCGGTGGGCCTCGTTTAGAGGTCATATGTAAAAGTCAACTTTTTCAAAAAAATAAAATAATTAAATAAAAAAAGGAACTCTCTCTCCCTCTCCCCCTATTTCTCTTTGCCCCCCCCCCCATTCGATTTCTTAAATCAGAAAAAAAGAAAAAAAAACGAACGAAAACCCGCCTCCCTCCTCGTGCCCGGTCGCAACTACCTCCGCCGCTTCAGGTGGGTGTCGCCTGCAGTGCCGTCGATCTCCACTTTCCCCCTCCTCTCCGATCTTCTTCTCTTCCCCCTCCTCCTTTCTACGCAGCCCTTTTCCTCCCAAAACCCCTACACCGCGCCCACCACCGAGCTGTCTCGCCGTCGCCTAGGGCAGGCGCACCCCCTCCGACGAGCGCGCGAGCAACTGACCCCCTCCTCTTCCCTCCAGTTAAACCGCGAGGACCCCAACGCTCCTCAGTCAAAGCACCCGCGCCTCCATCAGCTCCGACGAGCCACACACCACGGCGAGCAAACCCCCTCCTTTTCCCAACGATGTAAGCTCCTTTTACCTATCTCGGTTTAGGCTATTTTATTTTATTAAAAGAATTCTGATTTTTAAATCATATAGATAGGAATTTTATATTTAAAAAGATAGGATTTTTAATCGAAGAAAGATAGGATTTTTAATCGAAGAAATGCGGGATTTTTATATAGAGAATTAAAAATATCACCTTTATATATGTAGCAAAATAAAAATATGATTTTTATATATTGAACATCGAAGTAAAAATATGATTTTTATATATTGAACATCGAAATAAAAATATGATTTTTATATATTGAACATCGAAGTAAAAATATGATTTTTATATATTGAACATCGAAGTAAAAATATGATTTTTATATATTGAATAGCGAAGTAAAAATTCGATTTTTACATATGTAGAGAATACGGGCGAAGAAAGTGATAAGGGACGAGAACAGTGAAGATTTCCTGCTTTGGAAGTGCCGTGGAGTTAGGATAGCTTTCGGTGAGAATTTCTCACTCTTCAATTTCTTTTCTAGTTATATATATATATATATATATATATATATATATATATATATATATATATATATATACACTAGGATGCAAACAGTGCTTAGTAGCACCCGACACAATCGTCCACAGACCATGGACTTGTTTGTTTGGTTGCATAGATTAGTTATATGATTTGATTTGAATATGGTTGTTTGGTGATTTTGATTGATGTGTGAATGGCGTGGGCCTTCACTAGACCGGGGATAAGGCTAGGCCTCGTCCCGTTTCTAGTATCGTGCCGTTATGCCGCCAAAATTTTCTAAAAATATGTTAGAAAATAAAAAATATCGTTTTATTGAATAAATGAACTGAATAGAATATTTTCATAGGTTGAATAAAATGTTTTATCGTTAAAAATATATAATTTTTAACGTGAATATGGATATAGTGAAAGTGTATAAATAAATATTCATTTACAAACCAGACGGTTTGTTTATGTACACCTATTTGAAGGACATTGATTGGGACGATAAATTTTACACATCGCCCAACTGCACAAATAAAATATGTGTTTGATTGTTTGAAACCCCACACGGGTGTTGGGATGAAATTTGAAGTTCACTCATCCTGATTGATTAAATATGTCGATCGATTGAGTGACAGGCTGTTATAAGCGTTAGATATCTATATTTGATGCTTATACAGTGTAGTGCACTTTGGTTGATGGTTGATTATTTTTCAATGCTATTATATATGTGTGATGTATGAAAATCCATATGATTAACTTTATATGGTAATTGATTGGGCCTCATTCCAATTTAGAAAATAAAGAATAATATAAAATAAAGGTTCATGTGTTGACAGTACTCATACATTGAGATTGGTCATGTGTTGAACGAAATATTTTAGTAATAAAATTTACATCTTTATCAATATAAAATAAAGGTTCATGTGTTGACAGTACTCATCCATTGAGATTGGTCATGTGTTGAACGAAATATTTTAGTAATAAAATTTACATCTTTATCAATATAAAATAAAGGTTCATGTGTTGACAGTTCTCATCCATTGAGATTGGTCATGTGTTGAACGAAATATTTTGATAATAACAACTATTTTGAAAAAGAAATATTTGAAATAGAATATTTGAAATGAATTGAATATATAACGATTTCGAAATGAATTGAATATATAACGATTTCGAAATGAATTGAATTGAAAACGATTTCGAAATGAATTGAATTGAAAACGAATTCAAATTGAATTGAAAGCGAATTGAAATGAATTCAAATTTAATTGAAATTTGGATTGAATAGAAATGAATTTTAAAACGAATTTATAAGGAAGAATTCAACTTTGATTTGAATTGAAATGGAAGTTGAAATTGCTTTTGGAACGAATTTTAAAACTATTTATATAATTCGTTTTAAATAGAAATCGACGAAATATATATATTATATATATATATATATATATAATATAATGGCCTGAATAGAACGCGCCGCGCCGCGGCAGTTCGTAAATTTCGACCATTTATTTCAAACAGACATTACGGGAGATCCGACCGTCGGATTCTCCTGAAACCGGAATCGTTGGGTTTGTATCGAAAAGAGCTTTCTAACGAATATTAGAAATTTGAAATCTAACGGTTGGATTTGGAATTATGTCCAAATCAAATTTGAAATAGGTCGATGTAAGTGCAGTTCGATGGCCGTTGATGGAAATCGACTGTACAGGCCTTGATAAAATTATTAAAAATAGTAATAATTTGTGTAAAATCATAAGAAATGATTTAGAAAGAAATGGGAGGAAAAACTCCATATTTAAAAAGATAAAAATAGATTTTTATCGAAATGAACTAGTTTTGAACTAGAATTATAATTCTATTTATTTTTTTAAATAAATAAATTGAATTTGAAATGGTTTTGAAAATAACCAAGATTTCCAATGATTGCATTGGAATGGATTTGAATCGAAATTGTCTTCGGAATATTTCGATGTTGGATTTCGTGATTATACAAATGTTGTTATGGAAATTTGAAAGATATAGATATATCGTTATTTCCAATACGATATTTGTTAGTCGTAGAATTTGATATTGAGTATAAGCCGGTATATTTTCTATTCAGAGCCTTGTGTTTAATATCAAATGTGATTTGGGTTTGTCGTGAATGGTGTCTTCACTAACACTGTTCTTGAACCCGGTTGATAAAAGATTAAATCTTTTTATTTAGATTTAATGAAGTGTACCAATTAAATAATATTTAATTGGAATGGAATTGATATTGATTTTTGGGTTTATCGTGGACAGTGTTTTAAATAACACTTGTTCTTTAACCCGATAATTAATGGAATGTGATTTTGGGTTTATCGTGAACCGTGTTTTAAATGACACTGATTCTTTAACCCAGTTAACGATTAAAACTAAGTGGAGTTTTAATGAATCTTTAATTAGATTGAAATGATCGAGAATGGAGTAGCACCAGTTTTACTCCCGGCGATATTTAAATCTTTAATTAGATTTGAACGCGAAATGGTAATTAAATTTACCGATAACACCGTGGTGTTAGATATGAAGTATAACCAGTTTTACTTCATGGGGTGAATAGGTTGGGATAGGGAAATTAAAACAAATGATTACTTCGGTAAGGTTCGTTAATCCCGACTAGTTGAATCGAAATTCAAAAGAAGATTAGAGAATAAATTCAAGAAATTTATCTTGGATAAAATTAATGGGAACCTTTCCCTATGAATGTGAAATTTGGAAACTAACTGTCGGTTAGCTAAGCAGAACGGTTTTCTGGATATTGATCTGATGTTGGTTTCGGCCTTCGGGGTTAATATTTGGGGAATTATTCTCTTGATTAATTTACGGTTAGTGACTGATGAATTGGAATGAGGCGTATGTTGTGTTTGTGTTACACTTATTTAAATATACGCGAGTTATTCGGAAAGACCGGGTTTATCCCATTCTGAATAACTGATACGACGATAAGTCGAAGATGAAGACGATGGTCGAAGACCGGAGGTCTTCACGTCGTTTGGGTGATTACTGATGATCTTGATTGGGCTGTACACCCAAGAAGATGGAAACAGTTGGTGATCGTCCAGACGTACTTGGAGATCGATGGATATGCGGGGTACTAGGTGCCTCCGGTTTCGTTCAGACCCAGAACGAACTTGTAAATTGACTGTGTGTCTGACATTGGATTTTAGTCCGTGTGATTGATCTCTATTAAATATATATCTGTTTGGCGGCGGAGAATTTATTCTCTTACTTAACGCCCTTCTCTGAGACGTACGAGCTCAGGGGTTATATATTGATGGATATCAAACGCATGGAGTGAATTGCCTGTGTGGCATGTCTAAGTGGCGAATGATCAAGGCTTCTGTTGAAAAGCAAAGTCTTGTGGTTGATGATCGAAGCACGGCCTTTGTGGCGCAGCTTTGTGTAACGTTTACTTCGCGAGTTTCACACCCGGTATGAACCAAAAACGGGAGACGGACCTCAGGGAGGGCATGCGTTTCCTTTTAGCTAAAAAGTGGCGTCAGTGGTTTTACACGCCCTGACGAGTTTGACTTACGTGGTTGTTGCTGTTGCGAGGCACCTCGGTTATATCGGTTTCGGCCGATGCATTCTGGTCGGCAGACGGATCAGACTTACGCCCCAAAGGGCGGCGAAACGCATGTTCAGGGTTTAAGTTTAATCCACATCGGTGGACCGGCCCTGTCGCTCCAAGGTCACTCGAGCTCTGACCTGAGACTCGGGCTAGACAGTCTCGAATCGGTTGAGGACTATCTTTTGCCTCGGTTCATAGATGGAAATCCAATTTCCAAATACGTGACATTTGCGGTTTTAATTGTAGAACTAGTATGGCGACATGATATATGGTACCCATGCCGCCTATGATTGATACTTATGATTTGAAGTTGTTTTATACACTATGCACTTATAATAGTATCAAATAATCTGTTTTAAACGTATCAAGCATTCTTTGGCTGTTATAAGGGAAAACCCTATCCCCCGGCTTGCATTGTGTGATAGGACCTGGGTCTTATAACAACTTCATTTTTCTTTATTTAGCATTGCGTTGTTTGTTTTATGCACTGGTGTTCTTGGGAGGAAACCCGTTCCGCGTTAGCGGCGTGGTCCCTTGATATATCTGATTTAAAATAAAGTTTTGAATAACTGTTTTAGTTCTCACACCAGTCCCATGACTGACCTGGAGTTTATTGTTTTAACCTAAACTCTGGGTGCCCCTATTTTGACACGGGCAGCTAGTAGTTTTGGTTTTGCAGATTTATATTCACAGGATCCTGGTTACAGCTGGAATGGTATCCGGAAAGCTTTGTATCCGTATATCTCCTCTAGTTGTGTATAGTATTATTTTCCGCTGCTATGTAATTTAATGTAATCTCTGATATTCATCGAATGTAAATTATTCATTTATACTCTGTATATTCTTGTATCTGATGGAATTGTTGTAATATCAATGAAATGTTCTTCCGTATGCGTTCTGTTTTGTCGTGTTCTCAAACGATAGGGCATTTCGAACGGTCCGGGTCGGTTTAGCGACTGGTTCGGACCGAGCGAAATTCCTTCTCGTCACAGTTACCATATATCATGTCGCTAATACTAGGCTCTACAATCAAAACCGCAAAAGTCACGTATTGGAATTTGGATTTCCATCTATGAACCAAGGCAAGGGATTGTCCTTACCGCTTCGAGATGCTCTAGCCCGTGTATCAGGCAAGTACTCTGTCAAGCCTTTGGATCGTCATGGCTGGTCCACTCGATGTGGATTAAACTTAAACCATAGATAATGCGTTTCCCCGCCCTATGGGGTGTCGACGAGCCAAATGACTCCATCGATCTCGGATCGACCGATAAAACCGAGGCGCCTCGCAATTCATCATCCACATAAGTAAAATGTCCGGGCGTGTAAAACCCAAAACATCACTCCTAGCTTGAAGGAAATGCATGCCCTCCCTGAGGTCCTTCTCCCGTTTCTGGTTCACACCGGGGTGTGAGGTTTGCGAATTAACGCTACACAAAGCTACACTGTATTAAAGCCAGGCTTTGATCATCAACCAAAAGACTCTGCTTTTCAATAGAAGCCTTGATCATTTGCATCTCAGCATGCCACACAGGTAATTCATGCCATGCGACTAATATCTATCGATATATATCCTATGAGCTCGTATGTCTCAGAGAAGGGCGTTAAGTAAGAGAATAAATTCTCCGCCTCCAAAAAGATATATATTTAATACAAATCAATCAACACAGAATAAAATCCAATGTCGGACACACATCCTTTTACAAGTCCGTTCTGAGTCTGAACGAAACTGGAGGAACCTTATTCCTCGCATATCCATCGATCTCCAAGTATTTCTGGACGATCACCAACTGATTCCCTCCTCTTCGGTGTACAATCCAATCAAGATCATCAATAATTATCCAAACGACGTGAAGACCTCCGGTCTTCAACCACCGTCTTCATCGTTGACTTATCGTCGATTTAGTTATTCAGAATGGGATAAACCCGGTCTTTCTGACTAACTCACGTATATAATAAACAAGTGTTATAAAAACACAACATAAGCCTTATTCCAATCCAGAATATTCCTTTATTTAAATATCCTTTTACTTTGGGAAAGGTTCCCATTAATTTTATCAAAGATAAATTCTTTAAATTTATTCTTTAATCTTCCTTTGGATATCATTTCAAACCAAATAATGGTTTATCCAAACTAGTCAGGATTAGCGAACCTTACCAAAGTAATCATTTGTTATAAATTTTCCAATCCCAACCTAATCATCCAATGAAATATAACTGGTAATACTTCATATCTAACACCACGGTGTCATCGGGAAATTCAAATACCGTTTCATGTTCAAATCTAATTAAAGATTTAACTATCGCCTAGAGCAAAACTGGTGATACTCCATTCTCGATTATTTCAATATAATTAAAGATTCATTAAAACTCAACTCGGTTTTAATCTTCCCAAAAATAAATATTAATGATTGTTTAACTTGGGAAATCATATCCTGTCTTTAACTGGGTTAAAGAACCAATGTCATTTAAAGTACGGTTCACGATAAACCCAAAATCACATTCTATTCCATCAGCCTTTAACCGTCAATTAGCAAGTGAACAATTCCCTAAGTATTGACCCCGAAGGCCGAAACCAACATCAGATCAATACCCAAGAAACCATTCAACTTAACTAATCTCCAGTTAGTTTCTAATTTTCTTAACTACATTGGGTCTAAGAATAGTATTATTAAAGATACCATTCACGACGATGGAATCTTCATGGAAAACAAATCGATATATATAATAGATATTAACTTCCATATCCGACTAATAATATAAATGGAATAATGGCAAATCCTTTTAAATTCCATATATATTAGCAGTTCTCACCCACAAAAATTCACTTCGATTATTATCTAATCGAATTTCATTCCATTCTAATTTATTTTATTAAATTGGAAAACTTTACTTTGGAAAATCTCCTTTAAATCTTAACAAAAGATTTATAAATTCCAAATCACATTTCACTGTAAATCGGGTTAAAGAACAAATGTCATTAAAAACACAACTCACATTAAACCCAATTCATATTCCATTAATTATCGGGTTAAAGAACAAATGTTTTTTAAAACACCTTTCACGATAAATCCAAAAATCAATTCCAATTCAATTCTAATTAAATATTATTTAATTGGTATACTTCATTAAATCTAAAATGAAAATATTTAATCTTTTTCTTGACTGGATTTAAGAACAGTGTTAATGAAGACACCATTCACGACAAACCCAAATCCCATTTGATGTCAAATACAAGGCTCTGAATAGAAAATATATCGGCTTGTATTCAATATCAATTACCACAACCAACAAATATCATATTGGAAATTACGATATACATATATCTTTCAAATTTTCATAACAATATCTGTATAATCACGAAATCCAACATCGAAATATTCAGATGACAACTTCGATTCATATCCATTCTAATTTATATATTGGAAATTCTGGTTATTTTTAAAACCATTTCAAATTCAATTTATTTATTTAAAAAAAAAACTGGATTATAATTCTAGTTCAAAACTAGTTCATATCGATAAAAATCTTTTTTTATCTTTTCAAATATGGAATTTTTCATCCTAATTCTTTTCAAATCATTTCTTATAATTTTAAACTAATTATTGATAATTTTTATAATTTTATCAAGGCCCGTATAGTCGATTTCCATAAACGGCCATCGAACTGCACTTACAACGACATTTTCCAAATTTTATTTTGACATAATTCCAAATCCAAAGGTTAGATTTCAAATCTCTAATATTCGTTAGAAAGCTCTTTTCGATACGAACCCAATGGTTCTGGTTTTAAGAGAATCCGACGGTCGAATCTCCCGTAATGTCCGTTTGAAGTCAATGGTCGAAATTCGCGAACTACCACACCGCGGCGCGTTCTATTCAGGCCATTATATATATATATATATATATATATATATATATATATATATATTATATATATATTTCATCGATTTCCTTTTAAAATGTATTTTATAAATCATTTGAAATTCGTTTTCAAAATGATTTCAACTTCATATTTAATTTCAAATCTAAATTGAATATTCCATATCATCGATATATAAATGATAATATTTTCAAAACATTATATTTTGAAATCAATTCCTTTTCGATATTCATTATAAAAATGAATAAAATCGAGATAAATATCGTTCACGTCAAAATGACATCAATCTAATTAACACGGCTTTATATATTTAAATATAATTGTGTTCATCCCAAATCCGACATCAAAACCACATTTTGATTCTTTTCTGAATATTATTTGAAAATATTCGTTATTTTAAAATAATCATTATTTTAAAATATTACTTCTTTCTGAACTGGAATCAGACACAGTCAATTACCATATAATTTGATTATATGGATTTCACACAACAAATGTGTGTAACAACAATGAAAACAGCAATCCATCATCCAGATGCATTCTACACTGTATAAGCATTAAATATAAATATTTAATGCTTATAATAGCCTGTCAATCAATCGATCGACATACAACTAATTATTTGGATTAGTGTATGTCCATTTTCATCCCATCACCTATGTGGGGTTTTCAATCAACAAATAATGAATTTTATTTGTGCAGTTGGGCGACGTGTAAAATTTATCTTCCCAATCAATATCAGTCAAATGGGTGTACATAAACAAATCATTTGATTTGTAAATGAATATTTGTTTTATTCATATACACGTTAAAAGTTATATTTTTAATGATAAAATATTTATTCAACTCATTTACACAATAAAAATAATATATTTTTTGTTCTAACATTTTTAAAAAAAAATTGGCGGCATAACGACGCAATACTAGAAAAGGGATAAGGCATAGCCTTATCCCGGGTCTAATAATGGCCCGCGCCATACATATACCAATCTAATCAATTCCATTTCACCCAAACAACCAAATTCAAACCAATAATCCAATCAACTACACATCCAAACAAACAAATACCATGGTCTGTGGACGACGGGAAACAGTTCATATATGCAGTTACATAATAAATAACTGTATAAAGAAAATTATAGTAAGGTGTTCTCACCTTTGGGTTCCACTACACCATTTTCTATTTCTGAACGGTGCGGATTCCGTTTTGATTTCCGTTGTTACCATCACTAGCTTTTCCCGTAGTTCACATTAAAAATCACATTTTTACCATGGCATATCATATATAAAAATCATATTTTTATTTTTTCCTTCATATATTTTTACAATGTTGTATATATTATAAAAATCATATTTTTATATCGCTACTATATGAAAATCATATTTTTATTTCAACAGTATAAAAATCACATCTTTTTATTTATAGAACTCTCGTCTTTCTACTTGTAAAAATCACATCTTTATATCGATGTTCATCTAATAAAAACCAAATTTTTACCTCAAAGTTATATATATATATATATATAGTATTTTTATTTCAAAGTTATTCATATGAAAATCGTATTTTTATTTTACTTCTCATATAGTAAAAATCATATTTTTACCGCTTCATTCAAATAAAATCACGTTTTTATTTCTCTCTCATGTAAAAATCATATTTTTACCATTGTAAATATATATACAAAGATGTAACCTTAATCATATCACTATTTATATAAAAATCAAAATTTTATACTATAACTATATAAATAAAAATCCTATCTTTTCTTATCATAAAAACTATATTTTTACCTACATACAAATCATATATTTATCTCTATAAATAAACAAAAATAAAATTAAAACTGATTTATATATGTCAATATATAAACAAAACTGATTTAAAATTCAAAACTGAACTTGAATTAAAAACCGAATTTAAATTAAGAACTGAATTAAACTAAACTGATTTTAAATAAAAGAAAAATTGTAAAACACCTTTTCCTTCGTCGATCTCGTTGCGGGACGGGGGGGAGGGGTGGGGGAAGGCGCTCGCTGTAGGTGGAGTAGGCCATCGGCGTGGGCCTGGAGGGGATGGCGCATCTTCAGGAGGCGGGCCCGGGGAGGTGCGGTGGGGTTTGCTATTTTGGGGGAGGGCTGGCTCGATTTGAGGAGGGAAGGAGAAGAAGGGCGGCGGTCGGAGGGCGTGGCGGCGGCAAAGGCCCGGGGTGGAGGACGAAAAGCTGATCGCGTCGGCCATTTTTTTTATTTTTCCTTAATCGCGGATCTGACTTTTGAAGGGGAGGGGGTTTGACTTCAACAAAGAGAAAAAGGGGGGTCTTTATTCAAATATATATATATATTTTATTCCTTTAAATTCAATAAAGTAACTTTAAGTTTCAATCTCCAAACGGGACCCACCGCGTGTCGTCCCCAGCTAATTACTCCCATTCCGAACACAATGGGACATGTATCATAGGCTGATTCAGCTGTTTCGATCAGTTTTCGTCAAAATCAAAATATAAATCTGTATATTGAATTTGAACACACATTTCAATTTACCGGGACCACATACGGACTCTAAAAATTCTTGAAATATAATTTCTAGCTTCGTATTGACGATATGGTTCAAAAAAAACCAATTTCGTAAAATTCTGAGACCATTTGAAAAATGGCCATTTTCTGGTTGATCTGTAATAACCCGGAAATCTGAGCCAATTTAAAATTTTTATTTTGGCAATTTTAGTGGATTGTGAATATTTAAAATGAATTATTTTAAATAATAACGACGAGAAATTTATTTTGAATAGAATTAGAACGTACATATTTATATGGCTCGATGATAGAATATAAATATTTATTTATAATTATAAAAGGAATTGAAAATGGCGCGGTAGTTCGATAATTCGATTTCAAACTTCAAATGAATGTACAGGGTGCAAAACAAGCCGGATTTTAGCGAAACCAAAAATATTAGAATCTATTTGAGAATATCTTTCCAACGAATCCAAAGAATCAAAATTACATAGCAGGGATAAAAAGTTATGTCCAGTTGAAATTTCAAAACAGTCGCTATGGAGTTCTGGCCCTTAAAAATGGCCATTTTGCAAACGACCTCGGAATTCGACGAAACCACTTTTGTTGGATCTGTGATGTCAAGTTATTACTAGGTTTCAAATTTCATAATTTTTCGAATCAATATGTGAGCGTGGCAAAGGAAAACGCGTTTGACCAGTTTTAGTTGATTTTAATCGACTGGAAAATGGCCATTTTTCAAACGGTCTCAGAATTCGACGAAATTAGTTTTGTTAGGACCGTATCATCAATACGAAGCTAGAAATTATTTTTCAGGAATTTTTCTAGTTAGTGTGTGGCCCGGTAAATTGAAATGCGCATTCAAATTCAATATATAGAGTTATATGTTGATTTTGACGAAAACTGCTCGAAACAATTGAATCAGCTTGCGATACATATCCCATTGTGTTCGGAATGAGGGTAATTAGCTGTAGACGATAGGCGGTAGGTTTGATTTCGAGTTCGAAAATAAAAGTTATTTTTGAAATTAAAATATTAATAAAGTAATATATAATCTCTCCCCTCCTTTTCTACTTAGTCAATCACCATGTCGTATACTTCCAGAATAGAAGAAAAAAAACACTAATCGATCGTCGCCCCCCCACGATCTGCCACCACCGCGCCTTGGCTGGACTCCACCAGCGCCGGCGATCCCCTCCATTTCCCTCTCCCCTATCTCCTCTTGCCCCGTCGAACACCCCAAGCCCTGAAACCCGAACCTCCAATGCCCAATCACCAGAAACCGCCCCCCACCAGCCACCAGACTAACCACCGCCACACCCGCTAGTCGTCAACACCCCCACGCCGCCCCCACCGACCACCACCGACCCCAGTGAGCCCCTCCGCCAATAAAAACCCGAGTTTCCCCATTTCTCAGCGAATGCCGCAGTAATGTGAGCCACCCCCGTCCATCTGAAGGCCGCCACCAACTCCTACCACCGTTAGCACCCCGGCGCAGCAGCACCTGATGCCCCTCCCTCTCCGTTCATCCACCGTGAGTTCTTCATTTTAGTTTAATTAATTTAATTTCTTTCTTTTCTATTTTATGAAATTACAATGTTGAAAAAATCTGATTTTTATAGTAATAACATAGGATTAGATTTTTATTCATATTAAAGTTAAGATTTATATTATAGCCAAGAGGAGATTTTTATTAATGTAGAAAGGCGATATTTTTTAACAATATAAAAATTTGATTTTTACACGCAAAGTTAGAATTTTTATATACAAGAATGGTAGGATTTCTATAATGAAAGTGAACGAATAAAAATAAGATTTTTAAACATGACAAGAAATAATTTTTATATATGTAGCGAATTAAAAATATGATTTTTATATACTAGAGAATATAAAAATGTGATTTTTATATATGTAGTGAATACGGGCAACGAAAGTGACAAAAGGTGGGAACGACAAGATTTTCTACATAAGAAGAGTCATGGCGTTTGGATTAGCTAGTCAGTGAGAACACTTCACCTTTAATTTATTTCTAGTTTGAAATATATGCTAGGATGCAGACGGTGTTTAGTAGCACCCGATACCCGTCGTCCACAGACCATGGACGGCTTGTATTCTTGTTTGTTTGATTTTGCTGTGTAGTTGATTGTGTGATGTGATGTGAAATGAAATAAAATATTTATATGGTTAAAATATTTTATAGTTGAAAATAGAATTTTTAATGTGTATTTAAAATGAAATAAAAAAAAACAAATCGGACGATTTGTTTATATACACATATTTGACTAATATTGATTGGGACGATAAAATTTACACATCACCCAACTGCACAAATAAAATCTGTGTTTAATTGTTTGAAAACCCCACACGGGTATTGGGGTGATATATGACATACACTAATCCCAATAATTTGTTGTATGTCGATCGATTGATTGACAGACAGTTATAAGCGTTGAATATTTATGTTAGATGCTTATACAGTGTAGAATGCACTTTGGATGATGGTTGATTATTTGTCATTGTTGATATATGCATGCGTTGTATGGAAATCTATAGAAATAAAATCTATGGTAATTGACTGGGCCTCATTCCAGTTTTGAAAAGAAATATTTGAAATGAAATATTTGAATAGAAATATTTGAAAAAGAAATATTTGAAATAGAATATTTGAAAATAGAAATATATGAAGCCGTGTTGATTAGATTGACGCCATTTTGATGCAAACGATATTTATATCGATTATATTCATTTTTATTATGAATATTGAAAAGTGATTTCAAAATCGAATATTTTGAAAATGAATTCGAATCGAATTGAAAATGGAAATCAAATAAAAATGAAATCGTATTGAAATTGAATTGAAAACGAACTGAAATTGAATTAAAAATCGATTTAAATTGAAATCAATTTGAGATGAATTTAGAACGAATTTATATTGAAAAATTCAATCTTGATTTGAATTTGAAAGTGAAGTTGAAATCATTCCGAAAATGAATTTAAAATGATTTATAAAATACGTTTTAAAAGGAAATCGACGAAGTATATATTATATATATAATATAATGGCCTGAATAAAACGCGCCGGGCTGCGGTAGTTCGTGAATTTTGATCATTGACTTCGAATGGATATTGTAGGAGATCCGAAAGTCGGATTCTCCTAAAATGGGAACCGTTGGGTTCGTATCGAAAAGAGCTGTCTAACGAATATTAGAAATTAGAAATCTAACGGTTGGATTTGGAATTATGTCCAAATCAAATTTGGAAAAGGTCGTTGTAAGTGCAGTTCGATGGCCGTTGATGGAAATCGACTGTACGGGCCTTGATAAAATTAGTAAAATTAGTAATAATTTGTGTAAAATCATAAGAAATGATTTGGGAAGAATTGGGATGAAAAACTCCATATTTGAAATGATAAAAATAGATTTTTATCGAAATGAACTAGTTTTGAACTAGAATTATAATTCTATTTACTTTTAAATAAATGAATTGAATTTGAAAGGGGTTTTCAAAGTAACCAGAATTTCCAATAACTGAATTAGAATAGATTTGAATTGAAATTGTCTTTGGAATATTTCTATGTTGGATTTCGTGATTATACAGATACCGTTATGGAAATTGGAAAGATATATAGATATCATTATTTCCAATACGATATTTGTTGGTCGTAGAATTTGATATTGAATATAAGCCGATATATTTTCTATTCAGAGCCTTGTATTTAATATCAAATGTGATTTGGGTTTGTCGTGAATGGTGTCTTCATTAACACTGTTCTTAAGCCCAGTTGAGAAAAAGATTAAATCATTTTATTTAGATTTAATGAAGTGTACCAATTAAACAATATTTAATTGGAATTGAATTGGTATTGATTTTTGGGTTTATCGTGAACAGTGTTTTAAATAACACTTGTTCTTTAACCTAATAATTAGTGGAATGTGATTTTTGGTTGTCGTGAACGGTATCTTCAATAATACTGTTCTTAGACCCAAAGGAGTTAAGAAAATAAGAAACTAACTGGAGATTAGTTAAGTTGAATGGTTTCTGGGGTATCGATATGATGTTGTGTAACAACACGTGTAATAACCCGCAAAATGCGAGCCAGTTTGAAATTTTTATTTTGGCGATTTTAGCGAATTTTGAATATTTAAAATAGATTATTTTAAATAAAATCGACGTGAAATTTATTTTGAATTGAATTCGACGTATATATTATACGCGTCGTCGTTAGAATATAATAATTATATATAATTATAAATAGAATTGAAAATGGCGCGGTAGTTCGAAAATTTGATTTCTAATTTCAATTGAGTATACAGAATTCAATATAAGTCAGAATTGAACGAAACAAGAAATATTTGAATCTGTATAACTATATCTTTGTAACGAAGTTAACAAACTGAGATTTCATCTTAGAAATCAAAAGATATGTCCAGTTGAAAATTCTGAATAGTCGCTATGGAAATTCAGGCCCTTAAAAATGGACATTTTGCAAATGACCTCGGATTTCGACGAAACCACTTTTGTTGGATCCGCAGTGTCGAATTATTGCTAGGTTTCAAATTTCATAATTTTTCGAATCAATATGTGAGCGTGGCAAAGGAAAACGTGTTTTGACCATTTCAGTTGATTTTAATCGACTGGAAATTGGCCATTTTTCCAACGGTCTCAGAATTCGACGAAACTAGTTTTGTTAGGACTGTATCGTCAATACGAAGCTAGAAAATATTTTTCGGGAATTTTTAGAGTTAGTATGTGACCCCGGTATATTGAAATGTACGTTTAAAATTCAATATAATGATTTAAATGTAAATGCAACAGAAACTGATTGTAACAGCCGAATCAACTTGCGGTACATATCCTATTGTGTTCGGAATAGGGGTAGAACGTTATGGACGACAGGCGGTGGGCCTCGTTTCGAGGTCGTATGTGAAAGTCAACTCTTTAGGATAAAATAAATTAATTAATTAATAAAATAAAAAAAAAAATTATATCTCCTCCCTTTATCTCTCTGGCCCCCCCCCCCCCCCCCCGTTCAAACAGAAATCGTTTCATAAAAAAAAAAAAAAAAAGGGGGAAAATGGAATCGGAATCGGAGGGAGGGCGCGAGCGGCCTCCTCCATGCCGCCGCCGCCTCTGGCGAGCCCCCAACGTCGGAGCACCTCACGCGAGCAACCCCCGATGGGTCGCGACGCCCACCCCCTCCCTGTAGCCGCCCTTCCCCTATCGCTCCTCCTCCCATGAGCCTCCAGAACCACCGTGACCCCCCTAACCCTAACCACCGCCACCATCCAAAACCCTAGCCCTCTAAAACCCGTGATCCACCCACAACCGCAACCGCCTGCTCCTCCCTTCCTCCAGCCTCGCGCGAGCAGCAAATTCCCCCCCCCCCCCCCCCCCCCGTTCGATCCTGAAAATCCTAAAAGAGAATAGTGAGTTTTTTTATTTAGTTTTTATTTATTTTTGTTTAAAAACAATTAGTTTATTTAGTCCATTTAAATCAGGAAAGCAAGATTTTTAAAATAGCGAAAGTTTAGATGTTTAAATAGAAAAGTTTGATTTTTATTTGGTAAAAGATACGATTTTTATATTTTTAAAGTATTAAAAATATGATTTTTATATTTTTAAAGTATTAAAAATATAATCTTAATAGGATAGAGAATATGAAAATATCATCTTTGTATATGTAGCGAAATAAAAATCTGATTTTTATTTTATATACGTTGAGATAAAGTGGTGATTTTCATAAAGGCGAAAACTTTATTTTTATAAAGGCGAAAACTTTATTTTTATAAAGGCGAAAACTTTATTTTTATAAAGGCGAAAACTTTATTTTTATAAAGGTGAATTCTTTAAATTTAAAAAGGTGAAAACTTTAAATTTAAAAAGGTGAAATCGTTAAATTTAAAAAGGTGAAATCGTTAAATTTAAAAAGGTGAAATCGTTAAATTTAAAAAGGCGAAATCTTTATATAGAAAATAGCGTAATAAAAATATAATTTTTATCTATATAGTAGCGTAATAAAAACTCGATTTTTATATGTTGAACTTTGAAATAAAAACTCGATTTTTATATGTTGAACTTTGAAATAAAAACTCGATTTTTATATGTTGAACTTTGAAATAAAAACTCGATTTTTATATGTTGAACTTTGAAATAAAAATTCGATTTTTATATATTGAATAGCGAAATAAAAATTCGATTTTTATATATATAGTGGCTACGGGCGACGAAGCTGACGAAGATGCGAAAACGGCGAAGACTTCTGCAAATGAAGTGCCGTGGAGCTTGGATAGCTTTCGGTGAGAACTTCTCACTCTTAATTCTCTTTTTCTAGATATATATATATACTAGGATGCAGACGGTGCTTATTAGAAGCACCCGACACCCGTCCACATACCATGGACTTGTTTGTTTGGATGTTTGGTGATTGATTGAGATATTGGTTTGAATGTGGTTTGTGGTGTGAAAAATCGAATCGATAAATTGGTTAGGATTAGACGTGCGCCGTTATAAGGCGAAGGAGTAAGACTAGGTTAGACTCTTACTCCAAATTTTGTGGTTTGCATAACGAAAGTGATTTGATTGATGTGTGAATGGCGTGGGCCTTCACTAGACCGGGGATAAGGCTAGGCCTTGTCCCGTTTCTAGTATCGTGCCGTTATGCCGCCGAAAATTTCTAAAATATGTTAGAAGAATAAAAATATCATTTTTATTGTGTAAATGAAATGAATAGAAATTCATGTGTTGAAATAGAATCTTTTATCGTTAAAAATATAATTTTTAACGTGAAAGTGAATAAATAAAATATTTATAAACAAATCGGCCGATTTGTTTATATACACTGATTTGACTGATATTGATTGGGTCGATAAATTTTACACATCGCCCAACTGCACAAATAAAATCTGTGTTTGATTGTTTGAAACCCCACACGGGTGTTGGGATGAAATTTGAAGTTCACTCATCCTGATTGATCAAATATGTCGATCGATTGATTGACAGGCTGTTATAAGCGTTAGATATCGATATTTGATGCTTATGCAGTGTAGTGCACTTTGGTTGATGGTTGATTATTTTTCGACGCTATTATATACATGTGTTGTATGGAATCCATATAATTAACGTTATATGGTGATTGATTGGGCCTCATTCCAATCGGGAAATAATGAATATTATAAAAGAAAATTCATGTGTTGAATATAAAGAAAATAGTCATGTGTTGACGATGTTCATGTGTTGAGTGAAATATTTTAAATAAAATAAATTACATCTTTATCATATTTAAAATTAGAACTACTTCCTAGTAGAAGTCTAATTAAAATCAAACGATAGATACCATAGTTTTATAAAATATTTTACATAACAAAAATAGTGATGTGTTGACAGTACTCATGTGTTGAGATTAGTCGTGTGATGAAAGAAATATAGATTCATGTGTTGAATGGGATAAATATTCATTTGTTGGATAGAATAAAGGAGTTTTGAAAAATATAAAGCCGGGTTGATTAGAGATGCGTTATTTCGACGTGAACGATATTTATATCGATTGAAAACGATTTCGAAATGAATTGAATTGAAAACGATTTCGAAATGAATTGAATTGAAATCAAATCGATTTGAAATTGAATGTAGTGTTGAAAGGGTTTTGAAAACGAATTTAAAACGATTTATAAAATTCGTTTTAAAAGGAAATCGACGAAATATATATTATATATATTATATATATAATATAATGGCCTGAATAGAACGCGCCGCGCCGCGGTAGTTCGTGAATTTCGACCATTTATTTCAAACGGACATTGCGGGAGATCCGACCGTCGGATTCTCCTAAAACCGGAACCGTTGGGTTCGTATCGAAAAGAGCTTTCCAATGAATATTAGAAATTTGAAATCTAACGGTTGGATTTGGAATTATGTCCAAATCAAATTCGAAAAAGGTCGCTATAAGTGCAGTTCGATGGCCGTTGTTGAAAATCGACTGTACGGGCCTTGATAAAATTATTAAAAATATCTATAATTTGTGTAAAATTATAATATGTAAATTGGAAAGAACTGGGGTGAAAAAAAATTCCACATTTGAAAAGATAAAAATAGATTTTTATCGAAATGAACTAGTTTTGAACTAGAATTGAGATCAATTTATTTTTAAAATAAATAAATTGAATTTGATAGTGGTTTTGAAAATAATCGATAATTTCCAATACGTGGATTGGACTGGAGCTGAATCGAAATTATCTTCGGGATATTTCGATGTTGGATTTGGTGACTATACAAATATTGTTATGGGGATTTGAAAGATATTTTATATCGTTATTTCCAATACGATATTTGTTGGTTTCAGAATTTGATATTGAATATAAGTCGATATATTTTCTATTCAGAGCCTTGTATTTAATATCAAATGTGATTTGGGTTTGTCGTGAATCGTGTTTTGATGACATTGGTTCTTTAACCCAGTTAAAGGCAGGATATTGATTTTTGAAAAGATTAAAACTAAGTGGAGTTTTAATGAATCTTTAATTAGATTAAAATGTGAATTGATGATTTAAATTATCAAATCTGAAAAGTGATCGAGAGTGGAGTACCACCAGTTTTGCTCCAAAGCGATAGTTAAATCTTTAATTAGATTTGAACGTGAAATGGTAATTAATTTTACCGATAACACAGTGGTGTTAGATGTGGAGTATTACCAGTTTTCTCCAGGGAATATATAGGTTGGGATTGGGAAATAAAATAAATAATTACTTCGGTGTGGTTCGTTAATCCCGACTAGTTTGAAATGATATCCAAAGGAAGATTATAGGATAAATTTAGAAGAATTTATCTTGGATAAAATTAATGGGAACATTTCCCTAAGAATGTGATTTTGTGAATAAAAGAATATTCTGAATTGGAATGAGGCGTTTGTTGTGTTTGTGTAACATTCGTTTATTATATACGTGGGTTATTCAGAAAGGCCGGGTTTATACCCATTCTGAATAACCGATTCGACGTGATGTCGAAGATGAAGACGGTGGTTGAAGACCGGAAGTCTTCACATCGTTTGGGTGATTACTGATGATCTTGATTGGGCTGTACACCCAAGATGAGGGAAACAGTCGGTGATCGTCCAGACGTACTTGGAGATCGATGGATATGCGAGGAAAGTGCCTCCGGTTTCGTTCAGACCCAGAACGGACTTGTAAATGGACTGTGTGTCTGACATTGGATTTTAGTCCGTGTGATTGATCTCTATTAAATATATATCTGTTTGGCGGCGGAGAATTTATTCTCTTGCTTAACGCCCTTCTCTGAGACGTACGAGCTCAGGGGTTATATATTGATGGATATCAAACGCATGGAGTGAATTGCCTGTGTGGCATGCGTAAGTGGCAATTGATCAAGGCTTCTGTTGAAAAGCAAAGTCTTGTGGTTGATGATCAAAGCACGGCCTGTGGGGCATAGCTTTGTGTATAACGTGAATTCGCGAGCCTCACACCTCGGTATGAGTAAAAAACGGGATAGTGACTGCAGGGAGAGCACGACGTTTCTTTCTAGCTAGGGTGGTGTCAGTGACCTACCAGCCCTGACATTTATATATTTTTCACCTGTGTGGTTGTTGGAATGCGAGGCGCCTCGGATATAGGTCTGTAAGGACCGGGAAACGTGTGTTCAGGAATTGCCAATCCTCAAAAGTAAGAGAGGACCGGCCCTGAAGATCCAAGGATCATAGTGGGGTCCTGAGACATTTGCTAGAGTGTCTCGAACGCGGAGAGGAGCTTGCCCCTTGCCTCGGCTCATGACGGAAATCCAATTTCCAATACGTGTATTGCGGTTTTAATTGTAGAACTAGTATGGCGACATGATAGATGGTACCCATGCCGCCTATGATTGATATTTATGATGTGAAATTGTTTTGACACTATACACATATAGTAATATCAAAATAATGTGTTTTAAACGTATCATGCATGCTTTGGCTGTTATAAGGTAAAAACCCTATCCTCCGGCTTGCGTTGCATTGTGTGATGGGACCTGGGTCTTATAACAGCTTCATTTTTCTTTATTTAGCATTGCGCTGTTTGTTTTATGCACTGGTGTTCTTGGGAGGAAACCCGTTCCGTGTATACGGCGTGGTCCCTTGATTTACCGAACTTTAAAATAAAGAATTATAACTGTTTTAGTTCTCACACCAGTCACATGACTGACCTGGAGTTTATTGTTTTAACCTAAACTCTGGGTGCCCCTATTTTCCACACGGGCAGCTAGTAGTTTTGGTTTTGCAGATTTATATTCACAGGGTCCTGATTTACGGCTGGAACGATGCTCGGAAAGCTCTGTATCCGTGTATCACCTCTAGTTGTGCTTTTATATTATTTTTCCGCTGCTGGGTAATTTATTGTAATCTCTGATATTTATCGAATGTAATTTATTCAATTATACTCTGTATATTCTTGTATCTGATGGAATTGTTGTAATAACAATGAAATGTTCTTCCGTCTGCGTTCTATTCTGTCTTGTACTCAATTCTATCCGTGCTTTCCTTCACGGGGAAGTTCGGGTCGTCTCATTTTGGTATCAGAGCTTTGGTTTACAGAGCTCGAGAACAAGACACATTAGAACCATACGAAAGAATTCATCAGATATTGGATTAGTAATATCCAATTAGAATTACTCGTTAGAGATAGGATCAGTAGTATCCTTGAACGAGTGTGAAGAGTATATTTTTCAAATGAAAACAATTTTGTTTTGAAAATTTAAATCGTTTTACACGTATTTGAATATTTATTTATTTTGAATATGGACAATCGAGTATATATAGATTTCGCGTATACGCGTCATGAACGTATATTCGAAGTTTTAATATACTGGATAGATATAGAGTCACATTCTAGATATCCGGGGATGATTCTGATGATGGTGCATCATCATTAGTATTCATATTCGAGTCTCGAAGGTGTGATTTCTATATATTTCCATTAGACTGGTGTGAGAACCAAAACTTATATAGCTAGAATACATTGTTGTGAATTGGCATCAAAACATGATTTTTTGTATATATATCAAAATTTATGAATTTGAAACTCTAATCCACTAATTGATTGATGTTTGTGTTGTTTGTTTATTTGTTTGCTAATTTTTAACCATTTATGCCTAATTGAACCGAATAATAGAATTGTATTGAAAATTGGTAGCATATGCAGGCATACATATACTTACATTGAACAGGTCATAGCAAGGAGGCTAGAGCCGAAGAATAAAATTTGTTTGCCCGACAAATAGGTACATGTTTACTACATAATTTCCTGTTTTGTTTGGGTGATGATGATTTTGTGAGCCTATTGGCTAGCCGCTTGGCTTTTTCTTTTTCTTTTTGAGATCTGAAGGACCGGGGAAGCTATTTGAAATTCCCCGATGCTCCCATTGCAGGGGAGGTTATGGCGAAATTTTTCAAAAATTTAGGGTGTTAGCCAAATTTTTGAAATTTTGAAAATTCTCAGAAACTAAAGAGTTAGAGAATGGAAGCCAGATCGAACATAGTGTTGAATAATCAAACCACTTTCGACTTTGTTCCTTTTCGGGGACGAAAAGTTTTAAGTGGGGGAGATTGTAATAACCCGCAAAATGCGAGCCAGTTTGAAATTTTTATTTTGGCGATTTTAGCGAATTTTGAATATTTAAAATAGATTATTTTAAATAAAATCGACGTGAAATTTATTTTGAATTGAATTCGACGTATATATTATACGCGTCGTCGTTAGAATATAATAATTATATATAATTATAAATAGAATTGAAAATGGCGCGGTAGTTCGAAAATTTGATTTCTAATTTCAATTGAGTATACAGAATTCAATATAAGTCAGAATTGAACGAAACAAGAAATATTTGAATCTGTATAACTATATCTTTGTAACGAAGTTAACAAACTGAGATTTCATCTTAGAAATCAAAAGATATGTCCAGTTGAAAATTCTGAATAGTCGCAATGGAAATTCAAGCCCTTAAAAATGGACATTTTGCAAATGACCTCGGATTTCGACGAAACACTTTTGTTGGATCCGCAGTGTCGAATTATTGCTAGGTTTCAAATTTCATAATTTTTCGAATCAATATGTGAGCGTGGCAAAGGAAAACGTGTTTTGACCATTTCAGTCGATTTTAATCGACTGGAAATTGGCCATTTTTCCAACGGTCTCAGAATTCGACGAAACTAGTTTTGTTAGGACCGTATCGTCAATACGAAGCTAGAAAATATTTTTCGGGAATTTTTAGAGTTAGTATGTGACCCCGGTATATTGAAATGTACGTTTAAAATTCAATATAATGATTTAAATGTAAATGCAACAGAAACTGATTGTAACAGCCGAATCAACTTGCGGTACATATCCCATTGTGTTCGGAATGGGGGTAGAACGTTATGGACGACAGGCGGTGGGCCTCGTTTCGAGGTCGTATGTGAAAGTCAACTCTTTAGGATAAAATAAATTAATTAATTAATAAAATAATAATAAAAAAATATATCTCCTCCCTTTATCTCTCTGCCCCCCCCCCCCCCCCCCCGTTCAAACAGAAATCGTTTCATAAAAAAAAAAAAAAAAAAAAGGGGGGGAAATGGAATCGGAATCGGAGGGAGGGTGCGAGCGGCCTCCTCCATGCCGCCGCCGCCTCTGGCGAGCCCCCAACGTCGGAGCACCTCACGCGAGCAACCCCCGATGGGTCGCGACGCCCACCCCCTCCCTGTAGCCGCCCTTCCCCTATCGCTCCTCCTCCCATGAGCCTCCAGAACCACCGCGACCCCCCTAACCCTAACCACCGCCACCATCCAAAACCCTAGCCCTCTAAAACCCGTGATCCACCCACAACCGCAACCGCCTGCTCCTCCCTTCCTCCAGCCTCGCGCGAGCAGCAAATTCTCCCCCCCCCCCCCCCGTTCGATCCTGAAAATCCTAAAAGAGAATAGTGAGTTTTTTTATTTAGTTTTTATTTATTTTTGTTTAAAAACAATTAGTTTATTTAGTCCATTTAAATCAGGAAAGCAAGATTTTTAAAATAGCGAAAGTTTAGATGTTTAAATAGAAAAGTTTGATTTTTATTTGGTAAAAGATACGATTTTTATATTTTTAAAGTATTAAAAATATGATTTTTATATTTTTAAAGTATTAAAAATATAATCTTAATAGGATAGAGAATATGAAAATATCATCTTTGTATATGTAGCGAAATAAAAATCTGATTTTTATTTTATATACGTTGAGATAAAGTGGTGATTTTCATAAAGGCGAAAACTTTATTTTTATAAAGGCGAAAACTTTATTTTTATAAAGGCGAAAACTTTATTTTTATAAAGGTGAATTCTTTAAATTTAAAAAGGTGAAAACTTTAAATTTAAAAAGGTGAAATCGTTAAATTTAAAAAGGTGAAATCGTTAAATTTAAAAAGGCGAAATCTTTATATAGAAAATAGCGTAATAAAAATATAATTTTTATCTATATAGTAGCGTAATAAAAACTCGATTTTTATATGTTGAACTTTGAAATAAAAACTCGATTTTTATATGTCGAACTTTGAAATAAAAACTCGATTTTTATATGTTGAACTTTGAAATAAAAACTCGATTTTTATATGTTGAACTTTGAAATAAAAATTCGATTTTTATATATTGAATAGCGAAATAAAAATTCGATTTTTATATATATAGTGGCTACGGGCGACGAAGCTGACGAAGATGCGAAAACGGCGAAGACTTCTGCAAATGAAGTGCCGTGGAGCTTGGATAGCTTTCGGTGAGAACTTCTCACTCTTAATTCTCTTTTTCTAGATATATATATATACTAGGATGCAGACGGTGCTTATTAGAAGCACCCGACACCCGTCCACATACCATGGACTTGTTTGTTTGGATGTTTGGTGATTGATTGAGATATTGGTTTGAATGTGGTTTGTGGTGTGAAAAATCGAATCGATAAATTGGTTAGGATTAGACGTGCGCCGTTATAAGGCGAAGGAGTAAGACTAGGTTAGACTCTTACTCCAAATTTTGTGGTTTGCATAACGAAAGTGATTTGATTGATGTGTGAATGGCGTGGGCCTTCACTTGACCGGGGATAAGGCTAGGCCTTGTCCCGTTTCTAGTATCGTGCCGTTATGCCGCCGAAATTTTCTAAAATATGTTAGAAGAATAAAAATATCATTTTTATTGTGTAAATGAAATGAATAGAAATTCATGTGTTGAAATAGAATCTTTTATCGTTAAAAATATAATTTTTAACGTGAAAGTGAATAAATAAAATATTTATAAACAAATCGGCCGATTTGTTTATATACACTGATTTGACTGATATTGATTGGGTCGATAAATTTTACACATCGCCCAACTGCACAAATAAAATCTGTGTTTGATTGTTTGAAACCCCACACGGGTGTTGGGATGAAATTTGAAGTTCACTCATCCTGATTGATCAAATATGTCGATCGATTGATTGACAGGCTGTTATAAGCGTTAGATATCGATATTTGATGCTTATGCAGTGTAGTGCACTTTGGTTGATGGTTGATTATTTTTCGACGCTATTATATACATGTGTTGTATGGAATCCATATAATTAACGTTATATGGTGATTGATTGGGCCTCATTCCAATCGGGAAAATAATGAATATTATAAAAGAAAATTCATGTGTTGAATATAAAGAAAATAGTCATGTGTTGACGATGTTCATGTGTTGAGTGAAATATTTTAAATAAAATAAATTACATCTTTATCATATTTAAAATTAGAACTACTTCCTAGTAGAAGTCTAATTAAAATCAAACGATAGATACCATAGTTTTATAAAATATTTTACATAACAAAAATAGTGATGTGTTGACAGTACTCATGTGTTGAGATTAGTCGTGTGATGAAAGAAATATAGATTCATGTGTTGAATGGGATAAATATTCATTTGTTGGATAGAATAAAGGAGTTTTGAAAAATATAAAGCCGGGTTGATTAGAGATGCTTATTTCGACGTGAACGATATTTATATCGATTGAAAACGATTTCGAAATGAATTGAATTGAAAACGATTTCGAAATGAATTGAATTGAAATCAAATCGATTTGAAATTGAATGTAGTGTTGAAAGGGTTTTGAAAACGAATTTAAAACGATTTATAAAATTCGTTTTAAAAGGAAATCGACGAAATATATATTATATATATTATATATATAATATAATGGCCTGAATAGAACGCGCCGCGCCGCGGTAGTTCGTGAATTTCGACCATTTATTTCAAACGGACATTGCGGGAGATCCGACCGTCGGATTCTCCTAAAACCGGAACCGTTGGGTTCGTATCGAAAAGAGCTTTCCAATGAATATTAGAAATTTGAAATCTAACGGTTGGATTTGGAATTATGTCCAAATCAAATTCGAAAAAGGTCGCTATAAGTGCAGTTCGATGGCCGTTGTTGAAAATCGACTGTACGGGCCTTGATAAAATTATTAAAAATATCTATAATTTGTGTAAAATTATAATATGTGAATTGGAAAGAACTGGGGTGAAAAAAAATTCCACATTTGAAAAGATAAAAATAGATTTTTATCGAAATGAACTAGTTTTGAACTAGAATTGAGATCAATTTATTTTTAAAATAAATAAATTGAATTTGATAGTGGTTTTGAAAATAATCGATAATTTCCAATACGTGGATTGGACTGGAGCTGAATCGAAATTATCTTCGGGATATTTCGATGTTGGATTTGGTGACTATACAAATATTGTTATGGGGATTTGAAAGATATTTTATATCGTTATTTCCAATACGATATTTGTTGGTTTCAGAATTTGATATTGAATATAAGTCGATATATTTTCTATTCAGAGCCTTGTATTTAATATCAAATGTGATTTGGGTTTGTCGTGAATCGTGTTTTGATGACATTGGTTCTTTAACCCAGTTAAAGGCAGGATATTGATTTTTGAAAAGATTAAAACTAAGTGGAGTTTTAATGAATCTTTAATTAGATTAAAATGTGAATTGATGATTTAAATTATCAAATCTGAAAAGTGATCGAGAGTGGAGTACCACCAGTTTTGCTCCAAAGAGATAGTTAAATCTTTAATTAGATTTGAACGTGAAATGGTAATTAATTTTACCGATAACACAGTGGTGTTAGATGTGGAGTATTACCAGTTTTCTCCAGGGAATATATAGGTTGGGATTGGGAAATAAAATAAATAATTACTTCGGTGTGGTTCGTTAATCCCGACTAGTTTGAAATGATATCCAAAGGAAGATTATAGGATAAATTTAGAAGAATTTATCTTGGATAAAATTAACGGGAACATTTCCCTACGAATGTGATTTTGTGAATAAAAGAATATTCTGAATTGGAATGAGGCGTTTGTTGTGTTTGTGTAACATTCGTTAATTATATACGTGGGTTATTCAGAAAGGCCGGGTTTATACCCATTCTGAATAACCGATTCGACGTGATGTCGAAGATGAAGACGGTGGTTGAAGACCGGAAGTCTTCACATCGTTTGGGTGATTACTGATGATCTTGATTGGGCTGTACACCCAAGATGAGGGAAACAGTCGGTGATCGTCCAGACGTACTTGGAGATCGATGGATATGCGAGGAAAGTGCCTCCGGTTTCGTTCAGACCCAGAACGGACTTGTAAATGGACTGTGTGTCTGACATTGGATTTTAGTCCGTGTGATTGATCTCTATTAAATATATATCTGTTTGGCGGCGGAGAATTTATTCTCTTGCTTAACGCCCTTCTCTGAGACGTACGAGCTCAGGGGTTATATATTGATGGATATCAAACGCATGGAGTGAATTGCCTGTGTGGCATGCGTAAGTGGCAATTGATCAAGGCTTCTGTTGAAAAGCAAAGTCTTGTGGTTGATGATCAAAGCACGGCCTGTGGGGCATAGCTTTGTGTATAACGTGAATTCGCGAGCCTCACACCTCGGTATGAGTCAAAAACGGGATAGTGACTGCAGGGAGAGCACGACGTTTCTTTCTAGCTAGGGTGGTGTCAGTGACCTACCAGCCCTGACATTTATATATTTTTCACCTGTGTGGTTGTTGGAATGCGAGGCGCCTCGGATATAGGTCTGTAAGGACCGGGAAACGTGTGTTCAGGAATTGCCAATCCTCAAAAGTAAGAGAGGACCGGCCCTGAAGATCCAAGGATCATAGTGGGGTCCTGAGACATTTGCTAGAGTGTCTCGAACGCGGAGAGGAGCTTGCCCCTTGCCTCGGCTCATGACGGAAATCCAATTTCCAATACGTGTATTGCGGTTTTAATTGTAGAACTAGTATGGCGACATGATAGATGGTACCCATGCCGCCTATGATTGATATTTATGATGTGAAATTGTTTTGACACTATACACATATAGTAATATCAAAATAATGTGTTTTAAACGTATCAAGCATGCTTTGGCTGTTATAAGGTAAAAACCCTATCCTCCGGCTTGCGTTGCATTGTGTGATGGGACCTGGGTCTTATAACAGCTTCATTTTTCTTTATTTAGCATTGCGCTGTTTGTTTTATGCACTGGTGTTCTTGGGAGGAAACCCGTTCCGTGTATACGGCGTGGTCCCTTGATTTACCGAACTTTAAAATAAAGAATTATAACTGTTTTAGTTCTCACACCAGTTACATGACTGACCTGGAGTTTTTTGTTTTAACCTAAACTCTGGGTGCCCCTATTTTCCACACGGGCAGCTAGTAGTTTTGGTTTTGCAGATTTATATTCACAGGGTCCTGATTTACGGCTGGAACGATGCTCGGAAAGCTCTGTATCCGTGTATCACCTCTAGTTGTGCTTTTATATTATTTTTCCGCTGCTGGGTAATTTATTGTAATCTCTGATATTTATCGAATGTAATTTATTCAATTATACTCTGTATATTCTTGTATCTGATGGAATTGTTGTAATAACAATGAAATGTTCTTCCGTCTGCGTTCTATTCTGTCTTGTACTCAATTCTATCCGTGCTTTCCTTCACGGGGAAGTTCGGGTCGTCTCAACACGGAATTTGGGGGCCAATTTAAAATTTCTATTTTAGGAATTTTAAAGGATTCAAATATTTTACATAATTTATTTTAAATAAGAACGACTAAAAATTTATTTTAACACAAATAAATTTAATTTAATTCTAAAAGGAGTTTAAAACAGCACTGTAGTTTGAAATTTTGAATTTGAACTTTGACTGAATATACTGAATTCAATTTAAATCAGAATTGAGCGAAACAAGAAATATTTAAATCGGTTTAATCATATCTTTCTTACGAATCTGAAAAACTGAAATTTCACTTTGAAAATAGAAAGTTATATCCAGTTTAAAATTTAGAAAAGTCATTGTAGGATTTATATATATTTTAATATAATATATTGGCCTTAAAAATAGCCATTTTGCAAACGATCTCGGTTTTTGACGAAACCACTTTTGTTGGAAACAGAATGTCAAATTATTGCTAAGTTTAATTTTCCAGAATTTTTCGAATTAATATGTGAGCGTGGCAGAAGAAAACGTGTTTTGTCAGTTTCAGTCCAATTTAATCGACTTGAAAATCGCCATTTTTCCAACGGTATCAGAATTCGACGAAATTAGTCTTGTTAGAACCGTATCATCAAAACAAAGCCAAATACATTTTTTTTGTAATTTTCTGAGTCCGTATGTGGCCCCGGTGAATTTAAATACACGATCGAATTAATTTAATAAAGAATCTAAATATTAATATAATAAAAACAAGGCTTAGACTATCAAACTGGCAGACGGGACCTAGCCCATCTCGTCCGGAGCATGGGTATTTGCCTAGGAACAAAGTTCGCTGGGCTGAAATAGGAGTTGAAAGAGATTAGCGGGCTTAAACCCAATAATTAGAATATTATATTATAAATAATAGTTAAACAAACCTAACCCAAATTTTCTAAAGTCAGCCGCCAGTTCTGGAAATGAACGCCCCACTTCATCCCGATTTCAAATCCTATAATCTCTTTACCCAATTCGAATTAAAACCAGTTCCAAAAACAAAATCAAAGAAGATTCCTAGCTCGTCGATCTTGTACGGTTATGATCAAGTATAATTACACGGATGGTTCGGATTTTGCCCTAAAAGGATGCGTGATCGGTGGAGGTTTCGAGACCCTACAGGCGCTCGAGTTCAGCGGGAAGGAGGGCGGAGGGAGAGCAAGCCGAGGCGCTGCTCGTGGATACCGCAGATCGGTCTCTGACAGCTTCTGGATGCCTGAGTTCTAGAGGGAGGAAGTCGAGCTTGGTTCTGGCATTCGACAGTAAACAGAATGTAGAAGATGATTAGAGAATATGGTTAAGTTAATTTAATCATTTATTAGTTTAACTAATTATAAAAGTAATCGATGTGTTAATGGTCATAACTCGATCAAATCTTATCAGAATCAGACGAAACCAGTTGCATTGGATTCGTATCAGAAAACACTACCTTATGGTGCAGACTAAAGTTGAAACAGAGCATATTAGATTTTGGTCAAAATCCAGATCTGAGTTGTTCAGAATTAAAAGCTATTGGTAAGAAATCCTATTCTTTTTATTTTATAATTAAAATTTGTTAATCATAATTGTAGTGTTACTCTTGCGCTGTAATATTCTGCTGAATACCATACGTGATTTGATCTGTGATTTTTGTGTTCTGTTGATCTGTTAGAATTAACATTTGTGTTAATTAGAATTGGATTAAACAAAGCTATTATCTTGTTTTACTAGAATTGTTGAATTAGCAATTAACATTGGGGTTAATTAGAATATGGGATTAAACAAAATTTATCATTTTGTTTATTAGATTTGTTGAAACCAGTATTAACCTTTTTTTTTATTTAAAATTGAATTAAACCAAATTATCATTTCTAATGTAAATGTAATAATTTCATTTTATAAGAATGAATTAAAACATTCTTTTGGGTCATTCTATAAGAATGAAAATTAAAACATTCTTTTTGGACATTTTAAAAGGATAAAACAAAAACATTCATTTTTGTTATTTTAAAAGAATAAATTGAGAACATTCATTTTTCTACTTAGAAAGAATTAAGTAGAAATGATCATTTATGTCACATTAAAAGGAATTTATTAGAAATGATCATTTTTGTTTACATTAAAAAGATTTGTTCAAAATTGCATTTTTGTTTACATTAAAAAGATTTGTCCAAAATTGCATTTTTGTTTACATTAAAAAGATTTGTTCAAAATTGCATTTTTGATTACATTAAAAGGATTTGTTCAAAATTGCATTTTTGTCTACATTAAAAGGATTTGTCAAAACATGATTATAAAAGGAAAATTAACATTTTTGTTTACTGTAAAAGAATGAAAACTAAATTTACTTTTTATCAAAATATGACTAGTGAATAGAATAACATATTTTTATCAAAATATGATTAGTGAATAGAATAACATATTTTTGTCACTTTGAAATAAAGGAAATTGAAAGGACATTTTTGTCACTTTGAAATAAATGAAATTAAAAGGACATTTTTGTCACTTTGACATGAATGAAATAAAAAGGATATTTTTGTACATTTGAGATGAATGAAATAAAATGTATATTTTTTTTATACATTTAAAAGGAAGGAGACAAAATAATCATACTTTGTTACATTGAAATGTACATTTTTATACATTGAAGGAATTAGAGAGAAATGAACATTTCAATACATTAAAAAAATTAGATAGAAAATGAACATTTTTATATATTAAAAAGGGATTACATAAAAATGAACATTTTTTTATATTAAAAAGGTTTACATAAAAATGAACACTTTTATATGTTAAAAAGGGTCAGATGAAAATGGACATTTTTATGCATTAAAAAGGATTTAACCAAAATATACATTTTGGTCATTAAGAAGGAAGATTACATTTTTGATCATAAATAAGGATTAAAACAAAAATACATTTTTGTTCGTTAAAAAGAAAGGTTACATTTTGATCATTAAAAAGGATTAAAGAAAAATGACATTTTAGTTTACTTTAAAGGAATGAAGAACAAAAATGACATTTTTGTTTATTTTAAAAGATTAGACAAAATTATCACGTTTTGCTAACGTTAAAAGGATTAGACAAAAGCATCATATTGTTTACATTAAAAGAATTAGACAAATTTCTCATTTTGTTTACATTAAAAGAACTAGACAAAAAAATTTGGTCACTTTATAAAGAATGAATGTAAAATGTATATTTTTTTTATACATTAAAAAGAATGAGTTAAAATGTATATTTTTATACATTAAAAAAAATGAATTGAAAATGTATATTTTTTTATACATTAAAAAGAATGAGTTAAAATGTATATTTTTATACATTAAAAAGAATGAGTTAAAAATGTATATTTGTATACATTAAATGAATGAACTGGTAATGGACAATTTTTGTCACATTAAAAGAATGAAGTAGTAATGCACATTTTGTCATTTATAAGGAATGGAACAAAACTTAATTATTGAATAAGATTAGCATTTTTGCCTAAAAGAATGGTTAGTACATAAAAATGAACATTTTCATACGTTAGAAAGATTAGACAAAATTCATTATTTTGTTTATATTAGAAAGATTAGACAAAATTCATTATTTTTTTTACATTAGAAGATTAGACAAAATTATCAGTTTTGTATATAAAAAGTAATGAAACAAAAATGAACATTTTTTTGTATAAAAAGGAATGAAATAAAAATGAACATTTTTGTGTATTGAAAAGGATTAAAAAATAATGAACATTTGTGTACATTAAAGAGGAGTAGATTAAAATATATAGTTTTGGTCATTAAAAAGAGTTACACGAAGATATACATTTTTGGTCATTGAAAGGAATTACATAAAGGATTAGAAATAAAAGTTAATATCTTTATTGTCGATTAGTTACAATAAAAAGATCATATGTTATAAATATGATACTAGCGATGGCTTGGAATATATGTCTGTTATGTTGTAATGTTTGATGTGTTAAATATATTGTAAGTATAATCAAACTGAATATCACACTTCCATTTACAAGTCATCCGACTTGTTTATGTGATTGGGTCGATAATTTTTCACACATCACCCAAGTGCACAAATAATTTATTATTTGATTGTTGGATGAAACCCTACACGGGTGTTGGGATGTTATTTGATCTACACTAGTCCCAATATTTAGTGTAGAATCCACTTTGGGTGTTTTTTGGATGCTTGATAATTATTTATCATAATCATTGATTATATGCAATACATGGTTGTTGATTGAGTCACATTCCAATAAAGAATATATCTTAGAAAAAGGATATTTTAGAAAAAGAATATATTTTAGAAAAATATATTTTTATTGAAATGAACTAGTTATCAAGTAGAATAAATCATTAAATTTAGATTTAATGAAGTTTTCCAATTTGCTAATATTTAATTGAAATTAAATTGAATAAATTTGATTTGGGTTTTTCGTGAATAGTGTCTTAAATAACACTGTTCTTAAACCCCGTATGAAAAGAGTAATCTTTTAATTTTGATTATTAAAGTTTTCAATTATATTCAGTAATTGAAATAAGATGAAATGTGAGTTGGGTTTATTGTGAACTGTGTTTCTAAGCGGCATTTGTCCTTTAACCCTACTGACAGCGAAAATGTGATTTGGAATTTATAAATCTTTTATTAAGATTTAAAAGGGACTTTTTCCAAAAGCCAAGCTTTCCAATTTAAGATATTAAATTGGAATTGAATGGAATTCGAATTAATAATAATCGAGGTAAGCTTCTGTAAAAGAAGACCGATACTACATATAGAATTTAAGAGGCTTTGCCTTTATTCCATTTATATTGTTGGTCGGATACAGAAATTTATAATGATTATATATTGATTTGATTTCTGTAAAGTTCCATATTTTATGGAAGATGATTTCGGGTTTACCGTGAACAATGTTTTAAATGACATTAGTTCTTTAACCCAGTTGAAGATAAGATTAATTTCTTAAATTTAAATAATCATTGAATAATGATTTTTGGTATTTAAAACGAAATTTGTGTTTTGATAAATCTTTAAAGAAAAGATTTAAAGGTAGTTTAAATAATTTATCTTTGATAGAATAATGAGAATATTTTATTAGAAGAACATTCTGAATTGGAATGAGACGTTGGATGTGCTTTTATAGTACTTGATTTTTAATTATAAAAATACGCGAATTATTCGGAAAGACTGGGTTTAACCCATTCCGAATAATTACTATGACGATGAAGAGTCGAAGATGAAGGCGGTGGTTGAAGACCGACGATCTTCACATCGAATGGATGTGTTTCTACTGAGACCCATGATGGGAGTAGCTACCTTGAAGGGGCTTCAGTGGTAGCCGTCCAGACGTATTATTGATTGTCCGGATATGCGAGGACCTCTCAGGTGTCTCCGGTTTCATTCAAACCCAGAACGGACTTGTAAATGGATGCGTGTTTGACATTGGATTTCGTTCCATGTGAATTAAATTGATTTTTATTAATGTATATCTGATTGGTGGTGGGGAATTTATTCTCTGCTTAACACCCTGGTGTATATTAATAACGATTAATCGCACGGCGTGAATTGTCAATGTGGCATGCCAAGATGCAATTGATCAAGGCTTTTGTTGAAAAGCAGGGCCTTGTGGGATGATCAAAGTATAGCCTATTACGGCATAGCTTTGTGTATAGCATGACTTCGCGAGCCTCACACACCGGTATGAGTCAAAAAGGGGATATGGACCATAGAGAGTGCACACTTTCTTTCTAGCTAGGGGTAGTGTCAGTGCTTAAACTGGCTGGCATTTTACTTATGTGGATGACGGATTTTGATGCGCCTTGGATTTTTATAGGCCGTTAGTGGTCATACTATAGGTTCAAAGGAACCGGGAAATGTGTGTTCAGGAATTGCCAATCCACTACCGTTAGGTGGGGACCGGCCCTACCACATCCAAGGGTTGCCCATAGGTGTGATCCTGAGGCATTTGCTAGAGTGTCTCGAATCGGAGAGGACGATCCCTAGCCTCGGCTCATGATGGAAATCCAATTTCCAATACGACCTTGCGGTTTTTAATGTAGAACTAGTATGGCGACATGATATATGGTACCCATGTCGTCTATGATTGATATATTATGATTGAAATTGTTTTTGAAAACATATATACACTAATGATAATATCAAATCCGTTTTTGTCGTATCAAGCATTTTTGACCATTATAAGGTAAAACTCTATCCTCCGGTTTGCGTTGCATTGTGTGATGGGACTTCAGTCTTATAATGGTTTCATTTTCCTAAAGAGCATTGCGTTGTTTAACGTTTTAAATTATTTTATGCACTGGCAATCCAATGGAGTAAACCCGTTCGGCGTTAGTGGCATGGTCCTGTGATTCACCTTATTTTTAGTTTAGTTAAGATTTCTCATACCAGTCCCATGACTGACCTGTAGTTTGTTTCACTGGCAAACTCGGGTGCCCATATTTTCCACATGGGCAGTCGAGTAGCTTTTTGCAGATATATTTACAGGATCCCGGTTTACAGCTGAAGTGGTATTCGGAAAGCTCTGTATCTGTGCATTCCTTTCGGTTGTTTGTTTGTATCATTTTTCCGCTGCTATTTTAATGTAATTTAAATCTATGGTATTATTTTATTTCTATTATGTAATAAGTATTCATCCTCTGTCATATTCTTGTACTCTGATGTAATTGTTGTAATCAGCAACAAAAATGTTCTTCAATTTGTATTCTGATATGTGTTGTTCTCAGTGCAATCCAGGCTTTCCTTTATCGGGAAGTTTGGGTCATCACATGATGATTTTGGCCTTTACGGTTAATACTTAGGGAATTGCTCACTTGCTAATTTACGGTTAGGAACTGATTGAAATGTGTTGTGATTTTAGGGTTTATCGTGAACCCTGTTCTAAATGACAATGATTCTTTAACCCAGTCAAAGATTAAAACTAAGTGGAGTTTTAATGAATCTTTAATTAGATTGAAAAGATCGAGAATGGAGTATCACCAGTTTTGCTCCAGGCGATATTTAAATCTTTAAATAGATTTGAACGTGAAATGTTAATTGAATTTACCGATAACACCGTGGTGTTATATATGAAGTATTACCAGTTTTACTTCATGGGATGAATAGGTTGGGATTGGGAAATTAAAATAAATGATTACTTCGGTGTGGTTCGCTAATCCCGACTAGTTTGAATTGATATTCAAGGATAATTAAAGAATAAATTTAAAAGAATTTATCTTTGTTAAAATTAATGGGAATCTTTCCCTAAGAATGTGAAATTTAGTAACTAACTGTAGATTAGCTAAGCAGAATGGTTTCCTGGGTATTGATCTGATGTTGGTTTCGGCCTTCGAGGTTAATATTTGGGGAATTATTCTCTTGTTAATTTATAGTTAGTGACTGATGAATTGGAATGAGGCGTATGTTGTGTTTGTGTAACTCTTGTTTATTATATACGCGAGTTATTCAGAAAGACCAGGTTTATCCCATTCTGAATAACTGATTCGACGATGAGTCGAAGATGAAGACGGTGGTTGAAGACCGGAGGTCTTCACGCCGTTTGGATAATTACTGATTATCTTGATTGGGCCGTACACCCAAGAGGAGGGAATCAGTTGGTGGTCGTCCAGACGTACTTGGAGATCGATGGAGATGCGGTGTGACAAAAAGGAATTTCGCTCGATCTGAATCAATCGCTAAACCGATCTAGACCGTTCGAAACGCCTGATTGTTTTGAGAACACGACAAAATAGAACGCAGGCGGAAGAACATTTCATTGTATATTACAACAATGCATCAGATTACAAGAATATACAGAGTACGAATAAATATTACACAGAAACATCAGAGATTTAAATTACATTTAAATACATAGCAGCGGAAAATAATACAATACACAACTAGAAGGGATATACGGATACAAAGCTTTCCGGATATCGTTCCAGCTGTAAACCAGGATCCTGTGAATATAAATCTGCAAAAACCAAAACTGCTAGCTGCCCATGTCAAAATAGGGGCACCCAGAGTTTAGGTTAAAACAATAAACTCCAGGTCAGTCATGTGGCTGGTGTGAGAACTAAAACAGTTATTAATCTTTATTTTAAAGTTAGGCAAATCAAGGGACCACGTCGTATAACACGGAACGGGTTTCCTCCCAAGAACACCAGTGCATAAAACAACAGCGCAATGCTAAATAAAGAAAAATGAAGCTATTATAAGACCCAGGTCCTATCACACAATGCAACGCAAGCCGGGGGATAGGGTTTTCCCTTATAATAGCCAAAGCATGCTTGATACGTTTAAAAACAGATTATTTGATACTACTATAAGTGCATAGTTTATAAAACAACTTCAAATCATAAGTATCAATCATAGATGGCATGGGTACCATATATCATGTCGCCATACTAGGCTCTACAAATAAAAACGCAAATTTCACGTATTTGGAAATTGGATTTCCATCTATGAACCGAGGCAAAAGATAGTCCTCAACCGATTCGAGACGCTCTAGCCCGCCCCTCAGGCAAGTACTCAGCCAAGCCTTTGGATCGTCAGGGCCGGTCCACCGATGTGGATTAAAATGCCTGAACATGCGTTTCCCCGCCCTTTGGGGCGTAAATGAGCCAACGAATGGCTCCATCGGACCCGGATCGTCCGATCTAACCGAGGCGCCTCGCAACAGCAACAACCACACAGGTGAAAAGTATATAAATGTCAGGGCTGGTAGGTCACTGACACCACCCTAGCTAGAAAGAAACGCATGCCCTCCCTGAGGTCCTCTCCCGTTTTTGGTTCACAACCGGGGTGCGAGGCTCGCGAATTCACGTTACACAAAGTTGTGCCACACAGGCTATGCTTTGATCATCACCACAAGACTTTGCTTTTCAACAGAAGCCTCGATCAATTGCCACTTAGGCATGCCACACAGGCAATTCACTCCATGCGTTTGATATCCATCAGTATATAACCCCTGAGCTCGTACGTCTCAGAGAAGGGCGTTAAGCAAGAGAATAAATTCTCCGCCGCCAAACAGATATATATTTAATAGAGATCAACCGCACGGACAAAAATCCAATGTCAGACACACAGTCCATTTACAAGTCCGTTCTGGGTCTGAACGAAACCGGAGGCACCTAGTACCCCGCATATCCATCGATCTCCAAGCACGTCTGGACGATCACCAACTGTTTCCATCTTCTTGGGCGTACAGCCCAATCAAGATCATCAGTAATCACCCAAACGACGTGAAGACTTCCGGTCTTCGACCATCGTCTTCATCTTCGACTTATCGTCGTATCAGTCATTCAGAATGGGATAAACCCGGTCTTTCCGAATAACTCGCGTATATTTTAAATAAGTGTTACACAAACACAACATACGCCTCATTCCAATTCATCAGTCACTAACCGTAAATTAATCCAGAGAATAGTTCCCCAAATATTAACCCCGAAGGCCGAAACCAACATCAGATCAATATCCAGAAAACCATTCTTCTTAGCTAACCGACAGTTAGTTTCTAAATTTCACATTCATAGGGGAAATGTTCCCATTAATTTTATCAAAGATAAATTCCTTGAATTTATTGTTTAATCTATTCTTTTGAATTTCGATTCAACTAGTCGGTATTAACGAACCTTACCGAAGTAATCATACGTTTTAATTTCCTAGTCCCAACCTATTCATCCCATGAAGTAAAACTGGTTATACTTCATATCTAACACCACGGTGTTATCGGTAAATTCAATTACCATTTCACGTTCAAATCTAATTAAAGATTTAACTATCACCTGGAGTAAAACTGGTGATACTCCATTCTCGATCATTTTAATCTAATTAAGGATTCATTAAAACTCCACTTAGTTTTAATCGTTAACTGGGTTAAAGAAACAGTGTCATTTAAAACACGGTTCACGATAAACCCAAAACCACATTCCATTAATTATCGGGTTAAAGAACGAGTGTTATTTAAAACACTATCCACCATAAACCGAAAAATCAATATTAATTCAATTCCAATTAAATATTATTTAATTGGTACACTTCATTAAATCTAAAAAAAAAGATTTAATCTTTTCTCAGCTAGGTTCAAGAACAGTGTTAATGAAGACACCATTCACGACAAACCCAAATCACATTTGATATTAAACACAAGGCTCTGAATAGAAAATATACCGGCTTATATTCAATATCAAATTCTACGACTAACAAATATTCTATTGGAAATAACGATATATATATATATATATATATATATATATATATATATATATATATATATCCTTCAAATTCCCATAACAATATCTGTATCATCACGAAATCCAACATCGAAATAATCCAAAGACAATTTCGATTCAAATCCATTCCAATATAATTATTGGAAATTCTGGTTATTTTCAAAACCATTTCTAATCCAGTCTATTTATTTTAAAAATAAATAGAATTATAATTCTAGTTCAAAACTAATTCATTTCGATAAAATCTATTTTTATCTTTTCAAATATGGGGTTTTTCATCCCAATTCTTCACAAATCACTTTTTATGATTTTACACAAATTATTACTATTTTTAATAATTTTATCAAGGCCCGTACAGTCGATTTCCATCAACGGCCATCGAACTGCACTTACAGCGACCTTTTTCAAATTTGATTTGGACATAATTCCAAATCCAACCGTTAGATTTCTAATTTCCAATATTCGTTAGAAAGCACTTTTCGATACGAACCCAACGGTTCCGGTTTCAGGAGAATCCGACGGTCGGATCTCCCGCAATGTCCGCTCGAAGTCAATGGTCGAAATTCGCGAACTGCCTCGGCGCGGCGCATTCTATTCAGGCCATTATATTATATATATAATATATAATATATACTTCATCGATTTCAATTCAAAACGTGCTTTATAAATCGTTTTAAATTCGTTTTCAACACGGTTTCAACTTCATATTCAATTTCAAATCAAAATTGAATATTCCAATATAAATTCGTTTTAAATTCATTTCAAATTAGTTTCAATTCAAATTGATTTCTAATTCAATTTCAGTTCGTTTTCAATTCAATTCAATTTCAATTCGAATTCATTTCTATTCCATTTTAATTCGAATTCATTTATATTCAATTTCAATTCGAATTCATTTATATTCAATTTAAATTCGAATTCGTTTATATTCAATTTCAATTCGAATTTATTTATATTCAATTTCAATTCGAATTTATTTATATTCAATTTCAATTCGAATTTATTTATATTCAATTTTTTTCAAAATATCAGATTTTGAAATCACTTTCGATATTCATTATAAAATGAATAAAATCGATATAAATATTGTTTACGTCAAAATGGCGTCAATCTAATCAATACGGTTTCATATATTCCTATTTTCAAATATTCTATTTCAAATATTTCTTTTTCAAATATTTCTATTTTAAAACCGGAATGAGGCCCAATCAATTACCATATAATGTTAATTATATGGATTTTCTACAACACATGTATATATCAACAACGATGAATAATCAACCATCATCCAAAGTGCATTCTACACTGTATAAGCATCAAATATAAATATTCAACGCTTATAACAGCCTGTCAATCAATCGATCGACATACAACTAAACAATCGGGATTAGTGTACGTCAAATATCATCCCAATACCCGTGTGGGATTTCAAGCAATCAAACACAGATTTTTATTTGTGCAGTTGGGCGATGTGTAAAATTTATCGTCCCAATCAATGTCCTTCAAATAGGTGTACATAAACAAACCGTCCGGTTTGTAAATGAATATTTATTTATTCACATTCAAGTTAAAAATTATATTTTTAGCGATCAAACTATTTTATTCAACCTATGAATATTCTATTCGGTTCATTTATTAAATAAAATGTTATCTTTATTTTTCTAACTTATTTTTAGAAAATTTCGGCGGCATAACGGCACGATACTAGAAACGGGGCAAGGCCTAGCCTTATCCCCTGTCTAGTGAAGGCCCTCACCAATCACACATCAATCAAACCAATTTCATTTCACCAAACAATTCAATTCAAACCAAATAATCTAACCAACTACACAACCAAACAATTAAACAAACAAGCCATCCATACTCTGTGGATGACGGGTGTCGGGTGCTGCTAAGCACCGTCTGCATCCTAGTATATATATAACTAGAAAAAGAAATTGAAGAGTGAGAAGGTCTCACCGAATTGCTAATCTAACGCTAAGACTCTTCTTAGGTAGAAATCTTCGTCGTTCTCGCCTCTTGTCACTTTCTTTGTCTGTATTCTCTACATATGTAAAAATCACATTTTTACTTCATTATTCGATATATAAAAATCACATTTCTACTTCGCTATTCAATATATAAAAATCGAATTTTTACTTCGCTATTCAATATATAAAAATCGAATTTTTACTTTGCTATTCAATATATAAAAATCGAATTTTTACTTTGCTATTCAATATATAAAAATCGAATTTTTACTTCGCTATTCAATATATAAAAATCGAATTTTTACTTCGCTATTCAATATATAAAAATCGAATTTTTACTTTGCTATTCAATATACAAAAATAGAATTTTTACTTTGTTATTCAATATATAAAAACCGAATTTTTATTTTGTTATTCAATACATAAAAATCGAATTTTTACTTCGCTATTCAATATATAAAAATCGAATTTTTACTTCGCTGTTCAATATATAAAAATCGAATTTTTACTTTGCTATTCAATATATAAAAATCGAATTTTTACTTTGTTATTCAATATATAAAAATCGAATTTTTACTTTGCTATTCAATATATAAAAATCGAATTTTTATATTCTCTACCTTATAGAAATCATATTTTTAATCTTCACATCTAATAAAAATTATATTTTTATTATCTACACGATATAAAAATTATATTTTTAACCATTCTATAATATAAAAATTATATTTTTAGCTTGCTAACCCACAAGTAAAAATCACATTATTATCGTTATTTCAAACTAATCAAAATCACATCTTTACATGTTATTATATAAAACCGATTTAAAATCACTAAAAAAACTATTTTTAATTATACTAAAATAAAACAGAATAGGAAACAAAGTAAAACTTACAGGCTAAAGGGTAGGGGGGGGGGGTTTCGCTGCCATCAACTGAAGAAGGGGGGGTTTGGATGCTGAGGGTAGCGCAGGGTTGGAGGAAGCCTTGTTGGCGTTGGCGCTGGCCATACAGGCGGAGGCGGCGTTCAGGGCAAGGGGCGGTGGCTCTAGGTGGAAAGGGGGTGCGGTTTTGGGGTTTCGTCGATTTGGTTAGGGGCTTCAACGGGAATAGAAGGGGGGAAACGAAGGAGAGGGGGAGCTAATCGGAGGGGCGGCGTTGGGTGGAGGGTCCGGCGGCGTCGGGGTCGCGGTGGAGCTCGAGCACGACCCACCGTGATTTTTTTTCTGATCTTTATTGTGAGGAGAGAGAGGGTATAGAGGAAGTTATAATAATATATTTAATTATTTAATTTAATTTAATTGTCCTTTTAAAGTTGACTTTTACTTACGACCTCGAAACGAGGCCCACCGCCTGTCGTCCATAGCGTTTCACCCCCATTCCGAACACAATGCGATATGTATCGTACGCTGATTCGAACGTTTCGATCAGTTTCCGTTAAAATCAACATATAACTCTATATATTGAATTTGAACGCGCATTTCAATTTACCGGGGTCACACACTAACTCTATAAATTGCAAAAAAATATTTTCTAGCTTCGTATTGACGATACGGTCCTAACAAAACTAGTTTCGTTGAATTTGAGATAGTTTGAAAAATGGTCATTTTCCAGTCGATTAAAATCAACTGAAACTGGTCAAACGCGTTTTCCTTTGCCACGCTCACATATTGATTCGAAAAATTATGAAATTTGGAATCTAGCAATAACTTTACATCACGGACCCAACAAAAGTGGTTTCGTCGAAATCCGAGGTCATTTGCAAAATTTCCATTTTTAAAGGCCTGAATTCCATAGCGACTATTCAAAATTTTCAACTGGACATATCTTTTGATTCCCGCTATGAAATTTCAATTTCCCGGATTCGTTGGAAAGATATTCTCAAATAGATCTTATTATTTTTTGTTTCACTAAAATCCGGATTGTTTTGCACCCGGTACGTTCAATTGAAGTTTGAAATCGAATTATCGAACTACCGCACCATTTTCAATTCCTTTTATAAATATAAATAAACATTTACATTTTAACGACGGCGTATATAAACATATTCGTTCGAATTATATTCAAAATAAATTTCTCGTCAATATTATTTAAAATAATTCATTTTAAATAATCAAAATTCGCTAAAATTGCCAAAATAAAAATTTTAAACTAGCCCAGATTTTCGGGCTGTTACAATCTCCCCCACTTAAAACTTTTCATCCCCGAAAAGGAAAAAAGTCGAAAGTGGTTTGATTAATCAACTCTACATTCGATCTAACTTCCATTCTCCAACTTTTCAGTTTCTGAGAATTTTCAAATTCTTCAAAAATTTGGCTAACACCCTAAATTTTCGAAAATTTTTGCCATAACCTCCCCTGCACCGGGAGCCACGGGAAAATCCCGAAATTTCCATATAGGCCTTCTGATCTCAAAAAGAAAAAGAAAAAGCCAAGCGGCTAGCCAATCGGCTCATAAAATCATCATCACCCAAACAAAACAGTAAATTATGATAAACATGTACCTATTTGTCGGGCAAACAAATTGTTTTCTCTACTCTAGCCTCCTTGCTATGACCTGTTCAATGTAAGTACATGTATATGCAAGCAAATGCTACAAATTATCAACACAACTCAATATTTGATCAAATTTGCTATATAATACAAATTTTAATTAATCAACCAATAATCAACAACACAACCATTAATCAATTAGTTGATTAGCTTTTGAAATTCATAACTTTGATATATAGTCAAAAATCACATTTTTGATGCCAAATCACAACAATAAATCCTATATAGCTTTGGTTCTCACACCAGTCAATTGGAAATATATAGAAATCCCACTTTCGTTGCACGAACATAAATTCTAATGATGGAGCTCCATCATCAAAATCATCTCCGGGCGATTAGAGTGTAATTTTATATCTATCCAGTATATTAAAACTTCAAATACACGTTTGCAAGGCGTATATGCAAAATCTTTATATACTGGACTGTCCAAATCAATACAAATAAATAATCAAATACGAATAATTGATTTAAATTTTCAAAAAAAAATTCGTTTTCATTTTAAAAATATACTCTTCACACTCGTTCTAGGATACTACTGATCCTATCTCTAACGAGTCATTCTCATTGGATTTTACTAATCCAATCTCTGATGAATTTGTAACGACCCAGAAAATCTGAACCAATTTAAAATTTTTAAATTGGCTAAAATAATGGATTTTAAATATTTAAAATAAATATTTTAAATAATGGCGATGAAAACTGAGTTGAAATCGACATTTGAAAACGAATATAATTAATTATAATTATATATAGAATTGAAAATGGCGCGGTAGTTCGATAATTCGATTACAAACTTCAATTGAATATACCGGGTGCAAAACAATCCGGATTTTAGTGAGACCAAAAACATTAGTATCTAATTGATGATATCTTTCTAACGAATCCGACCAATCGAAATTTGATAGCGGGAATCAAAAGATATGTCCAGTTGAAAATTCCGAATAGTCGCTTTAGAATTCAGGCCCTTAAAAATGGATATTTTGCAAATGACCTCGGATTTGGACGAAACCACTTTTGTTGGATCCGCAGTGTAAAGTTATTGCTAGGTTTCAAATTTCATAATTTTTCGAATCAATATGTGAGCGTGGCAAAAGAAAACGCGTTTGACCAGTTTCCGTTGATTTTAATCGACTGGAAATTGGCCATTTTTCAAACGGCCTCAGAATTCGACGAAACTAGTTTTGTTAGGACCGTATCGTCAATATGAAGCTAGAAAATATTTTTCCGGAATTTTTCTAGTTAGTATGTGGCCCCGGTAATTTGAAATGTGCGTTTAAAATTCAATATAATGATTTAAATGAAAATTCAAAAGGAAACTGGCTGTAACGATCAAATCAGTTTGCGATACATATCCCATTGTGTTCGGAATGGGGGTTAAACGCTATGGACGACAGACGGTGGGCCTCGTTTCGAGGTCGTGGGTAAAAGTCAACTTTATGCAATAATTAAATTAAAAAAAAAATATTTTTAATTCCTTCCCCCCTTTTCTCTTCTGCTTGCCCCCCCCCCCCCCCCCGATTCAATAAGTCAGAAAGGAAAAAAAAAAAGAAAAAAAAAACCCTAGCGATCAATCGCCAGCCCCCCCGATCCCTCGAGCTCCGACGATGCCTCCCCCCCATCGCACGAGCTCCGACGAAGCCCCCCCCCCTCGCTGACGACGCTGAAGCCGCCGTCCATACCTCGAAGCCAGCGCCTCCTGCCACATCGTTCGAACCCCCAGCCGCCGCCCTCGAGAATCCCGCCCCGACTATCTGCGGAGAAACCCACCCTTCTTCTGTAAGTATTTCTTTTATACTATTATTTTATTTTTATTTTATAAAAATAAATTTTAAACTGATTTTATAAAAGGATTAAAAATAGTTTTTTTTTAAGGATTAAAAACAGTTTTTTTTTAAAAAGGATTTAAAAACTGAAACTGTTTTAAAAATAAAGAAATAAAACTGATTTATTTTATAAAGTATAAAACTGATTTCAAAAGATTTTAAAACTTATTTTAAAAATATTCAAAACTGAATTTTAAAAAGTATAAAAACTGATTTTGTTTTTAAAATAAAAACTGATTTTGTTTTTAAAGAAAAAAATAAGAAAAACTGATTTTAAAAGCAAGGAAAAACTGATTTTAAAAGCAAAGAAAATCAGATTTTTTATATATTGAAAGTCGAAGTAAAAATCATATTTTTATATATCGGAAGCCGAAGTAAAAATCATATATTTATATATTGAATAGCATCGTAAAAATTCGATTTTTACATGTGCAGAGAATACGGGCGAAAGCGACAAAAGGCGAAGATTTTATACAAAGAAGAGTCTTGAAGTTGGATAGCTATTGGTGAGATTTCTGATTTAAAATTTATATATATATGGGTGAAGTAAAAGTGAATAGCTATATATAAATATATATATATATATATATATATATATATATATATATATATATATATATATATATATATATACGCCCCTCGTCCACAAACCATGGACGATATTTATTGGTTGAAATTGTTGTGAAAATTGAATGGTTGTTTGGGATTGTTTGTGATTGATATTGGTTGATTGTGGTTGAAAAATACCCATTGGTGGTTGTGAAATATTTGGTTGAAACCACATAGGATTAGTTTGTGGAAATGAAATAAATATATACATGCCACCTGCGTGCGAACTAGATGCATGATCCCCATTGTCAAAAACCGCGAGGTTTTAAGGTAGAGCGAGGAGCCGTACTAGGGACGGTGCCGGTGTAACTACCCTGCCGTTATGCTGCCGAAATTTTGAATAATATTTGTGTGTTTGAATTATTTTCATATGCTTAAACTATATTTATTCATTGTATAGAAAACATTCATGTGTTGAATTGATATTCATTCGTTGTTTAGAAATTCATGTGTTGAATGGTATTCATATTTTGAAATAAATTGTTCGATAATAAAAATCACATTTTTATCTATATATAGAAACTATAGAAAACATTCATGTGTTGAATTGATATTCATTCGTTGTTTAGAAATTCATGTGTTGAATGGTATTCATATTTTGAAATAAATTGTTCAATAATAAAAATCACATTTTTATCTATATATAGAAACTATAGAAAACATTCATGTGTTGAATTGATATTCATTCGTTGTTTAGAAATTCATGTGTTGAATGGTATTCATATTTTGAAATAAATTGTTCGATAATAAAAATCACATTTTTATCTATATATATAGAAACTATAGAAAACATTCATGTGTTGAATTGATATTCATTCGTTGTTTAGAAATTCATGTGTTGAATGGTATTCATATTTTGAAATAAATTGTTCGATAATAAAAATCACATTTTTATCTATATATAAAAACTATAGAAAACATTCATGTGTTGAATTGATATTCATTCGTTGTTTAGAAATTCATGTGTTGAATGGTATTCATATTTTGAAATAAATTGTTCGATAATAAAAATCACATTTTTATCTATATATAAAAACTATAGAAAACATTCATGTGTTGAATTGATATTCATTCGTTGTTTAGAAATTCATGTGTTGAATGGTATTCATATTTTGAAATAAATTGTTCGATAATAAAAATCACATTTTTATCTATATATAGAAACTATAGAAAACATTCATGTGTTGAATTGATATCCATTCGTTGTTTAGCAATTCATGTGTTGAATGGTATTCATATTTTGGAATAAATTGTTCGATAATAAAAATCACATTTTTATCTATATATAGAAACTATAGAAAGCATTCATGTGTTGAATTGATATTCATTCGTTGTTTAGAAATTCATGTGTTGAATGGTATTCATATTTTGAAATAAATTGTTCGATAATAAAAATCACATTTTTATCTATATATAAAAACTATAGAAAACATTCATGTGTTGAATTGATATTCATTCGTTGTTTAGAAATTCATGTGTTGAATGGTATTCATATTTTGAAATAAATTGTTTGATAATAAAAATCACCTTTTATCGACTATATGAACTATATAGAAAAATAGTGTTTTGAAATGAATGGTTTTACAATAAAAATAACATTTTTATTGTATGCATAAATCGTTGAAATGTGAAGTGTTAAAAATAGCCACTTGTTCAAAATAAACATATATGAGTTGAAATATTCATTAATTAGCTAATGAAATGATTTGCACCTATTTATGTAACGTTAGAATGAATGGTGTTTTTAAACCAAATAGAAATCAAATATGAAGTTGAATAGAAAATGAAAAATGATATGGACTGTATATATATGTACATGCATATTCATTGAACAGGTTATAGCAAAGGGGCTAGAGAAGAGGAATAAAATTTGTGCCCGACAAATAGGTACACATTTACTGATTTGTTTGGGTGATGATTTTGAGCCTGTTGGCTAGCCGCTTGGCTTTTTCTTTTCTTTTTTGAGATTAGAAGGACCGGGACGCTATTTGCGATTTCCCGACGCTCCCGGTGCAGGGGAGGTTATGGCGAAATTTTTCCAAAATTTAAGGTGTTAGAAATTTTTTTGAAGTGAAAACGATATTGAAATTGTTGAATGAACTATATTTATATGAATATATAAATATAAATAAAATTAAAACGAAACGAAGCCGTGCAGTTCGTATTTTGAAACCGTGATTTCAAACGACTAGTACGGGAAATCCGACCATTGGATTTTCCCGAAATCTCAACCGTCGGGTTCGCCTTGGAATAATCTTTCCAACGGCACCAACCTTGTAAAAATCCAACGGTTGGATTGTCTGGAATGTTTAATTCAAATCTGAAGAAAAACAGCGCCAGAAGCGATTATATTTATATATATATAAATATAATTATATATTTAATCGAATAACGACGCTGCAGTTCGTATTTTGAAATCGAAAATTCAAACGATTGTACCGGGAGATCCGACCGTCGGATTTTCCCGAAACTGGAACCGTTGGATTCGTTTTGAAAAGACCTTTCTAATGATGTAAATTTTGTGAGGATCCAACGGTTAGATTTTCAGATATGTGTAAATCAAATCTGAAGAAAAACAGCGCCACGGCCGCCTTATGGCCCGAAGCGTCGTTTTGAATAAAATGGCTATTTTAAAATAAAAATAAATAGCGATAAATAATTATAAAATATCGTAAGTGATATGGAATGGAAATAAACTGAATTTGCTTGATTTATGTGATGTTTGATGGTTGAATGTGTTTGGTGTGAAAACTATATTAAAGAACACAATTGGTGTTGTCGAATAATTTAACCATTGAAATAAATCGATTTGAAATTCTAAATATACGTGAATTATTTGAAAAGGCCGAGTTAATTCTCATTTCGAATAATCGACCGACGATTGAAACTCGAAGATGAAGACGATGGTCGAAGACCGGAGATCTTCACCTCGTTTGGATGGTAACCGAGGTCCTGATTGGGAGGCATCCCGAAATATGGATAATGAGTGGTGATCGTTCAGACGTACGTGTTGATCAAAGGGTTTGCGAGGTATTTAGTGCCTCCGGTTTCGTTCAGACCCAGAACGGACTTGTAAATGGACCGTGTGTCTGACATAGGATTTATTCTGTGTGGCATGCTAAGATGCAGTGATCAGGGCTTCTGTTGAAAAGCAAAGTCTTGTGGTGATGATCAAAGCACCGCCTGTGTGGCGTAGCTTTGTGTATAACGTAAATTCGCGAGCCTCACACCCCGGTATGAACCTAAAACGGGAGAAGGACCTCAGGGAGGGCATGCGTTTCCTTCTAGCTAGGGTGGTGTCAGTGACCTACCAGCCCTGACATTTATATACTTTTCACCTATGTGGTTGTTGCTATTGCGAGGCGCCTCGGTTTGATCGGACGATCCGGGTCCGATGGAGTCATTCGTTGGCTCGTTTACGCCCCAAAGGGCGGGGAAACGTATTGTTCAGGCATTTTAATCCACATCGGTGGACCGGCCCTGTCGCTCCAAAGGCTTGACTGAGTACTTGCCTGAGACATGGGCTAGATTGTCTCGAATTCAGTAAGGACTATCTTTTGCCTTGGTTCATGATGGAAATCCAATTTCCAAATACGTGACGATGCGGTTTCGATTGTATATATATACATTTGGCGACATAGTGGCATGGGACGCTCATGTCGCCTATGATTGATAGTTATGATTTGAAATTGTTTTCAAAACATATAAACACTAGTAATAATATCAAATGCCTTTGTTTTATTCGTATCAAGCATATCTTGGCCGTTATAAGGTAAAAACTCTATCCTCCGGTTTGCGTTGCATTGTGTGATGGGAACTGAGTCTTATAACGGCTTCATTTTTATAAAAAGCATAGCGATGTTTAAAAGAAAGATTTGTTTTAAAGCACCGACAATCCAATGGAGTAAACCCGTTCCACGAAAGTGGCGTGGTCCTGTGATTAGCCAATTATATATGTGTTGAGTGGATTTCTCATACCAGTCCCATGACTGACTCGTAGTTTGTTTCACTCTCAAACTCGGGTGCCCCTTTTTCCACACGGGCAGCCTTGTATTCAGGTTTAGCTGGTTCTTTCTGGATAGCTGGAGCTGAAGATGGATTCTATCATTTATTTCCTTTTATGCTGTTCAGCTCCTATTGTACATATTTTGTTTATTTCCGCTGTAGACATTTATGTATAGCTGAACTGTATTTGTACTAAGTAAGATCCTGTATACTGTGTAACTCTGATGATTACTTTTATCCAGTATATTTTGTTGTTCATTCTGGTGTATTTATTTAATTCTGTTCTGCTATTATCTGTTTCCGTGTTATATTCCAAAAGATAACCTTGTTTCCGTGAAAACGGGAAATCGGGTCGTCTCAACGTGGTATCAGAGCTTTGGTTAAGCTTAGTTCTGGAATATAACATTTGAACGAACTCGTCAGAAATAGAACCAGTAGTGTTCTAGGACGGGTAACTCTATACTGATAGGATCAGCAATATCCTAGTATGAGTAGCAGAATAAAATTACACCTCGATAGACACATTTACATTCAAGTATTTGTCTCTATATTTTGAAATATCTTTTCTGTTGACCTGACACTTGATCTGCTATTTGCAGAAGAACTCGAAAATGAGTGCCAGAAACAGAAGAAGTAATACTGACCCGGATATTGAAGCTCTATTCATGAAATATAGAAATCTGGGTGGAAAACCTTTCTCGGGTGAAGAAGCAATTATGAAAACACAAGCTTGGATTCGTTCAGCTGAGAAAATCTTCGAAGCATTAAAGCTGAGGGATGACCAGAAAAGATTACTGGCCTCCTGGGCACTCGAAGATGAAGCTTTGTTCTGGTGGGATTCTGTTGTTAAGGATAATCCAGAAGGTGATATAACCTGGGACAGATTCAAAGTGATTTTCTTGGAAAGATTTACTCCTCCCGAAGCGACCGAGCGACTATGCGATGAATTTTCCTATCTAATTCAAGGCGATATGACCATCCCAAAATATCACAAGAAATTCAATGAACTTGTTCACTTTGCTCCCCATCTAATTCAAAATCCGAAGAGGAAAAATATGAGATTTATTCATGGGCTTCAAAGGAAATACCGGAATAAAGTATTGGGGCATGTGAAGCTTCCTTTTTCAGAAATGATTTATATGGCTTATCAATATGAAGATCTTCATAAGAAAGGAATGTTGCGCGACGAAGAAGAAGTTTGTTGTGGTGACAAAGAAGATTCGGAAACTGATATTCCTGAAGCCAGTATGATGTCTGAGGTCAGTAAGGAGCCTAGAACCAATCAGAAAAGGGCCAGATCAGGAAAACAACCGGTAACGACCGCCATATGCAACAACTGCCATAAGCAAGGGCATATGCAAGGAAATTGCAGATCCTTAAAGAAGAAAGGAAAAAGCGGATCCAAACCTACGAAGAGGCAAAAGAACACACATGGCGAAAGGAAATGCCATAAGTGTAGTCAATCAGGTCATATTGCACGGGAGTGTCAACTCTCAAAGAAATCTGAGGCAGTACAAGTAAATGAAGTGGTAGAAGTACCTGCATCCTCGTCTGTTCTGGAAAGATCTGATGTTTTAGAAGGCACGTTTAATGTCAAAAACATTCCAGTTAAAGTACTGTTTGACATAGGCGCGTCGCGAAGCTTTATTGCAAAGAGTGCAGTCAAGAAGTTGGATTTGAATTTGAAAAAGCTTAAAGAGCCCATGACTGTTCAGAATCCAGTTGGAGGTTCCATCAATCTCAGTTGGATTTGTGCAGTGCCCGTCTCTTTTTCTTGCTATAAATTCCCCATTGTCTCAATCATCATGAATTTTAATGAATTCGATCTTATTCTGGGATTGGATTGGCTAACCAAATATGAAGCTGAAGTTAAATGCGCCGAGAGAGTGGTTAAAGCAAAGGCCCAATCGGGGAATTATATAACCATACCATGTGAAGGCCCGACTTCAAATAGAAAAGATTTTTGGTCAGCTCTCGATGTTTCTCCAGCCCAAATAGAAAATATCCCTGAAATCACTGAGAATATTCCTGACCTCATTAAAGATATTCCTGTCGTCAAGGATTATGCGGATGTGTTTGAGGAAGTCGTTCGCTTACCTCCGCAGAGAGAAATAGATTTCAAAATTGCTTTAATTCCAAATGCAAGGCCGGTAGTTCACGCTATTCGAAGAATGTCCTTGAAAGAGAAGGAGGAATTAGACAATCAAACACGACAGCTAGTATGGAAAGGTCTGATCAGGCCTAGTTTCTCTGACTGGGGTGCAGCCGTGGTATTTGTCCCAAAATCTGACGGTACTCTACGGTTATGTGTGGATTATCGTGATCTGAACAAACAGACAATAAAGAACAAATATCCATTACCGCGGATTGATGATTTGTTGGATCGATTAAATGGAGCACAAGTATTTTCGCGAATGGACCTAGCTACAGGTTTCCATCAACTTCGAATTGCCGAAGAGTGTGTTCCAATGACAGTGTTCAGAGGCCCCGACTTATTCTACGAGTGGTTAGTAATGCCGTTCGGCTTATGTAACGCTCTAGCCTATTTCGTCGATCTGATGAACCGAGTATTCAGAGGAGTATTGAATAAATTTGTTCTGGTTTTTATTGATGATATTCTAATCTTCTCTAAATCAAAGGCCGAACATGAAAAGCATCTGGAACAAGTGTAAGAAATCCTCAGAAGGAATGTATTGAAAGCCAAGTTTTCCAAATGTATATTCTGGAAAGATGAAGTGAAATTTCTGGGTCATGTAGTATCGAAAGATGGAATCGCTGTGGATCCAAGCAAAATCACAGCTATTCAAAATTGGAAACAGCCCAGTACTCCCACTGAAGTCCGCAGTTTTCTCGGATTGGCTAGCTATTACCGAAAGTTCGTTAAAGACTTTTCGAAGATATCTGGTCACTTAACTAAGCTTACAAAGAAGCATTCTAAGTTCAAATGGACTCAGGAAAGTGAGGAGGCTTTCGAAGAGCTAAAGTTAAGATTAACGACAGCTCCAGTGTTAACCATTATAGATGGCAACCAGGATTTAAAAGTGTGGACTGATGCTTCTAGAGAAGGCCTTGGTGCAGTGTTAATGCAAAGAGGTCAAGTGATTGCTTATGCTAGCCGTCAATTGAAGCCGCACGAGAAAAACTATGTAACTCATGATCTTGAGTTATTGGCTATCATATTCTCTTTGAAAATCTGGAGACACTATCTTCTCGGTGAGAGATTCGAACTTTTTACAGATCATCAGTCATTAAAGTACCTGTTCACTCAGAAGGACTTAAATTTGAGGCAGCAACGTTGGCTGGAGTTTCTTGCAGCATATGACTTTGAAATTATATATACTCCAGGGAAAGCCAATGTCGTGGCTGATGCGTTAAGCCGAAAGAATGAAATGATCGCCAGTTTCATCATTGCGACTTCGTTGATTGATAAGATATCGGCTCTCCAAGAAGACGACCAATTTATCAAAGGAATAAGTCGGCGAATTCGTGAAGGCAATGCTTCGGATTTCCAGCTAGACAGCGAAGGGATTCTGAGGTTAGAAGGGCGAATTTGCGTTCCAGAAATTCCTGAACTAAGAAGGGAAGTGCTTGATGAATGCCACAAATCTAAGCTCAGTATCCATCCAGGTGTGAATAAAATGTATAACGACATAAAACGCACATTCTGGTGGAATTCGTTAAAAAGAGACATCTCAATATATGTTAGTCGATGCCCTACTTGCCAGCTAGTCAAGAGCGACCAACAGAAATTGGCTGGATTATTACAACCGCTAGAAGTTCCTGGCTGGAAGTGGGAACATATTTCTATGGATTTCATTGATGGTTTGCCCAGAACCAGAAAAAGGAAATGACAGTATTTGGGTGATCGTAGATCGTTTCACGAAGACCGCCCATTTTATACCTGTTAGATCAAACAGAACTGCTCAGAGTCTGGCGCAGATATACTTCACGGAAATAGTTAGACTACATGGAGTGCCGCTCAGTATAGTCAGTGATAGAGATACAATATTCACTAGTAAATTCTGGGAAGCATTTCAAGTTGAGCTGGGAACGAAGTTAAACCTAAGCACCGCTTATCATCCTCAGACAGACGGTCAGACTGAGAGGGTGAATCGCATTCTAGAAGATCTATTGCGGGCTTGTGTTATAGATTTCGGTGGATCATGGGAAGACCATCTGCATTTGGCTGAATTCTCTTATAATAACAGCTACCAGGCGAGTCTGACAATGTCGCCATTCGAAGCATTGTATGGTAGACCTTGCCGATCTCCTGCTTGTTGGGTCGAGCCTGGAAATAGACTTGTGTTGGGTCCTGATATGATTCGCGAAGCTGCCGACAAAGTCGATTTTATTAAAAAGCGATTACTCGCCGCTCAAAGCCGACAAAAGAGCTACGCCGATAAAAGAAGAAGAGATATATCCTTTGAAGTTGGCAACTATGTATATTTGAAAGTATCGCCGATGAGAGGAGTTATCCGGTTCGGTAAAACTGGAAAGTTGGCACCCAAATTCATTGGTCCGTTTCCTATTCTGGAACGGATCGGAACTCTCGCTTATAGGGTCAAACTGCCTGACTGGTTGCCTGGAGTTCATGATGTATTTCATATATCTCAACTTCGAAAGCACGTTCATGATCCAGACTTGATCGTGGAAGAAGCAGCTCAGCAGGATATTGAAATTACTCCAGAATTAGCTGTGAGGCGAGAGCCGCTAAAGATTATCGGCAAAGAAACCAAAGAGCTGAGGAACAAGAAGGTTCACTTAGTCAAAGTGCAATGGAGTGGAGATCCGCGAGATTGTACTTGGGAAACTGAGGAGAGCATGCAGAAAGCTTATCCCAGATGCCGAGTAGATATCTCTGATTGACTCCGGTGCAAGGTATATTTACCATACTTTACCTCACCATTTAATTCTCTATTCTATTATAATTGTTTGAATGACTTTAGAAGAAAAATAGGAATTAATTTGTATGACTTTGAAAGGTTAGAAACAAATTGGTTGTTGTATTTTGTGATCGTAGATTTATCAAACCACTTTCGACTTTATTCCTTTTCGGGGACGAAAAGTTTTAAGTGGGGGAGATTGTAACGACCCAGAAAATCTGAACCAATTTAAAATTTTTAAATTGGCTAAAATAATGGATTTTAAATATTTAAAATAAATATTTTAAATAATGGCGATGAAAACTGAGTTGAAATCGACAATTGAAAACGAATATAATTAATTATAATTATATATAGAATTGAAAATGGCGCGGTAGTTCGATAATTCGATTTCAAACTTCAATTGAATATATCGGGTGCAAAACAATCCGGATTGTAGTGAGACCAAAAACATTAGTATCTAATTGATGATATCTTTCTAACGAATCCGACCAATCGAAATTTGATAGCGGGAATCAAAAGATATGTCCAGTTGAAAATTCTGAATAGTCGCTTTAGAATTCCGGCCCTTAAAAATGGATATTTTGCAAATGACCTCGGATTTCGACGAAACCACTTTTGTTGGATCCGCAGTGTAAAGTTATTGCTAGGTTTCAAATTTCATAATTTTTCGAATCAATATGTGAGCGTGGCAAAAGAAAACGCGTTTGACCAGTTTCCGTTGATTTTAATCGACTGGAAATTGGCCATTTTTCAAACGGCCTCAGAATTCGACGAAACTAGTTTTGTTAGGACCGTATCGTCAATATGAAGCTAGAAAATATTTTTCGGGAATTTTTCTATTTAGTATGTGGCCCCGGTAATTTGAAATGTGCGTTTAAAATTCAATATAATGATTTAAATGAAAATTCAAAAGGAAAATGGCTGTAACGATCAAATCAGTTTGCGATACATATCCCATTGTGTTCGGAATGGGTGTTAAACGCTTTGGACGACAGGCGGTGGGCCTCGTTTCGAGGTCGTGGGTAAAAGTCAACTTTATGCAATAATTAAATAAAAAAATAATAATAATATATATTTTTAATTCCTTCCCCCCTTTTCTCTTCTGCTTGCCCCCCCCCCCCAATTCAATAAGTCAGAAAGGAAAAAAAAAAAAAAACCCTAGCGATCAATCGCCAGCCCCCCCCCCCCCCCGATCCCTCGAGCTCCGACGAAGCCTCCCCCCCATCGCACGAGCTCCGACGAAGCCCCCGCCCCCCTCGCTGACGACGCTGAAGCCACCGTCCATACCTCGAAGCCAGCGCCTCCTGCCACATCGTTCGAACCCCCAGCCGCCGCCCTCGAGAATCCCGCCCCGACGATCTGCGGAAAAACCCCCCCTTCTTCTGTAAGTATTTCTTTTATACTATTATTTTATTTTTATTTTATAAAAATAAAATTTAAACTGATTTTATAAAAGGATTAAAAACAGTTTTTTTTTTAAGGATTAAAAACAGTTTTTTTTAAAAAGGATTTAAAAACTGAAACTGTTTTAAAAATAAAGAAATAAAACTGATTTATTTTATAAAGTATAAAACTGATTTCAAAAGATTTTAAAACTGATTTTAAAAGTATTCAAAACTGAATTTTAAAAAGTATAAAAACTGATTTTGTTTTTAAAATAAAAACTGATTTTGTTTTTAAAGAAAAAATTAAGAAAAACTGATTTTAAAAGCAAGGAAAAACTGATTTTAAAAGCAAAGAAAATCAGATTTTTTATATATTGAAAGTCGAAGTAAAAATCATATTTTTATATATCGGAAGCCGAAGTAAAAATCGTATATTTATATATTGAATAGCATCGTAAAAATTCGATTTTTACATGTGTAGAGAATACGGGCGAAAGCGACAAAAGGCGAAGATTTTATACAAAGAAGAGTCTTGAAGTTGGATAGCTATTGGTGAGATTTCTGGTTTAAAATTTATATATATATGGGTGAAGTAAAAGTGAATAGCTATATATAAATATCTATATCTATATATATATATATATATATATATATATATATACGCCCCTCGTCCACAAACCATGGACGATATTTATTGGTTGAAATTGTTGTGAAAATTGAATGGTTGTTTGGGATTGTTTGTGATTGATATTGGTTGATTGTGGTTGAAAAATACCCATTGGTGGTTGTGAAATATTTGGTTGAAACCACATAGGATTAGTTTGTGGAAATGAAATAAATATATACATGCCGCCTGCGTGCGAACTAGATGCATGATCCCCATTGTCAAAAACCGCGAGGTTTTAAGGTAGAGCGAGGAGCCGTACTAGGGACGGTGCCGGTGTAACTACCCTGCCGTTATGCTGCCGAAATTTTGAATAATATTTGTGTGTTTGAATTATTTTCATATGCTTAAACTATATTTATTCATTGTATAGAAAACATTCATGTGTTGAATTGATATTCATTCGTTGTTTAGAAATTCATGTGTTGAATGGTATTCATATTTTGAAATAAATTGTTCGATAATAAAAATCACATTTTTATCTATATATAGGAACTATAGAAAACATTCATGTGTTGAATTGATATTCATTCGTTGTTTAGAAATTCATGTGTTGAATGGTATTCATATTTTGAAATAAATTGTTCGATAATAAAAATCACATTTTTATCTATATATAGAAACTATAGAAAACATTCATGTGTTGAATTGATATTCATTCGTTGTTTAGAAATTCATGTGTTGAATGGTATTCATATTTTGAAATAAATTGTTCGATAATAAAAATCACATTTTTATCTATATATATAGAAACTATAGAAAACATTCATGTGTTGAATTGATATTCATTCGTTGTTTAGAAATTCATGTGTTGAATGGTATTCATATTTTGAAATAAATTGTTCGATAATAAAAATCACATTTTTATCTATATATAAAAACTATAGAAAACATTCATGTGTTGAATTGATATTCATTCGTTGTTTAGAAATTCATGTGTTGAATGGTATTCATATTTTGAAATAAATTGTTCGATAATAAAAATCACAATTTTATCTATATATAAAAACTATAGAAAACATTCATGTGTTGAATTGATATTCATTCGTTGTTTAGAAATTCATGTGTTGAATGGTATTCATATTTTGAAATAAATTGTTCGATAATAAAAATCACATTTTTATCTATATATAGAAACTATAGAAAACATTCATGTGTTGAATTGATATCCATTCGTTGTTTAGCAATTCATGTGTTGAATGGTATTCATATTTTGGAATAAATTGTTCGATAATAAAAATCACATTTTTATCTATATATAGAAACTATAGAAAACATTCATGTGTTGAATTGATATTCATTCGTTGTTTAGAAATTCATGTGTTGAATGGTATTCATATTTTGAAATAAATTGTTCGATAATAAAAATCACATTTTTATCTATATATAAAAACTATAGAAAACATTCATGTGTTGAATTGATATTCATTCGTTGTTTAGAAATTCATGTGTTGAATGGTATTCATATTTTGAAATAAATTGTTTGATAATAAAAATCACCTTTTATCGACTATATGAACTATATAGAAAAATAGTGTTTTGAAATGAATGGTTTTACAATAAAAATCACATTTTTATTGTATGCATAAATCGTTGAAATGTGAAGTGTTAAAAATAGCCACTTGTTCAAAATAAACATATATGAGTTGAAATATTCATTAATTAGCTAATGAAATGATTTGCACCTATTTATGTAACGTTAGAATGAATGGTGTTTTTAAACCAAATAGAAATCAAATATGAAGTTGAATAGAAAATGAAAAATGATATGGACTGTATATATATGTACATGCATATTCATTGAACAGGTTATAGCAAAGGGGCTAGAGAAGAGGAATAAAATTTGTGCCCGACAAATAGGTACACATTTACTGATTTGTTTGGGTGATGATTTTGAGCCTGTTGGCTAGCCGCTTGGCTTTTTCTTTTTCTTTTTGAGATAGAAGGACCGGGACGCTATTTGCGATTTCGCGACGCTCCCGGTGCAGGGGAGGTTATGGCGAAATTTTTCCAAAATTTAAGGTGTTAGAAATTTTTTTGAAGTGAAAACGATATTGAAATTGTTGAATGAACTATATTTATATGAATATATAAATATAAATAAAATTAAAACGAAACGAAGCCGTGCAGTTCGTATTTTGAAACCGTGATATCAAACGACTAGTACGGGAAATCCGACCATTGGATTTTCCCGAAATCTCAACCGTCGGGTTCGCCTTGGAATAATCTTTCCAACGGCACCAACCTTGTAAAAATCCAACGGTTGGATTGTCTGGAATGTTTAATTCAAATCTGAAGAAAAACAGCGCCAGAAGCGATTATACTTATATATATATAAATATAATTATATATTTAATCGAATAACGACGCTGCAGTTCGTATTTTGAAATCGAAAATTCAAACGATTGTACCGGGAGATCCGACCGTCGGATTTTCCCGAAACTGGAACCGTTGGATTCGTTTTGAAAAGACCTTTCTAATGATGTAAATTTTGTGAGGATCCAACGGTTAGATTTTCAGATATGTGTAAATCAAATCTGAAGAAAAACAGTGCCACGGCCGCCTTATGGCCCGAAGCGTCGTTTTGAATAAAATGGCTATTTTAAAATAAATAAAAATAGATATAAATAATTATAAAATATTGTAAGCGATATGGAATGGAAATAAACTGAATTTGCTTGATTTATGTGATGTTTGATGGTTGAATGTGTTTGGTGTGAAAACTATATTAAAGAACACAATTGGTGTTGTCGAATAATTCAACCATTGAAATAAATCGATTTGAAATTCTAAATATACGTGAATTATTTGAAAAGGCCGAGTTAATTCTCATTTCGAATAATCGACCGACGATTGAAATTCGAAGATGAAGACGATGGTCGAAGACCGGAGATCTTCACCTCGTTTGGATGGTAACCGAGGTCCTGATTGGGAGGCATCCCGAAATATGGATAATGAGTGGTGATCGTTCAGACGTACGTGTTGATCAAAGGGTTTGCGAGGTATTTAGTGCCTCCGGTTTCGTTCAGACCCAGAACGGACTTGTAAATGGACCGTGTGTCTGACATAGGATTTATTCTGTGTGGCATGCTAAGATGCAGTGATCAGGGCTTCTGTTGAAAAGCAAAGTCTTGTGGTGATGATCAAAGCACCGCCTGTGTGGCGTAGCTTTGTGTATAACGTAAATTCGCGAGCCTCACACCCCGTATGAACCTAAAACGGGAGAAGGACCTCAGGGAGGGCATGCGTTTCCTTCTAGCTAGGGTGGTGTCAGTGACCTACTAGCCCTGACATTTATATACTTTTCACCTATGTGGTTGTTGCTATTGCGAGGCGCCTCGGTTTGATCGGATGATCCGGGTCCGATGGAGTCATTCGTTGGCTCGTTTACGCCCCAAAGGGCGGGGAAACGTATTGTTCAGGCATTTTAATCCACATCGGTGGACCGGCCCTGTCGCTCCAAAGGCTTGACTGAGTACTTGCCTGAGACATGGGCTAGATTGTCTCGAATTCGGTAAGGACTATCTTTTGCCTTGGTTCATGACGGAAATCCAATTTCCAAATACGTGACGATGCGGTTTCGATTGTATATATATACATTTGGCGACATAGTGGCATGGGACGCTCATGTCGCCTATGATTGATAGTTATGATTTGAAATTGTTTTCAAAACATATAAACACTAGTAATAATATCAAATGCCTTTGTTTTATTCGTATCAAGCATATCTTGGCCATTATAAGGTAAAAACTCTATCCTCCGGTTTGCGTTGCATTGTGTGATGGGAACTAAGTCTTATAACGGCTTCATTTTTATAAAAAGCATAGCGATGTTTAAAAGAAAGATTTGTTTTAAAGCACCGGCAATCCAATGGAGTAAACCCGTTCCACGAAAGTGGCGTGGTCCTGTGATTAGCCAATTATATATGTGTTGAGTGGATTTCTCATACCAGTCCCATGACTGACTCGTAGTTTGTTTCACTCTCAAACTCGGGTGCCCCTTTTTCCACACGGGCAGCCTTGTATTTAGGTTTAGCTGGTTCTTTCTGGATAGCTGGAGCTGAAGATGGATTCTATCATTTATTTCCTTTTATGCTGTTCAGCTCCTATTGTACATATTTTGTTTATTTCCGCTGTAGACATTTATGTATAGCTGAACTGTATTTGTACTAAGTAAGATCCTGTATACTGTGTAACTCTGATGATTACTTTTATCCAGTATATTTTGTTGTTCATTCTGGTGTATTTATTTAATTCTGTTATGCTATTATCTGTTTCTGTGTTATATTCCAAAAGATAACCTTGTTTCCGTGAGAACGGGAAATCGTGTCGTCTCAGAATTCTTTCGTATGGTTCTAATGTGCCTTGTTCTCTGAGCTTCGTAAACCAAAGCTCTGATACCAAATGTTACAAAAAGGAATTTCGCTCGATCCGAATCAATCGCTAAACAGATCTAGACCGTTCGAAACGCCTGATTGTTTTGAGAACACGACAAAATAGAACGCAGACGGAAGAACATTTCATTGTATATTACAACAATGCATCGGATTACAAGAATATACAGAGTACGAATAAATATTACACAGAAATATCAGAGATTTAAATTACATTTAAATACATAGCAGCGGAAAATAATACAATACACAACTTGAAGGGATATACGGAAACAAAGCTTTCCGGATATCGTTCCAGGTGTAAACCAGGATCCTGTGAATATAAATCTGCAAAAACCAAAACTGCTAGCTGCCCGTGTCAAAATAGGGGCACCCAGAGTTTAGGTTAAAACAATAAACTCCAGGTCAGTCATGTGGATGGTGTGAGAACTAAAACAGTTATTAATCTTTATTTTAAAGTTAGGTAAATCAAGGGACCACGCCGTATAACACGGAACGGGTTTCCTCCCAAGAACACCAGTGCATAAAACAACAGCGCAATGCTAAATAAAGAAAAATGAAGCTATTATAAGACCTAGGTCCTATCACACAATGCAACGCAAGCCGGGGGATAGGGTTTTCCCTTATAATAGCCAAAGCATGCTTGATACGTTTAAAAACAGATTATTTGATACTACTATATGTGCATAGTGTATAAAACAACTTCAGATCATAAGTATCAATCATAGATGGCATGGGTACCATATATCATGTCGCCATACTAGGCTCTACAAATAAAACCGCAAATGTCACGTATTTGGAAATTGGATTTCCATCTATGAACCGAGGCAAAAGATAGTCCTCAACCGATTCGAGACGCTCTAGCCCGCCCCTCAGGCAAGTACTCAGTCAAGCCTTTGGATCGTCAGGGCCGGTCTACCGATGTGGATTAAAATGCCTGAACATGCGTTTCACCACCCTTTGTGGCGTAAATGAGCCAACGAATGGCTCCATCGGACCCGGATTGCCCGATCTAACCGAGGCGCCTCGCAACAACAACAACCACACAGGTGAAAAGTATATAAATGTCAGGGCTGGTAGGTCACTGACACCACCCTAGCTAGAAAGAAACGCATGCCCTCCCTGAGGTCCTCTCCCGTGTTTGGTTCACAACCGGGGTGCGAGGCTCGCGAATTCACGTTACACAAAGCTGTGCCACACAGGCTGTGCTTTGATCATCACCACAAGACTTTGCTTTTAAACAGAAGCCTCGATCAATTGCCACTTAGGCATGCCACACAGGCAATTCACTCCATGCGTTTGATATCCATCAGTATATAACCCCTGAGTTCGTACGTCTCAGAGAAGGGCGTTAAGCAAGAGAATAAATTCTCCACCGCCAAATAGATATATATTTAATAGAGATCAATCGCACGGACTAAAATCCAATGTCAGACACACAGTCCATTTACAAGTCCGTTCTGGGTCTGAACGAAACCGGAGGCACCTAGTACCCCGCATATCCATCGATCTCCAAGCACGTTTGGACGATCACCAACTGTTTCCATCTTCTTGGGCGTACAGCCCAATCAAGATCATCAGTAATCACCCAAACGACGTGAAGACTTCCGGTCTTCGACCATCGTCTTCATCTTCGACTTATCGTCGTATCAGTTATTCAGAATGGAATAAACTCGGTCTTTCCGAATAACTCGCGTATATTTTAAATAAGTGTTACACAAACACAACATACGCCTCATTCCAATTCATCAGTCACTAACCGTAAATTAATCCAGAGAATAATTCCCCAAATATTAACCCCGAAGGTCGAAACCAACATCAGATCAATATCCAGAAAACCATTCTCCTTAGCTAACCGACAGTTAGTTTCTAAATTTCACTTTCATAGGGGAAAGGTTCCCATTAATTTTATCAAAGATAAATTCCTTGAATTTATTCTTTAATCTATCCTTTTGAATTTCGATTCAACTAGTCGGGATTAACGAACCTTACCGAAGTAATCATATGTTTTAATTTCCCAATCCCAACCTATTCATCCCATGAAGTAAAACTGGTTATACTTCATATCTAACACCACGGTGTTATCGGTAAATTCAATTAACATTTCACGTTCAAATCTAATTAAAGATTTAACTATCGCCTGGAGTAAAACTGGTGATACTCCATTCTCGATCATTTTAATCTAATTAAGGATTCATTAAAACTCCACTTAGTTTTAATCGTTAACTGGGTTAAAGAAACAGTGTCATTTAAAATACGGTTCACGATAAACCCAAAACCACATTCCATTAATTATCGGGTTAAAGAACGAGTGTTATTTAAAACACTGTCCATGATAAACCCAAAAATCAATATTAATTTAATTCCAATTAAATATTATTTAATTGGTACACTTCATTAAATCTTAATAAAAAGATTAATCTTTTCTCAACTGGGTTCAAGAACAGTGTTAATGAAGACACCATTCACGACAAACCCAAATCACATTTGATATTAAACACAAGGCTCTGAATAGAAAATATACCGGCTTATATTCAATATCAAATTCTACGACTAACAAATATTCTATTTGAAACAACGATATATATATATATATATATATATATATATCTTTCAAATTCCCATAACAATATCTGTATCATCACGAAATCCAACATCGAAATAATCCAAAGACAATTTCGATTCAAATCCATTCCAATATAATTATTGGAAATTCTGGTTATTTTCAAAACCATTTCTAATCCAGTCTATTTATTTTAAAAATAAATAGAATTATAATTCTAGTTCAAAACTAATTCATTTCGATAAAAAACTATTTTTATCTTTTCAAATATGGGGTTTTTCATCCCAATTCTTCACAAATCACTTCTTATGATTTTACACAAATTATTACTATTTTTAATAATTTTATCAAGGCCCGTACAGTCGATTTCCATCAACGGCCATCGAACTGCACTTACAGCGACCTTTTTCAAATTTGATTTGGACATAATTCCAAATCCAACCGTTAGATTTCTAATTTCCAATATTCGTTAGAAAGCTCTTTTCGATACGAACCCAACGGTTCTGGTTTTAGGAGAATCCGACGGTCGGATCTCCCGCAATGTCCGCTCGAAGTCAATGGTCGAAATTCGTGAACTGCCGCGGCGCGGCGCAATCTATTCAGGCCATTATATTATATATATATAATATATACTTCGTCGAATTCAATTCAAAACGTGCTTTATAAATCGTTTTAAATTCATTTTCAACACGGTTTCAACTTCATATTCAATTTCAAATCAAAATTGAATATTCCAATATAAATTCGTTTTAAATTCATTTCAAATTGATTTCAATTCAAATTGATTTCTAATTCAATTTCAGTTCGTTTTCAATTCAATTCAATTTCAATTCGAATTCATTTCTATTTCATTTCAATTTCAATTCATTTATATTCAATTTCAATTCGAATTCATTTATATTCAATTTAAATTCGAATTCGTTTATATTCAATTTCAATTCGAATTTATTTATATTCAATTTCAATTCGAATTTATTTATTTTCAATTTCAATTCGAATTTATTTATATTCAATTTTTTTCAAAATATCAGATTTTGAAATCACTTTCGATATTCATTATAAAATGAATAAAATCGATATAAATATCGTTCACATCAAAATGGCGTCAATCTAATCAATACGGCTTCACATATTCCTATTTTCAAATATTCTATTTCAAATATTTCTTTTTCAAATATTTCTATTTTAAAACTGGAATGAGGCCCAATCAATTAACATATAATGTTAATTATATGGATTTTCTACAACACATGTATATATCAACAACGATGAATAATCAACCATCATCCAAAGTGCATTCTACACTGTATAAGCATCAAATATAAATATTCCACGCTTATAACAGCCTGTCAATCAATCGATCGACATACAACTAAACAATCGGGATTAGTGTACGTCAAATATCATCCCAATACCCGTGTGGGATTTCAAGCAATCAAACACAGATTTTTATTTGTGCAGTTGGGCGATGTGTAAAATTTATCGTCCCAATCAATGTCCTTCAAATAGGTGTACATAAACAAACTGTCCGGTTTGTAAATGAATATTTATTTATTCACATTCAAGTTAAAAAATATATTTTTAGCGATCAAACTATTTTATTCAACCTATGAATATTCTATTCGGTTCATTTATTAAATAAAATGTTATCTTTATTTTTCTAACTTATTTTTAGAAAATTTCGGCGGCATAACGGCACGATACTAGAAACGGGGCAAGGCCTAGCCTTATCCCCTGTCTAGTGAAGGCCCTCGCCAATCACACATCAATCAAACCAATTTCATTTCACCAAACAATTCAATTCAAACCAAATAATCTAACCAACTACACAACCAAACAATTAAACAAACAAGCCATCCATGCTCTGTGGATGACGGGTGTCGGGTGCTGCTAAGCACCGTCTGCATCCTAGTATATATATAACTAGAAAAAGAAATTGAAGAGTGAGAAGTTCTCACTGAATTGCTAATCCAACGCCACGACTCTTCTTAGGTAGAAATCTTCATCGTTCTCGCCTCTTGTCACTTTCTTTGTCCGTGTTCTCTACATATGTAAAAATCACATTTTTACTTCGTTATTCGATATATAAAAATCACATTTTTACTTCGCTATTCAATATATAAAAATCGAATTTTTACTTCGCTATTCAATATATAAAAATTGAATTTTTACTTTGCTATTCAATATATTAAAATCGAATTTTTACTTTGCTATTCAATATATAAAAATCGAATTTTTACTTTGCTATTCAATTTATAAAAATCGAATTTTTACTTTGCTATTCAATATATAAAAATCGAATTTTTACTTTGCTATTCAATATATAAAAATCGAATTTTTACTTCGCTCTTCAATATATAAAAATCGAATTTTTACTTTGCTATTCAATATATAAAAATCGAATTTTTACTTTGCTATTCAATATATAAAAATCGAATTTTTACTTTGTTATTCAATATATAAAAATCGAATTTTTATTTTGTTATTCAATATATAAAAATCGAATTTTTACTTTGCTATTCAATATATAAAAATCGAATTTTTACTTCGCTATTCAATATATAAAAATCAAATTTTTACTTTGCTATTCAATATATGAAAATCGAATTTTTACTTTGTTAATTAATATATGAAAATCGAATTTTTACTTTGCTATTCAATATATAAAAATCGAAGTTTTATATTCTCTACCTTATAGAAATCATATTTTTAATCTTCACATCTAATAAAAATTATATTTTTATTATCTACACCATATAAAAATTATATTTTTAACCATTCTATAATATAAAAATTATATTTTTAGCTTGCTAACCAACAAGTAAAAATCACATTATTATCGTTATTTCAAACTAATCAAAATCACATCTTTACATGTTATTATATAAAACCGATTTAAAATCACTAAAAAAACTATTTTTAATTATACTAAAATAAAACAGAATAGGAAACAAAGTAAAACTTATAGGCTAAAGGGTGGGGGGGGGGGTTTCGTTGCCATCAACTGAAGAAGGGGGGGTTTGGATGCTGAGGGTAGCGCAGGGTTGGAGGAAGTCTTGTTGGCGCTGGCGCTGGCCATACAGGCGGAGGCGACGTTCAGGGCAAGGGGCGGTGGCTCTAGGTGGAAAGGGGGTGCGGTTTTGGGGTTTCGTCGATTTGGTTAGGGGCTTCAACGGGAACAGAAGGGGGGAAACGAAGGAGAGGGGGAGCTAATCGGAGGGGCGGCGTTGGGTGGAGGGTCCGGCGGCGTCGGGGTCGCGGTGGAGCTGGAGCACGACCCGCCGTGATTTTTTCCTGATCTTTATTGTGAGGAGGGAGAGGGTATAGAGGAAGTTATAATAATATATTTAATTTAATTTAATTTAATTGTCCTTTTAAAGTTGACTTTTACATACGTCCTCGAAACGAGGCCCACCGCCTGTCGTCCATAGCGTTTCACCCCCATTCCGAACACAATGGGATATGTATCGTACGCTGATTCGAACGTTTCGATCAGTTTCCGTTAAAATCAACATATAACTCTATATATTGAATTTGAACGCGCATTTCAATTTACCGGGATCACACACTAACTCTATAAATTGCAGAAAAATATTTTCTAGCTTCATATTGACGATACGGTCCTAACAAAACTAGTTTCGTCGAATTTTGAGACAGTTTGAAAAATGGTCATTTTCCAGTCGATTAAAATCAACTAAAACTGGTCAAACGCGTTTTCCTTTGCCACGCTCACATATTGATTCGAAAAATTATGAAATTTGGAATCTAGCAATAACTTTACATCACAGACCCAACAAAAGTGATTTCGTCGAAATCCGAGGTCATTTGCAAAATTTCCATTTTTAAAGGCCTGAATTCCATAGCGACTATTCAGAATTTTCAACTGGACATATCTTTTGATTCCCGCTATGAAATTTCGATTTCCCGGATTCGTTGGAAAGATATTCTCAAATATATCCTATTATTTTTTGTTTCACTAAAATCCGGATTGTTTTGCACACGGTACGTTCAATTGAAGTTTGAAATCGAATTATCGAACTACCGCGCCATTTTCAATTCCTTTTATAAATATAAATAAACATTTATATTTTAACGACGGCGTATATAAATATATTCGTTCGAATTATATTAAAAATAAATTTCTCTTCAATATTATTTAAAATAATTCATTTTAAATAATCAAAATTCGCTAAAATTGCCAAAATAAAAATTTTAAACTGTCCCAGATTTTCGGGTTGTTACATGCGGGGTACTAGGTGCCTCCGGTTTCGTTCAGACCCAGAACGTACTTGTAAATGGATGTGTGTCTAACATCAGATTTCATTCTGTGTGATTGATATCGGTTGCATAACGTGATTTGCCTGTGTGGCATGCTAAGATGTGAATGATCAAGGCTTCTGTTGAAAAGCAGAGTCTTGTGGTTGATGATTGAACCACGGCCTGTGTGGCATAGCTTTGTGTAGCGTGGATTCGCGAGCCTCACACCCCAGTGGTGGACCAAAAACGGGGGAGGACCTCAGGGGGGACATGCGTTTCTTTCTAGCTAGAAATGGCGTCAGTGGTTTTACACGCCCTGACGAGTTTGACTTATGTGGTTGTTACTGTTGCGAGGCGCCTCGGATATATCGGTGACTATGTGAAGCCGATGGAGTCATTTGTTGGCTCATTTACGCCCCAAAGGGTAGGGAAACGTAGTGTTCAGGCATTATAATCCACATCGGTGGACTGGCCCTGACGATCCAATGGGCAGTTGCGGCTGTTCCTGAGACTCGGGCTAGACAGTCTCAAATCGGTAGAGGACTATCTTTTGCCTTGGTTCACAGATGGAAATCCAATTTCCAAATACGTGACATTTGCGGTTTTGATTGTAGAGCCTAGTATGGCGACATGATATATGGTACCCATGCCGTCTATGATTAATATTTATGATTTGAAGTTCTTTTATACACTATACACTGTTAATAGTATCAAATGATTTGTTTTAAACGCACTAAGCATGATTGGCTATTATAAGGGAAAACCTTATCCCCCGGCTTGCGCTGCATTGTGTGGTAGGACCTGGGTCTTATAATAGCTTCATTGTTCTTTATTTAGCAATGCGCTATTTGTTTTATGCACTAGTGTTCTTGGGAGGAAACCCATTCCGTGTTATACGTCGTGGTCCCATGATTTACCTAGCTTTAAAATAAAGATAAATAACTGTTTTAGTTCTCACACCAGTCCCATGACTGACCTGGAGTTTATTGTTTTAACCTAAACTTTGGGTGCCCTTATTTTGACACGGGCAGCTAGTAGTTTTGGTTTTGCAGATTTATATTCATAGAATCCTGATTTACAGCTGGAACGATACTCGGAATGCTCTGTATCTGTGTATCACTTCTAGTTGTGTTTAGTATTATTTTCCGCTGCAATATTGTATTGTAATCTCTGATATTTATCGAATGTAATTTATTCATTCATACTCTGTATATTCTTGTATTCTGATGGAATTGTTGTAAATAACTACGAAATGTTCTTCTGTCTGCGTTCTAATTTGTCGTGTTCTCAAAACAATCAGGCGTTTCGAACGGTCTTGGTTGGTTTAGCGACTGATTCGGATCGAGCGAAATTCCTTTTCGTTACAGTTGGTATTAGAGCTTTGGTTTACAAAGCTCAGAGAACAAGACACGTTAGAACCATATGAACGAATTCATCAGGGATTGGATTAGTAATATCCAACGAGAATGACTCGTTAGAGATGGGATCAGTAGTATCCTAGAACGAGTGTGAATAGCAGTGTTTTTGAAATATATATATATATATATATATATATATATATAAGTGAAAACAATTTTTGTTTTGAAAATTTAAAACGATTATACGTATTTGAATATTTATTTAAATTGATTTGGACAATCCAGTATATATAGATTTTGTATATACGTATGATCCACGTGTATTCGAAGTTTTAATATACTTGATGGATATAGAGTCACACTCTAGTCTCTCGGGGATGATTCTGATGATTGTAGCTATATCATCAGAATTAGTGTTCGAGTTTCGAAGGTGTGATATCTATGTATTTCCGATTGACTAGTGTGAGAACCAAAATTATATAGGGCCTATTGTTGTGATTTAGCAAAAAAATTGTGATTCTTGACTATATATCAAAGTTATGAATTTGAAATGATAATCAACAAATTGATTGCTGGTTGTGAAATTTGATTATTGGTTGATTAATTAAAATTTGTACGCTATAACCAAATTGAATCAAATAGTGAATTGTATTGAAAAGTTGTCGGATTAGCTTGCATATACATGTACTTACATTGAACAGAACAGGTCTTAGCAATGTAACACCCCGGAAATGCGTGCCAATTTAAAAAATTTATTTTGGCAATTTTAGTGAATTTTGATTATTTAAAATGAATTATTTTAAATAATATCGACAAGAAATTTATTTTGAATAGAATTCGAACGTATATATTATATAGATCGTCGTTAGAATTTAAAAATTTATTTTAAATTATAAAAGGAATAGAAAATGGCCTTAAGGGCTGAACGGTGGTTCCAGAACGCGATAGGACGAGGAAGAAGAAAACAGTGAGCTAATACCATCTTTTATTATTTATTGTTTATTTTGAATAAACATTGTTTTGTAAAATGAAAATAAATATTGTTTTTATAAAAGGAAACCTACCTTGGAAGCTGATGGGTTTCAATTCAGCAATGTGAGAAGGTTTAATCCTTTTTGGTTATTACTTAAATAACTTAGTTTAAATTGGAAAAAAAATGTGTTAGATTTTTTATGAAATATAAAAATATGTTTTAAACTATATAAAATGATTTAAGAAAAGAATGAAAATTTAATAGCAAATGTTTTATAAAAATTAAGTAGTTTTGTTTTGAAAATATAGACATACATTGTTTTTGAATAAAAAGGAGCATTCTTTCTGAAAATAAAATTAGCCTCATTTGTAAAATTAAATTTTGCACTGTTTTTAGAAGATAAATTCACATTTGTTTTAAAATAAAAATATACAAAGTGGTTTTTGAAAATATACACTGTTTTTAAGAGGATAAAAGATAGCATTATTTTTGGATATAAAACTGAAAAGATTAGATATATAAGACTGAAAAGATTAGATATATAAAACTGAAAAGATTAGATATATAAAACTGAAAAGATTAGATTTTTGAAACTGAAAAGATAGGATTTTTATGAAATAAAAACATGATTTTTACATAATAGAGATAATAAAAATATAATTTTTATATGATGGAGAATATAAAATTTTGATTTTTATATTTGTAGCAATATAAAAATCTGATTTTTAATATAAATGTCATATTAAAAGTGTGATTTTTAATTTGAACAACGTAGAGAAGATTGCGTTGGAATTGTTGAGAAAATCCGCACTATTCAGAAATTCAGAAATAAAGCATGGCGGAGTGGAACCCAAATGTGAGAACTTCTCACTTTATTTTATTTTCTAGTTAGAAATATATATTAGGATGCAGATGGTGTTTAGTAGCACCCGACACCCGTCGTCCACAGACCATGGACGGCTTGTATGCTTGTTTGTTTGATTTTGATGTGTAGTTGATTGTGTGATGTGATGTGAAATGAAGTAAAATATTTATATAGTTAAAAATATTTTATAGTTGAAAATAGAATTTTTAATGTGTATTTGAAATGAAATAAATTAATATAAACAAATCGAATGATTTGTTTATATACACACATTTGACTAATATTAATTGGGACGATAAATTTTACACCTCGCCCAACTGCACAAATAAAATCTGTGTTTGATTGTTTGAAACTCCACATGGGTATTGGGATGATATATGACATACACTAATCCCAATAATTGGTTGTATGTCGATCAATTGATTGACAGGCTGTTATAAGCATTAAATATTTATATTTGATACTTATACAGTGTAGAACGCACTCTGGATGATGGTTGATTATTTGTCGTTGTTATTTTATACATGTGTTGTAGAAAATCCATATAATTAACATTATATGGTTATTGATTGGGCCTCATTCCAGTTTTGAATAGAAATATTTGAAATAGAATATTTGAAAATAGAAATATACAAAGCCGTGTTGATTTGATTGACGCCATTTTGACGTGAACGATATTTATATCGATTTTATTCATTTTTCAATGAATATTTGAATAGATTTGAAATTCGAATTAAATTGAAAGGATTTGAAATTCGAATTAAATTGAATTGATTTGAAATTCGAAATAAACTGAAATGAATTGAAATTGAATAGAATTGAATTCGAATCGAAATGGAATAGAAATGAATTCGAATTGAAATTGAATTAATTAGAAATTCAAATTGAATTGAAAACGAAATTAAATTCGAATTAAATTGAAATTGAATTGAAATCGATTTGAAATGAATTTAAAACGAATTTATATTTGAATATTGTAACAACCCGTATTTTCAATAACCTGTTATAACATAAATCGAGGCAGAATTTAATTTATAAATCTGAATCAAGGGAAATGGGCTATGTAATTGCGTTCGTCTCGGAAAAATACGCGAAATAGAGTCCGAGTTTTCGAAAATCGGAGACCGTATGACCCGATTAAGGCCCAACGAAGTTTTCAGAAAATTTCAAAGTAAAAACAGATTTCAAATTCAAGCTTGAATTTGGAAATTAGGGTAAGATTGGGCCAGGTGGGAAAATTCCCGCCAGAGCACCCAAGTCGACAGCCCTGTCGACTTGGGAGTCGACTTGGTTGTACCCAAGTCGACAGCCCTGTCGACTTGGCTGTCGACTTGGTCCAGCCGGGCAGTTTTTCCTGGTGCACCATTTTGGGGTTGTGTTGAGTATGGGGGCCAGATTCGGTTTTGAGGGCTGAGATTAGAACTAGGGTTTAAACCTAAGGCTAAAACTAATCCTAATCTCTATAAATAAGGCCCTAACCTAACCCTAAATCATCATTATTCATTCATACAACTAAACTATGGAAAAACCATTCCTCTCATGGCCTCCACTCTCTTCATAAATTTCCTAAGTCATTTCTATGAGATATTTTCCATGCATACAAGTGTTTCCAAGCTTGTATGAGCATCATTAGCTTGCATTCAAGTCAAGTTTCTATATTTGCATCATAAAGAAAGAGTTTTGATCATTTTGGCTCAAGGGTTTTTCTATTAGAGCTTGCATTTTGGGTCTATTTGATTGCATAAGGGCTTTGTCATATTTTTTGTGCCTTCATAAGCATTGTAAGCCCTTTTCTACTTTCATATTTAAACTCTAAAGTTAATGAATGATGCAAGTTGTATTTGATCATTATGATATGATATGCAGTTTATCATATTATGCAAGTTTGCTATGTTATGATATGCAAGTTTATCATGTTATGTTATGCAAGTTTGCTATGTTATGATATGCAAGTTTATCATGTTATGTTATGCAAGTTTGCTATGTTATGATATGCAAGTTTGCCATATGATATGCAAGTTATGTTATGCAAGTTTGGGTTGATCATTTTGCTCATGTTATCATGTTATGCAAGCTTATCTTGGGTTTATGAGCTTAAAGCTTCAAGCTTTATGCTAAAGGTTGCATTTTGGCAACATGTAAGTTATCATATCCCTTATGATAACTTGCATGTGAGGCTACATGCGAACTTGTGGCCATTTCTACATGTCATTTATCACCATGTATCACCAATATGCTAAGTTTGGTTTTATGCATGCTTTTGAGGCCTAAAATGTAATATGCAAGTATATGAACATATGTACATTTCATATGCCACCATGTTAAACTTGTGGCTTCAACACCTTTATGTCATGATTATGCCAAGTTCCCTCTTTCTATCCTTTATGCGCTCTTGCGATATGTAAGCGATGGGATTGCGTTTGGGGTTGGGTAAATTTAAAAGACATAAAAACATAAGCTTGGGAATTTACCTATTAAGTTAGGTCTACCCTTTGGGAATTTACCTATTAAGTTAGGTCTACCCAAATGCTTGAAAACTTGTAACATGTTTTGGAAACATGATGGACATGACACTTAGAAAATATAAGTGTGACCAACTCGAGGTTGGGTTGAGTTTGTAGCGTAAACCTACCCGGAACCGACCGGCTTAACTAGTTGCTACAAACAATAGGACCCAATGTGAGAAGTTGGTCATGTTGTACCTTGAACCCGAGGATAGACCAAGTTGTGGTGTAAAGCTACCCGGACCCGACCGGCTTAACTAGTAACCGCAACGAAGTCTAATGTGAGAGGTTAAGGCACGTTAATTAATTAATGCCTCATGATTAGGGTTAAGTCATGGTCCACTTAATACTTAACCAATTTGGGCTTGGTAGATTAATCAGGGTTAAGTCGTGAACTCATCGTTACACTTAAACCAAGTTAATCCATGATTAGCAAGAGGGTTAAACCGTACTTAACCGACTAGAAAATCCTAGCAATGGGGGTCCACTCCAGCAGTAATCCCAAGTTTGTATCATTATGACCCTAGGGACTAGGCTAGGGTGGGTGCACGATGACTGGACTTGAGGTAAGTGACCAAAAACGACGGCAGAGTGGTACGCCGGTGTAGTTCCGGGCGGACTATGGTCGTGCACATAGTCCGAAGCCGGGGAAAGCATGCACGGGTACCAGTAGATCGAGACTGTGCACTTATGTTTATGGTGTCCAGGGGTTGACACCCTAGGGCTTGATACACCCGACGGGAGACCCTGCACAGTCTGACTACAATTATGTTTGGGCCGCATTGACACCAACACGTGACGAGTTAGGCTTAGGGAGCCGATCGACTAGACCGTTTGGTTGGACCGCGTATTAGGGTCACTTCATGTTAATGGGCCAAAGCTTGGGCCAAGGGATCAATACTTGTTTATTCAAGTCATGTTAGTTTGCTAGTACACCTGTGGTGCAAAAACCTTAAACCTGATTATGCGATGACATCTTTATCTACCTTGTTAGTTAATCATCATGCTAGTATGTTATTATCCTTATGTTCATCCCTGCTTCTCATGTCAGTTAACTTTATCAGTTTACATTGATTGTAGTAGGGCTTACTCAGTCTTTTTGACTGACCTGTTTTCTTTCGCCTCTTTTCTTCCGTCCCCCCCCCCCCCCCCCCAGGTTCTCAGGGTGGGAATATTGGAGCTTAGCTTGGATTCCTGATCGCTTGCTTGTGGGATTTTAGCTCATGTACGGTCTTGACATGAAGCTAGCTATGGTTATCACTTATGTTGGGGATAGTACTTATGTATTTCAGTTTTTCAGTGATGTTGTTTTTATCTAGACTTGTTTATTTGGAAAATTGACATTATGTTGTACCAGACTTGTTTTGAAATGGTTTGAAATCTTCCGCTGTTTTATCTATGTTATTTACTCTGTTTACATATATACATATGTTCTTGTTCTGCCTTGATATATCATTATGCATGTTTACCTGATTCAACACCCCTCCAAAGTCAGGGTGATTGCAAGAGCCACCCTGGCAGAGGTGGGGTGTTACATTTGGTATCAGAGCATATGGTTTATGAGAAGGAACAAAAAGGTTTTTAGAAAACTTTTGGAAAACTATTTTCAAAACCAAGTATAAAGTATTTTCCAAAGAAAAGTCTAGTTTATTTTAAAGGCTATTCCCCAAAAAGCCATTAGCAAAATTCCTTCGTTTTTCTCCATTCTGAATCTGTCTTTTTCTTCATTTTCAGTATGGCCGATAACTTTGCTATTCCGGAGGGAGTACACGTACCTGTTTGGTATAAGAGACTTTTGGAGGCTAGGGCGACCGAAGCCGGCCCCGCAGATGTCCCTCCTCCTCCTCCAGTAGTTAATGTTCCTCCTCCTCCTGTCGATGAGGTTCCTCTTCCTCCTCCCCCTCAGCATCCTCAAGCTGACTTCGCAAAGACTTGCAAGGATTTCAAAGCAATGGGTGGCAAGAACTTTCAAGGCAATGAGACTTTTGTATAGGCCAGAAATTGGTTGAAAGAGACCGAGGATTGATTTGCTATCTTTGGGTTATACGATCAGAGGAAGATCTTGTTGGCGGTCTGGCTTATGAAGGATGAAGTCGCTTATTGGTGGGAAGTCACCAATGGTACTAGGCCTGTTGAGACTTGGGCCGATTTCAGGGCAAGGTTCGTGCTTAAGTTTCTATCTTCTGCTGAGGAGAATCTGCAAATGGAGAGGTTCATAACTTTGAAACAAGGAGATATGTCTGTCAAAGAATATGTGAACAAGTTCAATCAGTTAGCTCGTTTTGGCTTGGATATGGTGAATACTCCTCAGAAGAAGGCTCTTCGTTTTGCTAGAGGATTGAATGAGCCGTTGCAGGGATTGACTATGTCACATATTCCCCATGGGGCCACGTTTGAGAGCTTGGTTGATATGGCGTTACTTCAGGGAGATGTCAAGAAAGAGATCAAGATGAATGACACTCAAGCCAAGAAGACTGATTCCTAGTGGAAAGGAAATCAGGGTAATCCAAGTGGTCAGAGCAGTCAAGGCAATCAGAACAAGAACAAGAACAAGAGTCAAAGCAATAAAGGGAACAACAACAAGGGTAAGAACAACAAGGGGAAGTGCCATTATTACGATTCAATGGGGCATCTTAATAAGGATTGTAAGAAGAGGAAAAGGAAGAATGGTGAATGCTTTTTCTGCGGTGAGACTGGACATTTCAGTAAGGATTGCCCGAAGAAGCAAGGGCAAGGCCAGGGTCAGACTCAGCGTGTTGGACCTTCAGGAGGGCAAGTTCATGCTCTCAATACCGCTCCAGTTCCCGATCGAGGTAGTATTTCTGTTGAGAGCCTTGTATATATTTCTGATTTTCCAGTTCGTACCTTGTTCGATTCTGGTGCATCGCATAGCTTTATCTCATCTGATCTTGTTGATAGTTTGCACCTTAGTACTAGCTTGGTAGGTGATCCCATCTGTGTCTCAAATCCTATTGGGGGTTCCGCCCATCTATCTATGATATGTGGGGATTTGAGGATCTCTATACTGAGTGTAGAGTTCCTGTGTAGTGCTTATGTTCTTGGTTTTAGGGGATACGGATTGATATTGGGCATGGATTGGCTGTCCAGATATGGAGCCATTCTTGATTGTGAGCATAGGGTTGTGAGGCTCGTGACTCGCCGCGGAAACACCCTAGAAATTTCTTGTAATCTGAGAGGTCCCGTCATGTTGTGCTATCTTGAATCACTCGACTCGTCAATGGAAACTCTTCAGTCTGTGAGAGTGGTTCGAGAGTATCCGGATGTTTTCGATGAAGTTAGGTGGTTGCCCCCTAAGCGAGAGATTGATTTCCGCATTTATCTGGTGGATAATGCAAAGCCGGTTTCTTTGCCCGTTCGGCACATGGCTCCGCGTGAAATGCGGGAGCTAAGTAAGCAAGTGAAGGAGTTGCTTGAGAAGAACTTCATTAGACGAAGTATATCTGAATGGGGAGCGCCTGTGGTATTTGCTACCAAGGCAGATGGTTCTCTTCGACTTTGTGTAGACTATCGAGAGTTGAATAAGCTGATTAAGAAGAACAGACACCCGTTACCGAGGATTGATGATCTCTTTGACTAGCTTGTCGGTGCTTCTGTTTTCTCTCAGCTTGATCTTGCTACTGGATTCCATCAGCTCAGGGTAGCTGAAGATAGTATAGACAAGACTGCGTTCAAAACTCCAGATGGATTCTTCGAATGGCTTGTCATGCCGTTCGGCTTGACTAATGCACCCACATGTTTCGTGGACTTGATGAGTAGGGTGTTCAGGGAGTTCTTGAACAAGTTTGTTGTGGTCTTCGTAGATGATATTCTGATCTTCTCTAAGGATGAGGAAGAGCACGCAAGGCATCTCGTGGAGGTGATGGATACGCTTAGAGCGCATCAGTTGAAGGCCAAGTTCTCCAAGTGTCACTTTTGGAGAAGGGAAGTTAGATTCCTTGGGCATATAGTATCTAAGCAAGGCTTAGCGGTGGATCCCGCTAAGGTAGTTGCAATTCAGGATTGGAAAACTCCAAGGAATGCAACCGAAGTGAGAAGTTTTCTAGGTCTTGCAGGCTTTTACCGGAAGTTTATCAAGGACTTCGCGATGATTTCCGCTCCTCTCACTAAATTGACGAAGAAGAATTTAGTTTTTGCTTGGTGCATAGAATGCGAGCTTGCTTTTCAGAAGCTCAAGAGAGCTCTCACATCAGCACCTGTTCTAGCTTTGCCCGATGGAGGGAAGTTATTTACAGTATACACCGATGCATGTGGCACGGGGTTAGGAGCTGTTCTGATGCAAGAAGGAAGAGTGATATGCTTTGGCGGTAGACAACTCAAAGTGCATGAGAAGAATTATCCCACTCATGACTTAGAGTTGGCAGCAATAGTATATGCACTCAAGGCTTGGCGCCATTATCTTCTGGGAGAAAGATTTGAGCTTTATACCGATCACAAGTCATTGAAGTATCTCTTTTCTCAGAAGGATCTGAATCTGAGGCAACAAAGATGGATGGAATTCTTGGCGTCCTACGATTTTGAGATAGCTTATACCCCTGGCAAGGGGAATGTGGTAGCAGATGCATTAAGTAGAAAAAGGTTGACTCTGAGTCCTCTATTCGTTGAGATGAAGAATTTAGAGTATGTGGCAACCTTTGATTTCTCTTTGGCGATTGAGTCGATGACCGGTTCTTTAGCATCTCTGGAACTCAGACCTACCCTTCTTGATCAAGTTGGGGCTTCGCAGAGAGAAGACCCTCAGATAGTTGAGATTATGGATAAGCTGATTCGAGGAGAGGCGTCTAGTCATCTCGCTCGATATTCTATTGATGACAAGGGTTGGCTGAGGAGAGACGGAAGGTTATGTGTTCCAATGGTAGAAGATTTAGTAAGAAAAGTTCTTGAGGAAGCGCATCGCTCTAAGTTGACTATACATCCGGGCGGGGATAACATGTATAAAGATATGAAGCGCATTTTCTTTTGGCCTGGGATGAAGAAGGATGTGGCAGAGTTTGTCTCTAGATGTATCATTTGCCAGCAAGTTAAGGCCGAGTCGAAGAAGCCCGGTGGGCTATTGCATCCTCTAGACGTTCCACTATGGAAGTGGGAGAGTATTTCCATGGATTTCATCAATGGGCTACCAAGGTCAAGGAAAGGGAATACGATCATTTGGGTTATTGTGGATAGATTTACGAAGAGTGCTCATTTCATTCCGGTGAAGAGCAAGAGGACCGCATCCTGGATAGCGTCTGTATATCTTCGTGAGATCGTGAGACTACATGGAGTCCCTTCTAGTATAGTCAATGACCGTGACCCAATCTTTACAAGTCAATTCTGGAATAGCTTGCAAGAAGCTATGGGCACAAGGTTGAATCTAAGTACGGCTTATCACCCACAGATGGACGGTCAAACCGAAAGGGTGAATAGGGTACTCAAGGATCTGTTGAGGCTTTGTATTCTGGATTTTGGTGGTACCTGGGAAGACCATCTTCCTCTTGTTGAGTTTGCATATAATAACAGTTATCAGGCAAGCATAGGGATGGCACCATTTGAAGCTTTATATGGGAGGTCGTGCAAGTCGCCTACATGTTGGTGGGAGACTACAGATGAGCTTATACTTGGGTCTGATATGATCAGAGATATTCCGAGAAGGTCGAGTTGATTCGGAAAAGGATGAAAGCGGCCCAAGACCGGCAGAAATCCTATGCTGATAAGCGAAGAACTGATTTGGAGTTTGATGTTGGGGATATGGTTTTCGTGAAGGTTTCTCCTTTGCGGAATATGGTCCGATTTGGAGCCGTTGGGAAGTTAGCACCGAGGTTTGTTGGACCATTCCCTATTACAGAGTGGATCAGGCAGATGGCTTATAGAGTGGATTTGCCCGAGAAGCTTGCCGGAGTACACGATGTTTTTCATGTCTCGCATCTCCGGAAGTGTTTACATGAATCAGCAGAGGTTGTTGAGCCAAGTGTTCTGAAAGATGTGGAAGTGGAGAAAGAGGCTACCTTGAGGAGAGCTCCGATTCGTATCTTGGGGACGGAGACCAAGAAGCTAAGTAATCGAGAGGTCAAGTTGGTGAAGGTTCAATGGGGTGAAGCCGAAGAAGACGCAACTTGGGAAACCGAGGAGAAGATGCGTGGGCTTTATACATTCCTTTTTGAGGGTACACTCTCAATCTCTTTTCTTTGTTAGCATATCTTTCTCTTTACTATCCATGTTTATCTAGTTTATCGTGTTAATCTTGTCATGAGAACCTTAGGTAGAAACCCTTTGGATGAAACATGTGTTTGAAACATGTTATGCTTAATGTTTGCAAGTGGTTGCAAGTGCTTGCAAGTGGTTACTCGTGGATGCATTATACACATTAGGCACTAGATCGGCTCACACACTCCTCATATTGCATATGCATGAGTGTTTACGCTTGTTCATGGATAAAAATTTTGTGTTATCACATGGATGTTGCATATGGATGTATGTTATGTGCACACATATAGACGTTATAAATTATGTTAGGAATTGCATACATATGGATTCATTTCACTAACATAATTTGCATTGATGATATTTGCATTAGATAAGTACATATACACACACCTTTGCATATGTTCATACAACATTTAGAATCTTGTAAGGACAATGATTGCTCGTGGATGATGTTTTGAGTAGATGGATGTTGGATGGTAGGATATGTTCTTCCTAACTTGAAGATTTCTGGAACGAAATCCTTTAAGGAGGGGAGAATGTAACAACCCGTATTTTCAATAACCTGTTATAACATAAATCAAGGCAGAATTTAATTTATAAATCTGAATCAAGGGAAACGGGCTATGCCATTGCGTTCGTCTCGGAAAAATACGCGAAATTGAGTCCGAGTTTCCGAAAATCGGAGTCTGTATGACCCGATTAAGGCCCAACGAAGTTTTCAGAAAATTTCAAAGTAAAAACAGATTTCAAATTCAAGCTTGAATTTGGAAATTAGGGTAAGATTGGGCCAGGCGGGAAAATTCCCGCCAGAGCACCCAAGTCGACAGCCCTGTCGACTTGGGAGTCGACTTAGTTGTAACCAAGTCGACAGCCCTGTCGACTTGGCTGTCGACTTGGTCCAGCCGGGCAGTTTTGCCTGGTGCACCATTTTGGGGTTGTGTTGAGTATGGAGGCCAGATTCGGTTTTGAGGGCTGAGATTAGAACTAGGGTTTAATCCTAAGGCTAAAACTAATCCTAATCTCTATAAATAAGGCCCTAACCTAACCATAAATCATCATTATTCATCCATACAACTAAACTATGGAAAAATCATTCCTCTCATGGCCTCCACTCTCTTCATAAATTTCCTAAGTCATTTCTATGAGAGATTTTCCATGCATACAAGTGTTTCCAAGCTTGTATGAGCATCATTAGCTTGCATTCAAGTCAAGTTTCTATATTTGCATCATAAAGAAAGAGTTTTGATCATTTTGGCTCAAGGGTTTTTCTATTAGAGCTTGCATTTTGGGTCTATTTGATTGCATAAGGGCTTTGTCATATTTTTTGTGCCTTCATAAGCATTGTAAGCCCTTTTCTACTTTCATATTTAAACTCTAAAGTTAATGAATGATGCAAGTTGTATTTGATCATTATGATATGATATGCAAGTTTATCATGTTATGCAAGTTTGCTATGTTATGATATGCAAGTTTATCATGTTATGTTATGCAAGTTTGCTATGTTATGATATGCAAGTTTATCATGTTATGTTATGCAAGTTTGCTATGTTATGATATGCAAGTTTGCCATATGATATGCAAGTTATGTTATGCAAGTTTGGGTTGATCATTTTGCTCATGTTATCATGTTATGCAAGCTTATCTTGGGTTTATGAGCTTAAAGCTTCAAGCTTTATGCTAAAGGTTGCATTTTGGCAACATGTAAGTTATCATATCCCTTATGATAACTTGCATGTGAGGCTACATGCGAACTTGTGGCCATTTCTACATGTCATTTATCACCATGTATCACCAATATGCTAAGTTTGGTTTTATGCATGCTTTTGAGGCCTAAAATGTAATATGCAAGTATGTGAACATATGTACATTTCATATGCCACCATGTTAAACTTGTGGCTTCAACACCTTTATGTCATGATTATGCCAAGTTCCCTCTTTCTATCCTTTATGCGCTCTTGTGATATTTAAGCGATGGGATTGCGTTTGGGGTTGGGTAAACTTAAAAGACATAAAAACATAAGCTTGGGAATTTACCTATTAAGTTAGGTCTACCCTTTGGGAATTTACCTATTAAGTTAGGTCTACCCAAACGCTTGAAAACTTGTAACATGTTTTGGAAACATGATGGACATGACACTTAGAAAATATAAGTGTGACCAACTCGAGGTTGGGTTGAGTTTGTAGCGTAAACCTACCCGTAACCGACCGGCTTAACTAGTTGCTACAAACAATAGGACCCAATGTGAGAAGTTGGTCATGTTGTACCTTGAACCCAAGGATAGACCAAGTTGTGGTGTAAAGCTACCCGGACCCGACCGGCTTAACTAGTAACCGCAACGAAGTCTAATGTGAGAGGTTAAGGCACGTTAATTAATTAATGCCTCATGATTAGGGTTAAGTCATGGTCCACTTAATACTTAACCAATTTGGGCTTGGTAGATTAATCAGGGTTAAGTCGTGAACTCATCGTTACACTTAAACCAAGTTAATCCATGATTAGCAAGAGGGTTAAACCGTACTTAACCGACTAGAAAATCCTAGCAATGGGGGTCCACTCCAGCAGTAATCCCAAGTTTGTATCATTATTACCCTAGGGACTAGGCTAGGGTGGGGGCACGATTACTGGACTTGAGGTAAGTGACCAAAAACGACGGCAGAGTGGTACGCCGGTGTAGTTCCGGGCGGACTATGGTCGTGCACATAGTCCGAAGCCGGGGAAAGCATGCACGGGTACCAGTAGATCGAGATTGTGTACTTATGTTTATGGTGTCCAGGGGTTGACACCCTAGGGCTTGATACACCCGACGGGAGACCCTGCACAGTCTGACTACAATTACGTTTGGGCCGCATTGACACCAACACGTGACGAGTTAGGCTTAGGGAGCCGATCGACTAAACCGTTTGGTTGGACCGCGTATTAGGGTCACTTCATGTTATTGGGCCAAAGCTTGGGCCAAGGGATCAATACTTGTTTATTCAAGTCATGTTAGTTTGCTAGTACACCTGTGGTGCAAAAACCTTAAACCTGATTATGCGATGACACCTTTATCTACCTTGTTAGTTAATCATCATGTTAGTATGTTGTTATCCTTATGTTCATCCCTGCTTCTCATGTCAGTTAACTTTATCAGTTTACATTGATTGTAGTAGGGCTTACTCAGTCTTTTTGACTGACCTGTTTTCTTTCGCCTCTTTTCTTCCGTTTCCCCCCCCCCCTAGGTTCTCAGGGTAGGAATATTGGAGCTTAGCTTGGATTCCTGATCGCTTGCTTGTGGGATTTTAGCTCATGTACGGTCTTGACATGAAGCTAGCTATGGTTATCACTTATTTTGGGGATAGTACTTATGTATTTCAGTTTTTCAGTGATGTTGTTTTTATCTAGACTTGTTTATTTGGAAAATTGACATTACGTTGTACCAGACTTGTTTTGAAATGGTTTGAAATCTTCCGCTGTTTTATCTATGTTATTTACTCTGTTTACATATATACATATGTTCTTGTTCTGCCTTGATATATCATTATGCATGTTTACCTGATTCAACACCCCTCCAAAGTCAGGGTGCTTGCAATAGCCACCTTGGCGGAGGTGGGGTGTTACAAATATTCAATTTTGATTTGAAATTGAATATGAAGTTGAAACCGTTTTGAACATGAATTTAAAACGAATTATAAAGCACGTTTTGAATTGGAATCGATGAAGTATATATTATATATATTATATATATAATATAATGGCCTGAAGAGAACGTGCCGCGCCGCAGCTGTTCGTGAATTTCGACCATTGACTTCGAATGGATATTGCGGGAGATCCGACCATCGAATTCTCCTAAAGCTGGAACCGTTGGGTTCGTATCGAAAAGAGCTTTCTAAAGAGTATTAGAAATTTGAAATCTAGCGGTTGGATTTGGAATTATGTCCAAATCAAATTGGGAAAAGGTCGTTGTAAGTGCAGTTCGATGGCCGTTGATGGAAATCGACTGTACGGGCCTTGATAAAATTATTTAAAATAGTAATAATTTGTGTAAAATCATAAGAAATGATTTGGGAAGAATTGGGATGAAAAACTCCATATTTGAAAAGATAAAAATAGTTTTTTATCGAAATGAACTAGTTTGGAATTAGAATTAAAATTCTATTTATTTTTAAATAAATAAATTGGATTTGAAAAGGGTTTTAAAAGTAACCAGAATTTTCAATAATTGATTTGGAATGGATTTGAATCGAAATTGTCTTTGGATTATTTCGATGTTGGATTTCGTGATTACACAGATATTGTTATGGAAATTTAAGAGATATATTTATATCGTTATTTCCAATACGATATTTGTTGGTCGTAGAATTTGATATTGAATATAAGCCGGTATATTTTCTATTCAGAGTCTTGTATTTAATATCAAATGGTATTTGGGTTTGTCGTGAATGGTGTCTTCAATAACACCGTTCTTAAGCCCAGTTGAGAAAAAGATTAAATCTTTTTATTTAGATTTAATGAAGTGTACCAATTAAATGATATTTAATTGGAATTGAATTGATATTGATTTTTGGGTTTATCGTGAATAGTGTTTTAAATAACACTTGTTCTTTAACCCGATAATTAATGGAATGTGATTTTGGGATGTCGTGAATGGTATCTTCAATAATACTGTTCTTAGACCCAAAGGGGTTAAGAAAATTAGAAACTAACTGGAGATTAGTTAAGTTGAATGGTTTTCGGGGTATTGATCTGATGTTGGTTTCGGCCTTCGGGTTAATACTTAGGGAATATCTCACTTACTAATTTTCGGTTAGGGACCGATTGAAATGTGATGTGCTTTTGGGTTTATCATGAACCGTGTTTTAAATGACATTGATTCTTTAACCCAATCAAAGATTAAAACTAAGTGGAGTTTTAATAAATCTTTAATTAGATTGAAAAGATCGAGAATGGAGTATCACCAGTTTTGCTCCAGGCGATGGCTAAATCTGTAATTAGATTTGAACGTGAAATGGTAATTGAATTTAACGATAACACCGTGGTGTTAGATAGGAAGTATTACCAGCTTCATGGGATGAATAGGTTGGGATTGGGAAATAAAATAAATGATCACTTCAGTGTGGATCGCTAATCCCGACTAGTTTGAATTAATATTCAATAGTAGATTAAAGAATAAATTTAAAAGAATTTATCTTTGATAAAATTAATGGGAATCTTTCCCTAAGAATGTGAAATTTAGAACTAACTATAGGTTAGCTAAGCAGAACGGTTTCCTGGGCATTGATCTGATGTTGGTTTCGGCCTTCGGGGTTAATATTTGGAGAATTATTCTCTTGTTAATTTACGGTTAGTGACTGAAGAATTGGAATGAGGCGTATGTTGTGGTTGTGTAACACTTGTTTATTATATACGCGAGTTATTCGGAAAGACCGGGTTTATCCCATTCTGAATAACTGATACGACGATAAGTCGAAGGTGAAGACGGTGGTTGAAGAACAGAGGTCTTCTCGTCGTTTGGATAATTACCGATGATCTTGATTGGGCCGTACACCCAAGAGGAGGGAATCAGTTAGTGATCGTCCAGACGTACTTGGAGATCGATGGATTTGCGGGGTACTAGGTGCCTCCGGTTTCGTTCAAACCCATAACGAACTTGTAAATGGACTGTGTGTCTGACATTGGATTTTAGTCTGTGTGATTGATTTCTATTAAATATATATCTGTTTGGCGGCGGAGAATTTATTCTCTTGCTTAACGCCCTTCTCTGAGACGTACGAGCTCAGAGGTTATATATCGATGGATATCAAACGCATGGAGTGAATTGCCTGTGTGGCATGCCTAAGTGGCAGATGATCAAGGCTTTTGTTGAAAAGCAAAGTCTTATGGTTGATGATCGAAGCACGGCCTATGTGGCGTAGCTTTGTGTAGCGTTGATTCGCGAGCCTCACACCTCGGTTGTGAACCAAAACGGGAGAGGACCTCAAGGAGGACATGCGTTTCTTTCTAGTTAGAATTGGCGTCAGTGGTTTTACACGCCCTGACAAGTTTGACTATGTGGTTGTTGCTGTTGCGTAGCGCCTCAGTTAGATTGGACGATCCGGGTCCGATGGAGCCATTCGTTGGCTCATTTACGCCCCAAAGGGCGGGGAAACGCAATGTTCAGGCATTTTAATCCACATCCGCGGACCGGCCCTGTCGCTCCAAGGGCCCACCTGAGTCTGGGTCCTGAGGCTCGGGCTAGAGAGTCTCGAATCGGTGAGGACTATCTTTTGCCACGGTTCGCAGATGGAAATCCAATTTCCAAATACGTAACTTTGCGGTTTTATTTGTAGAGCCTAGTATGGTGACATAGTGGGATGGGGCACTTATGCCGTCTATGATTGATACTTATGATTTGAAGTTGTTTTATGCACTATGCACTTATAATAGTATCAAATGATTTGTTTTAAACGTATCAAGCATTCTTGGCTATTATAAGGTAAAAACCCTATCCTCCGGCTTGCGTTGCATTGTGTGATGGGAACTGGGTCTTATAATACCTTCATTTTTCTTTATTTAGCATTGCGGTGTTGTTTTATGCACTGGTATTCTTTGGGGGAAACCCGTTCCGTGTTATACGGCGTGATCCCTTGATTTACCGAACTTTAAAATAAAGATTAATAACTGTTTTAGTTCTCACACCAGTCACATGACTGACCTGGAGTTTATTGGTTTAACCTATACTCTGGGTGCCCTTATTTTCGACACGGGCAGCTAGTAGTTTTAGTTTTGCAGATTTATATTCACAAGATCCTGGTTTACAGCTGGAACGATATCTGGAAAGCTTTGTATCCGTATATCTCTTCTAGTTGTGTATTGTATTATTTTCCGCTGCTATGTAATGTATTGTAATCTCTAATATTTTTCGAATGTGTAATATTGATTTATACTCCGTATATTCTTGTATTCTGATGCATTGTTGTAATATACAATGAAATGTTCTTCCGTCTGCGTTCTGATGTGGCTTGTTCTCGAAGTATCCGCAACAGTCGCTAACCGTAAATCAACAAGAGAACAGTTTCCCAAATATTAACCCCGAAGGCCGAAACCAACATCAGATCAATATCCAGGAAACACCCCATCTTATCTATTTTCCAGTTAATTTCTAATTTTATATATGATAAAGATGTAAATTTTATTGTTAAAATATTTCGTTCAACACATGACTAATCTCAACGAATGAGTACTGTCAACACATGAACCGATATTTTATAATATTCTTTATTTTCAAAATTGGAATGAGGCGTACGTTGTGTTTTTTAGCACTGTTTTTATTATATACGAGGGTCATTTAGAAAGGCCGGGTTTATACCCATTCTGAATAACCGATTCGACGATAAGTCGAAGATGAAGACGGTTGTTGAAGACCGGAAGTCTTCACATCGTTTGGGTGATTACCGATGATCTTGATTGGGCTGTACACCCAAGATGAGGGAATCAGTTGGTGATCGTCCAGACGTACTTGGAGATCGATGGATATGCGAGGAAAGTGGCTCCGGTTTCGTTCAAACCCAGAACGAACTTGTAAATGGACTGTGTGTTTGACATTGGATTTTATTCTATGTCGATTGATCTCTATTAAATATACATCTGTTTGGAGGCGGAGAATTTATTCTCTTGCTTAACGCCCTTCTCTGAGATTTACGAGCTCAGAGGTTGTATATTGTTGGACATTAGTCGCATGGCATTAATCGCCTATGTGGCACGCCTAAGTGGCAAATGATCAAGGCTTTTGTTGAAAAGCAAAGTCTTGTGGTTGATGATCATACCATGGCCTTTGTGGCATCGCCTTGTGTAGCGTTGATTCGCGAGCCTCACACATCGGTATGGTGGTAAACTGATGGTTTGATCAATATACTTTTTTAGAGGATAGACGCCTTAGTGGTGTCGTGGATTCGGTCGACCAAGATGAGCTTAGTGCTAAGAGGGATAGAGTAAGCGGTGTTTTCTCTCGCTGAGACGTAAGCGGCGGTGGTACTCGAGTCCCAAAAGTGCGGATGTGCATTACAGTGTTTTCTCTTGCTGGGACGTAAGTCGTGGGGAATAGCATTATGCGATCGATCTTTCGAATCAGGAGCCGCCATGATGGAAATCCAACTTTCCAATACGTGTATTTCGGTTTTATTTGTAGAGCCTATTATGGCGACATGATAGATGGTACCCATGCCACCTAGGATTGATATTTATGATTGAAATTGTTTTGACACTATACACTTATTATAGTATCAAATGATATGTTTTTAAAACGTACCAAGCATTTTTGGCTATTATAAGGGAAAACCCTATCCTCCAGCTTGCGTTGCATTGTGTAATGGGACCTGGGTCTTATAATAGCTTCATTTATAGAAAAAGCATTACGCTGTTTATTTATATGCACTGGTATTCTTTTGAGGAAACACGTTCCGTGTTATACGGCGTGCCCCCTTGAATTACTCCCTTTTAAAGTAAAGTTTTAAATAACTGTTTTAGTTCTCACACCAGTTACATGACTGACCTGGAGTTTATTGTTTTAACCTAAACTCTGGGTGCCCCTATTTTCGACACGGGCAGCTAGTAGTTTTGGTTTTGCAGATTTATATTCACAGGATCCTGATTTAAACCTGGAACGATGCTCGGAAAGCCCTGTATCCGTATATTACTTTCAGTTGTGTTTTATATTGTTTTTCCGCTGTTATGTAATTTATTGTTATCTCTGATATTTTTCTGTTGTATAATATTCATTTATACTCTGTATATTCTTGTATCTGATGGAATTGTTGTAAATAACAATGCAATGTTCTTCTGTTTGCGTTCCAATCTGTCCTGTTCTTAAAATGATCAGGGGTTTCGAACGGTGTAGATCGGTTTAACGACTGATTCGGATTGAGCGAGATTCCTTGACGTTACACTGATACCAAATTGAGATGACCCCAAAGCAAGTACTGACGGCGGCAAGGGTAATCCTTGGAATATAACACATAAACAGATAACAACAGAACAGAAATAAATAAATACACCAGATAATGTAAAAATAATACACTGAATAAACGTAATCATCAGAGTTACACAGTATACAGGATCATACTTAGTACAAACACAGTTTAGTTATACATAAATGTCTACAGCAGAAACAAACATAATGTACAATAGGAGCTGAACAGCATAAAAAGAGATAAATAATAGAATCCATCTTCAGCTCTAGCTATCCCGAAAGAGCTAGCTAAACCTGAATACAAGGCTGCCCATGTAGAAAAAGGGGCACCCGAGTTTGAAAGTGAAACAAACTACGAGTCAGTCATGGGACTGGTATGAGAAATCTACTCAACACATTTGAAATATGGCTAATCATAGGACCACGCCACTTTCGTGGAACGGGTTTACTCCATTGGATCGCCAGTGCTTTAAAACAAATAATTCTTTTACACATCGCAATTCTTTTTGTAAAAATGAAGCCATTATAAGACTCAGTTCCCATCACACAATGCAACGCAAACCGAAGGATAGAGTTTTACCTTATAATGGCCAAAATATGATTGATACGAATAAAACAAAAGCATTTGATATTATTACTAGTGTTCATAGGTTTCGAAAACAATTTCAATCATAACTATCAATCACAGACTGCATGGTACCATATATCATGTCGCCATATATATATATATATATATATATATATATACACACACACACACACACACACACACAATCAAAACAGCACGGTGTCGTATTTGGAAATTGGATTTCCATCATGAACCAAGGCAAAATATAGTCCTTACTGAATTCGAGACTACCTAGCCCGAGCCTCGGGCAAGTACTCAGTCAAGCCTTTGGATCGTCAGGGCCGGTCCACCGATGTGGATTAAAATTCCTGAACACTGCATTTCCCCGCCCTTTGGGGCGTAAATGAGCCAACGAATGACTATTCTCTCACTTTAAAATTTTCTATACAGTTATTTATTTTGTAACTGCATTCATGAACTGTTCCCCGTCGTCCATTTTCTATTCCTTTTATAATTTAAAATAAATTTTTATATTCTAACGACAATCTGTACAATATATACGTTTGAATTCTATTCAAAATAAATTTCTCGTGATATTATTTAAAATAATTCATTTTAAATAATTAAAATTCACTAAAATTGCCAAAATAAATTTTTTAAATTGGCTCGCATTTCCGGGTTGTTACAAGCAAGGAGACTGGAGCAGAAGAATAAAATTGTTTGCCCGACAAATAGGTACATGTTTACCATAATTTACTATTTTGTTTGGGTGATGATGATTTTATGAGCCGATTGGCTAGCCACTTGGCTTTTTCTTTTTCCTTTGGATTGAAGAAGGCCATGGGAGGCTATACGAAATATCCTGAAGTCCCCGGTGCAGGGGAGGTTATGGCGAAATTTTTCGAAAATTTAGGGTGTTAGCTATATTTTTGAAAAATTTGAAAGAAACTGAAAAGTTGAAGAACTTAAGCCGTAAAGAAAATAATGGAAGTTGAGTTGATTAGTTAAACAACTTTCGGCTTCGTTCTATTTCGGGGACGAAAAGTTTTAAGCGGTGGAGATTGTAATAACCCGGAAATCTGAGCCAATTTTAAATTTTTATTTTGGCAATTTTAGTGAATTGTGAATATTTAAAATGAATTATTTTAAATAACAATGACGAGAAATTTATTTTGAATAGAATTAGAACGTATATATTTATATGGCTCAACGATAGAATATAAATATTTATTTATAATTATAAAAGGAATTGAAAATGGCGTGGTAGTTCGATAATTCGATTTCAAACTTCAAATGAATATACCGGGTGCAAAACAAATCGGATTTTAGCGAAACAAAAAATATTAGAATCTATTTGAGAATATCTTTCCAACGAATCCGAAGAATCAAATTTTCATAGCGGGCATAAAAAGTTATGTTCAGTTGAAATTTCAGAATAATCGCTATGGAATTCTGGCCCTTAAAAATGGCCATTTTGCAAACGACCTCGGAATTCAATGAAACCACTTTTGTTGGATCCGTGATGTCAAGTTATTTCTAGGTTTCAAATTTCATAATTTTTCGAATCAGTATGTGAGTGTGGCAATGGAAAACGCATTTGACCAGTTTTAGTTGATTTTAATCGACTAGAAAATGGCCATTTTTCAAACGGTCTCAGAATTCGACAAAATTAGTTTTGTTAGGATCGTATCGTCAATACGAAGCTAGAAATTATTTTTCGGGAATTTTTCTAGTTAGTGTGTGGACCCGGTAAATTGAAATGAGCGTTCAAATTCAATATATAGAGTTATATGTTGATTTTGACGAAAACGGATCGAAACGATCGAATTAGCTTGCGATACATATCCCATTGTGTTTGGAATAAGGGTAATTAGCTATGGACGACAGGCGGTGGGTTTGATTCCGAGTTCGAAAATAAAAGTTAATTTTTGAAATTAAAATAGTAATAAAATAATATATAATCTCACCCCCTCCTTTTCTACTTAGACAAACAGCCCCCCTGTATACTTTCAGAATCGAAGAAAAAAAACCTAATCGATCGTCGCCCCCATGATCTGTCACCACCGCCGCGCCTTTGCCGGACCCCACCAGCACCGGCAATCCCCTCCATCTCCCTCTCCCCTATCTCCTCTTGCCCGTCGAACACCCCAAGCCCTAAAACCCGAACCTCCAACGCCCAGTCACCAGAAACCGCCCTCCACCGGCCACTAAACTAACCACCGCCACACCCCCTAGTTGCCAACACCCGCACGCCCCCCCCCCCCCCCCCCGACCCCAGTGAGCCCCTCCACCAATAAAAACCCGAGTTTCCCCTTTCTCAGTGAACGCCGCCGTAATGTGAGCCACCCCCGTCCGTCTGAAGGCCTCCACCAGCTTCTGCCACCGTTAGCACTCCACCGCAGCAGCACCTGACGCCCCTCCCTCTACCTTCATCCACCGTGAGTTCTTCTTTTTAGTTAATTAATTTAATTTCTTTCTTTTCTATTTTATGAAATTGCAATGTTGAAAAAAATCTGATTTTTATAGTAATAACATAGGATTAGATTTTTATTCATAGTAAATTTAAGATTTATATTATAGCAAAGAGGAGATTTTTATTAATGTAGAAAGGCGAGATTTTTTAACTATATAAAATTTTGATTTTTTACACGCAAAGGTAGAACTTTTATATACAAGAACGGTAGGATTTCTATAGTGAAAGTTAACGAATAAAAATACGATTTTAAAACATGACAAGAAATAATTTTTATATACGTAGCGAATTAAAATATGATTTTTATACACTAAAGAATATAAAAATGTGAATTTTTATATATGTAGTGAATACGGGCAACGAAAGTGACAAAAGGCGGGAACGACAAGATTTTCTACATAAGAAGAGTCGTGGCGTTTGGATTAGCCAGTCGGTGAGAACTCTTCACCTTGAATTTATTTCTAGTTTGAAATATATGCTAGGATGCAGACGGTGTTTAGTAGCACACGACACCCGTCGTCCACAGACCATGGACGACTTGTATGCTTGTTTGTTTGATTTTGCTGTGTAGTTGATTGTGTGATGTGATGTGAAATGAAATAAAATATTTATAGTTAAAATATTTTATAGTTGAAAATAGAATTTTTAATGTGTATTTAAAATGAAATAAAAATAAACAAATCGGACGATTTGTTTATATACACACATTTGACTGATATTGATTGTGACGATAAATTTTACGCATCGCCCAACTGCACAAATAAAATCTGTGTTTAATTGTTTGAAAACCCCACACGGGTATTGGTATGATATATGACATACACTAATCCCAATAATTAGTTGTATGTCGATCGATTGATTGATAGACTGTTATAAGCGTTGAATATTTATATTTGATGCTTATACAGTGTAGAATGCACTTTGGATGATGGTTGATTATTTGTCATTGTTGATATATACATGCGTTGTATGGAAATCCATAGAAATAAAATCTATGGTAATTGACTGGGCCTCATTCCAGTTTTGAAAAGAAATATTTGAAATGAAATATTTGAATAGAAATATTTGAACAAGAAATATTTGAAATAGAATATTTGAAAATAGAAATATATGAAGCCGTGTTGATTAGATTGATGCCATTTTGAAGAAAACGATAATTTTGTCGATTATATTCGTTTTTAGAATGAATATTAAAAAGTTATTTCAAAATCGAATATTTTGAAAATGAATTCAAATCTAATTGAAATTGAATGGAAATCAATTGAAAATGAATTCAAATTGAAATTGAATTAAATTGAGAACGAACTGAAATTGAATTAAAAATCGATTTAAATTGAAATCAATTTGAGATGAATTTAGATCGAATTTATATTGAAAAATTCAATCTTGATTTGAATTTGAAAGTGAAGTTGAAATCGTTTCGAAAACGAATTTAAAATGATTTATAAATTACGTTTTAAAAGGAAATCGACGAAGTATATATTATATATATTATATCTATAATATAATGGCCTGAATAGAATGCGCCACACTGCGGTAGTTCGTGAATTTCGACCATTTACTTCGAATGAATATTGCGCGAGATCCGACCGTCGGATTCTCCTAAAACCAGAAACGTTGGGTTCGTATCGAAAAGAGCTTTCTAACGAATATTAGAAATAAGAAATCTAACGGTTGTATTTAGAATTATGTCCAAATCAAATTTGAAAAAGGTCGATGTAAGTGCAGTTCGATGGCCGTTGATGGAAATCGATTGTACGGGCCTTGATAAAATTATTAAAAAGAGTAATAATTTGTGTAAATTCATAAGAAATGATTTGGGAAGAATTGGGATGAAATACTCCATTTTTGAAAAGATAAAAATAATTTTTTATCGAAATGAACTAGGTTTGAACTAGAATTATAATTCTATTTACTTTTAAATAAATGAATTGAATTTGAAAAGGGTTCTAAAACTAACCGGAATTTCCAATAATTGAATTGGAATAGATTTGAATCGAAAATGTCTTTGGAATATTTCGATGTTGGATTTCGTGATTATACATATAGCATTATGGAAATTTGAAAGATATATAGATATCGTTATTTCCAATACGATATTTGTTGGTCGTAGAATTTGATATTGAATATAAGTCGATATATTTTATATTCAGAGCCTTGTATTTAATATCAAATGTGATTTGGGTTTGTCGTGAGTGGTGTCTTCATTAACACTATTCTTAAGCCCAGTTGAGAAAAAGATTAAATCTTTTTATTTAGATTTAATGAAGTGTACCAATTAAACAATATTTAATTGGAATTGAATTGGTATTGATTTTTGGGTTTATCATGAACAGTGTTTTAAATTACACTTGTTCTTTAACCCGATAATTAATGGAATGTGATTTTGGGTTGTCGTGAACGGTATCTTCAATAATACTGTTCTTAGACCCAAAGGAGTTAAGAAAATCAGAAGCTAACTGGAGATTAGTTAAGTTGAATGGTTTATGGGGTATCGATCTGATGTTGGTTTCTCCTTCGGATTAATACTTAGGGAATTGCTCACTTGCTAATTTACAGTTAGGGACTGATTGAAATGTGATATGATTTTGGGGTTTATCGTGAACCGTGTTCTAAATGACACTGATTCTTTAACCCAGTAAAAGATTAAAATTAAGTGGAGTTTTAAAGAATCTTTAATTAGATTGAAAAGATCGAGAATGGAGTATCACCAGTTTTGCTCCAGGCGATAGTTAAATCTTTAATTAGATTTGAACTTGAAATGGTAATTGAATTTACCGATAACACCGTGGTGTTAGATATGAAGTATTACCAGTTTTACTTCATTGGATGAATAGGTTGGGATTGGGAAATTAAAATAAATGATTACTTCGGTGTGGTTCGCTAATCCCAACTAGTTTGAATTGATATTCAAGGAAGATTAAAGAATAAATTTAAAAGAATTTATCTTTGATAAAATTATTTGGAACCTTTCCCTAAGAACGTGAAATTTAGAAACTAACTATAGGTTAGCTAAGCAGAATGTTTTCCTGTGTATTGATCTGATGTTGGTTTCAGCCTTCAGGTTTAATATTTGGGGAATTATTCTCTTGTTAATTTACGGTTAGTGACTGATGAATTGGAATGAGGCGTATGTTGTGTTTGTGTAACACTTGTTTATTATATACGCGAGTTATTCAGAAAGACCGGGTTTATCCCATTCTGAATCACTGATTCGACGATGAGTCGAAGATGAAGACAGTGGTTGAAGACCGGAGGACTTCACGCGTTTGGATGATTACTGATTATCTTGATTGGGCCGTACAACCAAGAGGAGGGAATCAGTTGGTGGTCGTCCAGACGTACTTGGAGATCGATGGAGATGCGGGGTACTAGGTGCCTCGGGTTTGTACAGACCCAGAACGGACTTGTAAATGGATGTGTGTCCGACGTCAGATATCATTCTGTGTGATTGATATCGGTTGCATAGCGTGAATTGCCTGTGTGGCATGCTAAGATGCGAATGATTAAGGCTTCTGTTGAAAAGCAGAGTCTTGTGGTTGATTATCAAAGCACAACCTGTGTGGCATAGCTTTGTGTAGCGTTGATTCGCGAGCCTCACACCTCGGTGGTGGACCAAAAACAGGAGAGGACCTCAGGGGGGACATGCGTTTCTTTCTAGCTAGAAGTGGCGTCATTGGTTTTACACGCCCTGACGAGTTTGACTTATGTGGTTGTTACTGTTGCGAGGCGCCTCGGATATATCGGTGACTATGTGAAGCCGACGGAGTCATTTATTGGCTCATTTACGCCCCGAAGGGCAGGGAAACGTAGTGTTCAGGCATTATAATCCACATCGGTGGACCGGCCCTAACGATCCAAGGGGCAGTTGCGGCTGTTCCTGAGACTCGGGCTAGACAATCTCAAATCGGTAGAGGACTATCTTTTGCCTCGGTTCACAGATGGAAATCCAATTTCCAAATACATGACATTTGTGGTTTTTGATTGTAGAGCCTAGTATGGCGACATGATATATGGTACCCATGCCGTCTGTGATTAATATTTATGATTTGAAGTTGTTTTATACACTATACACTGATAATAGTATCAAATGATTTGTTTTAAACGTACTAAGCATGTTTGGCTATTATAAGGGAGAACCCTATCCCTCGGCTTGCGCTGCATTGTGTGATAGGACCTGGGTCTTATAATAGCTTCATTGTTCTTTATTTAGCATTGCGCTGTTTGTTTTATGCACTGGTGTTCTTGGGAGGAAACCCGTTCCATGTTATACGGCGTGGTCCCTTGATTTACCTAACTTTAAAATAAAGATAAATAACTGTTTTGTTTCTCACACCAGTCCCATGACTGACCTGGAGTTTATTGTTTTAACCTAAACTCTGGGTGCCCTTATTTTGACACGGGCAGCTAGTAGTTTTGGTTTTTCAGATTTATATTCACAGGATCCTGATTTACAGGTGGAACAATACACGGAAAGCTCTGTATCCGTGTATTACTTTTACTTATGTTTTGTATTATTTTCCGCTGCAATACTGTATTGCAATCTCTGATATGTATCGAATGTAATTTATTCATTTATACTCTGTATATTCTTGTATTCTGATGGAATTGTTGTAAATATCAATGAAATGTTCTTCTGTCTCCGTTCTAATTTTTCATGTTCTCAAAACAATCAGGCGTTTCGAACGGTCTTGGTCGGTTTAGCGACTGATTCGGATCGAGCGAAACTCCTTTTCGTTACACGATCGAAATTGACAAAACTATCAAAACACGTTTCACTTCGCCACGCTTACATATTGATTCGAAAAATTATGAATTTTGTAATCTAGCAATAACTTGACATCCCGGATCCCACAAAATTGGTTTAGTCGAAAACGAAGGTCATTTGCAAAATTTCCATTTTCAAGGGCCAAAATTCCATAGCAACTATTCTGAGTTTTCAACTGGGCATAACTTTTTATTCCCGCTATGAAAATTCAAATTTTCAGATTCATTGGAAAGATATTCCCCAATAGATTCTAATATTTTTAGTTTCTCTAAAATCCGGTTTATTTTAAATCCTGTACATTCATTTGAAATTTGAAATAGAATTTTCAAACTACCGCGCCATTTTCAATTCCATTTGTAGTTAAAAATAAATATTTATATTCTAACGACGATTTATATAAATACATTCATTCTAATTCTATCCAAAATAAATTTCTCGTCGTTGTTATTTAAAATAAATCATTTTAAATATTCAGAAATCATCAAAATTGCCAAAATAATTTTTTTAAATTGGTTCAGATTTTCCGGGTTGTTACAATCTCCCCCACTTAAAACTTTTCGTCCCCGAAAAGGGACGAAGCTGAAAGTTGTTTACTAATCAACTCAACTTTCATTATTTTCATTACGGCTTAAGTTCTTCAACTTTTCAATTTCTAAGAACTTTTCAAAATTTTCAAATATTTGGCTAACACCCAAAATTTTCGAAAAATTTCGCCATAACTTCCCCTGGACGGGAGCACCGGTAAAATCCCGAAATTTCCATACAGGCCTCTCTAATCCAAAATGAAATAGAAACAACCAAGCGGCTAGCCAATCGACTCATAAAATCATCCAAACCTAAAGAAATACAATAAACATGTACCTATTTGTGGGCAAACAATTTTATTCCTCTGCTTAGCTTCCCTGCTTTGACCTGTTCACACATATATATATGTACATGCATGCATTTCGAAACAATTTTTCAATACATTTCAATATTTGGTACAATTTGGCCTAAATGGTTCAAAATTTTAATAAATCAAACCAATAATCAAACAACACAATCAGCAATCAATTAGTGAATTAACGTTTCAAATTCATAATTTTGATACATATACAGAACATCATGTTTTTGATGCCAATTCACAACAATAAGCCCTATCTAGTTTTAGTTCTCACACCAGTCTAATGTAAATATATAAACATCCCACTTTCAAAACTCGAATACAAATGCTAATGACGCTGTGGCATCATCAGAATCATCTACGGGCGACTAGAGTGTGATACTATATCTATCTAGCATATTAAAACTTCGAATACACGTGGATTAGACGTATATGCAAAATCTTTATATACTGGATTGTCCAAATCATTATATAATAAACATTAAAATGCGAATAATTGAATTTAGTTTTCAAAACAAAATTCGTTATCATTTTTTTTAAATATCTCTCTCCCCACTCGTTCTAGGATACTACTGATCCCATCTCTAACGAGTCATTCTCATTGGATATTACTAATTCAATCTTTGAAAAATTCTTCCGTTCGGTTCTAACGTGTCTTGTTCTCCGAGCTTTGAAAACCAAAGCTCTGATACCACTGTGAGGACCTTGAACTTCCTCGATCTCCGAAGTGAAGGGAAAGAATGGATTTCCTTGAGGACAAGACAAATTGGAACACAAACAGAAGAACATTTCATTGTTATTACAACAATTTCATCAGAATACAAGAATATATAGAGTATGAATAAATATTACACATTTACTTAATATCAAAGATATACACATTACAATGTAGCGGAAAAATAATACAAGAACACAACTGAAAAGAATATACGGATACAGAGCTTTTCGGATATCATTCCAGCTGTAAACCAGGATCCTGTGAATATAAATCTGCAAAACCAAAACTACAAGCTGCCCGTGTGGAAAATAGGAGCACCCAGAGTTTTGGTTAAAACAATAAACTCCAGGTCAGTCATGTGACTGATGTGAGAACTAAAACAGTTATTTAAAACTTTTCTTTAAATCAGATATATCAAGGGACCACGGCGTATAACCCGGAATGGGTTTCCTCCCAGGAATACCAGTGCATATAACAAAACAGCGCAACGCTTTGTGGAAAAAAATGAAGCTATAAGACCCATGTCCTATCACACAATGCAACGCAAGCCGCGGGATAGGGTTTTCCCTTATAACAGCCAAACATGCTTGGTACGTTAAAACAAATCATTTGATACTCTTATAAGTGCATAGTGTATAAAACAACTTCAAATATATATGTATCAATCCTAGACGACATGGGTACCATATATCATGTTGCTAATACTAGGCTCTACAATCAATACCACCAATGTCACGTACTGGAAGCCGGATTTCCATCTGTGAACCAAGGAAAGGGATCATTCTTACTGCTTCGAGACGCTCTAGCCTGTGTCTCAGGCAAGTACTCTGTCTAGCCTTTGGATCGTTAGAGCGGTCCACTCAATGTGGATTAAACTTAAACCCTGGACAATGCGTTTCCCCGCCCTATGGGGCGTCAATGAGCCAAATGACTCCGTCGGTCCCGGATCGACCGATATAACCGAGGTGCCTCGTAATCCATCATCCACATAAGTAAAATGTCTGGGCGTGAAAAACCGAAAACACCACTCCTAGCTAGAAAGAAACGCATGCCCTTCCTGAGCTCCTTCTCCCGTTTCTGGTTCACAATGGGGTGTGAGGTTCGCGAATTAACGCTACACAAAGCTATGCTGTATTAAAGCCGTGCTTTGATCATCAACGACAAGACTCTTCTTTTCAACAGAAGCCTTGATCATTTGCATCTCAGCATGCCTCACATGCCATTCATGCCATGCGACTGATATCTATCGATATATAACCTCTGTGCTCGTACGTCTTAGAGAAGTGCGTTAAGCAAGAGAATAAATTCTCCTACGCCAAACAGATATATATTCAATAGAAATCAATCAACATAGAATAAAATCCATTGATAGACACATATTGATTTACAAGACCGTTCTAGGTCTGAATGGAATAGGAGGAACCTTATTCCTCGCATATTCATCGATCTCCAAGTACGTCTGGATGATCACCAACTGATTCTGAAAGAACCCGTAACTTCCCCGCGAAGGAAAGCGCGGATACTTTGAGAACAACACACAAAAGGACGCAGACGGAAGAACATTTCATTGTTATTACAACAATTCCATCAGATACAAGAATATACAGAGTATAAATGAATAAATTACATTCGATAAATATCAGAGATTACAATAAATTACATAGCAGCGGAAAATAATACAAAATCACAACTAGAAGTGATACACGGATACAGAGCTTTCCGAGCATCGTTCCAGCTGTAAATCAGGACCCTGTGAATATAAATCTGCAAAACCAAAACTACTAGCTGCCCGTGCGGAAAATAGGGGCACCCAGAGTTTAGGTTAAAACAATAAACTCCAGGTCAGTCATGGGACTGGTGTGAGAACTAAAACAGTTATTAATATTGGTTTTAAAGTTAGGTAAATCAAGGGACCACGCCGTATAACACGGAACGGGTTTCCTCCCAAGAATACCAGTGCATAGAACAAACAGCGCAATGCTAAATAAAGAAAAATGAAGCTGTTATAAGACCCAGGTCCCATCACACAATGCAACGCAAGCCGGAGGATAGGGTTTTTACCTTATAACAGCCAAAGCATGCTTGATACGTTTAAAACAAATCATTTGATACTATAATAAGTGTATAGTGTCAAAAACAATTTCAATCATAAATATAAATCATAGACGGCATGAGTGCCCCATCCCACTATGTCGCCATACTAGGCTCTACAAATAAAGCCGAAATACACGTATTGGAAATTGGATTTCCGTCATGAGTCGAGGCAAGGGGAAAGCTCCTCTCCGCGTTCGAGACACTCTAGCAAATGTCCCAGGACCCCACTATGATCCTTGGATCTTCAGGGCCGGTCCTCTCTTATTTTTGATGATTAGTTATTCCTGAACACACGTTTCCCGGTCCTTACAGACCTATATCCGAGGCGCCTCGTATCCAACAACCACACAGGTGAAAAGTATATAAATGTCAGGGCTGGTAGGTCACTGACACCACCCTAGCTAGAAAGAAACGTCGTGCTCTCCCTGCAGTCACTATCCCGTTTTTGACTCATACCGAGGGGTGAGGCTCGCGAATTCACGTTATACACAAAGCTATGCCACACAGGCCGTGCTTTGATCATCAACCACAAGACTTTACTTTTCAACAGAAGCCTTGATCAATTGCCACTTACGCATGCCACACTGGCAATTCACTCCATGCGACTGAGGTCCATCGATATACAACCTCTGAGCTCGTACGTCTCAGAGAAGGGCGTTAAGCAAGAGACTAAATTCTCCGCCACCAAACAGATGTATATTTAATAGAGATCAATCAACACAGAATAAAATCCAGTGTCAGACACACAATCCATTCACAAGTTCGTTCTGGGTCTGAACGAAACCGGAGGCACTTTCCTCGCATATCCATCCATCTCCAGGTACGTCTGGACGATCACCAACTGATTCCCTCATCCTGGGTGTACAGCCCAATCAAGATCATCAGTAATCACCCAAACGATGTGAAGACTTCCGGTCTTCAACCACCGTCTTCATCTTCGACATCTCGTCGAATCGGTTATTCAGAATGGGTATAAACCCGGCCTTTCTAAACAAGCCACGTATATAATAAACGAATGTTACACAAACACAACAAACGCCCCATTCCAATTCAGAATATTCTTTTATTCACAAAATCACATTCTTAGGGAAAGGTTCCCATTAATTTTATCAAAGATAAATTCTTCTAAATTTTTTCTTTAATCTTCCTTTGGATATCATTTCAAACTAGTCGGGATTAGCGAACCACACCGAAGTAATTATTTATTTTATTTCCCAATCCCAACCTATATATCCCATGGAGCAAAACTGGTGATACTCCATATCTAACACCACGGTGTTATCGGTAAAATTAATTACCATTTCACGTTCAAATCTAATTAAAGATTTAACTATCGCTTTGGAGCAAAACTGGTGGTACTCCATTCTCGATCACCTTTCAGATTTGATAATTTAAATTATCAATTCACATTTTAATCTAATTAAAGATTCATTAAAACTCCACTTAGCTTTAATCTTTTCAAAAATCAATATCCTGTCTTTAACTGGGTTAAAGAACCAATGTCATCTAAAACACGATTCACGATAAACCCAAATCACATTTGATATTAAATACAAGGCTCTGAATAGAAAATATATCGACTTATATTCAATACCAAATTCTGAAACCAACAAATATCGTATTGGAAATAACGATATAAAATATATCTTTCAAATTCCCATAACAATATCTGTATAGTCACGAAATCCAACATCGAAATATCCCGAAGATAATTTCGATTCAGCTCCAGTCCAATCCACGTATTGGAAATTATCGATTATTTTCAAAATCACTTTCAAATTCAATTTATTTGTTTCAAAAATAAATTGATTTTAATTCTAGTTCAAAACTAGTTCATTTCGACAAAATTCATTTTTATCCTTTCAAATGTGAAATTTTCCAGCTCAATTCTTCCCAATTCACATATTATAATTTTACACACATATAGATATTTTTAATAATTTTATCAAGGCCCGTACAGTCGATTTCCATCTACGGCCATCGAACTGCACTTACAGCGACCTTTTTCGAATTTGATTTGGACATAACTCCAAATCCAATCGTTAGATTTCAGATTTCTAATATTCATTGGAAAGCTCTTTTCGATACGAACCCAACGGTTCCAGTTTTAGGAGAATCCCACGGTCGGATCTCCCACAATGTCCGTTTGAAATAAATGGTCGAAATTCACGAACTACCGCGGCGCGGCGCGTTCTATTCAGGCCATTATATACATATAATATATATATATTATATATTTCGTCGATTTCCTTTTAAAATGTATTTTATAAATCGTTTTAAATTCGTTTCAAAACAATTTCAACTTCCTTTTCAATTCAAATCAAAACTGAATTCTTCTTTATAAATTCGTTTTAAAATTCATTTCTATTCAATTCAAATTTCAATTCAATTTGAATTCATTTCAATTCGCTTTCAAATCAATTTGAATTCGTTTTCAATTCAATTCATTTCGAAATCGTTTTCAATTCAATTCATTTCGAAATCGTTTTCAATTCAATTCATTTCGAAATCGTTTTCAATTCAATTCATTTTGAAATCGTTTTCAATTCATTTCATTTCGAAATCGTTTTCAATTCAATTCATTTCGAAATCGTTTTCAATTCAATTCATTTCGAAATCGTTTTAAAATCGATATAAATATCGTTCACGTCGAAATAACGCATCTCTAATCAACACGGCTTTATATTTTTCAAAACTCCTTTATTCTATCCAACAAATGAATATTTATCCCATTCAACACATGAATCTATATCGCTTTCAACACACGACTAATCTCAACACATGAGTACTGTCAACACATCACTATTTTTGTTATGTAAAATATTTTATAAAACTATGGTATCTATCGTTTGATTTTTAATTAGACTTCTACTGGGAAGTAGTTCTAATCTTAAATATGATAAAGATGTAATTTTTATTATTTAAAATATTTTACTCAACACACGAATATTTTCAACACATGAACATCGTCAACACATGACTATTTTTATATTCAACACATGAATTTTCTTTTATAATATTCCTTATTTTCCCGATTGGAATGAGGCCCAATCAAGCACCATATAATGTTAATTATATGGATTCCATACAACACATGTATATAATAGCATTGAAAAATAATCAATCATCAACCAAAGTGCACTACACTGTATAAGCATCAAATATAGATATCTGACGCTTATAACAGCCTGTCAATCGACCGATCGACATATTTAATAAATCAGGATGAGTGAACTTCAAATTTCATCCCAACACCCGTGTGGGGTTTCAAACAATCAAACACAGATTTTATTTGTGCAGTTGGGCGACGTGTAAAATTTATCGACCCAATCGATATCAGTCAAATCAGTGTATACAAACAAATCGGCCGATTTGTTTATAAATATTTATTTATTCACTTTCACGTTAAAAATTATATTTTTAACGATCAAACTATTTTATTTTAACACCTGAATTTCTATTCAGTTCATTTATTCAATAAATGATTATTTTTATTTTTCTAACATATTTTAGAAAATTTCGGCGGCATAACGGCACGATACTAGAAACAGGACAAGGCCTAGCCTTATCCCCGGTCTAGTGAAGGCCCACGCCATTCACACATCAATCAAATCCATTCAATTCACCAAATAATTCAATTTCACATCAAATCATCTAATCAACTACAGAACCAAACAATTTTAACAAACAAGCCATCCATGGTCTGTGGATGACGGGTGTCGGGTGCTACTAAGCACCGTCTGCATCCTAGTATATATATATTACTAGAGAAAAAAAAGAATTTGAGTGAGGAGTTCTCACCAAAAGCTATCCAACTTCACGACACTTCTTTTATAGAAATCTTCTTCATTCTCGCCTTTTGTCGCTTTCGTTGTCCGCTTTCACTACATATGTAAAAATCACATTTTTATATACTGATGTCTTTTAAAATAAAAATCACAATTTTATTTATTCACTTTCAATTTAAAAGTCATATTTTTATAATCACTTCATATATTTAAAAATCGAATTTTTACTATGCTATTTTCTATATAAAGATCTCGTCTTTTCAAATATTTCGCCTTTTCTACTTTAAAGATTTCACCTTTTCTAATTTAAAGATTTCACCTTTTCTAATTTAAAGATTTCACCTTTATAAAAATAAAGTTTTCGCCTTTATAAAAATAAAGTTTTCGCCTTTATAGAAATAAAGTTTTCGCCTTTATAGAAATAAAGTTTTTGCCTTTATAGAAATAAAGTTTTCATCATTATAAAATTTACCACTTTATCTCAACGTATATAAAATAAAAATCAGATTTTTATTTCGCTACATATACAAAGATGATATTTTTATATTCTATATCCTATAAAGATTATATTTTTAATACTTTAAAAATATAAAAATCATATTTTTAATATTTCTATATAGTAAAGATTATATTTTTAATACTTTAAAAATATAAAAATCATATTTTTATTACTCCTTCAATATAAAAATATCGATTTATTACACCATTCCTAGCTTCATGTCAAAATCATATATGTAAAAATAGTTCCTTTGTTTCAAAACAATACATGTAAAAATCGTATTTTTACATAGTGAAAAATCTTATCTTTACATGGTGAAAAATCGATTCCTTACACTTATGAAATCCTATTTTTACATTCATGAAAACCATACTTTATATATACTAAAAATTACAACTTGCCATAAATAAAAATTATATTTTTATGTCCTAATAATATATATGTAAACTGGTTTTATTTACTTACTAAAATCCATTTGAACTAAATAAACAAAATAAAACAAAATAAAATAAAATAGAAATCACCTCTTCGAAGGGTGGAGGACGCTCGGCTCTGGTAGTCCGTTCGGAGGCGAGGGTTGGCGGTTGTGGTGGGTTCCGGGTCTGGTGGCGTCGGGTTTTAAGGCGTGGGGCTCGTGGGTACGGTCGCGAGAGGGGGGGATCGTGGCGCGGTGGCGTGCCGCCTGGGGAGGGACTCTCCGCGTCGGTTGATGAAGACAAAGGGGGGGGGGGGCGGCTTCGTCGAAGCGGCGGCGGCATGGAGGAGGCCGCTCGCGCCCTCCCTCCGATTCCGATTCCATTTCCCTTTTTTTTTTCTTTTTTTTTCTCTGATTCGAAATAATGATTTGGAAAGAAAAGCTAGGGGGGGTCTTATGTAAAGTTTATTTTAATTTATTTAATTAATTTATATTTCAAAAAGTTGACTTTTACATACGACCTCGAAACGAGGCCCACCGCCTGTCGTCCATAGCGTTTCACCCCCATTCCGAACACAATGGGATATGTATCGCAAGCTGATTCGATCGTTTCGATCAGTTTCCGTTAAATTTACATTTAAATCATTATATTGAGTTTTAAACGTACATTTCAAATTACCGGGGTCACATACTAAGTTTATAAATTGCAGAAAAATATTTTCTAGCTTCGTATTGACGATACGGTCCTAACGAAACTAGTTTCGTCGAATTCTGAGACCGTTAGAAAAATGGCCAATTTTCAGTCGATTAAAATCAACTGAAATGGTCAAACACGTTTTCCTTTGCCACGCTCACATATTGATTCGAAAAATTATGAAACTTGAAACCTAGCAATAACTTGACACTGCGGATCCAACAAAAGTGGTTTCGTCGAAATCCGAGGTCATTTGCAAAATGTCCATTTTTAAGGGCCTGAATTCCATAGCGACTATTCAGAATTTTCAACTGGACATATCTTTTGATTCTCGCTACGAAATTTCGATTGGTCGGATACGTTAGAAAGATATTATCAGTTAGATCCTATTGTTTTTGGTTTCACTAAAATCCGGATTGTTTTGCTCCCGGTATGTTCAATTGAAGTTTGAAACCGAATTATCGAACTACCGCGCCATTTTCAATTCCTTTTATAATTATATATAATTATTTATATTCTAACGACGACGTATATAAATATATACGTCGAATTCTATTCAAAATAAATTTCTCGTCGATATTATTTAAAATAATCTATTTTAAATATTCAAAATTCGCTAAAATGGCCAAAATAAAAATTTTAAACTGGCCCAGATTTTCGGGTTATTACAATCTCCCCCACTTAAAACTTTTCGTCCCCGAAAAGGAACAAAGTCGAAAGTGGTTTGATTAATAAGCTCTACATTCGATCTGGCTTCCATTCTCCAACTTTTCAGTTTCTGAGAATTTTCAAAGTTTCAAAAATTTGGCTAACACCCTAAATTTTCGAAAAATTTCGCCATAACCTCCCCTGCACCGGGAGCATCGGGGAATTTCAAATAGCTTCCCCGGTCCTTCAGATCTCAAAAAGAAAAAGAAAAAGCCAAGCGGCTAGCCAATAGGCTCACAAAATCATCATCACCCAAACAAAACAGGAAATTATGTAGTAAACATGTACCTATTTGTCGGGCAAACAAATTTTATTCTTCGGCTCTAGCCTCCTTGCTATGACCTGTTCAATGTAAGTACAAGTATATGCAAGCAAATGCGACCAATTTTCAATATAGTTCAATATTTGATACAATTAGGCATAAATGGTTAAAATTATCAAATCAATAAACAAACAACACAAACATCAATCAATTAGTGAATTAGAGTTTCAAATTCATAATTTTGATACATATACAGAAAATCATGTTTTTGATGCCAATTTACAACAAAATGAATCTATCTATATTAGTTTTGGTTCTCACACCAGTCTAATGGAAATATATAGAAATCACACCTTCGAAACACGAACATAAATACTGATGATGTGGCCACATCATCAGAATTATCCCCGGGTGTCTAGAATGTGATTCTATATCTATCCAGTATATTAAAACTTCGACTATACGTTCATGACGCGTATACGCGAAATCTATATATACTCGATTGTCCTTATTCAAAATAAATAAATATTCAAATACGTTTAAAACGATTTAAATTTTCAAAACAAAATTGTTTTCATTTGAAAAATATACTCTTCACACTCGTTCTAGGATACTACTGATCCTATCTCTAACGAGTAATTCTAATTGGATATTACTAATCTAATATCTGATGAATTCTTTCGTATGGTTCTAATGTATCTTGTTCTCGAGCTCTATAAACCAAAGCTCCGATACCAACTGAAAGAACCCGTAACTTCCCCGCGAAGGAAAGCGCGGATACTTTTAGAACAACACACAAAAGGAGCAGACGGAAGAACATTTCATTGTTATTACAACAATTCCATCAGATACAAGAATATACAGAGTATAAATGAATAAATTACATTCGATAAATATCAGAGATTACAATAAATTACATAGCAGCGGAAAATAATACAAAATCACAACTAGAAGTGATACACGGATACAGAGCTTTCCGAGCATCGTTCCAGCTGTAAATCAGGACCCTGTGAATATAAATCTGCAAAACCAAAACTACTAGCTGCCCGTGTGGAAAATAGGGGCACCCAGAGTTTAGGTTAAAACAATGAACTCCAGGTCAGTCATGGGACTGGTGTGAGAACTAAAACAGTTATTAATATTGGTTTTAAAGTTAGGTAAATCAAGGGACCACGCCGTATAACAAGGAACGGCTTTCCTCCCAAGAATACCAGTGCATAGAACAAACAGCGCAATGCTAAATAAAAAAAAATGAAGCTGTTATAAGACCCAGGTCCCATCACACAATGCAACGCAAGCCGGAGGATAGGGTTTTTACCTTATAACAGCCAAAGCATGCTTGATACGTTTAAAACAAATCATTTGATACTATAATAAGTGTATAGTGTCAAAAACAATTTCAATCATAAATATAAATCATAGACGGCATGAGTGCCCCATCCCACTATGTCGCCATACTAGGCTCTACAAATAAAGCCGAAATACACGTATTGGAAATTGGATTTCCGTCATGAGTCGAGGCAAGGGGCAAGCTCCTCTCCGCGTTCGAGACACTCTAGCAAATGTCCCAGGACCCCACTATGATCCTTGGATCTTCAGGGCCGGTCCTCTCTTACTTTTGAGGATTAGTTATTCCTGAACACACGTTTCCTGGTCCTTACAGACCTATATCCGAGGCGCCTCGTATCCAACAACCACACAGGTGAAAAGTATATAAATGTCAGGGCTGGTAGGTCACTGACACCACCCTAGCTAGAAAGAAACGTCGTGCTCTCCCTGCAGTCACTATCCCGTTTTTGACTCATACCGAGGGGTGAGGCTCGCGAATTCACGTTATACACAAAGCTATGCCACACAGGCCGTGCTTTGATCATCAACCACAAGACTTTGCTTTTCAACAGAAGCCTTGATCAATTGACACTTACGCATGCCACACCGGCAATTCACTCCATGCGACTGATGTCCATCGATATACAACCTCTGAGCTCGTACGTCTCAGAGAAGGGCGTTAAGCAAGAGAATAAATTCTCCGCCGCCAAACAGATGTATATTTAATAGAGATCAATCAACACAGAATAAAATCCAGTGTCAGACACACAATCCATTTACAAGTTCGTTCTGGGTCTGAACGAAACCGGAGGCACTTTCCTCGCATATCCATCCATCTCCAGGTTCGTCTGGACGATCACCAACTGATTCCCTCATCCTGGGTGTACAGCCCAATCAAGATCATCAGTAATCACCCAAACGATGTGAAGACTTCCGGTCTTCGACCACCATCTTCATCTTCGACATCTCGTCGAATCGGTTATTCAGAATGGGTATAAACCCGGCCTTTCTAAACAACCCACGTATATAATAAACGAATGTTACACAAACACAACAAACGCCCCATTCCAATTCAGAATATTCTTTTATTCACAAAATCACATTCTTGGGGAAAGGTTCCCATTAATTTTATCAAAGATAAATTCTTCTAAATTTATTCTTTAATCTTCCTTTGGATATCATTTCAAACTAGTCGGGATTAGCGAACCACACCGAAGTAATTATTTGTTTTATTTCCCAATCCCAACCTATATATCCCATGGAGCAAAACTGGTGATACTCCATATCTAACACCACGGTGTTATCGGTAAAATTAATTACCATTTCACGTTCAAATCTAATTAAAGATTTAACTATCGCTTTGGAGCAAAACTGGTGGTACTCCATTCTCGATCACCTTTCAGATTTGATAATTTAAATTATCAATTCACATTTTAATCTAATTAAAGATTCATTAAAACTCCACTTAGCTTTAATATTTTCAAAAATCAATATCCTGTCTTTAACTGGGTTAAAGAACCAATGTCATCTAAAACACGATTCACGATAAACCCAAATCACATTTGATATTAAATACAAGGCTCTGAATAGAAAATATATCGACTTATATTCAATACCAAATTCTGAAACCAACAAATATCGTATTGGAAATAACGATATAAAATATATCTTTCAAATTCCCATAACAATATCTGTATAGTCACGAAATCCAACATCGAAATATCCCGAAGATAATTTCGATTCAGCTCCAGTCCAATCCACGTATTGGAAATTATCGATTATTTTCAAAATCACTTTCAAATTCAATTTATTTGTTTCAAAAATAAATTGATTTTAATTCTAGTTCAAAACTAGTTAATTTCGACAAAATTCATTTTTATCCTTTCAAATGTGAAATTTTCCAGCTCAATTCTTCCCAATTCACATATTATAATTTTACACAAATTATAGATATTTTTAATAATTTTATCAAGGCCCGTACAGTCGATTTCCATCTACGGCCATCGAACTGCACTTACAGCGACCTTTTTCGAATTTGATTTGGACATAACTCCAAATCCAACCCTTAGATTTCAAATTTCTAATATTCAATGGAAAGCTCTTTTCGATACGAACCCAACGGTTCCGGTTTTAGGAGAATCCGACGGTCGGATCTCCCGCAATGTCCGTTTGAAATAAATGGTCGAAATTCACGAACTACCGCGGCGCGGCGCGTTCTATTCAGGCCATTATATACATATAATATATATATATATTATATATTTCGTCGATTTCCTTTTAAAACGTATTTTATAAATCGTTTTAAATTCGTTTCAAAACAATTTCAACTTCCTTTTCAATTCAAATCAAAATTGAATTCTTCTTTATAAATTCGTTTTAAAATTCATTTCTATTCAATTCAAATTTCAATTCAATTTGAATTCATTTCAATTCGCTTTCAAATCAATTTGAATTCGTTTTCAATCCAATTCATTTCGAAATCGTTTTCAATTCAATTCATTTCGAAATCGTTTTCAATTCAATTCATTTCGAAATCGTTTTCAATTCAATTCATTTCGAAATCGTTTTCAATTCAATTCATTTCGAAATCGTTTTCAATTCAATTCATTTCGAAATCGTTTTAAAATCGATATAAATATCGTTCATGTCGAAATAACGCATCTCTAATCAACATGGCTTTATATTTTTCAAAACTCCTTTATTCTATCCAACAAATGAATATTTATCCCATTCAACACATGAATCTATATCGCTTTCAACACACGACTAATCTCAACACATGAGTACTGTCAACACATCACTATTTTTGTTATGTAAAATATTTTATAAAACTATGGTATCTATCGTTTGATTTTTAATTAGACTTCTACTGGGAAGTAGTTCTAATTTTAAATATGATAAAGATGTAATTTTTATTATTTAAAATATTTTACTCAACACACGAATATTTTCAACACATGAACATCGTCAACACATGACTATTTTTATATTCAACACATGAATTTTCTTTTATAATATTCCTTATTTTCCCGATTGGAATGAGGCCCAATCAATCACCATATAATGTTAATTATATGGATTCCATACAACACATGTATATAATAGCATTGAAAAATAATCAATCATCAACCAAAGTGCACTACACTGTATAAGCATCAAATATAGATATCTGACGCTTATAACAGCCTGTCAATCGACCGATCGACATATTTAATAAATCAGGATGAGTGAACTTCAAATTTCATCCCAACACCCGTGTGGGGTTTCAAACAATCAAACACGGATTTTATTTGTGCAGTTGGGCGACGTGTAAAATTTATCGACCCAATCGATATCAGTCAAATCAGTGTATACAAACAAATCGGCCGATTTGTTTATAAATATTTATTTATTCACTTTCACGTTAAAAATTATATTTTAACGATCAAACTATTTTATTTTAACACCTGAATTTCTATTCAGTTCATTTATTCAATAAATGGTTATTTTTATTTTTCTAACATATTTTAGAAAATTTCGGCGGCATAACGGCACGATACTAGAAACAGGACAAGGCCTAGCCTTATGCCCGGTCTAGTGAAGGCCCACGCCATTCACACATCAATCAAATCCATTCAATTCACCAAATAATTCGATTTCACATCAAATCATCTAATCAACTACACAACCAAACAATTTTAACAAACAAGCCATCCATGGTCTGTGGATGACGGGTGTCGGGTGCTACTAAGCACCGTCTGCATCCTAGTATATATATATTACTAGAGAAAAAAAAGAATTTGAGTGAGGAGTTCTCACCAAAAGCTATCCAACTTCACGACACTTCTTTTATAGAAATCTTCTTCATTCTCGCCTTTTGTCGCTTTCGTTGTCCGCATTCACTACATATGTAAAAATCACATTTTTATATACTGATGTCTTTTAAAATAAAAATCACATTTTTATTTATTCACTTTCAATTTAAAAGTCATATTTTTATAATCACTTCATATATTTAAAAATCGAATTTTTACTATGCTATTTTCTATATAAAGATCTCGTCTTTTCAAATATTTCGCCTTTTCTACTTTAAAGATTTCACCTTTTCTAATTTAAAGATTTCACCTTTTCTAATTTAAAGATTTCACCTTTATAAAAATAAAGTTTTCGCCTTTATAAAAATAAAGTTTTCGCCTTTATAGAAATAAAGTTTTCGCCTTTATAGAAATAAAGTTTTCATCATTATAAAATTTACCACTTTATCTCAACGTATATAAAATAAAAATCAGATTTTTATTTCGCTACATATACAAAGATGATATTTTTATATTCTCTATCCTATAAAGATTATATTTTTAATACTTTAAAAATATAAAAATCATATTTTTAATATTTCTATATAGTAAAGATTATATTTTTAATACTTTAAAAATATAAAAATCATATTTTTATTACTCCTTCAATATAAAAATATCGATTTATTACACCATTCCTAGCTTCATGTCAAAATCATATATGTAAAAATAGTTCCTTTGTTTCAAAACAATACATGTAAAAATCGTATTTTTACATAGTGAAAAATCTTATCTTTACATGGTGAAAAATCGATTCCTTACACTTATGAAATCCTATTTTTACATTCATGAAAACCATACTTTATATATACTAAAAATTACAACTTGCCATAAATAAAAATTATATTTTTATGTCCTAATAATATATATGTCAACTGGTTTTATTTACTTACTAAAATCCATTTGAACTAAATAAACAAAATAAAACAAAATAAAATAAAATAGAAATCACCTCTTCGAAGGGTGGAGGACGCTCGGCTCTGGTGGTCCGTTCGGAGGCGAGGGTTGGCGGTTGTGGTGGGTTCCGGGTCTGGTGGCGTCGGGTTTTAGGGCGTGGGGCTCGTGGGTACGGTCGCGAGAGGGGGGGATCGTGGCGCGGTGGCGCGCCGCCTGGGGAGGGACTCTCCGCGTCGGTTGATGAAGACAGGGGGGGGGGGGGGCGGCTTCGTCGAAGCGGCGGCGGCATGGAGGAGGCCGGTCGCGCCCTCCCTCCGATTCCGATTCCATTTCCCTTTTTTTTTCTCTGATTCGAAATAATGATTTGGAAAGAAAAGCTAGGGGGGGTCTTATGTAAAGTTTATTTTATTTTATTTAATTAATTTATATTTCAAAAAGTTGACTTTTACATATGACCTTGAAACGAGGCCCACCGCCTGTCGTCCATAGCGTTTCACCCCCATTCCGAACACAATGGGATATGTATCGCAAGCTGATTCGATCGTTTCGATCAGTTTCCGTTAAATTTACATTTAAATCATTATATTGAGTTTTAAACGTACATTTCAAATTACCGGGGTCACATACTAACTTTATAAATTGCAGAAAAATATTTTCTAGCTTCGTATTGACGATACGGTCCTAACAAAACTAGTTTCGTCGAATTCTGAGACCGTTAGAAAAATGGCCAATTTCCAGTCGATTAAAATCAACTGAAATGGTCAAACACGTTTTCCTTTGCCATGCTCACATATTGATTCGAAAAATTATGAAACTTGAAACCTAGCAATAACTTGACACTGCGGATCCAACAAAAGTGGTTTCGTCGAAATCCGAGGTCATTTGCAAAATGTCCATTTTTAAGGGCCTGAATTCCATAGCGACTATTCAGAATTTTCAACTGGACATATCTTTTGATTCTCGCTACGAAATTTCGATTGGTCGGATACGTTAGAAAGATATTATCAGTTAGATCCTATTGTTTTTGGTTTCATTAAAATCCGGATTGTTTTGCTCCCGGTATGTTCAATTGAAGTTTGAAACCGAATTATCGAACTACCGCGCCATTTTCAATTCCTTTTATAATTATATATAATTATTTATATTCTAACGACGACGTATATAAATATATACGTCGAATTCTATTCAAAATAAATTTCTCGTCGATATTATTTAAAATAGTCTATTTTAAATATTCAAAATTCGCTAAAATGGCCAAAATAAAAATTTTAAACTGGCCCAGATTTTCGGGTTATTACAGATTCCCTCCTCTTGGGTGTACAATCCAATCAAGATTATCGGTAATTATCCAAACGACGTGAAGACCTCCAGTCTTCAACCACCGTCTTCATCGCCGACTTATCGTCGATTTAGTTATTCAGAATGGGATAAACCCGGTCTTTCCGACTAACTCGCGTATATAATAAACAAGTGTTATAAAAACACAACATAAGCCTTATTCCAATCCAGAATATTCCTTTATTTAAATATTCTTTTACTTTGGGAAAGGTTCCCATTAATTTTATCAAAGATAAATTCTTTAAATTTATTCTTTAATCTTCCTTTGGATATCATTTCAAACCAAATTATGGTTTATCCAAACTAGTCGAGATTAGCGAACCTTACCGAAGTAATCATTTGTTTTAAATTTTCCAATCCCAACCTATTCGTCCCATGAAGTAAAACTGGTAATACTTCATATCTAACACCATGGTGTTATCGGTAAATTCAATTACCATTTCACGTTTAAATCTAATTAAAGATTTAACTATCGCCTGGAGCAAAACTGGTTATACTTCATTCTCGATAATTTCAATCTAATTAAAGATTCATTAAAACTCCACTTGGTTTTAATTTTCCCAAAAATCAATATTAATGATTGTTTAACTTGGGAAATCATATCCTGTCTTTAACTGGGTTAAAGAACCAATGTCATTTTAAAAACGGTTAATGATAAACCCAAAATCACATTCTATTCCATCAGCCTTTAACCGTCAATTAGCAAGTGAACAATTCCCTAAGTATTAACCCCGAAAGCCGAAACCAACATCAGATCAATACCCAAGAAACCATTCAACTTAACTAATCTCCAGTTAGTTTCTGATTTTCTTTGCTCCGTTGGGTCTAAGAACAATATTATTAATGATACCATTCACGAAAACCCAAAATCACATTCCATTGACGATGGAATCTTCATGGAAAAGAAATCGATATATATATATATATATATATATATATATATATATATATATAATCTGTATAAACTTCCATATCCGACTAATAAAATAAACGGAATAACGACAAAGCCTTTTAAATTCCATATATATTAGCAGTTCTCACCCACAGAAATTCACTTCGATTATTATCAAATCGAATTCCATTCCATTCCAATTTATTTTATTAAATTGGAAAACTTTACTTTGGAAAATCTCCATTAAATCTTAACGAAATATTTATAAATTCAAAATCACATTTCACTGTAAATCGGGTTAAAGAACAAATGTTGTTAAAAACACAGTTCATGATAATCCCAATTCACATTCCATTAATTATTGGGTAAAAGAACAGATGTTATTTAAAACACAGTTCACGATAAACCCAAAAATCAATTCCAATTCAACTCCAATTAAATATTATTTAATTGGTATACTTCATTAAATCTAAAATGAAAAGATTTAATCTTTTTCTCGACTAGGTTTAAGAACACTGTTATTGAAGACACCATTCACGACAAACCCAAATCTCATTTGATATCAAATACAAGGCTCTGAATAGAAAATATATCGGCTTATATTCAATATCAATTACCACAACCAACAAATATTGTATTGGAAATAATGATATACATATATCATTCAAATTTCCATAACAATATCTGTATAATCACGAAATCCAACATCGAAATATTCCCAAGACAATTTCGATATAAATCCATTCCAATTTATATATTGGAAATTCTGGTTATTTTTAAAACCATTTCAAATTCAATTTATTTATTTAAAAAATATATTTGGATTATAATTCTAGTTCAAAACTAGTTCATTTCGATAATAATCTATTTTTATCTTTTCAAATATAGAATTTTTCATCCCAATTCTTTTCAATATGAACCCAACGGTTTCGATTTTAGAAGAATCCGACGGTCGGATCTCCCTTAATGTCCATTCGAAGTCAATGGTCGAAATTCGCAAACTGCCACAGCACGGCGTGTTCTATTCAGGCCATTATATATATATTATATATATTTCACCGATTTCCTTTTAAAACGTATTTTATAAATCGTTTTAAATTCGTTTTCAAAACGATTTCAACTTCATATTCAATTTCAAATCTAAATTGAATATTCCATATCATCGATATATAAATGATAATATTTTCAAAACATCATATTTTGAAATCAATTCCTTTTCGATATTCACTATAAAAATGAATAATATCGATATAAATTTCGTTCACGTCAAAATGCCGTCAATCTAATCAACACGGCTTTATATATTTAAATATTATCGTGTCCATCCCAAATGGGGCATCAAAATCATATTTTGATTCTTTTCTAAATATTATTTGAAAATATTCATTATTTTAAAATAATCGTTATTTTAAAATATTCCTTCTTCTGAACTGGAATCAGACACTGACAATTACCATATAATTTGATTATATGGATTTCGCAAAAAAAATGTGTATAACAACAATGAAAACAACAATCCATCATTCAGAGTGCATTCTACACTGTATAAGCATTAATATAAATATTTAACGCTTATAACAGCCTGTCAATAAATCGATCGACATACAACTAATTATTGGGATTAGTGTATGTCCGTTTTCATCCCAACACCCATGTGGCGTTTTCAATCAACAAATAATGAATTTTATTTGTGCAGTTGGGCAATGTGTAAAATTTATCGTCCCAATCCATATCAGTCAAATGGGTGTACATAAACAAATCGTTTGATTTGTAAATGAATATTGGTTTTATTCATATACATGTTAAAAATTATATAAATATTTATTCGGTTCATTTACACAATAAAAATGATATTTTTATTGTTCTAATATTTTTTAGAAAATTTTGGCAGCATAACGACGCGATACTAGAAACAGGATAAGGCCTAGCCTTATCACCAGTCTAATAATGGCCAGCACCATACACATACCAACCTAATCAATTCCATTTCACCTAAACAACCAAATTCAAATCAATAATCCAATCAACTACACAACCAAACAAGAAAGTTGTCCATGGTATGTGGACGACGGGGAATAGTTCATATATGCAATTACATAATAAATAACTCTATAAAGAAAATTATAGTGAGGAGTTCTCACCTTTAGGTTCCACTCCGCCATTTTCTATTTTTGAACGGTATGGATTCCGTTTTGATTTTCGTTGTTGCCATCGCTATCTTTTACCGCTGTTCACATTAAAAATCACATTTTTGCTATGGCATTTCATATATAAAAATCATATTTTTATTATCTCCTTCATATATTTTTACAACTCTATATATTATAAAAATCATATTTTTATATCGCTACTATATGAAAATCATATTTTTATTTCAACACTATAAAAATCACATCTTTTTATTTATAGTACTCTCGTCTTTCTACTTGTAAAAATGACATCTTTTTATCAATGTTCATCTAAACCAAATTTTTACTTCAAAGTTATATATATAAAAATAGTATTTTTATTTCAATTTTATTCGTATTTTTATTTTACTTCTCATATAATAAAAATCATATTTTTATCTCTTCATTCAAATAAAAATCACATTTTTTTTCTCTCATGTAAAAATCATATTTTTACGATTGTAAATATATATACAAAGATGTCACTTTAATCATATCACTATTTATATAAAAATCAAATTTTTATACTATAACTATATAAATAAAAATACTATCTTTTCTTATCATAAAAACTATATTTTTACCTACATACAAATCATATATTTATCTCTATATAAAAAAAAAGACTGATTTATATTATGTCATTATATAAACAAAACTGATTCAAAATTCAAAACTGAACTTAAATTAAAAACTGAATTTAAATTAAGAACTGAATTAAACTAAACTGAGTTTAAATAAAAGAAAAAATGTAAATCACTTTTTCCTTCGTCGATCTCGTTGGGGCAGGAAGGCGCTCGTTGGAGGTGGAGCAGGCCATCGGCATGGGCCTGGAGGGGGTGGCGCATCTTCAGGTGGTGGGTCCGGGGAGGTACAGTGCGGTTTACTGTTTTGGGGGAGGGCTGGCTCGATTTGAGGAGGCAAGGAGAAGAAGGGTGGCGATCGGAGGGAGTGGTGGCGGTAGAGGCCCGCAGTGGAGGAGCGAAAGTTGATCACGTCGGCCAATTTTTTTCCTTTTTTCTTAATCACGGATCTGACTTTTGAAGTAGGGGTTTGACTTCAACGAAGAGAAAAAGGGCGTTGTTTATTTAAATATATGTATATTTTATTCCTCTAAATTCAATAAAGTAACTTAAAATTTCGATCTCCAAACGAGACCCACCGACTGTCGTCCCCATCTAATTACCCTCATTCTGAACATAATGGGACATGTATCGTAGGCTGATTTGGCTGTTTCGATCAGTTTTCGTCAAAATCAAAATATAAATCTATATATTGAATTTGAACGCGCATTTCAATTTACTGGGGCCACAAACGGACTCTAAAAATTCTCGAATACTATTTTCTAGCTTCGTATTGACGATACGGTTCTAACAAAACTAATTTCATCCAATTCCGAAACCGTTTGAAAAATGGCCATTTTTTGTCGATCCAAATTGACTGAAACTGTCAAAACACGTTTTACTTCACCACGCTTACATATTGATTCGAAAAATTATAATTTTGGAATCTAGCAATAACTTGACATCCCGGATCCAAAAAAAGTGGTTTCATCGAAAGCGAAGGTCATTTGCAAAATTACCATTTTCAAGGGCCAAAATTCCATAACGACTATTCTGAATTTTCAATTGGGAATAACTTTTTATTCCCGCTATGAAATTTCAAATTTTCAGATTTGTTCGAAAGATATTCCCAAATAGATTCTAATATTTTTGGTTTCGCTAAAATCTTGTTTATTTTAAATCCTGTAGATTCATTTGAAATTTGATATTTGAAATCGAATTTTCAAACTACTACACCATTTTCAATTCCTTTTATAATTAAAAATAAATATTTATATTCTAACGACAATTTATATAAATATATATGTTCTAATTCTATCCAAAATAAGTTTCTCGTTGTTATTATTTAAAATAAATCATTTTAAATATTCAAAAATCATCAAAATTGCCAAAATAAAATTTTTAAATTGGTTTAGATTTTCCGGGTTGTTACAATGATTATATGATATTTATTGATTGCATAATTTGATATTGAATATATGCCGATATAATTTCTATTCATAGCCTTGTATTTAATATTTAATTGGATTTTGGGTTTGTCGTGAATGGTGTCTTAAATAACACTATTCTTGAACCCCGTTTTAAAAGAATAAATCTTTTAATTAAGATTTAAAGAAGAATCGCCAATTAATTAACATTTAGTTGGAACTGAAAATGGAATGTGAATTTGGTTTATTGTGAACTGTGTTTCTAACGACATTCGTTCTTTAACCCGATTTATAGTGAAATGGGATTTGGAATTGATAAATCATTTTAATAAGATTTAACGAGAATTTTCCAAAGTAAAGTTTTCTAGTTTAATATGTTAAATTGGAATTGGATGGAATTCAATTTGATAATAATCGAAGTGAACTTCTGTGGAGGAAGACTTTTAATACATATGGAATTTAAAAGGCTTTGCCGTTATTCCATTTATATTATTAGTCCGATACGGAAATTGATATCAATTATATATTGATTTGTTTTTCCGTGAAGATTCCATAATTAATGGAATATGATTTGGGTTTATCATGAACTATGTTTCAAATGACATTAGTTCTTTAACCAAATTAAAGGCAGGATTACATGTCGGTCATTGTATTTCGAACTTTATGGTTGATCTCTGCTAAATATATTTCTATTTGGTGGCAGAGAATTTATTTTCTTGCTTAACACCCTTCTGTGAGACGTACGAGCTTGGAGGTTATATATCGACAGAAATCAATAGTACAGTGTAGATTGTCAATGCGGCATGTTTGTGTTTCCAAAATTAAATAATCATTAATATTGATTTTTGGGAAGATTAAAACTATGTGGGGTTTTAATGAATCTTTAATTAAATTGAAATGCGAATTGATAAATTAAATTATCAAATTTGGGAAATGGATCGAGAACGGAGTAGCACCAATTTTGCTCCTAGTGATAGTTAAATCTTTAATTAGATTTGAACGGAAAATGTTAATAACTTTACCGACAAGACCGTGGTGTTAGTTATGGAGTATCCCCAGTTTTGCTCCATGGGATGAATAGGTTGGGATTGGGAAATTAAACAAATGATTACTTCGATAAGGTGCGCTAATCCCGACTAGTTTGGAAAACTGTAACATGGTTTGAATTGACATCCAAAGGAAGATTAAAGAATAAATTTAAAGAATTTATCTTTGATAAAATTAATGGGAACCTTTCCTAAAGGATATGAATTTTTAAATAAAAGATTAACCAGAATTGGAATGAGGCTTATGTTGTGTTTTTATAGTACTTGTTTATTATATACGCGAGTTACTCAAAAAGGCCGGGTTTATTATGGTGGTTGAAGACGCTGGTTGAAGACTAGAGGTCTTCACATCGTTCGGATGATTACTGATGTCTTGACTGGGTTGTACACCCAAGACAAGTAATAAGTGGTGATCGTCCAGACGTACATGGAGATCAACGGATATGCGAGGGACTCTCTCTTGCATTAGACATATGGGACGAGGAATAAGGTGCCTCCGGTTTCGTTTAGACTGAGAACGGACTTGTAAATGGATTGTTTGTCTGACATCGGATATTGTTCCGTGCTGATTGATTTCTATTAAATATACATCTGTTCGGCAGCGGAGAATTTATTCTCATGCTTAATGCTGTTCTCTGAGACGTACGAGCTCAGAGGTTATATATCGATAAATATTAGTCGCATGGCATGAATTGCTTGTGTGGCATGTTGAGATGCAAATGATCAAGGCTTTTGTTGAAAAGCAGAGTCTTGTGGTTAGTGATCAAAGCACGACTTTAATACAGCATCGCTTTGTGTATAGCGTTAATTCGCGAGCCTCAGACCTCGGTATGAGTTAAAAACGAGATCGGGCCGTTGGGTGTAATAACCCTGAAATCTAGGCCAATTTAAAATTATTATTTTGGCAATTTTAGCGGATTTTGATTATTTAAAATGGATTATTTTAAATAATATCGAAGAGAAATTTATTTTGAATATAATTCGAACGTATATATTCGTTTGAATCGACAATAGAATATAAATATTTATTTATATTTATAAAAGGAATTGAAAATGGCGCGGTAGTTCGATAATTCGATTTCAAACTTCAAATGAATGTACAGGGTGCAAAATAAACAGGATTTTAGTGAAACCAAAAATAATAGGATCTAAGTGATGATATCTTTCCAAAGAATCCGAAAAATCGAAATTTCAAAGCGGGGATCAAAAGATATGTCCAGTTGAAAACTCTAAATAGTCACTATGGAATTCAGGCCCTTAAAAATAGCCATTTTGCAAACGACCTCGGATTTTGACGAAACAACTTTTGTTGGATTCGCGATGTCAAGTTATGGTTAGGTTTCAAATTTCGTAATTTTTCGAATCAATATGTGAGCGTGGCAAAGGAAAACGCGTTTGACCAGTTTCAATTGATTTTAATCGACTAGAAAATGGCCATTTTTCAAACGGTCTCGTAATTTGACGAAATTAGTTTTGTTAGGACCGTACCATCAATACGAAGCTAGAAAATATCTTTCGGGAATTTTTCGAGTCAGTACGTAGGCCCGGTAAATTGAAATGTGAGTTCAAATTCAACATATAGAGTTATATTTTGGCTCTGACAGAAACTGATCGAAACAATTGAATCGGCCTAGGAAACATATCCCATTGTGTTCAAAATGGGGGTAATTAGCTATGGACGACAGTCTGTGGGCTTGACTTCGAAGTCGAAATAAAAAAGTACCTTTTTGAGAATTAAATAAAATAATAAAATAAATAAATATAAAATTACATATTCCCCCCTCCTTTCTTTTCTCTCATTAATCCCGAGCCCCTTTCAGGGAAAACGATTTCATGATTAAAAAAATTGTCGCCCCCCCTCTCAGTCCATCGCGCCACCACCGGAGGGGCGCCGCCCCCAACGACCATCGCTGGCCCCTCCCCAACGCCTCGCGCCGCTCTCCCCTCGTTCCTGGCTCCTCCTCGCTTCTCTCTCCCTCTGGTGCACCCATATCCCGCCACCCTGATGACCACCGCCGCCTCCAGGCCGTAGCCGCGCACCTCCGAGCCCCCTCCACTGTTCGCAGTTCCCCTCCCTCCCGCTAGTGAGTTTTTGAATATTTTGTTTAATTAATTTTGTTGTTAAATAAAAATTGATTCCTTTAGTAAATAAAAACTATTTTTTAACAAGGAAAAGAATTGATTTTAACAAGGAAAAGAATTGATTTTTAACAAGTAAAAGAATTGATTTTTATATGATCAAAGATAGGATTTTTATATAATCCAAAAATATGATTTTGTTCATAGAAAAGGTGGGATTTTTATTATGAGGTGAACATTGTAAAAATTTGGTTTTGATTATCGTGATAGCAAAGTAAAAATTCAATTTTTATATATTGAATAGCGAAGTAAAAATTCGATTTTTATATATTGAACAGCGAAGTAAAAATTCGATTTTTATATATTGAATAGCGAAGTAAAAACTCGTTTTTAATATATTGAATAGCAAAGAAAAATTCGATTTTTATATATTGAATAGCGAAGAAAAAAATTCGATTTTTATATATTGAATAGCGAAGTAAAAAGTCGATTTTTATATATGTATTGGATACGGATGATGAAAGTGATGAAAGAAAGAACGGCGAAGATTCTACATAAGAAGAATAGTGGTGTTGGATTTAGCTTTCAGTGAGAACTTCTCACCTTTAATTTAATTTTTCTGGTTGAAATATATACTAGGATGCAGACGGTGTTTAGTAGCACCCGACTCTCGTCGTCCACAGACCATGGACGACTTGTATGCTTGTTTGTTTGATTTTGATGTGTAGTTGATTGTGTGATGTTATGTGAAATGAAATAAAATATTTATATAGATGAAATAAAATATTTTATAGTGGAAAATATTTTATAGTTAAAAATAGAATTTTTAACGTGTATATGAAATGAAATAAAAATAAACAGATCGGACGATTTGTTTATATACACACATTTGACTGATATTGATTGGGACGATAAATTTTACACATCGCACAACTGTACAAATAAAATCTGTGTTTGATTGTTTGAAACCCCACACAGGTATTGGGATGATATATGACATACACTAATCCCAATAATTAGTTGTATGTCGATCGATTGATTGATAGACTGTTATGAGCGTTAAATATTTATATTTGATGCTTATACAGTGTAGAATGCACTTTGGATGATGGTTGATTATTCATCGTTGTTATTGTATACATGTGTTGTAAAAATCCATATAATTAACATTATATGGTAATTGATTGGGCCTCATTCCAGTTTTGAAATAGAAATATTTGAAAAAGAAATATTTGAAATAGAATATTTGAAAATAGAAATATTTGAAAGCCGTGTTGGTTAGATTGGCGCCAATTTGACGTGAACGATATTTATATCGATTTTATTCATTTTATAATGAATATCGAAAGTTATTTCAAAATCTGATATTTTGAAAAGAATTGAAATTCGAATTAAATTGAATAGAAGTGAATTCGAATTGAAATTGAATAGAAATGAATTCGAATTGAAAATTGAATAGAATTGAATTCGAATTGAAATCGAAAGGAATTGCATTCGAATTAAATTGAAATTGAATTGAAATCAATTTGAAATGAATTTAACAAGAATTTATATTAGAATATTCAATTTTGATTTGAAATTGAATATGAAGTTGAAACCATTTTGAAAATGAATTTAAAACGATTTATAAAGCACGTTTTGAATTGAAATCGACGAAGTATATATTATATATATTATATATATTATATAATGGCTTGAATAGAACGCGCCGCGCCGCGGCAGTTCGCGAATTTCGACCATTGACTTCGAACGGATATTGCGGGAGAACCGACCGTCGGATTCTCCTAAAACCGGAACCGTTGGGTTCGTATCGAAAAGAGCTTTCTGATGAATATTAGAAATTTGAAATCTAACGGCTGGATTTGGATTTACGTCCAAATCAAATTTGGAAATGGTCGTTGTAAGTACAGTTCGATGGCCGTTGATGGAAATCGACTGTACGGGCCTTGATAAAATTATTAAAATAGTATTAATTTGTGTAAAATCTTAAGAAATGATTTTGGAAGAATTGGGATGAAAAACTCCATATTTGAAAGGATAAAAATAGATTTTTATCGAAATGAACTAGTTTTGAACCAGAATTATAATTCTATTTATTTTTAAAATAAATAAAGTGGATTTGAAATGGTTTTGAAAATAACCAGAATTTCCAATAATTGAATTGGAATGGGTTTGAACCGAAATTATCTTTGGAATATTTCGATGTTGGATTTCTGTAACAACCCGTATTTTCAATAACCTGTTATAACATAAATCGAGGCAGAATTTAATTCTAAAATCTGAATCAAGGGAAACGGGCTATGCCATTGCGTTCGTCTCGGAAAAATACGCGAAATAGAGTCCGAGTTTTCGAAAATCGGAGTCCGTATGACCCGATTAAGGCCCAACGAAGTTTTCAGAAAACTTCTAAGTAAAAACAGAATTCAAATTCAAACTTGAATTTGAGAATTTGGGCCAGTTGGGCCAGGCGGGAGAATTCCCGCCAGAACACCCAAGTCGACAGCCTTGTCGACTTGGGAGTCGACTTGGTTGGACCCAAGTCGACAGCCCTGTCGACTTGGCTATCGACTTGGCCCAGCCGGGCTGTTTAGCCTGGTGCACCATTTGGAAATTGTGTTGAGCTTGGGGGCCAGATTCGGTTTTAAGGGCTAAGATGGCAACTAGGGTTTAATCCTATGGCCTAAAACACTTGCCTAATCTATAAATAAGACCCTAACCTACCCTAAATCATCATTATTCATTCTAGCAACTAAACTATGGCAAAATCAATCCTCTCATGGCCTCCACTCTCTTCATACAATTCCTAAATAAATTTCTAAGTGATTTTCCATGCATACAAGTGTTTTCAAGCTTGTATGAGCATCATTAGCTTGCATTCAAGTCAAGTTTTTATATTAGCATCATAAAGAAAGAGTTTTGGTTATTTTGGCTCACGGGTTTTGCTTGCATTTTGGGTTTTGTTGATTTCATAAGAGCTTTGTCATATTTTTGTGACTTCTTAAGCATTGTAAGCCCTATTCGACTTTCATACTTAAACTCTAAAGTTAAATGTATGATATGCAAGTTTTCTATGATCATGTTATGCAAGTTTTCTATGATGTAATATGCAAGTTTATCATGTTATGCAAGTATGCTATGATGTGGTATGCAAGTTCATCATGTTATGTTATGCAAGTTTGATATGCAAGTTGTCATATGATATGCAAGTTGTGTTATGCAAGTTTCGGTTGAACATTTTGTTCATGCTATCATGTTATGCAAGCATATCTTGGGTCTATGAACATAAAGCTTCGAGCTTTATGCCAAAGGTTGCATTTTGGCAACATGTAAGTTATCATATCTCTTATGATAACTTGCATGTGAGGCTAAATGCGAACTTATGGCCATGTCTACTTGTCATTTAGCACCATGTATCACCAATATGCTTAGCTTGGTTTTATGCATGCTTTTGAGGCCTAAAAATGTAATATGCAACATATGTACATTTCATATGCCACCATGTTAAACTTGTGGCTTCAACACCTTTTATGTCATGATTATGCCAAGTTCTCTCTTTCTATCCTTTATGCGCTATTGCGATATGTAAGCGATGGGATTGCGTTTGGGGTTGGGTAAACTTAAAAGACATAAAAACATAAGCTTGGGAATTTACCTATTAAGTTACGTCTACCCATTGGGAATTTACCTATTAAGTTAGGTCTACCCAATTGCTTGAAAACTTGTAACATGTTTTGGAAACATGATGGACATAACACTTAGAAAAGATAAGTATGGCCAACTCGAGGTTGGGTTGAGTTTGTAGCGTAAACCTACCCGGAACCGACCGACTTAACTAGCTGCTACAAACAATAGGACCCAATGTGAGAAGTTGGTCATGTTGTACCTTGGACCCGAGGTTAGACCAAGTTGTGGTGTAAAGCTACCCGGACCCGCCCGGCTTAACTAGTAACCGCAACAAAGTCTAATGTGAGAGGTTAAGGCGCATTAAATTAATTAATGCCTCATGATTAGGGTTAAGTCATGGTCCACTTAATACTTAACCAATTTGGGCTTGGTAGATTAATCAGGGTTAAGTCGTGAACTCATCGTTACACTTAACCAAGTTAATCCATGATTAGCAAGGGGGTTAAACCGTGCTTAACCCACTAGAAAAATCCTAGCAATGGGGGCCCACTCCAGCAGTAATCCCAAGTTAGTATCATCATGACCCTAGGGACTAGGCTAGGGTGGGGGCACGATTACTGGGCTGGAGGTAAGCGACCAAAAGCGACGGCAGAGGGTACGCCGGTGTAGTTCCTGGCGGACCATGGTCGTGCACATAGTCCGAAGCCGGGGAAATCATGCACGGGTACCAGTAGATCGAGACTGTGCACTCGTGTTTATGGTGTCCAGGGGTTGCCACCCTAGGGCTTGATACACCCGACGAGAGACCCTGCACAGTCTGACTACAATCATGTTTGGGCCGTATTGACACCAACACGTGACGAGTTAGGCTTAGGGAGCCGATCGACTAGACCGTGGGGTTGGACCTTGTATTAGGGTCATTTCATGTTATTGGGCCAAAGCATGGGCCAAGGGATCAATACTTGTATGTTCAAGTCATGTTAGTTTGCTAGTACACCTGTGGTGCAAAACCTTAATCCTGATTAGGCGATGACACCTTTATCTACCTTGTTAGTTAATCATCATGCTAGTATGTTGTTATCCTTATGTTCATCCCTGCTGCTCATGCCAGTTAACTCTATCAGTTTTACATTGATTGTAGTAGGGCTTACTCAGTCTTTTTGACTGACCTGTTTTCTTTCGCCTCTTTTCTTCCGTTCCCCCCCCCCCCAGGTTCTCAGGGAGGGAATACTGGAGCTTAGCTTGGATTTCAGACTGCTTGCTTGTGGGATTTAGCTCATGTACGGTTTGACATGGAACTAGCTATGGCTATCACTTCTTTTGGGGATTAGTACTTATGTATTTTCAGTTTTTCAGTTGATGTTGTTTTATCTAGACTTGTTTATTTTGAGAACTATGTTGTACTAGACTTGTTTTGAAATGGTTTAAAATCTTCTGCTGTTTTGTCTATGTTATTTACTCTGTTTACATATATACATATGTTCTTGTTGTGCCTTGATATATCATTATGCATGTTTACCTGATTCAAACGCCCCTCCAAAGTCAGAGTGCTTGCAAGAGTCACCTTGGCGGAGGTGGGGTGTTACAATTTGGTATCAGAGCATATGGTTTACGAGAAGGAAAAAAAAAGGTTTTTTAAAACTTTTGGAAAACTATTTTCAAAACCAAGTATAAAGTATTTTCCAAAGAAAAGTCTAGTTTATTTTAAAGGCTATTCCCCAAAAAGCCGTTAGCAAAATTCCTTCGTTTTCTCCATTCTGAATCTGTCTTTTTCTTCATTTTCAGTATGGCCGATAACTTTGCTCTTCCGGAGGGAGTACACGTACCTGTGTGGTATAGGAGACTTTTGGAGACTAGGGCGACCGAAGCCGGCCCCGCGGACGTTCCTCCTCCTCCTCCAGTAGTTAATGCTCCTCCTCCTCCGGTAGTTAATGTTCCTCCTCCTCCTGTCGCTGAGGTTCCTCTTCCTCCTCCCGCTCAGCATCCTCAACCTGACTTCGCAAAGACTTGCAAAGATTTCAAAGCAATGGGTGGCAAGACTTTTCAAGGCATTGAGACTTTTGTAGAGGCCAGAAATTGGTTGAAAGAGACCGAGGATTTATTTGCTATCTTTGGGTTAGATGATCAGAGGAAGATCTTGTTGGCGGTTTGGCTTATGAAGGATGAAGCCGCTTATTGGTGGGAAGTCACCAATGGTACTAGGCCTGTTGAGACTTGGGCCGATTTCAGGGCAAGGTTCATGCTTAAGTTTCTATCTTCTACTGAGGAGAATCTGCAAATGGAGAGGTTCATAACTTTGAGACAAGGAGATATGTCTGTCAAAGAGTATGTGAATAAGTTGAATCAGTTAGCTCGTTTTGGCTTGGATATGGTGAATACTCCTCAGAAGAAGGCTCTTCGTTTTGCTAGAGGATTGAATGAGCCGTTGCAGGGATTGGCTATGTCACATATTCCCCATGGGGCCACGTTTGAGAGTTTGGTTGATATGGCGTTACTTCAGGGAGATGTCAAGAAAGAGACCAAGATGAATGATACTCAAGCCAAGAAGACTGATTCCCAGGGGAAAGGAAATCAGAATAATCCAAGTGGTCAGAGCAGTCAAGGCAACAAGGGGAACAACAATAAGGGCAAGAACAACAAGGGGAAATGCCATTATTGCGGTTCAGTTGGGCATCTTATTAAGCATTGTAAGAAGAGAAAAAGGAAGAATGGTGAGTGCTTTTTCCGCGGTGAGACTGGACATTTCAGTAAGGATTGCCCGAGGAAGCAAGGGCAAGGCCAGGGTCAGACTCAGCGTGTTGGACCTTCAGGAGGGCAAGTTCATGCTCTCAGTACCGCTCCAGTTCCCGATCGAGGTAGTATTTCTATTGAGAGCCTTGTATATATTTCTGATTTTCCAGTTCGTACCTTGTTTGATTCTGGTGCATCGCATAGCTTTATCTCATCTGATCTTGTTGATAGTTTGCACCTTAGTACTAGCTTGGTAGATGATCCCGTCTGTGTCTCAAATCCTATTGGGGGCTCCGCCCATTTGTCTATGATATGTGGGGATTTGAGGATCTCTATACTGAGTGTAGAGTTCTTGTGCAGTGCTTATGTTCTTGGTTTTAGGGGATACAGATTGATATTGGGCATGGATTGGCTGTCCAGATATGGAGCCATTCTTGATTGTGAGCATAGGGTTGTGAGGCTCGTGACTCGCCTCGGAAACACCCTAGAGATTTCTTGTGATCCGAGAGATCCCGTCATGTTGTGCTATCTGGAATCACTCGACTCGTCAATGGAAACTCTTCAGTCTGTGAGAGTTGTTCGAGAGTATCCAGATGTTTTCGATGAAGTTAGGGGGTTGCCCCCTAAGCGAGAGATTGATTTCCGCATTTATCTGGTGGATAATGCAAAGCCGGTTTCTTTGCCCGTTCGGCACATGGCTCCGCGAGAAAGGCGGGAGCTAAGTAAGTAAGTGAAAGAGTTGCTTGAGAAGAACTTCATTAGACGAAGTATATCTGAATGGGGAGCGCCTATGGTATTTGCTACCAAGGCAGATGGTTCTCTCCAACTTTGTGTTGACTATCGAGAGTTGAATAAGCTGACTAAGAAGAACAGACACCCGTTACCGAGGATTGATGATCTCTTTGACCAGCTTTTCGGTGCTTCTGTTTTCTCTCAGCTTGATCTTGCTACTGGATTTCATCAGCTCAGGGTAGCTGAAGATAGTATAGACAAGACTGCGTTCAGGACTCCAGATGGATTCTTCGAATGGCTTGTCATGCCGTTCGGCTTGACTAATGCACCCGCATATTTCGTAGACTTGATGAGTAGGGTGTTCAGGGAGTTCTTGAACAAGTTTGTCGTGGTCTTGGTAGATGATATGCTGGTCTTCTCTAAGGATGAAGAAGAACATGCTAGACATCTCAAGGAGGTGACGGATACGCTTAGAGCGCATCAGTTGAAGGCCAAGTTCTCCAAGTGTCACTTTTGGAGAAGGGAAGTTAGATTCCTTGGGCATATAGTATCTAAGTAAGGCTTAGCGGTGGATCCTGCTAAGGTAATTGCAGTTCAGGATTGGAAGACTCCAAGGAATGCAACCGAAGTGAGAAGTTTTCTAGGTCTTGCGGGTTTTTACCGGAAGTTCATCAAGGACTTCGCGAAGATTTTCGCTCCTCTCACTAAATTGACGAAGAAGAATTTAGTTTTTGCTTGGAGCATAGAATGCGAGCTTGATTTTCAGAAGCTCAAGAGAGCTCTCACATCAGCACCTGTTCTAGCTTTGCCCGATGGAGGGAAGTTATTTACAGTATACACCGATGCATGTGGCACGGGGTTAGGAGCTGTTCTGATGCAAGAAGGAAGAGTGATATGCTTTGGCGGTAGACAACTCAAAGTGCATGAGAAGAATTATCCCACTCATGACTTAGAGTTGGCAGCAATAGTATATGCACTCAAGGCTTGGCGCCATTATCTTCTGGGAGAAAGATTTGAGCTTTATACCGATCACAAGTCATTGAAGTATCTCTTTTCTCAGAAGGATCTGAATCTGAGGCAACAAAGATGGATGGAATTCTTGGCATCCTACGATTTCGAGATAGCCTATACCCCTGGCAAGGGAAATGTGGTAGCAGATGCATTGAGTAGAAAAAGGTTGACCCTAAGTCCTCTATTCGTTGAGATGAAGAATTTAGAGTATGTGGCAACCTTTGATTTCTCTTTGGCGATTGAGTCGACGACCGGTTCTTTAGCATCTCTGGAACTCAGACTTACCCTTCTTGATCAAGTTGGGGCTTCGCAGAGAGAAGACCCTCAGATAGTTGAGATTATGGATAAGCTGATTCGAGGACAGGCGTCTAGTCATCTCGCTCGATATTCTATTGATGACAAGGGTTGGCTGAGAAGAGACGGAAGGTTATGTGTTCCAATGGTAGAAGATTTAGTAAGAAAAGTTCTGGAGGAAGCGCATCGCTCTAAGTTGACTATACATCCGGGTGGAGATAAGATGTATAAAGATATGAGACGCATTTTCTTTTGGCCTAGGATGAAGAAGGATGTGGCAGAGTTTGTCTCTAGATGTATCATTTGCCAACAAGTTAAGGCCGAGTCGAAGAAGCCCGATGGGCTATTGCATCCTCTAGACGTTCCACTTTGGAAGTGGGAGAGTATTTCCATGGATTTTATCGATGGGCTACCAAGGTCAAGGAAAGGGAATACGAGCATTTGGGTTATTGTAGATAGACTTACGAAGAGTGCTCATTTCATTCCGGTGAAGAGCAAGAGGACCACATCTTGGCTAGCGTCTGTATATCTTCGTGAGATTGTGAGACTACATGGAGTCCCTTCTAGTATTGTCAGTGACCGTGACCCAATCTTTACAAGTCAATTCTGGAATAGCTTGCAAGAAGCTATGGGCACGAGATTGAATCTGAGTACGGCTTATCACCCACAGACGGACGGTCAAACCGAAAGGGTGAATAGGGTACTCGAGGATCTGTTGAGGCTTTGTATTCTGGATTTTGGTGGTACTTGGGAAGACCATCTTCCTCTTGTTGAGTTTGCATATAATAACAGTTATCATGCAAGCATAGGGATGGCACCATTTGAAGCTTTATATGGGAGGCCGTGCAAGTCACCTACGTGTTGGTGGGAGACTACAGATAAGCTTATACTTGGGCCTGATATGATCAGAGATACATCCGAGAAGATCGAGTTGATTCGGAGACGGATGAAAGCGGCCCAAGACCGACAGAAATCCTATGCTGATAAGCGAAGAACTGATTTGGAGTTTGATGTTGGGGATATGGTTTTCGTGAAGGTTTCTCCTTTGCGGAATGTGGTCCGATTTGGAGCTGTTGGGAAGTTGGCACCGAGGTTTGTTGGACCATTCCCTATTATAGAGAGGATAGGGCAGATGGCTTATAGAGTGAAGTTGCCCGAGAAGCTTGCTGGAGTACACGATGTTTTTCATGTCTCGCATCTCCGGAAGTGTTTACATGAATCAGCAAAGGTTGTTGAGCCAAGTGTTCTAAAAGATATGGAAGTGGAGAAAGAGGCTACTTTGAGGAGAGCTCCGATTCGTATCTTGGGGACGGAGACTAAGAAGCTAAGGAATCGAGAGGTCAAGTTGGTGAAGGTTCAATGGGGTGAAGCCGAAGAAGACGCAACTTGGGAAACCGAGGAGAAGATGCGTGGGCTTTATCCATTCCTTTTTGAGAGTACGCTCTCAATCTCTTTTCTTTGATTAGCATATCATCCTCTTTGCTATCCATGTTTATCTAGTTTATTGTGTTAATCTTGTCATGAGAACCTTAGGTAGAAACCCTTTGGATGAAACATGTGTTTGAAACATGTTATGCTTGATGGTTGCAAGTGGTTGCAAGTGGTTACTCGTGGATGCGTTATACACGTTAGGCACTAGATCGGCTCACACACTCCTCATATTGCATATGCATGAGTGTTTATGCTTATTCATGGATGAAATTTTTTTTTTGTGTTATCACAGGGATGTTGCATATGGATGTATGTGATGAGCACACATATAGATGTTATACATTATGTTAGGAATTGCATACATATGGATTCATTTCACTAACATAATTTGCATTGATGATATTTGCATTAGATAGGTACATATACACACACCTTTGCATATGTTCATACAACATTTAGAATCTTGTAAGGACAATGATTGCTCGTAGATGATGTTTTGAGTAGATGGATGTTGGATGGTAGGATACGTTCTTTCTAACTTGAAGATTTCGGGGACGAAATCCTTTAAGGAGGGGAGAATGTAACAACCCGTATTTTCAATAAACTGTTATAACCTAAATCGAGGCAGAATTTAATTCTAAAATCTGAATCAAGGGAAACGGGCTATGCCATTGCGTTCGTCTCGGAAAAATACGCGAAATAGAGTCCGTGTTTTCGAAAATCGGAGTCCGTATGACCCGATTAAGGCCCAGCAAAGTTTTCAGAAAACTTCTAAGTAAAAACAGAATTCAAATTCAAACTTGAATTTGAGAATTTGGGCCAGTTGGGCCAGGCGGGAGAATTCCCGCCAGAACACCCAAGTCGACAGCCCTGTCGACTTGGGAGTCGACTTGGTTGGACCTAAGTCGACAGCCCTGTCGACTTGGCTGTCGACTTGGTCCAGCCGGGCTGTTTAGCCTGGTGCACCATTTGAAGATTGTGTTGAGCTTGGGGGCCAGATTCGGTTTTAAGGGCTAAGATGGCAACTAGGGTTTAATCCTATGGCCTAAAACACTTGCCTAATCTATAAATAAGACCCTAACCTACCCTAAATCATCATTATTCATTCTAACAACTAAATTATGGCAAAATCAATCCTCTCATGGCCTCCACTCTCTTCATACAATTCCTAAATAAATTTCTAAGTGATTTTCCATGCATACAAGTGTTTTCAAACTTGTATGAGCATCATTAGCTTGCATTCAAGTCAAGTTTTTATATTAGCATCATAAAGAAAGATTTTTGGTCATTTTGGCTCAAGGGTTTTGCTTGCATTTTGGGTTTTGTTGATTTCATAAGGGCTTTGTCATATTTTTGTGACTTCTTAAGCATTGTAAGCCCTATTCTACTTTCATACTTAAACTCTAAAGTTAAATGTATGATATGCAAGTTTTCTATGATCATGTTATGCAAGTTTTCTATGATGTAATATGCAAGTTTATCATGTTATGCAAGTATGCTATGATGTGGTATGCAAGTTCATCATGTTATGTTATGCAAGTTTGATATGCAAGTTGTCATATGATATGCAAGTTGTGTTATGCAAGTTTGGGTTGAACATTTTGTTCATGCTATCATGTTATGCAAGCTTATCTTGGGTCTATGAACATAAAGCTTCAAGCTTTATGCCAAAGGTTGCATTTTGGCAACATGTAAGTTATCATATCTCTTATGATAACTTGCATGTGAGGCTAAATGCGAACTTATGGCCATGTCTACTTGTCATTTAGCACCATGTATCTCCAATATGCTTAGCTTGGTTTTATGCATGCTTTTGAGGCCTAAAAATGTAATATGCAACATATGTACATTTCATATGCCACCATGTTAAACTTGTGGCTTCAACACCTTTTATGTCATGATTATGCCAAGTTCCCTCTTTCTATCCTTTATGCGCTATTGCGATATGTAAGCGATGGGATTGCGTTTGGGGTTGGGTAAACTTAAAAGACATAAAAACATAAGCTTGGGAATTTACCTATTAAGTTAGGTCTACCCATTGGGAATTTACCTATTGAGTTATGTCTACCCAATTGCTTGAAAACTTGTAACATGTTTTGGAAACATGATGGACATGACACTTAGAAAAGATAAGTGTGGCCAACTCGAGGTTGGGTTGAGTTTGTAGCGTAAACCTACCCGGAACCGACCGGCTTAACTAGCTGCTACAAACAATAGGACCCAATGTGAGAAGTTGGTCATGTTGTACCTTGGACCCGAGGTTAGACCAAGTTGTGGTGTAAAGCTACCCGGACCCGCCCGGCTTAACTAGTAACCGCAACAAAGTCTAATGTGAGAGGTTAAGGTGCATTAAATTAATTAATGCCTCATGATTAGGGTTAAGTCATGGTCCACTTAGTACTTAACCAATTTGGGCTCGGTAGATTAATCGGGGTTAAGTCGTGAACTCATCGTTACACTTAACCAAGTTAATCCATGATTAGCAAGGGGGTTAAACCGTACTTAACCCACTAGAAAAATCCTTGCAATGGGGGTCCACTCCAGCAGTAATCCCAAGTTAGTATCATCATGACCCTAGGGACTAGGCTAGGGTGGGGGCACGATTACTGGGCTGGAGGTAAGCGACCAAAAGCGACGGCAGAGGGTACGCCGGTGTAGTTCCGGGCGGACCATGGTCGTGCACATAGTCCGAAGCCGGGGAAATCATGCACGGGTACCAGTAGATCGAGACTGTGCACTCATGTTTATCGTGTCCAGGGGTTGCCACCCTAGGGCTTGATACACCCGACGGGAGACACTGCACAGTCTGACTACAATCATGTTTGGGCCGTATTGACACCAACACGTGACGAGTTAGGCTTAGGGAGCCGATCGACTAGACCGTGGGGTTGGACCTTGTATTTGGGTCATTTCATGTTATTGGGCCAAAGCATGGGCCAAGGGATCAATACTTGTATGTTCAAGTCATGTTAGTTTGCTAGTACACCTGTGGTGCAAAACCTTAATCCTGATTAGGCGATGACACCTTTATCTACCTTATTAGTTAATCATCATGCTAGTATGTTGTTATCCTTATGTTCATCCCTGCTGCTCATGCCAGTTAACTTTATCAGTTTTACATTGATTGTAGTAGGGCTTACTCAGTCTTTTTGACTGACCTGTTTTCTTTCGCCTCTTTTCTTCCGTTTCCCCCCAGGTTCTTAGGGAGGGAATACTGGAGCTTAGCTTGGATTTCAGACTGCTTGCTTGTGGGATTTAGCTCATGTACGGTTTGACATGGAGCTAGCTATGGCTATCACTTCTTTTGGGGATTAGTACTTATGTATTTTCAGTTTTTCAGTTGATGTTGTTTTATCTAGACTTTTTTATTTGGAGAACTATGTTGTACTAGACTTGTTTTGAAACGGTTTAAAATCTTCCGCTATTTTATCTATGTTATTTACTCTGTTTACATATATACATATGTTCTTGTTCTGCCTTGATATATCATTATGCATGTTTACCTGATTCAAACGCCCCTCCAAAGTCAGAGTGCTTGCAAGAGTCACCTTGGCGGAGGTGGGGTGTTACAATTTCGTGACAATATAGATATTGTTATGGAAATTTGAAAGATATATGTATCGTTATTTCCAATACGATATTTGTTGGTCGTAGAATTTGATATTGAATATAAGCCGATATATTTTCTATTCAGAGCTTCGTATTTAATATCAAATATTATTTGGGTTTGTCGTGAATGGTGTCTTCATTAACACTGTTCTTAAGCCCAGTTAAGAAAAAGGTTAAATCTTTTTATTTAGATTTAATGAAGTGTACCAATTAAATGATATTTAATTGGAATTGAATTGGTATTTATTTTTGGGTTTATCCTGAACAGTGTTTTAAATAACACTTGTTCTTTAACCCGATAATTAATGAATGTGATTTTGGGTTTATTGTGGGCCGTGTTTTAAATGACATTGGTCCTTTAACCCAGTTAAAGATAGGATATTGATTTCTGTGAAGATTAAAACTATGTGGAGTTTGAATGAATCTTTGATTTGATTGAAATGATCGAGAATAGAGTACCACCAGTTCTTGTTGCTGTCATGATGGGGGGTTCTCACCATGTGGTTTGGTGGCGAACAGTGCGCTCTTACCCCCACATGTCCCTTACGGGGGTTGGTTAGGCAGTGGCCGGGAGGCTCGAGAGGCTCGCCGTAAAACAAGTGTACTGGGGGACCACTGGGAGCCACGGTGGGTTTTAATCCACATCGGTCGACCGACCCTGTGGCTCCTAAGGGTCACTCGAGCTCTGATCCTGAGACATGGGCTAGAGCTTGTCGAATCGGTTGAGGACTATCTTTTGCCTCAGTTCACAGACGGAAATCCAATTTCCAAATACGTGACCTTTGCGGTTTTAATTGTAAAACTAGTATGGCGACATGATATATGGTACCCATGCCGTCTATGATTGATACTTATGATTTGAAGTTGTTTTATACACTATACACTTATAATAGTATCAAAAGATTTGTTTTAAACATACTAAGCATGTTTGGCTATTATAAGGGAAAACCCTATCCTTTGGTTTGTGTTGCATTGTGTGATGGGACCTGGGTCTTATAATAGCTTCATTTTTCTTTATTTAGCATTGCGCAGTTGTTTTATGCACTGGTATTCTTCGGAGGAAACCCGTTCCGTGTTATACGGCATGGTCCCTTGATTTACCTAACTTTAAAATAAAGATTTATAACTATTTTAGTTCTCACACCAATCCCATGACTGACCTGGAGTTTATTATTTTAACCTAAACTCTGGGTGCCCTTATTTTGACATGGGCAGCTAGTAGTTTTGGTTTTGCAAATTTTTATTCATAGGATCCTGGTTTACAGCTGGAATGATATCCGGAAAGATTTGTATCCGTATATCTCTTTTACTTGTGTATCGTATTATTTTCTACTGCGATGTATTTAAATGTAATTTAAATCTCTGATATTTCTGTGTAATATTCATTTATACTCTGTACATTCTTATATTCTGATGGAATTGTTGTAATTAACAATGAAATGTCCTCTCGTCTGCGTTCTATTTTGTCGTGTTCTCAAAACAATTCGTTCTTTCTCTTCTCTTCGGTGACCGGAGAAGTTCGGGTCGTTTCATCGTGGTATCAGAGCTTTGGTTTACAAAGCTCAGAGAACAAAGCACATTAGAACCATACGAAAGAATTCATCAGAGATTGGATTAGTAATGTAATAACCCGTAAAATGTGAGCCAGTTTGAAATTTTTATTTTAGCGATTTTAGCGAATTTTGAATATTTAAAATAGATTATTTTAAATATAATCGACGAGAAATTTATTTTGAATATAATTCGAACGTATATGTTATATAAGTCGTCGTTAGAATATAAATATTTATATATAATTATAAATAGAATTGAAAATGGCGCGGTAGTTCGATAATTCGATTTCAAACTTCAATTGAATGTACCGGGTGCAAAACAATCCGGATTTTAGTGAAACCAAAAACATTAGGATCTAATTGATGATATCTTTCCAACGAATCCGACCAATCGAAATTTCATAGCGGGAATCAAAAGATATGTCCAGTTGAAATTTCTGAATAGTCGCTATGGAATTCAGGCCCTTAAAAATAGACATTTTGCAAACGACCTCGGATTTCGACGAAACCAGTTTTGTTGGATCCGCAGTGTCAAGTTATTGCTAGATTCCAAATTTCATAATTTTTCGAATCAATATGTGAGCGTGGAAAAGGAAAACGCGTTTGACCGGTTTCAGTTGATTTTAATCGACTGGAAATTGACCATTTTTCCAACGGTCTCAGAATTCGACGAAACTAGTTTTGTTAGGACCGTATCGTCAATATGAAGCTAGAAAATATTTTTCTGGAATTTTTCTAGTTAGTATGTGACCCCGGTAATTTGAAATGTACGTTTAAAATTCAATATAGTGATTTAAATGTAAATTTAACGGAAATTGATTGCAACAGCTGAACCAGCCTACGGTACATATCCCATTGTGTTCGGAATGGGGGTAGAACGCTATGGACGACAGGCGGTGGACCTCGTTTCGAGGTCGTATGTAAAAGTCAAATATTTGCAAATAAAATAATAAAAATAAAATAATTAAAAATAAAAAAAACCCTCCTCCTTAAAATCGTTCTGGCCCCCCTTCCCTTCATTCTCGTTCATCACTGAAAAGGAAAAAAAAATGGAATCGGAATCGGAGGGGGGGCGCGAGCGGCCTCCTCCATGCCACCGCCGCTTCGACGAAGCCGCCCCCCCTGTCTTCATCAACCGACGCGGAGAGTCCCTCCCCAGGCGGCGCGCCACCGCGCCACGATACCCCCCCTTCGATTGAATCCCGCCCAAACCCACGACGCAGACCCCCCTTCGAGCCGCCAGCCACCGCAGGCCCCACCTCCGACCTCCGAGCGCCCTCCTCGCGTCAGAGACCCCCCCCCCCCCCCCCCCGACCTCGGCAGCGCTGCAAAAATTCTCCCCCCTCCTCTCTGTAAGTTTTACTGATTGATTATTCATTTTAAACACTGATTGTTAAATAATATTAAAACTGATTTTGATTAGCGAAAGATTAGATTTTTTTTTTTTTGAAAAAAGGCGAAATCTTTGTATGGTGAAGAGCGAAGAGAAAATATGATTTTGATTATATAGAATAATAAAAATTTGATTTTTACATATTATAGCGAAGGAATAGATTAGATTCAAAAATATAAAAATAGAGTTTTTAATTATATAATGATATCATATTATTGTAAGAAGAAAAGATCGAATTTTTGAAATATAAAAGATCGAATTTTTGAAACGAAAAAGAATATATTTTTGAAATGAAAAGAGAACGTATTTTTAAAAACAAAGAGGTTCGATTTTTTAAAGTAAAATAAAATATAATCTTTACTATATAGAAATATTAAAAATATGATTTTTATATTTTTAAAGTATTAAAAATATAATCTTTATAGGATAAAAAATATAAAAATATCATCTTTGTATATGTAGCGAAATAAAAATCTAATTTTTATTTTATATACGTTGAAGTAAAGTTATGATTTTTATAATGATGAAATCTATATTTTCGAAAAGGCGAAATCTTTATATAGAGAATAGCGTTATAAAAATAGAATTATTATCTATATATTAGCGGTAAGGAAATATGATTTTTATATATTCAATAGCATAGTAAAAATTCGATTTTTAAATATATGAAGTGATTATAAAAATATGATTTTTAAATTGAAAGTGAATAAATAAAAATGTGATTTTTATTTTAAAGACATCGAAATATAAAAAATGTGTGATTTCTATATGTAGTGGCTACGGGCAACAAAGGAGAAGAAAAGGCGAGAACGACGAAGATCTCTACAATAGGAGTGTCGTGGTATTGGATAGCTTTCGGTGAGAATTTCTCACTCCTCAATTTATTTTCTAGTTATATATATATATACACTAGGATGCAGACAGTGTTTAGTAGCACCCGACACAATCGTCCACAAACCATGGACTTGTTTGTTTGGCGATTGATTGCGATATTGGTTTGAATGTGGTTTGTGGTGTGAAAAATCGAATCGATAAATTGGTTAGGATTAGACGTGCGCCGTTATAAGGCGAAGGAGTAAGGCTAGGTTAGACTCTTACTCCAAATTTTGTGGTTTGCATAACGAAAGTGATTTGATTGATGTGTGAATGGTGTGGGCCTTCACTAGACCGGGGATAAGGCTAGGCCTCGTCCCGTTTCTAGTATCGTGCCGTTATGCCGCCGAAATTTTCTAAAATATGTTAGAAAAATAAAAATATCATTTTATTGAATAAATGAACTGAATAGAAATTCATGTGTTAAAATAAAATGTTTTATCGTTAGAAATATAATTTTTAACGTGAAAATGGATAAATGAATATTTATAAACAAATCAGCCGATTTGTTTATATACACTGATTTGACTGATATCGATTGGGTCGATAAATTTTACACGTCGCCCAACTGCACAAATAAAATCTGTGTTTGATTGTTTGAAACCCCACACGGGTGTTGGGATGAAATTTGAAGTTCACTCATCCTGATTGATTAAATATGTCGATCGATTGATTGACAGGCTGTTATAAGCGTTAGATATCTATATTTGATGCTTATACAGTGTGGTGCACTTTGGATGATGGTTGATTGTTTATTATTGCTATTATATACATGTGTTGTATGGAATCCGTATAATTAACATTATATGGTGATTGATTGGGCCTCATTCCAATCGGGAAAATAATTAATATTATAAAAGAAAATTCATGTGTTGAATATAAAAATAGTCATGTGTTGACGATGTTCATGTGTTGAGTGAAATATTTTATATAATAAAATTTACATCTTTATCATATTTAAAATTAGAACTACTTCCCAGTAGAAATCTAATTGAAAATCAAACGATAGATACCATAGTTTTATAAAATATTTTACAAAACAAAAATAGTGATGTGTTGACAGTACTCATGTGTTGAGATTAGCCGTGTGTTGAAAGAAATATAGATTCATGTGTTGAATGAAATGAATATTCATTTGTTGAATAGAATAACGAATTTATTGAAATATATAAAGCCATGTAGATTAGAGATGCGTTATTTTGACGCGAACGATATTTATATCGATTTTATTCGTTGTATAAAGAATGTTGAAAAGTGATTTCAAAATTTAATATTTTGAAAGGAAATTCAAATTGAATTAGATTAAAAATTGAAATTTTATTGAATCAATTTGAAATGAATTCGATTCGAATTGAATAGAAAGGGAATTTGAATTCGAGTAAAATAGAAATGAATTCAAATTGAATTAGATTGAAATTGAAATTTAAAACGATTTCGAAATGAATTGAATTGAAAACGATTTCGAAATGAATTGAATTGAAAACGATTTCGAAATGAATTGAATTGAAAATGAATTCAAATTGAATTAGATTGAAATTGAAATTTAAAACGATTTCGAAATGAATTGAATTGAAAACGATTTCGAAATGAATTGAATTGAAAACGATTTCGAAATGAATTGAATTTAAAACGATTTCGAAATGAATTGAATTTAAAACGATTTCGAAATGAATTGAATTGAAAACGATTTCGAAATGAATTGAATTGAAAACGATTTCGAAATGAATTGAATTGAAAACGAATTCAAATTGAATTGAAACTGAATTGAAATGAATTCAAATTGAATTAAAATTTGAACTGAATAGAAATGAATTTTAAAACGAATTTATAAAGAAGAATTCAATTTTGATTTGAATTGAAAAGAAAGTTGAAATTGCTTTTGAAACGATTTTAAAACGATTTATAAAATTCGTTTTAAATAGAAATCGACGAAATATATATTATATATATATATTATATATATAATATAATGGCCTGAATAGAATACGCCGCGCAGGGGCAGTTCGTGAATTTTGACCATTTATTTCAAACGGACATTGCGGGAGATCCGACTGTCGGATTCTCCTAAAACCGGAACCGTTGGGTTTGTATCGAAAAGTGCTTTCCAATGAATATTAGAAATTTGAAATCTAACGGTTGGATTTGGAATTATGTCCAAATCAATTTCAGAAAAGGTCGTTGTAAGTGCAGTTCGATGGCCATTGATGGAAATCGACTGTACGGACCCTGATAAAATTATTAAAATTATTAATAATTTGTGTAAAATCATAATATGTGAATTGGAAAGAACTGGGGTGAAAAACTCCAAATTTGAAATGATAAAAATAGGTTTTTACCGAAATGAACTAGTTTGAACTAGAATTAAAATCAATTTATTTGTGAAATGAATAAATTGAATTTGAAAGTGATTTTAAAAATAATCAATATTCCCAATACGTGGATTGGACTGGAGTTGAATCGAAATTATCTTCGGGATATTTCGATGTTGGATTTCGTGACTATACAGATATTGTTATGGGAATTTGAAAGATATATTTCATATGGTTATTTCCAATACGATATATGTTGGTTTCTGAATTTGATATTGAATATAAGCCGATATATTTTCTATTTAAAGCCTTGTATTTAATATCAAATGTGATTTGGGTTTGTCGTGAATCGTGTTTTAGAAGACATTGGTTCTTTAACCCAGTTAAAGACAGAATATTGATTTTTGAGAAAATTAAAACTAAGTGGAGTTTTAAGAAATCTTTAATTAGATTAAAATGTGAATTGATAATTTAAATTATCAAATTTGAAAGGTGATCGAGAATGGAGTACCACCAGTTTTGCTCCAAAGCGACAGTTAAATCTTTAATTAGATTTGAACGTGAGAAGGTAATTAATTTTACGGATAACACCGTGGTGTTAGATGTGGGGTATTACCAGTTTTCTCCATGGGATATATAGGTTGGGATTGGGAAATAAAATAAATAATTACTTCGGTGTGGTTCGTTAATCCCGACTAGTTTGAAATGATATCCATAGGAGGATTAAAGAATAAATTTAGAAGAATTTATCTTTGATAAAATTAATGGGAACCTTTCCCTAAGAATGTGATTTTGTGAATAAAAAATATTCTGAATTGGAATGAGGCGTTCATTGTGTTTGTGTAACATTCGTTTATTATATACGTGGGTTATTCAGAAAGGCCGGGTTATACCCATTCTGAATAACCGATTCGACGAGATGTCGAAGATGAAGACGGTGGTGGAAGACCGGAAGTCTTCACATCGTTTGGGTGATTACTGATGATCTTGATTGGGCTGTACACCCAAGATGAGGGAATCAGTCGGTGATCGTCCAGACGTACTTGGAGATGGATGGATATGCGAGGAAAGTGCCTCCGGTTTCGTTCAGACCCAGAACGAACTTGTAAATGGATTGTGTGTCTGACATTGGATTTTATTCTGTGTTGATTGATCTCTATTAAATATACATCTGTTTGGCGGCGGAGAATTTATTCTCTTGCTTAACGCCCTTCTCTGAGACGTACGAGCTCAGAGGTTGTATATCGATGGACATCAGTCGCATGGAGCGAATTGCCAATGTGGCACGCGTAAGTGGCAAAAGATCAGGGCTTCTGTTGAAAAGCAAAGTCTTGTGGTTGATGATCAAAGCACGGCCTGTGTGGCATAGCTTTGTGTATAACGTGAATTCGCGAGCCTCACACCTCGGTATGAGTCAAAAACGGGATAGTGACTGCAGGGAGAGCACGACGTTTCTTTCTAGCTAGAGTGGTGTCAGTGACCTACCAGCCCTGACATTTATATACTTTTCACCTGTGTGGTTGTTGGATATGAGGCGCCTCGGATATAGGTCTGTAAGGACCGGGAAACGTGTGTTCAGGAATAATTAATCCTCAAAAGCAAGAGAGGACCAGCCCTGAAGATCCAAGGATCATAGTGGGGTCCTGAGGCATTTGCTAGAGTGTCTCGAACGCGGAGAGGAGCTTGCCCCTTGCCTCGACTCATGACGGAAATCCAATTTCCAATACGTGTATTGCGGTTTTAATTGTAGAACTAGTATGGCGACATGATATATGGTACCCATGCCGTCAATGATTGATATTTATGATTGAAATTATTTTGGCACTATACACCTATAATAGTATCAAGTGATTTGTTTTAAACGTACCAAGCATGTTTGGCTATTATAAGGGAAAACCCTATCCTCCGGCTTGCGTTGCATTGTGTGATTGGACCTGGGTCTTATAATAGCTTCATTTTTTCAAAAAGCATTGCGCTGTTTTGTTATGTGCACTAGTGTTCTTGGGAGGAAACCCGTTTCGTGTTATACGGCGTGGTCCCTTGAATTACTATCTTTGAAGCAATGTTTTAAATGACTGTTTTAGTTCTCACACCAGTCCCATGACTGACTTGGAGTTTATTGTTTTAACCTAAACTCTGGGTGCCCCTATTTTCTACACGGGCAGCTAGTAGTTTTGGTTTTGCAGATTTATATCCACAGGGTCCTGATTTACAGTTGGAACGATGCTCTGAAAGCTCTGTATCCGTGTATCACTTTCAGTTGTGTTTTGTATATTTTTCCGCTACTATGTAATTTATTGCAATCTCTGATATTTGTCGAATGTAATTTATTCATTTATACTCTGTATATTCTTGTATTCTGATGGAATTGTTGTAATAGCAATGAAATGTTCTTCCGTATGCGTCCTTTTGTGTGTTGTTCTCAAAGTATTCGTGCTTTCCTTCACGGGGAAGTTACGGGTTCTTTCAAGTAATATCCAATGGGAATGACTCGTTAGAGATGGGATCAGTAGTATCCTAGAACGAGTGTGAAGAGTATATTTTTAAAATGAAAACGAATTTTGTTTTGAAAATTTAAATCAACTATTTGTATTTGATTATTTATTTTCAACTGATTTGGACAATCCGATATATAAAGATTTTGCGTATGCATCTTGCAAACGTGTATTCAAAGTTTTAATATACTGGATAGTTATAGAATCATACTCTTGTTGCCCGGGGATAATTCTGGTGATGGGGCACCGTCGCTAGTATTTATTTTCGAGTAACGAAAGTGAGATTTCTATATTTCCATTAGACTGGTGTGAGAACCGAAATTAGATAGGGCTTATCGTTGTGAATTGGCATCAAAAACATGATTTTCGGTATATGTATATGTATCAAAATTATGAATTTGAAATGTTAATCCACTAATTGATTGATGTTTGTGTTGTTTGTTTATTTGTTTGATAATTTTGAGCCATTACGCCTAATTGTATCGAATATTGAATTGTATTGAAAATTAGTTACATTTGCTTGCATATACATGTACTTACATTGAACAGGTCACAGCAAGGAGGCTAGAGCAGAAGAATAAAATTTGTTTGCCTGACAAATAGGTACATGTTTACCATAATTTACTATTTTGTTTGGGTGATGATGATTTTATGAGCCGATTGGCTAGCCGCCTGGCTTTTTCTTTTTCTTTTTGAGATTAGAGGGCTTATATGGCAATTTCGGGATTTTCCTGTGCTCCCGGTGCAAGGGAGGTTATGGCGAAATTTTTCGAAAATTTAGGGTGTTAGCCAAATTTTTGAATAGTTCTTAAAAACTGAAAAGTTGAAGAACTTAAGCCGTAGTGAAAACACTGGAAGTTAAGTTGATTTGTTAAACAACTTTCAGCTCCGTTCCTTTTCGGGGACAAAAAGTTTTAAGTGGTGGAGATTGTAATAACCTGGAAATCTGGGCCAATTTAAAATTTTTATTTTGGCAATTTTAGCGAATTTTGATTATTTAAAATGAATTATTTTAAATAGTATCGACGAGAAATTTATTTTGAATATAATTCGAACGTATATATTCGTTTGAATCGATGATAGAATATAAATATTTATTTATATTTATAAAAGGAATTGAAAATGGCGCGATAGTTCGATAATTCGATTTCAAACTTCAAATGAATGTACCGGGTGCAAAATAAACTGGATTTTAGTGAAACCAAAAATAATAGGATCTAAGTGATGATATCTTTCCAACGAATCCGAAAAATCGAAATTTCATAGCGGGGGTCAAAAGATATGTCCAGTTGAAAATTCTAAATAGTCGCTATGGAATTCAGGCCCTTAAAAATAACCATTTTGCAAACGACCTCGGATTTCGATGAAACCACTTTTGTTGGATCCGCGATGTCAAGTTATTGTTAGGTTTCAAATTTCGTAATTTTTCGAATCAATATGTGAGCGTGGAAAAGGAAAACGCGTTTGACCAGTTTCAGTTGATTTTAATCGACTGGAAAATGGCCATTTTTCAAATGGTCTCGTAATTTGACGAAAGTAGTTTTGTTAGGACCGTACCGTCAATACGAAGCTAGAAAATATCTTTCGGGAATTTTTCGAGTTAGTACGTAGGCCCGGTAAATTGGAATGTGAGTTCAAATTCAATATATATAGTTATATTTTGATTCTGACGAAAACTGATCGAAACAATTGAATCGGCCTACGAAACATATCCCATTGTGTTTGGAATGGGGGTAATTAGCTATGGACGACAGTCGGTGGGCTTGATTTCGAGGTCGAAATAAAAAAGTACCTTTTTGAGAATTAAATAAAATAATAAAATAAATGAATATAAAATTACATATTCCCCCCTCCTTTCTTTTCTCTCATTACTCCCGAGCCCCTTTCAGGGAAATCGATTTCACGAAGAAAAAAAATGTCGCCCCCCCTCTCTGTCCATCGCGCCACCACCGGAGGGGCGTCGCCCCCAACGACCGTCGTTGGCCCCTCCCCAACGCCTCGCGCCACTCTCCCCTCGTTCCTGGCTCCTCCTCGCTTCTCTCTCCCTCTGGCGCACCCATATCCCGCCACCCTGATGACCACCGCCGCCTCTAGGCCGTAGCCGCGCACCTCCGAGCCCCCTCCACTGTTCGCAGTACCCCTCCCTCCCGCTGGTGAGTTTTTGAATATTTTGTTTAATTAATATTGTTGTTAAATAAAAATTGATTCCTTTAGTAAATAAAAACTGATTTTTAACAAGGAAAAGAATTGATTTTAACAAGGAAAAGAATTTATTTTTAACAAGGAAAAGAATTGATTTTTTACAAGTAAAAGAATTGATTTCTATATGATCAAAGGTAGGATTTTTATGTAATCCAAAAATATGATTTTGTTCACAGAAAAGGTGGGATTTTTATTATGAGGTGAGCGTTGTAAAATTTTGGAATTGATTATCGTGATAGCAAAGTAAAAATTCGATTTTTATATATTGAATAGCGAAGTAAAAATTCGATTTTTATATATTGAATAGCGAAGTAAAAATTCGATTTTTATATATTGAATAGCGAAGTAAAAATTCGTTTTTTATATATTGAATAGCAAAGTAAAAATTCGATTTTTATATATTGAATAGCAAAGAAAAAAATCGATTTTTATATATTGAATAGCGAAGTAAAAAGTCGGTTTTTATATATGTAGTGGATATGGATGATGAAAGTGATGGAAGAAAGAACGGAGAAGATTTCTACATAAGAAGAATAGTGGCGTTGGATTTAGATTTCAGTGAGAACTTCTCACCTTTAATTTAATTTTTCTAGCTGAAATATATACTAGGATGCATACGGTGTTTAGTAGCACCCGACACCCGTCGTCCACAGACCATGGACGGCTTGTATGCTTGTTTGTTTGATTTTGATGTGTAGTTGATTGTGTGATGTTATGTGAAATGAAATAAAATATTTATATAGATGAAATTAAATATTTTATAGTGGAAAATATTTTATAGTTAAAAATAGAATTTTTAACGTGTAAATGAAATGAAATAAAAATAAACAGATCGGACGATTTGTTTATATACACACATTTGACTGATATTGATTGGGACGATAAATTTTACACATCGCCCAACTGCACAAATAAAATCTGTGTTTGATTGTTTGAAACCCCACACAGGTATTGGGATGATATATGACATACACTAATCCCAATAATTAGTTGTATGTCGATCGATTGATTGACGGACTGTTATGAGCGTTAAATATTTATATTTGATGCTTATACAGTGTAGAATGCACTTTGGATGATGGTTGATTATTCAACGTTGTTATTGTATACATGTGTTGTAGAAAATCCATATAATTAACATTATATGGTAATTGATTGGGCCTCATTCCAGTTTTGAAATAGAAATATTTGAAAAAGAAATATTTGAAATAGAATATTTGAAAATAGAAATATTTGAAATTCATGTTAGTTAGATTAACGCCAGTTTGACGTGAACGATATTTATATCGATTTTATTCATTTTATAATGAATATCGAAAGTGATTTCAAAATATGATATTCTGAAAAGAATTGAAATTCGAATTAAATTGAATAGAAGTATTTTCGAATTGAAATTGAATAGAAATGAATTCGAATTTAAATTGAATAGAATTGAATTCGAATTGAAATCGAAAGGAATTGCATTCGAATTAAATTGAAATTGAATTGAAATCAATTTGAAATGAATTTAACACGAATTTATATTGGAATATTCAATTTTGATTTGAAATTGAATATGAAGTTGAAACCGTTTTGAAAATGAATTTAAAACGATTTATAAAGCACGTTTTGAATTGAAATCGACGAAGTATATATTATATATATTAGATATATATAATATAATGGCTTGAATAGAACGCTCCGCGCCGCGGTAGTTCGCGAATTTCGACCATTGACTTCGAACGGATATTGCGGGAGATCTGACCGTCGGATTCTCCTAAAACTAGAACCGTTGGGTTCGTATCGAAAAGAGCTTTCTGATGAATATTATAAATTTGAAATCTAACGGTTGGATTTGGAGTTACGTCCAAATCAAATTTGGAAAAGGTCACTGTAAGTGCAGTTCGATGGTCGTTGATGGAAATCGACTGTACGGGCCTTGATAAAATTATTAAAATAGTAATAATTTGTGTAAAATCATAAGAAATGATTTGGGAAGAATTGTGATGAAAAACTCCATATTTGAAAGGATAAAATCGATTTTTATCGAAATGAACTAGTTTTGAACTAGAATTATAATTCTATTTATTTTTAAAATATATAAAGTGGATTTGAAATGGTTTTGAAAATAACCAGAATTTCCAATTATTGAATTGGAATGGGTTTGAATCGAAATTGTCTTTGGAATATTTCGATGTTGGATTTCGTGACAATACATATATTGTTATGGAAATTTGAAAGATATATATATATATATATATATATATATATATATATCGTTATTTCCAATACGATATTTGTTGGTCGTAGAATTTGATATTGAATATAAGCCGATATATTTTCTATTCAGTGCCTCATATTTAATATCAAATGTTATTTGGGTTTGTCGTGAATGGTGTCTTCATTAACACTGTTCTTAAGCCCAGTTGAGAAAAGATTAAATCTTTTTATTTAGATTTAATGAAGTGTACCAATTAAATGATATTTAATTGGAATTGAATTTGTATTGATTTTTGGGTTTATCGTGAACAGTGTTTTAAATAACACTTGTTCTTTAACCCGATAATTAATGAATGTGATTTTGGGTTTATTGTGGGCCGTGTTTTAAATGACATTGGTCCTTTAACCCAGTTAAAGACAGGATATTGATTTCTGTGAAGATTAAAATAAGTGGAGTTTTAATGAATCTTTGATTTGATTGAAATGATCGAGAATGGAGTATCACCAGTTTTGCTCCAGGCGATAGTTAAATCTTTAATTAGATTTGAATGGGAAATGGTAATTGAATTTACTGATAACACTGTGGTGTTAGATATGAAGTATGACCAGTTTTAATTCATGGGATGAATAGGTTGGGATTGGGAAATAAAATAAATGATTACTTCGGTGTGGTTCGCTAATCCCGACTAGTTTGAATTGATATTCAAAGAAGATTAAAGAATAAATTTAAAGATTTTATCTTTGATAAAATTAATGGAAACTTTTCCCAAAGTATAGTAATATTTGAATAAAAGAATATTTTGATTTGGAATGAGGCGTATGTTGTGTTTGTGTAACACTTATTTATTATATACGCGAGTTATTCAGAAAGACCGGATTTATCCCATTCTGAATAACTGATAAGACGATAAGTCAAAGGTGAAGACGGTGGTTGAAGACCGGAGGTCTTCACGTCATTTGGATAATTACTGATGATCTTGATTGGGCCGTACACCCAAGAAGATGGAAACGGTTGGTGATCGTCCAGACGTACTTGGAGATCGATGGATATGCGGGGTACTAGGTGCCTCCGGTTTCGTTCAGACCCAGAACGAACTTGTAAATGGACTGTGTGTCTGACATAGGATTTTATTATGTGTGGTTGATTTATATTAAATATATATCTGTTTGGCGGCGGAGAATTTATTCTCTTGCTTAACGCCCTTCTCTGAGACGTACGAGCTCAGAGGTTATATATTGATGGATATCAAACACATGGAATGGATTGCCTATGTGGCATGCCTAAGTGGCAATTGATCGAGGCTTCTGTTGAAATGTAAAGTCTTGTGGTGGATGATCAAAGCATGGCCTGTGTGGCATAGCTTTGTGTAACATTGATTCGCGAGCCTCACACCCCGGTTGTGAACCAAAAACGGGAGAAGGATCCAAGGAGGGCATGCGTTTCCTTCTAGCTAGAAGTGGCGTCAGTGGTTTTACACGCCCTGAGGAGTCTGACTTATGTGGTTGTTGCTGTTGCGAGGCGCCTCGGATATATCGGTCGATCCGGGACCGATAGAGTCATTGGACTCATTGACAACCCAAAGGGTGGGGAAACGCAGTGTTCAGGAATTTTAATCCACATCGGTGGACCGACCCTGTGGCTCCTAAGGGTCACTCGAGCTCTGACCCTGAGACACGGGCTAGAGCGCCTCGAATCGGTTGAGGACTATCTTTTGCCTCAGTTCACAGACGGAAATCCAATTTCCAAATACGTGACATTTGCGGTTTTAATTGTAAAACTAGTATGGCGACATGATATATGGTACCCATGCCGTCTATGATTGATACTTATGATTTGAAGTTGTTTTATACACTATACACTTATAATAGTATCAAAAGTTTTGTTTTAAACGTACTAAGCATGTTTGGCTATTATAAGGGAAAACCCTATCCTCTGGTTTGTGTTGCATTGTGTGATGGGACCTGGGTCTTATAATAGCTTCATTTTTCTTTATTTAGCATTGCGCTGTTGTTTTATGCACTTGTATTCTTGGGAGGAAACCCGTTCCGTGTTATACGGCGTGGTCCCTTGATTTACCTAACTTTAAAATAAAGATTTATAACTGTTTTAGTTCTCACACCAGTCCCATGACTGACCTGGAGTTTATTGTTTTAACCTAAACTCTGGGTGCCCTTATTTTGACACGGGCAGCTAGTAGTTTTGGTTTTGCAGATTTTTATTCATAGGATCCTGGTTTATAGCTGGAATGATATCCGGAAAGCTTTGTATCCGTATATCTCTTCTAGTTGTGTATTGTATTATTTTCCGCTGCGATGTATTTAAATGTAATTTAAATCTTTGATATTTCTATGTAATATTCATTTATACTCTGTACATTCTTATATTCTGATGGAATTGTTGTAATTAACAATGAAATGTCCTCCCGTCTGCGTTCTATTTTGTCATGTTCTCAAAACAATTCGTTCTTTCTCTTCTCTTCGGAGACCGGGGAAGTTCGGGTCGTTTCATTGGGAGAACATGACGTTTCTTTCTAGCTATGGGTGGTATTAGCATTTTACGTGCCTTGACATTTATATTATTTTTACCTATGTGGTTGTTGGATTGCAAGGCGCCTCGGATATATCGGTCTCTTCGGGGCGGATGGATAGGTCCGATAGGACTGGGAAACGTTTGTTCAGGAATTGCCAATCCACTAACGTAAGTGTGGACCGGCTCAACTGATCCTAGGTTACCCAGAGTGTGTAGTCCTAAGGCATTTGCTAGAGTGTATCGAATTGGTGAGGAGCCATCCCTGGCCTCGAATCATGACGGAAATCCAATTTCCAATACGTGATATTTTGGTTTTGATTGTAGAGCCTAGTATTGGCGACATGATATATGGTACCCATGCCGCCTATGATTGATACATTTATATTTGAAGTTGTTTTAACACTATACACTTATAATAGTATCAAATGATTTGTTTTAAACGTACGAAGAATTTTAGGCTATTATAAGGGAAAACCCTATCCTCCGGCCTGCGTTGCATTATGTGATTGGACCTGGGTCTCATAATAGCTTCATTTTTCCAAAAAGCATTATGTTGTTTATTTTATGCACTAGTATTCCTGGGAGGAAACCCGTTCCATGTTATACGGCGTGGTTCCTTGTGTAAGGACCCGTAACTTCCCCAGTAAGGAAAGAGCAGATACCTTGTGGACAACACACATCGGAACGCAAACAGAAGAACATTTCATTGTTAATTACAACAATTCCATTAGAATACAAGAATATATAGAGTATAAATAAATATTTCGCAACAGAAAATAACAGAGATTACAATAAACTACATAGCAGTGGAAAATAATACAAAACACAACTGAAGGAGATATACGGATACAGAGCTTTCCGGATATCATTACAGCTGTAAATCAGGATCCTATGAATATAAATCTGAAAAACCAAAACTACTAGCTGCCCGTGTCAAAATAAGGGCACCTAGAGTTTAGGTTAAAACAATAAACTCCAGGTCAGCCATGTGACTGGTGTGAGAACTAAAACATTTATTAAAACTTTACTTTAAATTAGATATATCAAGGGACCACGCCGTATAACACAGAACGGGTTTCCTCCGAAGAATACCAGTGCATATAACAAAACTACGCAATGTTTTTGGAAAAACGAAGCTATTACAAGACCCAGGTCCTATCATGCAATGCAACGCAAGCCGGGGGATAGGGTTTTCCCTTATAATAGCCAAACATTCTTAGTACGTTTAAAACAAATCGTTTGATACTATTATAAGTGCATAGTGTATAAAACAACTTCAAATCATAAGTATCAATCATAGATGGCATGGGTACCATATATCATGTCGCCACACTAGTTCTACAATTAAAACCGCAAAATCATGTATTTGGGAATTGGATTTCCATCTGTGAACCAAGGCAAGGGATCATCCTCAACGATTTCGAGACAATCTAGCCCATGTCTCAGGAACAGCCGCAACTGCCACATGGATCGTCAGGGCCGGTCCACCGATGTGGATTATTATGCATGAACACTACGTTTCTCCGCCCTTTGGGGCGTAAACGAGCCAACGAATGACTCCATCGGTCGTGGATCGACCGATATAACCGAGGCGCCTTTCCGCAGCAACAACCACACAGGTGAAAATAATATAAATGTCAGCCAATTTAAGCATTGACACCACCTCTAGCTCGAAAGAAACGCATGTCCTCCCTGAGGTCCTCTCCCGTTTCTGGTTCACAACCGGGGTGTGAGGGTCGCGATTCAACGTTACACAAAGCTATGCCACACAGGTTGTGCTTTGATCATCAACCACAAGACTTTTCTTTTCAATAGAAGCCTTGATCATTTTCCACTTAGGCATGCCACACAGGCCATTCACTCCATGCGATTGATATCCATCAATATATAACCCCTGAGCTCGTACGTGAGAAGGGCGTTAAGCAAGAGAATAAATTCTCCGCCACCAAACATATATATATTCAATAGAAATTAATCACACAAAATAAAATCCAATGTCAGACACACCGTCCATTTACAAGTTCGTTCTGGGTTTGACCGAAACAGGAGGCACCTAGTACCACCCATATCCATCGATCTCCAAGTACGTCTGGACGATCACCAACCGATTCCCTCCTCTTGGGTGTACAGCCCAATCAAGATCATCAGTTACCACCCAAACGATGTGAAGACCTCCGTCTTCGACCAGCGTCTTCATCCTCGACACCACGTCGAATCAGCTATTTAGAATGGGATAAACCCGGTCTTTCTGAATAACTCGTGTATACAATAAACCAGTGTTACACAAACACAACATACGCCTCATTCCAATACATAATATTCTTTTATTCAAATATTCTTATACTTTAGGTAAGGTTCCCATTAATTTTATCAAAGATAAATTCTTTAAATTTATTCTTTGATCTTCTTTGAATATCAATTCAAACTAGTCGGGATTAGCGAACCACACCGAAGTAATCATTTATTTTATTTCCCAATACCAATCTATTCATCCCATGAAGCAAAACTGGACATACTTCATATCTAACACCACGATGTTATCGGTAAATTCAATTACCATTTCACGTTCAAATCTAATGAAAGATTTTACTATCGCCTGGAGCAAAACTGGTGATACTCCATCCTCGATTATTTCAATCTAATTAAAGATTCATTAAAACTTCACTTAGTTTTAATCTTCACAGAAATCAATATCCTATCTTTAACTGGGTTAAAGAACCAGTGTCATTTAACACACGATTCACTATAAACCCAAAATCACATTCCATTAATTATTGGGTTAAAGAACAAGTGTTATTTAAAACACCGTTCACGATAAACCCGAAAATCAATTCAAATTCAATTCCAATTAAATATCATTTAATTGGCATATTTCATTAAATCTTAATAAAAAGATTTAATCTTCTCCTCCACTGGGTTTAAGAACAGTGTTAATGAAGACACCATTCACGACAAACCCAAATCACATTTGATATTAAATACAAGGCTCTGAATAGAAAATATATGTAACAACCCTGAATTTTGGGGCAAAATCCAACTCGTTACAGTTGATGAGGCGCCTCGGATGATAGGTCCTATAGGACTGGGAAACGTGTGTTCAGGAATAACTAATCCCCAACTCGTATGGTGGACCGGCCCTGCAGCTTTCCAAGGGTTCACTGCGGGGGATCCTGAGACATTAGCCAGAGTGTCTCGAATTGGTAGGAGCTCCTCCCTTGCCTTGACTCATGATGGAAACCAAAATCCAAATACGACCCTACGAACTTAATTGTATTACTAGTATGGAGGCATAGTAGTATGGGATACTATTCTTCCTAGGATTTATACATTTACTTTGAAATGTTTTGATATATACTAATAATTATATTAAACTCATATTTGCCGTATTTAGCATGTTTAATCACTATAAGGTAAAACCCTATCCTCTGGTTTGTGTTGCATTGTGTGATGGGACCTGGGTCTTATGGTGATTCCATTTTTCTAAAAAGCATAACGTTGTTGTACGATTTACTTATTAGTTGTTTTTGACACTTTTATGCACGGCAATCCATTAGAGCAAACCCGTTCCGCGTTAGCGGCATGGTCTATGGATTTTTCCTATTAATAGTGATTAATTATTTAAGAATTCTCACACCAGTCCCATGACTGACCCGTTGTTTGTTTCCACCTTTACAAACTAGGGTGCCCTCTTTCCACACGGGCAGTCGAGTAGTTTGTCTACAGGTTCTTATTTCGAGTAGGATTCTGGATTGAAGCTTAAAGCTGTATCCAAAACATTGTAGTCTTCCGCTGCCTTTGTTATTTTGTTTCCGCTGCAATGTATTAGAATCATGTTAAATTATCTTCCGCTGTAATTATTAGCCAATATACTCTGATATTCTGTACTCTGATGTAACATTTATTATTGATGTTATAAAAGTCTGCTGTTATTGTTCTGATGTGTTGTATTCCCAAAGTTAACATAGGCGGAATTTGAACGGTTTTCATCGATTTTGCGATCGATTAAGGACGGGCAAAATCCGACTCGTTACAGTTGGGTTCCAAACTTCAGATCGAGATAACTTGAGCATTGGTGCACGGTTTCACAAACGGGAAGTTGGAGGTGGAAGGCCTTGGGGAAGCGCGGTTCTCGTGGTAGGGTGCTCGGATGGACCATTAGATCAACATTGAAACTGGTCTATTAATATCACTCACAAATCTAGTTAATAGGATGATTAACATCATCTTATGTGGATAAGAGGAGGACAAATCTCGAGTTTGAAGTTGGGGACATGGTCTTTGTCAAAGTGTCTCCATTACGCAATGTTGTTCGCTTTGGGTCCATTGGGAAATAAGCACCAAGGTTTGTAGGGCCGTTTCCCATTAAGGAGAAAATTGGACAGATGGCATATAGAGTGGAGTTGCCCGAGAGACTTAGTGGTGTACACGACGTATTCCCTCTGTGAAAACGTTGCTGAGCTCAGTAGCGTAGGCTTGTAACCAAGTGGAGCACTAAGGTGATGGAATGTTGGGTCATGTTAGCGGATTTTGGTACACAGTACAACTTGGTGGTCTGCCCGATCCAAGTTGTGGTGAGTGGGCTGTTGTGGCTAGGCTGAAAGGTCTGGCTTCGGTGGAAATAGTAGACGGGGTAGCGTGTGAGGCTGGTTTCACAGAGCATCAAAAACTCCTTGTACACCTCTACAAACAAGAAGGGTGGTAAAGACAATAATGGCAAGGGAAAGGAGAAATGTTTAAACTGTGGGACACCAGGCCATCTCAGCAAGGATTGCCGAAAGAAAAAGAAGACAGGCTGTTTTCATTGTGGCGATGCGGGACATTTAGTGAAGGACTGCCGATAGAAGGGGCAGAGGGCAGGAGCTACCTCGGGTGGATAGGTGCAGGCTCCTATGCCACCAGGGCAGGCAAGGGGACAAGTTCAGGCTCTCGCAGTCCCACCGCTGCAAGAACGAGGTAGAACCATTTCTGTTGAAACTTAGTTTTCTGTTTGATCATCCTGTCCGTACCTTATTCGATTCGGGCGCATCACATTCGTTTATCTCTACATCATTAGTTGAATCACTGCACTTAAACACCAGTTTAGTAGAGGATCCCTTAGTTGGTTCGAATCCAATTGGGGGCTCAGCTCATTTGTCCATGATGTGTTTCGATTTGAAAATTTCTATACTTAGTGTTGAGTTTCGATGTGATGCTTTTGTGTTGGGCTTCACGGGCTATGGGCTAATTTTAGGAATGGATTGGTTATCTAGAAATGGGGCCGTTCTTGAATGTGAAAGGAGAGTAGTTAGGCTCGTGACTCGCCTTGGCAACACTCTCGAAATCTTTTGTAATCCCATAAATTCCTTTATGCTAAGTTATTTAGAATCGGTTGACGCGTCAGAGGAAAATCTACGATCTGTTAGAGTGGTCCGAGAATATTCGGATGTGTTTGAGGAGGTGAAGGGCTTGCCTCCGAAGCGGGAGATAGATTTTCGAATATATCTTGTGGATAATGCGAAACCAGTATCTTTGCCGGTACGCCACATGGCTCCACGTGAAAGGAGGGAAGTCGGTAAGCAAGTGAAGGAGTTGCTTGAGAAGGGGTTCATAAGACGAAGTATATCGGAGTGGGGTGCTCCAGTAGTATTTAACACAAAGGCGGATGGGTCCCTTAGACTTTGTGTGGACTATAGAGAACTTAATAAACTTACTAAGAAGAACAGACACCCACTGCCGAGGATTGACGATCTCTTCGATCAGTTAGTTGGCACCTCAGTGTTTTCGCAGTTGGACTTAGCCACTGGTTTCCACCAGTTGAGAGGGGCTGAGGATAGCATTGACAAGACTGCCTTTAGGACTCCTGACGGTTTCTATGAATGGCTAGTGATGCCCTTCGGTTTGACAAACGCCCCCGCATACTTTGTTGATTTGATGAGTAGGGTGTTTAGGGTGTACCTTAACAAATTCGTGGTAGTCTTTGTAGATGTCGTCTTGATCTTTTCTAAGGATGAAGAAGAGCATGCCCTACATCTTTGGGAAGTGTTAGAAGCTCTTCGAGCGCATAAGCTTAAAGCTAAATTTTCTAAGTGTAACTTTTGGAGGAAGGAAGTACGGTTCTTAGGACACGTGGTTTCCAAAGAAGGGATAGCCATGGATCCCGCGAAGGTGGTGGCCATCCAAGATTGGAAGGTCCCTAAAAATGCTACCGAAGTGAGAAGTTTCTTGGGGTAGGCTGGCTACTATAGGAAGTTTATCAAAGACTTCGCAAAGATATCAGCTCCATTGACACGCTTGACGAAGAAGAACCTAGTTTTCACATGGGACGTAGATTGTGATGATGCGTTCCAACGTTTGAAGAGAGCTTTGACTTCAGCCCCAGTCTTAGTATTGCCAGACGGGAGTAAGACGTTTACCGTTTATACTGACGCTTGTGGGACAGGACTAGGCGCAGTCTTAATGCAAGAGGGCAGGGTAATAGCCTATGGTGGAAGGCAGTTGAGAGAGCATGAGAAAAATTATCCTACACATGACCTAGAATTGGCCGCTATTGTCTTCACGCTTAAGTCTTGGCGTCATTATCTTCTTGGCGAGAAATTTGAATTATTCACTGACCACAAATCTTTAAAATACCTATTCTCTCAAAAGGACTTGAACTTAAGGCAGCAAAGGTGGATGGAGTTCTTGGCGTCCTACAACTTTGAGATAACATATACCCCATGCAAGGGTAACGTGGTGGCCGATGCCTTAAGTAGAAAAAGATTATCCTTAAGTCCTTTGTTTGTTGAGCAGCGAAGTTTAGAGTTCATCTCTATGTTTGATTTTAGACCTTCCGTTGACTTCGTACCCGGTTTGCTAGCATCCTTGGAGGTCAGACCTACACTTTTGGGACGGATTGGCAAGGCACAGCGAGACGACCCACAGTTAGTTGAGTTAGTAGAAAAGCTCAAAGGAGGGGAGTCATCAAGCTATCTCTGTAGGTATACCCTAGATGATAAGGGTTGGTTACGTAGGGACGGTAGACTTTGTGTACCAAAAGACGATGACCTAAGGAAGACTATTCTTGACGAAGCACATCGTTCGAAGATGACCATTCATCCCGGCTGGGACAAGATGTACAAAGACATGAAGAGAGTTTACTTTTGGGCCGGCATGAAGAAAGACGTGGTCGAGTATGTCGCTAGATGCTTGGTGTGCCAACAAGTAAAGGCGGAGAAAAAGAAACCCGGTGGGTTGCTTCACCCATTGGAGGTTCCATTATGGAAGTGGGAAAGTGTCTCGATGGATTTTGTGGATGGATTACCGCGATCGAGGAAGGGTAATACGGGAATTTGGTTTATAGTAGATAAACTTACTAAGAGCGCCCATTTTATTCCCGTGAAGAGTAAGAGGACTGCTCCATGGTTAGCTTCTGTATACGTTCGAGAGATAGCTCGGTTGCATGGTGTTCCTTCTAGCATAGTGAGCGACCGCGATCCTATTTTCACTAGCGAATTTTGGAGAAGCTTACAAGAGGCGGTAGGGACTCAGTTATGTTTGAGCACCGCATATCATCCTCAGACGGACGGCCAGACTGAGAGGGTGAATCGCATTCTAGAGGATCTGTTGAGGCTATGTATCCTAGACTTTGGGGGTACATGGGAAGAGCATCTTCCATTGGTTGAGTTCGCATATAATAATAGCTTTCAGTTCAGCATTGGTATGGCACCATTCGAAGCTCTATATGGACGACCTTGTCGTTCACCTACATGTTGGTGGGAATCTACGGATAAGATCTTACTTGGGCCCGATATGATTAGGGAGACTTCGGAGAAGATCGACTTGATTCGAAGGAGGATGAAAGCAGCACAGGATAGGCAGAAATCTTATGCGGATTAGAGGAGGACAGATCTCGAGTTTGAAGTTGGGGACATGGTCTTTGTCAAAGTGTCTCCATTACGGAACGTTGTTCGCTTTGGGTCCGTTGGGAAATTAGCACCAAGGTTTGTAGGGTTGTTTCCTATAAAGGAGAGGATTGGATGGATGGCGTATAGAGTGGAGTTGACCGAGAGACTTAGTGGTGTACATGACGTATTCCATGTGTCACATTTGAGGAAGTGCTTGCACGAGACAGCGGAAGTGGTAGAGCCGAGCTTGCTTAGAGGGGTGGAGATAGAGCGTGATGCGACAATTCGACGAGCTCCTACGCGCATTCTTGGGTCGGAGATCAAGAGGTCGAGGAATCGAGAGGTCAGACTAGTCAAAGTGCAATGGGGATATGATGAGAGCAACGCTGCTTGGGAGACAGAAGAGAAGATGCGTTCACGATACCCTTTTCTTTTTGAGGGTATGTCCTTTAATTTCTCCTTTATCGCTTAGCTTGTACTTATCTTATCTTTAGTATATCCTCTCTCTAGTATCTTTGACCTTTAGTTAGGATAATCCTATGGTTGAAACATGTGTTTGAGACATGTTATGTACGGTGGATGCAAAGTGGATGCAAGTGTTTGTTAGTGGTTGCTCGTGGATGCATATACACACACTGTTAGGCACCAGATCGGCTCAGTCACTTCATATTGCATATATATGGATGTATTTAGTAAAATGGATGTATAATGGTTGTATTATCATATAGTTGCTTCATTCGGGTGGATGGTTGTGCACGCATATAGAATTAATATGTATCATTAGGAATCTTTTGCATACATATTGGACGCATGGCACTATCATGAATTGCACTAAGGAGGTCGACTGAATCAGTAGACCGCCTAATTTTGCATTAGATATGGACATATACACGCACTGTGCATATAAACATTAAAGCATTAGAAGCCTTTTAAGGACAATGGATGCTGGTGTTTGATGGTTGAGTAGATGGACGATTAGATGGTATGATATACATTATTCTTGACTTGGAGATTTCGGGGACGAAATCCTTTAAGGAGGGGAGAATGTAACACCCCGTAATTTAATAACATTAAAATTCACAAATTAAAGTATACTTAATTTTTAGAAAATAATTAAGTGAAATGGGTTGCGAAGGGAAATATATATATATATATATATATATAGATATATATAAAAAAATTAAAAATTAAATAAATAAATATGCGAAAAAGTTCAAAACAGCGAATTGGGAGGGGAAATAACCGAACTGGCCCGTTTTTGAGGTCGACCCGAGCCCCACTGGGTAGACTAGGGGTTAATCCAGGGTGTTTGGCTGTCAACCCGTGGGTCGATTCGCTCAAATGCGGATTTTGCTTTTGATTGGTTCTCATGGTTTAGGGTTAATCTAATGGTCCTAAATAACTTCCTACACCTATAAATACATCCTAATGCTAACCCTAAACCTAATTAAAATAGAATAGTTACCGTCGCCATGGAAATCAATGGAGCCACCGCCAACTAAGATGGAAGAAAAGCTAATTCAATTCTAATTCTCTCAACCCTAAAGCAAAGCAAAAATCTCTCTTTTCTTCTCTAAATTGTGAGTATGATGATCTTAACAAGATTATTAACATTTTAATTAGGTTGAGTTATGAATGGATTATGAGTAGATGATGTGAATTATCATATATGTTGTTGTAAACCCCTTTTGCTATCATGTATATTGTAAATCCAATGTTATGTGATGATGATATCTTATATGTTGTAAATCATGCTATGATGATGTTATTATGTATGTTGAAAATTTCTATGCTAAGTTGTGATGAATCATACATGTTAAAAAAGCCATGATGTTACCATCTAAGCTAGTTAGTTCATATTAATTAAATCATCATGTTTGGGTTATGTTGATCTATATGACAAGTCACATATGCAAGTTAGATTGATTAGAAAAGTTATTAACATATGCCAAGACATCGATTATGACATCTAGAATTATGCTATGACATATGTGATAACCTATGCTAGTTCACACCATCATTATGTTGACTAAAAACCCCATATGCAAGTTTATGTATAGATTTGGGCTATGATCATATCATGTAAATTGAGACATTTAACAAGTTGACACCTTTTGATCCCCTATTATGATTAGATTTATTTTAATTGTCTATATGTTGTGATAATTTATCTTTGTGCTAGGTGTTAGACTATACAAGTCTACCCTATATTATGCGTTGAATAAGAGAACGTATAAACATGGGTAGAGGTAATATTATGGATTTAATATTAAAAAGTTGGGGTGCAATTGATATGATTTTGCATGCCATAAGTGGATGGCCATAATTGTGTCAATTATGGACATCATTAAAAGTTGACTTAATTAATAATTTGAATAGGGAATTATTAAAACCGGGGTAAAAGATTTTAAGTGTTAATCAATGCTTAGGACACGAGGTTGGACTCGTTTGTGACGTAAAACTGCCCGGACCCGCCCGGCAAATCCAGTGGTCACAAATGTCAGCTCAATGTGAGAGGTCCTAGGCCTAAACTAAAGCATAACGGTTGTAAAGACACGAGGTTAGACTCTTTTATGGTGTAAGACTGCCCGGACCCGCCCGACAAATACAGCTGCCATAAATGCCAGTCTAATGTGAGAGGTCTTTATGAGGTTATTGGCTGAATGAATTAAGAAATACTTAACCTGATAAACATGTAAGGTGGGACATGGGGGTTAAGTAGGTGCCTTGGGTGGCATGAGGAATCTAGGGGGTGCCCTTAGTGGCATGTGAAATACGATTAGTAAGACTTAACCAAACACACATGTAAATGAACATGACTAAGAGGGTTAAGTGGGATATACTAGTGACAAGCTTAGGTGGGTAGCTTGTGGGGGCCCATTTCGACCAGTATCCCAAACGTAACTTTGTGGGCTCGACCCAAGTCGAGGACGGGACACGCATGTTGGGTTCGACTGTAAGAGGCCAAAACGGGGAGCGGTGGCAACGCAAGTCCAACGGGTTTCGTATGCGTGTGTGGACCCGTCCTGATTGGTAAGACGTTGTTGCATCGTGTTGGAATAAGCCATGCATTCTCAAGTTGTATCGGGTTGCCAATTTAGGGGAGTGATACACCCCTTTGTGGGGCCAGCACGGGTATCTACGAGTAGGGAGCCGATCGAAAGTGGGTAGTGGGGTACACCTAGTGGAGATAGGGGCAGACGACACCTATGTAGTCAGCTAGGGGTACGTAAGGCTATTTATAAAGTTTCTGTGTGAAGCAAGTGGTATCAAACAATAGGGTGACTCGTGTGGTGCAGTGTAGTAATGTGCGGAGCAGTGTAGTAATCATTCGTTAGTAATTAGGTGTGCCTTTACCATTATCTTTAACGTTATCTTAAACGCTATCTTTATCTTCCTAAGAGTTCATAGACATTTACTTGTCTTCCAGCTTATGCCTTAGTCTAGTTATTTTGATAATAGTATTGTTAGAATTATCATACTCGCTAGACTTTATGTCTGACCCCTTCCATTTCTGTCCTTTCCCCCTCCAGGTCCTCTGGTTGGGCCCAGCTCTAGTGGAGTTTGATTGGATTGCTTCATATCTCTTGGAAAGCTTGGACCGTTGAAGTAAAGTCCAGCTTGTTATCTTTTTAATGGCTATTTATGTAATGGGATTATGTATTTTGTTTTTATGAAGATGGATATTGTACTTGGTTATGATCTATGGTTTTATGATGTAACAAACATGTTTAATTTCCGCTGCAATAAAATGAAGTTTTAGATTTCCAAGTACTATTTATTATCTGTCTTGTTGTAATTTTTCTGTTATATATTCACTTATAACCTCCATGGAAGTTATTGCATTCCCTTTGTGAGTGACATTAATGGACGTGGGGTGTTACACGTGGTATCAGAGCAAGTACAAAGGGAATGCATTAACTTCCATGGAGCATTTTTAGTGAATATAGAACAGAAAATCACAACAAGACAGATATAAAGCAGTACTTGAAAATTAAAAACTTCATTTATTGCAGCGGAAGGTAAATATGTTTGAGTACATCATCAAAATAACATTAAAATAGACCATAACATTAATATGTTGTAAAGTTAAGATGTTATGTATGTTGAAAGTTATCAGGCTAATCTGTGACTAAAAGGACATAGCTTTTAAACTAGATTTAGATCTGTGCATATTCTGTTAATTGGAAGAAGTGGAACCATTGTATATTAACATATGACTTGAGACATTGGACATAACGCATATTTTTGATTTAAAAATCTGTTATAATTTAAAGTTCTAGATTGTTGGGCATATTGTTTATATAGAGATTCATGATTTGGGATAAAAAGGGAATATGACTTAGGTGTGAAGATTTATGTTAAGATTTGATAACTACTGAATGTGAATAACACCTTAGTGGGAGATTTTGAATATATGACATGCATTGAAATCGATGGCTATATTTGGTATAATTTATATGTGAATCTTTTGTACTAGGAAAGTGCAGTTATTTTCCGATATAAACTTTAATTATAATTGTGACATGACTGTAAATCTGAATTTGAGATTGCGTATGTTCTGTTCTGATCTATTTTATTCTATATCTCTTTCTTCTTTCTGTTTTATAGCCAGGCTACCCCGAGCCTATGCCAAATCTCATAAGAGATTAACGCACGAACGTTAAACTTTGAGGAACAAAACCCCACACCTATATGGTGGCTAAGTTGGGGACAATATCTTGTGATTCATGATTTTCTATTCTATATAAATTTGTGAGTTACATTAATGGAGACACTTTAGGGGAGTTATAACCTGTTAATACTCTGATACCACGTGTAACACCCCATGTCCATTAATGTCACTCACAAAAGGGAATGCATTAACTTCTATGGAGCGTTTTAAGTGAATATAGAATAGAAAATCACAACAAGACAAATATGAAATAGTACTTGAAAATTTAAAACTTTATTTATTGCAACGGAAGGTAAATATGTTTGGTTACATCACCAAAACCCAAAGACTAAAGTCAAGTACATAATATCCATCTTGAAAAAAATCAGAGTACATAATATAAAAAGCATAATCCCATAAATAGCCATAAAAGAGATAGGTTGAGCTTTACTTCAACAATCCAAATCCAAGAGCTCCCAAAGAGATCCAAATCAAGCTTCCCACCCTAAGAACCTTGGGGGGGGGGGGGAAGGAAGAAAAGAGGTGGAAACAAAGGGGGTCAGACATAAAGTATGGCAAGTCCGATAACTCCAACAATATAATTATCAAAGTAACTAGGATAAGACATAAGCTTGGTAAATAAGGAAATGGCTGTGAATTGATGGCAAGACCAAGCAACCTAAAATAATAGGATGAGCAAAGATAACGTTAAAGGCGCTTCCTAATCAATATAGGGTAATTACTATACTCTACCGTACTGTACCATACTGTACTAACACTAACTGCACCCATACTAGTCACTCTAGAAACTTGATCCCTCTTGACTAAATAGAATGATGATAGCTTCGTGTACCACTAGATGTACCCATTATCCCCACTAGATGTACCCCTTCAATGGTAATTCCATGTACTCCTAGCTGACGTCATAGGTGCCGCCTGCTCCTATCTCCACTAGGTGTACCCCTTTAATGATTAATTAATAATGGTAGCTTGGTGTACCCCTAGCTGACTACATAGGTGCCGTCTGCTCCTATCTCCACTAGATGTACCCACTACCCTGCCCTATTCGATCGGCTCCCTAACTCGTAGATACCCGTGCTGGTCCCACAGTAGGGTGTATCACTCCCCTAAAGTGGCAACCCAATACAACTTAAGGATGCACGGCTTATACCTACACGATGCAACAACGTCTTACCTACCAGCCCGGGCCCACGCACGCACACGACCCTGTTGGACTTGCGTTGCCGCCGCTAACCCATTTTGACCTCTAACAATCAGGTCCAGTAGGAGTGTCCCGTCCTCGACTTGGGTCGAGCTCACAAAGATACTTAATGGGCTACTGGACTGAAAAGGGCCCCCACCAAGCTTCCCACCTAGGCTTGGTCCCCTCTAATACATCCCACTTAACCCCATGTCCACTTACATGTATAAATTTGGTTAGTGTTTTCTAATTTAACCTAGTCTCACCCTTTTGTTTAATTAACAGGTTGTATTGGTTAAGTCTGTGGGCCAATATACACAAATATTACCCACCTACCCAAGATTTACTTAACCCTCTCACTGGTTCAGACATATTTAATTTACGGTTAAGTTTGTGGGCCTATATGTACTAATATTACCCACCTACCCAAGATTTACTTAACCCACTCATTCCGTATAACCCAGTTTACTTAACGCCCAACTTAAACTTAAGTTCTTACAATCCCTAGGGATCGGATTTGGTTAAGTAGTCCATTTCATTTACCATGTCCATTTTTTATTAATTAATCAATTAATTAAAACCTTTCCCTTCATAGGTGTCAATACCTATTTTATCCAATAATTTGAATTACATGCCATAATTGTTCAAATTACTACATTTTTCTAATCGTATTTCTCATGACATCCTCATGTCACCCACATGTCACCCACTAGATTCCTCATGCCACCCAAGGCACCCACTTAACCCCCTCATGTCCCACTACATATTTACTTTGGTTAAGTGTTTCTTAATTTATTACTATCGTAACCCCTGTAGGATCTCTCACATTAGACTGACATTTGTGGCTGCTGGATTTGCCGGGCGGGTCTGGGCAGTCTTACACCACAAACGAGCCTAACCTCGTGTCCATACAATTGTTACGCATTTAGATTGGGCCTTTGACCTCTCACATTGGGCAACCATTTGTGGCTGCTGGATTTGCCGGGCGGGTCCGGGCAGTGTTACACCACAAATGAGTCCAACCTCGTGTCTTAGGCAATTAATTATACATAATTAATTTCCCCCAATATTTGAATTACTTTCCCTATTCAAATTACAAATCATTTCCATATTTATTTATGTATAAATATGTCACCTTAATTATGTCCACTATTTATGGTACATAAATTGTACCAATTTACATCTCAAATTAATTTCATGCCTTTTTAGGCATTTGCGCCAATTCCCAATATTTAATATCCCTATTCAAATTCAAATTAATCTATGTCCATAATTAAATTATGTCCAATACTACACATTAATTTTCCAATTAATGCCTTCATTAAATTTTTCGCCTTTTAAGGCAATTCACCTTAATTAATATCTCAAATTCGTTATATGCCTCATTTACATGCCAATTCACATTTATTAACATAATCAATATTTTCATCCCATATTTGGATTAATTATTCCTACTCAAATATGTTAATAAAATTCCAATTATCTTTATGACCATAATTCACAATAATTACGTCCATATATCACTTTGCCAATTAATATCTCAATTTACATATATGCCTCTTTTAAGGCTAATACATGCCAATTCACATTTATTAACATAATCAATATTTTTCCCATAACCCCCGCGGCGTTCGTTCGCATAGAATATATGATAGACTAAGAAATAGTCTAACACATGAAAAAGGGAAAAACACCACATATTCACATAACATACAAAATAGGCCTAACTTGCATATGAGAATTCACCACATAACTTGCATAAAATCATAGATCTAAACATAGGCCTAAAAGGTATGAACCTGCATGTTATGAATAAGATTTTCATCACAAAATTTACATAGGCAATAACCACAAACTTGCATAACATGATTCACATTCCAAACTCATATTTTTATATAAACTTGCATATGCAACATAACAATGGTGTAAATTTACCTCTAAACATATAAACTAGCATGAAAAGATTTAGCATATAACTCATACATGTCATAGCCTAACTTTTGTTCTAAAATAGATGTCATAATCTTTACTAACTTGCATGTGATTTATGTCTAAATCAACATCTAGACTTGCATACATACATATGATCTATCATATGAATCAACATAACCAAACTAGCATTTAAACAACATGATGATTTGATTATACATAAGCCAATCATAGAATTACAACATAGATCATAACTTTACAACATGTATGATAACATCACAAGTTAACAACATAATCATATCATACGGTCAATAATTCTCATCATATCCATATAATCCACAATTATATCTAATCTTACTTAATTTAATAATTATCTTGATTAGAGAAATCGAGCTTGCCTTTCGTGGTTAAAGAATTATGAACAATTGATCAAACTTGATGCAGAATTGTTGTAGCGACGTTAGTTGATTCGTTGTTGAAGCTCTAAGCTTGAATTAGGTTGAATTGATTAGCTATCTTCCTCTTTAGTTGGCGGCGGCTACACTGAGTTCCATGGCGACAGCATAACGGCTTTAGTTTCAATTTTAAATAGGTTTAGGGTTAGCATTAGGATGTACTTATAGGTGTAGGAAGTTATTTAGGACCATTAGATTAACCCTGAACCATGAGAACCAACCAAATGCAAAATATGCATTTGAGCGAATCGGCCCACGGGTTGACAGCCAAACACCCTGGATTAACCCCTAGTTGACCCAGCGGAGCTCGGGTCGACCTCAAAAATGGGCCGATTCGGTCATTCCCCCCTCCCAATTCGTTGTTTCGAACTTTTTCGCATATTTATTTATTTAATTTTTAATTTATATATATATATATCAATATATATATATATATATATATTTCTCTGCGCAACCCATTTCACTTAATTCTTTTCTAAAAATTAAGTATACTTTAATTTGTGAATTTTAATGTTATAAAATTACGGGGTGTTACATTCTCCCCTCCTTAAAGGATTTCGTCCCAGAAATCTCCAAGTCAAGAAGAATGTATATCCTACCATCTAATCGTCCATCTACTCAACCATCAAACACCAACATCCATTATCCTTAAAAGACTTCTAATGCTTTAATGTTTATATGCACAGTGTGTGTATATGTCCATATCTAATGGTAAATTAGGCGGTCTACTGATTCAGTCGACCTCCTTAGTGCAATTCATGATAGTGCCATGCGTCCAATATGTATGCAAAAGATTCCTAATGATACATATTAATTCTATATGCGTGCACAACCATCCACCCGAATACAGCAACCAAATGATAATACAACCATTATACATCCATTTTACTAAACAGTACTTGGAAATCTAAAACTTCATTTTATTGCAGTGGAAATTAAAAATGCTTGTTACATCATAAAACCATAGATCATAACCAAGTACAATATCCATCTTCATAAAAACAAAATACATAATCCCATTACATAAATAGCCATTAAAAAGATAACAAGCTGGACTTTACTTCAACGGTCCAAGCTTTCCAGAGAGAGATGAAGCAATTCAATCAAACTCCACTAGAGCTGGGCCCAACCTGAGGACCTGGAGGGGGAAAAAGGATAGAAATAGAGGATAGAAAAAGGCATAAGCTGGAAGACAAGTAAATGTCTATGAACTCTTAGGAAGATAAAGACAGCGTTTAAGATAACATTAAAGATAACGGTAAAGGCACACCTAATTACTAACGAATGATTACTGCACTGCACCGCACATTACTATACTGCACCACACCAGTCACCCTATTGTTTGATCCCACTTGCTTCACACAGAAACTTTATAAATAGCCTTACGTAACCCTAGCTGACTACATAGGTGCCGTCTTCCCCTATCTCCACTAGGTGTACCCCACTAGCCACTTTCGATCGGCTCTTTACTTGTAGATACCCGTGCTGGCCCCATAGTGGGGTGTATCACTCCCCTAAAGTGGCAACCCGATACAACTTGAGAATGCACGGCTTATACCTACATGATGCAACAACGTATTACCTACCAGCCCGGGTCCACACAAGCATACGAAACCCGTTGGACTTACGTTGCCATTGCTCCCCATTTTGGCCTACTACAGTCGAACCCAGCATGCGTGTCCCGTCCTCGACTTGGGTCGAGCCCACAAAGATACGTTTGGGATACTGGTCGAAATGGGCCCCCACAAGCTACCCACCTTAACTTGTCACTAGTATATACTACTTAACCCTCTTAGTCATGTTCATTTACATGTGTGTTTGGTTAAGTCTTCCTGATCGTATTTCACATGCCACTAAGTGCACCCCTTAGATTCCTCATGCCACCCAAGGCACCTACATAACCCCCATGTCCCACCTTACATGTTTATCTAGTTAAGTATATCACAATTCATTCAGGCCATAACCTCATAAAGACCTATCACATTAGACTGGCATTTATGGCAGCTGGATTTGTCGGGCGGGTCCGGGCAGTCTTACACCATAAAAGAGTCTAACCTCGTGTCTTTAAAACCGTTATGCTTTAGTTTAGGCCTAGGACTGCTCCATGGTTAGCTTCTGTATACATTCAAGAGATAGTTCGGTTGCACGGTGTTCCTTCTAGCATAGTGAGCGACCGCGATCCTGTTTTCACTAGCGAATTTTGGAGAAGCTTACAAGAGGCGGTAGGGACTCAGTTATGTTTGGGCACCGCATATCATCCTCAGACGGACGACCAAACTGAGAGGGTGAATCGCATTCTAGAGGATCTGTTGAGGCTATGTATCGTAGACTTTGGGGGTACGTGGGAAGAGCATCTTCCATTGGTGGAGTTCGCATATAATAACAGCTTTCTGTCCAGCATTGGTATGGCACCATTCGAAGCTCTTTGTGGACGACCTTGTCGTTCACCTACATGTTGGTGGGAATCTACGGATAAGATCTTACTTGGGCCCAATATGATTAGGGGGACAATAATGGCAAGGGAAAGTAGAAGTGCTTTAACTGTGGAACCCCAGGCCATCTCAGCAAGGATTGCCGAAAGAAAAAGAAGACAGGCTGTTTTCATTGTGGCGATGCGGGACATTTAGTGAAGGACTGCCCAAAGAAAGGGCAGAGGGCAGGAGCTATCTCGGGAGGACAGGTACAGGCTCTTATGGCACCAGGGCAGGCTAGGGGACAAGTTCAGGCTCTCGCGGTCCCACCGATGCAAGAACAAGGTAGAACCATTTCTGTTGAACCTGGGCTCTGATACCACGTGTAACACCCCACGTCCATTAATGTCACTCATAAAGGGAATGCATTAACTTCCATAGAGGTTATAAGTGAATATAGAACAGAAAAATTACAACAAGACAGATAATAAATAGTACTTGGAAATCTAAAACTTCATTTTATTGCAGCGGAAATTAAATATGTTTATTACATCATAAAACCATAGATCATAACCAAGTACAATATCCATCTTCATAAAAATAAAATACATAATCCCATTACATAAATAGCCATTAAAAAGATAACAAGTTGGACTTTACTTGTAACGACCCGCATTTTTTCGCATAATAAATAAATTATTTAATTATTTAAATATGTTTTAGAAATTTAAAATGGTCGTTTAATTCAATAATATTGAATATTTAATTGAAATTGATAATTAAATAATATATTTAATTTCTGAATTTATCAGAAATAGTGAATCGACAATATAATGTGAACTGGACAATTCAAATAATATATAAATCAGTTTATATGGAATTATATTGATGAATATATTTATAAACGCCATTTGAATGAATAATTTATATTATAATTATAATCGAGCTCGAAATGGCGCTGCAGTTTGTAATTTGGCGATTCAGACTTTAAAAGAGTATACAGGGTCCGTTTTAAGTCGGATTTCTGTGAAACAAGAAACGCGTGGAGCTGGTGGAGTATATTTTTCTAGTGGAAGAGAAAAATCGGGATTTCGTCGAGTAGATTTTGTGTTATGTCCAAATAAATTTTTAGAAAAAGTCGCTATGAAATTCCTTTATATTTTGCAATGCTTTATTTACGTTATAAATGGATTTTCTATATAAATTGGATATAGATTTCACACTAGAACTTGAATATCGAGTTATATACTCTGATATGATTATTTTAGAACTGGGATATATCATATGTGAATATATACGGTAATATTTATTTTTAAATATTTAATTTAATTGTTTTTAAATATATTTATATATTCAAAAAGGGGCTATTTTGGGCTTTAAAAATAGCCAGTTTTGCAAATGACCTCCAAATTCGACGAAACCAATTTAGTTGGATCCGCAATGTCAAATTATTGCTAGATTCCAATTTTCGTGATTTTTAGAGTCCGTATGTGGCCGTACGGATTTTTAGAGTGAAAAACAGTCAATTTTTGACCGTTAAAAATACACTGTGTGAGAAAACGTAGCCGGAATTCGACGAAACAAGTTTCATTGGGTCCGTAATGTCGAGATGTAGCTGCATGTCAATTTTCGTGATTTTTGGGTATTGTATATGACCACAGGAATTTTTAAGGATAAATGAAAATAGCGTTCGCTTAAGAATAAATTAAATAATCGAATAAAAATATATTAAATCTACCTATATAATACCCTAACCTTAACCTAACCCTAATTCTATCTCCCTCGTTCCACAGAAAAATCCGCCGCCACAAAAAAATTAATTCCAACAGTAAAACACCCATTTCTAAAATCAAAAACAAATCAAAAGAAATTCTAAAAATCGCCAAATATATGTCTTCGAATTCCTTATTCGTTTCTCTTCGAATTGGTGTACATCTCATTGCATTCGAACACGGTTCTGTTCGATAATTTTTTTGCGGTGAATATTAGGGTTCGGGTATTAGTGATTTTGAAGTGTCGATGAGTGAAACAAAGGTTGGATTCATGTTTGCAAAGGAGTTTAGAGGCAGGTGGAGGATTTTCGTATTGGTTAGTGGTGAAAACTGTCGCCAGTTTTTCCTGTAGCTCGCCTGGAAAGGGCTCGATGTCGATTTGTACCTCGATGCTGGCGAGTTGGCCTTTGACGGGGTTAATCTGAACCCCATGAAGAGGAGGAGGAGCGGTTGAGGGATTAAGTCATGGAAAATGGGGAAGTTTCGGTGTATTGCCTGAAGCCGTGAAAAATGTGGAAGAAGACATAGCGGGTTTGGATAAAAGGAAATCGGGTTGGGCCTTATAAGTGTGAGCCCCAAATTTAAGTTTAAATTTCTGTTTTAATTTAAATTAAATAAACATACAACTTGTATAGGCTATAACATCTTCATACGGGATCAGAATTCAGTGAAACAAAATCCTTTGGGATCGTATGGACAAGCACTACAATGAAACAGACCGCGAGCGGATTGGAGCCCGTTACAATTTATTGCAAAATAAATTGTCCAATCTGAACCGACGGACAAATATCGTTATTTAACGATCTCCAACCAAGGTGAGTAAATCTCACTAACTCTGAACAATTTATATTTTTATAATGAATTTTTAGAAGCGATAAATATTGATTGAATTTGCTGTGTCTTGGCTGTTTGGTTGAACTGCTAGTCAGTTGATTGGATTTATCGATAACGATATATATAAATCGTATCGAAATATTGATTCTGATTATCAGAATATTTTTCCTTCATGCTATATATGTTGACTGACATCTGTGGATGCAGGGGAACAGGTTGGGGGGACCCAACTGGGTTCCTCAACATTTATTTACCGCTTTTCATATATTTTGATATATGATGTGTTATATCATCCGTTATTGATTCTGTGTGTTTGGATGATGACCGATCTGTTGATTTGATATTTTTACACCATAAGTGATACGAGAAAGGGAAAAGGGAGATTTTCAAAGTATATTTTGAAAATACATTATTTATATAAAATCAGCAGATTTTATATATGAAAGGAAAAAGGGTTTTAATAAAGAAATCATTTTATAAAATCAAAGCAATAAAGGAAAAATATTTGTAAAACAAATAGAGTAGGGAAATTGTTTGTAAAACATTTACAAATAAAATAGAAAAGAAAATATTTGTAAAACCATTGCAAATAGAGATAAAAAGAAAACATTTGTAGAACATTTACAAATGGAATTAGAAAAAAAATATTTGTAAAACATTTACAAATAGATTAAAAGGAAATATTTATCTAGAGAAATAAACTGAGTTATAAAAAGGAATTATTTATTTAGAAAATAAATAGAATATTGAAGTACTTGAAAATGGATAAAAGTGTAATAAAGGAGAATTTTACACTAGGAAGAATTTAGGCCCGTGCTTCGCACACGGGTAAACAGAATATGAATTCAAAGTGAATTTTTAAGAAAGATCTGTTTTATCAGATATAGTGAGAGGGTTAATTTATAAATAAAGTTTATAAATTAATTTAATTATTTATCCTTGGATAAATAGAGTATATAAGTCAAGACTTATATAGAGAAGTAAAAATCGATTTCCACATCGATGTTTGAAACTGAATAAGGACGAAGGAGAATTTATCAAATAAGAGTTTTTCGAAGTAAAGTTATCAAATATCAGTTTATTCGATAGGAAGTTTATTGAATATTAGTTATTCGAAATGGGTTGATCCAAGAGAGTAAATCCAATAGAGTTAATCCAATAGAATAAATTGATTGAGACCAACCGTTAGAGTTGAACTGTTAGAGTTAAACCGTTAGGGTTAAACCGTAGAGTTGAACCATTGGAGTAAACATTTAGAGTTAGTTAGTTAGAGTTAACCAATTAGACTTAATCAGTTAGAGTTAATCGATTAGAGTCTAATCGAACTAGAGTTATCCAAATATAGTAATCGAATAAGGGATGATTGAAGATTAGTTATTCAATTTGATCTGCTCGAATCTAATTATTTGAGATAGAGTTAAACAGAAGTAGTCATTTAAGATAAGTTATCAGTAAGCACGACTGCTAGCGTAATTCGCAGGGCTGCAGATAGCCTAAGGCGGACGGATGCTTCCTGAGGGAATCAGGCGTAACCATTGTGATCGCTGCGATCTAGAGTCGAGCGGATGGAATAAAATCGAATATTAGATATTCGAAAATAAAGTTAGAACAAACATAGTTAGTCGAATATAAGTTAATCGAATATTAGTTATTCGATAGGAGTTAGTCAAATTGAGTCAGATAAGTCGAGTTAAATAAGTGGAGTTAGATAAGTCAAGTTAATTAAGCCAAGTTGAGCTGATCAAGTAAGTTGGTCAAGTTGAGTTAATCAAACTAAGTTAATAGAATAAGAGTTAATCCAGTAAAAGTTAATAGAATAAGGGTTATAGATTAGAGTTAACTGAATAGGAGTTAATAAATTATTTATTCATCTATTTATTCGAGTTAGAAAACAAAAGTCATATTAAAGTTATTATATTTCGGATGCAGGGAATTATAACACCATTGTTATAATCAATTGATTTCTGAAAAAGAAATGGATTCATAAATCGAATCCGAGGGCAATGTAAGGAAGTGTGTTAAAAGATTGGAAAGTTGAACTTTGTCTATTACGAAGTTAGAAATGTCGTTCAGTTAAGGTCTGAGAGGTAATTATACCCCAACTTGATTGGCTTCGTTTTTAATTAAGAAATGGTTAAGGTTCGATAGTGAAAGGTGTTTAATTGGAAACCAAATAAAGGAGATTTGGCGTAGTGATGTTTATTCAAACATCTGTTTAATCAAATGAAGGAGATTTGGAAATGTTTTCCAAATGAGAGTCAGAAATGTTTTCAGAATATAGAGAACAAGAAATGGAAATGTTTTCCAATGTTAATAATGTATATTTTTCTAAATATATTAAATAAGAAATGTTAAATAACCGAAAAAGGGAAATGAATAAATGAATGAACTAAAAGGGATAAACGTTGAATGATTATTGATCGATAGAGTTTCCATCTGGAAATAATATCGTTGGTTGCACACCTGTTTTTCTTTGATAGTTAAATCACCAACTATCAAAGTTTTGACCATTTTACGTTGTTAATATGGAGAGACCGGTTGGATTATTATCCAGAGAACCACTCCATATTGGCATAAGCATTGCGAATCAAGTATACTGAATATATTGAAGACGGAGTTATGCAATGGCTATCCTGTTTACAAAATAGTGCCTTCGGTTTGTCCAGTCCCAGGACAAACGTATATGGAAGAATTTCTGACAGAGTATATTCAAAAGATCGCGTAAGTTGATCTCTTCAAACGTACTTACGTTTGGTGGCAGAGGAATTCGTTTCTTTTAGCTGTATACCCGTGGTATTTTTGGTGAAATCAATTTGTGATTTGGCGGGTATGACGATGTGGCATTCAAAGTAATGGAGGTGTGATCTGTCAAAAGATACGTTATGACCTCAAGCCTCATCAACCAGGAAAGGACAAAAATCGGGCTGGCAGCATGGCTATGTGGGTCGCACCCATTAGGATGTATAATCACCTATCTAGAGAAATTCCAATTGCTTCTTAAATCTATCGATGCTGCCCCATTCGGGAGACGGTTGCTGATCCCAACCGTTGGTGATATACATTCGATACACTCAAGCGAAATGAGTGGTCAGTCATGTGTGGGCCGGGTTGCAAGATGTTCTTGTTGAACCCAGTGTATTTGCCTCTAGAGATGCACGTTCAGAGGGTGGTCCCATACCTTGTCAAGTTGGAATCCAATCCCCAATAAGTGCCCGCGAGTTTGATTGTATATTATATATGTAGAGCGTGAGATGCAAGCGTTCTACTAGATTGTAAATTGCTTGTGATTAGACATTATTATAATATCAGATAAGATATGATTTCCAAAAGTGATTTGGGTTATCGTAAGGTAAAAACCGTCCGTATTTATGTGTGGATTGGCCTTACGATTATCTTTTCTTTTGAAAAGGATTTTGAAAAGTTAAACCAAATGATTTGAGTTTACTCACACCAGTCCCATGACTGACCCAGAGTTTTATTTTGTTTTGTTTTCCCTAAACTCTTGGGTGCCCAAATTTGTATGGGCAGTCAAGTAGTCAGGATTTTACAGATAGACTTGGAGAGCTTGGAGCAGGAGGCTTCAGGACTTATATAGCTATTGTTTATTTCCGCTGTGATGCAAGGGTTGTACTCTGATAATGGTATTGTATGCATATACTGCTTTTGATTTCAAGTTATGTGATATATTATATTTTATTCGTTCCGCTGTGAGATTCGTGTGACTCTGATGTTGTGTTCTTCTTTTTCTTCTTCTATTCTAATTTTCTATCTTATCTATCCTCACCCTCTAAATTCTTTCATTAGCTATTCGGTAATTGTCGACCCTTGATGTTCGATCTGTGTTGTATATCGGATAATCAAGGTCGTCTTTTCCTGGGTCGTTACAGTTGGTATCAGAGCCAGGTTAAGTGATTTGCCTTGGCTCTGTGGCGTGGCTCAGTAGAGATGGGGTTAGTAATGCCCTAGATTGAATTTGAGTGTATATATACGAGTGAACGTATTTGCTATTTGATATAAAATGATCTTTATACCGTGGAGATTTATTGGTTGAGTTGTTTATGAATTCTGGTCGATCAGTTTGATCCACTATATCGATAGGGATTTTTAAACGCTTGAATACGATGGACAGACACAGCATGTTTTGAAAAAGGGTAAATGAAATAATTTTACCCAAATTGTATTTTGATATAAGCAAAGTACAGATATTTGAAGTATTATCATATACTGGATGTGTTAGTTGTTATTGGAATCGAATAAGATTATAAGATGTGAAGTGGTTATGTAAATAACCAATCAGAATTTATATGAGTGAAATATATGAAATCAGATGAATTTAATTCTGAATTTAATCAAAAATGAAATCAAAATTCTGGAAATGTGAAAAAGTGTGTGAAAGTGAATTTGGATTAAATATATGTGAATTTTAAGATCCTGGGAGATTTTAAATTTGTTTCAAGTTTTGAAAGGGATATTTTGAAATGGATTTCAAAATAGAAGTATTTAGAGATGGTTTTGAAAATGATATAGTATTGAACTCACTTCGATAGCTGGAAAATAGATTCCGATGATGATCCGGACATCATCGGTGTTCATTTTCGAGTTTGTAAGTGATGGATTACTACCAAAATTCTTGTTTTTGAATTGTTTTGAGAAAACAAGTTGTTTTGAGATTCCAGAAAAGGATATTTGATTTTTGAAAAAGGCAAAGTTGTTTAAAAACTCCCAGGAGCAGATTATTTGAAATAAACACCAGTTAAAGAGAAATTTGTGAAAGTAAATTTGAAATAGAAATAAAACTAGTTCAGTGGAAATTGAATTGAATTGGCATAGAATGGTATTAAGTAGAATTGGACTAGATCAGAGATAATATGGAATAAAAATGAATTATTAAGTAAGATTGTTGAATGGAGATTGGTATTGCAATTTGATTGGAATTTGGCTTGGTTAAGCGAATGGCTGTATGGAAGATAAAAGTGATTTGAGTTTGGGATGATATTGGTATATGCTAAATTGATAGCAGAGTTGAATGCCCGACAAAAAGGTACGCATTTATATTCATATGAGTTTGATGAGATTTATGAGCCGAATTGGCAAGCCGCTTGGCTGTTTGATTTTCTTTTGGATTGGAGAGGCCTGTGTGGCGGTTTGGGGATTTTCCTGATGCTCCCGGTACAAAGGAGGTGCTGGCAAAATTTTCCAAAAATTTAAGGTGTTAGAAAATTTTCAGAATTTTTGGAAATTTTCGTTTATAGAAGTAAATTGATAAATTAGTTAAAATGAATGGGTTTAGTGAAACTGCAGTAAACAAATAGACTTAACCTAGTTATAGAGTTCATTTTTCTACCTTAGCAATTTCGAGGACGAAATTATTTTAAGGGGGGAAGAATGTAACGACCCGCATTTTTTCGCATAATAAATAATTTATTTAATTATTTAAATATGTTTTAGAAATTTAAAATGGTCGTTTAATTCAATTATATTGAATATTTAATTGAAATTAATAATTAAATATTATATTTAATTTCTGAATTTATCAGAAGTAGTGAATCGACAATATAATGTGAACTGGACAATTCAAATAATATATAAATCAGTTTATATGGAATTATATTGATGAATATATTTATAAACGCCATTTGAACGAATAATTTATATTATAATTATAATCGTGCTCGAAATGGCGCTGCAGTTCGTAATTTGGCGATTCAGACTTTAAACGAGTATACAGGGTCCGTTTTAAGTCGGATTTCTGTTAAACAAGAAACGCGTGGAGCTGGTGGAGTATATTTTTCTAGTGGAAGAGAAAAATCGGGATTTCGTCGTGTAGATTTTGTGTTATGTCCAAATCAAATTTTAGAAAAAGTCGCTATGAAATTCCTTTATATTTTGCAATGCTTTATTTACGTTATAAATGGATTTTCTATATAAATTGGATATCGATTTCACACTAGAACTTGAATATCGAGTTATATACTCTGATATGATTATTTTAGAACTGGGATATATCATATGTGAATATATACGATAATATTTATTTTTAAATATTTAATTTAATTGTTTTTAAATATATTTATATATTTAAAAGGGGCTATTTTGGGCTTTAAAAATAGCCAGTTTTGCAAACGACCTCCAAATTCGACGAAACCAATTTAGTTGGATTTGCTAGATTCCAATTTTCGTGATTTTTAGAGTCTGTATGTGGCCGTACGGATTTTTAGAGTGAAAAACAATCAATTTTTGACCGTTAAAAATACACTGTGTGAGCAAACGTAGCCGGAATTCGACAAAACAAGTTTCATTGGGTCCGTAATGTCGAGATGTAGCTACATGTCAATTTTCGTGATTTTTGGGTATTGTATGTGACCATAGGTGTAATGACCCGAAAATCCGGTAGAATTTGAGCTGACCAAAAACACTAGTCCAACCACAAATATCACGGAAATTCGAACCATTAATAGAAAGAAGTTAGAGGGTGAGGATAGATAAGATAGAAACTTAGAATAGAAGAAGAAGAAGAACACAACATCAGAGTAACACGAATCTCACAGCGGAACGAATAACATATAATATATATAACATAACTTGAAATATACATCTGTACTTGAATATACATCAATATCAAAGTACTTCACTTACAACACAGCAGAAATAACTATAGCTATATGATCCTGAAGCCTCCTGCTCCAAGCTCTTCCAGTATATCTGTAAATTCCAGACTACTTGTCTGCCCGTACAAATTTAGGCACCCAAGAGTTTAGGGAAAACAACAAAGTAAACTCCAGGTCAGTCATGGGACTGGTATGAGTAAACAGTTTAAAACAGTTTCAGAAAACTAAATGATATCTCATAAGACCACGCCGTATAACACGGAACGGGTTTTTCCCTTATGAGAATCCAAACGCTTTATTTATCTTTATATCAAAACTCTTTTGATATTATAATTATGTCTAAATCAAGTAAATAACAATCTAGTGGAACGTTTGCATCTCACGTTCCACATATATATACAATCATAAACCGCAAGCACGTATTGGGTATTTGATTTCCAACTATGACAAGGTATGGGACCACCTTCCGCTGGCATATCTCTAGAGGAGAATACACCGAGTTCAACAAGAACATCTTGCAACTCAGCCACACATGACCGACCACTCATTTCGCTTGAGTGTATCGAATGTATATCACCAACGATTGGGATCAGCAACCGTTTCCCGACTGGGTCAGCATCAACAATAGATTTTTAGAAGTAAATGAAACTCTAGATCAGGTGATTCTACACCCTAATAGGTGCGACCTACATAGCCATGCTGCTTGCCCGATTTCTGTCATTTACCGGATGATGAGGCTAGAAGCTACGCTTTATCATCACACCAGATTCACTTCGAATGTCACATCGTCAAATCCATCAAATCACCGATTGACGTCCTCAACAGTACATTACGTGTTAGCTAAAAGAAGTTTCCTTCTCCGCTTCCACTCTTGGTATGATTGGAGAAATCAATATACGTGATCGTCTGGAAATACTCTGTCAGACATTCATCCATACAAGTCACCCAGGAACAGGATGAACCGAAGGTACTATTTCTATTAATAGAAAAAGTCCTTGTACTCTACTCCGTCTTCGATTATCTTTATATAATCTGATTCGCACGCTACTGCCAATACGGAGTGGTTCTTCGGATAATAATCCAACCGGTCTCTCCATATTGACAACGATGGTCAAAACTTCGATAGTCTGTGATTTAACTATCGAATAAAAACAAGTGTTTCGATAGTCGATGATTTAACTATCGAATAAAACAAGTGTTCATCCAAACATCCAACAATCACTGAAACTTTAATTAATATTCCATTAATTAAATCTCTTCTCTATTTCTTATCAATATTTGTTAACCAAATATTTTCAATAACCATATTGGCCTTATACGTTATTTGGAAAACATTTCCATATATCGCCTTCTTTTATTTTCTAACTTTAGAAAATATTCATTATTCTATTTCCAAGCTTTGCACATATTTGGGTTAAAACAGATGTTGTGTAAAACATCGTTACGACAACCCAAATACAGTATTTAACTAATTCTTATTCCACATTGATCTTCGAGCCTGAATCTTGCTACTTATCGGTATATCATGAAATCAACCAAGTTGGGGTATAATTACCTCTCAGACCTTGACTGAATAACATTTAACGTCAAAACAGACAAGACTACTTACTCGAATAATCGATACCATACAACTGATTATTCACCTTTAAACACATATACATTTTCTCTTTCTATACCTACGAGATTTTATTCTTATACTTCCCTTTTTATTATACTATTCTATTTCTAAGTTCGTTTTCTTAACGACTTCTATATATTCTGATATGTTAATTTCTGACTATCAAATTATCTTAAAAATATTCTATCTCCTTAAATTCCCAGAAAAATTCGCCATAACCTCCTTTGTACCGGGAGCATCGGGAAATTTCAAATAGCTTTCCCGGTCCTTCTTATCTCAAAAAGAAAAAGAAAAAGCCAAGCGGCTTGCCGATACGGCGCATAAAATCTCATATGGAAATTAAATACGTACCTTTTTGTCGGGCATTCTATTTATTTCACTTCTATACTTTATTCCATACCTGTCTCCTATATATTTATACCTGCCCAGTCTAAATTAACTATACCAATCGTTTTAACTCAATTTGTTAATTAAATTTGTTACTTAACTCTTCAGCCTATTTCCCCTTTATATTTGAACCTGACATGTTCAAATATATTTTAACTTGCATATTAACAAATTCTAATTATACTCATATTCTCGTTTCCTTATCGACTTCTTATTCAAATTCCAAATCAATTCTATTTGAATTCTTTTTATTTAAACTTCATTTGAATTCTATTTTTAAATTCTATAGTTTAAAGTACATTTGAATTCTATATTCAAATTCTATAGTTTAAAGTCCATTTGAATACTATATTCAAATCTATAGTTTAAAGTCCATTTGAATTTCTATATTCAAATCTATAGTTTAAAGTCCATTTGAATTTCTATATTCAAATCTATAGTTTAAAGTCCATTTGAATTTCTATATTCAAATCTTTAGTTAAAGTCCATTTGAATTTCTATTATTCAAATCTATTTCAATTCCTTATATTCAAAGTCCATTTGAATTCTCTGCATTTTTTTATAAACAACGTTTATAACTTCAATTCAAATCCCATCTTTCAATTTATAAACAACTTTTATAAATTCGATTCAAATTCCATCTTTCCATTTATAAACAACTTTATAAATTCGATTCAAATTCCATCTTTCCATTTATAAACAACTTTATAAATTCGATTCAAATTCCACATTTTCCTTTATAAACAACTTTATAAATTGCATACTTGTTTTATATATATTCAAAACAAGTTAATATTTTTATACTATTCAGAATTTCAAATTCCATTCTATTTGAATCTTATATATTCAAATTTCAAATTCTATTTTAGAAAAATAGAATTTTCTTTCTAAATTTCAAATATCCTTTTTCATGATATTTTTAAATATCAACACTTAGGCTCTAGTGATATTTAAACACACAAAGCAACCAGTTATTTATTTTCCTAACGTATCATATATGACAGTATATATGCAAATAAATAAACCAACAGATAATATATTTTTGAGGAATCCCGTTGGATTCCTCCAACCTGTTTTTCCTGCATCCACAGATGTTAGCACATAAATAATACCTATCCTGTTTCGAGGCAGGATATCGCGGTATAGAAGGTCATCCACTAATCATAGCGTGGGGCGTATTGGGTAATCATCCGCTATGGTACCGCGGGCATCCGCTAATGAAACTGCGGGAATCCAACCAATCATCAACCCAATACATATATATAATAGTCAACCTAAATAACTATATATATTTTAAAACCATCAGACAACATTCAAACCAGCATAGGCAATTATTTTTAATGATATAAAAATAATTTCTAAATAAGTGGTGAGTGAGGTTTACTCACCGTGAATTTTATTCGATCTGTTCTGATTCCAATTTTCATTCTTGATTAAGCAACCCTCAGGTACGAACTACTCGACTGACTTTGATTGAATACATCTCGTACCCCTTAATTCTTTGTTTAGCCTTATTCCATCTCCAATGTGAACCTCGTATAAATTTATTAACGGTTTATATAAGTTAAACCATTTTTAAATATTAAACTAAATTTAAATTACGCGATAATTTAAATATCAGTCTTACCCTTACTACTCTTAAACTCCAAATTCCTGCTTGCTCAAAAACCTACTGCCGACATCTCTTGACATCGCAACAACCAAATCTTCATCATTCCACACTTTGCGTAGGGCCTAGCAACGAGTCACGAGGTGACTAACTCCACTAAGAAGTCGAGTAAGCCTCCTGGAGTCGTACTTCTGCTTAATGTCGATAGTAAAAACCCCGACTTTCCAGACCCCATTGCATCAAATTCAAACCCTAACAACAACTCGCTCGTACCTCTTTAAATCCCAGTCTAGGAGCCAACGCAACCCCTCGTTCACTCTGAGTTCGCCAGGCAATGCTGGTTCCATTTCCGAACCCTCAAGACTTCGCGACTTTCTTTGCTCCTAGTCTTCAACTTGCGAGCGCCAATACCCAACCCCAAGCACGCGGAAAGGACTGCTACTCGAAGTTGCTCGCGTCGTTCCTGGGTTGAAGGCCAATGCAACGAATTAGAGGCTCGCGGGATAGGTCTAGATCCCCCAATTTCCTTTCATTGTCTGAAGTTTATTCGATTTTAGAAGAGAGCCCCATTTTTGTTTTCTAAATATTCGATTTTTGCTGGAGGATTTAAAGGGGAGGGTGCGGGATCATACTGAACAGCGAGGCCCTCTAATCTCTGGTTTTGTTGGAACTACTATATCCACAGATCTATAAGGGAAGGGTGTGCAATTTCTATCCAAGGGAATATATGTTATAGTATTTAAATTTTTATTTTAACCCATACGATTTTTATTCAATTAAAATTTCTTCGAGATTCTGAACTCCTTTGTGAACCATACCACTGACATTTTTGAAGTTATACTACTACTCTGAATACACTGGTACAGGTTTCAAAGCCCTATTTGGTCAACTGGAGAAGATATTAATTTAAATTGATACAAATTAAATTCAACACAAATTTATTCCGTGAAACTAAATTAATATTATTATTCGAATTCAAAACAGAAGTCTGAACTGTATTTAATTCAGTTGTAAATCTCGAACTGAATTATATTTTCGCATTACGATGATTTAATATATTCGATATTGAATCGAAATTGATTACTAAACTGATAAATTAATATAAATATTCACTTATATTATCAAATCAATATTTAAATTAAATGTTAAATATTCAAAATTAACCCATAAGAATCCGGGTCATTACAATCTTCCCCACTTAAAATAATTTCGTCCTCGAAATTGCTAAGGTAGAAAAAGTGCTACAACCCATTAACTTTTCAGAACTTATTTATGTTGATACTCAACATTTCAAACTTCAATACGTAACTCTCTGTCGAATAAATCCCTATTCGATAACTCCTCCCTTCGAATAACTATATTCGATAATCTATCTATCAAATAACTAGATTCGAAAACCTTTCTTTGAATCAACTATATTCGATCAACTTTAATTGAATAACTAACATTCAATTAAATCCTAATTCGATTAACTAGGTTCAATTAACCCTATCTTGTTAACTCTTTTCGATTATTTCTATTCGAATAACTTCTGTTGGATAACGTTTATTCATTTATAAAGTTTTACCTTTAGTAACGGTTCTTCACTTTATAAATGTGTAACAACCTGAAAATCTGGGCCAGTTTAAAATTTTTATTTTGGCAATTTTAGCGAATTTTGATTATTTAAAATGAATTATTTTAAATAATATCGACGAGAAAATTTATTTTGAATAGAAATCGAACGTATATATTATATACGCCATCGTTAGAATATAAATACATATATATATATAATTATAAATAGAATTGAAAATGGCGTGGTAGTTCGATAATTCGATTTCAAACTTCAATTGAATGTACCGGGTGCAAAACAATCCGGATTTTAGTGAAACCAAAAATAATGGAATCTAATTGATAATATCTTTCCAACGAATCCGAAAAATCAAGATTTCATATCGGGAATCAAAAGATATGTCCAGTTGAAAATTCTGAATAGTCGCTATAGAATTCAGGCCCTTAAAAATGGACATTTTGCAAATGACCTCGGATTTCGATGAAACCACTTTTGTTGGATCCGCAGTGTCAAATTATTGCTAGATTCCAATTTTCATAATTTTTCGAATCAATATGTGAGCGTGGCAAAGGAAAATGCGTTTGACCAGTTTCAGTTGAATTTAATCGACTGGAAAATGGCCATTTTTCAAACGGTCTCAGAATTCGACGAAACTAGTTTTGTTAGGACCGTATCGTCAATACGAAGCTAGAAAATATTTTTCTGGAATTTTTCTAGTTAGTATGTGACCCCGGTAAATTGAAATGTGCGTTTAAAATTCAATATAGTGATTTAAATGTAAATTCAACGGAAACTGATTCAAACGATCGAATCAACCTTCGATACATATCCCATTGTGTTCAGAATGGGGGTAATTAGCTATGGATGACAGGCGGTGGGCTTCGTTTCGAGGTCGATAGAAAAAGTTACTTTATGTGGATATTATAAAAAATATATATATATATAATATCTTCTCCTCCCCCTTTTAACCGATGCCCCCCCCCCCCCCGTTTTCCTTCAGAATTGATTTCAACGAAAAAAAAGAAAAAAAGAAAGGAAGAATGCGTCGATCCTCCACCGCGGCGGCCTCTGGCGCCACCGCGCCTCAGGCGAAACCCCCTCCGCACCCGATCCTCTGCCATCCTCTTCCTCACCGATTCGAACTCCGCTACCCCCCCTCTACCCTAAATCAGCACCGCACCCCCCCTTGAAGACCTGACCCCGCCGCCGTGGGCCCCAGGCCACCCGACCTCGCCTGAAACCTCCCCCTCCGACGAAGCCCGCCTGCCCTAACCCCCTAGGCCCGCCGCGACAGTTCTCCTCCGCAACTGGCGTGAAACCCCCCCCCCCCCCCCAAGTCGATGAACACTGTAAGTTTATTCTATTCTTATTTCTTTATTTTATTTATGTTGTTTTATTCGATTTTAATTAGGAAAAAAAACTGATTTTTTTTAAAAGTATAAAAAATATAATGTTTGAAGAAGAGAAAAGATTTGACTTTTGTATATTGAACATCGAAGAAAAGATTTGGTTTTTATATATCGAAAAGCATAGAAAAAAATTCAATTTTTATATATCGAAAAGCATAGAAAAATTCGATTTTTATATATTGAAAAGCATAGTAAAAATGCGATTTTTATAATTAAAAGGCGAAACCTTTTTATTTTAAAGGGAGTGAACTTTATATTTAAAAGGGCAGAAACTATATATTTTATAGCGTTGTAAAAATATGATCTTTGTCTATTTTAAAAGCGTGAAATAAAAATAGAATTTTTATATATTGAACTTCGAAATAAAAATAGAATTTTTATATATTGAACTTCGAAATAAAAATAGAATTTTTATATATTGAACTTCGAAATAAAAATAGAATTTTTATATATTGAACTTCGAAATAAAAATATGATTTTTATATATTGAATAGCGAAGTAAAAATTCGATTTTTACATATGTAGAGAATACGGGCGAAAGCGACAAAAAGGCGAGTTGGCGAAGATTTCCTGCATTAGAAGTGCCGTGGAGCTAGGATAGCTAAATGTGAGAATTTCTCACCTTTCAATTTCTTTTCTAGTTATATATATATACTAGGATGCAGACGGTGCTTAGTAGCACCCGACACCCGTCCACAGACCATGGACTTGTTTGATTGGTTGTGTAGTTGATTAGATGATTTGATTTGAAATTGAATTGTTGGGTGAAATAAATTGATTTGATTGATGTGTGAATGGCATGGGCATTCACTAGACCGGGGATAAGGCTAGGCCTTGTCCCGTTTCTAGTATCGTGCCGTTATGCCGCCGAAATTTTCTAAAATATGTTAGAAAAATAAAAATATCATTTTTATTGTGTAAATGAAATGAATAGAAATTCATATGTTGAAATAGAATATTTTATCGTTAAAAATATAATTTTTAACGTGGAAGTGAATAAAATAAAATATTCATTTACAAACCGGACGGTTTGTTTATGTACACCTATTTGACTGATATTGATTGGGATGATAAATTTTACACATCGCCCAACTGCACAAATAAAATCTGTGTTTGATTGTTTGAAACCCCACACGGGTGTTGGGATGAAATATGAATTTCACTCATCCTGATTGATTAAATATGTCGATCGATTGATTGACAGGCTGTTATAAGCGTTGAATATCTATATTTGATGCTTATACAGTGTAGTGCACTTTGGTTGATGGTTGATTATTTTTCAATGCTATTATATACATGTGTTGTATGGAAATCCATATAATTAATTTTATATGGTAATTGATTGGGCCTCATTCCAATTTGAAAAATAAAGAAAATTTGAAAATAGAAATTTATGAAGCCGTGTTGATTAGATTGACGCCATTTTGACGTGAACGATATTTATATCGACTTTATTCATTTTAAAATGAATTTTGAAAAGTGATTTCGAAATCGACGATTTCGAAATGAATTGAAAACGATTTCGAAATGAATTGAATTGAAAACGATTTCGAAATGAATTGAATTGAAAACGATTTCGAAATGAATTGAATTGAAAACGATTTCGAAATGAAGTGAATTGAAAACGATTTCGAAATGAATTGAATTGAAAACGATTTCGAAATGAAGTGAATTGAAAACGATTTCGAAATGAAGTGAATTGAAAACGATTTCGAAATGAATTGAATTGAAAACGATTTCGAAATGAATTGAATCGAAAACGATTTCGAAATGAATTGAATCGAAAACGATTTCGAAATGAAGTGAATTGAAAACGATTTCGAAATGAATTGAATTGAAAACGATTTCGAAATGAATTGAATTGAAAACGAATTCGAATTGAATTGAAATTTGAATTGAATAGAAATGAATTTTAAAACGAATCTATAAAGAAGAATTCAATTGTGATTTGAATTGAAAAGGAAGTTGAAAATGTTTTTGAAACGAATTCAAAACTATTTATATAATTCGTTTCAAATAGAAATCGACGAAGTATATATTATATATATTATATATATAATATAATGGCCTGAATAGAACGCGCCGCGCCGCAGCAGTTCGCGAATTTCGACCGTTTATTTCAAACGGACATTACGGGAGATCCGACCGTCGGATTCTCCTAAAACCGGAACCGTTGGGTTCGTATCGAAAAGAGCTTTCTAACGAATATTAGAAATTAGAAATCTAACGGTTGGATTTGGAATTATGTCCAAATCAAATTTGAAAAAGGTCGCTATAAGTGCAGTTCGATTGCCATTGATGGAAATCGACTGTACGGGCCTTGATAAAATTATTAAAAATAGTAATAATTTGCGTAAAATCATAAGAAATGATTTGTGAAGATTTGGGATGAAAAACTCCATATTTGAAAAGATAAAAATAGATTTTTATCGAAATGAACTAGTTTTGAACTAGAATTATAATTCTATTTATTTTTAAATAAATAAATTGAATTTGAAAAGGGTTTTGAAAATAACCAAAATTTCCAATGATTGCATTGGAGTGGATTTGAATCGAAATTGTCTTCGGAATATTTCGATGTTGGAATTCGTGATTATACAGATGTTGTTATGGAAATTTGAAAGATATATATTTATATCGTTATTTCCAATACGACATTTGTTAGCCGTAGAATTTGATATTGAATATAAGCCGATATATTTTCTATTCAGAGCCTTGTATTGAATGTCAAATGTGATTTGGGTTTGTCGCGAATGGTGTCTTCACTAACACTGTTCTTGAACCTAGTTGTGAAAAGATTAAATCTTTTATTTAGATTTAATGAAGTGTACCAATTAAACGATATTTAATTGGAATTGAATTGTTATTGATTTTTGGGTTTATCGTGAACAGTGTTTTAAATAACACTTGTTCTTTAACCCGATAATTAATGAAGGTGGTTTTGGGTTTATCGTGAACCGTGTTTTAAATGACACTGATTCTTTAACCCAGTTAAAGATTAAAACTAAGTGGAGTTTTAATGAATCTTTAATTAGATTGAAATGATCGAAAATGTAGTATCACCAGTTTTGCTCCAGGCGATGGTTAAATCTTTAATTAGATTTGAACGTGAAATGGTAATTGAATTTACCGATAACACTGTGGTGTTAGATATGAAGTATTACCAGTTTTACTTCATGGGATGAACAGGTTGGGATTGGGAAATAAAATAAATGATTTCTTCGGTGTGGTTCGCTAATCCCGACTAGTTTGAATTGATATTCAAAGGTGATTAAAGAATAAATTTAAAGAATTTATCTTGGATAAAATTAATGGGAACTTTTCCCAAAGTATAGGAATATTTGAATAAAAGAATATTCTGAATTGGAATGAGGCATATGTTTTGTTTGTGTAACACTTATTTAAATATACGCGAGTTATTCGGAAAGACCGGGTTTATCCCATTCTGAATAACTGATTCGACGTGGTATCGAAGATGAAGACGGTGGTCGAAGACCGGAAGTCTTCACGTCGTTTGGGTGATTACTGATGATCTTGATTGGGCTGTACACCCAAGAAGATGGAAACAGTTGGTGATTGTCCAGACGTACTTGGAGATCGATGGATATGCGGGGTACTAGGTGCCTCCGGTTTCATTCAGACCCAGAACGGACTTGTAAATGGACTGTGTCTGACATTGGATTTTAGTCTGTGTGATTGATTTCTATTAAATATATATCTGTTTGGCGGCGGAGAATTTATTCTCTTGCTTAACGCCCTTCTCTGAGACATACGAGCTCAAGGGATATATACTGATGGATATCAAACACATAGAGTGAATTGCCTGTGTGGCATGCCTAAGTGGCAGTAGATCGAGGCTTCTGTTGAAAAGCAAAGTCTTGCGGTGATGATCAAAGCACAGCCTGTGTGGCACAACTTTGTGTAACGTGAATTCGCGAGTTTCACACCCGGTATGAACCAAAAACGGGAGACGGACCTCAGGGAGGGCATGCGTTTCCTTCTAGCTAAAAAGTGGCGTCAGTGGTTTTACACGCCCTGACGAGTTTGACTTATGTGGTTGTTGCTGTTGCGAGGCGCCTCGGTTTGATCGGACGATCCGGGTCCGATGGAGTAATTCGTTGGCTCATTTATGCCCTATAGGGCGGGGGAACGCATGTTCAGGGTTTAAGTTTAATCCACATCGGTGGACCGGCCCTGACGATCCAAAGGCTTGACTGAGTACTTGCCTGAGGGGCGAGCTAGAGCGTCTCGAATCGGTTGAGGACTATCTTTTGCCTCGGTTCATAGACGGAAATCCAATTTCCAAATACGTGACATTTGCGGTTTTAATTGTAGAACTAGTATGGCGACATGATATGTGGTTCCCATGCCGCCTATGATTGATTCTTATGATTTGAAGTTGTTTTATACACTATGCACTTATAATAGTATCAAGCGATTTGTTTTAAACGTATCAAGCATTCTTTGGCTGTTATATGGGAAAACCCTATCCTCGGCTGCGTTGCATTGTGTGATGGGACCTGGGTCATATAACAGCTTCATTTTTCTTTATTTAGCATTGCGCTGTTTGTTTTATGCACTGGTATTCTTGGGAGGAAACCCGTTCCGTGTTATACGGCGTGGTCCCTTGATTTACCAAACTTTAAAAATAAAGATTAATAACTGTTTTAGTTCTCACACCAGTCCCATGACTGACCTGGAGTTTATTGTTTTTAACCTAAACTCTGGGTGCCCTTATTTTGACACGGGCAGCTAGTAGTTTTGGTTTTGCAGATTTTTATTCACAGGATCCTGGTTTACAGCTGGAACGATATCCGGAAAGCTTTGTATCCGTATATCTCTTCTAGTTGTGTATTGTATTATTTTCCGCTGCTTTGTATTCAAATGTAATTTAAATCTCTGATATTTCTGTGTAATATTCATTTATACTCTGTATATTCTTGTAATCTGATGCATTGTTGTAATAAGCAATGAAATGTTATTTTATATGTGTTCTGTTGTGGTTTGTTCTCGAACTATCCGACGCTTTCCTTTACGGGGAAGTTGCGGGTCTTTACACGTGGTATCAGAGCTTTGGTTTACAAAGCTCAGAGAACAAGGCACATTAGAACCATACGAAAGAATTCATCTGATATTGGATTAGTAATATCCAATGAGAATGACTCGTTAGAGATGGGATCAGTAGTATCCTAGAACGAGTGTGAAGAGTAGTGTTTTTGATAAATAAAAGTGAAAACAAATTTTGTTTTGAAAATTTAAATCAATTATTCATATTTGATTATCTATTTATATTGATGTGGACAATCCAGTATATATAGATTTTGCGTATACGTCTGATCCGCGTGTATTCGAAATTTTAATATATTGGATAGATATAGCATCACACTCTAGTCGCCCGAAGATGGTACTGATGATTGTCATGACATCATCAGTATTTATGTTCGTGTTTCGAAAGTGAGATTTCTATATATTTCCTATTGACTGGTGTGAGAACCCAAAATTAGATAGGGCTTATTGTTGTGATTTGGCATCAAAAATTTGATTTTTGTATATGTATCAAAATTATGAATTTGAAACGTTAAATTCACTAATTGATTGATGTCTGTGTTGTTTGTTTAATTGTTTGATAATCTTGAACCATTTAGCCTAATTGAAACAAATATTGAATTGTATTGAAAATTGGTCGAATTTGCTTGCATATACATATATATCATTGAACAGGTCATAGCAAGGAGGCTAGAGCAGAGAATAAAATTTGTTTGCCCGACAAATAGGTACATGTTTACTACATAATTTACTGTTTTGTTTGGGTGATGATGATTTTATGAGCCTATTGGCTAGCCGCTTGGCCTTTTCTTTTTCTTTTTGAGATCTGAAGGACCGGGGAAGCTATTTGAAATTCCCCGATGCTCCCGGTGCAGGGGAGGTTATGGCGAAATTTTTCGAAAATTTAGGGAGTTAGCCAAATTTTTGAAATTTTGAAAATTCTCAGAAACTGAAAAGTTGGAGAATGGAAGCCAGATCGAACGTAGAGTTGATTAATCAAACCACTTTCGACTTTGTTCCTTTTCGGGGACGAAAAGTTTTAAGTGGGGGAGATTGTAACAACCCGAAAATCTGGGCCAGTTTAAAATTTTTATTTTGGCAATTTTAGCGAATTTTGATTATTTAAAATGAATTATTTTAAATAATATCGACGAGAAAATTTATTTTGAATAGAAATCGAACGTATATATTATATACGCCATCGTTAGAATATAAATATATATATAATTATAAATAGAATTGAAAATGGCGCGGTAGTTCGATAATTCGATTTCAAACTTCAATTGAATGTACCGGGTGCAAACCAATCCGGATTTTAGTGAAACCAAAAATAATGGAATCTAATTGATAATATCTTTCCAACGAATCCGAAAAATCAAGATTTCATATCGGGAATCAAAAGATATGTCCAGTTGAAAATTCTGAATAGTCGCTATGGAATTCAGGCCCTTAAAAATGGACATTTTGCAAATGACCTCGGATTTCGACGAAACCACTTTTGTTGGATCCGCAGTGTCAAATTATTGCTAGATTCCAATTTTCATAATTTTTCGAATCAATATGTGAGCGTGGCAAAGGAAAACGCGTTTGACCAGTTTCAGTTGAATTTAATCGACTGGAAAATGGCCATTTTTCAAACGGTCTCAGAATTCGAAGAAACTGGTTTTGTTAGGACCGTATCGTCAATACGAAGCTAGAAAATATTTTTCTGGAATTTTTCTAGTTAGTATGTGACCCCGGTAAATTGAAATGTGCGTTTAAAATTCAATATAGTGATTTAAATGTAAATTCAACGGAAACTGATTCAAACGATCGAATCAACCTTCGATACATATCCCATTGTGTTCAGAATGGGGGTAATTAGCTATGGACGACAGGCGGTGGGCTTCGTTTCGAGGTCGATAGAAAAAGTTACTTTATGTGGATATTATAAAAAAATATATATATAATATCTTCTCCTCCCCCTTTTAACCGATGCCCCCCCCCCCCCCCCCCCCGTTTTCCTTCAGAATTGATTTCAACGAAAAAAGAAAGAAAGGAAGAATGCGTCGATCCTCCACCGCGGCGGCCTCTGGCGCCACCGCTGGCCCACCGCGCCTCAGGCGAAACCCCCTCCGCACCCGATCCTCTGCCATCCTCTTCCTCCCCGATTCGAACTCCGCTACCCCCCCCTCTACCCTAAATCAGCACCGCCCCCCCCCCCCCCCCCTTGAAGACCTGACCCCGCCGCCGTGGGCCCTAGGCCACCCGACCTCGCCTGAAACCTCCCCCTCCGACGAAGCCCGCCTGCCCTAACCCCCTAGGCCCGCCGCGACAGTTCTCCTCCGCAACTGGCGTGAAACCCCCCCCCCCCCCCAAGTCGATGAACACTGTAAGTTTATTCTATTCTTATTTCTTTATTTTATTTATTTTTTTTTATTCGATTTTAATTAGGAAAAAAAACTGATTTTTTTTAAAAGTATAAAAAATATAATGTTTGAAGAAGAGAAAAGATTTGACTTTTGTATATTGAACATCGAATAAAAGATTTGGTTTTTATATATCGAAAAGCATAGAAAAAAATTCAATTTTTATATATCGAAAAGCATAGAAAAATTCGATTTTTATATATTGAAAAGCATAGTAAAAATGCGATTTTTATAATTAAAAGGCGAAACCTTTTTATTTTAAAGGGAGTGAACTTTATATTTAAAAGGGCAGAAACTATATATTATATAGCGTTGTAAAAATATGATCTTTGTCTATTTTAAAAGCATGAAATAAAAATAGAATTTTTATATATTGAACTTCGAAATAAAAATAGAATTTTTATATATTGAACTTCGAAATAAAAATAGAATTTTTATATATTGAACTTCGAAATAAAAATAGAATTTTTATATATTGAACTTCGAAATAAAAATAGAATTTTTATATATTGAACATCGAAATAAAAATATGATTTTTATATATTGAATAGCGAAGTAAAAATTCGATTTTTACATATGTAGAGAATACGGGCGAAAGCGACGAAAAGGCGAGTTGGCGAAGATTTCCTGCATTAGAAGTGCCGTGGAGCTAGGATAGCTAAATGTGAGAATTTCTCACCTTTCAATTTCTTTTCTAGTTATATATATATACTAGGATGCAGACGGTGCTTAGTAGCACCCGACACCCGTCCACAGACCATGGACTTGTTTGATTGGTTGTGTAGTTGTGTAATAACCCGGAAAATCTGGGCCAGTTTAAAATTTTTATTTTGGCAATTTTAGCGAATTTTGAATATTTAAAATGAATTATTTTAAATAATATCAACGAGAAATTTATTTTTGAATATATTAGAATGTATATATTATACGCGTCGTCGTTAGAATATAAATATTTATATATAATTATAAATGGAATTGAAAATGGCGCGGTAGTTCGATAATTCGATTTCAAACTTCAATTGAATGTACCGGGTGCAAAACAATCCGGATTTTAGTGAAACCAAAAACATTAGGATCTAATTGATGATATCTTTCCAACGAATCCGACAAATCGAGATTTCATATCGGGAATCAAAAGATATGTCCAATTGAAAATTCTGAATAGTCGCTATGGAATTCAGGCCCTTAAAAATGGACATTTTGCAAATGACCTCAGATTTCGACGAAACCAGTTTTGTTGGGTCCGTGATGTCAAATTATTGCTAGATTCCAAATTTCATAATTTTCTGAATCAATATGTGAGCGTGGCAAAGGAAAACGCGTTTGACCAGTTTCAGTTGATTTTAATCGAATGGAAATTGGCCATTTTTCTAACGGTCTCAGAATTCGACGAAACTAGTTTTGTAGGACCGTATCGTTAATACGAAGCTAGAAAATATTTTTATTGAATTTTTAGAGACAGTATGTGACCCCGGTAATTTGAAATGTACGTTTAAAATTCAATATAATGATTTAAATGTAAATTCAACGGAAACTGATTCAAACGATCGAATCAACCTACGATACATATCCCATTGTGTTCGGAATGGGGGTAAACCGCTATGAACGACAGGCGGTGGGCCTCGTTTCGAGGTCGTATCTGAAAGTCAACTTTTTGCAAAATAAAATAATAATAAAATAAATAATAAAATAAAAAATAAAAACCCCTCTTCCCTTAACCAGGCCCCCCCCCTTGAATCGAATCAGAAAAAAGAAAAAAAAAACCAATCGCGATCGAGCTCCAGCCGCCCTCCCTCCCCGACTCACCGCGCCGCCTGCCTAGACCACCGCCCTCCCTCTGGCCCCCCTCCGACCCTTTCGAGCCTCACCCCTCCACTCGAATCCACGAAGACCCGACACCCGCACCCACCGTTCGAAGACCCACCCCCTGAGGCGAACGCCACCGCCTTTCCCTTCCCATCAGACCCCCACCACCGCGCCCAAAACCCTTCTCCGCCACGTCAGAGCCGCAGCACCCCCCCTCCATCTTGCGTCGACGCAGCACACCCCCCCCCCCCCCACTGTAAGTTCTTGACCCTTTTTCTTTCTATTTTATTCTGGTTTTTAGTTTATTTAGTTTGTTTAAATCCTGAACAGAAAAGATTTGATTTTTCGTATGTTAAAGAAAAGATTTTTAAAGGTAAGAAGCAAAAATAGAAATATGATTTTTATATATTTAAAATAATAAAAATATGATCTTTACTATATAGAAGTAGTGAAAATGTGATTTTTATATTTTTAAAGAGTTAAAAATATAATTTTTACATGATAGGAATATTAAAAATATCATCTTTATATGTGTAGAAAAATAAAAATGAGATTTTTATAAAGATGAAATCTTTAAATTTGAAAAAGCGAAGTATATGTTTTTATAAAGGCGGAATCTTTATATGAGGAATAGCGTGATAAAAATATAATTTTTATCTATATAACATAGAAAAGAAAAATAGAATTTTTATATATTGAACTTCGAAAAGAAAAATAGAATTTTTATATATTGAACTTCGAAAAGAAAAATAGAATTTTTATATATTGAACTTCGAAAAGAAAAATAGAATTTTTATATATTGAACTTCGAAAAGAAAAATAGAATTTTTATATCTTGAACTTCGAAAAGAAAAATAGAATTTTTATATATTGAACTTCGAAAAGAAAAATAGAATTTTTATATATTGAACTTCGAAATAAAAATATGATTTTTATATATTGAATAGCGAAGTAAAAATTCGATTTTTACATATGTAGCGAAAGCGACAAAAGGCGAGATTGGCGAAGATTTCTGTAAAAGAAGAGTCAAGATGTTTGGATAGCTTTCGGTGAGAACTTCTCGCCTTTCAATTTCTTTTCTAGTTATATATATACTAGGATGCAGACGGTGCTTAGTAGCACCCGACACAATCGTCCACAGACCATGGACTTGTTTGTTTGGTTGCATAGATTAGTTGAATTATTGGATTGAATTGAATTATTTGGTGAAATTGAATGGTTTGATTGATGTGTGAATGGCGTGGGCCTTCACTAGACCGGGGATAAGTCTAGGCCTTGTCCCGTTTCTAGTATCGTGCCGTTATGCCGCCGAAATTTTCTAAAATAAGTTAGAAAAATAAAAATATCATTTTATCGAAGAAATGAATTGAATAGAAATTCATATGTTGAAATAAAATGTTTTATCGTTAAAAATATAATTTTTAACGTGAATGTGAATAAATAAATATTCATTTACAAACCGGACGGTTTGTTTATGTACACCTATTTGAAGGACATTGATTGGGACGATAAATTTTACACATCGCCCAACTGTACACAAATAAAATATGTGTTTGATTGTTTGAAACCCCACACGGGTGTTAGGATGAAATTTGAAGTTCACTCATCCTGATTGATTAAATATGTCGATCGATCGATTGACAGGCTGTTATAAGCGTTGAATATTTATATTTGATGCTTATACAGTGTAGAATGCACTTTGGATGATGGTTGACTATTCATCGTTGTTGATATATACATGTGTTGTAGAAAATCCATATAATTAACATTATATGGTAATTGATTGGGCCTCATTCCAGTTTCGAAAAAGAAATATTTGAAAATAGAATATTTGAAGAAGGAAATATTTGAAAAGAAATATTTGAGATAGAAATATTCGAAATAGAATATTTGAAAATAGAAACATATGAAGCCGTGTTGATTAGATTGACGCTATTTTGACGTAAACGATATTTATATCGGTTTTATTCATTTTGAAATGAATTGAATTGAAAGTGATTTCGAAATGAATTGAATTGAAAGTGATTTCGAAATGAATTGAATTGAAAGTGATTTCGAAATGAATTGAATTGAAAGTGATTTCGAAATGAATTGAATTGAAAGTGATTTCGAAATGAATTGAATTGAAAACGATTTCGAAATGAATTGAATTGAAAACGATTTCGAAATGAATTGAATTGAAAACGGAAATGAATTGAATTGAAAACGATTTCGAAATAAATTGAATTGAAAACGATTTCGAAATGAATTGAATTGAAAACGATTTCGAAATGAATTGAACTGAAAATGATTTCGAAATGAATTGAATTGAAAACGAATTCAAATTGAATTGAAAGCGAAGTGAAATGAATTCAAATTGAATTGAAATTTGAATTGAATAGAAATGGATTTTAAAACGAATTTATAAAGAAGAATTCAATTTTGATTTGAATTGAAATGGAAGTTGAAAATGTTTTTGAAACGAATTCAAAACTATTTATATAATTTGTTTTAAATAGAATCGACGATATATATATTATATATATTATATATATAATATAATGGCCTGAATAGAACGCGCCGCGCCGCGGCAGTTCGCGAATTTCGACCATTTATTTCAAACGGACATTACGGGAGATCCGACCGTCGGATTCTCCTAAAACCGGAACCATTGGGTTCGTATCGAAAAGAGCATTCTAACGAATGTTAGAAATTTGAAATCTAACGGTTGGATTTGGAGATACGTCCAAATCAAATTCGAAAAAGGTCGCTGTAAGTGCAGTTCGATGGCCGTTGATGGAAATCGACTATACGGGCCTTGATAAAATTATTAAAAATAGTAATAATTTGTGTAGAATCATAAGAAATGATTTGTGAAGAATTGGGATGAAAAACTCCATATTTGAAAAGATAAAAATAGATTTTTATCGAAATGAACTAGTTTTGAACTAGAATTATAATTCTATTTATTTTTAAATAAATAAATTGAATTTGAAATGGTTTTGAAAATAACAAAAATCTCCAATGATTGCATTGGAGTGGATTTGAATCGAAATTGTCTTCGGAATATTTCGATGTTGGAATTCGTGATTATACAGGTGTGGTTATGGAAATTTGAAAGATATATATTTATATCGTTATTTCCAATACGACATTTGTTAGTCGTAGAATTCGATATTGAATATAAGCCGATATATTTTCTATTCAGAGCCTTGTATTGAATATCGAATGTGATTTGGGTTTGTCGTGAATGGTGTCTTCACTAACACTGTTCTTGAACCCAGTTGAGAAAAGATAAAATCTTTTTATTTAGATTTAATGAAGTGTACCAATTAAATAATATTTAATTGGCATTGAATGGATATTGATTTTTGGGTTTATCGTGAACTGTGTTTTAAATGACACTGATTCTTTAACCCAGTCAAAGATTAAAACTAAGTGGAGTTTTAATTAATCTTTAATTAGATTGAAAAGATCGAGAATGGAGTATCACCAGTTTTACTCCAGGCGATAGTTAAATCTTTAATTAGATTTGAACGTGAAATGGTAATTGAATTTACCGATAACACCGTGGTGTTAGATATGAAGTATAACCAGTTTTACTTCATGGGATGAATAGGTTGGGATTGGGAAATAAAATAAATGATAACTTCGGGGTGGTTCGCTAATCCCTACTAGTTTGAATTGATATTCAAAGGAGATTAAAGAATAAATTTAAAGAATTTATCTTGGATAAAATTAATGGGAACTTTTCCCAAAGTATAGGAATATTTGAATAAAAGAATATTCTGAATTGGAATGAGGCGTATGTTGTGTTTGTGTAACACTTTTATAATATATACGCGAGTTATTCAGAAAGACCGGGTTTATCCCATTCTGAATAACTGATTCGACGTGGTGTCGAAGATGAAGACGATGGTCGAAGACCGGAAGTCTTCACGTCGTTTGGGTGACTATTGATGATCTTGATTGGGCTGTACACCCAAGAAGATGGAAACAGTTGGTGATCGTCCAGACGTACTTGGAGATCGATGGATATGCGGGGTACTAGGTGCCTCCGGTTTCGTTCAGACCCAGAACGAACTTGTAAATGGACTGTGTGTCTGACATTGGATTTTAGTCCGTGTGATTGATTTCTATTAAATATATATCTGTTTGGCGGCGGAGAATTTATTCTCTTGCTTAACGCCCTTCTCTGAGACGTACGAGCTCAGGGGTTATATATTGATGGATATCAAACGCATGGAGTGAATTGCCTGTGTGGCATGCCTAAGTGGCAATTGATCGAGGCTTCTGTTGAAAAGCAAAGTCTTGTGGTGATGATCAAAGCACGGCCTTTGTGGCGTAGCTTTGTGTAACGTTGATTCGCGAGCTTCACACCCGGTATGAACCAAAAACGGGAGAGGACATCAGGGAGGACTTGCGTTTCTTTCTAGCTAGAAGTGGCGTCAGTGGTTTTACATGCCCTGACGAGTTTGACTTATGTGGTTGTTGCTGTTGCGAGGCGCCTCGATTTGATCGGACGATCCGGGTCCGATGGAGTCATTTGTTGGCTCATTTACGCCCCATAGGGCGGAGAGACGTAGTGTTCAGGCATAATAATCCACATCGGTGGACCGACCCTGACGATCCAAGGCCCACCTGAGTCTGGGACCTGAGACATGGGCTAGATTGTCTCGAATCGGTGGAGGACTATCTTTGGCCTCGGTTCATAGACGGAAATCCAATTTCCAAATACGTGACATTTGCGGTTTTAATTGTAAAACTAGTATGGCGACATGATATATGGTACCCATGCCGCCTATGATTGATACTTATGATTTGAAGTTGTTTTATACACTATGCACTTATAATAGTATAAATTATGTGTTTTAAACGTATCAAGCATGCTTTGGCTGTTATAAGGTAAAACCCTATCCTCCGGCTTGCGTTGCATTGTGTGATGGGACCTGGGTCTTATAACAGCTTCATTTTTCTTTATTTAGCATTGCGCTGTTTGTTGTATGCACTGGTATTCTTGGGAGGAAACCCGTTCCGTGTTATACGGCGTGATCCCTTGATTTACCTAATGATTTAAAATAAAGATTAACTGTTTTAGTTCGCACACCAGTCACATGACTGACCTGGAGTTTATTGTTTTAACCTAAACTCTGGGTGCCCCTATTTTGACACGGGCAGCTAGTAGTTTTGGGTTTTGCAGATTTACATTTGCAGGATCCTGGTTTACAGCTGGAACGATATACGGAAAGCTTTGTATCCGTATATCTCTTCTAGTTGTGTATTATATTATTTTCCGCTGCTATGTATTTAAATGTAATTTAAATCTCTGATATTTCTGTGTAATATTCATTTATACTCTGTATATTCTTGTAATCTGATGCATTGTTGTAATATACAATGAAATGTTCTTCTGTATGAGTTCTATTGTGGCTTGTTCTCGAACTATCCGACACTTTCCTTTACGGGGAAGTCACGGGTCGTTTCAAGCTGATTAGATGATTTGATTTGAAATTGAATTGTTGGGTGAAATAAATTGATTTGATTGATGTGTGAATGGCGTGGGCCTTCACTAGACCGGGGATAAGGCTAGGCCTTGTCCCGTTTCTAGTATCGTGTCGTTATGCCGCCGAAATTTTCTAAAATATGTTAGAAAAATAAAAATATCATTTTTATTGTGTAAATGAAATGAATAGAAATTCATATGTTGAAATAGAATATTTTATCGCTAAAAATATAATTTTTAACGTGGAAGTGAATAAAATAAAATATTCATTTACAAACCGGACGGTTTGTTTATGTACACCTATTTGACTGATATTGATTGGGATGATAAATTTTACACATCGCCCAACTACACAAATAAAATCTGTGTTTGATTGTTTGAAACCCCACACGGGGGTTGGGATGAAATATGAATTTCACTCATCCTGATTGATTAAATATGTCGATCGATTGATTGACAGGCTGTTATAAGCGTTGAATATCTATATTTGATGCTTATACAGTGTAGTGCACTTTGGTTGATGGTTGATTATTTTTCAATGCTATTATATACATGTGTTGTATGGAAATCCATATAATTAATTTTATATGGTAATTGATTGGGCCTCATTCCAATTTGAAAAATAAAGAAAATTTGAAAATAGAAATTTATGAAGCCGTGTTGATTAGATTGACGCCATTTTGACGTGAACGATATTTATATCGACTTTATTCATTTTAAAATGAATTTTGAAAAGTGATTTCGAAATCGACGATTTCGAAATGAATTGAAAATGATTTCGAAATGAATTGAATTGAAAACGATTTCGAAATGAATTGAATTGAAAACGATTTCGAAATGAATTGAATTGAAAACGATTTCGAAATGAAGTGAATTGAAAACGATTTCGAAATGAATTGAATTGAAAACGATTTCGAAATGAAGTGAATTGAAAACGATTTCGAAATGAAGTGAATTGAAAACGATTTTGAAATGAATTGAATTGAAAACGATTTCGAAATGAAGTGAATTGAAAACGATTTCGAAATGAATTGAATTGAAAACGATTTCGAAATGAATTGAATCGAAAACGATTTAGAAATGAAGTGAATTGAAAACGATTTCGAAATGAACTGAATTGAAAACGATTCCGAAATGAATTGAGTTGAAAACGAATTCAAATTGAATTGAAATTTGTATTGAATAGAAATGAATTTTAAAACAAATCTATAAAGAAGAATTCAATTGTGATTTGAATTGAAAAGGAAGTTGAAAATGTTTTTGAAACGAATTCAAAACTATTTATATAATTCGTTTCAAATAGAAATCGACGAAGTATATATTATATATATTATATATATAATATAATGGCCTGAATAGAACGCGCCGCGCCGCAGCAGTTCGCGAATTTCGACCATTTATTTCAAATGGACATTACGGGAGATCCGACCGTCGGATTCTCCTAAAACCGGAACCGTTGGGTTCGTATCGAAAAGAGATTTCTAACGAATATTAGAAATTAGAAATCTAACGGTTGGATTTGGAATTATGTCCAAATCAAATTTGAAAAAGGTCGCTATAAGTGCAGTTCGATGGCCATTGATGGAAATCGACTGTACGGGCCTTGATAAAATTATTAAAAATAGTAATAATTTGCGTAAAATCATAAGAAATGATTTGTGAAGATTTGGGATGAAAAACTCCATATTTGAAAAGATAAAAATAGATTTTTATTGAAATGAACTAGTTTTGAACTAGAATTATAATTCTATTTATTTTTAAATAAATAAATTGAATTTGAAAAGGGTTTTGAAAATAACCAAAATTTCCAATGATTGCATTGGAGTGGATTTGAATCGAAATTGTCTTCGGAATATTTCGATGTTGGAATTCGTGATTATACAGATGTTGTTATGGAAATTTGAAAGATATATATTTATATCGTTATTTCCAATACGACATTTGTTAGCCGTAGAATTTGATATTGAATATAAGCCGATATATTCTATTCAGAGCCTTGTATTGAATATCAAATGTGATTTGGGTTTGTCGTGAATGGTGTCTTCACTAACACTGTTCTTGAACCTAGTTGTGAAAAGATTAAATCTTTTATTTAGATTTAATGAAGTGTACCAATTAAAAGATATTTAATTGGAATTGAATTGGTATTGATTTTTGGGTTTATCGTGAACAGTGTTTTAAATAACACTTGTTCTTTAACCCGATAATTAATGAAGGTTTTGGGTTTATCGTGAACCGTGTTTTAAATGACACTGATTCTTTAACCCAGTTAAAGATTAAAACTAAGTGGAGTTTTAATGAATCTTTAATTAGATTGAAATGATCGAAAATGGAGTATCACCAGTTTTGCTCCAGGCGATGGTTAAATCTTTAATTAGATTTGAACGTGAAATGGTAATTGAATTTACCGATAACACTGTGGTGTTAGATATGAAGTATTACCAGTTTTACTTCATGGGATGAATAGGTTGGGATTGGGAAATAAAATAAATGATTTCTTCGGTGTGGTTCGCTAATCCCGACTAGTTTGAATTGATATTCAAAGGTGATTAAATAATAAATTTAAAGAATTTATCTTGGATAAAATTAATGGGAACTTTTCCCAAAGTATAGGAATATTTGAATAAAAGAATATTCTGAATTGGAATGAGGCGTATGTTGTGTTTGTGTAACACTTATTTAAATATACGCGAGTTATTCGGAAAGACCGGGTTTATCCCATTCTGAATAACTGATTCGACGTGGTATCGAAGATGAAGACGGTGGTCGAAGACCGGAAGTCTTCACGTCGTTTGGGTGATTACTGATGATCTTGATTGGGCTGTACACCCAAGAAGATGGAAACAGTTGGTGATCGTCCAGACGTACTTGGAGATCGATGGATATGCGGGGTACTAGGTGCCTGCGGTTTCGTTCAGACCCAGAACGGACTTGTAAATGGACTGTGTGTCTGACATTGGATTTTAGTCTGTGTGATTGATTTCTATTAAATATATATCTGTTTGGCGGCGGAGAATTTATTCTCTTGCTTAACGCCCTTCTCTGAGACATACGAGCTCAGGGGTTATATACTGATGGATATCAAACACATAGAGTGAATTGCCTGTGCGGCATGCCTAAGTGGCAGTAGATCGAGGCTTCTGTTGAAATGCAAAGTCTTGTGGTGGTGATGATCAAAGCACAGCCTGTGTGGCACAGCTCTGTGTAACGTGAATTCGCGAGTTTCACACCCGGTATGAACCAAAAACGGGAGACGGACCTCAAGGAGGGCATGCGTTTCCTTCTAGCTAAAAAGTGGCGTCAGTGGTTTTACACGCCCTGACGGTTTGACTTATGTGGTTGTTGCTGTTGCGAGGCGCCTCGGTTTGATCGGACGATCCGGGTCCGATGGAGTCATTCGTTGGCTCATTTACGCCCCATAGGGTGGGGGAACGCATGTTCAGGGTTTAAGTTTAATCCACATCGGTGGACCGGCCCTGACGATCCAAAGGCTTGACTGAGTACTTGCCTGAGGGGCGGGCTAGAGCGTCTCGAATCAGTTGAGGACTATTGAAACAACCCGCAACTTCCCCGTAAAGGAAAGCGTCGGATAGTTCGAGAACAAGCCACAACAGAACGCATACGGAAGAACATTTCATTGTATATTACAACAATGCATCAGATTACAAGAATATACAGAGTAAAAGAATAAATATTACACAGAAATATCAGAGATTTAAATTACATTTAAATACATAGCAGCGGAAAGTAATACAATACACGACTAGAAGAGATATACGGATACAAAGCTTTCTGGATATCATTCCTGCTGTAAACCAGGATCCTGTGAATATAAATCTACAAAACCAAAACTACTAGCTGCCCGTGTCAAAATAGGGGCACCCAGAGTTTAGGTTAAAACAATAAACTCCAGGTCAGTCATGGGACTGGTGTGAGAACTAAAACAGTTATTAATCTTTATTTTAAATCATTAGGTAAATCAAGGGACCACGCCGTATAACACGGAACGGGTTTCCTCCCAAGAATACCAGTGCATAAAACAAACAGCGCAATGGTAAATAAAGAAAAATGAAGCTGTTATAAGACCCAGGTCCTATCACACAATGCAACGCAAGCCGGGGGATAGGGTTTTTACCTTATAACAGCCAAAGAATGCTTGATACGTTTAAAACAAATCATTTGATAATATAATAAGTGCATAGTGTATAAAACAACTTCAAATCATAAGTATCAATCATAGGCGGCATGAGTGCCCCATCCCACTATGTCGCCATACTAGGCTCTACAAATAAAACCGCAAATGTCACATATTTGGAAATTGGATTTCCGTCTATGAACCGAGGCAAAAGATAGTCCTCAACCGATTCGAGACGCTCTAGCCCGTGTCTCAGGATCAGAGCTCGAGTGACCCTTGGATCGTCAGGGCCAGTCCACCGATGTGGATTAAACTTAAACCCTGAACATGCGCTTCCCCACACTTTGGGGTGTCAATGAGCCAACAAATGACTCCATCGGTTCGAGAACGACCGATATATCCGAGGCGCCTCGCAACAGCAACAACCACATAAGTCAAACTCGTCAGGGCGTGTAAAACCACTGACGCCACTTTTTAGCTAGAAGGAAACACATGCCCTCCCTGAGGTCCACTCCCGTTTTTGGTCCATACCGGGTGTGAAACTCGCGAAGTAAACGTTACACAAAGCTACGCCACAAAGGCCGTGCTTTGATCATCACCACAAGACTTTGCTTTTCAACAGAAGCCTCGATCAATTGCCACTTAGGCATGCCACACAGGCAATTCACTCCATGCGTTTGATATCCATCAATATATAACCCCTGAGCTCGTACGTCTCAGAGAAGGGCGTTAAGCAAGAGAATAAATTCTCCGCCGCCAAACAGATATATATTTAATAGAGATCAATCACATAGACTAAAATCCAATGTCAGACACACAGTCCATTTACAAGTCCGTTCTGGGTCTGAACGAAACCGGAGGCACCTAGTACCCCGCATATCCATCGATCTCCAAGTACGTCTGGACGATCACTAACTGTTTCCATCTTCTTGGGTGTACAGCCCAATCATGATCATCAGTAATTAACCAAACGACGTGAAGACTTCCGGTCTTCGACCATCGTCTTCATCTTCGACACCACGTCGAATCAGTTATTCAGAATGGGATAAACCCGGTCTTTCTGAATAACTCGCGTATATATTATAAAAGTGTTACACAAACACAACATACGCCTTATTCCAATTCAGAATATTCTTTTATTCAAATATTCCTAGACTTTGGGAAAAGTTCCCATTAATTTTATCCAAGATAAATTCTTTAAATTTATTCTTTAATCTTCTTTGAATATCAATTCAAGCTAGTCGGGATTAGCGAACCACACCGAAGTAATCATTTATTTTATTTTCCCAATCCCAACCTATTCATCCCATGAAGTAAAACTGGTAGTACTTCATATCTAACACCACAGTGTTATCGGTAATTCAATTACCATTTCACGTTCGAATCTAATTAAAGATTTAACTATCGCTTGGAGTAAAACTGGTGATACTCCATTCTCGATCTTTTCAATCTATTTAAAGATTCATTAAAACTCCACTTAGTTTTAATCTTCGACTGGGTTAAAGAATCAGTGTCATTTAAAACACGGTTCACAATAAACCCAAAATCACATTCCATTAATTATCGGGTTAAAGAACAAGTGTTATTTAAAACACTGTTCACGATAAACCCAAAAATCAATATCAATTCAATTCCAATTAAATATTATTTAATTTGTACACTTCATTAAATCTAAATAAAAAGATTTAATCTTTCTTCAATTGGGTTCAAGAACAGTGTTAGTGAAGACACCATTCACGACAAACCCAAATCACATTTGATATTCAATACAAGGCTCTGAATAGAAAATATATCGGCTTATATTCAATATCAAATTCTACGACTAACAAATGTCGTATTGGAAATAACGATATAAATATATATCTTTCAAATTTCCGTAACAACACCTGTATAATCACGAATTCCAACATCGAAATATTCCAAAGACAATTTCGATTCAAATCCACTCCAATGCAATCATTGGATATTCTGGTTATTTTTAAAACCCTTTTCAAATTCAATTTATTTATTTAAAAATAAATAGAATTATATTCCTAGTTCAAAACTAGTTCATTTCGATAAAAATCTATTTTTATCTTTTCAAATATGGAGTTTTTCATCCCAAATCTTCACAAATCATTTCTTATGATTTTACACAAATTATTACTATTTTTAATAATTTTATCAAGGCCCGTACAGTCGATTTCCATCAATGGCCATCGAACTGCACTTACAACGACCTTTTTCAAATTTGATTTGGACATAATTCCAAATCCAACCGTTAGATTTCAAATTTCTAATATTCATTAGAAAGCTCTTTTCGATACGAACCCAACGGTTCCGGTTTTAGGAGAATCCGACGGTCGGATCTCCCGTAATGTCCGTTTGAAATAAATGGTCGAAATTCGCGAACTGCCGCGGCGCGGCGCGTTCTATTCAGGCCATTATATTATATATATAATATATAATATATATTTCGTCGATTTCTATTTAAAACGAATTATATAAATAGTTTTAAAATTCGTTTCAAAAGCAATTTCAATTTCCATTTCAATTCAAATCAAAATTGAATTCTCCTTTATAACGTCGTTTTAAAATTCATTTCTATTCAATTCAAATTTCAATTCAATTTGAATTCATTTTCAATTCACTTTCAATTCAATTTGAATTCGTTTTCAATTCAATTCATTTCGAAATCGTTTTCAATTCAATTCATTTCGAAATCGTTTTCAATTAAATTCATTTCGAAATCGTTTTCAATTCAATTCATTTCGAAATTGTTTTCAATTCAATTCATTTCGAAATCGTTTTCAATTCAATTCATTTCGAAATCGTTTTCAATTCAATTCATTTCGAAATCGTTTTCAATTCAATTCATTTCGAAATCGTTTTCAATTCAATTCATTTCGAAATCGTTTTCAATTCAATTCATTTCGAAATATTCGATTTCAAAATTACTTTTTAATATTCATTTTAAAATGAATAAAATCGATATAAATATCGTTCACGTCAAAATGGCGTCAATCTAATCAAAACGGCTACATATAAATTGATATTTTCAAATATTCCATTTCGAATATTTCTATTTCAAATATTTCTATTTCAAATATTTCCATTTCTAAACTGGAATGAGGCCCAATCAATTACCATATAAAATTAATTATATGGATTTTCACACAACACATGTATATAATAACATTGAAAAATGATCAACCATCAACCAAAGTGCACTACACTGTATAAGCATCAAATAAAGTGTAAAGACCCGCAACTTCCCCGTAAAGGAAAGTGTCGGATAGTTCGAGAACAAACCACAGCAGAACGCATACAGAAGAACATTTCATTGTATATTACAACAATGCATCATATTACAAGAATATACAGAGTATAAATGAATATAACACAGAAATATCAGAGATTTAAATTACATTTAAATATATAGCAGCGGAAAATAATACAATACACAACTAGAAAGAGATATACGGATACAAAGCTTTCCGGATATCATTCCAGCTGTAAACCAGGATCCTGTGAATATAAATCTGCAAAACCGAAACTACTAGCTGCCCGTGTCAAAATAGGGGCACCCAGAGTTTAGGTTAAAACAATAAACTCCAGGTCAGTCATGGGACTGGTGTGAGAACTAAAACAGTTATAATTCTTTATTTTAAAGTTCGGTAAATCAAGGGACCATGCCGTAACACGGAACGGGTTTCCTCCCAAGAATACCAGTGCATAAAACAAACAGCGCAATGCTAAATAAAGAAAAATGAAGCTGTTATAAGACCCAGGTCCCATCACACAATGCAACGCAAGCCGGAGGATAGGGTTTTTACCTTATAACAGCCAAAGCATGCTTGATACGTTTAAAACACATTATTTGATACTATTATAAGTGCATAGTGTATAAAACAACTTCAAATCATAAGTATCAATCATAGGCGGCATGAGCGCCCCATCCCACTATGTCACCATACTAGGTTCTACAATTAAAACCGCAAATGTCACGTATTTGGAAATTGGATTTCCGTCTATGAACTGAGGCAAAAGATAGTCCTCTACCGATTCGAGACTGTCTAGCCCGAGCCTCAGGAACAGCCGCAACTGCGCCTTGGATCGTCAGGGCCGGTCCACCGATGTGGATTATTATGCCTGAACACTACGTTTCCCCACCCTATGGGGTGTAAGTCTGGTCCGTCTGCCGGCCAGAATGCATCGGCCGAAACCGATATAACCGAGGCGCCTCGCAACAGCAACAACCACATAAGTCAAACTCGTCAGGGCGTGTAAAACCACTGATGCCACTTCTAGCTAGAAAGAAACGCAAGTCCTCCCTGAGGTCCGTCTCCCGTTTTTGGTTCATACCGGGTGTGAAACTCGCGAATTCACGTTTCACAAAGCTGTGCCACACAGGCTGTGCTTTGATCATCACCACTATACTATGCTTTTCAACAGAAGCCTCGATCTATTGCCACTTAGGCGTGCCACACAGGCAATTCACTCCATGCGTTTGATATCCATCAATATATAACCCCTGAGCTCGTACGTCTCAGAGAAGGGCGTTAAGTAAGAGAATAAATTCTCCGCCGCCAAACAGATATATATTTAATAGAAATCAATCACACAGACTAAAATCCAATGTCAGACACACAGTCCATTTACAAGTCCGTTCCGGGGCTGAACGAAACCGGAGGCACCTAGTACCCCGCATATCCATCGATCTCCAAGCACGTCTGGACGATCACCAACTGTTTCCATCTTCTTGGGTGTAAAGCCCAATCAAGATCATCAGTTATCACCCAAACGACGTGAAGAATTCCGGTCTTCGACCACCGTCTTCATCTTCGACACCACGTCGAATCAGTTACTCAGAATGGGATAAACCCGGTCTTTCTGAATAACTCGTGTATATATTATAAAAGTGTTACACAAACACAACATACGCCTCATTCCAATTCAGAATATTCTTTTATTCCAATATTCCTATACTTTGGGAAAAATTCCCATTAATTTTATCCAAGATAAATTCTTTAAATTTATTCTTTAATCTCTTTTGAATATCAATTCAAAACTAGTCGGGATTAGCGAACCACACCGAAGTAATCATTTATTTTATTTCCCAATCCCAACCTATTCATCCCATGAAGTAAAACTGGTTATACTTCATATCTAACACCACGGTGTTATCGGTAAATTCAATTACCATTTCACGTTCAAATCTAATTAAAGATTTAACTATCGCCTGGAGTAAAACAGGTGATACTCCATTCTCGATCTTTTCAATCTAATTAAAGATTCATTAAAACTCCACTTAGTTTTAATCTTTGACTGGGTTAAAGAATCAATGTCATTTAAAACACAGTTCACGATAAACCCAAAAATCAATATCCATTCAATGCCAATTAAATATTATTTAATTGGTACACTTCATTAAATCTAAATAAAAAGATTTAATCTTTTCTCAACTGGGTTCAAGAACAGTGTTAGTGAAGACACCATTCACGACAAACCCAAATCACATTCGATATTCAATACAAGGCTCTGAATAGAAAATATATCGGCTTATATTCAATACCGAATTCTACGACTAACAAATGTCGTATTGGAAATAACGATATAAATATATATCTTTCAAATTTCCATAACCACACCTGTATAATCACGAATTCCAACATCGAAATATTCCGAAGACAATTTCGATTCAAATCCACTCCAATGCAATCATTGGAGATTTTGGTTATTTTCAAAACCATTTCAAATTCAATTTATTTATTTAAAAATAAATAGAATTATAATTCTAGTTCAAAACTAGTTCATTTCGATAAAAAAACTATTTTTATCTTTTCAAATATGGAGTTTTTCATCCCAATTCTTCTCAAATCATTTCTTATGATTTTACACAAATTATTACTATTTTTAATAATTTTATCAAGGCCCGTACAGTCGATTTCCAACAACGGCCATCGAACTGCACTTACAGCGACCTTTTTCAAATTTGATTTGGACGTATCTCCAAATCCAACCGTTAGATTTCAAATTTCTAACATTCCTTAGAAAGCTCTTTTCGATACGAACCCAACGGTTCCGGTTTTAGGAGAATCCGACGGTCGGATCTCCCGTAATGTCCGTTTGAAATAAATGGTCGAAATTCACGAACTGCCGCGGCGCGGCGCGTTCTATTCAGGCCATTATATTATATATATAATATATATAATATATATTTCGTCGATTTCTATTTAAAACGAATTATATAAATAGTTTTAAAATTCGTTTCAAAACCTATTTTAACTTCCATTTCAATTCAAAGCAAAATTGAATTCTTTTTTATAAATTCATTTCAAAGTTCATTTCTATTCAATTCAAAATTCAATTCAATTTGAATTCAATTCAATTCGCCTTCAATTCAATTTGAATTCGTTTTCAATTCAATTCATTTCGAAATCGTTTTCAATTCAATTCATTTCGAAATCACTTTCAATTCAATTCACTTCGAAATCGTTTTCAATTCAATTCACTTCGAAATCGTTTTCAATTCAATTCACTTCGAAATCGTTTTCAATTCAATTCACTTCGAAATCGTTTTCAATTCAATTCACTTCGAAATCGTTTTCAATTCAATTCATTTCGAAATCGTTTTCAATTCAATTCATTTCGAAATCGTTTTCAATTCAATTCATTTCGAAATCGTTTTCAATTCAATTCATTTCGAAATCGTTTTCAATTCAATTCATTTCGAAATATTCGATTTCGAAATCACTTTTCAATATTCATTTTAAAATGAATAAAATAGATATAAATATCGTTCACGTCAAAATGGCGTCAATCTAATCAACACGGCTTCATAAATTTCTATTTTCAAATATTCTTTATTTTTAAAATTGGAATGAGGCCCAATCAATTACCATATAAAATTAATTATATGGATTTCCATACAACACATGTATATAATAGCATTGAAAAATAATCAACCATCAACCAAAGTGCACTACACTGTATAAGCATCAAATATAGATATTCAACGCTTATAACAGCCTGTCAATCAATCGATCGACATATTTAATCAATCAGGATGAGTGAAATTCATATTTCATCCCAACACCCGTGTGGGGTTTCAAACAATCAAACACAGATTTTAGTTGTGCAGTTGGGCGATGTGTAAAATTTATTGTCCCAATCAATGTCCTTCAAATAGGTGTACATAAACAAACCGTCCGGTTTGTAAATGAATATTTTTTTATTCACATTCACGTTAAAAATTATATTTTTAACGATAAAACATTTTGTTTCAACATATGAATTCCTTTTCAATTCATTTATTCGATAAAATGATATTTTTATTTTTCTAATCTTATTTTAGAAAATTTCGGCGGCATAACGGCATGATACTAGAAACGGGACAAGGCCTAGCCTTATCCCCGGTCTAGTGAAGGCCCACGCCATTCACACATCAATCAAACCATTCAATTCCACCAAACAATTCAATTCAATCCAATAATTCAACTAATCTATGCAACCAAACAAACAAGTCCATGGTCTGTGGACGATTGTGTCGGGTGCTACTAAGCACCGTCTGCATCCTAGTATATATATATAACTAGAAAAGAAATTGAAAGGCGAGAAGTTCTCACATATAGCTATCCTAGCTCCACGGCACTTCGTTGATAGAAATCTTCATCGCTATCGCATCTTTGTCACCTTCTTTGCCCGTATTATCTACATATATATAAAAAAAAATCGAATTTTTACTTCGCTATTCAATATAGAAAAATCGAAATTTTACTTCGCTATTCAATATAGAAAAAACTATATTTCTATTTTCTACTTTCGAAAATATTTCTTTTCTTTTAAAATTCATATTTTTATAATGGCTTCACACTTGTAAAAAAAATCGAATTTTTATTCGAAGTTCAATATATAAAAATTCCATTTCTAGTCGAAGTTCAATATATAAAAATTCCATTTCTAAGTCGAAGTTCAATATATAAAAATTCCATTTCTAAGTCGAAGTTCAATATATAAAAATTCCATTTCTAAGTCGAAGTTCAATATATAAAAATCATATTTTTATTTCGAAGTTCAAAATATAAAAATCATATTTTTAAAAATATAGATTTCGCCTTTATAAACATATAGACTTCGCCTTTTCAACTTTAAAGATTTCATCTTTATAAAAATCTCATTTTTATTTTTCTACACATATAAAGATGCTATTTTTAATATTTCTATCATGTAAAAATTATATTTTTACTTCTCTACATAAACAAAAATCATATTTTTATATCATCTATATAGTAAAGACTATATTTTTAATACTTTAAAAATATAAAAATCATATCTTTATTACTTTAAAAATATAAAGATCATATTTTTATCTTTCCTATATTATAAAAATTATATTTTTATTCTTCTACTATGATAAAAATTATATTTTCATTCTATTAAAAATCCAGTCTTTCTCTAATTAAAATCATAACTTTACCTAATTAAAAATCTAATTGTCTTCATTTATAAAAATCTGAATTTCCTATGAATAATAAATAAGGCTGATTTACATTTTTAACCTAATTGCATTAAAGAAAAACAAATCTATAATTAAGTAAAGTATAAAACTTACATTTACAAAGGAAGGAGGGGGTGGTGTTTATCGCTGACGTCTGGAAAGGGGAGCTCGCTGGTGTCGCATCGGAGGTAGTGGTGCTTGGCCAGAGGCGGCGGCCTGGTGGCGGAAATGGGAGGAAAAAAAAGGGGCGCCGCACTTTAAATCGAAGGGAGGAAGGGTTCGCGCGGGCTCTGATGGCGGTGGAGGAGAGGAGGAGCTCGGGGAAGAAGAAGAGGGGGCGGCGCTCTGGTCGGAGGGGGGGGGGGGGTGTTCGGCGAAGCATCGCCGCCGGCCTGGGTTCGAGCGCGAGGGCGCTCGTCTCCCTTTTTTTTTTTTATAATCGATCTGAAATGAAAAGAGATCGGGGGGGGGGGGGCCTGGTTAAGGGAGAAGATTAAATTTTTTTTTTATTAATTTAATTATTTTATTTTTCAAAAAGTTGACTTTCACATACGACCTCGAAACGAGGCCCACCGCCTGTTGTCCATAGCGTTCTACCCCCATTCCGAGCACAATGGGATATGTATCGTAGGCTGATTCGACTGTTTGAATCCGTTTCTTTTGAATTTACATTTAAATCACTATATTGAATTTTAAACGTACATTTCAAATTACCGGGGCTACATACGAACACGAAAAATTCCAGAAAAATATTTTCTAGCTTCGTATTAACGATACGGTCCTAACAAAACTAGTTTCGTCGAATTCTGAGACCGTTAGAAAAATGGCCAATTTTCAGTCGATTAAAATCAACTGAAACCGGTCAAACGCGTTTTCCTTTGCCACGCTCACATATTGATTCGAAAAATTACGAAACTTGGAATCTAGCAATAACTTCACATCCCGGACACAACAAAACTGGTTTCGTCGAAATCCGAGGTCGTTTGCAAAATGTCCATTTTTTTAAGGGCCTGAATTCCATAGCGACTATTCAGTATTTTCAACTGGACATATCTTTTGATTCCCGCCATGAAATCTTAATTTGTCGGATTCGTTGTAAAGATATCATCAATTAGATCCTAATGTTTTTGGTTTCACTAAAATCCGGATTGTTTTGCACCTGGTACATTCAATTGAAGTTTGAAATCGAATTATCGAACTACCGCGCCATTTTCAATTCTATTTATAATTATATATAATTATTTATATTCTAACGACGACGCGTATAAATATATACGTTCGAATTCTATTCAAATAAATTTTCTCGTCGATATTATTTAAAATAATCTATTTTAAATATTCAAAATTCGCTAAAATTGCCAAAATAAAAATTTCAAACTGGCTCGCATTTTACGGGTTGTTACCATCTCCCCCACTTAAAACTTTTCGTCCCCGAAAACGAACAAAGTCGAAAGTGGTTTGATTAATCAACTCTACGTTCGATCTGGCTTCCATTCTCCAACTTTTCAGTTTCTGAAAATTTTCAATTCTCAAAAAATTTGGCTAACACCCTAAATTTTTGAAAAATTTCGCCATAACCTCCCCTGCACCGGGAGTATCGGGGAATTTCAAATAGCTTCCCCGGTCCTTCAGATCTCAAAAAGAAAAAGAAAAAGCCAAGCGGCTAGCCAATAGGCTCAGAAAATCATCATCACCCAAACAAAACAGGAAATTATGTAGTAAACATGTACCTATTTGTCGGGCAAACAAATTTTATTCTCTGGCTCTAGCCTCCTTGCTATGACCTGTTCAATGATATATATGTATATGCAAGCAAACGCAACCAAATTTCAATACAATTCATTATTCGATCACATTAGGCATAATGGTTCAAAATTGTCAAACAACTAAACAAACAACACAAACATCAATCAATTAGTGAATTAGAGTTTCAAATTCATAACTTTGATATATAGTCAAAAATCAGATTTTTGATGCCAAATCACAACAATGTATTCTAGCTATATTAGTTTTGGTTCTCACACCAGTCTAATGGAAATATATAGAAAATCACACCTTCGAAACTCGAATACCAATTCTGATGATGTCTAGACTATCATCAGAATCGTCTCCGGGCGACTAGAGTGTGACTCTATATCTATCCAGTATATTAAAACTTTGAATATACGTTTGCAAGGCGTATATGCAAATTCTTTATATACTGAATTGTCCAAAATCAATATAAACAAATAATCAAATACGAATAGTTGATTTAAAATTTTCAAAACAAAACTTTGTTTTCTTTTTAAAAATATACTCTTTACACCCGTTCTAGGATACTACTGATCCTATCTCTAACGAGTCATTCTAATTGGATATTACTAATCCAGTATCTGATGAATCCTTTCATATGGTTCTAATGTGTCTTGTTCTCTGCTTTGTAAACCAAAGCTCTGATACCACGTGTAAAGACCCGCAACTTCCCCGTAAAGGAAAGTGTCGGATAGTTCGAGAACAAACCACAGCAGAACGCATACAGAAGAACATTTCATTGTATATTACAACAATGCATCAGATTACAAGAATATACAGAGTATAAATGAATATAACACAGAAATATCAGAGATTTAAATTACATTTAAATATATAGCAGTGGAAAATAATACAATACACAACTAGAAAGAGATATACGGATACAAAGCTTTCCGGATATCATTCCAGCTGTAAACCAGGATCCTGTGAATATAAATCTGCAAAACCGAAACTACTAGCTGCCCGTGTCAAAATAGGGGCACCCAGAGTTTAGGTTAAAACAATAAACTCCAGGTCAGTCATGGGACTGGTGTGAGAACTAAAACAGTTATAATTCTTTATTTTAAAGTTCGGTAAATCAAGGGACCACGCCGTAACACGGAACGGGTTTCCTCCCAAGAATACCAGTGCATAAAACAAACAAAGCAATGCTAAATAAAGAAAAATGAAGCTGTTATAAGACCCAGGTCCCATCACACAATGCAACGCAAGCCGGAGGATAGGGTTTTTACCTTATAACAGCCAAAGCATGCTTGATACGTTTAAAACACATTATTTGATACTATTATAAGTGCATAGTGTATAAAACAACTTCAAATCATAAGTATCAATCATAGGCGGCATGAGCGCCCCATCCCACTATGTCACCATACTAGGTTCTACAATTAAAACCGCAAATGTCACGTATTTGGAAATTGGATTTCCGTCTATGAACCGAGGCAAAAGATAGTCCTCTACCGATTCGAGACTGTCTAGCCCGAGCCTCAGGAACAGCCGCAACTGCCCCTTGGATCGTCAGGGCCGGTCCACCGATGTGGATTAATATGCCTGAACACTACGTTTCCCCACCCTATGGGGTGTAAGTCTGGTCCGTCTGCCGGCCAGAATACATCGGCCGAAACCGATATAACCGAGGCGCCTCGCAACAGCAACAACCACATAAGTCAAACTCGTCAGGGCGTGTAAAACCACTGACGCCACTTCTAGCTAGAAAGGAACGCAAGTCCTCCCTGAGGTCCGTCTCCCGTTTTTGGTTCATACCGGGTGTGAAACTCGCGAATTCACGTTACACAAAGTTGTGCCACACAGGCTGTGCTTTGATCATCACCACAAGACTTTGCTTTTCAACAGAAGCCTCGATCTATTGCCACTTAGGCGTGCCACACAGGCAATTCACTCCATGCGTTTGATATCCATCAATATATAACCCCTGAGCTCGTACGTCTCAGAGAAGGGCGTTAAGCAAGAGAATAAATTCTCCGCCGCCAAACAGATATATATTTAATAGAAATCAATCACACAAACTAAAATCCAATGTCAGACACACAGTCCATTTACAAGTCCGTTCTGGGGCTGAACGAAACCGGAGGCTCCTAGTACCCCGCATATCCATCGATCTCCAAGCACGTCTGGACGATCACCAACTGTTTCCATCTTCTTGGGTGTACAGCCCAATCAAGATCATCAGTTATCACCCAAACGACGTGAAGACTTCCGGTCTTCGACCACCGTCTTCATCTTCGACACCACGTCGAATCAGTTACTCAGAATGGGATAAACCCGGTCTTTCTGAATAACTCGCGTATATATTATAAAAGTGTTACACAAACACAACATACGCCTCATTCCAATTCAGAATATTCTTTTATTCAAATATTCCTATACTTTGGGAAAAGTTCCCATTAATTTTATCCAAGATAAATTATTTAAATTTATTCTTTAATCTCCTTTGAATATCAATTCAAAACTAGTCGGGATTAGCGAACCACACCGAAGTAATCATTTATTTTATTTCCCAATCCCATCCTATTCATCCCATGAAGTAAAACTGGTTATACTTCATATCTAACACCACGGTGTTATCGGTAAATTCAATTACCATTTCACGTTCAAATCTAATTAAAGATTTAACTATTGCCTGGAGTAAAACTGGTGATACTCCATTCTCGACCTTTTCAATCTAATTAAAGATTCATTAAAACTCCACTTAGTTTTAATCTTTGACTGGGTTAAAGAATCAGTGTCATTTAAAACACAGTTCACGATAAACCCAAAAATCAATATCCATTCAATGCCAATTAAATATCATTTAATTGGTACACTTCATTAAATCTAAATAAAAAGATTTAATCTTTTCTCAACTGGGTTCAAGAATAGTGTTAGTGAAGACACCATTCACGACAAACCCAAATCACATTCGATATTCAATACAAGGCTCTGAATAGAAAATATATCGGCTTATATTCAATACCGAATTCTACGACTAACAAATGTCGTATTGGAAATAACGATATAAATATATATCTTTCAAATTTCCATAACCACACCTGTATAATCACGAATTCCAACATCGAAATATTCCGAAGACAATTTCGATTCAAATCCACTCCAATGCAATCATTGGAGATTTTGGTTATTTTCAAAACCATTTCAAATTCAATTTATTTATTTAAAAATAAATAGAATTATAATTCTAGTTCAAAACTAGTTCATTTCGATAAAAAAACAATTTTTATCTTTTCAAATATGGAGTTTTTCATCCCAATTCTTCTCAAATCATTTCTTATGATTTTACACAAATTATTACTATTTTTAATAATTTTATCAAGGCCCGTACAGTCGATTTCCAACAACGGCCATCGAACTGCACTTACAGCGACCTTTTTCAAATTTGATTTGGACGTATCTCCAAATCCAACCGTTAGATTTCAAATTTCTAACATTCGTTAGAAAGCTCTTTTCGATACGAACCCAACGGTTCCGGTTTTAGGAGAATTCGACGGTCGGATCTCCCGTAATGTCCGTTTGAAATAAATGGTCGAAATTCACGAACTGCCACGGCGCGGCGCGTTCTATTCAGGCCATTATATTATATATATAATATATATAATATATATTTCGTCGATTTCTATTTAAAACGAATTATATAAATAGTTTTAAAATTCGTTTCAAAATCTATTTCAACTTCCATTTCAATTCAAAGCAAAATTGAATTCTTTTTTATAAATTCGTTTCAAAGTTCATTTCTATTCAATTCAAAATTCAATTCAATTTGAATTCAATTCAATTCGCCTTCAATTCAATTTGAATTCGTTTTCAATTCAATTCATTTCGAAATCGTTTTCAATTCAATTCATTTCGAAATCACTTTCAATTCAATTCACTTCGAAATCGTTTTCAATTCAATTCACTTCGAAATCGTTTTCAATTCAATTCACTTCGAAATCGTTTTCAATTCAATTCACTTCGAAATCGTTTTCAATTCAATTCACTTCGAAATCGTTTTCAATTCAATTCACTTCGAAATCGTTTTGAATTCAATTCACTTCGAAATCGTTTTCAATTCAATTCAGTTCGAAATCGTTTTCAATTCAATTCATTTCGAAATATTCGATTTCGAAATCACTTTTCAATATTCATTTTAAAATGAATAAAATCGATATAAATATCGTTCACGTCAAAATGGCGTCAATCTAATCAACACGGCTTCATAAATTTCTATTTTCAAATATTCTTTAATTTTCAAATTGGAATGAGGCCCAATCAATTACCATATAAAATTAATTATATGGATTTCCATACAACACATGTATATAATAGCATTGAAAAATAATCAACCATCAACCAAAGTGCACTACACTGTATAAGCATCCAATATAGATATTCAACGCTTATAACAGCCTATCAATCAATCGATCGACATATTTAATCAATCAGGATGAGTGAAATTCATATTTCATCCCAACACCCGTGTGGGGTTTCAAAAAATCAAACACAGATTTTAGTTGTGCAGTTGGGCGATGTGTAAAATTTATCGTCCCAATCAATGTCCTTCAAATAGGTGTACATAAACAAACCGTCCGGTTTGTAAATGAATATTTATTTATTCACATTCACGTTAAAAATTATATTTTTAATGATAAAACATTTTGTTTCAACATATGAATTCCTTTTCAATTCATTTATTCGATAAAATGATATTTTTATTTTTCTAATCTTATTTTAGAAAATTTCGGCGGCATAACGGCACGATACTAGAAACGGGACAAGGCCTAGCCTTATCCCCGGTCTAGTGAAGGCCCACGCCATTCACACATCAATCAAACCATTCAATTCCACCAAACAATTCAATTCAATCCAATAATTCAACTAATCTATGCAACCAAACAAACAAGTCCATGGTCTGTGGACGATTGTGTCGGGTGCTACTAAGCACCGTCTGCATCCTAGTATATATATATAACTAGAAAAGAAATTGAAAGGCGAGAAGTTCTCACATATAGCTATCCTAGCTCCACGGCACTTCATTGATAGAAATCTTCATCGCTATCGCATCTTCGTCACCTTCTTTGCCCGTATTATCTACATATATATAAAAAAAAATCGAATTTTTACTTCGCTATTCAATATAGAAAAATCGAATTTTTACTTCGCTATTCAATATAGAAAAAATTATATTTCTATTTTCTACTTTCGAAAATATTTCTTTTCTTTTAAAAATCATATTTTTATAATGGCTTCACACTTGTAAAAAAAATCGAATTTTTATTCGAAGTTCAATATATAAAAATTCCATTTCTAGTCGAAGTTCAATATATAAAAATTCCATTTCTAAGTCGAAGTTCAATATATAAAAATTCCATTTCTAAGTCGAAGTTCAATATATAAAAATTCCATTTCTAAGTCGAAGTTCAATATATAAAAATTCCATTTCTAAGTCGAAGTTCAATATATAAAAATTCCATTTCTAAGTCGAAGTTCAATATATAAAAATCATATTTTTATTTCGAAGTTCAAAATATAAAAATCATATTTTTAAAAATATAGATTTCGCCTTTATAAACATATAGACTTCGCCTTTTCAACTTTAAAGATTTCATCTTTATAAAAATCTCATTTTTATTTTTCTACACATATAAAGATGCTATTTTTAATATTTCTATCATGTAAAAATTATATTTTTACTTCTCTACATAAACAAAAATCATATTTTTATATCATCTATATAGTAAAGACTATATTTTTAATACTTTAAAAATACAAAAATCATATCTTTATTACTTTAAAAATATAAAGATTATATTTTTATCTTTCCTATATTATAAAAATTATATTTTTATTCTTCTACTATGATAAAAATTATATTTTCATTCTATTAAAAATCCAGTCTTTCTCTAATTAAAATCATAACTTTACCTAATTAAAAATCTAATTGTCTTCATTTATAAAAATCTGAATTTCCTATGAATAATAAATAAGGCTGATTTACATTTTTAACCTAATTGCATTAAAGAAAAACAAATCTATAATTAAGTAAAGTATAAAACTTACATTTACAAAGGAAGGAGGGGGTGGTGTTTGTCGCCGACGTCTGGAAAGGGGAGCTCGCTGGTGTCGCATCGGAGGTAGTGGTGCTTGGCCAGAGGCGGCGGCCTGGTGGCGGAAATGGGAGGAAAAAAACGGGCGCCGCACTTTAAATCGAAGGGAGGAAGGGTTCGCGCGGGCTCTGATGGCGGTGGAGGAGAGGAGGAGCTCGGGGAAGAAGAAGAGGGGGCGGCGCTGTGGTCGGAGGGGGGGGGGGGGGGGTTCGGCGAAGCATCGCCGCCGGCCTGGGTTCGAGCGCGAGGGCGCTCGTCTCCCTTTTTTTTTTTTTTATAATCGATCTGAAATGAAAAGAGATCAGGGGGGGGGCCTGGTTAAGGGAGAAGATTAATTTTTTTTTTATTAATTTAATTATTTTATTTTTCAAAAAGTTGACTTTCACATACGACCTCGAAACGAGGCCCACCGCCTATTGTCCATAGCGTTCTGCCCCCATTCCGAGCACAATGGGATATGTATCGTAGGCTGATTCGACTGTTTGAATCCGTTTCTTTTGAATTTACATTTAAATCACTATATTGAATTTTAAACGTACATTTCAAATTACCGGGGCTACATACGAACACGAAAAATTCCAGAAAAATATTTTCTAGCTTCGTATTGACGATACGGTCCTAACAAAACTAGTTTCGTCGAATTCTGAGACCGTTAGAAAAATGGCCAATTTCCAGTCGATTAAAATCAACTAAAACCGGTCAAACGCGTTTTCCTTTGCCATGCTCACATATTGATTCGAAAAATTACGAAATTTGGAATCTAGCAATAACTTCACATCCCGGACCCAACAAAACTGGTTTCGTCGAAATCCGAGGTCGTTTGCAAAATGTCCATTTTTTTAAGGGCCTGAATTCCATAGCGACTATTCAGTATTTTCAACTGGACATATCTTTCGATTCCCCCCATGAAATCTCAATTTGTCGGATTCGTTGTAAAGATATCATCAATTAGATCCTAATGTTTTTGGTTTCGCTAAAATCCGGATTGTTTTGCACCTGGTACATTCAATTGAAGTTTGAAATCGAATTATCGAACTACCGCGCCATTTTCAATTCTATTTATAATTATATATAATTATTTATATTCTAACGACGACGCGTATAAATATATACGTTCGAATTCTATTCAAATAAATTTTTTCGTCGATATTATTTAAAATAATCTATTTTAAATATTCAAAATTCCCTAAAATTTCCAAAATAAAAATTTCAAACTGGCTCGCATTTTACGGGTTGTTACATAAAGATATCTAACGCTTATAACAGCCTGTCAATCAATCGATCGACATATTTAATCAATCAGGATGAGTGAACTTCAAATTTCATCCCGATACCCGTGTGGGGTTTCAAACAATCAAACGCATATTTTAGTTATGCAGTTGGGCGATGTGTAAAATTTATCGTCCTAATCAATGTCATTCAAATAAGTGTACATAAACAAACCATCTGGTTTGTAAATGAATATTTATTTATTCACTTCACTATTTTCATATTCACGTTAAAAATTATATTTTTAACGATAAAACATTTTATTTCAACCTATGAATTTCTATTCAGTTCATTTTTTTGAATAAAATGATATTTTTATTTTTCTAACTTATTTTAGAAAATTTCGGCGGCATAACGGCACGATACTAGAAACGGGACAAGGCCTAGCCTTATCCCCGGTCTAGTGAAGGCCCACGCCATTCACACATCAATCAAATCAATTTCATCTCACCAAACAATTCAATTCAAACAAATAATTCAACTAATCTATGCAACCAAACAAACAAGTCCATGGTCTGTGGACGATTGTGTCGGGTGCTACTAAGCACCGTCTGCATCCTAGTATATATATATAACTAGAAAAATTAAATTGAAAGGTGAGAAATTCTCACCGAAAGCTATCCAAACATCTTGACTCTTCTTTGATATAAATCTTCTTCGTACTCGCCTTTTTGTCATCTTCGTTTCCCGCTTTCACTACCTATGTAAAAATCGAATTTTTACTACTCTATTCAATATATAAAAATCATATTTTTATTTCGAAGTTCAATATATAAAAATCATATTTTTATTTCGAAGTTCAATATATAAAAATCATATTTTTCCTACGAAGTTCAATATATAAAAATCATATTTTTCTTATTTAAAGTTCAAATCTTTTTCCATTCTAAAGCTCAAACCTTTTCCTTTTTAAAGTTTAAACCTTTTCTTTTTTAAAATAAAATCAGAATTCTCCTTTAAAAAAAAAAATCAGATTTATAATCTTTTAAAAAAAATCAGTTTTAAAAATTCTTTTTAAATCGGTTTTTATATCATTTAAAAATCCAGTTTATAATTTCTAAAAAAATCAGTTTTCATATTCTCTAAAAATCAGTTTTTAAACTGTTAAAATAAAAACAATTTTTAATCTGTAAATAAAAACAAATATAAAATATTAATAATAATAAAAAAACAAAAACTTACAGCCGAGGGGGGGGGTCTCTGCTGCGGCGGAGCCGAAGGGAGGCTACTGGTGGTCGGCAGTGGTTGCAGGGTGGCGGCGGAGCAGGCGAAGGGGGGGGGGGTTTGGGTTGCGTCGGCGATGGCTTGAATGGGGGGTGCGATCTCGAATCGGACGCGGAGGGGAGAAGAAGGGGGCGGGGTTCGCCTAAGGCGCGACGCCGACCAGAGGGGGGCATCGACGGAAAATCAGATCGAGGATGGCTTCCGCAATTTTCCTTTTTTTTTTTTTATCTGAAGGTCAACGGGTATAGGAGGAGAGATATGGGGGGGGGGGTATTTTATATTATTTAATTAATTAATTAATTAATTTATTTATTTCACATAAAGCAACTTTTTCTATCGACCTCGAAACAAGGCCCACCGCCTGTCGTCCATAGCGTTTTACCCCCATTCCGAACACAATGGGATATGTTTCGTAGGTTGATTCGATCGTTTGAATCAGTTTCCGTTGAATTTACATTTAAATCACTATATTGAATTTTAAACGTAGATTTCAAATTACCGGGGCCACATACTAACCAGAAAAATTCACGAAAAATATTTTCTAGCTTCGTATTGACGATACCTGTCCTAACAAAACTAGTTTCGTCGAATTCTGAGACCGTTAGAAAAATGGCCAATTTCCAGTCGATTAAAATCAACTGAAATGGTCAAAACACATTTTCCTTTGCCACGCTCACATATTGATTCGAAAAATTATGAAATTTGGAATCTAGCAATAATTCGACATCACGGACCTAACAAAACTAGTTTCGTCGAAATCCGAGGTCGTTTGCAAAATGTCCATTTTTAAGGGCCTGAATTCCATAGCGACTATTCAGAATTTTCAACTGTACATATCTTTTGATTCCTGATATGAAATATTGATTTTTCGGATTCGTTGGAAAGATATTCACAATTAGATCCCATTATTTTTGGTTTCACTAAAATCCGGATTGTTTTGCACCCGGTACATTCAATTGAAGTTTGAAATCGAATTATCGAACTACCGCGCCATTTTCAATTCCTTTTATAATTATATATAATTATTTATATTCTAACGACGACGCGTATAATATTTACGTTCGAATTATATTCAAAAATAAATTTCTCGTCAATATTATTTAAAATATTCTATTTTAAATAATCAAAATTCGCTAAAATTGCCTGAATAAAAATTTTAAACTGGCCCAGATTTTCGGGTTGTTACAATCTCCCCCACTTAAAACTTTTCGTCCCCGAAAAGGAACAAAGTCGAAAGTGGTTTGATTAATCAGCTCAACGTTCATTGTTTTTCATTACGGCTTAAGTTTTCAACTTTTCAGTTTCTAAAACTTTTCAAATTTTTCAAAAATTTGGCTAACACCCTAAATTTTCGAAAAATTTCGCCATAACCTCCCCTGCACCGGGAGCATCGGGGAATTTCAAATAGCTTCCCCGGTCCTTCAGATCTCAAAAAGAAAAAGAAAAAGCCAAGCGGCTAGCTAATAGGCTCACAAAATCATCATCACCCAAACAAAACAGGAAATTATGTAGTAAACATGTACCTATTTGTCGGGCAAACAAATTTTTCTCTGGCTTTAGCCTCCTTGCTATGACCTGTTCAATGTAAGTATATGTATATGCAAGCAAATGCAACCGATTGTCGATACAATTCAATATTTGATTTAATTAGGCTAAATGGTTCAAAATTATCAAACAATTAAACAAACAACACAAACATCAATCAATTAGTGAATTAGAGTTTCAAATTCATAACTTTGATACATAGTCAAAAATCAGATTTTTGATGCCAAATCACAACAATTAGCCCTATCTAATTTTGGTTCTCACACCAGTCTAATGGAAATATATAGATATTACACGTTCGTCACTCGAATATAAATTCTGATGATGATATATCAATCATCAGAATCACTCCCGGGCGACTAGAGCGTAATTCTATATCTATCCAGTATATTAAAATTTCAAATACACGTGGATCAGACGTATACGCAAAATCTTTATATACTGGACTGTCCAACTCAATATAAATAGATAATCAAATACGAATAATTGATTTAAATTTTCAAAACAAAAATTTGTTTTCACTTTCAAAAATATACTCTTCACACTCGTTCTAGGATGCTACTGATCCCATCTCTAACGAGTCATTCCCGTTGGATATTACTAACCCAATATCTGATGAATTCTTTCATATGGTTCTAATGTGCCTTGTTCTCTGCTTTGTAAACCAAAGCTCTGATACCAAAATGAAACAACCCGCAACTTCCCCGTAAAGGAAAGCGTCGGATAGTTCGAGAACAAGCCACAACAGAACGCATACGGAAGAACATTTCATTGTATATTACGACAATGCATCAGATTACAAGAATATACAGAGTAAAAGAATAAATATTACACAGAAATATCAGAGATTTAAATTACATTTAAATACATAGCAGCGGAAAGTAATACAATACACGACTAGAAGAGATATACGGATACAAAGCTTTCCGGATATCATTCCAGCTGTAAACCAGGATCCTGTGAATATAAATCTGCAAAACCAAAACTACTAGCTGCCCGTGTCAAAATAGGGGCACCCAGAGTTTAGGTTAAAACAATAAACTCCAGGTCAGTCATGGGACAGGTGTGAGAACTAAAACAGTTATTAATCTTTATTTTAAATCATTAGGTAAATCAAGGGACCAGGCCGTATAACACGGAACGGGTTTCCTCCCAAGAATACCAGTGCATAAAACAAACAGCGCAATGCTAAATAAAGAAAAATGAAGCTGTTATAAGACCCAGGTCCTATTACATAATGCAACGCAAGCCGGGGGATAGGGTTTTTACCTTATAACAGCCAAAGAATGCTTGATACGTTTAAAACAAATCATTTGATACTATAATAAGTGCATAGTGTATAAAACAACTTCAAATCATAAGTATCAATCATAGGCGGCATGAGTGCCCCATCCCACTATGTCGCCATACTAGGCTCTACAAATAAAACCGCAAATGTCACGTATTTGGAAATTGGATTTCCGTCTATGAACCGAGGCAAGAGATAGTCCTCAACCGATTCGAGACGCTCTAGCCCGTGTCTCAGGATCAGAGCTCGAGTGACCCATGGATCGTCAGGGCCAGTCCACCGATGTGGATTAAACTTAAACCCTGAACATGCGCTTCCCCACCCTTTGGGGTGTCAATGAGCCAACAAATGACTCCATCGGTTCGAGAACGACCGATATATCCGAGGCGCCTCGCAACAGCAACAACCACATAAGTCAAACTCGTCAGGGCGTGTAAAACCACTGACGCCACTTTTTAGCTAGAAGGAAACGCATGCCCTCCCTGAGGTCCTCTCCCGTTTTTGGTCCATACCGGGTGTGAAACTCGCGAAGTAAACGTTACACAAAGCTACGCCACAAAGGCCGTGCTTTGATCATCACCACAAGACTTTGCTTTTCAACAGAAGCCTCGATCAATTGCCACTTAGGCATGCCACACAGGCAATTCACTCCATGCGTTTGATATCCATCAATATATAACCCCTGAGCTCGTACGTCTCAGAGAAGGGCGTTAAGCAAGAGAATAAATTCTCCGCCGCCAAACAGATATATATTTAATAGAGATCAATCACATAGACTAAAATCCAATGTCAGACACACAGTCCATTTACAAGTCCATTCTGGGTCTGAACGAAACCGGAGGCACCTAGTACCCCGCATATCCATCGATCTCCAAGTACGTCTGGACGATCACTAACTGTTTCCATCTTCTTGGGTGTACAGCCCAATCAAGATCATCAGTAATTACCCAAACGACGTGAAGACTTCCGGTCTTCGACAATCGTCTTCATCTTCGACACCACGTCGAATCAGTTATTCAGAATGGGATAAACCCGGTCTTTCTGAATAACTCGCGTATATATTATAAAAGTGTTACACAAACACAACATACGCCTCGTTCCAATTCAGAATATTCTTTTATTCAAATATTCCTAGACTTTGGGAAAAGTTCCCATTAATTTTATCCAAGATAAATTCTTAAAATTTATTCTTTAATCTTCTTTGAATATCAATTCAAGCTAGTCGGGATTAGCGAACCACACCGAAGTAATCATTTATTTTATTTTCCCAATCCCAACCTATTCATCCCATGAAGTAAAACTGGTAGTACTTCATATCTAACACCACAGTGTTATCGGTAATTCAATTACCATTTCACGTTCGAATATAATTAAAGATTTAACTATCGCTTGGAGTAAAACTGGTGATACTCCATTCTCGATCTTTTCAATCTATTTAAAGATTCATTAAAACTCCACTTAGTTTAATCTTCGACTGGGTTAAAGAATCAGTGTCATTTAAAACACGGTTCACAATAAACCCAAAATCACATTCCATTAATTATCGGGTTAAAGAACAAGTGTTAATTAAAACACTGTTCACGATAAACCCAAAAATCAATATCAATTCAAATCCAATTAAATATTATTTAATTGGCACACTTCATTAAATCTAAATAAAAAGATTTAATCTTTCCTCAATTGGGTTCAAGAACAGTGTTAGTGAAGACACCATTCACGACAAACCCAAATCACATTTGATATTCAATACAAGGCTCTGAATAGAAAATATATCGGCTTATATTCAATATCAAATTCTACGACAAACAAATGTCGTATTGGAAATAACGATATAAATATATATCTTTCAAATTTCCGTAACAACACCTGTATAATCACGAATTCCAACATCGAAATATTCCGAAGACAATTTCGATTCAAATCCACTCCAATGCAATCATTGGATATTCTGGTTATTTTTAAAACCCTTTTCAAATTCAATTTATTTATTTAAAAATAAATAGAATTATATTCCTAGTTCAAAACTAGTTCATTTCGATAAAAATCTATTTTTATCTTTTCAAATATGGAGTTTTTCATCCCAAATCTTCACAAATCATTTCTTATGATTTTACACAAATTATTACTATTTTTAATAATTTTATCAAGGCCCGTACAGTCGATTTCCATCAATGGCCATCGAACTGCACTTACAGCGACCTTTTTCAAATTTGATTTGGACATAATTCCAAATCCAACCGTTAGATTTCAAATTTCTAATATTCATTAGAAAGCTCTTTTCGATACGAACCCAACGGTTCCGGTTTTAGGAGAATCCGACGGTCGGATCTCCCGTAATGTCCGTTTGAAATAAATGGTCGAAATTCGCGAACTGCCGCGGCGCGGCGCGTTCTATTCAGGCCATTATATTATATATATAATATATAATATATATTTCGTCGATTTCTATTTAAAACGAATTATATAAATAGTTTTAAAATTCGTTTCAAAAGCAATTTCAACTTCCATTTCAATTCAAATCAAAATTGAATTCTTCTTTATAACTTCGTTTTAAAATTCATTTCTATTCAATTCAAATTTCAATTCAATTTGAATTCATTTTCAATTCACTTTCAATTCAATTTGAATTCGTTTTCAATTCAATTCATTTCGAAATCGTTTTCAATTCAATTCATTTCGAAATCGTTTTCAATTCAATTCATTTCGAAATCGTTTTCAATTCAATTCATTTCGAAATCGTTTTCAATTCAATTCATTTCGAAATATTCGATTTCAAAATTACTTTTTAATATTCATTTTAAAATGAATAAAATCGATATAAATATCGTTCACGTCAAAATGGCGTCAATCTAATCAACACGGCTTCATATATTGATATTTTCAAATATTCCATTTCGAATATTTCTATTTCAAATATTTCTATTTCAAATATTTCCATTTCTAAACTGGAATGAGGCCCAATCAATTACCATATAAAATTAATTATATGAATTTTCACACAACACATGTATATAATAACATTGAAAAATGATCAACCATCAACCAAAGTGCACTACACTGTATAAGCATCAAATAAAGATATCTAACGCTTATAACAGCCTGTCAATCAATCGATCGACATATTTAATCAATCAGGATGAGTGAACTTCAAATTTCATCCCAACACCCGTGTGGGGTTTCAAACAATCAAACGCATATTTTAGTTGTGCAGTTGGGCGATGTGTAAAATTTATCGTCCCAATCAATGTCATTCAAATAAGTGTACATAAATAAACCATCTGGTTTGTAAATGAATATTTATTTATTCACTTCACTATTTTCATATTCACGTTAAAAATTATATTTTTAACGATAAAACATTTTATTTCAACATATGAATTTCTATTTAGTTCATTTTTTTGAATAAAATGATATTTTTATTTTTCTAACTTATTTTAGAAAATTTCGGCGGCATAACGGCATGATACTAGAAACGGGACAAGGCCTAGCCTTATCCCCGGTCTAGTTAAGGCCCACGCCATTCACACATCAATCAAATCAATTTCATCTCACCAAACAATTCAATTCAAACAAATAATTCAACTAATCTATGCAACCAAACAAACAAGTCCATGGTCTGTGGACGATTGTGTCGGGTGCTACTAAGCACCGTCTGCATCCTAGTATATATATATATATATATATATATATATATAACTAGAAAAATTAAATTGAAAGGTGAGAAATTCTCACCGAAAGCTATCCAAACATCTTGACTCTTCTTTGATATAAATCTTCTTCGTTCTCGCCTTTTTGTCATCTTCGTTTCCCGCTTTCACTACCTATGTAAAAATCGAATTTTTACTACTCTATTCAATATATAAAAATCATATTTTTATTTCGAAGTTCAATATATAAAAATCATATTTTTATTTCGAAGTTCAATATATAAAAATCATATTTTTCCTACGAAGTTCAATATATAAAAATCATATTTTTCTTATTTAAAGTTCAAATCTTTTTCCATTCTAAAGCTCAAACCTTTTCCTTTTTAAAGTTTAAACCTTTTTTTTTTAAAATAAAATCAGAATTCTCCTTTTAAAAAAAAATCAGATTTATAATCTTTTAAAAAAAATCAGTTTTAAAAATTCTTTTTAAATCGGTTTTTATATCATTTAAAAATCCAGTTTATAATTTCTAAAAAAAATCAGTTTTCATATTCTCTAAAAATCAGTTTTTAAACTGTTAAAATAAAAACAGTTTTTAATCTGTAAATAAAAACAAAAATAAAATATTAATAATAATAAAAAAACAAAAACTTACAGCCGAGGGGGGGGGGGTCTCTACTGCGGCGGAGCCGAAGGGAGGCTACTGGTGGTCGGCAGTGGTTGCAGGGTGGCGGCGGAGCAGGCGAAGGGGGGGGGGGCGGTTTTGGGTTGCGTCGGCGATGGCTTGAATGGGGGGCGCGATCTCGAATCGGACGCGAAGGGGAGAAGAAGGGGGGGTTCGCCTAAGGCGCGACGCCGACCAGAGGGGGGCATCGACGGAAAATCAGATCGAGGGTGGCTTCCGCAATTTTCCTTTTTTTTTATTTGAAGGTCAACGGGTATAGGAGGAGAGATATAGGGGGGGGGGTATTTTATATTATTTAATTTATTTATTTATTTTTTTCACATAAAGCAACTTTTTCTATCGACCTCGAAACAAGGCCCACCGCCTGTCGTCCATAGCGTTTTACCCCCATTCCGAACACAATGGGATATGTTTCGTAGGTTGATTCGATCGTTTGAATCAGTTTCCGTTGAATTTACATTTAAATCACTATATTGAATTTTAAACGTAGATTTCAAATTACCGGGGCCACATACTAACCAGAAAAATTCACGAAAAATATTTTCTAGCTTCGTATTGACGATACGGTCCTAACAAAACTAGTTTCGTCGAATTCTGAGACCGTTAGAAAAATGGCCAATTTCCAGTCGATTAAAATCAACTGAAATGGTCAAAACACGTTTTCCTTTGCCACGCTCACATATTGATTCGAAAAATTATGAAATTTGGAATCTAGCAATAATTCGAAATCACGGACCTAACAAAACTGGTTTCGTCGAAATCCGAGGTCGTTTGCAAAATGTCCATTTTTAAGGGCCTGAATTCCATAGCGACTATTCAGAATTTTCAACTGGACATATCTTTTGATTCCTGATATGAAATCTTGATTTTTCGGATTCGTTGGAAAGATATTCACAATTAGATCCCATTATTTTTGGTTTCACTAAAATCCGGATTGTTTTGCACCCGGTACATTCAATTGAAGTTTGAAATCGAATTATCGAACTACCGCGCCATTTTCAATTCCTTTTATAATTATATATAATTATTTATATTCTAACGACGACGCGTATAATATATACGTTCGAATTATATTCAAAAATAAATTTCTCGTCGATATTATTTAAAATATTCTATTTTAAATAATCAAAATTCGCTAAAATTGCCAGAATAAAAATTTTAAACTGGCCCAGATTTTCGGGTTGTTACAACTATCTTTTGCCTCGGTTCATAGATGGAAATACAATTTCCAAATACGTGACATTTGCGGTTTTAATTGTAGAACTAGTATGGCAACATGATATATGGTACCCATGTCGCCTATGATTGATACTTATGATTTGAAGTTGTTTTATACACTATGCAATTATAATAGTATCAAGCGATTTGTTTTAAACGTATCAAGCATTCTTTGGCTGTTATAAGGGAAAACCCTATCCTCGGCTGCGTTGCATTGTGTGATGGGACCTGGGTCTTATAACAGCTTCATTTTTCTTTATTTAGCATTGCGCTGTTTGTTTTATGCACTGGTATTCTTGGGAGGAAACCCGTTCCGTGTTATACGGCGTGGTCCCTTGATTTACCAAACTTTAAAAATAAAGATTAATAACTGTTTTAGTTCTCACACCAGTCCCATGACTGACCTGGAGTTTATTGTTTTTAACCTAAACTCTGGGTGCCCTTATTTTGACACGGGTAGCTAGTAGTTTTGGTTTTGCAGATTTTTATTCACAGGATCCTGGTTTACAGCTGGAACGATATCCGGAAAGCTTTGTATCCGTATATCTCTTCTAGTTGTGTATTGTATTATTTTCCGCTGCTTTGTATTCAAATGTAATTTAAATCTCTGATATTTCTATGTAATATTCATTTATACTCTGTATATTCTTGTAATCTGATGCATTGTTGTAATAAGCAATGAAATGTTCTTTTATATGTGTTCTGTTGTGGTTTGTTCTCGAACTATCCGACGCTTTCCTTTATGGGGAAGTTGCGGGTCTTTACAAAATGTTTCTCTTTAATAACTTTACTTCACTTATGCAAGTGTTGTGTACCCCTTCTATTTAAAACTATCGGTGTTAAAAACCAATATCTCTTCTCTATATAAGTACAGACTTATATATTTCATCTATCCAGTGATAAATATTCAATTTAATTTATAAACTGTTATTTATAAATAAATCTTTTCTATTTATCTGTTAAAAACAGATTTCCATTTTCTATTCATCTTCTATATATTCCTTCCATTAAATTCTATTTATTTAACAAATAAATATCTCATTTATAACATTCTATTTATTTTCTATAAATAAATATTTCCATTTAATCTATTTGTAAATGTTTTTACAAATATTCCCTTTTCAATTTGTTTGCACATAACTTCCTTTGTATTTGGTTTTACAAATATATTTCCTCTATTCACCCCCAATTCATATTCCATTCACATTGATTTTACTCAATTTATCCATTTCGATCCATTTAACTTACTTAAGTTAAATTTAATTTCAATCGTTCAACTTCCCATTAACTAGTTGCTAATTAACTGTTTTGCCTATTTCACCCTTTTATTTGAATATAACTTGTTCAAATATATGTCAACTTAATTATAACTAATCTAATTATATTTTCAACTTGAGTTATATATTCGATTTCGAATATAACTCTCAATTTCTTTTACTTATCAAAAAACCCAGTTTCGATTCAAATTTTCTTTAACAAATTATTCTCCAATTTAGTTAATTCTATTTAACCATTCTAAATATGATTTTGTCTTGAAAATCATATCACTTACTTCACTGGAGTTCATATTTATTTTATATCTCCAGTCTGGATTTTTCTAATGCCAATTCGGATTTTATTTATTGAATTAAACCGTTATGGTTTTATAATGGTTCTGGCGCTGCTTTTCTAAAAATTTGATTTTGACATAACGCAAAATCTATACGACGAAATCTAGATTTTTCTCTTTTATTAGAAAACTATTATTCAACCGGTCCCGACGATTCTTGTTTCACAGAATTCCGACTTCAATTGAGTTCTGTATACTAAATTGAAGTTCGAATCGCCAATTTACGAACTGCCGCGTTACGGCGAGCTCATTTTAATTATATTTATAAATATAAACGTTTTAACTTCGTTTATAATAAATTCAACTCCATTCTTGATATATTTTTAATATATATCCAATCCATTTCATAATATTCCCGATCTACTTCACTTCTAATATTCAAGTTCTCTACATTTAAAATATTCAAATTACATTTGAATTCCTTATCTTCAATTTCTACTTGAATTTCTGATCTTCAATTTCTATTTGAATTCCATTGTTCAATTTCTATTTAAATTCCTTTGAATTCAAATTCTATTTCAAACTTTATATTTTCTTTGAATTCTAATATACAACCTCCACTTTATACTTTCTTTGATATTCTATTTAACCAAATTCCATTTGAATTCTAATATTCAAATCTCTATTTGACTTTTCTTTATTTTAATCCATTTGAATTCCTTTGAATTCAAATTCCATTTTCATATTTCTTATACAATTTCTATTTGAAATTTCCTTTATTCAAACTCATTTGAATTCCTTTGAATTCAAATTCTATTTCACTTCTATTTGAATTATATATATTCAAATTCCTTTATTTTATTTCTATTTGAAATCTATATTTCAATTCCCATTTCAAAATTCCTCTGAAGTTATATAAATATATCCATATATTTATATCTATCTCAAATTCAAAACATTTGAATTTTCAAACAACTTGTTTCTTTCAAACAAATTTCCATCAAAACTTTTCTAAGGCAGCAATTCATCACTTAGAAACTCGAAAATGAACACTGATGATGTTGCGACCATCATCAGAATTATTTCCCAGCTACTGAATTAGTTCAGTACTATATTTCTTTCAAAATCCACTTAGAAAAATATTTTCCCAAACTCCCAGGATTTTAAATTCTAAATTCTGGTTGGAATTCAATTTCAATTTATCATATTTGTATATTTGATTTCATATACAAATTCTATTGGTTATTTATAACTATTTCTGTTTTAATATCTCATTTGATTATAACCCTAACAATCAACTTAACTATTTAAAAACAATATCGTGTCCAATCTTCTGTTCATGTGTTTATAAACTCCTATCGACATCGTGGCGTCCCACGATTCGACCAAAATTTATAATCCACTCAACAGACTAGTCAACACAATATGAAACAGTTTTTATATCAAATAACAAGTACGCTCTCTCGTATATATATACGCTCAACTCATTCTAGGATACTACTGATCCTATCTCTAATGAGCACATTCCAACAAGCCTAGGTATTCGCTAAACCTAAGCTCTGATACCAACTGTAATGACCCGAAAATCCGGTAGAATTTGAGCTGACCAAAAACACAAGTCCAACCCCAAATATCACGGAAATTCGAACCATTAATAGAAAGAAGTTAGAGGGTGAGGATAGATAAGATAGAAACTTAGAATAGAAGAAGGAGAAGAACACAACATCAGAGTAACACGAATCTCACAACGGAACGAATAACATATAATATATATAACATAACTTGAAATATACATCTGTACTTGAATATACATCAATATCAAAGTACATCACTTACAACACAGAAGAAATAACTATAGCTATATGATCCTGAAGCCTCCTGCTCCAAGCTCTTCCAGTGTATCTGTAAATTCCCGACTACTTGACTGCCCGTACAAATTTAGGCACCCAAGAGTTTAGGGAAAACAACAAAGTAAACTCCGGGTCAGTCATGGGACTGGTATGAGTAAACAGTTTAAAACAGTTTCAGAAAACTAAATGATATCTCATAAGACCACGCCGTATAACACGGAACGGGTTTTTCCCTTATGAGAATCCAAACACTTGATTTATCTTTATATCAAAACTCTTTTGATATTATAATAATGTCTAAATCAAGTAAATAACAATCTAGTGGAACGTTTGCATCTCACGTTCCACATATATATACAATCATAAACCGCAAGCACGTATTGGGTATTTGATTTCCAACTATGACAAGGTATGGGACCACTTTACGCTGGTATATCTCTAGAGGAGAATACACCGAGTTCAACAAGAACATCTTGCAACTCAGCCACACATGACCGACCACTCATTTCGCTTGAGTGTATCGAATGTATATCACCAACGATTGGGATCAGCAACCGTTTCCCGACTGGGTCAGCATCGACAATAGATTTTTAGAAGTAAATGAAACTCTAGATCAGGTGATTCTACACCCTAATAGGTGCGACCTACATAGCCATGCTGCTTGCCCGATTTCTGTCATTTACCGGATGATGAGGCTAGAAGCTACGCTTTATCATCACACCAGATTCACTTCGAATGTCACATCGTCAAATCCATCAAATCACCGATTGACGTCCTCAACAGTACATTACGTTTTAGCTAAAAGAAGTTTCCTTCTCCGCTTCCACTCTTGGTACGATTGGAGAAATCAATATACGTGATCGTCTGGAAATACTCTGTCAGACATTCATCCATACAAGTCACCCAGGAACAGGATGAACCGAAGGTACTATTTCTATTAATAGAAAAAGTCCTTGTACTCTACTCCGTCTTCGATTATCTTTATATAATCTGATTCGCACGCTACTGCCAATACGGAGTGGTTCTTCGGATAATAATCCAACCGGTCTCTCCACATTGACAACGATGGTCAAAACTTCGATAGTCTGTGATTTAACTATCGAATAAAAACAAGTGTTTCGATAGTCGATGATTTAACTATCGAATAAAACAAGTGTTCATCCAAACATCCAACAATCACTGAAACTTTAATTAATATTCCATTAATTAAATCTCTTCTCTATTTCTTATCAATATTTGTTAACCAAATATTTTCAATAACCATATTGGCCTTATACGTTATTTGGAAAACATTTCCATATATCGCCTTCTTTTATTTTCTAACTTTAGAAAATATTCATTATTCTATTTCCAAGCTTTGCACATATTTGGGTTAAAACAGATGTTGTGTAAATGAAACACCCCACCTCCGTTATGGTCACTCTCAAAGGGAATGCCCTAATTTTGGTGGAGGTTTATAAGTACAAGTCACAGATATACAAGACAGATTTAAGAACACATATTTGTAAACAGCGGAAGAACAACAAACTTTTATTTCATAAAGTCAAATACGTGTTACAACAACATTCTTTCCAAAAACATAACATAACACTTTCATAATCTGTCTTGAGTACATGATTTAAAGAAGCATAAATAAAACATAGATAAACTGCAAAAGCCCCCTAGTGGATTGTCCAAAGCCATAGTTCAAAACAGGAAAGTCCAAGCAATACATTTCTCTTCTTCAAGCTGGATGTCAAGGCTGATCAAGCTGCTGTGTTCCCCCCCTGAGGACCTGGGGGGGGGGGGGAAACGGAAGAAAGAAGACGAAAGAAAAATAGAGTCAGACATAAAGCCTGAGTAAGTCTAGTACTACTTTGTCTATGAATAAAGAACTGGGTATGATAAGTATAAACAAGAAGTGGGCAAGCACTATGAACTTGGTTAAGTTGTCTAGGGTCGAATATACTATCGTACCCCATGTTAATCTCTGAACCCATATAAACTAGTTTCCAATTGGCACCCCAAAATCAGGGTGATGTGATCCATTCAATGATGATCGGCTCCTACTCGCATAGTTACATGTGTCTTACGGCCCCCGATGTCTGTAGTTACCTATGCTGGTCCCACCATGGGGTGTATCAAGTCCCATAGTGGCAACCCGACACAACCTTAGAGTGCAAAGGTATGCTACTGGTGTCCAGTGCCTTATTTTTCTGCGCCGGAGTGTGTGCACGCCCGCACTCCGTTAGAACCTACACTGCTACACCACCGCCGTCGCTTTGACCTCTTACAATCAGTCCAGTAATCGTGCCCCACCCTGCCTAGTTTCTGGGTATCATGATACACCTTTTAGGGTTACTGCTGAAAAGGGTCCCCCGTTACTAGGTTTTCTGTCTCTAGCCAACATGCTAAGTTGGTTAAGTGTTTCCTAACCTAACCCCACCAGTCCGTTTAGTTTAGCATGTTCCATTTTGATTAAGTCTTTAGTTCACTTAATCCTATCAATCCTGACTCAGCCTTAATTGTCTTATTAAGGCCCTGACCTCTCACATTAGACAGGTATTGTTGTGGCTGCCTGTTGCCGGTTGGTTCCGGGCAGTCTTACGCCACAACTCGGTCTAACCTCGGGTCCTTGCTGGGCTCCATGTTTAACCTCCCACATTGGATAGGTATTGTTGTGACTACTGGACAGCCGGGCAGTTCCGTGCAGGTTTACATCACAACTCAATCCAACCTCGGGTTAAACACATCGTATGTTCTACATTTACATATCTTGTCATTCTTCTTTATTTATATGTAAATATTTGCGGCCCATTATTAAGTTAATGGTGTAAAGGTTACACCAACCACGGGCCCAACCCATACTTGAATTTGGGCCCTTCTATTTTATATTTTCATTCATTAATTAATTTTTAACCCAACGTTATTTTCCCCCGTTTTACACGTCCGTTCATATATATTGGGCTTAGCCTTTTAAAGCCCAATTTAGCCATGCGAAAGGGGAGGCTTATGGCGTATACACAAAGAGGGGAAGGTGAGCGCATGAACTTGCAATACGACGTTGGAAATACAAAATAGAAATTGGTGTACTTGCATAGTGGTAACATAGGTGACATGAATAAAAGCATGTGAACTTGCATAGGTTTAACTACAACATGAACCTATATTCTCATTTAGGCATAATGTCAAACATAAGTATGTCATAAATATTCCTAGCATAAGCATAGCATAATGTCAAACATAAGCATGGCATAAATACTTCTAGCATAAACATGGCATAAGTAAAGTTAACTTTGTTCATGGCATAAACATAAACAAGTCATGTTCATAAGGTTTCTACATGTTTACAAAGGGGATACTTTGTTACTAACACAAAAGCATAGTTCAACTTAATCATGGTTTAAGTCTAATCATATAACGATGGTATAAATATACTTATGCATAAATATTCCTAATCATGGTGTTTGCTTTAAACTTGCAAAAAGAGGATTTTTGAGTCTAACCTAGCCATGTCTCACATATGTCATCATATAATTCTTTTAAACAAGATAGACTTAATCATAGATTTCAATTATGCCAAATATAATTCATAGCCTAGCCATATTCATAAGTTTTGCAAAAGCATGACTTAATACATGGATTATAGTGTCAAAATTCCAACATAGTTTCATATGAACTATGACAACCAAACTTGTCTCAATTACTTGCAAAATGATTTATGCACAAAAATATACATCATGATGGCATAATACCAAAGCCCAAACTTGCATAAATTTCACTCAACTATATACATGTAGCTTCAACATAGACTACATAATTTGCGCAATATTCCAAACGTATTTTTGCATAGAACTACCGCATGTAGTTCTTTATAACATGAATAACATAATTCAAGAATATCCAAACGTATACAAATTGATAAGAACGTACAAATATGAATTACTTCCATTGCCACAATTCAAGCATACACATCAACACAGTTGTTTATTTATACCAAAGTAATACTCTACTTACAATGGTTGCGGCGAATTCTCTAATTAAGAGATATGATTCCTTTGTTGAATTGATTGGCTTTAGGTTGCTTGAATTGCTTTAGGCTTAGAACTTTCTTCCTAACTCTCTCTCTAGTCGGCGGCTACTCTTTGTCGTTCCTCAGCAACATGGCGGCTATAATCTTATTTTGAATGAATAGATTAGGGTTTAGTCTAGGGTTGTTTATATAGAGGTTAGGAATTGATTAGGACCATTGATGTTGCTAGGTTAGATCATAGCCATTCATTAGATAGAGAGACCAATAAAAACCCGCCACCTAGCCCTAATGACGAAGCAGACCACAGAAATTCGACCACACACCGACCTGGCCAGCCAGGTTGACTGGGCTCGACCAGGTCGATACCCCTGTCGACAGGGCTGTCGACAGCCCTGTCGACATGGGTAGCCCAGGTCGACAGCCCAGTCGACCTGGGTGGCCTAGGCGGGCGTTTATTCGCCCTGGCCCACTGGGCCCGATATTTTTTTTTATTTTATTCTGTTTGAATTTTAAATTTAATTCAAACTTCCGAAGGCCATATCTTCTTCATACGGACTCCGTTTTTCGAAAACTCGGACTCTATTTCGCGTATTTTTCCGAGACGAACGCAATGGCGTATCCCGTTTCCCTTAGTTCTTTGATTTGAATTTGATTATACTTTAATTCATGAATTTCACAGTTATAGAATTTTCGGGGTGTTACATTCTCCCCCACTTAAAAGGATTTCGTCCCCGAAATCTTCAAGTTGGGAGGAATGTATATCCTAACATCCAATCATCCATCTACTCATCCATCAAACACGAGCATCCATTGTCCTTAAAAGATTTCTAATGCTTCATGATCATATGCGAAGTGTGTGTGTACATGAACTTATCTAATGCAAAATCAGGCGGTCTACTGATTCAGTTGACCTCATTAATGCGAATTATGTAAGTGCCATGAATCCATCATGTATGCAAAATTTCCTATTCTTGATTCTACATGAGTGCACAATCATTCAATACAAATGCAGCATCCATATGACAACACATTATAGTTCAACTACATACGAAAGCAAACATATATGCATATGCAATATGAAGTGACTGAGCCGATCTAAAACCTAGATTGTGTGTGTATATGCAACCACGAGCAACCACTAGCAATCACTTGCAACCACTTGCAACCATCATTCATAACATGTTTCAACTACATGTTTCCATCCAAAAGGGTTTCTACCTGAAAGATACGGTCGAGGAAATATACCTAAAAAGATAGATAAAAGCGCAACTTAAGGAAAATGAGAGATCAAGGATGTACCCTCGAACAGAAAAGGGTAGGCTGTACGGATTTTAGCTTCAGTTTCCCAAGTCGCGTCTCCCTCGGCGTCGCTCCACTGGACTTTAACGAGCTTGACTTCGCGGTTGCGTAGCTTCTTCACTTCTGTTCCTAAGATGCGGGTTGGAACTCTTCTTATGGTTGCTTCGCGTTCCACTTCGGCCTCTTCGAGGATGTTTGGCTCTACTACTTCAGCAGACTCGTGAAGACATTTTCGGAGATGTGAAACGTGAAAAACGTTGTGGACTCCAGCCAACTTCTCGGGTAGCTCTAATCTATAGGCCATTTTCCCAATCTTCTCGATAATAGGGAATGGCCCTACGAACCTTGGTGCTAGCTTTCCTGTGGTTCCAAAACGAACAACGTTCCTTAGCGGTGATACCTTGAGAAAAACTCTGTCTCCAACCTCAAATTCAAGGTCGGTCCTCCTCTTGTCGGCATAGGACTTTTGTCTGTCTTGGGCCGTCTTCATCCTTCTTCGTATTAAGTCTACTTTCTCTGAAGTCTCTCGGATCATGTCTGGTCCAAGTATGAGCTTATCCGTGGACTCCCACCAACAAGTGGGCGATCGGCACGGTCTTCCATATAAAGCTTCGAAGGGCGCCATTCCTATGGTTGCTTGATAGCTGTTGTTGTAGGCAAATTCCACCAAAGGAAGGTGGTCTTCCCATGTCCCTCCGAAGTCAAGGACGCATAGCCTTAAAAGGTCTTCCAAAACTCTGTTCACTCTCTCTGTTTGGCCGTCGGTTTGGGGATGATAGGTTGTGCTCAAGCATAACTGCGTTCCTACTGCTTCTTGCAGACTCCGCCAAAATTCGCTGGTGAAGATGGGGTCTCGGTCACTAACAATGCTAGATGGTATTCCATGGAGTCGAACGATTTCTTTGAGGTAAAGTGATGCTAGGGATGAGGCAGTTCTTTTACTTTTGACAGGTAAAAAGTGGGCGCTTTTAGTAAGCCTATCCACTATTACCCAAATGCTAGTGTTGCCTCTCCTAGACCTAGGCAGCCCATCGATGAAGTCCATTGAGATGCTATCCCACTTCCACTGCGGGACCTCCAGAGGATGTAGTAGTCCGCCAGGCTTTTTCTGTTCCGCCTTAACCTGTTGGCACACCATACATTTAGAAACGAATTCTGCCACGTCCTTTTTCATGCCGTTCCAAAAGAAAGTCCTTTTTATGTCTTTGTACATTTTATCCCCGCCTGGGTGTATCGTCATCTTGGAGTGATGCGCCTCCTCGAGAACCTTCTTCACTAAATCTTTAATCTGTGGGACGCATAGTCTTCCGTCTCGCCTTAGCAAACCCTTATCGTCGATGGAGTATCTGTTGAGGTGACTTGAAGTCTCACCCCTAATTAGCCTATCAATTATTTCCACAAGCTGAGGGTCTTCGCGTTGTGCTGTCCCTACTGAATCCACTGAAGTCGGGCGCACTTCAAGAGATGCAAGCAAGCCCGGTACGAAATCGGAGGAGGGCCTAAAGTCGAAGCTGGCTATAAACTCTAGGCTTTGTCTTTCAACAAACAACGGGCTTAGGGTCAATTTCTTTCGGCTCAACGCGTCTGCCACTACGTTGCCTTTGCCCGGAGTGTATGAGATTTCGAAATCGTACGAGGCAAGAAACTCCATCCATCTTTGTTGCCTTAAGTTAAGATCCTTCTGCGAGAAAAGATATTTCAACGATTTATGGTCAGTGTAAAGTTCGAACTTCTCACCTAGGAGATAGTGTCGCCAAGACTTGAGTGCAAAGACGATGGCGGCTAACTCGAGATCGTGGGTTGGGTAGTTCTTTTCGTGCACTTTCAACTGCCTCCCGCCATAAGCTACTACCCTTCCTTCTTGCATTAAGACGGCGCCTAGCCCTGTCCCACATACATCCGTATAAACAGTGAACATCTTGCTCCCATCTGGCTGCGTCAAAACTGGGGCTGTTGTAAGAGCCCTTTTCAGTTGTTGGAAAGCAAGTTCGCAATCCAAATCCCAATTGAACACTAGATTCTTCTTAGTCAATTTCGTGAGCGGAGCTGAGATTTTCGCAAAATCCCTTATGAACTTTCGATAGAAACCTGCTAGTCCTAGAAAGCTTCGGACCTCAGTTGCATTCCTTGGTGTCTTCCAATCCTGTACCGCCACTACCTTCGCAGGGTCCACCGCTAACCCTTGTTTGGATACTATGTGCCCAAGGAACCTCACCTCTTCTCTCTAAAAGTGGCATTTGGAGAATTTGGCTTTTAGTTGATGGACTCGCAAAGTTTCCATGATTGCCCTTAAGTGTTGAGCATGTTCCTCTTCACTCTTTGAGAAGATAAGGATATCATCTACGAAGACCACTACGAATTTGTTGAGGAAATCTCTAAATACCCTACTCATCAGGTCCACGAAGTAAGCAGGTGCATTTGTCAAGCCGAAAGGCATGACAAGCCATTCAAAGAAGCCGTCTGGGGTTCTGAACGCCGTTTTATCGATGCTATCTTCAGCCACCCTTAGCTGATGAAAACCGGTTGCTAAATCGAGTTGGGAGAAAACAGACGCTCCTACAAGCTGGTCAAATAAATCGTTAATTCTAGGGAGAGGGTGCCTATTCTTTTTCGTTAGCTTGTTGAGCTCCCTATAGTCAACACATAGACGGAGTGAACCATCCGCCTTTGTAGCGAACACCACCGGAGCGCCCCATTCTGAAATGCTCCTCTTAATGAACCCCTTTTCTAGAAGCTCTTTAATCTGTTTACTGAGCTCTTTCCTTTCCCGTGGAGCCATATGTCTAACGGGTAACGCAACGGGCTTTGCATTATCTACAAGATATATGCGGAAGTCTATTTCCCGCTTCGGAGGCAAGCCCTTCACCTCTTCGAAGACATCCGGATATTCCCGGACTACTCTAACTGATTGCAAGTTTTCAACAGAGGCATCTAGCGATTCAAGATAACTAAGCATAACCGCATACTAGGGATTACAAGAAATTTCCAAAGTATTACCGAGCTGGGTTAGGAGCCTAACAACCCTTTTCTCACAATCAAGGATGGCCCCATTACTGGATAGCCAATCCATACCCAAAATCAAACCATAACCCGAAAAGCCCAAAACAAAGGCACTACATTGAAATTCAACACTTAGGATAGAAATTTTCCAATCCAAACAGATCATAGACAAATGAGCTGGGCCCTCAATTGGGTTTGAAACAATTAAGGGGTCCTCTACCATACTAGTTTTTAGGTGCAGAGATTCTACTAAAGCAGACGAGATAAAGGAGTGTGATGCACCAGAATCAAATAAAGTGCGAACGGGGTGATCATAAAGATAAACTACACTTTCTACAGAAGTATTTATACCTCGCTGTTGCAACGGTGGCGCTTCTAGCACATGAACCTGTGCCCCTGGGGTGGATCCAGCGCCCTGCCCCTGTCCTCGTTTCTTTGGGCAGTCCTTAGCCCTGTGGCCTGTCTGACCGCATGAAAAGCACCCACCATTCTCCTTGGCCTTCTTTTTCCGGCAGTCCTTTAATAAGTGCCCCACTTTGCCACAGAAATTGCACTTCCTCTTCTCTTTGTTGCCTTTTCCGCCTTTCTTAAAGTCTGTCTTCTTGGGCTGCAAACCCTCTTTCTTCTTGCCCTTATCCTCTTCATTCAGCAATGCCATTTGCACCAATCTTTCATACGTGGCCCCCATGGGTATATGGGTCATGGCCAAACTGTGTAATGGATCATTTAACCCTTTGACGAAACGGAGAGCCTTCTTGTGTGGGGTGTTGACTAGGTCAAGTCCAAACCTAGCCAGCTCATCAAACTGATTCACATACTCTCTAACTGTCTTGTCCCCTTGTTTAAGAAATAAGAATTTTTCCAACTGCAAACTTCTTTCCGCATCTGAGAGAAATTTAGTCTCAAACCTTGCCCTAAAGTCCTCCCATGTCTCCACTGGTCTTTCAGCATTAGTGACTTCCCACCAGTAGGAAGCCTCGCCCTTCAATAGCCACACCGCCAACTGTACTTTTTTTCTATCCTCTACCTCAAAGATGATGAATAGGTCCTCCGTTTCTTTTAGCCAATTCCTAGATGCTACGAAGGACTCAGTTCCATGGAAATCCCTTCCTCCCATAGCTTTAAAATCTTTACATATCTTAGCAAAAGTGTTTCCCCGAGGAGGAGGTGGAGGAAAAGGTGCTGCTGCAGCCGGATGATTCCCTTCCGCTGGGGGAGGAGGAACGGTAGGACCCGGCTGAGTGGCCCTTGCTTCTAAGAACCGTCTAAACCAACCAGGTATTGGCACCACTTCCGGCAAGTTAAGTTCTTGGGACATGCTGAAACAAAAAGGATAGATTCAGAACGAAGGATAAGAGATAGTTCCTATGGCTTTGGGGAGTGGACTTTGCCTTTTTAAAATAAAATAATATTTTTCTTTTAAAAATGCTTCTTTAAATTTCCTTTTTGAAAATAATTTTTCAAAACTTTTTATCTTATCTGGTAAACCTATGCTCTGATACCAAGTGAAACACCCCACCTCCGTTAGGGTCACTCTCAAAGGGAATGCCCTAATTTTGGTGGAGGTTTATAAGTACAAGTCACAGATATACAAGACAGATATAAGAACACATATTTGTAAACAGCGGAAGAACAACAAACTTTTATTTCATAAAGTCAAATACGTGTTACAACAACATTCTTTCCAAAAACATAACATAACACTTTCATAATCTGTCTTGAGTACATGATTTAAAGAAGCATAAATAAAACATAGATAAACTGCAAAAGACCCCTAGTGGATTGTCCAAAGCCATAGTTCAAAACAGGAAAGTCCAAGCAATACATTTCTCTTCTTCAAGCTGGATGTCAAGGCTGATCAAGCTGCTGTGTTCCCTCCCTGAGGACCTGGGGGGGGAGGGGAAACGGAAGAAAGAAGACGAAAGAAAAATAGAGTCAGACATAAAGCCTGAGTAAGTATAGTACTACTTTGTCTATGAATAAAGAACTGGGTATGATAAGTATAAACAAGAAGTGGGCAAGCACTATGAACTTGGTTAAGTTGTCTAGGGTCGAATATACTATCGTACCCCATGTTAATCTCTAAACCCATATAAACTAGTTTCCAATTGGCACCCCAAAATCAGGGTGATGTGATCCATTCAATGATGATCGGCTCCTACTCGCATAGTTACATGTGTCTTACGGCCCCCGATGTCTGTAGTTACCTATGCTGGTCCCACCATGGGGTGTATCAAGTCCCATAGTTGCAACCCGACACAACCTTAGAGTGCAAAGGTATGCTACTGGTGTCCACTGCCTTATTTTTCTGCGCCGGAGTGTGTGCACGCCCGCACTCCGTTAGAACCTACACTGCTACACCACCGCCTTCGCTTTGACCTCTTACAATCAGTCTAGTAATCGTGCCCCACCCTGCCTAGTTTCAGGGTATCATGATACACCTTTTAGGGTTACTGCTGAAAAGGGTCCCCCGTTACTAGGTTTTCTATCTCTAGCCAACATGCTAAGTTGGTTAAGTGTTTCCTAACCTAACCCCACCAGTCCGTTTAGTTTAGCATGTTCCATTTTGATTAAGTCTTTAGTTCACTTAATCCTATCAATCCTGACTCAGCCTTAATTGTCTTATTAAGGCCCTGACCTCTCACATTAGACAGGTATTGTTGTGGCTGCCTGTTGCCGGTTGGTTCCGGGCAGTCTTACGCCACAACTCAGTCTAACCTCGGGTCCTTGCTGGGCTCCATGTTTAACCTCCCACATTGGATAGGTATTGTTGTGACTACTGGACAGCCGGGCGGTTCCGGGCAGGTTTACATCACAACTCAATCCAACCTCGGGTTAAACACATCGTATGTTCTACATTTACATATCTTGTCATTCTTCTTTATTTATATGTAAATATTTGCGGCCCATTATTAAGTTAATGGTGTAAAGGTTACACCAACCACGGGCCCAACCCATACTTGAATTTGGGCCCTTCTATTTTATATTTTCATTCATTAATTAATTTTTAACCCAACGTTATTTTCCCCCGTTTTACACGTCCGTTCATATATATTGGGCTTAGCCTTTTAAAGCCCAATTTAGCCATGCGAAAGGGGAGGCTTATGGCGTATACACAAAGAGGGGAAGGTGAGCGCATGAACTTGCAATACGACGTTGGAAATACAAAATAGAAATTGGTGTACTTGCATAGTGGTAACATAGGTGACATGAATAAAAGCATGTGAACTTGCATAGGTTTAACTACAACATGAACCTATATTCTCATTTAGGCATAATGTCAAACATAAGTATGTCATAAATATTCCTAGCATAAGCATAGCATAATGTCAAACATAAGCATGGCATAAATACTTCTAGCATAAACATGGCATAAGTAAAGTTAACTTTGTTCATGGCATAAACATAAACAAGTCATGTTCATAAGGTTTCTACATGTTTACAAAGGGGATACTTTGTTACTAACACAAAAGCATAGTTCAACTTAATCATGGTTTAAGTCTAATCATATAACGATGGTATAAATATACTTATGCATAAATATTCCTAATCATGGTGTTTGCTTTAAACTTGCAAAAAGAGGATTTTTGAGTCTAACCTAGCCATGTCTCACATATGTCATCATATAATTCTTTTAAACAAGATAGACTTAATCATAGATTTCAATTATGCCAAATATAATTCATAGCCTAGCCATATTCATAAGTTTTGCAAAAGCATGACTTAATACATGGATTATAGTGTCAAAATTCCAACATAGTTTCATATGAACTATGACAACCAAACTTGTCTCAATTACTTGCAAAATGATTTATGCACAAAAATATACATCATGATGGCATAATACCAAAGCCCAAACTTGCATAAATTTCACTCAACTATATACATGTAGCTTCAACATAGACTACATAATTTGCGCAATATTCCAAACGTATTTTTGCATAGAACTACCGCATGTAGTTCTTTATAACATGAATAACATAATTCAAGAATATCCAAACGTATACAAATTGATAAGAACGTACAAATATGAATTACTTCCATTTCCACAATTCAAGCATACACATCAACACAGTTGTTTATTTATACCAAAGTAATACTCTACTTACAATGGTTGCGGCGAATTCTCTAATTAAGAGATATGATTCCTTTGTTGAATTTATTGGCTTTAGGTTGCTTGAATTGCTTTAGGCTTAGAACTTTCTTCCTAACTCTCTCTCTAGTCGGCGGCTACCCTTTGTCGTTCCTCAGCAACATGGCGGCTATAATCTTATTTTGAATGAATAGATTAGGGTTTAGTCTAGGGTTGTTTATATAGAGGTTAGGAATTGATTAGGACCATTGATGTTGCTAGGTTAGATCGTAGCCATTCATTAGATAGAGAGACCAATAAAAACCCGCCACCTAGCCCTAATGACGAAGCAGACCACAGAAATTCGACCACACACCGACCTGGCCAGCCAGGTTGACTGGGCTCGACCAGGTCGATACCCCTGTCGACAGGGCTGTCGACAGCCCTGTCGACATGGGTAGCCCAGGTCGACAGCCCAGTCGACCTGGGTGGCCTAGGCGGGCGTTTATTCGCCCTGGCCCACTGGGCCCGATTTTTTTTTTATTTTTTTTTATTTTATTCTCTTTGAATTTTAAATTTAATTCAAACTTCCGAAGGCTATATCTTCTTCATACGGACTCCGTTTTTCGAAAACTCGGACTCTATTTCGCGTATTTTTCCGAGACGAACGCAATGGCGTATCCCGTTTCCCTTAGTTCTTTGATTTGAATTTGATTATACTTTAATTCATGAATTTCACAGTTATAGAATTTTCGGGGTGTTACAGTAAAACATCGTTACGACAACCCAAATACAGTATTTAACTAATTCTTATTCCACATTGATCTTCGAGCCTGAATCTTGCTACTTATCAGTATATCATGAAATCAACCAAGTTGGGGTATAATTACCTCTCAGACCTTGACTGAATAACATTTAACGTCAAAACAGACAAGACTACTTACTCGAATAATCGATACCATACAACTGATTATTCACCTTTAAACACATATACATTTTCTCTTTCTATACCTACGAGATTTTATTCTTATACTTCCCTTTTTATTATACTATTCTATTTCTAAGTTCGTTTTCTTATCGACTTCTATATATTCTGATATGTTAATTTCTAACTATCAAATTATCTTAAAAATATTCTATCTCCTTAAATTCCCGGAAAAATTCGCCATAACCTCCTTTGTATCGGGAGCATCGGGAAATTTCAAATAGCTTTCTCGGTCCTTCTTATCTCAAAAAGAAAAATAAAAAGCCAAGCGGCTTGCCGATACGGCGCATAATATCTCATATGGAAATTAAATACGTACCTTTTTGTCGGGCATTCTATTTATTTCACTTCTATACTTTATTCCATACCTGTCTCCTGTATATTTATACCTGCCCAGTCTAAATTAACTATACCAATCGTTTTAACTCAATTTGTTAATTAAATTTGTTACTTAACTCTTCAGCCTATTTCCCCTTTATATTTGAACATGACATGTTCAAATATATTTTAACTTGCATATTAACAAATTCTAATTATACTCATATTCTCGTTTCCTTATCGACTTCTTATTCAAATTCCAAATCAATTCTATTTGAATTCTTTTTATTTAAACTTCATTTGAATTCTATTTTCAAATTCTATAGTTTAAAGTACATTTGAATTCCATATTCAAATTCTATAGTTAAAAGTCCATTTGAATACTATATTCAAATCTATAGTTTAAAGTCCATTTGAATTTCTATATTCAAATCTATAGTTTAAAGTCCATTTGAATTTCTATATTCAAATCTATAGTTTAAAGTCCATTTGAATTTCTATATTCAAATCTATAGTTAAAGTCCATTTGAATTTCTATTATTCAAATCTATTTCAATTCCTTATATTCAAAGTCCATTTGAATTCTTTGCATTTTTTTATAAACAACGTTTATAACTTCAATTCAAATCCCATCTTTCCATTTATAAACAACTTTTATAAATTCGATTCAAATTCCATCTTTCCATTTATAAACAACTTTATAAATTCGATTCAAATTCCATCTTTCCATTTATAAACAACTTTATAAATTCGATTCAAATTCCATCTTTTCCTTTTATAAACAACTTTATAAATTCGATTCAAATTCCACATTTTCCTTTATAAACAACTTTATAAATTGCATACTTATTTTATGTATATTCAAAACAAGTTAATATTTTTATACTATTCAGAATTTCAAATTCTATTCTATTTGAATCTTATATATTCAAATTTCAAATTCTATTTTAGAAAAATAGAATTTTCTTTCTAAATCTCAAATATCCTTTTTCATGATATTTTTAAATATCAACACTTAGGCTCTAGTGATATTTAAACACACAAAGCAACCAGTTATTTATTTTCCTAACGCATCATATATGACAGTATACATGCAAATAAATAAACCAACAGATAATATATTTTTGAGGAATCCCGTTGGATTCCTCCAACCTGTTTTTCCTGCATCCACAGATGTTAGCACATAAATAATACCTATCCTGTTTCGAGGCAGGATATCGCGGTATAGAAGGTCATCCACTAATCATAGCATGGGGCGTATAGGGTAATCATCCGCTATGGTACCGCGGGCATCCGCTAATGAAACTGCGGGAATCCAACCAATCATCAACCCAATACATATATATAATAGTCAACCTAAATAACTATATATATTTTAAAACCATCAGACAACATTCAAACCAGCAAAGACAATTATTTTTAATGATATAAAAATAATTTCTAAATAAGTGGTGAGTGAGGTTTACTCACCGTGAATTTTATTCGATCTGTTCTGATTCCAATTTTCATTCTTGATTAAGCAACCCTCAGGTACGAACTACTCAACTGACTTTGATTGAATACATCTCGTACCCCTTAATTCTTTGTTTAGCCTTATTCCATCTCCAATGTGAACCTCGTATAAATTTATTAATGGTTTATATAAGTTAAACAATTTTTAAATATTAAACTAAATTTAAATTATGCGATAATTTAAATATCAGTCTTACCCTTACTACTCTTAAACTCCAAATTCCTGCTTGCTCAAAAACCTACTGCCGACTTCTCTTGACATCGCAACAACCAAATCTTCATCATTCCACACTTTGCGCAGGGCCTAACAACGAGTCACGAGGTGACAAACTCCACTAAGAAGTCGAGTAAGCCTCCCGGAGTCGAACTTCTGCTTAATGTCGATAGTAAAAACCCTGACTTTCCAGACCCCATTGCATCAAATTCAAACCCTAACAACAAATCGCTCGTACCTCTTTAAATCCCAGTCTAGGAGCCAACGCAACCCCTCGTTCACTCTGAGTTCGCCAGGCAACGCCGGTTCCATTTTCGAACCCTCAAGACTTCGCGACTTTCTTTGCTCCTAGTCTTCAACTTGCGAGTGCCAATACCCAACCCCAAGCACGCGGAAAGGACTGCTACTCGAAGTTGCTCGCGTCGTTCCTGGGTTGAAGGCCAACACAACGAATTAGAGGCTCGCGGGATTAGGTCTAGATCCCCCAATTTCCTTTCATTGTCTGAAGTTTATTCGATTTTAGAAGAGAGCCCCATTTTTGTTTTCTAAATATTCAATTTTTGCTGGAGGATTTAAAGGGGAGGGTGCGGTATCATACTGAACAGCGAGGCCCTCTAATATTTGGTTTTGTTGGAACTACTATATCCACAGATCTATAAGAGAAGGGTGTGCAATTTCTATCCAAGGGAATATATGTTATAGTATTTAAATTTTTATTTTAACCCGTACGATTTTTATTCAATTAAAATTTCTTCGAGATTCTGAACTCCTTTGTGAACCAAACCACTGACATTTTTAAAGTTATACTACTACTCTGAATACACTGGTACAGGTTTCAAAGCCCTATTTGGTCATCTGGAGAAGATATTAATTTAAATTGACACAAATTAAATTCAACACAAATTTATTCCGCGAAACTAAATTAATATTATTATTCGAATTCAAAACAGAAGTATGAACTGTATTTAATTCAGTTGTAAATCTCGAACTGAATTATATTTTCGCATTACGATGATTTAATATATTCGATATTGAATCGAAATTGATTACTAAACTGATAAATTAATATAAATATTCACTTATATTATCAAATCAATATTTAAATTAAATGTTAAATATTCAAAATTAACCCATAAGAATCCGGGTCATTACAACAGGAATTTTTAAGGATAAATGAAAATAGCGTTCGCTTAAGAATAAATTAAATAATCGAATAAAAAAATATTAAATCTACCTATATAATACCCTAACCTTATCCTAACCCTAATTCTATCTCCTTGGTTCCACAGAAAAATCCGCCGCCACAAAAAAATTAATTCCAACAGTAAAACACCCATTTCTAAAATAAAAAACAAATCAAAAGAAATTCTAAAAATCGCCAAATATATGACTTCGAATTCCTTATTCGTTTCTCTTCGAATTGGTGTACATCTCATTGCATTCGAACACGGTTCTGTTCGATAATTTTTTTGCGGTGAATATTAGGGTTCGGGTATTAGTGATTTTGAAGTGTCGATGAGTGAAACAAAGGTTGGATTCACGTTTGCAAAGGACTTTAGAGGCAGGTGGAGGATTTTTGTATTGGTTAGTGGTGAAAACTGTCACCAGGTTTTCCTGTAGCTCGCCTGGAAAGGGCTCGATGTCGATTTGTAGCTCGGTGCTGGCGAGTTGGCCTTTGACGGGATGAGGAGGGAGAGACTGGGGAGTGGAGTGCAACGGTGTTATTTGCTTTGAATTCCATGAAGAGGAGGAGGAGCGATTGAGGGATTAAGTCGTGGAAAATGGTGAAGTTTCGGTGTATTGCCTGAAGCCGTGAAAAATGTGGAAGAAGACATAGCGGGTTTGGATAAAAGGAAATCGGGTTGGGCCTTATAAGTGTGAGCCCCAAATTTAAGTTTAAATTTCTGTTTTAATTTAAATTAAATAAACATACAACTTGTATAGGCTATAACATCTTCATACGGGATCAGAATTCAGTGAACAAGATCCTTTGGGATCGTATGGACAAGCACTACAATGAAACTGACCGCGAGCGGATTGGAGCCCGTTACAATTTATTGCAAAATAAATTGTCCAATCTGAACCGACGGACAAATATCTTTATTTAACGATCTCCAACCAAGGTGAGTAAATCTCACTAACTCTGAACAATTTATATTTTTATAATGAATTTTTAGAAGTGATAAATATTGATTGAATTTGCTGTGTGTTGGCTGTTTGGTTGAACTGCTAGTCAGTTGATTGGATTTGTCGATAACGATATATATAAATCATATCGAAATATTGATTCTGATTATCAGAATATTTTTCCTTCATGCTATATATGTTGACTGACATCTGTGGATGCAGGGGAACAGGTTGGAGGGACCCAACTGGGTTCCTCAACATTTATTTACCGCTTTTCATATATTTTGATATATGATGTGTTATATCATCCGTTATTGATTCTGTGTGTTTGGATGATGACCGATCAGTGGATTTGATCTTTTTACACCATAAGTGATACGAGAAAGGGAAAAGGGAAATTTTCAAAGTATATTTTGAAAATACATTATTTATATAAAATCAGCAGATTTTATATATGAAAGGAAAAAGGGTTTTAATAAAGAAATCATTTTATAAAATCAAAGCAATAAAGGAAAAATATTTGTAAAACAAATAGAGAAGGGAAATTGTTTGTAAAACATTTACCAATAAAATAGAAAAGAAAATATTTGTAAAACCATTGCAAATAGAGATAAAAAGAAAACATTTGTAGAACATTTACAAATGGAATTAGAAAAAAAATATTTGTAAAATATTTACAAATAGATTAAAAGGAAATATTTATCTAGAGAAATAAACTGAGTTATAAAAAGGAATTATTTATTTAGAAAATAAATAGAATATTGAAGTACTTGAAAATGGATAAAAGTGTAATAAAGGAGAATTTTACACTAGGAAGAATTTAGGCCCGTGCTTCGCACACGGGTAAACAGAATATGAATTCAAAGTGAATTTTTAAGAAAGATCTGTTTTGTCAGATAAAGTGAGAGGGTTAATTTATAAATAATGTTTATAAATTAATTTATTTATTTATCCTTGGATAAATAGAGTATATAAGTCAAGACTTATATAGAGAAGTAAAAATCGATTTCCACATCGATGTTTGAAACTGAATAAGGACGAAGGAGAATTTATCAAATAAGAGTTTTTCGAAGTAAAGTTACCGAATATCAGTTTATTCGATAGGAAGTTTATTGAATATTAGTTATTCGAAATGGGTTGATCCAAGAGAGTTATCCAATAGAGTTAATCCAATAGAATAAATTGATTGAGATCAACCGTTAGAGTTGAACTATTAGAGTTAAACCGTTAGGGTTAAACCGTAGAGTTAAACCGTTGGAGTAAACATTTAGAGTTAGTTAGTTAGAGTTAACCAATTAGAGTTAATCAGTTAGAGTTAATCGATTAGAGTCTAATTGAACTAGAGTTATCTAAATATAGTAATCGAATAAGGGATGATTGAATATTAGTTATTCAATTTGATCTGCTCGAATCTAATTATTTGAGATAGAGTTAAACAGAAGTAGTCATTTAAGATAAGTTATCAGTAAGCACGACTGCTAGCGTAATTCGCAGGGCTGCAGATAGCCTAAGGCGGACGGATGCTTCCTGAGGGAATCAGGCGTAACCATTGTGAACGCTGCGATCTAGAGTCGAGCGGATGGAGTTAAATCGAATATTAGATATTCGAAAATAAAGTTAGAACAAACATAGTTAGTCGAATATAAGTTAATCGAATATTAGTTATTCGATAGGAGTTAGTCAAATTGAGTCAGATAAGTCGAGTTAAATAAGTGGAGTTAGATATGTCAAGTTAATTAAGCCAAGTTGAGCTGATCAAGTAAGTTGGTCAAGTTGAGTTAATCAAACTAAGTTAATAGAATAAGAGTTAATCTAGTAAAAGTTAATAGAATATGGGTTATAGATTAGAGTTAACTGAATAGGAGTTAATAAATTATGTATTCGTCTATTTATTCGAGTTAGAAAACAAAAGTCATATTAAAGTTATTATATTTCGGATGCAGGGAATTATAACACCATTGTTATAATCAATTGATTTCTGAAAAAGAAGTGGATTCATAAATCGAATCCGAGGGCAATGTAAGGAAGTGTGTTAAAAGATTGGAAAGTTGAACTTTGTCTATTTCGAAGTTAGAAATGTCGTTCAGTTAAGGTCTGAGAGGTAAGTATACCGCAACTTGATTGGCTTCGTTTTTAACTAAGAAATGGTTAAGGTTCGATAGTGAAAGGTGTTTAAGTGGAAACCAAATAAAGGAGATTTGGCATAGTGATGTTTATTCAAACATCTGTTTAATCAAATGAAGAAGATTTGGAAATGTTTTCCAAATAAGAGTAAGAAACGTTTTCTGAATATAGAGAACAAGAAATGGAAATGTTTTCCAATGTTAATAATGTACACTTTTCTAAATATATTAAATAAGAAATGTTAAATAACCGAAAAAGGGAAATGAATAAATGAACGAACTAAAAGGGATAAACGTTGAATGATGATTGATCGATAGAATTTCCATCTGGAAATAATATCGTTGGTTGCACACCTGTTTTTCTTTGATAGTTTAATCACCAACTATCAAAGTTTTGACCATTTTACGTTGTTAATATGGAGAGACCGGTTGGATTATTATCCAGAGAACCACTCCGTATTGGCATAAGCGTTGCGAATCAAGTATGCTGAATATATTGAAGACGGAGTTATGCAAGGGCTATCCTGTTTACAGAATAGTGCCTTCGGTTTGTCCAGTCCTAGGACAAACGTATATGGAAGAATGTTTGACAGAGTATATTCAAAAGATCGCGTAAGTTGATCTCTTCAAACGTACTTACGTTTGGTGGCGGAGGAATTCATTTCTCTTAGCTTTATACCCTTGGTATTTTTGGTGAAATCAATTTGTGATTTGGCGGGTATGACGATGTGGCATTCAAAGTAATGGAGATGTGATCTGTCAAAAGATACGTTATGACCTCAAGCCTCATCAACCAGGAAAGGACAAAAATCGGGCAGGCAGCATGGCTATGTGGGTCGCACCCATTAGGATGTATAATCACCTATCTAGAGAAATTCCAACTGCTTCTCAAATCTATCGATGCTGCCCCATTCGGGAGACGGTTGCTGATCCCAACCGTTGGTGATATACATTCGATACACTCAAGCGAAATGAGTGGTCGGTCATGTGTGGGCCGGGTTGCAAGATGTTCTTGTTGAACCCAGTGTATTTGCCTCTAGAGATACACGTTCAGAAGGGGGTCCCATACCTTGTCAAGCTGGAATCCAATCCCCAATAAGTGCCCGCGAGTTTGATTGTATATTATATATGTAGAGCGTGAGATGCAAGCGTTCTACTAGATTGTAAATTACTTGTGATTAGACATTATTATAATATCAGATAAGATATGATTTCCAAAAGTGACTTGGGTTATCTTAAGGTAAAAACCGTCCGTATTTATGTGTGGATTGGTCTTACGATTATCTTTTCTTTTGAAAAGGATTTTGAAAAGTTAAACCAAATGATTTGAGTTTACTGACACCAGCCCCATGACTGACCCAGAGTTTTATTTTGTTTTGTTTTCCCTAAACTCTTGGGTGCCCAAATTTGTACGGGCAGTCAAGTAGTCAGGATTTTACAGATAGACTTGGAGAGCTTGGAGCAGGAGGCTTCAGGACTTATATAGCTATTGTTTATTTCCGCTGTGATGCAAGGGTTGTACTCTGATAATGGTATTGTATGCATATACTGCTTTTGATTTCAAGTTATGTGATATATTATATTTTATTCGTTCCGCTGTGAGATTCGTGTGACTCTGATGTTGTGTTCTTTTTTTTCTTCTTCTATTCTAATTTTCTATCTTATCTATCCTCACCCACTAAATTCTTTCATTAGCTATTCGGTAATTGTCGACCCTTGATGTTCGATATGTGTTGTATATCGGATAATCAAGGTCGTCTTTTCCCGGGTCGTTACATTACTTCAACGGTCCAAGCTTTCCAAAGAGAGATGAAGCAATTCAATCAAACTCCAGGTTCTCAGGTTGGGCCCAGCTCTAGTGGAGTTTGATTGAATTGCTTCATCTCTCTGTGGAAAGCTTGGACCGTTGAAGTAAAGTCCAGCTTGTTATCTTTTTAATGGCTATTTATGTAATGGGATTATGTATTTTGTTTTTATGAAGATGGATATTGTACTTGGTTATGATCTATGGTTTTATGATGTAAAAAACATGTTTAATTTCCGCTGCAATAAAATGAAGTTTTAGATTTCCAAGTACTATTTATTATCTGTCTTGTTGTAAATTTTCTGTTCTATATTCAATTATAACCTCCATGGAAGTTAATGCATTCCCTTTGTGAGTGACATTAATGGACGTGGGGTGAGCTGACGTCATAAGTACCGCCTGCTCCTATCTCCACTAGGTGTGCCCCTTTAATGATTAATTAATAATGGTAGCTTCGTGTACCCCTAGCTGACTACATAGGTGCCGTCAGCTCCTATCTCTACTAGATGTACCCACTACCCTGCCCATTCGATCGGCTCCCTAACTCGTAGATACCCATGCTGGTCCCATAGTGGGGTGTATCACTCCCGTAAAGTGGCAACCCAATACAACTTAAGGATGCACGGCTTATACCTACACGATGCAACAACGTCTTACCTACCAGCCCGGGCCCACGCACGCACACGACCCTGTTGGACTTGCGTTGCCGCCGCTAACCCATTTTGACCTCTAACAATCAGGTCCAGTAGGAGTGTCCCGTCCTCGACTTGGGTCGAGCTCACAAAGATACTTAATGGGCTACTGGACTGAAAAGGGCCCCCACCAAGCTTCCCACCTAGGCTTGGTCCCCTCTAATACATCCCACTTAACCCCATGTCCACTTACATGTATAAATTTGGTTAGTGTTTTCTAATTTAACCTAGTCTCACCCTTTTGTTTAATTAACAGGTTGTATTGGTTAAGTCTGTGGGCCAATATACACAAATATTACCCACCTACCCAAGATTTACTTAACCCTCTCACTGGTTCAGACATATTTAATTTACGGTTAAGTTTGTGGGCCTATATGTACTAATATTACCCACCTACCCAAGATTTACTTAACCCACTCATTCGGTATAACCCAGTTTACTTAACTCCCAACTTAAACTTAAGTTCTTACAATCCCTAGGGATTAGATTTTGTTAAATAGTCCATTTCATTTACCATGTCCATTTTTATTTAATTAATCAATTAATTAAAACCTTTCCCTTCATAGGTGTCAATACCTATTTTATCCAACAATTTGAATTACATGTCATAATTGTTTATATTCAAATTACTCCATTTTTCTAATCGTATTTCTCATGACATCCTCATGTCACCCACATGTCACCCACTAGATTCCTCATGCCACCCAAGGCACCCACTTAACCCCCTCATGTCCCACTACATATTTACTTTGGTTAAGTGTTTCTTAGTTTATTACTATCGTAACCCATGTTGGACCTCTCACATTAGACTGACATTTGCGGCTGCTGGACCCGCCCGGCAAATCCAGCAGCCACATATGGTAGCCCAATATGAGAGGTCAAAGGCCCAAACTAAATGCGTAACAATTGTATGGACACGAGGTTAGGCTTGTTTGAGGTGTAGGACTGCCCGGACCCGCCCGGCTGGATTAAGGAATCAAGTGCTCTAATACCACGTGTAACACCCCACGTCCATTAATGTCACTCGCAAAGGGAATGCATTAACTTCCATGGAGGTTATAAGTGAATATAGAACAGAAAAATTACAACAAGACAGATAATAAATAGTACTTGGAAATCTAAAACTTCATTTTATTGCAGCGGAAATTAAACATGTTTGTTACATAATAAAACCATAGATCATAACCAAGTACAATATCCATCTTCATAAAAACAAAATACATAATCCCATTACATAAATAGCCATTAAAAAGATAACAAGCTGGACTTTACTTCAGCGGTCCAAGCTTTCCAAAGAGAGATGAAGCAATTCAATCAAACTCCACTAGAGCTGGGACCAACCTGAGGACCTGGAGGGGGAAAAAGGATAGAAATAGAGGGGGGTCAGACATAAAGTCTGGCGAGTATGATAATTCAAACAATACTATTATCAAAATAACTAGACTAAGGCATAAGCTGGAAGGTAAATGTCTATGAACTCTTAGGAAGATAAAGATAGTGTTTAAGATAACGTTAAAGATAACGGTAAAGGCACACCTAATTACTAACGAATGATTACTACACTGCACTGCACCACACCAGTCACCCTATTGTTTGATCCCACTTGCTTCACACAGAAACTTTATAAATAGCCTTACGTACCCCTAGCTGACTACATAGATGTCGTCTGCCCTATATCCACAATGTGTACCCTACTACCCACTTTCGATCGGCTCCCTACTCGTAGGTACCCATGCTGGCCCCACAGTGGGGTGTATCACTCCCCTAAAGTGCGAACCCGATACAACTTGAGAATGCACAGCTTATACCTACACGATGCAACAATGTCTTACCTACCAGCCCGGGCCCACACATGCATATGAAACCCGTTGGACTTGTGTTGCCACCGCTCCCCGTTTTGGCCTCTTATATTCAAACCTAGCATGCGTGTTCCGTCCTCGACTTGGGTCGAGCCCATAAAGATACGTTTGGGATACTGGTCGAAATGGGCCCCCACAAGCTACCCACCTAAGCTTGTCACTAGTATATCCCACTTAACCCTCTTAGTCATGTTCATTTACATGTGTGTTTGGTTAAGTCTTACTAATCGTATTTCACATGCCACTAAAGGCACCCCCTAGATTCCTCATGCCACCCAAGGAACCTACTTAACCCCCATGTCCCAGCTTACATGTTTATTTGGTTAAGTATTTCTTAATTCATTTAGGCCATAACCTCATAAAGACCTCTCACATTAGACTGACATTTATGGCAGCTGAATTTGCCGGGCGGGTCCGGGCAGTCTTACACCATAAAAAAGTCTAACCTCGTGTCTTTACAACCGTTATGCTTTAGTTTAGGCCTAGGACCTCTTACTCTTTACGGGAATGAAATGGGCACTTTTAGTAAGTCTATCTACTATAACCCAAATTCCCGTATTACCCCTCCTTGATCGCGGTAACCCATCCACAAAATCCATCGAGACACTTTCCCACTTCCAAGTCTAGTTAAGGATCCCATCCTAGTCTCAAATCTTTTTCGTGGTTCAGCTCATCTTTCAATGGTTTGTCTGGATTTGAGAGTGTCTATCTTGGACGTTGGATTTGAATGCAACTCCTTCGTCCTTGGTTTCACGGGCTATAGTTTGATTCTAGGGGTGGATTGGCTACCCAGGCGGGGTGCCATCCTAGATAGTGAAAGGAGGGTAGTTAGACTATTGATTCATTATGGAAAGACCCTCATATTTCTTGTGACCCTAGGGGTTCAGTGACGTTTAGCTGTCTCGAATCTCTTGACGTATCCAACGGTGATTTGGAATCTTTTCATGTGGTCCGTGAGTATAGTGACGTCTTCGATGAAGTGCGGGGTTTACCTAGAGGCACGAGGTATTTGTGTGTGCCTAGGGGATAATGCAAAGTTAGTTAGGTGATTAGTGATGGTTTTGAAGCAAGACTGGCGAGGACAGCCAGAGTCGGTTAAGTGCCCAATTATTTGTTTTGCTAGTATCATCTAACGTAGACTGTCTGAAATCGGAGGAGGTATTCCTTGGGTGCTTGTCTGATATTGGTTTAGGCCTTTGGGGCTTGTGCTTGGGGGATATCGAGTTCGAATAGGATGGCTTGCGTGGGAGATGGATAGTTGCGATGAGTTCACGTGGATAGTATCTCGATAGATTTTGTTGATGGATTACCAAGATCGAGAAAGTGTAATACGGGGATTTGGGTTATAGTAGATAGACTTACTAAGAGCGCCCATTTTATTCCCGTGAAGAGTAAGAGGACTGCTCCATGGTTAGCTTCCATATACGTCCGAGAGATAGTTCGTTTGCATGGTGTTCCTTCTAGCATAGTAAGCGACCGCGATCCTATCTTCACTAGCGAATTTTGGAGGATCTTACAAGAAGCGGTAGGGACACAGTTATGTTTGAGCACCGCATATCATCCTCAAACGGACGACCAAACCGAGAGGGTGAATCGTATTCTAGAGGACCTTTTGAGGCTATGTATCCTAGACTTTGGGGGTACATGGGAAGAGCATCTTCCATTGGTGGAGTTCGCTTATAATAACAGCTTTCAGTCCAGCATTGGTATGGCACCATTCGAAGCTCTTTATGGACGACCTTGTCGTTCACCTACATGTTGGTGGGAATCTACAGACAAGATCTTACATGGGCCCGATATGATTAGGGAGACTTCGGAGAAGATCGACTTGATTCGAAGGAGGATGAAAGCAGCGCAAGTTAGGCAGAAATCTTATGCGGATAAGAGGAGGAGAGATCTCGAGTTTGAAGTTGGGGACATGGTCTTTGTCAAAGTGTCTCCATTACGGAACGTTGTTCGCTTTAGGTCAGTTTGGAAATTAGCACCAAGGTTTATAGGGCCGTTTCCTATTAAGGAGAAAATTGGACAGATGGCGTATAGAGTGGCGTATAGACTTAGTGGTGCACATGACGTATTCCATGTGTCACATTTGAGGAAGTGCTTGCACGAGACCGCGGAAGTGGTAGAGCCGAGCTTGCTTAGAGAGGTGGAAATAGAGCGTGATGCGATGATTCGATGAGCTCCTACATGCATTCTTGGGTCGGAGATCAAGAAGTTGAGAAATTGAGAGGTCAGACTAGTCAAAGTACAATGGGGAGACGATGAGAGTAACGCTACTTGGGAGACGGAAGAGAAGATGCGTTCATTGTACCCTTTTCTTTTCGGGAGTATGTATTTTAACTTCTGCTTGATCGCTTAGCTTGTGCTTATCTTATCTTTAGTATGTCCTCTCGCTAGTATCTTTGACCTTCAGTTAGGGAAATCCTATGGTTGAAACATGTGTTTGAGACATGTTATGTATGATCGATGCAAAGTGGATGCAAGTGTTCGCTAGTGGTTGCTCGTGGATGCATATACACACACTATTAGGCACCAGATCGGCTCAGTAACTTCATATTGCATATTGCATATATATGGATGTATTTAGTAAAATGGATGTATAATGGTTGCATTATCATATGGTTGCTGCATTCGGGTGGATGGTCGTGCACGCATATAGAATTAATATGTATTATTAAGAATCTTTTGCATACATATTGGACGCATGGCACTATCATGAATTGCACTAAGGAGGACGACTGAATCAGTAGAACGCCTAATTTTGAATTAGATATGGACATATACACACACTGTGCATATAAACATCAAAGCATTAGAAGTCTTTTAAGGATAATGGATGCTGGTGTTTGATGGTTGAGTAGATGGACGATTAGATGGTAGGATAAACATTATTCTTGACTTGGAGATTTCGGGGACGAAATCCTTTAAGGAGGGGAGAATGTAACACCTCGTAATTTTGTAACATCAAAATTCACAAATTAAAGTATACTTAATTTTTAGAAAAGAATTAAGTGAAATGGGTTACGCAGAGAAATATATATATATTGATATATATATATATATATATAAATTAAAAATTAAATAAAATAATATGCGAAAAAGTTCAAAACAGCGAATTGGGAGGGGAAATAACCGAACTGGCCCATTTTTGAGGTCGACCCGAGCCCTTTTGGGTCGACTAGGGGTTAATCCAGGGTGTTTGGCTATCAACCCGTGGGCCGATTCGCTCAAATCCATATTTTGCACTTGATTGGTTCTCATGGTTCAGGGTTAATCTAATGGTCCTAAATAACTTCCTACACCTATAAATACATCCTAATGCTAACCCTAAACCTAATTAAAATAGAATAGTTACCGTCATACCGTCGCCATGGAAATCAATGGAGCCGCCGCCAACTAAGAAAGAAGGAAAGCAAATTCAATTCTAATTCTCTCAACCCTAAAGCAAAGCAAAACTCTCTCTTTTCTTCTCTAAATTGTCAGTATGATTATCTTAACAAGATTATTATCATTTTAATTAGGTTGAGTTATGAATGGATTAGGAGTAGATGATGTGAATTATCATATATGTTGTTGTAAACCCCTTTTGCTATCATGTATATTGTAAATCCAATGTTATGTAATGATGATATCTTACATGTTGTAAATCATGTTATGATGATGTTATGTATGTTGAAAGTTTCTATGCTATGTTGTGATGAATAGTACATGTTAAAAAGGCCATGATGTTACAATCTATGCTAGTTAGTTCATATTAATTAAATCATCATGTTTGGGTTATGTTGATCTATATGACAAGTCACATATGCAAGTTAGATTGATTAGAAAATTTACGAACATATACCCATCTATTATGACATCTAGAATTATGCTATGACACATGTGATATCCTATGCTAGTTCACACCATCCTTATGTTTCCTAAAAACCCCATATGAAAGTTTACGTATAGATTTGGGCTATGATCATATCATGTAAATTGAGACATTTAACAAGTTGACAACTTTTTATCCTTAACATGTGTAGTTTATGCAAGTTTCACCCCTATTATGATTAGATTTATTTTAATTTTCTATATGTTGTGATAATTTATCTTTGTGCTAGGTGTTAGACTATACAAGTCTAGCCTATATTATGCGTTGAATAAGCGAACGTATAAACGTGGGGTAGGGGTAATATTAAGGATTTAATATTAAAAAGTTAGGATGCAATTGATATGATTTTGCATGCCATAAGTGGATGGCCATAATTGAGTTAATTATGGACATCATTAAAAGTTGACTTAATTAATAATTTGAATAGGGAATTATTAAAACCGGGGTAAAAGATTTTAAGTGTTAATCAATGCTTAGGACAAGAGGTTGGACTCATTTGTGACGTAAACCTGCCGGGACCCGCCCGGCAAATCCAGTGGTCACAAATGTCAGCCCAATGTGAGAGGTCCTAGGCCTAAACTAAAGCATACCGGTTGTAAAGACACGAGGTTAGACTCTTTTATTGTGTAAGACTGCCCGGACCCGCCCGGCAAATCCAGCTGCCATAAATGCCAGTCTAATGTGAGAGGTCTTTATGAGGTTATGGCCTGAATGAATTAAAAAATACTTAACCAGATAAACATGTAAGGTGGGACATGGGGGTTAAGTAGGTGCCTTGGGTGGCATGAGGAATCTAGGGGGTTCCCTTAGTGGCATGTGAAATACGATTAGTAAGACTTAACCAAACACACATGTAAATGAACATGACTAAGAGGGTTAAGTGGGATATACTAGTGACAAGCTTAGGTGGGTAGCTTGTGGGGGCCCATTTCGACCAGCATCCCAAACGTACCTTTGTGGTCTCTACCCAAGTCGAGGACGGGACACGCTTGCTAGGTTTGAATATAAGAGGCCAAAACGGGGAGCGGTGGCAACGCAAGTCGAACAGGTTTCATATGCGTGTGTGGACCCGGGCTGGTTGTTAAGACGTTGTTGTATCTTGCAGGTATAAGCTGTGCATTCTCAAGTTGTATCGGGTTGCAACTTTAGGGGAGTGATACACCCCACTGTGGGGCCAGCACGGGTATCTATGAGTAGGGAGCCGATCGAAAGTGGGTAGTGGGGTACACTTAGTGGAGATAGGGGCAGACGGCACCTATGTAGTCAGCTAGGGGTACGTAAGGCTATTTATAAAGTTTCTGTGTGAAGCAAGTGGGATCATACAATAGGGTGACTGGTGTGGTGCAGTGTAGTAATGTGCGGTGCAGTGTAGTAATCATTCGTTAGTAATTAGGTGTGCCTTTACCGTTATCTTTAACGTTATCTTAAACGCTATCTTTATCTTCCTAAGAGTTCATAGACATTTACTTGTCTTCCAGCTTATGTCTTAGTCTAGTTATTTTGATAATAGTATTGTTAGAATTATCATACTCGCTAGACTTTATGTCTGACCCCCTCTATTTCTATCCTTTTTTCTCCTCCAGGTCGTCAGGTTGGGCCCAGCTCTAGTGGAGTTTGATCGAATTGCTTCATCTCTCTTTGGAAAGCTTGGACCATCAAAATAAAGTCCAGCTTGTTATCTTTTTAATGGCTATTTATGTAATGGGATTATGTATTTTGTTTTTATGAAGATGGATATTGTACTTGGTTATGATCTATGGTTTTATGATGTAACAAACATGTTTAATTTCCGCTGCAATAAAATGAAGTTTTAGATTTCCAAGTACTATTTATTATCTGTCTTATTGTAATTTTTCTGTTCTATATTCACTTATAACCTTCATGGAAGTTAATGCATTCCCTTTGTGAGTGACATTAATGGACATGGGGTGAATTCTATATGCCTTGGGGAAGATGGAGGTGGAAGGCCTTGAGTATTCTTGAGACAATGTATGGTTTGAAGCATTGTTTTTGGATCTTTATGTGTCATAATCATGAAACAAAATTCAAATAGTTATGTTATATGTTTAATAGAGTGATAATAAAGGAATAAATATTCTTATATGTAAGTATTTCAGGTGCCATGATGCAAGAAACACATTTTCATATTTTTATACATATTTTACGAAGTAAGTAATCAATGACTCCTGAAGTGTTAATACACATTAGGGAATTAATGACTAATGACATGTTTATATAAAAAGGGTAATATTCCTTTTCATTGAATGCAGGTGTAATTTTATAAAAACAAAAAAAATTAAAGGAAAATAATAAAAAGACTTATTCTTCTTATTTTCATTTGTGTGTGCCATAAATGAAAAGAATCATTTTTGTGTGTAATGGAGAAAGCATTACCTTTTGTTTGTAAGTAAAAGAGTTCACCTTTTGATGTAAATAAGAGAGCTCATCTTTTGTTGTAAATAAAAGAATTCACCTTTTTGTTTGTAAATTAAAGATTTCACCTTTTTAATTGTAAATAAGAAAGTTGTAAAAATTATATTTTCACTGTCATCTTTGTTAAAAATAGAAAGTTACATTTTTAATAAAATAAGATAATGATTATAAAAGTTTTACATTTTTCTTAATGTAAATATTAGAAAAGTTACATTTTTTTCTTAATGTAAGTAAAAGGAATTGTTACATTGAATTGAAATTTACGTTTTTATGTAATCAAGATTTAAAGAAAGAGGATTGCATTTTTATGTAATCAAGATTACAAAGAAAGAGAATCACATTATATGTAATTAAAGAATTTACATTAAATAAAATTGCATTTTATATGTGATTAAAGCATAAGTAAAAAGAGCAATTTGACAATGGAATCAAAATCACCTTTTTATGTAATTTAAAAAGATGGAAATTTTCTCTGTAATGATTAATCACATTTTTGTGTTAGAAATGTAAATATTAGAAAATCACATATTTACGTTAAAAAGGGAATTCATTAAAGCATATAGGGAAGAATGGAATTTTCTTAACATAAGAATTTGCATTTTTAATGTAAGTGAAATATGAGTCATAAATAAAAAGGGACTCAATTAAAAAGATTCCATCTTTACTGTCAATATGCTAAGATAAGAAGATTAGATTTAGAATTAGACATTTTGAAAGGTTTATTGTAATTAATATAATAATCGAGAAAGTCCCAAGTTTTATGAATATTTGAAAGGGGTAAGTTATAGTATTTGAAATCAAGTTATTTTGGAAATATAGAATATTACAAAATCAAGATATTTTGAAATGTGAAACATTTTAAAATAATATTTTTAGTAGAACATTAGTTTGTTACTTTTGTTAAAATTAGAAAAGAACATTAGTTTGTTACTTTTGTTAAAATTAGAAAAGAACATTAGTTTGCTACTTTTGTTAAAATAAGAAAAAGGTCATTTTGTTGGTCATTTGTGTTGAATTGAAAAAGAATGAATTTTACCATTATTTAGATGTGTTAAATAGAAATGTATGAAAGAAGATATGCCATTTGTTATTATAGAATTTATGAAAATGTCATTCATGCAAAAGGGAAATTTGTCATTTATGTTGAGACGAATTTGTCATTCATGGTAGAATATTTTAATGTCATTTATTTTAAATGCCATTAGATCGGAATGTCAATAGATTTATATGTCATTAACTTAGAATATAAATATTGTTTATGTTAGAATTGATAAATTAAAATATACAGTAGTAGTGACAGAAATCATATTTTTGGTCAATATAAAGAAGTTGCGACAAAAATCATATTTTACTGTAACGAGTTGGATTTTGCCCCAAAATTCAGGGTTGTTACAGTCTCCCCCACTTAAAATCTTTTCGTCCTCGAAAAGGAATGAAGCTAAAAGTGTTTAATTATCCTACTCAATTTTTTTATTCTTTATTATTCATTCATTGGTTTAAACAGTTTTATAGTTGAACTAATAATTACACTACACAATCATCAATCAATTAGTTAATTAACTTTTTAAATATTTATAACTTTTATATATCCAAAATCATATTTTCTAAAATAGATTATATATAATCACAAATACGTTAGTTATAAGCTTGGCACTCCCAACTCATTCTAGGGCATTACTAACCCTATCTCTAATGAGTTTTCTCATTCTAGGATAATGCGGATCCTTATCTCTAATGAGTATTCTTATTGGATATTACTAATCAAATCTCTGATGAGTCTTTTGTTCAGTTCTAATGAGTTGTACCCCAAAGATTTGAGCTAACCAGAGCTCTGATACCAACTGTAACGAGTCGGATTTTGCCCCAAAATTCAGGGTTGTTACAATATATCAGCTTATATTCAATATCAAGTTCTACGACCAACAAATATCGTATTGGAAATAACGATATAAATATATCTTTCAAATTTCCATAACAATATCTGTATAATCACGAAATCCAACATCGAAATATTCCACAGATAATTTCGATTCAAATCAATTCCAATTCAATTATTGGAAATTCTAGTTACTTTTAAAACCATTTCAAATCGAATATATTTATTTAAAAATAAATAAATTATTACTCTAGTTCAAAACTAGTTCATTTCGATAAAAATCTATTTTTATCTTTTCAAATATGGAGTTTTTCATCCCAATTCTTCACAAATCATTTTTTATGATTTTACACAAATTATCACTATTTTTAATAATTTTATCTAGGCCCATTGTCGATTTCCATCAACGGCCATCGAACTGCACTTACAGCGACCTTTTCCAAATCTGATTTGGACATAATTCCAAATCCAACCGTTAGATTTAAAATCTTTAATATTCATTAGAAAGCTCTTTTCGATACGAACCCAACAGTTCTGGTTTTAGGAGAATCAAACGGTCGGATCTCCCGTAACATCAATTCGAATTCAATGGTCGAAATTCATGAACTGCCGCAACGCAGTGCGTTCTATTCAGGCCATTATATATATAATATATATATATATATTATATATATTTCGTCGATTTCCTTTCAAAATGTATTTTGTAAATCGTTTTAAATTCGTTTTCAAAACAATTTCAACTTCATATTCAATTTCAAATCAAAATTGAATATTTCAATATAAATTCATTTTAACTTCATTTCAATTCGATTTCAATTCAATTTCAATTTAATTCGAATTTCTATTCATTTCAATTTAATTCGAATTTCAATTCTATTCAATTTAATTCGAATTTCAATTCTATTCAGTTTAATTCAAATTTCAATTCTATTCAGTTTAATTCAAATTTCAAAATCACTTTCAATATTCATTGAAAAACGAATAAAATCAATGTAAATATCGTTCACGTCAAAATGGCGTCAGTCTAATCAACACAGCTTTTATTCAACATATGAATGTTTTCAGTTCAACACATGAATTTACTTTCTATTTAACACATGAATTTATTTTATTTCAACACATTAAATTATTTTCTAAATCGGAACGAGGCCCAATCAATTACCATATAATGTTAATTATATGGATTTTCTACCACATGTATATAACAACAACGATAAATCATCAACCATCATCCAAAGTGCGTTTTACATTGTATAAGCATCAAATATAAATAATTAATGCTTATAACAGTCTGTCAATCAATCGATCAACATACAGCTAATTATTGGGATTGGTGTATGTCATATATCATCCCAATACCCGTGTGGGTTTTCAAACAATCAAACACATATTTTATTTATGGAGTCGGGTGATGTGTAAAATTTATCGTCCCAATCAGTATCAGTCAAATTTGTGTATATAAACAAATCGTTCTATTTGTTTATATTAATTTATTTCATTTCATATACACGTTAAAAATTCTATTTTTAACTATAAAATATTTTTAACTATATAAATATTTTATTTCATTTCACATCACATTACACAATCAACTACACATCAAAATCAAACAAACAAGCATACAAGCCGTCCATGGTCTGTGGACGACGGGTGTCGGGGGCTACTAAACACCGTCTGCATCCTAGTATATATTTTAACTAGAAAATTAAATTAAAAGTGAGAAGTTCTCACCAGCTAGCTAAACCAACGCCGCGACTCTTCTGATGTAGAAAATCCTCGTCGTGCTCGCCTTTCGTCTATTTTATCGTCTGTAGCCACTACATATATAAAAATCACATTTTTATATTGTAGCTATGTATATAAAAATCACATTTTTAATTCACTACTATATAGATAAAAATTCTATTTTTATATCGCTACTATATAGATAAAAATTCTATTTTTATATCGCTACTATACAGATAAAAATTCTATTTTTATCTTGCCACTAATATAATAAAAATTATATTTTTATTACCCTACATGAATAAAAATTATATTTTTATGCTTTCTATGATATAAAAATTATATTTTTAACCTTTCTATAATATAAAAATTAAATTTTTAACCTTTCTATAATATAAAAATAATACTTTTAACCTTATTATAATATAAAAATCGTATTTTTAAACCTTTCTATCATATAAAAATTATATATTTAAACCTTTATGAGAGCCTCATAAAAATCGTATTTCTATCACCGTGAAAGCATCATAAAAATCGTATTTTTAACATCAAAGAAATTCAGTTTTTCACATCAAAGATTAAACAATTTATGAAATAAATAAAAAGGAAAAGCTCACATTTTTAGAGGAGATGGATGCTGAGTGGACTGGAGGGGGGTTGCGGCTGTGTTGAAGGCAGAGGCTTGCGCAGAGGGGGTGGGTGGCGTACGAGGGGTGCTGGGTTTCGTAGCTTTGGGGTTGCGGTGGGACTTCTATAGAGGAGGAAGCGAAGAAGAAAAGGATGGGCTGATCGGTTATGGGGGGGTGAAGCGATGGTGGCGGCGACGAAGGGAGGGTCGCGGCTGTGTTGAGGTTTTTTTTTCTTTTTATTCGATTCGAGAAATGAGCGAACGGGGGGTTGGGGGGAGAAGAAGGATACGGGGGGGTTATAAAATTATATATATTTTTAATTTATTTTCAAAAAGGGTTGACTTTTTGTTCGGACTCCAATCGAGGCCCACAGACTGTCGTCCCCAGCTAATCACCCCATTCTGAACACAATGGGATATGTCATGTAGGTTGATTCGATCATTACAATCAGTTATCTCTGAAATTAAAAAATAAATCATTATATTTAATTTTAAACGTACATTTCAAATTACTGGGCCCACATACCAACTACAAAAATTTCCAAAAAATATTTTCTAGCTTCGTATTGATGATATGGTCCTAACAAAACTAATTTCGTCAAATTCTGAGGCCATTTGAAAAATGGCCATTTTCCATTCGATTAAAATCAACTGAAACTGGTCAAACGCGTTTTCCTTTGTTATGCCCACATATTGATTCGAAAAATTATGAATTTTGGAATCTAGCAATAACATGACATCATGGATCCAACGAAAGTGGTTTCATCGAAAACCGAGGTCGTTTGCAAACTGGCTATTTTTAAGGGCTAGAATTCCATAGCGACTATTTTGAAATTTCAAATGGACATATCTTTTGATTCCCGCTATGAAATTTCAATTTTTCGGATTCGTTGGAAAGATATTCACAAATAGATTCTAATATTTTTGGTTTCACTAAAATCCGGTTTAATTTGCACCCGGTACATTCATTTGAATTTTGAAATCGAATTATCGAACTACCGCGCCATTTTCAATTCCTTTTATATATATTAATAAATATTTAATATTATAACGACGATTCGAATAAATATATACGTTCGAATTCTATTCAAAATAAATTTCTCGTCGTTATTATTTAAAACAATTCATTATAAATAATCAAAATTCGCTAAAATTGCCAAAATAAAATTTTTAAATTGGCTCGGATTTTCGGGTTATTACACCTTGATTTACTCCATTATAAAGTAAAGTTTTAAATAACTGTTTTTGTCCTCACACCAGTGACATGACTGACCTGGAGTTTATTGTTTTAACCTAAACTCTAGGTGCTCCTATTTTCCACACGGACAGCTAGTAATTTTGGTTTTACAGTATTATATTCACAGGAACCTGGTTCACAGCTGGAATGATATTCGGAAAGCTCTGTATCCATGTATCTCTTTCAATTGTGTTTTTGTATTAATTTCTGCTGCATTGTAAATTTGTAAATCTCTGATATTTATTAAATGTGTTTTATTTATTCATACTCTATATATTCTTGTACACTAATTTAAATTGTTGTTATAAGCAATGAAATATTCTTCTGCTGTAATAAACAATGAAATAGCAATCCGGGCTTTCCTTCATGAGGAAGTTCGGGTCGTTATAGGCTTTTGAATGAATAGTTGATAAAATTGGTTGAACTGACTGATATAGTTATATATATATATATATATATTAATCGTTGATTAAATATTGATGTTGCTTACCGTATTATTTCATATTGAAGTGGAATAAATATTATTGATGTTGATTAACATTTGTGGGTGCAGGGAAATAGTTGGAGACATCCAACTGGATTCATCAATATTTATATTATTGTTTATTTTCGATTATGGTGATATATGATGTGATTTAAAATCTATGACCGATTTTGTTGTGTATGAATTACATTGGCTCTAGAATTTTGGTATTTAAATACCATAAAATATTTTCGAATATAGAAAAGGAATTTAAGATTTAAAAGAAAATTTATTTCTAAAAATAGGAATTTAAAATTTGAATGGAATTGGGAAATAAGAACTTGTTTTAATAAATAAAACAAGAAGCCGGTTTTAAACATTGTTTATAAATTTAGAAAAACATTGATATTAATTGAAATATAAATTCAAGTATGAATTTATACAGAAAATTAGAAATCGGTTTTGAAACCGATATTTGAAATGAGTTTTGAAATTAGAAAAAAAAACGATATTATAAATAAATGAATTAAAAATAAGATTTCTACCTAAATAATCCTATCGATAGAAGTTAATAAAGAGAATTTGGATTTTGAACTATATTTAAATAATTTAATATTAATTTAAAATTTGAATTATTAAACGAGACGGGATATAGAGAAATCAAATAAAGTTGATTTCAGAAGTTACGGAATGTATAATTTGTAAATAAGGTAAAAGGGGAATTATAATTGTTTGATATAAATAGGAAGATGTTAGTAGTTGTTATATAAATGAAATTTAGAAAAATGAGGTGGGTTTATATAGTAATTCGATTTGAATCAGAAATGATATTTTCAAATATGAATCAAGTTGAGTTAATAAACGAGTTTATATCCCTATTAAGAATGATATTCATATTTGAAAGTGAATAACGATTTAGAAGCAAATGTTTTGCGAATGGAAATAATTATGAGGCCAATTTGAGTTAAGCTTAGAATGTTTAAATATTGCGAAGTTCGGAATATTAATTGAATATAGAAAATTCAAAAAAGAGATTTTTATTGAAATTCGAATATATCGATTTTACGAAAGTAATGTTACGTTCTGTTTTAATCCAGATTTAATTATTTATTTGTCAATTAATTAAGATATTTATTTATTTAAAATTAAACGAAAAAGTTATATTTCAAAATTTAATATTTCGGGAAGAGGAATTATAACGCTATCATTATATTAAATGTTTCCGTAAGGAAGTGGGTTCTTAAACTAAATCCGAGAGTTGCATAAGCAATAGGTTATTTGAAATCTGAAGTGGGGAATCTTGTCTATTTCGAAGTTGAGAATGTTGTTCAGTTAAGGACTGAGAGGTAGTTATGCCCCAACTTGATTGACTTCATGATTGACTGAGGAATGGTTAAGGTTCGGTAGTGAGATTGGTTAGCGTTACGATTAATGAATTATTAATGAGAGAGGATATAATAATGATGTTTTATACAACATTGGTTTAATCAAATAGAAATTTTTTGGAAACATTTTCCAAATTAAATCAAAGATATTTTCCAAGCATAGAAAATGAAATGAGTTGGTTAATAAGGAATTAAGAAATTGAATATGGAAATGCTTTCTGATACTAATAACGTTTATTTTCTAAATATAGAAAATAAGGATTCGTCAATATATGGAAATGTTTTTCGAAACTGTGATAAGAGATAATTTTTGGAATATAGAAAATAAAGAGTTTATATAAATTGTAAATGTTTTCCAAGAATATGAGAGGCCGAATGTGTTTTACGAAATATCTGGGAAAGGATAAGAAAATGCGATATTGGGAGATGACAGGTTAATAAGAATCAATTTATAGGGGCCAATGTTGTTTGACGGTTGATTGGTAGAATTTCCATTTAGAAATAGGATCATTGGTTGCATGGTTGCTTCCTTTGATAGTTAAATAACGGACTATCAAAGTTTTGATTTATTTTATACCTCCATTGTCAATACGGAGAGACCGAGACCAGGTTTAATATCTGAAAACCAATATGTATTGGCGTAAGCGTTATGAATCAACTATGTTGAATATAAATTAAGACGGAGTAAAATGCAAAGGGCTGTTCTATTAATCTTAGGTAGAAATTGCTCAAGATGGATTGATGGAATGGTGCCTTCGGTTTGTCCAGTCCCAGGACAACATATCTGGACGAATGTCTAACAAAGTATTTCTTGATGGTTACGTATGTTGATTTCTTCAAATATACCAAGTATGGTGGCGAGAGTTGTATTCTCTCACCTAACACCCAGAGTGTATTTGTGGACATCAATTAGTGTATGGACGGATCTGGCGATATGGCATTCAAAGTAAACGATGGAAAGTATTCTAAAAAGATAACCGTGACCTCAAGTCTCATAAACCGGGAAATGATAGAAATCCGACAGACAACATGGTCAAGTAGGTCACTCCCATTAAGAGTATTATCACCTGATCTAGAGAAAATTTATTTGCTTCTTATTCTATTCGCTGCTTTATGCTTTCAGTAATAGTTGCTGATCACAATTGTTGGTGATAATACGCTCGGTACACTCAAGTTAAATGAGTGGCTAGCCATGTGTAGCCGGGTTGCAAGATGTTCTTGTTGAACCCCAGTGTATCCCCTCTAGAGTACAATGATCGAAAGGTGGTTCCATACCTTGTTATAGTCGAAATCCAATCCCTAAAAAGCGCCCTACGGTTTTTGATTTTATATTATATATGGAGCGTGAGATGCAAGCGTTCCACTAGATTACTATTTATTTGATTTAGACACTATTATAATATCATTGGATTTGATATCAAACATATTTTTGGTTATCGTAAGGTAAAAGTCAACCGTGTTTATGTGTGGATCGGTCTTACGGTTATCATTTCTTTTGAAAAGATTTTTGAAAGTTAAACAAATGGTTGGAGTTTACTCACACCAGTCGCATGACTGACCCAAAGTTTATTTTGTTTTGTTTTACCCTGACTCTTGGGTGTCTAAATTTGTTCGAGCAATCAAGTAGTCAGGATTTTGTATATTCATCCGGAGGAGCTTCAAGCAGGAGGCTTTATTAGTTAGTTATAGACTATCATATTTTTCGCTGTGTACTATGTTGTATCTAGAAACAGATGTTTATAACTGTTCAAGAAATAGCTATTGTTCTCTGATGATGGTATGTATATAGATACTTACTGATTTATATTTCAAAAGTTATGTTACTTAATATATTTTATTCGTTACGCTGTGAGATCTATGTTTCTCGTTTTCTTTTATTCTAACTATTCTTTCTTTCGATTTCTCATCCTCTAGCTTCTTTCTATTAATGATTCCTACTTCTGTACAATTTAGGTTGGGTGTGGGGTGTAATTTGTCAACTTAAAGGGTATGGAAATTCGGGTCATTACAATTAATCACAGGTAATTATTATGTTTTCAGTGATAAAGGAAATGCTACAAAACTAGCATTTTTTCTCTGATTAATTTCATAATTTATCATTTCTACTATTTTATAATGCTAGGATGTTTTAGCATATTAATAAATACACATAAATAAACATCAAAATTATTTACCTTAACCGCTGTTAACTACTAGTCAAGTATACATGCAAAATTTACTTTAAAGAAGTAAACATTATTAGAGTTAAGTTGCCTGATTTACACTTGGACTTCGGTGAGATTGTTTAATCCCCTTGTGAACCATAATTTAGTTTACAAATAAAAATGATCAAAACATTGTACATAACATTATTCCACCTCCAAATAAAATTATTGACTTGTTTGTAGAGTATAAATATTTTATACTCTCAATTGGCAACCTATACAATTTTCGAAAATGCAACTGCTTTTTTGTTTCTGTAATGTAATACTTTTTGTATACTGTCGCATTAAAAATAGGTTCGTACAATGCCAACCTCATATACTCATCAATCTCCACTGGCCTTTTGCTATTAAGTTTCAACAAGTAAGCTATAGAAATTTTAAATAGAAGAAAAAAAAAGATGCATGTACCTTTTTATCATCCATGTTGTCTAGAACTTCCTTTGACACTATGTTCATGATTAAATTTAGAGACCATTTAGCAAATCATAGAGACCCCTTTGTCCACTCTTTTCTTGTTTTGAACATATGGACATTTTCACATAGAAAATACGACAAAAGTAACAAAAAATTATTTAGCATAATTTATCATACTATATTAAAATTTTCTAGCATTGATGTTTTATTACCAGTGGAAGAATTGAACAACCAGACATATTTCTTTGTTTTTCTTTATTTATTTTTTACTGGTTTAGTTAAAGAGTAATGAATGCTTAATGTCCAAGAAATTAGGTTGATCTTTTGTGGATCAACAATGTATTGAAGATAACACCAACTACGCATTCTTTGATTGTCAAGGAAAACAAATGTTATAAACAAATGAATAAGGATAAATCTAAGCAGACCATTTTGTTCTTCTTGAATTTCTTTTTCTATTGTTTTAATAACATGATCTTTTGTTATATAATCTGTGTTACAAAAATTTCTCGAAACAAACCATTGACAGCTATCAGGGTGCATTGTAAACAAACTTTAGCCAGTGGAAAAATGTTTTTCCCAAACATAGGTAGACTTAAAATTAAAGAAATCTCTTTCGGTGTTAATTTAAACATCTTCTCCCTAATACAAAAGCATTCTTCCTCAATGGAGTAAAAACTTATTAAATCGTCCAAAATTTTAGAATATTTTCTAATTTTTTTGCTCTAATGTTATTTGAAAAAGGGATAATAAATCCATAAATAGGAATTTGTTTTAAAAAGTTCAATTGATTTGTGGAGTAACCTTTTCATTTCTTTAAGTATTATAACCAATGCTATAAGACTGCATCGGTATTGAACAGTCTCCTTATGTTTCTTTTTCCGGTTCGCTTTTTTCTTTTTTTGTCCTCTGGAGAAGAATCTGATGTGTCCTACAACACAAAGGTAACAACACAATGTTAAGTAGGACAATGGACAAGAATTTAAGTAATAAAGTTCATATATCACAATGCTATGTTCAATTATAATTTTCGAAACAATGACAACCTTTACTAGCATTTTTACAAGAAAAGTAATATAACAATTAAATGCTAAATTAACCTAGCATTTTCTACAATATGTCAAATTTCTGTAAATAAAATGCTACTTCAGTTTAGCATAAAGTAATTTTAATGCTAATGTATCCTAGCATTATTTTATATAAATGTGAAACATGCAGCAAAAATGATAAAACTGGCTAGCATTTCTACTAGTAATATTACAACCAAATGCTAAATCAACCCATCATTTTATGCAATATAATGCTAATATAATATAAGACTGCATTATAATATAAAACTACATAAACAACTCATGCCATTTTGAACCTTATGTACATATATAGTTGAAATTAGAAGATAGAAATGCCATGCATTTTGCCAAACAATGGTGCTTTGTATAAAATCTTTTTTTATTTTCTACGATAGATGTAGAGAAAATGACTTAATCTCAGGTTTTGCATACTTGTGATGTTTTGTAATTCCATACATTTTCTGAAATTTGAGGTTCTTGCAAATTTGAGGTACTTGTGATGTTCATTTAGCATTATAGTTGATGACCGACCCCTTGCCCGAGCGCATGACCGACCCCTTAGCAATTTGCAAGTTTAAATGTAGAAATAGTTTATGCTTTATTGGTTGATAGTTTATAATACAATATAAGACTGCATTATAATACAATATTATAGAAAGCATTTACTGCAATGTAACACCCCACGTCCATTAATGTCACTCACAAAGGGAATGCATTAACTTCCATGGAGCGTATTTAGTGTATAGAACAGAATATAACAAGACAGATATAAATAATGGTACTTGAAAATTTTAAAACAACTTTTATTGCAACGGAGAAATAGTTTGATTACAACAACTTCATAAACGAAGTACACTTAATATCCATCTTGATAAATTGTTTCAGAGTACATAAAATAAAAAGCATAAACCCCAACACAAGTAGCCATAAAAGAGATGAATTGAATTTTACTTTCAGCAATCCAACCACTTCCAAAAGAGAGAGAAAGAGATCTCAGCACTAGTACTAGTCCCACCCTGAGAACCTTGGGGGGGGGGGAGGAAGAAAAGAGGCAAAAACAAGGGGATCATACATAAAGTCTGGCGAGTATAATAACTTTAATAATATAATTATTAAAGTAACTAGGATAAGGCATAAACTAGTAAGATAAGATATGACCATGAACAAGTGGGCATGACAAAGAAAATAATAGGAATATTTTGGCGTTAATCATGTTCCTAATCACTATATGATAATTACTATACTGCACCACAACTAGTCACCCTAAAAGTTTATCTCGGCTACAGAACTTAATAATGATAATGGTAGCTTCGTGTACCCACAGTTGCCTTCGTAGGTGCCGTCTGCCCCTATCTCCACTAGTTGTACCAAATACCCCCATTCAATCGGCTCCCTAACTCGTAGATACTCGTGCTAGCCCCACAGTGGGGTGTATCCATCTCGAAAGTGGCAACCCGATACCACCAAAGATGCATGGCTTATATCTACACGATGCAACAACGTCTTACTTACCAGCCCGGGCCTACGCACGCACATGACCCTGTTGGACTTGCGTTGCCACCGCTAACCCGTTTTGACCTCTTACAATCAAAACTAGTAAGCGTGTCACGTCCTTGACTTGGGTCGAGTTTACAAAGATACTAAATGGGTTACTATGGTTTGAAAAGGGCCCCCATGCTTGACACAAGCCTTCCACCTATGCTTGGTCGCCACTAAGGTTTCCCCACTTAATCCCATTCTTATTCATGTCTTCTTACATGTTTTAATCTTGGTTAAGTGCGTCTAATCGTATTTCACATGCCACCGAAAGGCACCCACTTAATTTCACATGCCACCCAAGGCACCCACTTAACCCCCCATGTCCCACCACATGTTTATCTAGTTAAGTGTTACTTAATTCATTAGAACCGTAACCTTGTAAAGACCTCCGGTATTAGGCTGACATTTGCGGTTGCTGGATTTACCGGGCGGGTACGGGCAGTCTTATACAGCAAACGAGCCTAACCTCGTGTCTTTACAATTGTTATGCATTTAATTCGTGCCTTTGACCACTCACATTAGACTGGCATTTGTGGCTGCTGGATTTGCCGGGCGGGTCCGGGCAGTCTTACACCACAAAAGAGTCTAACCTCGTTTCTTAGGCGGTTAATTATTACACATCTTTATTTAACCCCAAATTGGAATAATATCTCTATTTAAATTTGTCAATAAATTCCAAATTTATTTATGTCCATAATTATCACTTAAAATTATGTCCATAAATACCAATTATGCCAATTAATGTCTCAAATTAATTATATGCCTTTTAAGGCCATTTTATGACAATTCATAATTTATGTATATTCAATATTATCCCATCATCCCCACGCTATTCATATGTTTTCATATGACATATGTTAGATTCGCAAAAAGTCTAACTTATAAAAACAGAAACAACATCACATAACACATAAAATAGATCTAAGGATCATGACATAAGATTACATAGCCAATAATTGCATATGAATTTCATTCAAACTAGCATATGATACAAAACTAGCATAGGTAATGGGCATAAACTTGCATAACTTATGTACTGCTATAGATCCAAACATAAAGGTATGAACTTGCATATGGATCTAAACATAAAGATGTAAACTTGCATATAGATCTAAACATAAAGATGTAAACTTGCATATGGATCTAAGCATAAAGATGTAAACTTGCATATGGGTCTAAACAAAAAGATGTAAATTGCATATGGATCTAGACATAAAGGTTAATGTCACATAAACTAGCATATGCATATACATGTCTCACATATATTTTAACGACCCAAACTTGCATAAGATTCATACATGAATATATGATCCAATCATCACTAACTTGCATAAGATATATGATTCAACTTGCATAAGATTCACATAAGAACTAACACATAATCCAACTTGCATAAGACTATCGTATAATTCAACACCACAAACATACATATAATTTACATCACATAATTCAAAATCATATTCTCATAATACCAATTATATCTTATCGTAATTAAATTAATTAATTATTTTGTGAAAGCTATCATACTCACAATTAAAAAGAATAGTCTTGTCTTTCTGGGATCTGTATTCTGAAATTGAATTGCTCGCCTTTGATGTAGACTAATCATTATTTAGATTTGATTTAATTTTGATTCAAGGTTCTATCTTGATTTAGGGTTGAAAGTGTAAGGCGGCTACTCTAGGTCCTCCATTGACGGCATGTCGGCTCTTGTTATGAAACAATGTGACTAGGGTTAGGGGTTTAGGTGTGTTTTTATAGAAGTTTACTTTAATAAGAGCCGTCAGATTAAACTAGGATAACCAGAACCATCAGGACCACTCAGATGCCACATCAGCCCTTAGGGTGAATGGGGCCACGGGTTGACAGCCAAACACCCTAGATCGACCCCTAGTTGACCCAGCGGGGCTCAGGTCGACGCCAAAAATGGTGCGGTTCGGCTATTCCCCCTCCCGATTCGTTGTTTCGAACTTTTTTTGAATATATATATACATATATATATATATCCATATATATTTCTCTCATATGCATACAAACTTCAAGGCTTAATAACTTCTTTATAAGTTATCCGTTTTATGCAAACCAAATGTCTATCTTAACCCAAAATTTTGAGACGAACATAATAGTGCAACCCATTTCACTTAATTCTTCTTCTAAAAATTAAGTATACTTTAATTTGTGAATTTTAATGTTATAAAATTATGGGGTGTTACATTCTCCCCTCCTTAAAGGATTTCGTCCCCGAAATTCTAAGTTAGGAAGAATGTATCCTACCAACCAATCTTCCATCTACTCAATCATCATCCATTCATTGTCCTTAAAGAAAATTCTTATGCTATATGAACTTATGCAAAAATGTGTGTATATTTTCCTTATCTAATGCAAAGATCAGGCGGTCCACTGATTCAGTTGACCTTCTTGATGCAAATCATGATAGTGCCATGCGTCCATTATGTATGAGAAAGAATCCTATCGATACATATTATTTCTACATGTGTGCACAAACATTCATCAAAATACAGCATCCATATGATAACACAACCATTATACATCAATTAATTTAGATATGCACACGCATTTATATGCAACATGAAGGTAATTGAGCCGATCTAGTGCCTAATGTGTGTGTACATGCATCCACGTGCAACCACTTGCATCCATTTGCATCCACCAAACCTAACATGTCTCAAACACATGTTTGTAACCATAGGGTTCTTCCTAACTGGAGATCAAAGATGTCATCGCAAAGATAATAATAAAAGTTAGGACAAGTGTCAACAAAGTTGTAGAAAAAGGAGAAATTAAAACATACCCTCAAAAATGAAAGGGTACAGTGTACGCATTTTGTCTTCCGTCTCCCAAGTCGCGTCTCTTTGATCATCTCCCCATTGCACTTTGACCAACTTGACCTCTTTGTTGCGAAGCTTTTTGACCTCCAATCCGAGAATGCGTGTAGAAGCTCGTCTGATCATGGCATAGCGCTCTACTTCCACTTCTTCGAGCATGCTCGGCTCTACCATTTCCGCTGTATCGTGTAAACACTTACGCAAATGCGAAACGTGAAACAAGTCATGAACTCCGCTGAGCTTCTCTAGTAACTTTACTCTATACGCCATCTGTCCAATTCTCTACGTGATTAGAAAGGGTCATACGAACCTCGGTGCCAACTTCCCTACTGATCCAATACGGATTACGTTTCTTAACGGTGACAACTTAACAAAAACCATGTCCCCAATATTGAATTCAAGATCGGTTCGTCTGCTATCAGCATATGACTTCTGTTGGTCCTGCGCCGTCTTCATTCGTCGTCGAATTAGGTCTATCTTATACGAAGTCTCCCTAATCATGTCAGGTCCAAGCAAAACCTTATCAGTGGATTCCCACTAACATGTAGATGATCGGCACGGTCGTCCATAAAGAGCCTCAAAAGGTGTCATGCTAATGCTAGCCTGAAAACTATTATTATAGGCGAACTCCACTAGTGGAAGGTGTTCTTCAAATGTTCCTCCAAAATCTAGGATGCACAGTCTCAGAAGGTCTTCTAGAACCCGATTTACTCTCTCGGTCTGGCCGTCCGTCAGAGGGTGATAAGCGGTACTTAAGCATAATTGCATTCCAACTGCCTCTTGTAAGCTTTTCCAAAATTCTCTTGTGAAAATAGGATCTCTATCACTCATAATGCTAGAGGGTATGTCGTGCAAACGAACTATCTCTCGAAGGTAAACAAATGCTAACCACGCGGCGGTCCTTCTACTTTTAATGGGAATAAAATGGGCACTTTTGGTAAGTCTGTCTTCAATTAACCAAATCCCTATATTACCCTTCCTTGATCTTGGTAACCCATCTACAAAATCCATTGAAATGCTTTCCCATTTCCAAAGCAGAATCTCTAAGGGATGGAGCAAACCTCCAGGCTTCATTTACTCCACCTTGACTTGTTGGTACACTAAGCATCTAACAGCGATCTCAGCCATGTCCTTCTTCATTCTAGCCTAAAAGAAAACTAGTTTCATATCCCTATATATCTTATAGCCACGGGGATGTATGGTCATCTTAGAGCGATGCGAGTCTTCAAGAATTGCCTTCTTCAAACTCTCATCTTGTGGTACGAAAAGTCTTCCATCTCTACCTAGCCAACCTCTCTTATCTATAGCATAGCTATCAAGATGACTCGAGGACCCCCTCTAGTAAGCTTGCCTACTATCTCAACCAACTGTGGGTCATTTCGCTGTGCCTCTCCAACTCGACCCAAAAGTGTAGGTTGCACCTCTAACGATGTCAATAAACCGGGTACATAATCGGCAGAGGGTCTGAAGTAAAAGGAAGATATGTACTCCAAACTCTACCGCTCTATGAAGGAAGGACTTAAAGTTAACTTCTTTCTACTTAAGCCATTGGCTACAACGTTACCCTTGCTAGGGGTATATGCTATCTCAAAATCGTAGGATGCCAAAAACTCCATCCATCTCTGTTGCCTCAAGTTTAGGTCCTACTGAGAGAATAAGTACTTTAGCGACTTATGGTCTGTATACAACTCAAACCTCTCACCAAGCAAATAATGACGCCATGAATTAAGCACAAAAACCATGGCCGCCAACTCTAAGTCGCGGGTAGGGTAATTTTTCTCGTGGGCTTTCAACTGTCTTCCACCATAGCATATCACCCTTCCCTCTTGCATTAAAACTGCGCCAAGCCGTGTTCCACAAGCATCGGTATATATATAGTGAATGTCTTACTCTCGTCTAGCAAAACTAAAACTGGAGCTGTCGTCAAAGCCCTCTTCAGACATTGGAAAGCATCGTCATAGTCAACGTCCTAAGTAAAAGTAAAATTCTTCTTTGTTAATCGAGTGAGAGGGGCTGATATCTTCGCGAAGTCCTTAATGAACTTCCTATAATAGCCAGCCGGCCCTAAAAGGCTTCTTACTTCTATTGCGTTCTTAGGAGTTTTCCAATCCTGGATTGCCACCACCTAGGCGGGATCCACAACTACCCCTTCCTTAGAGACCACGTGTCCTAAGAACCTCACTTCTTTTCTCCAAAAATGGCACCTAGAGAACTTAGCTTTTAACTGATGCGCTCGTAGGGTCTCTAAGACTTCCTTAAGATGTAGAGCATGCTTTTCTTCATTTATAGAGAAAACCAGAATGTCGTCTACAAAGACTACCACAAACTTGTTTAGAAACTCCCTGAACACCCTACTCATTAAGTCAACAAAGTATGCGGGTGACCAAAAGGCATGACGAGCCACTCGAAGAAACCGTCAGGAGTTCTAAAGGCAGTCTTATTGATGCTATCTTTAGCCACCCTTAGCTGATGAAACCCTATAGCTAAATCTAGTTGCGAGAAATTAGGTGTAAATGTCCTTATCTAATGCATAATTAGGCGGTCTACTGATTTAGTTGACCTCCTTAATGCCAATCATGTAAGTGTCATGAATCCATTATGTATGCCAATTTTTCACTACTCATAATTCTACATGAGTGCGCAACCATTCATACAAATGCGACATCCATATGACAACATATTAAATTTCAACCACATATAATTATGAATACATATATGCATATGCAATATGGAAGTCACTGAGCCGATCTAATACCTAGGGTGTGTGTATATGCATCCACGAGCAACCACTAGCAACCACTTGCAACCACTTGCAACCAACAATCATAACATGTTTCAAATACATGTTTACATCCATTAGTTTCTACCTAAGGAGTTAGGAGAAAAAGGACTGAGAAGATTCACTAAAAGGTAGATACAAGTATAAACTTATGGAAAAAGAGAGGTCAAAGATGTACCTTCAAAAAGAAAAGGGTAGGAAGCGCGTATTTTGTCCTTAATTGCCCAAGTCGCGTCTTCCTCAGCATCGCTCCATTGAACTTTAACAAGCTTGACTTCACGTTTGCGTAGTTTTTTATTTCAGTTCCTACGATTCGAGTTGGAACTCTCCTCACAGTTGTTTCTCGTTCTATTTCAACTTCTTCTAGAACGCTTGGCTCCACCACTTCCGCAGACTCATGTAAACATTTCCAGAGATGAGAAACGTGAAAGACATTGTGAATTCCAGCCAACCTTTCAGGCAGCTCTATTCTATAAGCTATCTTCCCAATCTTCTCGATGATAGGGAACGGTCCTACAAATCTTGGTGCTAGATTTCCTGCGGATCCAAAGCGAACGACGTTCCTTAAAGGAGATACATTAAGGAAAACCCTGTCCCCAACCACGAACTCAAGGTCGGTCCTTCTTTTGTCTACATAGGATTTCTGTCTATCTTGGGCAGTCTTCATTCTCCTTCGTATCAAGTCCACTTTTTCTGGAGTATCTCTAATCATGTCTGGCCCAAGTATAAGCTTGTATGTAGACTCCCACCAACAAGTTGGTGATCGGCACTGTCTTCCATACAAAGCTTCGAAGGGCGCCATGCCGATGGTGGCTTAGTAGTTGTTGTTGTAGGTGAATTCCACTAAAGGTAGATGATCCTCCCATGTTCCTCCAAAGTCAAGAACGCAAGTCTCAAAAGATCTTCTAATACTCTGTTCACCCTTTCTGTCTGACCATCAGTTTGGCGGTGATAGACCGTGCTCAAGCATAACTGTGTGCCTACAGCTTCTTGTAGACTCCGCCAAAACTCGCTCGTAAAGATAGGATCTCGGTCACTCACTATGCTGGAGGGTATTCCATGGACTCGAAATATTTCCTTGAGATAAAGAGATGCTAGAGATGACGTAATCCTTCTACTCTTGACTGGTATAAAGTGGGCGCTTTTTGTGAGCCTGTCCACTATTGCCCAAATGCTAGTATTGCCCCTTCTTGACCTAGGCAACCCATCAATGAAGTCCATTGAAATGATATCCCACTTCCGTTGCGGGACTTCTAGAGGATGAAGCAGTCCTCCAGGCTTCTTTTGTTCCGCCTCGACCTGTTGGCATATCATGCACTTAGAAACGAAATCTGCCACATCCTTCTTTATGCCACTCCAAAAGAAAACTCTCTTTACGTCCTTGTACATCTTATCTCCACCTGGGTGTATTGTCATCTTGGAATGGTGTGCTTCCTCGAGAACCATCTTTACCAAATCCCTTGCTTGTGGGACGCATAATCTTCCAACTCGCCTCAACCAACCCTTATCATCGATGGAGTACCTATTGAGGTGACTGGAAGTTTCACCCCAAATTAGCTTATCAATCACTTCAACAAGCTGAGGGTCTTCGCGTTGTGCAGCCCCTATTGAGCCTAAAAGAGTGGGTCGTACTTCTAGTGATTCCAACAAACCAGGTACAAAATCAGAGGTGGGCCTAAAGTCAAAACTGGCTATATACTCCAAGCTTTGCCTTTCTACAAAGAGAGAGCTTAAGGTCCACTTCTTTCTACTCAAGGCGTCTGCTACTACGTTACCCTTGCCAGGAGTACAGGAAATCTCAAAATCATATGAGGCAAGAAACTCCATACACCTTTACTGTCTTAAGTTAAGATCTTTCTACGAGAAAAGATACTTCAACGATTTATGGTCAGTATATAATTCAAACTTCTCACCTAAGAGATAACAACGCTAAGACTTAAGCGCAAAGACGATGGCGGCCAACTCAAGATCATGGGTTGGTTAGTTCTTTTCATGAACCTTCAATTGTCTTCCACCATAAGATAATACCTTCCATTCTTGCATCAGAACAGCGCCTAGTCCCGTACCACAAGCATCCGTGTATACTGTAAACATCTTGCTTCCATCTTGCAATGTAAGAATTGGGGCTGTTGTGAGAGCCATTTTCTATCGTTGAAAAGCAAACCCGCAATCCAAATCCCAAGCGAACGCTAGATTCTTCTTTGTTATCCTTCTTAGTGGAGCTGAGATTTTCGTGAAATCTCTAATGAACTTTCTGTAAAAACCTACTAGCCTGAGAAAGCTTCGGACTTCGGTTGCATTTCTTGGTGCCTTCCAATCTTGCACCACCACCACTTTCACGAGGTCCACAACTAACCCCTCTTTGGACACTACATGTCCAAGAAACCTTACTTCTTCTCTTCAAAAGTGGCACTTGGAGAATTTTGCTTTCAGCTGATGAACTCGAAGAGTTTTCATGATCTCCTTCAGATGCTGAGCATGTTCTTCCTCATTCTTTGAGAAGATCAAAATATCGTCAATGAAGACCACCACGAACTTATTGAGGAATTCTCTGAACACCCTGCTCATTAGGTCTACGAAATAAGCGGGTACGTTTGTCAAGCCAAAAGGCATGACAAGCCACTCGAAGAAACCGTCTGGGGATCTGAACGCCGTCTTATCAGTGCTATCTACAGCTACCCTTAGTTGATGGAACCCAGTAGCCAGATCAAGTTAGGAGAAAACCGACGAACCTACAAGCTGATCAAACAAATCGTCAATTCTGGGAAGCGGGTGTCTATTCTACTTAGTCAGCTTGTTTAGCTCCCTATAGTCCACACAAAGACGTAGTGAGCAAACTGCTTTGGTGGAGAACAACACTGGAGCCACTCATTCCGAGATACTCCGCCTTATAAACCCCTTCTCAAGAAGCTCCTTAACTTTCTTAATGAGCCCCTTTCCCTCCTTTGGAGCCATGTGTCTAACAAGTAAAGCTACGGGCTTTGCATTATCAACAAGATATATGTGGAAGTCTATTTCCCGCCTCGGAGCTAAGCCCTTCACCTCTTCAAAGACATCCGGATATTCACGAACCACTGTAACTGACTGCAAATTCTCCACAGAAGCATCAAGCGACTCTAGATAACTAAGCATAACAGCATTCAAGGGATTACAAGAAATTTCTAGAGTGTTACCAAGACGAATCAAGAGTCTAACCACTCTCTTCTCATAATCAAGAATGGCACCATTACTGGATAACCAGTCCATGCCTAAGATCAATCCATATCCCGAGAAACCCAAAACAAAGGCACTACATCTAAACTCAACACTTAGAATAGAGATTTTCAAGTCCAACTAACCATTGACAAATAAGCTGAGCCCCCAATTGGATTTGAAACAACCAAGGGATCTTCTACCATACTAGTGTCTAGGTGCAGAGATTCTACTAAAGCAAATGAAATAAAGGAGTGTGATGCGCCAGAATTAAAGATAGTGCGAACTGGATGATCATAGAGATAAACTAAGCTTTCTACAGAAATATTTCTACCTCGTTCCTGCAGAGGTGCCACCAGCGCATGAAACTGTCCGCCTGAAGTGGATCCAGTCCTCTGTCCCTACCCCCGCTTCTTTGGGAAGTCCTTAGAAATGTGTCCAGTCTCGCCGCAATGGAAATAACCACCATTCATCTTCGCCTTCTTATTTCTGCAGTCTTTCACTATATGTCCAAAAATGCCACAGAAATTACACTTTCTCTTTTTACGGGTTTTGTTGTTCTTCCCACCCTTCTTGAAGTCTGTATTCTTAGCCTGCAAACCCTCTTTCTTTTTTTGAGGCACTTCCACCTTTGCCTCTTTCTTGCCTTTATCTTCCTCGTGTAGCAGCGCCATGTCCACCAATCTTTCATAAGTCGCTCCCATGGGTATATGGGTCATAGCAAGGCTGTGTAGAGGCTCATTCAGACCTTTGACAAAGCGAAGAGCCTTCTTGTGCTGGGTGTTTACTAAATCCCGCCCAAATCCGGCCAGCTGATTAAACTGATTAACGTACTCCTTGATCATCATACTTCCTTGTTCAAGAGTTTGGAACTTCTCCATCTGCAGGCTTCTTTCAGCTTGGGAGAGGAATTTCATCTCAAACCTCATCCTGAAATATTCCCAAGTTTCCACTGGCCTCTCAGCATGGGTAACTTCCCACTAATAAGAAGCTTCGTCTTTAAGCAACCACACTGCCAGCTGTATCTTTTGCCTGTCGTCAACTTCGAAGATGACGAACAAATCTTCGGTCTCCTTCAGCCAGTTCCTTGCTACCACAAAGGATTCAGTTCCATAAAAGTCCTTTCCACCCATAGCCTTGAAGTCTTTACACGTCTTAGCGAAAGCATTTCCACGAGGAGGAGGAGGAGGAGGAACCGCTGCCACTGTGGGAGGAGGAATGTCTGTTGGGCCCGCATCACTGGCCCTATCCTCTAGGTACCTTCGGAATCAGCCAGGTATCGGTACTCCTTCTAGAAGGTTAAGATCTCCAGACATGCTGAAACAAAAAGGAAAGATTCAAGACAAAAGGATAGAGAGATAGTGCATATGGCTTTGGGGAATTATGCCTTTTAGAAACAACACTTTTTCTTAAAAGAAAGCTTCTTTAAACTTATTTTTGAAAATAGTTTCAAAAACCTTTATCTAATTTGGTAAACCTGTAATCTGATACCAAGTGAAACACCCCACCTCCATCAAGGTCACTCACAAAGGGAATGCCTTAACTTCGGTGGAGGTTTATAAATAAAAGTCTCAGATAAAACACAAAATAGATATAAATACACACACACACAAACACACACACACACACACACATATATATATATATAAGCAGCGTAAAACAAAAAGACTTTCATTTCATAAATACGTGTTCATACAAAACATTTCCATAATTGTCTCACAATAACTTCCAAAACATTACATCATCATTTATGTCTTGATTATTAAATAAAGAAGAATAAAACATAATTAAAGCTGCATAAATCCCCATAGAACGTGTCCAAAAGCCATAACAAAGGAAAGAGAGTCCAAACCATACATCTACTATCATGAAGCTTACAAAGAGTCTGACTAAGCTAGGTTGTTTCCTCCCTGTGGACCTAGGGGGAAACGGAAGAAAAGAAGACGAAAGAAAAATAGATTCAGACATAAAGCCTGGTAAGTCTAGTGACTCTTCAGTATGAGAATAAGAAAAAGGGCATGATAGGTATAAACTGGAAACACGAAAGTATCATAAACTAAGATAAAGCAGTTTTAAACCGAATATACTATCGCACCCCACACTATATCTCTACACCTACTTGTATTCGTTCCAATTGGCACCCCATGATCGGGGTGAAGTGATCCGCTTTCTACAGATCGGCTCGTACTCGCAAAATCATATGCATCATACGACCCCCAATGATTGTAGATACCTATGCCGATCCCAACATGGGGTGTATCAAGTCCCATGGTGGTGGCCCGACACAATCCTAGAATGCACAGTGTCTATTACTGGTGCCCAGTGCCCTGTTTGTCTGCTCCGAAGTGTGTGCACCCTCGCACTCCGTTAAAACCTACACTGCTGCACCACTCGCCCTCGCTTATGACCGCTTACAATCAGCCCAGTAATCGGGCCCCATGCTGCCTAGTTTCAGGGTTCCATGATACGTAATAGGGTTACTACTGAAATGGGTCCCCGTTACTAGGGTTTTCTAGTCAAACATGTTAAGTGGTTAAGTGTCTGTATTAACCTAACCCCACCCATCAGTTTAGTTAACATGCTGAATTGGTTAAGTGTTTTAGTAAGTTTAACCCTACCATCTTTATGCTAGCTTTAATTTATTCATTAAAGCACCGAACACTCACATTAGACAGGTATTGTTGCAGTTACTGGATAGCCGGTCGATTCCGAGCAGGTTTACACCGTAACTCAATGTAACCTCGGGTCCTTATTGGGCTTAATGCCTTAACCTCCCACATTGGATAGGTATTGTTGTGATTACTGGACAACCGGGCGGGTTCGGGCAGGTTTACATCACAACTCAATCCAACCTTGGGTTAAGCATATTCGTATTTTCTAAATTTACATATTTGTCTCTTTTACTTGTTATATGTAAATGTAATGGCCCATTTTCCAAGTTCGTTATTATTATTATTATTTTTGCGCATGACAATTCATACCATTTAAATGTCACCAGTTATTGGCATGTGCCAAACATGCCAACACATATATTTTTCATGTTTAATCCCAACGATATTCCCCCGTTTGCACGTTCGCAAGATTATAATGAATGTTGGGCTAGATATTTCATCCCAACTTATAAACATAGAAGGGAAAGCCAAGAACATGAAATATTCTAAATAACATAAAGGGTGTGTGACATATGAACTTGCAATTTTGCGATCTAATTAACATAAATCATGGTTCCAACTTGTCATGTGAACTTGCATTCAAATAAGAATCTAATTAAATAGGCGTCACATGAAATGGCATAATTTAGACTTGCATAAAACATAAGCCTAAACATATTTTTATCTAGGCATAACTTCAAATATAGACTAGCATGTGAAAAAGTTATTACATGTCCATAAAAATGTCTATTTTTGACATTAACCCAAAAGCGTGAACTAGATAAAATCATGTATCCTACTATAACATGAAACTTGTAATAATTGTGTGAAACTAAATGGTACTTGGCATGGACCCAATTACAAACTTGCAAGGAGCATAAGAACATATACATGGGATTTAATGATGTAGACATAATGGTTTTAACATAGAACATGTGTATGTAAGTCTTAACTTGGACTTAGAAAAATGTATACAACCTATGTTAAACATATAAACATATACGTGTAAATTCCATATACTTGTATATGATGGTGGTTTCATTCTAAATGTACAATAGGACGAACATGAAGTCAATTATACCATAAACATCTCAATACCATTAACAATACAATCATTACAACACACAGATATGTATTAGCATCGTCATTATACAATAGTAAAATTCCATTTCCATTTACATCGAATCAAGTCTTAATTTTATTCTCATCGGAAAAATCCACTATACTTACAACAAACGACGATCTTGATTTTCTGGTTTCTGAGTTCTGAATTTGCAATGCTTTCCTTTTTGTAGATAACCTGTAATGACCCGCATTTTCTGCGATATATAATTAATTTATTTAATTATATAATTGGTGATTTAGAGAATTTAATGATCGTTTAATTAAATAATATTGAATATTTAATAAATAATTATAATATAATAATATATTATAATGTCGAAATAGTCGGAAATAGTGAAATTCAAAATATCGTGTGAATTGAATAGCATACGAGATTTGGTGGAGTTTCAATTCGAAATATAACAATGATTATATTCAATCGACGACAGTTTGAACGTATAATTATAATATAATTATAATAGAGCTTGAAATGGCGCTGCAGTTCGTTAATTGGCGATTCAAACTTCAACTGAATGTACTGGATTCGTTTTAAGCCGGATTTCTGTGAAACAAGAAACGTGTGGAGCTGGTGGAGTATATCTTTCTAATGGAAGAGAAAAATCGGGATTTCGTCGGGTAGATTTTGATGTACGTCCAAATCAAATTTTAAAATAGTCGCTATAGAATCGTTTATCGACCATAACGGTTTATTCGATATAACTAAAGATCGGGTTTGAATTTAAACAAGGTTCTTTTGGGAAATAGTGATAATTTAATTTTTAGAATTTTATTGTAATTTTTAACTAATTAAATAAGCAACTTTTTATTTGGAGTGTTTTGCACCCTGTAATCAACATTGTGGGGTTTCACAATATGAGTTCACCTACCAACATTTTTATATTTTTGGGATCGTGGTTCACTGCTGGACACAATGGTATTTTTATTCTTGTCACCAGCGATCCGTGAACGAATGCGATATTTCGTGTAGTGGGTACGCTAAACTATATATATATATATATATATATATATATATATATATATACAAGTATCGTTCAATAAAGTGATGGTATTTCAATGTCCATGCAAATTTTCATTTGATTAAATAAGGATGCGAGGCATGATTTGTAGGGATTAAATCATAGTTAACAAAGGGAACAAACCAAATGGACAAATATAAAACAAATCAAAAATAAATGTTAAGTTCCTTGGCTCATGAGGTTACCACATATCGTCACCTCCACCACAGTTATAGGCCTACAAATGTGAGTGCTTGCCACACGTTTCTCCAGCTACTTTTTCTTAAAGCCTTAAGTATTTACCCTATAAACCCACAGACAATGTCCCTTTTTGCGTCTCTTCATAAATAGAAACCGAAATAACAGATCTACACAAAAATCAAAATCGTAACCCAAGTTTCAAATGCCAAGTCTCATTTTCGTTTGCATCCTGCCATTCGTATGTTATTGCTTTTGGGGTTTTTGGGATTTGTGAGGTCATACTGGTTCACGTGGGATGAGCGTGTGGCATCGACGGAAAGGGGAGGTTGAGCTGCGTCTCCGACAGTGAAGGGTGGCGGTTCTGATGATGTCTGGTGATGCGGTTTGTAGCTGAACGAGGACAATTGTTTTGCGATTCCTTTTTTTTGAAGTAATTTGATTTCTGGGGGACTGGAAGGTCTATTGGACGACCGAGGGGGGGGGGCAAGGTCGGTCTGTGGTGGTTGCTGTGTTGGAGGCGCATCGGAAGAGAGGGGTGCGACGGTCTGAAGTCCACCAACGATGGAGCGGAAGTAGGTAGAAGTAAAGGGGAACGATATCGATTTTGGGGGAAGATACTGGAATGGTAATCGGGTTTAAGCTTTAAGGGGGAAGAAGAATGGTTTTGGGCAGGCCGTTATCATTTCTAATTGGGCTAAGGAAAAATAAAGGGGTGAGGCCCAAATTAATGTTTAGACAAGTTTAATTTTTAATTTAAATAGTGATTTAAACTTGTTAACGCGATATCTTAACCATATGTGATCAGTTTTACGAACCGTAAGTTGTGTTGGGATCGTATGGATGGTGGCTACGCACTGGAGCTGACCGGAAGTGGAATGGAGCTCATTTGAATTTACGGCGAATTAAAATGTTTGATTCAAATCAAACAACAGTTTATCGTTCTTTAGCGATGAACTGCAAATGGGAGTAAATCTCACTAACTTTGTTCAGTTTATATTTGCATAAACTGTACTTTATTTTTAATGATTGATTGCTGTATATTGATTGTTAAATTCGACTGTTAAATTGGACTGTTAAAAAGATTTGATTGAAAACGTAGATATAGTTATATATAGAAAACCGTCAATCAAATATGGATTCTGATTATCAGTATATTTCATGTTGGGATGAAATTGATGTATATTATACTGTGTAACATCTGTGGATGCAGGGAAATAGGTTGGAGGAATCCAACTGGATTCCTCAACAGTTATTTTACTGTGATTTATATAATGTGATATATAATCTGTTGGCGATTATATGTGGTTGAACGATATTGAACATCGTGATTTGATATGATTGAATACCATAACATATCGAAATGTTGATAAGGGAATTTTCAAACTGATATTGAAAATAGCATATTTATAAAATGGGATATTTATAAATAAGCGATATTTATAAAGTGGAATATTTATAAATAAGGAATATTTATAAATTGGGATATCTATAAATAGGAGATATTTTAAAAGGGAAATAAATTCAAAACATTTCTTTTTGAATGGAAAGGTCTGTGTGGCGAGTTTGGGGATTTTCCCGATGCTCCCGATACAAAGGAGGTTATGGCGAATTTTCCCGGGAATTTAAGGAGTTAGAGTATTTCAAGAATAAATTTGAAAAGGAAATATTTGTAAACAATTTACAAATAGAATTGGAAAGGGAACATTATAAAAAGGACATTTGTAAAGTGTAGAACCGTTATTTAAAAGTAAATCTTTTCAAATGAATAAAACGTTGTTAAAAAGGAAATCTTTATAAAGTGAATAAAGTTAATCGAATATAGACATTCGAAAGGAGTTAATCGAATATGGTATTCGAAGTTAGTTAATCGAATATGGTATTCGAAGTTAGTTAATCGAATATAGACATTCGAAAGGAGTTAATCGAATATGGTATTCGAAGTTAGTTAATCGAATATAGACATTCGAAAGGAGTTAATCGAATATGGTATTCGAAGTTAGTTAATCGAATATGGTATTCGAAGTTAGTTAATCGAATATAGACATTCGAAAGGAGTTAATCGAATATGGTATTCGAAAGTTAGTTAATCGAATATGTTATTCGAAAGGAGTTAGTCAAGTCGAGTTAGTCAAATACAGTTAACCAATAGAGTTAACCAATAGAGTTAATCAGTTAGAGTTAACCAGTTAGAGTTAATCAGTTAGAGTTAACCAGTTAGAGTTAACTAGTTGGAGTTAATTAGTTAGAGTTAATCGATTAGAGTTAAAACGAACTAGAGTTAATCAAATATAGTTATTTGAGACAAAGTTAGTCAAGTTAGTCGAGCCTAGTAAATCAAATCGAATTGGTCGAACCAAGTAAGTCGAGTTAAGTTAGTCAAGTTAGTCGAGCCTGGTAAATCGAATCGAATTGGTCGAACCAAGTAAGTCGAGTTAAGTTAGTCAAGTTAGTCGAGCCTAGTTGATCGAATCGAATTGGTCGAACCAAGTAAGTCGAGTTAGTTGAGTCAAGTTAAGTTAGTCGAGTTAAGTTCGTCGAGTTAAATAAATCGATGTTAGTTTCATCGAAAGGAGTTATCGATGTTAGTTTCATCGAAGGGAGTTATTGATTATAGTTTAATCGAAGTGAGATTTTCAAATATGAGATATTTGAAAAGGAAGAGTCATCGAATATTAGATTTCTCGAAGAGAGATTATCGAATATCGTTTATTCGAGAAGGAGTTAATCGAATATAGGTTATTCGAAGAAGATTTAATCAAATAGAGATTTCTTGAAGAGAGATTATCGAATATCGTTTATTCGAGAAGGAGTTAATCGAATATAGGTTATTCGAAGAAGAGTTAATCAAATAGAGATTTCTCGAGAAGAGTTAATCGGCAAATTCGATTATATCGAATTCAGGAAAGTACTTATACTTTCCAGTGTCTAAATAGAGATTTATTTATTTATAAATAAATAAGTGATAGGTTAATTATTCACTAATAAGAATAGAAGTTATAATTAAAGTTAGATAATTCGAAAGGAGGAATTATAACGTTATCGTTATAACCAGTGTTTTAAATATAGAAGTGGATTAGAAAAATTGAATCCGAGAAAGGCGTAAAGAAGTTGTTAAAGATTAAAAGATAAACTTTGACCATTTCGAAGTTATAACGTTGTTCAATTAAGGTCTGAGAGGTAATTATACCCCAACTTGAGTGATTTCCTTCTTAACTAAGAAATGGTAAGGTTTGATCGTAAAGGAGTTTTGGAAATGTTTTCCAAACGAGAATTAGAAATGTTTTCTGATAAAAGAAAATAAGAATTTAGAATATAGGGAAACAGGAGAGAAGTAAATAAATGAACTAAAGAGATTTATGTAAAATGATGTTTGTTCGATATAATTTCCATTTGGAAATAATATCGTTGTTTGCACACTTGTTTTTCTTTGATAGTTAACTCACCGACTATCGAAGTTTTGACCATTTTAACGTTGTTAATATGGAGAGACCGGTTGGATTATTATCCAAAGAACCACTCTGTATTGGCGTAAGCGTTGCGAATCATATATGCCAAAGATAATTGAAGACGGAGCAAAATGCAAGGGCTATCCTGTTCACAGAATAGTGCCTTCGTTTTGTCCAGTCCCAGGACAACTGGTATGGACGAAGGTCTGACAGAGTATACCCAATGAACCACGTAAGTTGATCTGTTCAAACGTATTCACGTTTGGTGGCGGAGGAATTCATTTCTCTTAGCAGTATACCCGTGTTATTTTTGGATAAGTCAATTTGTGATTTGGCGGGTATGACGATGTGACATTTCTAAGTGAATGAAGATGGATGTCTGACATAGTATTTCCAAAAGGTCACGTACATTGATTTCCTCAACCGTACCAAGAGTGGACGCGGAGAAGGAAACTTCTTTTAGCTGACACGTAAAGTATTGTTGTAGACGGCAATTAGTGATTTTCGATGGATCTGACAATGTGGCATTCGAAGTGAATCTGATATGATGATAAAGCGTAGCTTCTAGCCTCATCAACCGGTAAATGACAGAAATCGGGCAGGCAACATGGCTAAGTCGGTCGCACCGAAGTAGGGTGTATAATCACCTATCTAGAGAATATTCATTTGTTTCTTAAATCTATCAATGTTGTCCCATATATATACGGGAACGGTTGCTGATCCCAACCGTTGGTGATGTACATTCGATACACTCAAGCGAAATGAGTGATCGGTCATGTGTGGCTGAGTTACAAGATGTTCTTGTTGAACTCCAGTGTATCGTTCCTAGAGTACACTGATCGGAAGGTGATTCCATACCTTGTCATAGTTGGAAATCCATTATCCAGTACGTGCTTGCGATTTTGATTGTATACTATATATGTAGAACGTGAGATGAAAGCGTTTCTGCTAGTTGATATCTATTTGTAAATAGACGTTATATTAATATCAAAAGGTTTTTGATATAAAGATATTTTGGATTCTCATAAGGGAAAAACCCATTCCGTTCTGCGGCGTGGTCTTATGAGATATCGTTTACTTGTTCATATATCTGTTTAAACTGTTTTACTCATACCAGTCTCATGACTGACCCGGAGTTTATTTGTTGTTTTTCCCTAAACTCTTGGGTGCCTAAATTTGTACGGGCAGTCAAGAAGTCGGGTTTTACAGATATACTGGAAGAGCTTGGAGCAGGAGGCTTTAAGATCATATAGCTATAGTTATTTCCGCTGTGTTGTAAGTGCTGTACTCTGTTAAGTGCTATTGTATACATAACTGTTATATTTCAAAGTTATGTTATCTATTATATGTTATTCGTTCCGCTGTGAGGTTCGTGTTACTCTGATGTTATGTTCTTCTTCTTCTTCTATTCTAAGTTTCTATCTTATCTATTCTCACCTTCTAATTTCTTTCATTAACTATTCGGTTATTTTCGATCCTTGGATGTTCGATATGTGTTGTATATCGGATAACCAAGATCGCATTTTTCCAGGTCGTTACAGTTGGTATCAGAGCTTAAGTTAAGAATTACTTGGCTCTGTGGCGTGACTCGGTAGAGATAGGGTTAGTAATACCCTAGATTGAGTTGAGTGTATATATACGAGTGCGTATTTGTATTTGATATAAAAATGGTTTTATATTGTGGAGATTCATTTGCTGAGTTGTTTATGAGTTCTGGTCGATCAGTTTGATCCACTGTATCGGTAGGAGTAAATAAACACTTGAATACGATGGACCGACACAGTATGGATACGTGATATATTATCATATATAGGATATATTTGTTGCTATTATAATCGAGTAAGATTATAACATGTGAAATGGTTATATGTAACCAATCAGAATTCATATAAGTAAAGTATATGAAATAAGATGAATTGAATATGAATTTAAATCAGATTTGGAATTAAAATAAGGAAATTTTATGTTCCTGGGAGATTTTGAAATGTTTTCAAAATGGAAGTATTTAGTAATGGTTTTGAAAATGATATAGTATTGAAATCACTTGGGTCGCTGGAAAATAATTCCGATGATGGCTGCGTAGTATCATCGGTGTGATTTTCGAGTTTCTAAGTGGTGGATTACTACCAAAGGTTTTGTTTTTGAATTGTTTTTAGAAAACAAGTTGTTTAGAAATTCAAATGTTTTGAATTGGTTTTGTTATTTCAAATTGATTTAAAAGAAACCCAGGAATTTAAGTTATGGAATTAGAATTTAACTTATGAAGTTAATGAGATTGATATGGTAAAAATTGAATAAATAAATTGGAATTTAACTTGAACCAAGTTAAATAAAACTTTATTTGATTATAGAATAATCTAGGATAGAATTGGATTGATGAGTTAAGAATTTGAAATTTAGCTGGACTTAGAATTTGAAAATCAAGAATGAAACTTGAGATTGATAATGGAATTCGACTTGAGAAAAAGCGAATGATTTGGTTTGACGATATAAAAGTGATTGAGTTTGATTGGGATGACATTGGTATATGCTGAGTTGATAGCATATGGAAGTGATAGAGTTGATATGCCCGACAAAAAGGTACCATTTTATATTTGATATGAGTCTGAGATTTTGATGAGCCGAATTGGCAAGCCGTTAGGCGTTTTGATTTTCTTTTGGGTTGAAGAAGGCCCAGAGAGGCGAGTTGGAGTTTGAGCTATTGACCAGTACAAAGGAGGTGCTGGCGAAATTTTTCGAAAGTTTAAAGTGTTAGAAATTTTTCAGAATTTTTGAAAATTTTAGTTAGTCGGAATAAATAAATATTTTAGTCGATATTAATTGGTTCAGTTGAAATCAGAATTAAGGTGTGAACAAATCTTAGGAATTCCAATAGATAGGGTCATCCTCTAACTTAGCAATTTCGAGGACGAAATTATTTTAAGTGGGGAAGAATGTAATGACCCGCATTTTCTGCGATATATAATTAATTTATTTAATTATATAATTGGTGATTTAGAGAAGTTAATGATCGTTTAATTAAATAATATTGAATATTTAATAAATAATTATAATATAATAATATATTATAATGTCGAAATAGTCGGAAATAGTGAAATTCAAAATATCGTGTGAATTGAATAGCATACGAGATTTGGTGGAGTTTCAATTCGAAATATAATAACGATTATATTCAATCGACGACAGTTTGAACGTATAATTATAATATAATTATAATAGAGCTTGAAATGGCGCTGCAGTTCGTTAATTGGCGATTCAAACTTCAACTGAATGTACAGGATTCGTTTTAAGCCGGATTTCTGTGAAACAAGAAACGTGTGGAGCTGGTGGAGTATATCTTTGTAATGGAAGAGAAAAATCGGGATTTCGTCGGGTAGATTTTGATGTACGTCCAAATCAAATTTTAAAATAGTCGCTATAAAATCGTTTATCGACCATAACGGTTTATTCGATATAACTAAAGATCGGGTTTGAATTTAAACAAGGTTCTTTTGGGAAATAGTGATAATTTAATTTTTAGAATTTTATTGTAATTTTTAACTAATTAAATAAGCAACTTTTTATTTTGAGTGTTTTGCACCCTGTAATCAACATTTTGGGGTTTCACAATATGAGTTAACCTACCAACATTTTTATATTTTTGGGATCGTGGTACACTGCTGGACACAATGGTATTTTTATTCTTGTCACCAGCGATCCATGAACGAATGCGATATTTCGTGTAGTGGGTACGCTAAACTATATATATATATATATACAAGTACCGTTCAATAAAGTGATGGTATTTCAATGTACATGCAAATTTTCATTTGATTAAATAAGGATGCGAGGCATGATTTGTAGGGATTAAATCATAGTTAACAAAGGGAACAAACCAAATGGACAAATATAAAACAAATCAAAAATAAATGTTAAGTTCCTTGGCTCATGAGGTTACCACATATCGTCACCTCCACCACAGTTATATGCCTACAAATGTAAGTGCTTGCCACATATTTCTCCAGCTACTTTTACTTAAAGCCTTAAGTATTTACCCTATAAACCCACAGACAATGTCCCTTTTTGCGTCTCTTCATAAATAGAAACCGAAATAACAGATCTACACAAAAATCAAAATCGTAACCCAAGTTTCAAATGCCAAGTCCCATTTTCGTTTGCATCCTGCCATTCGTATGTTATTGCTTTTGGGGTTTTTGGGATTTGTGAGGTCGTACTGGTTCACGTGGGATGAGCGTGTGGCATCGACGGAAAGGGGAGGTTGAGCTGCGTCTCCGACAGTGAAGGGTGGCGGTTCTGATGATGTCTGGTGATGCGGTTTGTAGCTGAACGAGGACTATTGTTTTGCGATTCCTTTTTTTTGAAGTAATTTGATTTCTGGGGGACTGGAAGGTCTAATGGACGACCGGTGGGGGGGGGCAAGGTCGGTCTGTGGTGGTTGCTGTGTTGGAGGCGCATCGGAAGAGAGGGGTGCGACGGTCTGAAGTCCACCAACGATGGAGCGGAAGTAGGTAGAAGTAAAGGGGAACGATATCGATTTTGGTGGAAGATACTGGAATGGTAATCGGGTTTAAGCTTTACGGGGGAAGAAGAATGGTTTTGGGCAGGCCGTTATCATTTCTAATTGGGCTGAGGAAAAATAAAGGGGTGAGGCCCAAATTAATGTTTAGACAAGTTTAATTTTTAATTTAAATAGTGATTTAAACTTGTTAACGCGATATCTTAACCATATGTGATCAGTTTTACGAACCGTAAGTTGTGTTGGGATCGTATGGACGGTGGCTACGCACTGGAGCTGACCGGAAGTGGAATGGAGCTCATTTGAATTTACGGTGAATTAAAATGTTTGATTCAAATCAAACAACAGTTTATCTTTCTTTAGCGATGAACTGCAAATGTGAGTAAATCTCACTAACTTTGTTCAGTTTATATTTGTATAAACTGTACTTTATTTTTAATGATTGATTGCTGTATATTGATTGTTAAATTGGACTGTTGAATTGGACTGTTAAATAGATTTGATTGCAAACGTAGATATAGTTATATATAGAAAACCGTCAATCAAATATGGATTCTGATTATCAGTATATTTCATGTTGAGATGAAATTGATGTATATTATACTGTGTAACATCTGTGGATGCAGGGAAACAGGTTGGAGGAATCCAACTGGATTCCTCAACAGTTATTTTACTGTGATTTATATATTGTGATATATAATGTGATATATAATCTGTTGGCGATTATATGTGGTTGAACGATATTGAACATCGTGATTTGATGTGATTGAATAACATAACATATCAAAATGTTGATAAGGGAATTTTCAAACTAATATTGAAAATAGCATATTTATAAAATGGGATATTTATAAGTAAGCGATATTTATAAAGTGGAATATTTATAAATAAGGAATATTTATAAATTGGGATATCTATAAATAGGAGATATTTTAAAAGGGAAATAAATTCAAAACATTTCTTTTTGAATGGAAAGGCCTGTGTGGCGAGTTTGGGGATTTTCCCGATGTTCCCGATACAAAGGAGGTTATGGCGAATTTTCCCGGGAATTTAAGGAGTTAGAGTATTTCAAGAATAAATTTGAAAAGGAAATATTTGTAAAACATTTACAAATAGAATTGGAAAGGGAACATTATAAAAAGGACGTTTGTAAAGTGTAGAACCGTTATTTAAAAGTAAATCTTTTCAAATGAATAAAACGTTGTTAAAAAGGAAATCTTTATAAAGTGAATAAAGTTAATCGAATATAGACATTCGAAAGGAGTTAATCGAATATGGTATTCGAAGTTAGTTAATCGAATATGGTATTCGAAGTTAGTTAATCGAATATAGACATTCGAAAGGAGTTAATCGAATATGGTATTCGAAGTTAGTTAATCGAATATAGACATTCGAAAGGAGTTAATCGAATATGGTATTCGAAGTTAGTTAATCGAATATGGTATTCAAAGTTAGTTAATTGAATATAGACATTCGAAAGGAGTTAATCGAATATGGTATTCGAAAGTTAGTTAATCGAATATGTTATTCGAAAGGAGTTAGTCAAGTCGAGTTAGTCAAATAGAGTTAACCAAATGAGTTAACCAATAGAGTTAATCAGTTAGAGTTAACCAGTTAGAGTTAATCAGTTAGAGTTAACCAGTTAGAGTTAACCAGTTGGAGTTAATTAGTTAGAGTTAATCGATTAGAGTTAAAACGAACTAGAGTTAATCAAATATAGTTATTTGAGACAGAGTTAGTCAAGTTAGTCGAACCAAGTAAGTCGAGTTAAGTTAGTAAAGTTAGTCGAGCCTAGTAAATCGAATCGAATTGGTCGAACCAAGTAAGTCGAGTTAAGTTAGTCAAGTTAGTCGAGCCTAGTTGATCGAATCGAATTGGTCGAACCAAGTAAGTCGAGTTAGTCGAGTCAAGTTAAGTTAGTCGAGTTAAGTTCGTCGAGTTAAATAAATCGATGTTAGTTTCATCGAAAGGAGTTATCGATGTTAGTTTCATCGAAGGGAGTTATCGATTATAGTTTAATCGAAGTGAGATTTTCAAATATGAGATATTTGAAAAGGAAGAGTCATCGAATATTAGATTTATCGAAGAGAGATTATCGAATATCGTTTATTCGAGAAGGAGTTAATCGAATATAGGTTATTCGAAGAAGAGTTAATCAAATAGAGATTTCTTGAAGAGAGATTATCGAATATCGTTTATTCGAGAAGGAGTTAATCGAATATAGGTTATTCGAAGAAGAGTTAATCAAATAGAGATTTCTCGAGAAGAGTTAATCGGCAAATTCGATTATATCGAATTCAGGAAAGTACTTATACTTTCCAGTGTCTAAATAGAGATTTATTTATTTATAAATAAATAAGTGATAGGTTAATTATTCACTAATAAGAATAGAAGTTATAATTAAAGTTAGATAATTCGAAAGGAGGAATTATAACGTTATCGTTATAACCAGTGTTTTAAATATAGAAGTGGATTAGAAAAATTGAATCCGAGAAAGGCGTAAAGAAGTTGTTAAAGATTAAAAGATAAACTTTGACCATTTCGAAGTTATAACATTGTTCAGTTAATGTCTGAGAGGTAATTATACCACAACTTGAGTGACTTCCTTCTTAACTAAGAAATGGTAAGGTTTGATCGTAAAGGAGTTTTGGAAATGTTTTCCAAACGAGAATCAGAAATGTTTTCTGATAAAAGAAAATAAGAATTTAGAATACAGGGAAACATGAGATAAGTAAATAAATGAACTAAAGAGATTAATGTAAAATGATGTTTGTTCGATATAATTTCCATTTGGAAATAATATCGTTGTTTGCACACTTGTTTTTCCTTGATAGTTAACTCACCGACTATCGAAGTTTTGACCATTTTAACGTTGTAAATATGGAGAGACCGGTTGGATTATTATCCAAAGAACCACTCTGTATTGGCATAAGTGTTGCGAATCATATATGCCAAAGATAATTGAAGACGGAGCAAAATGCAAGGGCTATCCTGTTCACAGAATAGTGCTTTCGGTTTGTCCAGTCCCAGGACAACTGGTATGGACGAAGGTCTGACAGAGTATACCCAATGAACCGCGTAAGTTGATCTGTTCAAACGTATTCACGTTTGGTGGCAGAGGAATTCGTTTCTCTTAGCTGTATACCCGTGTTATTTTTGGATAAGTCAATTTGTGATTTGGCGGGTATGACGATGTGACATTTCTAAGTGAATGAAGATGGATGTCTGACATAGTATTTCCAGAAAGGTCACGTACATTGATTTCTTCAACCGTACCAAGAGTGGAAGCGGAGAAGGAAACTTCTTTTAGCTGACACGTAAAGTATTGTTGTAGACGGCAATTAGTGATTTTCGATGGATCTGACAATGTGGCATTCGAAGTGAATCTGATGTGATGATAAAGCGTAGCTTCTAGCCTCATCAACCGGTAAATGACAGAAATCGGGCAGGCAGCATGGCTAAGTCGGTCGCACCGAAGTAGGGTGTATAATCACCTATCTAGAGAATATTCATTTGTTTCTTAAATCTATCAATGTTGTCCCATATATATACGGGAACGGTTGCTGATCCCAACCGTTGGTGATGTACATTCGATATACTCAAGCGAAATGAGTGGTCGGTCATGTGTGGCTGAGTTACAAGATGTTCTTGTTGAACTCCAGTGTATCGTTCCTAGAGTACACTGATCGGAAGGTGATTCCATACCTTGTCATAGTTGGAAATCCATTATCCAGTACGTGCTTGCGATTTTGATTGTATACTATATATGTAGAACGTGAGATGAAAGCGTTTCTGCTAGTTGATATCTATTTGTACATAGACATTATATTAATATCAAAAGGTTTTTGATATAAAAATATTTTGGATTCTCATAAGGGAAAAACCCGTTCCGTTCTATGGCGTGGTCTTATGAGATATCGTTTACTTGTTCATATATCTGTTTAAACTGTTTTACTCATACCAGTCCCATGACTGACCCGGAGTTTATTTGTTGTTTTTCCCTAAACTCTTGGGTACCTAAATTTGTACGGGCAGTCAAGTAGTCGGGTTTTACATATATACTGGAAGAGCTTGGAGCAGGAGGCTTCAAGATCATATAGCTATAGTTATTTCCGCTGTGTTGTAAGTGCTGTACTCTGATAAGTGCTATTGTATACATAACTGTTATATTTCAAAGTTATGTTATCTATTATATGTTATTCGTTCCGCTGTGAGGTACGTGTTACTCTGATGTTATGTTCTTCTTCTTCTTCTATTCTAAGTTTCTATCTTATCTATTCTCACCTTCTAATTTCTTTCATTAACTATTCGGTTATTTTCGATCCTTGGATGTTCGATATGTGTTGTATATCGGATAACCAAGATCGCATTTTTCCGGGTCGTTACATAACCGTTGTTTGAATCTTGTTTTTACTTTAGTTTTGCTCGCATCTAAGCTATCTCCAACTAACGGCTACTCTTAGTTTCCTCCAGGCAGCGTGACGGCTCTAGCTCTATTTTATTTGTGTGAATTTAGGTTGAGTGTTGGGTTGTATTTATAGAATTTCAGATTGATTTGAGCCGTCAGATGATCATAGAGTGAATCCATACCATACACACCAAGAGATATCAATCAGAAAGTGACAAATCAGCCCTAGTGACACACCAAAACTCAGAAAATCGCTCAGAACCCGACCAGGCCTGCCAAGACCTGACGAGGTCGGCTGGGTAGGTCGACCCCCTGGTCGACCTAGGTCCTGGGCAGGAATTTTCCCGCCCAGCCCAATTTGGTCTGTTTCGAATTTTGAACCGAATTATGAACTGTTTGGATTTTAAATTGAATTCTGAAACTTCGGAAGGTCATAACTCCTTCAAACGGAGTCCGATTTACGCAAACTCGGACTCTATCTCAAGCGGAATTCCGAGACGAGCGCAATGGCGTAACCCATTTCCCTTAATTCTTTCATTTTGAATTAAGTATACTTTAATTTGTTAATTTAATGTTAACAGAAAATTCAGGGTGTTACAAGTCCTTAACTAGATGACCTGCCTCTCCACAGTGGAAACAACCAGTCTTCTTCTTTTTCCTACAGTCTTTGCTCAAATGGACTAGTGTCCCACAATTAAAGCACTTCTTCTTTCCTTTGCCATTATTGTTCTTCCCACCTTTCTTGTTTTGCTGTTTTAGCTTATTCTGGTCTCCTTTCTTCTCCGATGCCTTATTAGCATTCACACCTTTCTCTTCCTCATGCATAAGAGCCATGTTAACCAGTTTCTCAAAGGTAGCCCCCATCGGAATGTGGGTCATCGCCAACCCATATAGCTGCTCATTCAAACCTTTAACGAACCTCAGGGCCTTCTTCTCAGGAGAGTTTACAAATTCCAAGCCAAATCTCGCCAACTGATTAAACTTGTTGACGTACTCTTTACTGATAAATCCCCTTGCTTCAACACTAAGAATCTTTCCATATATAAATTCTCTTCCGCTCGTGAGAGAAACTTCATTTCGAACCTACGCTAGAAATCCACCTCTGTCTCAATCGGACACTCTCCATTCGTGACCTCCCACCATAACGAGGCTTCGTCTTTCATTAACCAAGCAGCCAATTGGACCTTCCTTCCGTCTTCTACTTCGAAAATACCAAATGGATCTTCCACCTCCTTAAGCCAATTTTGAGCTTCAACAAATGTCTCTGATCCATGAAATGGTTTCCCGCCCATTTCCCTAAAATATTTGCATATCTTTGCAAAAGTATCAGCACGGGGAGGAGGGGGAGGAGGAGGAGCATTTGCTGGGCCTGCGACATTGGCCCTAGCTTCCAAATACCTTCTAAACCATCCTGGTATCGGTATCCCCTCGGGTATCTTGGGAATTCCAGACATGCTGAAAAGAAAATGAAGAGATTCAAAACGGAGAATTCAGAAGAAAGATATATGGCTCTTGGGGGTTATGTTTTTTAAAACAACGTTTTCTCTTGAAAACTTTCCTTAAAACATACTTTTGAAAGTATTACTTTATAAAATGCTTTTTGAAAAATAGTTTTTTCAAAATTCATATCTGGTCTGGTAACCTTCAGCTCTGATACCACATGTAATACCCAACGTCCATTAATGTCACTCACAAAGGGAATGCATTAACTTCCATGGAGCGTATTTAGTGTATAGAACAAAATATAACAAGACAAATATAAATAATGGTACTTGAAAAAATTTAAATAATTTTATTATAGCGGAGAAATAGTTTGATTACAACAGCTTCATAAACCAAGTACACTTAATATCCATCTTGATAAATTGTTACAGAGTACATAAAATAAAAAGCATAAACCCCAACACATGTTGCCATAAAAGAGAGAGCTAGACTTTACTTATAGCAATCCAAGTACTTCCAAAAGAGAGAGAAAGAGATCCGAGATCAAGCTCCACTAGTACTAGTCCCACCCTGAGAACCTGGGGGGGATGAAGAAAAGAGGCGAAAACAAGAGGGTCAGACATAAAGTCTGGCGAGTATAATAATTTTAACAATATAATTATTAAAGTAACTAGGATAAGGCATAATCTGGTAAGATAAGATATGACCATGAAAAAAGTGGGCATGACAAAGCAAATAAGAGGAATATTCTGGCCTTAATCTCGTTCCTAACCACTATAGGATAATTACTATACTGCACCACCACTAGTCCCCCTAAAAGTTGATCCCACCAACAGAACTTAATAATGATAATGGTAGTTTCGTGTACCCATAGCTGCCTTCATAGGTGATGTCTGCCACTATCTCCACTACTTGTACCCACTACCCCCATTCGATCAGCTCCCTAACTCGTAGATACCCGCGCTGCTCCCACAGTGGGGTGTGTCACTCCCCAAAGTGGCAACCCGATACCACCAAATATGCACGACTTATATCTACACGATGCAACAACGTCTTACTTACTAGCTCGGGCCCGGGCCCACGCACGCACATGACCCCGTTGGACTTGCGTTGCCACCGCTAACCCGTTTTGACCTCTTACAATCTAATCCAGTAAGCGTGTCCCGTCCTCGACTTGGGTCGAGCTCACAAAGATACTTAATGGGTTACTGGTTTGAAAAGGGCCCCCATGCTTGACACAAGCCTTCCACCTATGCTTGGTCCCCACTAAGGTTTCCCCCACTTAACCCCATTCTTATTCGTGTCTTCTTACATGTTTCAATCTTGGTTAAGTGCATCTAATCGTATTTCACATGCCACCCAAGGCACCCACTTAATTTCACATGCCACCCAAGGCACCCACTTAACCCCCCATGTCCCACTACATGTTTATCTAGTTAAGTGTTACTTAATTCATTAGAACCGTGACCGTGTAAAGACTTCCCACATTAGGCTGACATTTGCGGTAGCTGGATTTGCCGGGCGGGTCCGGGCAGTCTTATACCACAAACGATCCTAACCTCGTGTCTTTATAATTGTTACGCATTTAATTCATGCCTTTGACCTCTCACATTAGACTGGCACTTATGGCTGCTGGATTTGCTGGGCAGGTCCGGGCAGTCTTACACCACAAAAGAGTCAAACCTCGTGTCTTAGGCGGTTAATTATTACACATCTTTATTTAACCCCAAATTGGATTAATATCCCTATTCAAATTTGTCAATAAATTCCAAATTTATTTATGTCCATAATTGTCTCTTAAAATTATGTCTGTAAATAATAATTAAGCCAATTAATGTCTCCAATTAATTATATGCCTTTTAAGGCCATTTAAGGCCATTTTATGCCAATTCACAATTTATGTACATTCAATATTATCCCATCATCCCCATGCTATTCGTACGTTTTCATAAGACATATGTTAGACTCTCAAATAGTCTAACTTGTAAAAAGAAAAACAACATCACATAACACATAAAATAGATCTAAGGATCATTGCACAAGATTACATAGCCAATAACTTGCATATGAATTTCATTAAAACTAGCATATGATACAAAACTAGCATAGGTAATGGGCATAAACTTGCATAACTTATGTACTACTATAGATCCAAATATAAAGGTGTGAACTTGCATATGGATCTAAACATAAAGATGTAAACGTGCATATAGATCTAAATATAAAGATGTAAACTTGCATATAGATGTAAACATAAAAATGTAAACTTGCATATGGGTCTAAACATGAAGATGTTAACTTGCATGTGGATCTAGACATAAAGGTTAATGTCACATAAACTAGAATATGCATATACAAGTCTCACATATATTTTAACAACCCAAACTTGCACAAGATTCATACATGAATATATGATCCAATCATCACAAACTTGCATAAGATATATGATTCAACATGCATAAAATTCACATAGGAACTAACATATGATCCAACTTGCATAAGACTAACATATGATTCAACACCACAAACATACATATAATTTACATCACATGATTCAAAATCATATTCCCATATTCCCAATTATACCTTATCATAATTAAATTAATTAATTATTTTTTGAAAGCTATCATACTCACAATTAAAAAGAATAGTCTTGTCTTTCTAGGATATGTATTCTGAAACTGAATTGCTCGCCTTTAATGTAGACTAATCGTTATTTAGATTTGATTTGATTTTGATTCAAGCTTCTATCTTGCTTTAGGGTTGAAAGTGTATGTCGGCTACTCTAGGTTCTCCATTGACGACATGGCAGCTCTTGTTATGAGATAATGTGATTTGGGTTAGGGGTTTAGGAGTGTTTTTATAGAAGTTTAACTTAATAAGAGCCATCGAATTAACCTAGGGATAACAAGAACCATCAGGACCACTCAGATGCTACATCTGCCTTTAGGGCGAATCGGGCCACGGGTTGATAGCCAAACACCCTGGATCGACCCCGAGTCGACCCAGTGAGGCTCAGGTCGACTCCAAAAATGGTGCGGTTCATCTATTCCCCCTCCCGATTCACTGTTTTTAACTTTTTTGAATATTATATATATATATATATATATATATATATATATATATATCATATGCATACAAACTTCAAGGTTTAATAACTTCTTCATAAGTTATCCGTTTTATGCAAACCAAATGTCAATCTTGACACAAAATTTTGAGACGAACATAATAGCTCATCTTATTTCACTTAATTCTTCGTCTAAAAATTATCTATACTTTAATTTGTGAATTTTAACGTTATAAAATTATGGGGTGTTACTTGCAATATATTGCTAAATTAACCTAGCATTTTCTACATTTGTCAAGGGCTCAGTCATGGGCATGGTCAAAGGCTTGGTCATCAACTATAATACTTAATTAACCCAGCATTTTATACATTGGTCAAAGGCTTGGTCTACAGCTCAGTTAAGGGCTATGATGCTAAACTAACCTTGCGTATTCTGCACTGGTCAAGGGCTCATTCATGGGCTATAATGCTAAATTAACCTAGCATATTCTGCACTAGTCAAGGGCTCGGTCATGGGCTATTATGCTAAATTAACCTTGCATATTCTGCACTAGTCATGGGCTCGGTCATGCACTCAGTCAAGGGCTATAATACTAAATTGACCTAACAGAATTTGCAACGGTCAAGGGTTAGGTCATGCACTCGGTCAAAGGCTTGGTCGTCGGCAATAATGCTAAATTAACCTAGCATATTCTTCACTGGTCAAGTGATTGGTCATGCGATTGGTCAAGGGCTCAGTTATGGCCTGTAATGCAAATTGACCTGGCATATCTTGTACTGGTCAGTAGCTCGATTATGCGATCGGTCAAGTGCTCGGTCATCGGCTATATGCTAAATTAACATATCATATTCTAAATTGGCCAAGGGCTCGGTCATTGCATATACTTCAAAATTAACCTAGCATATTCTATATAAAATAACACTATAATTTAATGCTAAACTAATCTAGCATATTATAGTAGATTTGTAACACCCCGAATTTTAACAACACTAAAAGACGATAAATTAAAGAATAATTTATTAAATATTCAAAAATTAAGGGAAACGGACTGCGCCATTACGTTCATCTCAGAATTCTGGTCAAAATAGACACCTGGTTTACACAAAACGGACATCGTATGAAGAAGTTATTAAGGTTTGAAGTTTGTATACGTGCAAGGAGAGTATATATACATATATATAGTCCAGAAGTTCAAAATTAAGTCAAATCAGTTCAAATTGCGTAAAAATAAGGTGAGCAGGAAATATCTCGCCCCGGTGTGTCGACCCCCCAAGGGGGTCGACCCCCCTTGGGCAGATCAGACAAATTAGGGTTTTGGGTACAGATATTGTAACGATCTCCCTTTTTAACAGCTTCAAATTGGTTCAAATACCGAATTGAAGCGATCAAAAAGGCATGCACAAGCTCTAAATTCAAGTTATAAGCTATATACTAGCATTCACCGTTAAGGTAATAATTTGTGCATCATCACTCGTAGCAGTTTTTCAGGGGTATCTAGCAAGGCGTGTTTCAGGTATACAAAGGAAAGCACAAGTGCTCATATTTATTTCAGGTTTCAACCAAAATAATAGTACGCTTTTAATTTTAAAAACAAGGAACTAGGATATTTTTCTTCGCAATAGGTTGTCATATGTCATTCACCATAAATTATATCTACTTATATGTACATGTGTCAATAAACAAATTAAATAGCAACCAATAAATGAACACTCTTTTGTTGTTTATGACAAGTCTTTAAAAAGAATTCAATTTTATTTCGCTGTGAGATATTATGTGTTTCTGTGTCTATGATTTTGTGATGATTTATTTTTAACCCCATGGCAAATAACAGTCTGCAGTTTCGAATAGTTTGAGTTGGTAAATTTATCAACTTGAAGCGGGCGAAACTGCAAGTCGTTATAGATATATATATATATATATATGGCCTCATTTTATGGTTTCTCCGTACCAGAAATAATGGAGGACTAGATGTTGTCTCTATCCAGATTGAATCAAACCTTTTCTTCTTTGAACAAATCAAGTTATTCAAGCTTATAGATTTGCTATTCAATACTAGCAATCCCTTCTCTATTTTTCTGGATCCAAACACTGTGAGTTCATGTTAATTTTAGATCTAAATGATTAAAAAGTAAAACTTGACATGACTGTAATTTGGATCTATACCTGTGACCATGTGAATCATATCAGATCTGTTATAATCTGTTTAACTAAGTTATTCTGACATGACTATGACTTAGATCTTAACGTTTATCATGTCAAATCTGCTTTTGATTGTAGATCTAATTCACTATTTAGATCATCTTATACCTGTTCTATTATGTTTATGACCAATTCAAATCTGTTGTTAGTTGGACATCTAAATCATTATTTAGATCACATCATGCCTATGCCAATTATGTTAGAATCAGTCCTATTATGGTATGTTCATCATATTTGTTCCTATACGCCTACCTTGCCATTAGGCCATTATATGTTTTATGCCTGTTTCTTCCATAATATGTCCATCATGTTAGTATGATTATCTCTATTCTATTTTCTCTATTTTTCCCTTTTATTTATGTAGCCATGCTACCTTCGAGCCTAGGCATGCCGCTGAAAATATACGAATTTGTTAGATTGGGAACGAGGGAAAAACTTTAATATTGGGCATAACTTGTAATTGGGAATTTGGGCACAAATTGAATTAAGTGTAATATTATGAATTTAGGGCAAATAGTTTATTATGAACATAATGTAACAACCAAGAATTTCTAATCCAATTTAAAATTTATATTTTAGCAATTTTAACGGATTTTAAGAATTTAAAATGACTTATTTTAAATAATAACGACCAAAAATTTATTTCAATCGAAGTTAGAATGTATAAATTTATTTTAATTATAAAACAAGCCTGAAATGCGGCTGTAGTTTGAAATTTTGATTTCAAATTTCAAATGAATGTACAAGATTTAAAATAAATCGGTTTTCAGTAAAACCAAAAATATTTGAATCTGTTTAACAATATCTTTCTAATGAATGTGAAAAATCGAGATTTCATAACGAGAATTGAAATTTATGTCAAATTTAAAATTCAGAATAGTCGCTATGGAATTTATATATATATATATATTTTAATATAATAAATAATCATTTTGCAAACGACCTCCGTTTCTGACGAAACAACTTTTGTAGGATCCGAAATGTCAAATTATTTCTAGATTCCAATTTTCATTATTTTTGGAATTAATATGTGAGCATGGCAAAAGAAAACGTATTTTGACAGTGTTAGTTTGAATTTAATCGACCAGAAAATGACCATTTTTCAAGTGGTCTCCAAATTCGACCAAATTAGTTTTTTTGGACCGTATCATTAAAACATAGCTAGAAAAAAAATTTCAGTAATTTTTGGAGTCAGTATGCGGCAACGGTAAATAAAAATGTACATTTGAATTTAGAATATATATATTTATATTTTAATTTAAAGAAAAACTGACCATAAAAGTAGAATTGGCTTACCCGACATATCCCATTGTGTCCGAAATGGGGTAGTTAGCTAGGGGCGACAGTTGTTGGGTTCGATTCAGAGTTTGTATCAATATGCATGTAGTTTTGAAATTTAAAGAATTAAATATAATAAAATAATATTTATAAATAGATAAATTCCAAAACCCTATTTTCTATTATCTTCTACTAGCCGCTATTTTCGTTTTAATGGCCACAACACACCGATTTTTGTCTCCCAATCTCTCGAAATCCCCACAGTAATTTCTAAAACTCGTTAAACGAGCATCACAGTGGAACTTACGATCTTTACATTGGTATGGTCACGATCTAAAATAATAGAGCGAGCTGTTCGGATTTCATGAGCAAAGCCGTCGTGTTCGACGTTGTTTTTGGCATGGGCGGCTTAACCAAGTTCAACGCGGCTAGGGTCGATGTGGCACCACTGGATCCAGGTCCGACACCATATGGGAGGCGCGAGATCGAACCCCAATCTGGAAGCATGGGTTCGGTTTATCGTTTGCAAGCCTGTGAGGTTAACGAGAAAGGGGAAGAAGGCTTGGGGTAAAAATGGAAAAGGAATTGCAACGTTTATTAAACATTATTAATGGTAGTTTTTTCTATGTTAGTGGTTTAAAAAAAATGTAAATAAAATTGTTTTTAAATATCTAAATTTTTACAAATAAATAACATTGTTTTAAAGATCTGAATTTTTAATTAAATAGTTATAGATTAAAAATATGATTTTATAGAAATAGTTTTAGATTAAAAATACGTTTTTTTATAGAAATAGTTTTAGATTTAAAAATGCGATTTTTAAATATAAATATCATTGATTAAAAATGTAATCTTTATATATAGCTTAAATAAAATTATACATTGTCTTCGAAATTAAAAATATACATTGTCTTTGAAATTAAAAATATACATTGTCTTTGAAATTAAAAATATACATTGTTTTTTAATATAAAAATATACATTTTTTTTGAAATTAAAAATATTCATTATCTTTGAAATTAAAAATATACATTGTTTTTTAATAAAAAATAGATATTGTTTTTTAATATAAAAATATACGTTGTTTTGTAATATAAATATATACATTATTTTTGAATATTAAAACATACATTGTTTTTTAGTATAAAAATAACATTGTTTTAAAAAGAATATACATTGTTTTCGAAAATAGAAATAACATGTTTTTACAAAAACAAAAGGCATCGGTTTCTAAATGTAGTTTTTTTATAAATAACATAAAAATATGATTTTTATATATAAAAATAGAGAAGATCAAAAATGATAATTTTATATAAATACAATAGTTTAAAAATATATATTTTTTATATATAAAGCATTGTTTTTAGAAATGAATTTTTATATGAAAAGAATTGTTTTTAAATGTGATTTTTATATATAGGAGAGTTTAAAAATATGTTTTTTTTTATTATAAATGACTTTGTTATAAAAATATGATTTTCTAAAAAAAATATAGAACAATTTAAAAATGTAGTTTCTAATTATATATAGCATTGTATTAAAAATCTGATTTTTAATTTATATACCGCGTGAAACAAATGGCGGTGGCATTGTCTGGAAGCAAAACCAAATCCAAACCATACAGTTAAAGGATGACGGAGTGGAAACCAAAGGTGAGAACTCCTTCTCACTCTATTTATTTTACAGTTAAATATATATTAGGATGTAGACGGTGCTTAGTAGCACCCGACACCTTTGATTGAAACCATGATTGTTTGTTTGGACTGCATTGTGTGTTTTTTATGATGTTGAAATGTTTAACGTATTAAAAATAATGTTAACATTAATGTAGTAGTTGAAAATAAATTATAAATATTTATTTATAATTTAAACAATGAAAATTGGTTAAATAGAAAATAATTCAAACCGAATTAAAATTGGTTAAATTTATTAATCAATGATTTATTTAAATAATTGTTGTTGTTTGAAAACCCCTCACGGGTATTGGGATGATATTTGACATACACTAGTCCCAATATTTAGTTATATGTCAATTGATGGATTGACAATCTGTGATGAGTGTTATTTTTTTATTTTAATGCTCACACAGTTGTAAAATTCACTCTGATTATGAATGGACTATTTAATGATAATTTATCATTTTTGTTAGACAAATTCAATGTATGAAAACCATATAATTGAAATTATATGGTGATTGATTGAGTCGCATTCCAATTCAGAAATAAAAGAACATTTTGAAATAAAGAATAATTTTGAAACAAAGAATAATTTAGAAATATAAAAATATTTTAAAATAAAGAATCTTTTAAAATAAAGAATATTTTAAAATAAAATGTATTAACAATAAAAATCACATTTTTATTGTATGTATAAACCAATAAATGAATCATATGTAAAAATATATTTTTGTTAGATAAAAAAAATATCATCTTTTAACATGTTAATGAAGAGGAAAAAGAATCATATATTAAAATATTTTTATCAGATAAAAATATTATTTTTAACATGTTAATGAAGTGATTAGAATATTCATATATTGAATAAAATTTTTGAACAATAAAAATATCATTTATTTTGTATGTATAAACCATATAAAAAATTCATGTGTTGAATAAAATTTTTGAACAATAAAAAATAGTTATGTAGTTAAACGGCCTCTTTTATCGATCGAGTTATTCATTTTATAATGAATATCGAAAAGAAATGATCCAAATTTAATATTTTGAAAATATTATCATTTTAATATGATAAAGATATAAAATACTAAATTTTGATTTAAAATTGAAAATGAAGTTAAAATCGATTTAAAAATGAATTTATAAATATTTTATAAATACGATTTAAATGGAAATCGACGAAATATATTTAACATGACATGACCCGAACTTCCCTGTGAAGGAAAGCCCGGATTGAGTTGAGGACAAGACAAATGAGAACACAAACATAAGAACATTTCATTGTTTATTATAGCAATTCCTTCAGAATAAAAGAATATACAGAGTATGAATAAATATTATACATCAGAGAAATACCAGAGATTTAAGTACATTACTGCAGCGGAAAAATAATACAAAACACAAATGAAAAGAATATACGGATACAGAGCTTTCTGGATATCATTCCAGCTGTAAATCAGGATCCTATGAATATAAATCGGCAAAACCAAAAATACTAGCTGTCCGTGGAAATAGGGGTACCCAGAGTTTAGGTTTAAAACAATAAACTCCAGGTCAGTCACGTGACTAGTGTGAGAACTAAAACAATTATTTAAAACTTTACTTTAAAAGAGAGTAATTCGAAGGACCACGCCGTATAACACGGAACGGGTTTCCTCCCAAGAATATCAGTGCATAAAACAAAACAGCGCAATGCTTTTTAGAAAAATGAAGCTATTATAAGACCCAGGTCCTATCAAACAATGCAACGCAAGCCGAAGGATAGGGTTTTACCTTATAATAGCCAAACATGCTTGTTACGTTTAAAACAAATCATTTGATACTATTATAAGTGCATAGTGCCAAAACAACTTCAAAATAAATGTATCAATCATAGGCGGCATGGGTACCATCTATCATGTCGCCAATACTAAGCTCTACAATCAAAACCGAAATGTCACGTATTGGAAATTGGATTTCCGTCATGAGTCGAGGCAAGGGGAAAGCTCCTCACCGCTTCGAGACACTCTAGCAAATGCCTCAGGACTACACACTCTGGGTAGCCCTTGGTTCTTCAGGGCCAGTACACACTTACGTTAGTGGATTGACCATTCCTGAACACACGTTTCCCGGTCCTATCGGACCTATCTATCGGCTCTGTAGAGACTGATATATCAGTGGCACCTCGCATTCCAACATCCATAAAGGTATAATAATCAACATTGTCAGGGCAAGTAAAACGCTGACACCACCCATAGCTAGAAAGAAACGTCGTGCACTCCCTGCAGTCCTAATCCCATTTTTAACTCATACCGAGGTGTGAGGCTCGCGAATCAACGCTATACACAAAGCTACGCTGTATTAAAGCCGTGCTTTGATCATAAACCTCAAGACTCTGCTTTTCAACAAACGCCTTGATCATTTGCATCTTAGCTTGCCACACAGGCAATTCATGCCATGCGACTGATATCTATCAATACATATCCTCTAAGCTCGTACGTCTCAGAGAAGGGCGTTAAGCAAGAGAATAAATTCCCCGCCGCTAAACAGATATATATTTAGTAGAAATAAATCAACACAGACTAAAATCCAATGTCAGACACACAATCCATATACAAGTCCGTTCTCGGTCTGAATGAAACCGGAGGTACCATACACCTCGCATATCCGTCGGTCTCCAAATACGTCTGGACGATTACCACTTACTACCTCAGCTTGGGTGTACGACCCAATCAAGACATCAGTAATCATCCAAACGATGTGAAGACCTCCGGTCTTCAACCACCGTCTTCATCGTCGACTTATCGTCGAAACTGTTATTCAGAATGGGTATAAACCCGGACTTTCCGAATAACTCACGTATATAATAAACAAGTGTTATAAAAACACAACATACGCCTCATTCCAATTCCGAATATTCTTTTATTTAAATATTCATATCTTTAGGGATTTGTTCCCATTAATTTTATCAAAGATAAATTCTTATAAATTTATTCTTTAATCCTACTTTGGATATCATTTCAAACCATATTACGGTTTTCCAAACTAGTCGGGATTAGCAAACAACACCAAAGTAATCATTTATTTTATTTCCCATTCCCAACCTATTCATCCCATGGAGCAAAACTGTTATTACCCCATAACTAACACCACGGTGTTAACGGTAAATTTAATTACCACTTCACGTTCAAATCTTATTAAAAATTTAACTATCGCTTGGAGCAAAATAGGTGATACTCCGTTCTCGATCATTTCCTATATTTGATAATTCAAATTATCAATTCCCATTTTAATCTGATTAAAGATTCATTAAAACTTCACTTAATTTTAATCTTTCCAAAAATCAATATTAATGATTATTTAACTTTGGAAAATCAAACATGTCGCATCGACAATCTACACCGTATTATTGATTTCTGCCAATATATAACCTCTGAGCTCGTACATCTCAGAGAAGGGCGTTAAGCAAGAGAATAAATTCTCCTCCACCAAACATATATATATATATTAAGCAGAGATCTACCATACAGTTCAAAATACAATGACAACATGAAATCCTGCCTTTAACTGGGTTAAAGAACTAATGTCATTTAAGACTTAGTTCACGACATACCTAAATCACATTCCATTAATTATGGAATCTTCACGGATAAACAGATCGATATCTAATCTATATTAATTTCCGTATCTGACTAGTAATATAAATGGAATAACGACAAAGCCTTTTTGTAACGACCCAAATTTTTCAGTCGTTGAATTCTGAATGTTTAAACTTGTTTTAAATATTTTATTTGAATTATATATAGGAATTTATTTGATAAGACGATATTTAAAGGTATAATTTATAATATAATTTAAAATGAGTTCAAAATAGTCATGGTAGTTCATAATTTACGATTTAAACTTCAACAAAATATACATGATCCAAAATAAGTTGGATTTCTTTGAAACAAGAATTGTCCGGATTTATTTGATTATATATTTCTAATGGAAGAGAAAAATCAAGTTTTCATATTGTAGATTTTGTTGTATATCGAAATCAAATATTTAAATAGTCGCTGTAGAATCATTTATTGACCCTAATAGTTTAGTTAATATAACTAGAGATTGGTTAAGAATTTTGACAAGGTTCTTTTGAGGCGTAGTTATAATTTAATTTTTAGAATTTTACTGTAATTCTTAATTAATTAAATATGCAATTTTTTTATTTGGAGTATTTTGCACCCTATAACAATATTTTGGGGTTTCAAAATATAAGTTAAACTATCGGTATTATTACAATTTTGGGATCGGGGCGTATTGCTTGTCACGATCATATTTTTATTTCTGTCTGAAGCGATCGATAAAGTAGAAAAAAGGGCTTTATTATTTGAAAAATAGTGCTTCATTTTATAAAAATCACACAATCCACCCTTAATTCTTCAAACCGACCAAATTCTACCACTTTTATTTTCACATATCTAAACTCACACGCTTACAAATGTAAATAATGTACAAAGGCACCTAACTCACACGCTTATTAAAGAATCTTATTTTAATAACTGATTATTTTTAACTACAAACTATTACTTATTACTCCACTAGTTAATCGTTACCTATTAGTAGGGAGTATTTATTTTTCAAAACTATTGCTTCTTGTTCAGAGGTTTAAATAATCAAGGTATAATTAATAACATCCAACTAAATTAGTCGAATAAACAACAAAATTTTATCATCCAAATCACCAAGCAATGCAACATCACTGAAGTAACTCCCACAAGAACACCTCACTTTGATAGTGTATGGTTGCACATTAATTATAGATACTAAATCTACTATATATCATAAAAGTCGAATGCTTAACAAGGATGGAAATAAAACAAGCATTCTCACAAAGTTATAAACTATGTGAACACTACAGCCTACCGTGCATTACAAGCTGTTATTCCGTGCCTAGCAAGGCATTTTAATTCCGTGATTTCCAAGCTTTATGAAACCGTGGCAGTCAAGCCATCTCAAACCGTGCTACGCACGCTACTCAAATCTCTATTAAAAGAGAACAGGCTAACCCCTTTTCCTCTTCTTCCATTCAGCTATCACGAAGCTCCTCCCAATAAAATACCAAACCGTGACCTTCGTAAATTCACTGAAGATTGGATACTCAAATAAAATTCAATTCTTGGGTTCGTTTGGACCATTAAAAAAAAGCTTCAGGTTTTCTTTACTGAGTTCGGGTTTTTGGGTCTAGCGGGTAAGAGATAGGACCGAAGGCACCAGGGTTGATCAGAAAAGGTGAGTAAGGTGGCGGGGGTCTTCACGGTGGTGGATTGGCCACCTCTGCCGTGGTGGAGTGGTGTGAAGAAGAGATGTCTGGTGATCCTAGTTTGTAAAATGGTGATGTGAAATTAGCAGTAAATGGGATGATGCGAATTTCTTAGAGTGTTTGGTGACTGAGATTTTGTGTGATAATTATTGGCGTTCAAGTGCTTTTTTCAGAACTCGGAGTTGTTTGAATATGAAAGGAGTAAGACAGCACAATGAAGTAGCGTCAAATTAGAAAGGGGTGTTGTGACCGCGTGATTGTTAGTGAAGAGGTTAAGAGAAACGTGGATAAAGAGATGTTGAGCACGGTGTTAATAACTTTCGAAATGATGGTGTGGAGGAGATGATAATGGGAAGCAAGTCATGTTAGTGGCATGCGTGTATGGGGTATGATAACGGAGACGTGGGTTATATAAGTGGGAAAGGAAAGGGTAAGAAGTGGCGGAGGGTGTCAAAGTTGACTGTGTACAATGTGTTACAAGAAGGTTCGGGAACCATTTCTTGGAATTGCAGTCTGGAACAGTAAACATGAGGCGAGACAGAGGAAAGCTTATGAATGCCTAATCTTAGTTAACAGTAAAATAAAAGTAATTAAGTTTTAATTAAATAATTATTTAGGTTAATATCTGAATAGTTATGTATTTACTTAATTAAGGTCTAAACCATGTTAAACGAATTCAAAACCTATAACACATGAAATTGTTTCATTCGTGAACAGAATCTGACGAAAACGATCGTGTTGAAATCGCAGCGACAAGAACTATAGCGTGGAACAGATTTCACAAAATACAAAGGTATTGGAGTTTCGTAATAAAACCAAACGTCTGTTTGATTGTAAACGGAGTAAAAGCAGAACCGTCAACTGCTAAACGATGTGAGTTAACTCACTAACTCTGTCTCGTTTATATTCTTATAGACGAATTTAAAATATATTTATAATGATTTTATACTCTGTGGTGGTTGCTTGGTTGAATAGTTGGTAAAAATGGTTGATATGATTACATCGTTGATCGGTTATTAGTTCTGATATTTCATATTGATGTGAAATAATATTATTGATGTTATTAACATCTATGGATGCAGGAAACAGGTTGGAGGGATCCAACTGGATTCCTCAACATTTTATTTACTTTTTTATTGATTGTGTTATATGATTGGTAATGGATAATGTTGTGGTTGAATTACACTAGCCCCATAATTTGGTATTTAATTACCGTAAAATATTTTATAATGGAGAAAAGAAATTTGAGATTTTAAAAAGGAATTTTTTTCCAAAATATAGAAGGTAGATTTTAAATGGATTTAAAATAGAAACTTGTTTAATAAATATATAAAGTAGTTAGATTTATAAATGATGCTTATAAATAAAGTGAAGTATCTATCACTAGACAATGTAAAAATATAAATTCAAGTTGGATTTAGATATAAGCAAAGTGGAATTCGACGTTGACACCAATATTTGAAGTGGGATTTAAAGGCAGTAGTTGTAAAAGAGATTTGAGTTAAGAAAAAGAAAGTTCAATTGGAAATTTGAATAAGAAATTAGTTTCAAAAGGAAACAATGGGTTTTATTCCAAATTTGGTATATAAAATAAATTGAGATAAATCCAATGGATTAATAAACGAGAAGTGTTAATTGAGTACAGTTCTATAAACAGAATTTATAAGTGAAATAGAATATGATGGGGCTTTAAAATATACTCGGTAACTAGAAGTAGAGCAGTATTGATACTTATAAACAAAAATCAAGTTGATTTGAATAAGCGAGTTTAGATTCCTATCAAGGAATGAAATTCATATTTGAAATTAAATAACAGTTTGAAAGAAAATGTTTACGAATGAAATGGTTTTAAAGGTTTTGTAAATTCTAAACAGTGATTTTAACGCTGTCGTTATAATAAATGTTTTGGTAAATCTGAATAGCAATTTTAACGCTGTCGATAATAAATGTTTTGTAAATCTTAACAGTGATCTTAACGCTATTTTTAATATAAAGGTTCTAAAATTTTGGACAGCGATTGTAACGCGGTTGTTAAAATTAATATTTTACAAATCAAATATTTGGAGACAGCGATTATAACTCTACCATTATAATCAAAGTTTTTCCCGTGAAAGAAGTATGTTCTTAGATTGGATTCGAAGGTTGCTTAAGCAATGTTTGGTTTAAAGTTGAGAGCTTCGACTATTTCAAAGTTGAGAATGTTGAGGGTTAAGGTCTGAGAGGTAAATATACCCCAACTTGATTGACTTCATGATTGATGGAGAAATGGTTAAGGTTCGATAATGAGGATTGGTTATCATTATGGTTAGTTAATAATTGGTCAATGTTTTGAGTTATAATTACGGTGTTTCATAACATCGCGTTAGTTTAAAGGAATTTGAAATGTTTTTCCCAAATAAATTGAGAGATATTTTCTACGTATAGAGAATGAAATGAATTGGTCAACGAGGAATCAAGAAAAAGAATTTGGAAATTTTTCCAATATTAATGCGGTATATTTTTTATATAGAAATTAAGGATTCGTTAATATATAGAATTGTTTTCTAACTGGAATAAGAGATATTTTCTCGAATAAAGAAATTAGATATTAGAAATGTTTTTCAAAGAAACGAGAGGCGAAATCGAGATTTAAAAGGATACAAAAGATAGGGAATCAGAAATTGGAAATAATAATATAATCAGGAATTGATTTAAAGGGGCCCAGTGTTGTTTGATGCTTGATCGGTAGGATTTCCAATTGGAAATAGGACCATTGATCGTATGGATATTTTATTTGATAGTTAAATCACCGACTATCAAAGTTTTGATTTATTTTATACCTCCGTTGTCAATATGAAGAGACCGGGATCATATTTAATATCTGAAACCACTCTGTATTAGTATAAGCGTTATGAACCAACTTATGCTGAAGATAATTGAAGACGAAGTAAAATGCAAGGGTTGTTCTGTTAATCCTAGGTAGAGATTGCCCAAGATGGATTAATAGAACGGTGTTTTCGGTTTGTCCAGGCCCAGGATAACTTGTATGGATGAGTGTCTGATAGAGTATTTCCAAAGGGATTACGTATGTTGATTCCTTCAAACGTACGAAGTTGGTGGCAAAGAAGGGAAACTTCTTTAGCCTAACAATATGAGTATTTTTGTGGAATAAATTAGTGATTTCTGATGGATCTAACGATGTGGCATTCAAAGTGAATGGGGGCCAGATGTTCTGGAAGATAATTCAAACCTCAAGCCTTACAACCGGGAATTGACAAAAATCGGGCAGGCAGCATGGCTATGTGGTTCGCTCCCATTAGGACATATATTCACCTATCTAAAGAAAATCCATTTGCTTCATTAATCTATCGATGTTGTCCCTTTCGGGAAATGGTTGCTGATCCCAACCATTGGTGATATATATTCAATACACTCGAGTGAAATGAGTGGTCGGTCATGTGTGGGCCGGGTTGCAGGTCGTTCTTGTTGAACCCAGTGTATTCGCCTCTAGAGATACATTATCGGCACGTGGTCCCATACCTTATCTTGTTGGAAATCCAATCTATAAAAAGCACCCTGCGGTTTCTGATTTTTTATTATATATGGAATGTGAGATGCAAGCGTTCCGCTAGATTCTATTTATTTGATGTAGACACTATTATAATATCACCAGATTTTGATATCAAAATTATTTTGGGTTATCGTAAGATAAAAACCATCCGTGTTTATGTGTGGATCGGTCTTACAATTATCATTTCTTTTAAAAGGACTTTGAAAGTGTAATGGCCCGTATTTTCTGACCATTTACGCGGATTATTTTATTTATTAAAATAAAGATTTTTATATATTTTGATATCGTTCAACTCAAATTTTTGAATATCGAGTTGGAGATCTATCTTTGTCTTATTTGAAATTTTACGATGTTCCATTTGAATATACTCGTTTTTTTTATCAGGTTATTTTTATTTATTTATTTAATTCAACTGTTGAATTTTTATAAATATTTTATAAGTTTAAATATAGTCGTAATGAACCGGCTATATATATATACACAATCGAAATCTATACGAGAATTTTTACCATACAACCATGATCTCGATCAAAGGGCTAATAATCGCCACTATCACATGGTAATGAAAAACCAAAAATATAGAGACCATAACCAAAAATTCAAAGGCAAACTAAACGTGATAACCCATTAAGCTAGAAGTAACTTACAAATAAAAACCAACTCATATTTCAGTCAACACAAAGTAAAACAATATATATTTATTCAATTACAACACAATCCAATACAACAGTAGAGAACAACAGATAAGTATGTTGAGAAAGAAATAAAAAGGGTTTATGCTACACGTGATTCACTTGGCAATGTCATTTTCTTCAAAAAGAAAAAAAGCTTCACTTCTTGTAATGGTGTGTGCCCTACTGTTCTGAGTACCATCTCCATCACCATTTGATCTTCGACCGTTGCCTGTGGCATATACCACTGGTTTATAATACGAATTAAATGTACACATAGGAAATTACTGAATTTAATTACACTTGGTCCCAAATGGAAACCTGATCCCATACCATACCTGAACATATATATTTTACTCTATCCGTATGATCCTGTACTCTTTGAGTCAACAATACCCATTTAGAACAGACCATAAATGCTGAGAATCCAACGCAAACCCCAACATAAAATCCTCACAATATCATAGGTGGATTTGATCTGAAAAGAAAAGAAGAAGGCTATGAGTAGCTAATAGGTAAATATATTCAAAGTTGAAATATTTGCAAAGAAGAAAGATACCACATGGAAACAGTGCAAAAAAAAGCAGTACAAAGACACTTTAAAAGAAAACAAAATCTTGAATATATTCTGCAGCAAAACCATAATGCCGAATAGCCCATACAGGTGCATCATCAATTCACAAGTAAGAGAAACAGGAAAATGATATACCATTCAATCTTTTGAATCAAAGAAAAGAGAGACAATGAATCATCAGTGAAATAACTGATAAGAAACATTGATTAATCCATTCAAGAAAACAATAGGGTACACAGCTAGGAACAGCTAAGAATTCATATATGAAACTGAAAGATTCCCAATAAAATACCACATGAATCAAGAACAGTGCTCAACTCAAGAAACAATACGTTCAACTGTCAATATGTTGTATACATGTGTGTAGATAACTAAAAAATCCTGCACTGTATTTTTGGTGAAATAGGAATAGTTATAAAAAAAATTATCTTTAATCGAATCTGATGATATGTATTCAGAAAATTAAATCTGTTCTGCTATAGGTACATAGCATGACTCAAATCAACTAGGGAATAGCCGCAATTAAGTATAAGCCTCAATCTCTAAAACTGAATCAAGATTTCAAACAGGGACATTGACAATACAAGTCAAAAATATACTGTCACAAAATTCTCATAGGAACAACTCGATATGGGTATAATTATGATCAGGGGTTACACACAAAATCCATCACAAAGAACCGAACTGTTCACTGTCAAAACCCACGCAAAGATCAAACATCAATCACACACACAGTTTGACAATTCATGGCAGAGCCGAAATGAAGAAGTAAACGCCTAAAAATCTAGTATAAATAAAGGGTGGGTGCTAAACTAAATCAACACAGCAAACAAGGAAAGCCCGAATTCAAAATCAAGAAGGAAAATCAAAACAGAAATTAAACGTTGGGAAAAATGCTTAGCTTTTTAGTAGCTAGGGCTTGATCAATTTCAAATTGAATCTCGGTCTCGTCTTCGTGGGACACGATGGGTGACGGAGCAACTGGATGAGGCTGATGCAGTAGCAGGGCGTCGCGATCTGTGTGGTCGGAGAGAGCAGCGATGGAGTGATTTCGGTGGTAGGGTTTCTTTTCTCTGGAATATTTTTGTGGCGGCGTATGAAGAAGAATGAAAGGAGGGACGGTGGTTTTAGGGTATAGAGGATGGTGCGGGTCGTGTTGGTAAATGATGGGCTGGAAGGGTTTAAGAGGTAAGGCCCATTGTTTTTTTTTTGAAGGTTTAGTTAGTTTAAATATTTATAAAACTTCAAATATTGATTTCGAACGCTCACGAAATCAGATTCAGACGAAACGAAAAATACAGTGACCGTGAAGACGAGTACGACACGATGGATGAGGACTGAGCAGGGCAGGCAGCAGATGGATTTTTCAAATTTATTAAACGCAGTTTAATTCAACTAAAATGGGCTGATCTATCGACAAACCCATCCAGTTGAGTTAAACTCACTCAGATCTATCCACTTATATTTTATATAAGTTGGTTTTATCGTATGTTAGTGTTGTTCATTGTTGATTGTGATTGTCTGCTTATATATGTATATATATATAAATTGATTTAATTTCTGAAACAAAACGTTGTTTAAATTCAATGTTAATCCAAGCAGTTATTTTGACCACTGGTCCAATGTATTGACCATATTTATTAAGTAAACACAATCGACGGGATTGTGTGAATTGTCGTGGTAGTGTGGGATAATTTGATTGACATTTCAGCTTGATTGTTATGAGACCATTATCCATTTGAATTGAATTGGTTTGATGGGATGGTAGGATATTGATTTGAAATTTCACTATTTGTTTGGTTTAAACAAATGTGCACCGTTAGTGGAGTAATTGACAGTACAGGGCCTATATCGATTTACCGTCAGGTAAATCGATGAATTAAAGTTATAAAAATTTGTTTTATAACTGGAAAATGGATTTTTAAATCTATATTTTTGAATTAGAATTTGTAAAAGGGGAAATATTTATTATTTATTTATCGAACTTATAATCCGGGATTTATCAGATTTATAAGCGAGCAAGTAGAAATTAACTTGATGATATAAATTTGAATAGTCGTTTGGAGATAATTTAAAGAGATTATTTAAGTTAATTATATCGTTAATTAATTATTTTGAGTTTGTTAATATGATAATCATGATTTGGTTGACAAAAATCCGAGCAACAAATATATTATTTAACGAAGAAAAAGGAGATGGAATATTTAAATTCATTATCAAGGGATTTAGAAATATTATTGAAAATAAGAATTCCCAAGGAAAGAAGCATATAAAGTTGGAATTATGGCATGTCTGAAATTAGAAAAATGTCAAGTTTTGAATTACAACGAATGTTTACTTAAAGGTAGGAACGTTGTTGATCAAGGTCTGAGAGGTAATGAAATACCCCAACTTGAATGACTTCGGGATTATCTGAGGGTAATATTAGTTCGTAATGAGAAGGGGAAGATAATCTGGTTCCGTACGAGAAAGGATAACGGAATGTAAGAAAAAGGGGCGAGAATTTATAAGTGGACGACCCAGGTAATAGAGGAGAGAAAATGTCCAAGACCTACTATATAAATGGTATTTCCTGAGTAAGGGAAATAAAAGAGTTTTAATGAAAGTCTGAAATGGTATTTTCAAGATAAAAGGAAATTTGAAACGCTAAGTTTTGAAAATGGTTTATAATAAGATAGTTGGTTATTATACCAAGGGGATAAAATAAAGAAGATTTCATAACATTGTTCGCTTGGAAAAGAGGAGTCATTTTCCAATATGGTAAATGAGGAATAAAATAATAAAAGGGTTTTGAAACGATAAGGAAATAAAGAATTTGATATGATATGAAAGTGAAATAACTTTGAAAGTTTGAAATCGTATATATCAAATGAGTTACATTTAAAATAATGAAATATTTAAAGAGTTGAGATTTAATGTCGTTAATCGTTTTAAAAAAGGCTCTGTAGTTTTAGTACTGAACTGGCAACTCATGTTATGCACACTGTTATTTATTTGATAGTAAAAACACCGACTATCAAAGTTGACCTATACGATCGTTGGTACGGGAAAACCGGGATCGAATTTATATTCGAAAACCATTCCGACCAGCGTATACGTGAAAGAAGACCGTTGAAGATAGAGCAGTTGAAGACCGTTGATTTTCATGAGCGGAAGGACTACTGGTTGGATTTCTCGGGTTTAGCGACCGGAGATTTTTCAACAGTGATTCTGTCGTGATTGGAATCTACGGATTGCAAGGACTTCTCGCTACGGATCTGTAGGGTGATTCCTGGGATGCAGTAGGAGAGTGTCTTCGGTCCATCCTGTTCCTGGATGACTTGTATGGACGAGTATCTGACAGAGTATTTCCAAAGGAGATTACGTACGTTGATTTCTTCAAACGTACCATGGTTGATGGCGGAGAAATGGTTTTCTCTAGCCAAATAACTAGAGTATTTTTGTGGACATCAATCAGTGATATCCAGAGGATCTGACGATGTGGCATTCAAAGTGAATGGTGGCCAGATGTTCGAAGATAAATTCTAGCCTCAAGCCTCATCAATCGGGAGTTCACAAAAATCGAGCAGGCAGCATGGCTATGTGGGTCGCTCCCATTAGGGTGTATGATCACCTATCTAGATGAATTCCATTTGTTTCTTAAATCTATATTTCGATGCTGTCCCTTTTCGGGAGGCGGTTGATGATCCCAACCGTCGGTGATATACATTCGATACACTCAAGCGAAATGAGTGGTCGGTCATGTGTGGGCCGGGCTACAAGACGTTCTTGTGAACCCAGTGTATTCGTCTCTAGAGATACACAATCGGCTGGTGGTCCCATACCTTGTCAGTGTTGGAATCCAATCTCCAATAAGCGCCTGCGGTTTTGATTTGTATACTATATATGTGGAGCGTGAGATGCAAGTGTTCCACTAGATTGATATTTACTTGTATTTTGACATTATCATAATATCAGAGAAGATATTGTTTTCAAACCTGTTTTGGGTTATCGTAAGGTAAAAACCGTCCGTGTTTATGTGTGGATTCGGTCTTACGATTATCTTTTTCTTCTGAAATGATTTTAAACATGCTTGGATGATTTACCCTTAATACTGTGCGAGTTTATCTCACTCTGGTTCACCAGACTGACCCGGTGTTTTGTAAATGCTCGGGTTAGCCCGGAGTATACAGGTTCAGGTTCGAAAGCTGTGAAGAGACGGCTGGAAGTGTTCAGACATATGATATTATTCCGTTGTGTTGTATATAAGGGCAGATTATTATAACTATCCACTGATGTTGATGTACTCTGATGTTGTAAGTTTATTCAAAGCTCTTAATAAAGATTTATTTCTATATTAAATTTCGTTCCGCTGCGATGTGAGACTCTGATTCTGTGTGTTGTTCTTCTTCTTATCCTTCTATTCCAATATTTCTATCTTATCTTTCTCTTCCTCCAACTTCTTTCTTCTAGCTTTCTGGAGATTCGATACTCGAGTGGGACACAGTTTGTGTAAATGTTGATAATTCGAGTGCCGAATTTTCCGGGTCGCTACAGTTGGTATCAGAGCTATTGGTTTAGTAATAACCTTGGCTCTGTGGCGTGACTCAACAGAGATGGGGTTAGCAATACCTAGATTGAGTTTGAGTGTGTATATACATATATATGAGGGCGTATTAGTAAATTATATACAAATGTTTTGTATTGTGTTGTGGGTCAGTTCAAGTGTTGAAAAGCGTTGAACTGGGGAGTGATACAATATTGTTTTGAAAAGAGGGTAAATGAAATAATTTTACCCGAAATTTATTTTTGTATAGAAAAGAAATAATTTTCTCAAACTTATTTAGATATGGTTTGTTGACTGATTTGAATGGAATTCGAAATTTAGTTAAGATTTTGAATTAAACTTGACTGGGTTAAGTGAAATCGAATCCAATCATTAATAATGATATTGAGATTAACTTAAGAGATAATGTGGTGATTAAATAAAGTTGATTCGAATTTGGGAATTTAATGAACAATAATTAAATTGAGTATAAATTGTTTGATATTCAAATATGTTGAATTAAACTAAATAGTAATATTGAATGGGTATTCAGTTGATTTGATTGAGTTTTTATGACCTGATTGTTGATTTATTGTTGACTGTTGTCGGATTGGTTGAATATAATCCATCCATGGATTAATAAAGAATTAAATAAACGGGAAACCCAGAAAATGATTTTCAGTATAATATAAATAAAACTACATATAAGTTGATACTGAATGATTCAGCTCTGTATTTGCAAAGGAATTGGTAGCACCAGTTTAGAAAAAAAAAATCTATATAGTTACACTCGTCAATAAATGAAGTGTTATTTAAATATATTTATAGGATTTACCACATTTTTCTTGTCTTAGCAATTTCGAGGATGAAATTATTTTAAGGGGGGAAGAATGTAATGGCCCGTATTTTCTGACCATTTACGCGGATTATTTTATTTATTAAAATAAAGATTTTTATATATTTTGATTTTTGAATATCGAGTTGGAGATCTATCTTGGTCTTATTTCAAATTTTACGATGTTCCATTTGAATATACTTGTTTTTTTATCAGGTTATTTTTATTTATTTATTTAATTCAACTGTTGAATTTTTATAAATATTTTATAAGTTTAAATATAGTCGTAATGAACCAGCTATATATATATATATATATATATATATATACACGATCGAAATCTATACGAGAATTTTTACCATACAACCATGATCTCGATCAAAGGGCTAATAATCGCCACTATCACATGGTAATGAAAAACCAAAAATATAGAGACCATAACCAAAAATTCAAAGGCAAACTAAACGCGATAACCCATTAAGCTAGAAGTAACTTACAAATAAAAACCAACTCATATTTCAGTAAACACAAAGTAAAACAATATATATATTTATTAAAGCACAACACAACCCAATACAATAGTAGAGAACAACAGATAAGTATGTTGAGAAAGAAATAAAAAGGGTTTATGCTACACGTGATTCACTTGGCAATGTCATTTTCTTCAAAAAGAAAAAAAGCTTCACTTCTTCTTGTAATGGTGTGTGCCCTACTGGTCTGAGTACCATCTCCATCACCATGTGATCTTCGACCGTTGCCTGTGGCATATACCACTGGTTTATATTACGAATTAAATGTACACATAGGAAATTACTGAATTCAAATACACTTGGTCCCAAATGGAAACCTGATCCCATACTATACCTGAACATATATATTTTACTCTACCCATATTATCCTGTACTCTTTGAGTCAGCAATACCCATTTCGAACAGACCATCAATGATGAGAATCCAACGCAAACCCCAACATAAAATCCTCACAATATCATAGGTGGATTTGATCTAAAAAGAAAAGAAGAAGGCTATGAGTAGCTAATAGGTAAATACATTCAAAGTTGAAAGATTTGCAAAGAAGAAAGATACCACATGGAAACAGTGAAAAAAATAAAGCAGTACACAGATACTTTAAAAGAAAATAAAATCTTGAATATATTCTGCAGCAAAACCATAATGCCGAATAGCCCATACAGGTGCATCATCAATTCACAAGTAAGAGAAACAGGAAAATGATATACCATTCAATCTTTTGAATAAAAGAAAAGAGTGACAATGAATCATCAGTGAAATAACTGATAAGAAACATTGATTCAACCATTCAAGAAAACAATAGGGTACACAGCTAGGAACAGCTAAGAATTCATATATGAAACTGAAAGATTCCCAATAAAATACCACATGAATGAAGAACAGTGCTCAACTCAAGAAACAATACGTTCAACTATCAATATGTTGTATACATGTGTGTAGATAACCGAAAAATCCTGCACTGTATTTAAGGTGAAATAGGAATAGTTATAATTTTTTTTATCTTTAATCAAAACTGATGATATGTACTCAGAAAATGAAATCTGTTCTGCTATAGGTACATAGCATGACTCAAATCAACTAGGGAATAGCCGCATTTAAGTATAAGCCTCAATCTCTAAAACTGAACCAAGATTTCAAACAGGGACATTGACAATACAACTCAAAAATATACTGTCACAAAATCCACATAGGAACAACTCGATATGGGTATAATTCTGATCAGGGGTAACACATAAAATCCATCACAAAGAACCAAACAGTTCACTATCAAAACCCACGCAAAGATCAATCATCAATCACACATACAGTTCGATAATTCATGGCAGAGCCGAAATGAAGAAGTAAACGCCTAAAAATCTAGTAACAGCTCAATCTAAAAGCTAGGATTTAACCATTCGTAAATCAGTGTAATCGGTTCTAGTATAAATAAAGGGTGGGTGCTAAAGAAATCAACACAGCAAACAAGGAAAGCCCGAATTCAAAATCAAGGAGGAAAATCAAAACAGAAATTAAACGTTGGGAAAAATACTTAGCTTTTTAGTAGCTAGGGCTTGGTCAATTTCAAATTGAATCCCGGTCTCGTCTTCGTGGGACACGATGGGCGACGGAGCAACTGGACGAGGTCGATGCAGTGGCAGGGCATCGCGATCTGTGTGGTCGGAGAGAGCAGCGATGGAGTGATTTCGGTGGTAGGGTTTCTTTTCTCTGGAATATTTTTGTGGCGGCGTATAAAGAAGAATGATAGGAGGGACGGTGGTTTTAGGGTATAGATGATGGTGCGGGTCGGGTTGGTAAATGATGGGCTGGACGGGTTTAAGAGGTAAGGCCCATTGTTTTTTTAAAGGTTTAGTTAGTTTAAATTTTTATAAAACTTCAAATACTGATTTCGAACGCTCACGAAATCAGATTCAGACGAAACGAAAAATACCGTGACCGTGAAGACGAGTACGACACGATGGATGAGGACTGAGCAGGGCAGGCAACAGCTGGATTTTTCAAATTTATTAAACGTAGTTTAATTCAACTAAAATGGGCTGATCTATCGACGAACCCATCCAGGTGAGTTAAACTCACTCAGATCTATCGAATTATATTTTATATAAGTTGGTTTTATCGTATGTTAGTGTTGTTCATTGTTGATTGTGATTGTTTGCTTATATATGTATGTATATATAATATAAATGGATTTAATTTCTGAAACAAAACGTTGTTTAAATTCAATGTTAAACCAAGCAGTTATTTTGACCACTGGTCCAAAGTATTGACCATATTTATTAAGTAAACCTAATCGACGGGATTGTGTGAATTGTCGTTGTAGTGTGGGATAATTTGATTGACATTTCAGCTTGATTGTTAAGAGACCATTATCCATTTGAATTGAATTGGTTTGATGGGATGGTAGGATATTGATTTGAAATTTCACTATTTGTTTGGTTTAAATAAATGTGCACCGTTGGTGGAGTAATTGACAGTATAGGGCCTATATCGATTTACCGTCAGGTAAATCGATGAATTAAAGTTATAAAAATTTGTTTTGTAACTGGAAAATGGATTTTTAAATCTATATTTTTGAATTAGAATTTGTAAAAAGGGGAAATATTTATTATTTATTTATCGAACTTATAATCCGGGATTTATCAGATTTATAAGCAAGCAAGTAGAAATTAACTTGATGATATAAATTTGAATAGTCGTTTGGAGATAATTTAAAGAGATTATTTAAGTTAATTATATCTTTAATTAATTATTCTGAGTTTGTTAATATGATAATCATGATTTGGTTGACAAAAATCCAAGCAACAAATATATTATTTAAAGAAGTAAAAGGAGATGGAATATTTAAATTCGTTATCAAGGGATTTAGAAATATTATTGAAAATAAGAATTCCCAAGGAAAGAAGCGTATAAAGTGGGACTTATGGCATGTCTGAAATTAGAAAAATGTCGAGTTTTGAATTACAACGAATGTTTACTTAAAGGTAGGAACGTTGTTGATCAAGGTCTGAGAGGTAATGAAATACCCCAACTTGAACGGCTTCGGGATTATCTGAGGGTGACATTAGTTCGTAATGAGAAGGGGAAGATAACCTGGTTCCGTACGAGAAAGGATATGTAATGTAAGAAAAAGGGGCGAGAATTTATAAGTGGACGACCAAAGTAATAGAGGAGAGAAAATGTCCAAGACCTACTATATAAATGGTATTTCCTGAGTAAGGGAAATAAAAGAGTTTTAATGAAAGTCTGAAATGGTATTTTCAAGAAAAAAGGAAATTTGAAACGCTAAGTTTTGAAAATGGTTTATAATAAGATAGTTGGTTATTATACCAAGGGGATAAAATAAAGAAGATTTCATAACATTGTTCGCTTGGAAAAGAGGAGTCATTTTCCAATATGGTAAATGAGGAATAAAATAATAAAAGGGTTTTGAAACGATAAGGAAATAAAGAATTTGATATGATATGAAAGTAAAATAACTTTGAAAGTTTGAAATCATATATATCAAATGAGTTACATTTAAAATAATGAAATATTTAAAGAGTTGAGATTTAATGTCATTAATCGTTTTTAAAAAGGCCCTGTAGTTTTAGTACTGAACTGGCAAATCATGTCATGCACACCGTTATTTATTTGATAGTAACAACACCGACTATCAAAGTTGACCTAAACGATCGTTGGTACGGGAAAACCGTTATTGAATTTATATTCGAAAACCATTCCGACCAGCGTATACGTGAAAGAAGACTATTGAAGATAGAGCAGTTGAAGACCGTTGATTTTCATGAACGGAAGGACTGCTGATTGGATTTCTCGGGTTTAGCGGCCAGAGATTTTTCAAAAGTGATTCTGTCGTGATTGGAATCTACGGATTGCAAGGACTTCTCGCTACTGATCTGTAGGGTGATTCCTGGGATGCAGTAGGAGAGTGCCTTCGGTCCATCCTGTTCCTGGATGACTTGTATGGACGAGTATCTGACAGAGTATTTCCAAAGGAGATTACGTACGTTGATTTCTTCAAACGTACCATGGTTGATGACGGAGAAATGGTTTTCTCTAGCCAAATAACTAGAGTATTTTTGTGGACATCAATCAGTGATATCCAGAGGATCTGACAATGTGGCATTCAAAGTGAATGGTGGCCAGATGTTCGAAAAGGAATTCTAGCCTCAAGCCTCATCAATCGGGAGTTGACAAAAATCGGGCAAGCAACATGGCTATGTGGGTCGCTCCTATTAGGGTGTATGATCACCTATCTAGAGGAATTCCATTTGTTTCTTAAATCTATATTTCGATGCTGTCCCTTTTCGGGGGGCGGTTGCTGATCCCAACCGTCGGTGATATACATTCGATACACTCAAGCGAAATGAGTGGTCGGTCATGTGTGGGCCGGGCTGCAAGACGTTCTTGTGAACCCAGTGTATTCGTCTCTAGAGATACACAATCGGCAGGTGGTCCCATACCTTGTCAGCGTTGGAATCCAATCTCCAATAAGCGCCTGCGGTTTTGATTTGTATACTATATATGTGGAGCGTGAGATGCAAGCATTCCACTAGATTGATATTTACTTGTATTTAGACATTATCATAATATCAGAGAAGATATTGTTTTCAAACCTGTTCTGGCTTATTGTAAAGTAAAAACCGTCCGTGTTTATGTGTGGATTCGGTCTTACGATTATCTTTTTCTTCTAAAATGATTTTAAACTTTAAAATCGTGATTGGATGATTTACCCTTAATATTGTGCGAGTTTATCTCACTCTGGTTCACCAGACTGACCCGGTGTTTTGTAAATGCCCGGGTTAGCCCGAAGTATACAGGTTCAGGTTCGAAAGCTATGAAGAGACGGGCTGGAAGTGTTCAGACATATGATATTATTCCATTGTGTTGTATATAAGGGCAGATTATTAAAACTGTCCAGTGATGTTGATGTACTCTGATGTTGTAAGTTTATTCAAAGCTCTCAATAAAGATTTATTTCTATATTATATTTCATTCCGCTGCGATGTGAGACTCTGATTCTGTGTGTTGTTCTTCTTCTTATCCTTCTATTCCAATATTTCTATCTTATATTTCTCATCCTCCAACTTCTTTCTTCTAGCTTTCTGGAGATTCGATACTCGAGTGGGACACAGTTTGTGTAAATGTTGATAATTCGAGTGCCGAATTTTCCGGGTAGCTACAGAAAGTTAAACTAATAATTAGAGTTTACTCACACTAGTCCCATGACTGACCTAGAGTTTATTTTGTTTTGTTTTCCCTAAACTCTTGGGTGCCCAAATTTGTATGGGCAATCAAGTAGTCGGGATTTCACAAATTCACTTGAAGAAGATCGAAGTAGGAGGCTTCACCAGTTAGCTATAGACTATCATAATTTCCTCTATGTACTGTGTTGTATCTGCAAACAGGTGTTTATAACTATTCCAGAGATAACCATTGTACTTTGATGATGGTATGTATATAAAGTTACTGATTTGTATTTCAAAGTTTATGTTATCTTACATATTTTATTCGTTCCGCTGTGAGTTTGTGATCTTTGTTTTCCTTCTATTCTAATATTTCTTTCTTTCTATTTCTCATCCTCTAACTTCTTTCTAATAATGATTCGTATTTCTGTGCAATTTGGGTTGGACATGTGGTGTTATTATTAGACTCAAAGAGTGCGGAAATTCGGGACATTACAGTTGGTATCAGAGCTAAAGGTTGAGTGATAACCTTGGGTCTGTAGCGTGACTCAATAGAGATGGGGTTAGTAATACCCAAGATTGAGTTTGATTTGAGTGTATATATATGAGCGCGTATTTGTAGATTTGATATGAAAATGTTTTATATTGTGTTGATTGGTTTGTTGAGTGATTTATGAATTCTGGTCGATATAGGAAGTACAACTGTATCGATAGGTGTTTCTAAACTCTCGAACAAAACAATTCGATACACTAGTGTTTTAAAAAAATGGGTAAATGAAATAATTTTACCCAAAATTGTATCTTGATATAAAAAGAAATAATTTTCTCAACTTCTTATAATATATAGGTGTGTTGATTGTTATTACAATCAAATGAAGTAGATTTGGTTATATATAAACAAATACGATTTGTATATGGATAAAATATACAAATGAGAGAATTTGGAATTGAATCCATAACAGAATATGGAATTTGAATCCCGGAAGTTAAAGAATATTTCTGAAATGTTTTGACAATAATAAAGAGGAATTTTGAAAGGATTTGAATAAAAATTGTTTTAAATGGATTTTGAAAATTTTAAAGCACTATAATCACTTCAATCGCTAGAAAATAATTCAGATGATTATGGCCACATCATTTGTATCTATTTTCGAGTTTTTAAGTGATGAATTGCTACCATAGGAAGATTTTTAATGGAATTGGGTTGAGAAACGAATTACTTTGAGAATTCAAAGTTTTGAATTATTATGGTTGTATATATGTATAAATATATGTAATTTCAAAATAATTTGAAATAAAAGCCGGGAATTTAAATTCTGAAATTAAAATTTAACTTGTATAAGTTGAATAAAATGAAATGGTGGGGGTAAACCAAATGGATTGAAATTTAACTTAGGTTAAATAAAATTGGATTAAATTACAAATTATTCCAAATGAAATTAAATAAAAATGTTGAGATTCGAATTATTAATATGAATTCGACTTATGAATAAGCAAGCTAAATATATATTAGATGTATTTGATTGGAATTCATTTGGATTCAAGTATAATAAGTGGATTGACGTAAATAGAAATCAGACTTGAATTGATAGAATGAAAGTGAACTAATCAGAAATTCATTACAGAGTTAAAAGCTGGAGGTTGGATTAATTTGAAACCAACTGGAAATGGATATATATATATATATTTATATATATATATATATATATATATATGCAGAGTAGATATTGAATGGAAGCAAATGCAAGAGATAGAATTATGCCCGACAAAAAGGTACATGTTTACAATATTATTTGGGTTTGATAATTTTTATGAGCCTATGGGGCAAGCCGCTCGGCTTTTTGATTTTCTTTTGGATTGGAGAAAGCCTAGAAAGGCAAGTTGTGTTTGTAACGATTGAGCCATGCAAAGGAGATGCTGGCGAAATTTTTCAAAAATTTAAAGAGTTAGGAAATTTTAAGGAAAAATTTGATAACTAGGAATCGATTTATCAATTTATTTTGAATTAGGAAACCAGATTGGTTAAAGGAAGTTGATAAATTATTTTAGAATCAATATCGAATAGACATAAGTCTGGAAATATGCAGAAGATCATATGGGTTAAATATAAGGATGTAATGATGGATTGCCCAGATATGGTGGGTAGATCATTAGAGATAAATAATGAAATGTTTGGCATCGATACGAGAATAAAGAATTCCATATAGAAATGAGTTATGGAAATATGAAGTATAAAGATTTCGGCTAACAAAGTTGTGAGGAGTTAAAATTATAACGTCTTTAGTGCTTAGCAATTTCGAAGACAAAATTATTTTGAGGGGGAAGGAATGTAACGACCCATATTTTTCAGTCGTTGAATTCTGAATGTTTAAACTTGTTTTAAATATTTTATTTGAATTATATATAGGAATTTATTTAATAAGACGATATTTAAACGTATAATTTATAATATAATTAAAAACGAGATCGAAATAGTTGCGGTAGTTCATAATTTACGATTTAAACTTCAACAGAATATACAGGATCCAAAATAACTCGGATTTCTTTGAAACAAGAAATGTCCAGATCTATTTGATTATATTTTTCTAATTGAAGAAAAAATCAAGTTTTCATATTGTAGATTTTGTTGTATATCCAAATCAAATATTTAAATAGCCGTTGTAGAATCGTTTATTAACCATAACAGTTTAGTTAATATAACTAGAGATTGGTTACGAATTTGGACAAGATTCTATTGAGGCGTAGTTATAATTTAATTTTTAGAATTTTACTATAATTTTTAATTAATTAAATATGCAATTTTTTTGTTGGAGTATTTTGCACCCTATATCAATATTTTGGGGTTTCATAATATAAGTTAAACTACCAATATTATTATAATTTTGGGATCGGGGTGTATTGCTTGTCACGATCATATTTTTATTTCTGTCCGAAGCGATCGATAAAGTAGGAAAAAAGGGCTTCATTATTTGAAAAATAGTGCTTCATTTTACAAAAATCACAGAAGCCACCCATAATTCATCAAACCGACCAAATTCTACCACCTTTATTTTAACATATCTAATCTCACACGCTTACAAATGTACTAATGTACAAAGGCACCTAACTCACACGCTTATTAAAGAATCTTATTTTAATAACTGTTTATTTTTAACTGCAAACTTTTAATTATTACTCCACTAGTTAATCGTTACCTATTAGTAGGGAGTATTTATTATTCATGACTATTACTTCTTGTTTATAGGTTTAAATAATCATGGTATAATTTATAACATCCAACTAAATTATTCAAATAAACAACAAAATTTTTATATAATCCAAATCACCAAGCAACGCAACTTCACTGGAGTAGTGTAAAAACCCGTAACTTCCCCAGTGAGGAAAGCGCGGATAGTTCGAGAACAAGCTACAACAGAACGCAGACGGAAGGACATTTCATTATATTTTACAACAATGCATCAGATTACAAGAATATATAGAGTATAAACAAATAAATATTACACAGAAATATCAGAGGTTCAAATTACATTTAAATACATCGCAGCGGAAAATAATACAATACACAACTAGAAGAGATATACGGATACAAAGCTTTCCGGATATCATTCCAGTTGTAAACCAGGATCCTGTGAATATAAATCTGCAAAACCAAAACTACTAGCTGCCCATGTCAAAATAAGGGCACCCAGAGTTTATGTTAAAACAATAAACCCCAGGTCAGTCATGTGACTGGTGTGAGAACTAAAACAATTAATCTTTATTTTTAAAGTTAGGTAAATCAAGGGACCACGCCATATAACACGGAACGGGTTTCCTCCTAAGAATACCAGTGCATAAAACAAACAGCGCAATGCTAAATAAAGAAAAATGAATCTGTTATAAGACCCCGGTCCTATCACACAATGCAACGCAAGCCGGGGGATAGGGTTTTCCCTTATAACAGCCAAAGAATGTTTGATACGTTTAAAACAGATTATTTGATACTATAATAAGTGCATAGTGTATAAAACAACTTCAAATCATAAGTATCAATCATATGCGGCATGGGTACCATATATCATGTCGCCATACTAGTTCTACAATTAAAACAGCAAATGTCATGTATTTGGAAATTGGATTTCCATCTATGAACCGAGGCAAAAGATAGTCCTCAACCGATTCGAGACTCTAGCCCGAGCCTCAGGACCCAGACTCAGGTGGGCCCTTGGATAGTCAGGGCCGGTCCACACGGAGTGGATTAAAATGCCTGAACTATATGCTAGTCTGCCCTATGGGGCATAAATGAGTCCAATGACTCCATCGGTTCGAGAACGACCGATATAACCGAGGCGCCTCCAATTCCAACAACCACATGAGTCAAACTCGTCTGCCAGTTCAAGCACTGACGCCACTCCTAACTAGAAACCAGCATATGTCCATATCCCTGATGTCTGTCTCCAGTTTTGGTTCATACCGAGGTGTGAGGCTCGCGAATTCACGTTACTCAAAGCTGTGCCACACAGGCTGTTCTTTGATCATCAACCACAAGACTTTGTTTTTCAACAGAAGCCTTGATCATTTGCATCTTAGCATGCCACACAGGCAAACCATTCTATGCAACCGATATCAGTCACAGAGAATGAAATCCGATGTCAGACACACGGTCCATTTACAAGTCCGTTCTGGGTCTGAACGAAACCGGAGGCACCTAGTACCCCGCATATCCATCGATCTCCAAGTACGTCTGGACGATCATCAACTGTTTCCATCTTCTTGGGTGTACAGCCCAATCAAGATCATCAGTAATCACCCAAACGACGTGAAGACCTCCGGTCTTCGACCATCGTCTTCATCTTCGACTTATCGTCGTATCAATTATTCAGAATGGGATAAACACGGTCTTTCCGAATAACTCGCGTATATTTTAAATAAGTGTTACACAAACACAACATACGCCTCATTCCAATTCATTAGTCACTAATCGAAAATTAATCAAGAGAATAATTCCCCAAATATTAACCCCGAAGGCCGAAACCAACATCAGATCAATATCCAGGAAACCATTCTGCTTAGCTAACCGACAGTTAGTTTCTAAATTTCACATTCATAGGGAAAGGTTCCCATTAATTTTATCAAAGATAAGTTCTTTAATTTATTCTTTAATCTATTTTTGAATATCAATTCAAACTAGTTAGGATTAACGAACCTTACCGAAGTAATCATTTGTTTTAATTTCCCAATCCCAACCTATTCATCCCATGAAGTAAAACTGGTCATACTTCATATCTAACACCACAATGTTATCGGTAAATTCAATTATCATTTCACGTTTAAATCTAATTAAAGATTTAACTATCGCCTAGAGTAAAACTGGTGATACTCCATTCTCGATCTTTTCAATCTAATTAAAGATTCATTAAAACTCCACTTAGTTTTAATCTGTGACAGGGTTAAAGAATCAGTGTCATTTAAAACACGGTTCACGATAAACCCAAAATCACATTTCCATTAATTATCGGGTAAAAGAACGAGTGTTATTTAAAAACACCATTCACGATAAACCCAAGAATCAATATCAATTCAATTCCAATTAAATATTGTTTAATTGTACACTTCATTAAATCTAAATAAAAAGATTTAATCTTTTCTCAACTGGGTTCAAGAACAGTGTTAATGAAGACACCATTCACGACAAACCCAAATCACATTTGATATTCAATACAAGGCTCTGAATAGAAAATATATCGGCTTATATTCAATATCAAATTCTACGATTAACAAATGTCGTATTGGAAATAACGATATAAATATATATCTTTCAAATTTCCATAACAACATCCGTATAATCACGAATTCCAACATCGAAATATTCCGAAGACAATTTCGATTCAAATCCACTCCAATGCAATCATTGGAAATTCTGGTTATTTTTAAAACCCATTTCAAATTCAATTTATTTACTTAAAAATAAATAGAATTATAATTCTAGTTCAAAACTAGTTTATTTCGATAAAAATCTATTTTTATCTTTTCAAATCTGGAGTTTTTCGTCTCAATTTTTCCCAAATCATTTCTTATGATTTTACACAACTTATTACTATTTTTAATAATTTTATCAAGGCCCGTACAGTCGATTTCCATCAACGGTCATCGAACTGCACTTACAGCGACCTTTTTCAAATTTGATTTGGACATAATTCCAAATCCAACCTTTAGATTTCAAATTTCTAATATTCATTAGAAAGCTCTTTTCGATACGAACCCAACGGTTCTGGTTTTAGGAGAATCCGACGGTCGGATCTCCCGCAATAGCCATTCGAAGTCAATGGCCGAAATTCGCGAACTGCCGCGGCGCGGCACATTCTATTCAGGCCATTATATTATATATATAATATATATATATAATATATACTTCGTCGATTTCCTTTCGAAATGAATTTTATAAATCCTTTTAAAATCGTTTTCAAAACGGTTTAAACTTCATATTCAATTTCAAATCAAAATTGAATATTCCAACATAAATTCGTTTTAAATTCATTTCAAATCGATTCCAATTCAAATTGATTTCAAATTCAATTTCAGTTCGTTATCAATTCAATTAAATTTCAATTTGAATTTCAATTATATTAAATTTCAATTCGAATTCATTTATATTAAATTTCAATTCGAATTCATTTATATTAAATTTCAATTCGAATTCATTTAAATTAAATTTCAATTCGAATTCGTTTTATTCAATTCCAATCGAATTCACTTCTATTCAATTTCAATTCGAATTTCAACTCGTTTTCAAAATATCAGATTTTAAAATCACTTTCGATATTCACTATAAAATGAATAAAATCGATATAAATATCGTTCACGTCAAAATGGCGTCAATCTAATCAATACGGCTTCATATATTCCTATTTTCAAATATTATATTTCAAATATTTCTTTTCAAATATTTCTATTTTAAAACTGGAATGAGGCCCAATCAATTACCATATAATGTTAATTATATGGATTTTCTACAACACATGTATATATCAACAATGATGAATAATCAACCATCATCCAAAGAGCATTCTACACCGTATAAGCATCAAATATAAATATTCAACGCTTATAACAGCCTGTCAATCAATCGATCGACATACAACTAAACAGTCGGGATTAGTGTTCATCAAATATCATCCCAATAACCGTGTGGGGGTTTCAAGCAATCAAACACAGATTTTTATTTGTGCAGTTGGGCGATGTGTAAAATTTATCGTCCCAATCAACGTCCTTCAAATAGGTGTACATAAACAAACCGTTCGGTTTGTAAATGAATATTTATTTATTCACATTCACGTTAAAAAATTATATTTTTAACGATCAAACTATTTTATTTTAACACATGAATTTTCATTCAGTTCATTTACTAAATAAAATGATATTTTTATTTTTCTAACTTATTTTAGAAAATTTCGGCGGCATAACGGCACGATACTAGAAACGGGACAAGGCCTAGCCTTATCCCCGGACTAGTGAAGGCACACGCCATTCACACATCAATCAAATCAATTTCATTTCACCAAACAATTCAATTCAAACCAAATAATCTAACCAACTACACAACCAAACAATTGAACAAACAAGCCATCCATGGTTTGTGGATGACGGGTGTCGGGTGCTACTAAACACTGTCTGCATCCTAGTATATTTATATAACTAGAAAAGAAATTGAAGAGTGAGAAATTCTCACCAATAGCTATCCTAACTCCACGGCAATTCTAATGCAGGAAATCTTCACTGTCCTCGTCTCTTATCACTTTCTTCGCCCGTAGCCACTACATATATAAAAATCACATTTTTACTTCGATGTTCAATATATAAAAATCATATTTTTACTTCGATCTTCAATATATAAAAATCATATTTTTACTTCGATGTTCAGTATATATAAATCATATTTTTTACTCTTCTAAAAAAAATCATAACATTGCCTTTCTAAAGGTCGTATCTTTTCATGTTATACATAAAAGTAAAAATCAAATTTTGATTACATTGAAACCCAAGAACAATTTCAACGCTTCACACATATAAATCAGATTTTTACCAATCAAATATTGATTAAACAAAAGGAAATAAAATAAATAAATAAATAAACAAAATTCACTCAAATCGATATCTGGATCACCGGGCTCGAGGTGGAGGGGTGGATGTCCGCGCTTTGGTCGAGGAGGTGGCCGGGTTGGTCGGAGTTTGTTGCCGAGGGGGTGAGGGTTGCTGTTTTACTGGAGGAAGGGGGTAGGGGGTGCTCACGGCATGCTGAGGTGGCGGCTTGGGGTGCTCGGGTGATCAAGGAGGCGGGGCTTCGGCTGCTTGTGCTCCGGTGGGTGGCGGCTTGCCAGGGCGTGGCCAATGGAGTGGCTCGGCGCGTGATTCAACAGGGGGGGGGGGGAGAAGCGGTTTCTGATGTCGTCGGAGGGGAGAGAGTCGCGAGGGGGCTTCGTGGGTTCGGAGGCGGCGGCGATTTTCTGGGGGACGACGAGGTCGCGATCCCCCCTTTTTGTTTTGTTTTTTTTTCTTTCTTTCAGATATGAAACGTGTGGGGGGGGGGGGGCAACGAAATATAGAGAGAAGGGAGGGGTTTAAATTTTTAATTTATTATTATTTTATTTTGCAAAAAGTTGACTTTTACATACGACCTCTAAACGAGGCCCACCGCCTGTCATCCATAGTGTTTTACCCCCATTCCGAACACAATGGGATATGTATCGCAAGTTGATTCGACTGTTCGATCGGTTTCCGTTAAAATCAACATATAACTCTATATATTGAATTTGAACGCGCATTTCAATTTACCAGGGTCACATACTAACTAAAAAATTCCAAAAAAATATTTTCTAGGTTCATATTGACGATACGGTCCTAATAAAACTAATTTCGTTGAATTCTGACACCGTTTGAAAAATGGCCATTTTGCAGTCGATTAAAATGAACTAAAACTGGTCAAACGCGTTTTCCTTTGCCACGCTCACATATTGATTCGAAAAATTATGAAATTTGGAATCTAGCAATAACTTTACATCACGGACCCAACAAAAATGGTTTCGTTGGAATCCGAGGTCGTTTGCAAAATTCCCATTTTTAAGGGCCTGAATTCCATAGCGACTATTCAGAATTTTCAACTGGACATATCTTTTGATTCCCGCTATGAAATTTTGATTTTTCAGATTTTTTGGAAAGATAGTCAGAATTAGATCCCATTATTTTTGGTTTCACTAAAATCCGGATTGTTTTGCACCCGGTACATTCAATTGAAGTTTGAAATCGAATTATCGAACTACCGCGCCATTTTCAATTCCTATTTATAATTATATATAATTATTTATATTCTAACGACGACGTATATAATATATACGATCGAATTATATTCAAAATAAATTTCTCGTTGAGTTTATTTAAAATAATTCATTTTAAATAATCAAAATTCGTTAAAATTGCCAAAATAAAAATTTTAAACTGGCCCAGATTTTCGGGTTATTACAATCTCCCCCACTTAAAACTTTTCGTCCCCGAAAAGGAACAAAGTCGAAAGTGGTTTGATTAATCAATTCTATGTTCGATCTGGCTTCCATTCTCCAACTTTTCAATTTCTGAGAATTTTCTAAAATTTCAAAAATTTGGCTAACACACTTAATTTTTGAAAAATTTCGTCATAACTTCCCCTGCAGCGGGGGCATCGGGGAATTTCAAATAGCTTCCCCGGTCCTTCTAATCCCAAAAAGAAAAAGAAAAAGCCAAGCGGCTAGCCAATAGGCTCATAAAATCATCATCACCCAAACAAAACAGTAAATTATATAGTAAACATGTACCTATTTGTCGGGCAAACAAATTTTATTCTCTACTCTAGCCTCCTTGCTATGACCTGTTCAATGTAAGTACAAGTATATGCAAGCAAATGCGACCAATTTTCAATATAATTCAATATTGGGTACAATTTGACCAAATGGTTTAAATTTATCAAACAAATAAACAAACAACACAAACATCAATCAATTAGTGAATTAGAGTTTCAAATTCATAATTTGATATATATACAAAAATCATGTTTTTGATGCCAATCCACAATAATGTATTCTAGCTATATTTTGGTTCTCACACCAATCTAATGGAAATATATAGAAGTCAGACCTTCGAAACACGAATATAAATACTGATGATGTGGCCACATCATCAGAATTATCCCAGGGTGTCTAGAATGTGACTCTATATCTATCCAGTATATTAAAACTTCGAATATACGTTTGCAAGGCGTATATGCAAATTCTTTATATACTGGACTGTCCAAATCAATACAAATAAATAATCAAATACGAATATTTGATTTAGATTTTCAAAACTAAATTTGCTTTTACTTTAAAAATATACTCTTCACACTCGTTCTAGGATACTACTGATCCCATCTCTAACGAGTCATTCCCGTTGGATATTACTAATCCAATATCTGATGAATTCTTCCGTATGGTTCTAATGTGTCTTGTTCTCTGAGCTTTGTAAGCCAAAGCTCTGATACCAACTGTAAAAACCCGTAACTTCCCCGGTGAGGAAAGCGCGGATAGTTCGAGAACAAGCCACAACAGAACGCAGACGGAAGGACATTTCATTATATTTTACAACAATGCATCAGATTACAAGAATATACAGAGTATAAACAAATAAATATTACACAGAAATATCAGAGGTTCAAATTACATTTAAATACATCGCAGCGGAAAATAATACAATACACAACTAGAAGAGATATACGGATACAAAGCTTTACGGATATCATTCCAGCTGTAAACCAGGATCCTGTGAATATAAATCTGCAAAACCAAAACTACTAGCTGCCCGTGTCAAAATAAGGGCACCCAGAGTTTAGGTTAAAACAATAAACTCCAGGTCAGTCATGTGACTGGTGTGAGAACTAAAACAGTTAATCTTTATTTTTAAAGTTAGGTAAATCAAGGGACCACGCCGTATAACATGGAAAGGGTTTCCTCCCAAGAATACCAGTGCATAAAACAAACAGCGCAATGCTAAATAAAGAAAAATGAAGCTGTTATAAGACCCAGGCCCTATCACACAATGCAACGCAAGCCGGGGGATAGGGTTTTCCCTTATAACAGCCAAAGAATGCTTGATACGTTTGAAACAGATTATTTGATACTATAATAAGTGCATAGTGTATAAAACAACTTCAAATCATAAGTATCAATCATAGGTGGCATGGGTACCATATATCATGTCGCCATACTAGTTCTACAATTAAAACCGCAAATGTCACGTATTTGGAAATTGGATTTCCATCTATGAACCGAGGCAAAAGATAGTCCTCAACCGATTCGAGACTCTCTAGCCCGAGCCTCAGGACCCAGACTCAGGTGGGCCCTTGGATCGTCAGGGCCGGTCCACACGGAGTGGATTAAAATGCCTGAACTATATGCTAGTCTGCCCTATGGGGCATAAATGAGTCCAATGACTCCATCGGTTCGAGAACGACCGATATAACCGAGGCGCCTCCAATTCCAACAACCACATGAGTCAAACTCGTTAGCCAGTTCAAGCACTGACGCCACTCCTAACTAGAAACCAGCATATGTCCATATCCCTGATGTCTGTCTCCAGTTTTGGTTCATACCGGGGTGTGAGGCTCGCGAATTCACGTTACTCAGAGCTGTGCCACACAGGCTGTGCTTTGATCATCAACCACAAGACTTTGCTTTTCAACAGAAGCCTTGATCATTTGCATCTTAGCATGCCACACAGGCAAACCATTCTATGCAACCGATATCAGTCACAGAGAACGAAATCCGATGTCAGACACACGGTCCATTTACAAGTCCGTTCTGGGTCTGAACGAAACCGGAGGCACCTAGTACCCTGCATATCCGTCGATCTGCAAGTACGTCTGGATGATCATCAACTGTTTCCATCTTCTTGGGTGTACAGCCCAATCAAGATCATCAGTAATCACCCAAACGATGTGAAGACTTGCGGTCTTCGACCATCGTCTTCATCTTCGACTTATCGTCGTATCAGTTATTCAGAATGGGATAAACCCGGTCTTTCCGAATAACTCGCGTATATTTTAAATAAGTGTTACACAAACACAACATACGCCTCATTCCAATTCATTAGTCAATAATCGTAAATTAATCAAGATAATAATTCCCTAAATATTAACCACGAAGGCCGAAACCAACATCAGATCAATATCCAGGAAACCATTCTGCTTAGCTAACCGACAGATAGTTTCTAAATTTCACATTCATAGGGAAAGGTTCCCATTAATTTTATCAAAGATAAGTTCTTTAATTTATTCTTTAATCTATTTTTGAATATCAATTCAAACTAGTCAGGATTAACGAACCTTACCGAAGTAATCATTTGTTTTAATTTCCCAATCCCAACCTATTCATCCCATGAAGTAAAGCTGGTCATACTTCATATCTAACACCACGGTGTTATCGGTAAATTCAATTACCATTTCACGTTTAAATCTAATTAAAGATTTAACTATCGCCTCGAGTAAAACTGGTGATACTCCATTCTCGATCTTTTCAATCTAATTAAAGATTCATTAAAACTCCACTTAGTTTTAATCTGAGACTGGGTTAAAGAATCAGTGTCATTTAAAACACGGTTCACGATAAACCCAAAATCACATTTCCATTAATTATCGGGTTAAAGAACGAGTGTTATTTAAAAACACCATTCACGATAAACCCAAGAATCAATATCAATTCAATTCCAATTAAATATTGTTTAATTGGTACACTTCATTAAATCTAAATAAAAAGATTTAATCTTTTCTCAACTGGGTTCAAGAACAGTGTTAATGAAGACACCATTCATGACAAACCCAAATCACATTTGATATTCAATACAAGGCTCTGAATAGAAAATATATCGGCTTATATTCAATATCAAATTCTACGATTAACAAATGTCGTATTGGAAATAACGATATAAATATATATCTTTCAAATTTCCATAACAACATCCGTATAATCACGAATTCCAACATCGAAATATTCCGAAGACAATTTCGATTCAAATCCACTCCAATGCAATCATTGGAAATTCTGGTTATTTTTAAAACCCTTTTCAAATTCAATTTATTTACTTAAAAATAAATAGAATTATAATTCTAGTTCAAAACTAGTTTATTTCGATAAAAATCTATTTTTATCTTTTCAAATCTGGAGTTTTTCGTCCTAATTTTTTCCAAAACATTTCTTATGATTTTACACAAATTATTACTATTTTTAATAATTTTATCAAGGCCCGTACAGTCGATTTCCATCAACGGTCATCGAACTGCACTTACAGCGACCTTTTTCAAATTTGATTGGGACATAATTCCAAGTCCAACCGTTAGATTTCAAATTTCTAATTTTCATTAGAAACCTCTTTTCGATATGAACCCAACGGTTCTGGTTTTAGGAGAATCCGACGGTCGGATCTCCCGCAATAGCCATTCGAAGTCAATGGTCGAAATTCGCGAACTGCCGCGGCGCGGTGCGTTCTATTCAGGCCATTATATTATATAATATATATATATATATATATATAATATATACTTCGTCGATTTCCTTTCGAAATGAATTTTATAAATCGTTTTAAATTCGTTTTCAAAACGGTTTAAACTTCATATTCAATTTCAAATCAAAATTGAATATTCCAACATAAATTCGTTTTAAATTCAATTCAAATCGATTCCAATTCAAATTGATTTCAAATTCTGTTTCAGTTCGTTTCAATTCAATTTCAATTTGAGTTTCAATTATATTAAATTTCAATTCGAATTCATTTATATTAAATTTCAATTCGAATTCATTTATATTAAATTTCAATTCGAATTCATTTATATTAAATTTCAATTCGAATTCGTTTATTCAATTCCAATTGAATTCACTTCTATTCAATTTCAATTCGAATTTCAATTCATTTTCAAAATATCAGATTTTGAAATCACTTTCGATATTCACTATAAAATGAATAAAATCGATATAAATATCGTTCACGTCAAAATGGCGTCAATCTAATCAATACGGCTTCATATATTCCTATTTTCAAATATTCTATTTCAAATATTTCTTTTCAAATATTTCTATTTTAAAACTGGAATGAGGCCCAATCAATTACCATATAATGTTAATTATATGGATTTTCTACAACACATGTATATATCTACAACGATGAATAATCAACCATCATCCAAAGTGCATTCTACACCGTATAAGCATCAAATATAAATATTCAACGCTTATAACAGCCTGTCAATCAATCGATCGACATACAACTAAACAATTGGGATTAGTGTTCGTCAAATATCATCCCAATACCCGTGTGGCGGTTTCAAGCAATCAAACACAGATTCTTATTTTTGCAGTTGGGCGATGTGTAAAATTTATCGTCCCAATCAATGTCCTTCAAATAGGTGTACATAAACAAACCGTTCGGTTTGTAAATGAATATTTATTTATTCACATTCACGTTAAAAAATTATATTTTTAACGATCAAACTATTTTATTTTAACACATGAATTTTCATTCAGTTCATTTACTAAATAAAATGATATTTTTATTTTTCTAACTTATTTTAGAAAATTTCGGCGGCATAACGGCACGATACTAGAAACGGGACAAGGCCTAGCCTTATTCCCGGACTAGTGAAGGCCCACGCCATTCACACATCAATCAAATCAATTTCATTTCACCAAACAATTCAATTCAAACCAAATAATCTAACCAACTACACAACCAAACAATTGAACAAACAAGCCATCCATGGTCTGTGGATGACGGGTGTCGGGTTCTACTAAACACCGTCTGCATCCTAGTATATTTATATAACTAGAAAAGAAATTGAAGAGTGAGAAATTCTCACCAATAGCTATCCTAACTCCACGACACTTCTAATGCAGGAAATCTTCACTGTCCTCGTCTCTTATCACTTTCTTCGCCCGTAGCCACTACATATATAAAAATCACATTTTTTACTTCGATGTTCAATATATAAAAATCATATTTTTACTTCGATGTTCAATATATAAAAATCATATTTTTACTTCAATGTTCAATATATAAAAATCATATTTTTACTCTTCTAAAAAAAAATCATAACATTGCCTTTCTAAAGGTCGTATCTTTTCATGTTATACATAAAAGTAAAAATCAAATTTTGATTACATTGAAACCCTAGAACAATTTCAAAGCTTCACACATATAAATCAGATTTTTACCAATCAAATATTGATTAAACAAAAGGAAATAAAATAAATAAATAAACAAAACTCATTCAAATCGATTTCTGTATCGCCGGGCTCGAGGTGGAGGGGTGGATGTCCGCGCTTTGGTCGAGGAGGTTGCCGGGTTGGTCGGAGTTTGTTGCCGAGGGGGTGAGGGTTGCTGTTTTACTGGAGGAAGGGGGTGCTCACGGCATGCTGAGGTGGCGGCTTGGGGTGCTCGGGTGGTCAAGGAGGCGGGGCTTCGGCTGCTGGTGCTCCGGTGGGTGGCGGCTTGCCAGGGCGTGGCCGGTGGAGTCTCTCGGCGCGCGATTCAGCAGGGGGGGAGAAGCGGTTTCTGATGTCGTCGGAGGGGAGAGAGTCGCGAGGGGGCTTCGTGGGTTCGGAGGCGACGGCGATTTTCCGGGGGACGACGAGGTCGCGATCCCCCCTTTTTGATTTCTTTTTTTTTCTTTCTTTCAGATATGAAACGTGTGGGGGGGGCAACGAAATATAGAGAGAAGGGAGGGGTTTAAATTTTTAATTTATTATTATTTTATTTTGCAAAAAGTTGACTTTTACATACGACCTCTAAACGAGGCCCACCGCATGTCATCCATAGTGTTTTACCCCCATTCCGAACACAATGGGATATGTATCGCAAGTTGATTCGATTGTTTCAATCGGTTTCCGTTAAAATCAACATATAACTCTATATATTGAATTTGAACGCGCATTTCAATTTACCGGGGTCACATACTAACTAGAAAATTTCCAGAAAAATATTTTCTAGGTTCGTATTGATGATACGGTCCTAACAAAACTAATTTCGTTGAATTCTGACACCGTTTGAAAAACGGCCATTTTCTAGTCGATTAAAATGAACTGAAACTGGTCAAACGCGTTTTCCTTTGCCACGCTCACATATTGATTCGAAAAATTATGAAATTTGGAATCTAGCAAAAACTTTACATCACGGACCCAACAAAAATTGTTTCGTTGGAATCCGAGGTCGTTTGCAAAATTCCCATTTTTAAGGGCCTGAATTCCATAGCGACTATTCAGAATTTTCAACTGGACATATCTTTTGATTCCCGCTATGAAATTTTGATTTTTCGGATTCGTTGGAAAGATAGTCAGAACTAGATCCCATTATTTTTGGTTTCACTAAAATCCGGATTGTTTTGCACCCGGTACATTCAATTGAAGTTTGAAATCGAATTATCGAACTACCGCGCCATTTTCAATTCCTATTTATAATTATATATAATTATTTATATTCTAACGACGACGTATATAATATATACGATCGAATTCTATTCAAAATAAATTTCTCGTTGATTTTATTTAAAATAATTCATTTTAAATAATCAAAATTCGTTAAAATTGCCAAAATAAAAATTTTAAACTGGCCCAGATTTTCGGGTTATTACAAGTAGCTCCCACAAGAAGACCTCACTTTGACAGCGTATGGTTGCGCATTAATTATAGATACAAAATCTACTATATATCATAGAAGTTGAATTCTTAACAAGGACTGAAATTAAACAGCATTCTCACAAAGTTATAAACTGTGTGAACACTACAGCCTACCGTGCATTGCAAGCGGTTATTCTGTGCCAAACAAGGCATTTTAATTCCGTGATTTCCAAGCTTTGTGAAATCGTGGCAGTCAAGCAATCTCAAAGCCGTGCTACGCACGCTACTCAAATTTCTATAAAAAGAGATTAGGCTGACTCCTTTTACTCTTCTTCCATTCAGCTATCACGAAGCTCCTCCCAACAAAATACAAACCGTGGCCTTTGTAAATTCACTGAAGATTGGATACTCAAATAATTTCAATTCTTGGGTTCGTTTGGACCATTAAAACAAAAAAAAGTTTCAGGTTTTCTTTACTGAGTTCGGGTTTTCGGGTCTAGCGGGTGAGAGAGAGGACCGAAGGCACCAGGGTTGATCAGAAAAGGTGAGTAAGGTGGTAGGGGTCTTCATGGTGGTGGATTGGCCACCTTCGGCGTGGTGGAGTGATGTTAAGAAGAGATGTCTGGTGATCCTAGTTTGTAAAATGGTGATGTGAAATTAGCAGTAAATGGGATGATGCGAGTTTCTTAGAGTCTTTGGTGACTGAGATTTTGTGTTATAATTACTGGCGTTCAAGTAGATTTTTCAGAACTGGGAGTTGTTTGAATATGAAAGGAGGAAGACAACACAATGAAGTAGCGTCAAGTCAGAAAGGGGTGATGTGACCATGTGATTGTCAGTGAAGAGGTTAAGGGAACCGTGTATAAAGTGATGTTGGGCATGGTTTTAATAACTTTCGAAATGATGGTGTGGAGGAGATGATAATGGGAAGCAAGTCATGTTAGTGGCATGCGTGTACGGGGTATGATAATGGAGGCGTAGGTTATATAAGTGGGAAAGGAAAGGGTAAGAAGTGGCGGAGGGTGTCAAAGTTGAATGTGTACAATGTGTTATAGGAAGGTTTGGGAAATGGTTCTTGGAATTGCAGTCTGGAATAGTAAACACGAGGCGAGACAGAGGAAAGCTTATGTATGCCTAATCCAAGTTAATAGTAAAATAAAAGTAATTAGGTTTTAATTAAATAACTAATTAGGTTAATATCTAAACAGTTTTGTATTTATTTAATTAAGGTCTAAACCATGTTAAACGAAGTCAAAACCTATAACACATGAAATTGTTTCATTCGTGAACAGAATCTGACGAAAACGATCGTGTTGAAATCGCAGCGACAAGAACTACAGCGTGGAATAGATTTCGCTAAATATAAAGGTGTTGGAATTTCGTAATAAAATCAAACATCTGTTTGATTGTAAACGGAGTAAAAGCAGAAAAGTCAACTGCAAAACGATGTGAGTAAACTCACTAACTCTTCCTCGTTTATATTTTTATAAACGAGTTTTTAATATATTTATAATGATTTTATACTGTGTGGTGGTTGCTTGGTTGAATAGTTGATAAAATTGGTTGATATGATTACATCGTTGATCGAATATTAGTTCTGATATTTCATATTGATGTGAAATAATATTATTGATGTTATTAACATCTGTGGATGCAGGGAAACAGGTTGGAGGGATACAACTGGATTCCTCAACATTTTATTTAATGTTTTATTGACTGTGTTATATGATTGGTAATTGATAATGTTGTGGTTGAATTACACTGGCCCCATAATTTGGTATTTAATTACCATAAAATATTTTATAATGGAGAAAAGAAATTTGAGATTTTAAAAAGGATTTTTTTTTCCAAAATATAGAAGGCAGATTTCAAATGGATTTAAAATAGAAACTTGTTTAATAAATATATAAAGTAGTTAGATTTATAAACGATGTTTATAAATAAAGATAAATATCTATCACTGGATAATACAAAAATATAAATTCAAGTTGGATATATATATATATAAGCAAAGTGGAATTCGGTGTTGACACCGATATCTGAAGTAAGATATAAACGCAGTAGTTGTAAAAGAGATTTAAGTTAAGAAAAAGAAAGTTCAAATGGAAATTTGAATAAGAAATCAGTTTCAAAAGGAAACAATGGGTTTTATTCCAAATTTGGAATATAAAATAAATTGAGATAAATCCAATGGATTAATAAACAAGAAGTGTTAATTGAGTACAGTTCTATAAACAGAGTTTATAAGTGAAATAGAATATGATGGGGCTTTAAAATATACTCGATAACTAGAAGTAGAGCAGTAATGATACTTATGAACAAAAATCAAGTTGATTTGAATAAGCGAGTTTAGATTCTTATCAAGGAAAAAATTCATATTTGAAATTGAATAACAGTTTGAAAGCAAATTTTTACGAATGAAATGGTTTTAAAGGTTTTGTAAATTCTAAACAGCAGTTTTAATGCTACCATTATAATAAATGTTTTGGTAAATCTGAATAGTAATTTTAATGCTGCCGTTAAAATAAATGTTTTGTAAATCTTAACAGCGATCTTAGCGTTGTTGTTAATATAAAGGTTCTAAAATTCTGGACAGCGATTGTAATGCTGTTGTTAAAAGTAATGTTTTATAAATCAAATACTTGGAGACAGCAATTATAGCGCTACAGTTATAATCAAAGTTTTTCCCGTGAAAGAAGTATGTTCTTAGATTGGATCTGAAGGTCGCATAAGCGATGTTTTGTTTAAAGACGTGAGCTTCGACTATTTCAAAGTTGAGAAAGCTATCGGTTAAGGTCTAAGAGGTAAATATACCCTAACTTGATTGACTTCATGATTGATGGAGAAATGGTTAAGGTTCGATAATGAGGATTGTTAGCATTATGGTTAGTTAATAATTGGTCAATGTTTTGAGTTATAATAACGGTGTTTTTTAACATCGCGTTAATTTAAAGAAATTTGAAATGTTTTTCCTAAATAAATTGAGAGATATTTTCTACGTATAGAGAATGAAATGAATTGGTCAACGAGGAATCAAGAAAAAGAATTTGGAAATATTTCCAATATTAATGCGGTATATTTTTTTATAAAGAAATTAAGGATTCGTTAATATATAGAATTGCTTTCTAACTGGTATAAGAGGTATTTTCTCGAATAAACCAATTAGATATTGGGAATGTTTTTCAAAGAATCGAAATGGAAAATCAAGCTTCAAAAGGATACAAAAGATAGGGAACCAGAAATTGGAAATAATAATATAATCAGGAATTGATTTAAAGGGGCCCAGTGTTGTTTGATGCTTGATCGGTAGGATTTCCAATTGGAAATAGGACCATTGATCGTATGGATGTTTTCTTTGATAGTTAAATCACAGACTATCAAAGTTTTGATTTATTTTATACCTCCGTTGTCAATATGGAGAGACCGGGATCATATTTAATATCTGAAACCACTCCGTATTGGTATAAGCGTTATGAACCAACTTATGCTGAAGCTAATTGAAGAAGGAGTAAAATGCAAGGATTGTTCTGTTAATCCTAGGTAAAAATTGCCCAAGATGGATTAATAGAACGGTGTCTTTGGTTTGTCTAGACCTAGGACAACTTGTATGGATGAGTGTTTGATAGAGTATTTCCAAAGGGATTACGTACGTTGACTCCTTCAAACATACAAAGTTGGTGGCAAAGAAGGGAAACTTCTTTAGCCTAACAATCTGAGTATTTTTGTGGGAATAAATTAGTGATTTCCGATGGATTTTACGATGTGGCATTCAAAGTCAATGGTGGCCAGATGTTTTGGAAGATAATTCAAACCTCAAGCCTCACAACAGGGACTTGACAAAAATCCGGCAGGCAGCATGGCTATGTGTGTGAAAACCCGTAACTTCCCCGTAAAGGAAAGCGTCGGATAGTTCGAGAACAAACCACAACAGAACATATACAGAAGAACATTTCATTGTATATTACAATAATGCATCAGATTACAAGAATATACAGAGTATAAATGAATAAATATTACACAGGAATATCAGAGATTTAAATTACATTTAAATACATAGCAGCGGAAAATAATACAATACACAACTAGAAGGAGATATACGGATACAAAGCTTTCCGGATATCGTTCCAGCTGTAAACCAGGATCCTGTGAATATAAATCTGCAAAACCAAAACTACTAGCTGCCCGCGTCAAAATAAGGGCACCCAGAGTTTAGGTCAAAACAATAAACTCCAGGTCAGTCATGGGACTGGTGTGAGGACTAAAACAGTTAATCTTTATTTTTAAAGTTATGTAAATCAAGGGACCACGCCGTATAACACGGAACAGGTTTTCTCCCAAGAATACCAGTGCATAAAACAACAGCGCAATGCTAAATAAAGAAAAATGAAGCTATTATAAGACCCAGTTCCCATCACACAATGCAACGCAGCCGAGGATAGGGTTTTCCCTTATAACAGCCAAAGAATGCTTGATTCGTTTAAAACAAATCGTTTGATACTATTATAAGTGCATAGTGTATAAAACAACTTCAAATCATAAGTATCAATCATAGACGGCATGGGTACCATATATCATGTCGCCATACTAGTTCTACAATTAAAACCGCAATACACGTATTGGAAATTGGGTTATCATTTATGGTATGAACCGAGGCTAGGGGCAAGATCCTCTACCGATTCGAGACGCTCTAGTCCGTGTCTCAGGAATAGCCGCAACTGCCTCCTGGATCGTCAGGGCCGGTCCACCGATGTGGATTATAATGCCTGAACAATACGTTTCTCCGCCCTTTGGGGCGTAAGCCTAGCCCGTCAGCCGACCAGAAGCATCGGCCGAAACCGATATCACGAGGCGCCTCGCTTTTCAGCAAGTAATAATAAGCAATATCCACATGAGTCAAACTCGTCAGCCAGTTCAAGCACTGACGCCACTCATAACTAGAAAGAAAACGCATGTCCCCCCTGAGGTCCGTCTCCCGTTTTTGGTTCATACCGGGTGTGAAACTCGCGAAGCAAACGTTACACTAAGCTACGCCACAAAGGCCGTGCTTCGATCATCAACCACAAGACTTTGTTTTTCAATAGAAGCCTTGATCATTTGCATCTTAGCATGCCACACAGGCAATTCACTCCATGCGATTGATATCCATCAATATATAACCCCTGAGCTCGTACGTCTCAGAGAAGGGCGTTAAGCAAGAGAATAAATTCTCCGCCGCCAAATAGATATATATTTAATAGAGATCAATCGAACGGACTAAAATCCAATGTCAGACACACACAGTCCATTTACAAGTCCGTTCTGGGTCTGAACGAAACCGGAGGCACCTAGTACCCCACATATCCATCGATCTCCAAGTACGTCTGGACGATCACTAACTGTTTCCATCTTCTTGGGTGTACAGCCCAATCAAGATCATCAGTAATCACCCAAACGACGTGAAGACTTCTGGTCTTCGACCACCGTCTTCATCTTCGACTTATCGTCGTATCAGTTATTCAGAATGGGATAAACCCGGTCTTTCCGAAAAACTCGCGTATATTTTAAATAAGTGTTACACAAACACAACATACGCCTCATTCCAATTCATCAGTCACTAACCGTAAATTAATCAAGAGAATAATTCCCCAAATATTAACCCCGAAGGCCGAAACCAACATCAGATCAATATCCAAAAAACCATTCTGCTTGGCTAACCGACAGTTAGTTTCTAAATTTCACGTTCATAGGGAAAGGTTCCCATTAATTTTATCAAAGATAAATTCCTTGAATTTATTTTTTAATCTACTTTTGAATTTCGATTTAACTAGTCGGGATTAACGAAACTTACCGAAGTAATCATTCGTTTTAATTTTCCCAATCCCAACCTATTAATCCCATGAAGTAAAACTGGTAATACTTCATATCTAACACCACAGTGTTATCGGTAATTCAATTACCATTTCACGTTCAAATCTAATTAAAGATTTAACTATCGCCTGAAGCAAAACTGGTAATACTCCATTCTCGATCATTTTAATCTAATTAAAGATTCATTAAAACTCCACTTAGTTTTAATCGTTAACTGGGTTAAAGAATCAGTGTCATTTAAAACACGGTTCACGATAAACCCAAAATCCCATTCATTAATTATCGGGTTAAAGAACAAGTGTTATTTAAAACACTGTTCACGATAAACCCAAAAATCATTTCATTAATTATCGGGTTAAAGAACAAGTGTTATTTAAAACACTGTTCACGATAAACCCAAAAATCAATACCAATTCAATTCCAATTAAATATCATTTAATTGGTACACTTCATTAAATCTAAATAAAAAGATTTAATCTTTTCTCAACTGGGTTCAAGAATAGTGTTAGTGAAGACACCATTCACGACAAACCCAAATCACATTTGATATTCAATATAAGGCTCTGAATAGAAAATATATCGGCTTATATTCAATATCAAATTCTACGATTAACAAATGTCGTATTGGAAATAACGATATAAATATATATCTTTCAAATTTCCATAACAACATCTATATAATGACGAATTCCAACATCGAAATATTCTGAAGACAATTTCGATTTAAATCCACTCCAATGCAATCTGGTTATTTTTAAAACCCTTTTCGAATTCAATTTATTTATTTAAAAATAAATAGAATTATAATTCTAGTTCAAAACTAGTTCATTTCGATAAAAATCTATTTTTATCCTTTCAAATATGGAGTTTTTCATCCTAATTTTTCCCAAATCATTTCTTATGATTTTACACAAATTATTATTATTTTTAATAATTTTATGAAGGCCCGTACAGTCGATTTCCATCAATGGCCATCGAACTGCACTTACAGCGACCTTTTTCGAATTTGATTTGGACGTATCTCCAAATCCAACCGTTAGATTTCAAATTTCTAATATACGTTAGAAAGCTCTTTTCGATGCGAACCCAACGGTTCCGGTTTTAGGAGAATCCGACGGTCGAATCTCCTGTAATGTCCGTTTGAAATAAATGGTCGAAATTTACGAACTGCCGCGGCGCGGCGCGTTCTATTCAGGCCATTATATTATATATATAATATATACTTCGTCGATTTCTATTTAAAAACGAATTATATAATTAATTTAAAATCGTTTTAAAAGCAATTTCAACTTTCTTTTCAATTCAAATCAAAATTGAATTCTTCTTTATAAATTCGTTTTAAAATTCATTTCTATTTAATTCAATTTGAATTCATTTCAATTTGAATTCGTTTTCAATTCATTTCGAAACCGTTTTCAATTCAGTTCATTTCGAAATCGTTTTCAATTCAATTCATTTTGAAATCGTTTTCAATTCAATTCATTTCGAAATCGTTTTCAATTCAATTCATTTCGAAATCGTTTTCAATTCCATTCATTTCGAAATCGTTTTCAATTCAATTCATTTCGAAATCGTTTTCAATTCAATTCATTTCGAAATCGTTTTCAATTCCATTCATTTCGAAATCGTTTTCAATTCATTTCGAAATCGCTTTCAATTCCATTCATTTCGAAATCGTTTCCAATTCCATTCATTTCGAAATCATTTTCAATTCAATTCATTTCGAAATCGTTTTCAATTCCATTCATTTCGAAATCGTTTTCAATTCAATTCATTTCGAAATCGTTTTCAATTCAATTCATTTCGAAATCGTTTTCAATTCCATTCATTTCGAAATAGTTTTCAATTCATTTCGAAATCGTTTTCAATTCCATTCATTTCGAAATCGTTTTCAATTCAATTCATTTCGAAATCGTTTTCAATTCCATTCATTTCGAAATCGTTTTCAATTCAATTCATTTCGAAATCGTTTAAAATCGATATAAATATCGTTCACGTCAAAATGGCGTCAAACTAATCAACACGGCTTCATAAATTTCTATTTTCAAATATTCTATTTCAAATATTTCTTTTTCAAAATAGTTGTTATTATCAAAATATTTCGTTCAACACATGACCAATCTCAATAGATGAGTACTGTCAACACATGAACTTTTATTTTATATCGATAAAGATGTAAATTTTATTACTAAAATATTTCGTTCAACACATGACCAATCTCAATGGATGAGTACTGTCAACACATGAACTTTTATTTTATATCGATAAAGATGTAAATTTTATTACTAAAATATTTCGTTCAACACATGACCAATCTCAATGGATGAGTACTGTCAACACATGAACTTTTATTTTATAATATTGTTCTTTATTTTTCAAATTGGAATGAGGCCCAATCAATTACCATATAAAGTTAATTATATGGATTTTCATGCATTACACACATATAATAGCATTGAAAAATAATCAACCATCAACTAAAGTGCACTACACTGTATAAGCATCAAATATAGATATCTAACGCTTATAACAGCCTGTCAATCAATCGATCGACATATTTAATCAATCAGGATGAGTGAACTTCAAATTTCATCCCAACACCCGTGTGGGGTTTCAAACAATCAAACGCATATTTTAGTTGTGCAGGAGGGCGATGTGTAAAATTTATCGACCCAATCAATGTCCTTCAAATAGGTGTACATAAACAAACCGTCTGGTTTGTAAATGAATATTTATTTATTCACATTCACGTTAAAAATTATATTTTTAACGAAAAAACATTTTATTCCAACATATGAATTTCTATTCAGTTCTTTCTTTAAATAAAATGATATTTTTATTTTTCTAACTTATTTTAGAAAATTTCGGCGGCATAACGGCACGATACTAGAAACGGGACGAGGCCTAGCCTTATCCCCGGTCTAGTGAAGGCCCACGCCATTCACACATCAATCAAGTCAATTTAATTTCACCAAACAATTCAACTAATCTATGCAACCAAACAAACAAGTCCATGGTATGTGGACGATTGTGTCGGGTGCTACTAAGCACCGTCTGCATCCTAGTATATATATATAAATAGAAATGAAATTGAAAGGTGAGAAATTCTCACAGATAGCTATCCTAGCTCCACGGCACTTCAAATGCAGGAAATCTTCACTGTTCTCGTCTCTTATTACTTTCTTCGCCCGTAGCCACTACATAGGTAAAAATCGAATTTTTTATTTCGCTATTCCCTATATAAAAATCATATTTTTATTTCGAAGTTCAACATATAAAAACATATTTTTATTTCGAAGTTCAATATATAAAAATCATATTTTTATTTCGAAGTTCAATATATAAAAATCATATTTTTACTTCGAAGTTCAATATATAAAAATCATATTTTTACTTCGAAGTTCAATATATAAAAATCACGCTTTAACAATAAAGATTTCTCCTTTTCAAAAATAAGGTTTTCGCCTTTATAAAAATATTCCTAACATGAAAAAAAATTATATTTTTAATTCACTACATAAACGAAAATCATATGTTTACATTGTCTATACAGAAAAAACTATATTTTTAATTGAATAAAAATCTTATCTTTTCAATTTTAAAATACCTATCTTTCTGAAACTGATTTTATACAATAAAATAAATGGATTTAAAAGCTTACAAGGTTTCTCTTCTTCGCGAGGTGGGGTTGCTTGGTGACGTCGGTTGGAGAATCAGAGTGCGGTGGCGGAGTTGACTGGGGGGGGGGGGGGGGATTGGCACTCGGCGGCGCAGGCGAAGGGTGACGGCAGATGGAGCGTCGGAGGGGCGGAGGCCAGTCCCAGCTCGGCGGTGGCGGCTGCATGGGTGGAGCGCGACTTAGGGTTTGAGATTAGGGGGACTTGATCTGCGGGTTTGAATAGAGGGGAAAGAAGGAAGCAGTGGAGGGTGGCGATCGCTGGGGGGGGGGGGGGTTTGCAGCGCCTCAGGCGCGGTGGCGCGACGGTGAACGAGGCGGCGGCGAGGTGCGGTTCCGCTCGATTTCTTTTTTCTTTTTTTTCCTTCTGTAGCTTGAATAGAGGAGAGAACGGGGAGGGGGGGTTGTTTATGTAAATAATATTTTTTTTTATTATTTTAAAACTTCAAAAAGCAACTTTTTATTTCGACCTCAAAACGAGACCCACCGCCGGTCCTGCATAGCCAATTACCCCCATTCCGAACACAATGGGATAGTTTCATAGGCTGATTCAATAGTTGCAATCAGTTTCCGTTGAATTTACATTTAAATCATTATATTGGATTTTAAACGTGCATTTCAAATTACCGAGGTCACATACTAACTAGAAAAATTCCCGAAAAATATTTTCTAGCTTCGTATTGATGATACGGTCCTAACAAAACTAGTTTCGTCGAATTCTGAGACCGTTGGAAAAATGGCCAATTTCCAGTCGATTAAAATCAACTGAAACTGTGACGAAAAGGAATTTCGCTCGGTCCGAACCAGTCGCTAAACCGATCCAGGCCGTCCGAAACGCCCTATCGTTTGAGAACACGACAAAACAGAACGCATACAGAAGAACATTTCATTATATATTACAACAATGCATCAGATTACAAGAATATACAGAGTATGAATAAATATTACACAGAAATATCAGAGATTTAAATTACTTTTAAATACATAGCAGCGGAAAATAATACAATACACAACTAGAAGAAGATATACGGATACGAAGCTTTCCGGATATCGTTCCAGCTGTAAACCAGGATCCTGTGAATATAAATCTGCAAAACCAAAACTACTAGCTGCCCGTGTCAAAATAGGGGCACCCAGAGTTTAGGTTAAATCAATAAACTCCAGGTCAGTCATGTGACTGGTGTGAGAACTAAAACAGTTAATCTTTATTCTTAAAGTTAGGTAAATCAAGGGACCACGCCGTATAACACGGAACGGGTTTCCTCCCAAGAATACCAGTGCATAAAACAAACAGCGCAATGCTAAATAAAGAAAAATGAAGCTGTTATAAGACCCAGGTCCTATCACACAATGCAACGCAAGCCGGGGGATAGGGTTTTTACCTTATAACAGCCAAAGAATGCTTGATACGTTTAAAACAAATCGTTTGATACTATTATAAGTGCATAGTGTATAAAATAACTTCGAATCATAAGTATCAATCATAGGCGACATGAGCGTCCCATGCCACTATGTCGCCATAAATAGGTTTACAAATAAAACCGCAAATGGCACGTATTTGGAAATTGGATTTCCGTCTATGAACCGAGGCAAAAGATAGTCCTCAACTGATTCGAGACGCTCTAGCCCGCCCCTCAGGCAAGTACTCAGTCAAGCCTTGGATCCTCAGGGCCAGTCCACCGATGTGGATTAAACTTAAACCCTGAACATGCGTCTCCCCACCCTATGGGGTGTAAGTCTGGTCCGTCAGCCGACCAGAATGCATCGGCCGAAACCGATATAACCGAGGCGCCTCGCAACAGCAACAACCACATAAGTCAAACTCGTCAGGGTGTGTAAAACCACTGACGCCACTTCTAGCTAGAAAGAAACGCATGCCCTCCCTGACGTCCTCTCCCGTTTTTGGTTCACAACCGGGGTGCGGGGCTCGCGAATTCACGTTACACAAAGCTGTGCCACACAGGCTGTGCTTTGATCATCACCACAATACTTTGCTTTTCAACAGAAGCCTCGATCAATTGCCACTTAGGCATGCCACACAGGCAATTCACTCCATGCGTTTGATATCCATCAATATATAACCCCTGAGCTCGTACGTCACAGAGAAGGGCGTTAAGCAAGAGAATAAATTCTCCGCCGCCAAATAGATATATATTTAATACAGATCAATCACACGGACTAAAATCCAATGTCAGACACACAGTCCATTTACAAGTCCGTTCTGGGTCTGAACGAAACCGGAGGCACCTAGTACCTCGCATATCCATCGATCTCCAGGTACGTCTGGACGATCACTAACTGTTTCCATCTTCTTGGGTGTACAGCCCAATCAAGATCATCAGTAAGCACCCAAACGACGTGAAGACTTCTGGTCTTCGACCACCGTCTTCATCTTCGACTCCTCGTCGAATCAGTTATTCAGAATGGGATAAACCCGGTCTTTCTGAATAACTCGCGTATATATTATAAAAGTGTTACACAAACACAACATACGCCTCATTCCAATTCAGAATATTCTTTTATTCAAATATTGCTATACTTTGGGAAAAGTTCCCATTAATTTTATCCAAGATAAATTCTTTAAATTTATTCTTTAATCTCCTTTGAATATCAATTCAAACTAGTCGGGATTAGCGAACCACACCGAAGTAATCATTTATTTTATTTCCCAATCCCAACCTATTCATCCCATGAAGTAAAACTGGTAATACTTCATATCTAACACCACAGTGTTATCGGTAAATTCAATTACCATTTCACGTTCAAATCTAATTAAAGATTTAACCATCGCCTGGAGCAAAACTGGTGATACTCCATTTTCGATCATCTCAATCTAATTAAAGATTCATTAAAACTCCACCTAGTTTTAATCTTTAACTGGGTTAAAGAATCAGTGTCATTTAAAACACGGTTCACGATAAACCCAAAATCACATTCCATTAATTATCGGGTTAAAGAACAAGTGTTATTTGAAACACTGTTCACGATAAACCCATAAATCAATACCAATTCAATTCCAATTAAATATCGTTTAATTGGTGCACTTCATTAAATCTAAATAAAAAGATTTAATCTTTTCACAACTAGGTTCAAGAACAGTGTTAGTGAAGACACCATTCGCGACAAACCCAAATCACATTTGATATTCAATACAAGGCTCTGAATAGAAAATATATCGGCTTATATTCAATATCAAATTCTACGACTAACAAATGTCGTATTAGAAATAACGATATAAATATATATCTTTCAAATTTCCATAACAACATCTGTATAATCACGAATTCCAACATCGAAATATTCCGAAGACAATTTCGATTCAAATCCACTCCAATGCAATCATTGGAAATTTTGGTTATTTTCAAAACCCTTTTCAAATTCAATTTGTTTATTTAAAAATAAATAGAATTATAATTCTAGTTCAAAACTAGTTCATTTCGATAAAAATCTATTTTTATCTTTTCAAATATGGAGTTTTTCATCCCAAATCTTCACAAATCATTTCTTATGATTTTACACAAATTATTACTATTTTTAATAATTTTATCAAGGCCCGTACAGTCGATTTCCATCAATGGCCATCGAACTGCACTTATAGCGACCTTTTTCAAATTTGATTTGGACATAATTCCAAATCCAACCGTTAGATTTCTAATTTCTAATATTCATTAGAAAGCTCTTTTCGATACGAACCCAACGGTTCCGGTTTTAGGAGAATCCGACGGTCGGATCTCCCGTAATGTCCGTTTGAAATAAATGGTCGAAATTCATGAACTGCCGCGGCGCGGCGCATTCTATTCAGGCCATTATATTATATATATAATATATACTTCGTCGATTTCTATTTGAAACGAATTATATAAATAGTTTTGAATTCGTTTCAAAAACATTTTCAACTTCCTTTTTCAATTCAAATCACAATTGAATTCTTCTTTATAGATTCGTTTTAAAATTCATTTCTATTCAATTCAAATTTCAATTCAATTCATTTCGAAATCGTTTTCGATTCAATTTATTTCGAAATCGTTTTCAATTCACTTCATTCCGAAATCGTTTTCAATTCACTTTGAAATCGTTTTCAATTCACTTTGAAATCGTTTTCAATTCAATTCATTTCGAAATCGTTTTCAATTCACTTCATTTCGAAATCGTTTTCAATTCACTTTGAAATCGTTTTCAATTCACTTTGAAATCGTTTTCAATTCAATTCATTTCGAAATCGTTTTCAATTCACTTCATTTCGAAATCGTTTTCAATTCAATTCATTTCGAAATCGTTTTCAATTCACTTCATTTCGAAATCGTTTTCAATTCACTTCATTTCGAAATTGTTTTCAATTCAATTCATTTCGAAATCGTTTTCAATCAAATTCACCAAACAACCAAATTCAAATCAAATCATATAACTAAGCTATGCAACCAAACAAACAAGTCCATGGTCTGTGGACGATTGTGTCGGGTGCTACTAAGCACCGTCTGCATCCTAGTATATATATATAACTAGAAAAATTAAATTGAAAGGTGAGAAGTTCTCACAGATAGCTATCCTAGCTCCACGGCACTTCATTTGCAGAAACCTTCGTCGCTACCGCATCTTCGCCATCTTCGTTGTCCGCTTTCACTACATATGTAAAAATCACATTTTTATATACTGATGTCTTTAAAATAAAAATCACATTTTTATTTACTTTCAATTTAAAAGTCATATTTTTATAATCACTTCATATATTTAAAAATCGAATTTTTACTACTATGTTATATAGATAAAATTTATATTTTTATCACGCTATTTTCCATATAAAGATTTTGCCTTTTCTATAATATAAAAATTATTTTTTTCTCAAAGTAAAAATCATATTTTTACCACTACTCATATCAAAATATCGACTTTTCACTTTTAAAAATATCGTCTTTATTTTGCTTCCTATATAAAGATGATATTTTTAAATCTTCCTATCATGTAAAAATTATATTTTCACTTCTTCTACATGGTAAAGATCATATTTTTAATATTTTTAAAAATATAAAAATCATATTTTTAATAACGCCACTATATAAAAATTATATTTTTAACCTTGTTATAAATTAAAAACCATATTTTTAGAAATAAAAATCATATCTTTTTATAGATAAAAAATCTCACCTTTACCTATTTATAAAATCTCGCCGTTTTAATCTTAAAGATCCAACCTTTTCATTGTTTTAAAAATGAAACCTTTTCATTGTTTTAAAAATGAAATCTTTTCATAAATTAAACTCTCAACTTTTCTAAACTAAAATCATATCTTTTTATTTAGAAAAATCAAATCTTTCCGGTTTCAAAAATCGAATCTTTATTTTACTACTACCTAAATAAAAATCTTATTTTTATCTTGCATTGATATATATAAAAATCCAAATTTTATTCGCTATTCCTACATATAAAAAATCAAATTTTTATATGGTGAAAGATCTGAAAAACTTTTTACTAAGCTATATATATATAAATAAATTATATTCTTTATATATAAATAGGAAATAAAAATAACAATAGAAAAAGCAAAATAGTTATTAAAAAAAAGAAGGAAACTAACTGGCCATCGTTGAACGGAAGGAGAGGGGGGGGGGGGGCGGAAACGCTGCTGCTCGCCAGAGTTGGAGGGGAGGTGCGGCGAGAGGAGGAGGGGGGTTCGATTCAAGTGGCGCCGGCTTGGGGCTCGGGTTCATCAGAAGAGGGCGGAGGAGAGTCGGGCTTTGGGAATTAGGGTTTGTGGAGGGTCCTGGAGCGATGGGGAAGGGAGAAGGTGGAAGCGGCTAGGCGGAGGGGGGGGGCTGAGGCAGGCCGCGCCTGGTGGCGGCGCGCCTGAGGGCACGGTGGCGCTCCGATGAGAGGAGCGATGGAGGCTCCTCCTCCCTCTTCGTTTTCTTTTTTTTTCTTTCTTTTTTTCCGTTTTGAAATGAAGGGGGGGGGTCGGCTGTTAAAAAGGAGAAGGGGTTTATTATATATATTTTTTTTAATTTAATTATTTAATTCATTTCAAAGTTGACTTTTCGTTTGAACTCGAAATCAAGCCCACCGATTGTCGCCCCTAGCGTTTTACCCCCATTCCGAACACAATGGGATATGTATCGTAAGCTGATTTGATCGTCTCGATCAGTTTCCGTTGAATTTACATTTAAATCACTATATTGAATTTTAAACGAACATTTCAAATTACCGGGGTCACATACTAACTAGAAAAATTCCAAAAAAATATTTTCTAGCTTCGTATTGACGATACGGTCCTAACAAAACTAATTTCGACGAATTCTGAGACTGTTTGAAAAATGGCCAATTTCCAGTCGATTAAAATCAACTGAAAATGGTCAAACACGTTTTCCTTTGCCACGCTCACATATTGATTCGAAAAATTATGAAATTTAAAACCTAGCAATAACTTGACACTGTGGATCCAACAAAAGTGGTTTCGTCGAAATCCGAGGTTATTTGCAAAATGTCCATTTTTAAGGGCTATATATTATATAAAATATATATAAATTCCATAGCGACTATTCTGAATTTTCAACTGGACGTATCTTATCATTTCTAAAGTGAAATCTTAGTTTGTTAACTTCATTAGAAAGATCTTGTTCATCAGATTCAAATATTTCTTGTTTCGTCCAATTCTGACTTATAACGAATTCTGTATATTCAGTTGAAATTAGAAATCGAATTTTCGAACTACCGCGCCATTTCAGGCTCGTTATATAATTAAAATAAATTTATTCGTTTTAACTTCGTCAAAAATAAATTTTTCGTCGTTATTATTTAAAATAATTCATTTTAAATATTCAAAATTCGCTAAAATTGCCAATTTAAAATTTTTAAACTAGCCCAGATTTTCGGGTTATTACAATCTCCCCCACTTAAAACTTTTCGTCCCCGAAAAGGAACAAAGTCGAAAGTGGTTTGATTATTCAACTCTACGTTCGATCTGGCTTCCATTCTCCAACTCTTTAGTTTCTGAGAATTTTCAAAACTTCAAAAATTTGGCTAACACCCTAAATTTTTGAAAAATTTCGCCATAACCTCCCCTGCACCGGGGGCATCGGGGAATTTCAAATAGTTTCCCCGGTCCTTCAGATCTCAAAAAGAAAAAGAAAAAGCCAAGCGGCTAGCCAATAGGCTCACAAAATCATCATCACCCAAACAAAACAGGAAATTATGTAGTAAACATGTACCTATTTGTCGGGCAAACAAATTTTATTCTCTGGCTCTAGCCTCCTTGCTATGACCTGTTCAATGATATATATGTATATGCAAGCAAATGCAACCAATTTTCAATATAATTCAATATGTGATTCAGTTAGGCTAAGTGGCTAAAAATTAGCAAACAAATAAACAAACAACACAAACATCAATCAATTAGTGAATTAGAGTTTCAAATTCGTAATTTTGATACATATTCAAAAATCACATTTTTGATGCAAAATCACAACAATAAGCCCTATCTAATTTCGGTTCTCACACCAGTCAATAGGAAATATATAGAAAATCACACCTTCGAAACACGAACATAAATACTGATGATGTCATGACAATCATCAGTACCATCTTCGGGCGACTAGAGTGTGACGCTATATCTATCCAATATATTAAAACTTCGAATACACGCGGATCAGACGTATACGCAAAATCTATATATACTGGATTGTCCAACTCAATATAAATAGATAATCAAATACGAATAATTGATTTAAATTTTCAAAACAAAAATTTGTTTTCACTTGAAAAATATACTCTTCACACTCGTTCTAGGATACTACTGATCCTATCTCTAACGAGTCATTCTAATTGGATATTACTAACCCAATATCTGATGAATTCTTTCATATGGTTCTAATGTGCCTTGTTCTCCGAGCTTTGTAAACCAAAGCTCTGATACCAACTGTGACGAAAAGGAATTTCGCTCGGTCCGAACCAGTCGCTAAACCGATCCAGGCCGTCCGAAACGCCCTATCGTTTGAGAACACGACAAAACAGAACGCATACAGAAGAACATTTCATTGTATATTACAACAATGCATCAGATTACAAGAATATACAGAGTATGAATAAATATTACACAGAAATATCAGAGATTTAAATTACTTTTAAATACATAGCAGCGGAAAATAATACAATACACAACTAGAAGAAGATATACGGATACAAAGCTTTCCGGATATCGTTCCAGCTGTAAACCAGGATCCTGTGAATATAAATCTGCAAACCAAAACTACTAGCTGCCCGTGTCAAAATAGGGGCACCCAGAGTTTAGGTTAAAACAATAAACTCCAGGTCAGTCATGTGACTGGTGTGAGAACTAAAACAGTTAATCTTTATTCTTAAAGTTAGGTAAATCAAGGGACCACGCCGTATAACACGGAACGGGTTTCCTCCCAAGAATACCAGTGCATAAAACAAACAGCGCAATGCTAAATAAAGAAAAATGAAGCTGTTATAAGACCCAGGTCCTATCACACAATGCAACGCAAGCCGGGGGATAGGGTTTTTACCTTATAACAGCCAAAGAATGCTTGATACGTTTAAAACAAATCGTTTGATACTATTATAAGTGCATAGTGTATAAAAGAACTTCGAATCATAAGTATCAATCATAGGCGACATGAGCGTCCCATGCCACTATGTCGCCATAAATAGGTTTACAAATAAAACCGCAAATGGCACGTATTTGGAAATTGGATTTCCGTCTATGAACCGAGGCAAAAGATAGTCCTCAACCGATTCGAGACGCTCTAGCCCGCCCCTCAGGCAAGTACTCAGTCAAGCCTTGGATCCTCAGGGCCAGTCCACCGATGTGGATTAAACTTAAACCCTGAACATGCGTCTCCCCACCCTATGGGGTGTAAGTCTGGTCCGTCAGCCGACCAGAATGCATCGGCCGAAACCGATATAACCGAGGCGCCTCGCAACAGCAACAACCACATAAGTCAAACTCGTCAGGGCGTGTAAAACCACTGACGCCACTTCTAGCTAGAAAGAAACGCATGCCCTCCCTGACGTCCTCTCCCGTTTTTGGTTCACAACCGGGGTGCGGGGCTCGCGAATTCACGTTACACAAAGCTGTGCCACACAGGCTGTGCTTTGATCATCACCACAAGACTTTGCTTTTCAACAGAAGCCTCGATCAATTGCCACTTAGGAATGCCACACAGGCAATTCACTCCATGCGATTGATATCCATCAATATATAACCCCTGAGCTCGTACGTCTCAGAGAAGGGCGTTAAGCAAGAGAATAAATTCTCCGCCGCCAAACAGATATATATTTAATAGAGATCAATCGAACGGACTAAAATTCAATGTCAGACACACACAGTCCAATCTTCTTGGGTGTACAGCCCAATCAAGATCATCAGTAATCACCCAAACGACGTGAAGACTTCTGGTCTTCGACCACCGTCTTCCTCTTCGACTTATCGTCGTATCAGTTATTCGGAATGTGATAAACCCGGTCTTTCCGAATAACTCGCGTATATTTTAAATAACTGTTACACAAACACAACATACGCCTCATTCCAATTCATCAGTCACTAACCGTAAATTAATCAAGATAATAATTCCCCAAATATTAACCCCGAAGGCCGAAACCAACATCAGATCAATATCCAAAAAACCATTCTGCTTGGCTAACCGACAGTTAGTTTCTAAATTTCACGTTCATAGGGAAAGGTTCCCATTAATTTTATCAAAGATAAATTCTTTGAATTTATTTTTTAATCTACTTTTGAATTTCGATTCAACTAGTCGGGATTAACGAAACTTACCGAAGTATTCATTTGTTTTAATTTTCCCAATCCCAACATATTAATCCCATGAAGTAAAACTGGTAATACTTCATATCTAACACCACAGTGTTATCGGTAATTCAATTACCATTTCACGTTCAAATCTAATTAAAGATTTAACTATCGCCTGAAGCAAAACTGGTAATACTCCATTCTCGATCATTTTAATCTAATTAAAGATTCATTAAAACTCCACTTAGTTTTAATCGTTAACTGGGTTAAAGAATCAGTGTCATTTAAAACACGGTTCACGATAAACCCAAAATCCCATTCATTAATTATCGGGTTAAAGAACAAGTGTTATTTAAAACACTGTTCACGATAAACCCAAAAATCATTCCATTAATTATCGGGTTAAAGAACAAGTGTTATTTAAAACACTGTTCACGATAAACCCAAAAATCAATACCAATTCAATTCCAATTAAATATCATTTAATTGGTACACTTCATTAAATATAAATAAAAAGATTTAATCTTTTCTCAACTGGGTTCAAGAACAGTGTTAGTGAAGACACCATTCACGACAAACCCAAATCACATTTGATATTCAATATAAGGCTCTGAATAGAAAATATATCGGCTTATATTCAATATCAAATTCTACGATTAACAAATGTCGTATTGGAAATAACGATATAAATATATATCGTTCAAATTTCCATAACAACATCTGTATAATCACGAATTCCAACATCGAAATATTCCGAAGACAATTTCGATTTAAATCCACTCCAATGCAATCATTGGAAATTCTGGTTATTTTTAAAACCCTTTTCGAATTCAATTTATTTATTTAAAAATAAATAGAATTATAATTCTAGTTCAAAACAAGTTCATTTCGATAAAAATCTATTTTTATCCTTTCAGATATGGAGTTTTTCATCCTAATTTTTCCCAAATCATTTCTTATGATTTTACACAAAGTATTATTATTTTTAATAATTTTATGAAGGCCCGTACAGTCGATTTCCATCAATGGCCATCGAACTGCACTTACATCGACCTTTTTCGAATTTGATTTGGACGTATCTCCAAATCCAACCGTTAGATTTCGAATTTCTAATATACGTTAGAAAGCTCTTTTCGATGCGAACCCAACGGTTCCGGTTTTAGGAGAATCCGACGGTCGGATCTCCCGTAATGTCCGTTTGAAATAAATGGTCGAAATTCACGAACTGCCGCGGCGCGGCGCGTTCTATTCAGGCCATTATATTATATATATAATATATATAATATATACTTCGTCGATTTCTATTTAAAAATGAATTATATAATTAATTTAAAATCGTTTTAAAAGCAATTTCAACTTTCTTTTCAATTCAAATCAAAATTGAATTCTTCTTCATAAATTCGTTTTAAAATTCATTTCTATTCAATTCAATTTGAATTCATTTCAATTCGCTTTCAATTCAATTTGAATTCGTTTTCAATTCATTTCGAAATCGTTTTCAATTCAGTTCATTTCGAAATCGTTTTCAATTCAATTCATTTTGAAATCGTTTTCAATTCAATTCATTTCGAAATCGTTTTCAATTCAATTCATTTCGAAATCGTTTTCAATTCCATTCATTTCGAAATCGTTTTCAATTCAATTCATTTCGAAATCGTTTTCAATTCAATTCATTTCGAAATCGTTTTCAATTCCATTCATTTCGAAATCGTTTTCAATTCATTTCGAAATCGTTTTCAATTCCATTCATTTCGAAATCGTTTTCAATTCCATTCATTTCGAAATCGTTTTCAATTCAATTCATTTCGAAATCGTTTTCAATTCCATTCATTTTCGAAATCGTTTTCAATTCAATTCATTTCGAAATCGTTTTCAATTCAATTTATTTCGAAATCGTTTTCAATTCAATTCATTTCGAAATCTTTTTCAATTCCATTCATTTCGAAATCGTTTACAATTCATTTCGAAATCGTTTTCAATTCAATTCATTTCGAAATCGTTTTCAATTCCATTCATTTCGAAATCGTTTTCAATTCAATTCATTTCGAAATCGTTTAAAATCGATATAAATATCGTTCACGTCAAAATGGCGTCAAACTAATCAACACGGCTTCATAAATTTCTATTTTCAAATATTCTATTTCAAATATTTCTTTTTCAAAATAGTTGTTATTATCAAAATATTTCGTTCAACACATGACCAATCTCAATAGATGAGTACTGTCAACACATGAACTTTTATTTTATATCGATAAAGATGTAAATTTTATTACTAAAATATTTCGTTCAACACATGACCAATCTCAATGGATGAGTACTGTCAACACATGAACTTTTATTTTATATCGATAAAGATGTAAATTTTATTACTAAAATATTTCGTTCAACACATGACCAATCTCAATGGATGAGTACTGTCAACACATGAACTTTTATTTTATAATATTGTTCTTTATTTTTCAAATTGGAATGAGGCCCAATCAATTACCATATAAAGTTAATTATATGGATTTTCATGCATTACACACATATAATAGCATTGAAAAATAATCAACCATCAACCAAAGTGCACTACACTGTATAAGCATCAAATATAGATATCTAACACTTATAACAGCCTGTTAATCAATCGATCGACATATTTAATCAATCAGGATGAGTGAACTTCAAATTTCATCCCAACACCTGTGTGGGGTTTCAAACAATCAAACGCATATTTTAGTTGTGCAGGAGGGCGATGTGTAAAATTTATCGACCCAATCAATGTCCTTCAAATAGGTGTACATAAACAAACCGTCTGGTTTGTAAATGAATATTTATTTATTCACATTCACGTTAAAAATTATATTTTTAACGACAAAACATTTTATTCCAACATATGAATTTCTATTCAGTTCATTCTTTAAATAAAATGATATTTTTATTTTTCTAACTTATTTTAGAAAATTTTGGCGGCATAACGGCACGATACTAGAAACGGGACGAGGCCTAGCCTTATCCCCGGTCTAGTGAAGGCCCACGCCATTCACTCATCAATCAAGTCAATTTAATTTCACCAAACAATTCAACTAATCTATGCAACCAAACAAACAAGTCCATGGTCTGTGGACGATTGTGTCGGGTGCTACTAAGCACCGTCTGCATCCTAGTATATATATATAAATAGAAATGAAATTGAAAGGTGAGAAATTCTCACAGATAGCTATCCTAGCTCCACGGCACTTCAAATGCAGGAAATCTTCATTGTTCTCGTCTCTTATTACTTTCTTCGCCCGTAGCCACTACATAGGTAAAAATCGAATTTTTTATTTCGCTATTCCCTATATAAAAATCATATTTTTATTTCGAAGTTCAACATATAAAAACATATTTTTATTTCGAAGTTCAATATATAAAAATCATATTTTTATTTCGAAGTTCAATATATAAAAATCATATTTTTACTTCGAAGTTCAATATATAAAAATCATATTTTTACTTCGAAGTTCAATGTATAAAAATCACGCTTTAACAATAAAGATTTCTCCTTTTCAAAAATAAGGTTTTCGCCTTTATAAAAATATTCCTAAACTGAAAATAAAATTATATTTTTAATTCACTACATAAACAAAAATCATATGTTTACATTGTCTATACAGCAAAGACTATATTTTTAATTGAATAAAAATCTTATCTTTTCAATTTTAAAATACCTATCTTTCTGAAACTGATTTTATACAATAAAATAAATGGATTTAAAAGCTTACAGGGTTTCTCTTCATCGCGAGGTGGGGTTGCTTGGTGACGTCGGTTGGAGAATCAGAGTCCGGTGGCGGAGTTGACTGAGGGGGGGGGGGAATTGGCACTCGGCGGCGTAGGCGAAGGGTGACGGCAGATGGAGCGTCGGAGGGGCGGAGGCCAGTCCCAACTCGGCGGTGGCGGCTGCATGGGTGGAGCGCGACTTAGGGTTTGAGATTAGGGGGCCTTGGTCTGCGGGTTTGAACAGAGGGGAAAGAAGGAAGCAGTGGAGGGTGGCGATCGCTGGGGGGGTTTGCAGCGCCTCAGGCGCGGTGGTGCGACGGTGAACGAGGCGGCGCCGGGGTGCGGTTCCGTTCGATTTCTTTTTTCTTTTTTTTCTTTTTTTTCCTTCTGTAGCTTGAATAGAGGAGAGAACGGGGAGGGGGGGTTGTTTATGTAAATAATATTTTTTTTATTATTTTAAAACTTCAAAAAAAACTTTTTATTTCGACCTCAAATAGAGACCCACCGCCTGTCCTGCATAGCCAATTACCCCCATTCCGAACACAATGGGATATGTTTCGTAGGCTGATTCAATAGTTACAATCAGTTTCCGTTGAATTTACATTTAAATCATTATATTTGATTTTAAACGTGCATTTCAAAATACCGGGGTCACATACTAACTAGAAAAATTCCCGAAAAATATTTTCTAGCTTCGTATTGACGATACGGTCCAAAAAAAACTAGTTTCGTCGAATTCTGAGACCGTTGGAAAAATGGCCAATTTCCAGTCGATTAAAATCAACTGAAACTGGTCAAACGCGTTTTCCTTTGCCACGCTCACATATTGATTCGAAAAATTATGAAATTTGAAACCTAGCAATAATTTTACCTTGCGGATCCAACAAATGTGGTTTCGTCGAAATCCGAGGTCAATTGCAAAATGTCCATTTTTAAGGGCCTGAATTCCATAGCGACTATTCAGAATTTTCAACTGGACATATCTTTTAATTCCCGCAATGAAATTTTGATTTTTCGGATTCGTTGGAAAGATATTCCCTATTAGATTCCATTATTTTTGGTTTCACTAAAATCCGGATTGTTTTGCACCCGGTACATTCAATTGAAGTTTGAAATCGAATTATCGAACTACCGCGCCATTTTCAATTCTATTTATAATTATATATAAATATTTATATTCTAACGACGGCGTATATAATATATACGTCGAATTATATTGAAAATAAATTTCTCGTCGATTTTATTTGAAATAATTCATTTTAAATAATCAAAATTCGCTAAAATTGCCAAAATAAAAATTTTAAACTGGCCCAGATTTTGCGGGTTATTACAATGTGGGTCGCTCCCATTAGGATGTATAATCATCTATCTAGAGAAAATCCATTTGCTTCAGTAATCTAACGATGCTGTCCCTTTCGAGAAACGATTGCTGATCCCAACAGTTGGTGATACACATTCGATACACTCAAGCGAAATGAGTGGTCGGTCGTGTGCGGGCCGGGTTGCAAGACGTTCTAGTTGAACCCAGTGTATTCGCCTCTAGAGATACACTATCGGCAGGTGGTCCCATAACTTGTCATGTTGGAAATCCAATCTCCAATAAGGGCCCTGCGGTTTTTGATTTTTATTATATATGGAGCGTGAGATGCAAGCGTTCCGCTAGATTCTATTTATTTGATGTAGACACTATTATAATATCACCAGATTTTGATATCAAAAATATTTTGGGTTATCGTAAGGTAAAAACCAACCGTGTTTATGTGTGGATCGGTATTACGATTATCATTTCTTTTGAAAGTACTTTAAAAGTTAAACCAATAGTTGGAGTTTACTCACACCAGTCCCATGACAGACCCAGGGTTTATTTTGTTTTGTTTTCCCTAAACTCTTGGGTGCCCAAATTTGTACGGATAGTCTGGTAGTAGGGATTTCACAGATTCACTTGAAGAAGATCGAAGCAGGAGGCTTCACCAGTTTGCTATAGACTATCATAATTTCCGCTGTGTATTGTGTTGTATCTGGAAATAGGTGTTTATAACTGTTCCAGAGATAACCGTTGTGCTCTGATGATGGTATGTATGTAAAGTTACTGATTTTATTTCAAAGCTTATGTTATCTAATATATTTTATTCGTTCCGCTATGAGTTTGTGATCTTCGTTTTCCTTCTATTCTAATATTTCTTTCTTTCTATTTCTCATTATCTTACTTCTTTCTAATTATGATTCGTATTTCTGTGCAATTTGGGTTGGACGTAAGGTGTTATTATTCGACTCAAAGAGTACGGAATTTCGGGACATTACACTTTTAAATTCCATATGTATTAACAGTCTTCCTCCACAGAATTTCATTTCGATTATTATCAAATCGAATTCCATTCAATTCCAATTTAATATATTAAATTGGAAAACTTTACTTTGGAAAATCCCATTAAATCTCTATAAAAAGATTTATAAATTCCAAATCATATTTCACTATAAATCGGGTTAAAGAACGAATGTCATTAAAAACATAGTTCACAATAAACCCAATTCACATTCTATTAATTATAATTGTATTAAAGAACAAGTATTATTCAAAACAATGTTCACGATAAACCCAAAAATCAAGTCTAATTCAATTCCAATTAAATATATTAATTAATTGGTATACTTCGTTAAATCCAAATTAAAAGATTTAATCTTTTCTCAATAGGGTTTAAGAATAATGTTAATGAAGACCCATTCACTACGAACCCAAATTACATTGATATTAAATACAAGGCTCTGAATAGAAAATATATCGGCTTATGTTCAATATCAAAATCTGAAACCAACAAATTTCGCTTTGGAAATAACGATATAAAATATATCTTCCAAATTTCCCAAACAATATCCGTACAATCCCGAATCCAACATCGGAATATTCCGATGATAATTTCGATTCAAATCCATTCCAATTCTTATATTGGAAATTCTAGTTATTTTTAAAACCATTTCAAATCCAGTTTATTTATTTTAAAAATAAATATATTATTTTTCTAGTAAATAACTAGTTCATTTCGGTAAAAATATATTTTAATCTTTTCAAATATGGAATTTTTCATCCCAGTTCTTTCCAAATAATTTATTGTGATTTTACACAAATTTTTTATATTTTTAATAATTTTATCATGGCTCGTACAGTTGATTTCCATAAACGGCCATCGAACTGTACTTACGGCGACCTTTTCCAAATTTGATTTGGACAAAATTCCAAATCCAGCCATTAGTTTTCTAATTTCTCATATTCTTTAGAAAGCTTTTTTCGATAAAAATCCAACAGTTCTGATTTTAGGAGAATCCGATGGTCGGATCTCCCGTAATTTCATTTCGAAGTCAATGGTCAAAATTCACGAACTGCCGCAAGCGCGTTCTATTCGGGCCATTATATATATAATACATATATTATATATATTTCGTCGATTTCCATTTAAAACATATTTTATAAAGTGTTTTAAATTAGTTTTCAAAACGATTTCAACTTCATATTCAATTTCAAATCAAAATTGAATATTCCATATCATCGATTTATAAATGATAATATTTTCAAAACATTATATTTTTGAATCAATTCCTTTTTGATGTTCATTATAAAAATGAATAAAATCGATATAAATATCGTTCACGTCAAAATGGTGTCAATCTAATCAACACTGCTTTACATATTTAAATATATTCGTGTTCATCCCAAATCGGACATCAAAATCAAATTTTGATCTTTTACTGGATATTATTTTAAAATATTCATCATTTTAAAATATTCGTTATTTTAAAATACAGGATTTTAGTTTAAAGGAAAAACTTAGACCCGCATTTTAAATTACGGACGGAACTTTTTATTTTTGGTTTAAAGGACGCGTGCTTCACCCCACTAACCCCACTAACAAACCGTTCCCCATTTCATTCGTTCTAGGGTTTTGTCTCGATCAAAAAATCATCAGTATATTCGATCCAAAAAAAAAATTCAATCACTAAAATCAGTAATGTCGACAACTGAAACAGATTCTTCAACTTCGACCTCTAATTTGACGATAGGCGATTGGGTATTCAAGGCAAGATCCCCGAATCGTGCATCATCAACTCCTCAATCGAAGGAAAAATCTCCAAAAAGTGGGAAATAAAAAGCTAGAGTTGCAAAATCAAGAGCAGTTAAACAACTCGCACTGCAAATCGGCGATGAAGAAGGTACTGTGCGTTCAAGGAAGCGTCCTAGGGTTTTGAAGGTATTAGATTTTGTTGAAATTTTGTATGTTTCGTCTAAATGAGAACGAGAAAATCCTGATACATGAATTACAAAATATAATGATAGTTATAGATATCACTTTGCCTCTTAGCATATCATTTTGCATTCCAGCAAAATATAATGATAGTTATTGATATCACTTTGCCTCTCAGCATATCATTTTGCATTCCAGCAAAATATAATGATAGTTATAGATATCAGTTTGCCTTTTAGCATGTCATTTTGCATTCCAGCAAAATGTAATGATAGTTATAGATATCAGTTTGCCTCTTAGCATGTCATTTTGAATTCCAGCAAAATATAATGACAGTTATTGATATCAGTTTGCCTCTTAGCATATCATTTTGCATTCCAGCAAAATATAATGGTAGTTATAGATATCAGTTTGCCTCTTAGAATATCATTTTGCATTCCAATAAAATATAATGATAGTTATAGATATCACTTTACCTTTTAGCATATCATTTTGCATTCCAGCAAAATATAATGATGGTTATAAATATCACTTTACCTTTTAGCATGTCATTTTGCAATCCAGCAAAATATAATGATGGTTATAGATATCACTTTGCCTCTTAGCATGTCATCTTGCATTCCAGTGAAATATAATGTCATTTTGCATTCTAGTGAAATATAATGATGGTTATAGATATCACTTTGCCTCTTAGCATGTCATTTTGCATTCCAGCAAAATATAATGATAGTTATAGATATCACTTTGCCTCTTAGCATATCATTTTGCATTCCAGCAAAATATAATGATAGTTATAAATATCACTTTGCCTCTTAGGATATCATTTGGCATTCCAGCAAAATATAATGATAGTTATAGATATCAGTTTGCCTCTTAGCATATCATTTTGCATTCCAGCGAAATATAATGATAGTTATAGATATCACTTTACCTCTTAGCATGTCATTTTGCTTTCCAGCGAAATATAATGATGGTTATAGATATCACTTTGCCTCTTAGCATATCATTTTGCATTCCAGAGAAATATAATGATGGTTATAGATATCACTTTACCCCTTAGCATATCATTCTGCATTCCAGCGAAATATAATGATAGTTATACATATCACTTTGCCTCTTAGCATATCATTTTACATTCCAGCAAAATATAATGATAGTTATAGATAGATATCACTTTGCCTTTTAGCATATCATTTTGCATTCAAGCAAAATATAATGATAGTTATAAATACCAGTTTGCCTTTTAGCATATTATTTTGCATTCCAGCAAAATATAATGATAGTTACAGATATCAGTTTGCCTTTTAGCATATCATTTTGCATTCCAGCAAAATATAATGATAGTTACAGATATTACTTTGCCTTTTTGCATATCATTTTGCATTCCAGCAAAATATAATGATAGTTATAGATGTCACTTTGCCTTTCAGCATATCATTTTGCATTCCAACAAAATATAATGATAGTTATAGATATCACTTTGCATTTTAATTTGTCATTTAATGCATGATTAAGATTTGTGAAAGAAGATAGTTATAGAGGAATGGTTTGCACGATCTTTGGTTTTGACCTTTTTTTAACTTAGTTTTGCCTTGTTAATACTGTTGTTGTGTGTGCCATGTATTTTTAGTCATTGAATTGGTTTAAACGTGAAATAAAGGCTTGATGCCCTATAAGTAACGACAGTTCCATATAGCATTTTAATAATTGTGATTTCGGATGAATAAAGATATAAATAAAATGACAGTTCCATATAGCATTTTTGTAATGGAACCATTTCTAGTAACATGATTGTCCTATAAGTAATGATAATTTCATATGACATTTTATTCTTAAATTGCTTAGAATATTGATAATGTTAATTATGATAGCTTAATATATCATTTTTATCCATGTTCACTACCAATTTACAGTTATCATACTGTTACTTACTCTTATTTTATTGTTACTTACTGGTATCAATAACAGTATGTTATTTACTGTTACTTTTAATAGTATTAAAATGATAGTTTTGTATATCATTTATAATGTTTTGGTGAATTTGTCTATTATGCTGAATTTGTGATGTTATATTAACATTTAAACATTTGTGTATGCACAGAATACCGCAAATGTCACGTATTTGGAAATTGGATTTCCGTCTATGAACCGAGGCAAAAGATAGTCCTCAACCGATTCGAGACTGCCTAGCCCCAGCCTCAGGATCAGAGCTCGAGTGATCCTAGGAGCGACAGGGCCGGTCCACCGATGTGGATTAAAATGCCTGAACACTACGTTTCCCCGCCCTTTGGGGCGTAAATGAGCCACTAAATGACTCCATCGGTTCGAGAACGACCGATCAATCCGAGGCGCCTCGCAACAGCAACAACCACATAAGTCAAACTCGTCAGGGCGTGTAAAACCACTGACGCCACTTCTAACTAGGAAGAAACGCAGGCCCTCCCTGAGGTCCTTTCTCCCGTTTTTGGTTCATACCTGGTGTGAAACACGCGAGGTAAACGTTACACAAAGCTACGCCACAAAGGCCGTGCTTTGATCATCAACCACAAGACTTTGCTTTTCAACAGAAGCCTTGATCATTTGCATCTTAGCATGCCACACAGGCAAGCCATCCTATGCAACCGATATCAGTCACACAGAATGAAATCCGATGTCAGACACACAGTCCATTTACAAGTCCGTTCTGGGTCTGAACGAAACCGGAGGCACCTAGTACCCCGCATATCCATCGATCTCCAAGTACGTCTGGACGATCACTAACTGTTTCCATCTTCTTGGGTGTACAGCCCAATCAAGATCATCAGTTATCACCCAAACGACGTGAAGACCTCCGGTCTTCGACCATCGTCTTCATCTTCGACTTATCGTCGTATCAGTTACTCAGAATGGGATAAACCCGGTCTTTCCGAATAACTCGCGTATATTTTAAATAAGTGTTACACAAACACAACATACGCCTCATTCCAATTCATTAGTCACTAACCGTAAATTAATCAAGAGAATAATTCCCCAAATATTAACCCCGAAGGCCGAAACCAACATCAGATCAATATCCAGAAAACCATTCTGCTTGGCTAACCGCCAGTTAGTTTCTAAATTTCACATTCAAATCTAATTAAAGATTTAACTATCGCCTGGAGCAAAACTGGTGATACTCCATTCTCGATCTTTTCAATCTAATTAAAGATTCATTAAAACTCCACTTAGTTTTAATCTGTGACTGGGTTAAAGAATCAGTGTCATTTAAAACACGGTTCACGATAAACCCAAAGTCACATCCCATTAATTATCGGGTTCAAGAACAAGTGTTATTTAAAACACTGTTCACGATAAACCCAAAGTCACATCCCATTAATTATCGGGTTCAAGAACAAGTGTTATTTAAAACACTGTTCACGATAAACCCAAAAATCAATATCCATTCAATTTCAATTAAATATTATTTAATTGGTACACTTCATTAAATCTAAATCAAAAGATTTAATCTTTTCTCAGCTGGGTTCAAGAACAGTGTTAGTGAAGACACCATTCACGACAAACCCAAATCACATTCATTAATTATCGGGTTAAAGAACAAGTGTTATTTAAAACACTGTTCACGATAAACCCAAAAATCAATATCAATTCAATTCCAATTAAATATCATTTAATTGGTACACTTCATTAAATCTAAATAAAAAGATTTAATCTTTTCTCAGCTGGGTTCAAGAACAGTGTTAGTGAAGACACCATTCACGACAAACCCAAATCACATTCGATATTCAATACAAGGCTCTGAATAGAAAATATATCGGCTTATATTCAATATCGAATTCTACGACTAACAAATGTCGTATTGGAAATAACGATACAAATATATATCTTTCAAATTTCCATAACAACACCTGTAATATCACGAATTCCAACATCGAAATATTCCGAAGACAATTTCGATTCAAATCCACTCCAATGCAATCATTGGAATTTTGGTTACTTTTAAAACCCTTTTCGAATTCAATTTATTTATTTAAAAATAAATAGAATTATAATTCTAGTTCAAAACTAGTTCATTTCGATAAAAATCTATTTTTATCTTTTCAAATATGGAGTTTTTCATCCCAAACTTTCACAAATCAATTCTTATGATTTTACACAAATTATTACTATTTTTAATAATTTTATCAAGGCACGTACAGTCGATTTCCATTAACGGCCATCGAACTGCACTTACAGCGACCTTTTTCGAATTTGATTTGGACGTATCTCCAAATCCAACCGTTAGATTTCAAATTTCTAACATTCATTAGAAAGCTCTTTTCGATACGAACCCAACGGTTCCGGTTTTAGGAGAATCCGACGGTCGGATCTCCCGTAATGTCCGTTTGAAATATATGGTCGAAATTCACGAACTGCCGCGGCGCGGCGCGTTCTATTCAGGCCATTATATTATATATATATAATATATATAATATATACTTCGTCGATTTCTATTTAAAACGAATTATATAAATAGTTTTGAATTCGTTTCAAAAGCAATTTCAACTTCCTTTTCAATTCAAATCAAAATTGAATTCTTCTTTATAAATTCGTTTCAAAATTCATTCCTATTCAATTCAAATTTCAATTCAATTTGAATTCATTTCAATTCGTTTTCAATTCAATTTGAATTCGTTTTCAATTCATTTCGAAATCGTTTTCAATTCAATTCATTTCGAAATCGTTTTCAATTCAATTCATTTCGAAATCGTTTTCAATTCAATTCATTTCGAAATCGTTTTCAATTCAATTTACTTTGAATTCGTTTTCATTTCAATTCATTTCGAAATCGTTTTCAATTCAATTTGAATTCGTTTTCAATTCAATTCATTTCGAAATCGTTTTCAATTCAATTCATTTCGAAATCGTTTTCAATTCAATTTGAATTCGTTTTCAATTCAATTCATTTCGAAATATTTGATTTCAAAATTACTTTTCAATATCCATTTCAAAAGGAATAAAATCGATAAAAATATCGTTCCCGTCAAAATGGCGCATCTAATCAACACGGCTTCATATATTGATATTTTCAAATATTCCATTTCGAATATTTCTATTTCAAATATTTCTTATTATAAAAATATTCTTTATTTTCACAATTGGAATGAGGCCCAATCAATTACCATATAAAGTTAATTATATGGATTTTCATACAACACATGTATATAATAACATTGAAAATAATCAACCATCAATCAAAGTGCACTACACTGTAAAGGCATCAAATATAGATATTCAACGCCTATAACAGCCTGTCAATCAATCGATCGACATATTCAATCAATCAGGATGAGTGAACTTCAAATTTCATCCCAACACCCGTGTGGGGTTTCAAACAACCAAACACAGATTTTATTTGTGCAGTTAGGCGATGTGTAAAATTTATCGACCCAATCAACGTCATTCAAATAGGTGTACACAAACAAACCGTCTGGTTTGTAAATGAATATTTATTTATTCACATTCACGTTAAAAATTATATTTTTAACGATAGCACATTTTATTTTAACATATGAATTTCTATTCAGTTCATTCTTTAAATAAAATGCTATTTTTATTTTTCTAACTTATTTTAGAAAATTTCGGCGGCATAACGGCACGATACTAGAAACGGGACAAGGCATAGCCTTATCCCCGGTCTAGTGAAGGCCCACGCCATTCACTCATCAATCAAATCAATTTCATTTTGCAAACCACAAAATTTGGAGTAAGGGTCTAACCTAGCCTTACTCCTTCGCCTTATAACGGCGCACGTCTAATCCTAACCAATTTATCGATTCGATTTTTCACACCACAAATCACATTCAAACCAATATCGCAATCAATCTCCAAACAGTCAAACAAACAAGTCCATGGTCTGTGGACGGGTGTCGGGTGCTACTAAGCACCGTCTGCATCCTAGTATATATATATATATAACTAGAAAAATAAATTGAAAGGTGAGAAATTCTCACATATAGCTATCCAAGCTCCACGGCTCTTCATTTACCGAAGTCTTCCTCGTTATCGCCTCTTCGTCATCTTCGTTGCCCGTAGTCACTATATATATAAAAATCGAATTTTTACTTCAAAGTTCAATATATAAAGATCGAATTTTTATTTCAAAGTTCAATATATAAAAATCGAATTTTTATTTCAAAGTTCAATATATAAAAATCGAATTTTTATTTCAAAGTTCAATATATAAAAATCGAATTTTTATTTCAAAGTTCAATATATAAAAATCGAATTTTTAGTTCGAAGTTCAATAAATAAAAATCGAATTTTTATTTCGAAGTTCAATAAATAAAAATCGAATTTTTATTTCAAAGTTCCATATATAAAATTCTATTTTTCTATCGAAGTTCAATATATAAAAATTCTATTTTTCTTTCTAAAGTTTAAATCTTTTCCTTCTAACTTAAAATTTAAATCAGTTTAAATGCTTTATATAATCAGTTTTTATTCTCATCTTAAAATTACAGTTTTTTTTTCTTTTTTTTTTTTTTTTTTTAAATTCTTTAAATTACAGTTTTTAAAATTCTTAACAAATCAGTTTTTCAGAATTGCAAATAAAAATAAAATAAAGTAAAGAAGGAAAAAAAAAAACTTACCGCATAGAAGAAAAGAAGGGGGGGTGGCTTCGCTGTTGAGCTTCGAAAGGGGGGGGGGGGGAGTTCTTGGCGTCGGCGGTGGAGGCGTTGGAGGCGGTGGTGTAGGGCGCGGGTGGGTTGCAAGGCAGTGGAAAAGGGGGGGGGGGCGATTCGAAGGGGGGGGGTTTCCTCGCGATGGTCGTTGGGGCCAGGGAGGGGTCGCGGAGGAGAGGGGAAGAGGAGGATCGAGGGGAAGCTGGAGGAAGGGAAGAAGGGAGGAAGCGGCGGCGGTGGTTGGACGGTGGGCGCCTCCGTCTTCTTCTTTTCTCCTTTTTTTTTTTTTTTTTTTATTTTGATTTTAGTTTTTAACGGGGGGGGGGCCTGGGTAGTTATAAGGAGAGATATATAATTTTAATTTTTTTTTTATTTATATTATTATTTTATTATTATTAAAAGTTGACTTTTACATACGAACACCGAACTGGGTCCAACGACTGTCATCCCTAACGTAATACCCCCATTCCGAACACAATGGGATATGTATCGCAAGCTGATTCGACTGTTTGAATCAGTTTCCGTTAAATTTACATTTAAACCACTATATTGAATTTTAAACGTACATTTCAAATTACCGGGGTCACATACTAACTAGAAAAATTCCAGAAAAATATTTTCTAGCTTCGTATTGACGATACGGTCCTAACAAAACTAGTTTCGTCGAATTCTGAGACCGTTAGAAAAATGGCCAATTTCCAGTCGATTAAAATCAACTGAAACTGGTCAAACGCGTTTTCCTTTGCCACGCTCACATATTGATTCGAAAAATTATGAAATTTGGAATCTAGCAATAACTCGACATCACGGACCCAACAAAACTGGTTTCGTCGAAATCCGAGGTCATTTGCAAAATGTCCATTTTTAAGGGCCTGAATTCCATAGCGACTATTCAGAATTTTCAACTGGACATATCTTATCATTTCTAAAATGAAATCTCAGTTTGCTTACTTCTTTACAAAGATATAGTTATACAGATTCAAATATTTCTTGTTTCGTTCAATTCTGACTTATATTGAATTCTGTATATTCATTTGAAATTAGAAATCGAATTTTCGAACTACCGCGCCATTTTCAATTCCTTTTAATTATATATAATTATTATATATTCTAACGACGACGTATATAATATATACGTTCGAATTCTATTCAAAATAAATTTATCGTCGATATTATTTAAAATAATTCATTTTAAATATTCAAAATCCGCTAAAATTCCCAAAATAAAATTTTTAAACTGGCCCAGATTTTCCGGGTTGTTACAATCTCCCCCACTTAAAACTTTTCGTCCCCGAAAAGGAACAAAGTCGAAAGTGGTTTGATTAATCAACTCTATGTTCGATCTGGCTTTCATTCTCCAACCCTTTGGTTTCTGAGAATTTTCAAAATTTCAAAAATTTGGCTAACACCCTAAATTTTTGAAAAATTTCTCCATAACCTCCCCTGCACCGGGAGCATCGGGGAATTTCAAATAGCTTCCCCGGTCCTTCAGATCTCAAAAAAAAAAGAAAAAGCCAAGCGGCTAGCCAATAGGCTCACAAAATCATCATCACCCAAACAAAACAGGAAATTATGTAGTAAACATGTACCTATTTGTCGGGCAAACAAATTTTATTCTCTGGCTCTAGCCTCCTTGCTATGACCTGTTCAATATAAGTATACGTATATGCAAGCAAATGCAACCAATCTTCGCTATAATTCAATATTTGGTTCTGTTAGGCTAAATGGCTAAAAATTAGCAAACAAATAAACAAACAACACAAACATCAATCCATTAGTGAATTAGAGTTTCAAATCCATAAAATTTGATATATATACAGAAAATCTTGTTTTTGATGCCAATTCACAACAAAGTGTTCTATCTATATTAGTTTTGGTTCTCACACCAGTCTAATAGAAATATATAGAAATCACACCTTCGTCACTCGAAAATAAATGCTGATGATGTTTCGAACCACCATCAGAACATTGTCGGGCTACTCGAGTGCGGTTCTATATCTACCCGGTATATTAAAACTTCGAATATACGTTTGCAAGACGTATATGCAAATTCTTTATATACTGGACTGTCCAAATCAATATAAATAAATAATCAACTACGAATAATTGATTTAAATTTTCAAAACAAAATTTTGTTTTCATTTTAAAAATATACTCTTCACACTCGTCCTAGGATACTACTGATCCCATCTCTAACGAGTCATTCCCGTTGGATATTACTAATCCAATATCTGATGAATTCTTTCGTAAGGTTCTAATGTGTCTTGTTCTCTAAGCTTTGTAAACCAAAGCTCTGATACCAACTGTGAAGACCCGTAACTTCCCCGTAAAGGAAAGTGTCGGATAGTTCGAGAACAAACCACAACAGAACGCATACAGAAGAACATTTCACTATATATTACAACAGTGCATCAGAATACAAGAATATACAGAGTATAAATGAATATTACACAGAAATATCAGAGATTTAAATTACATTTAAATACATAGCAGCGGAAAATAATACAATACACAACTAGAAGAAGATATACGGATACAAAGCTTTCCGGATATCGTTCCAGCTGTAAACCAGGATCCTGTGAATATAAATCTGCAAAACCAAAACTACTAGCTGCCCGTGTCAAATAAGGGCACCCAGAGTTTAGGTTAAAACAATAAACTCCAGGTCAGTCATGTGACTGGTGTGAGAACTAAAACAGTTATTTATCTTTGTTTTCAAAGTTCGGTAAATCAAGGGACCACGCCGTATAACACGGAACGGGTTTCCTCCCAAGAATACCAGTGCATAAAACAAACAGCGCAATGCTAAATAAAGAAAAATGAAGCTGTTATAAGACCCAGGTCCCATCACACAATGTAACGCAGCCGAGGATAGGGTTTTCCCTTATAACAGCCAAAGAATGCTTGATACGTTTTAAAACAAATCATTTGATACTATTATAAGTGCATAGTGTATAAAACAACTTCAAATCATAAGTATCAATCATAGGCGGCATGAGCGTCCCATGCCACTATGTCGCCATATATAGGTTTACATATAAAACCGCAAATGTCACGTATTTGGAAATTGGATTTCCGTCTATGAACCGAGGCAAAAGATAGTCCTCAACCGATTCGAGACTGCCTAGCCCCAGCCTCAGGATCAGAGCTCGAGTGATCCTAGGAGCGACAGGGCCGGTCCACCGATGTGGATTAAAATGCCTGAACACTACGTTTCCCCGCCCTTTGGGGCGTAAATGAGCCACTAAATGACTCCATCGGTTCGAGAACGACCGATCAATCCGAGGCGCCTCGCAACAGCAACAACCACATAAGTCAAACTCGTCAGGGCGTGTAAAACCACTGACGCCACTTCTAACTAGGAAGAAACGCAGGCCCTCCCTGAGGTCCTTTCTCCCGTTTTTGGTTCATACCTGGTGTGAAACACGCGAGGTAAACGTTACACAAAGCTACGCCACAAAGGCCGTGCTTTGATCATCAACCACAAGACTTTGCTTTTCAACAGAAGCCTTGATCATTTGCATCTTAGCATGCCACACAGGCAAGCCATCCTATGCAACCGATATCAGTCACACAGAATGAAATCCGATGTCAGACACACAGTCCATTTACAAGTCCGTTCTGGGTCTGAACGAAACCGGAGGCACCTAGTACCCCGCATATCCATCGATCTCCAAGTACGTCTGGACGATCACTAACTGTTTCCATCTTCTTGGGTGTACAGCCCAATCAAGATCATCAGTTATCACCCAAACGACGTGAAGACCTCCGGTCTTCGACCATCGTCTTCATCTTCGACTTATCGTCGTATCAGTTACTCAGAATGGGATAAACCCGGTCTTTCCGAATAACTCGCGTATATTTTAAATAAGTGTTACACAAACACAACATACGCCTCATTCCAATTCATTAGTCACTAACCGTAAATTAATCAAGAGAATAATTCCCCAAATATTAACCCCGAAGGCCGAAACCAACATCAGATCAATATCCAGAAAACCATTCTGCTTGGCTAACCGCCAGTTAGTTTCTAAATTTCACATTCAAATCTAATTAAAGATTTAACTATCGCCTGGAGCAAAACTGGTGATACTCCATTCTCGATCTTTTCAATCTAATTAAAGATTCATTAAAACTCCACTTAGTTTTAATCTGTGACTGGGTTAAAGAATCAGTGTCATTTAAAACACGGTTCACGATAAACCCAAAGTCACATCCCATTAATTATCGGGTTCAAGAACAAGTGTTATTTAAAACACTGTTCACGATAAACCCAAAGTCACATCCCATTAATTATCGGGTTCAAGAACAAGTGTTATTTAAAACACTGTTCACGATAAACCCAAAAATCAATATCCATTCAATTTCAATTAAATATTATTTAATTGGTACACTTCATTAAATCTAAATCAAAAGATTTAATCTTTTCTCAGCTGGGTTCAAGAACAGTGTTAGTGAAGACACCATTCACGACAAACCCAAATCACATTCATTAATTATCGGGTTAAAGAACAAGTGTTATTTAAAACACTGTTCACGATAAACCCAAAAATCAATATCAATTCAATTCCAATTAAATATCATTTAATTGGTACACTTCATTAAATCTAAATAAAAAGATTTAATCTTTTCTCAGCTGGGTTCAAGAACAGTGTTAGTGAAGACACCATTCACGACAAACCCAAATCACATTCGATATTCAATACAAGGCTCTGAATAGAAAATATATCGGCTTATATTCAATATCGAATTCTACGACTAACAAATGTCGTATTGGAAATAACGATACAAATATATATCTTTCAAATTTCCATAACAACACCTGTAATATCACGAATTCCAACATCGAAATATTCCGAAGACAATTTCGATTCAAATCCACTCCAATGCAATCATTGGAATTTTGGTTACTTTTAAAACCCTTTTCGAATTCAATTTATTTATTTAAAAATAAATAGAATTATAATTCTAGTTCAAAACTAGTTCATTTCGATAAAAATCTATTTTTATCTTTTCAAATATGGAGTTTTTCATCCCAAACTTTCACAAATCAATTCTTATGATTTTACACAAATTATTACTATTTTTAATAATTTTATCAAGGCACGTACAGTCGATTTCCATTAACGGCCATCGAACTGCACTTACAGCGACCTTTTTCGAATTTGATTTGGACGTATCTCCAAATCCAACCGTTAGATTTCAAATTTCTAACATTCATTAGAAAGCTCTTTTCGATACGAACCCAACGGTTCCGGTTTTAGGAGAATCCGACGGTCGGATCTCCCGTAATGTCCGTTTGAAATATATGGTCGAAATTCACGAACTGCCGCGGCGCGGCGCGTTCTATTCAGGCCATTATATTATATATATATAATATATATAATATATACTTCGTCGATTTCTATTTAAAACGAATTATATAAATAGTTTTGAATTCGTTTCAAAAGCAATTTCAACTTCCTTTTCAATTCAAATCAAAATTGAATTCTTCTTTATAAATTCGTTTCAAAATTCATTCCTATTCAATTCAAATTTCAATTCAATTTGAATTCATTTCAATTCGTTTTCAATTCAATTTGAATTCGTTTTCAATTCATTTCGAAATCGTTTTCAATTCAATTCATTTCGAAATCGTTTTCAATTCAATTCATTTCGAAATCGTTTTCAATTCAATTTACTTTGAATTCGTTTTCATTTCAATTCATTTCGAAATCGTTTTCAATTCAATTTGAATTCGTTTTCAATTCAATTCATTTCGAAATCGTTTTCAATTCAATTCATTTCGAAATCGTTTTCAATTCAATTTGAATTCGTTTTCAATTCAATTCATTTCGAAATATTTGATTTCAAAATTACTTTTCAATATCCATTTCAAAAGGAATAAAATCGATAAAAATATCGTTCCCGTCAAAATGGCGCATCTAATCAACACGGCTTCATATATTGATATTTTCAAATATTCCATTTCGAATATTTCTATTTCAAATATTTCTTATTATAAAAATATTCTTTATTTTCACAATTGGAATGAGGCCCAATCAATTACCATATAAAGTTAATTATATGGATTTTCATACAACACATGTATATAATAACATTGAAAATAATCAACCATCAATCAAAGTGCACTACACTGTAAAGGCATCAAATATAGATATTCAACGCCTATAACAGCCTGTCAATCAATCGATCGACATATTCAATCAATCAGGATGAGTGAACTTCAAATTTCATCCCAACACCCGTGTGGGGTTTCAAACAACCAAACACAGATTTTATTTGTGCAGTTAGGCGATGTGTAAAATTTATCGACCCAATCAACGTCATTCAAATAGGTGTACACAAACAAACCGTCTGGTTTGTAAATGAATATTTATTTATTCACATTCACGTTAAAAATTATATTTTTAACGATAGCACATTTTATTTTAACATATGAATTTCTATTCAGTTCATTCTTTAAATAAAATGCTATTTTTATTTTTCTAACTTATTTTAGAAAATTTCGGCGGCATAACGGCACGATACTAGAAACGGGACAAGGCATAGCCTTATCCCCGGTCTAGTGAAGGCCCACGCCATTCACTCATCAATCAAATCAATTTCATTTTGCAAACCACAAAATTTGGAGTAAGGGTCTAACCTAGCCTTACTCCTTCGCCTTATAACGGCGCACGTCTAATCCTAACCAATTTATCGATTCGATTTTTCACACCACAAATCACATTCAAACCAATATCGCAATCAATCTCCAAACAGTCAAACAAACAAGTCCATGGTCTGTGGACGGGTGTCGGGTGCTACTAAGCACCGTCTGCATCCTAGTATATATATATATATAACTAGAAAAATAAATTGAAAGGTGAGAAATTCTCACATATAGCTATCCAAGCTCCACGGCTCTTCATTTACCGAAGTCTTCCTCGTTATCGCCTCTTCGTCATCTTCGTTGCCCGTAGTCACTATATATATAAAAATCGAATTTTTACTTCAAAGTTCAATATATAAAGATCGAATTTTTATTTCAAAGTTCAATATATAAAAATCGAATTTTTATTTCAAAGTTCAATATATAAAAATCGAATTTTTATTTCAAAGTTCAATATATAAAAATCGAATTTTTATTTCAAAGTTCAATATATAAAAATCGAATTTTTAGTTCGAAGTTCAATAAATAAAAATCGAATTTTTATTTCGAAGTTCAATAAATAAAAATCGAATTTTTATTTCAAAGTTCCATATATAAAATTCTATTTTTCTATCGAAGTTCAATATATAAAAATTCTATTTTTCTTTCTAAAGTTTAAATCTTTTCCTTCTAACTTAAAATTTAAATCAGTTTAAATGCTTTATATAATCAGTTTTTATTCTCATCTTAAAATTACAGTTTTTTTTTCTTTTTCTTTTTTTTTTTTTAAATTCTTTAAATTACAGTTTTTAAAATTCTTAAAATTACAGTTTTTAAAATTCTTAACAAATCAGTTTTTCAGAATTGCAAATAAAAATAAAATAAAGTAAAGAAGGAAAAAAAAAAACTTACCGCATAGAAGAAAAGAAGGGGGGGGGTGGCTTCGCTGTTGAGCTTCGAAAGGGGGGGGGGGAGTTCTTGGCGTCGGCGGTGGAGGCGTTGGAGGCGGTGGTGTAGGGCGCGGGTGGGTTGCAAGGCAGTGGAAAAGGGGGGGGGGGGGCGATTCGAAGGGGGGGGGTTTCCTCGCGATGGTCGTTGGGGCCAGGGAGGGGTCGCGGAGGAGAGGGGAAGAGGAGGATCGAGGGGAAGCTGGAGGAAGGGAAGAAGGGAGGAAGCGGCGGCGGTGGTTGGACGGTGGGCGCCTCCGTCTTCTTCTTTTCTCCTTTTTTTTTTTTTTTTTTTTATTTTGATTTTAGTTTTTAACGGGGGGGGGGGGCCTGGGTAGTTATAAGGAGAGATATATAATTTTAATTTTTTTTTTATTTATATTATTATTTTATTATTATTAAAAGTTGACTTTTACATACGAACACCGAACTGGGTCCAACGACTGTCATCCCTAACGTAATACCCCCATTCCGAACACAATGGGATATGTATCGCAAGCTGATTCGACTGTTTGAATCAGTTTCCGTTAAATTTACATTTAAACCACTATATTGAATTTTAAACGTACATTTCAAATTACCGGGGTCACATACTAACTAGAAAAATTCCAGAAAAATATTTTCTAGCTTCGTATTGACGATACGGTCCTAACAAAACTAGTTTCGTCGAATTCTGAGACCGTTAGAAAAATGGCCAATTTCCAGTCGATTAAAATCAACTGAAACTGGTCAAACGCGTTTTCCTTTGCCACGCTCACATATTGATTCGAAAAATTATGAAATTTGGAATCTAGCAATAACTCGACATCACGGACCCAACAAAACTGGTTTCGTCGAAATCCGAGGTCATTTGCAAAATGTCCATTTTTAAGGGCCTGAATTCCATAGCGACTATTCAGAATTTTCAACTGGACATATCTTATCATTTCTAAAATGAAATCTCAGTTTGCTTACTTCTTTACAAAGATATAGTTATACAGATTCAAATATTTCTTGTTTCGTTCAATTCTGACTTATATTGAATTCTGTATATTCATTTGAAATTAGAAATCGAATTTTCGAACTACCGCGCCATTTTCAATTCCTTTTAATTATATATAATTATTATATATTCTAACGACGACGTATATAATATATACGTTCGAATTCTATTCAAAATAAATTTATCGTCGATATTATTTAAAATAATTCATTTTAAATATTCAAAATCCGCTAAAATTCCCAAAATAAAATTTTTAAACTGGCCCAGATTTTCCGGGTTGTTACATACTGCAAGCTAAAAATACAAAAAAAAAGAGAAAGGACAAAGAAAAAGAAAGAAGTCGATACAAATCAGTATCGTTGTAGTTTAATGGCCATGATCAAAACAATGGAAAAAATTAAAAAAGGCAAAGGTTTTACAGAAGATCAATTAGATTTCATTAAACAAACACCATTTCATCAGTTCATTTTTTCTATATATGAAGGTTATGTAACTTTGAAAGAATGTAGAAAATCAACTTTGACTGTGGATATTCTTATTAGTACATTTTCTGATGAGAATGAAGATTTCAAAATTGGGAAAAAAAGTTTAAAAATTATGACTGAAGATATTGCATTGCTGTTTGGTTTGCCAATAAATGGAAAAAACTTATTTCCTCTACCAAAATCTTCTTTTCAACACCTATCTGACTACTGTAAAGAATTTGTTGTAAGGAATTTTGGAATAGTTGATCATATTACTAAAATACATACCATTGCTAGAATTAACTTTGTTTTTGAAAATGAAAATTATCAATATCAAACTGATTTACCAAAACTAATAATAATTCTAGCAATGATAACTTTCTTTTTTCCAGATAACCAAATGTATTTACCTTGGGGTTATCTACAGTACTTAATTGATGAAGAAAAAATGTTTGATGTATCATGGCCATTAACAATATAATGTTCACTGTTACGTTCACTAAAAGTGTTCAAGTCCAAGCCACGTCAAATGTCCGGATGTTCCATGCTAATTTTGGTAAGAGATACCCTTTTTATTAATGCATTATTCAGGCAACACCCTATGTTATTAACTTAATTGCTTCTCTAAGTACACTTAAACCAGTTACATTGAAATGATAGTTCTACATATCATTATTTTATGTTACTTTTTAACTCAACTTTAATCATTGAAACCTCCTTTTTTCAAAGGTTTTAAATTTTGTTAATTAAACATCAGAATTTGCTTTTTCTGTCAATGTTTTTGTTCAGATGTTACATTCAAATATGTAACGATAATTTCACATATCATTTTATATAACCTTCTGTTTTTAGCTACAATTGGTTTATTAACATAGATATAAAATTTCTTTCTTCTACCTTATTATATAACACATACCTTTTTGTTTGTAAATTAAAATGATAGTTGAAAATAGCATTTAATTAACTTTCACAGTTACACTGCATATTTTATTCTCCTGGATACCCAAACATATAATTTTCTCAAATGCTTTTATTTTTACTTTTGCAGTATTTTCTTTGCGAACATGTTAATTTAATTGAAGAAAAGGCAAAATGCAACAACAATTTCCCAAGGTTTGTGAAATGGGATATAAGCTGTCTGAAGAACAATGTCACAAATGATACATTAACCAGAATGGATGATGAAAAGGTAATATTCAATTTACATTTTTGTCCTGTAAATTAATATTTAATCATTTAGATACTTTATTATTCTTTTTGAACATATTTTTGAGAACTTGAGACAAATTACTGAAAATGAGATGACTTTACTACAACAAGAAAAATTGCAAGTTCAACATGCTCCACACAGATCTGAAATGGAAAATGATGATGATAATAATCAAATTGCCTCTCTTCAGCAGTATATACAACAACTGGAAAGTAAACTAAGAAAAACTGAAGAAGAGCTGAAAAATGAAAGAGCTGAAAGAATAAAAGAGAAAGAGTTGATTGTAGGATTGAAAAAAGAAATTGAGAAATTGAAATCAAAAACAACCAGCACAGAAGAAGGAGATGAAAGCCAAAATGTAAATAAGCAAAATGAAATTGATTTCGAAGGTCCCACATTTGATCTGAAAATCACACAACAAATGCTAATTCTATAGGAAAAAAGGAAAGAAGCAAAAAGGAGAGAGAAGGAAAAATCAAAGTCAAAAATAGAAATAGCCCCAAGCTCATTGGTTAATAGGGTGACAACAAGGGCTGCTCGAAAGAAATCAGAAGCTGAGGGAAAAGTTGATGAAAGGAAAAATGAACATGAAGAAAATATAGAAAAAACCGATCTGGAAAAGGAAGATGAAAATAAAATTAGTATCGACGAAGAAATTGACAGCGAGTTGTAAGATGTATCAAACATTGAAGAAGAAAGCGATGAAGAAAACATTGAAGAAGAAAGCAATGAAGAAAATGACACCGGTACGGACAATACAGTCAAACTAGTAGATGTTGATGCATACTTGCCAAAAAGGGAAAACTATCAAACTAGTTTAAAAGTCAAAAAAAGCAAGCTTCTAAATCTTCTTGAAGAAAGCAAGAAAAGCATAGTTCTTTCGTATTTTGAAACAAATGAGAATGAGAAGTAAGTAATTATATTATCATTAATAGTTTTTCATTACAATTTCATCGAAATAATACCTACTAACTTATTTTGTGTTTATGTAAAATGCAGCTCGGTGGTTTTCATATCAGATGATGGTAAAAAGGGTGGGATTACAATTGTAAAATCTATGCTTGAATCTATTTTGCTGGAATTGTACACAGATGGCCAGGTATTTTTCTTTTTATTTGTATATAACTTATATTCACATTTAATAGGATGGAAAAATAGACAATGTACACGTATGTTCAACATGATATATATGAACTTATCATTTTGATATAAAGCCTCAACTATACATAGTATATATAAACTGTACATGCAAAAAAGAGCCTTGCATGCTACGATAATAGCTGGGATATGATTAACAGGAAAAATTGAAAATAAACAGGTGTATTTGAAATGATACATAAATGTATCATTTTGATATAATGCCACTACCACACCTGGAAAATTAGCAACATACGTATTATGCTTATATTCATATTGAATGAACAGACGAAAACAAAGATAGACAAATATTTTGTAAATGATAAAAAACTTATCATTTTTGTATAAAGCTACTAACACAGGTTATTATTTTCTTTATTCTATCAGATAATTGACTGGTACGTTCAAAACCAAGAGTTGTATGAGCACAGCTATACCTTCTCCACTATAATGACGGTAAGGCAAACCTTTTTTAAAAGTAAGGTTAAGTTCTTTAAAAATTATGCTAAAAAAATTTAATATGCAGAATGCAATAAGCAATGATTTGGATAATGTGATACACAAACTAGTTCTTCCTATGATAGAAAGTATTGTTCTGAATAAGTATACCGACAACATATTCTTTCCGTTGCATCATATCAACCATTGGACGCTTTTGAAATTGAACTATATCACAATGCAATGGACCCATTATGATTCAAATAAGCCTCTAACTAGATCTACAAGGATGTCAAATCCAAGCTACAGGCACGCTGTGACGGCAAGGAATTTCGCTCGGTCCGAACCAGTCGCTAAACCGATCCAGGCCGTTCGAAACGCCCTATCGTTTGAGAACAAGCCACAACAGAACGCATACAGAAGAACATTTCATTGTATTTACAACAATGCATCAGATTACAAGAATATACAGAGTATAAAAGAATATTACACAGAAATATCAGAGATTTAAATTACATTTAAATACATCGCAGCGGAAAATAATACAATACACAACTAGAAGGAGATATACGGATACAAAGCTTTCCGGATATCGTTCCAGCTGTAAACCAGGATCCTGTGAATATAAATCTGCAAAACCGAAACTACTAGCTGCCCGTGTCAAAATAAGGGCACCCAGAGTTTAGGTTAAAACAATAAACCCCAGGTCAGTCATGTGACTGGTGTGAGAACTAAAACAATTTTAATCTTTGATTTTAAAACATTAGGTAAATCAAGGGACCACGCCGCTAACGCGGAACGGGTTTCCTCCCAAGAATACCAGTGCATAAAACAAACAGCGCAATGCTAAATAAGGAAAAATGAAGCTGTTATAAGACCCAGGTCCTATCACACAATGCAACGCAAGCCGGGGGATAGGGTTTTCCCTTATAACAGCCAAAGAATGCTTGATACGTTTAAAACAAATCATTTGATACTATTTTAAGTGCATAGTGTATAAAACAACTTCAAATCATAAGTATCAATCATAGGCGACATGAGCGTCCCATGCCACTATGTCACCATATATAGGTTTACAAATAAAACCGCAAAGTCACGTATTTGGAAATTGGATTTCCGTCTATGAAGCGAGGCAAAAGATAGTCCTCAATCGATTCGAGACAATCTAGCCCATGTCTCCGGAGCAGCCGCAACTGCCCCTTGGATCCTCAGGGCCGGTCCACCGATGTGGATTATAGTGCCTGAGCAATACGTTTCTCCGCCCTTTGGGGCGTAAATGAGCCAACTAAATGACCCCATCGGTTCGAGAACGACCGATCAATCCGAGGCGCCTCGCAACAGCAACAACCACATAAGTCAAACTCGTCAGGGCGTGTAAAACCACTGACGCCACTTCTAGCTAGAAAGAAACGCATGCCCTCCCTGACGTCCGTCTCCCGTTTTTGGTTCATACCTGGTGTGAAACACGCGAGGTAAACGTTACACAAAGCTACGCCACAAAGGCCGTGCTCTGATCATCACCACAAGACTTTGCTTTTCAACAGAATCCTCGATCAATTGCCACTTAGGCATGCCACACAGGCAATTCACTTCATGCGTTTGATATCCATCAATATATAACCCCTGAGCTCGTATGTCTCAGAGAAGGGCGTTAAGCAAGAGAATAAATTCTCCGCCGCCAAACAGATATATATTTAATAGAAATCAATCACACAGACTAAAATCCAATGTCAGACACACAGTCCATTTACAAGTCCGTTCTGGGTCTGAACGAAACCGGAGGCACCTAGTACCCCGCATATCCATCGATCTCCAAGTACGTCTGGACGATCACTAACTATTTCCATCTTCTTGGGTGTACAGCCCAATCAAGATCATCAGTAATTACCCAAACGACGTGAAGACCTCCGGTCTTCGACCATCGTCTTCATCTTCGACTTATCGTCGTATCAGTTATTCAGAATGGGATAAACCCGGTCTTTCCGAATAACTCGCGTATATATTATAAAAGTGTTACACAAACACAACATACGCCTCATTCCAATTCATCAGTCACTAACCGTAAATTAATCAAGAGAATAATTCCCCAAATATTAACCCCGAAGGCCGAAACCAACATCAGATCAATATTCAGAAAACCATTCTGCTTAGCTAACCGACAGTTAGTTTCTTATTTCACATTCATAGGGAAAGATTCCCATTAATTTTATCAAAGATAAATTCCTTGAATTTATTCTTTAATCAACTTTTGAATATCAATTCAAACTAGTCGGGATTAGCGAACCTTACCGAAGTAATCATTTGTTTTAATTTCCCAATCCCAACCTATTCATCCCATGAAGTAAAACTGGTTATACTTCATATCTAACACCACGGTGTTATTGGTAAATTCAATTACCATTTCACGTTCAAATCTAATTAAAGATTTAACTATCGCCTGGAGCAAAACTGGTGATACTCCATTCTCGATCATTTCAATCTAATTAAAGATTCATTAAAACTCCACTTAGTCTTAATCTTCGACTGGGTTAAAGAATCAGTGTCATTTAAAACACGGTTCACGATAAACCCAAAGTCACATTCATTAATTGTCGGGTTAAAGAACAAGTGTTATTTAAAACACTGTTCACGATAAACCCAAAAATCAATATCAATTCAATTCCAATTAAATATTATTTAATTGGTACACTTCATTAAATCTAAATAAAAAGATTTAATCATTTCTCAACTGGGTTCAAGAACAGTGTTAGTGAAGACACCATTCACGACAAACCCAAATCACATTCGATATTCAATACAAGGCTCTGAATAGAAAATATATCGGCTTATATTCAATATCGAATCCTACGACTAACAAATGTCGTATTGGAAATAGCGATATAAATATATATCTTTCAAATTTCCATACCAACACCTGTATAATCACGAATTCCAACATCGAAATATTCCGAAGAAAATTTCGATTCAAATCCACTCCAATGCAATCATTGGAAATTTTGGTTATTTTCAAAACCCTTTTCAAATTCAATTTATTTATTTAAAAATAAATAGAATTATAATTCTAGTTCAAAACTAGTTCATTTCGATAAAAATCTATTTTTATCTTTTCAAATATGGAGTTTTTCATCCCAATTCTTTCTAAATCATTTCTTATGATTTTACACAAATTATTACTATTTTTAATAATTTTATCAAGGCCTGTACAGTCGATTTCCATCAACGGTCATCGAACTGCACTTACAGCGACCTTTTTAGAATTTGATTTGGACGTATCTCCAAATCCAACCGTTAGATTTCCAATTTATCACATTCGTTAGAAAGCTCTTTTCGATACGAACCCAACGGTTCCGGTTTTAGGAGAATCCGACGGTCGGATCTCCCGTAATGTCCGTTTGAAATAAATGGTCGAAATTCACGAACTACCGCGGCGCGGCGCGTTCTATTCAGGCCATTATATTATATATATAATATATATAATATATACTTCGATTTCTATTTAAAACGAATTATATAAATAGTTTTGAATTCGTTTCAAAAACATTTTCAACTTCCTTTTCAATTCAAATCACAATTGAATTCTTCTTTATAGATTCGTTTCTATTCAATTCAAATTTCAATTCAATTTGAATTCGTTTTCAATTCAATTCATTTCGAAATCGTTTTCAATTCAATTCATTTCGAAATCGTTTTCAATTCAATTCATTTCGAAATCGTTTTCAATTCAATTCATTTCGAAATCGTTTTCAATTCAATTCATTTCGAAATCGTTTTCAATTCAATTCATTTCGAAATCGTTTTCAATTCAATTCATTTCGAAATCGAATAAAATCGATATAAATGTCGTTCACGTCAAAAATGGCGTTAATCTAATCAACACGGCTTCATAAATTTCTATTTTCAAAATAGTTGTTATTATCAAAATAATTCGTTCAACACATGACCAATCTCAATAGATGAGTACTGTCAACACATGAACCTTTATTTTATAATATTCTTTATTTTTCAAATTGGAATGAGGCCCAATCAATTACCATATAAAGTTAATTATATGAATTTCCATACAACACATGTATATAGTAGCATTGAAAATAATCAACCATCAACCAAAGTGCACTACACTGTATAAGCATCAAATAGGGATATTCAACGCTTATAACAGCCTGTCAATCAATCGATCGACATATTTAATCAATCAGGACGAGTGAACTTCAAATTTCATCCCAACACCCGTGTGGGGTTTCAAACAATCAAACAAATATTTTATTCGTGCAGTTGGGCGATGTGTAAAATTTATCGTCCCAATCAATGTCCTTCAAATAGGTGTACATAAACAAACCGTCTGGTTTGTAAATGAATATTTATTTATTCACATTCACGTTAAAAATTATATTTTTAACGATAAAACATTTTATTCCAACCTATGAATTTCTATTCAATTCATTTACACAATAAAATGATATTTTTATTTTTCTAACATATTTTAGAAAATTTCGGCGGCATAACGGCACGATACTAGAAATGGGACGAGGCCTAGCCTTATCCCCGGTCTAGTGAAGGCCCACGCCATTCACACATCAATCAAATCAATCTCATTTTGCAAACCACAAAATTTGGAGTAAGAGTCTAACCTAGCCTTACTCCTTCGCCTTATAACGGCGCACGTCTAATCCTAACCAATTTATCGATTCGATTTTTCACACCACAAACCACATTCAAACCAATATCGCAATCAATAACCAAACAGCCAAACAAACAAGTCCATGGTCTGTGGACGATTGTGTCGGGTGCTACTAAACACCGTCTGCATCCTAGTATATATATATATAACTAGAAAATAAATTTGAAAGGTGAGAAATTCTCACATATAGCTATCCTAGCTCCACGGCACTTCCAATGCAGGAAATCTTCACCGCTATCCCATCTTCGTCATCTTCGTTGCCCGTAGCCACTACATACATAAAAATCGAATTTTTACTTCGCTATTCAATATTTAAAAATCAAATTTTTAGTTCAAAGTTCAATATATAAAAATCGAATTTTTAGTTCAAAGTTCAATATATAAAAATCGAATTTTTAGTTCAAAGTTCAATATATAAAAATCGAATTTTTAGTTCAAAGTTCAATATATAAAAATCGAATTTTTACTTTGATTTTCAATATATAAAAATCGAATTTTTACTTTGCTTTTCAATATATAAAAATCGAATTTTTACTTTGCTTTTCAATATATAAAAATCGAATTTTTACTTTTGACTTTCAATATATAAAAATATGATTTTTCTTTTGACTTTCAATATATAAAAATGTGATTTTTACCTTTTTAAAGAAATCAGTTTTCAATACCTTTTAAAAATCAGTTTTCATATCTTTTAAAAATCAGTTTTCATATCTTTTCAAAATCTGTTTTTTTATTCTTCTAAAAAAAATCTGCTTTTATTCTTTTTAAAAAAAATCTGCTTTTATTGTTTTTAAAAAAAACTGCTTTTATTCTTTTTAAAAAAACTGCTTTTATTCTTTTTAAAAAAACTGCTTTTATTCTTCTAAAAAAAATCTGGTTTTATTCTTCTTAAAAAAATCTGGTTTTATTCTTCTAAAAAAATCTGGTTTTAAATTCTAATTAAAATCAGGTTTTAAATTCTATTTAAAATCAGGTTTTAAATTCTATTTAAAATCAGGTTTTAAATTCTATTTAAAATCAGGTTTTAAATTCTATTATAAAAGTCAGTTTTTAAATTCTGTTTAAAAATCGATATTTTTTTTTTAGATTAAAAATAAAAATGGAAAGAGAAAAAAAAATGAAATAAAATAAAATAACGTACCTACCTGCGAAGAGGGGGGGGGGACTCGTCTTCGTCGGCAGCAAGGTGGCAAGGCGGCGCTGGCTTCCAGGGGGGGACTGCTCTAGGGTTTCGAACCGCTTCGGGATTGGGACCCATGGGATCGAACGGAGGAAAGGAGAGAGGATGGGGGTTTGTGGCGGAGTTGCGATGGCCAGCGGGGGCCAGGCGGTGGCGCGAGCGTCGAGGCGGCGGTGGTAATCGCCTGGAGCACAGGCGACGGGGCTTTTTTTTTTTTTTCCTTGAATGAATTTAATCGAGGGGGGGGCCAGAACGGTTAAAAAGGGGGAGAGGGTTTTCTTTTTTTTTTATTTTTTTATTATTTTATTATTTTTAAAAGTTGACTTTTACATACGTCATCTAAACGAGGCCCACCACCTGTCGTCCATAGCTAATTACCCCCATTCCGAACACAATGGGATATGTACTGTAAGCTGATTCGATCGTTTCGAACAGTTTTCGTCAAAATCAACATATAACTCTATATATTGAATTTTAAACGTACATTTCAAATTACCGGGACAACATACTAACTCGAAAAATTTCAGAAAAATATTTTCTAGCTTCGTATTGACGATACGGTCCTAACAAAACTAGTTTCGTCGAATTCCGACATCATTTGAAAAATGGCCAATTTCCAGTCGATTAAAATCAACTGAAACTGGTCAAACGCGTTTTCTTTTGCCATGCTCACATATTGAATCGAAAAATTATGAAATTTGAAACCTAGCAATAAATTGACACTTCAGACCCAACAAAACTGGTTTCGTCGAAATCCGAGGTCGTTTGCAAAATGTCCATTTTTAAGGGCCTGAATTCCATAGCGACTATTCAGAATTTTCAACTGGACATATCTTTTGATTCCCGCTATGAAATTTCGATTTCCCGGATTCGTTGAAAAGATATTCACTATTAGATTCTATTATTTTTGGTTTCACCAAAATCCGGATTGTTTTGCACCTGGTACATTCAATTGAAGTTTGAAATCGAATTATCGAACTACCGCGCCATTTTCAATTCTATTTATAATTATATATAAATATTTATATTCTAACGACGACGCGTATAAATATATACGTTCGAATTATATTCAAAATAAATTTCTCGTCGATTATTATTTAAAATAATCCATTTTAAATAATCAAAATTCGCTAAAATGGCCAAAATAAAAATTTTAAACTGGCCCAGATTTTCGGGTTGTTACAATCTCCCCCACTTAAAACTTTTCGTCCCCGAAAAGGAACAAAGTCGAAAGTGGTTTGATCATTCAAGTCTACGTTCGATTTGGCTTCCATTCTCAAACTCTTTAGTTTCTGAGAATTTTCAAAATTTCAAAAATTTGTCTAACACCCTAAATTTTCGAAAAATTTCGCCATAACCTCCCCTGCAATGGGAGCATCGGGGAATTTCAAATAGCTTCCCCGGTCCTTCAGATCTCAAAAAGAAAAAGAAAAAGCCAAGCGGCTAGCCAATAGGCTCACAAAATCATCATCACCCAAACAAAACAGGAAATTATGTAGTAAACATGTACCTATTTGTCGGGCAAACAAATTTTATTCTCTGCTCTAGCCTCCTTGCTATGACCTGTTCAAAGATATATATGTATATGCAAGCAAATGCGACCAATTTTCAATATAGTTCAATATTTGATTCAATTAGGCTAATTGGTTCAAAATTAGCAAACAAATAAACAAACAACACAAACATCAATCAATTAGTGAATTAGAGTTTCAAATTCATAACTTTGATACATATACAGAAAATCATGTTTTGATGCCAATTCACAACAAAGTGTTCTAGCTATATAAGATTTGGTTCTCACACCAGTCTAATGGAAATATATAGACATCACACCTTCGAAACACGAATATAAATACTGATGATGTGGCCACATCATCAGAATTATCCCCGAGTGTCTAGAATGTGACTCTATATCTATCCAGTATATTAAAATTTCAAATACACGCGGATCAGACGTATACGCAAAATCTTTATATACTGGACTGTCCAACTCAATATAAAGAGATAATCAAATACGAATAATTGATTTAAATTTTCAAAACAAAAATTTGTTTTCATTTGAAAAATATACTCTTCACACTCGTTCTAGGATACTACTGATCCCATCTCTAACGAGTCATCCCCATTGGATATTACTAATCCAATATCTGATGAATTCTTTCGTATAGTTCTAATGTGCCTTGTTCTCTGAGCTTTGTAAACCAAAGCTCTGATACCAACTGTGACGGCAAGGAATTTCGCTCGGTCCGAACCAGTCGCTAAACCGATCCAGGCCGTTCGAAACGCCCTATCGTTTGAGAACAAGCCACAACAGAACGCATACAGAAGAACATTTCATTGTATTTACAACAATGCATCAGATTACAAGAATATACAGAGTATAAAAGAATATTACACAGAAATATCAGAGATTTAAATTACATTTAAATACATCGCAGCGGAAAATAATACAATACACAACTAGAAGGAGATATACGGATACAAAGCTTTCCGGATATCGTTCCAGCTGTAAACCAGGATCCTGTGAATATAAATCTGCAAAACCGAAACTACTAGCTGCCCGTGTCAAAATAAGGGCACCCAGAGTTTAGGTTAAAACAATAAACCCCAGGTCAGTCATGTGACTGGTGTGAGAACTAAAACAGTTTTAATCTTTGATTTTAAAACATTAGGTAAATCAAGGGACCACGCCACTAACGCGGAACGGGTTTCCTCCCAAGAATACCAGTGCATAAAACAAACAGCGCAATGCTAAATAAGGAAAAATGAAGCTGTTATAAGACCCAGGTCCTATCACACAATGCAACGCAAGCCGGGGGATAGGGTTTTCCCTTATAACAGCCAAAGAATGCTTGATACGTTTAAAACAAATCATTTGATACTATTTTAAGTGCATAGTGTATAAAACAACTTCAAATCATAAGTATCAATCATAGGCGACATGAGCGTCCCATGCCACTATGTCACCATATATAGGTTTACAAATAAAACCGCAAAGTCACGTATTTGGAAATTGGATTTCCGTCTATGAACCGAGGCAAAAGATAGTCCTCAACCGATTCGAGACAATCTAGCCCATGTCTCCGGAGCAGCCGCAACTGCCCCTTGGATCCTCAGGGCCGGTCCACCGATGTGGATTATAGTGCCTGAGCAATACGTTTCTCCGCCCTTTGGGGCGTAAATGAGCCAACTAAATGACCCCATCGGTTCGAGAACGACCGATCAATCCGAGGCGCCTCGCAACAGCAACAACCACATAAGTCAAACTCGTCAGGGCGTGTAAAACCACTGACGCCACTTCTAGCTAGAAAGAAACGCATGCCCTCCCTGACGTCCGTCTCCCGTTTTTGGTTCATACCTGGTGTGAGACACGCGAGGTAAACGTTACACAAAGCTACGCCACAAAGGCCATGCTTTGATCATCACCACAAGACTTTGCTTTTCAACAGAAGCCTCGATCAATTGCCACTTAGGCATGCCACACAGGCAATTCACTCCATGCGTTTGATATCCATCAATATATAACCCCTGAGCTCGTATGTCTCAGAGAAGGGCGTTAAGCAAGAGAATAAATTCTCCGCCGCCAAACAGATATATATTTAATAGAAATCAATCACACAGACTAAAATCCAATGTCAGACACACAGTCCATTTACAAGTCCGTTCTGGGTCTGAACGAAACCGGAGGCACCTAGTACCCCGCATATCCATCGATCTCCAAGTACGTCTGGACGATCACTAACTGTTTCCATCTTCTTGGGTGTACAGCCCAATCAAGATCATCAGTAATTACCCAAACGACGTGAAGACCTCCGGTCTTCGACCATCGTCTTCATCTTCGCCTTATCGTCGTATCAGTTATTCAGAATGGGATAAACCCGGTCTTTCCGAATAACTCGCGTATATATTATAAAAGTGTTACACAAACACAACATACGCCTCATTCCAATTCATCAGTCACTAACCGTAAATTAATCAAGAGAATAATTCCCTAAATATTAACCCCGAAGGCCGAAACCAACATCAGATCAATATTCAGAAAACCATTCTGCTTAGCTAACCGACAGTTAGTTTCTGATTTCACATTCATAGGGAAAGATTCCCATTAATTTTATCAAAGATAAATTCCTTGAATTTATTCTTTAATCAACTTTTGAATATCAATTCAAACTAGTCGGGATTAGCGAACCTTACCGAAGTAATCATTTGTTTTAATTTCCCAATCCCAACCTATTCATCCCATGAAGTAAAACTGGTTATACTTCATATCTAACACCACGGTGTTATTGGTAAATTCAATTACCATTTCACGTTCAAATCTAATTAAAGATTTAACTATCGCCTGGAGCAAAACTGGTGATACTCCATTCTCGATCATTTCAATCTAATTAAAGATTCATTAAAACTCCACTTAGTCTTAATCTTCGACTGGGTTAAAGAATCAGTGTCATTTAAAACACGGTTCACGATAAACCCAAAGTCACATTCATTAATTGTCGGGTTAAAGAACAAGTGTTATTTAAAACACTGTTCACGATAAACCCAAAAATCAATATCAATTCAATTCCAATTAAATATTATTTAATTGGTACACTTCATTAAATCTAAATAAAAAGATTTAATCATTTCTCAACTGGGTTCAAGAACAGTGTTAGTGAAGACACCATTCACGACAAACCCAAATCACATTCGATATTCAATACAAGGCTCTGAATAGAAAATATATCGGCTTATATTCAATATCGAATCCTACGACTATCAAATGTCGTATTGGAAATAGCGATATAAATATATATCTTTCAAATTTCCATACCATCACCTGTATAATCACGAATTCCAACATCGAAATATTCCGAAGAAAATTTCGATTCAAATCCACTCCAATGCAATCATTGGAAATTTTGGTTATTTTCAAAACCCTTTTCAAATTCAATTTATTTATTTAAAAATAAATAGAATTATAATTCTAGTTCAAAACTAGTTCATTTCGATAAAAATCTATTTTTATCTTTTCAAATATGGAGTTTTTCATCCCAATTCTTTCTAAATCATTTCTTATGATTTTACACAAATTATTACTATTTTTAATAATTTTATCAAGGCCTGTACAGTCGATTTCCATCAACGGTCATCGAACTGCACTTACAGCGACCTTTTTCGAATTTGATTTGGACGTATCTCCAAATCCAACCGTTAGATTTCCAATTTATCATATTCGTTAGAAAGCTCTTTTCGATACGAACCCAACGGTTCCGGTTTTAGGAGAATCCGACGGTCGGATCTCCCGTAATGTCCGTTTGAAATAAATGGTCGAAATTCACGAACTGCCGCGGCGCGGCGCGTTCTATTCAGGCCATTATATTATATATATAATATATATAATATATACTTCGATTTCTATTTAAAACGAATTATATAAATAGTTTTGAATTCGTTTCAAAAACATTTTCAAGTTCCTTTTCAATTCAAATCACAATTGAATTCTTCTTTATAGATTCGTTTCTATTCAATTCAAATTTCAATTCAATTTGAAATCGTTTTCAATTCAATTCATTTCGAAATCGTTTTCAATTCAATTCATTTCGAAATCGTTTTCAATTCAATTCATTTCGAAATCGTTTTCAATTCAATTCATTTCGAAATCGTTTTCAATTCAATTCATTTCGAAATCGTTTTCAATTCAATTCATTTCGAAATCGTTTTCAATTCAATTCATTTCGAAATCGAATAAAATCGATATAAATATCGTTCACGTCAAAAATGGCGTTAATCTAATCAACACGGCTTCATAAATTTCTATTTTCAAAATAGTTGTTATTATCAAAATAATTCGTTCAACACATGACCAATCTCAATAGATGAGTACTGTCAACACATGAACCTTTATTTTATAATATTCTTTATTTTTCAAATTGGAATGAGGCCCAATCAATTACCATATAAAGTTAATTATATGGATTTCCATACAACACATGTATATAATAGCATTGAAAATAATCAACCATCAACCAAAGTGCACTACACTGTATAAGCATCAAATAGGGATATTCAACGCTTATAACAGCCTGTCAATCAATCGATCGACATATTTAATCAATCAGGACGAGTGAACTTCAAATTTCATCCCAACACCCGTGTGGGGTTTCAAACAATCAAACAAATATTTTATTCGTGCAGTTGGGCGATGTGTAAAATTTATCGTCCCAATCAATGTCCTTCAAATAGGTGTACATAAACAAACCGTCTGGTTTGTAAATGAATATTTATTTATTCACATTCACGTTAAAAATTATATTTTTAACGATAAAACATTTTATTCCAACCTATGAATTTCTATTCAATTCATTTACACAATAAAATGATATTTTTATTTTTCTAACATATTTTAGAAAATTTCGGCGGCATAACGGCACGATACTAGAAACGGGACGAGGCCTAGCCTTATCCCCGGTCTAGTGAAGGCCCACGCCATTCACACATCAATCAAATCAATCTCATTTTGCAAACCACAAAATTTGGAGTAAGAGTCTAACCTAGCCTTACTCCTTCGCCTTATAACGGCGCACGTCTAATCCTAACCAATTTATCGATTCGATTTTTCACACCACAAACCACATTCAAACCAATATCGCAATCAATAACCAAACAGCCAAACAAACAAGTCCATGGTCTGTGGACGATTGTGTCGGGTGCTACTAAACACCGTCTGCATCCTAGTATATATATATATAACTAGAAAATAAATTTGAAAGGTGAGAAATTCTCACATATAGCTATCCTAGCTCCACGGCACTTCCAATGCAGGAAATCTTCACCGCTATCCCATCTTCGTCATCTTCGTTGCCCGTAGCCACTACATACATAAAAATCGAATTTTTACTTCGCTATTCAATATTTAAAAATCATATTTTTAGTTCAAAGTTCAATATATAAAAATCGAATTTTTAGTTCAAAGTTCAATATATAAAAATCGAATTTTTAGTTCAAAGTTCAATATATAAAAATCGAATTTTTAGTTCAAAGTTCAATATATAAAAATCGAATTTTTACTTTGCTTTTCAATATATAAAAATCGAATTTTTACTTTGCTTTTCAATATATAAAAATCGAATTTTTACTTTGCTTTTCAATATATAAAAATCGAATTTTTACTTTGCTTTTCAATATATAAAAATCGAATTTTTACTTTTGACTTTCAATACATAAAAATATGATTTTTCTTTTGACTTTCAATATATAAAAATGTGATTTTTACCTTTTTAAAGAAATCAGTTTTCAATACCTTTTAAAAATCAGTTTTCATATCTTTTAAAAATCAGTTTTCATATCTTTTCAAAATCTGTTTTTTTATTCTTCTAAAAAAAATCTGCTTTTATTCTTTTTAAAAAAAATCTGCTTTTATTGTTTTTAAAAAAAACTGCTTTTATTCTTTTTAAAAAAACTGCTTTTATTCTTCTAAAAAAAATCTGGTTTTATTCTTCTTAAAAAATCTGGTTTTATTCTTCCAAAAAAATCTGGTTTTAAATTCTAATTAAAATCAGGTTTTAAATTCTATTTAAAATCAGGTTTTAAATTCTATTTAAAATCAGGTTTTAAATTCTATTTAAAATCAGGTTTTAAATTCTATTATAAAAGTCAGTTTTTAAATTCTGTTTAAAAATCGATATTTTTTTTTAGATTAAAAATAAAAATGGAAAGAGAAAAAAAAATGAAATAAAATAAAATAACGTACCTGCCTGCGAAGAGGGGGGGGGGACTCGTCTTCGTCGGCGGCAAGGTGGCAAGGCGGCGCTGGCTTCCAGGGGGGACTGCTCTAGGGTTTCGAACCGCTTCGGGATTGGGGCCCATGGGATCGAACGGAGGAAAGGAGAGAGGATGGGGGTTTGTGGCGGAGTTGCGATGGCCAGAGGGGGCCAGGCGGTGGCGCGAGCGTCGAGGCGGCGGTGGTAATCGCCTGGAGCACAGGCGACGGGGCTTTTTTTTTTTTTTCCTTGAATGAATTTAATCGAGGGGGGGGCCAGAACGGTTAAAAAGGGGGAGAGGGTTTTCTTTTTTTTTTTATTTTTTTATTATTTTATTATTTTTAAAAGTTGACTTTTACATACGTCATCTAAACGAGGCCCACCACCTGTCGTCCATAGCTAATTACCCCCATTCCGAACACAATGGGATATGTACCGTAAGCTGATTCGACCGTTTCGAACAGTTTTCGTCAAAATCAACATATAACTCTATATATTGAATTTTAAACGTACATTTCAAATTACCGGGACAACATACTAACTCGAAAAATTTCAGAAAAATATTTTCTAGCTTCGTATTGACGATACGGTCCTAACAAAACTAGTTTCGTCGAATTCCGACATCATTTGAAAAATGGCCAATTTCCAGTCGATTAAAATCAACTAAAACTGGTCAAACGCGTTTTCTTTTGCCACGCTCACATATTGAATCGAAAAATTATGAAATTTGAAACCTAGCAATAAATTGACACTGCGGACCCAACAAAACTGGTTTCGTCGAAATCCGAGGTCGTTTGCAAAATGTCCATTTTTAAGGGCCTGAATTCCATAGCGACTGTTCAGAATTTTCAACTGGACATATCTTTTGATTCCCGCTATGAAATTTTGATTTCCCGGATTCGTTGAAAAAATATTCACTATTAGATTCTATTATTTTTGGTTTCACCAAAATCCGGATTGTTTTGCACCTGGTACATTCAATTGAAGTTTGAAATCGAATTATCGAACTACCGCGCCATTTTCAATTCTATTTATAATTATATATAAATATTTATATTCTAACGACGACGCGTATAAATATATACGTTCGAATTATATTCAAAATAAATTTCTCGTCGATTATTATTTAAAATAATCCATTTTAAATAATCAAAATTCGCTAAAATGGCCAAAATAAAAATTTTAAACTGGCCCAGATTTTCGGGTTGTTACACACGCTATTGATCAGGTAAAATAATTAGTATCTTGATGGACAAAAACTAAATAATGCTACATTCAACTATCATAATTTAATTATTTTCTACATATCCAGAGAAAGAAGATTGAAGGGCTATTTGAGAAAAAATGGCAGGAAAAGGGAATCTTGAATAAAAGTTTCGGGAAAAAAACACTAATACAAGAACCATCCCCGCGGCAATAACCATCCTCGTAAGTATTTAGTCATTCCTAAAATATAGATTTAGTGGTTTCCAGTTTTCATTCACATAAAGCACACGAAAAGTATTTAGTAATACCTTTGTAACAGTGATATCGTAACCATCCACGCGGCAACACTCAACTATTTTGTAAACTGTCTTAAAAAAAGCTCAATAATTGATTGTTACTAAATGCTTTTCTTGCCATTTGTAGGAATGACTGTGCTTGGTTTGTAATGACAAACATTAAATTGCTTGACAGTGGAAATCTTCCGCAGATGTATGAAAAGGAAGAGATCGACCGACTCAAAGCGGATACAGTATTTCAAATCATCTACAACGGCGGAAAAGGAACAAATGAAACCAGTAGCAGAGCAAAAAGATTGATTTTTAATTGCAATTAGATTTGATATATTGAAGTTTACTTGTAATTTTCTTATAAGTTTCCTTGCTATATTTCTAGAAAGCACAATATACTTATGCTAACTGTTTAGTCTGTAATAATATGTGCTGATAACATCATTTGTAGTACGGTAACGTTGAGAGTTTGATATGTTTCATTTCATCATCAAATTGCAATATTGTTGTTTTGCATGCAGTAAGATGCTGTTAAATTGCGTGTAATGATATCAAAATGATATGATGTTGTCTCAAAAGTTTTCCAACATTACAGAATATCAAAATGATATATGAAACTATCATTATTTAAAAATATTTTCTATTTTTTGCTGTCGACGAAATCTAAACATTAATTAGTACAATAACAGTTGTAATAGCTTTAAACATTAAAAAATATAAATTATCTTATTCTCACAAGCACAGTGCTATATGCAGATAGCGTAAATTGTCTGTTTAAATAATACTGTCAACTAACAAAATGACAAAATGCATGCTAAACATAAATAACCATCAACCACTATTATAATTAGCAGAAATTGACGAACAATGTTATAACCAAAGATAATATGGCATCATAAACATTATGTAATATAACCATTATACATAATTATAACCATCCTACAATATTATAGCAATACAAACGTATAACAAAAACCAAAATCGCCATATCACTGTCAAACATACAATATTATAAACAGCATACAGAAACTAAGCAACATTAAAATTAAAAAAAAAATTGCAGATAGCATTATTAAATGACAAACTATAATACATCCACTAAACATACACAGAAGCCAAAAACAAATCTAACATAAATCAATCACTCAAACAACATTATCATAATAGTCATATAGTCAAACAGTTTACATATATGAATTGCATAATAAAAAAAAATGATAACTATATGTATCATTACAGTATAAAAATTGGTCATTGTGGAAAAAAACAGTATTAAACATCAACGTATAGAAGAAGCCTCACAGTTTCTTTTGTTGTGGCCTGTAGAATTACATTGGCTACATTTATTTCTTTTATTCTGAGAATAGCCATAGCCACCACGTCTCTTTGTAGAAGGTCTACCAGCTCCGCGAACTTCTTTAGGAGGCCTAATAATAACATCATTTTCGGCAATAACTGGCTTATCAAAATTAGGAATTGGATTAATGGCTTCAGCATATGAAGATCGAAAAGCGTCAACAGTAAAGTAGTGCTCCACATAGTCGTAAACTGATAACCTTGACTTATTAATACATTTGATTGCATGAGCACATGGAAATCCGGTAATTCTCCATTGATTACAGCTACATAAATGATTTTCGAGATCAACAAAATGAGATTTAGGGGATTTTACTTCGAACACAAAGTCAGAAGACTTGTAAACATCCCAGCCAAAACCAACATCGACTAACTTAGACAAGCGTTCCTCCATAACAGGACAAAGAGTCGTTGTCCACAAACGACATTCCTCCCTTCGCCTAGCCATTTGCTCCATAACTTTCACTCGAATACCATCCAAACAAGAAGTTATCGGCATTACTCTATCTTCCAAAATCCAAGAGTTGAAGCTTTCTGCAACATTTGAAGTATATTCACCATACCGCTTTCCTTGAAAAAAAAAATCTGCCCAGTGATCAAAAGGTTTATCTTGTAGAAAATTTTCAGCAGCCATACCCCCAATATTCTTAAATTTAGAAAGATATCGCTCAAAATCATACATATTAGATGCTCTAGCACAAAGTTTGAATAACTCTACAACAGAAGAATCACCTTTAGCTGCCTTCACAACACTACCAATATTTTGTTCCGTGTGAAGCAAACAGTAGCTATGATATGAAGAAGGAAATACTTTAGGAACACCTAATAAGAGACCCCAATGACGATCAGACATAAAAACTAGAGATCGGTCTTCATTTAGCATTTCTTCCAAATGGGACAAAAACCAAGACCAGTTAGATTTGTTTTCATGTGAAACAATACCCATAGCAAGAGGAAAGAAACCTGCAAAATAATTAATTAATGACCTTCCAAAACAAAGATACATGAGCCTCATTAAGCATCAGAAATATGATAGTAATGTCTGGCAAACACAATTGAATTAGAATCAAAATGATATATGAATATATCATATATTATATATTAGTCTTTTAGTACCTTACTGTCTAAACATTAATACTACAAACACTTCCAGTGGAACCATTGATAAATAAAGCAAACAAATCTAGTGTAAGCATTGTTGCATTAAAATTAGTTAATGTGCATAAAAATGATAGTTTCATGTATCATAGGTATAAAAAGAACCAAGAAAAAGAAAACAAAAGTAAAATTAAACTCGTACCTTGATTAGCATTTTTAGAAGTAGCAGCTAACAAAACTCCAGGTCTTCCCTTCAAATGAGCAGCATCTAAAAATATTAATGGTCTGCAGTGTTTAAAACCAAGCAAGCAAGCACCAAAAGCAAGACAAATTCTCTCAAACTGATTGGTTGAAGAATCAACATCCATAGATACATAACTACCAGGATTATACTGTTGCAATGCCTCTGAATACCAAAGTAAATCATTATATGACATCGCATCATCCCCATATATCTCTTTCAGTGCTAACTGTTTTCCGCTATAAGCATAATAGTATGATAAATTGAAATTATACTCTCTTCTAAATTCCGCAATGATATCCTTCGACTTCTTCATACGAGCATCCCGAATTTGATCCAAAATCAAAGATTTAACAAATCTACTTGAAATAGTTACTTTATTAACATCTCTAAGACCCGCTCCACACGAATGATTAAAATTATAAGTTCTAATAAAAAATCGAGAGAGAAAGCCCGGATCCGAAGAAGCATTAACATAAAACTTGCAACCATCATTAATCCAAGAACAATTTACCGAAATTCTATCCGGAGCGTTTCTGAAATAGCCGACGAACTCCGGTAGGCTTTGCAACCATCCCTTCATCCCCCAAGCAGCAGGTAATACCCACCGTGGTTCCCACATGGTCCCCCAGTCCCTTGTTTTACGGCGACCCTCTCGAGTCTCGCGCCTATTGGCGAACCAACGCCCTCCCCGGCGCCATGTAGGGGTAAGAGTCTCCCGTTCGCCACCAAACCGCGAAGCGAGAACCCCCTATCATGTGTAACCGGCCTACTCAGGGCCAGCAACAAGAACTGGTGATACTCCATTCTCGATCTTTTCAATCTAATTAAAGATTCATTAAAACTCCACTTAGTTTTAATCTGTGACTGGGTTAAAGAATCAGTGTCATTTAAAACACGGTTCACGATAAACCCAAAAATCAATATCCATTCAATTCCAATTAAATATCATTTAATTGGTACACTTCATTAAATCTAAATCAAAAGATTTAATCTTTTCTCAGCTAGGTTCAAGAACAGTGTTAGTGAAGACACCATTCACGACAAACCCAAATCACATTCATTAATTATCGGGTTAAAGAACAAGTGTTATTTAAAACACTGTTCACGATAAACCCAAAAATCAATATCAATTCAATTCCAATTAAATATCATTTAATCGGTACACTTCATTAAATCTAAATAAAAAGATTTAATCTTTTCTCAACTGGGTTCAAGAACAGTGTTAGTGAAGACACCATTCACGACAAACCCAAATCACATTCGATATTCAATACAAGGCTCTGAATAGAAAATATATCGGCTTATATTCAATATCGAATTCTACGACTAACAAATGTCGTATTGGAAATAACGATACAAATATATATCTTTCAAATTTCCATAACAACACCTGTAATATCACGAATTCCAACATCGAAATATTCCGAAGACAATTTCGATTCAAATCCACTCCAATGCAATCATTGGGAATTTTGGTTATTTTCAAAACCATTTCAAATTCAATTTATTTATTTAAAAATAAATAGAATTATAATTCTAGTTCAAACTAGTTCATTTCGATAAAAATCTATTTTTATCTTTTCAAATATGGAGTTTTTCATCCCAAATCTTCACAAATAATTTCTTATGATTTTACACAAATTATTGCTATTTTTAATAATTTTATCGAGGCCCGTACAGTCGATTTCCATCAACGGCCATCGAACTGCACTTACAGCGACCTTTTTCGAATTTGATTTGGACATAATTCCAAATCCAACCGTTAGATTTCAAATTTCTAATATTCGTTAGAAAGCTCTTTTCGATACGAACCCAACGGTTCCGGTTTTAGGAGAATCCGACGGTCGGATCTCCCGTAATGTCCGTTTGAAATAAATGGTCGAAATTCGCGAACTGCCGCGGCGCGGCGCGTTCTATTCAGGCCATTATATTATATATAATATATATAATATATATTTCGTCGATTACCATTCAAAACGAATTATATAAATAGTTTTAAAATCGTTTCAAAACCTATTTCAACTTCCATTTCAATTCAAAGCAAAATTGAATTCTTCTCTATAAATTCGTTTTAAAATTCATTTCTATTCAATTCAAATTTCAATTCAATTTGAATTCATTTCAATTTGCTTTCAATTCAATTTGAATTCGCTTTCAATTCAATTCATTTCGAAATCACTTTCAATTCAATTCACTTTGAATTCGTTTTCAATTCAATTCATTTCGAAATCGTTTTCAATTCAATTCACTTTGAATTCGTTTTCAATTCAATTCATTTCGAAATCACTTTCAATTCAATTCATTTCGAAATCACTTTCAATTCAATTCATTTTGAAATCGTTTTCAATTCATTTTAGAATAAATAAAATCGATATAAATATCGTTCACGTCAAAATGGCGTCAATCTAATCAACACGGCTTCATAAAGTTCTATTTTCAAATATTCTATTTCAAATATTTCTTTTTCAAATATTTCTATTTTAAAACTGGAATGAGGCCCAATCAATTACCATATAAAGTTAATTATATGGATTTTCATACAACACATGTATAATAGCCTTGAAAAATAATCAACCATCAACCAAAGTGCACTACACTGTATAAGCATCAAATATCGATATCCAACGCTTAAAACAGCCTGTCAATCAACCGATCGACATATTCAATCAATCAGGATGAGTGAACTTCAAATTTCATCCCAACACCCGTGTGGGGTTTCAAACAATCAAACACATATTTTATTTGTGCTGTTGGGCGATGTGTAAAATTTATCGACCCAATCAACGTCATTCAAATAGGTGTACATAAACAAACCGTCTGGTTTGTAAATGAATATTTATTTATTCACATTCACGTTAAAAATTATATTTTTAACGATAACACATTTTATTTTAACATATGAATTTCTATTCAGTTCATTCGTTAAATAAAATGCTATTTTTATTTTTCTAACTTATTTTAGAAAATTTCGGCGGCATAACGGCACGATACTAGAAACGGGACAAGGCCTAGCCTTATCCCCGGTCTAGTGAAGGCCCACGCCATTCACATATCAATTTTAATCAATTTCCAATTCAACCAATCAATCAAATCCAAATCAAATAACCTAACCAACTACGCAACCAAACAAACAAGTCCATGGTATGTGGACGGGTGTCGGGTGCTTCTAATAAGCACCGTCTGCATCCTAGTATATATATATAACTAGAAAAATAGAATTTGAGTGAGAAGTTCTCACCTATAGCTATCCTAGCTCCACGGCTCTCCATTGATAGAAATCTTCATTGCTATCGCATCTTCGTCATCTTCGTTGCCCGTAGTCACTATATATATAAAAATCGAATTTTTATTTCAAAGTTCAATATATAAAAATCGAATTTTTAGTTCAAAGTTCAATATATAAAAATCGAATTTTTATTTCAAAGTTCAATATATAAAAATCGAATTTTTATTTCAAAGTTCAATATATAAAAATCGAATTTTTACTTCAAAGTTCAATATATAAAAATCGAATTTTTATTATCGAAGTTCTATATATAAAAATTCTATTTTTACATCGTTATTCTATATATAAAGATCTTGCCTTTTCAACTATAAAGTTTTCGCCTTTATAAAAATAAACACTTCATTTCAACGTATATAAAATAAAAATCAGATTTTTATTTTGCTACATACACAAAGATGATATTTTTATATTGTCTATCCTATAAAGATTATATTTTTAATACTTTAAAAATATAAAAACCCCATTTTTAATATTTCTATATAGTAAAGACTATATTTTTAATACTTTAAAAATATAAAAATCATATTTTTATCACTTTAAAAATATAAAGATCATACCTTTTTTTATTTTAAATTCTTTTTAAAATCAGTTTTAATTTACTTTTAAAATCAGTTTTAATTTTTCCTAAAAAAATCAGTTTTAATTTATCTTTCACTTATATAAAATAAAAAAATAAAACAAATAAATTAAAAAACTACTTACAAGGCGGGGAAAGAACTGTCGACTGCGGTGGATTGCGAGGGGGGGTGCGGCTGTCGATGGAAGAGGAGAGGGGGGGGAGGAGGAGGGGCGGCGCGGAGCAGGGGTTTCGAAGGGGGAAGGGCGATGTGGTGGCGGCGCGTTTACTGTGGAGGAAGGGGGTCTCGATGTGGAGGAGAAGGGGGAAGAGAGGCGGAGGATCCCTGGAGGTCGGCGCCAGGGTGCGGCGGCCCTGGTGGCAGCGGCGGCGGCGGCTTTGGCCCCCCGTCGTTCGCCTCTTTTTCTTTTCCCCTTTTTTTTTTTTTTTTTTTTTATATATATATCTGTTGAATGAAACGAGAAGGGGGGGGCCTATATATTATATTTTATATTTTTAATTTAATTCATTTAATCGCAAAAAGTTAACTTTTACTACCGAACTCGAAACGAGGCCCACCGCCTGCCGCCCGTAGCGTTTCACCCCCATTCCGAACACAATGGGATATGTATCGTAAGCTGATTTGATCACAACAATCAGTTTCCGTTGAATTTACATTTAAATCACTTTATTGAATTTTAAACGTACATTTCAAATTACCGGGGCCACATACTAACTAGAAAAATTCCAGAAAAATATTTTCTAGCTTCGTATTGACGATACGGTCCTAACAAAACTAGTTTCGTCGAATTCTGAGACCGTCTGAAAAATGGCCATTTTCCAGTCGATTAAAATCAACTGAAATGGTCAAAACACGTTTTCCTTTGCCACGCTCACATATTGATTCGAAAAATTATGAAATTTGGAATCTAGCAATAACTTTACATCCCGAACCCAACAAAACTGGTTTCGTCGAAATCCGAGGTCGTTTGCAAAATGTCCATTTTTAAGGGCCTGAATTCCATAGCGACTATTCAGAATTTTCAACTGGACATATCTTTTGATTCCCGCTATCAAATTTCGATTTTTCGGATTCGTTGGAAAGATATTATCAATTAGATCCTATCATTTTTGGTTTCACTAAAATCCGGATTGTTTTGCACCCGGTATATTCAATTGAAGTTTGAAATCGAATTATCGAACTACCGCGCCATTTTCAATTCTATTTATAATTATATATAAATATTTATATTCTAACGACGACGCATATAATATATACGCTCGAATAATATTCAAATAAAATTTCTCGTTGATTTTATTTAAAATAATTCATTTTAAATATTCAAAATTCGCTAAAATTGCCAAAATAAAATTTTCAAACTGGCTCGCATTTTACGGGTTGTTACAATCTCCCCCACTTAAAACTTTTCGTCCCCGAAAAGGAACAAAGTCGAAAGTGGTTTGATTAATTAGCTCTACGATCGATCTGGCTTCCATTCTCCAACCTTTCAGTTTCTGAGAATTTTCAAAATTTCAAAAATTTGGCTAACACCTTAAATTTTTGAAAAATTTCGCCATAACCTCCCCTGCACCGGGAGCATCGGGGAATTTCAAATAGCTTCCCCGGTCCTTCAGATCTCAAAAAGAAAAAGAAAAAGCCAAGCGGCTAGCCAATAGGCTCACAAAATCATCATCACCCAAACAAAACAGGAAATTATGTAGTAAACATGTACCTATTTGTCGGGCAAACAAATTTTATTCTCTGGCTCTAGCCTCCTTGCTATGACCTGTTCAATGCAAGTGTATGTATACAAGCAAATGCGACCAATTTTCAATACGGTTCAAAATGTGATGCAGTTAGGCATAATGGTTCAAAATTATCAAACAATTTAACAAACAACACAATCATCAATCAATTAGTGAATTAGAGCTTCAAATTCATAATTTTGATACATAGTCAAAAATCAGGTTCTTGATGCCAAATCACAACAATAGGCCCTATCTAATTTTTGGTTCTCACACCAGTCTAATGGAAATATATAGATATCACACCTTCGTTACTCGAACATGAATACTAATGACGACTAGTCAATCATCAGAATCATCTTCGGGCCACTAGAGTATGATTCTATATCTATCCAGTATATTAAAACTTCGAATACACGCGGATCAGACGTATACGCAAAATCTATATATACTGGACTGTCCAACTCAATATAAATAGATAATCAAATACGAATAATTGATTTAAATTTTCAAAACAAAAATTGTTTTTATTTTCAAAAATATACTCTTCACACTCGTTCTAGGATACTACTGATCCTATTTCTAACGAGTCATCCCATTGGATATTACTAATCCAATTATCTGATGAATTCTTTCGTATGGTTCTAATGTGCCTTGTTCCCTAGCTTTGTAAACCAAAGCTCTGATACCAACTGTGAAATAGCCGACGAACTCCGGTAGGCTTTGCAACCATCCCTTCATCCCCCAAGCAGCAGGTAATACCCACCGTGGTTCCCACATGGTCCCCCAGTCCCTTGTTTTACGGCGACCCTCTCGAGTCTCGCGCCTATTGGCGAACCAACGCCCTCCCCGGCGCCATGTAGGGGTAAGAGTCTCCCGTTCGCCACCAAACCGCGAAGCGAGAACCCCCTATCATGTGTACCCGGCCTACTCAGGGCCAGCAACAAGAACTGGTGATACTCCATTCTCGATCTTTTCAATCTAATTAAAGATTCATTAAAACTCCACTTAGTTTTAATCTGTGACTGGGTTAAAGAATCAGTGTCATTTAAAACACGGTTCACGATAAACCCAAAAATCAATATCCATTCAATTCCAATTAAATATCATTTAATTGGTACACTTCATTAAATCTAAATCAAAAGATTTAATCTTTTCTCACCTGGGTTCAAGAACAGTGTTAGTGAAGACACCATTCACGACAAACCCAAATCACATTCATTAATTATCGGGTTAAAGAACAAGTGTTATTTAAAACACTGTTCACGATAAACCCAAAAATCAATATCAATTCAATTCCAATTAAATATCATTTAATTGGTACACTTCATTAAATCTAAATAAAAAGATTTAATCTTTTCTCAACTGGGTTCAAGAACAGTGTTAGTGAAGACACCATTCACGACAAACCCAAATCACATTCGATATTCAATACAAGGCTCTGAATAGAAAATATATCGGCTTATATTCAATATCGAATTCTACGACTAACAAATGTCGTATTGGAAATAACGATACAAATATATATCTTTCAAATTTCCATAACAACACCTGTAATATCACGAATTCCAACATCGAAATATTCCGAAGACAATTTCGATTCAAATCCACTCCAATGCAATCATTGGGAATTTTGGTTATTTTCAAAACCATTTCAAATTCAATTTATTTATTTAAAAATAAATAGAATTATAATTCTAGTTCAAACTAGTTCATTTCGATAAAAATCTATTTTTATCTTTTCAAATATGGAGTTTTTCATCCCAAATCTTCACAAATAATTTCTTATGATTTTACACAAATTATTGCTATTTTTAATAATTTTATCGAGGCCCGTACAGTCGATTTCCATCAACGGCCATCGAACTGCACTTACAGCGACCTTTTTCGAATTTGATTTGGACATAATTCCAAATCCAACCGTTAGATTTCAAATTTCTAATATTCGTTAGAAAGCTCTTTTCGATACGAACCCAACGGTTCCGGTTTTAGGAGAATCCGACGGTCGGATCTCCCGTAATGTCCGTTTGAAATAAATGGTCGAAATTCGCGAACTGCCGCGGCGCGGCGCGTTCTATTCAGGCCATTATATTATATATAATATATATAATATATATTTCGTCGATTACCATTCAAAACGAATTATATAAATAGTTTTAAAATCGTTTCAAAACCTATTTCAACTTCCATTTCAATTCAAAGCAAAATTGAATTCTTCTCTATAAATTCGTTTTAAAATTCATTTCTATTCAATTCAAATTTCAATTCAATTTGAATTCATTTCAATTTGCTTTCAATTCAATTTGAATTCGCTTTCAATTCAATTCATTTCGAAATCACTTTCAATTCAATTCACTTTGAATTCGTTTTCAATTCAATTCATTTCGAAATCGTTTTCAATTCAATTCACTTTGAATTCGTTTTCAATTCAATTCATTTCGAAATCACTTTCAATTCAATTCATTTCGAAATCACTTTCAATTCAATTCATTTTGAAATCGTTTTCAATTCATTTTAGAATAAATAAAATCGATATAAATATCGTTCACGTCAAAATGGCGTCAATCTAATCAACACGGCTTCATAAAGTTCTATTTTCAAATATTCTATTTCAAATATTTCTTTTTCAAATATTTCTATTTTAAAACTGGAATGAGGCCCAATCAATTACCATATAAAGTTAATTATATGGATTTTCATACAACACATGTATAATAGCCTTGAAAAATAATCAACCATCAACCAAAGTGCACTACACTGTATAAGCATCAAATATCGATATCCAACGCTTAAAACAGCCTGTCAATCAACCGATCGACATATTCAATCAATCAGGATGAGTGAACTTCAAATTTCATCCCAACACCCGTGTGGGGTTTCAAACAATCAAACACATATTTTATTTGTGCTGTTGGGCGATGTGTAAAATTTATCGACCCAATCAACGTCATTCAAATAGGTGTACATAAACAAACCGTCTGGTTTGTAAATGAATATTTATTTATTCACATTCACGTTAAAAATTATATTTTTAACGATAACACATTTTATTTTAACATATGAATTTCTATTCAGTTCATTCGTTAAATAAAATGCTATTTTTATTTTTCTAACTTATTTTAGAAAATTTCGGCGGCATAACGGCACGATACTAGAAACGGGACAAGGCCTAGCCTTATCCCCGGTCTAGTGAAGGCCCACGCCATTCACATATCAATTTTAATCAATTTCCAATTCAACCAATCAATCAAATCCAAATCAAATAACCTAACCAACTACGCAACCAAACAAACAAGTCCATGGTATGTGGACGGGTGTCGGGTGCTTCTAATAAGCACCGTCTGCATCCTAGTATATATATATAACTAGAAAAATAGAATTTGAGTGAGAAGTTCTCACCTATAGCTATCCTAGCTCCACGGCTCTCCATTGATAGAAATCTTCATTGCTATCGCATCTTCGTCATCTTCGTTGCCCGTAGTCACTATATATATAAAAATCGAATTTTTATTTCAAAGTTCAATATATAAAAATCGAATTTTTAGTTCAAAGTTCAATATATAAAAATCGAATTTTTATTTCAAAGTTCAATATATAAAAATCGAATTTTTATTTTAAAGTTCAATATATAAAAATCGAATTTTTACTTCAAAGTTCAATATATAAAAATCGAATTTTTATTATCGAAGTTCTATATATAAAAATTCTATTTTTACATCGTTATTCTATATATAAAGATCTTGCCTTTTCAACTATAAAGTTTTCGCCTTTATAAAAATAAACACTTCATTTCAACGTATATAAAATAAAAATCAGATTTTTATTTTGCTACATACACAAAGATGATATTTTTATATTGTCTATCCTATAAAGATTATATTTTTAATACTTTAAAAATATAAAAACCCCATTTTTAATATTTCTATATAGTAAAGACTATATTTTTAATACTTTAAAAATATAAAATCATATTTTTATCACTTTAAAAATATAAAGATCATACCTTTTTTTATTTTAAATTCTTTTTAAAATCAGTTTTAATTTACTTTTAAAATCAGTTTTAATTTTTCCTAAAAAAATCAGTTTTAATTTATCTTTCACTTATATAAAATAAAAAAATAAAACAAATAAATTAAAAAACTACTTACAGGGCGGGGAAAGAACTGTCGACTGCGGTGGATTGCGAGGGGGGGTGCGGCTGTCGATGGAAGAGGAGAGGGGGGGGAGGAGGAGGGGCGGCGCGGAGCAGGGGTTTCGAAGGGGGAAGGGCGATGTGGTGGCGGCGCGTTTACTGTGGAGGAAGGGGGTCTCGATGTGGAGGAGAAGGGGGAAGAGAGGCGGAGGATCCCTGGAGGTCGGCGCCAGGGTGCGGCGGCCCTGGTGGCAGCGGCGGCGGCGGCTTTGGCCCCCCGTCGTTCGCCTCTTTTTCTTTTCCCCTTTTTTTTTTTTTTTTTTATATATATATCTGTTGAATGAAACGAGAAGGGGGGGGGGCTATATATTATATTTTATATTTTTAATTTAATTCATTTAATCGCAAAAAGTTAACTTTTACTACCGAACTCGAAACGAGGCCCACCGCCTGCCGCCCGTAGCGTTTCACCCCCATTCCGAACACAATGGGATATGTATCGTAAGCTGATTTGATCACAACAATCAGTTTCCGTTGAATTTACATTTAAATCACTTTATTGAATTTTAAACGTACATTTCAAATTACCGGGGCCACATACTAACTAGAAAAATTCCAGAAAAATATTTTCTAGCTTCGTATTGACGATACGGTCCTAACAAAACTAGTTTCGTCGAATTCTGAGACCGTCTGAAAAATGGCCATTTTCCAGTCGATTAAAATCAACTGAAATGGTCAAAACACGTTTTCCTTTGCCACGCTCACATATTGATTCGAAAAATTATGAAATTTGGAATCTAGCAATAACTTTACATCCCGAACCCAACAAAACTGGTTTCGTCGAAATCCGAGGTCGTTTGCAAAATGTCCATTTTTAAGGGCCTGAATTCCATAGCGACTATTCAGAATTTTCAACTGGACATATCTTTTGATTCCCGCTATCAAATTTCGATTTTTCGGATTCGTTGGAAAGATATTATCAATTAGATCCTATCATTTTTGGTTTCACTAAAATCCGGATTGTTTTGCACCCGGTATATTCAATTGAAGTTTGAAATCGAATTATCGAACTACCGCGCCATTTTCGATTCTATTTATAATTATATATAAATATTTATATTCTAACGACGACGCATATAATATATACGCTCGAATAATATTCAAATAAAATTTCTCGTTGATTTTATTTAAAATAATTCATTTTAAATATTCAAAATTCGCTAAAATTGCCAAAATAAAATTTTCAAACTGGCTCGCATTTTACGGGTTGTTACAGTTTCTAACAAAAATCAAAGCATAACCATATTTTATTTGATACGCCATTAAAAACTCTCTAAAATCCTCAGCCCCATTAAAACAAAAACCAAGAAAATCCGCAATATTTTTCTGAGAACCTTTCTTTAACATATCTTTCAAATAATGAGATGAATCGGCATGTGACTCGCAATTTGTTCCAGAATTACTACCAATCGAAGTGCTTTATATGCTTTCAGAACCCAAACCACAGCCATTACTATCAGATTCCATAACACCAACATTCTCCTTAACCGTAAACTTGAAATATTGACTCTTCTTAAAAGTTAGAAGACATAAAATGCTAAGCAAGTCTGAATCAGTGTCGATAACTATAGTCTTATTCTCAAGAACATAAGAAATCTCAATAGAAAACCGATTAAGATGTGGCCAAACATCACATATTTCACTTTTAACACCAAATAAAGAAGAGGCCGTGGTCAAACGAGTAGAATAACAATTCTCATTGTATTCAAAGATAACAAGCAAACTATTTTCTTCATTATTGATAGTATCAGAACTGCCAAAAAAAATCCAATTAAAATACTTAAACGAATAAAACAGTAACAACAAATGTTAAATTTACATATCATAACAAAATAGAAACAATGTTGCGGCTGGATTAAACAAGAATACATTAACTAAAAAACCGTATGATAAATAAACATATCACTGGCAAGATTATAGTCTAAATGTGAATACTGCAGTAATGCTATATAAACATAGCATAAAATAACAAACCACATATAATATTCACTGGAACGACGGAACATCATCAAACTATAAAACAATGAACATTGTTGAAGAAATGCAAAAATAAACATTAAAATCTTACTTCTCCATTGAAATAAATCCAAATTCGATATCAATTACTGGAAGAAGAACAAGCTGTATAACCTAGATGAGCAAAAAATCGATTATTAATCGACAACAATTATACGCAATAAAAAACAGAAATACTTGAAAGAAATTAAAGAAGCATACCTGAATTTACCTAATTGTTTAATGAAGATAGAAATCGCCAATGGAGATCTGTAGCAATGAAAGAAGACGAAAATCGATTGACAATGGAGAAATCGAATACAAAATTAGAGTGAGTGTCGTCTTGAATCGAGAAGTTGGTGATGAAGAAGATCGCAACCAAATTAAACAGAAGAAAAAATTTAAATGTTGCTGAGTCTTTTTCCTTGGAACGAAAGTTTAACGACCGCTTCCTTCAGATGAAAAAAAAGAGCCGCGTCCGTAGGCCCAAATAATTTGAATAAAACTTCCTTCAGCCCATTTTCCTGTTTAAAATATTTATTATTTTATGAACTGCAATCAGACACAGTCAAATACCATATAATTTGATTTATATGGATTTCATACACACAGGTACACTACAACAATCAAACACAGTCAACCATCATCCAACGTGCATTCTACACTGCATAAGCATCAAATATAAATATTTAACACTTATAACAGTCTGTCAACCAATTGATTGACAAACAACTAATTATTGGGATTAGTATATGTAGCTACCCGTAACTTCCCCGGTAAGGAAAGCCCAGATGCTTTGAGGACAAGACCAATCAGAACACAAACAGAAGAACATTTCATTGTTATTTACAACAATCCCATTAGATTACAAGAATATACAGAGTATGAATAAATATTACACATCAGAAAAATATCAGAGATTACAATAAATTACATAACGGCAGAAAAACAGTATAAAACACAACTAAAAGTAATGCATGGATATAGAGCTTTCCGAGCATTGTTCCAGCTGTAAATCAGGACCCTGTGAATATAAATCTGCAAAACCAAAACTACCAGCTGCCCATGTCGAAAATAAGGGCGTCCAGAGTTTAGGTTAAAATAATAAACTCCAGGTCAGTCATGTGACTGGTGTGAGAACTAAAACAGTTATTAAAACTTTACTTTGAAAGAGAGTAATTCAAGGGACCACGCCGTATAACTCAGAACGGGTTTCCTCCCAAGAACACCAGTGCATAGAATAAACAACGCAATGCATTTTCAAAAAATGAAGCTATTATAAGACCCAGGTCCCATCACACAATGCAACGCATGCTGGAGGATAGGTTTTTCACTTATAATAGCCAAACATGCTTGGTACGTTTAAAAAAAATCATTTGATACTATTATAAGTATATAGTGTCAAAACAATTTCAATCATAAATATCAATCATAGGCGGCATGGGTACCATCTATCATGTCACCATACTAGGCTCTACAAATAAAACCGAAATATCTCGTATTGGAAATTGGATTTATGTCATGAGTCGTGGCAAGGGGCAAGCTCCTCTCCGCTTCGAGACACTCTAGCAAATGTCTCAGGACTACACACTCTGGGTAACCCCTGGAATCCACCAAGACCGGTCCTCCCTTACGTTTGAGGATTAATTATTCCTGAACACACGTTTCCCGGCCCTATAGGACCTATAATCGAGGCGCCTCTCATCCAATAACCACATAGGTAAAAAGTATATAAATGTCATCCAGTTTAAGCACTGACACCACCCATTGCTAGAAAGAAATGTGGTGCACTCCTTGGGTCCTCATCCCGTTTTTGACTCATACCGAGGTGTGAGGCTCGCGAATCCATGCTATACACAAAGCTATGACTCACAGGCCGTGCTTTGATCATCAACCACAAGAATTTTCTTTTCAACAGAAGCCTTGATCATTTTACACTTAGGCATGTCACACAGGTAATTCACTCCATGCGACGGATGTCCATCAAAATACAGCCTCTGAGCTCGTCCGTCTTAGAGAAGGGCGTTAAGCAAGAGAATAAATTCTCCACCACCAAACAGATGTATATTTAATAGAGATCAATCAGCATAGAATAAAATCCAATGTCAGACACACAGTCCATTTACAAGTTCGTTCTGGGTCTGAAAGAAACCGGAGGCGCTTTCCTTGCATATCCATCGATCTCCAAGTATGTCTGGACGATCACCAACTGATTCCCTCCTCTTGGGTGTATAGCCCAATCAAGTTCATCAGTAATCACCCAAACGATGTGAACACGTCCGGTCTTCAACCACCGTCTTCATCTTCGACATATCGTCGAATTGGTTATTCAGAATGGGTATAAACCCGGCCTTTCTGAATGACCCGCGTATATAATTAACCAATGTTACACAAACAAAACATACGCCTCATTCCAATTCATCAGTCACTAACCGTAAATTAGCAAGGGAACAATTCCCTAAATATTAACCCCGAAGGCCGAAACCAACATCAGATCAATACCTAGGAAACCATTCTTCTTAGCCATCCTACAGTTAGCTTCTAAATTTCATATTCTTAGGGAAAGGTTCCCATTAATTTTATCAAAGATAAATTCTTTAAAATTATTCTTCAGTCTTCCTTTGGATGTCATTTCAAACCATGTTAAGGTTTTCCAAACTTGTCGGTATTAGTGAAACACACCGAAGTAATTATTTATTTTATTTCCCAATCACAACCTATTCATCCCATGAAGCTAAACTGGTAATACTCCATATCTAACACCACGTTGTTATCAGTAAAATTAATTACCATTTCACGTTCAAATCCAATCAAAGATTTAACTATCGCTTTGGAGCAAAACTGGTGATACTCCATTCACGCTCACTTTCTAAATTTTATAATTTAAATAATCAATTAACATTCCAGTCTAATTACAGATTCGTTAAAACTCCATTTACTGGGTTAAAGAACTAATGTCATTTAAAACACAGTTCACGATAAACCCAAATCACATTCTACTTATTATCAGGTTAAACAACAAGTGTTATTTAAAACACCATCCACGATAAACCCAAATCCCATTTGATATTAAATACAAGGCTCTGAATAGAAAATATATCAGCTTATGTTCAATATCAAATACTGAAACCCACAAATATCGCTTTGGAAATAACGATATAAAATATATCTTTCAAATTTCCTCCAAAATATTTGTATCATCGCGAAATCTAATATCGAAATATTCCAAAGACAATTTCGATTCAAAACCATTTCAGTTCATATATTGGAAATTCTGGTTATTTAAAACCCATTTCAATTCCGATTTATTTGTTTTAAAAATAATTTGATTTTAATTCTAGTTTGAAACTAGTTCATTTCGATAAAAAATTATTTTTATCTTTTCAAGTGTGGAGTTTTTCATCCCAATTCTTCACAAATCATTTCTTATGATTTTACACAAATTATTGATATTTTTGCTAATTTTGTCAAGGCCCGTACACTCAATTTCCAATAACGGCCATCGAACTGCACTTACACCGACCTTTTCTGAAATTGATTTGGACGTTTCTCCAAATCAAACCATTAGATTTCAAATCTCTTGTATTCATTAGAAAGCTCTTTTCAATACGAACCCAACGGTTCTGGTTTTAGGAGAATCCGACGGTCGGATCTCCCGTAATGTCCATTCGAAGTCAATGGTCGAAATTCACGAACTGCCGCGCTGCGGTGCGTTCTATTCAGGCCATTCTATATATAATACATATATATTATATATATATTTCATCGATTCCCTTTTAAAATGTATGTTAAATACGTTTTTGAAATGATTTCAACTTCATATTCAACTTCGAATCAAAATTGAATATTTCACATCATCGATATACAAAGGATAATATTTTCAAAACGTTATATTTTGAAATCACTTCCTTTTCTATAATTATTATAAAAACGAAAATAATCGATATAAATATCGTTCGCGTCAGAATAGCGCATCTCTAATCAACACAGCTTTATATTTTTCAATAACTTCGTTATTCTATTTAACAAATGAATATTTATTCTATTCAACACATGAATCTATATTTCTTTCACATGACTAATCTCAACACATGAGTACTGTCAACACATGACCATTTTTGTTATGTAATATATTTTATAAAATTTTGATTTCTATCGTATAATTTTATATCAAACTCTAACCGTAAATTAGCAAGAGAACGATTCCCTAAGCATTAACCCCAAAGGCCGAAACCAACATCAGATCAATACCCAGGAGACCACTCATCTTATCTACTTTCCAGTTAGTTTCTAATTTTATATATGATAAAGATGTAAATTTTATTGTTAAATATTTTACTCAACACATGAATCGATGTTTTATAATATTCTTTATTTTCTCAATTGGAATGAGGCCCAATCAATTACCATATAATGTTAATTATATGGATTTCATACAACACATGTACATAATAGCAAAAATAAATAATCAACCATCATCCAAAGTGCACCACACAACTGCATAAGCATCAAATATAAATAATTAACGCTCACACAGTCTGTCGACCAATCGATCGACATACTACTAAATAATTGGGATTAGTGAATGCCAAATATCATCCCAACACCCGTATGGGGTTTCAATCCACAAACACTGAATATTATTTGTGTTATTGGGCGATATGTAAAATTTATCATCCCGATCAATGTCCTTCAAATAGGTGTACATAAGTAAACCGTCCGGTTTGTAAATGAATATTTATTTATTCACATTCACGTTAAAAATTATATTTTTAACAATGAATTCCTTTATTTCACCACATGAATTTCTACTCAGTTCATTTATTCAATAAGATGATATTTTTATTTTTCTAACTTATTTTAGAAAATTTCATTGGCATAACGGCACAATACTAGAAACGGGATGAGGCCTAGCCTTATCCTCGGTGTAATAATGGCCCACGCTATACACATACCAATTTAATCAATCCCATTTCACATCCCCAAACAAATTCAATCCAATTAATCAACCAAACAAATAAATCAATCACCAAGCAATCACCTAAACAAACAAGCCGTCCATGGTCTGTGGACGACGGGTGTCGGGTGCTACTAAACACCGTCTGCATCCTAGTATATATATTTTCAACTAGAAAACAAGATTAAAAGTGAGGAGTTCTCACCGAGAGCTAAACCAAACGACGCGACTCTTCTTATATAGAAAATCTTCGCCGTGCTCGCCTTTTGTCACTTTCGTCACTTTCGTTGTCCGTATCCAATATTTTATATCGCCCGGATTTGTTGTTCTGGTTCCAGAATTTGCAAACGAGGTTCAATCTTCACACCATCTTTTTTTCTAGCTTAAATGCACCATTTCGGACAACTTTCGCTGTAACGACCCAGAAAATTTGAACCAATTAAATTTTTTTAAATTGGCTAAAATAGTGGATTTTAAATATTTTAAATAAATATTTTAAATAATAGCAATGAAAAGTGAGTTTGAATCGACGTTTGAAAATAAATATAATTAATTCTAATTTTAAACATGGCCTGAAATGGCGGGTTAGTTTCAAAATTTGAATTCAAACTTTGACTGACTGTACCGAGTGCAAAACAAAACTGATTTGAGTGAAACCAAAAATATTTAAATCTGTTAGTGAATATCTTTCTAACGAATCTTAAAATTCAAAGCTTCATAGCCGACAGCAAAAAAAATGGCCAAATGAATTTTCAGAAAGGTCGCTATAGAATATATATAGCCCGTGAAAATGACCATTTTGCAAACGACCTCAGAATTCTACGAAACCACTTTTGTTGGACCCGGGATGTCAAATTATTGCTAGATTTAAAGTTTTATAATTTTTGAAGCTAGTATGTGAGCGTGGCAAAATAAAACGTGTTTTGGTCAATTATAGTTAAATTGGATTGACCAGAAATAGGCCATTTTTCAAACGGTCTCAGAATTCGACGAAACAAGTTTTGCTGGGACCGTATCGTCCAAACATAGCTAGATTTATTTTTCGGGAATTTTTAGAATCAGTATGTGGCCCCGGCAAATCGAAATGTACGTTCAAATTAAATATCAAGTGTTTTATATTTTAATTTGAAGGATAAGTGAGTGTAACAGTCGAATTGGCCTACGAAACATATCCCATTGTGTTCGGAAAGGGGGTATTTAGCTAGGGACGACAGTCGTTGGGTTTGGATTGGAGTTCGTATGTGGAAGGGGGTATTTTCGGATTTTAAAGAATAAAAAAATTTAAAATAAAGGGGGCGGCCAATCATCTCCCCCCATTCATTAATGCGTTGACCACGCTCTACAACCAGAAACCCGACAATACCTGGAACGAACGGCGAACAAAGCTTCCACCTTCTCTCCTCTTTTTCTCTATGATTTCACAATAAAATTCAAGGTTCCTATGGGGGATTTTTTAGAGAAAGTCGAGCTCTTCAAATCCATGCTCGTTACGCCCTTGTTCGTGTGGTGTTCCTCGAGATCCAGTGCCTGAAAGTTCCTCCGTTCATCGCCGTCGATCTCCTTCCTCCTAGCGTCGATCTGGATGCTTCCACTGGCCGCGGATGCGCCATGCTCCCCTCATCGACGTGTGACCCCCTGATCATCATCAAATTCAATGGATTTGAAGCTAAACCCGAACCCTAATTTGAACCCAACTCAGAAGGTAACGGGTTTTGTAAATTAAACTATTAACAACATTTTAAAGTGTGCTAATTCAGGATGTTTTAAAAAATGATATCTTGTTCGTTTCTAGACGAAATTTAGTGAAACAAGAGACAGTGGACTGGTGTGGACGTCTTCTACATTCTAGAAAAGACCGCATATTTTTCTGAGCCTTCTGCTATTTTTGGTGGAGTGGAACCCAATGTGAGATTTATAAAAGAAATGGAAAACGACGATGTATAAATGATATAGTCGATGTATGAGTTATATAAGCATTGTACACATCTTGTATAAGCGTTGTATAAGTTGTATGTTCGATATATAAGTTATATATGCATTGTAAAAATTATATATGTGTTGAATAGAAGTGAAATGCTTATATATAAATATATATATATACGCCCCTCGTCCACAAACCATGGACGATATTTATTGATTGTGACTGGTGTGAAAATTGATTGATAGCGAATGGTTGATTAGAATTGTTTGTGGTTGAAATTGATTGATTGTGGTTGAAAAATACCCGTTTGTGGTTGAGAATTATTTGGTTGAAACCACATAGGATTAGTTTGTGGAAATGAAAAAAATATACGTGCCGCCTGCGTGTGTACTAGATGCATGATTCCCCATTGTCAAAAGTTGCGAGGCTTTAAGGTAGAGCGAGGAGCCGTACTAGGGACGACCCCGGTTTTAACTACCCTGCCGTTATGCTGCCGAAATTTTGAATAATATTCATGTGTTAGAATTATTTTCATGTGTTGAAACTATATTCGTGTGTTGAATGGAAATTCATCTATTTAACGACATTCATGTTTTGAAATATAAAAATCTCCTTTTTATCTATATATATAAACTATAGAAAACCTTCATTTGTTGAATCGAAATTCATTCGTTGAATAGAAATTCATGTGTTGAATGGTATTCGTGTTTTAAATATAAAAATCACCTTTTTATCTAAATATATAAAATATAGAAAACCTTCATGTGTTGAATCGAAATTCATTCATTGAATAGAAATTCATGTTTTGGATGGTATTCGTGTTCTAAATAGAAAAATCAACTTTTTATCTATATATATAAAATATAGAAAACCTTCATGTGTTGAATCGAAATTCATTCGTTGAATTGAAATTCATGTGTTAAATGGTATTCATATTTTGAAAGAAATTGTTTTATAATAAAAATCCTATTTTAATCATCAATATGAACTATATAAAATAATCTTGTTCTGAAATAAATTGTTTTATAATAAAAATCCTATTTTTATCATCAATATGAATTCTATAAAATAATCTTGTTTTGAAATAAATTGTTTTATAATAAAAATCCTATTTTTATCACCTATATTAAATATATTAAATAGTCGGGTTTTGAAATAAATCGTTTTACAATAAAAATCACATTTTTACTATATACATGAATTGTTAACAATAGTAAAGTGTCGAAGTGAATGTATGTTGGATAAAAATATCATTTTTATCAAATGTATGAAAAGAATATAGCTTTGAAATCGAAGAATCGATATATATATATATATATATATATATATATATATATATATATATATATATATATATATATATAGAATTGAAATATACCGAATAGCGAAGCTGCAGTTCATGTTTTGAAACCGTGATTTCAGACGATTAGTGTGGGAGATCCGACCATCGGATTTTCCCTAAACCTAAACCGTTGGGTTCGTTTTGGAAATATCTTTCCAACGACACCAACTTTGTGAAGATCCAACGGTTGGATTGTCTGGAATGTATAATTCAAATTTGAAGAAAAACAGCGCCAGAATCGATTATATTTTATACATATAAAAATATAATTATATTTAATCGAATAATGACGCTGTAGTTCGTATTTTGAAATCGAAACTTCAAACGATTATACCGGGAGATCCGACCATCGGATTTTCCCGAAACTGGAACCGTTGGATTCGTTTTGAAAAGATCTTTCTAATGATGTAATTTTTGTGAAGATCCAACGGTTAGATTTTCAGATATGTGTAAATCAAATCTGAAGAAAAACAGCGCCACGACCGCGTTATGGCCCGAAGCGTCGTTTGAATAAATTGGCTATTTTAAAATAAATAAAAATAGCGATAAATCATTATAAAATATTATAAACGATATGGTTGTGAAATTTAGAAATTAACTGAAGGTTAGCTAAGTCGAATGGTTTCCTGGATTTTGATCTGATGTTGGTTTCGGCCTTCGGGTTTAATATTTGGGAAATCGTTCTCTTACTGATTGACGGTTAGTGACTAATGAATTGAATTGATGCGTATGTAGTGTTTGTGTAGCACTTGTTTATTATACACGCGAGTTGCTCAGAAAGACCGGGTTTATCCCATTCTGAATAACTGAATCATTGATAAGAAATCAAAGATGAAGACGATGGTCGAAGACCGGAAATCTTCACCTCGTTTGAATGGTAACTAATGTCCTGATTGGGAGGCATCCCGAAATATGGATAATGAGTGGTGATCGTCCAGACGTACGTGGAGATCGATGGGTTTGCAAGGTATATAGTGCCTCCGGTTTCGTTCCGACCCAGAACGGACTTGTAAATGGATTGTGTGTCTGACCTTGGAATTTATTCTATGTGATTAATAGCCATCAGTTGCATGGTCTGAATCGCTTGTATGACATGCTAAGATGCAGTGATCAGGGCTTCTGTTGAAAAGCAAAGTCTTGTGATTGATGATCAAAGCACCGCCGGTGTGTCGTAGCTTTGTGTATAACGTGAATTCGCGAGCCTCATACGTCGGTATGAACCAGAAACGGGAGAAGGACCTCAGGGAGGGCATGCGTTTCTTCCTAGCTAGGAGTTGTGTCAGTGCTTTTACACGGCCTGACATTTTACTTATGTGGATGATGGATAGCGAGGCGCTTCGGAAATATCGGTCGATCCGGGACCGATGGAGTCATTCGTTGGCTCATTGACGCCCCATAGGGCGGGGAAACGCAGTGTTCAGGAATTTTAATCCACATCGGTGGACCGGCCCTGTCGCTCCAAAGGCTTGACTGAGTACTTGCCTGAGGCACAGGCTAGAGCGTCTCGAATTCGGTAAGGACTATCTTTTTCCTTGGTTCATGACGGAAATCCAGTTTCCAAATACGACATCGTGCGGTTTTGATTGTATACCTATATATGGCGACAAAGTGGTATGCGGCATTAATGCCGTCTATGATTGATAGTTATGATTTGAAATTGTTTTTAAAACATATAAACACTAGTAATAATATCATATGCTTTTGTTTTATTCGTATCAAGCATATTTTGGCCGTTATAAGGTAAAAACTCTATCCTCCGGTTAGCGTTGCATTGTGTGATGGGAATTGAATCTTATAATGGCTTCATTTTTATAAAAAGCATTGCTATTTTTAAGATTTACTTGTCTTAAGACACTGGCAATCCAATGGAGTAAACTCGTCCACGAAAGTGGCGTGGTCCTGTGATTAGCCGTATTATAAACGTGTTGAGTGGATTTCTCATACCAGTCCCATGACTGACTCGTAGTTGGTTTCACTTTCAAACTTGGGTGCCCCTTTTTCTACACGAGCAACCTTGTATTCAGGTTTTAGTGGGCTTTCTCTGGATAGCTGGAGCTGAAAATGGATTCTATCATTTATCTCTTTTTATAGCTGAACTGTATTTGTACTAAGTGTGATCCTGTATACTGTGTAACTCTGATGATTATGTTTATCCAGTGTATTATTTGTTCATTATTTGGTGTATTTATTTATTTATGTTCTGCTATTATCTGTTTCTGTGTTATATTCCAAAGATTACCCTTGCCACCGTCAGTACGGGGATTGGGGTCGTCTCATTCGCTTAGTGGTCTTCCTCCCGAAAATGTGCTATTTCGCCGGGAATCGCGAAAAGACAACATTTTGACAGTGTTTGGAAAAAGACTTTGGACGCGTTTTCCCGAAAACAATGCAAAATGGGACTATCATATACCAAATCGAAGAGAAAATCATGCTCTTCGACTTTGGTCTAGAGGAGTTTTGGCTAGAAATGCACGGTTTGGGAGTTATTCGCGAAATAGTGACAGGGTTTTTGTGCAAAACGGGAAATTAGTGAAAAATGTGATTTTTGAGGAGGAGGGGCCCACGCCCAGAGTTGGGTGGCCATAGGGGGGCGCCGGACCCGATGGACATGAGGAAGGCCGGTGGTGGAGGGGTGGGGTCTAGGGAGGCGGGTTGTGGTGGTTTGGGGGTCTAGGGTTTAGGTTTGTGAAGGGAGAGAGAGAAAGAGAAGATGTGAGAGAAGGGGAGGAGGAGGAGGGTGACCGGAGGGGGTGCGGCGGCCTCAGGTGGTGCGGCGGTGGCTGAGGGCGGTGCGGCAGCAACATGGTGGAGGAGGAGGCCATTTTTTCTTTTTTTGAAAAGGAAGAGAGAAGTGAAATTATGAAGGGAGAAATGGAGTAAAAGTGATTATATGTTAGTTTCTCGCCTATCGTCCGAATGCCAACGATATCCAATTGCCGCGGATTTCGGACACGACATAGTAGACGTGAAGACGAGCCCAACGAAACAAGTTTTGTCGAATTCCGAGTTCGTTTGACCGTCCGTTAAAATTCTCAAAAATGCTCAGAAAAGCTTTAAAAATGCGATATTGGCACACCATTTGTTCTTGCACGCTCACATGCTAACCCCAAAAATCATGCCCTTTTGGATTTAACCATTATTAGACGATACGAATCAAAAAAAACGAAATCGAATTATGAGGTCGTCTGAATAATGTTCCTTTGTAAAATGACTACATATTTTACCCTGAACTGTTTTAGCTCGCACAGTCACATACTAACTCCGTTCGACGCGCCCTTCGGAACTCAATAATAATTTGTCATTATGAATCCATAAAAATTTATCTCGTCGAATTCTAAACTCATATGCAAAATTTCACTTTTTAAGGGCTTTGTATTGCTAACCGAAAAGCTCCAGCCAATTGCCACTATTCCGGATATCAGAATATATCGAAGCTTATACCTTTTGGAGTTCTAAATGGCATTTTGAACTTAATGGAAGTGGTTTCGAGTCCAAATTCATCCATATGCAAAATATGACTTTTTGGGCCATGTATAATTTCCATAGCGACTATTCTAAATTTTGAACTGAGCATAACTTTTGATTCCCGCTATGAAATTTTGATTTTTCGGATTCGTTGGAAAGATATTCTCAATTAGATTCTAATATTTTTGGTTTTGCCAAAATCAAATTTATTTTGAATCCTGTACATTCATTTGAAGTTTGAAATCGAATTATCGAACTACCGCGCCATTTTCAATTCCTTTCATAATTTAAAATAAATATTTATATTCTAACGATGATCTATATAAATATACACATTCTAATTCTATTCACAATAAATTTCTTGTTGTTATTATTTAAAATAATTCATTCTAAATATTCAAAATTCATTAAAATTGCCAAAATAAAAATTTAAAATTGACCCAGAATTTCCAGGTTGTTACTTTCTCGCCCACTTAAAACTTTTCATCCCCGAAAAGGACCGAAGCCGAAAGTTGTTTAACTAACCAACTCAACTTTCATTATTTTCATTACGGCTAAAGTTCCTAAACTTTTCAGTTTCCAAGAACTTTTCAAATTTTTCAAAAATTTGGCTAACACCCTAAATTTTCGAAAAATTTCGCCATAACCTCCCCTGCACCGGGGACTTCGGGGTATTTCATATAGCCTAACATGGCCTTCTTCAGTCCAAAAGAAAAAGCCAATCGGCTCATAAAATCATCCAAACCCAAACAAAACAGCAAATATGTACCTATTTACCGGGCAAACAATTTTATTCTTCTGCTCTAGCCTCCTTGCTATGACCTGTTCAATGTAAGTGCATGTATATGCAAGAATTTGCAACTAATTTTCAATACACTCACTATTTGGTTCAATTTGGCTTAAGCTTCAACATTTAATTAATCAAACAACACAATCAGCAATCAAATAGTGAATTATCATTTAAAATTCATAACTTTGATATATATACAAAAAATCATGTTTTTGATGCCAAATCACAACAATAAATCTAAATAGTTTCGGTTCTCACACCAGTCTAATGGAAATATATAGATATCACACCTTCGAAACACGAACATAAATATTGGTGATGGTGCTCCATCATTAAAATCATCTCCGAGCGACTAGAGTGTAATCCTATAACTATCTAGTATATTAAAACTTCGAATATACGTTCATGACGCGTATATGCAAAATAATCATATACTAGATTGTCCAAATTCAATACAAATAAAATATTCAAATACGTATACTTGAATTTAACTTTCAAAACAAAATAGTTTTCATTTTAAAAATATACTCTTCACACTCATTCTTGGATGCTACTGAACCTATCTCTGACGAGTAATTCTCATTGGATATTACTAATCCAATATATGATGAATTCTTTCGTGTGGTTCTAATGTGTCTTGTTCTCGAGCTCTGTAACCAAAGCTCTGATACCAGTTGTAGCTACCCGTAACTTCCTCGCTAAGGAAAGCCCGGATGCTTTAGAAGAACATTTCATTGTTATTTACAACAATTCCATCAGATTACAAGAATATACAGAGTATGAATAAATATTACACATCAGAAAAATATCAGAGATTACAATAAATTACATAGCAACGGAAAAACAATATAAAACACAACTGAAAGTAATACACGGATACAGAGCTTTCCGAGCATCGTTCCAGCTGTAAATCAGGATCCTATGAATATAAATCTGCAAAACCAAAATTACTAGCTGCCCTGTCGAAAATAAGGGCACCCAGAGTTTAGGTTAAAACAATAAACTCCAGGTCAGTCATGTGACTGGTGTGAGAACTAAAACAGTTATTAAAACTTTACTTTGAAAGAGAGTAATTCAAGGGACCACGCCGTATAACACGGAACGGGTTTCCTCCCAAGAACACCAGTGCATAGAATAAACAACGCAATGTTTTTTCGAAAGACGAAGCTATTATAAGACCCAGGTCCCATCACACAATGCAACGCACGCCGGAGGATAGGGTTTTCCCCTATAATAGCCAAACATGCTTGGTACGTTTAAAAACAAATCATTTGATACTGTTATAAGTTTACAATGTCAAAACAATTTCAATCATAAATATCAATCTTAGGCGGCATGGGTACCATCTGTCATGTCGCCATACTAGGCTCTACAAATAAAACCGAAATATCTTGTATTGGAAATTGGATTTCCGTCATGAGTCGAGGCAAGGGGCAAGCTCCTCTCCGCTTCAAGACACTCTAGCAAATGTCTCAGGACTACACACTCTGGGTAACCCCTAGGATCCTCCAAGACCGGTCCTCCCTTAGGTTTGAGGATTAATTGTTCCTGAACACACGTTTCCCGGCCCTATAGGACCTATAATCGAGGCGCCTCGCATCCAACAACTACATAGGTAAAAAGTATATAAAAATCAGCCAGTTTAAGCACTGACACCACCCATAGCTAGAAAGAAACGTCGTGCACTCCTTGGGTCCTCATCCCATTTTTGACTCATACTGAGGTGTGAGGCTCGCGAATCCACTCTATACACAAAGCTACGACACACAGGCCGTGCTTTGATCATCAACCACAAGACTTTGCTTTTCAATTGAAGCATTGATCATTTGCCACTTAGGCATGCCACATAGGCAATTCACTCCATGCGACCGATGTCCATCGATATACAGCCTCTGAGCTCGTACGTCTCAGAGAAGGGCGTTAAGCAAGAGAATAAATTCACCGCCGCTAATTAGATGTATATTTAATAGAGATCAATCAGCACAGAATAAAATCCAATGTCAGACACACAGAACGAATCTGGAGGCACTTTCCTCGCATATCCATCGATCTCCAAGTACGTCTGGACGATCACCAACTGATTACCTCCTCTTGGGTGTACAGCCAAATCAAGATCATCAGTAATCACCCAAATGATGTGAAGACTTCCTGTCTTCAACCACCATCTTCATCTTCGACATATCGTCGAATCGGTTATTCAGAATAGGTATAAACCCGGCCTTTCTGAATGACCCGCGTATATAATAAACAAATGTTACACAAACACAACATACGCCTCATTCCAATTCGTCAGTCACTAACCGTAAATTTGCAAGGGAACAATTCCCCAAATATTAACCTCGAAGGCCGAAACCAACATCAGATCAATACCCAAGAAAAAATTCTTCTTAGCTATCCTACAGTTAGCTTCTAAATTTCACATTCTTAGGGAAAGGTTCCCATTAATTTTATCAAAGATAATTTCTTTAAGTTTATTCTTTAATCTTCATTTGGATGTCATTTCAAACCATGTTAAGGTTTTCCAAACAGTCGGGATTAGCGAACCACACCGAAGTAATTATTTATTTTATTTCCCAATCCCAACCTAATCGTCCTGTGTAGCAAAACTGGTAATACTCCATATCTAACACCACGGTGTTATCGGTAAAATTAATAACCATTTCACATTCAAATCTAATTAAAGATCTAACTATCGCTTTGGAGCAAAACTGGTGATACTCCATTCTCGCTCACTTTCTAAATTTGATAATTTAAATTATCAATTCACATTCTAATCTAATTACAGATTCGTTAAAACTCCTTTTACTGGGTTAAAGAACTAATGTCATTTAAAACACAGTTCACGATAAACCCAAATCATATTCTATTTATTATCGGGTTAAAGAACAAGTGTTATTTAAAACACCGTTCACGATAAACCCAAATCCCATTTGATATTAAATACAAGGCTCTGAATAGAAAATATATCGGCTTATATTCAATATCAAATTCTGAAACCCACAAATATCGCTTTGGAAATAACGATATAAAATATATCTTCCAAATTTCCTCCAAAATATTTGGATAATCGTGGAATCTTATATCGAAATACTCCAAAGAAAATTTCGATTAAAAACCATTTCAATTCATATATTGGAAATTCTGGTTATTTAAAACCCATTTCAATTTCAATTTATTTGTTTTAAAAATAATTGGACTTTAATTCTAGTTTGAAACTAGTTCTTTTCGATAAAAATTTATTTTTATCTTTTCAAGTATGGAGTTTTTCATCCTAGTTCTTCACAAATCATTTCTTATGATTTTACACAAATTATTTATATTTTTGATAATTTTATCAAGGCCCGTACAGTTGATTTCCAATAACGGCCATCGAACTGCACTTGCAACGATCTTTTCTGAATTGATTTGGACGTATCCCCAAATCCAACCATCAGATTTCAAATCTCTTGTATTCGTTAGAAAGCTATTTTCGACACGAACCCAATGGTTCCAGTTTTAGGAGAATCTGATGGTCGGATCTCCCGTAATGTCCATTCGAAGTCAATGGTCGAAATTCACGAACAGCCGCGGTGCGACGCATTCTGTTCAGGCCATTCTATATATAATATATTTATATTATATATATTTCGTCGATTCCCTTTTAAAACGTATTTTATAAATCGTTTTAAATTCGTTTTTGAAACGATTTCAACTTCATATTCAACTTCGAATCGAAATTGAATATTCCACATCATCGATATACAAATGATAATATTTTCAAAACGTTATATTTTGAAATCACTTCCTTTTCTATAATTATTGTAAAAACGAATATAATCGATATAAATATCGTTCGAGTCAAAATAGCGCATCTCTAATCAACACGGCTTTATATTTTTTCAATAACTTCGTTATTCTATTCAACAAATGAATATTTATTCTATTCAACACATGAATCTATATTTCTTTCAACACATGACTAATCTCAATACATGAGTACTGTCAACACATGACTATTTTTGTTATGTAATATATTTTATAAAATTTTGAATTCTATCATTTAATTTTATATCAAACTCCAACCGTAAATTAGCAAGAGAACGATTCCCTGAGCATTAACCCCGAAGGCTGAAACCAACATCAGATCAATACCCAGGAGACCACTCAACTTATCTACTTTCCAGTCAGTTTCTAATTTTATATATGATAAAGATGTAAATTTTATTGTTAAAATATTTTACTCAACACATGAATCGATGTTTTATAATATTCTTTATTTTCTCAATTGGAATGAGGCCCAATCGATCATCATCCAAAGTGCACCACACAACTGCATAAGCATCAAATATAAATAATTAACGCTCACATAGTCTATCGACCAATCGATCGACATGCTACTAAATAATTGGGATTAGTGAATGCCAAATATCATCCCAACACCCGTGTTGTGTTTCAATCCACAAGCACTAAATATTATTTGTGTTGTTGGGCGATGTGTAAAATTTATCGTCCCAATCAATGTCCTTCAAATTGGTTTACATAGACAAACCGTCCGGTTTATAAATGAATATTTATTTATTCACATTCACGTTAAAAATTATATTTTTAACGATGAATTCCATTATTTCAACACATGAATTTCTACTCAGTTCATTTATTCAATAAAATGATATTTTTATTTTTCTAACTTATTTTAGAAAATTTCGGCTGCATAATGGCACGATTCTAAAAAAATTCAATCCAATTAATCAACCAAACAAATAAATCAATCACCAAACAATCAACTAAACAAACAAGCCATCTATGGTCTGTGGACGACGGGTGTCGAGTCCTACTAAACACCGTCTACATCCTAGTATATATATTTTCAATTAGAAAACAAGATTAAAAATGAGGAGTTCTCACAGGGAGCTAAACCAAACGCCGCGACTCTTCATATATAGAAAATCTTCGCCGTGCTCGCCTTTTGTCACTTTCGTTGTCCGTATCAAATATTTTCTATCGACCGGATTTGTTGTTCTAGTTCCAGAATTTGCAAATGAGCTTCAATCTTCACACCAACTTTTTTTTAGCTTAAATGCGCCATTCCAGACAACTTTCTCCTAGCGGTCTTCCTCCCGAAAATGTGCCATTTCACCGGAAATCACGAAAAGACATCATTTTGACAGTGTTTGGACAATAGACTTTGGGTGCATTTTCCCGACAACTCCGCAATGCAAAATGAGATTATCATATACCAAATCGAAGAGAAAATCATGCTCTTCGACTTTGGTCTAGAGGAGTATTGGCTAGAAATGCACGATTTGGGAGTTATTCGTGAAATAGTGACAGAGTATTTTGTGAAAAACAAGAAATTAGTGAAAAATGTGATTTTTGAGGAGGAGGTACCCACGGCCGGAGTTGGATGGCCATAGGGGGCGCTGGACCTGATGGACGTAGGGAAGGCCGCTGGTGGTGGAGTGGGGTCCACGGAGGCGTGTGGTGGTTGTTTGGGGGTCTAGGGTTTAGGTTTGTGAAGGGAGAGAGAGAAAGAGAAGAGGAGAGAGAAGGGGAGGAGGGCGGCCGGAGAGGGTGCAGCGGCCTGAGGTGGTGCGGCGGTAGCTGAGGGGGGTCCGGCAGCAACATGGTGGAGGAGGAGGCCATTTTTTTTCTTTTTTTGAAGAGGAAGAGAGAAGTGAAATTATGAAGAGAGAAATGAAGTAAAAGTGATTATATGCTAGTTTCTCGCCTATCGTCCGAACGTGGATGATATCTAATTGCCGCGGATTTCAGACATGACATAGTAGACGTGAAGACAAGCCCAACGAAACAAGTTTCGTCGAATTCCGAGTTCGTTTGACCGTCCGTTAAAATTCTCAAAAATGCTCAGATAAGCTCTAAAAATGCGATTTTGGCACACCATTTCTTCTTGCACGCTCACATGCTAACCCCAAAAATCATGCCCTTTTTGATTTAACCATTATTAGATGATACGAATCCAAAAAAAACGAAATCGAATTCTGAGGTCGTCTCAATAATGTTCCTTTGTAAAATGACTACTTGTTTTACCCTAAACTGTTTTAGCTCACACGGCCACATACTAACTCCGTTCGACGCACCCTTTGGAACTCAACAATAATTTGTCATTATGAATCCATAAAAATTTATCTCGACGAATTCTGATCTCATATAAAAAATTTCACTTTTTAAGGGCTATGTATTGCTAACTGAAAAGCTCCAGCCAATTGCCACTATTCCGGATATCGGAATATATCGAAGCTTATACTTTTCAGAGTTCTAAACGGCATTTTTAACTCAATGGAAGTGGTTCCGTGTCCAAATTCATCCGTATGCAAAATATGACTTTTTGGGCCATGTATAATTTCCTTAGCGACTATTCTAAATTTTTAACTGAGCATAACTTTTGATTCCCACTATGAAATTTTGATTTTTCGGATTCGTTGGAAAGATATTCTCAATTAGATTCTAATATTTTTGGTTTCGCCAAAATCCGATTTATTTTGAATCCTGTACATTCATTTGAAGTTTGAAATTGAATTATCGAACTACCACGCCATTTTCGATTCCTTTTATAATTTAAAATAAAAATTTATATTCTAACGACGATCTATATAAATATATACGTTCTAATTCTATTCAAAATAAATTTCTCGTCGTTATTATTTAAAATAATTCATTTTAAATATTCAAAATTCATTAAAATTGCCAAAATAAAATTTTTAAATTGGCCTAGAATTTCCGGGTTGTTACAGTGTATGTCCAATTTCATCCCAATACCTGTGTGGGGTTTCAATCAACAAATAACGAATTTTAATTGTGCAGTTGGGCGATGTGTAAAATTTATCGTCCCAATCAATATTAGTCAAATATGTGTACATAAACAAATCATCCGATTTGTTTGTGAATATTTATTTTATTTCATATACATGTTAAGAATTATATTTTAATTATAAAATATTTTATTCCATTCCACATCACACAATCAATTTCACAACAAAATCAATCAAACAAACAAGTCGTCCATGGTCTGTGGATGACGGGTGTTGGGTGCTGCTAAGCACCGTCTGCATTCTAGTATATATTTTAACTGGAAATTTAAATAAAAGTGAGGAGTTCTCACCTAGGGTTCCACTTGTAACAACCCGAAAATCTGAGCCAGTTTAAATTTTTTATTTTGACAATTTTAATGAATTTTGAACGTTTAAAATAGATTATTTTAAATAATATCAACGAAAATTTATTTTGAATATATTTAGAACGTATATATTATATACATCGTCGTTAGAATATATATAATTATATATAATTATAAATAGAATTGAAAATGGCGCAGTAGTTCGATAATTCAATTTCAAACATCAATTGAATGTACCGGGTGCAAAACAATCCGGATTTTTGCGAAACCAAAAATAATAGGATCTAATTGATAAGATCTTTCCAACGAACCCAGAAAATCGAAATTTCATAGCGGGAATTAAAAGATATGTCCAGTTGAAAATTCTGAATAGTCGCTATGGAATTCAAGCCCTTAAAAATGGGAATTTTGCAAACGATCTCGGATTTCGACGAAACCATTTTTGTTGGATCCGTGATGTCAAATTATTGGTATGTTTTAAATTTCATAATTTATCGATTCAATATGTGAGCATGGCATAGGAAAACGCGTTTGACCAGTTTCAGTTGATTTTAATCAAGTGGAAAATGACCATTTTTCCAACGGTCTCAGAATTCGATGAAATTACTTTTGTTAGGACCGTATCGTCAATACGAAGTTAGAAAATATTTTTCTGGAATTTTTCGAGTTAGTATATGACCCCAGTAAATTGAAATGCACGTTCAAATTCAATATATAGAGTTATATGTTTATTTTGGCGGAAACTGATCGAAACGATCGAATCAGCTTACGATACATATCCCATTGTGTTCGGAATGTGGGTAATTAGCTATGGGACAGGCGGTGGGCCTCGTTTAGAGGTCGTATGTGAAAGTCAACTTTTTGGGATTAAAAATAATAAAATAAAAAAAAACCCTTCTCTCTCCTTTCCTTTATCTCAGGCCCCCCCAATTATATCAAATCGATTTTAGCAGAAAAGAAAAAAATATATCGCGATGGCGGAAACCACCATCGAGGATGTCGTGCCACCGCCGCTCCAGGTGGCGCGCCATCGCCGAAGCCCTCCCCCCTCGTCAGTTCGAACCCCCCCTTCGTTGGCGATCGACGCTCCAGCCCCCCCAAAACCCCTTCATAATCGATGGAAACCCACCGTCCCTCTTCAGCAGCCACCGCCCCCTCATTGACCACCATCGCCGCCTCCCTACCACCTGCAGCCCTCTCCGATGCCCACCCCCTCTCTCTCCACGGTGAACACAAAACTGCCCCCCCCCCCTTTTTTTCGGCCACTCACGCAGCACACCCCGCCTGCGAAGCCGAGAACAGCACCCCTCCGATGATCTCGAGCACTAGAAACCCCCCTCCTTCGGTTAAAAACTGCTGTAAGTTCTATTACTTTATTTTATTTATTTAATGTAAGTAGAATGATGGAATTTTTGGAAAAAAAATGTAATTCATTTTCAGTTTTTATATATAAATGAAAGCGAATAAGGATTAGATCTTTAATTAGAAAAAGGTATAATTTTTATTGGGTATATACGGTTTTTAATTATATAAAAATTCGATTTTTATATAAGTGTCGAAGTAAAAATATAATTTTTATAACGAAGTAGCGAATTAAAAATATGATTTTTTATAATAAAGAAAGAATAAAAATAGGATTTTTATATTATAGAAGTATTAAAGATGTGATTTTTATATAGTGGAATTATTAAAAATACGATTTTTATATTATATAATTATTAAAAAATTCGATTTTTATATATTGAATAGCGAAGAAAAAATTCGATTTATATATATTGAATAGCGAAGTAAAAATGTGATTTTTATATATATAGTGGCTACGGGCAACGAAAATGACAAAAGGCGAGAATGGCGATGATTTCCTACAAGTGAAGAGTCGGGGAGTTGGGATAGCAATCGGTGAGAACTTCTCACCTTTTAAAATTTCTTTTCTTGTTATAAATATATATACTAGGTTGCAGACGGTGTTTAGTAGCACCCGCAACCGTCATCCATAGACCATGGATGGCTTGTTTGTTTAATTGTTGTGTTGTGAATTTGATGTGTTGTTGATGTGAAATCGATAATAAAAATTAGATGTGTTGAAATAAATATTTTATCGTTAAAAATATAATTTTTAACGTGAATGTGAATAAATAAATAGTTATAAACAAATCGGCCAATTTGTTTATATGCACTGATTTGACTGATCTTGATTGGGATGATAAATTTTACACATCGCCCAACTGCATAAATAAAATCTGTGTTTGTTGATTTGAAACCCCACACGGGTATTGGGATAAAATACGGCACAAACTAATCCTAATAATTAGTTGTATGTCGATCGATTGATTGACAGGCTGTTATAAGCGTCAGATATCTATATTTGATGCTCATACAGTGTAGTGCACTTTGGATGATGGTTGATTATTTATCGTTGCTATTATATACATGTGTAGTATGGAATCCATATAATTAACTTTATATGGTAATTGATTGGGCCTCATTCCAACTTAGAAGATAAAGAATATTATAAAATAAAGGTTCATGTGTTGACAGTACTCATCCGTTGAGATTAGTCATGTGTTGAACGAAATATTTTAACAATAAAATTTACATCTTTATCATATATAAAATTAGAAACTAACTAGAAAATAGATAAGATGAGTGGTCTCCTGGATATTGATCTGATGTTGGTTTCGGCCTTCGGGATTAATATTCAGGGAATCGTTCTCTTTCTAATTTACGGTTGGTGTCTGATTTGATATCAAACGATAGATACCCTAATTTTTATAAAATATATTAAATAACAAAAATAGTAACATGTGGACAGTACTCATTCGTTGAGATTATTCGTGTGTGGACAAAAATAAATATTCATTTGTTGAATAGAATAACGGAATTGTTGGAATATACAAAGCCGTGTTGATTAGAGTTGCGCTATTTTGACATTAACGATATTTATATCGGTTTTATTCATTTTACAATGAATATTGAAAAGTGATTTCAAAATTTAATATTTTGAAATGAAATTCAAATTAAATTAGATTAAATTTCAAATTGAAATTTTATTGAATCGATTTGAAATGAATTCGAATCGAATAGAAAATGAATTCGGTTCGAATTGAATAGAAAGTGAATTTGAATTCGAATTAAATAGAAATGAATTCAAATTGAATTAAATTGAAATTGAATTAAAAACGAATTGAAATCGTTTTGAATGAAATTTAAAACGAACTGAGATTGAATTGAAATCAATTTGAAACGAATTCGAATTGAATAGAGTATAAAACGAATTCGAATTGAATTGAATAGAAAACGAATTTGATATGAATTGAATAGAAAACGAATTGAATTTGAATTGAATAGGAAAACGAATTTGATTTGAATATAAAACTAATTCGAACTGAATTAAATAGAAAACCAATTTGAATTGAATCGAATAGAAAACCAATTTGATTTGAATTGAATAGGAAAACCAATTTGATTTGAATTGAATAGGAAAACAAATTTGAATTGAATAGAAACCGAATTTGATTTGAATTGAATAGGAAAACAAATTTGAATTGAATAGAAACCGAATTTGATTTGAATTGAATAGGAAAACGAATTTGATTTGAATTAAATAGAAAACAAACTCGAATTGAATTGAAAAGAAAATGAATTCGAATTGAATTGAATTGAAAATAAAATGAATTCGAATCGAATTAAAATCGATTTGAATTGAAATCAAATAGAAATGAAAGTAAAAAGGATTTATAATAGGAAATTCAATTTTGATTTGAATTTGAAATAACGGTTGAAGTTGTTTTTGAAACAAATTCAAAATTATTCATAAAAATCGTTTTAAATAGTAATCGATGAGATATATATATATATATATATATATATATATATATAATATAATGGCCTGAATTGAACGCGCCGCGCCGCGGCATTTCGTCAATTTCGACCATTTATTTCAAACGGACATTACGGGAGATCCGACCGTCGGATTCTCCTAAAACAGGAACCGTTGGGTTCGTATCGAAATGAGCTTTCTAACGAATATTAGAAATTTGAAATCTAACGGTTGGATTTGGAGATACGTCCAAATCAAATTTGGAAAAGGTCGTTGTAAGTGCAGTTCGATGGCCGTTGATGGAAATCGACTGTACGGGCCTTGATAAAATTATTAAAAATATCAATAATTTGTGTAAAATCATAAGAAATGATTTGGGAAAAATTGGGATGAAAAATTCCATATTAGAAAAGATAAAAATAGATTTTTATCGAAATGAACTAGTTTTGAACTAAAATTAAAACCCATTTATTTTTAAATAAATAAATTGGATTTGAAATGGGTTGAAAATAGAATTGATTTGCGGGTTTATCGTGAACGGTGTTTTAAATGACACTTGTTCTTTAACCCGATAATAAATCGAATGTGATTTGGGTTTGTCGTGAACTGTGTTTTAAATGACATTAGCTCTTTAACCCAGTAAAAGGAGTTTTAATGAATCTGTAATTAGATTGAAATGTGAATTGATAATTTAAATTATCAAATTTAGAAAATGAGCGAGAATGGAGTATCACCAGTTTTGCTCCAAAACGATAGTCAAATCTTTAATTAGATTTGAACGTTAAATGGTAATTAATTTTACCGATAAAACCGTGGTGTTAGATATGGAGTATGACCAGTTTTTCGTCATGTGATGAATAGGTTGGGAATGGGAAATAAAATAAATAACTACTTCGGTGTGGTTCGCTAATCCCGACTAGTTTGGAAAACCATAAATTGTGTTTGAAATGACATCCAAAGGAAGATTAAAGGATAAATTTTAAAGAATTTATCTTGGATAAAATTAATGGGAACCCTTCCCTAAGAATGTGAAATTTAGAAACTAGTTGTGGGTTAGTTAAGAAGAATGGTTTCCTGGGTATTTATCTGATGTTGGTTTCGGCCTTCGGGGTTAATATTTGGGAAATTGTTCTCTTGCTAATTTACGGTTAGTGACTAATGAATTGGAATGAGGCGTATGTTGTGTTTGTGTAACATTTGTTTTTAATATACGCGGGTTGTTCGGAAAGGCTGGGTTTATACCCATTCTGAATAGGGTGCGTTTTTTAGAGGTCCCTATTAAGTTTCAAAATATAAAAAAAAACCCGGTCATAAACTTATTGTAAATTTAGTCCCTATTTTTCGAAAATTCATAAAAAAAATATAAAAAAATCACGATAATTCGTATTTAAATTAAACATGTACTCGCCCAAAAATTCAGATCATAATAAAATCAAAACATGCATCAAAATAAAAAAAAACAGAAAACAACGAAAAATGCAGTAATTTGCATCAAATCATGCACATATTTGGAATACTTGCATTCATCTGTGCAAGTATTTCTCTGTTATATTTTTACATGCAATACTTGCATATATGTGTGTGCAAGTATTTAAAATAGTTGCATACATGTATGCAAGTTTCTGCACACATTTTATTTTCATATGTAAATACTTGCATACATGTGTGCAAGTATTTCAAATAGTTGCACACATGTATGCAAGTTTCTGCATACATTTTCAACTAAAACAGCTTTAGAAATACTTGCATACATGTATGCAACTATTGGCAAAAGTTGCATACATGTATGCAACTATTTGCAAGTTTTAAATTCACACCACATCCCTGTAATGTTTTCTCTGTAAACCCGCCCCCTATTTTAGCTGCCGCCTGGAATCTTCCGCCTGCCACTTTCCATACCTCCGCCTCTTTCGTTTTCTGTCCAAATTTTCAGGCGCTATAACTTAAAAAAAAAAAAAAAAATTCTAAAATCTATAAATATTCTCGGAAGTCCACAGAAATTAAAAAAAAAAAGTTGCATAAATGTATGCAACCTTTACGAATAGTTGCATACATTTATGCAACTACTCGAATACACATGCATATATTTATGCACGCCTGTTTGAAAAATTGCATACATGTATGCAGTTTTTCTATATAACTGCATACATGTGTGCATATATGTCAAAATATATGCAAACGTGAATAAGTTGCACGTATGTATGCAGTTTTTAAATAAATGCATCAGCAGATGCATGTTTTAACAATATGTGCATACATGTATGCATTTATACTGCAGTTTTGACGCAGATTTGAAATAAATGCATACATGTATGCAACTAATCGATTTATATGCATGTTTTGATGCAATTTACTGCATTTCGTTGATTTTCTGTATTTCATGATTTTGACGTTGTTTTTAATGTTTTTTTGATCTGATTTTTTTCACGATTAATTGTTTTAATTAAATACGAATTTACATGGTTTTTTAATTTTTTTGATGAATTTTCAAAAAATAGGGACTAAATTTACAATAAGTTTATGACCGGGGGTGGGCCTAATTAAGTTTCGTTTTAGGGATGTGTGCCTAATATTCACTTCTGAATAACCGATTCGACGATATGTCAAAGATGAAGACGGTGGTTGAAGACCGGAAGTCTTCACATCGTTTGGATAGTTACCGATGATCCTGATTGGGCTGTACACCCAAGAGGATGGAAATAATCGGTGGTCGTCCAGACGTACTTGGAGATCGATGGATATGCGGGGAAAGTGCCTCCGGTTTCGTTCAGACCCAGAACGAACTTGTAAATGGATTGTGTGTCTGACATTGGATTTTATTTTGTGTTGATTGATTTCTGTTAAATATATATCTGTTTGGCGGCGGAGAATTTATTCTCTTGCTTAATGCCCTTCTCTGAGACGTACGAGCTTAGAGGTTATATATCGATAGATATCAATCGCATGGCATGAATTGCCTGTGTGGCATGCTGAGTTGCATCGATCAGGGCTTCTATTGAAAAGCAAAGTCTTGTGGTTGATGATCAAAGCATGGCCTACGTGGTAGCTTTGTGTATAACGTGAATTCGCGAGCCTCACACCTCAGTATGAGTTAAAAACGAGATATGGACCGTTGGGAGAACACGACGTTTCTTTCTAGCTTTGGTGGTGTCAGTGACTTACCAGCCCTGATATTTAAATACTTTTCACCTTTGTGGTTGTTGGAATGAGGCGCCTCGATTTTAGGTCTGTAAGGACCGGGAAACGTGTGTTCAGGCATAATTAATCCTCAAACGTAAAAGATGACCGGCCCAGCCGAATCCAGGGGTTACCCAGAGTGTGTAGTCCTGAGGCATTTGCTAGATTGTCTCGAAAGCGGAGAGGAGCTTGCCCCCTTGCCACGACTCATGACGGAAATCCAATTTCAAATACGCGATATTGCGGTTTTAATTGTAGAACTAGTATGGCGACATGATATATGGTACCCATGCCGTCTATGATTTATATTTGTGATTGAAATTGTTTCGACACTATACACTTATTATAGTATCAAATGATTTGTTTTAAACGTACCAAGCATGTTTGTCTATTATAAGGGAAAACCCTATCCTCTGGCTTGCGTTGCATTGCGTGATGGGACCTGGGTCTTATAATAGCTTCATTTTTCGAAAAAGCATTGCGTTGTTTATTCTATGCACTAGTATTCTTGGGAGGAAACCCGTTCCGTGTTATACGGCGTGGTTCCTTGAATTACTCTCTTTTAAAGTAATGTTTTAAATAACTGTTTTAGTTCTCACACCAGTCACATGACTGACCTGGAGTTTATTGTTTTAACCTAAACTTTGGGTGCCCCTACTTTCCGCATGGGCAGCTAGTAGTTTTGGTTTTGCAGATTTATATTCACAGGATCTTGGTTTACAGGTGGAATGATATCGGAAAGCTCTGTATCCGTATATCACCTTCTGTTGTGCTTTGTATTATTTTCCGCTGCTATGTAATTTATTGTAATCTCTGATATTTATCGAATGTAATTTATTCAATTATACTCTGTATATTCTTGTATCTGATGGAATGGATGTAATAACAATGAAATGTTCTTCCGTCTAAGTTCTGTTTTGTCTTGTCCTCACAGTAATTCGTTCTTTCTCATCTCTTCGGAGACCGGGGAAGTTCGGGTCACTACATTTGGTATCAGAGCTTTGGTTTACAGAGCTCGAGAACAAGACACATTAGAACCATACGAAAGAATTCATCAGATATTGGATTAGTAATATCCAATTAGAATGACTCGTTAGAGATAGGATCAGTAGTTTCCTAGAACTAGTGTGAAGAGTATATTTTTCAAATGAAAACAATTTTGTTTTGAAAATTTAAATCATTTTACAGGTATTTGAATATTTATTTATTTTGAATTTGGATAATCCGCTATATAAAGATTTTGCATATACGCGTCATGAACGTATATTCGAAGTTTTAATATACCGGATAGATATAGAACCGCACTCTAGTCGCCCGGACATGATTCTGATGATGGCGCGCCATCAGCAGTATTTATTTTCGTGTTTCGAAGGTGTGATTTCTATATTTTTCCATTAGACTGGTGTGAGAACCAAAACTAATATAGATAGATTTATTTGTTGTGATTTGGCATCAGAAACATGATTTTTGACTGTATATCAAATTATGAATTTGAAACGTCAATCCACTAATTGATTGATGTTTGTGTTGTATGGTTAGTTGTTTGATAATTTTTGAATCAAATATTGAACTGTATTGAAAATTGGTCGCATTTGCTTGCATATACATGTACTTACATTGAACAGGTCATAGCAAGGAGGCTAGAGCAGAGAATAAAATTTGTTTGCCCGACAAATAGGTACATGTTTACTATAATTTACTGTTTTGTTTGGGTGATGATGATTTTATGAGCCTATTGGCTTTTTCTTTTTGAGATCAGAAGGCCTGTATGGCAATTTCGGGATTTTCCCGTGGCTCCCGGTGCAGGGGAGGTTATGGGGAAATTTTTCGAAAATTCTGGGTGTTAGCCAAATTTTTGAAAATTTGAAAATTCTCATAAACTGAAAAGTTGGAGAATGGAAGCCATATCGAACGTACAGTTAATTAATCAAACCACTTTCGACTTCGTTCCTTTTCGGGGATGAAAAGTTTTAAGTGGGTGAGATTGTAACAACCCGAAAATCTGAGCCAGTTTAAAAATTTTATTTTTGCAATTTTAATGAATTTTGAACATTTAAAATAGATTATTTTAAATAATATCGACGAAAATTTATTTTGAATATATTTAGAACGTATATATTATATACGTCGTCGTTAGAATATATATAATTATATATAATTATAAATAGAATTGAAAATGGCGCGGTAGTTCGATAATTCGATTTCAAACTTCAAATGAATGTACCAGGTGCAAAACAATCCGAATTTTAGCGAAACCAAAAATAATAGGATCTAATTGATAAGATCTTTCCAATGAACCCGGAAAATCAAAATTTCATAGCGGGAATTAAAAGATAGGTCTAGTTGAATATTCTGAATAGTCGCTATGGAATTCAGGCCCTTAAAAATGGGAATTTTGCAAACGACCTCGGATTTCGACGAAACCACTTTTGTTGGATCCATGATGTCAAATTATTGGTAGGTTTTAAATTTCATAATTTTTCGATTCAATATGTGAGCGTGGCATAGGAAAACGCGTTTGACTAGTTTCAGTTGATTTTAATCGACGGGAAAATGGCCATTTTTCCAACGGTCACAGAATTCGACGAAATTAGTTTTGTTAGGACTGTATCATCAATACGAAGTTAGAAAATATTTTTCTGGAATTTTTCGAGTTAGTATGTGACCCCAGTAAAAAGAAATGCGCGTTCAAATTCAATATATAGTGTTATATGTTGATTTTGGCGGAAACTGATCGAAACGATCGAATCAGCATATGATACATATCCCATTGTGTTCGGAATAGTGGCAATTAGCTATGGACGACAGGCGGTGGGCCTCGTTTAGAGGTCATATGTAAAAGTCAACTTTTTGGGATTAAAAATAAAAAAACCCTTCTCTCTCCTTTCCTTTATCTCAGCCCCCCCCCCTTATACCAAATCGATTTTAGCAAAAAAGAAAAAATATATCGCGATGGCCGAAATCACCATCGAGGATGCCGTGCCACCGCCGCTCCAGGTGGCGCGCCACCGCCGAAGCCCTCCCCCCCTCGTCAGTTCGAACCCCCCCCCCCCCAAATCCCTTCCCAATCGATGGAAACCCACCGTCCCTCATCAGCAGCCACCGCCCCCTCATTGACCACCACCGCCACCTCCCTACCACCTGCACCCCTCTCCGATGCCCTCTCCCCCTCTCTCTCCATGGTGAACACAAAACAGCCCCCCCTTTTTTTCAGCCACTCACGCAGCACACCTCGCCTGCGAAGCCGAGAACAGCACCCCTCCGATGATCTCGAGCACCCGAAACCCCCCTCCTTCGGTTAAAAACTGCTGTAAGTTCTATTACTTTATTTTATTTATTTAATTTAAGTAGAAAGATGGAATTTTTGAAAATAAAATGAAATTCATTTTCAGATTTTATATATAAATGAAAGCGAATAAGGATTAGATCTTTAATTAGAAAAAGGTATAATTTTATTGGAAATATACAGTTTTTAATTATATAAAAATTCGATTTTTATATAAGTGTCTAAGTAAAAATATAATTTTTATAACGAACTAGTGAATTAAAAATATGATTTTTTATAATATAGAAAGAATAAAAATAGGATTTTTATATTATAGAAGTATTAAAGATGTTATTTTTATATAGTGGAATTATTAAAAATACGATTTTTATATTATATAATTATTAAAAAATTCGATTTTTATATATTGAATAGCGAAGAAAAAATTCGATTTTTATATATTGAATAGCGAAGTAAAAATGTGATTTTTATATATATAGTGGCTACGGGCAACGAAAGCAACAAAAGGCGAGAATGGCGATGATTTCCTGCAAGTGAAGAGTTGGGGAGTTGGGATAGCTATCGGTGAGAACTTCTCACCTTTTAAAATTTCTTTTCTAGTTATATATATATACTAGGTTGCAGACGGTGTTTAGTAGCACCCGACACCCGTCATCCACAGACCATGGATGGCTTGTTTGTTTAATTGTTGTGTTGTGAATTTGATGTGTTGTTGATGTGAAATCGATAATAAAAATTATATGTGTTGAAATAAACATTTTATCGTTAAAAATATAATTTTTAACATGAGTGTGAATAAATAAATAGTTATAAACAAATCGGCCGAGTTGTTTATATGCACTGATCTGACTGATCATGATTGGGATGATAAATTTTACACATCGCCCAACTGCACAAATAAAATCTGTGTTTGTTGATTTGAAACCCCACACGGGTATTGGGATAAAATACGGCACACACTAATCCCAATAATTAGTTGTATGTCGATCGATTGATTGACATGCTGTTATAAGCGTTAGATATCTATATTTGATGCTCATACAGTGTAGTGCACTTTGGATGATGGTTGATTATTTATCATTGCTATTATATACATGTGTAGTATGGAATCTATATAATTAACTTTATATGGTAATTGATTGGGCCTCATTCCAATTTAGAAGATAAAGAATACTATAAAATAAAGGTTCATGTGTTGACAGTACTCATCCGTTGAGATTAGCCATGTGTTGAACGAAATATTTTAACAATAAAATTTACATCTTTATCATATATAAATTAGAAACTAATTGGAAAATAGATAAGATGAGTGGTCTCCTGGATATTGATCTGATGTTGGTTTCGGCCTTCGGGATTAATATTCAGGGAATCGTTCTCTTACTAATTTACGGTTGGAGTCTGGTTTGATATCAAACGATAGATACCCTAATTTTTATAAAATATATTAAATAACAAAAATAGTCACACGTGGACAGTACTCATTCGCTGAGATTAGTCGTGTGTGGGCAAAAATAAATATTCATTTGTTGAATAGAATAACGTTATTGATGGAATATACAAAGCCGTGTGGATTAGATTTGCGCTATTTTGACGTGAACGATATTTATATCGATTTTATTCGTTTTACAATGAATATTGAAAAGTGATTTCAAAATTTAATATTTTGAAATGAAATTCAAATTAAATTAGATTAAAATTCAAATTGAAATTTTATTGAATCAATTTGAAATGAATTCAAATCGAATAGAAAATGAATTCGGTTCGAATTGAATAGAAAGTGAATTTGAATTCGAATTAAATAGAAATTAATTCAAATTGAATTAATTTGAAATTGAATTAAAAACGAATTGAAATCATTTTGAATGAAATTTAAAACGAACTGAGATTGAATTGCAATCAATTTGAAACGAATTCGAATTGAATAGAATATAAAACGAATTCGAATTGAATTGAATAGAAAACGAATTTGATTTGAATTGAATAGAAAACGAATTTGATTTGAATTGAATAGGAAAACGAATTTGATTTGAATTGAATATAAAACGAATTCGAACTGAATTAAACAGAAAACCAATTTGAATTGAATCGAATAGAAAACCAATTTTATTTGAATTGAATAGGAAAACCAATTTGATTTGAATTGAATAGAAACCGAATTTGATTTGAATTGAATAGGAAAACGAATTTGATTTGAATTAAATAGAAAACGAACTCGAATTGAATTGAAAAGAAAACGAATTCGAATTGAATTGAATTGAATTGAATTGAAAAGAAAATGAATTCGAATTGAATTAAAATCGATTTGAATTGAAATCAAATAGAAATGAAAGTAAAAAGGATTTATAATAGGAAATTCAATTTTGATTTGAATTTGAAATAAAGGTTGAAGTTGTTTTTGAAACAAATTCAAAATTATTCATAAAATTCGTTTTAAGTAGTAATCGACGAAATATATATTATATATATTATATATATAATATAACGGCCTGAATAGAACGCGCCGCGCCGCGATAGTTCGTGAATTTCGACCTTTTATTTCAAACGGACATTACGGGAGATCCGACCGTCGGATTCTCCTAAAACTGGAACCGTTGGGTTCGTATCGAAATGTACTTTCTAACAAATATTATAAATTTGAAATCTAACGGTTGGATTTGGAGATACGTCCAAATCAAATTTGGAAAAGGTCATTGTAAGTGCAGTTCGATGGCCGTTGATGGAAATCGACTGTACGGGCCTTGATAAAATTATTAAAAATATCAATAATTTGTGTAAAATCATAAGAAATGATTTGGGAAAAATTGGGATGAAAAAATCCATATTCAATTTCGATAAAAATAGATTTTTATCGAAATGAACTAGTTTTGAACTAAAATTAAAACCCATTTATTTTTAAATAAATAAATTGGATTTCAAATGGGCTGTAAATAGAATTTATTTGCGGGTTTATCGTGAACGGTGTTTTAAATGACACTTGTTCTTTAACCCGATAATAAATAGAATGTGATTTGGGTTTGTCGTGAACTGTGTTTTAAATGACATTAGCTCTTTAACCCAGTAAAATGAGTTTTAATGAATCTGTAATTAGATTGAAATGTGAATTGATAATTTAAATTATCAAATTTAGAAAATGAGCGAGAATGGAGTATCACTAGTTTTGCTCCAAAAAGATAGTCAAATCTTTAATTAGATTTGAACGTGAAATGGTAATTAATTTTACCGATAACACCGTGGTGTTAGATATGGAGTATGACCAGTTTTTCTTTATGGGATGAATAGGTTGGGATTGAGAAATAAAATAAATAATTACTTCGATGTGGTTCGCTAATCCCGACTAGTTTGGAAAACCATAAATTGGGTTTGAAATGACATCCAAAGGAAGATTAAAGGATAACTTCTAAAGAATTTATCTTGGATAAAATTAATGGGAACCCTTCCCTAAGAATGTGAAATTTAGAAACTAGCTGTAGGTTAGTTAAGAAGAATGGTTTTCTGGGTATTGATCTGATGTTGGTTTCGGCCTTCGGTGTTAATATTTGGGAAATTGTTCTCTTGCTAATTTACGGTTAGTGACTAATGAATTGGAATGAGGCGTATGTTGTGTTTGTGTAACATTGGTTTTTAATATACGCGGGTTGTTCGGAAAGGCCGGGTTTATACCCATTCTGAATAACCGATTCGACGATATTTCTAAGATGAAGACGGTGGTTGAAGACCGGAAGTCTTCGCATCGTTTGGATAGTTACTGATGATCCTGATTGGGCTGTACACCCAAGAGGATGGAAATAATCGGTGGTCGTCCAGACGTACTTGGAGATCGATGGATATGCGGGGAAAGTGCCTCCGGTTTCGTTCAAACCCAGAACGAACTTGTAAATGGATTGTGTGTCTGACATTGGATTTTATTCTATGTTGATTGATTTCTGTTAAATATATATCTATTTGGCGGCAGAGAATTTATTCTCTTGCTTAACGCCCTTCTCTGAGACGTACGACCTTAGAGGTTATATATCGATAGATATCAATCGCATGGCATGAATTGCCTGTGTGGCATGCTGAGTTGCATGGATCAAGGCTTCTGTTGAAAAGCAAAGTCTTATGGTTGATGATCAAAGCACGGCCTACGTGGTAGCTTTGTGTATAACGTGAATTCGCGAGCCTCACACCTCGGTATGAGTTAAAAACGGGATACGGACCGTTGGGAGAACACGACGTTTCTTTCTAGCTTTGGTGGTGTCAGTGACTTACCAGCCCTGACGTTTATATACTTTTCACCTTTGTGCTTGTTGGAATAAGGCGCCTCGATTTTAGGTCTATAAGGACCGGGAAACGTGTGTTCAGGCATAATTAATCCTCAAACATAAGAGAGGACCGGCCCAGCTGAATCCAGGGGTTACCCAGAGTGTGTAGTCCTGAGGCATTTGCTAGAGTGTCTCGAAAGCGGAGAGGAGCTTGCCCCCTTGCCTCGACTCATGACGGAAATCCAATTTCCAATACGTGATATTGCGGTTTTAATTGTAGAACTAGTATGGCGACATGATATATGGTACCCATGCCGTCTATGATTTATATTTATGATTGAAATTGTTTTGACACTTTACACTTATTATAGTATCAAATGATTTGTTTTGAACGTACCAAGCATCTTTGGCTATTATAAGGGAAAACCCTATCCTCCGGCTTGCGTTGCATTGTTTGATGGGACCTGGGTCTTATACTAACTTCATTTTTTCGAAAAAGCATTGCGTTGTTTATTCTATGCACTAGTATTCTTGGGAGGAAACCCGTTCCGTGTTATACGGGGTGGTTCCTTCAATTACTCTCTTTTAAAGTAAAGTTTTAAATAACTGTTTTAGTTCTCACACCAGTCACATGACTAACCTGGAGTTTATTGTTTTAACCTAAACTCTGAGTGCCCCTATTTTCCGCACGGGCAGCTAGTAGTTTTGGTTTTGCAGATTTATATTCACAGGATCCTGGTTTACTGCCGGAATGATATCCGGAAAGCTCTGTATCCGTATATCACCTTCAGTTGTGCTTTGTATTATTTTCCGCTGCTATGTAATTTATTGTAATCTCTAATATTTATCAAATGTAATTTATTCAATTATACTCTGTATATTCTTGTATCTGATGGAATTATTGTAATAACAATGAAATGTTCTTCCGTCTGTGTTCTGTTTTGTCTTGTCCTCACAGTAATTCGTTCTTTCTCATCTCTACGGAGACCGGGGAAGTTCGGGTCACTACACCACTCCTACATTCTTTCTTTCTGAACTGTTTGGATTTGTTCGAAATCCCAACGCATCCTTTTCACACTGTTCATATATAAAAATCATACTTTTATTTCAACGTTATAAGGATAAAAATCACATTTTCATACCATTACTATATAGATAAAAATGGAATCTTTCTATCGCTAATGAATATATAAAAATCACGTTTTTACATTGCCATTCAAATGATAAAAATCATATTTTTACTTTGCTACATATATGAAGATCATATTTTTATTATCTATATAATATAAAAAACATATTTTTATTAGCTATATAATATAAAAATCGTATTCTTATTATCTATATAATATAAAAATCATATTTTTATATTGATACTTCATGTAATAAATAAAAAAAACAACAATTTTTATTCTGCTACTTTCAGAATGAAAATCTAATTTTATTTCCTACTTTGAAAAAAATATAATTTTTGTACAATGAAACATCAAATCTTTTTGGAGTTAAAAATCATACCCTTTTGTTATTCATATAAAAATTATACCTTTTCATTGTTTGAATAAAAATTATACTTTTTCATTGTTCATATAAAAGTTATAACTTTTCATTGTTCGTATAAAAAGTGTACCATTATAATGCTATTTATATAAAGATCTCATTTTTATGACAACACAAGATAGATAAAATTCATTGCTTCAATATCATAAAAATCTAATCTTTAGATGACTAAAAACAATTTATTTTATTAGAAACAAAAATCAAAGAAACTCACTTTTTTTCTCGTATTCACTTCATTGTGTCTATAAAGCGGACAACAAAGATGAAAGCTCGGTTCTCTACTTCGAGGGTGATCGTCATAGGTGAATGCGACTTCCGAAACAACCAAGGCAAGATTGGCCTGAGCTTTGGGGACGGAGCTGCAGCAAATTGAACGTCGGAGGAGGCGGTGCATGCCAGGCGCGGTGGGGCCTACAGTCGGCTAGAGCATCGATTTAGGGGTATTTTTGGGTGCTCGCGGTTTTGGGTTTGAAGAGAGAGGAGGGAGGTGGGATGAGGGATGACGGCTTGAAGGGGCAACGACGAAAGGGGGGTGGTGGCGCGCCATGAACGACGGCGGCCGGGCGAGAAATGGTGGCTCCGTCGATTTGTTTTTTTATTTTCTGTTGAAATGAACGGCCGGGGGGCATTGACCAACGTAAAGGGAAAACGAGGAGGAATATTATAAAATTAATTTATTTTAGTTTATTTTCAAAAAGATAACTTTTAAAATCGAACTCCAAAAGAGACCCACTGCCTGTCGTCTCTAGCTAATTCCCCCCATTCCAAACACAATGGGATATGTATCGTAAGCTGATTCGATCGTTTCAATTAGTTTTCGTCAATATCAAAATATAAATCTATATATAGAATTTAAACGCACATTTAAATGTACCGAGGCCACATACGGACTCTAAAAATTCTCGAAATTTTTTTTTAGCTTCGTATTGATGATACAGTTCTAACAAAACTAATTTCATCAAATTTGGAGACCGTTTGAAAGATGGCCATTTTCTGGTCGATCGAAATTTACTAAAACTGTTAAAACACGTTTTACTTCGCCACGCTCACATATTGATATCAAAAATCATGAAAATTGGAATATAGCAATAAGTTGACATAACGAATCCAATAAAAGTTGTTTCATCAAAAACGGAGGTCGTTTGCAAAATTTCCATTTTGAAGAGTATAATTCTAGAGCGAATATTCTGAATTTTCAACAGGGCATAGTTTTTATTCCCACTATGAAATTTTGATTTTTCGGATTCATTGGAAAGATATTCTCAAATAGATTCTAATATTTTTGGTTTCGCTAAAATCCTGTTTATTTTAAATCCTGTACATTCCTTTTATAATTTAAATAATTATTTATATTATAATGACGATTCAAATAAATATATACGTTTTAATTCTATTCAAAATAAATTTCTCGTCGTTATTATTTAAAATAATTCATTTTAAATATTCAAATTCATTAAAATCACCAAAATAAATTTTTTAAACTAGTTTGGATTTTCATGGTTGTTACATAATATATATATTATAAATATTTAATGGCCTGAATAGAACGCGCCGCGTAGTGACCATACGCTAATTTCGACCATTAATTTCAAAATGGTGTAACGGGAGATCGTACCGTCGGATTTTCCTAAAACAGGAACCATCGGGTTCGTATCGAAAAGAGCTTTCCAATGAATAAAAGAGATTTGAAATCTAATGGTTGGTTTTGGAATTATGTCCAAATCAAAATTGAAAAAGGTCGCTATGGATGTAGTTCGGTGGCCGTTATTGGAAACCGACTGTACGGGCCTTGATAAAATTATTAAAAATATGAAAAAATTATGTAAAATCATAATTAATAATTTAGAAAGATTTTGGATGAAAATTTCCATGTTTAGAAAGATAAAAATGTATTTTTATCGAAATGAACTAGTTATTAACTAGAATAATAATCCAATTATTTCAGAAATAATAAACTGGATTTGCAATGGTTTTAATATAACCAAATTTTCCGATGTATGAATTGGAATGGATTTGAGAAGATACAATCTTTGGAATATTTTGATATTGGATTCCGTGTTTATCTCAGAATTTGATATTGAATATAAGCCGATATAATTTTATTTAGAACCTTTTGTTTAATGTAAAATTGGATTTTGGGTTTGTCATGAATGGTGTCTTTAATAACACCGTTCTTAAGTCTCATGTGAAAAGAACAAATCTTTTAATTAAGATTATTAGTGTTTCCAATTATATTCAGTAATTGGAATAAAATGAAATGTGAATTGAGTTTATTGTGAATTGTGTTTTTAACGACATTTGTTCTTTAACCCAATTAACAATGAAAATATAATTTGGGATTTACAAATCTTTTAATTCTATTTAAATGGAAATTTTCTAAAGCAAAGTTTTCCAATTTAAGATAAACTAAATTGGAATTGAATGGAATTCGATTTAGTAATAATCGAGATGAGCTTCTGTGAATGAAGACCATTACTATATATGGAATTTAAAAGGCTTTACTGCTATTCCATTTATTTTTTAGTATGACACGAAAATTTACATCGATTATGTACTGTTATGATGTCCGTGTAGATTCCATTTTGATGAAAGAAGAATTTTGGGTTTATCGTGAACTGTGTTTTAAATGACATTAGTCCTTTATCCCAGTTAAAGATAAGATTAATTTCTTAACTTTGAACAATCATTAAGTAATGATTTTTGAGATTAAAACTGAATTAGAGTTTTAATGAATCTTTAATTAGATTGAAATGGGAATACGATAATTTAAATAATCAAATTCGGGTAATGATCGGAAATGGAGTATCACAAATTTTACCCCAGGTGGTAGTTAAATCTTTAATTAGATTTGAACGTGAAATGGTAACTAAATTTACCGATAATACCATGGTGTTAGAAATGTAGTATTACCAGTTTTGCTCCATGCGATGAATCGGTTGGGATTGGGATTATAAATAATCAATGATTACTTCGGTATGGTTCGCTAATCCCGACTAGTTTTATAAACCTTAATTTGGTTTGGAATTGTTAAAAGATAAATAAAATCTTTTGAAATTGAGATCCAAATGAAGATTAGAAGAATAAATTTAAAAGAATATATCTAAGACGACCCAAAACTTCTGTGGTACGAAATTAAGGAAAATCATAGGAGCATAACATAATTACAACAATAACAGATCTCAGATAATGGCATAACACATAAATCACTACAGTGGAAAATAAGAATGTCATCACAACATAACATCACAGACATCAGAGTACGCAGTTACAAGATACACTTAGCAAATAGAAGTCTCAACAAAGAAAGAAATAAGTCTCAATCTCCACCAAATACATCAAAGATCAATATTGTCTAAATGTCTTAAGAAGAAAAAAAAAGATAAAAGAAAAGGGTTCTTCATCTCCTTCCTCAAGCAAGCTCCAATCGAGAATGTATCCATACCTAAACCTGTCATCTGACTGCCCATGTGGAAAGAGGGCACCCGAGTTTGCAAAGTAAAACTAACTACGAGTCAGTCATGGGATTGGTATGAGAAATCTTTCTTAACTAACAATATGGATAATCACAGGACCACGCCGCTAACGCGGAACGGGTTTATCCATAGGATTGCCAGTGCATATGTTTAATAAATTTTATTTAAAAACAAGGCAATGCTTTTTGTAAAATGAAATCATTATAACACTCAAGTCCCATATTACGACCTGAACTTCCCTGTAAAGGAAAGCCCGGATTGACTTTGAGAACACAACAAATCAGAACACAAACAGAAGAACATTTCATTGCTTATTACAACAATTTCCATCAGGGTACAAGAATATACAGATTATGAATAAATATTATACATCAGACAAATATCAGAGATTTACAAATTATAATGCAGTGGAAAATAATAAAAAACACAACTGAAAGGAATATACGGATACAGAGCTTTCCGAATATCATTCCAGCTGTAAACCAGGATCCTACGAGTATAAATCTGCAAAACCGAAACTACTAGCTACCCGTGTGGAAAATAGGGGCACCCAGAGTATATGTTTAAACAATAAACTCCAGGTTAGTCATGTGACTGGTGTGAGAACTAAAGCAGTTATTTAAAACTTTACTTTAAATCAGATATATCAAGGGACCACGCCATATAACACGGAATAGGTTTCCTCCCAAGAATACTAGTGCATAAAACAAAACAGCGCAATGCTTTTAGAAAAAATGAAGCTATTATAAGATCCAGGTCCCATCACACAATGCAACCCAAGCCAGAGAATAGGGATTTCCCTTATAGTAGCCAAACATGTTTGGTATGTTTTAAAAAAATCGTTTGATACTATTATAAGTGCATAGTGCATAAAACAACTTCAAGATAAATGTATCAATCCTAGACGGCACGGGTACCATATATCATGTTGCCAATACTAGGCTCTACAATCAAAACTGCAAATGTCACATATTGAATGTTGGGTTTCCATCTGTGAACCAAGGCAAGGGATCGTCATTACTGCTTCGAGACTCTCTAGCCCGAGCCTCAAGATCAGAGGTTAAGTGACCCTTGGATCGTCAGGGTCGGTCCACACGGAGCGGATTAAAATGCCTGAACACTGTGTTTCCCCGCCCTGTGGGGGCGTAAACTTGTCATATCCCGACCAAACCATCGGCATCAGAACGAATGATATAACTGAGGCACCTCGCTATCCATCATCCACATAAGTAAAACGTCAGGGCTTGCGAAACGCTGACACCACCCCTAGCTAGAAGGAAACGCATGCCCTCCTTGATGTCCTCTCCCGTTTCTGGTTCACACCGTTGTGTGAGGCTCGCGAATTAACGCTACATAAAGCTACGCTATATTAAAGCCGTGTTTTGATCATCAACCACAAGACTCTGCTTTTCAACATAAGCCTTGATCATTTGTATCGCCATAAAGGCAATTCAAGCTATGCAACCGATGTCTATCAATCACACAGAATGAAAACTGATGTCAGACACACATCCATTTACAAGTTCGTCCTGGTTCTGAATGAAACCGGAGGCACCTTATTCCTCGTCCTATAAGTCCAATACAGGAGAGAGGCCCTCGCATATCCGGTCGATCTCCAAGTACATCTGGACGATCACCATACAGGCAGTTCACCTTTCAATCTATTTAAAGATTCATTAAAACTCTGATTCAGTTTTAATTTCCAAAAATCATTACTTAATGATTATTCAAAGTTAAGAAATAATTCTTATCTTTAACTGGGTTAAAGAACTAATGTCATTTAAAACAAAGCTCACGATAAACCCAAAATCACATTCCATTATCCATGGAATCTTCACAGAAAACAGATCAATATATATAATCGATATGAACTTCCATATCCAACCAATACTATAAATGGAATAGCGGCAAAGTCTCATAAATTCCATATATAGTAACATTCTTCCTCCATAGAAGTTCACTTCGATCATTACCAAATCGAATTCCATTCAATTCCAATTTAATATGTTAAATTGGAAAACTTTACTTTGGAAAATCTCCTTCAAATCTTATCAAAAAGATTTATAAATTCCAAATCCCATTTCATTGTAAATCAGGTTAAAGAACGAATGTCGTTAAAACACAGTTCACAACAAACCTAATTCACATTCCATTAATTATCGGGTTAAAGAACAAGTGTTATTTAAAACACCATTCACGATAAACCCAAAAATCAATTCCAGTTAAATATTAACTAATTGGTATACTTCATTAAATCTAAATCAAAAGATTTAATCTTTTCCCAACTGGGTTTAAGACCAATGTTAATGAAGACACCATTCACAACAAACCAAAATCCCATTTGATATTAAATACAAGGCTCTGAATAGAAATTATATCGGCTTATATTCAATATCAAATTCTTAAATAAAAAAATATCGTATTGGAATAACGATATATATATCTTCCAAATTCCTCCTCAATGCCTGTATAATCACGGAACCTAATATCGAAATATTCCGAAGATAATTTCAATTCAAATCCATTCCAATTCGTATATTGCAAATTCTGGTTATTTGTAAAACCATTTCAAATCCAATTTATTTTATTTAAAACTTACTGGATTTCATATCTAGTTAATAACTAGTTCATTCCAATAAAAAACTATTTTTATCTTTTCAAATATGGGATTCTTCATCCTAGTTCTTTACAAATCATTTATTACGATTTTACACAAATTATTGATATTTTTAACAATTTTATTAAGGCCCGTATAGTTGATTTCCATAAACGGACGTCGAACAGCACTTACCACGACCTTTTCCAAATTTGATTTGGACATAAATCCAAATCTAACCATTAGATTTCAAATTTCTTATATTAGATAAATATCTCATTTCGATACGAACCTAACAGTTCAGGTTTTAGGAGAATCCAACGGTCGGATCTTCCGTAATGTCCATTTGAAGCCAATGGCCAAAATTCGCGAACTGCCGCAACGCGGTGCGTTTTATTCAGGCCATTATATATAATATATATATTTCATCGATTTCCGTTTGAAAATTATTTTATATATCGTTTTAAATTCGTTTTCAAAACGATTTCAACTTCATATTCAATTTCTAATCAAAATTGAATATTCCATATCATAAATATACAAATGATAATATTTTCAAAACATAAGATTTTGAAATTAATTCCTTTTGAATATTTATTATGAAAATGAATAAAATCTATATAAATATCGTTCACATTAAAATGATGCAAATCTAAACAACACGACTTCATATAATTAAATATATCCGTGTCCATCCCAAATTTTACATCAAAATCAGATTTTGATCTATTACTGAATATTATTTTAAATTATTCATTATTTTAAAATATTTGTTATTTTAAAATATTCATTCTTTCAAAACAGGAATCAAACAAGTCAATTACCATATAATGTGATTATATGGATTTCATACAACACATGTACACAACAACAATCAAACACAGTCAACCATCACCCAGAGTGCATTCTTACACTGTATAAGCATTAAATACAAATATTCAACGCTTACACATCTTGTCAACCAATCGATTGACATACAAATAAACAATTGGGATTAGTATACGTCAAATATCATCCCAACACCCTTGTGGGGTTTCAATCAACAAAACACATATTTTATTTGTGCAGTTGGGCGATGTGTAAAATATATCGTCCCAATCGATATCAGTAAAATGGGCGTTCATAAACAAATCGTCTGATTTGAAAATGAATATATATTTTATTCATATCAACGTTAAAAATTATATTTTTAACGATAAAATATTTTATTCAACATATGAATATTCTATTCAGTTACTTTATACAATAAATATAATATTTTTATTGTTCTAACATATTTTAGAAAATTTTGGAGGCATAGCGGCGCGATATCAAAATCGGGTAATGTCTAGCATTACCCCTCTCCTGATATTGGCTCGCAGCATACACACATAACAATTCCAATCAATTCATTTCAACCAAACAACCAAATTCAATCAAATAATCTAATCAGCCAAACCAAACAATCAAACATGTCGTCCATGGTCTGTGGACAATGGGGAACAGTACATATATGCAATTATAAAAACAAATAACTATATAAGAAAATATGGTGAGGAGGTCTCGCCTTTGGGTTCCACTCTGCCATTTCTATTTCATAATTTCAGAACCGTTTGGATTTGCCAACTTCCAACGCAAACTTTTTCACGCTGTCCATATTAAAAATCACATTTTTAACATCGCTATATATAATTAAAAATCACTTCTTTTTCTATTATACATATAAATATAAATCATATCTTTATATGTAAAAATCGCATTTTTATACCACTACTTTATAAATAAAAATCGTATTTTTATTTCGATACATATATAAAAATTATATTTTTATATTCGATAATTCATAAAAAAATCAAATTTTTATGCGAATAAAAATTAAACCTTTTTAATTTTAAAAATCAAATTATTTTAATTTTAAAAATCTAATGTTTTTAATTTTAAAAATCTAATCTTCTTATAACACAACTACATGTATAAAAATCATATTTTTCCATGCTTTTCATATCATAAAAATCATGTCTTTCCTATATTTAAAAATCATATCTTTCGTATATTTAAAATTCATGTCTTTCCTATATTTATAATCCTACTTTATCACATAAAAAAAATTTCAAACCTAAATCATATTAAAAACCCAATCTTTAATTATAATAAAAATGTAAACTTTATCCTATTAAAAATCCAAACTTTAATCCTATAAGAAAGAAATCCCGATCTTATACATATTTCATATAAAAATCAGATTATAATTTCAATGCTACTTACAAAAAAACTAAAAAGAAATCCACGTTTTTATTTATTACAAAATCACCTTTTTATTCGGAGGAAGGGTACTGCTCTGCATAGATCGAAGAAGGGGGTTCGATTGGAAGGGGGCGCTGTTGGGCCTGCGGCAACGCAATGAGGAGGTAGCGGCGGCCTTCAGGGCGATGGAGGTTAGATTTGCGAGAGGCTAGGCTTGGTAGGGTTCACGCATTCAAAAGGGTAGGCTAGCAAGGACGGAGGGCGACTAGAGGGCTTCGGCCTGGCGGGGAGGCGGCACACATCATCGGAGGCGGCGGCGGAGGACCTAGGAGGGGGCGACATTGATCTATGGGGGTTTTTCTTTTTCTTTTATTTTGAAATTGTAACAACCCGAAAATCTGGGCCTGTTTAAAATTTTTATTTTGGCAATTTTAGCGAATTTTGAACATTTAAAATAGATTATTTTAAATAATATCAATGAGAAATTTATTTAGAATGGAATTCAAATGTATATATTATATACGTCGTCGTTAGAATATAAATAATTTATTTATATATATAAAAGGAATTGAAAATGGCGCGGTAGTTCGATAATTCGATTTCAAACTTCAATTGAATGTATCGGGTGCAAAACAATCCAGATTTTAGTGAAACCAAAAATAATATGGTCTAATTGATAATATCTTTCCAACGAATCCGAAAAATCGAAATTTCATAGCGGGAATCAAAAGATATGTCCAGTTGAAAATTCTGAATAGTCGCTATGGAATTCAGGCCCTTAAAAATGGGAATTTTGCAAATGACCTCGGATTTTGACGAAACCACTTTTGTTGGATCCGTGATGTCAAATTATTGCTAGGTTTCAAATTTCATAATTTTTCGATTCAATATGTGAGCGTGGCAAAGGAAAACGCATTTGACCAGTTTCAGTTGATTTTAATCGACTGGAAAATGACCATTTTTCAAACGGTCTCAGAATTGGACGAAACTAGTTTTGTTAGGACCGTATCGTCGATACGAAGCTAGAAAATATTTTTATGGAATTTTTAGAGTTCGTATGTGACCCCGGTAAATAGGAAATGCGCATTCAAAATCAATATATAGAGTTATATGTTGATTTTAGCGGAAACTGATCGAAACGATCGAATCAGCTTACGATACATATCCCATTGTGTTCGGAATGGGGGTAATTAGCTGGGGGCGACAGTCAGTGGGTTCGATTTCGAGTTAGAGATGAAAAGTTGCTTTTTGGATTAAATAAATAATTAAATTATAAAATTCCCTTTACACTCTCCACCCTCCCTCACTATTCTCTGATGCAACTAGGTCAAAGGAAAAAAAAAAAGAGGCGACGCAGCCTCGATTCAGCCGTCGCCCCTCCCACGCCACCACGACGGAGCGCGGCCACCATGGCCAGGCAGTCGCCCCCCTCGTCTTCTCTCTCTCCTCCACTCTCTTCTCTCTCCTTTCCCTCCAACCCCAAGGCTCTCCACCCCAAAACCCTAGAGCGCCGCCGCCTAGCCTAAACCGCCCACCACCTTGCTGCTCCGGCGCCACGTCAGCAAGCATCCCCGACCCCCCCTGCGCCCTTTCCCCCTTTTTCTTCGAAATCAAGCAGTAAGTGTTTTAATTTTTTTTTATATATAATGTTTTGGTTAAAAAAAAACGAAAAAGAAAACATATTTTATGAAATCAGTTTTATTTAGAGAATTATAGAAAAACTTGATTTTTAATTTGAAATGTTTCGATTTTCAATTTGAAAGGATTAGATGTTTATATAGGAATAGTTTTGATTTTCTATATGATAAAAGCCTAGGATTGTTATAGGTAAAGCTTAGATTTTTAAGCATACAAAGATGAAATTTTTATGAAGACAAAGATGAGATTTTTAAGCATACAAAGATGAATTTTTATGTAGACAAAGAGGAGATTTTTATGTAGACAAAGATGAAATTTTTATGTAGACAAAGATCAGATTTTTTTATATATAGAATAGCAAAGTAAAAATTCGATTTTTATATATGTAGTGAAAGCGGGCAACGAAAGTGGCAAGAGGCGAGAACGGCGAAGATTTCTACAAAGAAGAGTCAAGGCGTTTGATTCAGCTTCTGTGAGAACTTCTCGCCTTTCAATTTCTTTTTCTAGTTATATATATACTAGGATGCAGACGGTGTTTAGTAGCACCCGACACAATCGTCCATAGACCATGGACTTGTTCGTTTGATTGCAAAAATTAGTTAGATTATTTGATTGAAATTTGAATTGTTTGGTGAAATGAAATTGATTTGATTGATGTGTGAATGGCGTGGGCCTTCACTAGACCAGGGATAAGGCTAGGCCTTGTCCCGTTTCTAGTATCGTGCCGTTATGCCGCCAAAATTTTTCTAAAATAAGTTAGAAAAATACAGATAACATTTTATTTAATAAATGAACTGAATAGAATATTCATAGGTTGAATAAAATAGTTTGATCGTTAAAAATATAATTTTTAACGTGAATGTGAATAAATAAATATTCATTTACAAACCGGACGGTTTGTTTATGTATACCTATTTGAAGGACATTGATTGGGACGATAAATTTTACACGTCGCCCAATTGCACAAATAAAAATCTGTGTTTGATTGCTTGAAACCCCACACGGGTATTGGGATGATATTTGAGGTACACTAATCCCGATTGTTTAGTTGTATGTCGATCGATTGATTGACAGGCTGTTATAAGCGTTGAATATTTATATTTGATGCTTATACAGTGTAGAATGCACTTTGGATGATGGTTGATTATTCATCGTTGTTGATATATACATGTGTTGTAGAAAATCCATATAATTAACATTATATGGTAATTGTTTGGGCCTCATTCCAGTTTTGAAATAGAAATATTTGAAATGTAATATTTGAATAGAAATATTTGAAAAAGAAATATTTAAAATAGAATATTTGAAAATTGAAATATATGAAGCCGCGTTGATAGATTGACGCCATTTTGACGTGAACGATATTTATATCGATTTTATTCAAATTGAAGTGAATATTAAAGTGAATTGAAATTTGAATTTAATTGAGTTGATTTGAAATTTGAAATAAGCTGAAAAGGTTTGAAATTCGAATATAATCGAAATAGAATTGAAATCGTTTTGAAATGAATTTGAAATAGAATTGAAATCGTTATGAAATGATTTTGAAATAGAATTGAAATCGTTTTGAAATGAATTCGAATTGAAATTGAATTGAATTGAAAACGAACTGAAATTGAATTAGAAATCAATTTGAATTGAAATCAATTTAAAATGAATTAAAAATGAATTTATATTGGAATATCCAATTTTGATTTGAAATTAAATACGAAGTTGAAACCGTTTTGAAAATGGATTTAAAACGATTTATAAAGCACGTTTTGAATTGAAATCGACGGAGTATATATTATATATATATAATATAAATGGCTTGAATTGAACGCGCTGCGCCGCGGCAGTTCGCGAATTTCGACCATTAACTTCGAACGAATATTACTGGAGATCCGACCGTCGGATTCTATAAAACCGGAACCGTTGGGTTCGTATCGAAAAGAGCTTTCTAACGAATATTAAAAATTTGAAATCTAACGGTTGGATTTGGAATTATGTCCAAATCAAATTTGAAAAAGGTCGCTGTAAGTGCAGTTCGATGGCCGCTGATGGAAATCGACTGTACGGGCCCTGATAAAATTATTAAAAATATCAATAATTTGTGTAAAATCATAAGAAATGATTTAGAAAGAATTAGGATGAAAAACTCCATATTTGAAAAGAAAAAAATAGATTTTATCGAAATGAACTAGTTTTGACCAGAATTATAATTCTATTTATTTTTAAATAAATAAATTGAATTTGAAAGGGTTTTAAAAAGAACTAGAATTTCCAATGATTGCATTGGAGTGGATTTGAATCGAAATCGTCCTCGGAATATTTCGATGTTGGAATTCGTGACTATACAGATGTTGTTATGGAAATTTGAAAGATATATATTTATATCGTTATCTCCAATACGACATTTGTTAATCGTAGAATTTGATATTGAATATAAGCCGATATACTTTCTATTCAGAGCCTTGTATTGAATATCAAATGTGATTTGGGTTTGTCGTGAATGGTGTCTTCATTAACACTGTTCTTGAACCCAGTTAAGAAAAGATTAAATCTTTTTATTTGGATTTAATGAAGTGTACCAATTAAATGATATTTAATTGGAATTGAATGGATATTGATTTTTGGGTTTATCGTGGATGGTGTTTTAAATAACACTCGTTCTTTAACCCGATAATTAATGGAATGTGATTTTGGGTTTATCGCGAACTGTGTTTTAAATGACACTGATTCTTTAACCCAGTTAAAGATTAAAACTAAGTGGAGTTTTAATGAATCTTTAATTAGATTGAAATAATCAAAATGGAGTATCACCAGTTTTGCTCCAGGCGTTAGTTAAATCTTTAATTAGATTTGAACGTGAAATGGTAATTGAATTTACCGATAACACCGTGGTGTTAGATATGAAGTATTACCAGTTTTACTTCATAGGATGAATAGGTTGGGATTGGGAAATTAAAATAAATGATTACTTCGGTAAGGTTCGTTAATCCCGACTAGTTGAATCGAAATTCAAAGATGATTAAAAAATAAATTCAAGGAATTTATCTTGGATAAAATTAAAGGGAACCTTTCCCTATGAATGTGAAATTTAGAAACTAACTGTCGGTTAGCCAAGCAGAATGGTTTTCTGGATATTGATCTGATGTTGGTTTCGACCTTCGGGGTTAATATTTGGGAAATTATTCTCTTGATTAATTTACGGTTATTGACTGATGAATTGGAGTGAGGCGTATGTTGTGTCTGTGTAACACTTATTTAAAATATACGCGAGTTATTCAGAAAGACCGGGTTTAACCCATTCTGAATAATTGATACGACGATAAGTCGAAGATGAAGACGATGGTCGAAGACCGGAAGTCTTCTCGTCGTTTGGGTGATTACTGATGATCTTGATTGGGCTGTACACCCAAGAAGAGGGAAACAGTTGGTGATCGTCTAGAAGTACTTGGAGATCGATGGATATGCGGGGTACTAGGTGCCCCCGGTTTCGTTCAGACCCAGAACGAACTTGTAAATGGACTGTGTGTCTGACATTGGATTTTAGTCCGTGTGATTGATCTCTATTGAATATATATCTGTTTGGCGGCGGAGATTTTATTCTCTTGCTTAACGCCCTTCTCTGAGACGTACGAGCTCAGGGGTTATATATTGATGGATATCAAACGCATGGAGTGAATTGCCTGTGTGGCATGCCTAAGTGGCAATTGATCGAGGCTTCTGTTGAAAAGCAAAGTCTTGTGGTCATGATCAAAGCACGACCTTTGTGGCGTAGCTTTGTGTAGCGTTTACTTCGCGAGTTTCGCACCCCGGTTGTGAACCAAAAACGGGAGAGGACCTCAGGGAGGGCATGCGTTTCTTTCTAGCTAGGGTGGTGTCAGTGACCTACCAGTCCTGACATTTATATACTTTTCACCTGTGTGGTTGTTGCTGTTGTGAGGCGCCTCTGTTAGATCGGACGATCCGGGTCCAATGGAGCCATTCGTTGGCTCATTTACGCCCCAAAGGGCGGGGAAACGTAGTGTTCAAGAATTTTAATCCACATCGGTTGACCGGCCCTGTCGCTCCAAGGCTTGACTAAGTACATGCCTGAGGCTCGGGCTAGAGAGTCTCGAATCGGAAGAGGACGATCCCTAGCCTCGGTTCATAGATGGAAATCCAATTTCCAAATACGTGATTTTGCGGTTTTATTTGTAGAACTAGTATGGTGACATTATATAGGATACCCATGCCGCCTATGATTGATACTTATGATTTGAAGTTGTTTTATACACTATGCACTTATTATAGTATCAAATGATTTGTTTTAAACGTATCAAGCATTCTTTGGCTGTTATAAGGGAAAACCCTATCCCCCGGCTTGCGTTGCATTGTGTGATAGGACCTGGGTCTTATAACAGCTTCATTTTTCTTTATTTAGCATTGCGCTGTTTGTTTTATGCACTGGTATTCTTGGAAGGAAACCCGTTCCGAGTTATACGGCGTGGTCCCTTGATTTACCTAATTATAAAATAAAGATTAATAACTGTTTTTAGTTCTCACACCAGTCCCATGACTGACCTGGAGTTTATTGTTTTAACCTAAACTCTGGGTGCCCTTATTTTGACATGGGCAGCTAGTAGTTTTGGTTTTGCAGATTTATATTCACAGGATCCTGGTTTACAGCTGGAACAATATCCGGAAAGCTTTGTATCCGTATATCTCTTCTAGTTGTGTATTGTATTATTTTCCGCTGCGATGTATTTAAATGTAATTTAAATCTCTGATATTTCTGTGTAATATTTATTCATTTATACTCTGTATATTCTTGTAATCTGATGCATTGTTGTAATATACAATGAAATGTTCTTCCGTCTGCGTTCTGTTGTGGCTTGTTCTCGAACAATCCGCTCTTCCCTTTACGGGGAAGTTGCGGGTTTTCACAGAAATCTGGAATCGATCTGGAAAATGAAAGGGGGGTTGACTTGGGTTTGTAGTAATTATAATATTATATATATTTCTCCCAAGAAAACATCTTTCTATTACAAATTCCAAATGAGACCGACCGATTGTCGTCACTAGTGTAATACCACCATTCTGAACACAATGTGATATGTATCGTGAGTCAATTCGACTGTTTCGGTCAGTTTTACGCCAAAATCAAAATATAAATCTATTATTGAATTTGAACGCACATTTCAATTTACCAGGGCCACATGCGGACCCCAAAAATTCCAGAAAAATTATTTCTAATTTCGTATTAATGATACAGACCTAACAAAACTAATTTCGTCAAATTTGGGGACCATGTGAAAAATGACCATTTTCTGGTCGATCGAAATTGACAAAAACTGTTAAAACATGTTTTCTTTTGCCACGCTCACATATTAATTTCAAAAATTATGAATTTCAGAATATAGCAATAATTTGACATCACGGATCCAACAAAAGTGGTTTCGTCGAAAATGGAGGTCGTTTGCAAAATGGTTATTTAAAGGCCTATATTTTCCATAGCGATTATTCCAAATTTTCAATTGGACAGAACTTTATATTCCCGCTATGAAATTTCAATTTTTCGGATTCGTCGTAAAGATATTTTCAAATAGATTCAAATATTTTTGGTTTCGCTAAAATCCGGATTATTTTGAATCATGTACATTCAATTGAAATTTGAAATCAAATTTTCAAACTACTGCGCCATTTTACATTCCTTTTATAATTAAAATAAATATTTATATTCTACCATCGATTCAAATAAATATATACGTTCGATTCTATTCAAAATAAATTTCTCTTCGTTATTATTTAAAATAAATCATTTTAAATATTCAAAATTCATTAAAATTGCCAAAATAAAAATTTTAAATCGGTTCGGATTTTCCGGGTTATTACAATCTCCCCCACTTAAAATTTTTTCGTCCTCAAAAAGGAACGTAGCTGAAAGTTGTTTAACAAATCAACTCAATTTTCAGTTTGGCTTTCATTCTTTAAATTTTCAGTGTCTAAGAATTTTCCTATTCTTCAATAATTTGTCTAACACGCTAAATTTTTTAAAAAATTCGCCATAACCTCCTTGTACGGGAGCACTGGGAAAATCCCCAAACCGCCACACATGCCCTCTCATCTCAAAAATGAAAAGAAATAGCCAAGTGGCTAGCCAATCAGCTCATAAAATCATCCAAACACAATAAATTAGTAAACATGTACCTATTTGTCGGGCATACAATTTTATTCCTCTTCTCTAGCCTCCTTGGTATGACATGTTCAATGTATGTACATGTATATGCATGCAATTTCAAACAATTTTCAATTCGGTTCAACATTTGATACAATTTGGCTAAATTTACCTTACATTCACATAATTGTTTATATGAATAATCACATAACACAACCATCAATCAATTAGTGAATTAACGTTTCAAATTCATAATTTTTATATATATACAGAAAATCAGGTTTTTGATGCTAATTCACAACAATAAGCCCTATTTTGTTTTGGTTCTCACACCAGTCAATTGGAAATATATAAATATCTCACTTTCGAAACTCGAACATAACACTGACGATGGGCACCCATCATCAGAATCATTCCCGAGCGACTAGAGCGTGATTCTATATCTATCTAGTATATTAAGACTTCATATACACGTTGATCAGACGTATATGCAAAATCTTTATATACTTGATTGTCCAATTCAATTTAAAATAAATATTTAAATACGAATAATAAAGTTTAAATTTTCAAAACAAAATTGGTTTTCATTTTCATTTTAAAAATTACACTCTTCGGACTCATTCTAGGATACTACTGATCCTATCTCTAATGAGTCATTCTCATTGGATATTACTAATCCGATCTTTGATGAATTCTTTCGTTTGGTTCTAAAGTGTCTTGTTCTTGACCTCTGTAAACCAAAGCTTTTATACCAAACTATTACGACCCGAACTTCCCCATAAAGGAAAGAACGGATTGACTTTGAGAGCACGACAAATCAGAACACAAACAAAAGAGCATTTCATTGCTTATTAGAACAATTTCCATCAGAGTACAAGAATATACATAGTATGAATAAATATTATACATCAGACAAATATCAGAGATTTACAAATTACAATGTAGTCGAAAATAACACAAAACATAACTGAAAGGAATATATGGATCCAGAGCTTACCGAATATCATTCCAGCTGTAAACCCGGATCGTGTGAATATAAATCTGCAAAACCAAAACTACTGGCTGCCCGTGTGGAAAGTAGGGGCACCCAGAGTTTAGGTTAAAACAATAAACTCCAGGTCAGTCATGTGACTGCTGTGAGAACTAAAACAGTTATTTAAAACTTTTCTTTAATTTAGATATATTAAGGGAACACGCCGTATAACACGGAACGTGTTTCCTCCAAAGAATACCAGTGCATAAACAAAACAACGCAATGCTTTTTGGAAAAAATGAAGTTATTATAAAGCCCAGGTCCCACCACACAATGCCACGCAATCCGGAGGATAGGGTTTTCCCTTTTAATAGCCAAACATGTTTGGTACGTTTAAAACAAATCATTCGATAATATTATAAGTGCATAGCGTATAAAATAACTTCAAAGATAAACGTATCAATCCTAGATGGCATGGATACCATATATCATGTCGCCAATACTAGGCTCTACAGTAAAACCGCAAATGTCACATATTGGAAGTAGGATTTCCTTCTGTTAACCAAGTCAAGGGATCATCCTTACCGCTTCTAGACTCTCTAGCTCGAGCCTCAGGATCAAAGCTTGAGTGACGCTTGGATCGTCAGGACCGGTCCACACGGAGTGGATTAAAATGCCTGAACAATGCGTTTCCCCGCCCTATTTGGCGTAAACTGGTCATATACCGACCAAACCATCGGCCCTGGAATGACCAATATAACCGAAGCGCCTGGCTATCCATCATCCACATAAGTAAAATGTCAGGGCTTGCAAAATGCTGACACCATTCCTTGCTAGAAAGAAACGCATGCCCTCCCTGATGTCCCATATGTCCAATACAGGAGAGAGGACCTCGCATATCCGGTCGATCTCCAAGTATGTCTGGACAATCACCACTTATTACCTTGTGTAACACCCCACGTCCATTAATGTCACTCACAAAGGGAATGCATTAACTTCCATGGAGCGTATTTAGTGTATAAAACAGAATATAACAAGACAGATATAAATAATGGTACTTGAAAATTTTAAAACAACTTTTATAGCAGCGGAGAAATAGTTTGATTACAACAATTTCATAAACCAAGTACATTTAATCTCCATCTTGATAAATTATTTCAGAGTACATAAAATAAAAAGCATAAACCCCAACACAAGTAGCCATAAAAGAGATGCACTGAACTTTACTTTCAGCAATCCAAGCACTTCCAAAATAGATCCATGATCAAGATCCACTAGTACTAGTCCCACCCTAAGAACCTTGGGGGGAAAAGGAAGAAAAGAGGCGAAAACAAGGGGGTTAGAGATAAAGTTTGGCGAGTATAATAACTTTGACAATAAAATTAATAAAGTAACTAGGATAAGGCATAAACTGGTAAGATAAGATATGACCATGAATCAAGTGGGCTTGACAAAGCAAATAAGAGGAATATTCTGGCATTAATCTCGTTCCTAATCACTATAGGATAATTACTATACTGCAGCACCACAAGTCACCCTAAAAGTTGATCCCATCTATAGAACTTAATAATGATAACAGTAGTTTCGTGTATCCCTAACTACCTTCATAGGTGCCGTCTTCCCCAATCTCCACTAGTTGTACCCATTACCCCCATTCGATCGGCTCCCTTACTCGTAGATACCCGTGTTTGTCCCACAGTGGTGTGTATCACTCCACAAAGTGGCAACCCGATACCACCAAAGATGCATGGCTTATATCTACACGATGCAACAACGTCTTACCTAACAGCCCGGGCTCACACGCGCACATGACCCCGTTGGACTTGTGTTGCCACCGCTAACACATTTTGACCTCTTACAATCAAATCCAGTAAGCGTGTCCCGTCCTCGACTTGGGTCGAGCTCACAAAGATACTTAATGGATTACTGGTTTGAAAAGGGCCCCCATGCTTGACACAAGCCTTCCACCTATGCTTGGTCCCCACTAAGGTTTCCCCACTTAACCCTATTCTTATTTATGTCTTCTTACATGTTTAAATCTTGGTTAAGTTCATCTAATCGTATTTCACATGCCACCCAAGGCACCCACTTAATTTCACATGCCACCAAAGGCACCCATTTAACCCCCTATGTCCCACCACATGTTTATCTGGTTAAGTTTTACTTAATTCATTAGAACTGTACCCTTGTAAAGACCTCCCACATTAGGCTGACATTTGCGGTTGCTGGATTTGCTGGGCGGGTCTGGGAAGTTTTATACCGCAAACGAGCCTAACTTCGTGTATTTACAGTTGTTACGCAATTCATTCGTGCCTTTGACCTCTCACATTAGACTGGCATTTGTGGCTGCTGGATTTGTCGGGCGGGTCCGGGCTATCTTACACCACAAAAGAGTCTAACCTCGTATCTTAGGCGGTTAATTATTACACATCTTTATTAACCCCAAATTGGATCAATATTCCTATTCAAATTTGTCAATAAATTCCAAATTTATTTATGTCCATAATTGTCTCTTAAAATTATGTCAATAAATAATAATTCTGCCAATTAATGTCTCAAATTAATTATATACCTTTTAAGGCCATTTTATGCCAAATCACAATTTATGTATATTCAAAATTATCCCATCATCCCCACGCTATTCGTACGTTTTCATATGACATTTGTTAGACTCGCAAATAGTCTAACTTATAAAAAGAAAAAAAACATCACATTACACATAAAATAGATCTAAGGATCATGACATAAGATTACATGGCCAATAACTTGCATATGAATTTCATTCAAACTAGCATATGATACAAAACTAGCATAGGTAATGGGCATAAACTTGCATAACTTATGTGCTGCTATAGATCCAAACATAAAGGTGTCAACTTGCATATGGATCTAAACATAAAGATGTAAACTTGCATATAGATCTAAACATAAAGATGTAAACTTGCATACGGGTCTAAACATAAAGATGTAAACTTGCCTTTGGATCTAGACATAAAGGTTAATGTCACATAAACTAGCATATGCATATACTTGTCTCACATATATTTTAACAACCCAAACTTGCATAAGATTCATACATGAATATATGATCCAATCATCACAAACTTGCATAAGATATATGATTCAACTTGCTTAAGATTCACATAAGAACTAACATATGATCCAACTTGCATAAGACTAACATATGATTCAACACCACAAACATACATATAATTTACATCACACGATTCAAAATCATATTCTCATAATCCCAATTATATCTTATAATAATTAAATTAATTAATTATTTTGTGAAAGCTATCATACGCACAATTAAAAAGAATAGTCTTGTCTTTCTGGGATCTGTATTCTAAAACTGAATTGCACGCCTTTGATGTAGACTAATCGTTATTCAGATTTGATTTGATTTTGATTCAGGCTTCTATCTTGCTTTAGGGTTGAAAGTGTATGGCGACTACTCTAGGTTCTCCATTGACGGCATAGCGGCTCTTGTTATGAATTAATGTGATTAGGGTTAGGGGTTTAGGAGTGTTCTTATAGAAGCTTAATTTAATAAGAGCCGTCGGATTAAGCTAGGGATAACCAGAACCATCAGGACCACTCAGATGCCACATCAGCCCTTAGGGAGAATTGGGCCACGGGTTGACAACCAAACACCCTAGATCGACCACTAGTCGACCCAGTGGGGCTTGGGTCGACTCCAAAAATGGTTCGGTTCGGCTATTCCCCCTCCCGATTCGCTGTTTTGAAATTTTTTTGAACAATATATATATATATATATATACATATATTTCTCTCATATGCATACAAACTTCAAGGCTTAATGCCTTCATCATAAGTTATCCGTTTTATGCAAACCAAATGTCTATCTTGACCCAAAATTTTGAGATGAACATAATAGCGCAACCCATTTCACTTAATTCTTCTTATAAAAGTTAAGTATACTTTAATTTGTGAATTTTAATGTTATAAAATTACGAGGTGTTACATTCTCCCCTCCTTAAAGGATTTCGTCATCGAAATCTCTAAGTTAAGAAGAATGTATCCTACCAACCAATCATCCATCTACTCAACCATTGTCCACAAGCATCCATTGCCCTTAAAGAAATTTCTAATGTTATCTGAACTTATGCAAAAATGTGTGTATATGCTCCTTATCTAATGCAAAGATCAGGCGGTCCACTGATTCAGTTTACCTCCTTAATGCAAATTATGCTAGTGCCATGCGCCCATTATGTATGCGAAAGTACCTATCGATACATATTATTTATACGTGTGTGCACAACCATTCATTAAAATGCAGCATCCATATGATAACACAACCATTATACATCCATTAATTTAGATATGAACACACATTTATATGCAACATGAAGGTGATTGAGCCAATCTAGTGCCTAATGTATGTGTACATGCATCCACGAGCAAACACTAGCAACAACTTACATCCATTTGCATCCACCAAACATAACATGTCTCAACACATGTTTGCAACCATAGGGTTCTTCCTAACTAAAGATCGAAGATGTCATCGCAAAGATAATACTAAAAGATGGGACAAGTGTCAACAAAGCGGTAGAAAAAGGAGAAATTAAAACATCCCTTAAAAAGGAAAGGGTACAACGTATGCATTTTGTCTTCTGTCTCCCAAGTCGCGTCTCTTTGATCATCTCCCTATTGCACTTTGACCAACTTGACCTCTTTGTTGCGAAGCTTTTTGACCTCCGATTCGAGAATGCATGTAGGAGCTCGTCTGATCGTGGGATTGTGCTCTACTTCCACTTCTTCGAGTGTGCTCGGCTCTACCACTCCCGTCGTATCGTGTAAACACTTAGCAAATGCGAAACGTGAAACACGTCATGAACTCAGCTGAGCTTCTCTGGTAACTTTACTCTATGCGCCATCTGTCCAATCCTCTCCATAATTGGAAAGGGTCCTACGAACCTCGGTTCCAACTTCCCTACTGTTCCAAAATGGACTACGTTTCTTAACGTTGAAACCTTAACAAAAACCATGTCCCCAATATTGAATTCAAGTTTGGTTTGTCTCCTATCAGCATATGACTTCTGTCTGTCCTACGCCGTCGAATCAGTTCTATCGTCTCTGAAGTCTCCCTAATCATGTCGGTTTCAAGCAAAAATCTTATCAGTGGAGTCCCACCAACATGTAGGTGATCGGCACTGTCATCCATAAAGAGCCTCAAAAGGTGTCATGCAAATTCTAGCCTGAAAACTATTATTATAGGCGAACTCCACTAGTGGAAGGTGTTCTTCCCATGTTCCTCCAACGTCTAGGATGTATAGTCTCAGAAGGTCTTCTAAAACCCGATTTACTCTCTTGGTCTGGCCATCCGTCTGAGGGTGATAAGCGTTACTTAAGCATAATTGTGTTCCAACCGCCTCTTGTAAGCTTTTCCAAAATTCGCTTGTGAAAATGGGATCTCTATCACTCACAATGATAGAGGGTATGTCGTGCAAATGAACTATCTCTCGAAGGTATACAGATGCTAACTACGCGGCGGTCCTTCTACTTTTAACGGGAATAAAATGGGCACTTTTGATAAGTCTGTCTACAATTACCCAAATCCCCGTATTACCCTTCCTTGATCTTGGTAACCCATCTACAAAATCCATGGAAATGCTTTACCATTTCCAAAGAGGAATCTCTAAGGGATGGAGCAAACCTCCAGGCTTATTTTGCTCCACCTTGACTTGTTGGCACACTAAGCATCTAGCAACGAACTCGGCCACGTCCTTCTTCATTCCAGCCCAAAAAAAACTCGCTTCATATCCATATACATCTTATCACCACCGGGATGTATGGTCATCTTAGAGCGATGTGAGTCTTCAAGAATTGCCTTCTTCAAACTCTCGTCTTGTGGTACGCGAAGTCTTCCGTCTCTACATAGCCAACCTCTCTTATCTATAGCATATCTATCAAGATGAATCTAGGACCCCCTTCCTTTAAGCTTGCCTCCTACCTCAACCAACTGTGGGTCATTTCACTGTGCCTCTCCAACTCGACCCAAAAGTGTAGGTTGCACCTCTAACGATGCCAATAATCCGGTTACATAATCGACAGAGGGTCTGAAGTCAAAGGAACATATATACTCCAAACTCTGCCGCTCTACGAACAAAGGACTTAAAGTTAACTTTTTTCTACTTAAGGCGTCGGCTGCAACGTTACCCTTGCCAGGGGTATATGCGATCTCAAAATCGTAGGATGCCAAAAACTCCAACCATCTCTATTGCCTCATGTTTAGGTCCTTCTGAGAGAATAAGTACTTTAGCGGCTTATGGTCTGTATACAACACAAACCTATCGCCAAGCAAATAATGTCGCCATGAATTAAGTGCAAAAACTATGGTTGCCAACTCTAAGTCGTGGATAGGGTAATTTTTCTCGTGGGCTTTCAACTGTCTTCCACCATAGCATATCACCCTTCCCTTTTGCATTAAAACTGTGCCAAGCCATGTCCCGTAAGCATCGGTATATACAGTGAATGTCTTACTGCCGTCTGGCAAAACTAAAACTAGAGCTATCGTCAAAGCCCTCTTCAGACGTTGGAAAGCATCGTCACAGTCAACGTCCTAAGTAAAAGTCAAATTCTTCTTCGTTAATCGAGTGAGAGGGGCTGATATCTTCGCGTAGTCCTTAATGAACTTCCTATAAAAGCCAGCCAGCCCTAAAAAGCTTCTTACTTTTGTTGCGTTCTTAGGATTTTTCCAATCTTGGACTGACACCACCTTGGCGGGATCCACAGCTATCCCTTCCTTAGAGACCACGTGTCCTAAGAACCTCACTTCTTTTCTCCAAAAATGGCACTTGGATAACTTAGCTTTTAGTTGATGCGCTCATAGGTTCTCTAAGACTTCCTTAAGATGTAGGGCATGCTCTTCTTCATTTTTAGAGAAAACCAGAATATCGTCTACAAAGACTACCGCAAACTTGTTTAGAAACTCCCTAAACACCATACTCATTAAGTCAACAAAGTATGCGGGGTGCATTCGTCAAACCAAAAGGCATGACGAGTCACTTAAAGAAATCGTCAGGAGTTCTATAGGCAGTCCCTTGTTGTTGTTTCCCTTGTTGCCTTGACTCTTATTCTTGTTCTGATTGCCTTGACTGCTCTGACCACTTGGATTACCCTGATTTCCTTTTCCTTGGGAATCAGTCTTCTTGGCATGAGTATCATTCATCTTGGTTTCTTTCTTGACATCTCCCTGAAGTAACGCCATATCAACCAAACTCTCAAACGTGGCCCCATGGGGAATATGTGACATTGCCAATCCCTGCAACGGCTCATTCAATCCTCTAGCAAAACGAAGAGCCTTCTTCTGAGGAGTATTCACCATATCCAAGCCAAAACGAGCTAACTGATTGAACTTGTTCACATATTCTTTGACAGACATATCTCCTTGTTTCAAAGTTATGAATCACTCCATTTGCAGATTCTCCTCAGCAGAAGATAGAAACTTAAGCATGAACCTTGCCCTGAAATCGGCCCAAGTCTCAACAGGCCTAGTACCATTGGTGACTTCCCACCAATAAGCGGCTTCATCCTTCATAAGCAAACCGCCAACAAGAGCTTCCTCTGATCGTCTAACCCAAAGATAGCAAACAAATCCTCGGTCTCTTTCAACCAATTTCTGGCCTCTACAAAAGTCTCAGTGCCTTGAAAGTTCTTGCCACCCATTGCTTTGAAATCTTTGCAAGTCTTTGCGAAGTCCACTTGAGGATGCTGAGGGGGAGGAGGAACATTAACCACCAGAGGAGGAGGAGGAGGAACATTAACTACCGGTGGAGGAGGAGGAGGAGGAACATCTGCGGGGCCGGCTTCGGTCGCCCTAGCCTCCAAAAGTCTCCTATACCAAACAGGTACGTGTACTCCCTCCGGAATAGCAAAGTTATCGGCCATACTGAAAACGAAGAAAAAGACAGATTCAGAATGGAGAAAAACGAAGGAATTTTGCTAATGGCTTTTTGGGGAATAGCCTTTAAAATAAACTAGACTTTTCTTTGGAAAATACTTTATACTTGGTTTTGAAAATAGTTTTCCAAAAGTTTTCTAAAAGCCTTTTTGTTCCTTCTCGTACCATATGCTCTGATACCAAATGTAACCTGGGATAGGGGAATAACTGAACCGGCCGATTTTTGAGGTCGACCCGAGCTCGCTGGGTCGACTAGGGGTTAATCCAGGGTGTTTGGCTGTCAACCCGTGGGCCGATTCGCTCAAATGCAGATTTTGCATTTGGATGGTTCTCATGGTTCATCTTTAATCTAAAGGCCCTAGATGGTTCCTACACTTGACTTCTTCCCCAAGACATGCTTTGATGGCTTGGATTGAATTTAGGTTTAATCCTATGGCCTAAAACACTTGCCTAATCTATAAATAAGACCCTAACCTATCCTAAATCCTCTTTATTCATTCATGCAACTAAACTATGGCAAAATTCCTACTCTCATGGCCTCCACTCAACTATCCTAGCCTCCACTTCATTTCTATGAGACGTTTCATGATCATGAGAGTATTAGAGAGTCCCTATGTTAGTATGAGAGCTTCTCAAGTTGATTTCAAGGCTAAAGCTTTGATCTTTGTTCATAAAGATGGGTTTTTTAATTGATTTGGAGTGTTCATCTTTGGGTTTTTGGGTGATGGCATGCATAGGCTTCATCACAAGCTTTAGTTTAATCGATTTAGGCCTTCATAGCTATGTAAGCCCTTTTCCTACTCTTAGATATTAACTATGAAGTTAAATGTTCATGTTGCAAGTTTGGGTTTGATCATTGAGAATGATACATGCTATCATGTTATGCAAGTTTATGAAGCAATTATCTTGATCTTATGAGCTAAAAGCTACAACCTTTATGTTGAAATGTTGCATTATGCAACATGAGAAACTTCATAATCTTTATGTCAACTTGCATATGAAGTCATTACCCTTATATGATGATATATGCGAGTTTCTAGTCATCATTCCATGTCATTTGTCACCATGTAAATGTTCAGTCCCTTGCCGTAGACCATACGGGCTTTCCCATGAGATTCTATATTACTTTAACATAGTTCCATGATCCTTAAGATCGGTTTGGACTGTTACCCTAAACCTAGCTAGGGTCTTCCAACATGAATTATTGTTTGTACAACTAGGACTTATGCTACCTAGGGCTGCTAGGGATTATGCTTACCTATTGCACGTTTTCGTATCTCGGTTTGGGTTCAACCACCTAGGGCCACTATATTAAAGATGAACCATGAGAACCATCCAAATGAAAAATCTGCATTTGAGCGAATCGGCCCACGGGTTGTCAGCCAAACACCCTGGATTAACCCCTAGTCGACCCAGCGAGCTCGGGTCGACCTCAAAAATCGGCCGGTTCCGTTATTCCCCTCTCCCATTTCGCTGTTTTGAACATTTTTGCATATTTATTTATTTAATTTTCAATTATATATATATATATATATCAATATATATATGTTTCTCTGCGCAACCCATTTCACTTAATTAAGTATACTTTAATTTTGGAATTTTTCGTGAAACTTCGCGAGGCCATATCTTGGTCATACGGACTCCGATTTTCGAAAACTCGGACTCTATTTCGCGTATTTTTCCGAGACGAACGCAATGGCATGGCCCGTTTCCCTTGATTCAGATTTTACAGTTTAATTCTGCCTCCATTTATGTTATAACAGGTTATTGAAAATACGGGTTGTTACATTCTCCCCACCTTTTAGGATTTCGTCCCCGAAATCTCCTAGTTAGGAAGAACATATCCTACCATCCATCATCCATCTACTCAAAACATCATCCACAAGCAACCATTGTCCTTAGATGATTTCTAATGTTGTATGAATATATGCAAAACGTGTGTGTACATGTTCCTTAGCTAATGCTAATGATCAGGCCTACAATCAATGTAAACTGATAAAGTTAACTAGCATGAGCAGCAGGGATGATCATAAGGATAACAACAATACTAACATGATGATTAACTAACAAGGTAGATAAAGGTTTCATCGCATAATCAGGATTTAGGTTTTGCACTACAGGTGTACTAGCAAACTAACATGACTTGAATAAACAAGTATTGATCCCTTGGCCCAAGCTTTGGCCCAAAAACATGAAATGACCCTAATACAAGGTCCAACCCCACGGTCTAGTCGATCGGCTCCCTAAGCCTAACTCGTCACGTGTTGGTGTCAATACGGCCCAAACATGATTGTAGTCAGACTGTGCAGGGTCTCCCATCGGGTGTATCAAGCCCTAGGGTGGCAACCCCTGGACACCCTGAACATGAGTGCACAGTCCCGATCTACTGGTACCTGTGCATGATTTCCCCGGCTTCGGACTATGTGCACGACCATGGTCCGCCCGGAACTACACCGGCGTACCCTCTGCCGTCGCTTTTGGTCGCTTACCTCCAGTCCAGTAACCGTGCCCCCACCCTAGCCTAGTCCCTAGGGTCATGATGATACTAACTTGGGATTACTGCTGGAGTGGGCCCCCATTGCTAGGATTTTTCTAGTGGGTTAAGTATGGTTTAACCCCCTTGCTAATCACGGATTAACTTGGTTAAGTGTAACGATGAGTTCACGACTTAACCCCGATTAATCTACCGAGCCCAAATTGGTTAAGTACTAAGTGGACCATGACTTAACCCTAATCATGAGGCATTAATTAATTTAATGCGCCGTAACCTCTCACATTAGACTTTGTTGATGAAACCCTGTAGCTAAATCCAGTTGCGAGAAAACTGAAGCACCCACCAACAAATTGAATAAATCGTCTATCCTCGGCAATGGGTGCCTGTTCTTCTTTGTCAGCTTATTCAGTCTCTATAGTCCACGCACAATCTAAGTGAACCATCGGCTTTTGTAGAAAAAACGACTAGAGCACCCCACTCTGAAATACTTCTTCTTATGAACACCTTCTCAAGCAATTCTTTCACTTGCTTACTGAGTTCTCTTCTCTCTCTCGGAGCCATGTGGCGCACTGGTAATGCAACTGGCTTTGCATTATCTACTAAATATATTCGAAAGTCCATCTCGCGCCTCGAGGGTAAACCTCGAACTTCATCGAAGACGTCACTATATTCATGGACCACACGAACAGATTTCAAATCATCATTGGATGCGTCTAGGGATTCTAGGTAGCTAAGCATTACCGGACCTCTAGGGTCACAAGAAATATCAAGGGTCTTTCCACAATGAGTCAACAATCTAACTACCCTTCTTTCACAATCTAGGATGGCACTGTATCTAGTTAGCCAATCCATACTTAGAATCAAGCCATAGCCCATGAAGCCAAGAACAAAGGCGTTGCATTCAAACCCAACGCCCAAGATAGACACCCTCAAATCCCGATAAATCATAGAAAGATGAGCCGAACCACCAATAGGATTTGAGACTACTATGGGATTCGTAACTAGACTAGTATTTAGGTGCAATGTTTCAACTAACGAAGCAGATACAAACGAGTGTGAAGCGCCAGAGTCAAACAAAGTATGAACAGGACGATCAAATGGAAAACCTAAACTTTCAACGGAAATGTTTCTACCTCTCTCCTGTCCTGGTGCCATGAGAGCCTGAATCAGTCCTCTCGCCTGCCCTGGTGCTATGAGAGCCTGAAGCTACACTCCAGAAGTTCTTTTCCCTTGCCCTTGTTTCCTAGGGCAGTCCTTAACAAGATGACCTGCCACTCCATAGTGGAAACAACCAGTCTTCTTCTTTTTCCTATAGGCTTTGCTCGGATGGCCTAGTGTCCAACAATTAAAGCACTTCTTCTTTCCTTTGCCATTATTGTTCTTCTCGCCTTTCTTGTTTTGCTGTTGTGGCTTCTTCTGGTCTCCTTTCTTCTCCGGTGCCTTATTAGCATTCGCACCTTTCTCTTCCTCATGCATAAGCACCATGTCAACCAGTTTCTCAAAGAAAGCCCCCATCGGAATGTGGGTCATCGCAAACCCATGTAGCGGCTCATTCAAACCCTTAACGAACCTCAGGTCCTTCTTCTCAGGTGTGTTTACCATTTCCAAGCCAAACTTCACCAACTGATTGAACTTTTTTACGTACTCCTTTACTGATAAATCCCCTTGCTTCAATGCCAAGAATCTTTCCATATATAAAGTCTCTCCTGCTCGTGAGTGAAACTTCATTTCGAACCTACGCTTGAAATCCATTCATGTCTCCACTGGACGCTCTCCGTTTGTGACCTCCCTCCAAAATGAGGCTTCGTCTTTCATTAACCAAGAAGCCAATTGGACCTTCCTTCCATCTTCTACTTCGAAAATACCAAATAGATCTTCCACCACCTTAAGCCAATTTCGAGCTTCAACAAACATCTCTGATCCGTGAAAAGGTTTCCCGCCCATTGCCCTAAAATCTTTGCATATCTTTGCAAAAGTATCAACACGGAGAGGAGGAGGAGGAGGGGGAGGAGGAGGAGCATTTGCTGGGCCTGCGATATTGGCCCTAGCTTCCAGATACCTTCTAAATCATCCTATCGGTATCCCCTCGGGTATCTCGGGAATTGCAGACTTACTGAAAAGAAAATGAAGAGATTCAAAACGGAGAATTCGAAAGAAAGATATACGGCTCTTTGGGGTTATGTTTTTAAAACAAACTTTTCTCTTGAAAATACTTTCCTTAAAAATACTTTTGAAAGTATTTCTTTATAAAATGCTTTTTGAAAAATAGTTTTTCAAAATTCAAATCTGGTGTGGTAACCTTCAGCTCTGATACCACGTGTAACACCCCATGTCCACTAATGTCACTCACAAAGGGAATGCATTAACTTTCATGGAGCGTATTTAGTGTATAAAACAGAGTATAACAAGACAGATATAAATAATGGTATTTGAAAATTTTAAAATAACTTTTATTGCAGTGGGAAATAGTTTGATTACAACAACTTCATAAACCAAGTACACTTAATATCCATCTTGATAAATTATTTCAGAGTACATAAAATAAAAAGCATAAGCCCCAACACAAGTAGTCATAAAAGAGAAAAGCTGAACTTTACTTTCAGCAATCCAAGCACTTCCAAAAGAGAGAGAAAGAGATCCGAGATTAGCTCCACTAGTACTAGTCCCACCCTAAGAACCTGGGGGGGGGGGGGGGGGGAGGAAGAAAAGAGGCGAAAACAAGGAGGTCAGACATAAAGTCTGGAGAGTATAATAACTTTAACAATATAATTATTAAAGTAATTAGGATAAGGCATAAACTGGTAAGATAAGATATGACCATGAAACAAGTGGGCATGACAAAGCAAATAAGAGGAATACTCTGGCGTTAATCTCGTTCCTAATCACTATAGGATAATTACTATACTACACTACCACTAGTCACCCTAAAAGTTAATCCCGCCTACAGAACTTAATAATGATAATGGTAGTTTCGCGTACCCCTAGCTACCTTCATAGGTGTCGTCTGCCCCTATCTCCACTAGTTGTACCCACTACCCCTATTCGATCGGCTCCCTAACTCGTAGATACCTATGCTGGTCCCACAGTGGGGTGTATCACTCCCCAAAGTTGCAACCCGATACAACCAAAGATGCACGGCTTATATCTACACGATGCAACAACGTCTTACCTACCAGCCCGGGACTACGTGCGCACATTACCCCGTTGGACTTGCGTTGCCATCGCTAACCTGTTTTGAACTCTTATAATAAAATCCAGTAAGCGTGTCCCGTCCTCGACTTGGGTCGAGCTCACAAAGATACTTAATGGGTTACTGGTTTGAAAAGGGTCCCCATGCTTAACACAAACCTTCCACCTATGCTTGGTCCCCACAAAGGTTTCCCCACTTAACCCCATTCTTATTCATGTCTTCTTACACGTTTCAATCTTGGTTAAGTGCATCTAATCGTATTTCACATGCCAACCAACGCATCCACTTAATTTCACATGCGACCCAAGGCACCCAATTAACCCCCATGTCCCACCACGTGTTTATCTGGTTAAGTGTTACTTAATTCATTAGAACTGTAACCTTGTAAAGACCTCCTACATTAGGCTGACATTTACGGTTGCTGGATTTGCCGGGCGGGTCTGGGCAGTCTTATACCGCAAACGAGCCTAACCTCGTGTCTTTACAATTGTTACGCATTTAATTCGTGCCTTTGACCTCTCACATTAGACTGGCATTTTTGGCTGCTGGATTAGCCGGGCGGGTCCGGGCTGTCTTACACAACAAAAGAGTTTAACCTCGTGTCTTAGGAAGTTAATTGTTACACATGTTTATTTAACCCCAAATTGGATTAATATACCTATTCAAATTTGTCAATAAATTCCAAATTTATTTATGCCCATAATTGTCTCTTAAAATTATGTCCATAAATACCAATTATGCCAATAAATGTATCAAATTAATTATATGCCTTTTAAGGCCATTTTATGCCAATTCACAATTTATGTATATTCAGTATTATCCCATGATCCCCACGCTATTCGTTCTTTTCATATGCCATATGTTAGACTCGGAGATAGTCTAACTTATAAAAAGTAAGACAACATCACATAACACATAAAATAGATCTAAGGATCATGACATAAGATTTAATAGCCAATAACTTGCATATGAATTTTATTCAAACTAGCATACGATACAAAACTAGCATAGGTAATGGGCATAAACTTGCATAACTTATGTGCTGCTATAGATCCTAACATAAAGGTGTGAACTTGCATATGGATCTAATCATAAAGATGTAAACTTGCATATAGATCTAAACATAAAGATGTAAACTTGCATACGGGTCTAAACATAAAGATGTAAACTTGCCTTTGGATCTAGACATAACGGTTAATGTCACATAAACTAGCATATGCATATACTTGTCTCACATATATTTTAACAACCCAAACTTGCATAAGATTCATACATGAATATATGATCCAATCATCACAAACTTGCATAAGATAAATGATTCAACTTGCATAAGATTCACATAAGAACTAACATATGATCCAACTTGCATAAGACTAACATATGATTCAACACCACAAACATACATATAATTTACATCACATGATTCAAAATCATATTCTCGTAATCCCAATTATATCTTATCATAATTAAATTAATTAATTAATTTGTGAAAGCTATCATACTCACTATTAAAAAGAATAGTCTTTTCTTTCTGGGATCTGTATTCTGAAACTGAATTACTCGCCTTTGATTTAGACTAATCGTTATTTGGATTCGATTTGATTTTGATTCAAGCTTCTATCTCGCTTAGGGTTGAAAGTGTATGGCGGCTACTCTAGGTTCTCCATTGACGGCATGGCGTCTCTTGTTATGAATTAATGTGATTAGGATTAGGGGTTCAGGATTGTTTTTATAGAAGTTTAATTTAATGAGTGCCGTTGGATTAACCTAGGGATAAACAGAACCATCAGGACCACTCAGATGCCACATCAGTCCTTAGGGAGAATCGGGCCACGGGTTGACAGCCAAACTCCCTGGATCGACCACTAGTCGACCTAGCGGGGCTTGGGTCGACTCCAAAAATGGTGCGTGAAAGAACCCGTAACTTCCCCGTAAAGGAAAGCACGAATACTTTGAGAACAACACACAAAAGGACGCAGACGGAAGAACATTTCATTGTTATTACAACAATTCCATCAGATACAAGAATATACAGAGTATAAATGATTAAATTACATTCAACAAATATCAGAGATTACAATAAATTACATAGCAGCGGAAAAATATATAAAACACAACTGAAAGTGATACACGGATACAGAGCTTTCCGAGCATCGTTCCAGCTGTAAATCAGGACCCTGTGAATATAAATCTGCAAAACCAAAACTACTAGCTGCCCGTGCGGAAAATAGGGGCACCCAGAGTTTAGGTTAAAACAATAAACTCCAGGTCAGTCATGTGACTGGTGTGAGAACTAAAACAGTTATTAATATTGGTTTTAAAGTTTGGTAAATCAAGGGACCACGCCGTATAACACGGAACGGGTTTCCTCCCAAGAATAACAGTGCATAGAACAAACAGCGCAATGCTTAAATAAAGAAAAATGAAGCTATTATAAGACCCAGGCCCCATCACACAATGCAACGCAAGCCGGAGGATAGGGTTTTTACCTTATAACAGCCAAACATCCTTGGTACGTTTAAAACACATTATTTTGATATTATAATAAGTGTATAGTGTCAAAACATTTCAATCATAAATATAAATCATAGACGGCATGAGTGCCCCATCCCACTATGTCGCCATACTAGGCTCTACAAATAAAGCCGAAATACACGTATTGGAAATTGGATTTCGTCATGAGTCGAGGCAAGGGGCAAGCTCCTCTCCGCGTTCGAGACACTCTAGCAAATGCCTCAGGACCCCGCTATGATCCTTGGAATCGGCTGGGCCGGTCCTCTCTTACTTTTGAGGATTGGCAATTCTTGAACACACGTTTCCCGGTCCTTACAGACGTATATCCGAGGCGCCTCATATCCAACAACCACACAGGTGAAAAGTATATAAATGTCAGGGCTGGTAGGTCACTGACACCACCCTAGCTAGAAAGAAACGTCGTGCTCTCCCAGCGGTCCGTCTCCCGTTTTTGACTCATACCGAGGTGTGAGGCTCGCGAATTCACGTTATACACAAAGCTACACCACACAGGCCGTGCTTTGATCATCAACCACAAGACTTTGCTTTTCAACGGAAGCCTTGATCAATTGCCACTTACGCATGCCACATTCGCAATTCACTCCATGCGACTGATGTCCATCGATATACAACCTCTGAGCTCGTATGTCTCAGAGAAGGGCGTTAAGCAAGAGAATAAATTCTCCGCCGCCAAACAGATGTATATTTAATAGAGATCAATCAACACAGAATAAACTCCAATGTCAGAGAAACAATCCATTTACAAGTTCGTTCTGGGTCTAAACGAAACCGGAGGCACTTTCCTCGCATATCCATCCATCTCCAAGTACGTCTGGACGATCACCAACTGATTCCCTCATCCTGGGTGTACAGCCCAATCAAGATCATCAGTAATCACCCAAACGATGTGAAGACTTCCGGTCTTCAACCACCGTCTTCATCTTCGACATCTCGTCGAATCGGTTATTCAGAATGGGTATAACCCGGCCTTTCTGAATAACCCACGTATATAATTAACAAATGTTACACAAACACAATGAACGCCTCATTCCAATTCAGAATATTCTTTTATTCACAAAATCACATTCTTAGGGAAAGGTTCCCATTAATTTTATCAAAGATAAATTCTTCTAAATTTATTCTTTAATCTTCCTTTGGATATCTTTTCAAACTAGTCGGGATTAACGAACCACACCGAAGTAATTATTTAGTTTATTTCCCAATCCCAACCTATATATCCCCTGGAGAAAATTGGTAATACTCCACATCTAACACCACGGTGTTATCGGTAAAATTAATTACCATTTCACGTTCAAATCTAATTAAAGATTAACTATCGCTTTGGAGCAAAACTGGTGGTACTCCATTCCCGATCACCTTTCAGATTTGATAATTTAAATTATCAATTCACATTTTTAATCTAATTAAAGATTCATTAAAACTCCATTTAGTTTTAATCTTCTCAAAAATCAATATCTTGCCTTTAACTTGGTTAAAGAACCAATGTCATCTAAAACACGATTCACGATAAACCCAAATCACATTTGATATTAAATACAAGGCTCTGAATAGAAAATATATCGGCTTATATTCAATATCAAATTCTGAAACCAACATATATCGTATTGGAAATAACGATATATAATATATCTTTCAAATTCCCAAAACAATATCTGTATAGTCACGAAATCCAACATCGAAATATCCCGAAGATAATTTCGATTCAACTCCAGTCCAATCCACGTATTGGGAACATTGATTAATTTTAAAATCACTTTCAAATTCAATTTATTTATTTCAAAAATAAATTGTTTTTAATTCTAGTTCAAAACTAGTTCATTTCGATAGAAATCTATTTTTACCTATTCAAATGTGAAATTTTCCAGCCCAATTCTTTCCAATTCACATAATATAATTTTACACAAATTATAGATATTTTTAATAATTTTATCAAGGCCCGTACAGTCGATTTCCATCTACGGCCATCGAACTGCACTTACAGCGACCTTTTTCAAATTTGATTTGGACATAATTCCAAATCCAACCGTTAGATTTCAAATTTCTAATATCCATTGGAAAGCTCTTTTCGATACAAACCCAACGGTTCCGGTTTTAGGAGAATCCGACGGTCGGATCTCCCGCAATGTCCGTTTGAAATAAATGGTCGAAATTCACGAACTGCCGCGGCGCGGCGCGTTCTATTCAGGCCATTATATTATATATATAATATATATAATATATATTTCGTCGATTTCTATTTAAAACGAATTTTATAAATCGTTTTAAATTCGTTTCTAAAACAATTCAACTTCTATATTCAATTCAAATCAAAATTGAATTCTTCTTTATAAATCCGTTTTAAAATTCATTTCTATCCAATTCAAATTTCAATTCAATTTGAATTCATTCCAATTCGCTTTTAATTCGTTTTCAATTCATTTCGAAATCGTTTTCAATTCAATTCATTTCGAAATCGTTTTCAATTCAATTCATTTCGAAATCGTTTTCAATTCAATTCATTTCGAAATCGTTTTCAATTCAATTCATTTCGAAATCGTTTTCAATTCAATTCATTTCGAAATCGTTTTCTTTTCAATTCATTTCGAAATCGTTTTCAATTCAATTCATTTCAATTCGAATAAAATCGATATAAATATCGTTCACGTCAAAATGGCGCAAAACTAATCAACACGGCTTTATATTTTTCACAACTTCTTTATTCTATTCAACAAATGAATATTTATCCCATTCAACGCATGAATCTATATTTTTTTTCAACACACGACTAATCTCAACACATGAGTCCTGTCAACACATCACTATTTTTGTTATGTAAAATATTTTATAAAACTATGGTATCTATCGTTTGATTTTCAATTAGGCTTCTACTGGGAAGTAGTTCTAATTTTAAATATGATAAAGATGTAAATTTTATTATATAAAATATTTCACTCAACACATGAAAATCGTCAACACATGACTATTTTTATATTCAACACATGAATTTTCTTTTATAATATTCATTATTTTCCCGATTGGAATGAGGCCCAATCAATCACCATATAATGTTAATTATACGGATTTTCATGCATTACACACATATAATAGCATTGAAAAATAATCAACCATCAACCAAAGTGCACTACACTGTATAAGCATCAAATATAGATATCTAACGCTTATAACAGCCTGTCAATCAATCGATCGACATATTTAATCAATCAGGATGAGTGAACTTCAAATTTCATCCCAACACCCGTGTGGGGTTTCAAACAATCAAACACAGATTTTATTTGTGCAGTCGGGCGACGTGTAAAATTTATCGACCCAATCGATATCAGTCAAATCAGTGTATATAAACAAATCGGCCGATTTGTTTATAAATATTCATTTATCCATTTTCACGTTAAAAATTATATTTTTAACGATAAAACATTTTATTTTAACACATGAATTTCTATTCAGTTCATTTATTCAATAAAATGATATTTTTATTTTTCTAACATATTTTAGAAAATTTCGGCGGCATAACGGCACGATACTAGAAACGGGACGAGGCCTAGCCTTATCCCCAGTCTAGTGAAGGCCCACGCCATTCACTCATCAATCAAATCCATCCCATTTCACCAAACAATTCAATTCAAACCAAATAATCTAACTAACTACACAACCAATCAATTTAACAAACAAGTCATCCATGGTCTGTGGATGACGGGTGTCGGTTGCTACTAAGCACCGTCTGCATCCTAGTATATATATATAACTAGAAAAAGAGAATTTAGAGTGAGAAGTTCTCACCGAAAGCTATCCAATCATCTTGACTCTTCATTTATAGAAATCTTCATCTTTCACGCCTTTTTATCATCTTCGTTGCCCGTAGTCACTATATATATAAAAATCACACATTTCCACTTCGATGTTCAATATATAAAAATCATATTTTTATTTTGCTGTTCAATATATAAAAATCGACTTTTTATTACTATGTTAGATAGATAAAAATTATATTTTTATCATGCTATTTTCCATATAAAAATTTCGCCTTTATAAAAACATAGACTTCGCCTTTTCAAATTTGAAGATTTCATCTTTATAAAATCTCATCTTTATTCTTCTACACATATAAAGATGATATTTTTAATATTCCTATCATGTAAAAATTATATTTTTAACTCTTTACCCAACCAAAAATCATATTTTTACATCTTCTACTTAATAAAGATTATATTTTTAATACTTTAAAAATATAAAAATCATATTTTTAATACTTTTAAAAATATAAAAATCATATTTTTATTTCACTACTTTTCTCAAAATATCGTCTTTCCTATTTTTAAAAATCATGTCTTTTGCCTTTTTACATATAAAGATCTTTTCAGTTTTAAAAATAAATAAAAAATCAGTTTTTAAAAATAAATCTTTACAGTTTTATAAATAAATAAAAAATCAGTTTTTAAACACATTATACACTAAACTAAATAACCAAAGAACTTACATTGCCTAAAAATTGCATCTTAGCCGGCGGGGGCCCACATTGGTCAATGACGATCCGGGAAGGGGCGGAGCAGGTGTCTGAGGCGGAGGCAGGGGTGCGGTGGTGGGGCTGCTCAGGCCGGCGGCAGGCCAAGGGGGAGGTGGAGGTGGGCTTCGCGGCTCACGGTGGCGCTAGGGGGGGTGTTCGCGGGTTTCTGGGACATCGAAGAAGAGAGGGAGGCGTAGAGGAGGGGGGCGGCTGTGGTGGCTGCGCCGCCTAGGCGCGGCGGCTCATCGGGGGGGGGGGGGGGGGGCGGCAGCATCGATCGCGCCCCCCTTTCGTTCCCTTTTTTTCTTTTTTTTCCCTGAAGAATGAAATTAATCGGGGGGGGGGGGGGGGGGTAGAACGAGGTTAAAGGGGGAGATGGATTATATTTTTTTTATTTATTTAATTAATTATTTCCCAAAAAGTTGACTTTTACTTGCGACCTCGAAACGAGGTCCACCGCCTGTCGTCCATAGCGTTTCACCCCCAAACCGAACACAATGGGATATGTATCGCAAGCTGATTCGATCGCTTTGATCAATTTTCGTTGAATTTACATTTAAATCACTATATTGAATTTTAAACGTACATTTCAAATTACCGGGGTCACATACTAACTCGAAAAATTCTCGAAAAATATTTTCTAGCTTCGTATTGACAATACGGTCCTAACAAAACTAGTTTTGTCGAATTCTGAGACCGTTGGAAAAATGGACAATTTCCAGTCGATTAAAATCAACTGAAACTGGTCAAACGCGTTTTCCTTTGCCACGCTCACATATTGATTCGAAAAATTATGAAATTTGAAACCTAGCAATAATTTAACATCACGGACCCAACAAAACTGGTTTCGTCGAAATCCGAGGTCGTTTGCAAAATGTCCATTTTTAAGGGCCTGAATTCCATAGCGACTATTCAGAAATTTCAACTGGGCATATCTTTTGATTCCCGCTATAAAATCTTGATCTTTCGGATTCGTTGGAAAGATATTATCAATTAGATCCTAATGTTTTTGGTTTCACTAAAATCCGGATTGTTTTGCACCCGGTACATTCAATTGAAGTTTGAAATCGAATTATCGAACTACCGCGCCATTTTCAATTCTATTTATAATTATGTATAATTATTTATATTCTAAAGATGACGTATATAATATATACGTTCGAATTATATTCAAAATAAATTTTCTCGTCGATATTATTTAAAATAATCTATTTTATATAATCAAAATTCGCTAAAATTGCCAAAATAAAAATTTAAACTGGCCCAGAATTTCGGGTTATTACAATCTCCCCCACTTAAAACTTTTCGTCCCCGAAAAGGAACAAAGTCGAAAGTGGTTTGATTATTCAACTCTACGCTCGATCAGGCTTCTATTCTCCAACTTTTTAGTTTCTGAGAATTTTCAAAATTTCAAAAATTTGGCTAACACCCTAAATTTTCGAAAAATTTCTCCATAACCTCCCCTGCACCGGGAGCATCGGGGAATTTCAAATAGCTTCCCCGGTCCTTCAGATCTCAAAAAGAAAAAGCCAAGCGGCTAGCCAATAGGCTCACAAAATCATCATCACCCAAACAAAACAGGAAATTATGTAGTAAACATGTACCTATTTATGGGGCAAACAAATTTTATTCTTCGGCTCTAGCCTCCTTGCTATGACCTGTTCAATGTAAGTATATGTATATACAAGCAAATGCGACCAATTTTCAATACAGTTCAATATTTGATTCAATTAGGCTAAATGGTTAAAAATTAGCAGACAAATAAACAAACAACACAAACATCAATCAATTAGTGGATTAACGTTTCAAATTCATAATTTTGATACATATACAAAAAATCATGTTTTTGATGCCAATTCACAACAATGTGTTCTAACTATACAAGTTTTGGTTCTCACACCAGCCTAATGGAAATATATAGATATCACACCTTCGAAACACGAATATAAATACTGATGATGTGGCCACATCATCAGAATTATCCCCGGGTGTCTAGAATGTGATTCTATATCTATCCAGTATATTAAAACTTCGACTATACGTTCATGACGCGTATACGCGAAATCTTTATATACTCGATTGTCCATATTCATAATAAATAAATTATCAAATACGTATAAAATGGTTTAAATTTCAAAACAAAATTGTTTTCATTTGAAAAATATACTCCTCACACTCGTTCTAGGATACTACTGATCCTATCTCTAATGAGTAATTCTAATTGGAATTTTTTCTAATCCAATATCCGATGAATTCTTTCGTATGGTTCTAATGTGTCTTGTTCTCGAGCTCTGTAAACCAAAGCTCTGATACCAACTGAAAGAACCCGTAACTTCCCCGTAAAGGAAAGCACGAATACTTTGAGAACAACACACAAAAGGACACAGACGGAAGAACATTTCATTGTTATTACAACAATTCCATCAGATACAAGAATATACAGAGTATAAATGATTAAATTACATTCAACAAATATCAGAGATTACAATAAATTACATAGCAGCGGAAAAATATACAAAACACAACTGAAAGTGATACACGGATACAGAGCTTTCCGAGCATCGTTCCAGCTATAAATCAGGACCCTGTGAATATAAATCTGCAAAACCAAAACTACTAGCTGCCCGTGCGGAAAATAGGGGCACCCAGAGTTTAGGTTAAAACAATAAACTCCAGGTCAGTCATGTGACTGGTGTGAGAACTAAAACAGTTATTAATATTGGTTTTAAAGTTTGGTAAATCAAGGGACCACGCCGTATAACACGGAACGGGTTTCCTCCCAAGAATACCAGTGCATAGAACAAACAGCGCAATGCTTAAATAAAGAAAAATGAAGCTATTATAAGACCCAGGCCCCATCACACAATGCAACGCAAGCCGGAGGATAGGGTTTTTACCTTATAACAGCCAAACATGCTTGGTACGTTTAAAACACATTATTTTGATATTATAATAAGTGTATAGTGTCAAAACATTTCAATCATAAATATAAATCATAGACGGCATGAGTGCCCCATCCCACTATGTCGCCATACTAGGCTCTACAAATAAAGCCGAAATACACGTATTGGAAATTGGATTCCGTCATGAGTCGAGGCAAGGGGCAAGCTCCTCTCCGCGTTCGAGACACTCTAGCAAATGCCTCAGGACCCCACTATGATCCTTGGAATCGGCTGGGCCGGTCCTCTCTTACTTTTGAGGATTGGAAATTCCTGAACACACGTTTCCCGGTCCTTACAGACCTATATCCGAGGCGCCTCATATCCAACAACCACACAGGTGAAAAGTATATAAATGTCAGGGCTGGTAGGTCACTGACACCACCCTAGCTAGAAAGAAACGTCGTGCTCTCCCAACGGTCCGTCTCCCGTTTTTGACTCATACCGAGGTGTGAGGCTCGCGAATTCACGTTATACACAAAGCTACACCACATAGGCCGTGCTTTGATCATCAACCACAAGACTTTGCTTTTCAACAGAAGCCTTGATCAATTGCCACTTACGCATGCCACATTGGCAATTCACTCCATGCGACTGATGTCCATCGATATACAACCTCTGAGCTCGTATGTCTCAGAGAAGGGCATTAAGCAAGAGAATAAATTCTCCGCCGCCAAACAGATGTATATTTAATAGAGATCAATCAACACAGAATAAACTCCAATGTCAGACACACAATCCATTTACAAGTTCGTTCTGGGTCTGAACGAAACCGGAGGCACTTTCCTCGCATATCCATCCATCTCCAAGTACGTCTGGATGATCACCAACTGATTCCCTCATCCTGGGTATACAGCCCAATCAAGATCACCAGTAATCACCCAAACGATGTGAAGACTTCCGGTCTTCAACCACCGTCTTCATCTTCGACATCTCGTCGAATCGGTTATTCAGAATGGGTATAACCCGGCCTTTCTGAATAACCCACGTATATAATTAACAAATGTTACTCAAACACAATGAACGCCTCATTCCAATTCAGAATATTCTTTTATTCACAAAATCACATTCTTAGGGAAAGGTTCCCATTAATTTTATCAAAGATAAATTCTTCTAAATTTATTCTTTAATCTTTCTTTGGATATCTTTTCAAACTAGTCGGGATTAACGAACCACACCGAAGTAATTATTTAGTTTATTTCCCAATCCCAACCAATATATCCCCTGGAGAAAACTGGTAATACTCCACATCTAACACCACGGTGTTATCGGTAAAATTAATTACCATTTCACGTTCAAATCTAATTAAAGATTAACTATCGCTTTGGAGCAAAACTGGTGGTACTCCATTCCCGATCACCTTTCAGATTTGATAATTTAAATTATCAATTCACATTTTTAATCTAATTAAAGATTCATTAAAACTCCATTTAGTTTTAATCTTCTCAAAAATCAATATCTTGCCTTTAACTGGGTTAAAGAACCAATGTCATCTAAAACACGATTCACGATAAACCCAAATCACATTTGATATTAAATACAAGGCTCTGAATAGAAACTATATCGGCTTATATTCAATATCAAATTCTGAAACCAACATATATCGTATTGGAAATAACGATATATAATATATCTTTCAAATTCCCAAAACAATATCTGTATAGTCACGAAATCCAACATCGAAATATCCCGAAGATAATTTCGATTCAACTCCAGTCCAATCCACGTATTGGGAACATTGATTAATTTTAAAATCACTTTCAAATTCAATTTATTTATTTCAAAAATAAATTGTTTTTAATTCTAGTTCAAAACTAGTTCATTTCGATAGAAATCTATTTTTACCTATTCAAATGTGGAATTTTCCAGCCCAGTTCTTTCCAATTCACATATTATAATTTTACACAAATAATAGATATTTTTAATAATTTTATCAAGGCCCGTACAGTCGATTTCCATCTACGGCCATCGAACTGCACTTACAGCGACCTTTTTCAAATTTGATTTGGACATAATTCCAAATCCAACCGTTAGATTTCAAATTTCTAATATCCATTGGAAAGCTCTTTTCGATACGAACCCAACGGTTCCGGTTTTAGGAGAATCCGTCGGTCGGATCTCCCGCAATGTCCGTTTGAAATAAATGGTCGAAATTCACGAACTGCCGCGGCGCGGCGCGTTCTATTCAGGCCATTATATTATATATATAATATATATAATATATATTTCGTCGATTTCTATTTAAAACGAATTTTATAAATCGTTTTAAATTCGTTTCTAAAACAATTCAACTTCTATATTCAATTCAAATCAAAATTGAATTCTTCTTTATAAATCCGTTTTAAAATTCATTTCTATTCAATTCGAATTTCAATTCAATTTGAATTCATTCCAATTCGCTTTTAATTCAATTTGAATTCGTTTTCTATTCATTTCGAAATCGTTTTCAATTCAATTCATTTCGAAATCGTTTTCAATTCAATTCATTTCGAAATTGTTTTCAATTCAATTCATTTCGAAATCGTTTTCAATTCAATTCATTTCGAAATCGTTTTCAATTCAATTCATTTCGAAATCGTTTTCTTTTCAATTCATTTCGAAATCGTTTTCAATTCAATTCATTTCAATTCGAATGAAATCGATATAAATATCGTTCACGTCAAAATGGCGCAAAACTAATCAACACGGCTTTATATTTTTCACAACTTCTTTATTCTATTCAACAAATGAATATTTATCCCATTCAACACATGAATCTATATTTTTTTTCAACACACGACTAATCTCAACACATGAGTCCTGTCAACACATCACTATTTTTGTTATGTAAAATATTTTATAAAACTATGGTATCTATCGTTTGATTTTCAATTAGGCTTCTACTGGGAAGTAGTTCTAATTTTAAATATGATAAAGATGTAAATTTTATTATATAAAATATTTCACTCAACACATGAACATCGTCAACACATGACTATTTTTATATTCAACACATGAATTTTCTTTTATAATATTCATTATTTTCCCGATTGGAATGAGGCCCAATCAATCACCATATAATGTTAATTATACGGATTTTCATGCATTACACACATATAATAGCATTGAAAAATAATCAACCATCAACCAAAGTGCACTACACTGTATAAGCATCAAATATAGATATCTAACGCTTATAACAGCCTGTCAATCAATCGATCGACATATTTAATCAATCAGGATCAGTGAACTTCAAATTTCATCCCAACACCCGTGTGGGGTTTCAAACAATCAAACACAGATTTTATTTGTGCAGTCGGGCGACGTGTAAAATTTATCGACCCAATCGATATCAATCAAATCAGTGTTTATAAACAAATCGGCCGATTTGTTTTTAAATATTCATTTATCCATTTTCACGTTAAAAATTATATTTTTAACGATAAAACATTTTATTTTAACACATGAATTTCTATTCAGTTCATTTATTCAATAAAATGATATTTTTATTTTTCTAACATATTTTAGAAAATTTCGGCGGCATAACGGCACGATACAAGAAACGGGACGAGGCCTAGCCTTATCCCCGGTCTAGTGAAGGCCCACGCCATTCACTCATCAATCAAATCCATTCCATTTCACCAAACAATTCAATTCAAACCAAATAATCCAACTAACTACACAACCAATCAATTTAACAAACAAGTCATCCATGGTCTGTGGATGACGGGTGTCGGGTGCTACTAAGCACCGTCTGCATCCTAGTATATATATATATAACTAGAAAAACAGAATTTAGAGTGAGAAGTTCTCACCGAAAGCTATCCAATCATCTTGACTCTTCATTTATAGAAATCTACATCTTTCACGCCTTTTTATCATCTTCGTTGCCCGTAGTCACTATATATATAAAAATCACACATTTTCACTTCGATGTTCAATATATAAAAATCATATTTTTTTTTCGCTGTTCAATATATAAAAATTGACTTTTTATTACTATGTTAGATAGATAAAAATTATATTTTTATCACGCTATTTTCCATATAAAAATTTCGCCTTTATAAAAACATAGACTTCGCCTTTTCAAATTTAAAGATTTCATCTTTATAAAATCTCATCTTTATTCTTCTACACATATAAAGATGATATTTTTAATATTCCTATCATGTAAAAATTATATTTTTAACTCTTTACCCAACCAAAAATCATATTTTTACATCTTCTACTTAATAAAGATTATATTTTTAATACTTTAAAAATATAAAAATCATATTTTTTAATACTTTTAAAAATATAAAAATCATATTTTTATTTCACTACTTTTCTCAAAATATCGTCTTTCCTATTTTTAAAAATCATGTCTTTTGCCTTTTTACATATAAAGATCTTTACAGTTTTAAAAATAAATAAAAAATCAATTTTTAAAAATAAATCTTTACAGTTTTATAAATAAATAAAAAATCAGTTTTTAAACACATTATACACTAAACTAAATAAACAAAGAACTTACATTGCCTAAAAATTGCATCTTAGCCGGCGGGGGCCCACATTGGTCAATGACGATCCGGGAAGGGGCGGAGCAGGTGTTTGAGGCGGAGGCAGGGGTGCGGTGGTGGGGCTGCTCAGGCCGGCGGCAGGCCAAGGGGGAGGTGGAGGTGGGCTTCGCGGCTCACGGTGGCGCTAGGGGGGGGGGGGGTTCGCGGGTTTCTGAGACATCGAAGAAGAGAGGGAGGCGTAGAGGAGGGGGGCGGCTGTGGTGGCTGCGCCGCCTAGGCGCGGCTGCTCATCGGGGGGGGGGGGGGGCAGCATTTATCGCGCCCCCCTTTCGTTCCCTTTTTTTTTCCCTGAAGAATGAAATTAATCGGGGGGGGGGGGGGCAGAACGAGGTTAAAGGGGGAGATGGATTATATTTTTTTTATTTATTTATTTAATTAATTATTTCCCAAAAAGTTGACTTTTACTTGCAACCTCGAAACGAGGTCCACCGCCTGTCGTCCATAGCGTTTCACCCCCATTCCGAACACAATGGGATATGTACCGCAAGCTGATTCGATCGCTTTGATCAATTTCCGTCGAATTTACATTTAAATCACTATATTGAATTTTAAACGTACATTTCAAATTACCGGGGTCACATACTAACTCGAAAAATTCTCGAAAAATATTTTCTAGCTTCGTATTGACAATGCGGTCCTAACAAAACTAATTTCGTCGAATTCTGAGACCGTTGGAAAAATGGCCAATTTCCAGTTGATTAAAATCAACTGAAACTGGTCAAACGCGTTTTCCTTTGCCACGCTCACATATTGATTCGAAAAATTATGAAATTTGAAACCTAGCAATAATTTAACATCACGGACCCAACAAAACTGGTTTCGTCGAAATCCGAGGTCGTTTGCAAAATGTCCATTTTTAAGGGCCTGAATTCCATAGCGACTATTCAGAAATTTCAACTGGACATATCTTTTGATTCCCGCTATAAAATCTTGATCTTTCGGATTCGTTGGAAAGATATTATCAATTAGATCCTAATGTTTTTTGTTTCACTAAAATCCGGATTGTTTTGCACCCGATACATTCAATTGAAGTTTGAAATCGAATTATCGAACTACCGCGCCATTTTCAATTCTATTTATAATTATATATAATTATTTATATTATAAAGACGACATATATAATATATACGTTCGAATTATATTCAAAATAAATTTTCTCGTCGATATTATTTAAAATAATCTATTTTATATAATCAAAATTCGCTAAAATTGCCAAAATAAAAATTTTAAACTGGCCCAGATTTTCGGGTTATTACAGTGCGGTTCGGCTATTCCCCCTCCTAATTCGCTGTTTTGAACTTTTTTTTGAATAATATATATATATATATATATATATTTCTCCCATATGCATACAAACTTCAAGGCTTAATAACTTCATCATAAGTTATCCATTTTATGCAAATCAAATCTCTATCTTGACCCAAAATTTTGAGAAGAACATAATAGCGCAATCCATTTCACTTAATTCTTCTTCTGAAAATTAAGTATATTTTAATTTGAGAATTTTAATGTTATAAAATTATGGGGTGTTACACCTTGTCTTGGGTGTACAGCCCAATCAAGAAATCAGTAATCATCCAAACGATGCGAAGACCTCCGGTCTTCAACCACCGTCTTCATCCTCGACACATAGTCGAATCTGTTATTTAGAATGGGATAAACCCGGTCTTTCTGAATAACTCGCATATATAATAAACAAGTGCTATAAAAACACAACATACGCCTCATTCCAATCTAGAATATTCCTTTATTCAAATATTCTTATACTTTGGAAAAGGTTCCCATTACGTTTATCAAAAATAAATTCTTTAAATTTATTCTTTAATCTTCTTTTGGATATCAATTCAGACCAAATTATGGTTTACCCTAACTAGTCGGGATTAATGAACCATACCAAAGTAATCATTTGTTTTAATTTCCCAACCTCAACCTATTAATCCCGTGAAGTAAAACTGGAAATACTTCATATCTAACACCATGGTGTTATTGGTAAAATTAATTACCATTTCATGTTTAAATCCAATTAAAAATTTAACTAACGCTTGGAGCAAAACTGGTGATACTCCATTCTCGATCATTTCTTGGATTTGATAATTTTAGTTATCAAATTCACCTTTCAATCTATTTAAAGATTCATCAAATCTATGATTCTGTTTTAATTTCCAAAAATCATTACTTAATAATTTTTCAAAGTTAAGAAATAATTCTTATCTTTAACTGGGTTAAAGAACTAATGTCATTTAAAACACAGCTCACGATAAACCCAAAATCACATTCCATTAACAATGGAATCTTCACAGAAAATAGATCAATATATATAGTCGGTATGAACTTCCATATCCAACCGATACTATAAATGGAATAACGGCAATGCCTCTTAAATTCCATATATAGTAACAGTCTTCCTCCACAGAAGTTCACTTCGATCATTACCAAATCGAATTCCATTCAATTCAAATTTAATATGTTAAATTGGAAAACTTTACTTTGGAAACTCTCCTTTAAATCTTACCAAAAAGATTTATAAATTCCAAATCCCATTTCACTATAAATTGGGTTAAAGAACAAATGTCGTTGAAACACAATTTGCAACAAACCCAATTCACATTTCATTAATTATCGGGTTAAAGTACAAGTGTAATTTTAAACACCATTCACGATAAATCCAAAAATCAATTCCAATTCAATTCCAATTAAATATTAATTAATTGGTAAACTTCAATAAATCTAAATAAAAAGATTTAATCTTTTCTAAGCTGGGTTTAAGAACAGTGTTAATGAATGCACCATTCACGAAAAACCCAAACCCCATTAGATATTAAATACAAGACTCTGAACAGAAAATATATCGGCTTATATTCAATATCAAATTCTGAAATCAACAAATATCGCATTGGAATAATGATATATGTATATAGATATATATTCCAAATTCCTCTACAATGCCCGTATAATCATGGAATCCAATATCGAAATACCCCAAAGATAATTTCAATTCAAATCCATTCCAATTCATATATTGGAAAATCTAGTTATTTTTGAAACCATTTCAAATCCAATTTATTTTAATTTAAAAATTATTGGAATTCATATCAAGTTAATAACTAGTTCATTTCTATAAAAATCTATTTTAATCTTTTCAAATATGGGATTTTTCATCCCAATTCTTTCAAAATCATTTCTTATGATTTTACACAAATTATTGATATTTTTAATAATTTTATCAAGGCCCGTACAGTCGATTTCCATAAACGGCCATCGAACTACACTTACAACGACCATTTCCGAATTTGATTTGGACATAATTCCAAATCCAACGATTAGATTTCAAATTTCTTGTATTCGTTAGAAAGCTCTTTTCGATACGAACCCAACGATTCTGGTTTTAGGAGAATCCGATGGCCGGATCTCTCGTAATGTCCATTTGAAGCCAATGGTCGAAATTCGCAAACTGTCGCGGCGAGGCGCATTCTATTTAGGCCATTATATGTATATAATATATATTATATATATTTCACCGATTCCATTTAAAACGTGTTTTATAAATCATTTTAAATTCGTTTTCAAAACGATTTCAACTTCATATTCAATTTCTAATCAAAATTGAATATTCCATATCATTAATATATAAATGATAATATTTTCAAAACATTAGATTTTGAAATCAATTCTTTTCAATATTCATTATGAAAATGAATAAAATTGATATAAATATCGTTCACGTTAAAATGACACAAATCTAAACAACATGGCTTCATATATTTAAATATATCCGTGTCCAACCCAAATTGGACATCAAAATCATATTTTGATCCATTATTGAATATTATTTTAAAATATACATTATTTTAAATTATTCGTTATTTTAAAATATTCATTCTTTCTGAACTGGAGTCAGACACAGTCAATAACCATATAATGTGATTATATGGATTTCATACAACACATGTACATAACAACAATCAAACACAGTCAACCATCACCCAGAGTGCATTCTACACTGCATAAGCGTTAAATACAAATATTCAATGTTTACACAGCTTGTCAACCAATCGATTGATATACAACTAAACAATTGGGATTAATGTACGTCAAATATCATCCCAATACCCGTGTGGGGTTTCAATCAACAAAACACATATTTTATTTGTGCAGTTGGGCGATGTGTAAAATATATCGTCCCAATTCATATCAGAAAATAGGTGTTCATAAACAAATCCTTTGTTCATATCAACGTTAAAAATTATATATTTAACTATAAAATATTTTATTCAACATATGAATATTCTATTCAGTTCATTTATACAATAAAAATAATATTTTTATTGTTCGAAAATATTTTAGAAAATTTTGGCGGTATAACGGCGCGATATCAAAATCGGGTGATGTCTAGCATTACCCCTCTCCGGATATTGGCGCGCGCCATACACACATAACAATTCCAATCAATTCATTTCACCCAAACAACCAAATTCAACCAAATAATCTAATCTACCAAACCAAACAATCAAGCAAGTCGTCCATGGTTTGTGGACGATGGGGAACAGTTCATATATGCAGTTATAAAAATAAATAACTGTATAAGAAAATATGGTGAGGAGTTCTCACCTTTGGGTTCCACTCCGCCGTCTCTATTTCTGAATTTCAGAACCGTCTGGATTTGTCCTACTTCCAACGCAATCTTTTTCACGCTGTCCATATTAAAAATCACATTTTTAACATTGCTATATATAACTAAAATCACTTCTTTTTCTGTTATGCATATAAATAAAAATCAAATCTTTATATGTAAAAATCACATTTTTATACCACTACTTTATAAATAAAAATTGGATTTTTTATTTCGATACATATATAAAAATTATATTTTTATATTAGCTACTTCATAAAAAAATCAAATTTTTATGCGAATAAAAATCAAATCTTTTTTATTTCAAAAATCTAATCTTTTTTATTTTTAAAATCTAATCTTTTTATAACACCAATACATGTATAAAAATCATATTTTTCCAGGCTTTTCATGTCATAAAAATCATGTCTTTCCTATATATAAAAATCATGTCTTTCCTATATTTAAAATTCATGTCTTTCCTATATTTAAATTCCTACTTTATCATATTAAAAAAGTCTAAACTTTAATCATATTAAAAATCCAAACTTTAATCATAATAAAAATGTAAACTTTATCCTATTAAAAATCCAAATTTAAATCCTATAAAAAAGAAATCACATTCTTATACGCATTTCATATAAAAATCAGAATATAAATTTCAATGCTAATTATAAAAAACTAAAAAGAAATCCATATTTTTATATATTAAAAAATAACCTTTTTATTCAGAGGAGGGTTGCTGCTTTGCACAGATCGTAGAAGGGGGGTTCGAATGGAAGGGGGCGCTGTTGGGCCTGTGGCAGCGCAGAAGGAGGTTGCGGCGGCCTTCAGGGAGGTGGCAGTTCGATTTGCGAGGGGCTAGGCTTGGAAGGGTGCATGGTTTCTAAAGGGGGGGATAGCGAGGACGAGGGCGATTGGAGGGCTTCGGCCTGGCGGGGAGGCGGCGCACGTGATCGGAGGCGGCAGTGGTGGACCTAGGAGGGGGGAGACATCGATCTACGGGGGTGTTTCTTGTTTTTTTATTTTTTTTATTTTGAAATCTGAAATCGATCTGGAAAATGAAAGGGGAGGGGTTTGACTTGGGTTTATAGTAATTATAATATCATATATATTTCTCCCAAGAAAACATAATACAAATTGCAAATGAGACCCACCGACTGTCGTCCCTAGCATAATGCCCCCATTCTGAACACAATGGGATATGTATCGTGGGTCAATTCGACTGTTTCGGTCAGTTTTTCGCCAAAATCAAAATATAAATCTATATATTGAATTTGAACGCACATTTCAATTTACCGGGGCCACATACAGACCCCCAAAACTACAGAAAAATTATTTCTAGCTTCATATTGACGATACAGTCCTAACAAAACTAATTTCATTAAATTTGTAGACCATGTGAAAAATTGCCATTTTCTGGTTGATCGTAATTGGCTGAAACTATTAAAACACGCTTTCTTTTGCCACACTCACATATTGATTTCAAAAATTATGAATTTTGGAATCTAGCCATAATTTGAGATCACGGATCCAACAAAAGTGGCTAATTGAAAATGGAGGTCGTTTGCAAAATGGCTATTTTTAAGGCCTATATTTTCCATAGGGACTATTCCGAATTTTCAATTGGAAATAAATTTTTGTTCCCGCTATGAAATTTCAGTTTCTCGGATTCTTTGGAAAGATATTTTCAAATAGATACAAATATTTTTGGTTTCGCTAAAATGCGATTTATTTTGAATCATGTACATTCAATTGAAATTTGAAATCGAATTTTCAAATTATCGCACCATTTTCAATTCCTTATATAATTAAAATAAATATTTATATTCTACGGCCAATTCAAATAATTATATACGTTATGATTCTATTCAAAATAAATTTCTTGTCATTATTATTTAATATAAATCATTTTAATATTCAAAATTCATTAAAATTGCCAAAATAAAAAATTTAAATTGGTTCGGATTTTCCAGGTTGTTACATCCCATCACACAATGCAACGCAAACCGGAGGATAGAGTTTTACCTTATAATGATAAATAACGCTTGATACGTGGAAAATAATATTTAATATTATTATTAGTGTTTAATCAGTATTAGAATACTTCAAAGTAAATGTATCAATCCTAGATGGCATAGTACCCTATCCTACTATGTTTCCATACAAAGGTTTAGAATCAAAGCCATAATGTCGTATTGGAGATTGGGTTTCTATCGTGAGTCAAGGCTAGCGAGGATCTCCTAACCTATTCGAGACACTCTAGCAATGTCTCAGGATTCGGAAGCTAGCGAACCCTTGGATACTGCAGGGCTGGTCCACAAATGCTTTAGTTGATTGGCAATTCCTAATCACAGGCTTCCCGGTCCTATTGAACCTATAAAATGGTCACAATCAGCCAATAAATCCGAGGTGCCTCATTCCATCAACCACATAAGTAAAAATGCCAGGGCTTGTAAACGTTGACACCACTTCAAGCTAGAAAGAAATGTGTGCACTCTCTGCGTTCCCTTGTCCCGTTTCTGACTCTACCGCGGTGTGAGGCTCGCGAGGTAACATTTTACACAAAGCTACGCCGAAAATAGGCTACGCTTTGATCATCATCCACAAGGCTCTCCTTTTCAACGAAATCCTTGATCAATTGCATCTTGGCATGTCACATTGACAATTCACGCCATGTGATCGGTAACTACCAATATATAACCTCTGAGCTCATGCGTCCCAGAGAAGGGTGTTAAACAAGAGAATAAATTCTCTACCACCAACAAATATATATTGAATAAAAATCAATTTACATGCAATGAAATCCAATGTTGGACACACATCCATTTACAAGTCCGTTCTGGGTCTGAACGAAACCAGAGTCACCTTATTCCTCGTCCCGTATGTCCAATATGGAAGAGAGGTGCTCGCATATCCGGACGATCAACAAGTACGTCTGGAAAACTACCACTTTAACCCTTTACTAGTTGCTAACCAATGTCGAGCGTTAGTAGTTATCCTTTCGATGTGAAGATCGCCGGTCTTCAGTCACCATATTTAAGATCTTCAATTTAGATCGTCGTATAATCATATGAAATGAGATTTAACTCGGTCTTTTCAAATGATTCTCACATATATATACAATTTAAAATCATTTCATATCTTTAACTGTATTTAGTAACGATTTATCCCTATTTTTACATATATAAAGTTAGCTAAATTAATTTAACAACGCTTCGAGTCAATTGGCGGCCCCGGCGCTGTTTTTATCAAAATTTGATTTACACTTATCTCAAAATCTAACTATTGGATTTTAACAAAGTTTATATCGATGGAAAGATCTTACCAAAGTAGTTCTAATGGTTCTAGTTTTGGGAAAATCCGACGGTTGGATCTTTCGGTATGATCGTTTAAAGTTACGATTTCGAAACGTGAAATACCGTGCGCGATTCATTTAATTTTAATATATACATATAAATATATATATGTATATATAATTATATATACATAAACCATTCGACGAGTTCACTAACGTTTTTAATGTGCCAAATAAAAGAATGTTTTTATTGGCATATCACATCTATGTACTGTCAAATAGAATATATATCATTTACATGAGAATTGAACCAATGACATGTTAATTTTGCATATAAATCCTAATATATGCAAATATAAATATAAATGTAATTTTGATAATGCATATAAACTCTAATATATGCATTGCAAATAAAAATATAGTTCTAACAACGCATATAAGTTCTAATATATGCAATGTAATATATATGTGCTTTTAACAACGCATATAAATTCTAATATATGCCATGTAATTATAAATGTAATTTTAGCAACTCATATAAATTCTAATATATGCAATGTAATTATAAATAAATTCTAACAACGCATATAAATTCTATTATATGAGATGTAATTATAAATGTGCTTTTAACAATGCATATAAATTCTAATATATGCGATGTAATTATAAATGTAATTTTAACAACGCATATAAATTCTAATATATGCGATGTAATTATAAATATAATTCTAACAACGCATATAAATTCAAATATATGCGATGTAATTATAAATGTAATTTTAACAACGCATATAAATTCTAATATATGCGATGTAATTATAAATGAAATTTTAACAATGCAAATAAATTCGAAGATATGCGATATAATTATAAATGTAATTTTATTCATTTCATTAAAACAAATTTTTAATGTAAACATGTTTTATTTTGAAAATGTGAATGTTTGACCAACTTCTATTATTGCACTAAAAAGTGAATTTTTAATGTAAAATATATTTTCTTTCTGAAACATAAATCTTTACCTAAATTTCTACTATTACATTAAAAGTGAATTTTTAATGTAAAACATATTTTCATTGTAAAACATGTTTCTTTTTTTACCTTTCTGTTATTAAATTAAATAGGGGATTTTTAGTGTAAAACGTGTTTTCTTTTTAAAACATGAATCATTTTACTAGTTTATGATATTACATTAAAAAGTATATTTATAATGTAATCATGTTTTGAATACTTTTCTTATTTTTAACATTACATTAAAAATGTATATTTTTAATGAAATCACGTTTTGATTAAAAACATGTAAATTTTTCTTATTTTCAACACTACATTAAAAATGTATATTTTTAATGAAATCATGTTTTGATTGAAAACATGTACATTTTTCTTATTTTCAACGTTACATTAAAAATGTATATTTTTAATGAAATCATGTTTTGATTTAAAACATGTACATTTTTCACTACTTTCATTCTTGACACTAAAATATGAAATTTTTAATGAAATCATGTTTTTATTCAAAACATGTTTATTTTCTATTTTCTAACGTTACACTAAAAATGTAAACTTTTGAATGTAATGTTCTTAATATTTTTCTAAAACATGAACATTTCTATTTTTATAATAATTTCATAAAATGATAAAAATTTATATTTAATTTTTGTTGAATATTCTAATTTAGCAAAATGAAAAAATTTAATATTTCCTTTTGATTGAAAATTCTAAGTCAATTAAATAACAAAAGTGTATATTTCATTTTGATTGATAATTCTAATTCAATAAAACTACAAACAAAAGTGACATTTTATTTTGATTGAAAATTCTAATTCAATCAAGCAATAAACAAAAGTGATATTTTTATTTTGTTTAAAAATTCTAATTCAATCAAACAATAACCAAAAGTGATATTTTTATTTTGATTGAAAAATCTAATTCAATCAAACAATAAACAAAAGTGACATTTTATTTTGATTGAAAATTCTAATTCAATCAATCAATAAACAAAAGTGATATTTTTGTTTTGATTGAAAATTCAAATTCAATCGAACAACAAATAAAATAGACATTTTATTTTGAATGAAAATTCTAATTCAATTAAACAACAAACAAAATTGATATTTTATTTTGATTGAAAATTCTAATTCAATCAAACAATAGCAAAGGTGATAATTTTATTTTGATTGAAAATTCTAATTCAATCAAACAACAAATAAAAGTGACATTTTAGTTCGATTGAAATTTCTAATTCAATCAAACCACAAATAAAAGTGACATTTTATTTTGGTTGAAAATTCTAATTCATTCGAACAACAAACATAAGTGATATTTTATTTTGATTTAAAATTCTAATTTAATTAAACACAAATAAAAGTGATGTTTTTATTTTGATAATAAAAATGAACATTGGATCGTCAGGCGCACATTGGATTTTATTCTGTGTTGATTTATTTCTGTTAAATATATATCTATTTGGCGGCGGAGAATTTATTCTCTTGCTTAACGCCCTTCTCTGAGACGTACGAGCTTAGAGGTTATATATCGATAGATATCAATCGCATGGCATGAATTGCCTGTGTGGCATGTTGAGTTGCATGGATCAAGGCTTCTGTTGAAAAGAAAAGTCTTGTGGTTGATGATCAAAGCACGGCCTACGTGGTAGCTTTGTGTATAATGTGAATTCGCGAGCCTCACACCTGGGTATGAGTTAAAAACGGGATACGAACCGTTGGGAGAACACGACGTTTCTTTCTAGCTTTGGTGGTGTCAGTGACTTACCAGCCCTAACATTTATATACTTTTCACCTTTGTGGTTGTTGGAATGAGGCGCCTCGATTTTAGGTCTGTAAGGACCGGGAAACGTGTGTTCAGGCATAATTAATCCTCAAACGTAAGAGAGGACCGGCCCAGCCGAATCCAGGGGTTACCCAGAGTGTGTAGTCCTGAGGCATTTGCTAGAGTGTCTCGAAAGCGGAGAGGAGCTTGCCCCTTGCCTCGACTCATGACGGAAATCCAATTTCCAATACGTGATATTGCGGTTTTAATTGTAGAACTAGTATAGCGACATGATATATGGTACCCATGCCGTCTATGATTTATATTTATGATTGAAATTGTTTTGACACTATACACTTATTATAGTATCAAATGATTTGTTTTAAACGTACCAAGCATGTTTGGCTATTATAAGGGAAAACCCTATCCTCCGGCTTGCGTTGCATTGTTTGATGGGACCTAGGTCTTATAATAGCTTCATTTTTCGAAAAAGCAATGCGTTGTTTATTCTATGCACTAGTATTCTTGGGAGGAAACCCGTTCCGTGTTATACGGCGTGGTTCCTTGAATTACTCTATTTTAAAGTAAAATTTTAAATAACTATTTTAGTTCTCACACCAGTCACATGACTGACCTGGAGTTTATTGTTTTAACCTAAACTTTGGGTGCCCCTATTTTCAGCACGAGCAGCTAGTAGTTTTAGTTTTGCAGATTTATATTCACAGGATCCTGGTTTACAGCTGGAATGATATCCGGAAAGCTCTGTATCCTTATATCACCTTCAGTTGTGCTTTGTATTATTTTCCGCTGCTATGTAATTTATTGTAATCTCTGATATTTATCGAATGTAATTTATTCAATTATACTCTGTATATTCTTGTATCTGATGGAATTGTTGTAATAACAATGAAATGTTCTTCCGTCTGCGTTCTGTTTTGTCTTGTCCTCACAGTAATTCATTCTTTCTCATCTCTTCGGAGACCGGGGAAGTTCGGGTCACTACACCACTCCTGCATTCTTTCTTTCTAAACTGTTTGGATTTGTTCGAAATCCCAACGCATCCTTTTCACACTGTTCATATATTAAAATCATACTTTTATTTCAGCGTTATAGGGATAAAAATCACATTTTCATACCATTAATATATAGATAATAATGGAATCTTTCTATCGCTAATGAATATATAAAAATCACGTTTTTACATTGCCATTCAAACGATAAAAATCATATTTTTACTTTGCTACATATATGAAGGTCATATTTTTATTATCTATATAATATAAAAATCATATTTTTATTAGCTATATAATATAAAAATCGTATTCTTATTATCTATATAATATAAAAATCATATTTTTATATTGATACTTCATGTAATAAATTAAAAAAAAACAATTTTTATACTGCTACTTTCAGAATGAAAATCTAATTTTTTTTCCTACTTTGAAAAAAATCTAATTTTTCTACAATGAAACATCAAATCTTTTTGAAGTTAAAAATCATACCCTTTTGTTATTCATATAAAAATTATACCTTTTCATTGTTTGCATAAAAATTATACCTTTTCATTGTTCATATAAAAATTATACCTTTTCATTGTTCATATAAAAAGTATACCATTATAATGCTATTTATATAAAGATCTCATTTTTATGACAACACAAGATAGATAAAAATCATAGCTTCAATATCATAAAAATCTAATCTTTAGATGACTAAAAAAATTTTATTTTATTAGAAACAAAAATCAAAGAAGCTCATCTTTTTTTCTCGTATTCACTTCATTGTGTCTATAAAGCGGACAACAGAGATGAAAGCTCGGTTCTCTACTTCGAGGGTGATCGTCATAGGTGAATGCGAATTCCGAAACAATCAAGGCAAGATCGGCCAGAGCTTTGGGGACGGAGCTGCAGCAAATTGCACGTCGGAGGAGGGGGTGCGTGCCAGGCGCGGTAGGGCCTACAGTCGGCTAGAGCATTGATTTAGGGGTGTTTTTGAGTGCTCGCGGTTTTGGGTTTGATGAGAGAGGAGGGAGGTGGGATGACGGCTTGAAGAGGCAACGACGAAAGGGGGGTGGTGGCGTGCCATGAACGACGGCAGCCGGGCGAGCAATGGTGGCTCCATCGTTTTGTTTTTTTATTTTCTGTTGAAATGAACGGCAGGGGGGCATTGACCAACATAAAGGGAAAACGAGGGGGAATATTATAAAATTAATTTATTTTAGTTTATATTCAAAAAGATAACTTTTAAAATCGAACTCCAAAAGAGACCCACTGCCTGTCGTCTCTAGCTAATTCCCCCATTCCAAACACAATGGGATATGTATCGTAAGCTGATTCGGTCGTTTCAATTAGTTTTCGTCAATATCAAAATATAAATCTATATATAGAATTTAAATGCACATTTTAATGTACCGGGGCCACATACGGACTCTAAAAATTCCCGAAAAATATTTTTTAGCTTCGTATTGATGATACAGTTCTAACAAAACTAATTTCATCAAATTTGGAGACCGTTCGAAAGATGGCCATTTTCTGGTCGATCGAAATTGACTGAAACTGTTAAAACACGTTTTACTTCGCCACGCTCACATATTGATATCAAAAATCAAGAAAATTGGAATATAGCAATAAGTTGACATAACGAATCCAATAAAAGTGGTTTCGTCAAAAACGGAGGTCGTTTGCAAAATTTCCATTTTCAAGAGTATAATTCTAGAGCGAATATTCTGAATTTTCAACAGGGCATAGTTTTTATTCCCACTATGAAATTTTGATTTTTCGGATTCATTAGAAAGATATTCTCAAATAGATTCTAATATTTTTGGTTTCACTAAAATCTGGTTTATTTTAAATCCTGTACCTTCCTTTTATAATAAAAATAATTATTTATATTCTAATGACGATTTAAATAAATATATACGTTTTAATTCTATTCAAAATAAATTTCTCGTCGTTATTATTCAAAATAATTCATTTTAAATATTCAAATTCATTAAAATCACCAAAATAAAAATTTTAAACTAGTTTGGATTTTCCTGGTTGTTACATAATATATACATATATATATATATATATATATATATATTATAAATATTTTATGGCCTGAATAGAACGCGCCGCGTAGTGACCATACGCGAATTTCGACCATTAATTTCAAATTGGTGTAACGGGAGATCGTACCGTCGGATTTTCCTAAAACAGGAACCGTCGGGTTCGTATCGAAAAGAGCTTTCCAATGAATATAAGAGATTTGAAATCTAATGGTTGGTTTTGGAATTATGTCCAAATCAAAATTGAAAAAGGTCGCTATAGATGTAGTTCGGTGGCCGTTATTGGAAACCGACTGTACGGGCCTTGATAAAATTATTAAAAATATGGAAAAATTATGTAAAATCATAATTAATAATTTAGAAAGATTATGGATGAAAATTTCCATGTTTAGAAAGATAAAAAAGTATTTTTATCGAAATGAACTAGTTATTAACTAGAATAATAATCCAATTATTTCAGAAATAATAAACTGGATTTGCAATGGTTTTAATATAACCAAATTTTCCGACGTTTGAATTGGAATGGATTTGAGAAGATATAATCTTTGGAATATTTTGATTTTGGATTCCATGATTATATGGATACCGTTGAGGAATTTGGAAGACATATATCGTTATTCCCAATACAATATTAGTTTATTTCAGAATTTGATATTGAATATAAGCCGATATAATTTTATTCAGAGCCTTTTGTTTAATGTAAAATTGGATTTTGGGTTTGTCATGAATGGTGTCTTTAATAACACCGTTCTTAAGTCTCGTGTGAAAAGAATAAATCTTTTAATTAAGATTATTAGTGTTTCCAATTATATTCAGTAATTGGAATAAAATGAAATGTGAATTGAGTTTATTGTGAACTGTGTTTTTAACGACATTTGTTCTTTAACCCAATTAACAATGAAAATATAATTTGGGATTTACAAATCTTTTAATTCTATTTAAATGGAAATTTTCTAAAGTAAATTTTCCAATTTAATATAGATTAAATTGGAATTGAATGGGATTCGATTTAGTAATAATCGAGATGAGCTTCTGTGAATGAAGACCATTACTATATATGGAATTTAAAAGGCTTTACTGCTATTCCAGTTATTTTATTAGTATGACACGAAAATTTACATCGATTATGTACTGTTATGATGTCCGTATAGATTCCATTTTGATGAAAGAAGAATTAGAGGTTTATCGTGAACTGTGTTTTAAATGACATTAGTCCTTTAACCCAGTTAAAGATAAGATTAATTTCTTAACTTTGAACAATCATTAAGTAATGATTTTTGAGATTAAAACTGAATTAGACTTTTAATGAATCTTTAATTAGATTGAAATGAGAATGCGATAATTTAAATAATCAAATTCGGGAAATGATCGGAAATGGAGTATCACCAATTTTACTCCAGGTGGTAGTTAAATCTTTAATTAGATTTGAACGTGAAATGGTGACTAATTTTACCGATAACACCATGGTGTTAGAAATGTAGTATTACCAGTTTTGCTCCATGCGATGAATCGGTTGGGATTGGGATAATAAATAATCAATGATTACTTCGGTATGGTTCGCTAATCCCGACTAGTTTTATAAACCTTAATTTGGTTTGGAATTGTTAAAAGATAAATAAAATCTTTTGAAATTGAGATCCAAATGAAGATTAGAAGAATAAATTTAAAAGAATATATCTGAGACGACCCAAAACTTCTGTGGTACGAAAGTAAGGATAATCATAGGAGCATAACATAATTACAACAATAACAGATCTCAGATAATGGCATAACACATAAATCACTACAGTGGAAAATAAGAATGTCATCACAACGTAACATCACAGACATCAGAGTACGTAGTTACAAGATACACTTAGCAAATAGAAGTCTCAACAAAGAAAGAAATAAGTCTCAATCTCCACCAAATACATCAAAGATCAATACTGTCTAAATGTCTTAAGAAGAAATAAAAAGATAAAAGAAAAGGATTCTTCATCTCCTTCCTTAAGCAAGCTCCAATCGAGAATGTATCCATACCTAAACTTGTCATCTGACTGCCCATGTGGAAAGAGGGCACCCGAGTTTGCAAAGTGAAACTAACTACGAGTCAGTCATGGGATTGGTATGAGAAGTCTTTCTTAATTAACAAAATGGCTAATCACAGGACCACGTCGCTAACGCGGAACGGGTTTATCCATTGGATTGCCAGTGCATATGTTTAATAAATTTTATTTAAAAACAATGCAATGCTTTTTGTAAAATGAAATCATTATAACACTCAAGTCCCATATTACGACCTGAACTTCCCCATAAAGGAAAGCCCGGATTGACTTTGAGAACACAACAAATCAGAACACAAACAGAAGAACATTTCATTGCTTATTACAACAATTTCCATCAGGGTACAAGAATATACAGATTATGAATAAATATTATACATCAGACAAATATCAGAGATTTACAAATTATAATGAAGTGGAAAATAATACAAAACACAACTTAAAGGAATATACGGATACAGAGCTTTCCGAATATCATTCCAGCTGTAAACCAGGATCCTGCGAGTATAAATTTGCAAAACCGAAACTACTAGCTACCCGTGTGGAAAATAGGGGCACCCAGAGTCTATGTTTAAACAATAAACTCCAGGTTAGTCATGTGACTGGTGCGAGAACTAAAGCAGTTATTTAAAACTTTACTTTAAATCAGATATATCAAGGGACCACGCCATATAACATGGAACAGGTTTCCTCCCAAGAATACTAGTGCATAAAACAAAACAGCGCAATGCTTTTAGGAAAAATGAAGCTATTATAAGATCCAGGTCCCGTCACACAATGCAACCTAAGCCAGAGAATAGGGTTTTCCCTTATAGTAGCCAAACATGTTTGGTACGTTTAAAAAAAATCGTTTGATACTATTATAAGTGCATAGTGCATAAAACAACTTCAAGATAAATGTATCAATCCTAGACGGCACGGGTACCATATATCATGTTGCCAATACTAGGCTCTACAATCAAAACTGCAAATGTCACGTATTGAAAGTTGGATTTCCATCTATGAACCAAAGCAAGGGATCGTCATTACTTCTTCGAGACTCTCTGGCCCGAGCCTCAGGATCAGAGGTTAAGTGACCCTTGGATCGTCAAGGTCGGTCCACACGGAGCGGATTAAAATGCCTGAACACTGTGTTTCCCAGCCCTGTGGGGTGTAAACTGTTCATATCCCGACCAAACCATCTACATCAGAACGACTGATATAACCGAGGCACCTCGCTATCCATCATCCACATAAGTAAAACGTCAGGGCTTGCGAAACGCTGACACCACCCCTAGCTAGAAGGAAACGCATGCCCTCCTTGATGTCCTCTCCCGTTTCTGGTTCACATCGTTGTGTGAGGCTCGCGAATTAACGCTACATAAAGCTACGCCATATTAAAGCCGTGTTTTGATCATCAACCACAAGACTTTGCTTTTCAACATAAGCCTTGATCATTTGTTTCGCCACAAAGGCAATTCAAGCTATGCAACCGATGTCTATCAATCACACAGAATGAAACCCGAAGTCAGACACACATCCATTTATAAGTTCGTCCTGGTTCTGAATGAAACCGGAGGCACCTTATTCCTCGTCCTATAAGTCCAATACAGGAGAGAGGCCCTCGCATATCCGGTCGATCTCCAAGTACATCTGGACGATCACCATACAGGCAGTTCACCTTTCAATATATTTAAAGATTCATTAAAACTCTGATTCAGTTTTAATTTCCAAAAATCATTACTTAATGATTATTCAAATTTAAGAAATAATTCTTATCTTTAACTGGGTTAAAGAACTAATGTCATTTAAAACAAAGCTCACGATAAACCCAAAATCACATTCCATTAACAATGGAATCTTCACAAAAAACAGATCAATATATATAATCGATATGAACTTCCATATCCAACCAATACTATAAATGGAATAGCGGCAAAGCCTCATAAATTCCATATATAGTAACATTCTTCCTCCACAGAAGTTCACTTCGATCATTACCAAATCGAATTCCATTCAATTCCAATTTAATATGTTAAATTGGAAAACTTTACTTTGGAAAATCTCCTTTAAATCTTATCAAAAAGATTTATAAATTCAAAATTCCATTTCATTGTAAATCAGGTTAAAGAACGAATGTCGTTAAAACACAGTTCACAACAAACCCAATTCACATTCCATTAATTATCGGGTTAAAGAACAAGTGTTATTTAAAACACCATTCACGATAAACTCAAAAATCAATTCCAATTAAATATTAATTAATTGGTATACTTCATTAAATCTAAATCAAAAGATTTAATCTTTTCTCAACTGGGTTTAAGACCAATGTTAATGAAGACACCATTCACGACAAACCAAAATCCCATTTGATATTAAATACAAGGCACTGAATAGAAATTATATCGGCTTATATTCAATATCAAATTCTGAAATAAAAAAATATCGTATTGGTATAACGATATATATATCTTCCAAATTCCTCCTCAATGCCCGTATAGTCACGGAACCCAATATCGAAATATTCCGAAGATAATTTCATTTCAAATCCATTCCAATTCGTATATTGCAAATTCTGGTTATTTGTAAAACCATTTCAAATCCAATTTATTTTATTTAAAAACTACTGGATTTCATATCTAGTTAATAACTAGTTCATTCCAATAAAAAACTATTTTTATCTTTTCAAATATGGGATTTTTCATCCTAATTCTTTACAAATCATTTATTACGATTTTACACAAATTATTAATATTTTTAACAATTTTATTAAGGCCCGTATAGTTGATTTCCATAAACGGCCATCGAACTGCACTTACAGCGACCTTTTCCAAATTTGATTTGGACATAAATCCAAATCTAACCATTAGATTTCAAATTTCTTATATTAGTTAAAAATCTCATTTCGATACGAACCTAATAGTTCAGGTTTTAGGAGAATCCAACGTCGGATCTTCCGTAATGTCCATTTGAAGCCAATGGCCAAAATTCGCGAACTGCCGCAGCGCGGCGCGTTCTATTCAGGACATTATATATAATATATATATTTCATCGATTTCCAATTGAAAATTATTTTATATATCGTTTTAAATTCGTTTTCAAAACGATTTCAACTTCATATTCAATTTCTAATCAAAATTGAATATTCCATATCATAAATATACAAATGATAATATTTTCAAAACATAAGATTTTGAAATCAATTCCTTTTGAATATTTATTATTAAAATGAATAAAATCGATATAAATATCGTTCACATTAAAATGATGCAAATCTAAACAACACGACTTCATATAATTAAATATATCCGTGTCCATCCCAAATTTGACATCAAAATCAGATTTTGATCTATTACTGAATATTATTTTAAATTATTCATTATTTTAAAATATTCGTTATTTTAAAATATTCATTCTTTCAAAACAGGAATCAGACAAGTCAATTACCATATAATGTGATTATATGGATTTCATACAACACAAGTACACAACAACAATCAAACACAGTCAACCATCACCCAGAGTGCATTCTTACACTGTATAAGCAATAAATACAAATATTCAACGCTTACACATCTTGTCAACCAATCGATTTACATACAACTAAACAATTGGGATTAGTATACGTCAAATATCATCGCAACACCCTTGTGGGGTTTCAATCAACAAAACACATATTTTATTTATGCAGTTGGGCGATGTGTAAAATATATCGTCCCAATCGATATCAGTAAAATGGGCGTTCATAAACAAATCGTCTGATTTGTAAATGAATATATATTTTATTCATATCAACGTTAAAAATTATATTTTTAACGATAAAATATTTTATTCAACATATGAATATTCTATTCAGTTACTTTATACAATAAATATAATATTTTTTTGTTCTAACATATTATAGAAAATTTTGGAGGCATAGCGGCGCGATATCAAAATCGGGTAATGTCTAGCATTACCCCTCTCTTAATATTGGCTCGCACCATACACACATAACAATTCCAATCAATTCATTTCAACCAAACAACCAAATTCAATCAAATAATCTAATTAACCAAACCAAACAATCAAACATGTCGTCCATTGTCTGTGGACAATGGGGAACAGTACATATATGCAATTATAATAACAAATAACTGTATAGGAAAATATGGTGAGGAGTTCTCGCCTTTGGGTTCCACTCCGCCGTTTCTATTTCATAATTTCAGAACCGTTTGGATTTGCCAACTTCCAATGCAAACTTTTTCACGCTGTCCATATTAAAAATCACATTTTTAACATCGCTATATATAATTAAAAATCACTTCTTTTTCTGTTATACATATAAATATAAATCAAATCGTTATATGTAAAAATCGCATTTTTATACCACTACTATATAAATAAAAATCGTATTTTTATTTCGATACATATATAAAAATTATATTTTTATATTTGATAATTCATAAAAAAATCAAATTTTTATGCGAATAAAAATCAAATCTTTTTAATTTTAAAAATCAAATCTTTTTAATTTTAAAAATCTAATGTTTTTAATTTTAAAAATCTAATCCTCTTATAACAGAACTACATGTATAAAAATCATATTTTTCCATGCTTTTCATATCATAAAAATCATGTCTTTCCTATATTTAAAATTCATATCTTTCCTATATTTAAAATTCATGTCTTTCCTATATTTAAAATCCTACTTTATCATATAAAAAAAATTCAAACCAAAATCGTATTAAAAACCCAATCATTAATTATAATAAAAATGTAAACTTTATCCTATTAAAAATCCAAACTTTAATCCTATAAGAAAGAAATCACGATCTTATACGCATTTGATATAAAAATCAGATTATAATTTCAATGCTACTTATAAAAAAACTAAAAAGAAATCCATGTTTTTATTTATTACAAAATCACCTTTTTATTCGGAGGAAGGGTACTGCATTGCACAGATCGAAGAAGGGGGTTCGACTGGAAGGGGGCGCTGTTGGGCCTGCGGCAACGCAATGAGGAGGTAGCGGCGGCCTTTAGGGCGGTGGAGGTTAGATTTGTGAGAGGCTAGGCTTGGGAGGGTTCACGCTTTCAAAAGGGTAGGCTAGCGAGGACGGAGGGCGAATAGAGTGCTTCGGCCTGGCGGGGAGGCGTCGCACGTCATCGGAGGTGGCGGCGGAAGACCTAAGAGGGGGCGACATCGATCTATGGGGGTTTTTCTTTTTCTTTTATTTTGAAATCTGGAATCGATCTGGAAAATGAAAGGGGGGTTGACTTGGGTTTATAGTAATTATAATATTATATATATTTCTCCCAAGAAAACATCTTTCTAATACAAATTCCAAATGAGACCGACCGACTGTCGTCACTAGTGTAATACCACCATTTTGAACACAATGTGATATGTATCGTGAGTCAATTCGACTGTTTCGGTCAGTTTTACGCGAAAATCAAAATATAAATCTATTATTGAATTTGAACGCACATTTCAATTTACCAGGGCCACATGCGGACCCCAAAAATTCCAGAAAAATTATTTCTAATTTCGTATTAATGATACAGACCTAACAACACTAATTTCGTCAAATTTGGAGACCATGTGAAAGATGACCATTTTCTGGTCGATCGAAATTGACTAAAACTGTTAAAACACGTTTTCTTTTGCCACGCTCACATATTAATTTCAAAAATTATGAATTTCAGAATATAGCAATAATTTGACATCACGGATCCAACAAAAGTGGTTTCGTCGAAAACGGAGGTCGTTTGCAAAATGGCTATTTAAAGGCCTATATTTTCCATAGCGATTATTCCGAATTTTCAATTGGACAGAACTTTTTATTCCCGCTATGAAATTTCAATTTTTCGGATTCGTCGGAAAGATATTTTCAAATAGATTCAAATATTTTTGGTTTCGCTAAAATCTGGATTATTTTGAATCACGAACATTCAATTGAAATTTGAAATCAAATTTTCAAACTATTGCGCCATTTTACATTCCTTTTATAATTAAAATAAATATTTATATTCTACCATCGATTCAAATAAATATATACGTTCGATTCTATTCAAAATAAATTTCTCTTTGTTATTATTTAAAATAAATCATTTTAAATATTCAAAATTCATTAAAATTGCCAAAATAAAAATTTTAAATTGGTTCGGATTTTCCGGGTTATTACAATCTCCCCCACTTAAAACTTTTTCGTCCCCGAAAAGGAACGGAGCTTAAAGTTATTTAACAAATCAACTCAATTTTCAGTTTGGCTTTCATTCTTCAACTTTTCAGCGTCTAAGAATTTTCCAATTCTTCAATAATTTGGCTAACACCCTAAATTTAAAAAAAAAAATTGCCATAACCTCCTTGTACGGGAGCACTGGGAAAATCCCCAAACCGCCACACATGCCCTCTCATCTCAAAAAGGAAAAGAAATTGCCAAGTGGCTAGCCAATCAGCTCATAAAATCATCGAAACATAATAAATTAGTAAACATGTACCAATTTGTCGGGCATACAATTTTATTCCTCTTCTCTAGCCTCCTTGCTATGACCTGTTCAATGTATGTACATGTATATGCATGCAATTTCAAACAATTTTCAATTCAGTTCAACATTTGATACAATTTGGCTAAATTTACCTTACATTCACATAATAGTTTAAATGAATAATCACATAACACAACCATCAATCAATTAGTGAATTAACGTTTCAAATTCATAATTTTTATATATATACAGAAAATCAGGTTTCTGATGCTAATTCACAACAATAAGCCCTATTTAGTTTTGGTTCTCACTCCAGTCAATTGGAAATATATAAATATCTCACTTCCGAAACTCGAACATAACACTGGCGATGGGCACCATCATCAGAATCATTCCCGAGCGACTAGAGCGTGATTCTATATCTATCTAGTATATTAAGACTTCATATACACGTGGATCAGACGTATATGCAAAATCTTTATATACTTGATTGTCCAAATCAATTTAAAATAAATATTTAAATACGAATAATAAAGTTTAAATTTTCAAAACAAAATTGGTTTTCATTTTCATTTTAAAAATTACACTCTTCGGACTCATTCTAGGATACTACTGATCCTATCTCTAATGAGTCGCTCTCATTGGATATTACTAAACCGATCTTTGATGAATTCTTTCGTCTCTAAAGTGTCTTGTTCTCGACCTCTGTAAACCAAAGCTTTTATACCAAACTATTACGACCCGAACTTCCCCATAAAAGAAAGAACGGATTGACTTTGAGAGCACGACAAATCAGAACACAAACAAAAGAGCATTTCATTGCTTATTAAAACAATTTCCATTAGAGTACAAGAATATACATAATATGAATAAATATTATACATCAGACAAATATCAGAGATTTACAAATTACAATGTAGTGGAAAATAACACAAAACATAACTGAAAGGAATATATGGATCCAGAGATTACCGAATATCATTCCAGCTGTAAACCCGGATCGTGTGAATATAAATCTGCAAAACCAAAACTACTGGCTGCCCGTGTGGAAAGTAGGGGCACCCAGAGTTTAGGTTAAAACAACAAACTCCAGGTCAGTCATGTGACTGTTGTGAGAACTAAAACAGTTATTTAAAACTTTTCTTTAATTTAGATATATTAAGGGAACACGCCGTATAACACGGAATGTGTTTCCTCCCAAGAATACCAGTGCATAAACAAAACAACGCAATGCTTTTTGGATAAAATGAAGTTATTATAAAGCTCAGGTCCCACCACACAATGCCACGCAATCCGGAGGATAGGGTTTTCCCTTTTAATAGCCAAACATGTTTGGTACATTTAAAACAAATCATTCGATACTATTATAAGTGCGTAGCGTATAAAATAACTTCAAAGATAAACGTATCAATCCTAGATGGCATGGGTACCATATATCATGTCGCCAATACTAGGCTCTACAGTAAAACCGCAAATGTCACATATTGGAAGTAGGATTTCCATCTGTGAACCAAGTCAAGGGATCATCCTTACCGCTTCTAGACTCTCTAGCTCGAGCCTCAAGATCAAAGCTTGAGTGACCCCTGGATCGTCAGGACCGGTCCACACGGACTGGATTAAAATGCCTGAACACTGCGTTTCCCTGCCCTATTAGGCGTAAACTGGCCATATACCGACCAAACCATCGGCCCCGGAATGACCGATATAACCGAGGCGTCCGGCTATCCATCATCCACATAAGTAAAATGTCAGGGCTTGCAAAACGCTGACACCATTCCTTGCTAGAAAGAAATGCATGCCCTCCCTGATGTCCCATATGTCCAATACAGGAGAGAGGACCTCGCATATCCAGTCGATCTCCAAGTATGTCTGGACAATCACCACTTATTACCTTGTGTAACACCCCACGTCCATTAATGTCACTCACAAAGGGAATGCATTAACTTCCATGGAGCGTATTTAGTGTATAAAACAGAATATAACAAGACAGATATAAATAATGGTACTTGAAAATTTTAAAACAACTTTTATAGCAGCGGAGAAATAGTTTGATTACAACAATTTCATAAACCAAGAACACTTAATCTCCATCTTGATAAATTATTTCAGAGTACATAAAATAAAAAGCATAAACCCCAACACAAGTAGCCATAAAAGAGATGCACTGAACTGTACTTTTAGCAATCCAAGCACTTCCAAAAGAGATCCAAGATCAAGCTCCACTAGTACTAATCCCACCATAAGAACCTTGGGGGGAAAAGGAAGAAAAGAGGCGAAAATAAGGGGGTTAGACATAAAGTTTGGCGAGTATAATAACTTTGACAATAAAATTAGTAAAGTAACAAGGATAAGGCATAAACTGGTAAGATAAGATATGACCATGAAATAAGTGGGCATGACAAAGCAAATAAGAGGAATATTCTGGCGTTAATCTCGGTCCTAATCACTATAGGATAATTACTATACTGCAGCACCACCAGTCACCCTAAAAGTTGATCCCATCTATAGAACTTAATAATGATAACAGTAGTTTCGTGTACCCCTAACTGCCTTCATAGGTGCCGTCTTCCCCTATCTCCACTAGTTGTACCCATTACCCCCATTCGATCGGCTCCCTAACTCGTAGATACCCGTGTTGGTCCCACAGTGGGGTTTATGACTCCCCAAAGTGGCAACCCGATACCACCAAAGATGCACGGCTTATATCTACACGATGCAACAACGTCTTACCTAACAGCCCGGGCTCACACGCGCACATGACCCCATTGGACTTGTGTTGCCACTGCTAACCCATTTTGACCTCTTACAATCAAATCCAGTAAGCGTGTCCCGTCCTCGACTTGGGTCGAGCTCACAAAGATACTTAATGGATTACTGGTTTGAAAAGGGCTCCCATGCTTGACACAAGCCTTCCACCTATGCTTGGTCCCCACTAAGGTTTCCCCACTTAACCCCATTCTTATTTATGTCTTCTTACATGTTTAAATCTTGGTTAAGTTCATCTAATCGTATTTTACATGCCACCCAAGGCACCCACTTAATTTCACATGCCACCCAAGGCACCCATTTAACCCCCTGTGTCCCACCACATGTTTATCTGGTTAAGTTTTACTTAATTCATTAGAACTGTACCCTTGTAAAGACCTCCCACATTAGGCTGACATATGCGGTTGCTGGATTTGCTGGGCGGGTCTGGGAAGTTTTATACCGCAAACGAGCCTAACTTCGTGTATTTACAATTGTTACGCAATTCATTCGTGCCTTTGACCTCTCACATTAGACTGGCATTTGTGGCTGCTGGATTTGTCGGGCGGGTCCGGGCTGTCTTACACCACAAAAGAGTCTAACCTCGTATCTTAGGCGGTTAATTATTACACATCTTTATTAACCCCAAATTGGATCAATATTCCTATTCAAATTTGTCAATAAATTCCAAATTTATTTATGTCCATAATTGTCTCTTAAAATTATGTCAATAAATACTAATTATGCCAATTAATGTCTCAAATTAATTATATACCTTTTAAGGCCATTTTATGCCAAATCACAATTTATGTATATTCAAAATTATCCCATCATCCCCACGCTATTCGTACATTTTCATATGACATTTGTTAGACTCGCAAATAGTCTAACTTATAAAAAGAAAAACAACATCACATTACACATGAAATAGATCTAAGGATCATGACATAAGATTACATAGCCAATAACTTGCATATGAATTTCATTCAAACTAGCATATGATACAAAACTAGCATAGGTAATGGGCATAAACTTGCATAACTTATGTGCTGCTATAGATCCAAACATAAAGGTGTGAACTTGCATATGGATCTAAACATAAAGATGTAAACTTGCATATAGATCTAAACATAAAGATGTAAACTTGCATACGGGTCTAAACATAAAGATGTAAACTTGCCTTTGGAACTAGACATAAAGGTTAATGTCAAATAAACTAGCATATGCATATACTTGTCTCACATAAATTATAACAACCCAAACTTGCATAAGATTCATACATGAATATATGATCCAATCATCACAAACTTGCATAAGATATATGATTCAACTTGCTTAAGATTCACATAAGAACTAACATATGATCCAACTTGAATAAGATTAACATATGATTCAACACCACAAACATACATATAATTTACATCACATGATTCAAAATCATATTCTCGTAATCCCAATTATATCTTATAATAATTAAATTAATTAATTATTTTGTGAAAGCTATCATACTCACAATTAAAAAGAATAGTCTTGTCTTTCTGGGATCTGTATTCTGAAACTGAATTGCATGCCTTTGATGTAGACTAATAGTTATTCAGATTGATTTGATTTTGATTCAAGCTTCTATCTTGCTTTAGGGTTGAAAGTGTATGGCGGCTACTCTAGGTTCTCCATTGACGGCATGGCGGCTCTTGTTATGAATTAATGTGATTAGGGTTAGGAGTTTAGGAGTGTTTTTATAGAAGCTTAATTTAATAAGAGCCGTCGGATTAAGCTAGGGATAACCAAAACCATTAGGACCACTCAGATGCCACATCAGCCCTTAGGGAGAATCGGGCCACAGGTTGACAGCCAAACACCCTAGATCGACCACTAGTCGACCCAGTGGGGCTTGGGTCGACTCCAAAAATGGTTCGGTTCGGCTATTCCCCCTCCCGATTTGCTGTTTTGAACTTTTTTGAACAATATATATATATATATATACATATATTTCTCACATATGCATACAAACTTCAAGGCTTAATAACTTCGTCATAAGTTATCCGTTTTATGCAAACCAAATGTCTATCTTGACCCAAAATTTTGAGATGAACATAATAGCGCAACCCATTTCACTTAATTCTACTTCTAAAAGTTAAGTATACTTTAATTTGTGAATTTTAATGTTATACAATTACGAGGTGTTACATTCTCCCCTCCTTAAAGGATTTCCTCATCGAAATCTCTAAGTTAAGAAGAATGTATCCTACCAACCAATCATCCGTCTACTCAACCATCGTCCACAAGCATCCATTGTCCTTAAAGAAATTTCTAATGTTATTTGAACTTATGCAAAAATGTGTGTGTATGCTCCTTATCTAATGCAAAGATCAGGCGGTCCACTGATTCAGTTTACCTCCTTAATGCAAATCATGATAGTGCCATGCGCCCATTATGTATGTGAAAGAACCTATCGATACATATTATTTATATGTGTGTGCACAACCAATCATTAAAATGCAGCATCCATATGATAACACAACCATTATACATCCATTAATTTAGATATGCACACACATTTATATGCAACATGAAGGTGATTGAGCCGATATAGTGCCTAATGTGTGTGTACATGCATCCACGAGCAACCACTAGCAACAACTTACATCCATTTGCATCCACCAAACATAACATGTCTCAACACATGTTTGCAACCATAGGGTTCTTCCTAACTAAAGATCAAGATGTCATCGCAAAGATAATACTAAAAGATATGACAAGTGTCAACAAAGCGGTAGAAAAAGGAGAAATTAAAACATCCCTTAAAAAGGAAAGGGTACAACGTATGCATTTTGTCTTCTGTCTCCCAAGTCGCGTCTCTTTGATCATCTCCCTATTGCACTTTGACCAACTTGACCTCTTTGTTGCGAAGATTTTTGACCTCCGATTCGAGAATTCGTGTAGGAGCTCGTCTGATCGTGGGATTGTGCTCTACTTCCACTTCTTCGAGTGTGCTCGGCTCTACCACTCCCGTCATATCGTGTAACCACTTAGCAGATGCGAAACGTGAAACACGTCATGAACTCAGCTGAGCTTCTCTGGTAACTTTACTCTATGCACCATCTGTCCAATCCTCTCCATAATTGGAAAGGGTCCTACGAACCTCGGTGCCAACTTCCCTACTGTTCCAAAATGGACTACGTTTCTTAAAGTTGCAACCTTAACAAAAACCATGTCCCCAATATTGAATTCAAGTTCGGTTTGTCTCCTATCAGCATATGACTTCTGTTTGTCCTGCGCCGTCGAATCAGTTCTATCGTCTCCGAAGTCTCCCTAATCATGTCGGTTCCAAGCAAAAACCTTATCAGTGGAGTCCCACCAACATGTAGGTGATCGGCACGGTCATCCATAAAGAGCCTCAAAAGGTGCCATGCAAATTCTAGCCTGAAAACTATTATAATAGGCGAACTCCACTAGTGGAAGGTGTTCTTCCCATGTTCCTCCAACGTCTAGGATGTATAGTCTCAGAAGGTCTTCTAAAACCCGATTTACTCTCTTGGTCTGGCCATCCGTCTGAGGGTGATAAGCGTTACTTAAGCATAATTGCATTCCAACCGCCTCTTGTAAGCTTTTCCAAAATTCGCTTGTGAAAATGGGATCTCTATCGCTGACAATGATAGAGGGTATGTCGTGCAAATGAACTATCTCTCGAAGGTATACAGATGCTAACCACGCGGCGGTCCTTCTACTTTTAACGGGAATAAAATGGGAACTTTTGGTAAGTCTGTCTACAATTACCCAAATCCCCATATTACCCTTCCTTGATCTTGGTAACCCATCTACAAAATCCATGGAAATGCTTTACCATTTCCAAAGAGGAATCTCTAAGGGATGGAGCAAACCTCCAGGCTTCTTCTGCTCCACCTTGACTTGTTGGCACACTAAGCATCTAGCAACGAACTCGGCCACGTCCTTCTTCATTCCGGCCCAAAAGAAAACTCGCTTCATATCCATATACATCTTATCACCACTGGGACGTATGGTCATCTTAGAGCGATGTGAGTCTTCAAGAATTGCCTTCTTCAAACTCTCGTCTTGTGGTACGCGAAGTCTTCCATCTCTACATAGCCAACCTCTCTTATCTATAGCATATCTATCAAGATGACTCTAGGAACCCCTTCCTATAAGCTTGCCTACTACCTCAACCAACTGTGGGTCATTTCACTGTGCCTCTCCAACTCGACCCAAAAGTGTAGGTTGCACCTCTAACGATGCCAATAATCCGGTTACATAATCGACAGAGGGTCTGAAGTCAAAGGAACATATATATACTCTAAACTCTGCCGCTCTACGAACAAAGGACTTAAAGTTAACTTTTTTCTACTTAAGGCGTCGGCTACAACGTTACCCTTTCCAGGGGTATATGCGATCACAAAATCATAGGATGCCAAAAACTCCACCATCTCTGTTGCCTCATGTTTAGGTCCTTCTGAGAGAATAAGTACTTTAGCGACTTATGGTCTGTATACAACACAAACCTCTCGCCAAGCAAATAATGTCGCCGTGAATTAAGTGAAAAAACTATGGCTGCCAACTCTAAGTCGTGGGTAGGGTAATTTTTCTCGTGGGCTTTCAACTGTCTTCCACCATAGCATATCACCCTTCCCTTTTGCATTAAAACTGTGCCAAGCCATGTCCCGTAAGCATCGGTATATACAGTGAATGTCTTACTGCCGTCTGGCAAAACTAAAACTCGAGTTGTCATCAAAGCCCTCTTCAAACGTTGGAAAGCACAGTCAACATCCTAAGTAAAAGTCAAATTCTTCTTCGTTAATCGAGTGAGAGGGGCTGATATCTTCACGTAGTCCTTAATGAACTTCCTATAAAAGCCAGCCAGCCCAAAAAAGCTTCTTACTTCTGTTGCGTTCTTAGGATTTTTTCAATCTTGGACTGCCACCACCTTGGAGGGATCCACAGCTATCCCTTCCTTAGAGACCACGTGTCCTAAGAACCCCACTTCTTTTCTCCAAAAATGGCACTTGGAGAACTTAGCTTTTAGTTGATGCGCTCATAGGTTCTCTAAGACTTCCCTAAGTTGTAGGGCATGCTCTTCTTCATTTTTAGAGAAAACCAGAATATCGTCTACAAAGACTACCACAAACATGTTTAGAAACTCCCTAAACACCATACTCATTATGTCAACAAAGTATGCGGGTGCATTCGTCAAACCAAAAGGCATGACGAGTCACTTAAAGAAATCGTCAGGGGTTCTACAGGCAGTCTTATCGATGTTATCTTCAGCCACCCTTAGCTGATGAAACCCTGTAGCTAAATCCAGTTGCGAGAAAACTGAAGCACCCACCAACTAATCGAATAAATCGTCTATCCTCAGCAATGGGTGCTTGTTCTTCTTTGTTAGCTTACTCAGCTCTCTATAGTCCACGCACAATCTAAGTGAACCATCTTCTTTTGTAGCAAAAACGACTAGAGCACCCCACTCTGAAATACTTCTTCTTATGAACACCTTCTCAAGCAATTCTTTCACTTGCTTACTGAGTTCTCTTCTCTCTCTCGGAGCCATGTGGCGCACTGGTAATGCAACTGGCTTTGAATTATCTACTAGATATATTCGAAAGTCCATCTCGCACCTCGATGGTAAATCTCGAACTTCATCGAAGACGTCACTATATTCATGGACCACAAGAACAGATTTCAAATCATCATTGGATGCATCTAGGGATTCTAGGTAGCTAAGCACTACCGGACCTCTAGGGTCACAAGAAATATCAAGGGTCTTTCCACAACGAGTCAACAATCTAACTACCCTTCTTTCACAATCTAGGATGGCACTGTATCTAGTTAGCCAATCCATACCTAGAATCAAGCCATAGCCCATGAAGCCAAGAACAAAGGCATTTCATTCAAACCCAACGCCCAAGACAGACACCCTCAAATCCCGACGAATCATAGAAAGATGAGCCGAACCACCAATAGGATTTGAGACTACTATGGGATCTGTAACTAGACTAGTATTTAGGTACAGTGTTTCAACTAACGAGTGTGAAGCGCCAGAGTCAAACAAAGTATGAACAGGATGATCAAATGGAAAACCTAAACTTTCAATGGAAATGTTTCTACCTCTCTCCTGTCCTGGTGCCATGAGAGACTGAATCAGTCCTCTCGCCTGCCCTGGTGCTATGAGAGCCTGAAGCTACCCTCCATAAGTTCTTTGCCCTTTCCCCTATTTCCTTGGGCAGTCCTTAACAAGATGACCTGCCTCTCCATAGTGGAAACAACCAGTCTTCTTCTTTTTCCCATAGCCTTTGCTCGGATGGCCTAGTGTCCAACAATTAAAGCACTTCTTCTTTCCTTTTCCATTATTGTTCTTCTCGCCTTTCTTGTTTTGCTGTTGTGGCTTCTTCTGGTCTCCTTTCTTCTCCGGTGCCTTATTAGCATTCGCACCTTTCTCTTCTTCATGCATAAGCGCCATGTCAACCAGTTTCTCAAAGAAAGCCCCCATCGGAATGTGGGTCATCGCAAACCCATGTAGCGGCTCATTCAAACCCTTAACGAACCTCAGGTCCTTCTTCTCAGGTGTGTTTACCATTTCCAAGCCAAATTTCACCAACTGATTGAACTTTTTGACATACTCCTTTACTAATAAATCCCCTTGCTTCAATGCCAAGAATCTTTCCATATATAAAGTCTCTCCTGCTCGTGAGTGAAACTTCATTTCGAACCTACCCTTGAAATCCATTCATGTCTCCACCGGACGCTCTCCGTTTGTGACCTCCCTCCAAAATGAGGCTTCGTCTTTCATTAACCAAGAAGCCAATTGGACCTTCCTTCCATCTTCTACTTCGAAAATACCAAATAGATCTTCCACTACCTTAAGCCAATTTCGAGCTTCAACAAACATCTCTGATCCGTGAAAAGGTTTCCCGCCCATTGCCCAAAAATCTTTGCATATATTTGCAAATGTATCAACACGGAGAGGAGGAGGAGGAGCATTTGTTGGGCCTGCGATATTGGCCCTAGCTTCCAGATACCTTCTAAATCATCCTAGTATCGGTATCCCCTCGGGTATCTCGGGAATTGCAGACTTGCTGAAAAGAAAATGAAGAGATTCAAAATGGAGAATTCGAAAGAAAGATATATGGCTCTTTGGGGTTATGTTTTTAAAACAAACTTTTCTCTTGAAAATACTTTCCTTAAAAATACTTTTGAAATTATTTCTTTATAAAATGCTTTTTGTAAAATAGTTTTTCAAAATTCAAATCTGGTGTGGTAACCTTCAGCTCTGATACAATGTGTAACACCCCATGTCCACTAATGTCACTCACAAAGGGAATGCATTAACTTTCCTGGAGCGTATTTAGTGTATAGAACAGAGTATAACATGACAGATATAAATAATGGTACTTGAAAATTTTAAAACAACTTTTATTGCAGTGGGAAATAGTTTGATTACAACAACTTCATAAACCAAGTACACTTAATATCCATCTTGATAAATTATTTCAGAGTACATAAAATAAAAAGCATAAACCCCAACAACAGTAGCCATAAAAGAGAAAAGTTGAACTTTACTTTCAGCAATCCAAGCACTTCCAAAAGAGAGAGAAAGAGATCCGAGATTAGCTCCACTAGTACTAGTCCCACCCTGAGAACCTGGGGGGGGGGGGGAGGGGGGGAGGAAGAAAAGAGGCGAAAACAAGGAGGTCAGACATAAAGTCTGGAGAGTATAATAACTTTAACAATATAATTATTAAAGTAACTAGGATAAGGCATAAACTGGTAAGATAAGATATGACCATGAAACAAGTGGGCATGACAAAGCAAATAAGAGGAATACTCTGGCGTTAATCTCGTTCCTAATCACTATAGGATAATTACTATACTACACTACCACTAGTCACCCTAAAAGTTAATCCCGCCTATAGAACTTAATAATGATAATGGTAGTTTCGCGTACCCCTAGCTGCCTTCATAGGTGTCGTCTGCCCCTATCTCCACTAGTTGTACCCGCTACCCCCATTCGATCGACTCCCTAACTCGTAGATACCTATGCTGGTCCCACAGTGGGGTGTATCACTTCCCAAAGTTTCCACCCGATACCACCAAAGATGCACGACTTATATCTACACGATGCAACAACGTCTTACCTACCAGCCCGGGCATACGCGCGCATATTACCCCGTTGGACTTGTGTTGCCACCGCTAACCTGTTTTGAACTCTTATAATCAAATCCAGTAAGCGTGTCCCGTCCTCCACTTGGGTCGAGCTCACAAAGATACTTAATGGGTTACTGGTTTGAAAAGGGCCCCCATGCTTGACACAAGCCTTCCACCTATGCTTGGTCCCCACTAAGGTTTCCCCACTTAACCCCATTCTTATTCATGTCTTCTTACACATTTCAATCTTGGTTAAGTGCATCTAATCGTATTTCACATGCCAACCAACGCATCCACTTAATTTCAAATGCGACCCAAGGCACCCAATTAACCCCCCATGTCCCACCACATGTTTATCTGGTTAAGTGTTACTTAATTCATTAGAAACGTAACCTTGTAAAGACCTCCCACATTAGGCTGACATTTGAGGTTGCTGGATTTGCAGGGCGGGTCTGGGCAGTCTTATAACGCAAACGAGCCTAACTTCGTGTCTTTACAATTGTTACGCATTTAATTCGTGCCTTTGACCTCTCACATTAGACTGGCATTTGTGGCTGCTGGATTAGCCGGGCGGGTCCGGGCTGTCTTACACAACAAAAGATTATAACCTCATGTCTTAGGCGGTTAATTGTTACACATCTTTATTTAACCCCAAATTGGATTAATATACCTATTCAAATTTGTCAATAAATTCCAAATTTATTTATGTCCATAATTGTCTCTTAAAATTATGTCCATAAATACCAATTATGCCAATAAATGTCTCAGATTAATTATATGTCCTTTAAGGCCATTTTATGCCAATTCACAATTTATGTATATTCAGTATTATCCCATGATCCCCACGCTATTCGTTCTTTTCATATGCCATATGTTAGACTTGGAGATAGTCTAACTTATAAAAAGTAAGACAACATCACATAACACATAAAATAGATCTAAGGATCATGACATAAGATTAAATAGCCAATAACTTGCATATGAATTTTATTCAAACTAGCATACGATAAAAAACTAGCAGAGATAATGGGCATAAACTTGCATAACTTATGTGCTGCTATAGATCCAAACATAAAGGTGTGAACTTGCATATGGATCTAATCATAAAGATGTAAATTTGCATATAGATCTAAACATAAAGATGTAAACTTGCATACGGGTCTAAACATAAAGATGTAAACTTGCCTTTGGATCTAGACATAACGGTTAATGTCACATAAACTAGCATATGCTTATACTTGTCTCACATATATTTTAACAACCCAAACTTGCATAAGATTCATACATGAATATATGATCCAATCATCACAAACTTGCATAAGATAAATGATTCAAATTGCATAAGATTCACATAAAAACTAACATATGATCCAACTTGCATATGACTAACATATGATTCAACACCACAAACATACATATAATTTACATCACATGATTCAAAATCATATTCTCATAATCCCAATTATATCTTATCATAATTAAATTAATTAATTATTTTCTGAAAGCTATCATACTCACAATTAAAAAGAATAGCCTTTTCTTTCTGGGATCTGTATTCTGAAACTGAATTGCTCGCCTTTGATTTAGACTAATCATTATTTAGATTTGATTTGATTTTGATTCAAGCTTCTATCTCGCTTTAGGGTTGAAAGTGTATGGCGGCTACTCTATGTTCTCCATTGACGGCATGGCGTCTCTTATTATGAATTAATGTGATTAGGATTAGGGGTTCAGGAGTGTTTTTATAGAAGTTTAATTTAATGAGTGCCGTTGGATTAACCTAGGGATAAACAGAACCATCAAGACCATTCAGATGCCACATCAGTCCTTAGGGAGAATCGGGCCAGGGGTTGACAGCCAAACACCCTGGATCGACCACTAGTCGACCTAGCGGGGCTTGGGTCGACTCCAAAAATTTTGAACTTTTTTTTGAATATTATATATATATATATTTCTCTCATCTGCATACAAACTTCAAGGCTTAATAACTTCGTCATAAGTTATCCATTTTATGCAAATCAAATCTCTATCTTGACCCAAAATTTTGAGAAGAACATAATAGCGCAACCATTTCACTTAATTCTTCTTCTGAAAATTAAGTATACTTTAATTTGAGAATTTTAATGTTATAAAATTATGGGGTGTTACACCTTGTCTTGGGTGTACAACCCAATCAAGAAATCAGTAATCATCCAAACGATGCGAAGACCTCCGGTCTTCAACCACCGTCTTCATCCTCGACACATAGTCGAATCTGTTATTTAGAATGGGATAAACCCGGTCTTTCTGAATAACTCGCGTATATAATAAACAAGTGCTATAAAAACACAACATACGCCTCATTCCAATCTAGAATATTCCTTTATTCAAATATTCTTATACTTTGGGAAAGGTTCCCATTACTTTTATCAAAAATAAATTCTTTTAATTTATTCTTGAATCTTCTTTTGGAAATTACCCTAACTAGTCGGGATTAACGAACCTTACCAAAGTAATCATTTGTTTTAATTTCCTAACCTCAACCTATTAATCCCGTGAAGTAAAACTGGAAATACTTCATAAATAACACCATGGTGTTATTGGTAAAATTAATTACCATTTCATGTTCAAATCCAATTAAAAATTTAACTAACGCTGGGAGCAAAACTGGTGATACTCCATTCTCAATCATTTCTTGGATTTGATAATTTTAGTTATCAAATTCACCTTTCAATCTATTTAAAGATTCATCAAATCTATGATTCAGTTTTAATTTCCAAAAATCATTACTTAATAATTTTTCGAAGTTAAGAAATAATTCTTATCTTTAACTGGGTTAAAGAACTAATGTCATTTAAAACACAGCTCACGATAAACCCAAAATCACATTCCATTAACAATGGAATCTTCACGGAAAACAGATCAATATATATAATCGATATGAACTTCCATATCCAACCGATACTATAAATGGAATAACGGCAATGCCTCTTAAATTCCATATATAGTAACAGTCTTCATCCACAGAAGTTCACTTCGATCATTACCAAATCGAATTCCATTCAATTCCTATTTAATATGTTAAATTGGAAAACTTTACTTTCGAAAAATCTCCTTTAAATCTTACCAAAAAGATTTATAAATTCCAAATCCCATTTCACTGTAAATTGGGTTAAAGAACAAATGTCGTTAAAACAAAATTCACAACAAACCCAATTCACATTTCATTAATTATCGGGTTAAAGAACAAGTGTAATTTTAAACACCATTCACGATAAACCCAAAAATCAATTCCAATTCAATTCCAATTAAATAATAATTAATTGGTAAACTTCATTATATCTAAATAAAAGGGTTTAATCTATTCTCAGCTAGGTTTAAGAACAGTGTTAATGAAGGCACTATTCACGACAAACCCAAACCCCATTAGATATTAAATACAAGGCTCTGAACAGAAAATATATCGGCTTATATTCAATATCAAATTCCGAAATCAACAAATATCGCATGGGAATAATGATATATGTATATAGATATGTATTCTAAATTCCTCTACAATGCCCTTATTTTCATGGAATCCAATATCGAAATACCCCGAAGATAATTTCAATTCAAATCCATTCCAATTCATATATTGGAAAATCTAGTTATTTTTGCAACCATTTCAAATCCAATTTATTTTAATTTAAAAATTATTGGATTTCATATCTAGTTAATAACTAGTTCATTTCTATAAAAATCTATTTTAATCTTTTCAAATATGGGATTTTTCATCCCAATTCTTTCCAAATCATTTCTTATGATTTACACAAATTATTGATATTTTTAATAATTTTATCAAGGTCCGTACAGTCGATTTCCATAAACGGCCATCGAACTGCACTTACAACGACCATTTTCGAATTTGATTTGGACATAATTCCAAATCCAACCATTAGATTTCAAATTTCTTATATTCGTTAGAAAGCTCTTTTCGATACGAACCCAACGATTCTGGTTTTAGGAGAATCCGATTGGCCGGATCTCTTGTAACGTCCATTTGGAGCCAGTGGTCGAAATTCACGAACTGTCGCGGCGAGGCGCATTCTATTTAGGCCATTATATGTATATAATATATATTATATATATTTCATCGATTCCATTTAAAACGTGTTTTATAAATCATTTTAAATTCGTTTTCAAAACGATTTCAACTTCATATTCAATTTCTAATCAAAATTGAATATTTAATATCACTAATATATAAATGATAATATTTTCAAAACATTAGATTTTGAAATCAATTATTTTCAATATTCATTATGAAAATGAATAAAATTGATATAAATATCGTTCACGTTAAAATGACACAAATCTAAACAACATGGCTTCATATATTTAAATATATCCGTGTCCATCCCAAATTGGACATCAAAATCATATTTTGATCCATTACTGAATATTATTTTAAAATATACATTATTTTAAAATATTCGTTATTTTAAAATATTCATTCTTTCTGAACTGGAGTCAGACACAGTCAATAACCATATAATGTGATTATATGGATTTCATACAACACATGTACATAACAACAATCAAACACAGTCAACCATCACCCAGAGTGCATTCTACACTGCATAAGCGTTAAATGCAAATATTCAATGTTTACACAACTTGTCAACCAATCGATTGATATACAACTAAACAATTGGGATTAGTGTACGTCAAATATCATCCCAATACCCGTGTGGGGTTTCAATCAACCAAACACATATTTTATTTGTGCAGTTGGGCGATTTGTAAAATATATCGTCCCAATTCATATCAGAAAATGGGTGTTCATAAACAAATCCTTTGTTCATATCAACGTTAAAAATTATATATTTAACTATAAAATATTTTATTCAACGTATGAATATTCTATTCAGTTCATTTATACAATAAAAATAATAATTTTTTTGTTCGAAATTATTTTAGAAAATTTTGGCGGCATAACGGTGCGATATCAAAATCGGGTGATGTCTAGCATTACCCCTCTCCGGATATTGGCGCGCGCCATACACCCATAACAATTCCAATCAATTCATTTCACCCAAATAACCAAATTCAACCAAATAATCTAATCTACCAAACCAAACAATCAAGCAAGTCGTCCATGGTTTGTGGACGATGGGGAACAGTTCATATATGCAGTTATAAAAATAAATAACTGTATAAGAAAATATGGTGAGGAGTTCTCAACTTTGGGTTCCACTCCGCCGTCTCTATTTCTGAATTTCAGAACCGTCTTGATTTGTCCTACTTCCAACGCAATCTTTTTCACGCTTTCCATATTAAAAATCACATTTTTAACATTGCTATATATAACTAAAAATCACTTCTTTTTCTGTTATGCATATAAATAAAAATCAAATCTTTGTATGTAAAAATCACATTTTTATACCACTACTTTATAAATAAAAATTGTATTTTTTATTTCGATACATATATAAAAATTATATTTTTATATTCGCTACTTCATAAAAAAATCAAATTTTTATGCGAATAAAAATCAAATCTTTTTTATTTCAAAAATCTAATCTTTTTTATTTTAAAAATCTAATCTTTTTTATTTTAAAAATCTAATCTTTTTATAACACCAGTACATGTATAAAAGTCATATTTTTCCAGGCTTTTCATATCATAAAAATCATGTCTTTCCTATATATAAAAATCATGTCTTTCCTATTTTTAAAATTCATGTCTTTCCTATATTTAAATTCCTACTTTATCACATTGAAAAAGTCTAAACTTTAATCATATTAAAAATCCAAACTTTAATGATAATAAAAATGTAAACTTTATCCTATTAAAAATCCAAACTTAAATCCTATAAAAAAGAAATCACGTTCTTATATGCATTTCATATAAAAATCAGAATATAAATTTCAATGCTAATTATAAAAAAAGTAAAAAGAAATGCATATTTTTATATATTAAAAAATAACCTTTTTATTCAGAGGAGGGTTGCTGCTTTGCACAGATCGAAGAAGGGGGGTTCGAATGGAAGGGGGCGCTGTTGGGCCTGCGGCAGCGCAGGAGGAGGTTGCGGCGACCTTCAGGGCGGTGGCAATTCGATTTGTGAGGGGCTAGGCTTGGAAGGGTGCATGGTTTCAAAAGGGGGGATAGCGAGGACGAGGGCGATTGGAGGGCTTCGGCCTGGCGGGGAGGCGGCGCACGTGATCGGAGGCGGCAGCGGTGGACCTAGGAGGGGGGAGACATCGATCTATGGGGGTGTTTCTTGTTTTTTTATTTTTTTATTTTGAAATCTGAAATCGATCTGGAAAATGAAAGGGGAGGGGTTTGACTTGGGTTTATAGTAACTATAATATCATATATATTTCTCCCAAGAAAACATAATACAAATTCCAAATGAGACCGATCGACCGTCGTCCTTAGCATAATGCCCCCATTCTGAACACAATGGGATATGTATCGTGGGTGAATTCGACTGTTTCGGTCAGTTTTTCGCCAAAATCAAAATATAAATCTATATATTGAATTTGAACGCACATTTCAATTTACCGGGGCCACATACGGACCCCCAAAACTCCAGAAAAATTATTTCTAGCTTCATATTGACGATACGGTCCTAACAAAACTAATTTCATTAAATTTGTAGACCGTGTGAAAAATTGCCATTTTCTGGTTGATCGTAATTGGCTGAAACTATTAAAACACGTTTTCTTTTGCCACACTCACATATTGTTTTCAAAAATTATGAATTTTGGAATCTAGCAATAATTTGACATCACAGATCCAACAAAAGTGGTTAATTGAAAATGGAGGTCGTTTGCAAAATGGCTATTTTTAAGGCCTATATTTTCCATAGGGATTATTCCGAATTTTCAATTGGAAATAAATTTTTGTTCCCGCTATGAAATTTCAGTTTCTCGGATTCTTTGGAAAGATATTTTCAAATAGATACAAATATTTTTGGTTTCTCTAAAATGCATTTTATTTTGAATCATGTACATTCAATTAAAATTTGAAATCGAATTTTCAAACTACCGCACCATTTTCAATTCATTATATAATTAAAATAAATATTTATATTCTACCGCCAATTCAAATAATTATATATGTTCTGATTCTATTCAAAATAAATTTCTTGTCATTATTATTTAAAATAATTCATTTTAAATATTCCAAATTCATTAAAATTGCCAAAATAAGATTTTTAAATCGGTTTGGATTTTCCAGGTTGTTACATCCCATCACACAATGCAACGCAAACCGGAGGACAGAGTTTTACCTTATAATGATAAATAACGCTTGATACGTATAAAAAAAATATTTAATATTGTTACCAGTGTCCAATCAGTATTAGAATACTTCAAAGTAAATGTATCGATCCTAGATGGCATAGTACCCTATCCTACTATGTTTCCATATAAAGGTTTAGAATCAAAGCCATAATGTCGTATTGGAGATTGGGTTTCCATCGTGAGTCAAGGCTAGCGAGGATCTCCTAACCTATTCGAGACACTCTAGCAATGTCTTAGGATTCGGAAGCTAGCGAACCCTGGGATACTGCAGGGCTGGTCCACAAATGCTTTAGTGGATTGGCAATTCCTAATCATAGGCTTCCCGGTCCTATTGAACCTATAAAATGGTCACAATCGGCCAATAAATCCGAGGTGCCTCATTCCATCAACCACATAAGTAAAAATGCTAGGGCTTGTAAACGCTGACACCACTTCTAGCTAGAAAGAAATGTGTGCACTCTTTGCGTTCCCTTGTCCCATTTCTGACTCTACCGGGGTGTGAGGCTTGAGAGGTAACATTTTACACAAAGCTACGCCGAAAATAGGCTACGCTTTGACCATCATCCACAAGGCTCTCCTTTTCAACGAAATCCTTGATCAATTGCATCTTGGCATGTCACATTGACAATTCACGCCATGTGATCGATAACTACCAATATATAACCTCTGAGATCATGCATCTCAGAGAAGGGTGTTAAACAAGAGAATAAATTCTCTGCCACCAACAAATATATATTGAATAAAAATCAATTTACATGCAATGAAATCCATTGTTGGACACACATCCATTTACAAGTCCGTTCTGGGTCTGAACGAAACAAGAGTCACCTTATTCCTCGTCCCGTATGTCCAATATGTAAGAGAGGTGCTCGCATATCCGGACGATCAACAAGTACGTCCGGAAAACTACCACTTTAACCCTTTACTGGTTGCTAACCAATGTCGGGCGTCAATAGTTATCCTTTCGATGTGAAGATCGTCGGTCTTCAGTCGTCATATTTAAGATCTTCAATTTAGATCGCCGTATAATCATATGAAATGAGATTTAACTCGGTCTTTTCAAATGATTCCCACATATATATATAATTTAAAATCATTTCATATCTTTAACTGTATTTAGTAACGATTTATCCCTATTTTTACATATATAAAGTTAGCTAAATTAATTTAACAACGCTTCGAGTCAATAGGCGGCCCTGGCGCTGTTTTTATCAAAATTTGATTTACACTTATCTCAAAATCTAACTATTGGATTTTAACAAAGTTTATATCGATGGACAGATCTTCCCAAAGCGGTTCTAATGGTTCTAGTTTTGGGAAAATCCGATGGTTGGATCTTTCGGTATGATCGTTTAAGGTTACGATTTCGAAACGTGAAATACCGTGCGCGATTCATTTAATTTTAATATATACATATAAATATATATATATATGTATATATAATTATATATACATAAACCATTCGCCGAGTTCACTAACGTTTTTAATGTGCCAAATAAAAGAATGTTTTTATTGGCATATCACATCTATGTACTGTTAAATAGAATATATATCATTTACATGAGAATTGAACCAATGACATGTTAATTTTGCATATAAATCCTAATATATGCAAATATAAATATAAATGTAATTTAATAATGCATATAAACTCTAATATATGCATTGCAAATAAAAATATAGTTCTAACAACGCATATAAGTTCTAATATATGCAATGTAATATATATGTGCTTTTAACAACGCATATAAATTCTAATATATGCCATGTAATTATAAATGTAATTTTAGCAACTCATATAAATTCTAATATATGCAATGTAATTATAAATTTGCTTTTAACAATGCATATAAATTCTATTATATGAGATGTAATTATAAATGTAATTTTAACAACGCATATAAATTCTAATATATGCAATGTAATTATAAATGTAATTCTAACAACGCATATAAGTTCTAATATATGCGATGTAATTATAAATGTAATTTTAACAACGCATATAAATTTTAATATATGCGATGTAATTATAAATGTAATTTTAACAATGCAAATAAATTCGAAGATATGCGATATAATTATAAATGTAATTTTATTCATTTCATTAAAACAAATTTTTAATGTAAACATGTTTTATTTTGAAAACGTGAATGTTTGACCAACTTCTATTGTTGCACTAAAAAGTGAATTTTTAATGTAAAATATATTTTCTTTCTGAAAAATAAATCTTTACCTAAATTTCTACTATTACATTAAAAGTGAATTTTTAATGTAAAACATATTTTCATTTTAAAACATGTTTCTTTTTTTACCTTTCTGTTATTGAATTAAATAGGGAATTTTTAATGTAAAACATGTTTTCTTTTTAAAACATGAATCATTTTACTAGTTTATAATATTACATTAAAAAGTATATTTTTAATGTAATCATGTTTTGAATACTTTTCTTATTTTTAACATTACATTAAAAATGTATATTTTTAATGAAATCACGTTTTGATTAAAAACATGTAAATTTTTCTTATTTTCAACACTACATTAAAAATGTATATTTTTAATGAAATCATGTTTTGATTGAAAACATGTACATTTTTCTTATTTTCAACGTTACATTAAAAATGTATATTTTTAATGAAATCATGTTTTGATTTAAAACATGTACATTTTTCACTACTTTCATTCTTGACACTAAAATATGAAATTTTTAATGAAATCATGTTTTTATTCAAAACATGTTTATTTTCTATTTTCTAACGTTACACTACAAATGTAAACTTTTAAATGTAATGTTCTTAATATTTTTCTAAAACATGAACATTTCTATTTTTATAATAATTTCATAAAATGGTAAAAATTTATATTTAATTTTTGTTGAATATTCTAATTTAGCAAAATGAAAAAATTTAATATTTCCTTTTGATTGAAAATTCTAAGTCAATTAAATAACAAAAGTGTATATTTCATTTTGATTGATAATTCTAATTCAATAAAACTACAAACAAAAGTTACATTTTATTTTGATTGAAAATTCTAATTCAATCAAGCAATAAACAAAAGTGATATTTTTATTTTGATTAAAAATTCTAATTCAATCAAACAATAACCAAAAGTGATATTTTTATTTTGATTGAAAATTCTAATTCAATCAAACAATAAACAAAAGTGACATTTTATTTTGATTGAAAATTCTAATTCAATCAATCAATAAACAAAAGTGATATTTTTGTTCTGATTGAAAATTCTAATTCAATCAAACAACAAATAAAATAGACATTTTATTTTGAATGAAAATTCTAATTCAATTAAACAACAAGCAAAATTGATATTTTATTTTGATTGAAAATTCTAATTCAATCAAACAATATCAAAGGTGATATTTTTATTTTGATTGAAAATTCTAATTCAATCTAACAACAAATAAAAGTGACATTTTAGTTCGATTGAAATTTCTAATTCAATCAAAACACAAATAAAAGTGACATTTTAATTTGATTGAAAATTCTAATTCATTCGAACAACAAACATAAGTGATATTTTATTTTGATTTAAAATTCTAATTTAATTAAACACAAATAAAAGTGATGTTTTTATTTTGATAATGAAAATAAACATTTTAATGTAGATCTATATTTGACAAAACTATGACTCATATCCCCAAATAAAATATGAAACTTATATCATAACATCAAATAACTATACATAGATCTAAAATAAAAATAATTTTTTTATTTCAAATCAAGATCAGATAATAAACCATAGATTCAAACAAGATCCAACAAACATGAGGATCATGATCAACAATCAATCATTCAACTGATTCGAATCACAGATCCGATTTAATTATCATAACTATATGGATTCAACAGACGATAATTAATTAAAATTTTAATTATAAAAATATAAGAAATCTCATGGTCATTAAAATATGAATGGTTCGGATCTGATATTTTTGGCCAAAATCCGATCAGCTCAGAATTGGATCCACTCAGTATAGATACGTAGATCTTGGGTCTACTATCACAACGCTTCGAAAATCGTTCAGTTCTGAGTCAGTATGGATGAGTTATGATTTGTTTTACATTAATAGAATTTAAAATAAATTAATTAAACAATATAATTTAAAATTAACCTTCTTCCTTATTCAGGAACACAGGCCGAAGTATTTCAAATTATGTTCAAACTTAGGGCCAAGGTTTTCACGCAAGTCCCATCGCCTGCTGATGATCGATTGGGACCACCTCGACGTCCTCCAGCTCAAACCTAGCCGAACTTGGTGCACCCTAGGGCATGGATTTCGAGGCCGAGCGGTGAACTTTGGGGAGGGCGGTTCCAACGAAATACTACACAAGGGATACTACTATCCGTATGGATGTAAAGAGGAGAAGAATCTCCACGAAATTATCTTAAGAACTGCTTTGGAATAATGTGTGGACTGGTCGTTCTTAAGGGAGAAAGTTTTGTGCCGTGATGACCAAGGATTTCTGTAACGATCGTGAATTTCGCTTGATCCGAATCAGTTGCTAAACCGACCAAGACCGTTCGAAACCCCTGTTGTTTGATAACACGACCAATCAGAATGCAAACGGAAGAACCTTTCATTACTTATTACAACAATTCATCAGAATACAAGAATATACAGAGTATGAATGAATAAAATACATTTGATAAATATCAGAGATTACAATAAATTACACAGCAGCGGAAAATATTACAAAACACAACTAGAAGTAATACACGGATATAGAGCTTTCCGAGTATTGTTCCAGCTATACACTAGGATCCTGTGAATATAAATCTGCAAAACCAAAACTACTAGCTGCCCGTGTCAAAATAAGGGCACACAGAGTTTAGGTTAAAACAATAAACTCCAGGTCCGTCATGTGACTAGTGTGAGAACTAAAACAGTTATTAATCTTTATTTTAAAGTTAGGTAAATAAAGGGACCACGCCGTATAACATGGAACGGGTTTCCTCCCAAGAATACCAGTGCATAAAACGACAGCACAATGCTAAATAAAGAAAAATGAAGCTATCATAAGACCGAGGTCCCATCACACAATGCAACACATGTAACACCCCGGATTTTTGAATAATCGAATTAACTAAATTAAAGAATAATTAATCCCAGACGTGAGAATTAAGGGAAATGGGTTGCGCCATTGTGTTCATCTCAGAATTCTGGTTGAGATAGAATCCGAGTTTGAGGGAAACGGATACCAGATGAAGGAGTTATGGACGAGCGAAGTTAGGTGGCAAAACAAGAAAAAAAATAGATTGCACTGGCGCACTTGGGAAGTGCGCCAGTACAAATTTACACTGGCGTACCTGCCAAGTGCGCCCTGGCCCAGCAGCAGGCTTGCATAGCTTTCTGGTTCGTGTTGTGGTTCATTGCTGAGTCCTTTCTGACTCCTTGCTGAGTCATACCCTATCACGACTGAATGGTTTTTATTAACCCTAAGATCATTCGACGGCTATAATTAAATTAAAATTCTATATAAACATGGGTAGACTCAAACCCTAAATCAAAATAAAAACTGAAACTATGGCCGTCATGCTGTCATCTTGTAACCTAGAGTAGCCGCCACCAATTAGAGAGGAAGAACAGCTAATCAATTCAGTTCGATTCAACTCTAACAACGAATCTACTTCAAAGGAAAGCTAATTCAATTTCAGACCTCAGAATTCAGAACTCAAGACATTCTTTGAGTAGTGAGTTCAATTTCTTTGATAAAATAATTAGAAATTTAATTGGATTATGTTATGATGTGGATTATTTGGATATGATGTGAATTATTGACCGCATGTTATAATTATGTTGAAAAATTGTGATGTTATCATACATGTTGTAAATTCTATGATGTTATGTTGTGATCATCTATGTTGTAAAGTTACGATGCTATCATCTATGTTGTAATTCTATGATTGGCTTATGTATAATCAAATCATCATGTTGTTCATATGCTAGTTTGGTTATGTTGACTCATATGATAAATCATATGTATGTATGCAAGTTTAGATTTTGATTTAGACATGAATCATATGCAAGTTGGGGAAAATTATATGTAACCTTACATGTTTCATGACATCTAGTTTATGTGAAAATTTGATCTAAAGTTAGGCTATGGCATGTGTGAGTTCTATAATAAATTCTACATGCTAGTTTACATGTTTAGATGTAAGTTTATACCATTGTTATGTTGCATAAATCACATATGCAAGTTTATATACATATATGAGTTTGGAATATGAATCATGTTATGCAAGTTTGTGGTTATTGCCTACGCAAGTTTACACCTTTAGATGTATATCCATGACATACATGATTTATGCTAGTTTGTGACTATTACCTAAACAAGTTCAAACCTTTTGATTTGGATTTATGACATATGTAGCTTTATGCAAGTTGTAACTTTGGCCTATGCAAGTTTTAGATGTAGAACATCACACACACATGCAAGTTCACCCCTATGTTTAAATCTAGTTTATCTATATGTATTATGTGATGTTTTCTCTTTATTCTATGAGTTAGACTATTCGAGTCTAACGTATATTTTACGTTAAACGAACGAACGTACAACGTGGGGGTAATGGGATTGTATTAAAAAGATTTAATATTAAGAATTGGCATAAATGCCGTAAATGGCATAAAATAAATTTGTGATGAAATTTGTATGATTTTTCATACCATAAATAGATGGACATAATTGAGTCAATTATGGACATCATTAAATTTGGAATTGATTGATAATTTGAATAGGGAAAGTAATTCAAATTGGGGAATGATTAATTAGGAGTAATTAATCGTCTAAGACAAGAGGTTAGGCTCTTTTGTGGTGTAAGACTGCCTGGACCCGTCCGACAAATCCAGCTGCCACAAATGCCAGTCTAATGTGAGAGGTCTTAGGCATAAATTAAGTACGTAACAATTGTAAAGACACGAGGTTAGGCTCGTTTGTGGTGTAAGACTGCCCCCGCCCGGCAAATCCAGCTGTCA